>CM057453.1:657372500-660007500 GCA_016271365.2 Neoceratodus forsteri
AAAAAAAGAAACAAAAGTAGTCCTTTTGGGTTACACTGTATTGGAGTTTTGGCAGCAAATGGTGCTGTTGCTATCTGGTTTCATCATATCTCTAGGAAGAGTAGAGAATTTCCCTGGTGTCCTGGTCAAATTCCCCCATTGACTAAAAAATACCCCCAACAGCTTAATCTGGTTCAATGACAGTTGGCATCCATCTGTATCCCCTCCCCTAGGAGGAGGCTGAAAATAGGCAGAATGTGTCTAGTCCTCCTTTCCAGTCAACAAAACTGAATAATAAATAAATAAATAAATAATTCAACACTCCCCATTAAAAAAAGAATTGAAGTGCCATTCACAAAAACAGAGGCAATAAGGCAATATATATACACTGCTGGTCCCAAAGGAAACTACCATTATACCACAGCTCAAAAATGGAAAGTGCCTAGGTACACTATGGTGCAATAATAACAGATGTGCACAATTCAAACCATCTAGCATGGCTTTTCTTACATAAAGCAGAACCCTGAGAGCTGCTTTTCTCACATAAAGAAGACAAGTCAAAAGTGAAGACAAATGCTCTTCACACTAATACTAACACTGAGGACCAAAACCATATTAGAAGTACAACTGAAACCATCAAGCATGTTCCTTAAACCAGGAAGGCCAGACAAACTAGCAGCAGGGGCTTGACTTCCTGAGAGCAGATGGAGGAGCACAGTTTGGAGCCGGACAGCGGAGGAGGAGGAAGTGTTGATGTGGTAGGAGAGGGCCTCCTCCCTTGTCTTGTATACCACTAGAGGCCTGAAAATGAGTTCAGACACTTTTATGGATCAAGAAGATCAAGTGAGGAGCTGGAAAGGAAAAGAAGGAATTAAGAGAGGAAACTTCTTCCGTGGAGATGGAGGGAGGAGATGTTGCAAGCGTGAGTAAAAAAAATGTTTTGGAAAGTAATCAGCAAAAGAGTAAAGAAACAAGAGGTCTTATAGAGCCAGATATTTCTGTTATGGAAAGCAAAGAAAATAGGCCGGACTCTATCAGGCTAAATTGAGAAGCAATGATGTGGCAGTATCAAAGCAAGCTGCACCTGCTGGAGACGAGGAAAAACAAGTGAAAGTATCAGCACAGAAAGTAAAAGAGAAGTAAGTCTGAAAAGGCTTGTCCTGAAAAGGATTGTAGAAAGCAAGACAGAAAGTAAAGAAAAGCTAAAACAAAGAAAGAAAACACAGATTTTGAAGATATTGAGGAAGTCACAGAAAAAAGGGCCCATTAGGAAACAGTAAAGGAGAAAAAAAAGGAGGTTTCGGATTCAGAAGAGAGAACTTTTAGAGACTTTGCAGACACACCTGAATGGGTAACAGAAGCCTTTATTACAAGCAGGTTGGAAAAGAAAGGATGATGGGTCTGGGTGGGATCAAACAGGCCCAGTACATCAGGAATCAGTAAAAACAAAAGAAGACACAAGGGATGTAGAAAGTAAATTTGGGGAAAAAGTGGATGAAGCCGAAAAACAGAAAAATGTAACATCAGAGGCAGATAAAACAAAAGAGATCATTTTGATGGACTTGATAGCAATAATGAAGAGTCATCTATGGAGCTTGAGCAGAAAATGATATTAACAGATAAAGAAATGCAGGAGAAAGGGAAGGCCAGAAGGAGAAACCCTGGGGTGAGAATACTAAAGAAAGATTATTTCCTAAAGATATAAAACCACAGCAAGCTAAAAGAAGAAACGCGTGCACCTGAGGTTTAGAGGGCCCTCTGAGGATGTGCCCAACAGAATTTTTATTGGGAAAGAACTCTTAATGAATAAAATGAAGTTTTATCCATATGAAATATATGCCCTTATTCATGTACCAGGAAGTACAGAATTTGACATAAGTTTAAACATGGAGGAGGGTTTGACCGCTTTTGGAAATTATATCAGCAAATGAAATATACAGACTTATGGAAGGATTTCTCAGTTATTCCTTATCAAAACCAGCTTTTAAGATAGTGACTGTGTTATTTCGAAATGAAGCGTCAATGTGGTAGACATAATTTCTGGATCAAGCAGAGGGTGTAATGCATGGGCCACGGAACCAATTTTGGATGAAAATGGTCTGTGGACAGGTGGATGGAAATATAAACTAACACTTAAACAAGTAGATGGGGAAATTCAACATTTGCCAAACTGTTTCTTTCTAGGCCAAGATAGAGGCATTGTTTTTATGCAGGCCAAGTGGGGCATGCTACAAATGTGGAGAGCGAGGTCACTTAAGTAATGTCTTTGGTAAAGTCAAGTGTGGCCTATGTGGGGTTGTTGGCATTTTGGGGCAGAATGCACAAACCAAGTTAAATGTAATTTGTGTGAAGAGGAAGGGCACACTTTTAAAATGTTCCTGGGCTTCCCATAACAGCCCAGAAACTGGAGAAAGAGCAGAGCAAGATGTCTACCTGGCTGTGGCACAGAAAGAGAAAGAGAAAGAGAAGCAAGATAAGGTAATAAGGGAAGCCATTATCAGAGAGGACATGGAAAAAGGGATAAAGGTACAACCTCAGACTAAAGAGTTGGTAATACCAGAGCAAAAAGAATCAAAAGAAAAACAGGGACTTTTAAAATGGAAGGAAGACAGAAAAAATAACTGGATTTACTATGGTTACAAGATCTAAAAAAAAAAGAAGAGTACAGCCAAACAGATAATTTCATTGGAAAAGATTGTGAAGGTGTAGAGTTAACAAATAAATACACCTTATTACAAGACAAGGAATGGTCCACTGTGTAGGAGGGCTCTGATCGGTCCAACACGGATCTTTCTGAAGGTGCAGGAGAGAAGATGGAGACTCAACAGACACGCAGGTGTCAATGAAAAGAAAAAATCTAAAGAGGCAGGGTAAAAGTGAGGAAAACAAAATGAGAAGTTTAAAATGCCTCATTCATAATACAAATAGTATTAAAAATAGAAGGAAGAGGCTGGTAACTTTTAAAATACTATATGACTTGAAAAGTGACTTATTTGTATTCCAAGACACAAAGTTACACACTATAGATGAAATTCAACAAACTCAGAAAGACTGGACATGGGGACCATCCTTGTGGTCCTTTGGGATAGATGGGTGTACAGGGTGGGGGTGAGCTTCTCTTCTCATGATGTTCAAATTTTAAAAAGTAATAGATTTGGTACCTGGAAGAGCTATGATTATTGATGTTATCTTAAAAAAATTCTGTGAGAATTATTGTAATTTATAATCCACAAAGGAAAAAGAAAGGAATATGCTAATATATCAAATAGAGGCTTATTTGCATACTTCAAAACTTGTGGTGTGGGGGAAGACTTTAACTGTGGGTTATCTAGAGCAGATTGGGGAGGGCAACATCAAAACTTTTTGTGATATGACTCACTTGAAAAGAATGTTAGATAAAGCTGGGATGGAGGATGGATATAAGTTAAAAGGGAAAAAGGAGAACACACATATTTCAAAGGTTCACGTTCCACTGGTATAGATTTCTGGATGGTACAAAAAGTGGAGGTAGTTGATATTAGGAGTATACTGATTGAGACATCAGATCATATAGGCAGTAGAAGGAAATTAACTTGGGGAATAGGATGAGAACAGAAAAGGCTACTGGAGGATGAATACAGCTAAACTACAAGAAGACACTTGTATAGAAAAGATTAAAATAATACTGGAAGATAAGTTAACAGTTATGGAATTATATGATAGTGGAACAGAATGGTGGGAAGATACTAAAAATGAAATCAAACAATATATGATCGAAGAAGGACAGAAAGTAGAGGCAACAAATTATGGGAAGTATTTAAAATTAAGGGCTAGATTATATAAACTTATGACAAGGTAGGTTAAAGATAAGGTGGATGAATCTAAACAAATTTAAGAAATTAAGGTTAAATGAAAGAATACCAATATAATTGGGTCACATCTTTAATTATGGAACAAAAAGTGGTACCAGGGAACAAAATATCATACAAATCCTTATGATAGTAATAAAAAGAATAGAAAATTGAGTTATGTACAAATTACAGGATGGAAAGGGAGGATACATACAGATATAGAAAATATTAAATGTACAGTACAAGAGTTTTTGAAGGAAAAATACCAGCAACAAAGAAGTAGGAAAAGTGAGGATTTTTCTGATAATTGAGATGCCAGAGTTGGAGGAAGATGAGGCAGAGGCGATAGAAGGGAACTTAAAGAAGAAGAAGTGAATGAGGCAACAAAATCTTTGTCAAATAACATGGCACGGGGTGGATGGATCGAATATGTTCTATAAATTTGGAAAACAAATAGCTCCCATTTTAACAAGAGTATACAGTGGTATAGTGAATGGAGACAATTTGTCAGAAAGCATGAAAAAAGGAATAACGATTTTTTGCACAAAAGGAGAGAAAACACAACTTAAAAATTGATGCCCATTAGTTAATTGACTTCAGATTACAAACTTTTAGCCAAGGTAATAAATAATAGGTAATGGACTTTTCAGAGAAATTGATAATGCAGTCTCAAACGTGTGCTATTCCTGGGACGGAGCATACAACAACATTTAATTTATATTAGAGAAGTCTTAAATAAAGGACAGGAGGATTCTTTGTAAGGGTATTTGTATGCTTGGATCAAGAAACGGCATTTGATGTTGTAAAGCATCAGTATGTATGGGATACCTAGAAAAGTTTAAAATTCCAACAGAATTAATTAGTTTAATAAAAGCAATAGATAAGGAAGTGCAAATTTGTCCTGTGGTTAATGGGTATCTAGGGACTTCAATGTATATAAGGAATGGGGTTAGACAGGGTGCCCATTAAGTCCCCTACTATATGTATTTTGTCTAGACTCACTCTGAGGAGAATAGAGGTGGAGAAAGAGATTAAAAGTATTGTATTGCAAAAATAGGAACTGATTAAAACAAGTGCTTATGCAGATGATTGCTTAGTTTTAGTAAAAGATCAGAGTTCAGGGATAAGTTAATAGAGACAGTAGAGAAGTATAGCCAATATACAGGGATTAAGATAAATAAAGGAAAAGTAGAATTTATCCATTAGGGGCAGTGGAGGAAAAAGAAAAGAGGAGATTTGGAATAGCAGAAGGAAGCATTAAGGTGCTGGGAATAAAATTTGGAGGGATGATGCAATACAACAAAACTGGGAAGAAAAGTATCAGATAGCCCAAATAAAAGTACATAAATGGAAACAATGGAGTATGACACGAGAGAAAGCTAATTTATATTAAAAACGTTTATTGTCCCAATATTTTTATTTTTAGCATACATTTTCCATCACCATTTCAAATGCAATCCAAAATTCAAAGTCATTTTTTCAGTTATTGTGGGGTAGCAAGTTAAATCCATTAAAAGGGGATAATGTATAGAACCATATAAGATGGGGGTTTAAACATGATAAATCCAATTGTTTTTTATATTAATATTTTGAGTTTTCAAATATTGTTCCATTAGTAAAAGGTGAGAACAAAGCTTGGTCTTGGTTAACACAGCAATGGAATGTACCTTTCATTAAATGTATTGGGAAGAAAGGAATATAGTAGGAGGTAAAGTGTGGCCAATATATATGGAAATTGAAAGAAGTACTTAACCAGTGGGGGTAACAGTGGATGCTCTAATTAGGGTAACAGAAAACAGATGTATAAAGAAATTATGGAGAGGAATTCTGGAAAAACAAGTTTTTAAGGTAGAAAAAGGAATAAAAGAGCAGAAATTTTAGCTGTTACATTAGAAAAAGAATTCTGGGAAAAATGAAAGATGTAGTATGGATGTGTAGTCATGGGAGTTAAACGTTAGAGGTAACCATAAACATAAAGAATGGAGGAAAGAATATGTGGAGAAAGAGGTTGTGGGACAAAAGAGGAAAGCAAGTGCATTTTTTTTTTGATTGTGATTTTATTAAACCTTTTGGGGTATAGTAGCCAGTTATTGGGGATGTAAGCTTTTAAAAATATGACATACGAGATTTTGATCTATGGTCGGTTAACAAAATAATGGGAAAAAGTTAATAAAATACAGTCTATGTTATTTTGGTAGTTTTGAAATGGTCTATATGGCAAAACAGATGCTCAAGATTTTGCAGAATAAGGATTTGACTGTGCAGGATGTTTTTTAAGTTTCAAGATGAAGTAGATAAAATTTTCAAGATGAATGTAAATTATGGGGAGAAGAGAAAGCAAGAGATCTGTGGAAAAATGTTACTGGAATTGGGTAGATAATATGGATATCATAATGACTGTGTGATTTGTTTTTGTTTGGAAAAAGTGTTTTTGTTTTAATAAAACTTCCCTTATTCTTGGGAGGGGCTGTTGGCCCTTTTCCAAGATAGCGTGTCTGCATGTGACAGAGGAGGGAGTGCTACAGCAGGCTGAAGATCTAGCCTCTCACACTGTCATGATATGCTGAGACGATGGAGAATCTGAGGGAGAAAATGAGGACTCTATGGGACAGGACGAGGATGAATCTAGGTTTACGACACCCACTTTGATGAAAGACTCGGATATTGCTTCAGGATCCACTGATACTGCAGCTGCTGCTGCTCAGTTGGAGAAAGAAATCGAGGAAAGAAAGACAATTATACTTAATATGCTGGCTGAGGATGAGGAATGGTATGAAAAGAGGAAACTGTTTTAAAATACAGAGCAAGAGCAATGGATTCAACAAGTTCTACTGCTGTGGCTACAGAAACCAGGTCAGACACATCATTGTTAAATGTTTCTACACTTGATAATTCCTCTACCAGTAATGTAACCACTGGACAACATATTATGAATCAATTTGGACTTTCTAAATTACCTGCACAAAGTGACACTTGGTACCTGGACAGAGCACTTGGTGAAGCAGGCTGGAAGCCAGCCAGCGATGGGACTTGAATTCGGACCCGACTGAGATGTTACACAAATGTCCCAAGCAACGATAGGGCTGGAAAGGATTGAAGGGACAGAGAAAGATATCGACAGGCAGTAGTGCCTGAAATGTTTGAAAAGGACCCAAGTCTCAGCATGTAGTGGACATTTTGAACAAGACTCTGCCTAGGTGCATTTCTCCATAAGCGGTCATGCTTCAAATGGACAGAATGGCTCTATTGAAAAGACAATAGCCTTGGAAAACAAAATCGGTGGGTTAAATGAGGGAGATAATGTCAGAAGGCCACAAACAACTCATGAAAATGTACCTGGCATCTGGGACACCTGTGTGATCACGGATCCCGGATGGACTGAATTCTGAATACTGAGTATGGAAATACACTACCAACTCCAGTCAGGGAAGTGATTGAAACTGCTCTCCCTGATACGACACAGGCTCCAGCACAAGAACAGGTGCTACAGTCAGGTTCCAAACAGACCCTAGTTCATTCTGCACCAGTGTTTCTCACCCCAGATAGAAGCAACCCTGCAGCTTCTGTTAATACTGAGGTTCCTGAGGAATCAAGAATGATTTTGGATAATACATCTATGCATTCTCACCGGAGCTTGCAACAAAAAGATCATAACCCTAGTGGAGGGCAAAATACTGATCCACCGCCCAGACCAAGATATTCTGATTTATTTAATAGCTCAGAACCTACTTCTCAAAGAAACACAGTCCGCTGCATTATAAAGGAGGTCTTGATGTACACTCAGATCGACTGTATGTTGGGAGAAAATGTTTAAGAGTCCCTGAGGTTCTCAGACCAAGATGTTTATATTCTAATTCATGTGTCTGGAGAGAACAATTTTGATATCAGTTTCAGGACACCTGCAGGTCTCGAGAGGTTTTGGATACTCTACAACCACGCCAGATTTGCCCCTCTCTGGACTTCATTCTTTGCCATTCCCTCACAAAACCCTCTGATAAAAATGGTCGCAATCATGTTCAGAAATGAAAATATACATATTCTGTGATATACATCATTGGCTTCAGCAATGATGTGAAGTTCTAAGTGCACTGGAGGTTATCTTGGACTCAGAAGCCTTTTGGACAGGGGACTGGCATTTCAGAGTAAAGCTTAGACAAACTGCTGAGGGATTTCCCATATTCCAAACAGCTTTTGGGGCAAAGATCAAGGGGTGTGTTTTTACTCCAGCCAGCCAAAGGCATGTTATAAATGTGGGGCCAGGACACACTTGTCCAACATCTGTGATAAACTACAATCGGAATATGTGGGGAATTTAATCATACCAGCTCTGAGTGCATGAACCACTCAAAATGTAATTCATGTGATGAACATGGACATCGCTTCCAGGACTGCCCTTGGGCTGCCCACAACAAAACATGAACAGTAAACCCTGATGATTTAATTAGGAAAACCCAGAGGGAATCATTTGCGGCTGACCCAGAAAGTGCTGCACCCAGAACACAGACAGAAGAACCAATGGAACATTTGAACCCCCTCCAGACCCTGATATTTATACCAGAACCCCAGAGGAAGAATACACTTTGGCCCCCCTCTTTCACTGTGCCAACCTGAAGACACATGAGCTGAAGACATGATAGAAACTGACAAATAGAACCCAATAACAGAGGAGGACTGCTCATCATCTGCTATGCCCCCAGGGTACCTTGTCTAAACCAGGGATCAGGAAGACAGAGCTTGAGAATCTCGAAATGGGAACAGAGTACCCACCCCAGCCTGTTTATCATGTTCAGCAAACATGGCCACCTTATGCAACAAACTATGGAGTGCCCCATTGCAAAGCAATTCAGAACCCAAATGTCAAAAACTTGCCCCTTTATTTGGCCATGAGTCTTATTTTAAGCCAGAAATTTGTCTTTTAGGGATTATTCTGAAATAAAATGCCTTGAATATAAATACTATATGGCACTCTCAATGGCGGTGGCCAAACTACTTTTAGCAAGACATTGGTTAGGTAACTGGACCCTTCCCTTTCTGAATGGGTTCAAGAATCCTTAACAGCCATCTTTATGGCGCAGATAGTAGCAAGTTATGGTTCCACATCATTTCATGCATATAACTGCTGGTCTAACTCTATGAGTACTTACTTAAATAAGCAATGGATATATTCTGACACTCTGTTTTCAATTAGCAGTTAATCAAAGGCCTAAGCAGAAATGCACTGGTGGGGAGGGTTGGGGTCGATAACTAGTTTGTGTGTGTTTGTCTGTGTATGTTGTTCACCAGAACTCTCCTTTATACTTATATAGCTGTTTTCTTTGTTGTATGTATTTCTGTTTTGTTAAGATAAATTTTAATAAAGTGAATTATGTTAAAAAAGAAAATGGGAACAGAGGGTGGAGAAATTATAACAGAAAATCCATATGTGGCTTTATCTTTCTAAAAGTTGGGGGAATCAGAACAAGAAGGCTTAGTGTCTGAGGCTTCGTCACAATTGGGGGACATGGTCACTGACCAGCAACCTAGCGAAACAAAAGAAAAGAAGAAAAAAAAGAAAAGGAAAAAACATATTAATGACTGGAAATTAACTGGAAATGGTGGCTTAAACTTTTAGCATGTCTTCCTTTTGGTTGCCTCTAAATGTTGACAACATATGTAATACTAGAAACAATCTGCAGTTTTCATTATTGCATGATTTCAGTGTTGCAGTGTCTTTTTTTACAGGAAGCTTGGTTAAATTCCTATACAGCTATGCAATTTACTAGAAACAACTGGATCTGGAGACCTTCTTACTGGTCTTTCTGGCTGGATCAGGCTGATGGGGTGGGCATTTTATTTTCAGGGTACAGGTTTACACTAAAGAAACTGGTGGATATTATTCCTGGAAGAGTTCTGCTAGTGGATGGGATTTGGCATAATATCCATGCAGATTTATTTTCTGTATATACTTCAAATGAAGGCTTATGGAGTAGCATTGTTTGACCAGCTCCAAATCTTTTGGCTACTGCTAAAGCAGTTTTTGGGGGGTAATTTTTAATTGCACCGTAGACACTAAAACAAAGTGATCAGATGGTAAAAAGTCTATTGTGATTCGGTGGCATTTAAGAACTTGGTGGAAACCGCAGCCTCACAGACTGCACATTAAATGCTTCTCCAGAAATTACTCATACCTTTGTAAAAACACTGTAAGCTCTAAAATTATTTATATTTGGTCTCTAAACAGCTATCAGTAGGAGTCACATCAGTGATACCAATAGAATTTTCTGATAATTTTTGCTTATCATGACTAGACAATCAGTTATGGATTTGTATGAAGAGTTAGGATTTTGGTGGAGAAACGGAACAAGACCTGACAGAATGGTTCCAGAAACACAGAAAAGAAATATCAAACACAAATGTTTTGGAATACATTAAACTGAGGACAAAGTTATTTAAATTACTAGCATTAACTTACAGTACAGATCAGGATTATTCTAGACAAATTATGGTTTTGAAATAAAATATGAGGAAATTACAGTATGATAGGCCAATTTCTTTAGTAGAAATGACTTTTGGGACCCCCAAAAACTCCTTATAAAGATCCCTTTGAGGCCTGTAAGGACAAGAGGATCAATTCTAGTCTCTCAGAACTAATGACTCACAAGGGGAAATTGTAAACGCCACTATTAAGATAAGACAGGAAGTGGAACACTATTTACTTACCCAAAGTCAGCCTTTCAGGGTAGCTCAGGAACATATACAAAGATATCTGGAGGGCATTACTATCCCAGACCTGAATAACACTAATAAAGTTCTGTTAACCAGTCAAATTACTCCTCAGGAAATTTTGGACACTATTGAGTCCTTAAAAGAGGTACCTCCCTGGTAGAGACGGATATCAAATTCCTTTCACAAAATTTATGGAGATATTATAGCTCCTTGTTTAGCTAAAGTGTTTAATTACTTTCTTTTCAAAACATAATACATTCTGATTTTTCTGAAGTTTGAATTTTATTTAAAAGGGACAGGAGAATTTTAGACAATTGGAAACCAATTTGTCTTTTAAATTCTGACTTTAAGATTCTCACAACATATTACAAAAGAGGTTATGGCAGGTTGCACAGCACCTAATTCATCCAGCTCAGACTTGTTCTCTCCCAGATAGGAACATTAAAGAGAATTTGTCAATAATTAGAGATGTTATTGAATATAGTGATAGAAAGGGTCAGTCAGGATATCTGCTGTCTTTGGATCAACACAAGGCCTTTGATAAGGTTAGTTACAAATTTTTGTTTTAGGTTCTTAAATTTTATGGGGTTCCATCACACTTTATACAATGGTTACAGCTGACATATAGGTATGCTGAAATAACTTCCTTATTGCAGGTGAAGAGGGAAAATGGATACCGGTGCAACTTGGTGTTCAGCAAGGGTGTCCTTTGAGCCCGTTGTTGTATACTTTGTTCTTGATACTCTGATAAGGCATATTCAGAATAATCCCAAGAAATGTGGAATTAGAGGTGAACATGAGCCCAGGAGGAGAAATTGGTTGCATATACTGATGATTTGTGCCTTTGTTTGAGAAATGAGGATAGTATATAGTCCATGTTGAAGGATATAGAACAATACACTAAAATATCTGGGGCATTTGAATATACATAAGAGTATAGGTATAAGGATTGGGACAACAAATATGGGAGCCTCACAAGTAGTGGGTATCACCATATTGAAAGATCCCATTAACATTTTAGGAGTATTTTTGGGGAGGGGATATGGCACACAAAATTGGGAAAATAGTTTAAATATCTGCAAAGGAAAGTGAATAGATAGAGAAAAAATTGGACATTTTCCAAAACTAGACACATTTTTATAATTAAACAGTTTTTGTGCCATGCTTACTATATGTTAGTTCAGTATTCCCACTACCACATAAATGTGAAACAAAACTTTTAAGATTATTTTTCCAGATGTTATGGGGATCATGGCTTAATCCAATGAAAAGAAAGTGACATATTTGCCAAAAAATAAAAGAGCTTAAATATAATAAACCCGTTGTTTTTTCACACAACTTTTGGTCTGGGCCCTTCCTTTTGGCTGCTAAATGCACAAATTCTTTAGTAAAACTTGATTTGGCTCCTTTTTGTAGCATGGATTGAAATGCCTTTAAAATTCAATCTAAATGGGTGATCCCTGTTTGTCTAAAACCTTCCTTGCTAAAATTATATAAATGGGGATTCCTATGTCTCATTTTGTGGGAAAACAAGGAAAGCATAACATCATCAAATCTTGAATAATGTGGGGCCTTCCACATTAGAATTTAAAGGTGTAGAGAATCAAATGCAGATTTAGTTATAAATAAATTAATGAATAAAAGATTCCATACAGAATGTGAGATATAGTGTAGTTATGCTCACATGGAAGACTAGGTGTTAAGGAATAGCAAACATAATGTTTTGGATGAAAGAATTATCCTTATCCAGAATGTATTGACCAAACTGAGACAATGAAGCATTTTTGTTATCATGCCCCTATTCTAAATGTTTATGGATATATTTAGTTCGAAATGGAGATTGACGGGCTACGTATCAATTGTATATAGAAAATATTGCCTTAGGGACTTTTCAGATCTTATGCATAGTAGTCTAGACAATACCTTAAATGTGTTTTCCCCATTTTAAAGTTTTATCTTTCAGTCTATCAGTTTATATTTCAGCAAATAAGGTTGTCTTAATGCTTCCTCTAGGAACTTATGTGAAATTGCTTTCAAGGAGGTCTATGACAAGGATATAAAACTGCATCCTAGAACAAAAGTACAAGCATGGTGGAGAGGGTTCCTTTTCTTTCAGAAATATGGATAAAGGGTGAATAGGATGAATAAGTATGGTCAGGAATGTGCTACAATTAAGCAATAACACATGACGGTGTGCTTTATCATAGGATATCGACACCCCTTGGGTGTGTTGTGAGGGCATGAGTGAATGCCCTCTACCTAGGGCTGCCAGGGTTGATATCCGCCACATGCAGCTGGTGCAGAACGCGGCAGCCAGGCTATTGACTGGTGTTTCAAGAGCCAGTCATATAACACCTGTGCTCCGCTGTCTGCACTGGCTGCCGATACAGTGGCAGATCACCTTCAAGGTTGCTTTGCTAACCTATAAAGCCCTACATGACCAGGGACTGGGTTACCTGAAAGATCTACTTTGTCCCTACTGTCCCCTCTGTCCTCTCTGATCCACCGATGAGGGATTGCTAGAGATTCCCAGGAGTCGTTTGCAAACATCTGGAGCAAGGGCATTTAGCTTCATTGCCCTGTCCCTGTGGAATTCTCTACCTCATCGGTATGAGATTGTCTAACCATCCAGAGTTTTAAAATGCTTTAAAACCCATCTTTTGGCTTGGCATTTGTTGACTAATGCTGCTGCTGTTATTATGCTGCTACTATACTGTTTTCTGTTGTAAATTGTATGTTTGTTTTATAGTAATTTATCTTATTTTATATATTTTATTGTACAAGTGCCTTGGTTTTAGAAAGCTCCTTTTTATAAATAAAACTGATTTGATTTGATTTGATTTGATTTACACACACCCAGAAGTGACGATATCCTATGATAAAGCATGCCCTGGAGTGTGTTATTGTGATTATGCACTGGACCCCACAGTGAAATAAAAAACTCCACAAACAAAGGTCTAACAATTAATTTTTTACTGTTTTTAATCTGTGGAAGTACATTACTATATCAAATAGGCCAGTGCTAGAGTTACTGATCAGGTAATTACAGTAACTTTAACTGACTACAACATATATTTTATAAATAATACATTAGTGTAACATCAATAAGTGTCATAAGCTAGTTTTTGTTTTGTTGTTAGTGTTAAAGAGAAACTGTCAGCTTTACTTAAATTTTGGTCATGTGTGATCACTTTTCTTATAGTAACATAGTTATTACAACAGAATAAAAAAACATCCAAATGCGCATAAATGCCTCAGGAGGTATAACAATTGTTTTCATAGTATTTAAGCCATTTCAATTAATTACTTTTGAAGAGTGCTCTCTGTGAAATTCAGAGGCCAGAAGCATATCTACATTGGGAACACAATGTTTCTAATGCTGCCGACTGAAATTCTCAACTCTTGCCTGTCTGTTTTTGCATGTGGAGGTAACAAAAATTAAGACTGTTTTCCAAATGTCTCATTCATTCTGAACTTGTACATGTCTTTCTCAAATGAAAACTATGACAGAAAAGGGCATTAAAAGCATTTTGAACAAAAAAACAGCCAAGATCCTGAGCTTGTGCATCAGTGCTCACTGTTGCGCATGCCTGGGATCTCAGCTGAGTTTTTCAAAATGCGCTTAGTTCCTTTCTGGCAGTCATTTTTAGTTGAGAGAGACATGTACAAGTTCAGAATGAACAAGACTTTAGAATACGCTCTTAATTTATATTACCGCCACAGATGCAAAAACAGACAGGTACAAGCTTAGGATTTTGGTCAGCAGCATTAGAGATATTGCATTCCTGATGTAGATACTGTATGCTTAGACCTAAGGAGTTTCAGTAGAGCACTCTTCAAAAGTAGGTGTTAAAATGTATTATTATAACTTCTGGGGCTTTTACAGCAGGTTACTTTCTTTTTAAGTATTCTGCTGCTGTAAGGAAACTGCTCAGTTCCTGCAAGGAAGGGTGCTGAAGAGGGCTCAGGGATATTGGTTTAAGTAAACAATGTCTGGTGAGGGTCTTGTTTTTAGGCATTCCATTATGAGATAATATATATGGGTCTGGAATGGTGCTGACCAATCAGCTTCCCAGATTTTTCCTGTCCAGTGCATAATTCAAACTGTGAAATGGAGTCCTCAAATCCTGTAACCTGATTGGTCAGCAGGGTCTTTACCAATGGGTAAATCTCATGACAAAACCACAGATAAACTCCCAGACATCCCAGCACAAAACATTCATTCACAACTTTCCCCTTCCTACACCCCTGTTCAGCTACCCTCTTCAATTTCAAAACACTAGCTGAAACAAAAGTATACTAGCCTCCAACAACAAAAAATACTTGTATTGTTTGTTTAGACACTTTGTACAGTACTGTGCTTTATTTATTCAGAGAGACACAGCGTGGTGGCTGGAGTGCAGGTGGATCAGCTGTAGACAGGAAGTGTAAAGGTTGCAAGTGATGCTGTGAGTGTACATGGTTAGGTTTTTCATATGCCACCGATCTCCCTTTCTCTCTCATTTTAAAACGCTCTAACTGGGAAGCACCAAAACATAAGTAAAGTAAAGCAACATTGAGAAAAGTTAGCAATTACAGCACAAACAACCTGTAGCAGTTGCTTGCACCCCTATCTGGCTCATTCTTGCTCATCCTGGCCACCAGCAATCATCGTCACTCCCATCCTCCACACAAAAGAAAAAACAAATGTAAAACATAAATGGCAAAACTACAGTACTATGTCAACAATAGTTGTTTTGAGCTTGAAGCAGCTGGGAAGGCTGGGTATTCACAGTGAGATTTCTCCAGCAATTCCCACTTTTCCTTTACATCAGCGCCACACCAACCTGAAATGTCTGCTGCTGCCCTCTGCTCCATTCCTGCTTGCTAAAAAAATAAAACAGTGGAGGGGAGGGATAAGGCACCACAAAATTGCTCCCCAAAAAAAAAAAAATAAAATAATGCTCACAAAAGCTCAAGGACAGGGAGGGCACATGCCATCTTCATCTGTACTCTACCTAGCAACAAAGGACTGTTAACTACTGCAGAAGAACAATTGAGGGGAAGGGGACATTGTTTAACCAGAAAAGGCACACTAAGCCAGAGTTTTTTCCAGGTGGGATCTGGCAACACAAGGAAGTAAAGTGACTTGCTCAGGGTCACACAATATGCAGGTGGGGGCTGATGAGTTTCAAACCCAGTTCTTCAGGTTTGCAGCTCAGTGCCCTTAACCTCTTCACTATACTGCCTCTATACAATCATTTAAAGAAAAACTAAAATGCATCTCATCTCTTTTTCTTTTAAATTTTATTTAATAATTTTCCCACTGTATAATCACAATAATCCACTCCAGGGCATGGGTTGTTGTGGGATTTACCCGCTTCTGGTATGGTTTTCTACTCACTTTGCCTGCAGCCTCATGACATATCACAACAACTTGTCATGGATTATTGCTTAAAAACATAATTTCACAACTTTACATCTCTCACTCCCCTCAAAAGCATCAGCCACAGTAAGTAAATTTTAACCCATCCACTCTGAAGTTGTAGGCCTTACCTTGAACCATCAGGGCATAACTCATATGATGTAGATAGTGGGTGGGGGTAGTGGAAGAGAAACAGAAGCATACCATAAAAGCAACATCACTGAGTGGTACACTGGTTCAAAATGGGACTACATGTTACTTTTTATTAATCTTTTTCTCCCACCACCGAACAGCCCCATCTGCCAGACACCCCAGCCTCATCACCCTGATGTCCACCAGGACTTGCCTGCAGGCCGTTCTTCCCCATGGCATGCCCCTCCCGGTGGGTCAACAGGATTCCAGCCCCCATCGTAGAAGGATCTAGTTACTGGCTGGGGAGCCCAGGTAGTCAACCATGGCCTGTGAGTGTCCTGGTATTATCCTGAGCTGGGAACATTTTCTCCTCCTGTGGTTCTCCTGGGAGTCATGGCATGCAATGATGCCACGATGTGTGCCACATGCTTCTGTGCACTGCATGTTGGTGCCTGTCACATCCCCTCAGAGCACTCTATGCAGTCCCTGAGCTTTTCCCCAGCTTCTGCTAGGGGCCAGATGATAACCAGGTTCTGCCAACCTCCCCTAGAGGAAAGAGCAGTCCATTAGATGCTTAATCCTCCTCCCTCTGAGCCTGTCCTCTGACACACTGAGTTCACTTCTGAATATCAGTGCTGCAAGCACTAGCGCTTATCACTGCACCTGCAGGCTGGCACTTACTTGCTACTTTTTATCAAAGAAAAATAGTTTCATTTATTTTTTCCTTAGTTTCTAAATATTTTACAATTTTAAAAGGCCCTACAGTTTTTAAAATATGCCCATTTCATAAGTGTAGTAAGAAACTTCCAGGTGTGGATTTCTTGGCATAAGTACCTGAATGTATTGCTCAGAAATGGAAATCAACGTGCTGTTGTACCTTAATTGCTTACACATAGGGCTACAGTGATCATCTGCAAAGTGGTACAGGAGCCAGAAATCATGAGAGGACCATAGTATTATTAAAACTGCAGAATTACACAGTAGTTTGCTTAGATGCTAAGTCTGGCAGATTCTTGGTGTGAGTTGCCTGCTCAGGTCATTTCACCCACTCTTTAAAATATGTCCTTGATTTTGATGACTTTCCTGATTTCTGAGGCAGGAGTGGGCTCCCAGTGTCCCTGATTACTGAAAGGAGTTTACTTAAGAATGCCAACACAGGGATTGGGTACTCCAGTGTTGGCAAAGTATATTTATTTATTTGAACAATGGGCTTGGGGGCATCCGACATTGGGGGTGGGCATCCCAGTGTCGAATACACATTATGGATGCTGGGGTCAGAATGCTGACACGGGGTTTGGCACCCAGTGTCAGCAGCATATTTAAAACAAAGGGTTTTTCTTTGAAATGGGCATCTGACACTGGTGGTGGGCATCCCAGTGTCAGAATTAACAATGAAATATTTGGGGACACTGGGGATGGGCTCCCCTGTTCCACACTACTGGGGATGGGTTACATGCTGACATGGGGATTGGGCACCCTGATGTCAGCAGAAACATTTTTATTAAATAATATACCTCGGCCCTTTAGAGGCAATAAAAGGAGAAAACTCCTTTTATTAGGTAAACACCAACAGATGTTTACCTAAACGGGGCCAAGGAATAAGATTCCAGCGTTATTTGGCCAAAAAGTGGCCAGAAAAGCTTTGGGATTTTTTACGGGCTGATGGGTTTTCCCATTGAAGTATTACCTAAATTGTGGCAATTTTCATGAAAGAGTGTTGCAATTTGTGGCAGTTTTCATGCAACAGTGCCACTAGTTGCATGAAAATTGCTGCAATTTGTGGCTGTTTAGTAAATGAAGTGCTGCAAATTGCAGCACTACAAGCACTGAAATGCAGTAAACCTATTTCCAGCCACTGTTTTGAAAAATATAATGCCAGGATCATGTTCCTCAGGCCCCAATCAGGTAAACACAACTGTTGGTGTTTACTAAGGGGCAGTATTTTTGATTTACAGTGTTTTTAGCCATCGCTAACTGAAAACAAGATGACAGTCATGCAAAACTGCAGAAAACATTTGTGGCAGTCAAAAGAGCTTTCAAAAGCTAAAAGTGTTTTTGAGGTGGACATATATTTTTCTCTGTAGACTATAATGGGAAACTTTAAACTTTAATAACTTTTGAATGGCTTAATATTTTTTCACCAAACCTTCAAAAGGCACATTAATGACCCAGACCTCATATACTCTGTCAATTTCAGACCAGACCCCATATCATTTGAACCATAGCCCGAGCAAAGAATTTGCAAACAAAAGAGGATTTTTAACATGTTTTAGCACTCCTCAGCTATGCAACCACACATCTGAACAGAACAAAACTTAAAGGCAATCCTCCACCTTACTGGCAGCCAGTGCAGTCCACGGAGGACAGGTGTGACACAGTCAAATCTTGAAACACCAGTCAACAATGTAGCTACCATGTTCTGCACCAGCTGCAGCCATTGGAGATTGCTTCCAGATAGCCCCAGGTACAGGGCATTGCAGTAGTCCAGCCTTGGTGTGACAATCCAGAGATCTGTGGTGTCAGACGGCACATACACAGTTACAGGCTTATCAGGCAAATAGTTGCAAAGTTAGTAAAGTGCAACATTTTGGGTTTAATATAGAAGTGTCTGTGTAAACCTACTCTATAGTGGCACTACCATGCCACAATATATATAATATATCTTTAGTTTTCTAACTGAAACTTTTATATGTAGCTTCTGTACCTGAAGATATGCCATTGCAGATTAACTTGTTTCAATGGTTACATTCCTAATAAAGCTGAATTGAATTATTGAATTTAATATCCTGCATTGAGTGCAGATCCCCAATAAACAGCTGCATTGGAGTTTAGGATGGATCCTCTGCCAACTGGAAGGAATGCTTTGCACCAAGTTGCATTCAAACCTACACAAGCCCCAAAGCCTCAGCTGAAATAATTAAGTTGACTGCAATCTATTACTAACAGTTCCATGTTCTCAAACTATTAAACCCTTACAGAAACTGTTACTGACAAAAGCAATGTCATCTAACAATTTCTGTAATACAACATACTGTTATAGCAAAAGACATGGTCAGATATTTCCTGATATTTCTGTAATCTCTCTCTAGAAATTCCCCACCTGCCAACGGACCCACAGCTGAACCACCAAAGAGAATCTATTTAGAAAGATGGCAGTATATACGCAGTGATGTAAGGCTCTGAGCTGCAAACCTGGAGACCTGGGTTTGAATCCCACAGCCCCCACTTGCATACTGTGTGACTCTGGGCAAGTCACTTAACTCCTTTGTGCTCCCAGGTCACACCTGTAAACAAGCTTCAGCTTAGTGTGTCTCCTGGTTAAAATAAATTAAAAATATCACACAATAGCTGACCATATCTTGTGCTGCAACTGTAGATTGTAATGAGAATAAAAAAGTGGCCCACTGAGAATAAAACCCAAGCCTCTCAATACTGCTCTGGTGCTTTTCTACTGTGCCATTGCTCCACATGCTGAGAGGTGGGGTTTCTCACAGAGATACGTACTATTGGAATACATTTCCTGCACTGAATACAGATCCTTCATTTATTTTACATTTTGGTAACCTGCAAAGGCACACTGAGCCAGGCTCTTTTCCAGGTGCAACTCTATGGCATTTTAATAATAGGAAACATATTACAGAAGAACCAATGATATGAGAGTAAGGTAAACAAAATACAGTCAGTTTCAAAACACACGGTGCTGTTTAACAAACACACTAGAGAATAATTGGTATGCCCTCCACTCAGTAAAACTTTTACATCGAACACATCGATGCAGACAACATCGACAGTTCACTGTAAAAAAGTCCGCCTGGGACCTCGGCACTTTTCACTCGGTCCTGCACCCCTCCTCGAGAATCAACTCAACTCAGAGTTGATAATCCATAGTTTAGGGGTGCAGGGGCCATTAACCTTACATGGGGGTTCAGGGTAAAGCCCTCAAATGAACAGCAACTCGTTTCTCCTGGATGGTTTCTGTTGACCGCAAACTGCGCGATATAAATCCGCTACTGTAATGTCAGTCAACAAAAATTTGTAGAATTGGCATCATAGATCCAAATAATTCATTTGTACAAGCATTAAAATAAAAAGTCGCAGTACATAAATCAGAACTAAGTTAGGGAGTTACTAGGGCCAGATGCAAGGAGCAGTAGAAGCAAGTTTGAGCAGGCATTTAAATGCTGGGAGCCAGGTGACTTGGCAACAGTTAGACGACAGTTGATCCCAGAGGAAGTTAGGTGGAAGGAGAAAGTAGACTGACCAGATACAGAGTGAGGGTAGAGAAGGATCGGGACACCCTGGAATGGAGTGGGTAGGAGGAGGGACTGCCTGGGAAACGAGTGAGATGAGATAGGAAGGGAAAAGTCCAAACCAGAATTTTGCAATGAAGGATAAGGAATGGGCCTGCTGATGGTGGGAGAGAGGAAGGATGGATAGGAAGAGTAGAGGAGCAATGGTGAGTCTGGAAAGGGAGTTTGTGGTGAAGTGGCAGAAAGCATTTAGGAGGGTGTCTAGTTTGGCAAGTGAGGAGGCGAGCAGTGCCACAGACAATGTCTGTGTAGTCAGGCATGGGAGGATACATTTAAGGACCAGCTTCTGAGGTACATATGGATAGACAGAAGATAGATAGAAACTTTATTTATATAGCGCCCCTTCCCGGAGGCTTGGGGCACCTAACAGTATTTAAAACAATCCATACATAACACTTAACTTGCTTCACAACATAATGCAGAGATCTATATAATTCTATCTATCCTATATTAGAACAGCTCAATAATAATACAAAATACAATACAATAAAAACAATAAAACAGCAGTCAGTACAGTTTCAACTCAACTTAAGTCAAATGCCTGATTAAATAAATGCATTTTAATCTTTTTAAAGGTCTTCACGAGGTGTTTCCCTTAGTTGTCTAGGTAAAGAGTTCCACAGGGTTGGTGCGGCAACTGAGAGCGTATGGTCTGCAGAATGCCACAACCTAGTCCTGAGAACCACAAGGAGGGTATCCCATGTATAAAGCGACCGCGATTAAGTGCTTTCAAAAGGGCAACTCAATCAGGTGCTTTTCCATGGGGCTACCTGGCAAGGAGGAGCGGCCAGATAGGGGTTCAGTGACTATTGTGACAGGATGTTGCAATGTATACATGCACATGGGGGAGGGACCATGCTGTGCAATGGGATGAGGGAGGAAGGGTTTGTGGGGTGTAGTCGGCGGTGGTCTGCCGGAGCTGGCCGTGTGGCATGGTGGGTTGGTGGCAGGCTGGGGCTGGGAGAGTGCTGGATTTGGTTCTGGGCACACTTGTTTTGTGCCGGGTCAGGATTTGTATTTTTTTTCACTCCACTCTCACATGCAAGCCCCTGAGTTAATAATCCTTTAGTAGGTGGGTGTGGTGGCACAGCCCCTGCATAACAAACACAAATCCTACATCTCGGCACTGTTTTACTCTTCGCCCGTGAGTCTACATGGCCAAAATTCATTTTCGGCATTGTAGACTCGCCTAAATGCAATGCTAGTACGCGGACACTGTTATCACATGGAACCACAAGGAGGCAATCTCGGAAGAACAGAGAGCCTGAGGTGGGTGATTGGGAACCAGAAGATCTTGCAGGTAAGCTGGTCTCCCCATGAAGGGCTTTATATGTCAGTAATCCAAACTTAAAGACAATCCTCCACCTTGCTGGCAGCCAGTGCAGTCTGCAGAGTACAGGTGTAACATGGTCAAATCTCAAACATCAGACAACAACATAGCCACCACATTCTGCACCAGCTGCAGCCAGAGATTGCCTCCAGATAGCCCCAGGTACAGGGCATTGCAGTAGTCCAGCCTGGACATGACAAAGGCATGCACTAGGGTGGCCAGGCCATCAGTTGGTATCAAGACTTGGATCCAGGTAATGTTCCTCAAATGGTAAAACCACTGTTGACTACAGCTGACACCTAAGCATCAAGTGGCAAGTCATCATCAAGGAACACACCCAGATCCTTAACCCAAATGTAGGTGACTAGGGAACAACCCCAGAATAAATCCAGGGAATCCTGAGTCCCCTTCCATCACATTGATGACCTATATCCACCACCAGTACATCCATCTTGTCAGTGTTGAGTCATAGCCAGTTGTGAGTAATCCAGTTCTGTATCTCCTCCAGGCAGGTGTTAACCACCAGGCATACAGGACAGGTATAGCTGAGTATCATCAGCGTAACAATGAAAATCCAGCCCATACCACCTGATAATATCTCATAATTGCAGCTTGTACACTGTGAACAACAAAAGCTATTAAGACTGACCCTGTGGAACTCCACAGAACAGAGGCATCAGGTTAGATGAGGCTGACCCCATCGTCACCCCTTTGCACTTTTTCCATGAGGAAGGACCTAAACCAGTTGATGACATTTCTAGTTAGTCCACACCAGTTCTACAGTCGGTCCAGCAGCACCTCGTGGTCCATGATGTCAAATGCCACTGAGAGATCGAGGAGGACTGAGATGGTACTCTCTCTCCTATCTCTTGCCATTAGGATATCATTTAGCACCTTCACTAGGGCAGTCTCCGTGCTGTGCCCGGAACTAAACCCAGACTGGAAACACCTCATAAGTGGAGGTGGAGGCAAGATGCATCTCGAGCTGAATGGTCACCATTTTCTCTATAACCTTCCCTAAAAATGGGAGGTTTGAGACCATCCTGTAGTTGCTGAGACACTCCAGGTCCATCAAGGGTTTCTTCAGTAGGGGTAGAACAAAGGCCTCCTTCAGTGCCATAGGAAAGACACCACTCTCAGGGAACTCCAGACAATCCCAGCAACACAGATCTGATCAGATCCACACATCCAACCAAAATTCGGTTGGGCCTGGGTCCAGATCACAATATGTTGGTCGCAGCCTCAAGACTGTCAGCCACCTCTTCCACTTCAACTGGATCAAATTCAGCCTACACAAGAGGAATTTCAGCATGCCTCAGATCGAACCCGCAATCCCTTTGATCAACAGTGGAGAGATTCCGTCCTGATAGAGGACACTTTGTTGGCAAAGAACAGAGCAAACTCTTTGCACCTTTGTGCTTGAACCTGCTCCTCCTGCTCACAGACAGGCTGGATGTAATAGCCCATCCACCATGCAGAAGAGCTGATCTGGTCTGTTCCTTGCCACAGCAATCTCCCTTGACAAAAAAAATCTGCCTTCTTTTGGGAGATTGCCCCATGATAGTCACCATAATGTGACTTCAAGGCCAATTGTCCTCCATCAGCCCAGATCTCTTCCAGCATTGCTCCAACCTCTGACCCTTTATCTTTAGCTCCTAAGCTCCCCATCAAACCAGGGGGCCTTCAGCAAGTAGATAAAGGCTGGACACAAACGAGTGCGACTGAGTTGAAGACCACACTGATGGCTCTATTATAGGTCACCACTGCCTCCTCCAGCCAGGTCGCACATGCAGTCTCCATACTTGATAGGGCCAGCACCACCTGTAGTCCTGTTGGGGAGAATCCCCATAATGGGCAGCACTGGACCATCTCCACAGAGGATGAACCCTCAAGGAGGGCCCCAAACATGAAACCCATGGTGCTATGATCTAACCAAATGACCAGATTAATCTTGAGGTCATTGACCCTAAGACCCAGAGTGAATACCAGGTCCAATGTGTGACCATGTGAGGGGCGCTGAGGTGCCCAGAGCTTCCATACTTTGCAGGAGGTTGCGTCCAAAGGATGAGAGTCCGTTGTTAACTCAGGCATTTAAATATCTCAGAATTAACCATCTTGGGAACTCCAACACCAGGCCGGCAACAAAGTCTCTGACCTCCTGCAGGAATTCC
Source organism: Neoceratodus forsteri (assembly GCA_016271365.2). Lineage (NCBI taxonomy): Eukaryota > Metazoa > Chordata > Ceratodontiformes > Ceratodontidae > Neoceratodus > Neoceratodus forsteri. Next base: position 657,396,362 of record CM057453.1, read on the forward strand.
TCCACCTGGTGGATGATAGATCAGAAGGATACTATTGCCTGCATCAGGACCCCCTCATGGCAACACTCTCAAATGACCGGTAGAACCCACTGGTAGCACTGTGAGGCCCAGGCTGGCTTTAAACAAATGGCCATACCCCCGCCTCCTGGAGAGAGGCATTCTTTGTTATGGTACATGACTCTGAGTTTTAGGCAGAGTTTTGAGTGCAGGGTGTCTATATATATATTGAGAAATACAGCTTATTATCTAGCAAGACCCAAGGTACTTAAACCACAGCTGCAGTGGAGTTTAGTAATAAACTCTCTGCCCACTGGAAGGAATGCTTCCCACCTAGTTGCATTCAAACCTAGATAAGCCTCAAAACCTCAGTCAGAATAAATGACATTGTCTGCAACATAGAACTAACAATTCCATGTTCTGAAAACCTATTTCAAGCCCTGCTGAAACCCTGTCACTAATGTCAGCAATGATATCTCAACAATGTCCTTATACAACATAAACTGTAGTACAAAGGAAACACATGCCACACTAGGCATCAAACCTAGGGCTTGTGTACATCTGAAATCTAACATTAAATATTAAAAACCTCATGACAGAAATCATCAATGACATCACGTAGATGAATCACTTAGTGTGAATGCAACCTTGAACTTTACCAAATGCAAAAAGAACATGCATGGCTGCAAGAGTTGATTGCAAGCTAAAGCTTGTTGGTGCCTAAAAAGTATTCTATTTTTTTTGTTCAATTATTTTAGTCTTTGGTAACCAGGTAAGACCCACTAGGGACATGTGCCTGTTTTCAGGGGTGATCTGGGAGCACTGGGCAGTTAAGTTACTTGCTGAGAGTCACACAGCATGCAAGTGGAGGTTGTGAGAATCAAACCAAGGTCTGGTCTGCTGGATGTACCAAGCACGTTCATAGCTCATTACTCTAACCTCTAGGCTATACTGCCAGCCTGCCAGGCTATGGTTACTTACCAGCTGAAGAATTTGTTGGTAGTTTTACTTGTTTTAATCAGATTCTTTTCCTAGTACAGTAAAAAATGAAAACATAGCTATTGGTGTAATCACACCAAAACATATATTTTGTGTAAAATCCTCTCATATTACGGTATTCTTATTGAACTGTAGGAATGCCTGCTCCACAGCCTAACCATTCATGATGCAGAAGTTACTCCACTGCATCAAGACTGGGGTGTTCCCAAGTTTCATGGAGGATGCAAAGTGATTAGATCAAGAACTAAACCAACAGGTTTTTGAGTGGTAATAAAAATATGGTGGACTGCCCATTTTTCACTTTTGTGAAGTGTATGACAGCAGATACTAATCAGCCAGCTATTGCAGAAAATTCTACAGAAGGTGAGTGATCATAGCGTGTGTATTTTTTCAAGTAGGGACAATGTGAGGCCAAATATTCTAGCAGTATAGCCTAGTGGTTAAGCACAAGTCGTGAATAAGCTTGGTGCATCCACCAGACAGAGGTTTGATTTCACAATCTTCACTTGCATACTATGTTACCCTGAGTAAGTCAGTTAATCTTCCTGTTCTTCCAGGTCACCCCTGTATATGGCCTTGAGCCCTGTAGATCTTGCCCAGTTACCAAAAAATAATAAAAAAGGGGGTTAAAAGCTACCTTAAACAAGGTAAAACATAATTATTCTACAGCAGAACTGACGATGAATAGGTTTGTAGTGTACTCATGTTTTTTGTGAGATTTCATTTAGAAGGCTTCTATTTTGTATTTTCATGGTTAAACAATGGAAGCCCCTCCTAGAGTGTTTTACTACCCCCCACACACACACACACACACACACACATATACATATTATTATTATAAAGTAGACTGCAGAAATCCAGCCTACAGATTGCCACAGGTCACTCTTGGGCTTTGCTGTTGTTTAAAGTGGGTATGCATGCAGGAAGTACTGTAGCTGATTCAACAAACTATATTTTAATTTTATGTTAAGAAAAAACATACTGCTTTATCATAACAGTAAGGCAACTCTGGAGGTGGGTGATTGTTGATTGGTAATCACACTCTGTCAGTGAAATCACACACATTTATTGCAGTGGGTGGGATTACCTCAAGAAACCCACCAGCCACCCTGTCATATGTTATTACAAACAAAAAATGTTGGTCATTTTAGTATATCATTGCTACTGAGCAGGTGACTTGGTCTCAGCATGCTGACATCTTGCTCCTGGCTTTGCTCCCGGCAACTGTGGCCCTCATCCACAGGTATGTCTTTGGTAATAGCAGTCTCTTCCTTGTGGTAATATTGTGAGGCATGCAGTACATGTCAAAGACATTGCATACCCTCCCCAGTGCAAGCAGGATTGTGCTACCCATCAGGTTCCTGCATCTGAATCACATCTTCAATGACCAAAGGTATGCTCCACTACATTCCATGCCCTCCTATGGATGTCACTCTACTTCTGCTCCAACCCCTTACAGGGCCCCAGATTGGTGCCATCAGGTAGGGCCTCAGGGGTCCACACTGTCACCTGTATGGAATGAATGAAAGAAGCATGTTACTAAAGACAGGTGAACAGTGTGGCACACCCTAAGCAAACATGGTGTGTGCGATACATACCTAGCAGCCACCCTGATCTGTCACAATTGGTGGCCAGTAGTGTCCTCAGCTGCGACTTCTGGAAGATGAAGGTATCATGCATGCATGTAGGGTACTTGGCACAGACATTCATGACAATTCCTCTGCATCTCAACAACCACCTGTATATTGATACTGTGGAATTCCCTCTTGCTCCTGTAGTCCTGCTTATTAACATGGGGTGCCAATATTGGAGTGTGTGTGTGTGTCTATGGTGCCCCAGACCTTCAGGAACCCATACTGCTCATAGAAGATCTCCTGGACCTCCCATTGTGCTCAGCCAGTCTGTAGGCAACTGGAAGTAGTCCCCACATGTGTCAACAGTCCTGCAATCACTTGCCGCATGAGTGCAGGATACTGAGAACTGGCTCACACCTGTCATGTCTGCTGCAACCCACTGAAAGGAACCTGTTACATAGTAGGAAAGGAACACATCACCTTGGTCTCCATGGACATGGTCCAGGATCTCAGAGTAGTGAGATGTATTCAATCCCACATCAGGTTGCACAGCTCCCCAATGGTGCCCTGGTCAAGCCAGAATGGTTCCAGGCAATGGGTGTCATGCATTCTCTTGAGTGCTGCCCAGAACCTGAAGATGTGTGACTGTGGTTGGGCCCTCTTATACTCCTCTATGGTGGCCTCTGCACCCAGCATCGGGTGTGCATTTGCAGTAATGGGCCCATCATTTATCTCCAGGGACCATGACGGGTTGCCTCTTTATGACATCCCTCCTCACCTGGCCCATCTCATGGGGCAGCCCCCAGCCCAGTGCTGTGTGTATCCCCTTAAGCACATGCACATCTGACAGGTGTAGGAGGTGTGGTATCTACACCCCAAACATTGTTACTGCACCCTGCAGGCAGTAATGCACTGGTGTGTGTGCAGCAAGGTACTGCAGCGAGGTAACACCATGACCTGAGCAACAGCTACTCACACCCTTGAATGGATCACCACCATGTGCTATAAGGATTATAAAGGGCACTTTGAAGTGTTGTACACCATTGAGGGTATGTATCTGTCCTAAGTATCCATGTAATGTGCTGACAGTAGGTGCTGTTCTGTGCCTGATACTAAAGACCTGTGTTTCTGTGTTGCAGCTATTTCCAGGATGCCCTGCAGAGATCCTCCTGTGGAGGTGTCACAGCCCCACTCAGCAGGTCAGGCCTTTGCTCCCACAATGCCACCTCTGAGCGCAGTATTGTGAACAGGGTAACAGAACAGGATAACCTCCTGTCTGTTTTGTGGGTCCGAATCACCTTTGGTCTCAAGTTCAGGAGGGATTCAAACTGTGAACCTTATGCTAAGGCATCTAAATGTACAGGCTCAGATAATTCTGCTCTTTGGGGAATGCCAGATATCTTTCACCTATGGGCACCTAACCAGGTAAACAAATGACCCCTTAAAACTCTATGAAAGACCTTAGATGAATTCTTACCTTTTCCCAGTTTGGTATACCATTAAGCTTATGAACAGTGTTGTCAAAATCTTAACCATCCATACATCACAGGCAAAAACAGAAGGACTTAGAAGACACAGGCAGTCTCTTTAAAATAAGAGGTTTTACTTAAAATGAATAAAATATGTAAAATGTAACCACAGAACAATATATCACAAAACATACAATCACTTAAAAGAACAAGGTAAAATACAAACAAACTCCTACCACAATACACTTAGACTTGTATATCTAATGTATTCCTTCTTATAGTGCTTTAGTTAGTTGTTGTTTCAAGAGAGTCCAAGCAAGAATGTGTCTAAGTGGAAATACAGAATACAGTCAAACCTTGTGTCTCCACCACTTTCTATGATGCCACCTAGTTCCTCCTTTTAAAATATTAAAATTATACAACCAGGATGTCTTATCACTCAGTAGGTAAATTAAATAAGGTGACATCAGCAAAACTCATTTCTCAATATGACTCTTTGATCTTGAGTCTTTCCTTTGATCTAGTGTGCCCTTCTGCCCTTCAAAGACATCACAGAACTTTTACAGCTCTGCAGTTTTCCCACCTAGCAGCAATACAGTTTTTTAGCAGCAGTTGAAATTAACTGCCCTTCCTGAGGATGTCATGAAATGGATATTTTAGTACCTAGCCTCAAGCAACACAGATCCTAAACAAGGCTATAAAATGTGACCTCTTGAAAGTTAATCACATCACAGAGATCTTCTGTTTAACATATCTTGTCCTTTGAACTGAAACCTGGGGAGGGGTATCCAGGAGCACAGGATGTCTCATGAGAGACACTCAATAACACATTTTTATATTACAAAATCATAGAGCAATCAGAGCCAGCTGTCCAAGTGTCACAGAGGGACTCCACAAGTCAGTGGTCCAATGGACAAGGAGTCAGAGGGCATGGAGAGGGTGATGTGACTGCCAGAAGGCATTGAGAAAATAGATGCCTACTACTGCAACAAGTATGGCAGGCTGTGGCTCATTGAGTAGCCTACAATGGTAAGTGTGATGCTTCAACAATCTACATGTTATTATTGGTATTATATTTGTGATAAAAATATGTTTCTTGAAATTTCTGCTTGAAAGTATGGCAGTCAGCAAGGCATTATGGGATCTGGGATTTTAAAAGTGTGGTAAGGAGAGATTGCCCTCTCATTTAGCCAGTGGAAAATCTAATTAGGAGCCTTTAGAAACCAGTTTGTATAGGTTGTAAACCAGCCACTTGTATGAAGTATTGCACTTTATGACCTATTAGGAGGCAAGCAACTTCTGAGAGATACCTCTTACATTTCTCACCACTAAGAGAAATAGCTCAGTAAGTTCCTCTGAAGATCAAAAGAGGTAATTCTGACCTGCCATAAAGCAGGCTCACTAATTGAAAAAATATATAGTGTGTGGATGCTTAGCAACATGCAGGTGCCTGTGACTACCATTCAGTATCAGGAAATGTGAGTGACCTCACAGCCAGCATCACCACTGAGCTGTGACCTCACAAACTGGTGGGACACTTGTTCCCTTTAGATGGTCAAAGCTAAGAGAACATAGGGCTTTTATCTCTGGACTCCTGAAAGAACACACTCTCAAGAGCATTTCTACTAAAGTAGGTAATTCAATTGAAACTATAGTAGGATTAGATACTCAATAATAAGATGGTTTTGTTTCAATTGTCCCTTTAATTTGTATGACGGTGCCCTCAATGTTATATGTTCTGTGTTTTGTATTTCATCTACTATTTTAATTTTAGTAAACTTTGTTTTCCTTGAAATCCTGCCTGAGCCTTTCCTCATTTTGAATGTGAATGCTGTGACAGTTTTGATAATTCTGAGAGAACTGTTAAGCGCTACAGGGTGTTACACATGCACCAAGGTAAGAAAAGTACCTAGGTCTCAAGTGAGTGAAAAGGGGATTGTGAACTGAGTTGGGTGCACTGCATTTCCTGAAAGGGGGTGTGATATTGAACCTGTTAACTGGGCATGCTAGCTGAAAAGGGTTCAAAAATTTACCCCAGTACTTGAGACTGGTAGTTGTTTGGACCACAAACAGACAGGAGGGTTCTACTCTGTTAGTCTCCTGTTCACATATTGCACTTCATGGTTTGGCACTGTGGAGCAGAGGGCCTGACCTCCAGAGTACGCTTGTGACAGATCTGGTTGGCAGCGGAGCAATTTAACAGATTTGGTTTGCAGTGCTGCAATCAAAAAGATTTGTTTGAATACTGTGAAATTATTTGGTGACATGACCATTAACAGTCCAGTGTATCAGACTGATAACTGTAACAGTTCACACACAAAATAAGGCAGTGATTTTTGAGAAAAAAAGAGAAGAAGAAATATATCATTGTGGTTACAGTCAAAAGTTCCCTACCTGTTTTATTTATTTTTTTTTTAGGTGCAAGCTAGTGTAGCCCTAGATTAGGGAAGAAGATGACTTCCACCTACAGTGAATAAACTGCAGAGTACCTGAGGCAGCTGTGCCAGGAGAGAGGAGTCCATTGTGAGGGGCAAAACAAGAGCACCTGAGGGACACTTGTGGCAGCCGATGCCCAAGACCTTGAGTCACAGTCAGTGACTTAAAGGGACTAGTTGAGCATGGAGGGGCAAGGTTCCACAGCAGTGTCCAGACCCAGGGAGGAGGAGGACAGTGGGACCAGTGTGAACAGAGAGCCACAGCCCCAGGGGAAGGTCACCACCATGCTGGAGCCAGAAGTGATCAGGCTGCAGATACAGTTGAGGAGAATAGGGCTGGAGTTTGAACAGAGGAAGCTGGAGATGGAGAGAGACGAGAGCAGAGCAGGAAAGGCTGAGCAAGAGGAAAGAGAGTGACAGCTTCAGAGAGAGGCAGAGCAAGAGCAGTGAGAGGCTGAGCGAGAAAAGCGAGAGCGCCAAAGGAAATTTGAACTGAAGAAGCTACAACTCCAAAGGCTGGCACCAGAGCAGGTAAGTGGCATGGGTGAACCTGGGACCCAGGACTGGGTTACAAATTAAATTCTAAATTGACAGCTGAATTTAAAGAGGGGACAATATGGATGCATTTTTAAACTCGTTTGAAAAGGTATGCATTCAGGCAAAAATTCTCAAGAGTCCTGGAGCTTCCAACTATCCCTGCTGCTTACTGGGAAAGCTCATGATGCATTGAGTCAAATGGACAATCAGGACAGTAATGCTTATGGCAACCTTAAAGCTGCACTGTTAAAAAGTATGACTTGACAGCTGAAGCATACAGAGTTAAGTTCCATCAGGTCAGGAGAAACCCTGACATGAGCTACGAGGAGCTAACTACCAAACAACGTCAGTTTTAAATGTTGGTGGAAGGGATACAAGCAGACTCTGTAGAGAAATTGAGAATGTTGTACTTTTAGAGCAGTTCTTTTGTTGCCCAGCAGAGCTGAAAACCTGGCTAGAGGAACGAGATCCAAAACAGTGCAGGAGGCTGCCGAGCTCTTGGACCGCTATGCCAGGAGTAGACAGCTCTGAGAGGGAGTGTGGCAGGCGTGGCAGCACAGAAAGGGAAAAGTACACCTTTAGGGCAGCTAAAAGCCTCATTGCCTCCACTGAAAGTGAGCAGCCCCAGGTTACAAAGAAAAGATTTGCATGATAAAAGAAATAAATGTTATTTTGCAAACAGCCTGGACATCTTGCAAGACAGTATCCTAAAAAGGCAGAGAGTGCACAAAGTGGTGCTGGGAAAGAGGTGGGTTTTTGTGTATCCCTGAAAGCATGTCAGTAAACATGAAGGAGCACATATACCCAGTTACTGTGAATGGGGTGCAGACCCATGGGTTAAGGGACATGGTTGCGCCCTTAATTTGGTAAAAGGGGATTTGTTGAACCAGAACAGCTTATACATACCCAATCAGTTTGTTACAGTACAGAGATTCACTGGGAGGAGAAAACTGCCACTTGCTAGTGTTCTCCTAGACTAGGGTGAGGCAGGAAAGACTGTGCAAAGTTGCAGTGGCAGAAAATCTGGCCCTAGATGTGATTATTGGGAACAATCTCCAAAAGGGACTCATGTGCAGTTATCCACAGTCAGGCGGCATAGGCAAATTGTATTTCCCTGGACCCCATAGAAGCCCTTTGTAGAAAATACTGGGAGGCTGGTTCCCCAGTCTGTGTCTCCTGATATGGAGAATAGTGGAAGGGGGTAGAAATTCCCAGGTATCAGTTAACAAAACAGCTACAGAAGGTTACTCTGAGGAGGGGGTAGCCAATTGTCAGAGGGTTAGGGATGGCAATGACCCTGAATGCCCTGATACAAGAGCTAAGACTCTAGTTTAGAAACTGGAGGTGACCTGTCCCATGCCTTGGGAATGTGTAAAGATTTTGTAGCTGCTCAGAAAATGTCCCTAGCTTACAGAGGTTGAGGGCTTGGGCAGATTCTGAAGGAGCACTGGAGGTGATGGAAAACATAGAGTTTACTGGGACAAGGGACTGCTGCATACGGGGACAAAAGGACAGAGGGAGGGGTGATGGGCAGGCAGCTTGTTGTTCCTAGGGTACCGTGGAGTGGTTGCTCAAGATTGCTCATGATATTCCTGTCTGGACATCTGGGAATCACACGCACTATGCAGTGATTGAACTTCACCCAGCAGGTGAAGGAATATTGCACCACTTGTCACCAGTGTCAAGAAATAGGGAAAGTGGGGTAGTAAACAAAAGTTGCCCTAATTCCCTTGCCCATAGTGGAGGAGCCATTCCAGAGGGCATGAATGGATATTGTGGGCCTTTGAATACCCCAGCTCCTTCGGGAAGAGGTTTATCCTAACAGTGGTGAATTATGCCACCTGGTACTAGAGGCAGTCAGTCTATCCTCTCTGAGGACAGACAAAGTGACAGATGCCTTGTTAGGGATTTTCTCCTGTGTTGGGTTCCTACAGGAGGTTATCACCAATTGAGGGGTTCCTTCCATGTCGGACCTGATGAAATGTTTGTGGAGGAAGTGGGGGTGATGCAGAGATGCACAACACCTTATCACACGCAAGCCAACGGGTTGTGGAAAGATTTAATGGTACCCTTAAATTAATGCTCCAAGCTTTGTTGAACATCAAGGGTGGGAATGAGAGAAATACCTTCCCCACCTGTTGTTTGCATACAGGAGGTGCCCCAAGAGTCAACAGGGTTCTCCCCTCAAGCTCTTATATGGATGCAGGGTACCTGGGCCCTAGACTTGATCCAGGAGGACTGGGAAGGCAAGCATGCCACCCAGGGAACTCACATAGTAGATTATGTCCTTAAGTTTAGGGAAAGCTGAAGGAGTTTATGGGAACAGCCCAGGGCATAAAGTTAAGCCCTGGTACCTTAACCATATGTTTCTGTTTGATCACACACCAGAAGCCACTCCACTAATTTTACTAAATGGTATTGTAAATACTGGGGTTAAGCTTGCAAACTTTTGTACTGAACAGCCCAGAGCAACCTGGCAGCTGTCCAGCAAAAGCAAAAGGTATGCTATGATCACAGAGTCAGAGCTCACACATACGCTGTGGGTCAGGAGGTCATGGTCCTAATCCCAGTCTGGAAAGATAAGCTGCAGGCCAAGTGGGCAGGACCAACAAAGTAGTCAGACAGGTGAAGGATTTAAATTACATTATAGAACTGCCTGACAGGAGACATACCCAAAGGATGTACCATGTCAACATGATGAAGCTATATATAGATAGGGCTGACATGGTCTTTGCAGTGTATAGTCCTGGGGAGAGGTCGGACGAGGAAGACCCCTTCTGGACTTGCTGGAAGAAAGCAAATGGGAGTCCTCTGTAGAGGCAAATAAAATGTCGCCTAGTTGACCCCAGACCAGACACAGGAAGTAAGTGCCAAGCCTGGACTAATCCCCTTAGCAATGCACACTGTAGATACAGGTACACAAGTACTGATACGGCAGACAGCATATCAGGTGTCAGAGGTCGTCAAAAAGACATTAGGAGGGAGGTGGAGGACATGCTGGATTTAGGGTAATCCAGAAATCCTACAGCTCCTGGGCCTCACCGTAATCCTTGTTCCCAAGCCAGATGGCTCTACTCATTTTGTGTGAACTATCATGGACTCAGCATGTTGATAATTTGGACAGAACTGTTAAGTGCTTACAGTGTGTAATCATATGCACTAAGGTAAGAAAAGTACCTAGGTCTCAACTGAGTGAAAAGGGGATTGTGAACCAGGTTTGGTGCCTGCTGGGTTAGTATTGCACTGCATTTCCCTGAAGAAGGTGTGATATTTGAACCTGTTAACTGGGCATGATAGAGAAAAGGGTTCATATTTGACCCCAGGACTTGAGACTGGTAGTTGTTCAGACCCAAAACAGACAGGAGGGTTACCCTGTTTGTCTCCTGTTCAAATATTGCACTTTGAGGTTTGGAACTGTGGAGCAGAGGTCCTGACCCCGGAGTGTATTTGTGACAGTAAATACATCCGCATGTCCAGGGCAGGTGATGATATGGAGTGGGTGTGATGGGGGCAAGGCAGGGCAGGGTGGAGCATGCTGAGGGGTATATGAGGGCTTAGCAGGGTAGAACAGGGCATACAGAGGGTGCATGGGGAATGGATAGCATGTACATCCTGGTGCCTCACATGTGTATTCCCTCCTCTATAGGACACCCTTATGCCACTCAGTACCACTCAGCTGTGGAGAGGGGATAGGACGTCGTGTACATAGACCATGAACCATCGCACAGACCTCTGAAGAAGTGGGAGAAGGTGATGATACCAGTCCATTATTGAGTGGTGGTGGTTTCCATTCCCCTGGAGAAGTGCCCAGGGTGTCATAGCTGGTTCAGACAGACAGAAGTGACATAGTGGGCTTCACTCTGGGGGCACAGGACATGCCAGTAGACTGCTTTGCATGCAGCAGCAGGTATGGGATGTTAACTGTGTGGGTGCAGCATGCCATGGTGGGCACACAGGTTGTGTCTATGGACATTTCCATATGCATGTGCTGCATTAAAGGAAAGCAGTCAACAATACAGGCTCCCACCCCACAAGGCTTACCCTCCGGTTAAGCCTTTTAAGTATGTTCTTGACATTTTAGCGGCTACAACATACTTTATTTTAATAAAGAAAAGTCTGAACCTGGAAGTATGGTGGACACTGGGGCTTCATTATCTGTAAAGGTGCAGCGCTGCATCGCTCACTTCAATACATTATGTACTGTGTACTGAGGTGAGCGTGCAGTGCCACATCTTACAAATAATGGAGCTCCCCAGCATCCACCATACTCCGGTCACAGACTTTTCTTTATTAAAATAAGTATGTTAGAGCATGAGAAAATGCCACAACATACTTAAAAGGCTTAACAGAGGGTAAGCCTTGCAGGGTTGGAGCCTGTATTGTTGACTATTTTCCTTTAACATTTGATGTTTCCGACTGTACCTCCACTGAACAATGTGGTTTGTGTGTTCAGAATAAATCCTTTGAATGAACCTGCACCGTGTCATGTCATTTGTTCGAGGGCATCCCTTTACTTATGGCAGCCCTTTGCCATGTAGTGGGTGGTGCGCTAACGCCATGCTATGCAGCCATCCGCTTACCATCCATGCAGTAGTGTGCATGTGTTGTGGCTCTGTATTCATGACCATGCCCTATTTTGCTGCAGATCAGTGGCCACTGTGCAGCTGTGCAGCTATCCACTGCACATAGTGCGAGGTCCATTGTGCATGTGGTGTACGGCCGATCACATTCCTCAGGGTGCATATTTCCCTGCACACCAGGTCATATGCCATGTACAGTTCAATGTGCCTTTGTGCATAGGGCCCATGGAACAAATAGGTGCAATGGGACCCACGCATCTTAGCTCTGAGGAAGGCATCACTTGGGGACACTGAAATGTCAGTTGGTGCTTGCATGTGCTCCCTGCACATGCCCATCATGTCTAGCTGCTATTATTCATATGGAGAAATGAAGCCCAAGTAATCAAAAGATTTCTTGGTCTGGATGGTTTAAAAGACAATGGTTTGTTTTAGCTAAGTAAAGTGGTTTCAATAAATGTTTGACACTTAGCTTATCAAAGCCATGCAGACTTTATCAATCCAAGAGTGCTGATGTTTGTATTTCTCATGAGGCTATGACATTGATCACACTATCCTGCCATTTGGCACCTGCTAGCATGACATTTCATAGCCTGTTAAAGAAACCCTCTGAGAGCTAGTGGAACTTTGTTTTTTCATGTTGGGAATCATGTTGAAGAGTTCAATTTATATATACAGAACTTATTTCAAAACAAAATGTTTCCCTTTACAGAAAACTAGAGAAATACCTGAATAAGAAATTGATTTTATTTGCTTATTGATTTAGAAATTGGTGACTGGGAAAGGCATGCTGAACCAAGGCTCTTTTCCAGGTGAGAACTGGGGAAAGGGAATACATAGGAGAATGATATAATTATCAATGCTCACCCATTCCATGAGTAAGTAGGCTGAAATGGGTATAGTATTTGAGAATCCGTTAGTGTTAGGGTTGACAACCACAAGGCACACCTCATGCCTGTTGCTGCCTGCAGGGTGGGATGGGGTGTTAGGGTTGGAAACACTAATGACACATTTCTACTTTTGTTGCTTTTACCCTAACTAGTGCATTAAGAAAGTTTTTTGCAATGAATTTCCTGACTTTTGAGATAGTATAATCATTGATTTTATGTTACCTGCCTGTTAAGGCCTGTATTTGTACTACTTTCCGGTCATTCCTGAAAATAGGCAGGGTCATTGCCTAGTGTACTTACTCAGTCATCAAAGCAAATAAATAAATAAATATCCTTATTTGCCAGTGGAGGCACAGGACCAATCCCTCCATAACTGTTTCCCTATTTGAGTGTGGAGGGCCCCAGGCCTCATCCATCCATAATTTTTGGGCCCCTCCCCCATACAGTACCTCTTTAGATGCATAGATGTATCTTGAATGAACATAACTGTGCCATTGTTACATATTTTGACCATTGTTTTGCTCATAAACAATGGTGGTGAAAATTTGCAGATCTCAACTGAAAGGTCATTTTGCTAAATGACCAGAAATAACCTTTTGGTCTGGATTTGCATATTTCCACTGACATTGTTCATGTGGGGTCTCCATACTGAAATTTGGTATACAAATATACAAAATGACAAAGTTATGCATCAAAGTTGAAAACCCTTTGAAATACATAGAAACTCAGGAGTCCCAAATCCTCCTCCCCCAAGAACAAAAAGGATTCACAAAAAGTATCCAATCTCATGAAAAGGATTAAAAAACATAAGTCTCAATTCCTTTTGCAAGATATGATCCTTTGTCATGAGTATGAAAGGATTCACAAAAAGAATCCTATCTCATGAAAAAGGATAAAAAACTAAGTTTCAAATCCATTTCACAAGATAGGATCCTTTTGCAAGTATGAAAAGGATTCATGAAAAGGATCCTATGTCACACAAAAAGATTTAAAAATGAACTTCAAAATACTTTTGAGCATAGAAACTTTTTCATGGAAACGAAAAGGACTCACAAAAAGGAATTGTCGAAGTTATGAAAAGGATTTAAAATGCTAACAAAATGCCTTGCAAGGTCATTTTCAACCAGATAACTTCAGAATCCACCTAATGGAATCCAGATGAGCAAGATACATATGTTGGTGCTTCTACATTAGTTCATTTTGTGGATTTTCAAGTTTTTATTTTTTAAACAGAAAACAGATGGCAGCTTGTGAAAATGATTATCCCTCATGAAAATAATCCTTTTTGTGAGACCAAATTCTTTTTCATTCCATGAAGATATCAAAACACTGTACTGAGCATGCTCAGAACACAAATTTTAAAATTAAATAACTTTGGAATGGATTAATATTTTTACTAAACCAGCGAAGGGCAAGCCCTTCGTACTTGAAAATGTCAGACCAAAGTTCCAAACCATCTAGGTACAGCACAATGACAAAAAAAGATTTTAACATTTTTGCACTATGTGCAGCTCGAGATTTGCCAATCTGACTGAAACAAAACTTGGCATTGCTAAGAGATCTACCACACAAGACTGAGCATGCAAACTTTCATGCAAATCCATTGAGTAGTTCAAAAGTTATTAAAGTGCAAAATGTGAGGTTTAAAATTAAAAGTGCCTACTCAACCTAAACAATAGGGCATGAACACCCCTATAATCTAAATATATATATATATATATATATATATATATATATATATAGATTATAGAGGCACAGTGTGCCCCTATACTTTGGGTTGAATAGCATGTTTAATGTCAAACCTCAGATTTTACACTTTAATAATTTTGCAACCGATCAATGGATTTGCACAAATTGGCATGTGCTGTCGTGGGGTAGATCTCTTGATGTAACAGTTTTTTCCAGTTGAATGCATAGATTCTGAGATCCAGATAGTGCATAAACCTTAAGTCTCCACTTTTGCAGTTTTCTCATCGTTGCTCCCAGACGTGTGGAATTTTGTGTGAAATTTTATGGTAGCCACAGCTTGAGTAACAGAACTGCATATGCGCTTGGTGAAAAAATATTAATCTGTTGCAGAGTTATTCAATTTTTAAGTTCCCATTGTTTTCAATGGGATGATCAAGCTCAGGATAGAGGGTAAATGTTTGACAAAGGATTTGGCTCATGAAAAGGATTCTTTTCGTGATGGGGTCAACCTTTTGCCACAAAAATCCTTTATCGTGAGCCACTGTCTTGTTTTTTTCCCATGAACTTAAAAGCTTGCAAAATAATATAAAAATGTTGTCATTTTAAAATCAGACACTAGAACCTAGCTAAACAGGCCCTGTTTAGCTAGATTCTTTTTTGTTTTTAACATTGTGCCCATAGATATGTTTTCTGGGCACCCACAATTCTGGATGCCCAGCTTAGTAGAGGAGTGCTTCCTCTGCATTCTCTGTATAAGAACACTAGGAACTTCTTGATTTCTGTAGCCACAGTGGAAGCTGTGCTGCCGACTGCAGTGTTATCTGTGAGCTTCCTTTTTCTGGTGTCTAGTGGCACCCTCCACCCGCTGATCACTGCCCATATAGATAAATAACTGTATTCACTAGTGTCTAGTGGCATCCCTCACCCACCATCCGCTGTCCCCAACTCCCCATAAATAATATAAATGTATTCCCTGATGTGTAGTGGCACCCCCACCAGCCGATCAATATCCTCATTTGTAATTTCTATTCCCTGGTGTCTAGTGTCACATCCCACCTGCCGATCACTGTCTCCAGCTCCCTGTAAATAAATTACATTTATTCCCTCATGCCTAGTGTCACCTCCCACCCACTGATCACCATCTCCATTTTAATTTTGTCTTCCTGTTGTCCATCACTTTACCTTGTGTATTTTCTGATCTGTCACAGAGATTGTATGTTGAGTACTTAGGCTAAATCAGTTAGGTGTTTCACAAACTCCTCAGCAAAGTTAAAACTACTGTATTTACATTTCTGCTGGAAGGCTGTTCTTGCTTTAAATGGTCATTAATGCAGTTCATCCTCTGAATAATGTCTATGGTGCTTCCACCTCAGAGCACTCTTGTAAACCATGTTATTTTCTGTAACTTTATGCTCATGTAAAACAAAATAATCACAAATCATCTGGCAAGTTCCTGCAAATAATTGTATACAATCCCTACATCTTTGCAGAGCTCTTTCAGGTCCAATAAAGGTTATGTATAAACTACAAAATAATTCCAGTTTATTTATGTAATTATACAGCCAGACTGATTCAACATACAAAGATGTTTTTATTTGTGATTTATTTAAAAGGTTTAAGAGAAAGCATTCCCCATTTAATGTTGTATTCCCTTATGTCTAGTGGCACCCTCCTCCCTTTCATTTTATGAAAAACCTGAAATAAAAAAGTCCCCCATGTCTTTTTAAACCTGTAAAAAAAAGGGTCCCTTTGAACAGCCCCTCCACCTCCTGCTCAGCACCCACCAACCCACACTACACACCCACACACTCTCACACACCTGACCAGGTTCCAGGTTCAAGATCCATTCCACTGAAGTCACATCTGCTGCTGGAACCTGTGACTGCAATATGAGAATTGAAGGTAAATGTGGTTCAATGTATTTCAATGGGGAGGAGGTTCAACTTTTATACATAACTTTGCCATTTTTGAGATTTTGACCCCAAATTTTCAACATGTCCTTTTGGGGACCCACCACAGGAACAATAGGATATGATAGTAAATCCCACCCAAAAGGTGATTTTGCTGTTGCTTGGTGAATTCACCTTTTGGATGGGATTTTGAAAATTGTTCTGCTTTTTTCATGAGGTGGGGTCATAAGAAGGTATGTTGAAAATTTGGGTAAAATATAAAATAAAAGCTAACGTTGTGACCATTCATTGCTATTTCACTATCCATGCTCATAAGTTTGGACATTTTAAATATTTTCACCCCAGATTTTCAAGATATCCTTCTTATTACCCCACCTCATGTATGTCACAGCTGTCATTCTTCAAATCCTGGACAGAATGTGTTTTCACACATGTGGCAAGGAATGACATTGCAGTTGTGCAGAATTATGTTTTGGCAGGGATTTGAAAATGTTCTGTACTGGGTTCAAGAGGTTGTGTAATAAGATAGTTATGCTGACAATTTGGGGCCCTTCCACAGCTACATACATATACACATCTACGCTCCCATAGTAAAATAAGAATACTATTATACTATCTCAAAAGATAAAGGAATAAGTTGCAAAAACTTTGTTAAGGCCCCAGTTAGGGTCAAAGTGACAAAAGTTGGGAAAAGAAGGTGTTAGAGTTTCCAACACTAACACCCCATACTCCCAAACCAGGCAGGACAGCAGGTGTGGGTGTGTCTTGGGCTACTCAAGCTTAACTTCACCCCAGTCTCATAAAGTCTACATATCTGACCTTATTTACAGATGGAAAATCTGTAGATATGTGATATTTAACTGGGAGGGGGTCAAAGGGAATTAATCACTTTCCAGATCTTTTCAGGGCTTTAAGGTTATTTTATTTAAGGTGGTGTCTTACAAAATAGTTTGGTTTGGCTTACCTTATGTCTTTCATGCAAGAAGTTCTAAGCTGCTTTTAGCTCACTAAGTCATCAAAGGACCTTGGTGCTTTGTAAGGAAACTACAGAGTCAGGGCTTTACAAAGATCAATGAGCTTTGCAGAGACCCAGGGAAGTTGGATCCTCAGACACAAGTCCTTCTGAGAGGCATGTCCATCCTAGGCAGAAGTTCCTTTTGATTGGAAGACAGAGAACTTTTATCAATGTCAGTAGAAATCAAGAGAGCAGACCAGTCATTGTTATGAGATAATCAAAGAGGGAATTTAGGTTAGTCCTAAGTGTCCTCAACCAAATATGTTATGAATCGGATGAGTGCTGGCAAATTTGTTGACACATTGGACCGCTGTGTTCACTGAAGGCATCCAGAAAGGCTTCAGCATCAATGATGTGGTGGAGATGGGGTGTGAGAACCCAGTATGTAAGTGAGTGAGTGATTTGTGGTGTGGGGATTAACGCATACAATCAGTGATGACCTGGTGAGACTAAGGAATTCAATTTTTGAAAACATTTTAAGAAATGAACTATGCTTACTAAACTCAGAGCTTCACAATTTTAGGACTGTTGGCATGAGACACCCTCTTATGGTTACAAAAGTACCTGGAATGTTGGCTAAAAATGATGCCATGATTTATTATATTACTTAAATCATTTTCGCTAATGCAGAGGTGCACAGTAGGTGAAGTTATTTTATTTATGGATGACTAAAACAATGGGAAATAGGCTGGCTGGAGTGAAACATCTGGTGCAGTGAGGCTGAATAAAACAGAGAAAGTGGGCAAACTGAGTCAAACACTGGCTATATGCAGGCTGAGTGAAACAGTGTGTGATAGCAGAGCAGTCAAGCTGAGGAAGAGAGTAGCTGGTGTTTTACTAATCAGTAAAACACCAGGAACGAGTGGGTTGAGAGAAATATTGCAAGCAATTGAAACAGAGAAAGTAGGTGGATGGAGAATCAGCTGGGACAATGGAGTTGACAAAAGCTGACAGCATGAGAGGCTAATTACAGTACAATTGATATAAAACTATCTTGCCAATGAGTTGGTTTTCACTGTTTTAAGAGTTGGAAATGTATTTACTGTGATGCTTAGTCAATCTGCTTTGTTATTATTTGTATCATATTTTGACATAAATATGTGTTTCTTTGAATTTCTGCTTGAAAATATGTCAGTCAGCACAAGGCATTGTGGAACCTTGAATTTTCAAAATAAATACTGCTCTCCTCTGAGTGGAACATCTAATTAAGAGCTTACTTTAGATACCAGACCGAACAGACTGTAAACACCAGTTTATTGTAAATATAGGAAACTGGCCATAGAAACAGGCTGCATTTTATGACCTATTAGAGGAAAACAACTTCTGACAGACACCTGTTAGATTTCTCACCACTAAGAGAAATAGTTTAGGAATGTCCTCTGAAGATCAAAGGTACTTCTGACCTACCATAAAGCAGGCTCACCAATTAAAAAAAAAAAAGAAAAGAAAAAAATTAAAATATATATATTGGGGGATGCTTAGCAATATACAGATGCATGAAATTAATTTGGTAAGCAGGAAGAGAGTGATCTCACAGCCAGCATCACTACTGAGCTGTGACCTCACAGGCTTGGTGGGACCTTTTTCTCCCCGTCATTGGTATTGTCAAAGTCAGAGAAAATTGTGCTTTTATTCTGGACTCCTGAAAGGACATACTCTCAGAGCACATCTACTGAATTGGGTAATTCAACCTCACTATTTGCCAATTGAAACTAGGATAGGATTAGATACTCAATAATAAGGTGGTTTTGTTTAAATTGTTTTCCTGAAATCTGCCTGAGCCTTTCCTCACTTTGAATGTGAATGCTGGGACAGTGTTGATAATTCTGGCAGAATTGTTAAGTGCTTACAGTGTGTTACCATAAGAACCAAGGTAAGAACCTAGGTCTCAAATGAGTCAAAAGGGAATTGTGAACCAGGTTGGTTGCCCGCTGGGTTAAGTATTGCACTGCATTTCCTGACGAGGGTGTGATATTTGAACCTGTTACCTGGGCATGCTAGCTAAAAGGATTCATATTTGACTCAAGAACTCAAGACTGGTAGTTATTCAGACCCAAAACAGACAGGAGGGTTACCCTGTTTGTCTCCTGTTCACATATTGCACTTCCAGATTTGGCACTGTGGGAGCAGAGGGCCTGACCACCAGAGTGCATTTGTGACATTGACAACTCACATTGTGTTGTTTTCAACATTTGCTGCTCAAGAGCAACTTTTATAAAATGCTTTGCAACTTCTCTGGAATGCATCTGCAGTTTTGTCATAATGCAATACAAAACTGAGCTGCACTTTAGGTACGAGTGTTATTACAGGGCTTTGTGTTGGATCCGCACTTACGCAGCTCATTAAGAAATGTTAAAGTCACTAGCTGGTGAGACTGTTTAATGTGTATTGTACTGTATACACAAAGTAAGAGGTAAGGTGTTGGTGCATTGTGATCAGCAGGCAATAATGGCCTGATATCTGATTGCTTATAATGCCAGTTTGCTCTTCATTAATTATGTAATTTTCTTGATCCAAGCATGTTATTTGATAGAAAAATGGCCTAATACAGAACCTTTACTAGTATATTGATCAAACTGATTGGGAGGTAGTTTTCAGGGCCTCATTAAACAATAATGACTGAGAAGCTGGTAATTTCTGAGGAATTAAACACTGGTTGGAGGGATGGTGACTCAAGGCACAGCAGAGGTTCATGTGCTTCAGTTGGCCAAAAATCAGTAAAATGACCAGCTTCAATGATGTTATTGTGATTACCGGCTCATTTATAATAACAGCTTTGTTTTTATATATCTTTTGTACTTAATTTTGCCAGTTTTAGTGATGTGGCTTGAACAATGCAGCATGGGTACATTTACATTTAAGACATTGTGTACTGCACAGTTTCAGCAGCTGATCAGTGATTTCTAAGATATTGATGATTGATCTAGTAGCCAATCAAGAGCCTCACCCATTTCATGAATATTTAATATTTTAATTAGACTTATAATCTACTATATTGCAATTTTTGGAACTACACTAGGAAATGACATGTTGCCCTGCCAACAAGTGGAAACTTACCTGACTCCAGAAGAAAACTATAAACCTCTATGATAATAAGAAGCTACCAACGTCACTAAAAAATACACTTTACTTCAACAGGAACCTGCTTTCCTCTGATGTTCTAATTTTAGGCTCTTTTGAAGCAAAGAAGTATTTCTTGCTTACTGATTTTAGCCCAACTATATGATGATACAGTTTTAAAGAACTAAATGAATTACTATACTTGAAAATGCACTCTTGCCTGGGATGAATATAAAACAAATATAAAATATTATATCCTACCATGTCTTCTGTAAGTCTGCACAGTCATAGTTTCCTGTGCTTTTGGCTACTAGAGACCAAAATATTGTGATATCCTTAGGGTCTGCTGCATTTTGGAATTGTTGCCAGAAAGTTGTTCAAAGCCTGTTTCCTTCACTTAAGCAGCAGTGCATGATAGCTGTGAAAATTCTGTCCTATACTTTTTATTCTATTTTAGATTGCCTTTATCTCCTGACTTTAATGATACCCTGTTTCCCAGTTTGAGTAGAGATGTACAAAGTAGCTAAAATTTGCTACACCAAAAATCTTCAAATTTTGATAAATTCATGGAGCTGGGTACTGCAATTTGCATTGTATTTGCCAGGTGGATTGACCATATTTGTGTGGCAATTGGCCAGTTCACAGGTGAATCCCAAGGTGAGTTGGATAAAAAAGTTACCACCATCCAACACCTTCCCATTGGCACCTCCCACCCTGGTGAACACTGGCAGTTGTGGCCTTAAGTTCCTGTAACAAAGACAATCTCTTCCCCTAACTGTGAGTCAAATAAACTCTCCCCACCTCCCCACCCCAGACCCACCTATCATTAATATTTACAGCACTTTCAGGCCATTGCCCAACCCCCTAGTCCCCACCCTCCTCCCTGAACCCAGCACCTACAAAATATAACCTACAAATAAGAAATGGTCCTCTGGCAGAATATTCAGACTAGTTCAGTGCTGACTCCTGTCTCATAATGACTTTTATTAAATAAATGGTACATCTTAGCACCTAGTAGAACCTGATTGATTGAAAATTCAATGAGTCAGATTTTACTAGGAGCAAAGACATCACCATTCACATATTCATGCCATTACAAGATGGGAGTCAGCAGCACTAAACCAAGCAGATGCTCTGAACCAGGGAATATTTTCTTTATTTAAAGGTTATATTTTGTGAGTGCTGGGGGATTGGGGTGTGCACTGGGGTTGAATAGGACTGGGAGTAATTATTAAAGAACATGGGACTCTAGGTGGGGAGAAGTGGGGGAGTGTATTTGGTACATGGGTGGGGGAAAGAGATTACTTTTGTCACCAGAACTTACAGATATAGCAGTGTGATGTTCGCTGGTGCTGGGGGATGAGGGTGCTTGTGAGGTGGGAATAGTGTAATATCTATCATTTAGATGTTCTTGGGTGGGAAGGGGTGGTTTCACAGTACAGTAGGTGAGGAGGTTTTCAAGTTAAAAACAATCTGCAGGTGAAGTTAGCAGTTCTGCCATAGAATTGAGGATTTCTTCGCAATTTGCAATAATATGGATTTGAACCAACTTCACCAGTGAATTAAAAATTTGCAACATCTCTAATTTTGAGTCTGCTTTAACACATTGTTCCCATTCTAAATAATATAAGAAGTGTTCCTTTTAATATTGGTCAGACCAGATTTTCTCAGTACTCTCTGCTGTTATTGTACACCTGGGGCTTGATTTTCAAAAGCCACACTTTGGCACAAGCTGCCTTCACCAAATGGCTTTGATGCAAATGGTACCTTGCATCAAAGTTTGCAGACATTACAATTTTTGAACACAGGCTGTGTCAAAACCAGGATGCCTTATTCCAAAGCCACCCTGCACCAACCGTGGTGGCAGAAATGCCTTGCACCAGGTCACAAGGGGGCTTGTGCCATGGTGGCTTCACCATCCCCTTTCTGAATTTAAGAAGCCCTGCCATGGTTGCAACAGGGGTTGAGTTTAGACCAGCTAGAGCTGGTCTAAGGTCCTGCACCACTGCCAGGCAGGGAGGTGACTGGGGTCAGGAAGATGTAGAGCAGGGTCAGAGGAGCAGTGGGGGTGCCATAGTGGGTGATGGGGGCATGGCAGCAGTGTGACAGTACTGAGGAGGCACCTGGCAGAACTGCTATGCACCATGTCACAGAGCCGATTGGCCCAGGTAGAGGGGTGATCAGGGACAGACTATGACCCAGACCCCAGGTGGACACAGCACTGGCACCTGCCCCAGTGAACCCACATACCCCTCCATGTGGCATGTGGTACTGGCAGGGGTTGTGGGGTGCAGTCAGTGGACAGGTACATTCCATGGGCACTGCGACATTCCCATGGTACACAGCCCCCGTGTTGTGGAAGGCAGATATCCAACTGCACTGCTGGGGTCTGTGGGTCCTCTGGGCAGGTTCCAGGACTGTGTCCACCTGGGGTCCAGGGCATGGTCCATCCCTGCTCACTCCTCTACCCGGGTTGATCAGTTCTGTCTCACGATGCATGGCACCTCCGCTGCGTACTTCCTCAATACTCTCACAGTGCTGCCATGCCCCCATCACCCCTATGGCAGTCCCACTGCTCCCTCTGGCCCGGTCCCTCCTTACAGGCATCTTCATTCCTCCCATCTTTACAGCTCAGCTTAGGTTGCATCTCATGGGGGCTTGATGGAACCTCCATCAAACCCTCAGGGCACCTAATATTTGGTGCAACCCTGTGGCTGTTGCAGCTCTTGGCATTTTGGCACAGGGATCCCCACTTTTATAAAATAGGGTGCTGAGCCCTGATGCACCCTAAGTTTGCCACAGCCATAGATCAGTGAAATTGTGTCAATCTAAGGACTGACTGAAAACTGAACCCCTGTTGTTCCATGTTAGAGAGCAGTGTCTGCTGCGTATTAGTTCATTATAGCCACATAAAAGTGATCTTAAAGAGTACAGGAAATCATTTCTAACTGGCAGCTATTTATAAAGTTCTTGTTTTCAGAAATGATATTCATTCCCCTAAACTATCTGTATTTAACTGTACCTGAATTTTGTATGATGCTTATGCGCAACACTCTGTTGCAGTTCACAAACTGTGACATAGTAATAACTCCAAACTACTAGTTCCATGAAAAGAACTGCAAAGAATGTTGTCAATAGAAAGAAAACAATTGAAAACACAGGTTTCACATTAGTAATTATTCAGATGCAGTTAAATATGGATCATTTAGAGGTATGAATTTCAATTCTGTAAACAGGAGCATTACTAACTGCTGCCGATTAGCACAATGTCCTGTCCCATTTAAACAATGGGTGTTCAAAAACAACAGAGAATACAGATGAAAACCTGGTGTGAGCCATATTAAAAGTAGCACCCTTTTATTATTTTAGAGGAAAAGTGGTAAGCAGACTGTTTTCTTTTACAGGGATTTAAAAAAAAGAATACAAGGGATGGTTTTCTTCATTTGAGGTACTGACACTGGAGATTGGGAACCCCAGTGATGGTCTCAGTTGGTGGCACAAGGGTTGGGCTCCTCAGTGTTGCACAGGGAAACCAACGAATGGTGAGAACTGGCTGCAGTAGTCAGTGGTAGCATGAGATCATTTGGTGCCCTGAAGTACTGCATGATCCTGTGGCACAACTTGTGTACAGCATACAGTCAGAATAAAGCAAAACATTTATGAAGATATGTTGACATTTTTAAACACTCCTCATAACTTTGGCAATTTTTATATTTTGACCCCAAACTTTCAACATAACCATTTTCCATACCACCATGAACACGATACTCTGTCCTATTTCAAACCCTGGCCAAAATGTGTTTCACACCAGTGGCACAAAATAACATTTTGGCCAGGATTTGAACATTTTCATCTACCAAGTTCATGAGGTGGGGACTACGATATGTTAAAATAGAAGACTATGTTGAAAATTTGGGATCAAAATATGAAAAAAAAAAGTTATGAAGGCACATTGAAAATTTTCAATGCTCACTCAAATCTTTGATAATTTTCAATATTGTGACCACAGATTTTCAACATAGCTATTTTTGACCTATTGATATTTTAAAATGTCATTGATAATGTCACATATTTAAAACTGTATTGTTAATATTTTAAGTTATCAATAAATCACCTGATCTGGTAGCATAGGCTTTTGTACACTGGACACTGCACTGTTATGTAGGAGGCCAGAGACCAAGTCTCAGTCCTGACTGCCTCACCATAGACTGGATCCCTAGTGCATGCATCAGTAAGTTAGGCCATCAAATTACTTGCACAAGTGGCCTGGGTGCAACATTTTGAACATCACTTCCATTAAAAAGTGATGCATAGTGTGCCTTGCTTTTTGATGCATGCTGCAGTAAGCAGAGAAACGGTCAAAACTACATCAAAGTGATTGAAAATAGCATTTACATGTTTTGACATTCAGATAACACAGCTGCAGTACCAAATCAGGCACTGAGCCTGTGTCATCACTTTGAAAATCCTGACCATTATCTTTAGAAGATTTTAACTTTGCAACCATTAGAGCAAGAATCTTATTTTGTTTTTATTAATGAATGCTTAGAATCAGGGCAACATCATAGAAGAAATATATAGATATAATATAAATTATGAATAATTTAAATTATTAGCAATTTATATATATCTTTGCAAAAACTTTCTAGAAGCAACAGTTAGGGTTCAGATTAAAGTGACAAAAGTAGGGAAATATGGTGTTAGGGTTCTCAACTCTAACACCCTAACACCCCACCTCATTCTGCAGGCAGCAAAGGAAAAACATTATGACTTCAACTCTCCAGACTCTTTGCAAATCAGGCCTAGAGTCTTCCTTGGGTTGTCAGCCCTAACATTCACTTCATTCCATCAGCAAATACAGTAAGCTGAGATGTGGAGAGTATATCAGAATGGGTGAGTGTTAGTCAGGAGAGGTGAAGTCCTAATGGTATTTGACTTTTTCTGCATGCATGGTGGGGGATGAGGTGTTATGTCTGGAAACTCTAAAACCATATTTCCTTACTTTTGTCACTTTAATCAGAATCCTAACTGTTGCTTTAACAAAATTTTTGCAAAGAATTGCCTTACTTTTTGAGATAATATAATTATATCCTCATTCACACAGGTCCCAGTGACCTGCCTGAATGTATCCATTTGCCTATGGGAGTGCAGGGCTCTATAGATAGATAGATACATCCATGTTAGTGTGGAAGCACTAAGGTCCAGAGGGCCCTATGCATCCATTTGTCCAAAAATACAATTTATTTGCTTGGTTTTATGGCTTCTTAAACTTCCAATGTTATGCTATGGCACCAGATTTTTAATTGTAGGGTTTTTATATAGTCCCTAAATGTTTTTGGGGTATGATATGTTATTCTTGTAGTACAGTATTCATCAAGACCTTTGTATTGATATATACATTGACCCTTAACTGGTAATTGTTAGGCAGTTATTGCTTATTAAACATGAAATGTGGGAAAAAAACTAAGTCCAAGTTCTTTTCATATAAGGGTTCTTTTGTGAGAACAAAACAATGTCTCAAAAAGAATCCTTCACAGGAAAACAGAATGGGAAAAACTAAGTCCAAATTATTTTTTCGTACAAAAGATAATTTTTTTTGAGAATGAAATAATCTCATGAAAAAAGAACCCTTCATACTAAAAAGGAAAAAATGAAGTCAAATTCTTTTCCATGACAGGAATTATGTTTTCATGAATACAACACAATCTTATGAAAACAATCCTCCATATGAAAAAGAATCAGAAAAACTAAGTCCAAATTCTTTTTTGTATGAAGCATTATTTTTTCATGAGTATGACACAATCTTATGAAAAAGAATCCTTCACATGAAAAAGAATTGGAGAAAAATGTCTAAATTATTTTTTCATGTGAAAACATCTTTTGTAAGATTGCATTGTACTCATGAAAAGAATGCTTCATAAAAAGAATTTGACTTAGCTTTTTCGATTCTTTTTCTTATGAAGGAATCTTTTTCATGAGATTAGATCATACTAAAAAAATAATCCTTTATATGAATAATCAGAGAAAAAACTGTCCAAATTATTTTTTCATATGAACCAAATCTTGCTTCATATGACCAATTCTTTTTCATATGGACATACGAAAAAGAAAATCAAGTCACAAAAAGATTTTAAATGTGTGAAAACACAGATCTGGGTCATTTTTCCAAATATTAATTGAAGATTTCACCTAATCAGGTCCCAGTTTGTCAAGATGCATGTATTGGTGTCTTTGTGTGACACCTTTTATGGATTTTGACATTTTTCTTTAAAAACAGAAAGAAGATGATGCTCACATGAAAAGGAATTTTTTCACATGAAGCAAGATTAGCCCCTATATGAAACAAAATCTTTTTCATATAGCCCAAATTATTTTTTCATTCCAAACAGTTATCCGAAAGACTGAACTGTGCATGTTCAGACCCAAAATATCAACTCCTGATAACTTTGGATCAGATTAATATTTTTCACTAAACCAGTGAAAGGCATCACTCTGGGCCAATGTACCCTGAAGATTTCAGAGCAAAATTCCAAACCATCTGGGTGCCAGATGATGACAGAAAACAAAACAGCAAAACCCTAAGTTGTTCACTTATTTTGCCATCTGTATCTCAGAATCTTTAAATCTAACCAAAACATAACTTGGCATGTCTGGAGATTATGCCTGCAAGACCACACATGCCAAATTTTGTGCAAATCTGTTGAATGGTTGCAAAGTTATTGTGCTCAGTTTAACTACAGTGGCACTACTGTGCCACTATAATATGAGATACACAATGTCCTGACTCAGAATATGCCATTTATCTTCACAAGAGTGGAGGCAGGACAATAACTGAGTGGTAGAGCCATGAGTGAGTTTTGTAAGTCTTGTTACCTTATATGAATTGTAAAGCTTTACAATTTGTTCTTGTTATGAAGATCTAACTGTAGAATTCTGTTTGATTTCACTGTTTCATTTTGAGAGCAGCTGGCATTGTTCGGCTTCTCATTCGTTAAGAGTTCTTTGCAACCAAAAATGGAGCTAAAAGATTTATATTCATTTAGAATGCTGCACTGGTTAAAATAGTTCATGTATCTTCACAGCTTGACTCACCTTCAATATATATGGGGTACACAATGATCAGCCTCAGAATATACCATTTATCATGATGAGTGTGGTGTAGTACCATAACTCACAAGTGGCAGAGCCATGAGTGAGTTATGAAAGTCCTACCCTCTCAAGTGAAGATAAAAGTCATATTTTGAGATGCCATTGTGTGTCCAATTTATACAATATATTTTAAATTGTAAAGCTTTCAGATTAGTTCTAATGAATAAACTGTTTCTGTTTGATTTCACGGGTCTGTTTTTGAGTGTAGCAGATGTCATTGTGATGCCATCAGTCACTGTTCAAGCTGCATTCCCACTGGTTAAGAGCTCTTTGTGACCAACCTCAAGTGATGATAAATAGTGATGACCCACCTGTAGTGACGATAAATACTTTTTTCATCACTCCAGGTCCTACTGCCATGTAAATATTTCATTTATCTGTACTGTTTATCTCACCCCATTCTATAAATAATGTGTCTAATGCTATGAAAATTAGCATTTTTCAAATGAATATGCTGTTAGAGCTAGAAACTTAATTTTTTAATGAAAGTTTGGAATCTGATCAACATCCTAGAAGAGCTATATTGATATGATTTTAAATCATTGGTCATCTAAATCAACAATAATTTAAAGTGTGCATTAATATAGATTTCTAGCCCCAATATTTGCAAAATTCACCATTTTCAAAGAAATTAATTTTAGAAATCTCTAACTTTGGAACCACTAGGACTATAAAAATTATGTTTTCTAAAATGAAAATTGAAAGTCAGGGCAATAAGGTAAAGAGTACTTTTGATACAGTTATTATCTATCATTTAAATTATTTCTATGTTTAGGTTCACCCATGCTGTAGCACCAGGCATTTTGTAACTAATTATGGTGCAGGCAATATGCCACCTGGCATTACAGCACCAGGCATTTTGTCTCCCAGGAGATACAGCCAAAAGTGCCTTCCTGGATCCTGGAAACAGTCAGCTTGTAAGAGGGCTTTGCCCCAACACACCCAACTCGGAGCTTTGCCCCCCCACCCTCCAAAACTAAATATAACCTCCTATGGGGTCAGCATGCTGTTGAGGGAGTAGAAACTGAGTGGGGAAAAGGGTGACAGGAGTGAGGGGCAATCTAAAATCAAGATTGCTCTTTCACTGTCACCCTTGTCATGGAAAGCAGAATTGCGGTGACCAAAATCACTTGGCAACTTGATGGGATACTTTTTTACATCACTTTTACAAAAACAAAATGGTTTAGAAATATTTTTTTTTTTCAAATTGTTTAGCTCTTTGGTTCACATTCAGACTAGATAAATAAGTTCCTGCTTATTTTAGTAATCATGGTCAACTGGAAAGTGCTGCAGTCATGTCCCCAAAATTGCTAAAAATCTTAATTTCATGTTCGCTGATCCTCAAACCTTCCTCCACATTAGTAGACTTTGGCTGTAAAAGCTGTGAAGGATAATTATCTCTACAATTGAAACAGTGGAAGTGTTCTTGGTTTAGGCTGGTAGTGATAAGAGGGATGTGATCATTTTTCACCTAATACAAAATTTTACAATTATTATACATCTGGCATCTACTCTACCCTATTTAATATTATAGAAGCGTAGCACAATTATAGTAGGGATGAGAGGGCACTACTATGATAAACCCTTATTTCAGGCATTAATTCTGTATCTGGCACCATTTCACCAACTGAGATGAAATTCACATGCACAATCTTTGGACAAGGATGTCCTTTTTCTGACAGTTTGGTACAGGTTGGTGCAGCCACTGTATGTTTAAATCTCAGCTTTTGAAATTGTTAACTGAACAATGTGAAAGCTTATGTTTTGTTTAAAAACATTGTTGTCTTAATGTATATTTTAGTTTATTTATTTTACCAGGATGTGGCTGCATTGAGCAAGCTTATTTTCAAGGTGGTCCTGGGTAGGACAGTAAAAAGAATATAGTTTAAGTACAAAACAAAGTGCAGTTAACAATAGATACAGTTCAAATACTTAACAAGGACAGTATACAAGAAATACGGGTGGAGTACCACAAGTTATGTGGAGAGCAGAACTAAATAACACAGATACAAATAATAGTATGAGACAGAGTTCCATACTGTTTAGAGAATAACATGTTGATATGGGGGTTCAAGTAATTGCACCATTACATTTGCAGTTACTGTATCAGTGCATAATTTATTAACCAGTGATTTGAACACATTCTGACTGACTAGTCAGTTTTATGTTTACTGGTCACTGTGAAAAGGAAAGTTCATGCCCATCTGCTTACCAGTTAAAAAATGAAAAAATAAAGTAAAATGTTCTATAAATTATTTATTTATTTGAAAATTGGTGACTGGGAAAGGCTCACTGAGCTAATGCTCATTTCCATGTGCAAATGGGGAAGGGGAACAAGGAGGACAAACTGATGCAGTATGGAAGAATAGTGATGCTTCAGATAACCAAGATTACACCACAGGTATCTAGTCTCAGCCAATCAGAACACAGGAAAACTGTAAGTTATTCTCCCCAAACTACCACCTACATGCCCACAGCAGTTTATTCACCTATAGCCACACCCACAGTAGTTTATTCATCTTCCCACAGTAGTTTTTTCATCTTAACCATGCCTGCAGTTGTTTATCCACATTCCTCTCTCTCCACTCACACCCCTACACTGAATCTCAATCACAGACACTCTCAGCCTGTGTAACTAACTTTCAAGATAACACAAAGTCTTTAATATCTACATCATGCCCCTGATTTCTATTCAATATTAAAACAAAATCTCCCACACATCAAATTCAACTCGCAGTGCACATATCTCCTCTGTGCATCTGTCACCTCTAGTGCTATGGCAGCAAGTAACAAGCGCGTTTCTGACTGATAATTTTGAGGCTGTATTTGTAGAAAGTAGTAGTATATAAGACTTACTGCCAGATAAAACATTGGAAGTTGGTCCCGTTGAAAGCGAGCACTAGAACCCTTTCTTTCTGTTTCAAATCAAATCTGTGATTCTGAACATCGCATCACCAACTTTCGTAATGCAGATGTCCAAAATCACAGATTTGATTTGAAAATGAACAGTAAAAAGGGTTCTAGCACTTGCTTTTGAACGAACAACTTTCAAATATTGTGTCTGGCAGTAAGTCTCACATATTGCTGCTTTCTCAAATATAACCTTAAATTGTCAGTTAGTCGGAAATAGTTTTACTTCTCCCGCAGCACTCTTCACAGATGCATGGAGAATATATTACATGTGCTGTGAGTTGCATTTCATTTCTACTGAAAATACATTTTACCATCATTTCTAGTGGTATATAGTAATAACATTCAGTTTTGTGAAGTATACTGCTAATAACCAGCTTCTGTGGAAGATTAAACGCTGAGGCTTCTCCTTGGCATTTAATCATCCACAGAAGCCAGTTATTGCTTCAGATACATCAGAAAACTGAATGTTATCACTTAAGTAATAGATTAAGCCAGCTGATAACTGTGGATGACAGCAATTAAAACAGCACAATCAAATAAAAAATAACATGACGCCTTGAACAGGGAGCAGCAAAATTAAAACAGGATAGTTGAAAACATGGGAAAAATGCCATGGTGAAAAAATGCTTTCTAATCACTTTTTCCTCACCAATAATAGAAAAATCTCTGAGCTTCGAAATGTAGGCTTTCAGGTTCATTAAACCCTCACCCAAGGGTGACTCTTTACATTGGGTTTAATGAACAGATTTGTACTTAACATATTACAGTATTAACGAAACAAAATAAAATGTCAGGCATGCTCTGTTTCAGTTTTGCATAACTTTTTATAACAATATGAGATGCTGTGAGACAAACTGATGCCATGTGGAAAATCTTGTGAGGCATATTACTTAAGCAATAATGCACACCGGGTGTGTGTCATGCTGGGATGACATCATACCTCAGATGGTTGGGCATGAGGCCACAGGACAAGTGTGTCCAACACCTGAGAAGTGCTGTTATCTCTATGACACACTACATGAAATTCAATACTGTAATTATAAAATGGATTGCATGTAAAAAGGAAAAGGTGAAAACTCTTTTAAAATACATTTTTAGTTACTTTTTGAATAAGTCTGACGTTGTGGTTGAAGATAACATCACTGTTGAAAGTCAGCACTGACCAATCAGAGCCCAGGAACTGCTCTTGCCATTTTATAATAAGGGAATAATGCACAGCAGGTGGGTGTCATGCTGGGATAGCATACCACCCGGGTGATTGGGTACAAAGTCACAGGTCAAGTGCATCCAACACCCGAGAAGGACATTATCCCAGCACAACACCCACCCTGGAGTGCATTATTCCTATTAACAATGGCTCAAATTGGAAGAAAAAGAAACGATTATTAAAAGGTTTATTAAAAGTAGACTTTTGTGTCATTTTTTGAAAGGGTAGGAATACTTAGTAAAAAAATTGTGCTTATTTGTTTTGGCCAATAGTTGGAACTGCTGTGATGTTATTGTGAGTCTGCGGTCTGCTGTCCATCCCCCACCCTTTTGTTCTCCTAGTACAGTTGGCAGAAGAAAAGGGACAGAGTCTGTTGTTCTGTATTTTTCTTAACTTTGAAAAGGAACAGTGACTTTGTTATTCTGTATGTTAAGTTTGTCTAGAATCGGAAGTATGCACCCCCCACTCCATGTTAATGTTTGACTGTGGCTGTCATTCTCCTGGTTAAGCTGACATGACATTTGTGGGAGAAGAAAATAACTGAAGAGAATGTGAGAAAAAAGGCGAGTAACCCATGTTTTTTATTTGTGTTGAAAGCCACATAGCCAGCTGTCCACCTGCTCATTTGTGTAAGTTTTGTGTTTTCAGATAGGATGTCGATCGTCAGGTGGCCACCTCTCAGCTCTTGTTCTTCACAGTGCCATTCTGCGTGTTCTCCCCGGTACACTTGTTGTGTATTTTGTACCGGACATAAAAAGTAAGTATAACATGTCTTCAGTGTATTTGTGGTGGGCACGGAGCGCCAATTCTGAGTAGGGTAGGGAGTGCTGATTCTGAATGGAGCGGAAGTTCTGAACTGATCTTAAGGACGGCTGTGGAGTATTTATTTTCAAAGATTTAAAGCAGTAATTAGTGTAATAGGACTAGATTCTGATGTTATGCTGGGATAACATCCCCAGTCTAAGTTACAGACTAACCAATGAGAGGCCAGCATTCTTTTCGCTATTGTATAATATAATTTGCTGGAGATGCAAAGGGTTTCCTATGGCTATAAGGGTAGTCATTGCACTCATTCTTAGGATGTCCAAACTGAAGATGAACAGTTCTGATATCCTATGAATGCGGAGAGGAAACACTCTTATAGCACATAAGGGCCATTCTGCATCACCAATAAACTTATTATACAGCACCTAGTCATGTCATTGATGTAGAAAGTTTCAGTAGTATATCAGTTTTGCTATTTATCTTGTTTTTATCCATATCTGATATGACTGTGGTTATGACAGAGCATTTGCACTGCATGGATGTTTGTTTACAAGTTGGGAGTGTACACCTCTGTGGATGCATGACATGATGTGATGATGTATGCATGGGCGCATTTGATGCGGGTGAGCACATTGGTAGCATGCCTGTGAAGGTACCACATCTTGCATATGGAAATGGATATTACAGGACCTAAGGCACTCTAAATAAAGGTTTATATTTCAACATATTCTATGTATTTATTCACTTGATGACTGGGTAGGTGCACTGGTCCAGGGACAGTTTTCAGGCTTGGCCCAGGCCATGGAAATGGGACAGAAAACAGCAACAATACAGAGCAATTTAATATACAAGGCAATACAATACAAACCACTTGTGAAGTAAATTATAGCAACACTACAGAGCAATACTATATACAAATGTATCCCCCCACCCCAGTCCCTGGGGTTACTAGAATCCCATCAGTGTTAGTGTTAGGTAGAGAAGAAAGCTTGTGAATAACTGGTTAAATGATTTCACCTGCTCCCTCTCTGTTTACTTGGCCTCAGCTGAGAGGAGAGCAGTGATGTCATTTAGAACTCTCACAGTAGCATAAGCCACGGTAGCTAGCTGTGAGTGAGGAACTTTAGAATTTTCAGTTAGTTCTGATTGGAGTTCAGTGTGAGCAGTTTGAGGAGTGAAGAGTTGCAGTGTGGGCTCTAACAAGAGCCCATTTTTCTCACCTTAGTGCTGAGAACCATCTGCCTGCCAGTAGAAGTGGTGGAAACCATATAGCAGGAGTTCCTGAATTTTCTCATCCCCAGTGAGATGAGATGAGAAGGACTGCAGAATGGATCTGAGGGCAAACCCTGATTTGATCCAGGACATTGAAGCTACCTTTTTGGTATAACTGTGAGTAATCTGACTTTGGGTATCCCAGAAGGAATGTACCTGTGTTTTCTTTTGGGATGTACTCTGACAAAGGAAATTATGCACCAAGTTCTGTTCTGTTTGAGATTGTTCTCATCCTTTCTTAAAGTTGTCAATAGTGAAGTCCCAGTGAGACTTGACACATTGTTCAGGACTTTAATTAACACTCAGAAGTAGTGCGTTCTAATGCGAAAGTGACAGGCATTCCAAGATGCATAGTTCTACAGTTTTGCTTAAAGTTTGAGGTATAACTCTGAAAGAATGGCTCAATATGGACTGTGGAAGAAAAGGTGAGCAACCCCCCATCTGGGTGACCAGTTCAGCACTACAGGTTCCTGTAAGGGTGCCTGCTTATTCAGGACATGGTGGCCAATGCCTGAAGAGAAAGTTTACTCTCTGGTGTGGGTTGTGGTAATTTTGAGCACCAGTGTGCTCTGTCATGGTAGCAGTTCCTATATTTCCAAATGTTTAAATCCTATGTCATATGGGAATGTTCTAAGTTGTGGCAAGTGCCACTAGAAGAAATCGTGTGCTCCATTGTAGCCAGTGCCAATAGAACAGATGTGTGTTTTCAACTGAGGCTTTGCCATCGAAAAGAGTTCATGATCCTATGCAATACGGGATGTGTAGAGTTTCTGTCCACTACAGATGCTGTTGTTCTGCCATTGTCTTGTGCCACGAATGTAAAACCATAGGGGGTCCACCTTTGCTTTTTGTACCATTCTGGAATAAAGCCATACTCTAGAACCCCAACCTGGTTTGGACATTCTTGGTACTGCTTCCTGTGTGGAAATACTGGGTACCCTCCAGAAGTAGAGTTAGCATAACCCCAGCAAAAGTTCTCTCTCAGGACCTGGGTTTAGTATGGTCATTTGTGTGTAATATTGTTTCTGTATCCCCACCCCTCTTTCCCCTAGACCGAAATATGGGAGGTGTGCTTACTAGTTAAACAAGAGGCCAGTAGGGGGTTACACAGAGTAATACAATACAATTTTAGTGCCTCATTATTTTATTCCAGTTGACCTATAGTTCACTTGTTTTCCTGATAGTTCTTATTCTTTGATTGGGTGCAGGGGCCATCGTCAGCACCATTAGAGAGATTACATGTGCAGGTGGATCATGTTGCATACGGCTAATGAAAACCCAGTAAGCCATCTGAGAGCATAAGCAGCACACAAATATTATGTCTAAGTCTAGTTATCTAGCATGCAGTGTAGCTGAAGGGTTGTTTAAATTAACAATGGTTGGCTGAGGCTGGGAAAGATGAGAATGAACTGACAGGCAATGAATGGCACAAAAACTTGGTATGTGGTCATGGTATGCAATTATGATTTGCCTCCTGTATTATAAAACATTTTATATGTTTAAACATAGGATTAAAGGACTTTGTGGTATGGAGAACAAGTCTGGAAATTAAAAGATAATAAATCTGTGCTGCAAGATGGCATTCTCAGGTTTGAACCCTATTAGGTCCATTTGTTTATACAGTTATTAATTTCCAGTTGGCAGGCATTATTTATTACATGTCATTATGATGGCAATCTTATTGTCAGCTAGATATGAAGTTTAAAGTGTTAAAATATATTACAGTAGTGTGGTAGCAGCTCTGTACTTAGGGTTGAGTACAGTTTTGCATGTTAAACCCCAGATTTTGCACTTTAATAACTTTGCAACCGTTCAACAGATTTGCACGAAATTTTGCATGTATGATCTTGGGGCAAGGCAAGATCCCTGACATGCCAAGTTTTGTCCTGGTAAGATGCAGATTTTGAGGTATGGAAGGTTCCATGTGATAATAATGATCGCAGAAAGGCGATCACCATTGGTGAGTGTACAGTAGTAGCTACAGACATTGCCAGCTATTTCCAGATATTTCACAAAATTTCTGAAGAGTTTCTCTCTGCTGCCCCTACTGTGAAAATGCAGAAAGCAGGAGATATTTCTGGAAATATCACAGAAATTTCAGGAAATAGCTGGCAGTGTCTGTGGCTGCTACTGTAGATCATTGAAAATCAATTTGGGCAATGTACACTACTGGTTCAAAGCAAAGGGTGCTGGAGACTTACTTTTTAATTTAGGCCTCCTGCAGGGGCTTTGTCTCCGTGCCTCCCTACTTAAGGAGTCTCAACTTCAGGGGAGTGCATGTTAGGGGGTGCAAAAAAACTATTCCCTGACAGCACACAAAAGTGACCATGCCTAGGACCAAACCCAGTACCCCTAAACCCTAGGCTACCACCCACCCACTATGCCACATGGCCTGCTCAGCAGCTGACCACTGCACTACACCCCACAAATCCTCCCTCCCTTCCTCCCATCGTACAGCATGCTCGCCTCACGAGATGTACATATAGCAAAATCCTGTCGCCATATTCATGGACCCCCATCCAGTCACTCCTTCCTGCCCGGTAGCTCCTGTGTACAGGTGCCATGATTGAGTGCTCTTTTGAAAGCACTCAATTGCAGTCACCATTGTCACAAGCTACCGTGATGGATAACAAAAAGTGAAAAAGTTTTTTTCTTTCGCCATTGCCTAGCACCCAGATTTGTTTGGAATTTTGCTCTGCAAATTTCAGGTAGAAAGGACTTGACCCACAGTCATCCATTTTGCTGGTATGGTAGAACAATGTTAATCCATTCCAAAGTTATAAGAGTTAGAAATTTCAGTTCAGAGCATACTCAGTATGGTCTTTTGGATATCTGCTTGGAATGAAAACAATTATTTGGTCCATTCAAAAAAAGAATCCTTTTTCATATGGAGGTAATCCTTTTCATGAGGAAACATTCCTTTTTCATATGACTACAATCTTGTTTATATTAAATAAATGTTGAAAACCTATAACAGGAGAGCCTGAAGGACACCAACACATGTATCTTGGAAACTGGGTTCCTGTTTGGTGGATTCTGGGCTTACATTTTGGAAAAATTAGCTAGAAATGTGTTTTTATACATTTTAAAATAGTTCTTTTTGTGACTCTGTTTCCTTTTTTGTATAGCCATATGAAAAGAAATTGAGCCACATGAAAGGATCCCTTCATATGAAAAAATAATTTGGAATTATTTTTTCCAATCTTTTTGTATGAAGGCATTCTTTTGAATGAATGAAAATATACAAAAGATCCTTCATATGAAAAAGAATCAGAAAAAAAAGTAAGTCCAAATTCTTTATCTTTGAAGGATCCTTTTCATATCATTTTTCATTCATACAAAAAAGGAGGCCCTCATATAAAAAAAGAATTTGGACTTTGTTTTTTCTGATTCTTTTTGTATGAAGGAATCCTTTTTGTATGTTTTTTTCAGGTATATGAAAAAGAAGCCTTCATATGAAAACAGACTTTGGACTTAGTGTTTTCCCCACATTTCAACTTCAACAAGCCATAGCTTCCTCAGTAGTTGTACTTAAAGGACAATGTATGTATCAAAACAAAGGTCTTCATGAATACTACAGGAATAACACATAATAACCCCCTGCAAAAAAAAAAAAAACTGGGGCAAAATAAAAAAAGGAAACATCAAAATTTCCAGGATAACATTGTAAGTTTATCAAGCCAAACTACCAAGTTAAATTGCTTTTGGGAGAAACAGAAGTGAGGGCCCTATGGGCCCCAAAGCTCCATACCAACATGGATGTATGCATCTATGGAGGACTCAGGCCAAAGGGCCCACAGAGCCCTGCACTTCCATAAGCAAATGGTCCTAAAGGGTCCTGGCGTGAATGAATATATGATTATACTATCACAAAAAGTAAAGGAAATTATTTGCAAAAAACACAGCTGTCAATGCACCAGTTAGGGTTCAGGTTAGTGACAAAAGTAGGGAAACATGGTGTTAGATTTCAACCCTAACCCCACCCACCTATTAGGCAGCAAAAGGAAAAACAGTTATGATTTCACCTCTCCTGAGTCTTCACAAATCAGGCATGGGGTGTTCCTTGGGGCTGTTTACACTAACGCTCACCCCATTCTGAAATAGTCTGCACATCTAAGCTTCTTTACTCATGGAATGGGTGAGCATTAGGGTTGACAAACCCAGAAAAACACCCCAGGCCTGATTTTGCAAAGACTCAGGAGATGTGATGGTTTTTCCTTTTGCTTCCTGCAGGGTGGAGTGGGTGTTTTGTTTGGGAACCCTAAACACATTTACCGGCTTTTGTCACTTTAATCTGAACCTTAACTGGGACATCAATGACACTTTTGCAAAGAATAGATACAGATATAGATACACGACACACACACACACACACACACACACACACACACACACACAATGCATACTGAAAAATAAGAGTTCATTCACAAGAAGGTCATTCAAAAAGTTGTACTTCATTGGGAACCTTTTAACCAAACAGTCTAATGATTTTTACATCATTTTATCATGCACACAACAAATGTAACGTTGTCAAACAGTTTGGCTCTCTAACCAATCAGTGTAAGGATTTTTTTTATATTCTGGAACATAGAGGAACAGTAATAAATGTAATACTGTCAAGCTGCAAATTGAAAAAGCAACATTACATGTTTTTGTAATTTTATAAAGTACTGTTTTTCTTTCAACTATAAAGCGGAGCATCGAATATAAAACATCTTTTTTTATTTAACTGAACTTATTCTTGGCAGGATTGAGAATACTAATATTATAACAGAACTGTTTTAATCTAAGTTTAAACTTGTAAGTATAATAACTTATTAAATGGTATTCCAAATATTCATTGGTAACACTCTAAATAAACATTTTAGATCATTATATTATATGAATGATAATACATGAAGAAAGTATTCCATGAGTATTGCAGTACTTTTATATTCTTTGCATAGAGTATAGCATGGCATACTCTTCCATGTTATTTTGCACACTGTTCACTTTCTGGATTCTTTCAACAAATTGAAAGGTACAGTTGGTGAAATTGCTACTGACTGTAGCTAGATTTTCAAACAGCTGAGAAGGTATACCTAGTGTAGGTGTATTGGAACACCCAGGCTCAGAATCACATTTCAGTGATGGTCTCACATCCTTAGTGTCATCATGAATGGATTGGTGTATAACTGTGTTAAATTATTTCTTTTGGGACTTGTCCATCTGATGACTGTAACATTAGAGGCTTCTTTCACTTTTGTGACCAGAGAGGCTTATTACACTGTGGCCCAGATATTCAAACTGCACCCAAATGAGCGCAACAGCAGGAGCAAGCACAAACCACTATGCGCTAACAGGTGCGATATTCAAACATGGAGCAGAACAAACTTAAGCAACCAACATCTCGAATATCGCACATACTGTGCCATAGCGCAACCAGGAAGGAGAAGTTGAGCAGAAATGTTGCGCTATAGCGCAACCAGGGCAGCCCAGCTGAGCAGTCCAGAGGTGCCATAGCGCAAGCAGAGCCCCCCAGAGCAATGGAACTGCACATCCAGGAGGCAGGCTGGGGCCCACCGCCAGCCATGCCACACATGGGCACAGGAACACACTGCAGAACCAACACCACACCTGCACACCCAAGCACAGCATCACTGGGGTGGACGGATGATCTACTGGCCCATGGGGACAAGCCAGCAAAGCACAGCAGAGCCATGACACCCCAGCACAACCACTGGCAGGCTGGAGAGTGCCACACACAGGGGTTGACAACCACAGTGCACATCAGCCCCCTGCACGCACAGCACACCCTGCACCGTGACCCCAAGACACCACCTATGTGCAGTGACTGGCACTGCAGGAAACCATGCATCCCCCAGCACACGCCAACCCTGTGCAGCAGAGAAGCATACAAGCCAGACACACCCTGTGCACCCAGCAGTGGGTGGCAGCAGACGCAAGACCAACAGAAAGTCACTGCCATGCTGGAGATACCTCCCATGCACACACACACACACACACGCACACACACATATACTCCAGGACCATACCACTTCAGATGGCATGTACACCACTGCAATTGAGCACCCATAGCCAGCTGCAAATCAGAGACCAACACAGTATTCATATCAAAATATAAATGTATATTTAAATTTCAAAATACTAAAGAACCAAAACAATAACAACTATTTACAAGGGGGACGGGTAAGTAGGGGTGTTCAAGGGGTAGGGATGAACAACTTGGAGAGGGAAGGCAGGGTGGTAGGGATGGGAGAAGTGGAAGGGTATCTCCTGCTAAGGCCCAGCCGCTGCTCATCCTCTGCCTGGTTCCCAGACTGTCCTGTGACGCCTCCCGAAGGCCATGGCGCCTGATGAACTGGAGGATGGCCTGGTCTCCATGGACACCTGTGTGAGGCCCCGAATATCCTGTTGAATCCTCTGAGAACCTCGAGGCCTGGGAAAATGGGAACACAGTCAATGGCTGTGACTGACCACAACCCTGAACACCACCCAACCGCAAAGCCATATAGCCCAATGTCCCGCGCCTGTGATGGCATGCACCCACCCACAGTGAACATGCACATGGCTATCACAAACAGGCGGTACCAGCTATGCGCACCACTGCACACACACACTGCCCATGTCCATCACAGCACAAACACGGCTGTCAAGTGGCCGCTAACGTGGTGCGATGCCAGTTACACAGCTGTGTGCCCAGTGCATGCATGGACCACCAGTGACGCATACACAGACGCATTGTGATACTGACAGTGATGCATGTCACCTGTGTCGTGCATACATACATAGATACATAGACAGTGTCGGTAGATAAGGGGCCTATGGCCCACCCAGTCTGTCCATTTGAGCTTGTAAGTTCACTTTTGTTTCCTATAAGTCTGTTGCCCTCTACCCCTGACCTCCAGAATTCTTTATGTCTATCCTGCATTCTGAAACCGTGATTGTTTCCAGCCCCACCACTTCCTCTGGCAGGGTGTTCCACTTGTCCACCACCGTTCTGTGAAAAAATTCTTTCTCATGTTTCCTCTGAATCATCCTCCCTCCAACTTCATCCCATGCCTCTAGTCCTGGAACATCTTTTTCGCTTAAAATAGTGTTTTCCTGCACCCTGTTCCTCCCTGTAAGATACTTGTATGTCTCTATCATATCTCTCTCTCCTCTCCTCCAGGGAGTACATGTTCAGTTCCTTCAACCTGTCTTCATCGGACTTGTGATGCAAGCCATGCACCATCTTTGTTGCCTCCTCTGAACCTTCTCTGCCCAGTCTATGTCCTTACGTAGGTATGGTCTCCAGAACTGTACACTGTACTCCATGTGGGGCCTCACTAGTGTCTTGTATAGTGGAATTATGACCTCCCTTTCCTGGCATGGTTGTGTTGTGCAGGGCTAGTGGTCTTCCCCAGCATGCAATAGCATCCATGAAGTAATGATACTCACACTGCTCAAGCAGCTGTGTCTGCCGCTGTTGCTGTGATGCTGCTGCTGCTGCTGCTGCTGGGGTGCAACTCCCACTGGCACCGGTGCCCTGGCATGGTCCTCCTCAACCCGGGCCTGCATCCTCACATCCCGGCCTGTGGGAGACATATGTTGAGACAAACATCAGTGTGACTCCAAAGCAGACTGCCCCTGCCCCAGTGAGAGTGCCTGCCCACACAGCCAGACCATTCATCTCACAGCTGACACACTGACACAGCCAACCATGGCAGAGCCATCACCCATGCACAGCCACCAAAACACCTCCCACACCCCACAGAGAATACAGGTGCATAGATGGTACACCCACCTGCCTAGGGCACCATGCCCCACCTGGCACGTGACCACAGCCTATCCAGAAGGTCCGGATCCTCTCCGGCGGAGGTCACTGTGCCCGGTGCCGCACTGCTCATCAGACCGGCACCGTCTGTGACGACCCCACCAGGTCAGTTGCCACTGATGCCACACCCAGGCGGCAATGGTGAGGGGCGCCACACACAAAGTGCCCCATAGTGGGGTGCTCTACTAGGGCCACCAAGTTGGCCAGTTCCAATTGGCTCCAGGAACAGCTCTTCTCTAGCCATGGTACCAACTTTCAGCAGGCAATATGTCGCCCACCGCGCTGCAGAATTCCCCACGTGGAGATGTTGCGCATAGACCACCACCGCCCAATCGCACTGTTCAAACAGCGCCCGCCACTACGCAGCTTTGTCACCAGACAGCGCAATAGGGACGCATATATGGCAGGCAAACAGCGCTGGGGGCAAAGGTCGGACACAAGGTCATGGGCAATGACGCAAGGCCACGCACAGCGGCATCTGACGATAGGGCATCCTGCGCGACCACCAGCTGCGGCACCAGTGCCACAGTGGCTGACTGCGCGCAGTAGTGCCACAGTGCCATATAGTGCCCATTGCTGTAGCGCCACTGGCACAATGGTGGCCATGGCCTGAATTGCCGATCGCGCACAGCACGCCAGCAGCACGGCAGACACCTGCATAAGCTATCTGGGCATGCGCAATGCAGTGTACCACCAGTCACAGATCTGCGCCATTGGCTCCAGCCGATCAACCAGACAGCA
Source organism: Neoceratodus forsteri (assembly GCA_016271365.2). Lineage (NCBI taxonomy): Eukaryota > Metazoa > Chordata > Ceratodontiformes > Ceratodontidae > Neoceratodus > Neoceratodus forsteri. The sequence continues at coordinate 657,438,377 of CM057453.1, forward strand.
AAGCGCAGATTCGCGATATTCAGCCGACACATGCAAATCATCTGATCAGCCATTCAAAGGCAGTGGCGCGACTGTATGTCATTATAGTTGCTCCACTCCTAATTTGCATGCATTGCGCTATAAATGTGCGATACTGGGCTGCGCTGGCCAGATTCGGTTACTGCAGGTGAGAGTGAGTTGCATGCTGTGTGATGTTCTGGACAATGGTCATGGAAAATGCTGTAGATACATAGATACATAGATACATAGATACATAGATACATAGATACATAGACAGTGTCGGAGATAAGGGCCTATGGCCCACCTAGTCTGCCCATTTGAGCTTGTAAGTTCAGTTTGTTTTCCTAGAAGTCTGTTTCCTTACCCCTGACCTCTAGAATTCCTTTATGTCTATCCCATGCATTCTTAAATCCTTGATTGTTTCAGCCCCACCACTTCCTCTGGCAGGGTGTTCCACTTGTCCACCACCCGCTTGTGAAGAAATTCTTTCTCATGTTTCTCTGAATCGTCCTCCCTCCAACTTCATCCCATGCCCTCTAGTCCTGAAACATCTTTTTCGCTTAAAAATAGTGTTTTCCTGCACCCTGTTCCTCCCTGTAAGATACTTGTATGTCTCTATCATATCCTCTCTCCTCCTTCCTCCAGGGAGTACATGTTCAGTTCCTTCAACCTGTCTTCATAGGACTTGTGATGCAACCCATGCACCATCTTTGTTGCCCTCCTCTGAACCTTCTCTACCCTGTCTATGTCCTTACATAGGTATGGTCTCCAGAACTGTACACTGTACTCCAGGTGGGGCCTCACTAGTGTCTTGTATAGCGGAATTATGACCTCCCTTTCCTGCTGGTGATGCCCTGCTCATACATCCCAGCATCCTATTTTTTTACCTGATGCCTTGTCACACTGTTTCTCACCTTTGAGGTCACTGAGAGATGACAACCCCAAGATCCCTTTCCTGCTTGATGCATGCTATATCCTCACCCCCAACTGATATATTGTGCCAGGGTTTTTGTGCCCCATATGCATTATCTTGCACTTCTTGCATTAAATTTCAACTGCCAAACCCTTGACCATTCTTCAAGTTTCTGCAGGTCCCTTTTCATTCTGTCTACACCCTGGTGTGTCTACTCTGTTACAGAGCTTTGTGTCATCAGCGAACAGTGAAATTCTGCCTTCTAGATCCTGTGCAATGTCACTGATGAAGATGTGGTACCCCACTGGTCACTCTTCCCTCTGTGGAGTGACAGCCATTTACCACCACCCTCTGTGTCCTGCCACCCAGCCAGTTACCTACCCACCACACTACTGTCCTGCCCACACCCATATTCCCCAGTTTGTATAATAGTCTTCTATGTGGCACAGTGTGAAAGGCCTTGCTGAAGTCCAGATAGGCCATGTCCACTGCCCTCCCCTGATCCACCTCCCTAGTCACCCAGTCAAAAATTCAATGAGGTTGGTCTGACTTGACCTCCCTGGTGAAACCATGCTGCCTTGGGTCCTGTAGTCCATTGACAACCAGATGTTCCACCAATCTCTCCTTCAGTAGTGCTTCCATGATCTTTCCCACTACCGAGGTGAGGTTGACTGGTCTGTAGTTCCTCGCTTCCTCTTGTTCCCACTTTTGTATAAGGGACTACATCTGCTGTCCTCCAGTCTTGGGTACCTCCCTGTTTCCAGTGATTGGCTGAACAGGATAGCCAGAGGTTCATCCACCACCTCTCTTAGTTCTTTAAGGACCCTGGGTGCACCCCATCTGGCCCCATTGCTTTATCAGCTCTTATTACTTCCAGTTCCTTCAGGACCCTTTTCTCGTGGAAAGGACTTGTGTCCATTTCTGCACCATTCTCACCCCTTGTACTCCCTTCAGACCCATTACCCCCTCTTCCTTAGTAAAGACTGAGCAGAAATACCTGTTCAATATGTCAGCTTTACTGTTGTCATCCTCCATGCGGCTCCCATCCTCCCCTTCAGTCTCACTATCCCTCCTTTGTCTTTCTTTTTCACTTATGTACCTGTAAAGGTTTTGTCCCTTACCCACTGATTTTGCAATGTGTTCTTCTGTCTGAGCTTTGGCTTCCCTTACTGACTTCCCCTGCCTCTCTTTGTTTCTCCTGGTACTTCTCCTTATCCCTTCTGCCTGTGTCTTTTTGTATTGCCTGAATGCAATCTTTTGGCTTTCACTTTCTTTGCTACCTCTTTGAAAACCATAATGGTCTCCTCTTCCTTTCCTCTTGCTAACCTGCTTAATGCATAATTCTGTTGTTCTTATAATCCCATTTTAAATACTGCCCACTGTTCCTCAACCCCTGATTCCTGTTCCATTCCCCTTAATGCCTCTTTCAAGTATCTCCCCATTTTCCCAAAGTCTGCCCCTAAAATCCAGGATCGTGTTTTTGTGTGGTTTGGTTCTGCTCTTTCTGTACTTTCAAACCACAATGACTGGTGGTCACTGTTACCCAGGTGCTCCCCACTGTTACCCCCATCACACTGTCCCTGTTTGTGAGCACAAGGTCCAGTATTGCCTTCTGCCGAGTTGGTTCCATAACCAGTTGCTTGAGGAAGGCACCTGAAGGAGTCCAGGATAAATCTGCTCCTAGTTGATGCTGCTGCTGGGATGCTCCAGTCCACGTCTGGTATATTGAAGTCTCCAACCAGTACTACCTCACTTTTGTCTGCCATCCTTGGATGGCTAGCATCAGCTCCTATCTGTTTCTTCCTCCTGGGCCGGTGGTCTATAGACCACACCTGTGTGGATGGCTGGCCCCATTTTCCTTTCCAGCTTAACCCAGAGTATCTCTCCCATTTTGTTCCTCCTGATCTGTGTGGCCTTATGTCATTTTTCACATACAGTGCCACCCTCCTCCCTTCCTGCCTGCTCTGTCTCTTCTGAATATGTTGTAGCCAGGTATGGCCATCTCCCAGTCATGGTTATCATTACACCAGGTTTCAGTGATGGCCACAATGTCCAGGTCTGACTGTACCATGACAGCCCCAGATCTTCCATCTTAAGGCTCCTGGCATTTGCACACATGGCTTTCCATGATTTGACCTCCTAGACTGCTTCACTGTTCTACTCCAGCCCCTTCCTTGGTTGTCATTTATCCCTGGTTCTCCTTGCTGTCTGCCCTTCTGCTGAATTTTGCCCCTTTCTGCTTATCCACCTTTTGACACTAATCTCCATCTTTTGCACACTGCTTTGCAGAGATAGCCACCCTCTGGTTCACTGGTTCCACTACTAGCTGTGGGGGTGAGCAAGTAGGTACCGTCCTTGCTGGCCTGCACACCGCTTTGCTAGTTTAAATGCTTGTCAATGTAGCATTTAAACTTATCATTGAGTGCTTGATTCCTCCAGGATGGATGCAGGCGTCAGGCTTGAACAAACCTCCATCCCTCCAGGTGGGTCCCCAGTCACCAATGAATCCAAACCCTTCCTCACAGCACCAGTTCTTCAACCATGAGTTAAAGTTCCTGGTGCATGCACTCCATGCTCTCCCTTGCCTCCTCACAGGTAGTACTTGGAGAAAGTGACAGAAGTAGCTACTTGCTTGAGACCCTCCCCAGTTTCCTAAACTCTTCCTGAACTTCCTTTGGCTCCCCATTTGCCAAGTCATTAGTACCTAGGTGGATAATGACATCCAGCTCACCCTCCCGTCTTGCCTTCCCAGTGATTCCCAGTATCTTCCTTCCATCCCTCCATGCCGTGGCACCTGGTAGGCACCTCACCTCCCTGTCCTCCCTCCTGTGTTCCTAGCTGGATCCCTCTTATGATGGAGTCCCCACCAGGATTCGCTTCCTCCTCCTCTGGGGTCCACTGCTTTCCCCACTGAGGTCACCGCCTTGCCTAACCTCCACATCCTTTCCTTCCACTTCCTGGGTACCTTATTTGGTTGTCCTCATTTGCCAGTGTGGCATATGAGTTCTTGAGAGGAATAGGATCTGGGATGCCTCTGCCTGACTGCTCTAACCCTCCCTGAGCCCACTGTCATCCAAGTGCTCCTCGCTCTCGCATCCTTTGAGGCAGCTGCATTGGACTGGGTGGTCCCTGGATAGGGTGATGGTACTCTGACCCAGTTTACTTCTGCTCTGAGTCTGGCTACCCCATCCTGCAGTCCGAGAGATGCATGCACAGTGACAGGTGTCCACTTCCCCATACAGATCGCCATGACCAAGCAGAGCCAAGGTGAGGGGTGAGGACGGGCGAGGAGGAGGCCCAACTTTACAGCAGCAGAGACAGAGGCCCTCTTCCAGGCCTACCTGGATGAGGAGCCAGTACTGAGTGGATGGAGGGGCACCCTCAGTCCTGTGCAGCTGCATGGGAGGGAGTAGCTCGGGCCGTTAACCTGCACGGAAGCCACCAGCTCTGTGCAGGAATGCAAGAAGAAGATGGGGACAGACCACAGGAGGTTGAAGGAGAAGGTGGCAGCCTTCAGGGCGGCATGTGCTGGCACTGGCGGGGCCCACCAGTAGTGTTGGAGCTGACCCCGACTGAGGAGACACTGGTCACATCAGTGCAGTGGAGTGCTATTGAGGGCATACCAGGAGGTGGATTCCAGACAGGTGGAAGCCCATCACTGCACGGTATGACATGGTGGTGGTGTTGGGGGTTGGGGAAGGTTTTCACATGCACTCACATGTACTCTCTTCTGTTACAGATCCTGTTCTGCCTTCAGGAGATGGTGGTTGTGGGTCCAGGCAGGGATGATGACCTTCTGGACATGGAGGAGGGTCCATCCACCTCTATCACCAGCCAGCAGGCACTGCAGCAGCATGCACGCTGGCGCCAACTCTGGTGTCGGTGATTCGGGTGGGGGTGCACAGCCTGTGTCTCAGCAGTCTGGCATGCTGTGACTATGGCTGTAGCACGACCTGCACCATTGATGATGCAAGGACTGCAATGGGTGATAGGTGTGTATCCCATGACAGACACACAGCAGACCAGCACGTGCCCCTGGGCCTTTCTGGTTCCAACTTGTGTACCAGCATGCTGGCACAGTCCCAGGCTGTGCCTGTCAGCACCGTGGGCAGCACCAGTGGCTGTGCAGGTGTCTGGCACTGTTGCCAGCACAGCGGTGGAATGAGTGGACCCTGGGGCACAGCGGTTGAGGGCAGCAGCAGCAGTCACCCACCAGGTCTGGGGTACAGTGTCAAGTGGTGGCACATGTCCGCCGCCTTTGATCCGCCCATTCCTGGTCCTGGTGAACAGCGCCCACCCTCAAGGGGTGTTGTGCATCAGGACCTTCCACACCCTGGGGACAGGATGCCGTTGGTGCACAGTACCCATTGGAGGAGCACCACCTGCTGCAGGAATCAGTACAGCAGCAGAGGTGGGTTGCAATGTCCGTGGAGGCACTATCTGTGTCTGTGGAGCGGCACAGCAGGGAGTGTGCTCTGGACCGTGCCGAGCTGGTTTGTATGCAGACGGATGTGACTGCCACCATTGACAGGCTGACCCAGGCAGTGGTCTCTGTCATGGCCGCATTGGGCACAGTCAGGTGCCCCTGTACCACACACCCACACAGTTCACTCTCCACTCCCCGCTCCCGGCGCCGTGCGACACCAGGCCTGTCGATGCCGGGTTCTGCTGTGGCTATCCCGAGCACCCCTGGTGCAGGTTTGTTCGGCATGCTGCAGACCCTTGTGCGGGCAAGGTCGCTCACAGCGCAGTGGGACCCCTGGTGGTGCAACAGTGCCACCCCATGTGGCCCTGCTCAGCCTGCCAGTGCTGTGGGTCATGGCAGGGCAGCCCATGCATCTGCGTGGCCATGGGACAGTGCTACATGACTGAGCTGTTTCCAGTGCGGGCCCTGTCTGGTGCTGCCATGTGTGCAATGTGTGTCATGGTGGTAGTGCACTGCTGGGTGCTCTGCTCACCACGCCCGACTATCGGACCACCTGCACACCCTCCCAACTGCTGTCCAGAGGTGCATGTGCATGATGATGCCTGCATTGTACTGTACACCAAGGTGCAAGGGTGCCCAGCATCTGACACACGTACTTGGACAGTACAGGTGGTGGGGTGGTCGGTGGTGCTGTATGTTAGCAATGTCGGTTCTGCTGTGCTGTGCTTCTGCCCATGTACGCTCTGTGCCTGGTGTGTGTGTGTCCATATGAGTGCTCATCCCTCCCTGATGGTGTGTTTGTATGCCTGGACCCTTCCACTCCCTTGACCGTCATGCACCCCTGGTGTGTTCCCCTGTGTGCCTGTGGTTTGGATGGACAGTGTTGGTTGCACATGTCCCCTTGACTTACCTGTGTTGTGCATAGTGCTCCTCTGTGATGGTGTCCCGGTGCAGCTGGGCCTGCCAGATCAGTCAGGGGTCCTGCTGTCCTAGGGGGCTGCTCATCACCATCAACACCGCGCCATTGGCGTCCCATCGCTGTCCCCCTTCAACCTGTACTGGCTATCCCATGGTCTTTAGCCATGTGGCAGGATGCAACAGGCCAGGAATATCCCACAGGCCTTTTGGGGCTGTACTGTAGGGCACCGCCGAGGTGTCTAGGCATCAGAAGGCTGCCTTGAGCATCCCAAACACCCGCCTATGATGTTGCATGTGGAAACATGTGCCTCATTATAGTGTTGCTGCGATGGAGTCATGGGCGCCGGTACAGTGTGAGCAGCCAGGGTCAGAGTGGGTATCCGCTGTCACCTGTGTGGAGATAGTGGAGATCACTCTCATGTTCAGGTCCATATTGCCCATATCCCTGTGTGCCACTACCATGGCACCTGTGGCATTCCCACCCTTGCCCCGAGTTTGCATTCCATACATGTGTACTCACCCACTAGATGGCCTGTGGGATGTCCCCACTCTCAAATCGATGGCACAGTGTGGACTGATACCATATGAAGGCATCATGTGCTCCACCAGGGTGTGTGACACAGACATTGATTATGCGCCCAGTGGCATCACACACCACCTGGCAGTTGACACTGGAGAATCCCTTTCTGTTCCGATATGTGAGCCCATCGGGCCAGGTGGCGGCGAATGGCCACATGAGTGCAGTCTATGGCCCCTAGCATGCCAGGCATACGTGTTACCCTGTGGAACTCCTGCATGTTTGCTGTACACCTGCCGTGTCTGGGGAATTGGATGTACTCTGCAGCATGTGGCAGCAGCGCTGAGGAATTGGGTGAGGATGTGTGACGTGGCTGACTGTGTGATGCCTGTGGTGTCCCCTGTCGGCCTCTGGAAGGTGCCCGTGGCAGCAGGCACATGCAGGCTGTCACCTTGGTCTCCACCGACAGAGCGTGACTCCGCGTGAGGGTGCCTGCATCACATCACTGCACAGCTCACAGAGCTGTCTCAGTATTGCCTCTGTTCAGGTGGTACCAGCCCACGCATCTCACATCTGTGTACAGCTCAAAGCCGATACAGGCACGGTACTGCCTGTTGGGGCATACCGACGGGCCCTTCCACGGCCACGCCCCTGCAGCATGCATTCTCACCCTCATTGCAGCTTCCATGTGGAAGCTGGCACTGTCCATCTCCCTGGCTTGACCCCCGGCTGGTGTTGCTGTGTTACCCCGCTGTCCTCACTGCTACTTCCACTGCACCGGCACCCCTACTGGCCTCTACAGCCTATGGACCACGCTTTCCTTGCCTGCCCCAGCCTGTCTGTTGTCTGTCTGTCTGTCTGTCTCTCTCTCTCTCTCTCTCTCCTCACTTGGCAGCCTTGTAGCGTTTTGCACCGCCTCTTGAGCCTTTATTTGGCTCATTTCGCTAGTGCACTTTCCGCTGTGCCGCTATTGCGATCGCGCAAGTCTTTAACATCGCATTGCCTTTTGCGCATGGATCCACCCCTTCGCCGCGCATGCCTTCATTTTCATTGCGCTTGTTGCTCAGCATGTTTTCGGGGCACAACTGCCTCCTTCTGAATATTGCAAATGGCGATTTTGGGACTTCATGACAAGAACCCTGTTGCATGGCGCAACCCTTTGAATATCCGGCCTATGTGTCTAGCCTTAGGTCTCCAAAATTTAATCAACATTATGGTGAAAACACCATGAGACCCTTACTTGAGTTCATTAGAATCAAATACATACTTTAAGTTCTGATAGGTGTTGACATCTGGAATACCAGGGATATAGAAAACTATACAAACCACTATATAAACTGCTTAAAATGATGATGGGTATTATTCCTCTATTCCAGCAATGAATGTAAAATCTGAGCTGGGTCTTCTAAATGTAAAAACAACTATGGATATTAAAATATTACTTACTGGTTACAATTATCTAGAATGCCGGGTATAGGCCCATATCAGTGTCTACAAAAAAAAAAAAGTGGCTTGCTCTGTAATGTAATAAGGACCATGGTAGAGGGAACTGATCCTCAAGCTGCAGAAATATGATCTGGCTATATAGCATCGTTATGTTCAAAACAATATCATGCTGAACTGAAAATAAAAAAAATTATTAAAACAAAGGTTAATAATTATTGGATAAAAGAAGATTTGGAACATATTACAAAAACAAGATATTCAAAATGGTTTGCACTCAATAACAATAGCTTTGATATAAATATTACCTGGACCCCTTAAGGATCTGCAGTTAAGAAGAGCCTCTGTGAATTATAAATTTGAAACACTCAATAGCAATGTAAAGGCCACCAGGGTTGATAAATCTGATATCACACACAAAAAAGGTAGTGTACACAGCTGGGTGAGGAAGACTTGAGCCATGTTATGGTCTTGTACCTGGTACAACAAAGCCAGGAAGTATTGGTTGAGTCCATACACAGAGCCTTGGGAGAAGATAGATAGACCAACAGTTATATTTATTTTGTTTGAAGTTGACATAACCATAAATAGAGTAGCAATTGTTTTCTGACATGCAATCAAGGTAAGGAAAAGGAAGATATGTGCTATGAAATCTTGCCAACAACAGATGATATAGATGGATGATGTAAAAATTATGTATAGGTATATATGATTAACTTAAGAAGAACTTTTAGTCTAAATGAAATAACATCTGGTTGGCACTGAGGTTACTATTTTTATTGTTGCTGGTAAATGTTATTTATTTCACATTATAATTTTAAGCACCTTTTTGTCTTTGTATGTCTTATATTTATTTATTTATGCACTGAAAATATTTGGTAATGACATTTTAAAACATTTTTCTGTATTTTATACTTACATTTTTTTTTTCTTATCTGTTCTGAAAATAAATTGTAGTGACTTTTAGCCTGGTCAATCAATAAACAATAAACTTGGAACTTGAATGTGTCTGTCCTGAACTCCAGTATTAGAATACAGTTGGCAACAGGTGCTCTGACACAGTGCTTGGTATAGATGGCTGATAGTCCAGCAGCTTCTGATATTGTGTGCATTAAGGAACCAACATGTCTTTGGCCACCAAGGTTTATGCCAACCATATCTGAACATCTGTTCCTGAATTCTGGGGTTTTGAAATCAATTGTTTTGTTGTGGATAAAGTCGGTCCTTGTAAACTTTAAACTATGCACTGACAATGTGGTGATTATAGTGGAGCATACAGTATATTTTGATATCAGAGAGATTAGCTTCATCTGGCAAACCTCTTGGTGGTTCTTGTTTGTTCAGCAAGTACCTTTAGGACATATTCATTGCCATCTGAATCTTTTGAACCTTGAAGTCAGTCTTTAACAATTCTGTGGTGTTTTCCTTCCCACATCTGCAGAAGTACAGTTGTAGCTCAAGCCATGCCTTGAAGAGGAGAGTCAGAGGTGTTGTGTGGTTAAGGGTTCCAGTGCTGTATAATTTTATGATGTTAGATCTGCTTATAGGATTTTATGTGCTACCTGCTTGAGCCCATTGACTGCAACATTCATGCTCTACAGGCTCAAGCAGTGGTATCCAGTGATATGGGTGAAGCAAACTGAGTGACTCAAATGAGTGGCTCAGTTTGCACGCCCACAAGTACAGCAACTGAAGAAGAATAGCAGGGATAGGAATAGCAAGGTATGAGGACAAAATAGTGAAGGTGAGGTGGTTAACAAGAGTAGCGTTAGGAGGTTAAGTAGATAGAGTGAATGAGTTGTTACTGAACTGGCCACATGGTGTGGCAGTTAAGGTCACTGCCCGTGGTGTGCATGGACCCAGGTTTTGGACCGCATGGAGGTATATCAATTTCTAACTCTGGGTTTCTTTGCTTTTTTTGATACTCCCATTCCCCTCATGTTGTTTCTTCACCCGTGGTTTCACCCTTGCAACAGTTGCCCCTCTCGATTTGCCTCCTTCCCAGTGTCCACCCTGGAGTTGAGAATCATTATTTTGGGATGCGGGGCAAAGCCCCACATAAAAAGCAGGATCTGTTGTGCTTTACCTGATCACCGATTTTGTATTCAGCATGGTGCTGATTGACCATTTTGTGTTCGGTGATTAGCACTCGCCGATGTGTCAGTCGCTGTTTAAACTTCACTGTTAACACATGGAACCCAAGCAGTCATTTGCATGCCTGACTGATGGGTCTAGATTTTGTTAAATGGGTTTGCTTTTAAGATAGTTCTTTATAGCACTTTAGGATGTTAATGAGGCTGCCATGCTTGTAAAGTCAGCCATCAGCCTGATGAATTGACAAGTAAAAATTTGAAAACAACTTTGCTAGTTATTCAGCAGGTAGATCCTCAAAGTCAGATGATGTTTTTTCTCACAACAGTACTCTTAATATTTGAATTGCCCAGTTTTCTTGGTACTTGTTACCGCTTTTGGTCATAAGGTTTCATGGTTGCAATGTCTGCAGTTGTGAGTATAGGAACTGACCAGTGTTATTTGATTCAATAAATGTCATAACAGGAGTCATTGCTGTTTGTTCTAGTTCATCAGTTTCACAAGATTCTTCAGAACAGTTTTCTCCAAAGCTGATATTTAGGTCAAAGTTAACAGCCATTATTAATTTCTGACGTTGGTTTATAGCCTGTTTTGTAAAACAGGTAAATAATACATACATAAGTAATTGTAGTAATAAACTATTCTGATTAGTACAGAATGATTTTATGATTTATAATATGTAACCAGAGGTTGTTCACTCTCAGTGAACTCTGGTTTGTCTTCATGAAGAAAACCTCAGCTCTCAGTGAAGCAGGAAAGAAGCATTTTCACCACAGATAGGTGTGTCAGTGAGTTCAGCTCATGAAGGAGTTTTGCTGATGCATTAGTGGGGAGTGTCTGTAGTCCAGTTACTATGACAACTGGTATAGTTTATTATTCAGTAAACATAATTGCTCTACTGTACTGCTGCTTGTTCTCATTTTTTGTGCTGAAACAGTTCAAAAAGACTACAGCTGTCATATATGGGAAAATGTATTATGTGTGTGTGTGTGTGTGTGTGTGTGTGTGTGTGTGTGTGGTTTGTATTCTGAGCATTGGGGTGGAGCATGAGTGGAGTGTTTGGATCAAAACTATGTGTTGCAGCTTTAATTTTTTATTTAGTTTGCATGTGGTGTTCCTTTTTCCACATTCAAAACATATCACACCTCAAGAAACACACAGACATGGCAAACTTGACTGCTGTGATGAACGCTAAACACTGACCACATAACATGAATCAGGAGTGAGCATGTGCTCATGTTGCTTCAGCAACATGAATGCATCCTTTGAAAGGATGTTCACTTCATGAACTTCTGCACTGCAAGTTAAAGCTGTCAAAGTGTTTCACATAATCATTAGTCCAGACTCTTGATTGGCTGGGGCAGATGTGATGATCTATTATTAATACTTTTTAACTTCTGAGAGTTGAAGCTTAAAATTACAGGTTAGTTACACTGCAGGCCAGCTTAGACTCTTTCACTGTTGTTGTTGTCAACAAACATCTACAGTGTCTTTGATTATTAAAATAATTATAATAATATACAATGTGATATAGTGTCATGAGAATTGTTGTTGTCAGAACAGTTTTCATGATTACTGCTGTTGTGAGTGGAAAATATTGCCATAAGAAATATGTATTAGTGACAATGCTGGATGCAGGCCAGATATGTTCATCATTAAATGATTGACAATGCCAGCCAAAGACTGGTGGCATTGTTAGTCCTTGGTCTTTCTGCTAAGTATGGCTGGAATAGAATAATGAATTTAGTTGTTGCTCAGGGTTGTGGCAGTAGGGCAGAGAGCATGGGGAGGATAGTGTGGGTTGGAACCCTGTATGGACAATAGGTTCTGGGTTTGTTAGGGTTTTATGGGAAGACTGGGTGACCAATGGTCTTTTTCTGTCATTTTCTATATTAAGCCATCACGGACCAGGACATGTCTTGGCTCAACTGCCATTAGCTCCTATCTACCAACACTCTGGAATAACATGAAAAAGCACTTAAACCTCCCTTCTGCCTAGCCCCTACATATTCAGACAGCTGCTCTATCGTTGCTTGAAAATGCCATGTGACTGCTTCAGGTAAGCACTACTCTCCTCCTGATCTCCCTGGCCTCTTATTCTGTCGGCCAGGCTCCCATCAGAGTAACTATGCCCCTCCCTGAGCTTCCTCCATTCATCCTGAACCACCCTTTGGGGACCTCCCTCATTGTAGGCCTCTTCCTCTTCCTTGTGCCTTGTCATCCCCTGTTCCCCTGCCTTCCATCCCTCCTCCCTACGCACTTTTAGATCACTACCAGTATACTAAATTGTCTATGCAGGTATGTTTGTATATATTTGCCATCCTAAGTTTGCTCCAACACCTCCTGACTTTGTATTCTGTTATATGTTGTATTAATGTCTGTGTGCCGTAGTTATATTATCATAAATGAACATGTCCTAAGTGTCCAGGACCATCTTGAAAATGAGCTTGCTCAATGATGTAGCTGCCTGGTTAAATAAAGTTTGATTGATTGCTATTTCTATGTATTAAGAGTATTATGTCAGGTGCACCATTATTATTTAATGTGTACACTAATAAAGTTATCACACTGCTTTGTAATTTAGACTTTCATTCTTCACAGATACTAGATACTAAAATAAGTCATCTCACATATGCATGGCACAGTGCTACTTTTCACTTCCTTCTTGGGACTTCATAGGAAAATGGACAAGGTCCAAAGGTTATGCAGCAAGTACAACTTGATAATAAACAGAGTCAAAACTGAAATACTGGTGTTAGAGCACTTAGGGAAAAAGTTTCAGACATTATTCATTAACAATCAGTCAATAGAGACTGTAAAAGAATATTATTATCCTGGAGTCATATTTTTTTGCAACCCTGAATAAATGTATTAAGATGAATAAAATTAAAATAACTGAAACAATTCAACATTGAAGAGATTTTAAACGAGATATGGAGAGTATACAATTATAAGAAAGTTGACAGCTTCTGTTTTCCATTCAGAACAAGGATTTTTCTTTCCCTTGTTTATGTATTTGAAGTCTGTTGTAAATCCTGCAGGCTTAACTTCAGTTTTACTGATATCTTCCTAGAGCCAAGAGAAATTATAATTGGCAAAATCAAGCAAAGGTCTAGAGATGTCGAAAACAGAAGTCTCTGAAAGTGGTTGGGTCTCTAATTACTCCTAGCAGTTTGCATAAAACTATCTTTGGCTTTGAACATTACCTACTGTAAGTATATTAAAGGGATTTACTAATGTTTGTCATAACAAATGGGAATAGTAACCTGTAGGTGTTGTGAATCAGTCTCTTACCATTCAAACTGCCAAATAGTGCTGTTTTCCATGAAAAGATCATTTTATTGTGGTGCTCTGCTGCATTTGCGTAACCTGACCTTTTTTTCTCAGTGCTGCAACACCCACCTGTGGCATCATACCAGGGAAACAAAGTTATTAAAGGGACAGTGTCACTTCCTAGTTTTAGATAGACAAATCAGCTATGCACTGTTCCCACAATACCTCACTATGTAAATTAGTACACAGGCTATTATATTTCTATGCTCACAGCAGAAATAGAAGACTATATCTCAGTATAGAGGTCTTGTAGTTAAGATACAGTATGCAATGCATTGTTGTGAAATAAACATACAAAAGCTTGTACTGTTGACACCACTACAGAAATATGAGACATCATCTCACAGTAAGGAAATTGGAACACATGTTCTTATTTTACCCACAATGCCTTGCTATGTACATTTACATATAAGTACTCACCACTATCAACATATGGGACTGTACTTCTGAGTAAGGCACATTTAAGTTAACTCTTATAAATTACCCAGAATTTCTGTTGCTGCATGTAAAACATTGACAGCTGCCTGGTATGATGTCATTCTGGGGTGTGGCCACACACAGAAAACTGGAGGACAAAACACTGATAAAACATTAAAAAATGACTATGACAGATTTTTTTTACAAAACAAATTGCAGCTGTAACATCTGAAGCATGTCTGGCAATGACATACTATGCTAAAAAGGCATTTGGGGAACCTTACTATATTACTTTAAATAATCCTACAGACAGATGTATTCTCACCAGATTTAGGTTAAATTTATTTACAAGTAATAATTTACTATTCAAACAGAAAAGGAATGAGCTACAGTATCTCCTTCCTCCATTCTTGTTTTTCTGAAAAAGAAGATGACATCAAACATATAGTACTGAGATGTGCACAATTAAAGAAATCAAGAAACAAGTCATTAGGGTCAATAACAGCAAACTTCTCTTGTCTCAGTGATAAAGTCCCGGTTCATTTATTTGACTCTAAAATCATGAAACTCTGTCTAGACAGTTTTAGCTATCAACTAAAATTTGGTATTGTTGCTCACTCTAGACTGACCATTTTAGTGTGCACTGCATTTGTATAGGGACTGCTTAGAAGAATTTCATACCATTTGGTATTTCCTAATGAATTATTCCATAATGAGTAACTTATTATGTTATACTTTGTTTTATTTTTATTTATGTTCAGAGTTATTATGTGTATGTGTCTATTCATTTTGTGTGTTTTTACCTTTATTTTTATGATTATGTAAGTAGTTGTGTAAAAACAGTAAGTTGAACAAATCAACTTTCCTTGACTAGACTCAATTACAAGAACTGGCAATGCTCAGTCCAGGGACTGTTTGTCAATGTAAAGTTGTGTGCAGTGGTTGCTATATTCCTTTAAGTAAATTAATTAAAAAATGACCTTACAGAGGAACAGCTAACACTAAGAGCCCACAGTTAAGTGTGGGGATGATAACAGTTTGCAATTTGTATGCAAAACATGTTTACTTATTTTTGCACACAGTGTGCAGATTGGGACCAATCCCTCAGTAGGGTATGATGCTCCTAGTGTTGACTGTTCCTCTTTATCATCAGTTATGGTTTAAGTACAAAGCAATCAAAGCAAGGAACTGCAACATTATGATAAAAGGTGCCTTTAGCCTTTGTGAATCTGTAGCGTGGTGTTTCTCAGTATTTGAATGATTGCATGATGTGGTATTACTGCCTCTAACGTTGGCACCCCTGTCTCCAAGCATTGGTGTGTGGCTATTCTTTGTGCCTGGACAGTGCCAAGGTTAGGGCAATGGCAGCCATTTGTTGTGTGATCATTCAACCCCATGGCACGCCACATCGTGGATTCATCAAGGCTCAGGGACTTTTACCCTAATGTTGCATTTTATTACTTCATATGCTTTGTGCCTAAACCTAGACTAACACATTAACAACGTATTGTCAATAATTTATTTGAGAACAATGTACTAACATGTTGTTGTTGTTTTTTTTGTTTTGCCATTAATTGAAATAATACCTAAGCCAGTAGTTTTGTGTGCTGAAGCATAGATATACAATTCCAAGTAATCACCTTGGAACCTGTCACTTTGACAGCAAAGACCAGATACTTTTAAAGATAGTCAGAAGATTCTGACTCTAGGATGTTTAATGTCATCAAGGGATATGGGGTTTAGGATACTTAAAATACTGATTAATTTATGCTTCCCATTCTTAAATTGAGAATCATGACTGATATTGACATTAAAACCCACAACTAAAAGGAGGATTGCATTATTACTTTAACCTAAAAATCTACAAATAATTCATTAAGTTGCCCTCAAATTATCAGTCAGTACAGTCTAGTATTTATTGGAGGAATATACATTATTAAAATTATACACTGTGTTATTGTCTTGCAGAAAATGATAGCGTAATACCAAGGCTAACACAAAGGATATTAATATTCTATGTTCTTGACGGTGCAACTCAATCTGCAGTTTTAAACCATTTTAACCACCCTTAGATTGCCCCAAAAGGATTTCTTTGAAGCAGGATTGCTTATCTTAAAGTAACCATCCTTAAAAAGTCATGTTATGTTTTCTAACGAGGCTTTCTATAAAAACAAGATGTGACAGGGCAGCAAACTGGCTGCTACTGGGGAACACTCTCAAACAGAACACACTGGACACCAGTTTTGAAATCTGCTTTACCTTCTTGTTCTCAGTAACAAAAAGATGCAAACAGCTTATATTCAGCTTAACAGAAACTTCTTGCAGTTCAGTCTCTCACTCTCTCCACTTGCATCTCATTGAAACAGAATACTCCTTCTCCTTATTCACCCTCCTCCCTTTATTGGACTCAGGTGTTGCTTATTAACACCTGCACCACTATGAGTGATAGCCAACAAGCTGAACATTCAGTGCAGTGAAATCTTAAAGGACCAACTTTAAAACAAAAAGGGTTGGTACAAATACCACCACAGCTCCCATCAAAAGCCATGTTGCCTGTTTGCAGGGTTGTTAGTGGTTTAGAGGAAAGGAGCATGATGGACATATACTCCCTCACATGCATCTCCCTCAGAGTCATGCCCATGGCACCTCACTAAAGGCTATCAAAGACCCACCCTCTCAAGACAAAAAATCCACATTACCATGCTGAGTACATGCTTAGTGGTGCACATCAAAGCGAGAAAGGCTGCAGTGTCAAATACCATTTAATGACATGGGCATTGGTATCCCGCATTGTGTGTAACCACCTGAGGAGGCATGGTCAGTGATTAGGGTGAACTGCTGTCCCAACAGGAAGTAACATAGGGGTGACCACTACTCATTTTACCACCAGACTCTCTCTTTCCAGCATAGCATAGAGCTGCAAAGTAAAATAATAATTGTTAGCTATCTTGGGTTTAGTGTCAATATCGTGCAACAATATTAGCGCAAGTCATTTAAGCGCATACATATTAGTGATTACAAAAAAAAGTGCTATCACTATACCGTCGGCAATACCGCTCTTTTTATTTATTGTTTATTTATTGATGGTCTAGGATTACAACCCTTTGAGTCAGAGACTCATTTGCAAAGGCTCCATGTCATCATAAATATAGATTGGTACACAGTATAACACAGATACAATAGTATAACTTAGATACATAATATAGACTACTGTTCTAATACAGAAATATGATGCTGACAACAGAGGTGAGAAAAGTAAATAATACACACAAGTTGGAACGCCAGTGATAGTAAATTCATGATGCACATACAGGGGCAATACTGCAGTGAACTTGTTTAGGGGTTTATTATTTTTTTTTTTTGAGTTTCATCTGCAGTCGCAGTGGGAATTGCTCATAATGTGACTCTGTAACTCAGGTTTTAAAGGCCCCAGCCTGGGATAGATAAGATAGAGACAGGGACTGAGTTCATCCAGAGTGGGGCCCTGTAGCAGAAGGACCTTTGACCAGCAGTGGTCTTCACAAAGGGACATGGAATGTTGCAGTGTCAGAGCATCTAGTTGAGTGAGCCAGCAGGCTCTTTTGGAGGAGCTGGAGACAGCCAAGGGGGCTAGGCCTAACTGGATTTTTGGCAAGTAAGCAGGTCTGATAAAAGTCGCCCCTGGAAGTTTAGCCATGACGACTGTGGGTAGAGGTCACAGGTATGTGTGAGACGATCACAGCCTGTGGCCAATCTGCAGGCTTTGTTTAGGGTCTGTTTAATGCTGGTCAGTGCCATGTCAGAGGTGGCGCCATAGATGATTATGCCATAGTCTACCAGGGAAAGGATGGAGTTGGAGATAGCTAACTGTATAGCCTCAGGAGGAGACATGATCTAAGCCTGTAGAGGAGACCGATTCTTTTGTTTATTTCAGTGCAAGTTGACACGATATGCTCATGATAGGTAAGGGCAGAGTCAAGGGTAACCACTAGATATTTAAAATTGGAAACAGGTTCCAGCATGGTGCCCAACGGATTATGTATATATAATTTGGTCGTATGTGTTTATGTTGTGGGTGGGCTTAATAGCATGACTTTCATCTTTTGTGTTGAGTACAAGCTTGTGTGAGAGAAACCAGGCTTCCATTTGTGTGAAGGAGCCCTGAAGGATTTTTGAGCTGTGTAGGGTCAGGGTGCTGACTGAAAATCACAGCTTCATCTGCATAAAGGAGGATGTGCCCAGAGGAGGTCAGAGGTATGGAGTTCAGGTATAGTAAAAAGGAGCAGACCAAGGATGGACCCTTGGGGACACCTGACTGAATGGGAAGGCTAGTGGAGAGGGTGTTTTTATCTTTACTTGTTGAGTGCGGCCATGTAGATAGTTGGTGAACCAGCCAGCAGTTTCCTTGGATATGCCAACAGGGAGGAGGGAGTTTATGAGCATATTGTGATTGACAGTATTAAATGCCTTGAGAGATCAATATAGACTGATACAGCCAGGTCTCCATGGTCAAGGGTGTCATGAATAAAGGAGGGTGAATTCAAGTAGGGCAGTGGTGGTGCTGTGACCTTTCCTGAAACCGTATTGTTGCTGGCATATTAGGTGGTGCGAGTCTCAGTTAGTCAGTAAGTTGATCGGCCACTATTTTTCCAGAGTTTTGAGAGGGAGGGAGTATGGAAATGGGCCTATAGTTACTACTTGATGTACGGGTGCCATTTTGTGAACTGGTGTAATCATCGCTTTTTCCATAAAGATGGAAACTGCCCAAGGCACAGGGACATATTGAGTATTTTAATGAGGGTATTAGGACAGCATCAAGGGTTAACGATAGCAGTTTTGCATCTAGAGAGTCCCCACTATGCCTAGTCTTTCCTAGGAACATGGCAATATATGAGCAGGCATCGCTAGTGGAGATAGTTTTGAAGTGAAAGGGTGGAGCACTTGGGGGTGGCGGAATTGACCAGCATCTGTAGTGAAGAAATCAGGAGGGAGAACAGTACTTAGGTCAGAGAAAGATATATTGAAAGCGCCTGCTATTTTGCATGTGTCTGGGGTGGGACATCATCAATGATAAGCATGGTTGGGGAGGTGAGGAGACTTGCCACTAAGTTCCTTTATATTTTCCCAGAACCTCTTTCCATTTCCCCAAGTGGCAGAAAGTTTTGACTGATAGTAAGCAGCCTTTGCCTGCCGATAGCCCATCTGCATGTGTTTCTGGCAGCACGGTACAGTTGTCGGTCAGTAAGACCTGACTGAAGGGCTCAGTGCCACAGGTCATCATGTGTGCCTTAATTTGAATCATGCAAGGACCGGTTTACCCAGGGGAGGATTTTGATTTTTCAATCCATTTTACTTGGGGGCAAAGATATCACAGGCAGATTGGAAGGAACTTATGAAGAAGGACAGGGCGGAATCAACTGACCCTGGTGATCTAGTGGGACCAGTCAAAGTTTCGAGTAGGTTTTGAGGTGCATTAAGGTCCCTTTTCTTGACCTGGTGATACATGGAGATCCTGGGGCTTTCAGCTATTTGTCCAAAGACGCTATAAGTGGCGTGATCTCTGATTGAGGTAGGACCTGGACATCTAGTATGTGCTCAGAATGATTTGTGAGTAAGAGATCAAGGAGGGAGCTGTGGCCCATGTTGTTCACTGTAGTGGGGTAAGGACCATTTGGGACAGATTTTGGGCAGCATCTGCATCCCTGAGGGAGGATGTCTGGGGAGCAAGCCAGTTAGTGTTAAAATCACCTAGAGCTATGACTTCCGAGTTTTTTGGGGAGTTGGTCAATTATGTTTAGGATGGATGTGAAGGCATCCCTTTGGTTTCGAGGGGTATGTATACTGACATTACATAAAGAGATTTACTCGAGTTACCAATTTCAACCATGACAGTGAGTGACTGCGCCGCCTGTAGGGCTTATGGTAGCAGTGTTTATTACTTGCAAGTTTTCTCAAGGTACAGTGCACTCTCACCCTACTTATTTAGCCTATCTGACCTGAACACTGTGTATCTGGGTATGCATACAGCTGAGTCAGGGGTATGCTGAGACAGCCATGTTTCAGTGACAGCTAGTACATCAAGGCAGTGGAGGCAGACCCAGGCTTAAACACTTACTGTGCAATCTTCTGTGTTATCAGTAGGCAGTGTCATATTATTAGCTTTCCTGTGTGTTTTGGGACTTCTAATGATGCTGTGCACAGTCAGTACTGCTAACTAAGTCTTCCCTAGAAACACAGTCCCACTTTTAGTTCCCAGTAAAGCATTTTGCAGCACAGACAACAGCAGCACAAATGAGTCTGGAAACAAAAGATAATGTAAAGGAATAATTTGGTAAATGCAGTGCATTTAAAAGTGAGTCATCAATGTAAGCTACATAAACTCTCCCCAGTGTCGCCCCAGTGTCAGTTCAAGTGATGTGTTAGCAGCGTTCATTCTAGAGCAATGTCCAGGCTGCAAGTTGAAAGTTGCAAGCAGTTCCTCGTAGATACTCTGGTTTTGGGGCACACTGAATTCAGAAACTATTATTGCAATTCACTTAGCAGTGTCCTTGTATTTCTTCTAGCGTCTGTGTTGCCGCGCTCGCAATGAGCTGCTCCAGAAGCACAGTGCTGAAGTGTTGTTCCTCCCTAAGGCACTGTAGAAACTTCCACATGGAAGGGTGATGTGATCCAATGAAGTGACTGAACTTGTGATGCCAGACTTCCACTGAATTAGTTGTATGTGGGATGCCATGCTCCACTGCATCGTAACAGTTCCACATTTTAATTTCAAACATCAGTCGCCTGTGTCCACCTCGAGCCAAGGGCATCCCAGCCATGTATCTTCAAAATAGTCTATTAATGGTGCTAGTAAATCAGCATTTGTTTGATAAAACTCTGTTGTGATTAGCTCCTCAAAAGTATTTATCACTCAGGGTTAGGACATGTGTGAGTGCTGGCAGAAGCCTGACATTTAAAGCAAAGTTCAGATCAGATAAGTATTGTGAACAGATGGGTGGATTCTCTTGTATTTTCTTCCAGAATGCTTGGCACAATATGAAAGAAACATCCACGTATATGTGCTGTTGGAAATGCATGTTTGAATTCTTTGATTGCAGCAAGCTCAAAATTGAAAATAGTAGTTCCTGGTCACAAGGCAGGGCTAATGGTAGAAGTTCAGTAAAGACACGATTGTAAGAAGCAGTTGTATGGTTGGCCATCAAATGTAAATCAAGGAGTACAGTAGTGTTATGTATTGCGTGAATTATGTAGAGTTGCTGAAAGATAGAAGGACAACACTTGAATGTCCCAACAGCAAATCAGTGGTTGCTGCTTTTTAAGTGCTCCAAGTTCTGAGTGGTACTGAACATGAGTATTCGGTCTGGGACTAGGCCCTGAATCAAAAAGAAGGAAATTTTGTTTCTAATGGTGACACACAAGTCAGGACTTAACTTGACAGCTGAAACACTACTGGGTTCTTGTGGTAGACATGCAGCTGCCCTGCGCGATCGATGCACAGTCCTCATGATAAGTGACATGACCGGTAGTTGAGAAGCAACGGAGGGACACAGCTCTGCCACAGCTCCTGAAACAATTTGATGTGTAGTTTCATTGGTAGTTGCTGCCTGTTCCTTCATGCCGGCTACTGCTTCCTTCAGTGCAACAAAAGCAGGATCAGGGCGTGATTGTGCTCACTGAGCATCTTCAGCACAGTCTTCCATTTAGGTGTAATTGCCAGTAATGTGCCTTGTCATATTCAAAGCATTTGGAATATGCCTTATTGGGTGTTGCTTGTTCTCATACTGAGGTACTAAGGTTCATACCTAGATGAGTGCAAGAGCGAGAAGTCAGAGGCCCATAATGCTCTTATGCTAATCCATTATATAATAGGAAAGATCATATCCACTGCCTATCAAACCATCTAATCTGTTTTTAAAAATGCTTTTGGTTTCGCTTAATAACAACTTTAAAAGGTAATCTATTCCACGGACCCACAACTCCGAGAGTGAAAATATATTTTGACTTGATCTCAAGAATGATTTTCTGACTAGTTTCAAGGATGCCCCTAGTATTATGGTTAAAATTTTGAATTCTAAACCTAGTTCACATAGAAGATAGGGGTCATGAACAATGTCATATAATAACATAAGATTGCCTCAAGATGACGTGTGGACAAGGGCATAAGTTTTAAGATTTCTAGCCTTCTCTCATAGGAGACATTGTGTAGCCCAGAAACTTTTTAGTAAATTTCTCTGAACTGTTTCTAATAAAAGGCCTTCAGATTTTATCACGGACACAGAGCTGGGAGCGTATTCTAAATGTGGTCTTGCATATGCTCTATACTATGGTAACAACACTTCCACGTTCCCTTGATCTAATGTTACGTAGAATAGACCATACATCTCAGCGATATAGAAATCCATGCAGGAGAGCGAGCTCTCCACCCTTCTGGCATCTTACAAATTGCACACACTCTGAAGGAGATCCACAGGTAGACATGATTGACAACCTGAGGGGTGTCATACCTATGGGCCATTTATGCAGTGATTCAGTATGTCATGCAATTTAACAATGTCACCACTAGAAGGTACAGCTCACAGTGCTATTTCTACATCATGCTTTTATGTACCACGCTTATAATTACAAGCGTATAATGTACATGCTATTTTGCCTTACACTATTATGGTCATGCTATTTTGACCGTATAGCACTATCTTGTATTGTGCATGAGTTATAATTTATCATATATTTGAGCAAAATTCCATAGAGAAGGGTGCTCAAGGGAGTCCACCTGGGTGATTGACTTGTGCACCCAGTAAGAACATCTAGGTTGAAGTTTGTCCCCATGAGCTCCTTTAGGATTTTGTATAAGATGGAAATTGTATACTCACCTGTAGCTAAGCCAGCCAGAGTACGATAATCAGGTTGTCAGAAAAATCAAAGGCCTGGGCCAAGTGCAGCTTGTAGCATGTGGTTAATTGTAAAAAGGAAAGATGCTAATCTGATTAAGACTATTATTGCATTAAGAAACAATCAAATGATAAAGATGGTCATTCTGAATAAGACAGGCTAATTGGCCAAGGTTCACTTGAGACAAGAAGGAAGCTGGAGTAGGTTTATGACCTAATTTAAGTTAGGATTAAGTCAGAGCAGTTGGGTGAGGTCCTTACGAGGTGTGTAACCTAAAAGTTTGCAACGTTGTAGATTAATTTTAACAGACCAGCCAATAGGGTATTTTGGAGTTTAGGCAGATGTTGGATCAAGTTATGTGGGTAGGGCTTTATGATCAATAGTTCCAGAAGTTGCTGCAGATCCCCGGTTGGGAGTCCGAGTGCTGTTAAGACGGCAGCCAGACCCACATGTACATTGGTTCCAAGATAGCAGCTCTTGAGATAACAGAAGCACAAGCATCAAGAAATCACAATTCAATCCGGCTTTAATTAGTGTAGTTCAAGCACAACCCAAAGCCCCAGTGCTTCAGCTTCACAGTCTTCATCAGGGGTGTGGATAGGAGAGCAACCTCTGTGTTTAAGTAGCCCACATGGTAATGACATTATTCACCACATGAAGTGCATTTACAAAATATCCAACACATGTAAAGTGATTACACAAAAAGTCGAAAAGATATGCAGACAGTTTCTATGTTTCAAAGAATAAAATTATAAATTTACCAACAGTAATGCATTATAAACAGGTAGCATAATGTCTGATTTCTTAACCATTATTTCTTTCTAAATAAAGTTTAAACATAATGTCAGATTAGTGAGCATTTAATCGCAATGCTCATTGTTACGGAGAAACAATACGGGCAGTTTTAGAAATGTATAGTGACTCAATAGCTATGCTCAGCCAAACATAGTCATCCTTCCATTTGAAACTCAGTCATTCACGGATTATCCCTGGGAGCTCACTGGCTGGTGATCACGCCTTTCTAATTTTTGAATGTCTCTCTTATTTTACATTCAGACTTCACGTATGCTTTTGCAAAATACAAAATAATTTAAATAAGATACCCAATTCACGTGCAGTTCACAAACTGTGTGCAATCTGAATACTGTGACACTAGTTATCAAATATGCTTGGGTGTACGCTGTTTCAGATTGCCCCCAACAGTGAACATTGGGATTAAAGACTCACTAGTGACATTGTTCAAACTTATTTACAAAGAAATAATGGTTAAAGGTTAAGAAGTCAGACATTGTGCTATGAGTTTATAATGCATTACTGTTGGTAAATTTATAATTTTTTCTTTGAAACAGTGAAACTGCCTGCATATCTTTTTGACTTTTGTATAATCACTTTACATGTGTTTTGATATTTTGTACATGTGCTACCTGGTGAATGATGTCATTAACTTGTGGGCTACTTAAACACAGAGATTGCTCTCCTAGTCATGCCCTGATGAAGGATGTAGTCTCAAGAGCTGGGGCTTTGGTTTTGGCTCAAACTTACACTATTTAGTAAAGTTAATTGAATTGTGGGCTTTTGATTCTTGTACTTCTGTTACCTACAAGTGCTGCTGTTTATTTATTTAACAGTTTTACCAGGAAGGCATGCTGGAGCAGACTACTGCTCGATTCCAGGTGCATCCTAGGGTGGGAGATAGGGAAGAATCTATAGAATACAGTGTATAATGAACAAACAAGCAAAACATACAGATACAGTGCAGTACAGTAGGTGGTGAGGCACAAACAATATAAGTTCAAAATACATCACATATTAGCAGTCGTAATACAGGAGAAGTTCGGACCAGTGCTAAAACATAACTTAAGTCGCAGAGGTGGAGGAAAAGTGTTCTTGAGGAGGAAGTTGAGGTGCTGAGTGGGGGAGCATGCCAAATGTCCTCAGAAGGGAGTTCCATAGTTTAGGCATGCAAAATTTAATGGCTGCCTGGCCTGCTGTGGGGACATGTGTGGGACAGACAGGAGATGGGAGTCGATTTCTGAGTGAGTACACATGAGGGGTTTGGGCTGTTAGGACTGAGGTGAGGTAAGGGCAAGGACTGGGCCCAGAACATAGCCATGATCCCAGAGCAGTGGGACTGTTCTGATTCTGAAGCAAGGGAGGTCCAGGGTCCAGTAGAGGCCACAATAATGGGTGGTGGAGGACAGTCAAGGACCTAAGTGACAGAAGGAGGGAAAAGGGGTCCAGTCTGGCTAGGATGGACTTGGGAGTGGCACTGTAGACTACATCACCGTAGTCAAAATAAGGAGAATCATTTTCGCACAATTGCACAGCAAGCCAGCAGTGGGATGCAACCACTGTTACGGTATAAGTCATCCAACTTCAGGTACAGCTTTTGTGGATGGCATCGATATGTACAGAAAAGTCAAGGTGCTGGTCAAATCAGACCCAAGATATATAAATGAGGTGCAGGCTCAGGAAAGTCCCATCCAAGGTGTGGAAGGTGGGATGGAGGGAGCCGAGAAAGCCTCTGCCTTGTGCTGAAGGTTAAGGAGACAGTTTTCTTGGCATTAAGAAAGCTGATTTGAGGAAACCAGAGCTTAGCATCATTGAAGTTCTGCTGAAGTCTGGTCACCACATCAGTGGATGGGCTGATGTATATAGTACCATGTCATCTGCATACATGTGAATGGATGTGTGTGGGCAGGCTGTGGGCAAATTGTTAAGGAAGGTGGAGAACAGGAGGGCCAAGGACCAAGTCTTGAGGTACACCAGTAGTAAAGGGAAGGAGGCAGAGGTAGTGTTGCCAGTTCTGACAGATTGGGACCTGCCTACCAGATAGGAGTGGAACCAGCTGGATGCCTCACTAGAGAGTCCTGTGAAAGATAGCTTGGACAGGAGAAGGAGTGAGAGACAGTGTTGAACACCTTGCTAGGTTGACAAAATGGTTGAGGTGATGTGGCTTTTATCCACACCAGTAAGAATGGAATCGTGAGCCTTAGGAGGAAAGTGCGGTGGAATGGGACTTCCTAAATCCAGACTGGTAAGGTGAGAAGAAAGAGGAGGAGTCGAGAAAGGAGGAGAGTTATGAGAGGACTAGGTGCTCCTAGAGGTTAGCTAGTATGGGGAGGAGGGAGATAGGGAGGTAGTTGCTGGGGAGGAGGGATTGCCATCCTTAGGAAGGGGATGACTGTGGCATGCTTCCAGTTTGATGGGATAGAAGCTAGACAGAGAAGGAGAGGTTAAAAGTGAGGCCAAGGAGATGGCGTGGCAGGAGCTGACAGGTAGAGCATTTTGGAGTCCAGTCCAGAGGGGCATTTACCCTTAGGAGAAGCAGGGCATTGAGTACTTTGGATGGAGTAATCTGGCAAAAGGAGAAAGAGGGGGCAGGAGGGTGGCTTGGTGGGGGGCATGTTAGCGGAGGTATGCTAGACAGGCAGGAGAGTGGACAAAAATGAAGATGTACAGTTTGTGAAAAAGGAGTTGAATTCAGAGGCCATCATGAGAATTTCTATGACAGTGGATCTGCCTCACATCTAGGACAGGGATGGGGGCTGGGCAGGTGGGGAGAAGAGCACTTAACCACCTTCCAAAATTTAGCAGGGTGGCTTAAGTTAGTGGATGGAGGCTGTAGTAGTTGCCTTTGCCTGTCAGATTAGCTTTGTACAGGCATTTCGAGTGAGCAATACTTTGGTGCTCTGCTGGGGTGCCAGAAACCTTTGTATGACTTCCAAGCCTGGTCCCTGGCTCTGAGATGTGCCATGATGTCAGCTGAGATCCAGGGCCGGTGAGTTCCCTCACCCGAGCCCATCTAGGTGGGGCATAGTAGTCCCAGACAGCAGAAACCTGGTCTTGAAGTACCCAGGGTGGAATCGAGAGAGGTGGCTCTGGGGATGAATGACCAGTCTGTATTTTCCAGGCCATTTAGGAGGGAAACAAGGTCCAAGGATTTATAGGACCTGGTAAGGAGAATTCTGGGGAGATGCTTGGGTCTGAATATTTTCCTCACCGATTAAATCATGTGGAGATCACTTAGAGAGTCTGGTAAGAGGCCTGAGGCAAGTATCCAGTGTGGGTGTGAGGTAAGGGCCCAGTCCAGGAGAGAGTGGTTCTGTGATTTGGGGTTCAAGCGCAGAGTTCTGTGATCTGTTGAGACAGGATTAGTGTGGTCACTTGGCTGTGAAACTTGGAACTAGCACTGGAAAGCCAGTTCAAATTGACATCCCAAGGATATGGAGCTCACCACTGAAGCGTGTGATTTTAGGGTACCGGTGATCCAAGATAGTGGGCATAGGGGCATCAGGACAGCAGTAGGATCCTGCTATAAATATGGAATTGAGTGAGGGAGGGAGATTTTGATTAACAAGGCATTGATGGACTGCATGGGCAATGATAGCCAGACTGAAGTGAACTTGAACTGCTTTATGATCAGTACCATTGCCCTGACAGAGATAGATCTCAATATATTTCTAGTGGGAAATACAAAGTGGGGGATATCCTCATGTCCTGATGCCCCAGCTGAGGAATTTGCTGACTTGGGCTGCAAATGGTACCAACAGAGATTCGGAAGCTGAGACCTTCATGATGATTCACCAGCATTAGCTTAGAGTATGCTATGAATGGTGTTTATCCTTTTCATAAGAAATCTGAGATGATTTTCTGCACTTTAGTAAACCATGTATTTGGCAAGGGATACTCGTGCTGCTAAGGGAAACATTTTCCAAGGAGGACATTCATTTGTATATTGGAGATCCTGCCCCAAAGAAGATCAGCAATGCCTTTCAGCATTGGAGCTCCACTTGGAGTGTTTGAAGTAATGGGGAAAGTTCAGGGTTAGTAGTGAAGAGACGTCTGTAGCCAACTGGATGCTCAGATATGTGAGGCAGTGAGGTGAGCAGAGCCCAGTGCCTTCGGAAGGAGATCCCGCTTATGGCCTGTGGGTTAAGGCATAATTACCCATTTTAGACAGATTGTTTATAGCTCGAAAGTGTAACAAATTCGACAAGAGATAGAGGGGCTACCAGAAGGGATTAGACAGGGTGGGTTAGGTGGAGCAAAATATCATCCATGTGTGTGGAGATTTTAAAGGAGAGGGACCAATCTGGATTCCTTTGATCTGCACCTGCTGTAGGATGTTTCTGGTAAGCAGCTCAAGATATAAATTAAAAGATAAGAGGTAAGTGGCAACTTTCTCGAGTGCCCATTAATAAGGAAAAATTCAGATAACATTCCATTGCAAACTATCCAGGCCACGGATTAGAGTATAAAAGTGGATCCATTTGACAAAGTCATCAGGAAAGCCAAATTTGAAAGAGTTTGAAAAGAAATATCCAAGATATTCTGTCAGCGTTCTCAGTGTCCAGGGACACCAGTGCTTCCGCTTTTTGAATCCCTGGATGCCGAGATGAGATGTAAGATTTTGAAAATGTGGTCTGAGGCAAGCCAGCCTCCATTAGTTGACCTGTTCTTGACCAATCAGGGGCTGACAAATTTACACCAGCACGTTTATTCCCATCCCCTCAAATCCTTTTCCCCTCTTCTGCAGGGATCATCTCCTTGGGTTTCTGCCCAAGGTTTCTCATGGGTTCCTCTTCTTAGTGATCTTTGGTCTTTCAGCTTCATACACAGTGCTTGCTACATTAAAGTTGCTTGGTACCGCCGCTACCGCACAAACTGAGCGGTGGCAGTATACATGTTATTCAATGGGTACCGCACTGCGCACCACTGGGCATACCGCGACTACTGCAACTTTACTGTAGCAAGCACTGTAATGTTCCATGATTTTCACTGCTCAACCAGAGTGGTATGTTCATGCTGGCTTACCCAATCCTGACCGCAATCTGGTAAAATGTTCATGTATTTCAGTATTTCTCCAGTACAATTAAATCAATAATCTCCTCTTTAGTGTGTACCTCTAGTTTTAGCCACTGAATAGCCAAGTCTTGTAATTTTGTGCCAGCACACTAAGTCCTATTCCAGCCTTTAAACCCAAGTTTCTTCGGTAACTCTTTAGTTATTCCAACCTGGTCTAAGATAGTTACTTTTACCCAACCATAGTCTCTGGGGTGGCATCAGTTCACTTTCTGTATGCAGCTTGGGCATCTCCAGTCAGGTACGGTGCAATACAATCAGCCCACTTTTTCTTGTAGCCAGGCAGTGGACTGACAGGTCTCTCAAAAGCTATAAGGTAGACCTTGGGAGTAATTTTTGTTAGCATGGGGGTATCCTACAGCAACTGGATTCCCAGACCTGGAGCTGGGGCACAGTTTCTTTCTGTGCCTGTGGCATCTTCTTCATAAACTCATGCTGTTGCTGTTAATCTCACTGCTGCTGGTCTCTCTGCACCTGCAATTGTGCTTGCTGGACCATCCAGTCTCTTTGCATCTTGACCTGTTGTGCCAGTTGTTGATCTCTTGAGTCTGCTGTTGTGCAAGCTGAGCCTCCTGTTGCGCCTGCTGCTGGTCTCCCTGAGCCTGCTGTTGAGCTTTTGAGCCAGCCAGTCTCTTTGACTCTGGGCCTGTTGTACTTGCTGTTCTGACAGCCATTTCAGTACTTATATGAACCCATCTACAACTATTTAGACAAGGGAGTTTAATCCACTGTTAAAGCAACCATGTGTGACAGCGAGTGAACTGGTGTGCTCCTAGAGAACACTGTCAAAGAGAACACTCTAGACAGTAGTTTAAATTAAAGGAAATCTGCATTATTTTCAGTAAGAGAAAAATAAACAGCTTGTATTCAGCTTAACAGAAACTTCCTGCAGTTCAGTCTCTTGCACTCCACTTGCATCTCATTGAAATGGAAACCTCCTGTGTTTGTTCACCCTTCTTCCTTTATTGCGCTCAGGTGTTGCTTGCTAACACCCCCTCCCCTGAGAGATAACCAACAGGTTAAACATCCAGTGCAGTGACATCTTAAAGGGCCAACTTTAAAACAAAAGGGGTTTGGTTTAAATCCCATCACAGTGCCCGTCAAAACCCACATTGCCTGTGTTGCAGGTTTGTGAAGCAATTTACGGATGAAAGAAGTGTGACAAACATACACTGCATCACATAGTATATCATGTTTAGTTAAACAAGTTCTTCATCTAGTCAGTACAGGCAAACAGTCCTGGCACACACCACAAGAAATGATTAGGCAATGCTGTCTCTGATGTGGTGAATTACTGAAAGCTTACTTTATTGTGGAGAAGTGCCACCACACACAGGGGTGAATTGCACAGACCGCTGTCAGCAGCCTAATGTTTCACTCTAGATGAGCTTCTTCAAAGGACTAGCGACCCCTTCTGATCACCTGTATTTTTAAAGTGATAGTGCAAAAGGTGAATCGCAGTGTAGACATAACAAAGTTGCTAAGTTACAGCAGTAAGGAGGGTTGGGGAATACTGGGATGCATAGGGAGAGGCATCACCAGTAGAAAACAGGAAGTTGTTATCCCTCTGTACAGACAATTGGTGAGACCCCATCTGAGTACTGTATCCAGTTCTGGAGACTCCGCTCTGCAAGGACATAGACAGGATGGAGGCAATCCAGAGGAGGGCACAAAATGGTGCAGGGTCTGCACCAGAAGCCATATGAAGAGAAACTAAAGGAGTTTAATATGTATATCCTCCAGGAAAGGAGGAGGGGAGCATGATAGAAGCCTTCAAATACCTCAAGGAATCAACAAAGTCCAAGAGGGTAGCATCCTTCAGAAAAGAGATGTGCAAGAACAAGGGGAACAATTTGAAGATAGAGGAGGGACAGCTCTGGGGTAATGTGAAGAAGTATTTTTCACTGAGATTGTGGTGGCACATGGAATGGCCTTCCTGAGGAGGTTGTCGGGTCAAAATGGGGAAATTCAAGAATACATGGGACAGACATAAAGCAATTCTAGTCAGGGCAGTAGGAAGTAGGCTGTTAGTTAACTAGGATATGCAGCTTATCCAACAGGTATGGAAATGGGCAGACTAGGTTGGCCAAGCAGTCCCTTATCTGCTGTCAAAGTATATATTTCTACAGTATGTTACTAAATAAACACAGAGCTAACAGTCTCAAACACAGACACAATTATTGTAAACACAGTTTAAAAAGGAGTCAAGATTTCATATAGGACAATACACAAGATAAATATTACTATAAATATGGAAGACTTAAGCAAGTATTGCAAAGTGCAATTTGCAAAATAGACTCATGACTAAACTTTAAAAAGAAGAGTTCCTGTTGTTGCTTTCTTCTGTATTCCATTCCTACATCAGTGGCACTTCAAATTTCAGTTTTATACCACATGCATACAGGAACATCCAGAAAAAACAGAAAGAATAGTCAAAACAAACTAGGGGTTTAGAAAAGGAAGTGGGAAGGAGTTTAAATGAAGAGTAGGAGAAAAAGACAAGAAAGAAAAGAAGAAAAGAGAGACAGAAAAGGATAATGTATAAGAGCTGAAACCACAGAATTCTACACATGCAGCAATCTCTAAAATGGGATTATTTTATCTTAAATGGAGTTAACTCTAGTTGGTCATTCAGACCTGGCTGGGTACATGCACCCAACTTGAAAATCCAAGGTCTCTATCCCCCACTCTCCCCCGGCCCAAGTTTCACATTTTCAATTTCTATAAACAAGACATTATGTTCTGGTTTGTTAACCACACTTTCTATGTGGGCAGCCAGAGCATACTCCATGTTAAAACTTTTGATAGCCCTCATGTGGTCCCTAAATGCTCCTGTAACTTTCTCTTGGTCCTGCCCACATAGAAGGCACCAAATGAACACATGCAAGATAGATTAAATAGTTTGTCACAAGTCATGAAATCTCATATCTGATTCTTGACCATTCTGATATCCTATGGGTTCAAAAGGTGAATGCATTCCTTAATACATTACAATATTTGCACCTTTACTTTTCTTGCAGCCAAGTGGTAAACAGGTAGTTAGGTATGAGGCTTCACTACTGGCTGTACCAAATACACCAGTACATGCCCTAGATTTGGGTATCTCCTAAATGATACTCTGGGTGGATTCTTCTGTACAACATCTTGCAGTATTGGATCTGACAGAAGAAATGTCCAGTTCTTAAGGATAATCTTCCTAGCTTTGTGCCCACTAGCAGAGTGAGTTGTAATGGAAATCCTACAACTGATCTTTGTTTTCTTACAGAAATAACATATTGTTTCTGTCCACAGATTCACTTGCCTCTTTTGCCACCTGTGTGGTGACATCTGCATAACTGCTATCCCTAAACCTCTTCTGTAAAACTGAGATTTATTTTTCAAACTCTGAGTACTGCTGTTGTGCCTTGCCCTGAAAAACAAACTTTTGGCATATTACTGACTGTGTGTCTCGGATGAAAAGAATTTGCCAGCAAGACAGTGTTTCTGTCCATGGATTTGCTGTAGGTACTGTATCTAGATTACCATCAGTGTTTCTAGTTATTTGCAAATCAATTTTATCCACATTCACAGAGAACCTTAGATTAGTATCAGTGCTATGCAAGTAATCTACAAATTCTTACAGTTCCTTGTTGTACCTTTTCATATCATAAAGTAATCATCTATGTACCTTCAACAGATTTTCATTTTTTCACAAAATGAATTTCTCATTGGGTCCCATATAGTAGCTCTCTACCCAATACCCCATATACAAATTAGCATAGTCGGGAAAAACATGATGCTGTTCTATTCTGTTGTATTTAGTGGTCCCCCATAAAAGTGAAGCAATTACTTTCCAACACAGTTTCTGTTATGTCTACAATGAGGTCAGTACAAGGTTTACTGTCCTGACCTCTCTTATCCAGGGCTCATTTCTACCTCGGACTGTGTGGTTACATCACAAAACAGACAATTCCAGGTGCATGGGAGTTATATATGCATGCCACGACATGTTGCTTATTTCATTCAGTGCAAGAGATGTCCATAAACAGGTTTTGTAGGAGAGACACGCCAACAGCTCCAGACTAGGATGAACTCCACAGACATACTATTACAGCAAGAAAGACTGAAAACCAGTGGGCACCACTCTCCCAGCCTGACTACTCAGTCTCAGATATGTCAGTAATGGTCTTTAAAGGAAATCAAAACACGAACAGAGACGAGCTTTTGAGATTAAACTTATTTTACATCTCAATATGGTAGCAGATGGATGAACATTGATCTTGGCTTTATGGGACACTACAGAAACTAACATCCACAGACCTTTTCTTCTTCATACTGACATATTATAGGACTTCAGCATGTGTGGGATGTGGATGCGTGTGTGTATGTATGTGTCTGGGTATGTGTTGTGAAGTATGTGATATAACAGATGTGGGGCTTGCTGTCTCATTGAGGTAAGTCTCTATTTAGATATATGGAGTTATAATGTGTTACTATTCTTATTTCACATACAATGAATATTAATTCCTCCTTACTTTTTATCTTTGCCTGGGGGTTGATTCCTTTGCACCATATTCAGATTACCCAGCCTACTAGTGTACATACAGGAGTGTTATCATATACTGTTATATATAATTTTGTAACTCTGTACATATTGGGGTGTGTGATCTCATTTGCATGGGGGCCTGCACAGATCTTTTTTCATTAGGCTAATATTGTAGTAATTAGTGGATATGTAGGTATGTTAGACCTCTGGTCTTACATATATACTTTATATTTACTTCTAGTTACCTTATCCTGGGGAGGGTGGCAGGTTTATTTCATGGTAGTTCTATCTAGTATCCTTGGAAATGTTACATTGCAGATAGTAGTACGGTTTAATAGTGTTACATTTTACTCTGTATATATTAGCAGACATAAGCCCTTTTACTTTGGATTTCAAAACAAACTGTATTCCTTTGAGGAACAATTGCAGTGACTGAAGTTAATATAGGTTCACTAGGAGAGTGTGTGTGTGTGTGTGTGTGTGTGTGTGTGTGTCTGTGGGAGAGAGAGAGGGAAAGAAAAAGGGGGGAGAGAGAGAGAGAGACAACATCTCCTTTAGTTATAGTATCTCCCCACCCACATTATTGCGATGTGGGGTGGGTTAGGTTGTATTGTTTGTATGAAGAGGAGGAGAGAAATTACATTTTTATCTCTTTTTCAGATTCCTTAGACACTTGTGGTACATCAAGTTGCTACATTCTCAGTATATATTGACATCAGTACATATCAGGCTACATGGTCTTAATTCCTTGAGGTTCCTCGACTAGAGTGTTTTGTTTGACACTAATATTATCAATTTATATTTAAATTATCATTTATATAGTCCTGAGGTTTTGAAATTTCTTGGGCCTTATAAAAATCTTAGTTTGTCTTTAATCTGGGTGGGGTTGCTTCAGTAATCACATCCTTATACTAACTGTGACACTCATAGCTTGATTTAGGAGTTATCTGCTTCAGCAGTGTTATCTTATGTCAATTAAATTTATATGCAGTAGGATTCTTTGTGTGTGTGTTCCACCAAGCATGTTTAACCCAAGGTTGCTTCTGGCTGAAGGCAGTATTGTGCTTTAAACTTCTGACATTATCTTCTGTTTTTTTTTTTTTTTTTTAAATGAGTATTTTATACCAATGGAGATTTTTTTCTGTTTTTCTCTGCATTATCTAGCTGTTATAGTATTGTATTTTCTAAACAACTGCCATGAGCTTCTGAAGAAGGACTGGTTGGTCCAAAGCTAGAGCACTTTGTTCTGTTGTTACATCTATGTTGGTCCATTAAAAGGTATCAAATCATTTGCTTCTGGATCTCTTATCCAGAAAATATCTAGGGTTTTGAAGACCTCCATCATGGAGAATGTTTGTATAAAGAGATTCAACTCTGAGGGTCATCAATAGGTCCCCTCCTCAGTGTCGATCTCTGCCAGAACTCTGAACATGCCTGTTGTATCCATGATAAATGGCAGAACATTGTGTACCATGCCCTAATGGCATCATCAATGAATTTGGAAATTAGCTCTGTTACTGAGCCTACTCTAGAAATAATGAACGACCTAAAGAATTTTGCATAGACTTGGAACTTAGGTAAGATGAATATGAGGGAGATCACGTGATGCAGAGTGCTGAGTAGATGCTCCTCCGCTAAGCTCCTGCCTTCCGAATACAAAATTGTTATTTAATATTGTTAAATTTCATCTAATTCCTCTCCTAAAGAGTTTTCTTGTCTCTGAACAGTGTGCGCTCTGTACTGGGTTCCTGTGTGTAAATGAAGGCTTACATGAAGAAAGCCTGCAGAAACATACCCCGCCACCCCGAGAAGGCCTCAAGAAACTCCTTAGCCTCAAGTGGCCCAGACAAGCCTGAATTTATGTGTCAAGTTGGGGACCAAGAACCCTAACACTTAATAGATTTTTAGAGGAAATCAAACCATTCTGGGAAGAGATGAAAGATATGGCAAGCGACCTGAAGTCCCTCTCCAGAAAGATAGAGGAAGTCTTCAATAGTATCAGACAACACTGCCCGAAAATTTTCGATCGAGATAAAGCTGGAAAGCATGGATCCTGAGCTTCTACTAATGAAACAGAGGTTGTCTAGATTAGAAGCAAAACTCGAGGATCTGGAAGGCCGTAGTCGGAGAAATAGTGTGATAATCCTTGCCCCCGAGGGGAAGAAGGCCAGAATACCATTGTCTTTATTCAGAAGTTGGTGGAAAAGTCACTGGCACCTCTCCCTTTGGCCCAAATTACATAATAGAACGGGCCACTGATCTTTGCGACCAAAACCCCACCCGATGCACCTCACCTCATCATTTGCCGCTTCTCAATTATCTGAAAGGCAGCATTTTTACAGAAAGCCAAGGCCTTGCAAGAAGTCAGATGGGAGAAGGTGAAGCTGAGAATTGCTCAGGATATCCCTGGTTCGGTTCAACTGAAATGGAAAGCCTTCCACCCGCTTGTATCCAAGATTATAGCAGCTGGATTAAAGTTCAGGATGGGTACCAGCAAAATTACAAGTCTCTGTAAATGACTCATGGATTAATTTCGAGGATCCTGATGCTGCGTTACTAAACCTTAAGTCAGTGTTGCCAGACCTGTTTCACATGACCTGAGAGGGCCTCATGATCTTCGGGCTCACTGCAACTTCAGAACGAACTGTTGTTCGATCTTTGTGTGGACAGTGTTCTTTCCAGAGATGGATTTCACCGACTTATGCTTCCTAATAGAACTGGTCTACTAGTAGAGGCTCAGCTTTACTTTTAACAGGCCCTGGCCTTTTAATGGGAATAGTGTTACAGGGAGAGTCCTGGGGGCTCCTGCAGGGTTTGTTTTGGACTGCATCAGATATAACATCGCTTACCCAGTATCCAGGAAACACACAGGGCTAGGTCTTGGGTTATGCCTCCTGTTTAGTCCTTGGAGGATGGGAACTCGGATTTTCGAGCAATTCCAGGCTTTCAGGGTGCCTTTGAATGGTGGGATGGATCAGGTTATGTCCACAAGAGAAGTGGCCACGATTTAATGCAATTTGGGTCATCCAGCCTTGAGAGGGATTGCTTTTTGTTATTAAGTCATGCTGGTTTCATAGGGGGTTCTCAGAGCTAGGGGTACACAACCCCTAGGTAGTTTCTCCCACGGGTTTCCCATCTCTGGATTTTATCTCACTTCTCATCCGGTTTTGCTTTTTCAGGTTTTTATCTCGATGATGGGCTCACCTCTATGTTATTTTCGGCTTGGTTCTGGTTCAATAATAGTTCCCCGCAGGGAACAGGCTTTTTTCATCTCCTCTCAAGACTCGAGTGATGTTTTTCACACTCACATTTATGGCATCTAGTTCTATTTTCTCTCTCGTTCATTAGTGGATTCACCAGTAGATGTTTGTAGGCCCTGGAAGCCCGAGGGCCATTCGTTGACTCTATGCCCTCAGTAATGCAGCCTATTGACTGCTTTGTATTTTGAATTATAAGGTGCGAGCACTTGCAGGGATACATTCGGAGCGGAGGGTGAGGGGAGGATAAGATCCAGTGCTGTGCTAAGCATTGCTGGACAGTGTGGGGGTGGGAGGGGACAGGGTATGTGCTCTTGTTGGGGGTGGGGTGTACTAGAGAGTTTGAATTGGGGCTTGCAGGGGGCTAGGGTGGTGGGAGGACCTTACAGCAGCAACAGGGGTAGATTATTCTGGTTACACACCCTGAGTGCACCGCTGATTCTAGTACCCTTAGAATCCTTAAGTAGATGGTTAAGGAGGTGACTTTGCAACATGGAACGTCAAGGGATCAGGAAAAATCTAAACAAAATCAGGTTCTCAAACACTTAAGTCTTTTATGTACCCAGGTTGCTTTCCTACAGGAATCACACTTACTTGAAACAGAAGCCTCACAAGTGAGGAGGCAACAGGTGGGGAGTGTATGAAGGCGCAAGGCTCTCAAACAGCTGTGGGGTTATGATCATCATTAACAGGGCATACCATTCATCCCAACTCACACTATCAGGGACCCCGAGGTAGGTTCGTTTTAGTTATAGGTACTCTCTGGTCAATACCTCTGCTACTGGGCAGTATATATGGTCCCAACGCTGATGACCCCGCTGCTCTATGAGACTTACAAATTCAATCCTGCCTTTCCTTCCCATAAGGATTGTCCTGGGGGCAACTTTAACCAAGTTGTAGATTCCAATCTTGACAGGTCGGGAGGCGATCGGGGGATCTTCCCAGGTCAGAGGGCCTTTAGAGAATTAGTGGATCAATGCAGGCTCTGTGATGTCTGGCGTGTTTTAAATCCTGATTCCAAGGAGTTCACATTCAGGTCTTTGGTACATGGTTCACAGTCCCATTGACTACATATTCATTTCTCAGACTCTTCTGCCCAGGGTTAAGTCCTCGTCGATACAACCTGGCCCTGTCTCCATCACTCTCTGGTGCTGTGTGATCTCTCAGTCCATGATGTGTCAAGGAGAGAAACACGATGGAAGCTCAATGACCAATTGCTTAAAGATTCTAATTGTTGCAAAACCATAAGGGAGCACATTGAGGCCTTTTTTCTGTCCAACCCTTTAAATAGTGCAAAGTCGGATATTATATGGGGGCCCTTCAATGCTTACATGAGAGGAGTTCTCATCGGCCTCGTGGCTAGGAAAAGAGTTAGGAGAGAGAATTACTGTCCTTGTTATCCCAAATTTGGGCTCTGGAATCCAATGATTCGGTTAACTCCTCGGAGGAGGACAATGTGAGGCTCCTAGGGCTGAGAGACAAGTATTTAGAACTACTCCAAGAAAAGGCGGAGTTAGCTATCATACACACTAAAGCTAGTTATACTGACCAAGGCGAAAGCCGGGTGCCTTCTGGCACTTCACATCAAACAACAAGAATCAGTAAGATTTATCCCTTCAATTAGGGCTTCTGATGATGGATCCCTGAAAACATCTCCCACAGAGATAGTTCAAGAGTTCGAGTATACTATAAATCACTTTACGGGACACCGGAGCTCCCTCCCAGCCCAGAAAGTGTGGAGAAGTACCTGTCAGACTCACAGCTACCCTCCCTTCCAGTACATTACATAGCCTCTCTGGTCTCTCCCATAACTCAGGGGAAATCTTTGAGGTTATTAGTGGTCTACCCTCAGATAAAACTCCTGGCCCTGATGGCTTTTCCTCCCTTTCTATAAAACATTTCGGGATCTTCTATTGCCAACACTTAATAGTTTATTCCAGCACACCTTATCTGGGTCAGAAGTTGATCATCTCTTTGAAGCCTTGATAGTGCTCCTCCTAAGCCGGATAAAGACCCTGAGCTCGTCCAGAGCTGCAGGCCCATATCTCCTAAATCAGGATATCAAGATCCTCTCAAAGATTTTAGCTTACAGGTTATCCATGGTGCTACCCAAGTTAATAGGTATGAATCAAGCAGGTTTCATGAAGGGGCGCCTTTGGCGGATCACCTGCTCACGTTATCCCATGTCTTCTCGACCTCCAGAGATGCTGACTTCCTGCAGGCTTGGTCTCTTTGGACGCCAAGAAGGCGCCGATCCGGTGAATTGGAGTTTTCTTCAAGGTTTTGAGTGCCTTTAACTTTCCCCCAGTATTCATCTCCTGGGTTGCTGCACTGTATAAACTCTATAGCAAGAATCTCAGCTATTGGGGCCTTCTCAGACTATTTCTCACTTCATTCAGGCACCAGGCAGGGTTGCCCCTGTTGCCTCTTGTTTAACCTATATCTGAACCCTCATCCAAAACATTCTCCAAAACATCTCTATACAAGGTATCAGAATTGGGCATCATGAGATTAAACTCACAGCGTACACAGATGATTTGTTGATATATCTCCCATCCGGTTTCTTCAGTACCACCCCTATTGAACTAAATCGCTAGGTTCAGTGCTATCCAACTACAAGTTGAATGCAAGTAAATCCTTATTTTCCCACTAAATCACAAGGTATTTAAGGATGATATTTGTCCCTTAGGTTTAGGTTGGACTCCTAGAGTAATTAAATATCTGGGTATAAAGCTATCCTGTAACCCTTCAAGTGGGTCAAAGATAATCTGGATTCTCTCACAGGTCATTATGCATGACCTCGACAGATGGTCTAAACTTCCTATATCATTATGGGGTAGGATTAATATCATTAAGATGAATGTATTTCCTAGAATTTATTACCCTTATCTCTCCTCAACTCTTTTATCCCCATATGCTGGTTTAAGAAACTGCACAGTATATTTGCCAGATTTATCTGGGCAGAAAAAGTATCCTCGGTTGGCCTACCATAAACTAGCTGCCCCCAAAATCTGGGGGGCTGAGGATTCTCCATATGGCACTATATTACTGGGCCAGTCATCTGGCATATTGTCTGAGATGGATCTCCCCAGGCCCTGAAGCGGTACAACCAGTGTGGCTTAAGATTGAGTTAGACGTAATTAAATCTAAATGCCTGGATTCCTCAAACCTATTTTATCTCAAGTTGTCTCATGTAAAGATGGTTAACTGTACCACAATAAGTACCTCTTTAAGAGTATATACACAGTTATGTTTATTTCTTCATTACTCCCTCAGACTGACTTAGCTCAGGTCATTTGGAACTCCTCATCTTTCACTCTTAGCGGAAAGTGGATTCCTTCAAACTGGCTGCCTCAACTAGGCGATGGAAAACTGCTTTTCCTGGTAGACAGGGAAGGGCACTGGTTGTCCTCACGTGGAATTATCAACAAGTTCCATATTCCAGGCTCAGCTCATTTTAAAGTTATGCAGTTAAGACACCTTCTCATTGTAGCCCTGGGGAGCTCTCCTCCCAGAAGGTATCAGCTCTGATTCCTGAATTCTCCCAATTGTCTGGTTAGTCTGGCATAATATCCAAGCTATACAAGGTGCTGTACTATAAGAAGTATGGGGACACCTTTGGACCCACTAGTTTCTGGAATTCACTTCTCCTCAATACCAGTTGGACTGGCAATCTCTATGGAGATCCTGTCATAAGTATGTTTCCCAAGATAGGCTGCATCTCATGCAATACCACATTCTACATAACATGTATTGTACCCTATCAAATTAAAAAATGGGGCTTCTGAACTCTAGTACATGTACTAAGTGCCTGCAAGAAGAGGGTACTCTCTTGCACATGTTCTGGTCCTGTCCCAAAGTTTCTTCCTTATGGAATACAATTAAGATGTTTCTTAATCCCCTACTGGGCCTACAGGAGTACTTCATTCCAGAGGTATGTCTTCTAGGGACATGTTCCTGGTTAACGCTAGAATTAGGAAATATCACATCTCTATGATTGCACTCTGTTAAGAAACTTATACTACGTCATTGGAAGGAAAAATAGGTTCCTTCCTTCTAGGAGTGGTTACATGAAATCACTGCCAACCTTCGAACAGAGAAGGCAATTGCAAGCCTTCATAACAGACTAGAGATATATAGCAAGATATGGGACCCCCTTCATTCTTTACTCTTGTTACCTCACTGAACTTATATCACTCTCTGGTTTTACCCATATGTACCATTGATCCACGACTGCACCTTAGGGCGCACCCAATTTTGTTGCTGCTGTAAGGGGATGGAGTGAGGGTGGGCTGGGCAGTTTTACTGTTCTAGAATTATGTCTCATCATCTCGATCTGATGTAACTGCCCATTATAATGGAAATGTATTAATAAAGTTTAAATTGTAAAAAAAAAAAAAAGATTAATATGTGAGGGCATATTGGATGCTCTACTGTTAAAGAGGTGTTCTCCTATCATTTAATGAAATTGTTTATATGGGCCCAACTGATAAATGCACCTATTGTTTTTGTTGTGGTGGTTGTTTTATTTTGCTGGGCAGTATGGGGTCATGACTAGTGGGGCTATGAAAGCCCTGTTGAGTAGTTGTGTTTTTACCTCTATTCATGACCACCAAACCCCCCCCTTATCTGCCAGTTTGATAGTCATGGGCATATTCGCTTGGAGGCTTTCTACAGCCACTGTCTCTCTCTCTATCTATCGCTCTTCATTTGATATATTGACATATTTCAAATTTGAACTGTTTTTAGATAGTTCATTAAGGTCTTGTTCACAGATTTTGTGAAATACGCTCACAGCCACTTTAACGTGTGAGCAAAACAAAGATGGCTTCCTTCTTTTTATTTTAGTTGTTTAACCAGGAGTAGCACACTAAGCTGAAAGCTTTTTACAGGAGCGACCTGGGAGCACAGGAAAGTTAAGTGACTTGCTCAGGGTCACACAGTATGCAAGTGGAAGCTGTGGATTCAAACCCAGGTCTGGTCTGCTGGATGTCACCAGATTTGCAGCTCAGGGCCTTAAACCACTGTGCTACACTGCTTCCCATTGTCCCATTTTCTTCCAATTGTCTGATCCTCACTTGCTGTGTTTTCTTCATATTGCAGGTTCCTGTTCTTCTAATTAATCCATAAGCACATGAATGGTGTCCTGGGTGTCAGAGACACCCTAAGAATTTGTCATGCCTCCTACAGATGACACCATTTCCACTGCCTGACTCCCAGTTCTACACCCTTATTGTAGTAGCAATAAGCTTAGCTTCCTGAAAAAATTCTGCAAGTCTGTCATGGTCTCAAAATGATCAAGCAGGTGAGTTGGAACAAGTAAGTTCTTTTTTCAACACCTTTAGTTCGGGTTTGTCTTAGTTCAGGGAAAGAAAGTTTAATCACATTGTTTTGTTGTTCTGCTATTGTTGCCTTGGTTGGTATGGTTTATTTTGCTTTTGTTTTCCTTTGACATTTATGCTTGCCTCTTCTCATTCTCCTGTCTCTGTACCTGTTGCTGTGATTGCTGCAGCCAAGAGGTTTTGTCGTCTGGGGCTCCTCTAAAAGCTGGATGATGTCCATGCATCTGGATCAACTATTAGCACTACTGCCTTCAATGTCTGTAGTGTTAGCTACATCTGTATTTTATGTTTGCTTGCACGCATGTACAAGAAACATAGTGCCATCATCTGAGTTTCTTGGAGGTGTGCAGCCTCTTCCACCTGGCTAGTGTGTTGCAGGCACAGCCGCAGTTCTCCATCGCCTGCTGGAGCTGTCTATGACAGCTCCAAAATGCAGTGGCATATAGTTGAAAAGGGGAGCTACGCTCAGTGAGCAGCACTCAGATATCGCCTGCTCATGCGCCGCCTCCCCTACACACACACACACACACACACACACACACACACATATGCTGCTGCTGCTCCTCCCCAAAGCACACACTGCTAAGCTGTGCTGTGCTCCCCTCGAAACACGGTTTCATATACTGCGCTTCGGTGCCCATCCCAGCGTGGCTACGGTCAGATAGCTGACGGGTGCCTAATTCCGCCGGGTTCCACTGTGTCTCCCCCAGTACAGGGTGCACGCTGGAGCCCACCCCAGTGTGGTAACAGATGCCATGGCGACGGGGTGCCCAATCCTCCGTCGGCTCCATGGCCCAGCCATCCTTCTGCCATGTTAGGAGCCCACCCCAGTGTGGCAAACGCCCCGCCGCTTTTAAAACAAAACCTGTAAAGAAAAACGGTCCCTCGCAGTCTCCCTGCCCCCACAACCCGCACCCACCCACTGCGCACTCCTGCCTCCCCCACACCCCACCCCAC
Source organism: Neoceratodus forsteri (assembly GCA_016271365.2). Lineage (NCBI taxonomy): Eukaryota > Metazoa > Chordata > Ceratodontiformes > Ceratodontidae > Neoceratodus > Neoceratodus forsteri. The sequence continues at coordinate 657,481,249 of CM057453.1, forward strand.
CCCATACTTACCTCTGGAGTCCGCGATGATCTTAGGTGGACCAGGAACATGTCTGCACTTTCAAAGCCGCATCGCGAACTGAGGAAATGCCAGTAAGCTGTGTAATGGGATAGATAGGGTTTTTTCAACTTTGTTGCATACCTCAGGCATTTTTGGAATTTTTGCACCAAATTTTTCAACATGGGGTTTTTGGGACCCTCCTCATGAATTATTGCACTGTCATGGCGTTACTGGCCCAAGGATGATTTCGCAGCCATTGCATGAAATCACCTTTCTGAATGATTAATGAAATGACACTGCCAGTGTTCATAAGGTGGGCTCTCAAAAAGCCTATTTTGAAAATTTGGTGGAAAAATTCCTAAAATGACTGTTTTACGAGCGCATGCTATGTAGTTCCTATGCATCGCTAGTGTTCACGAATTTTCAATATTTTCACTCCAGATTTTCAACATTGCCATTTTACCACACCTTCTTATGAGCAGTACAGCTGTCATTTTTCACTTCTCACCAAATGTGTTTCCGCCCATGTAATTCACAATGGCGCAGTCGGTGTGTATGTAAATAAATACCGGACATTAAGAAAATCACAGTGACACTGTTCATGAGCAGAGGTCTTAAATGGCTATGTTGAAAATTTGGTGAAAAAATTCTTAAAATGACTGTTTTACTTAGCATGCTGTAGAGTTCCTACGCACACTGTAAGTTTGCAAATTTTCAATATTTTCACTCCAGATTTTCAACATTGCCATTTTACCACACCTCCTTATGAGCAGTACAGCTGTCATTTTCACATCTCCTCCCACAACGTGTTTCTGCTCCATGTAGCGCACAATGGCGAGTCAATGCGAAATCAATGTATGACACGCTAAGAAAGTCACAGTGACACTGGTCATGAGCAGAGGTGTTAAATGGCTATGTTGAAAATTTTGTGAAAAATTCCAAAATGACTGTTTTAGGAGTGCACATTGTGCAGTTCCTATGCACGCCTGGCAAGTTTGCGAATTTGTATATTTGCACACCAGATTTTCAACAGTGCCATTTTACGCACTTCCTTATGAGCAGTACAGCTACCATTTTACATCTCACCAAAATGTGTTTCTGCACATGTAGGGCACAATGGTACAGTCAGTGTGCAAAAACAATGTTTGGGACAGATTAAGAAAATCACAGTGACACTAGTCATGAGCAGAGGTCTTAAATGGCTATGTTGAAAATTTGGTGACAAACTCCATAAATGACTGTGTTACTTAGCGAGCATTGTGCAGTTTCCACGCACTCTCGTAAGTTCATGAATTTGTAATATTTTCAGTCCAGATTTTCACCAGTGGCATTTTCCACACCTCCTTATGAACAGTACAGCTGTCATTTTCCACAACATGGCCGAAATGTGTTTTCACACTTTCAGCACAGAAATGCGTGGTCGCTGTGGGAAATCATTGTTCGGGACAGATAAAGAAAATCACACTGACACTGTTCATGATCGAGGTCCCAAAATGCCTGTGTTAACAATCTGCTGTAAAAATCCCCAAACTAGTTACATTACGTGGTGTGCATTGCACAGTTTCACGCACGCCGTGACTTCACTAGTTTTTAAGATTAGCAGATTTTCAACATTGTCATTTTTACACCTCCCATGAACAGTACCGCTGTCATTTTTCACATCCTATTCGAATGTGTTTTGCACCTGTGGTGCCAAATGCCATAGTCGCTGTGCAAAAGCAGTTTTCCAACAAACTGATATTGCCACTGTTCATGAGGTGGGGTCACAAAAAACATGTTGAAAATTTGGAGTGAAAATATCAACGAGTCCTGAGGCGTTAGGGTTTCCAACCATAACGCCCCACCCTGTAGAGAATGACAGGCATCAGGGTGTGACTTGGGATTCTTGCCTGTCATGCTCATACCATCTCCACCTCCACTCACACCCTGCAACCAGTGAGATGCATCAAGGTGTGCTCGGACTCTTCGGGCCCAAACTTCACCCCATTCTCCTACACCGCACCCATCTCACCATATTTCCTGATGGAATGGGTGCGCATAAGGGCCAAAGACCCTAGGCACACCATGACACTTGTCAGTGTCTGCAGGGTAGGTGTGGTGAAATGACGTGGTCGTTATGCCTGACAACCCAAAGGCACACCCCAATGCCTGTCACTCTCTGCAGGGTGGTGGTGGGTTGGCTTCAGTTCAATACTTCACTGCCATTCCTATTATGCAGATCTGTAACTTCTACACTACCAATGCTAATACCAGCAAGCAAACATTCGGCATTGACAAATGCTTGTTAGGCTAGATTTAGGCTGGACATGCACTCTGTCTTTTACTTTGTGCCTTTCTTTTTACTGCACTCAAATGTGTTGCCACTCTTATAGTCTTCATCATCACATTTGAACATAGTTTTTTATTTCTCTTACTTTCTGTGTATTGCTTCTTATGAGCTCCTGCACCGCCTTAAGGATCTCAAAGTCAGGATCATCTATGAACTTGCAGCTGCTCTTCTTTACTTCAAGCTGTTCAATGATCTCTCCTATTGTTTTTGGAATACTCCTGTATCAGTCGCATAAACTGGATTGAAGCTTGTTCTGCTTTGTTTCTCCACCTTGTAATAAATCACTCCGCCTCGCCTATGCCCATAGGTAGTGATTTTGCCACTCTCAACCTGCATGGAACCTTCTGCACTTTAGGAAAGCTTCATTTGTGACATGTTGCTAGTGCAGCCACCAAGCTTTTAATGCTACTTTCTCATACTCCAGAAAAGGCTTTACTTATGCTGCCTGTATCTTGTTGTGCTGCGCTTCTGGTTGTGACATCACCTCAGAAAGGAATGGATTTCCTTGTTCACTACGTGAAAAGAGATTTCTTGTGATGTCTGAGACACTGGGTCACTGCCCTTGTGCATTCACACTACATTCAAACAGCTCATTCTAACAAGGCAGAAAATGATGGGTACTTTACATTTATTTGAGTGTTGCTAAAGCTTTTGTAACATCACTTAACTTGTGTTGTCCCAGGCATTGCTCAAACAAACAGAACTAAAGAGACAGAAAAAGAGATGCCCCGGGAGATGTGGTGCCACTGATAAATACTACTAAACAAATGAGCAGTTCAGCTTTTCTCAGCAATCACACAATAGCGGATATGTCATAGTTGTTGTAACTTCTATTTTATTCTTTAGATGATACCAACATGCAAACATTTTGCTCTAAAAGCTTTCTAGGATGGCTGGCCTAGCATTTAAAGAATTATGCAAATTAACACAATACTTTCAAACTGTTATTCATGTTTCAAGTGTAATATAAAGTTCAATTATTTATATACATAACTAGAAAGTACCTGTCTACATTCTCGCACTTCAAATAGAAACACATTCTCATCTGCAATGACTACATTGGTGAGCACTGCACTCTGTCACCTGAAGATAATACAAGAACACAACCATATGACTTGTAAAGATTTGGTAAGGTCTCATATTGTATTACCTATTACACAACCAGTTTAGAGTACAAGTAACATCAGGTTTCTGACCATTAAAGCAAAATAACTTACACTGACTTATTCTATGTGCTTCTTGAATAATGAAGCTTGCCACTAAAAGGCAAGCCAGGTTGTCCCAGGGACCCAGACAGGAAGAAGCAGAAAAGGGAGGGGTAGGGAGAAGGCAAGGGACAGGAAGGGGGATGGGGCTTATGACATCATATGTGTCTTATTTGACTAAGAACATGGGCTCACTGGCCATTGGCCAAGGGAGGGGCCACGTAAGGGTTCTGATTGGGGTCCTTAGGGGCTCTACAAAGGGCTGCAGCCTTTGGGAACCCTCTTCTTGCTGTAGAATTTCAGATCTTGAACTACAGCACATCATTGGCAAATCTGAGATAAGGCACTAAGGGCCTGGGACTTTCTAGGCCATAGGCAGTTTTTTATGGTGGTAAAATTGCAGGTGACTTTTCTGGAGTGATTGTATGAGCTGGACAGGAAAGTGTAAAAGAAATCTTGTTCCACTATTTGCAATTTGCACATTTAAAAGAAAAAGAAAATCACCATGCTTTTAATCTGTATCCAATGTAATTAGCAGGTTATAATGTGGTTAGGTAATAGCTGGTTTTATACTGTGTCTCCTTGATAAGTGGGATGATATGTTTGCAGGATGTAGCATTGTGGTATGGGATGCACTACAGTGCAGCGAGACTCAGTGGAAGGCACCCGCTTGAGTTTGTAGGCTATGTGCCTGCACTATAGGCAGAACATGTGTGGCTTTATGGTGCTGATAATGTTATGGGCTGCAGAAACCCAGTACTACATTGTGGAGGCCATTGAGGCCAAGATGTGGCATTGCATTATACTGCAGGAGGGAGATTCATTGAGGGACTTGTGGCATTTGTCAGGCAGTGTGCTCTGCACTATAAACAAGGATGTTGGATCTATGGGCAGATATTGAGCAGGCTGAAAACCCAGCGCTGATTGTGGGGGCCATCGAGGCCAATGTGAGAGTCGTGAGATGACCACCTGCTTGGGGGCCAGCATTTATGTACGCTTTGTGGGCAAAAGAATCCAGGGCAAGGATGGAAATGCTGCTCAGCAGCATGTGGCAAAGCTAACGTGTGGTGCACACACCAGCTAGGCCCAAGTGGTACCAGGTTGAGCAAACGCGAGCGACATTCAAGGAAAATGGAAAGGGATTGGAGCATTGTGGGCAGGAGAATGCTGAAGCACAATGGAGCAGGGGTTTTGGTGGTAGGGGTGAGGCTTGCAGGATGCCAGAGTGAGGGCAAAGGGGCGGATAGGCCACGGGAAGTGGAGGCCTATCAGAGAGGGGCTGGGCCTTTTTCCTTCAAAGCCCACAGAAGCATTTTCTGCCCATGGAGGGGAGTGTGCGAGGGCATGGGGCTGAGCACTGGTGTTTTGGTGCAGTGCCAACATGCAGGCTGTTTGGTGGTGGAGAGAGGGGAGTGCTGCCCTTCCTCCAGAGTGGTGTGGCCAGCCTACGGACAACGGAAGAGCATCAGCTATGGCCAAGGCAGGGGGAGGGGGCCATGAGCTATGAGGGTGGTGGCATTCTGGAACATGTGCTGAGGTGGCCTATGGGTGGGGTGCCAGTGCTTGGGTGCACGTGGCATACGGAAGCCATCAGGATCTGGATCACAGCAAGACAGGGCAAGGAGGCCACATGGAAAGAGGAGCATGGCCATTCACCTTGCGCATCGGGGCACTGAGGCACCGAGAGAGTGGCCGCGAGAGCATGTGCTGCCCCGGGACAATGTGAACAAGGTAGGGACTGTCCTGGAAGGTGGCCCAGAGGGAAGGCAGCAGGCCAATGAGGAAGCCAGCATGCAGTTGAGGAAGAGCAGGTGCACCATGGACAGTCAGGTGTGCTGGGCATGGTGGTTTGGTGACGCTGGGGCCCCCAGAGGTGGGCAGTGCAGTCTGATGAGACCAAGCAGTGGGTGGATCAGGCTGCTGCATGGGGGCTGGATGGGAAACAGCAACACAGTTTGGCGGGCTATCTTGGGCATGGACCTTGGACGGCATGGCACAACAAGAAGTGCCCGAGGCCAGAGCCATAGGGGGCAGTGGTTGGTGGATGAGCCCCTCCACATGGGGTGGGGTGTGAGCTGGTGGGCACCCCTGGGGAAACGGGACTGCACAAAGGAGTGGAGTGGAGGCAGAAAAGCTGGGAAGCCTTTACAAGGGCTCGGGTGGGGCCCAGGCCCGAGGGAGTGAATGTGCCTCAGAAGGGCAGGGGCATAATGGATGGGCTTGGCTCACTCTGCTGTGCTTATGTATATCGAGCTGGAAGACAGAGAGGATGGCACCCAAGAGAACCCCAGTGTCCAGCGCCAAAATGATGGTGGATGCGGCGGCTGATGAGCCAGATGACGGTGCTGGTGGAGGCAGCAAAAAGAGGGAGGCAGAGGAGGAGGCCAGAAGAAAAGGAAAGAATGGGATGAGAGGGTGGTGCCGGAAGATGAACAAGAGGCCAAAGAAGGCAGGATCGGCTCAGCGCCTGCACCCGGCTGGCACCGAGCCAATCCCGTACCGGCAGGACCGAGGCCAGACAGTGGTAAGGAGGATGTGGATGTTAACAATGAAGTGGATCTGAAAGAATATCTAGAAGGACTGTTGGGGGATATGGGGAAGAAGGGGTTAAGAAACTGGAGTGGAGCCTTACGGGCCATTAAAAATGGGGACAAAAAGTGGCAGCTGGGGCAGGAGCATGGGCCGGAAGCACTATCGGCGAGCCTCCGAGATTTCACACTAGGCAGCCACATGCCTATCTCTCTATAAAAAGAAAAATATGGAAAGGGGACTATGTAGACATCTTTGGTTTGGTCGACGAGGAGACGCCAAGAAGACGAGCAAAAGAGTCCGTGGGGAAATCGGAGAGAGCGGTGGCTGTAGTAGGGCACAAGATGGAGGAGGCAAAGTTCAAGGGGAAGAGCACTGACACATGGCAAGCAGGGTTCTTGATATACAGTGTGTTGGTGTTGGAGAAACAGCCAGATTCTGGCAATCCCGCTTGACTTATATGGCGATCATCAGGGACGGTATAAAGTGAAGCTGGTTTTCGATGGCTGAAGTATGATGAGGCATTCCAGAGATGAATTGCGGTGAAGGGGGACCTGAGATGGGATTGTACCCACTGAACTCTGGGTAAGGACGCTCAGGGCTGGCAGGGGCACATGGCGGAGCAGATTAAGAGGGCCGCACCTGCCTAGGGTGCCAAAGCTACTGGGCATTCAACAGGGCCTCCTGCACGTGGCCTAGTTGTAAGTTTAGGCATGTTTGCTCACGTTGTGGGTGGATGCACCCGGCAATGACTTGCAGACATGGGGAGACAAGGTGGGCAGTCAGGAAGTCAATCCAAGAAGCAACCCTTTCGAGAGGGTTGGGAAATGGGAGGGCTGGGGGACCTGGGGATACAATCCAACTACAGTTGGAACTAGGGGAGGACTGACTGGGGGGGAGGTGGGGTTGCGCGCTTGCCTGGCCACCTCATCAAGCTAGCAGTGATGGAAGCATGGACGGAGGGGTACCACCGACAAGGTGGGAGTCGAGCTTCTGAGAATGGGATTTTGAGGGGTTTCCACAGGGTTTAGCTGGACAGCGGTCAGGAATGAGGCGAGTGAACCTGACTCCATGAAAAGGATGGAAGCCGGAGTGTGGACAAAGATCCTGAAGGAGATCTGGGCAGGCAGGGTGGAGGGGCCACTACAAGAGCCCCCTTCAGGTAGTTCAGGGTGTCACCATTGGGGTGGTTCCCAAGAAGCAGGTGGGGAGTTCTGGCTCATACACCACTTGTCCCACCTGGAACGGGGGATCAGTAAACAATGGATACTGGAATCATTGAGCATGGTCTCATATGCCTCGCTGGATCAGACAGTAGAACTGATTCGGCGCAGTTGAGGGGCATGGCTGGTGAAGATGGACATTGAGTCGGCCTTCTGCTACTGCAGCTGGAATAACCATCAAACTGGGACCTGCTAGGTTTCCAGTTTGATGGTGACCTATATTTTGACAAAGCGATGCCCATGGATTGCTTAACAGCATGTTCGACATTCGAGATGTTCAGCTTGTTGGTGCAATGGGCATTCAGGATGTGGTAATGGGCACAGGAGGGTGGTCCATTACCTGGATGATTTCCTGTTGATTGGGGGTAGTTGGGCAGAGACCCGGGGATGTTGCTGGACTTCCAGAACATGTGTGGCCACATCGGCATCCCCTGGCTGCAGGAGAATGGAGGGACCAGCCCATCAGCTGGAGTTCCTGGGGATCGAGGTAGACTCGGAGCAGGAATGTTTCCGGCTACCAAAAGACAAGGTGGCACAACTGAAAATGCTGTTGTCTCAGATGAGAGGGAGGAGGAGGTGCCGCTGGTACAGGTACAGCAGTTTCTGGGCACCTTAATTTTGCCTGAAAGGCCATAAGCCCAGGCAGGGCATTTACACGAGACTAGGGAGGGCCATGGGGAAGGTGAAGCAACCCCACCACTGGGTAGACATTTGCAAAGGGGTTAGGGAGGACCTCCAGGTATGGAAAGATTTTCTGAATTCTTACAATGAGTGACATTTTGGCAAAAAGAATGGGCCTACAAAACAGATATAGAGCTGTACACAGATGCCACTGGGGGTTTCGCATGCAGGCTTGCTTCCAAGGGAATGGATCTCCAAAGCATGGCTGATGCAGTGGCATGGATGAGGGGTAACCAAGGACATTATGTTCCTGGAGATTTTCTCCATATGGGTGGCTTTGGGGTCTGGGGAGACCTGATGAAGGGTGGTCTTTTGTTCTGGTGCAATAATAAGGGAGAAGTGGAGGTGATAAATAGATAGATTGGGAATACGGAGTTGGTGGGGCACATCCTGTGGTGCATGGTGCTGTTGGGTTGCATTTGAACCTGTCATTTAGGGTGCAGCACATTGAAGAGGTGCAAAATAAGTTGGCTGACTGTCTTTCTCATTTTCAGATGGAGCTGTTCTGGGAGTCAGTTCCATACAGCACCTTCCCGGACCAGGGTTCTGGACAGCTTGTGGAAGATTGGAGGGAGAAAGCTAGGGCCCTGTACACAGAGGACCATGGTCGGCTAATACATTGAAAGCCTACAAAGGGGCATGGGTAGGTTTTCAGATGTTCTGGCCGGAGTGGACTGGGATGCGTGAGCCAGTTCAGGGAGAAGAACAGGGTAATGCAGTCGTAGTGGAGAAGTGGGAAGAAGGGTGGGCTCATGCCACCGTGAGTGGTCCAGCTGGCTGGCATCAGCTGGATGTGTAGTGACCAGGGGTGGATGGACACAGCAGGAGCCGGGCTGTCAGACGGATGGTCACGGGTTGGCAGAGTGGGCAGGGCACAAGGCAGGACAAGAGAAAGCCCATAATGAGGCCACTTCTCATGAGGGTTGTGGGGGCAATGGACCACATCTGTAGTTCAGAGAAGGAAGCCTGCTTGTTCAGAGCCTTTTTCGCAACCATGGCCAGGAGCTTTCAGGGTGGGGAGGTTGTGGCACTCAGGAAGGGGCAGCCCCTGGCACTACAAAGTGAGAATGTCAGCTGGGACAGCAACAAGGTGGTCATCTGGCGCGCAGGTCCAAGATGGACCAGCGGGGAAAAGGCACCACAGTGGAGATGCACAGGCACCCAGGAGGGGGTGTGTGCTGTCACAGCCAGCTGGTGACTATAGGAGGCGAGAGGCCCTATGAAGGAGCTTGGTTCCAACATGGGATGGATCCTGGTAATGGGCTTCCAAGTAGAGGCTGTTTTGAGGAAAGCCTTGGAATTCATGGGAGAGAACCCCAGTGAGTTTGCTCTGCACTTTTCAGGATGGGGTGGTGTCTGAGGTGGCTGCAAAGGGGGAAGGGAGGATGACATCAAATGGGTGGGGAGATGTCATTCCAGCTGTTACAAGAGATATGTGAAGTGTTGACATGGCTAACTCTGTGTTCCTTTTCTCTTCCACAGCAGGCTCCAGGAGACAGGTGTGGATCGTGGGGCACCCAATCATCTACTGGGACAAAAGGTTTGTGGCCACCACAAGGAGAAGGACACAGTTACGCCTGGAGGCAGAGCACACCAAATCTGGTGTGGAGGGCCTGAGGGCATGAGATGGTCACAGTTGCTTCCCCTGCTGGAAGAGCTTGTGGGTGTGTTGGCCAGGCCAAACTGTATCATTATTCATTTGTATGGCAATGATTTGGGGATGTGCCATGGGGGACCCTGTTGAGGGACATGCTCTCAGACCTTGAAACAATATAGAACAGGTGGCCAGGGTGGTAAGCGGATGGTCCGAGATCACATCCGGGCGTGTATAGAGAGGGGCAAAAGGGTTAAAGCCATAGAGTTGGCTTGGAAGTGGCTGAACAGGAAGATAGCTAGGGCAGTTATGGAGATAGGAGGGTGCACATACAGCACAGGGACATTTCATATGAACAGGCCAACGTATACCGGTCAGATGGGGTGCACCTGATGGAATTTGGCATGTGCCTGTTCCTATGGCCCTTTGGGGAGCTAGTTTGTGACATAAATGAGAAAGGCTTGAGATTTTAGCCCACAGGGGAGCCCCATCTTCCATCGCAAGCTGGAGATGGGTCAGTGGAAAGGGGTGAGCAAGGGAAAAGGGTGGGTAGATAGAGGGGAGGGTAGACACCACGGGCTAGAGGCAAAGGAACCCAGGCATGGGAGTAATGGGGAGGAGGGAGGGATATGGAGCTTGGGGTGGATCACTGTGTTCACACCTAGCAGGGGAGAGGTCCGGTAAGTGTGATGACCCGTTATGGTGATGGAAGGGGGCTGGATCACAGTGTCCGGACCCTGAGAAGCAACCTCAAGGATGAAGAGAGCAAGAAGGAAGAACCACAAGGGGAAGACAGGACTGTTATGTCCTATGCATTGATATGGACTGATACGTCTAAATGTAAATATTGATTGATTGACAGAAAAATTTGGATGTAAATATGTAAAATGTGGCTTTAATAAATATTGCCAGTGAGCATCCAAAAGTGTCAAAGTAGTAGCTTGAGTTATTTCTGGGTGGGGATCTGGGGACAATTGATTTTAGCTACTAAGTTCAAATAAAACAGTTAAAATGAAAGGACTGAATATATTAATAAACCAAGTAGTGTTATATATGCTCAGAAAATTAGCTCTTATAGTTTTGATGTACAGAATTTATGTTTGTCTGATAAACTTGTAGCATCATAACTATAATGAATTTCCTGAAGTCTTAACTACAATGACTTATATCATTTTTAAAACATGACATACACATTTATATTGAAACCTATGGGATTTATGCTGGAAAAATGCTACAGCAATGAATACAACAGCATTTTCTCAAAAGCCAGTAATCTCCACATATAATTGTTTCTGTAGGAAATAAAGGGAGGGATTGGTTAAAACGCTAAATACTATTTAAAACTTGTAAACAAATTCAATAATTAAACTTCTCTACCACAAATATAGTGCTTTCTTGCATATCCAGTTTTCCACTACAGTGCTATCAAACCATTGCAGCCTCAGTTTATATCTCTCAGTACAACTACAGTACATAGATGTAATCTCCATTCCAGTGTTTCTAAATAATCCCAAACAAATAATTACATTCGCTATTTCATTGTTTAGTTTTTGTTTACCAGCTAAGTGTACTAGGCAAACAAATGCCTATTTTCAGGCATGACCCAGGAGGTTACATACTGTACAAAGATAAAATTTACCAAGGTTGATACAAGAAAATGACAATTTGTGTGCTAGATATGGGCATGTACAAGTCATACAAACATAACTACAACAGAGGATATTAGTATGTTGTACACACACCATAAACAAATGCAGAAATAGCAGTATATCCACAGGAAACATGGAAAGTTTGTTTATTTTTATTCTTCTAGTTCATTTTATTTCTCCTGCACTGGTGACCCACGTTCAGGTGGGCACCTCAGCCCCATCCCCGATGTACACTGGCACTCAGCTTCTTCCCCAGGGCTTGCCCCTCAGCAGTGTCAGCAGGGGAGCACTTCCCCTGCCACACACAGGATCTGGTTCTCCTGAGTCCAACTGGATGAGGTTGGGGCCTGCAGGTGCCCCCTACCATCCAACCGCTGGCAGATTTTCTTATTTTCTCTCGCAGAGGGGCATACTGGGGCGCCAGTGGTGGTCGCGACACACTCCCATGTGCGGTACGCCAAACGCCTGCCCTCCTTCTTGCAGTATTGTGTGCCAGCTCCTAGCCTCTACCAGGGGTCAGGCTAACACTAACTACTGCCCCCCAGAGGAGGAGAGCTGTCCTGGGGATGTTTGATCCTCCACCTCCCTGGCTCATCCCTGGCGACCTGCTCAAAGGGTAATCAAGGGTCGCCTGCATGGCAGGAGATAAGACATGGATGCCTCAGCCCTCCTTGCCACTAAGCCAATCCCAGAAAGTTTTAGTTTAATCATTAGACATAGTCAGAAGACAATATAGTGTAGTGGTTAAGGGCAGTGGGCTGCAAACCTGAAGACCTAGGTTTGAATCCCATTAGCCCCAACTTGCATACTGTGTGACCCTGAGTAAGTCACTTTACTTCCTTGTGCTCCTAGGTCTTACCTGAAACAAGCTCTAGCTTAGTGTTCTTTTCCTGGTTAAACAATTCCTTTCCTTTCCTTTCCTTTCCTAGAAACAAAGAAACATAGAATTTGATGGTAGATAAGGACTGCTTGGCCCACCCAGTCTGCCCTTTCCATACCTAATAGATAAGCTGCAGATTCTAGCTAAACAACAGCCTACTTCTTCCAACCTCCACCCCCTAGAACTGCCTTATGTCTGTCCCATGCATTCTTGAATTCCACCACTGTTTTAACTCCACAACCTCCTCAGATAGGCTGCTGTTCCATGCATCCACAACCCTCTCAGTGAAAAAATACTTCCTACATTACCTCTGAGCCATCCCCTCTAGCTTCAAATTGTGCCCCCTTATTCTTGACACCTCTTTTTCTGAAAGATGCTACCCTCTTGGACTTTGTTGATTCCCTTGAAGTATTTGAAAGTTTCTATCATGTCCCCCCTCCCACCTCTCCTCGAGGGCTATATATTAAAATCCTTAGGTCTCTCTTCATATGTCTTCTGGTGCAGACCCTGCGCCATTTTAATTGCCCTCCTCTGGACTGCCTCAATCCTGTCTATGTCTTTACGGAGACTGGGTCTCCAGAACTGCATGCAGTATTCTAGATGGGGTCTCAACAGCTGTCTGTACAGAGGGATAACAACTTCTTGTTTCTACTAGTGATGCCTCTCCTATGCATCCCAGTATCCCCAGCCCTCCTTACAGCCTTATCCACATTGCTTGCCCACCTTTAAGTCATCTGATATGACTACCCCAGGTCCCTTTCCATTTTTGTTGTTGTTAGTATCTCACCCCATTGTGTACTCTTCCCCTGGGTTTTGTTTCCCAGGTGCATTACTTTGCACTTCTTAGCATTGAATCTAAGCTGCCATACATTTGACCATTCCTCCAACCTTGCCAAGTCCCTTCTCATCCTTTCCACCCCTACCTTGTGTATCAACTCTGTTGCAGATCTTTGTGTCGTCTGCAAAGAGACATACTTTTCCTTCCAGTCCCTCTGCAATGTAGCTTATAAAGACATTAAAGAGGACCGGTTCTAGTACTGAACCCTGCAGTACCCCACTAGTAACCCCCTTTTCTTCAGAGTGGACTCTGTTTACTATTACCCTCTGTGTCCTGTTCTCCAGCCAATTGTTTACCCAGGCTACCATCTTGGGACCCACTCCCAGGCTGGCCAGATGTATATTAATCTTTTGTGTGGGACTGTGTCAAATGCCTTGCTAAAGTCTAGGTAGGCCATGTCTACAGCCCCTCCCTGATCTACTACTTTGGTTGCAGTCGAAGAAATCTATTAGATTCGTCTGACATGACCTTCCCACTGTGAATCCATGCTCCTTGGGTCCTGGCTCCTCTGGCCTCTAGGTACTCAACAAGTCTTTCCTTCAGAAGTGATTCCATCATTTTCCCAATCACTGAGGTTAAACTAACAGGTCTGTAGTTTCCTGCTTCTGTCCTGCTCCCACTTTTGTGAAGGGGAACAACATCTGCCATCCTCCAGTCTTCAGGTACAACCACATCCTCCCATGATTTATTAAAGAGGGTAGTCAGTGGTGTCACTAGTTCTACCCTTAGTTCTTTTAGAATTCTGGGATGAATCCCATCAGGCCCCATTGCTTTGTCCACCTTCAGTTTTAAGAGTTCCTTCAGAACCCTTTCTTCTGTGAAAGGACTGGTATCAACTCCTTTCCTTTCCTTTCCTTTCCTTTCCATTCATGCAAATAATTTATGTAGGATAACATTTTTAGATGCATAACAATGCTGCTAACCAAGCAGTGCAGAGTAAGGGCAGGAGCACCTGGACACATTAAGTAGGTATTTACAGAACCTACTGCAAAACAAGGCAGCCAAAGGGCATAATTGAATCTCAAGCTGGAATGGGATTCCAGATTATAGGAGCAGCAACAGCAAAGGAGGATACCCCAGCTCTAGTTTTTTATTTGGTGATATTCAATGAGGTGTGTTCACCAGATATCAAAGTGTACACACTGTGCTTAGGACCGAGGAGTATATTAATATAGATTGGCTTCACATAATGTTTTTAATCATTATATTCAAAGGAAAGCTGCTTACTTTCCTAGGACGGATATCCTGCTTCATAATCATGGCTGTAGATATACTCTGTCAGGATTAGGAATTGCAGTTTCTGTCCCTCTGCATAATCAGCATGAGAGGAGTACTCTAAACAGAAAGGGGTAGTAGTGCTGGTAATCTATATTTATTTCATAAACCACAGTAATTTTACATAAATTCAAACTGTTAAGAACATTAAGTTCTATGTAACTGTGAGTGGGCTCACTATCAAACATGTGGTCACCTGCTGCTCGACATGGAAAAGGTTTAACCTGCCTCAATATCTTCCTTTTATAGGCAACCTATAGACAACCTGGCCAAAGTGCAAGGGTGGAGCTGGAACCCTGAAAGGAAACCATCAAATTTTGGATCAAAGGTCTAAATAAAGTGCCACAGCACCTTTGTTCTAACTCCTCCCCATAAGTTGGTGCTTTGAAAAACAGTACAAAAATGGAGTCACCAATTGTCCATCCTCAGAGGGAAAATAGGAATAACAACCAATGTAATATTTCAAAGTAAAAGAATATCTAGTTCAAAACACATCAATATCCTACTGCTCTGCTTTTAATACATTTCTTACCTTTGTGATCTATACAATGTATGCATGATGTGTGTCTATATATATATATATATATATATATATATATATATATATATATATATATATATATATATATACCCTACAATAATATTTGCTAATTCTCAACATTATGCCCAAAAGGGAACTAAGTGTTTTAGGGTATGTACCCAAAGCATTTCTCTGTGCAGCAATATTTTCTTGATATCCCTACCTCTAGTTGGGATAGCCACTTCATCCAGTGCTAGTACTCATTGGGAGCTAACTGTATGACTGTTCTCACCAAAATGTTTTGCTAGAGGTGCTGTTATATCCTTTCTCCTGTTGGAACTTTTATGTTCACTTACTTGGTTTCTGAGTGCCCTATTACTCTAACCGTCATATGAGCCATCACAAGGGTATTTAATAATATAAAGGAGACCTGCCATCCCACATTCCATATGACTCTTGATGGGGAAAATTCTGCCACTATTTTCATTCTTGAATTCTTTGCATGTTATCATATTCTTGCACAGGCACAAAGGCCACACCCAACAACTCACACCCTGGAGTGCTTTATTGTGATTATACAATGGACCCCATGTGTAAAATAAATTTAAAATGTGTCTAATTATGTTTTTCATACATGCCATTCCTCATCCATGGGTTATACAGCATTTACCACGGTCATGTGACACGTTTTGACCAATGAGGTTACAGGATTTTCACATACCATTGTATAATGGTGAATAATGAATCTTCATTATCTAAAATATTCTAGTGTTTATTTAATATTTTGTGATCTCCTTTTAATAAGGGATTGTATTATACTAAAACCACCCTTGTTTGTCCAGACTCTTGTATTTGTGAGGTTAAAGTATGCTGCCTAATTCACTACACCCATGTTTAGCTGCAGATTATATCTTCCTATTATACTCCTGCTTAGAAAACCTAGTTAGTTGTAGCTCCCTTATCTCTCATACCATTTTTGAAACAATTTCACTCTTAACCTTTCACTCCATATATATACCTTCAGGTCTTAAAAGGGTACCTCATTTCTACTGTATTCAGTTGTACATTTTAAATTGTCAGTTTCAGAATTCAGACAGTCATGGAACTCAACTAAATGTACCTCTGGCCCCTCCACAGTATAAAGAGATCATTACTGTATCTCCACTATCCTTTACTGTACTTAAGGTACTAATTATACAGTGAGGGAAGAGACAAACATCCCTCAAATTGTTCAACATACAGATTAGTGCAACTGGAGCCCTGGTGCTACCTTGGCTGTCCTTTGTAACTGATAGAAGAAATCGCTTAGTTTGGAAATAGTTCTTGAACAGAACTATCTCAGCATAGTCAATTAATAGACAACTCATCTTCCCGATCTCCCAACCAGGCCTTCAAACTATCTAATCTGCTATGTTTGAGATGCTAATATAAAGGTCTTTAATGCACATTGTTGCTAACCATAACTCCAAAGTGTCTATATTGACAATGATAACAGATTATATCTTGTTGATAAAATCTGTAGTGTCTCTCGCATGACTTTTAAAGTTGAAAATCAGTCCATTAATGTTGTAGTCCATGTATTTCGAGATGAGCCCCAAAATGGAGCCCACCCAGAAACTATGGGATGACCGGGGAGGGAGGTTACACAGATCCTTATGGACTTTAGGCAATATATGAATGTAGTAGAAATGCTTTATTTTTATACAGGAATAGGTCTCATAAAATATCATTAGGTCATAGACTTATTTTCAAGATGGCCCTCTAAAATGGAGGTATTCTGGGGAAGGAAACCAGAAGGGTATCTTCTTCTCATTCCTTTATCCAGCCTAGCTCTCCTGCAGTAATTAAAAGTCCATTAATCACCTCCTTAACCTCATTAGTGGATCATACACAACCTGTCGATAACAAGTCTCATCAGCTAGTTGTCTCCTACATTTAAGCTGGTATTTCTATAAGTCCAATACAACAATCCCCTTACCTTATCAACTGGTTTGACTATACTATCAGGATCCTCTGACAGCTCATTTAAATGCAATCTTCTCCTGTAAAGTAATGTTAAACGTAGGTCTTATGTTAATACTCTGTACCAGTTCTTCAACTGCTTTGGATACTATTTTTATACAGGCTTCTATGTTATGATTATTCTTTGGGGGCATAAAAAATATTTTACCCCTAGTTTCACTTTAGTTCTAAATCCACATCACTATCTCTAAAATCTAAGTCACTAAAATGAACTTTCAACTTCAGCCCATGAAAAAACAGCTTCATGTTCACTTTCAATGAAAATGTATTTAAATCACGAGAAGGGCAAAAGCACAAACACTAATTCAAAACTTTAATCTGTTCATCTGTTAAGGTTTTTTTATATAGGATGCATTTTGGGAGTGTTTCAGATGAATGCTTACTTGTGTCAGTTCAGTTTTATTTCCTCCTCTGATGTCCTATAGTATTTCTCTCCTGCCCCTGATTTTGATGTTTGGGGGCTTGCTGACCCATCTGCTTGCCCCTGATCCTGATGGTGTAAACACCACTCCTGGTGCACCCAACTGCACTTTTTCTAAAAAAGGTACAAAGTTTGTGTAGAGATCCCTGGTACCCTCAGTAAGTTTTGAAAAATATATATTTATATGCAGAAAGTTAGTTCTGGGGCTGATGTGGGCACCATGTAGGTCAATCAACAATTAAAAATCAATCAACTCCAAATAATCCACTTAAATAAGCACCTTCCAATTTTATTCAGATATTTCATCAAGTTTAGCCACGCCTTTGCTACCCAACATTTCACCCTGTCACTACGGCTTCAGCAGAGAGAATCATGGCCCACCTGCTGTATTTTTAAAGGAAAATAATAAAGATATGAAATATAAACTATTTAAAAGCACTCTGTGTAAAGCAGGGCACTGTTGAGGTTTCACATTATTTTTAAATAAATTATTAAACCATCATGCTCTCATACGTAAGTGTTTACAGTATGGATAGGAAATTATTACTTACTTTGTCTTTCCTTGTTTCCTGTCTTTAAAGTATTTTTTTTCTCTCAAAAGTTTCTATGTGTTCTATACACCTGTATCTGAAACACACAAATTATCAATAAGCAATTCATAGAAATTTAATTGCAACTTCCACATCCTTAAAGTGGGACTATGGTCAAAATTCTGGCATCAGTAAATTCAGAATTTAGATCAGCATAGACCCAATCAGCCTCATGCCAAAATGAGATCTCTAAGTTACATTGTTTGAAAGTTACAAGTCATTCTACAATCCTAAATTCACTGTCTGTTCAAAAGATAGTGTCAGTGAAGAGCTGATGATGATGTCATATCCTGAATTCACAGTCTAGTCCTTCCTATTAGCAAGCTTATAGGACCTGTTTCTCCAAAGTTTAAAGGGATTTATGGAAGTTCCCTAAATGTCTTATTCACATAATATATCATTGCCAGCCATGTTTCAGATGTCAAAGCTGCAATTTGCTTTTGTAAAAAACTGTCATAGTCAGTTTTGTTGATGTTTTATCAGCACTTTGTTTCTACCTGCCCTCCAGTTTTCTCTATGTGGTCACACCTCCAAAATGATGTCATGCAAAGGAGCTGTCAATGTTTACATACAGCACCAAGGAATTCTGGGTAAATGATAATGGTGATTTAAATGTTAGTTACTCAGAGGTGCAGTCCCTTATTTTGATGGTGGTGACTGCACTAATATGTAAATGTACATAACAAGGTATTGTGGGTACAATAAGAGTTGTTTTGCCAATTCCCTTACTGTGAGGTACAGTCTCATATGTCTGTAGTGGCTTCAACAATAAAACCTTTCATATGATTATTTTCCAAACAAGGCATTGTGCATATAGTACCTAGCTGACAAGAGTTCTTTACTGAAAGAGGTAGTCTCCTATATCGCTAGTGTAGATGTTTGCAATACAGAGACTGATCAACAGAGGTATCCGTTTCAAAACAGTGCTTATAACTTTGTTCCTTGCATGACATCATGCTTGGGGTTGCAGCACTGAGAAAAAGGGGCAGGTTATGCAAATGAAGCAGATCACAGAAATGAAAGCATTTATTTAATGGAAATAAAACACTTTTAGGCAGTTTGAACAGTAGGAGATTGAATCACAACTCCTACAGGTTAGTACAGTTTACTACTTCCATTTGCTATGGCAAAGCTTATTAAATCACTTTAAAAACATTGTTTCCTTGCAAGATGTAAAGGTTGGGGATTGCAGCACTGAGAAAAAAAGGGGCAAGACTATGTAAATGAAATGGAGCACTGAAATATAAGGATTTTTTTCATGAAAAACAGTACTTTTGGGCAGTTTGAATGGTAGGAGACTGATCCACAACTCCTACAGATTACTATGCCCACTTGCTATAGCAACCTTCCATAAATCACTTTAAACTTTGGAGAAACAGGTCCTACTGTATAAGCTTATTGACAGGGAGGACTAGACAGTGAGTTCAGGAGATGACATCATCAGCAGCTCTTCACTGACACTGGCTTTTTGAACAGGTAGTGAAATCAGGGTTACAAAATAACCCATAACTTTAAAACAAAGTAATGTAGAAACCTATTTTTTTGGTATGGGATTTGTTGGGAGTATGCTTATTCTAATTCTGCAGTGTAGCAGTTTTGGCCAGAGTACCTCTTTAAGTTCATCACCATAATGTGAAAACACCCTTTAGTATTCTTGTGGTCTTATCATATTGCCCATGTGCCATTTACATGCACAATCTGCCTTATAGAAAAACTCTCAAATCATTTTATATTAAACCCCATACAAGTGTATAGCATATGCTTGAGACAGTGTGTTGCTTACTTTCAACTTAATTTATAGAGTGTAGTACTCCATTGCTAAATATCTTGCTATCAGTAACAAAATATAATATACAGGCACCATAGTACCTGTATATTTAGAGTTCAGGAAGCACTTTATATAAACCCCCATTTTGCACCTTAATAACTTTGCCACCATTCAATCAATTTACATGAAATTTGGAAAGTGCAGCTTTTGTGCCAGGAGCTTGTGATCTTGGAAATTTCATGTAGATCGGTTCAGTGTGGGCTAAGTTACAGAGGTGCAAAAACAATAAAATCAGCATTTTTAAAATGTTAAGACTTTTCCCCTGATAACTGAAAAATGTGGATTTGAAAGCTGAAACTTTCAGATTTGATAGAGTCTTCCCAAGGTATGTGCTTTTGTGTTTTTATGTTTCAAGGGCTAGTAGTTTTTAAATTATTTAAGAAAAATGTTGCGTTTGTGAGCATGCATGATTGAAAAAATCAGCATTCTATAGACAGCTGATTTTTTTCAAAAGTGTGATGTTCTGTTGTCAGTATTTCATTATGTGTGTTCATATCACATACTGTGGTGTTTCATATAGTAGAACACCACAGTATATGGTACGCATTAATGATAATCTATTCCCCCAGATCACTGTCGATGCTTCATTATGTGTGATTTAAAAATCAATCTGTTTTTGTGTTTTGCCCCAGCCGTCCCTCACCACTTGACTAATGAGGGGTTGTTAGAGGTTCCCAGGATGTGGCTAAAAACATTTGGGTCTCGGCCTTTATGTTTATGGCACCATTCCTGTGGAACTCTTCGCCAGATTAGAGTGTGCAGAACCATGGAGAACTTCAAACCGTTTGAAAACACATCTATTCCAGCAGGCTTTCAGCATTTGATATTTTATGGATGTTGAGAAATTTTAAACTGAAGCTGAATTTTGTAAGGTTTTATTGAATTGTTGTATGATATGTGTGTTATATGCAGTGCTTTCACATTGAATTGCACTATATCAATACAAAATATTATTATTAATAAATAAAACATAGAAACATAGAAACATAGAATTTGATGGCAGATACGGACCGCTTGGCCCACCCAGTCTGCCCATTTCCTACCTGATGGATAAGCTGCAGGTCCCTAGTTAACCAGCAGCCTACTTCTTCCTACCCCACCCCTAGAATTGCCTTATGACTGTCCATGCATGCTTGAGATTCCACCACTGTTTTGACTCCACAACCTCCTCTGAAGGCCGTTCCATACATCCACAACCCTCTCTGTGAAAAATACTTCCTTAAATTACCTCTGAGCCGCCCTCTGCTTATCTTCAAATTGTGCCCCTTGTTCTTGCACACCTCTTTTTTGAAAGATGCTACCCTCTTGGACGTTGTTGATTCCCTTGAGGTACTTGAAAGTTTCTATCATGTCTCCCTCTCCTCCTTTCCTCGAGGCTATACATATTAAGCTCCTTAAGTCTCTCTTCATTGTCTTCCGGTGCAGACTCTGCACCATTTTAGTTGCCCTCCTCTGGACAGCTTCCATCCTGTCTATGTCTTTATGGAGATTGGGTCTCAGAACTGCACGTAGTACTCTAGATGGGGTCTCACTAGCTGTCTGTACAGAGGAATAATAACTTCCTGTTTTCTACTGGTGATGCCTCTTCCTATGGATCCCAGTATCCCCCAGCCCTCCTTGCTGCCCTCTCACATTGCTTTCCCACCTTTAGGTCATCTGATATGACTACCCCAGGTCCCTTTCCATTTTGTTGTTGTTAGTATATCACCCCCATTGTGTCTCTTCCCTGGGTTTTGTTTCCCAGGTACATTACCTTGCATCTTAGCATTGAATCTAAGCTGCCATACATTTGACCATTCCTCTAACCTTGCCAAGTCCCTTCTCATCCTTTCCACTCCACCTTGTGCATCAACTCTGTTGCAGATCTTTGTGTCATCTGCAAAGAGACATACTTTTCCTTCCAGTCCCTCTGCAATGTCGCTATAAAGACATTGAAGAGGACCTGTCCTAATACTGAACCCTCAGTGCCCACTACTAACCCCCTTTTTCAGAGTGGACTCCATTTACTATTACTCTCTGTGTCCTATTCTCCAGCCAATTCTTTTACCCAGGCTGTCATCTTGGGACCCACTCCCAGGCTGGCTAACTTGTATATTAATCTTTGTGTGGGATTGTGTCAAATGCCTTGCTAAAGTCTAGGTAGGCCATGTCCACAGCCCCTCCTGATCAACTACTTTGGTCACCCAGTCAAAGAAATCTATCAGACTTGTCTGGCATGACCTTCCGCTGTGAATCCATGCTGCCTTGGGTCCTGTGCCCCTCTGGCCTCTAGATACTCAACAATTCTTTCCTTCAGAAATGATTCCATCATTTTCCCTACCACTGAGGTTAAACTAACAGGTCTGTAGTTTCCTGCTGCTGCCTTGCTCCCACTTTTGTGAAGGGAATTACATCTGCCCTCCTCCAGTCCTCGGGTACCACCCCATCCTCCCATGATTTGTTAAAGAGGGTAGTCAGTGGTGTCACTAGTTCTACCTTAGTTCTTTTAGAATTCTGGGATGAATCCATCAGGCTCCATTGCTTTGTCCACCTTCAGTTTTAAGAGTTCTTTCAGAACCCTTTGTTCTGTAAATGGGCTGGTATCAACTTCTGTATCCAGAGTGTTCCTACTGTTTGTTTTAGGTACTTCCCTCTTCCTTTGTAAATACTGAGCAGAAATATTTGTTTAGTATCTCTGCCTTTTCACAGTCACCCTCTGCCCACCCTCCCTCCCTTTACTAAGCCTCACTATCCTCCCTTGGTCTTGCTTGGCTCCCTGATGTACCTATAAAGGGTTTTATCCCCCTTCTTAAGCAGGTTGGCTTCTCTTTTCCTCGTTTGGGCCTTTGCTGTTCTGACTGCCTTCCCAGCTTCCTTTTGCTTTAACTGATACAGTTCTCTGTCCTGCTCCTTCTGTGATTCCTTGTACTTCCTGGAATGCTTTCTTTTCTCTTGAACCTTCACTGCCACTTCCTTTGAGAACCATAGTGGTTTCTACATCGTTTTGTTTTGTTTATTTGCTTTACACAAAGGCTTGTTACCTCTGTGATGGCAGTTTTATTATTCCCCATTGTTCTTCCACCCTCCTTCCTGCCCATTTGCTAGTGCATTCCTTAGGCACTCACCCATTTTGACAAAAGTCAGCCCTCCTAAAATCCAGTACCTTTGTCTTTGTATGGCATGCTCTGTTGCTGTGTTTATTGTAGAACCATACTGTTCGATGGTCGCTAGTTCCCAGATGGCTACCCACTTCTACATCTGTGATCCTCTCCTCATCTCCATTTGAGAGAACCAGGTCTAAGATTTGTCCTCTCTGGTGTGGGCTCCAATACTAGTTGTCTACATGCCCCTGTAGGGCATCTAGAATAACCCCACTCTTAGAAGTGGCTGCTGCAACTGCACTCCAGTTAAC
The DNA here is from genome assembly GCA_016271365.2 of Neoceratodus forsteri. Taxonomy (NCBI): domain Eukaryota; kingdom Metazoa; phylum Chordata; order Ceratodontiformes; family Ceratodontidae; genus Neoceratodus; species Neoceratodus forsteri. The sequence goes on from CM057453.1 coordinate 657,504,224, forward strand.
ATCTGGCATATTCAGATCACCCATCAGCAATATCTCCTTTTTCTGCCATACTAAGTATACTTTCTATCATTTCCTTGTCCATTTCCTCCCCTGAGAAGGGGTCTGTATACAACCCTGTGCAGGATTGTGGTGCCATAGCCAGTCTCCAAATTTACCCACAGTGCTTCTTCTCCTCCTGTTTACCCTTTTGTTCTGTTGCTTTGATTCCTTCCCTATGTAAAGAGCTACTCCTCCTCCTTTTACCCTCCCTGTCCCTCCTGTAGATAGTGTATCCGGTATGTTTACATCCCAGTCATGGTTTTGTGTGTACCATGTTTCTGTGACTGCCACGATATCTGGATGTTCCTCCTCCATCAAGGCCACTAATTCAGGAAGCTTGTTACTCAGACTAGGGGCATTGGTACTATTGTTCTCCATTTTTGATGTCTTTACTTTCTGTTGCAGCATCCCCCACTGACCTTTCTACCTCGGTCTTTTTCCCATTTGGTACCCTGTTTTGTAGGGAGAGGCTGGGATTTTTCTGCTGCTATCAGTGCCTCCCCTTGACTAGTTTAAAAGCTTGCCAATGAGCATTTAAACCGATTGCTCAAAAGACTTTTTCCCTTCCTGGACAGATGCAGACCATCCTGCCAGTATAGGCTGGTGTCCTCCAGGTGGAACCCCAGTCCCCAATGAAGCCAAACCCTGTGCTCCACACCATTTTTTCAACCACTCATTAAACTGCATGGTGCAAGTACCCTTGCCTCACTCATGCCATTTACAGGCAGCACCTCTGAGAAGGATACTGTGTGTGCTACTTGTCTTGGCCCTCCCAGTTCTACAAAGTCCTTCTGAACTGCTGTAAGCTCATGTTGAGCCAAGTCATTTGTCCCTAGGTGGACAATGACATCCAGCTCAGACTCCCGTGCAGCTGTTCTCGTGATCCTGAGGATCGCTTCCTGTCCCTCCAAGCCATGGCACCAGGCAGGCACTTTACTTCAGTTTCTCTGCTCCCCCAGTTCTATCCTCTAATAATTGAGTCCCCACCATGAGCTGCTTCCTTTCCTTGGCATCCTCTGCCTCCTTCCTGTGGGCCTCCTTGTGACAGGTGTCCTCAGCCTCCCTAATCTCCTCCGTGGGTGCACCCATAGGAGACTGTCTCCCCAGAATGAGTGTATGGATTGTGGAGTGGAACAACTGACTGGGTGTGCCTCTGTTCCACCCTCCTCCCACCCTCCCTGAGCCCACAGTGGTCCAACTGCTGTGCTTTCTTTGCAACCTCTGGAGGTAGTGATGGTGGCTCTGGTGCTCCCTGGATGGGGGTTCCTTCCCACCTCCAGTCTGGCCTGTAGGAAGGTTTTCTTACTGCCTGTCCAGTGTGGCCTGAAGGCGGCAACTTCCTGCCGTGAGGGCATAGAGCTGTCTGCAAATAGGGCAGCATCTCAGCCTCCAGAAAGACTCCCGAAGACTGCTACCCCACAGCCATTACATTGCACTACTCCCACATGACTATGTACTTTTTGTGTGTGTGTGTGTGTGTGTGTGTGTGCTTGTGTGAGTGATTGGTTTGTTATATAGAAATATATATATATTATACAATGTGTGCGTATATTTTCAGTGCTGTGTGCTAGAGAGGATATGACATTGATATGCACCTTGCACTTTGAGGAAATGATGTCAGAACCCCAGGTATAAAGGAACTATTTCCGGGGGTGGGGTGAGGGGTGGGAAGGGGTTGGGCCCTAAACTGTGCCCCTCACAAAACAATCAGCTAAGAGCTCTGACCCACTGCTGCGATGAGTGCCTTCCTGTCTGCAAGATACTATACACAACAATTTGACAGAGAAATCCCTGCTACTCAAACAGAGAAAAATCCAGACATTCAAGTCAGACACAGGTAAACCTCCCAGCCCCAAAACAGCCTGGTGGTTTGTGCTCTGAAAGCAGTCAGCCCAAAATAAGTGAGCTGTGCTTTGAACTCTTCCTGCACTGAAAATCTTAAAATTGTAACAAGACTGTCTTTTCCTGATAATTGTAAATTCCTTATTTCACCTTTCAGTTAGAAGCAGCCTCCACCGGCAGTATATCTGCTACAATGCAAAGACAATTGAAAGGTTCCCTCCCTCTGTTGTGAGCACAACTTGCTTTCTTGCAAATCCTATGTTCAGTATTGCAGTTCCCAACAAGAGATAGTTTGACTAGGAAAATTAAGTCCAGTGTTGCAGCTTGCAGCCAGAGGTAGCTTCACCTGAAGACTATGTGGTTATCTGATGAGCCTGCTAAAATTAGTACTTTTATCAAGGTCTGTAAGATTCTTCCAGAGCTATTGGCTGTTAAGTAGCTATGATGTAAGCACTTCCTGACACAGTCTGCCTTGGCCTTATAAGGCACTAGAGGTAAACAAAGAAAAACAGTTTTCACCCCTAGGGACTGTCTGGGTCCAATACACAGCCTGTAACCTTCTCTCAATTCAGGGCTTATGACAAATTCTTAGCCCAGTGAATACCACAGTATTACATATATTGCAATGCAAACAGTCAATCACTAACTCCAATCAAGTCAGAAGGGCAGAAACACAGAAAACAGTAAAATCTTAACAATTGTAACAAGTAAAGCAAACTCCACCTCCCTCTGTTGATTGAAAGACTGCCTTTTCTGATAATTCTAAGTTGCTTATTTCACCCTTCAGTTAGAAGTATCCTCCACTTGAAGAATATTAACTTTCCTAAGGAATCTGCTTTCAAACTAAAGACAATTGTAAATTGTAAAGTTCACTTCCTCTGTTGTGAGCACTACTCACTTTCTTGCAAATCTTAAGTCCAGTGTTGCAGCTTGCAGCCAGAGGTAGCTTCACCTGAAGACTATGAGGTGGACCCTTAGGTGCCCATCTCTGGTCCCCAATATACGCTTTCATTTCTCTCTCTCTCTCTCCACCTCCATATGGTGGTATAACTTAAAGGTGCACTATATGAAACAGGTGCCAGATAGCAGTAGTAACTTAAATCAAGTAAATACACGGTGCATAAAGAAAAGTCAGTTACTTACAGTAAATCAGCTGATTTAGTATAAGCAACTGACAGGTTTTTAATGTGCACTGTGTGTTTTGTTTGATTAATGTTAGTACCAGTATGCAGTACCTGTTTCACATACTGAAACCTGCCTGCTCTCTGTAGAACTGTAACCCCTTCCAAGCCTATTGTTTTAAGGTATAGTTGCCAACAACTCTCTACCTTCCTCTCTACCAAATCCTCTACCTTCTCTACCCTTGGTTCCTGTTACCTCCTGTTGACTCCACTAAAACACACTGTATTGATATCCTATGTTTTTCTGATGTTCTAGTTATTTCCTGAACAATGTTAACTTCACCAACCCTGTATGTGGTAAACCGTTGATCTCATTTGTCCTCCTGTATCCTCAAAAAAAAAAAACTGTACACTGTTTCTCTGTACTAAGTTGTTATCACTGTATTGTCTTCTCTGTGACGAGGTACCTTGTAAACGAGCCTCTGGCTCAAAGGTTGTAAACTGATGCTTAATAAATAAATAAATAAATAAACATGGGGGGCCCAACTCCATATCAGAATTTACAAGTGCCCCAGCAGTGTGGGACAGGTCCTCATCATCACCACTGTCCCCAGCCCCCATCCTGAATCTCCCACTGAGCATCCACCACCCATACCCCCTTACCCTATACTTACCTGCCAAGGTCTATGCTGTCATCCTCTGTGGACTGAGACATGTCTGCACTCTTCAATGCCGAATCATTAACTGAGGAATTCAGATAAGTGCCGTATAATGTATTTCAATAGCATTTTGAACTTATGTTCATAACCCACGTCATTTTGGAATTTGTTCACCAAATTTTCAATGTGCTTTTGGCACCCCACCTCATGAACATTGTGTGATAGTTTGTTAAACAGGCACAGAAAGTGATTTCTTGATCACTGCACAAAATCATCTTTCAGGCCCGATTAATGAAATTTCACTAACAGTGTTCATGAGGCGGGTCCTAAAATGCCATGTTGAAAATTTGGTGAAAAATTTTCCAAAATGCCCAAGTTACAAGTGTACATTTACGCTTTTGTCCACACATGCATACTTTTGTTAATTTTTCATGTTTTACTCCAAATTGTCAAAATAGCCATTTTTTCACACCACCTCATGAAAATTACCACTGCAATTTTTACATTCGCCCAAAATTGTTTTCTCACCTGTGACGAGAATGGTGTTCCGCAGGGATTTGAACATTTTCACCAACCAGGTTCATGAGGTGGGGTCATGAAAGATTATATTGAAAGTTTGGGGTCAAAATATTAACAAACAAAGAATTTAGTAAGTAACATTGTTTGCAGGGCAGGTATGTTTGTTGCACCACTTAGTGACCACATTGCCTTACCGTGCCAATGACCTAAGTTCAGGTTTCAAAACAGTGAGCTGGTTTAATGGGACAAGGCTGATGGGGAAGGCGCTGTAGCATCAGCAGCAGCCCCTGCCTGGGTAGGGATGGAGTATTTTGTCACAGATGCAACATCCTGTGTTGGGTCAGGAGCCTTCCCTACAAGGTACTGACATGTGTGCTAGGGCCTGCTGGGCCCATGCACTGGGTCAGAACTGTCTCCAATATTGTATCTGTCTTATTCCTGCCCAGGTCCCAAAGGGTCCTGCACAAATGAAGGTGCAAAGAAGGAAATTCATTGCAAAAAACTATGTTAATGCAGACATTAGGGTTCAAGAACGCTAAGCACACAAAGAAGGGAAATGAAAAACTTTAGGGATTGGGGTGTCTGGAGTATTGACAAATCAGTGGTGGAGTCATTCTTGGAGTTGTCAACCCTAATGCCCACCACACCCCCAGCCCATAACTCCTGTCCAAAGCCCAAGGTACAGCTCCAAGCTTGTGCCTCATTGTGATCCAGTATGGCCAACATAATCTCTTATAGCTTTCACACAGGACCCTGCAAATCCTGCATGAAGACATCACATTTGAGCTCATTTGATCAGGAGAAGGAGATTTCTTTGACTGGGTGACCAAAGTAGTTGATCAGGGAGGGGCTGTGGACATGGCCTACCTAGACTTTAGCAAGGCATTTGACACAGTCCCACACAAAAGATTAATATACAAGTTAGCCAGCCTGGGAGTGGGTCCCAAGATGACAGCCTGGTAAAGAATTGGCTGGAGAATAGGACACAGAGAGTAATAGTAAATGGAGTCCACTCTGAAAAAGGGGGTTAGTAGTGGGGCACCGTGAGGGTTCAGTATTAGGTCCGGTCCTCTTCAATGTCTTTATAAGCGACATTGCAGAGGGACTGGAAGGAAAAGTATGTCTCTTTGCAGATGACACAAAGATCTGCAACAGAGTTGATGCACAAGGTGGGGTGGAAAGGATGAGAAGGGACTTGCAAGGTTAGAGGAATGGTTAAATGTATGGCAGCTTAGATTCAATGCTAAGAAGTGCAAGGTAATGCACCTGGGAAACAAAACCCAGGGATGAGTACACAATGGGGGTGAGATACTAACAACAACAAAAATGGAAAGGGACCTGGGGGTAGTCATATCAGATGACCTAAAGGTGGGCAAGCAATGTGAGAGGGCAGCAAGGAGGGCTGGGGAATACTGGGATGCATAGGGAGAGGCATCACCAGTAGAAACAAGAAGTTATCATCCCTCTGTCAGACAGCTGGTGAGACCACATCTGAGTACTGCGTGCAGTTCTGGAGACCTAATCTCGCAAAGACATAGACAGGATGGAAGCTGTCCAGAGGAGGGCAACTCAAATGGTGCAGGGTCTGCACCGGAAGACATATGAAGAGAGACTTAAGGAGCTTAATATGTATAGCCTCGAGGAAATGAGGGAGAGGGGGACATGATAGAAACTTTCAAGTACCTCAAGGGAATCAACAAAGTCCAAGAGGTAGCATCTTTCAAAAAGAGGTGTTCAAGAACAAGGGGCACAATTTGAAGATAGAAGCCGGGCGGCTCCAGAGGTAATTTAAGGAAGTATTTTTTCACAGAGAGGGTTGTGGATGTATGGAACAGCCTTCCAGAGGAGGTTGTGGAGTCAAAAACAGTGGTGGAATTCAAGCATGCATGGGACAGTCATAAGGCAATTCTAGGGGTGGGGGTAGGAAGAAGTAGGCTGCTGGTTAACTAGGATCTGCAACTTATCCATCAGGTAGGGAAATGGGCAGACTGGGTGGGCCAAGCGGTCCTTATCTGCCGTCAAATTCTATGTTTCTATAAGGGTAGGATTAGGCTGACAACCCCAAGGCAGACCCCACCACTGACTCACCAATACTCTAGAGACCCAAATCCCTAATATTTTTTCATTTCCTCTTTGTGCACTTTGTTTTCTTGAACCCTAATGTCTGCATTAATGTAGCTTTAGACATTTTTGTTCTTAAATGTTATTTAAAACTGTCATGAGATTTGTACACCAATACACAAAAGTAGTGTTCTACTCCTATACCTATAGAGTACTCACTGGTTACTCTCCATGGTGGACTGCCTACGTTTAAGAGACTGAAACATAACATTTTTATATTTAAGTCTATAACTTCACAAAGGTTGCTTTAATCAGTTAACTTACTGCTCTGTCTTATCAGTATGCTAATTATAAGGCTTTAGAGTGTGGATTTTAGTCACTTGGCTGCAGCATGTCCAGCACGCTCTGTACGGTGATTACTAGTATACTGGGCCTCAAATCTGGTGGGTTTTATAGCAGTGCTGTTGAGGGCAGGATTCTGCTGATCAGGAGACAGAACACTGTATAGACATCATGACATCTATCTGCTCCACTGCCTAGTCTGTATGCTGTTGCCTTGCAATGACGTGCAATACCCGACATTGCTACAGCTCAGGGCACCTCAGATTCACATTGTATATGCAGGTATCACTCTCAACCTCAAATCAGCACCTTGTGTAGAAACTGTATTTATTTCTTTACCAAAATCCAGATTTCCAAATTGCACACACCACCTCGAGGATGTCTGGGCCAACCATCCCTCCAGCTCATATAGAGGAATGTCCAGGCCTCAGATAATATATAAACTAAAAACCTCAAAAGAGTCTCTGCACACTATACCACACCACCTTCACACAAATAACCAAAATGGTTCAAAGTGCATAAAATATTTTATTTTAGCGTAACAGTAGTGATAATATTTTCAGACAGCAGGAGTGGTAAGATGCAAATGTTTAGCATGGAGTGCACTTTGTCAGTGCACAAAGAGTGCCCCCTTAAGTGATGCTATATACACTACAAACAATTAAAGTGAATTGTGTCAGTAACCACAGCATGAACATTAGTACAATTAATTAAAAGCTAACACTAACTAAAGGGAGAAACAAATCCTAATTCTAAGATAGTACATATCTGTAATATCACATTTCGTAGTAACTTTGCTTCAATGTACACTTAGCAACCAAACTATAAGTTGAGCAATGAAGTATAAATTTCTTTACGTACCTTCAAATAACCTGATGCGTGATAAACTCAAAGTTTGCTTCTAAGGGACCCCTGTTCCCATTTCGCTATCATTTAAAATTGCAAAGTACCTACCATAAGTGACATTCAAACTTGTTCTTGCTTTAAACAGTTCTTTCTTGAGTTCTGCTTTAATGAAGGCATGCACACACAGAGCAGGAGGAAACACAAAGAATAAGCAGAAAACACGTTAGTACAGCATCTCACTATAAAAAGGATAAAAATCAAATAGTTCATTCCATCCCTTTGGTGGAGTCATTGTGTCACAGTTATAAATCCACATGGACTCTCTTCTCAAAATCATTTTATGTAAGGCACCACCTCTTTTCAATGGGATTATTTTCTCTATCCATCTAAATTTAAACTGGTGACCCCTCCCCACCACTAGTCCTGTATGTTCTCTGCCAATGTATTGTCTAGAACACTGTTTTTTATACTCCATAAGTTTTTGCCAATGTAAACCTTAAATTTTCTTTTTATCTTTCCTATATATAATGCCCCACAGGTACTTATCACATCATATACCACATTCTCTGTATCAGATGTGGTAAAGAGTTATATGTCAAAGTTATTTTCAGAATATAGATTAACAAATTTACTCCAACTCTGGACTGCATTACAACATTTACATTTGCCACATGAAAAGGTGCCTTTATCTGGTGGTACCCATGATATAGTGTATAGTGAGGGTTTATTCCACAGGGATTTCCATGTCAGTTGAAACCTTCTTGTGTCACAGTACAATGGTCATGGAATGTGAGTGCGTATTTTAGGGTACAACAAAGGTTCCAGTTGATTGAAATTGTCAAGGCAGCTGAGTGTTTTCATGGCACTGCCACGTGAGCACAGCAATTAGTTCAAGTTCTGAAAAGAAACCGCTGGCACGCTCACTGCTCCTGTGGGGAGTGATGTGAAAACACTTTAATTTTAAAGAATAAATCAATAAAAAGTAAACAAAAAACTACAAACTATCAAAAATATTGGTTGTGCAACCACATGCCAAACCAGCCTGCACTGCCACCTCAGAGTTCTGATTATATCAGACTTCTCAAGCTTTCTCTTGAGGTCTGATGTAATCAGAATCCTCTATGGCTCGAGAGCTTAAAATGGCTGAACTGCCTTAAACCCGTTTTAAGCTCCCGAACTTTCGATATGCGTTCACACTGTAACCACGGTTAATATCGTTACAACCAGAATTTAGAATCATATAAAACCCTGCCAAAGTGATCTTTAGCATGGTTTTAAGCGAAACACGTTGCCTTTAATCCATGTTAACAGCAGTGTACGCAAACTGTGCTGTAACACGGGTTAAGGCAACCCATCCTATGGGGAAAGTATTTTTAAGCAACAGGATTTAAAAAAGTGCCTAGTAGCCCTTGAAACACTGGTTCTGATGATGTACTTTTCCCCTATCGCCTTCGGTTTCCCGTTCATGGGTATCCCATCATGCATTGCAGCACACTGTGGTACCCATAATGCTTAAACTTGGTGCCGCAGTCATGCCTGGGAACCTGCTTCTCCTAGCATGGTTGTCAGAATGCAGTGTGGACTCTCTGACAACTAGGTTAGGGACCGATTTATAAAACAATTTTAATAACGTTTTATAATCGGTTGCTAGTGTGTACAGGACCTGAGGCAGCACAAGCTAATTGTACATTGCCCAACCAGCATTCTCTATGTTGTTCTCTTCACATTTGTTTTTGAAAATGTGTGTTACCTATTACCAACAGTTGTGACGCCTTTGTGTACAAACCAGGGTTTTGACTGGGTATACAGTCTCAGATCAGGGTCTGACTTCAGTAAGTCCCAGTGTCACTCTATTATTTGATGGGTTTCTTAGAAAAAAATAGAATAAGGTTTTAAACAATGTAACACTTTATTTTTTACATCCATGTCAGACCTTTGAGGTATACTTACACATTTCCCACTGCAGATTCTCCATCCTTTCATCCTCTCCCAGTCTCACCTTTGTTTTTGTTTCCACATTTTTAATGGCAAATTCAGGATACCCTCTGTCATGAAATCTTAGTGCTAACTCTTCACTTCTAGGTCAATATCTGTGGTGAAGATTATTTTGTTCTGACCAATTGACTACTTGGTATATTAACCTGGGAGTGGTACAATGACAGCTGTTAAAAGGTAACAATGAGTTACTGTCCGCTTCCTTAGAAAACAGATCTAATTGAAGTCCCCTACCCATCTTTTGTCATCCTTACATCCAAAATGTGATTGTTTCACACTGTAATTTGTTGTGTTCCAGGGTGGCCATTAGGAAAAGGCAATGAATGGGCTCTGCAAGTCTCCAACGTCTGATGCTCCTTTTGTATTTTTTCAGTAGGAGGCTCATAACTATCTGATTGTGTACTCTGCATTTTTTTTTTCAGCATGCAACTCTAGTGTTTGACTTTGTGTTTGTTTCATAAATGGTTCGACAAGCTGGAGGTCCCATAACTTTTGGCTGAAGTATGACAACTTATAAATGTTGGGGTTTGACACAACATGCATTTAACTTTGAGTCTGTCTCTGTCCAGTAAAAATACTTAAAAACAGAATTTTCTGAGCCATTGTTGTGCAGCCAGGTCTGATGTCCGATGTCTGACTGGTGTTCTAAATAAAACTACTGACAGCACTCACACCAACACCTCCTAACCTCTGAACATGCATGTGTCAAACTGCCCTTAAGTCAAATATCTGATCGGGATGGATATGTTGAAAAGCACAAAATCGATTGATCAATTTATCGGGTCAGATATCCTTACATCCCTAAACTTTATATTACACTTGAAGCATGAATAACGTTTGAAAGTACTGCTTTAAGTTGCAATAATTCTTTAAATATTAGGACTGCCAGTCTGGAGAAAGCTTTTACAGCAAAATGTTGGCACTTTGGTGGTGTCAAAGAATAATACAGCAATTATGAAAATTATTACTAGCCTAGTACTGTGTGACTGGTGAGTAAAAGCTGAACCCCTCATTTGTTTAATATTGTTTACTGGGCCTGTTTCAGTATTTTCTCACCCTTTACTTGCTATATGGCAGAGTCCATTTTTCTTTATTTTACATGGTGATTGCCTAGGATTTCAATTTTTGAATCCTTAGAAAAATAGAAACACTTTCTGGTGGTTAAATCATATCATGTCACAATTCACATCAGTCTATTATCCTGTGGGTTCAGAAGAGCTATGTATTCTTTAATGTACTGGGTCATAATGCTGTACGCTTAATAGCATACGACATTATAGCTAACCCGAAATAGCATTATCTAGGACAGCGAATGGTACAATCACAGTATACTACTGTATGCAGTATTGCACCATTTATACACTCAGGCAGAGGATAAGAACTCTGCTGGGAGTGGGTTCTCTGAGCAGCTGCCGTGGCTCACTGGACAGAGCCACAGCAGCAGGAACCAGGCACTGCGTCTGGGACTGGGTTTGATTCCCAGTCCCAGAAATTTTATTTTTTAAAGACTTTATGCGCTCCCAAGTTAGACCCCCTCCTGGAGTTAATAATCTTTAGTGGGGGCAGTCTGGGTGCACAAACCCCACAATAGGGGGGTGTGGGTGTGGAGCCCCACAGAAAAGAGTCATGCTGCATGGCATAAATCACACTGTATTGGTGATTTAGCCATGCAGCATAATGCTAGCGACATTTTTACCCCATGCCATTCTTTAATACCTTTACAATACTTACACCTTTTACATTTTTGCAGCCAAGTGGTTATCTGGGTAGCCAGGTGTGAGGCTTCATTATTGGTTGTACCCAGTGCACCAAAATATCCCAAGATTTAGAGCCCTCCTGTATGTTACTCTGGGTGGATTCTGTACAACATCTTGCAGTCTTGGATCTGACCTAAGAACTGGCTAGTTCTTCAGGATCTGAGATTGCTAATTCTGTATTCATTTAGTTGTTCACGTATCAGCATTGTTATGTCTGCACTGTGAGTCACCTTTTGCACTATCACCTTAAAAACAGTTTGAAACTGTGCTGTATAAATGGAGAAATGGAGGTGCTCAGAAGGGGTTGCTAGACCTTGAAAAAGCCCACCTAGAGTGAAATGTTGAGCAGCTGACAGTGGGTCTGTGCAATTCTCCCTTGTACACACTGATGCTTCTCCACAATTAAGTAAGCTTTTAGCAATTAATTATATAAGAGGCTGTTTCAGCTCTTCATTTCTCATGCTGTATGCCAGGATTGTGTGCCTCTGTACTACCCCAAAGGTTGCCAGCATGCACATCAGGGAAAACCTCAGGGAGGAAAGTTAAACCCCATCACCCCATACACAGTCAGCTGGCTTGCTGACCAAGCTACCTGGCTGACCACTTCCTGTCCTTGTCCCCCTGTCCCCCTCCCTCCTGGAGCCTTCCGTGCTGGATCCTTTGTCCTGTCCAGGCAAGGTCTCCAGCCAATGCCCAAAGGGGCCATAAATCAACCCAAGAGGCTGCCCCAGCCCCAGGAACCCAATTGCTGGCAAAAGCCAGGTCAGCCCCAAGCTAGAAATGATCTTCCCTGCAGCCAGAGGGCAGTTCTGGATTGGGTGGCTGACAGAGTGGAGAGCACCAGAGTACTGATGTCTGGAGGCTTACCTGATGCTCGTGTCCGTAGCTCCTTGGTGGCTGCTCCTCTGTAGCCAGTGGTCCTCAGAGGTCTCCAGCAGCAGCAGCAACAGTAGCAGCCATCTTACAGCTCCTTGAGGGGTCTAGCAGTCCCCAGATATTCAGCAGCAGCCAGCCTAGTGGGGTGGGCTCCTTCCCTCATTTTCCCCTTGGGTTGGTGGTTTTCTTTTGTCCCTGTTGCCCCATGGGCTGGGGTGGGGTCATTTTGAGTGCCTTGTGGTGCAGTCTTCCAGGAGCTTCCCTTGTAGTCCCCTTGTCCCACCCCATTTACTGTCTCCAGCCCCAGCTGTTGGTTGACAGGTTGTTGCCCTGCCTTGTTTGGCAGCAGTGGTGTGGCGTTTTGGATTGGGGTTATTTTTCCCATTCCTCTTGGTCTTGGTTACCCCTTTGCTTTCTCCCTCCATTGGTGTGGTTCCTCTTGATGCCTCTCATTGGCCTTCTGGCAGTAGTGGGCTATGTGCCCCTGGAGAGGAAGGAAGGAGGACCACACTTTACTTCCTCCCCTTTAATTTGGGGACATGCCACACTTTTTAAAATGTTATTCTTGGCGGTGTTGCCCTCTCGCTGGCTCTTCGACCATGTCTGGCCATCTCTCGGTGCTTGCCATACACCCCTGATCAGAACAAAATCCCTTCTTGGTGAGAGCGATGGTAGTGAGGAACTTCCACCCTTCCCCTTCTGCATCCCTTTGGGTGCAACTGCAGCCGTTACAGGAGCTGCCGATTCATACTGCATCTGAAGAGGGAACTGTTTTGCTGCTGGACAACAGTGTGCTAACAAAAAGTGCATCCTGGCAGAAACAACCACCCAGAGTGCTAGAGTTCTGCCCTCGAGACTTCACAGGGTAACGGAGGCATCGGGTGGAAGCACAGCCCCTGACCTCCACCACTGACTCCACCAATGATCAGGATGAGATCCAGAGACCTGGACCAGGTGGTAAGTGGGCTGTAAGCCAAAACATTATTTCATTTAGCACTGGAGGCACCAGAGAGGGGTTAAAACGGTACAAAAGTGGGTAGAGTGCCCACAGGTAAATAAATAAAAGGGATACAGTGGATTTTAGCCCTGGAGACATAGTTTTGTCACCAGATCAGCTCCTCATGAAAAGGGGAAGTCAGAGGTGTAAGAGAGGAGGGGCGGGTTGCAGAACTGGGACTGCTACCTTAGAGCAGAAGAGGTGGAGATAAGGCCTATGTCCTGCATGGCTTGACTACAGCCAGGAAGTTAATATTTGCTGAGGGGTGGGCGCAGACTGGGCCCACTGGTATAGCCCAGCTACCACTCCTCATACATGTACAAACAGTGTGAGGCCGGCCCCTGGCAACCACCTCCAGGCCTGCCAAGCCCAACAGATCCCTCAAGGATTTCCAGGGCCAGTGCAACACTTCAGAGAAATCACCCCAGAGGATCTAGCCTCTTCCCTGGGAGCCCGACCACCCCTCTCTCGGCCATCCCAGTTTTTCCCTAAACTTCTTGCTGACAGCTGGTGTAACCTGCAGACCTAGGGATGGTCAGGCCTATGCTGTGCTACCACCCAGACCCTGGCCTTAGGTAAACCCAGTACCTGGTAAACACAGAAACATAGACTTTGATGGCAGATAAGGACCGCTTGGCCCACCTAGTCTTCCCATTTCCCTACCTAGAGGATAAGCTGCAGATCCTATTTAACCAGCAACCTATTTCTTCCTACTCCCACAAAATTGCCTTATGTCTGTCCCATGCATTCTTGAATTCTCCCACAGTTTTAGACCACACAGTCTCCTCAGGAAGGTTGTTCCATGTGTCCACCACCCTCTGTGTGAAAAAATACTTCCTCACATTGCCCTGAGCCATCCCCTCTGTCTTCAAATTGTGTCCCCTTGTTCTCTGCACATCTCTTTTCTGAAAGATGCTACCCTCTTGGACTTTGTTGATTCCACTGGGGTACTTAAACATTTCTATCATGTCCCCTCTCCTTCTTTCCTCAAGGGTATACATATTAAGCTTCTTTAGTCTCTCCTCATATGGCTTCTCTTGCAGACCCTGCACCATTTTAGTTGCCCTCCTCTGAACTGCCTCCATTCTATGTCCCTGCGAGATGGGGTCTCCAGAACTGGACACAGTACTCTAGATGGGGTCTCACCAACTGTCTGTACAGGGGGATAAGAACTTCCTGTTTTCTGCTGGTGATGCCTCTCCTTATACATCTCAGTATCCCCCAGCCCTCCCTACTGCCTTCTCACATTGCTTACCAATCTTAAGGTCATCTGATATGATTACCCCAGGCCCTTTCCATTTTGTTGTTGTTACTACCCCCCATTGTGTAATCTTCCCTGGGTTTTGTTTCCCAGGTGCATTATTTTGCACTTCTTTGCATTGAATCAAGCTGCCATACTTCTGACCATTCTTACAACCTTGCCAAGTCCCTTCTCATCCTTTCCACGCCTCCTTGTGTATCAACCCTGTTGCAGATCTTTGTGTCATCTGCAAAGAGGCATACTTTCCTTCCAGCCCTCTGCAATGTCACTTATAAAGACATTAAAAGGACTGGACCCAGTATTGAACCCTGCGGTACCCACTAGTAACCCCTCTTTCTTCAGAGTGGACTCCATTTACAATTACCTTCTGTGTCCTGTTGTCCAACCAATGTTTTACCCAGGCTATCAACTGGGACCCACTCCCAGGCTGATTAATTTGACTATTAATCTTTTGTGTGGGACTGTGTCAAATGCCTTGCTAAAGTCTAGGTAGGCCATGTCCACAGCCCCTCCCTGGTCTACTACTTTGGTCACCCAGTCAAAGAAATCAATTAGATTCATCTGACATGATCTTCCCGCTGTGAACCCATGCTGCCTAGGGTCCTTTGCCCCACTGGCCTCTAGGTACTCAACAATTCTTTCCTTTAGAAGTGATTCCATCACTTTCCTTACCACAGAGGTCAAACTGACAGGTCTGTAGTTCCTTGCCTCTGTCTTGCCCCACTTTTGTGAAGGGGAATCACATCTGCCTTCCTTCAGTCCTCAGGTACCACCATCCTCCCATGATTTGTTAAAGGGTAGTCAGTGGTGTCACTAGTTCTCTCTTAATTCTTTTAGAATTCTGGGGTGAGATTCCATCTGGCCTCATTGCTTTGTCCACCTTCAGTGTTAGGAGTTCTATCAGAACCCTTTCTTCTGTGAAAGGACTGGGATCGACCCCTATCCAGAGTGCTTCTGTTAATTGGATTAGGACACCTCCCCACCTCCTCTTTTGTGAATACTGAACAGAGTATTCATTCAGTATCCCTGCTTTTTCACTATCCCTCTCTGCCCACCCATTGCCCATTTTTTCAGCCTCACTATCCCTCCCTTCATCTTTCTACGCTCCCTGATATACCTCTAAAGGTTTACCCTCCTTCTCAACCGGTTAGCTCTTTTTCCTCAGTTTGGGCCTTTGCTATTCTGACTACCCTCCCTACTTCCTTCTGCCTTAACTGGTACAGTTCTCTGTCCTGCTCCTTCTGTGTTTTCTTATACTTCCTAAATGCTATCTTTTTCCCTAACCTTCATCGCCACCTCTTTTGAGGACCATAGTGTTTTTTCTTTTATTTTGATTTGTTTATTTGCTTTACACAAGGCTTGTTGCCTCTGTGATGGCAGTTTTGATATCTCCCCATTGTTGCTCCACCCTTCTTCTAGCCTGTTTGCTAGTGTTTTCCAAGGCACTCTCCCATCTTACCAAAGTCAGCACTCCTGAAGTCCAGAACCCTCACTTTTATTTATTTGCTTTTGATGACGGTGGGTGCACTAGACATAGAGATGCCTATTTTCAGTCATGACCCAGGAGCATACAAGTGAAAGATACATGAAGAGTACAATGAGCAGTGCAATGTGATGCAGCACAAGGAGAGGTAGTCAATGGGATAGTCAGCAATACAAACAAATTAGTAACTGGGTGATATGCAGAGATTAGACAATGTCAAAACAATATAAGCAGTACAGTTAGGAAAAGTAAAACTAAACAAGACAAGTGCCAATAAGTTGTACTGGAGCTGGCAGGAAAGTGCATAAAAACAGTAAGTGCCATCTGAAGTGCAATATAGAGAAAAGAGGTGGGAGGGAGGAGGTGGGAGACAGGGTGAAAGGGGTGAGAGGGAAGAAGGTGAGTACAGGAAGAACAAGGTAGAAAGTGGAAGGATTGAATGGGTCAGGGTGAATGGAAGCATGTGCAGGGATTTGAGGCCAGTAGATGTTCACAGTGGAGTTTCTTGAAACCGGCATGGGTGGGAGCTAGGTGAATAGTTTGGGGATAAATTCCAGTACTTAGGGCAGAGTAGGAGAAAGCATGTGTATCCATAGTGGTTTACATCTAGGGATGAAGTGAGAACATTGTCATTAGATCGGAGACCATAGGAGGGTTTGGGAGTGTAGCAAGGAGGCGAGGGATTTGGGGAGACCTGATGTAGTTATACCATCAAGTAGGGCCAAGGTCTAGTTGCTAGTGGGCAGAAGAGCAGGGCCATTTTAGATCAGCATAAAGCTGAGAGTGATGTTTGAAATCGGACGATCCAGAGGCATAGCAGCAGATGCTATTATAGGTGGTGTTCCATCTATGGAGGGAGGTCTTAGAGGCTCCAGGTATGTGACTGAGCAATAAGCCAGGGCCGGGAGCAGTATGCCTTGAGCCACAGCAAGCCTGGCAGATGGCATAAGGGCATAGCTAGTATGGAAATACCTCTGATTTTTGCATTGACCGATTTGCAGGTGGTGGTGATATGAGGTCAAAATCCAGGGATTAAGTCTAGGAGAATACCCAGGTATTTGAAGGAGCTGGTGCTAACTACCGGGAACCATCGGCACACAAAATTTGAAAGGAGTTGTGATTCAATTTGAGTCTAGCTGGAGAGCGAAAAGCATGGAGTGTGTTTTGCTTGCATTAAGAACAAGATTGTTTTCAATTAGGCAGGACTGAATATTTGGAAGCCACTGGTTGGAGGCCGTTAATACCAACGATATTACTTCCACTACGGTAGATGACAAGGTCATCCGCATACAACAAGGAAGAGCAGTCTGGTGCAAACGATGGGAGGTGATTTATAAAATACAGAAAAGCAGCAGGCCAAGTATGGAGCCTAGAATTCCCATAAGTATGAGAGAAAGATTGGACATAGCTGAGTTAAAGCTACAGCCTGCATCCAGTTGGATAGGTAGCTATTGAACCAGGCAACTGTTTGGTGGAGAAACCAAGCGAGCGGAGTTTAGTAAGGAGAAAGGTGTGGTTAACCAGGTCAAAGCCTTAGTTAAGTCAATGAAGATAGCACCTGTCAAGAAGCCAGATGCGTTGCACCATAGATGTCATTTATTAGTTTTAGGATGGCAGTGGTAGTACTGTGGCCTTCTGCGGAAGCCATGCTGGGAACCTCGAGGAGGTTATGCTTCAGTAGGTATGCTGTGGTTTGGGTTGCCACTAATTTTTCCAGGATTTTGTTGAGCACAGAGAGAATGGCAATAGGTCGATAGTTAGACATGTCTTTAGGATCACCTCTCTTAAGGATCTTCAAATGTTGGGAACCGTGCCATGACATATCAATAAGTTAAAGATTTTCTCTTTAAAGGGAGGTGATGAGAGAGCCAGCGATTGTCAGTAGCCTGGGTTCCAATCCATCAGCACCAGGGCTAGTGCTATCAGAGATGGAGAGTAACAGCTTTAGACCTTCTATTCTGGTGATGGTCTGGAACCGGAATGGTGGGTGAGAGAGTGCAGTTCTGTGTCCATGGAGCTGGAAGTGGGGGACCAGGGGAAGGAGGCAAAGTAGCTCGATAGATCCAAGAAATGGCAGTTTAGTGCATTGGTTATGGTCACCGGATTATTACAATGTATGTTGTTTATCAACATGTCATTATTAGTGGATGTTTTGTTGGCTCCAAGGAGAGTTTTTATGATGGTCCAGAATTTCTTGGAGTCACCACCAGATTTCATTAGTAAGTCCTTGCAGAAAGAGCTTTTAGCTAGGTGAATATTCCTTTTGCAGGAATTCCTCTGGGCTCTATAGACATTAAAATCTGCCTGAAGCCCTGAGCTGTAAACGCCACCATTTTATCCCTTGACCTGAGTTGAGTAGGGAGATCTTTGGTGAGCCACTTTGTTTGTGTTCCCCATATGCGGCGATGTGACTCTGGGAGCATGGACGTCCTGTAGGCATCAAACCTTGCCAGGAAGTAGTCAAGGGCTGATTGAGCATTAGAGGAGGCAAAGATGGGAGACCAGTCAATCACTGAGAGGTCAAACAAAAAATGTGCCTGTGCCTTTGGTATGGCTCGACTCTGTAGCTGAGTTTATAGTGAACCTCACTGTTTGGTGGTCACTTGTTCCCAAATGGCTACCAATTCTAGATCTGAAATCCTCTCACTGTCCCCATTTGAAGTATGAGGTCTAAGATTGCTCCCTCATGAGTAGGTTCAAAATAGCTGTCTGAGGCATGCCACCTGAAGGGCATTGAGAATTTTGGATGTGGCTGCAGCAAAGGTGCTCCAGTTAACATCTGGTACATTAAGGCCCCCAACAACAGTATCTCCCCTTTCTCTGCCATCCTAAGTATGCCTTTTATCATATCCTTGTCCATTCCTCCCCTGACATGGGGGTCTGTATACAACCCCTGTGCGGATTGTGGTGCCATTTCCAGTCTCTAAGGTGACCCACAGTGCCTCCTCTCCTCCCTGTTTACTCTTTTGTTCAGTTGCTTTTATCTCTTCCCTTACATAAAGCTACTCTGGCCCTCTTCTCCCTCCTGTCTCCTGTAGGTTGTGTACCTGGTATGTTAACATTCCAGTCGTGGTTCTCAGTGTACCATGTTTCTGTGACTGCTATGATATCAAGGCATCCCTCTTCCATCAGGCCACTGGTTCAGGGAGCTTGTTGCCCAGACTACAGGCGTTGGTACTCATTACCCTCCATTTCTTGATGGCCTTACCCCTTTTGCCCCATCCTGGTCCTTATTGCATTTGTGACTTTCTCCATTTACCACTCGCTTCTCCCTATTGACATCTCTATGTTGGTGTCTACCTCACTTAGTACCCTGATTTTTGGGAGGCTAGAATTTCCCTGTTCCTCTCCAGTGCCTTTCCTTTGGCTAGTTTAAATGCTTGCCAAGGAAGCATTTAAAACTTTCACTTAGGATCCTGGTTCCCCTCCTGGACAGATGCAGACAATCACACCAGTATAGGCCTGCATCCTCAGGTGGACCCCAGTCCCCAATGAAGCCAAATCCCTGAGCTCTGCACCAGTTTTTCAACCACTGATTGAATCCTATGGTGTGGAGCACCTAGCCTCACCACATGCCATAGACAGGCAGCACCTCCAGAAGGTTACCATATGTGCTATTTGTCTAAGTCCCCTCCCCATCTCCACAAATGATTCTTGCACTGCTCTGATCCCTTTCTTAGCCAGGTCATTTGTCCCTAGGTGGACAATGACATCCAGCTCCCTCCCTGGGCAGCTGCTCCTGCGATCCTGAGGTTGCTCCCTGTCCCTCAAGCCATGGTGCCAGGCAGGCACCTACCTCCCTCTTCCTTCCTCCCCCACTTCTACCTTCCTAACAATGGAGTCTCCCACCAGGAGTTGTTTCCTTCCCTGTGGGGTCCCATGCCACTTTCCTGTGGGTCTCCTTTGTGGAGGTTCCCAGCATCCTCCTTGGTCTCCACTGTGGCTGCCTCCATCGAGAAACCACACTTTTCCAGGGCAGCATAGAAATTGTGGAGAGGTACAACTGGAAGTATCCGCCTCTGTTCCACCACCCTCACCCTCCCTGGGCCCACTGTGGTCCAATCGCTCCTCCTTCTAGGCAACCTCTGAGGCAATGGCAGTGACCCTGGTGGTCCCTGTGTGGGAGAGGGGTCCCACAAATCCTTGCCAACTCAGCCTGGAGATGAGCAACCTCCTCCCTCAGCCCAGAGGTGCCTGCAGATGGGACAACCCGTATTCTCAGAATGTCTAAGACTGCTGCTCCACAGCCACCCACAGCATCACTCCCATCATGTCTTATTTCTGGACCCCTACTGTTGTTTGGAATACTTACTCTTTCCTCTGTTTATTTCTTTTTTTCTCTCCCTACTTACTCTGCTTCTGTGCCCTTTAGCTCCTGATCTTCCTGTTCTGAGACAAAGAAGTTTGTATATTTCTCAGTAGTCTTTTTACTTGCTCAGAGTCAGACCTCCGGCAGCTAGGGGGATGGAAGCTACTCTTGCCCTTCTAGGATGGTGAGTCTTTGGTGGCTCTGTGATCACTCACTTTCTGTTCCCAAACAGGAAGTTCTTGTTGTCAGTCAAATCCTGTGCCCATAAAAGTACAACTGCCTTTGGGTGGGGGGCTGGAGGGGTGGGAAGGGAGGGCAATATAGTCCCAGTAGAGAAGTTTAGTTATACCAGCAGCTCCTTCCTCCTGGTGCTCTGCCTGTTCTCTGGCATAAGCTATCTAGGACAGTGTTTAAATCTGGTTTTAACCTGGTTCCTTCTAGCTAAGCCACTCCTCCTACTTTCAAATCTTTCTACACTTAGTTAATTTCACAGATAACAATTTCTTCAGCCACCTGTGCCAAGCACCTAGATAACTCCCCTACTTTGCAAATCTTTCTACACTGAGTTAATTTCACTGATAATAATTCCCTTCAGCCACCTAACACAGATAACAGATACACCAATAACAATTCACTTCAACTAACTCTGACAAACACACTAACTTTTTATCCTAAATTGAAGCTCCCAGTACAAGAGTTCTAGTTCTTAGTCCCAGTACAGAAGCTTAGTTATACCAGCAGCTCCTTCCTCCTGGTGCTCTGCCTGTTCTCCTGGTAAAGGAAAAGTTGTCATTGTGTAATTGCCATTTTCAGTACTTGTGCGGGTGGCACCCTGGGACACTAATGAACCCAAAGGCTAGACTGTCTGCTTTGGGGCCTAAATGACAGCACCACAGGGCTTGAACTGCCTGCTCTGCACCCATGGAATCATGCTATTTGCACCAGAGCTGAACTTGCTTGTCCTGCACCTTGACCAGTTGGTTTCTGAACTGTTCTGCATTTGGGCCAAAACTGCCTGCCCCAACATTAGCTGTGTTCTGCTACCTCAGTTCTCTTTCCTCCCCCAGCCTGAGCTGTTGCCATGGGGAGTGGACAGACTGCCCAGCTGTGGTAGTCCCATCTCGAACTAATTGCCTACAATGGACTCCAACTGTCTGCACCTCTGAGTCTAGGGGCCACCTCCCTTCACCTGGTCAAGCTTCTAATGTCTTCCACCCAGCCTTCCAACAACTCTGAAGACATTGATGACTGCAGTAGCTAGCATATAAATTGTAAGTTTCCCCAGTATAGTCAGACTAGGATCCACCCGGCTCATGGTGGTGAGGTCCCCTCCACAGTATGTGGTTAGAAAGTTACTCCATTTTATTTTGCTTCTGCTAGGTGGCCATAGCTCCCTTCTTCAGCTAAGTGACAACCCATCAGTGGCTTTTCCAAGAAACCTCCATCATAAAGAAGAACATCGCCTCAACAATCTTCCATCCTTTCATCACCCACACCTTCAGCTTCTGGACCAGCCTTCATCCTTCATCTTCTTCATTCCCTTTTTCTTCATCTTGTTGTTCTCCATTTCCTGCTGGCCAATGAGACCAATAGGTCACTAAGGTACTGTACCAACCACTCAAGCAAGCTAGCCACCATCTGCTCCTCATTGGAAGGACTGTTCCCCTTACTGGACTGTCAACCATAGACTGGTCTATTGCTAATTACCCTTGGCCAAGGTGGTTAGGTATTGGTAAAGTTACTACTAATAATGTCTGCAGATGTAGGGCACTAGGTGACCCTGTTAGGGTGTATGTTACATATTGGCATTACATCTATAACTGCCTACCCATACATCCACCATATTTAGTACCTATATAGTTGCCTTCCATCATGTGTTCTGTGTAGTGCATGACTATCACTGTAAGGGCCTTTGCCTTGTATATTGCAACCAAATAACCCTTATTTTTCCAGTGGAACAAGTGGTGATCACAATAAAAGCTATCTGTTTGCATCTGGAACCATTATGCCTGCCTCTCCTTGACAAGAAGAGATGAACCACCCTACTAAATCCGGTCACCACACCTCCACTAACTTTATTTATCTGAGGCACCATGTCTCCAGGAGCAGCTGTTTTCCTGTCTCTCGGAGTTCTTCATCTACAAGTTTACTTCTAATTCCAGTAGTGCTGTAAAATGCATGAACTTTGCTTCTACCTATCCCTATAATCTGTTTATTCTCAAATTGTTAATATTTGTGTGGAGGGGTATCACTTCAGAGTCTGCTCTTAAAAAACACAAATCTATTATCCACTGTAGTAGTGAAGATTACATACAAGTGCTCATTTCTAATTGTAACCTACTGTATGGTCCTTCCATGATTTTACTTTGTGGGCCTGGATTTATCTTATTATCTGACAGCTTGGAGTTAAGGTGATATGGTTACAGCATACTGATATATTTTAATGTATCAGTGTACTTTAAATGATTATTTACTGTATTTGTAATATATGGAGATGCTTAAATAATACTATACTAACCCATACAAAAATCCCGGTAATACCTTAGTCAGTGCGTAATACTATACTTCGGTCCCGTAATACTATACTTCGGTCCAATAATACTATACTTCCAGTCCTCGTAATACTATCGTTGAGATCACCAACTTTTCTAGTGTCCAAAGCATAGTTTTTTCTTTCTTTTCTTTTTATTCTTGAGAGAGAAGCAGGACTCCACGGGAAGGGGGGTGTGTGAGTGAGGCGAGAACAAGCAGCAGGAACCGTCCACAAGGAATCCAGAGGTAAGACCTTGTCAGCATCTTCATCCATATATTACAAAAATAACAGTTAGGGGTCCAGTCAGTGCTGAACTGCAATTCCATCTCAAGGTTCTGGGAGACATAGGAACCTCTTGAGCTTAAGCTCTCAAGGTTACCTGTGTCCCCAGAACACTTGAGAATAAACCCTATATATCATGAACCTATCTATTATTCTATTTATATACTAAGAAAGCAAGGCAAGGCAAGGTGATTTATTTGTTAGGCACCCATCCAAGCTCTGGGCTCACACAGAACAACAATTAAAAGTTTTTCAAATATACACATGCAATAATGACTTAAAAATGCAATTAACACATGAAGACAAAGCAAAAATGATACACAGACTATATATCCATAGTTTTTAGTTAAAGTCCAGAATGCTAAAAGTAAATAAATGGATTTTCAGCACAAATTGACTGAAAGGAGTAGTTTAGTACATTGATACTGTGTAAATGTACTTATGCTACATTGATATACAAGTATGTATTACACTTATACTATATTAACAGAAACACAGTTACACTTCCTCCTGTCAATATAATTAAATGCATTATTAGTGTACTGGTATACTAAAATTGCATGTCTAGTATAACAATAAATTAGAAGTGTAGAGCTACCTAGACTGTATCCATATTGACTCAAGCTTTTATACAAAACATCCTGCTTTTCTTGTCTTAACAGTTCCAAAGTTCACATTTTATAAAGATAATTTATTTGAAAGGGCTAAGTTTGCAGCCATAAGAGTTAGTACACTATTTGACAGCAGTAAATCATATTGATACAGTTTCCCTGTGT
The DNA here is from genome assembly GCA_016271365.2 of Neoceratodus forsteri. Classification (NCBI taxonomy): domain Eukaryota; kingdom Metazoa; phylum Chordata; order Ceratodontiformes; family Ceratodontidae; genus Neoceratodus; species Neoceratodus forsteri. The sequence continues at coordinate 657,527,922 of CM057453.1, forward strand.
TGATGCATACAGTATTGAAACACACGCTATTGTAACTATTTTTGTGATATATATATATGGATACATCAAAATAATACACACACTAAAGCATACAAAAAAATCCCCATAATAACACAGTGCCAAAGTGATAATAGTATCATTTTGTGCGTAATACTATCCATCGAAGCCAATAATACTATTGTTCAGAGTTCTGAATGATAGTATTATCCACCTAAAACAGAGCACAAGAGCACAACTGTCTCATTCGGCGGGAACCAGCTTTCACTGTAACTGTTGCGTACAGTAAAGGTTGACTCGTCAATTTCTACAGTGTCAGCTTTTGCCAGAATTTTGTTTCCCCATAACAAAAGGTGCCTACAGCCTTCTGTATTCCTATTCTTGCATACAAGTGTTAACAGATAGAGATGATTTCTAAAAGTAGTCAGTGAACTGACCTTTGTAAAATAACTCCACTGTAGAAATAGTGGTGTAACCCAGTTAAATAAATTTTTGAAAAGTAAATCTGTGACTTGGGCATAGCATCATGCCAGAGTCACAGCTTACTTTCAGACCTTCATTTAACTGGATACACCACTCGTTTTACAGAGGAGTTATTTCCAAAAGTCTCACTGCCTACTTTCAGAAATTTCTCATTTCTATCAGTTGGAAATCACCAGACTTGTCCATGCATGAATTTACTGGCACTTTGGCACTATGCGTGACATGAGCCCGATGGAGCATCGGAAGCCACCTGAAATCTTTATCAGTTCATGTATTACAAAAATATCACATAGGGAATGTGTATTTTCAGGTGTAATACCATCTTGAGGTTCTGGGGATAAGGGAACCTCTCAATGGTATTACATGCTTGTAGTATACAATCTCTATATTATTCTATTTATGATATACTTATATAGTAAAAGTGCATTTTCAGTTTATTCATGCCTTGAGACCCTGTCCACAGTGCACTCGTAAACTGCTTTAGCTAAAGATAAAGTGGTTTAATAGTACTTGTAATGGTTAGCATCCATTCTGCTGCCCTGGTAGAACAGTTTTGAAAACCATTTTGAGGTCACATGAAACTAGTGTCTGCAAAGATTTAAGCAAGCAAAACCATTCTATCTGCAGTGTGGATGCAAAGTCCTCCCCAGTACAGCTCCCCAGCACTCCCTAGTGCTCTGCGACAGGAAGTGCACAAAACAAACAGCACAGCGCCTGTGAAGCCCTGAGTGCCCATCCGTGTGTCTCCTTCTCATTGATCCAGCCCTTCCACGGTCCTGGCTCATGCCGAGTGAGGAGCTAGTGCAGCCGAGGCAGTAGGTTACTTCTGGAAACAACTGTTCCCAGGTTTGTTCCCCTCAACTGTTTCTGCTTCTGCCACTGGAGGAGAGAGTAATGGGGCTGTAAGGTTCTTAAATTGAAAAATCAGTTTTCTCTTATTTGTCCCTCTCACTAGTCCCAGCTCCTGTCAGTGACAGAAAGAGCAGTGGGACTTTGAGACCATGTGTGTGTGTGTGTGTGTGTGTGTGTGTGTGTGTGTGTGTGTGTGTGTGTGTGTGTGTGTATATGTGTGTGTGTGTGTGTTGTGTGTGTGTGTGTGTGTGTGTGTGTGTGTATATGTGTGTGTGTGTGTGTGTGTGTATGTGTGTGTGTGTGTATTGTGTGTGTGTGTGTGTGTGTGTGTGTGTGTGTGTGTGTGTGGGAGTCTGTGTGTTCCAGTCATATGCCTTTGTTGAAATGCTGCATTCAACAGCTGTGTCCCCTCAGCTACCAGCATGTGTGCCAAGTGTGAATTCTATAGAGCCAAAGGTGCTATAGTTTATGGCTCTGTGAGGCATTGACCATTCCCAGGCTCTAGAGGAATTTCTTCTAGCAAACAGACCTCTAGTCTCTGCAGGCGGTACTTTGAGTGGGACCAGAAACAGGACAGAAGCATATGCCATGTGTTATATAAATTCAATCACAGTCACAATTCTTAACAGGGTACCTTTTCTTTGATCGCTGAAAATAAAATGGGCTTGTAACATGGGAAGAGAAGGGTTGCTGGGGTTGGTTAACTTGCATCAGCTGACCATACATTAATCCTCAGTTAATGTATGGTTGTGTCCGTTCACATTGTCTTCCTCCTCACACAGAACATCTTACAATTGCTGCACTACCAGTGCTGTCCACAAGCATACAATTTTTGTTTGATTTTGTTACAGCACATAGTGTATGGTATAGTACCTAACTGACAAACAGACTGCTGTCCAAAACCATACATTAATTGAGTTTTGTTTTTAAAGCATACTCTATGGCATGGTACCTAATTCACACAGTGCACCATAAATACACATTATTTAATGTTTCATTTTACAGCAGTCACTGTATCTCATGGCATAGTACAGAAAGGACACATTTTATTTTCATGGCCTGTGGCATCAACCCATCCATTATATGGCAAGAGACAGTACAGCTCAGTGTACTGTCAGCCATATAAGGTACAAAATTTTGAAAGTTTTCATCAAGTAGCATGCTGATGTTAGAGAGAAAAGCAACTGTGCACACACCTTGTAATGTAGAGTGATGTTACTGTATGGCATTGTGCTGTCTGTTACCACACGCATCCTGTAGCAGGAATGCACCATCTCCTTTGTCAGTCACTGTTTGGCTCCGCTAACCCAGCACAGAATGAGTAGATATCTTTCTTACATTGCTTGGTGCTGCCATAGTATGCCACATAGTACAAGTTCTCCAAGGTTTTGCTGAATGTTACACTGGAAACATGCCAGATACCTAAGCACACAATCCCTCATCAGATGTGAGTAGTCGATTACAAAGGACTGTGCAGCGTGCAGTATCGCGGGTATCCTCATTTTAAAAACGTTTTACTTTTTTAAAATGACAGTGAGACTAAACAGGAGGAGCCCCTAACAAACATAATTTCTTCAATGTGCACCATATCTTCTGTGTCAAATGATGAAGTGATGACAAACTTCACGAGACATCCAGATGGTATGTGGTGACACAACAACAATGGCATCAGCAAGTACAGCACTATTTTGTCAGATTATTGAAAAACAAAATGAATCTACAGCCATCAGAGTACGCCAACATATTCCTTCCAAAACTTCCTGCACCCCCAACCTCTTTCCACCTTTCCACAGAGTGCAAGATCCTCTGTAAATGTTAGGAGAGTGTTATTTGCAGAAAACCTGGATAGTGAAGGTTGTAAAATATATTCAAAAAAAAAAACAGAGGCAGAAATCCTAAATGCTTATGACACACTTTGCCTGGACAGCATTGATCTGCCTGTACAGAAATCACCAGAGTTGCCATCACCCGCTGGTACAACATGTGCCGTGGGGAGTCAGACATCAATGGCATGCCTTACAATATCTGCTCCTTACACGGTGAGAAATCCACCTCAGAGAGAAATACATTAGAGACATCACGGACAAGAGGTAAAAGAACATTACTCAGGCACATCGTGCTCATCTTAGTGCAGCTAAGCTGATGCCCTGGAGTTTAAATAAATGGAGGCAAACATGCATAAGAACACAGCGTGGGCTGTGAATGTGTTTGCAGACTGGCTGTCCACCAAAGGGAAAGACATGAATGCAGAAACAATAACAGACATGGCTTTAATAGACATACTGAGAAAATTTGATGGCACAGTGCGATCAGTGGGAGGGCAGTAGTACACCATAAACTCATACATTGGATTACTTGCTGGTTTAAATAGACATTTTAACAGCACTCTCTTCAGTAAGAAAAGAAACATTACTAGTGATCCTGAGTATACTCGCAAACAATGTCTTTGTTGCAGTCTTGAAGGAATATCGGCATTCTGTAAAGATGTCAGTAATCACCATCCAGAATCACAGACTCTGATCTTGTGCTGATCCGTAGCTCTGAAAAGCTTAGTTTGGACTTCAAGTAGTGCTCTAGCAAATCAAACAATCCTCTATGTCCACCACTGCACCCTCTAAATCTGCACCCCAAGAAACTGCCACAGTACATACTCAATGATCAGGAATATTGGTACATGAATCAATCCATGGGAGTGAATTATCTTTTTATCTAGTTGTTTAACCAGGAGTAGCACACTAAGTTGAAAGCTTTTTACAGGAGGCGACCTGGGGCACAGGAAAGTTAAGTAAGTTGCTCAGGGTCACACAGTATGCAAGTGGAAGCTGTGGGATTCAAACCCAGGTCTGGTCTGCTGGATGTCACCAGATTTGCAGCTCAGAGCCTTAAACCACTGCGCTATACTGCCTCATCTTGGTGCAATGATGCCACAATTTCACATGATGCAGGCCTAGTAAAGGTATATAAATCACTCCATCCATATGCAGCTGTATAACTCCTGTCCGAGGCTGGCCATACCTTAACGTGAAATCATGAGTGTAACCGGGCACCGTTATGACACCAGTTCTACGAAACTACTGGTCTCCCAGCAGCAGGACAGAGAAATGGTCCTCTATATTATCGCACAATGCACAACAACAGGAAACATTGGAAGAGACATCAGTAGATGGAGGCCAGGATCAACCCATCACCTTGACTGCCAAAGGACTGTCATTGAGCACAGAAACACCACAAAGACTATCACTGGTGATGAGGCAGTCACATATTTAAATGAGCACATGACTAATGCGACAACCAGTTGTGCAGCACAGCTGCATAGCACCAGTATGTCACCCATTACTCCATTTAATTTGCATAGCTTCACCATCAATGGAGCTGTACAGTTTCATTACCATGGCCAGCCTTTCAGTGCAAGTGATTGTGGAGCACAGAAAGACATTGCTCCACAGCAGTAGTACATCTCCAGAAAGTTGTACTTCTTACCACTGTTGTCATGTGTACTGAGCAGTGTATTCACAAAGCGGTGACCATATCAGGCTGTGCGCAAAACAGCTTGCACAGACAGTGTCACTATGGCACAAGACACATGGCCAGGAGCAGGCCAGCTGAACAAGTCAATCACTATTTGCACAGTGGCATATGTATATAAACAGTGCATGTCAAAGTCATTTGTAATTTGCACACTGTCATATGTATGTAAACTGTATTGCTATTTGCACTCTGCCATATGTACGTAAACTGTATTGCTATTTGCACAGTGCCATATGTATGTAAACTGTATTGCTATTTGCACACTGTCATATGTATGTAAACTGTATTGCTATTTGCACTCTGCCATATGTACGTAAACTGTATTGCTATTTGCACAATACCATATGTATGTAAACTGTATTGCTATTTGCACTCTGCCATATGTCGTAAACTGTATTGCTATTTGCACATTGCCATATGTATGTAAACTGTATTGCTATTTGCACTCTGCCATATGTACGTAAACTGTATTGCTATTTGCACAGTGCCATATGTATGTAAACTGTATTGCTATTAGCACAATGCCATATGTATCTATACAGTGCATCTCAAAATTAAATTGCAAAATACACAGTGCCATATGTATGTAACAAGTCTTATTATAGGAATAGTACTTGACACAGTTCACATCTCATCACAACATGCCATTGTAAAACTGATTTATTGCACAGTGTGCCTTACTACATTATGTAGCTTTTCATGTTACTCATTTTGTAGAAGTATTAAAAAATAATTTAGGATGGAACACAAAGAAATAGTCCAGGATTTATTCCATGTTTTAAATCGCAGTATTTTATCAGCGTAAAACAATTGATAAGCACATTAAGGGTGGGATATTCAGAACGGTTGCACCATGTGCAACCCACTGATGCACCCGGTGCGATATTTAAAAGGGAAAGTGCGTGGCACAAATCCCGATGCAACGGTGCATCAGTAATGTGTCTCTTGGCGCAAGTGGGGGGTGTGCCCATGCATACCCCCGCACATCCTGCTATTCAGCCGGGATGTGCAGAGCCCATGCAGAGCAACCCCTATATCGCCGCATACAGTTGTTCCAAAAATAAAAAGCAACAGCCGCCCACCCACAGGTGAGCTGCCGTGTTGCAGGGCGCAACATGGCAGCTGCCAGTTGTGGGTGGCCACCCTCTGCTCCGGCGGCACCCTCCATTAGGTAGCACCCCCAACCCCAATAGCAGGCAGAAGTAGGAAATAAACAGTCCCATATCCCTGGTGGTCCAGTGGACCACTGCGCACCGACCACGGGCAGAAGTCTAAAGAAAGCTTAAATCCTATCCCTGGTGGTCCAGCGGTACCCCTCCCCACCCACCCAATGAGCCCGGCCACCCCGCTCCCCAGTCAGTGGCAGGTGGCAGCTCCCCACCATAAGCCGCCCGGCCGCACCGACTGACTGCATACAGTACAGCTGTGCCCATTGAGTCCACAGCATGGCCAATGGGTGTACAGAACCGTACCATACTACACAGTCCAGATATGCGAATGGATCCATTCCATATCTGGACTAATATCAGTCTGTCTGGTCTGCGCCCGATATTGCCGCTCTGAGACCAATAAGCATACAACTGTACTATCACTGATCAGTCATCCGCATAACATTGGGTGGAGAGCTGCCATCCGCCACTGACTGGGTGGGAGCGGGTGGTGGGGCTTAGTGGGAGGGTGGGGACGGGGTACCGCTGAACCACCAGGGATGGGATTTCATCTTTTGGACTTCTGCCCTGTCCAGCTGCGGTGGCTTTTGGACCTCAAGAGATGTGGGGTTGTTGCTAATGAGGATGAGAATGCTGTGGAGAAATTTCCATTAGACAAATAGGTGTCCATGATCCTCCAGATCCCTGCTGGCCGCAGTCACCTGATGGCCACACTGCAGGTCATGTGACTCCTGAATGCTCGTGCTCATATGAGGCAGGCAAGACACGGGCAGCAGGAGGCGAGTACCTGCTCATGAACGGCGCAAGGGCGGAGAAACTGGATTGGCCAAGTCCAGCCAGACTGACAGGCTAGGCAGCCTATAGCTGCCTGTCAGTCCTGGCACTGGCCACTGTGGTGGATGGGCAGAGCTGGAAGGGTCTGTAGCTCGGATGGTGTTCATGAAAGGCACCATTTCGAGCTACTCGCATTGGAGAAGACGTTTGTCTGTTTCGGACTGAGTCTGTCTGAGCAGCAAGCAGTTTAAGAAATTGTCACAGTTTGTGAATTGTGATCATCAAAGGAGCTGGAGCATTTCTTTTGGGGGCTATAAAAAGTAGAAAAACTAAAAAGATGGGGTATAACAGAATCTTAATTGAGGGAGGGTATTGAAGATCGTGGCTGGTGGGCAGGGCGGTGGTCTGAAGACATCTAAAAGGTTCCTGGGGGGAGGGCCAGACACTGTCAGACAGCTGTACTATATTGCAGGTTAAGAAAAAAGAAAGAAAAAAATAAATGTATTATTCAGGATGTTTTTAACTGTGCCTTGACTGTGGAGGTTAGAGGAACTGTAACTTACTGTTACTATATACTACTAGCAGTCAGTCAGAAGCAGCAGAACTATTCAAATATTTTTCTTTAAACTGGAAAATTAAAAACCTAGCTACAGGGGTGTGAGTGAGGTGGTGTGTGGCTGTGAGAGCAAACCTGCTCTGGCCCTTGCCCCTGAATGGATAGAGAAACTTTGAACAATTGAGGACTAAATAAAACTACATTAAGGAAAAATCATTTTTGTGTGTGTAATAAAACTAGCTGTAGTGCTGGAAGGGAGAGTTTGCAGTGAGGCCATACCTGTCCTGAGTGGGCAGAGGAACTTGGGAACAACTGAAAGGACTATTTCAAAAGAAAATGTATATAGGAAAAAGCATTTTGTGTGTAATTAGAAAAAACTAGCTAGTACTGTGGTGGAAGGGGAGTGTGACTGTGAGGCCGAGCCTCTACTGAGTGTGCAGAGGAACTCTGGAATAACTGAGAGGACTACATACATACATCTGCAGTACTGCAACAGTCAAGAAATATTTCCTTGTGTGCAATAAAAAACAACTTTCTGCCCATTGGCGAGCGGTTGGTTTTCCGCTTGCAACGCCAGCAACCTGGGTTCGGGAACTGACTCGGGGCTCTGGAGGGCTGGTCGGGAGAGAAGGCTAGAGCATCCAGAGACTGCTCCACCTTCTCTCGGGGAGGGTGGATCAGGGACCTGGTGCTTGCCGACTCCTGGCGGAGGCTAAGGAGTATGGCAATGTGCTGGGGTCCCACTGACTAAGAGGGCATGGGGAACGTCGGCTTACGCCTTGACGTTGTGGCACACCACACCTCGGGAGCAAAGCAGAAAAGTGCTCCATGGCCGACTAGATGAGCGGTTGCTGACTCCATTGCCACCGCAGCCTGACAAGGGAAACCAGATCCACCCCAATAGCACCCGGGGCAAGTATGGAGCGGGCCAGCCCTACCAGTGCCTATCTCCTCAGAGGAGGGGACCCACCAGGTGAAGGGTTACATCTGCTACCTGGGGCTGCAAATATGAGGTGGTGGTGACTGACATCAGGGCAGGGACACCAGTGGGGACCTAGGTGGCCCAAAAGAGGACTGACCTGGAGCAAAGGAAGGCGGAAAAAAACTAGCTATTGTGGTAGAAGGGGAGTGTGGCTGTGAGGCCGAGCCTGTACCAGTGCACTGAGAAACTTAGAAACAACTGAGAAGACTAAATAAAAGAAAATATCTACAGGAAAAACATTTCTGTGTGCCATTTAAAAAAATTTAGCCTAGCTTTTATGGTGGAAGGGGAGTGTGGCTGTGAGGCCAAGCCTGTACCAGTGGGCTGAGGAACTTGGGAAGAACTGAGAGGACTACATACATACATCTGTGGTATTGCAACAGTCGAGAAATATTCCCTGTGTGTAATAAAAACTAGCTATTGTCATGGAAGGGAGGTGGCTGTGAGGCCAAGCCTGTACCAGTGGGCTGAGGAACTTGGGAACAACTTTAGAGGACTACATACATACATCTGTGGTATTGCAACAGTTGAGAATATTCCCTTGTGTGTAATAAAAAAAGTAGCTATTGTCGTGGAAGGGGAGTGTGGCTGTAAGGCCAAGCCTGTATCAGTGGGCTGAGTAACTTGGGAACAACTGACAGGACTAAATAAAAAGAAAACACATACTGGAAAGACCATTTTGTGTGCGTGTGTAATAAAAAAAACTGTAAATGTGTTCGGATAGGGTGGGGCAGAGGCCAAAATGGGGAAAAGTATTGGAAACGTATGGCACAAACAACTCTGCACAATCTAACTGGTAAAAGACCAGTTGCTGGAACTTCATAAAGTAGCAGTAGTGGTTCTTCCACAATGCTGTCCAAACAGACAGGAAAGGTCAAAACTACCTTAATTAAAACTAAAAGAGTAGTCAGCACCACAAGGAGTGTCAAGCCAAGATATGGTACCTATGTGTACTGTCGTAGTACCAGTACAGATTTAAATGAAAGAGAGGGTGGAATCTAGCTCGATGAGAGTAATGATTATAAAATAGAGGATGTAGACAAGGAGGCAGAAAAGCAGAAACAAATGGAAACCAGAATGAGGTAGAGGTGGCAGTTGCACAGACGCAGGATGAATAAGATGGGCAGTTTGGGCACAAACAATGTGGTGCAGGTGCAGATGCAAGAGGAAGGATGAGGAGGCAGTGCATTCAGATTTAGGTTCTGTTGGTGGCCTGGAGGAGCTGTTGGTTGATGATAAGGGTAAAACAGAAAATGACCATGATGAGCAGCACCCCAGTGTTGAGAATGAACAACATAGTGGAAGTGACAAAGGAGGACAGTATAGTATGCCAGGTAATAAAACAAAAAGGTGACCTCTTAAGTGTGGTCTTACTTTTCTCTGGCTGCCAATAATGAGTTGTGAGCAGTTTGCCCTATATGTAAAAAGGCCATCAGCAGAGGGAGCAAAAAGGTGCTTTGGGTACTTCAGCATTAAAAGACATTTAGAGAGATGTCACCCATTACGCCTCATGTGTGATTTTTTGGTCAGAGAAAGAAGACAACAACATGCAGGCCAAATTAAGTCAGACTACACCTGCTGCACCTGTTATATCAAGTGATAACAGCAGCAGCCCTGCTCTCAGTTGTACTGTCAACTCCTTCTCAGTCTTCTTCTAGAATGAGTACTACAAACAGGCCCCATTTGCCTTTCTCATCCTCCAGCACTCCTAATGTTGGCCATCTGAAAACTTCAACTGCTAGAAGACAGCTCACAATTTCAGAGACAATTGAGCGTAAAGCTAAGTACCAGCATAGTCATACTGAGGCAATTGCTGTAACAAAACTAATCTCAGAGATGATAGCACTGGATTTGCAGCCTTACAGAATTGTGGAGCACGTAGTATTTAAAAGGCTTTTGAATCACCCACCACCACGATACAATATTTCATCAAGGAAATATTTCTAACTGTTTGCAATACTGCAGATGTATGATTTAGTAAGTGCTACATTGAAAAATGCTTTAAAAGATAGCTGCCAGCCAGAATCATTTATGTCACTGATCTGCGCATTGGTTATCATTTACTCCCAGTAGTGACACTGACAGTTCCCTCTGAAACTGGCTTCCTTCACATCCAGTATATCCTGTGAGGATCAAACCTCTTCCAACATCACACCTGCCTCATGACTAAGAAAATTGCCACTGGACTTTCCACTCCTGGGCTCTCCCCTCCTGTCACCGCTCCCCTAATAAAAATACATGCAGCTCCACTAAATTCCCTTTCTCTGTCTCCATTTCAGAACCTTCCTTGGCAGCATACCTTTGCCTACAGAGCCCTGCTCTGGATGAACGCCACTCCATACTCCATTACCTCTGAGCCCAAGCTCGGCTGCTTCAAAACTCACCTTAAGGATCACCTTCAAACCTGCAATGGCTGTGACTGCCTATAGACCCTTTCTCTTTCTCTCCCCACAATAAATTCTTCCCTGTTTCCCTTCACTAGCTCCAGTCCTGCTAGAGCCCCTTGTCACTTCCAGATTTCAACTTGGTAAAGTATGCATTATAATTCCATGTATCTACCTGATGCTACCAGGCTTCGATTTGGTATAGTATGCAATCTGATTCCATGTATTTCCGTGATGCTACCAGGCTTAGATCTGGTAAAGTATGCTTCTGATTCTTTGCAATTACCTACTGAAACTCTTCTGCCTACTTAATTGTTAAGTTGTCCTACATACTGTATATCTATGAAACTTGACGTGGAGCCTTTGGAAATGAGTCTCTGACTCAAAGGCTATATTCTGATATGTTCAATAAATAAATAACATCCTGGATGAGCCCAATAGAGAGACACAGTACTGGCTTACATTACAAGGGCTTTCTGTAGGTTTTATTGTGGCTGACAATGGTTCAAACAGAGGAAGTATTGTCTGATGGGGATTTGTCCACATTCAATGTTTTGCACACTGCCTACATTTGATTGTGCATGCATTTATGGAAGAGGACTGAGATATAAAGGCTCTCACACATGTGGCAAAAAGAATATGCACACATTTCAGCCACTCCTGCAAAGCACGCCAACGCCTTCGGGCCATACAAGAAGAGAATGGACAGCCTCCTAATACACTCATCTAAGATGTTGCAACAGGTGGAACTCTACCTTTACATGTTCCAAAGATTGCTGGAGCAAAAAAGGCTGTAAGACAGTATACACTAGAGAACAGCATAGGGATGCTGATGTGTACATTACTCCTCAGCAACGGGCTGTTTTAGAAGTTCTCATCAAGATACTGCAACCTTTTGAGGAAATTACTAGGAAGTGAGTTACAACAGTGCCACACTCAGCCAAATAATCCCATTAATAAAAGATTCTTAGATTTCAGCTGAATGCAATCAGGGATGAGTTGGAAGGTACAATAAGCCTGTTTCAGATGGGAGAGTCTAGTGCAACTGAAAGGGACTTGCCACCCAGAATAAAAAAATGTAGTACATTGAATGATTAAAAAGTTAGAGATGATGAGAAACTTGGTGAAATGTTTGTGCAGAACATTACATTATTGCAACAGTACTAGACCTATGGTACAAGATGAAACACATCTCACAGAATGACCCAAATGTGTTCCAAAACTGCAGAGAGAAAATCATTCAAGAAGTAGATTTACTTTTGAAAAAACATGACAACAGATGCATCCCTCATCCATTCCTCCTGCACCTTCATGGCCTCTCTTTCAGTCAGGCTACAAAACAGTCAGCTGCTGCCATTCGTTCTACACCCAGCAGTCATCTTTGGGGTCACTTGGATGCTTTCATCCTTGAAAAATCAGCCCTTCCTTTGCCATTTGTCACTGCTTCTGCCCAGGCCATGGTTGACTGTTATTTAGCAGAAAAAGGTATTGAATGGAATGAAGATCCCATTAATTACTGGCAAAGCAAGGAGCCTGTATGGCCTGCACTTGTGCAGGTAGCCCTGAAGTACATGGTCTGTCCCCAACCAGTGTGTTTTCTGAGTGACTCTTTAGCTATGCAGGAAATGTGGTAACAGATACACAATCTAGGCTACTACCAGAAAATGTTGAGAAGTTCGCATTCTTAACAAATAAATCTTCCATTGACTGGTTACACCTCTGACCTGGAGGCAGCAAATACATTTCGCAGTGACCTCAAAGATGACTACTTGGAAGACTAGAAAGATCACAGTTTTTCAGAAAATAAATCAGTACTCAAGTAGCTTATGTGTGGTCTACACAATTTTTGTACCTGATGACACAATGTTTTCAGCATATCCTAGAGACTTTGTTAATTTTTGAATTACCTGAGCCAGATGGCATACTTTTCACAGCATGTCCTCATGGACTTGTGTAATTTTGGACTGCCTGAATCTGATGGCACACTTTTCGCAGCATGTCCTCATGGACTTGTATAATTTCTGACTGCCTAAAGTTGAGACTGATGGCAGAATATTTTCAGTATGCCCTAATTTCTGGATTACCCGAACGTGATGGCACACTTTTTTCAGTATGTACTAATGGACTTGTCTAAATTTTGCATTTTTGGATTACCTGAATGTACAGTAGGTCTCTGCCCACTCAGTATAGGTTCGACCTCACAGCCACACTCCCCTTCCACTACAGTAGCTAGGTCTCTGATTCCTAAGGACATGCAGTTATTTTTTTGGTAGGGGTCCCTTAAATGTGTCATCAGTTTGGATGGGTGAGTGGAGGGACCCCATGCCATGAAAATAACTGCATGACTCTCAGTGAAGCAGAGAAGGAACTGGTGTAAAAATAACAAACTGATGTCTGTTAGGAGGAAGTAGGCTGTTGGTTAACTAAAATCTGCAGTTTTTCCAATAGGTAGGAAAATGGTCAGACTGGATGGGCTAAGCGATCCTTATCTGCCATCAAATTCTATGTTTCTATGTTTCTATGATATGTCCACTGTATAGTGTATGCTACTAAATGGGAATGGGATTCCTTCTCTGAGGCCAGACAGGTCAGTTTACAGCTGCAGCACTAGCACTGCTGACTCAGAGACAACAAACAGACAGAAGTCAACTGCATGACTGCCATATTCAATTGACCAGCACATCAGTGCTATAAACTCACAGTTTTCATATCCTGAAACGCTGACTACAATTCTATGTGCATGTCACAGATCTGTGTCATTGTATGCAATTATATAGCAGATTTGCAGTTTTCACCACATTTTACAAAAGGTTCTGATTTAAATCGACTAATCAAAACTTATCAGGACTTTTGCCTGGATCCTGATCCTTATAATAAGGGTCAGGATCTTTTGGTCCGCCTAACCCTACCTTGGATCTACTCAGATCCCAGGACCTAATCCCTTTCTACCTATTACCTCCCACTTTTCATGTTGCTTTTGACCTCGCATTAGCCCTGTCCTACCCCATCTTGTATGATGTCACTGACTTTGCTTCCAGTACCTCAGCTGGTAGTTTATTCCATGGTTCCATTACTCTTTCTGTAAAATAGTGTTTCCTAAGTTCCTTCTTGAAGTCCCTCCTCAACTTCCATTCATGCCCTCTAGTATTTGAGTTGGAGACTCTGTTGAACATGCCAGAGGATGGCACCTATTTATTCCTTTCAGGAACTTGTATGTTTTAATCATGTGCCCCTCTCCCACCTTGTCGCCATTGAGAACATATTTAATGCTTCCCAGATGCTCCTAATACGAAGTGCCCTTGAAGGCCCAAAATTATTTTGGTTGCTCTTTCTCTGACAACCTCCAACCTGATTTTATCCTTTTCAGATGTGGGACTCCAAAACTGGACACAGTACTCCAGTTTGGGGTCTTACTAGGGACCTGTAGAGTGGCAGTATTACCTCCTTCCTCCTGCTATCAAACCTCCCTATGCACCCTAGCATTTTGTTGGCCTTGCTATAAGCTGTGTTGATTTGGCTGGTCTGTTTAAGTGTGTTGCTTATGATGACACCCAGGTCCCTTTCTTCCCAGTGTGATGCTGAGCTGGACTCCACTGAGGTAGTATTCTGTCCTTGGGTTCCCTTTACCCAAATGCATCACCTTGCATTTCTTTTGCTGAAACTCAGCTGCCAGAAGTTAGACCATCTTTCCATCTTTCCACTTCTATAGGTTGTTTAGTAGGTTCCTAACCACCTCCTTGCTGTCTACCCTTCTTCCTAGCTTGGTATTGTCCACGAATAGGGAAATTTTGCCCAGAATACCTATGCCAATGTCACTGACAAAGGCATTAAACAGGACTGACCCCAATGCCGAGCCTTGGGGCACGCCACTAGTGACCTCGCCTTCATCAGACCTCACCCGTTGACCACTACTCTCTGTTTTCTGTCCCTAAGTCAATTACCTACCCAGTTGACTATGCTACACTGAGGTCCTCCAACTCTTTCAGCAGGTAGTTGTGTGGCACTGAATCAAAGGCCTTACTGAAATCAAGTAGAGGAGGTCTCACTGCGTGCCTCTGTGTAGTTCCATGGTGACCCAGTCATAAAATGTGATTAGGTTCGTTTGGCATGACCTTCCTGCTACAAACCCATGCTGCCTGTCATCCTTCGGACTGTTCTTATCTAGGTACTCTACCAAGTCCTGTTTTATTAAGGTTTCCATCTGTTTCCCCATTATCAACAAAAGACTAACGGTTGGTAGTTGCCTGCTTCCTCCCAACTGCCTCTGTTGTGGAGAGGTACCACATCAGCTTTTTTCCAGGCCCTGGCACTACCCCAATATGAAGCTTAACTGCTGAATAAATGTGCCAAGGGACCTGCCAATTCACTTGCTAGTTCCTTTAGCACCATCAGGTGTATTCCATCAGGCCCTGGTAACTTGTCCTCTCCGAGATAATCCAGGGCCTCCCTAACCCTATTGCTGGTGATTGGTGATGTTTCCATTTTGGGACACCTTTGTCAGCAACCTTAATGCCACTGTCTGGTACAGGGACTATGTATTCCTTGGTGAACACTGAGCAAAATAGTTATTCAGAACAGTGGCCTTCTGAGTATCCTCCTCCACTATTCTAGTACCATCTTGGAGGTTGTTAGAAACTTGATCCCTAACCAAACTTGCTAAGGTATGCCAGAAGTGGCAGTAGGCCCTTAGAACACCAATGACCCAGAATGAGTGGGATTTATGCTGGTACAAGGTCCCATTGCCTCTAGAGACAATTAGGCCCAGTTTTCAAACACAAATTCCTATACCACTTATACCAAACTCTCTGTGCTTTAAACTCCTTGAGGTGGCTCTCCATTGACCACTTTTGTAGGTGTGAGTTACCCAGGGCTCCCTGCATCATGTACTATGATCATGCCCAGCCTTAGCTGCCTTCTGGGAAGATCTACAAAGAGCATGTGAATCAGTGGTGGGGAGTCCTTGTACATCAGTTTGGCTCCTTGCTTCTGGGCATCACTTCACCTGATTTGCACAAAAGTCCCTGCAAGTCAAGTTTGTGATTGTGGTTAGCACTGAAGCCAAAATGCTTATTTTATGTAGATGTCAATTCACAGATATTCCCACAACAGCTGAATGGTGGCAAGCTATTGGGCAGTTCTCCACATTTAAGAGAATGTCTTTTCTGGTACCACATGCTCTATATACAAACTTTCAAATGTGGGGTCCATAACTGACCGCTGCCATCTGCACACTGCCTCCTAAGAAGAGAATTCTCCTAGTGAAGCATAACACCACCTCCCAGGGTCACAACCCTTAGAAACCCCTTGGCCCAGCTAACTTCCAGAAGGCCTCTGACAGGTCTTTATACCCTTTCCACCTCTGTGAGGTAGGCCTAAAGGTGCCAGTTCCAATGGTTCAAAATTGCTGAGCCGAGAAGGGGCTTGAGTATGGAAACAGTGGGAGTTAGTGATGACCTGGCTATGTATATGCTTCTGGGGAATGACCTGAAGTGCAGGGTGACACAGTGTGTTCAGTTATCCAGTCTGACCATCAGACTGAAGTCTGATGCAGCTTACAGCAGGAGAAAGTGACAACAGAAACCATGTCAGTTTTCCTTGAGCTAATGGAGTCATACTGTAAAACTGAACCCAGCAGCGGGTAGAGAGTTTTCACCTTTAAGTCTCAGCAGCAGATAGCAGTTCCTTAGTTGAAACTCCAATGGAGGGTACAGTACTGTCATTCCAGGATTAATGAACAGTACAGATTTTAAACAAGCCTTACAGGGGCTGATTCTTTGGCTAGGTTAAGAAAATAGGCAGCCAGAGCAGAACCTGACCTCAGGAAGGGGAGCATAGCAGGGTTTAGTGAGATGATTGCTTTCTCTACAGGAAGTGAGTATCTCACAGAGGTACAGAGGACTCCCAGTGCCAGGTATGCACCTCATAGTTTCTGGGACATATGAGAAACAGCTGCTGAGCATTATACATGGCATTCCTCCTATGGGACAGATGGGAGAAATGGACCAAACAGATGTTCACACAAAATGTTTATTGGCCTGGCATCTATAAGGATGCAGCAGCGTGCTGTGACTCTTATGACAAATGTCAGAGTGGGAAAGCAAGGAGATACGAGTAAGGCAGCTTTTATTCTTTTACCCATACTAGAGGCACCCTTTCAGCTGATAGCAATAGATACTGTGGGGCCCGAGTATGCCATCAAGCTCTAGACAAAGGCACATTTTGATGGTGCTGGAGTTTGTCATGTGGTACCTCAAGGTGGTGGAGATGTCCTCCATTGACACAGAGAAGGTGGCAGATGAACTGCTTGGGATTTTCAGCTGGTTTGGATTTCCTCAGGATATTTTATCTGATCAGAGTCCAACCTTCATGTCTTCCTCATGAGAGTTTTTTAGAGGTAAATGCAGGGGGCAGAAGTTTGGTGCTTCACTTACCACCCCAAAATCAGTCATCTTGTTGAGTGTTCTAACTGCACACTTAACACGATGCTTAGAGCATTTGTAAAGCAGCCCCAAACAAAACTGGGAAAAGTATTTGCCCCATCTCCTATTTGCATTTAGGATGTCCTGCAGGACTCCATTCAGTGTTGGTGCAAAAGTATTCACCACATTATTATTTTGCTTTTAATTCAATTATTTGGTGACATTAAAAAATCTTCATATGCCACCATTGGCAAATTACACTTTTACTGCCTGGCCTATGGTGCTTGCTGCTGTTTGTATAGATGCGCACTGCACATGCCTTTTTGGTCATAGGATTGTCCCTGGACTTATTAGAAACATAGACAATGATGGCAGAAAAGACCAAAGGTCCAGCTAGTCTGCCTGGATTTCCCATCTGCCCCAGAACCTATTATCCATATGGGGTTTATCCCTACTGGTCCACCCCTGTGCCCCTCCCTACTGCTACCAATGTGAGCAAATACCAAACCCTTCACTCTGTCCAGCCATGCTTGAAACCATTTATGGTTTTAACACCCTACCTCCACTGGAAGACTGTTCCACAGCTCCACCACCTTTTCCGTAAACTAGAACTTCTTTACATCTCTCTTAAACCTACCCCCACCAGTTTCCACTTAAGACTTCGTGTTCTTGACTCTATACTCCTGCTAACAGTTTCTCACCATCTACTATGTTTATTCCTTCAGGAACTTGAAGGTCTGTGTCATATCCCTCCTCTATTGCCTGGTCTCCAGTGAGTATATGTTCAGTGCCTTCAGATGATCTCCATAATATCTGTCCTGTTGGCCTTAAATCATCTTGGTCATCCTGCATTGCACCATCTCCAACCTGTCCCTGTCCTTCCTTATGTGAGAACTCCAAAACTGATCACAGTATTTCAGATGCAGTCTCACCAGTGACTTATATAGAGGTGGTACTTACTCTTTTCCTGCTGTCAGTACCCTTCCAATACAGCTCAGCATCCTAGTGGCCTTACTATAGGCCTTGTTACACTGGCCTGACTGTTTGAGGAGTCACCAATGATGTCTCCCAGGTCCCTTTCCTTTGCCGCAGTGCTCAGTTTAGCCCATCCCATCCAGTACCTTGCCCTGGGCTTTTTTCCCTAGGCGATAACCTTGCATTTTTGGCATTGAATTTCAACTGCCAACTTTATGTAAGCCCCTATTGGGAGCTTACTTAGGTGCCAAATTTAGGTGCCTGCTGAGTCCCTGAGGCCTCTTGCTGGTTAGAGGGGTCATGGGGTCCCCATATATAAAATGGGAAATTTTTGCACCAAAAGGGAGAGTGTTCAGTTGGAGAAGACAGAGTGGGTGAGAGTGTGATCTGTTTTGGCCATAAGAGCTGATTTCCACCTTGGCCAGCCGCCCTTGTAGAATGGTGGAGTAGTGGAGCAGTTGGAGGTCCCAGTCTGCTGTGGGAGCCTGGAGCCACTGCACACATTTAGGAGTTGGAGCCTGGGGAGATGGTGGAGCCCACCTCATGAACTCTGGAACCGGGTGGGCAGCAGCACAGGGGCCAGAAAGTGTCCTGGAGAAAGAAGAGGGAAGTGTCTGATGCGTGGCCTGAAGTGGCAGTCCAGGTCATGGTGGAGTGGTGGGAAATCCCACTCCACTGTCACCCCCTTCCAGAGGTTGTTATGCCTTGTCACATCGAGCTGGAACAGTTGGGGACAGGTAGGAGGTTTCAGTGGATCCTGGGGTGTCAGTCTCTGTGAGAATCCCCCTGCAAAGTAGTCCCTGGCCCCTGCCTGGAGCATCCTTTTGTAGTCTGGCTCGGTGCCCTGCTCTGGTGTTTGGACTTGAAGTGGAAG
Organism: Neoceratodus forsteri; assembly: GCA_016271365.2. Lineage (NCBI taxonomy): Eukaryota > Metazoa > Chordata > Ceratodontiformes > Ceratodontidae > Neoceratodus > Neoceratodus forsteri. The sequence continues at coordinate 657,546,915 of CM057453.1, forward strand.
CCAGTATGAGGACCACCCCTTTAAGTTCCCCATATCCCTGTTTAGTGGGAAGACTGCCAGGAGGCAGCTGTATAAGCTCTGTGCCGCTCTGTGGGGTGCTCCCACCATGTCATGGGACTCTGTCATGTTTCAGGAGCCAAGAAGAGTGTGTAGGATGAAGAGGAGTGTGGGCCCTGCAGCAAGTGGCTGCACCAAGTAAAAGATGTTGCTGCACTCAGCAGAGCTTATTTGGCCGGGAATAGCAGTGAAACTAAATTTTTCCAAATCTGAAGGCTTCTGTTGCAGTTTCAGCCAAACTAAGTTATTGTACCTGCAAAATCAAATCTGCACCCAGTTTTCTCCATGGAGCTGTGTTTTACCTGTTATAATTAAATCTGGTTTGCACTGGTATTCTTTATGTGGACAACGGATTTTGTCAGAGTAACCTGTTATTGTGCTAGCAAGATTTGCCCCTGCAGCTCTCAGCACCCGTAAGTATGAATTGTCTGCACCTGCCCCCAGAAGATCATTCCATGAAACCCAGGTAACGAGTTTAATATTCTGTGACTGTGTTCCTGGCTGCAAGCAACCCTCCCTTTAACACCTGGCATACCTCTAGACCTGGAAGGGGGCTTACGCTTAGACCACCTCTCTAGCCTTTATAGCTCTGTCTGCATCTCCCTGATCCTTTAATCACTATCTACCCTACTGCAGAGCATCGGGTCATCTACAAAGAGGCACAGCTTGCCCCAGATGCCCACTCCAGTGTCTCTGATGAACACAATAAAGATGACAGGACCCAGCACAAATCCATGTGGCATCCTACTTGTGACCTTCCTCTCTTCTAATTTGACCCTGCTCTCCTTCAAAGGTTTCCTCCCCATCTATGTCCCAGCACTGCCTGAAGCCATTTATAGTCTTGATCCCCACCACATCTGCTGGCAGACTGTTCCATTGTTCCACCACCCTTTTCATAAAATAGAACTTCCTCTCAAACCTTCCACCAACCAGTTTCCTCTCATGACCTCGGATTGTTAACTCCATACTCCTGCAAAGTAGCAGTTCCCTACAGTTCACCTTTGTATTCTCTTCAGGAACTTGAAGGCCTCTATTATATCTCCCCGACATGATCTCCAGTGAAAACATGTTCATTGTCTTCCAACAATCTTCATTAGATCTTCCCAGTTGGCCCTGAATCATCTTGGTCACCCAGGTACTGCTTCTCTTGCTCCACAGACTGCTTCACCAGATTATTAGTACTCAAGTGTACCAGCCACCCCTGCTCCCCCACCCTCTTTGTTAGCCTCCCTATTCTGTCTATGTCCGGGATGTAGATGCCCAGGAAGGAACCTGACCAAACTGAATAAATACAAAGCAGAAATCAAATAAAAACCTGATTTCCAAAAGTTAGGATCTGCAGTTAGTGATAGCAGTAGAGAAGAAACCAAACTTCAGCAAGTACTAGATGATGAGCAGCAAAACAAAGACCAAAAATGCCAATGAAATTCAGTAAAATTGCAGATGGAGAGGTCCAATAACCAAGTCCTTGAAAGCAGAATATTAACCCTGCAGTTAATGCTGGACATTAACTAGCAGGTTAGTCAATTTGAAACCACAGCTTAACAGGCAGGATTTTTAAATTTAAGGGTATTTCTGTTACCAGGTAGCCCCAGCATGCTCTGGAGTTGTCCAAATCAGATAGAAAAAGAATATTAATTAGAAAAATCAAACTTTCAGAGATTTTGGCTCTGTGCATGCTACCCTTTCAGTGGTACAGATGAAACATGAACTTCAGTGGGACCCAGGAATGACTCTACATCATCCTGTCTGTCATGCGTGCATCCCTCTGGGAGCTATATAACTGACACATACACAGGAGAAATAGTGTGCTGGTATGGGATTCTGGAGCCCATTTTCTGGTAAAGTTTACTGAAAATGGGAATATGTCCTAGCCTCTCACACTGCTTCGGGGTCCAGGGAAGAAGAGGGAGTGTAAGCAGAAGGAGACTACAGGTAGTGGGGGAAAGAGCATAGAGCAGAGGGAAAGGGGTCGGTAGGGGGAAGGGAAGGTGGCAAGGACAGGGAAGGAGTTGGGGCAGGCGTGAGATGGGCAAGGGGAAGGACAGGCAGGTGGAGTGGGTGAGGCACGTGGCTGTGGGGTTGGGTAAGAGGTCAGTACTGAATCAGGCATTAAGGTGCAAGGGTTGAGGATCTAGGGCAGGCAGAAGAAGAAGGAGATACAAGCCAGGTATGCATGGGGAGGGGGGACCAGGAGACAGATGGAGAAGGGAGAGTAGTGATCTTGGGAGACTCTATATTTAGGGAGTAAGATGGGGAGACAAGGAGGCTAGGGCAAACCATGTATGGTGCAGTGTATGTCAGCAATGACCACGGGAGGGTAGGCCCAAAACACAGAAGGGGGGACTTCACATTATTATTCACCTGGGAATGAATGATTTGGCCAAATGTGAGGGAGGGGTGGTTCAGAAGAGGCTTCGGGAGGCAGGAAAGCTCTGAAGTGGGGTGGATTTTGGTAGCTTTCTTGGAGGTGCTACTAGTACTGACAGCTAGCACTGCAAGAAAGAAAGAGAAAAGTTTGAGGAATTTAATGTTTGGCGAGAGGGTGGTGCAGGGAGGAGGGCTATTGGCTAGTTGGGGGCTGGGGGAATACCTGGGAGAATAAGGCCCTTATGCACCAGATAGGGTCATACTGGACCTGGTCCTGTCTAGCAATGTGCATGTCTGAGAAGTGGAGGCACTGTTTGCAGGAAGATACCATCACACTCTGTGGTTTCATCTGGACATTGGCAGGAGAAGATTAAGACCAAAAAGGGTCTAGACTTTAGGAGGGAAGACTACAGCTGGGTGGAGAGGTTGGGGAGGGCAGCTTTCTGGGTTCAGGAAGGAGATTGAGGTGGACCAGAAATGGCTTATAATCAAGGAGGGGCTGTTGGCAGCCACTAATATGTGTGCCAAACTCAAGAGCAAAATTCAAAGCAAAAGCACAACTGGTATGATAGGAAGGTAGCCCAGGAGGTAAAGGGTAAGAAGTCAACCTTCACAAAGTACAAGCACACCCAGAAAGAGAGGGACAGAGGATCACCATACCAAGGCAGAGGAAATGGGCAAAGCAGTCTGGTTGGCCAAAGTCACAAGAGAGCTGCAAATGGCAGTGGAGGAAAACAGAGAAGAAGGCTTTTCTAGTATGTCAGGGAGAAGAGAGATATGAGGATGGAATAGTCAGGTTGAGAAGTGAGGGCAGAGGGAAATGAAGAGGAAGGGAAGTACTCAACAAGTACTTCTGTTTCTTCACTAAGAAGAAAGATGGTGCAGTATCTCAAGGGAAGAAGAGGGGAGCAAAGTGGTGGGTGGTGACACACACAGGGAGATTTAATTTGACAGGGTGAGAAAAGGCTTAAAGACCTTGCAGATAGACAAATCCCTGAGACCAGATGCCATACATCTAAAGGTGCTGAGGGAGTTGGTTGATGTGCTGGTGGGTCCTCTGGTGGACCTGTTTAACACCTCAACAGAGTCAGGAAAGTACTGAGATGTAGTTGCTCCACAAAAGCAGGCCAAAGGATGACTCTTGTAGCTATGGACAGGTCAGTCTGACCTCGATAATGGGAAGCCTGTGGGAGCCATATTGAAAGAAAGACTGCTAAGCTTTTGATGAAAATGGGCTTCAGGAAAGAGGCAGTATGGATTTCTGTTAGGCAGTTCTACCAGACTAATCTGGTTGATTTCTTAGACTGAGCAACCAGGACAGTGGACAGGGGCCAAGCCGTGGACATCCTGTATTTGATTTTGCAAGGCCTTCCCCATAGGAGATTAATCAGTAGCAGGAGGACATGGAGGTAGGGGAAACTGGTTATGTGGGTTAGAAACTTGCTGCAAGACAGAAATTATAGGGTGGTGGTCAGGAGTGGTTCTCGGAGGCTAGGCCAGTCACTAATGGGGTCCCACAGAGCTTGGTGCAGTGTTGTTTAACATCTTCATCAACAATATTGCAGATGGAATAAGAGGTAAAATTTGCCTATTTGCAGATCACACAAAGCTTTGTGGGAGAGTAGATATGGAGGAGGGATACAGAACCTCAGAGACGACCAGACTAAGTTAGAAAAATGGTCAAGTATTTGGTAAGTGGGGTTCCATTGCAAAAAGTGTAAGGTAATGCACTTGGGGCAAAGAACCCTGATAACAATACTGGCTGGGGCCTGTGCAAGTTAGCAGGTCAGAAGAGGAGAAGGACTTGGGAGCGGTCATCACGAGTGATCCCATGCACTTGGCACATTGCAAGAAAGCAGCAGCCAAAGCAAATCAAATGTTGGACTGAATAGCAGGGATATAACCAGCAGGAAAGCAGAGATCATTCTGCCTCTGTACAGATCCCTAGTTCAGCTACATCTGGAGTACAGTATGCAGTATGGATGCCCTCACCTGAAGAAGGACATTAACTTGCTGGAAACAGTCCAGAGAAGGGCAACCAAAATGATCCGGGAGCAGTAAGGCTGAACATATGAGGAGAGAGACACAGAGATCTCATGATGTACTCCCTGAAGGATAGAAGGGAGAGGGTGACATGATTGAAACCTTCAAGTGCCTTAAGGGTTTCAACAGGATGAACACCTGAGACTCCTCTAGCCTTAGTAGGAACAGGACCACTAGGGGCACTGCCTCAAGCTGGTGGGGAAATTCAGGTGAGAAATGAAGAGCCACTTTTCATGGAGAGGGTAGTACCTAAGTAGAATGAGTTGCCGGAAGAGGTTGCTCCCTGAAGACAGTGGAAAGCTTCAAGAGAGGTTGGGAGAGAGCAAAGAGGAAAGTTGCATATAGTGAAGGGGGGTGAGGGTGGACATCAGCGGGGAGGGAGGAGTAGGTAACAGGAAGGGGTGGATCCTCAGTAGACACTGAGGAGTCTGCAAACTCGAGCAGACATAATAGACCACAAGGCCTTTTTGGCTGGCTCTTTCGTATGTATCTACTCATCTTAGCAAATAGGCTGTTCGAGAGAAGTACTTAGCACAATCAGGTCATGTTTTGGAATCTGGACCCTTCATTTAACTTAACTGTGACATTGCCTATCTGTAGCTGTGGGTAGAATCTCCAGCCTGCAACTCCCACCCCACAGCACCCAGCTGAGCTGGGCTTCGCTCCCGCCAGCGGGCAGTCGGTCGGCACCTTAGCGAACCAGGGAACCATGAGGCCGGGAGGAACAGCGAGCAGTCGGGAAAGGCGCAACATTTTGCCCACCTGCCCTTCCCTCCTCTTGTGTGTTAATTTATAGGCATCTTGCCACCAAAATCTCTTCCCGCCCTCAGCATTTTTCTAAACCAACAGAGAGTCACACCAGCTTGCTGATCCAACCAATCAGCAACTTCACTACTCCCCCACAGGCAACTCACAATATCTCTTTCAGAATGGGGAGCTTAATTCTGATACTCCTTTCACTATCAGCCATAGGGTTCCACAAAGAAGATGTCCCTGTCATACAATTTAGAGTGGTCCATCTGCTTAGTCTCTCTGAACCATCCCCTTTGGCTGACACTCAGACCCTCATATATGCTCTACCATTACTGCATCAACTACAGTGGTATAATCACCATAAAGAGACACATACCACCACACATGTATTTCAGCCAAGGCTCCACTGCTGGATATATAGATCCCCCAAGCCTAGTCATCAAACTGCTACTTGGTATCCCCCACACTTCCTTAAAACCACAGGGAGCACCCCAAAAAGAGCTGCAACAGAATAAAAAGGAGGACCAAAGACAGCCCCCTCCCTATCACTGGCAGCCCTCATAAAACCACTGCTCTTTCTATTGCCCTGTATTGGTAATGTGGAAATCAACCCTGGACCTCTTGAAAGTATCACCTCTCCATCAGACCTAACCTCAATTAAAGGCCTTCAGTTTCCTGCATATTAATGTATGCAGTCTGTTGAAAAAATTTATGTTGATACAAGCTTCGCTGCCCATACCTTGCCAGACTTTCTCGTGGTAACTGAGACATGGCTCAAACCCACCACAGCGGACAGGGATGTTAACCTACCTAACTATCAGCTGTTCAGAGCTGATCGCCAAACAAGGGAGGTGAAGTAGCCATATATGCAAAAGCTGGTATAGCTGTATCCTGTACTGCTGCAACATCTATGCCCAAGGAGTTTGAATGCCTATCTCTAAAAGTCTCTCTCCCAATACAGCAGCTTTCAACTAATTGGATGCTACAGACCCCTCTGCTGAACACAAGCTCTTATCCCACCTGGGGAACCTGGTCAAGCCCAGCACTGAAGAAGTCATTATTCTAGGTGACCTGAATTTCAACTGGCTCACCCAGGCAGCTACACCTCTGGTATCATTCTGTGACATCTATGGGCTCACACAGTTAATTAATGAACCAACAAGAATAAATGCAAGGAATAGTAGTAACAGCACACTACTTGATATCATGCTAGTGAGTAAACCACATCTATTCACACACGCTGGGTGTTCCTATGCGATATAAGTGATCACTGCCCCATCGCTGGGTAAGATCCACCAGCATAACAGCAAATCCTGCAAAATTCCTCATGAGGAGATCCAAGAAAACATCAATATTGAAGGATATCTGCATGATCTAGCTTACTCTCCACACTGGCAAAAGTTTTATCTTGCACATTCTGTAGAAAAAGCTCAGCAGGTGCTAAATAGCATTATAATAAATGCCCTTAACACCCATGCCCCAATCTCTAGTATCCGAATAAAAACAAATCCTGTCGCTGGTTTTCAGCTGACCTCAAAGCTGCACTGCTGGAGAGACAAACTCTGGAAAGTGGCAAGAAAACTAAGAATGCAAACGACTGGATGATTTTTGGGAAAGCCAGGAATAGATGCACCAGGAAAGTTAGGGATGCAAAGGCTGCCTTCTACCTGGCTGAGCTCGTCTCCTCCTACCATAATCCTGCTAGGTTTTGAGGGCACCATCAAGGGTATGATGGGACAGGATGCTAACAACCCCTTCCAACTCAACTACACAATAGTTATGGCCCTATCACTGGCAAAATGGAAATCCTGGATGCATTCAACAACCACTTCACAACGGCTGGCCTTGCCTTTGACACCTCCCCAGCTAACCTGCTGAGGGACCAATTAAGCTCCCACTACATTGGTGATCAAAGAGTTGACTCTTCCTTTAGCTTCAAACCTATACTGTTGAAACAAGTTGAGGATCTATTATGGCATCTGGATACCAAAAAGTGCAGGAGCAGATTCTCTGGACCCCTTCTTTCTAAAGATTGCATGCCATGTACTTGCAGTCCCCCTAACACACCTCTTTAACCTTTCCTAAACTCTGGCTCTATTCCCACACTGTGGAAAACAGCCCAAGTGGTCCCCTTCTAAAATCAGAGGACCCTATGGATCTTAATAATTACAAGCCCATTTCCATTCTACCTGTGCAATCCAAGATGCTGGAGAAATTAGTGAGTAATCAGCTAAGAGAATATCTTGACAATGCTAACCTATTAAATCCAGCTCAATCTGGATTCAGGGCCAAACATAACACTATCACTGCATTAGCCAAGGTCACAAATGACTGGCAAATCGAATTGGATAAAAAGAATAATGTCTGTGCAGTATTCCTGGACCTGAGCAAAGCATTCGATACTGTGGACCATGAGCTGCTACTCTCATCCCTGCACTCCCTTGGCCTAGATCCACCCTCCTTAAGTGGTTCAGATGCTACCTCTCCGTAGGTCACAGCAGGTAAAAGCTAAAGATGACCTTTCCCCATTAAGACCACTGTCAAGAGGAGTCCCCAAGGCTCTATTCTGGGTCCTATCCTCTTTGCCATTTATATAAATAACATTGATTCAACCCTTACCAAGTCATCAGCACACCTCTTTGCTGATGACACTGTTCTGTATGTCAGCAACCCTTCGCCTACAGTTGCTCATGAAATCCTACAAACAGAATTCTCCTTGTTACAACATCAGCTACTCGAGAAAAGCTTCTGCTAATGCAAAGAAAACTAAAGCAATGATGTTCACAACTCAAAACTCCACCAGCACATCCTCTTCAATCATCTCCCCAGCTATGCACTATACTTGAGAAAATCTGGAGTATGTTGAAAACTTCAAATACCTAGGTGTGTGGATTGACAACAGACTCGACTTCACTCATCATCTAGAAGAACTGTCAAAAAGCTTTGCCAAAGGCTTGGCCTCCTCTATAGATTAAAACCCTTGCTTAACAGAGACTCAAAGATGAGGTTAGTCCAGGCCATCTTTCTATCAGTTATTGACTATGCAGACTTCCTTTATAGTCACTGCCCCATCTCCTACCTTCACAAGTTGGATACCTTATATCATAGAGCAATAAGGTTCATTACAGATCTGCCATATAATACCCACCATTGCTCTCTTTATGACACAGTTGGATGGGTTTCCCTTCATATCAGGAGGAGCAGAAATGCAGCTCTATGGATTTACAGAGCTTTATCAAAAAACTCCCAAACTATATCCTGGACTGCTTCAACCAGACCACTCCTAGCTCCTATGCCCTAAGAAGCAACAATATCATCCTGCTCAAATTGCCCAAAGTCAGCACCAGACTAGGGAGGCAGCAATCAGCTATTCTCTAGCTATAGCATGGAACACCCTACAAAAATCTCTAAAACTGTCCATTATCGTTCCATTTGCATCCTTTAAACAGCATTGTACAGCCTTCTTCACAGAGAAATGCAGTTGCTACCGCTAGAGCTAGATTAGTCATCCTACAAATCTGGCTTTCAATCATATATGGCATATTCCTTCCAGTCAGACACCCCCAGCTTATGGCACCCAATAATACCTTCACCATCCTAGTATTCATTATGCTGTGTGTCTGTCATGGTCCCCTATTGGGATATGTATGTACTGTACATACTGTAGATATTAGCTTAACCTTCCTTTAACCGAGTATTAACATGTGAATTCACTGTACATCATTGTGTGATAAACATTATTTTCTCTGTATATATAACTGTCTTATAAAGCGTATGATGTTTTGCTGTGTATCAACTATTGAACCTTGACCTTATCAGGTCCATCTTGTTAATGAGCCTTGCTCAATGATGCTCACCTGAATAAATAAAGATTTGATTGATTGATTGATTGATTGAGAATGAAATAGCAACTACTGTGTGTCCTTTAATCAGTGGTATTATTTGCTGGTTCAAATCTTCCTTACCAACCTACTTGCTGCACTCAGTGGACAAGTCTCTCCTGGATATCCCCAAATGCAACACTAGGATGGGCGAGTATGCCTTTGCTGTGTCTGGACCAAAACTCTGGAACTTCCTCCTAAGGAACTGAAACACGGCAGTTCCACTATATCTTAAAATGGCCTCAGAAGCCACCTACAAATGAATGACAAATGCTCTTGCCCTAAACTGTATGGAGTACTGATCTGGTTCTTGTCTCTCCCCAAGGTCCCACTAGAACTTCTGGGACTCCCTATCCCAGCTCACTGCTCTTAGAACTAAGCTGCTGGCCACTTACCCTTGACTCCCTATTAGTCCTCTGGGTATTCTTCTCACCCTCTGTTTCATGAGATTCCATGTAATTTCAGTGACTGAAAATGGAGAGTGCAATTTCAGCGATGTAATTATAGCGGCACAAATTTCAACGACCAGCAACTTCAGCAAGGGACTTTTCAGCGAATATATTCAGATCTGCAACAATTCCTTGAATGCCTGCACAATGACCACCTTGGGGACAAATGCTAAAGAAAGCAGCATTTGAACACTGAGAGCAAAGTCAGCATCATGCACATACTGTGTATGTATAGCTGGGCACTGCTATATGTGCCTCCAAAACACTTGCCCAAAATGGAAAAAGCATCTGTGTACCCTGCAGAAGGTAGGCAACCTGACTACTTCTTATTGTTACCACTTGTTATTGCAGGAGGGCCGCCCTGCACCCCATCAGGTGCTGCACCCCGAACCCCCTCCCCATTTCTAAAATAACATCCTCCAAGTCACTCATTGACATCATAGGATCGCTGAAATGTTGCAGTCGTTGTAATGCTGCAGTCGCTGTAATTGTAGTTGCTGATTTTGCATTGCTGTAATTGCCTCGCTGTAATCGACTAGCTGAATTGACATGCTACCATTTCATGGGACCCTCTGTACTTACATTATTTTTTTCTTTCATTGCAGTGATGATTGCCTGTTGAATTCCTTGTATTCTCTGTGTATATTCATTGTATACCATGGGTTTATCTTGTTCCCCACTGTTTTCAGTGCTGTATGCTGTCTGGAACTCCTCTGTTATAATATGCTGGTTTTGTCTGTAACTCTCCTGAGTCATGCCTCAAAATAGACAATGTTGTTGTTTAGTGCATTTACCTGATCAACAAAACTAAATAAATAAATAAATTTTTTTTTTGGGAATTGCCCAAATGGTAATGCCGCTGTATGACTTCCTCAGCCTGTCCCTCAGTGCACTGCTGCTGCTGAACAGTTATTGATATTCTATGGTGTCAAATGATACGCTACTGTATTATAAATGATGTTTTACTTTCTGATATATTTGTCAAATATATAATAAAGTCATGCTAATGCCAACAAACAATGGTACTTGCCAAATAGTAAAACTGGTAGAATTATACATTGTGTCTGTGTCCTTTTCACACTCTGTTATGTAGCTTTCTTTGTAATCGTATGTTAACACATTAAAAACCACTGTAAAACACATAATGTTGACACTATTAATTAAAATTACTGTTCTTTCAGACCTCAAAAACTACTACCTGGCAGCACAGATTGCTCCAGTGGTCGCTTGGACCAAACAGAGGAGTGACACAAAATGGCAGGAGATAGAAGCCAGCCAGACAAAACTATCCCACTCTATACCATTTTACATGCTCCACTCATCCCCAGACATGGAAAGAGCTAGACAACCCATGGACTAGACATACGATAAGGATGTGGTCAAAGGCACGAAGCTCACCCAGATGCCAAAGGGATAGGTCCTTAACTGCCATCATGGGCGACCCAGGTTTCACCTCGACAAGAGCTTACCGCGGTATGGCGCATGGAATACCCATTACGCTAGTACTTTTAGATCACTGGTGACAGACCACAATATTCTGTCTTTTACAGAACTCCAAAGGAAATATGCCCTACCAAGGTCAGATTTCCACAGATATCTAAGTTAGGCACTAATTGATCATTGATCAACTAACAACACAAATCAGTCTGACACCACTGGAATAGCCATAGGCCCTTATCTGCCGACACTGTCTATGTATCTATGTATCTATGGAAAACTTTGTATACTAGGCCACAAGAAAACTAGTGGAGGAGGGTATAAAGTCTTGAGAGGGTACAGGACCAGACTCTGAACCAGCTAAGGACAAAATGGGAGGGAGGAAACAGGGGTGTCCATACCGGAGGATAGCTGGAAATGACTTGGAGTTGAGAATGGAGGACAACCGCATCCCCAGGTTGGAGGGAGTTCAGATGGAAGTGTCTGTCTAGGTTTTCTACACTCCTTCCTTAACAAAACACTTTCAGATAGGGAACTTAGATGTTGGAGGGTATCCACTTTCACATATTCTGGGCCTGTCAATGTATTGTTGACTTTTGGAAAAGGATACAAGCTCTCTTAGAGAACCTCTGGGGCATACAGTTCCAATTTGAGTATAACACAATGGTTTTGGTCCTGAGGACTCCCACACTTAGGGATAAGAAGCAGATCATTTTATTGAGAATTCTATGCCTTATAGCTATGAAAGCAATCACGACTAAGTAGCTCCAGTAGACCCCTCCCTCCTTGAAGCATGGACCACAATGGTGGGAAGTGTCAGAAGAATGAAGAAGATAACAGCATCACTGAGACTCACAGGCCCAAAACATAATGAACTGTGTGGGGATGGGATCCCTGGCAATCCTAGACAGAGATGGGGTGAACGAGGTTAGGGATGACCCAACTATATGGGCCCAAGTGGGCCAGGTAAAGACCTGCAGCCATCCATCCATCTCTTAAGTGCACAGAAAAACTACTGCTCTGAACAAACACAGAGAATTCACAGAAGCATGACAGGAAAAAAGAGGAAAAAAGGCAGGGCACACCTACAATGGTGAGAAAGCTGCAGAACTGGTAGATGGCATAAGTTTAGTGATCTGTTACTGAGTGAGTGCTGAGTTTAAGGCACCCCTGTTGGGCACTTTTTCATGTACCCTATTGAAGTAATGAGACTGAAAGATATGCTAACAATAAGCACCTGAAGTATATGACAATAACTTAAGAGAAGTACGAACCACACTGGTTTACTACCTTGGTGTATTATAGATGGTAGATGTTTAATTTTATGCATATTCCAGATGAAAGTTAGTTATGTACCGTATAAGGTGTTTCTTTTTCCACAATAAAAAGAATTTCAGAAAAATTACTGTTCTATCACAATATTTCAAGCAAAACAGCATTTTTACTAATGACTAAAACAAAAATGGTGGTGGATAAAAATTAGGGTTTAGCCAAATGGCTAAATGTTTTTATGTTTAGAGCCAACACTGAGTTCATGGGTTTTCAGCCTTTGAACTCCTGTATGCATGCTCAGTTAGGGAACTCTCAGGGATAAGTGGGATGGCAAGCTTGCCACTCGGGAAATTTGTTTTGGACTATGTCCTTAACTACAGGAAGAGGCTAAAAGAAATTCATGGGCCTGACACTTAAGATAACCTGGCAGCTACTGACATAGGAAAAACACCTAGTATGACCCTATAGCCAGAGACTGGACATATTCCATGGGACAGAGGGTGATGTTGCTCCTCCCAGTCCAACAGAGAAAGCTGCAGGTTACACAGGAAGACCCAACTGTAATGGTAAAACAGGTGAATGATGTGAACTATGTCATGTACCCCTTCAACAGGAGGTGCAAACACAGGGCTCATCATGTCAACATAGTAAAACCATATCAAAGAGATGGCTTGCAGTGAGGATGAGGAGGGTGGGGTATAGCCACTGATTGACATAGTAGAGAGAAAGTAGGAGGAAACATCTGGGTACCCGGTCATACTGTCGAAACAGCTGGGCCAGGATTCATAAAACTTTGCCCAGAGCAAACTGAGTTTTGCCCAGAGGTGGTATTCACAAAGCCCAGTTTGCCCAGGCAAACCGGGTTTGCACCTGGTCAATGCAATGAAGGGGCTGCAATGCAAATGAGGAGAGGGACCTGCATATCCATGCAATCCCATTCACAAAACTTGAGATCCACATGCGTGGAGAAAATACCACTGGCAAAACCTGGCAGTAATCCGAGCAACACTAGTGGTTTGCCATGGTACTCCTGGCCCCCTCAGTCCCTGATCCCCATCTTAGTAAAATAAGTCGTGAGATCCTTTTCCACAGTATGGTGGCCCTCCCCTACCTCATGGGGATCAGGGGCTGGGGTAAGGCGAGGCCACAATACTACGGAAAAGGATATCACAGTTTATTTTACTGAGATGGGGACCAGTGGTTGGGGTGGGGGAGGGCCACTATATTGCTGAAAGGATCTCACAATTTATTTTACTGAGACTGGGATCAGGGACCGGGGTGGGGAGAAGGCCACTATACTACGGAAAAGGATCTCACAATTTATTTTACTGAGATGGGGATCAGGAACCTGGGTGGGAGGGGTCTCTATACTATGAAAAGGATCTCACAATTTATTTTACTGAGATGGGGATCAGGGACGGGTGTGGGGAGGCCACTATACTACGGAAAAGTATCTCCAGATTATTTTTGTGAGATGGGAATTGGGGACTGGGGTGGGGCACTGACCCACAGTGGACTGCAGCTACATGGGGCACGGGATGGCGGAGGTTGCTAAGCCACCCACAGGCTTTGCAGATGAGCCTATAATGGGCATGCAAATGGCCACCTAGCACCTGCATACCCAATGGGCTCATTTGGTGCCCACTTTGTGAATAGGACCTTAGCACATGTGCACTATTGCTGCCTGTCCATTCTCCTGGCTGGCTCTGGGGGCAGCGCTACTGGGGTTCATGGTGGTTTTCCTGGGTTAGTGCTGCCCCCAAGGACTGCCTCTATTCACAGTCAGACAGCGCACCATGCAATCCACTGTGAATAGCAGGATTGCCCACCAGAGCAACTGAGAGGTCGTGGCACTTTGCCATTTTTTGTGAATCCTGGCCCTGATGTCAGCACAGGTGACACAAATGAGGGGTTGCTGCATTGTCAGCACCTCATTCTCTGTAAGACTGGATTACACCCTACTTGTAAAACATGGGTGTGGAGACACAGTGACTCAGGCATCAGTAAAGCAGCATGCCTGCAGAGTCCCTAAAGTGCAGAACACCACATGGCAGAGGAGCAGCTGAAGAACTAGACCTCTGAATTATCCAGGAATCCAGCAATTTCTGGGCTTCTCTTGTCATGCTCATCCCTAAAAAGATGAAGCAACACAGTTCTGTGTGGATTACTGGAAGCTTAATGATGCCATGTTGTCTGAAGCATCCTCTGTGCCATGGAAAGATAAGATATGAGAAAAGCTAGGGGAAGCCAAGTACTATCTTGATAAAATGTTATTGGCCGATCCGTTAACCCCTGGAACTAGAGAACAGTTAATATTTATCTATCACTCTTGGTTAGACTTTATGAATTTCTTTCCATGCCATTTGGAATGAAAAATGCACCAGTTATCTTTCAAAGGCTGGTCAGTCTAGTGGCATATGGGTAAGTGGCTTTGCCTGGTCTACATGGATGATGTCAAAGCAGCAAAGTGTCAGGTGTGCATGGCAGATGTACTATCCTGAGGACACTGAGTGGGCGGAGACATGAGCCAGCCCCAAACCTGCAAAGGTGAAGGCTATACTGTACAGAGATTAACCAAGCCACAACTGAGAAACATGTGCAAGCATGTTTAGTGACTGTGGGGTATGACCAGATGTTTATTGTTGCATAGGTGTAGCACCATCGTAGCTCCTTTACTGATCCAATGGACAAACAAAAAATGCCTGAAAAGGTGAACTGGACAGCAGATTGTGAGAAGGCCTTCCCTCAGCTGTCATACTGGTACTAGGTGAGTTAATCACAAGTACTGTATACTAATAGACATATCTGTAGCACAGATAAAACAAACTGAATATTCAGCGGTTTCCCTAGGGCAAGATAGGGATATTGCTAATATGGCGAACAATATCCAGAAAGAGGCAGGGAGTAACCCTGATCATAATGCACTCTGTGACCAATGATATAGGAAGAAACCCCAACAAGAATATTGAAAAGGATTATATTAAACTTGGTAGCATACTAGAAGAAAGTGGATGTTCTGCTGCCTCTTTGGAAATATTACCAATTCAAAGGCAAGCTATGGTCACCAAAAGACTATCAGGGCATCATATTTTTGATTGCGAACATGGACTCAGGAGAAGGGCTATAAATTTATAAGACACTGGGAGGCTTTTCAGACAGAAGCAATTTGTACAGGTATGGACTGTGGGGTATGATGTTAGGGTCTAGCAGTTTCAATTGCAGGACTTTTCAACTGAATTATAATGGGGCTCAGGTGAGAGAGCATATAAACATAAGCAGCCGCTTATCCAGATAGTCTGTCAAAAGCGTGTTAAAAACAGAAATTATAAAAGGGAAGGGTTGGAGACCTTAAATGTTCTATTGACCAATGTATGAAGTCTCAACATTACCCCAAAAACTGAACTAAAACATATACTAGACAATGAAAATATTGACACAGTGGAGATCACTGAGACTTGTTGGGCTAAGGAATATGAATAGAATATAAATATTACTGGGTTTAAACTTTTCAACAGAGAGAAAGAAAAACAATAAACACATGAAATAGTAGCCCTATATGTAAGGAGAGCAATGAATGTTACAAGCTAAATGATCCAGAGTCAAATAGCATTTAAAGTCTGTGGATAAAGCTAAAAACACCATGGGTGGGATATTCAGAAATGCACCAGGCAGGCAAGCCGGTGCAGTGCAACTGGGATGCGCCAGTGTGTGGACTGGGCAATATTCAATGGTGCTGCGCCATGGCTCAGCACCATTGAATAAACATCATCAACAACCTGCATTGCACAAAGGCGCAGTGGCGTGCGCAAGACACAGTGGCACTGAGCCAGCGCAAGTGGTGGTTGAGGAGCAGGCGGCTGTGCCAGCACAAGTGTAGCTGCGCTAGGCACAGCAGGAGCGATATTCAGAGGTGAACATGCAAATGGGGCCATAATGTATGCAAAGGCACAACTGAGGCCATTAGCATGTCATTATGGCCCCATTTGCATGCAGGTGCGCTCAATCCCTGGCGACTTGCGCCTGGCGCCCTGCCAGGCTGCAGCCTTGGGGACCGATGCCCCTGCACATCACACAGCAAAGTGCCCCAATGCTCGTTCGAGGGCATAGGTATAGTAAAAGTATTTTAAATTATACTTGGTGGTCCATCAGCCCAATCCCGGGCTTAGGTATAATAAAAGTATTTGAAATTATCCCTGGTGGTCCAGTGGAACTCTTCCAGCCTGATCACGGGCATAAATATATTATAAATGTATGCTAAATTATCCCTGGTGGTCCAGTGGACCATACTCCATCCAATCAGAGCTTTGTATGTGGAAAAACCCTGGTGGTCCAGCGGTACCCCCCTCCCCACCCGCCCAATCAGACCTGCCACCCTGCTCCCCGGTCAGCGGCAGGCGGCAGCTCCCCCACCCATAAGCCGCCCGGCCCCCGCTGATTGACAGCATACAGTATGGCTGTCGCCCATTGGTCCCACCATAGCATGGGCCAATGTGCGTCACACCACCACCGTACTACACCACATATCTGGGCTGTGTGAATGCGGTGCGGTCTGCGCCCATTGGCCTCCTCTGGCGGACCAATGGCGCTCAGCTGTACTGTATTCAGTCAGTTGGCGAGCAGCTGGGCAGCTTGTGGGTGGGGAGCTGCCACCCGCCGCTGTCCAGGTGCAGAGCAGGGTGGCAAGCCTGAGTGGTGGTGAGGGGGCACTTGGACCACCAGGGTATTTCCACATACAAACCCGCGATTGACTGGATATGGTCCACTGGACCACCAGGAATAATTTAGCATACTTTTATAATACCTATGCCCGTGATCGGCTGGAAGTGGTCCACTGGACCACCAGAGATATCATTTCTATTACAATGCCAGCGATCGGGTGTGGGGGGGCACGGCGCCGACAGAACCTGGCTCCGGGCTTGGTGGCCACCACTGCTGGCAGCTGCCGTGTTGCACCCTGCAATACAGCAGCTCACCTGTGGGTGGTCAGCCCTTGCTCCTTTATTTTTAGGCTCAACTTTGAGCACCAGTATGAAGCACAAGTAGGGTTGCACCAGCATATGCTCAACACATCCGGGCTGAATATCGGGATGTGCTGAGTATGCGCAGCCCCTGCACTTGCGCCCGTGTACATTACTGATGCACCCTGGTGCATCGGGTTTTGAACAGCACAACATCCCCTTCTGAGTATCGCACCAGGACTTATCAGTGGGTTTCGCCTGGCACAACACTGATGCACTCATAACCCTTTGAATATCCCACCCCATCGGTACAATAGTTCACTGTCTATTATTGTTCCCGAAATGTAATGCTGAAATCAACTGTTTGATACAAAGAGAATTGCTGAAGTCTCAGAACTAAGGGTACAATTCAATTTGGAGACTATAATGTATCAGGTATAAACTGACAGAATATGTCAGCATCAAATACCCATAAAAATGAATGTATAGAATTATGTGTTAAAACAACCTCCCATCAGGTGATTACAGAACCCACCATAGACCAAATCATACTTGATTAACAAACAGGCTTGATGAAATTACTGCACTATCAGAAACCCCTCAACAACAGTGATCGTCACATGATTAGTTTCAAAAATGTTCTGGAATATTAGAAAATTGCAGGGAACTCCGTAATGAGGAACTACAACAGAGCCGATTTTATGGTGTCAAAAGAAACTCAGGAAATGAGACTGGAAAGGGCAATAACTAACAGAACAGTGGATGACTGTTGGACAATGTTAAAAATAAACTAAAGAAAATTACCATGTGACCGTATGACAAACTATGACAATAAAGTGGAAAAACAGTATGGCTAAAACTCCTAAATGAGTAAAGGTATCCACCAAAAACTTAATACTATACAAAAAATAACAGATATAAGAGTATACTCAAAAGGACAAAAA
The DNA here is from genome assembly GCA_016271365.2 of Neoceratodus forsteri. NCBI lineage: Eukaryota > Metazoa > Chordata > Ceratodontiformes > Ceratodontidae > Neoceratodus > Neoceratodus forsteri. The sequence goes on from CM057453.1 coordinate 657,565,079, forward strand.
GGCTGTAAGAGATGAGAGAAGAAAGTGGAATTTATGTTGGCTCACTCTAGGGACAACCACAAATCTCTTTTTAGCTGCATAAGTTGCATTAAGTGTGTCCCTAGATCCATTGGTCTGATAATTGAGGGAGGTAATAAAATGAGTGATTCTAAGAGTATGGCAAACAATTTAAACAAATCTTTTTTTTTTTTTACAATTCTGTTTTCTTTTTTTTCCAATTCTGTTTTGGGGTTTCCCATAATGACAGCTTGGTGGCAGGCGTACTCGCCATCCGGGATCGGGTCGCCCCTCTAACCAGGGATCATTGTGTAGCACAGCCATGGGGGCTTTTTTTACTTAAGTTGCTCCCCAACAATATGGTTGAACTTGGTAAAGATAAAATAAATGAGCACCAAGTTAACAGGGAAGAGAGAAGTTTAACAAATCTAAGTGAACTAAAAGTGATGCTGGATAAGCTTTAGATTACTAAATCAGCCATGCCTAACAAGCGTCACCCAAGACTTCTAAAGGAACCAAATGATGAGCTAGCTGAACCCAGACATATGTCAAAATCAAACATTTTTTAACAGACACAGTCCCCATAGACTGGCATACCACCAAGGTTGTTCCTATCCATAAAAACAAGGAGAACAAACAATCAGAGAATTATAGACCCATTTGTTTAGCAAAGCGACCCCAAACAGCTGGATGTGTATGCCAACTGCAACCACCAGCACTTCCATTTGTTTTGGCAAAACCCTCTCCTGTTGCCCAATTCTGGCCCGCCCACCTGCTTCTCCATGGAGCATACCATCTGTATCCCGATGCCAACACAGCCTCTAGATGCTGCATACCTGGAGAGCTCACTAGACCTGCTGACCTCCTGCGCCGACCTCCCTGAGCCTCTGCAGTCTTGCTGCATACTCCTCAGCTCCTTGTGGCACAGGCATCCCCAAACAAACCTCCTGAACAAGGAACCACTCCCCAATGGCCTACCCACCTGGCCCACCTCTCTTGGCACCACGGCAACCCTACTGCAACCCTCCCAGCCATCTTTCTTCCCTACAGCCCAGTTCTCCCTCAAGCATGGTGGCGCCCTTCAGGAATCCACAGTCGTGGCCAGCAGCGGCCTCGACGACCCATATCTCCATCGTGCAGGTCAATCAGCCTTCTGTTTGCAGCAGGATGAGCCTCAGTCATAGCCATCAGGGGCCTCATATCTCCATCAAGTAACACAGGCAAATATCTACAGGAATGCACATGGGAAGATGAATAGAAATGAAGATGGACCAAAGGCCACCATAAGCAAGTAAGAAAATTGCCAACGTCTACCTAGCGCTTTGCTCAATATAATCAAATCTAACTGTGTCAATTTAGGTTTTTTTTATATTAATTCCCACCCACCTAGTTAGCTCCGAACCTGGGTCTTCCCACCAAAGGCAATCCCTGCTTCACAACACCAAACAGCCAGCTATCTTTCAAGATATTATTACATGTGCTCTCGATGTAGCAAAATAACCCTAACAGTATGAAAACAAAGTGAAAATCAAGTCCTCTCCCCTGCTTCCTGGCCCATGCAGGACCTGCTAGGACCCTATCCAAACAAAGCCCCCACCATGTGGTCAAGCCTACTAGTTCCCTACCATCCTTACCTCAATTCAGAAATTCTTGCCAGTTGAAGTGCTGAGCTCTGCTAATTTCAAAACCCAGCAAAAAGAGGAGACCCCCTCCTCTGCTGGCACCTAAATACCCCTAGGCCACCCCCCTTCCCCCCACCCAATCCTTACCTGCTTACCTGTCCTGTCATATTTGTCATCGCAGGAATGACATCATGACCCCCCTTACCTGAGCCCTCCTTCCTACCATCCCCACCCCTCAACCTGGGCCTCCTAGCATGTCCCTCCCCCAGCCAGATCCCACCCTGCGCCTTTTTCCCTGGAATCCCCTGACAATTTAGGTTGTCCCTTAGGGGCAACCGCATTTATAGACCAATTTGTTTAAGATGGATTAACTACAGCTATAGAAGCCAAAAGGTTAAACGATTTTAACCAACTCAGGTTGAAGTAAACCAATCTTGTGTTACCAGCTTATTCAGTTTTTATGAGAAAGTTAGTGCTAACCTAGAAAACTGTTCAGCTATGGACATTATTTATCTTGACATTCAGAAGGCTGTTGACACAATGCTATGTAACAGACTGATTAATAAACTAAAGAGGGCAATATGGATACAAAACAATTGACTGGATTCATGCTTAGATGTTGCAAAAGACACAATGCCTAAGAGTCAATGGTGTCTTGTCTGATGTGGAAAATCTGACAAGTGAGGTACCGCGAGGTTCTATTCTTGGTCCCTGCTTTTTTCCTTCTATATTAGGGATATGGATAATGGCATCAGCAATCAGACCAACAAATTTGCTGACAACACTAAATTAGGGGCATATTAAACTCTGACCATAACTGTATGATTCTGCTAAACAAAAGATTGCACAGTGGGCCAAAGTACACTGCATGAAATTTAATGTTGACAAGTTCATTGTAATGCACCTAGGGTTGCAAACACATGCCAGGGCTATGTATTAAATGGGGCTAACCTCAAAATGGTGATGAACTAAAAGGACCTAAGAATCAAAATCAACAAGGATCTTAAATAAGACACGACTGAAAACATATTGCAGTGAAAACTACTAAACCAGGAAATGATATTAGAAGGTCCTTTGGCAATAAAACAGAACGAGTCATCATCACACTGTATTGGTCCTACATTAGACCACATTTGGATTCCTGCTCACCTATGTGGAGCCACCACTTCAACAAAGACATCAATTTAATTGAAAAGACAACCAGCACAAAATAACAAAGCTGATTTCCAGGGTAAAGAATAAGGAGCACAATGCAGGATTTGGGACCTAGAGTTGTTTACATTAGGGAGGAGAAGACTTAGTGTGGGACAATCCCATTGTCCTTAAAAGAACCCTCAGTCCAGTGCTCTCACCCAGTTAACAAACTGAAATAGAAAGACTCAGGGAGACCTACAGCAGCTGTACAGAATAAAAACAATCTATTGATGGAAGACTTAGGTTTCACATACAAAACAGCCACATAAACTTAGAGGGTACAAATTACAGGTAAATACTACAGCTTCCAAAATGAATGCAAGGAGAAATGTCCTTACACAGAGAGTGGTGTTATCATGAAACAAATTACATGAGCACATAGTCACAGCAGATAACATTAACATTTTAAAACCAGGTTTAGCTGGCTCCATGGTGCCAGGTGATGGGGATCACCTAGCACGCTGGCTTCATGCCTGAGCCCAGAGCATCAGGAGCAGAAAGCCAGCAGGATATCTCAAGAGCATCCCTTGGATGCTTTCCTCCTGGGGAGGATCATGGAGGTACCGCCCTTCAGCGGGTCCTCATGTGGATTCGACCTTGCACTCTGCAGTGTGGGTGACCACATGCCGCATGCAAGAAACGAGGATGCCTAAGGGGGAGGAAACAGAACAAGGAAAATGGCCACCATGCCAGCCAGATGATGGTGGCCTGCCTCCTTGGCCATGAAGCTGGGAAGCCCCGCGAGACCCACACCGCCTGACTAAGATGTGAAGGGTGCTGAACAGTACCTTGATCTTCTCTCCCGCATGCCTCCCCACTGGTAGGGCCCCCCTCCCGATGAAGGGATATGTCAAGGACATTCAGGCAGTGAGGCAGACATACAGCAAAACATGGGAGCAGCAGAGGGTGAGGGCTTGGCCTTTCAAAGGAGTGAGCAGCCAGGTTGGAAGGGGACATAAAAGAACATGCAAAAAACCAGGTTTGATTATTATATGCAGGAGGGTAACTCATTACTACATAACCACTGCCATATGAACATATGAACCTGTGAAGAAGCTAGCAGAATAAAGCCATTTGGTCTGTCTAGTCTGCTCATTTGCAGGGTTCACAACTTAAGCTACTGACCCTGCCCCCAATCCTCCCATCCTTTCCAACCACCCTCCCATAACCCTTACTTTCTCCTCATATCTATCCAAGCCTCTCTTGAAGCTGACCACCATCTTCAGCAAGACCACCTCTTCTGGCAGCGCATTCCAACTGGTCACCACCCTCTCCCTGAAGAAGTGCTTCCTATCCTTCCTCCTAAACCTCCCCTCCAACTTAAGATTGTGCCCTCTCATGCTTCGTTTGCCACTTAGCTTAAAGAGACCATCATCTTCCACCCTATTCATTCCTTTCAACTACTTGAAGGTCTCAGGCATGTCCCCTCTCTCCATCCTCTCCTCCAGGGAGTACATGTTCAGGGCCCCAACCCCTCTTCATATGCTTTACCCTGCTGACCCACAGTCATCTTCATTGCCTTACTTTGGAAAATCTCCAGCAGATTAATATCCTTTTTAAACTGTGGGCACCAGTACTATACTCCATACTCTAGACATGGCCTCACCAGTGACCTGTTCAAGGGCAGTATAACTTCCTCTCACCTACTGCTGATCCCCAGTCTATGCATCCTAACATCTTAGTTGTCCTTGCTACTACTTTCCTGCACTGCATGGAGTGCTTCAGGTCACTAGTGAGCATCTTTTCTAGATCCTTCTTCTCCTCTGTTGCAGATACCTGCCCCTCTCTGGTAGTACTCCATCCTAAGATTCTTGGCTCCAATGTGCATAACTTTGCATTTCTTGCCATTGAAGCCAAGCTGCCAAATCCTGGACTACCTCTTAAGTTTTTCAGATCCTCCTTTAGGTCATGTATCCCATTGGCTGTGTCCACCTCCCCAGAGCTTGATGTTTTCTGCAAAAGGCACATTTTCCCTTAATGCCATCCCCAATGTCATTAATGAAGACATTGAGCAACACCGGCCTTAGCACCGAGCCTGCAGGACCCTATGGTGACCTCCCTGGTGCTAGAGAACTCTCCCCACTACCACCTTCTAGGTCCTGTTCCCCAGCCAGTTTTCCACCCATCTGGTCATCTTCTCCCCAGCCCCAAGATCTGCCAACTTCCTGATCAATCTCTTGTGTGGTACAGAGTCAAAGACCTTGCTGAAATCCAGATAGAGGATGTCCAAAGCTTGGCCCCTGTCTACTACTTTGGTGACCCAGTCAAAAAGTCAGTTATGTTGTTTGACAAAATCTCTTTCCCATAAACCCATGCTGTCTTGCATCCTGAAAACCACATTCCTCTAGATACTCTACCAACTTTCCTTAAGTATGGTCTCAATAAACTTGCACATAACTGAAGCCAGACTGACCAGTCTGTAATTCCCTGAGCCACCTTTGGGACTGCTCTTATGGAGGGCCCTGCATGTGCCATTCTCCAGTCCTGTGGTACCATGCCTGACTCCAATGAACTATTGGACAGTCCCACCAGTGGCTCTGCAAGCTCCTCTGCCAGTTTCCTGTATTCCATTTGGCTAGTGATTTGTCTACCTTCAATGCTAGCAGCCCTTTCCTCCTCTATCCCCTCTACCACCATATCTGTGTTCCTCCCCCGCTCCTCTTCTTCTCTCTGTTGGCAGTGGTCTTTCCTTCTCCCTGGTGAAGATGAAATAGAAGTATTCACTCTATACCTTTGCTTTTCACCCAGTCACCTGCATCCAACTGTCCCCATCTGAAGCCTAACAATCCTGTCTTTTTGTCCCTTTTCTTGCTTACATAACAAAAGGACCTTCTCCCCTTCTTAATTCCCTCCACTAATTGCAGTTCCTTCTGAGCTTTAGCCCACGGACTACCTTACTTGCCTCACCCTCCATCATTAGATAATTCTTCCTGTCCTCCTGTCTCTCAGTTTTCCTGAATTTCCTATAGGCTAACCTCTTGTCCCTTACTGTCTGGGCAACCTCAGTACTAAACCAGATGACCCTTGAGTTCTTCCCCCTGAGTCTAATGCTCTCCTCTGTTGCAGCTATTATTTCCTTCTTAATGATGGACTACCTTTTGTCCACCCTCATATATGCCGTGATGCCCGTCAGGTGTTTCCTTAACAATTTGCCCATCTTCCTAAAGTCCGCCCTCCTAAAGTTCAGGATTTTGGTCTTAGTGGGGATGATTTCCCTGCCCATATCCAACCTGAACCACACTGTACGATGATCCGTCCATCCTGGGGCTCCTTGATCATTATATCTTGCATGTGCTCCCCATTCGTGAGCTCCAGATCAAGGATTGCTCCCTCCTGGGTGGGTTCTATGACTTCCTGAGTCAGAAACCCATTCTACAACACTTCTAGGATCACCTGACTCCTGACACATGTCATGGTCGGTGCGCTTCAGTCTACTTTGGGCAGATTGGTGTACCCTACTAATGCCACCTCTCCCTTCCTGCAGCATTCAATATTTGCAAGTTCAATTCCTTTCCCTTTCCTCTTCCTGGTTGAGTGATCTGTAAACCACCCCAACCTCACCTTACTCACTCTGTTGGACAGTAACTGAACCAACATTGCTTCTGCCCTTCCCTCCTCTGACTCCTTCCTTGTACCGTTATTCCTCCTGATTTAAACTGCTTCCTGTCCTCAATTCCAACTACAGATCCAAGTGTAGCTAAAGCACACTGTGCCTGTCTTTAGTGGTAGACAACCCTGACTGTGGTCTAAAATTCATGACACACACTGATGCGGCAAAAATTTGGGGTGAGGATACTACTGAGTCAGGTCAGTTCCAAAGAAAACAACACCCAGTAGTTTAAGCTGGACATTTCTTCTTCTTCTTTTTTTGCTCCTTCCTTCCTTCCCTGAGTCATCCTATTTCAGCTATGTGACCTCACAGGCTAGTCACCTCTTAATATGGACTTCCCCTCCGTGGTGGGATCTGCAGAGGCCCCACCTTACCTTCATAGACAACAAAGTTCTGGATGGTGGGTTTGGCAATTGGTTCATGGATCCTGAGAGTGCCAATGTCATACTGTGATGCAGCGATTAACCCGTTTCTCCCCTTCCCTTGGGATGCCAATCAGGGCTCAGTGGAATGAACATGCAGAGCATACCTTGCACGTTGGATCAATTGGCATCCAGCCTCCCTTGCAAGAGCTGTGGCTGCACCACCACCTGCGGCCACCAAGATGGTGGTAGTGCAGTGGATCTTGGCATTGTCCCTCCCAAAGAGAAGCGCCTCTGTTGGATGCTCTGCCTCCTTTCTCTGGCTGTCCTCAGTGTTGTGTGCTCCTCTTGAACCCAGATCACTGGAGTCACAAGCAGTAGCCTGTTGCTGTGCTGATGGGCTTAATCAAGTCAGAAACTTCTGCTAGAGGAATTGGCATATGCCTCTATTGAAAGAAGTGCTTCAGTGTTGTTTGGGCTCTGCAAAAATTGCAGCTATGCTAGTGTGGTAGGGAATTCACTGTGGTCACAGACCATAACCCACTGACATATCTACAGCATATTAGCAGCAAGAATGCCAAATGATTGCTCTGGAGTCAAATGCTACAGGAGTATAGTATGAGCATCCAACATCGCAAGCAGCTCCCAATACACAAATGCTGATGGACTGTTCTGTCCAGACTGCATTGTATGGCCTATGTAACCGTAGTATGATATGGGTGGACTGGACTTGAGAAGGTAGGTGTGGCATTCATGTGTATCATTTTATTCAGAAAATAGGTTGCAATAATATGCCTTTGTTTAAATGCTGCATTCAGCGGCTGGTCTCCCCAGCCTGTGGAATGTGTTTGAAGTTTGAATTCCACTAAAGGCCAAAATTGCTGTGTTGTAGTTTATAGATTTGTGAAGTGTCAGGAATTCCAAGACTTGGTAGGCCTTACCTCTGACAAATAGGTCCTCCAGCCATTGCATGGGGCACTTAATGTAGGACTAGAGACAGGACATGAGCTTACACCATGCATCACATCAGAGGAATTCAACCACAGCCATCATTCTTGACAGGGAGGGAGACCTATTCTTTGATCTCTGCTAATAATATTGGCATATACTAAGGGCTGTGTCTCTGTGTCAATAGAGCATAGAGTGGGGTAGAACATCTGAGCTGCCAGCTTATTCCAGAGAGGAGAGAGAGGGGAAGGGAGGGAGGGAGAGGGGGCAGGAGGGGGAGAGAGAGAGAGAGGCAGAGAGAGAGAGAGAGAGAGAGAGGGGAGAGAGAGAGAGAGAGATAGTTACAAAGGGAGTAAGACGTAGTGGGGTGGGAGTGAGGAAGGAGGTAAAGTAAGAGATGAGAGCACCAAGCCAGAATTATTTGAGATGAAGAAGCACAGTGGGCAAGGTGTCTTAAAGGAGGAGAGGCGAGAGAGAGAGAGAGAGACAGAGAGAGAGAGAGAGAGAGAGAGACAGAGAGAGAGAGAGATAGAGAGAGAGAGAGAGAGAGATTGAGGTACTTATTCTGAGCTCCAGTGGAAAAAATACTAATCCCCATTGCCTATTTGTTAATGTAAAATGTTTAGCTCTATGTTTTAGCCTAAATCACTCTATACTTATGCACTTGTGTGTTTAATGTTCAGTGCCTTTTTCATATGTTTTCCTGTCTGTCCTGTTTAACCTTGTTTCTTTGGAATATATCTTGTTAATAAACAGCACTGTTTATTAAGACATAAGTGGCTGGTGGTGCATTATAAAGAGAATTTTGCAGATCTCTGAGTATCATTCCTACTGAAGAGATACTATCATGCCTAATCTGAGCTAAATAATACTGAGAAGCAATAAGGCAAGGGTGGAAAACAAGACCTAAGGTGAGCAGTAAGCTGTGACTTGATCATAAGGGATCTGGTGACTGAGCTCACAGGGGCAGGTATCTGGGCCATGCCAACTACACAAAGGATAAGTATGAGTGCAGGACACAGAACAGTGCAAACTAAGGTGGAGGTCTGTGACAAGCTGATGCAAGAAGGAGTGCCCGTTAGGGTTGTGGACACCAAGTCTCTCGCACTCTTTAACAAAAACAAAACACCATTTTCCTTAATGAGTGACATCAGGAGCACATCCTAGCGCCTGGATACTCTCCCACCATTTTTTAACTCCGCACACCTATCCTGCATCTAGCACAGCCCTCCTTTCACCTCCTCAGCTGGCAGCCATCTGAATACAATTAGCACATACCTGCAAATGTAACTTAGTGCATTTGTGGCTCAGCACTATTTTTAATAAAAGGTAGTAAGCAAAGAAGATCAGAGGGGGCTGTGCCAGTTACCACCTGAAGTGAGGGAGGTAAAATGGGTGGGTGCTGCAACGGTACAAGACAAGCAGAAACATTTGGCATTTGGGGTACCACTGAGCACCAGGAGATGCTTTTCATGGGACAAGGTGAGCAGTCTCCACTACTATATCACTACGTGAGTTGACCACAACTGATCGTGGCACTTGAGACACTCATGGGAGTGAGGATGCAGGCTGACTCGGAGGATGCAGCACTTTGTTACATCGCATGTGCTCCCCAGAATCCTTGCCAAGTGCATCCTTAATAGAGGAGAAGACACATGATGTGAAAACCAGGGAGCATAGCAGAATGACACCAACACCCAACAGCCCCATCATACCCAACTACTCAACAGTTTCCAACACTTTGTAGACTTGTGGTGTGGGATAATGATTTCCTGGAGTTGGTACACACGGCTCACTGAAGCCTGTAGTAAAATCTGCAAAACTGTTTTACCAGCCCATGTGATCTGGTAGTTTGCCAACCCCAAGAAGCAAGGGATATTCAAGCATCTTTTACATTTCTTTATAGTTTGTCTCCTCCTAATAAAGCTGGCAATCTGAGTGGGTGGGTCAAAATACACTAGTGGTACTAACACACATCCATGGTGCATGCAGCTGCCATGAGATAGGTGGGTGACTGTGGCTCACTGTGTGCATGGGGCATCCACATGCCCATACCCAGTTAGAATGAACACTTCCTCAACCCCTGTCTCATCCCGTCTCTCACATAAGTTGCCACAGCCCGTGGACTAAACTTTAACTTTTCTTCCCTCCTTGGTTTCTTGCCACGCTTGTGCACCATTAGTCACCGCTGTAGTACTGGCAGCCAATCACTGCCAGTCCTCCTGTCCATCCCTGTTGGGTAGGTGCAGTGGTGTGGCTTGTGGTGGTGAAAGGTGGCAACACAGAGACGGATGAACATAGCAGGAGGAGTCCGGGAACGACAGCAAGAAAGAGATGCTCCACTTCCACATGCTCGAAACCTTTGGTAGTCCGAGTCTAGTGGCTGAAGGACAAGATAACAAGGTAAGACTGATCTGGAATGATACCATGTGACTCCTAAGGCTCATTTCTACACATGTTGTAGTATCAGGGACCTCTTTATAGTGTACAGTTACCTCTTATTGCAGTTAGAATTCAATCTATTACAAAAAGTTGTAGAACAGTTCAAAGGTCAAAAATGTTATTGTAGTATAGTCGCTGTGTCACTACTGTACTACAGCAACTTTTATGTTCTTCGTCCACGTGCTTGCATATAGTGGCCAATGTCAGCATAATACTGGACAAACTTTCACTTCAGCGATGTGTTTTCTTTTCCAGTGGCAGGCAAGTTTTTAAATATAATGTGTTTCCTGCCAGAAAAGAAGAATAGATTCCTGCCAAAATCCTGCCATGATTCTCAGAATAAGGTGAGCATGAGGGCAGCAGGCACAGCAGGTGGAGTGGAGAGAGAGAGAGAGAGAGAGAGAGAGAGAGAGAGAGAGCGTTGGGAGAGAATGGTGGAAGAGTTAAAACACAATTTAAAAAATCTGAAATACACGTTTTTTTTAAATACAAAACCATATACTATATAAAATAATGGTTAGGGAACTGTGAAAAACAAGGCTGTGTTTTCCATCAAGGGGTTGATGACATCATGGGACCCCCAAGCTCCACTTTTGAGGTGTCGATGTCATCAACCCCCGGATGGAGACACAGCCTTGTTTGTACAGATTCTCTACCCATTATTCTATATTCACCATGCCACTGTCATTTTATCATCTTTGGTCTGAAAATTAAGAACATCTGGGGTACTATATATTTTCTGTCTTACCTATTGGTGCTGTCTGCAACCCTTGGCTTCTCATTCCTAACACTGAATGATTGTCAGCCATCATCAGTGTCCTGCATTTGAACACCCTGCATACCATGTCTTGGTGTGGTGGCTGGGTCTGACCCTGGACAAAATGTGTGAAGGCAAATGCCGAGGACAAGCCTCCAACATTGATTCCTGTGGTCCCAAGTGGGCAGGATGGATGAGGTAGCATCATTTGCCCATAGCCTGTTAATATTCACTTTTCTGTACTGCACGTTCTAACCAACTGAGTGAAGGGCAGGTAAGTTGACACCATCATTCCCTCACATACAGTACAGTGGGTCTCCCAGCTGCTCTACTCCCTGTGACCACCAGGGAGCAGCGCCCTAAAGGAGATGCAGCTGCTGAACCCTCTCTCCATGAAAGCAGTAAGTACTGATCCTCCTACTCTCCTCCCATTGACCTATGAAGTAAGCACAGACTCGAACAAGCTCACAGCCATAGCAAATGGTGCCTGTCTGTCACCAACCACTTCAGCAAAGCCATTAAAGTAAAACCTTCAATTAATATGTGTGTCTGTGTGTGTGTGTGCTAGAAGGCTGCTGTGTGTGTGTGTGTGTGTGTGTGTGTGTGCGTGTGTGTGAAGCAAGATTAAGTAAGTCACAGTGTAGAAATGGTAACAGTAGGGTAAATGGGGAGGTCAGTGGGTGGAGTCTGGTTGGGCTCAGGACTGAGGGCAGATCCGAGACTGGGGGGACATGGGGTAGTTAAAACATTGTCAGCACATCACTGGTGTGCAGTCTGCCTCTACCATCCTAATGGAATACACCATGGAAGGCAAGGCTCTTTGTGCCCTCCCCAAGACTAGGTTAAAGATTTAAAAAAAAAATTGCAGTGCTGGAAGATAGCCAGGCAGAGAGGGCAGTGCGTGTGCTGGGAATCATGAAAATAAAACAGATGCTGTGAGATTTGCAATCTAATAAGTGATGCAGAGACAATACTGTTGAAAAAATAACTTTATTGATGGCATGTGTAACCCCCACCCTGCCTTTTACCAAAATGACAGGTGGCATGCTGTTGGCGCTGGCAGCAATACCTGGTGGGGACCTGGGTTCGAGGAGGATGAGGTTACCCAGCACAAGGGGACCTAGGTTTGGCTACTCTGCACAGTGGCACCCAAGTAAATCCGAATACAGGAAGCAATAACTGTAATGTCCAGAACCAGGATTGGGATTTTTCAGTGTGGCTTTTATTCACAACTAGCTGAACACAACAAAGCATAGATGGACCCCCATGGGACTCGTTTACTGATAATGCAGATTAGAGACTACAAGGCGGTCACTTGAAGAATGAACCATTTCTACTGTTTTCAGGCTCTGGACCCACCAGGCATAAGCCCAGACTTGCATGCGCTTTGGATACACAGCCCGATGGCCAGCCCCCCTGCTGGCCACTTGACTGATGGTCCATTTAAAGAATGAACCCATTTTACTTGTTGTGGCTCCCACACCACTTAGAGTCTGCGATCCCTAGAGAGATTTTCTTCTTATTTCTTCTGACTCCCATCTCACAAGGAGAATTCTTTTCCCAAGTTGTGGCTCCCACACCACTTAAGTCTCACGACTCCTAGAGAATTTTCTATTTGCGACCCACATCTGGGTACCTAACTCATCACTGGCCAGGCCATGAGGCAAGTAGCAATAACAGCAGAAATCCGTAGAGGTGGACCTGGTTACTAAAGATGAGGGTTTGCCCACCTCCAGCTCCCACAGCCCATATCCAGCCATTTCTCTGGAAAAACTGAAACTTGAAATTGTAGATTAAATGGTGGATGAACTGTTGCACCCCTCTACAGTATTACTTAAATTCACACAGACTTTAGATTTTGACACTACTCCATTTGTTTGTCCTAGTACTATAAGCCTCCCAAATAGTAGTTCAAATCCCAGACTTCTTCACATTTCCCAAACTGAAGAAACACATTTTTGCCCTCTCAAATTAGAGCAAAACATTCACCCTTTAATTTGCAGGTGCCCCACAGCGAGAAGTACAACTTTTCCACTTTTCAAGCACTAACCAAAACTGTAAAGGCAGCTTTCTTTCTTTAGTAGAAATTAGGGATTTCCCCTGGAATCTACATGGGGATACTTTACTCCCCCAGAGGAGGGGCACTGAGACCTGGACAGCGGTCTCTACCACTTGAACACTGGACACTGACCTTCTCCCACAGAAGGTAAACAAAGACTTCCTTCCTGCTTGCAGGCAAGCAGGAGACTGACTTTGAAAACTCCCAACGTTCTATCTCACTCCCTCTGCTGCAGATTCCAATGTGGCTTATGCAGCTACAACAGTTCTATTGATGATGTCATCCTCAGTCTCAGCTGAGACTGAGAACAAAGTGAGACAGTGTGAAACCCATTTAACTGGAGTTTCACAAGCTGCCTTTCCTGCCTACCACTAGGTCTTACTGGGATTCGAGTAACCCTGGGTAACAAGGTTACACATGCAATTACATTACAACTACTTGTAACCAGATGCTTCAGGCAGATACTAGTTCATGGAAGCATAATAATAAAGAAAACAACGCAGCATCATCAGTTATGGAGGCATTTGTCTTTGTTATTCACAATTCACAGTGACAGGGACAGTTGACAGTGACAGCAGCAAAGTTCTTGGGATACATTCATAACAATTTGGCATACAAATGCTACAAACAAAAACAACAATCCCAGAATTCAATAGGAACTGGCCACAGGGAGACTAGGTTTAGCAACAGCAAGTTGAACACAAACAGTTTTCAAGATCAGTTACTACTTACCTATCAGTTTAACTAAAAAAAAATTCTAAAAACTGCTTTCTAGTGTAGGCAGGGCCTAGAAAGGTATCGATATGATTTATTCATAGTGTCTAACTCCAAGCTTTCTGTGCAGAGCCAGAAATACTGTAGAAGCCATCCAATTGGATGCCCAGGGTCCACCTTAGTACCTCCTCAGCCCAGCCCCAGCCCTCCTCATGGCACTTCGTGCATGGCTACTGGGACCATAGATGTCAGCAGTGCGCCAGCACCTGCCAGTGCCGATCACAGCACCCCAAATACATGCAATTCACACATAGCTGGGGTGCCTTTGTGAACAGGCCCATAGGAAGCTTTTACAAAAGATCATATAAAGTTCCATGAGTTGCACAGGTTACAACGGTGCAAGAACAATTGATCTGGCACCTGATTTTCAGGTAAAACCTCAAGACAAGCAATCAGGTACAAGCGATTGCTGGGCAAGGGTAGTGTAGGTGGGGAGGAGGCAGGTGCAGAGGAGGTAGCACAGTGAACAGGTGAGCACAGGAGAGAGGCATCAGAGAGGGAAGAAACTAGGTACAGGAGAGAAGCATCAGAGAGGAAGGAAACTAGGTACAGAAGAGAGGCATCAGAGAGGAAGGAAACGAGGTACAGGAGAGAGGCATCAGAGAGGAAGGAAACTAGGCACAGGAGCAGGAGCAGGAGGAACTGTGAATTCATGGGGTAGAGTCTCCATGGAAAAGAGGAAGAAGAGGAGGAATAGGGTAGTTCAAAGAATGTTAAGTTATAGAAAAGGAAGGCTTGCCCTTCAGATGTTTCAAAGAAAAGGATTTTCAAGAAATGGAAGGCAGAATCTCTGAGGTAAGTAAGACAGGTAAGGGGAGGAAGAGAGAGGAGGGAGGAGAGGTAATGATAATTCAGAGAGCCAGAATTAGATACTGTATGAGGGTAAAGGAGAGGATTAGTCATCTGCCTTCAAGGAAAGAAGAGCAGTCAGAGTAGAGAGAGCAGTGGTAGAGACATGTGGACAGGTAAATCCAAAGCAATTAAAGGAATAGGTTGACAAATGGCATTTGAGAAGAAAATTATAGTAAATAATCAAACTTACAGTGTTGCACTGGTAATGTATGGTTTCAACTCCATCTCCCCATTGATGGCTGAATTGGGGTGATCTTTTATTTGTAGTAACCTAGTAGTTCACCTTTGCTTTTCTTTTTGGTCATTGGTTTACTTATTTACTTTTTTTGCAGTGGCAGTGGTACTAACGGCAGTCTCTTCCCGTCTTCTGTCTAGGGAATGTCTCCCAACATCAGTGTTTTGTGTTGTGTGTAGAATTTGACATTAGTGTATTGTGGTATGTGTGTCACATGATATAAATGCATCATGGCCTATGTTTGTCAGTGTATCATTGTGTGTGTGTGTGTGTGTGTGCATGTGTGTGATCTAGCACAGGTACATCATGGCATGTGTGTCATCAGCTGTCACCAGTATATCATGGCTTGTGAGTATCACCTGACATAACTGTTATCATGGACTGTGTGCTACCTGACATCAGTGGATCATTGCCTGTTTTCACCTGATATCAGTGTATCGTGGTCTGTGTGTGTCACCTAAGTGAATCATGACTTGTGTGTGTCACCTGACATCAATGCATCATGTCCTGTGTGTCATCTGACATCAGTGCATCATGTCCTGGGTGTGTCACCTGATATCAATGCATCATGTCCTGGATGTCTTCTGAAATCAATGTATTGTGCCTTTGCATGTTACCAAACATCAGTGTATCATGGCCTGTGTGTTTCTTCTGACATCAGTGCACTGTATTGTTGGCCTGTGTGTGTCACTTGTAATAGTACTGTATAGCAGACCCTGTCTGTGCCTCCTGTGTACCATGCCTGGGTGTCTCCTGGCATTGGTGTAGTGTGTCCCCTCAGTACAGTTACTTCTAGCTCTTGGTAGCAATGGTGGTACTGTATAATGTTCACTATTACTACTACTACTACTACTACACTCCATTATCACCATCTGGCTTTTCCATAGCTGTCATTACCCCATCCTCAGGTTTTGGCTGGCCTTGACACCTGGTCTGAATCACTGGTTATTGAATAGTGAGAGTTACAGCTGAGCTTAAGACTCTAAAAACAGATTTTCAAAAGGCCAGATACAGGCACAAATGTGTGGTCTGCTAGCCTCTGCATCCATCCACTTTTGTCCAGCTTGCTTTTCTTTTATTTTCAAAGAATCTATATGGCAATTTGCATTGAAAAATTATGCATATGTTACTTTTGAATGCATGTTTTGCTTCTGTGGATGCAGCTGTGTCTGACCTGTGGATAGAGATACTCTAACAGTCCAGTTAGACGCAGCACATTCAAAATAGCTGTGACAGATCCTGCCTTTGGAAAATCTGTCTCCATCACCTCGTCCTCAGCAGCAGCCTAAGTAAACCATCCCAACTGGCCCCATCCATGGCTACATAGTTTCTCAGTTTGGGATTTTGACATCATCTTTCTGAGTAAGCATACTGTAACTCTCTGCTTAGCAGTCTGGCCCGGCTCATGAAGTAGCACAGTGTCTTATCATGCAACTTTATATCAAGACGGAGGAGTGCAAGCAGCAACAGTAAGTCCCTCTCTTGCTCTCTGAACACCAGCTCCATCTCCCATTGCTAAAGTGCTTTGACTTTACTCCATCTCTCTTTAGCTGTTCTCTGCCTCACATTATTATACCAGTTTCCCACACTGATAATTTTTATATCATTCTGTTTTAATTTTTATCTTCGCAGTTTCTGCCCTTTTCACCCTTCCCCACCCTTACAGGCCCTGCCTATCTGCCACTTTGGAATAATCCCAACAGGGATGAGGCTCTTCGCTCTGTGGTGCTGCCTGTGCTAGGGAGCCTTTGCTAGGGCTGGTTCCTTAACCCATTGCAGCAGCACTGTACAACTAGCGGCTGACAGTCCTTTTCTTCAGTCTGTTGCTGGGGTCCCACCTTGAGCAGCTCTAGACTGGAAAAGGCTGAGAGCACTGGTATCACAGTCAAATGGGTGAGAGGGATGGCACTACTGGCACAGCAAATGCTCTCTCCCAGCCATGACTGTGTGGAATTTGGGGTTGGGGTCTGGTGCAGGAACCTCTGTGCCATCTTTCCAATGGACTCTCTTTATGCTCCAACGTCTGGAGATGAATATGGGATGGGCAGGTTCCACTCTGAATAGTTGCTCATTGACTGAACCACCAGGGGCAACTGCTCAGTGGAGATTACAGGAAACCCACTCAGTGCAGACAGAGCAGCCAGTGGTCTCAGGGCATGAATCGGTCCTCCAAGTGGAAGGCAAGCCCCTTAAAGCAGCAGCATTTGTTAGTCACCAGCAGGTAGCACACTCACCTCTGAGGCCAGCAGATGTCAGTGTCAGTGGCTCAGCAGGTAGCACACTTGCCTCTGAGACCGGGAGATCAGAAGGCTGTGGGTTCTATCCCACACAAGGCACTTAGGTTAAATCCAATACTGACACTGTAGTGCAGCATGAAGGGGTGCTGCACTCCTCAGGTGCTATCGCTCGGATGAGACATTAAACTGAGGTCCCATCTGTCTGTTCTGATGGTAGTTTAGGTGGATGTTAAATATCCAATGGCACTTCTCAAAAGAGTAGGGAATTTTTTATTGTAATACATAGAAGAAATCAAAAGGTATAAACACTTCATGGGAAACCAAAACTCAGTACTGAATTAATGATACAAGATACAATTTGTAAATAATAGGAAACTAAGAGAATCTAAGTAAAATGAAAAGTACAATAAATAAGGCAAGTGGTATTCTAGTCATACTATAATATTATGAAATAAGAAGGACAACTATGGTAATAATGTGAGAGCTGGAATACAAAACCCATAAACAAATAAGATATAAACCTCATTTTGAGCAAGAGTATGGTATCAAGCTTCAGTTCCTTTTAAAACCACATGTTTAGGTTCTGGAAAATTGTATAGGTATATTGAAAATGAACAAATATTTACATTAATGAATACTCACAACAATTTAAAAGTAAGATCTTCTGAAAAGGCCCAAACCCTTCTATAAAGTAGCAAATTACCTGTCTTTGTTTGTAGAAAATTCCTTGGGTATGTGAGCAAATTACCATGCATCCTAATGCTCCAACGCTGCTCTGTGAGGGTATTCCCAAGGAATTCAAAAAAGAACACAAATTAAAACCTAAAAGATAGAACTAAAGGTTATAATTCTAAATTTGAGCCACATGTACTAAACCCAGAATCTGTCAAAATCATACGACATTTCCCAATACTTTTCCCACAAAAAACCTATCCAGCTTGTTTTTTCAGTCTTTCTAATCTGATAGCGCCTAGTTATTATAATAGAGGAGCTCTTCTGTGGATAAATGTTGTTGTTGCAAGACACACCTGATCTAATTTGCCATATCAATAAAGAAAACATTATAATAATTTGCACAGTACTTTTATTATACTGTTTCCAAGATACAGAATATATACCAAAATATAATATATATGGGTTAAATTAATAAACATTGAAGTCTTCCATCTTTCCTTAACTAAATTCCAAAATTATAATATAATATATAGGGACAATGCCAAAAGGTGGTCCAAAGTTTCAATCTGCATGGTACATAGACTTCTAGGACAATATTGATCTGATAACTCTTTATACTTCTGTTTTCCTTAGTATTACTTGTCCCATGAATCCCTAACCAAACAGTATCCCAGAATTTCGAAGGAATTCTAATATCAGTTAATAAATCTCGTATTTTCCCTGATGTAAAATGGAAAACTGACAAAAGAATGTTCCATGTAGTGACTTTGTATAATATCCTCATAGATATCTGTCCTGGGTTTGTTAATAACGTCTGTATAATGTAATCCCGTTTCTTTATATAATCAAAATGTACATTCATCCTTTAGGCAATGCAGGTTTTCTTTTGTTTTTATGAACAAAACACTGGGATTTCCATTCTTTTAAGATGCATTTCAAAGTGGGGACACCCAGACAATCCAATTTTTCATTAGTGTTGTAACAAAGGAACAATGTTAGTGGTAAAGAAAAATTTTAAATTAAAATACTATGGGATTTAACATCACAACCCCTCCATGTTCTGTTTTTTATATAAAATATTTTGTTTATTCTGGTTCAAACAGCTACCCAAAAAAACAAGAAAAAACATGCTGGGGGGTTCTAACTGTTTAGGAATAGGAAAAATAAAGTTCAAGAATAAAAATGTGGGCAACAGAAAGGTCTTACTCATAAATATCCTTTTAAAGTTTGCCCATGTGTCAAACGTTCCATACTTGACTTTTCCTTACCACGTATAGGCACATGTCCCAATTATAGTGAGCCTATCTACTGCCCAAATATATCCCTAAAATTTTATGAGAGATGTTGCAACCCATAGTTCTGCTATATTTGGTTCTGATAAGCCAGACCCCTGTACATTTAGACTTGTACTTTTGTCTATGTTAATCCCAGTGCCCAATGCTCGGAAAGTACTATGTAGTAATCTATAGGAAAAATCCCTGAAACGCTATCATGCACTAATAAGCAGATATCATCAGCATAAACTATACATTTCTGAGCCAGTAAATTATCATAATTGATACCTACGATCCCAGGAGATTGCTGAATCAGTCTGATAATGGGATATAAAATAAAAGTGTACAGAAGAGGACTAAGGGGACACCCTTGTCTGACTCCTACAGCTACTGAAATCTTGTTCCCCACTGTGTTATTATTGTATGGATGAACATGCATAGAGCATAGCACATGCTAATCCAATGTATAAAAATTAAAGGTATACCATAAGCTTCTAGACACATCCAAAGGAAATCATGGATACTCTATCAAATGCTTTGATTTGATCAAAACTCATAACATAACCCTGTACTAGTCCTTGTGAGCCTTTCTGCATTACCTCACTTAATAATATTAATGCATCTGTCAATTTCCTACCTGGTATGGAGCAAAATTGTGAAGGGTATATTAATGTGTCCAAGACAGTAGATAGTCTATTACCTAATAGTTTTGTAAAATGTAAAAATCATCATTTAATAATGTGATAGGTCTCAATTAGTTAATTCAAGTTTAGTACCTTCCTTATGTAAAAAGATTATCAAACTTTTATACATAGAATTGCAATAAATCATCAGTTAAGAAGGTGTTATATAAATCTGTCAATTCTTGTAGCATAGAGTCCACAACAGTTTTATAAAGCTCCCCGGTAATCCATCTAATCCTGGAGATACTCCATTATGTAATGCTTTTATTATTATATCTATTTCTGATCTAGAAAAATTATCTACCAACAGGGTTGCTTGTTCAGGTACTAAGGCAGGAATATCTATGGAATTTAATAATTGTTCAATAAAGGGAGTTCCTGGTATGGGGTGCCAAATTTCTGTTCAATATAGTGTCCTAATGTAGAAAACTAGAATCATTATCTGTAACCAACTCTCCCATATATGAGTGTAATTTTATTTTCCTTTTAGATACCCTTGAAGCACAATCTAGCAATGAGTTTGTCTGCTCACATCTCCCTTAGGTTCCAAAACTCTGTTCCTTTTCCAAAGATTTTGTCTATTATATTGATAGAGTGACATTTTATGCTTAAGGTCAGAAATTTCTTGTGTTAAATCCATTTTAGCTAAAATTTGTTTAGAAATTAAGTCCTGTAACTCTTTCCTAAAAAACAAATATTCACTTTGTGCAGAAAAGGCCATTTGTTTAGTAAATTGTATAACATAGGCTGTCAGACAGGCTTTTGTGTCTTCCACCAAAGAATGATAGAATCACACAAAAAAGAACTGTACAGCTATCTTGAAAATGTATATGATATCTTGCAATAACTGTACATCTGTTAAAATACTGGTATTTAAGCTCCACAAACCCTTTCCTGGCTTTCATGGTGGATCTGAAGCCACTTGGACACCCATCAACAGATGATCAGATGACTCACTAGAGATACATGCCGTATGTGAAACTGGCAAAGTGAATGTAATAAACCAAAAATCAATCTGAGAGTGTAGAGATCCTTTATAAAATGTTGATTTTTAGCTTGTCCTGGTATGGCCATGACATCAGATAAAGATGTCTGTTTTACTAATGTGTGTAAATATGTGCTATAGCAATAGATTTTCTTTGTACTATCTACATGTGGAGGTAAAGGGAATGCTGAAATCTCCTCAAAAAATACATATCTCTTAATGTAAACACAGGGTGTATAGTTTGATAAGAAGACTCTAAGTGCTTTCGTCTGTGGCCCGTAAAATTTATAAGTCTACAGACTAAGCCATGAAATTCTATATCTATAAGAAGTGCTCGTCCTGGTTCTATTTCTATCAGTTTTGACACTTTAAAGTTAGCAGAAGTAAAACAGGTACCCAAACCGCAACATAAATTGGTACCAATAGACCAATATGAATCCCTTTGAAACCATTCCTAGTAACACTGTGAGAGCTTTATCAGTATACAAACATGTGTCCTGTAAGAAGAAAAATGTCATAAGAAAGCTGTTGCAATATTGAAAAAGTAGTCTTCCGTTTTACATCTGATTCGATGCTGTTAACGTTAAAGCTTGCAAGCCGTATAACAGGAATAAGCAAAGGATGTTAAAATTCAAGTTTTTTCCTGCTACACCTGGTAACCTGTTTGGTGCTAAAGGTGGGGCCCAGAGACCCTGACGGTCCTGGGTCTGTGGTTACTTCACTGTGTGTAGATTTATAGGACACATCTGAATCCTCATCTTCTACATGCTCTAAACTTTGTAAGATGTCAAATTTATTTTCAGTACTCAGGACCATGTCCTCTTTCATTTTAGTATGTTTGGATGAGGCACATTTGTTTTCCTTTATTTACCAAAACAAAGGGAGATGAAGTGTCCAAGTCCAAATACTGGTTGGACGGTGAGGTGGGGAGGCATAGCCTGTGGACGAATATCTACATCACTGGGTACAACTACTTCAGCCTCAGGTTTAGTCTCATGGGGTATTGAAATTACAGGTACCTCTGATGTACCTAGTGTAGGATGGTGGGCTGTTGTGGAGGGCCATGATGGTGCCTGAGGTCTGACATCGTATCTTCCCTCCTATATCCTTTTGTGGCTTGTGAAATGTTGTAATCTTGCTCAGAAAAATCTGCAGTATTGTGTGCCACCCAGGAGGATTTGAAGGAACGGTCTTCTGCTCCACACAAGTTGCAGGACGGGGGACAGTACGCAAATTTGCAGTATGGCCTAATGCCCCACTGAGGTAACATTTTAGTTTGTCACAATCAGTATTCAAATGAGACAAAGAACCACACTAATAGCAGGAACGTGGTTGGCCAGGATAAAATAAAATGCCTCTGTTTGACCTAAAAGAAACAATTAGGTAGATGTTGAATCCCTGGTCAGTATGTCATAGTTGTACTCTGAATTTCCAACCTCCTGTCCAAAAGCCATGCTCATCAATAATGGGGTCAGGAATGCCATCCACTTTACAATGTTTCTCTGTTATTGTTTTAAATATGGGTTTTGTTATAGGAATCACCAAGAAATGGCTCCATATGGAAGTATCTTTCACTCTGTAGTATGAAGACCAAAATGTGTCTAATAAAGCTGCAGATCAAAAATAATATCAAAGTTTTGGTCACCAGCCACGTGGAGAAATGCGTAGACATCTGCTGGCGTGAAATGTAGTGAATTAAGGATTAATTCTTTGCCTACATATACCCAGTCGGGTGGAAAGTCTAGCCCTCCTTGATACTGCAAGCTCATCACAAAGTGCCATTTATCAGCCTCAGCAGGCTGTTTAAAAGACTAGCATAGCTGGAAGGCCTCCTAGGATGCTAGCCGTCAGTATTAGGGTCTATTACATTAGTGGCATTATCTGTATCAGGTACACTAGTGAGAGGCAAAATCATACCTTGCTCCTGTGTTGGAGGTCCGCGTGCAGCTCCGAAGGTCCCCATCGTTTGCTGTGCAGTAGCAAACATCTGCTCCACTTCCTGCATGTCAGTCAGGCGGTTCTAGGCAGAGTCTCCCATGCTTCAGCAGGTTTTTCTGGTGCAGCCGAAACTCCTGCTGCATCCTGTATTGATTCAGCTGTGATCTCTTCTGGGCTCCATTCTGTGTTGTGCAGCAAAGGACCGTCAGGTCAGAAATCCACTGACCTCCCTCAAATTTCCAGTCTGCTCCACATAGCGCATTCTCAGGGGACCACTCTGTGTCAGCTCCAGAAAAGGAAATTGCTGTGAAAAGGGAGTAGTTGAGGGGTGAAGCTGGTCTTGAAGAATCATCTGCGGTTTTCTGATTGATTTCTTTCCTCCGGTAGATAAAGGTTTGTGTTCAGATCATTTCGTTTCGTTCCTCATCAATTTTGTTTTATTCAGCTCAAATTCCTTTTCAGCGTCTAACATTATTTGTAGATGTCACTTTTTTTCCAGTTCAGCTTGAAAAAGCCAGTTTTCCTCATGTACCTACGAGGAATCGGAGGTAGCAGACTCCATTTCCCTTGTGCTGTAACCTGAGCAGAACCTACTCCGTCCATGTTCATGTCCTGACTGGGATCCTCCATGCTCTTCCAGCAGTGAGAGACAGCACCCTGCTGAAAAGAGTAGGAATTTTTATTTAGAAAACACACAATATCAATAAGGAAAATAATTCAAACACATTCCAAAGATACAAAAATAAAAAGAAAAAAAATCCACTTACATCACAGCATAGCACGTAACTTAAATAAATGTTATTGTACTAAACAATAATAGCCATGTGAGATGACAATTTATCTGTACAAAGCCCAGTTCAGGTAATCCAAGCAGTATTATGCCAATACATTTGAAATGTTCTCCTATCAAGATGCAGACTTTCCTGTGATTTAACTTGAGAGATAGCAGACTCAGTTCACTGTATCAACATTTGGTTAGGTGTATCAATATGCTGGATAGAATATTGGCACTGAGCTTGTCACATATAGTACTTTATGCATGCAAATATTACATTCAATGTACTAAGATGATACCTACTCATAAATCCTGTATAGTCCCTAAAATCAGACATTCATAAGACACGTGTCGTATGGGACTCCAGGTCCATAAGCAGCTATATCTATCCAAAACTGAAGTGAATGATGACAGGAAAAAATAAATGTTCTAATGTTTCCTTTAGTCCCCACATTCGGGCCTAATACAGTGTCTTTCTGTCATCGGTTTGTGCTTTAAATTGCCTTTGACACCTAATTTGCCATGGCAACTAAGTCATTGGACATACCACATAGAAACTGGAATTCTTTTATACTTTAAAAGTTTCAAAGCTAAAGTTAGTTTGGATGGTAGACATTAAGGAAAACCAACCTGTATAGGACAATTTGTAGTCATGATTTCTGAATACAATACTTTCCTTGCATTATCCTGTACTAGATTTACTAATATTCCAGAGTCTCAACTTTTGATTGATGGAATAGCAAATTATGGAATCTGTAACCTAACCAAGCATTTCAGGATCTCCCTCTCCATGTGCTAAACAATGGGTGAAATAATAATTGTGTCCACTGGCCCCATAACTGTCTGTACCGCCCACATGAAGGCTTCAAGGAAGAAACAAAAAGAAAGTATGATAAAAAGTAAAGGGTGTATCATGCCTAAGCCACCCTGACCAATTTTCAAATAAGTGTAAGCACGTTTAATTGATTTAGTCTGCTTCCTTATCATTTGGAAGAAACAGCTAAGACATCTGATTTCTAAATTGAGTGGTATAGGAAAATATGGCTAACATATAAGAAAATCAGGAGCAACATTTTTCACAATCAAAACCAGTTTTTGTTTGGAAAAGACCAAGATTTCCATTGTAGTGTTTTCTATTCACCTATTTTAGTTATGCCTCCCAGTTGAGTTGGGCAAGGTCCTCATTCCCAAAGTACAACCCCAGGATCTTTATGCTAGTGGTTGAAATTTTTGATCCTATCAATTTGATGAACTGGGGAATCCTCATATTTGTATCCCTATACTTTTATTGTAATTAATCTCCACACCTAAAAGTCCAGAGATGCTCTCCAATATCCATATTGCCCTAATACCAGGGTCAGGATTGTGCACCAATTGGCAGATGTCATCTGTATATGACATAATTTTCTGAGCCTGTATCTCAATTGAAGGTGTAAGTCCCATAATACTAGCATCATGAAGTATAGTCCTAATAACTAGATCTAGTATAAAAGTGTATAATAATGGGCTAATGGGGCAGCCCTGCCTTACCTCTCTATGCAAAGGGATCCCAGTTCCTATTAACCCATTAATGGATGGAATTCCATCACATTAGTAAACAACATTCTAATCCAAAGAATAAAGGTTCAGGGAATATCATAGTTCTCCAAAACCAGGAATTAAAAACATGAGACAGTTTATTGAACACCTTAGTTTGATCTCAGGCAAGCAGAAACACTGTTAATTTCTTCTGCCTCCCAAATTCACACAAATCTTGCAATAATAATAAACTATATTGGCTGTTTCTCTGCAGGATAGAACAGGTTTGTACAGGGTGATTAAGTGTAGTAGCTGCTTTTTGCAGCCTCTTACATAAAATTGTAGCCAGAATCTTGTAGTCATTATTAAGAAGACTGATAGGCCTTCAATTGTCCAGATCATGCTTATTCCCTTTCTTGTGTAGTAAAATTATTATGGCTTGTGAAAAAATTTGGGGAAGACCAGTAGATAATATTTCATTACATATGTATGTTAAGAGAAAACTCAGATCATCTGTAAAGATTTTATAGAATTCATTTGTGAGCCCATCTGCCTTGGGAGATCCCAAGTTTAAGTTTAGAAATAGCTGCTGAAATTTCAGCTGTAGTGATTACACCTTCCAATTCCGCTACTACAGAGACAGGTAGAGGTTGGGGGAGACTTTGCCACTTCTACTACTTTGTTGCTGCTACATGTGAAGTGCCAAAGAAGCAATCCAAGCTTGCTGAATGATGTCTAACATTTCAACATCAGAAGTTTTAAGCATCCCTGATGCATTATAGAGCCCTTCCATTGCTTTTTCCCTAACCGTTGTTTACAAGCTGTAAATGGGTCTGAATATAGGGTTTGTTTTGTACCATAGTTCATTTCAGCCTGTAAAGATACTGCCCAATCATATTGATATTGTTTCATCTGGGCTTTAATATTATCAATCTGAGTTTTAATCTGAGAATCAGATGCATTCGATAAAGACATTAATTTATAAAACTGTATCCTATAGGACAGGTAGGTAAAATAATTCTGATTACTTGTATTTCTCCTGTGCTTAACAAAGAGTTCTTTAATTTCTAGTTTTGTATCTGTCCACCAGTCTGCCCATGTATCATACATTTTAGCAGTTGATTGACTACACAAAAAAAAGTGTACTAGCCTATTTTTCATTTCTGGCTGTTCTAGCAAAGAGGAATTTAACTTTCATCATCTAGGAACACCTGAAACTTGGGGTATCCTACCCAAATTAATAAAGCAGGATAACAGTAAATGATCAGAGAGTTCACGGTAAGCAAGCCTGAATTTATGTGGGATAAGAAATTTAGATAGAAAAATTATCAATACGTGTCAAGAATGCACTCTTCCTATAGGTGGCACCTGCATCCTTGTGTAAGACTCTGTATGCAGCTTTAAGGCCAGCTACTGATACAGTATTGCAAAGGGCTTGTGTATCACGATACACTTTTTTGAACTGTATCTTTTAATTTAATATCCAAACTGCAGTTCATATCTCCACCCCAAATTATCTGCCTGGCTGAGAAAAAGATATGGCTTGATTAAATTAAATAAATAAAGCATTGCAGATTTACTTTGGAGTGCATAGGTATTAATCAAGCAAAGGAAAAACTTTATATAAACAATCTAGCAAAGGGCACTACCCAGTACAATATCCATGAATCTTTTGACTTGTAGGTGTGAGTAAAAATAAAATTCCATGCCCATCTTCAGTGTCCGGCCAAATGACCAAAATGAAGATCCCTGCGCCAGCCTCTTTAGCCTGAGTAACATCCTGTAGGAAATTAAACCTAGTTTCTTGTAAGAAAAAAATATCTGCCCTTAAGTCCTTATAGTAGTTCAAACACGCCAATTGTTTTTATAGTTCTTAATACTACAAGTATTCAAAGAGGCTACATGCAGGAAGACATAAGTAGGGGAATAAATGTTTAGATTTTCTCCTTTTTCCATTTGCTACCCTTTTTCCATAGTTTCCAATACCTCTGTCCCAATTTCCTCATCACAGTCCATTTCTGAAACTAATCCTGACCTAGCCAACATATCTGAATCTGAACCTCCATCTCTGTCCTGCAGGACCTGAAAGGGTTGTGTAAGGAAAGGGGTAGGCCTTTTGTTTGCCTGCTGACCTAGTCACAAATTTCAAGAGAGGAGCTTGAAAATCACCCAAAGGGGAGGCATGGTATGTAAGTCCTGTTCCTGTCTGGAGGTACTGGGTTCTACAACAGGTGTTTCATCCTGTAGGCGCACTGGTAGTAGCAGTGTCTGTGTCCTCAGGATGTAGATGCAGTGGGTTCCAGCCCGCCCCAGTGGGTCCCTGTTACTCTAATGTTGGGGTCTGCACCTCTCTTGGGCCTGGTTTACAATATTTTCTGACCAGGTCTCCTTGTTTATTTTGGCCTGCCCAAGGGCACTGATGGCAAGCATGCCCTTGTTCTTCCAGAGATTACAGCAGAACACATGCCTACAAACTGCACTGTCATGGTCAACATCCCACATAGAGCACATTTTACTTGTCGCAGACAGCAGGCCTTGGCTGGCCAGGATAGAAACACACACCCTGTCTTTACCTAGAAAAAACTATTAGGGATGTGCATAACTTCAGTACCACAAATATGCAGTTTTACTTTAAATCACCAACCCCAGTCAGATACCCTTCGATCAATAATTGCTTCAGGAGGGCCCAGGACACTACATTTATGTTCAAGTCCAAATTGTATCTCACCAACATTTACCCCTTCATTACGAAACATGATATTTACAGTTTTAAACAGGGTTTAGAATCGGAATGGCCCAGAAAGGGCCCATAAGGGATGAGCTTTATAACACTCATATTTACTCCAAACTCCATCCAAACCCTCAAAAGTTTTGAGGCTGATGTCGAATTTGTCCTCCCCTCTGATATTAATAAGGCATAAATGTCCAAAGCTCGAAAATTCATTGATTCTTTCAAAGATTTGCGGGCAACATATGCCCTATCTGGATGTTCAGACAGATCTACCCTATATCAGAGCCTGACAGCATTTTGTCGAACTGCTGGTCTAGTTGGTTATGTTTAAACAAGTCTGAGAAAGTGGGCCCAGTTTTTCTCCTGTTATGTAGAGGAGAGGAGGTGGGGAATCAGATGAAGATCCGTCCCCTAAGTCTATAGGGTCAACATTCAATACAGAAGCGGTAGAAGTCACACCAACCTGATCCATGATACAGCCGTTTTCAGCATTTTTAGTTGAAACTGTTCCATCGGGGCCCCTGTATACCTGATGGTGTCAGTGAAAAATTGATCTAGTCATGACCAGGGATCCAGGTTCCGTCAGTCTGTTGTAGCCAACCAGCCTGTGATAAAGGCTTTTTCTTTCATCCAGTCTGTAGAAGCCTGGGTGTGGTTCAGATTTAGGGATTCCATTCTCTTCCACATTTTCAGGCTAGATGTCAGTGTTATGTCCATGTATGGCAGGCCCTGCCTTCTCTTGCAGCTAACACCTGGCCAAATCATCACATCCCACTGTCAAACCACCAGTGGCACTCAGTTCAGCCTCCTGCATCGATACACCTGCAGTGCATTCCACAGTATTTAAGACAGGTGCTGCAGCATTCTATCCCATAATCCTCACTGAAGCAGTCGGAAATAATTGTAGCCATCGAGGAACATCACAAACTGCTTTTTCCCCCGCTGCACGATCAATATCATTCAAATCACCAGTGAACCATTCTCCAGGATGAAAGGTCTCGATACTGCCATGTCCCCTATAGTTACTGCAGCCAAGGTCAGGATAGAAACTCTGGCTCCAGCAAAATCACATCCTTCTCCTCTTCCAACCTGACACTGTCTGCCATTCCGTGGAAAAACGCAACAACACCCCCTACCTTGAGTAGGGATTTCCCAGTGTCCTGGGCCAAATTTCCCCATTCACTAAAATATCACTCAACAGCTTAATCTGATTCATGGTCAGTTTGGTATTCATCTGTATCCCCTCCCCAGGTCATGCCTGAAAAAGGCAGAATTTGTCTAGTGCACTTATCCGGTCAACATAAACTAAATTAAACAATTTTTTCAGCAGTAATGTTTTCTGGCACACACATCACTATACCCATGCTTCTTTTCATTTCTTTCATTCTTTAACTAAGATACAGGGTTTTACATTTTAAATGTTCACATCCCCATGCCATGCCCACGATGAGAAAATGAAATACTGTATTTTGTTTGTTTGTTTATTTAAAGTTAAGACCATAGAGTATAAGTTCATTTACAATGGTGACAGCATTGGTACAACGTTCCACTGTTTACCATTAGAGCGTAGCAACACCATCCTAATACAGCCACAGTATGAATTTAGTATGCACATTCAACAGGTAACTTCAATGGAAGTGATTTTAGAAATTGCCAGTGGGAGCCATCTTCTAAGGGACACTGTCAACCCTTTTGCATTATATTATTTCTAGTTGAAAAACACAATTTATGATTTGTTACCTTAGAAACACAAAAACACAGAATTTGATGGCAGATAAGGCCTGCTTGGCTCACCTAGTCTGCCCCTTTCTTCCTGCCTATACTGCCACTGCAGACTCTACTTGATCTCTGGTTCCCTGCCCCCAACCTTGATTCCCAGTAAAATACCTTTGTGCCTATCTCATGCGTGTCAAGCCGACTACTGTGGACCTGCTCTAAAATGCATTGATACTGCTTGTTGCTTTTCTTCTGCTTCTTTTCTTAGTAGAACTGAAGTAGATGTTAAGGTGTAGTTTTACCGATCTTGTTTTGTTTAAAATCCTTGATCTACTCTTATTGCATACATTAGGCACACCACCAAACAGTGCAGCCACTCACAATCAATAGTCTCCTCTTCTCACTGCATCACAGTGGCTACACTGTGTTGGGGCTGATCCCATGTCCAAGAAAGATGCAGTGTGAGTTGATCAGGTAATGTAAACAAACATGTTTTTGCTGATGATGACACCAGTATGGCAGGTACTCTGGTTTTCACTGATAAAAGAAAAAGAATCAGAATCAAAGTACTGTGCCAACTACATTAACAGTCTCTTCAAAATGTGAGCAATCATAAATTCTTTTGGCTGTGGGCAGAGCCTACAGCCATATCGTTAAGCTCGAAAGGGGTTTCAGCGTATCCTTCCATAACACTTCAAATCCCTATGGTAGTTAAAATACTGCCTTCTTTCTGTTTAGAATGATGGACACAGAACTCAAGCTGCTTTTCTCAGAGACCAAATGTAAACACCTTCCAAACAAATCTAAATATCTTTAAAACTGTTCAAGGAGCACAAAACAACCAGTGTGAAAGTTGTTCAAAACAAAAGACCTTTCACATGAGGGTAGTTACTAATCTGAATTCTTTATATTTTGTAAAATATGGTCTTCCAAACAACCTCATTGTTTTCCCTATCTGAATGAACACAGTAGAAGTCATACAAAACAAATGTAAATATCTTGGCAAGTGTATAAGTTACCAATATACAACCAACATGAATGTTGTTCAGGACAAAATGACATTTCAAATGAGGGTAGTGACTAATCTGAATTCATTAGATTTTTTAAATATAGCCATCCAAAAGGTGAACATTGTGAAGAAAAAATGAAAATTCAGGTACTCAAATGTCCATAGTTTAAAAATATAATTAGTGCAGCTTAACGAATAGGCTCATTGGAAAGGTATTTTGCTCCTGAACAACTTTCATACCAAGTGTTTATATGTAGTGCATATACTTTTAGAGATATTTATATTTGTTTGGCATAACTCCAATGAAAATGAAAATTGAGGTAGTCAGATGGCCATAGTTTAAAAAATATAATTAGTGCAGATTATTGAATAGGCTCATTTGAAAGGTTTTTTGTCCTGAACAGTTTTCATACTGTTTTTATCTGTAACTTGTAAAATTTTAGAGATATTTACATTTGTTTAGCACAACCCTATTACACTTCTAAACAGCCTGTTTTGCAAATTACTGTGCCAGCTAAGTTAAATTCTAAACTAGATCACCTTGTTCATCTCTTGTCATGCAAAACACACACAATGAGGTGTGGGTTATCACCTGATAACAGCATGCCCAGGTGCTTTATGAGGCACAAGGCCCTTGTGCTGACTGCCTTACACACCTGGGCATGCTCTTAGTAGGTGATAACCCACACCTTGAAAGTGTTATTGCACTTATAAATGCCCCAATCCCCCAGTAAAGAAAAAAAAAAAAATTGTTTTAAGTATGCTGAAAACTGTTTAATTTGCAGACCATAGAAAATAGTCTGTCAGTATTACAGACTATTATAAGTATACAGTGTCTGTGTGTCTCTTTCCTCCCAACTCTGTTCTGTTCCCTGACAAACACTTTTTTAAATTATCACTTAGTTTTGTTCAGTATTTAAGTGTTTGTTTTTTTTCAGTTGCAGCCACCAGCCATCTTGACTGTTAGCCACCATGTCTCTTAGGAGCCATACAGGCGGTTTCCGCTCTGATGTATGTTTCTCTTCGCTTCTCTGTTTGTGTCATAATACATAGTTTTTTCTTATTTATTTACATATTTGCTTTACTTTATTTTTAGTTTTGTTGGGGTTTTATGTATTTTGTTGCAGCCACCAGCCCACTTTACTATCAGTGAGCATGTTCCTTTCCAGGCTGCATACAGATAATTTTTTCTTTGCCATTTTCAAATCCTAATTTTGGCTCTGTGCTGCCAGGGATTGTGAATTCAGTTGTATTTTGCCATGTACAAGGAAAGACTGATGTGTATAATTACAAAACATGGATACAGGACATGCTGGACACCGTATGAGACACTACAGGTTTTCTGGCTGTGGTTTCCATTACTGGGTGTGCTCTTGCAGTTTCCATTAGTGGGTGACAGGCTGAGAGTAAAAAAGTAAGTGGTACTACATATGTACAGTAACTTTTGTTGTCCTGCAAGGGGGTACATATATTTTTCTGATATGCCCGTTTCTTTTTGTGTGTGTGTGTGTTGGTGGCATTGCTCTTCTGGTGCAGCATTGTTGTTCTTGGGGATGCTGCCCAATGAGCTTATAGGGAGGGGTGGTGCCATGCATGGATTTCTGGTGTGCCTTGTTTTAGTTGGCACACATAATGCCAGTTGGCACAATTATCAGCTGATAAGGACACAGCTGAAAGACTTATCAGCAGTCATATTACAGGGATATTTCTGCCCATTTTATAAGCCTAATTTAAAGTGGACAGGAATTGATTACTTATGTGCAGCTGTTTGAAATGTTTCTATTTTCATAAATTACATTTATACCTCTAAAGGATCCCTGTGCCTGAATAAAAGCTGAAGCTGTCAGTTGTGTTTTGTATTGTTTTCTTTGTATGGATAACATTCTGAGCAGTTCTTTTCATGGAACCAAGAATTTGGAGTTTTGATTATGTCACTTCATGGTTTCAGAACCATGGGCACTGTACTGATAAGTTCCTGCTAACATTTCTGAAACCATGAAGCCACATAAAACTTGTTGCCATATTTGTCCTTGTAACACAAAATCCACAGAAATAGATGATTTGATACTTTTTATCGGACCAACAGAGTTGTTACAAAAGAACACAGGTGCGTTTAGCTTTTGGATTACACAGAATCCTTCATCAGAAAACACTGGCAGTTGTTTTAGAAGAACATACTTTCTCAAAACCCAGATCATACAAAAACAGATGAAAAGTTGTTAAGGACCCCATTGGTTAAAACTGCATTCAAAAAAAAACGTACCTATATAAAGACCACAAATGCTCCATTAAAAAGCTATCCCAAAGTCAAATGACACTGATTTGAAAGTTCACTCCCTGAGAAAAGCTATAAACCAAAGGAAGCTTCATTTTAAAACCCTCTGTGTGTCTGTGCTAGCATTAGTAAATGACAATGATTAATAACCACAAGGAAAAATAAGCTTAAAGAGCAGCTGACAACTTCAGGAGAACTTTAACAAAACATAATATTTAGATAAAGTTCAGCTTATATTTCACATTTGTTCTTTATTCCTCCTCTCCATTATTTATTGCTAAGGTCAATTGCATGAAAACAAGATTTTTCTCCTGAAGAGTTCACCTATTTCATGTTGCTGTCTCCCTACTTGAGGTTATAATGCACTGCTTGTGACATCACAGTTACTGTCATGTCAACAGATTGTGATGTCACAACAAAGCATTATGACTTGAAGTAGGGAGTAAGCTAGAGGCAGATTAACTTTAAAGTAACTATAAGGGATAAAATCTTGTATTCATGCACATTTTCTCAGTAATAAATAATGGGGAGGAGAAATCTA
Source organism: Neoceratodus forsteri (assembly GCA_016271365.2). Lineage (NCBI taxonomy): Eukaryota > Metazoa > Chordata > Ceratodontiformes > Ceratodontidae > Neoceratodus > Neoceratodus forsteri. Next base: position 657,598,288 of record CM057453.1, read on the forward strand.
GAATATATATAGAATACAAGCAGAATTATACCTAATGATTATGTTTTCAAAGTTTTCTTTAGGCATCAGTGGTTCTTTCAGCAATATGTAGTAAATAATGTTAAAAGTCTCATACATATGAAACTATCTATGTATTAAATAAAAAATAGGTTAGAAGAAAACCTGCCATAGTGTAAATTAAGCATTCACCAGCTGTTTCACACAGTGGTGTCAGTCAAATTTTACACAGTGTACTGTTCATATACATTTTTCTTAAACTCTGTGTAGAGTAAGTCCATATTATTCATGAACAGTCAAACATATGCTGTCTTAAACAAGATATATCTGCAATTCTGTAACAAGTGACTAGTGTATGTGTATATTCAAAATCCAAACCTAACATGGACTCCTTGTAATTGAGATACTGTTATCCTAAAAGTCCATGTATCAACATGTGTCCATATGTACCTAATCTGCTGTTGTATTAAATAACAATTCTATAAATCTAAAACCAAAACAAAACACAACTGACAGATTCAGCTTTTATTCAGGCACAGTTAAATAGGGATCCTTTAGAGGTATGAATATAATTTATGAAAATAGAGACATTTCAAACAGCTGCACATAAGTAATAAATTCTTGTCCCTTTAACTCATTCAGACCCACTGTGTGATTAGAACATTGGAGACAGAACTCAAAACTGCTTTTCATTGAGAATCTTCCCAAGGCACTGTGCAGAATTCTTAGCAAGTGTGCACACATTCCAAACAAATCTAATCATCTTTAAAACTATTCCAGGTGCACAAAAACAACTAGTCTGAAAGTTGTTCATGACAAAAGACCTTTCAAATGAGGGCAGTCACTAATCTGAATTCCTTATATTTTGTAAAATATGGCCATCTTATTACCTGTATTTCCATTTTGTTTTACAAATTCACATTTCTGATGACAATTAAAAAAAAACTATAAAGAATTTAGATTAGTGTCTACCCTCATTTGAAAGGCCTTTTGTCCTGAACACAAAATGTAAATGATGCATTTGGGCACAGAAACCAGGGCAGAGTACAAAATGGGTGGAGTGGTATTGACAACATTAAGAAAGCGCATACAAAAAAAAACTTTTACATATGGTTGATAACTGTTTAACAATATTATGCATCTATGGCTGCCACTGTACATCTGATGCAAACCCATAATCACGCTCCTCACTTAAAGCGAAAAAGGATGAGGGTGGAGGCCATAAATGACTCCTTGTTTTTGTGTTAAAGGGGCCAATTGTTTTACAACAAAAACAAGGAAAGGGCTCATTTCTAAATGTGCAGACAAGCATGGGGACCACTGTTTTCAGAATATGCCACCACCGCGGCTACCACTTCAAGACTGCATACTACCCCACCCACTACAATCAGGAGAAACCAGAAGCACTGGAGATCAATATGGTTAAGGCACATTTACCGAAATTGCTGTTTGAAAAGAATGAGAATGTGACTGTGATGACAGAGCAAGTCCCAGACCAGATCTCTAGTTTGTTAACAGACTCCTCCTGAGTCTGATTTTTCGCTTTGTGGGTCAAGCTCCACAGATGTTATGCCATAATCAGATTTTTATAAGAGCACTGTGGAAGCACGTAACTGGACTACTGTCTGATGTTCTGACACAGTGCTCCAGCATAGTTTCCAGTGTTTCTGCAGCCCGTCACTTCTGCGGGCTGCATTAACATATCCTCTTTCTGATGTACTACTTTCCCTTTCTGCAACTGCAGAGTGACGCCACCATGTGCAACATGGTGGCACTGACTTAAAGTGTGCATGCACAAGTACTGTGCATATGTATGTAACCCCACATCACCTTTGTTTAGCTGGCACCCCTTAAAGAATTACTGCCAGCTACAGGTACATGGCATACAATTTTCTTTTGGCTGAACTACGCTCATGGTACCACCCTAGCATTGGAGTGTATACGGACTCATTATCTAGAGGATGGAGGTGGGGTACATACTAAAATGAACCATTTTATTTACAGCCAGGTCCAGCGGAGAGGATGCTAGGCATATACTAAACTGCTGAGGGCCCCAATAACATTCACATTAGAAGCAACAAGTGGAATGTCCAAAGCAGTAACTGGGATTTTGCAGTATGGCTTTATTTATAGATGTTATTTAAAGCACGGGTGGTCCACCAAAGGTTTGCCATTGCAATACAGGCACACTCTCCTCGCAGGACACTTTGCTAGGCAGTACTATTTTCCACAGAAACATCTCTATCTAACTTCCAAAGTGTATATCTGTGGGATGTGCCACACAATTTAAAATCCTGCTGGTGCATGTTCTTTGCCCAGGGAACAGTAGTGCCCATCCATGAACCACTTAGCCTGCCTGAAACTCCAGATGGCATTCCTCCCACCCTTTGCCCCAAACAGCCTCTGTCAGTCCTTCAGGGTTACACCAGATGAGTCTCCAATCCCCAATAAATTGCTAAAGACTCCCAACTTTAACTTTAAATTCAGCACAGTTGTGTTGAAAGGGGTCCTGACCAGTGTGATCTAGCCTTATCTAGGGCACACACACCTCAGACAACTCCTTAGAGAACAGTCTCAAATTCTGTACTCACAGATTAGTTGCTCCTTCCTCTCAGTCATGGAAAGAACAAAAGGCACCTTTCTTTCTCTGGTAGCTGTCAGTTCTACTCATTTTTCTTCTTTAAGACAGCTGTGAACTTCAGAAACTTCAGGAATTGCCCTTGGATCCACAAGACTTGAATTCCTCTCACTACCCTGAGTGAAACTAAAGAGTCCTGCAGGCAAACTGAATATTTTACCAAACTAGGGTGAGAAATACCAGGGCTCCCTTTGACAGAGCCCAAATGCAGACTTCCTGCCACTCTGACTACCACACTTGAACTTACTGATGAATATTCTAAGCTCCAGAGCAGCTGACTCTAAAATGGTTATGCTGCTGTGAGAGTTCTAAATGACATAGTCATCCTTCCCTCAGGCTAGCTGAGTAAACAATGATGTCATTATGTAGAAAGCCCATAATGAGCTCTCCATCAGCTGCCTTTTCCTACCTGCCTAAGACTAGTACTAATGGGATTCTAGTAACCCGGGGGACTAGGTTGTTACATGTAGTTATGTCAGCACCACCATGTTGCGCATGGCTCACTCTGGGCAAACTGCACATGTACTAGTATCATGCATGCACAGTACTGTAATCGCTGCAGTATTACAGCTGACTCTGGTGCAGCAACAGCACCGCATATTCTTTTCACCACTCTTGCCACTCCTAAAAGCTTTCCACAGCCATATTGGCTCTGGCCAGAACTTGTTTAAACTATAGACACTCTGAGGCCTAAGTGAATTAACAGTGCCCTTTAATGACTACAGTCAATAATTTAAAAAGATCAGCTAGAAAAGTTGTTTTACAAATATCTAAAAAAATTTTTAAAATACACTGAGGATGAATCTACAGATGTCAAAATACATTTCTGCTAAAAAGACAGTATATGATGTAATGTTTTGCTGACTATATACTGTCGCTTTAACCACAAGCTCATTGGAGCGGCCTCTGCATTGAGGATTTACAAGGCTGTCAAAAGCACCTTGCTTGTTCCTGTCTGTTGCTGCCTGACACATAGCTACCATTCTTTTTAGTACCAGCTTCTTATCTACCATGGAGCACAAGGAAAGCCATCATTCTGCCCTGTATCTGAGCCAGCCATGTTCCCAAAACACATGAACCTTGACTGGAGTTCTGCCCACCCATTTGTATACAGGGACCACATTCATTCATGGGCGGAAGATTTATATACAGTATTCTAAGAGAGTTCCACATCTACTAAGAACTGCTGAGAAAATGAAACAAAAGGTATCCTAAAACTCAACGAATGGAGCCACAGACACACGCATTTGACAAGGGAGTCAGGCTAGCACCATTCTAGGAAATACAATTCCAACATATTGGGTGGTTAAAAAACATTTATTGTGCTAAAATAATAAGTAGCACCCCATAGTGGTAATTATAGGGGTGCTACTTTCATTATTTTACCACAATAAATGGCTTGTATGCTGCACATCCATAAGTGGTTCTGTCCTGTTTTGAGCTCTGTGGAGATGCTATCCAGTTGTACAGCACATGTTTTCAAGAATGTCAGGAAGTGAGAGTATACAGGTCAATGTCAAGATACTGTACAGTGTCATGCAAAATGTTCTCTCACTACTTTCCGCATGTAACTTTCATAAAATAAACTGGCTTTCATCTTTGCTACAATGGGAATTTACTTAATGAGAATAACTTGCCTTTTGCTATGAATGTGAGAATAATGTATCGGCAACCATACACAACAAGTGAAGCTTGAGATCTCTGTGATGCTGTCTTACACCAAGATGGAAATATCAGCCTTGCTGTGTATGGCTGCTTATACATTATTTTGTATGGCATAATTTTTCTTAATTCCATTTACCTTCTTTGTAGCAGTCTTGAACTGTGGTCAAATAAACATAAACCACAAACAACAGGAAAAATTAAGCGCTACTGGCGCCTCAAAGAAAACTTTGAAAAACATCATAATTAGGTACAATTCAGTTTACGTTCTGTATATGTTCTATATATTTTGCTCCCCATTATTTGTTACTGAGTAAGCGTGCATGAATACATGATCTTTATCCATCAGAGTTCATCTGCCTCTATAGCTTACTCTCTACTTCAAGTCATAATCCTCTGTTGTGACATCACAGTCTGCTTCCATGGGACTAACTGTGATGTCACAAGCAATGCATTATTACATACAAACATTCATTTTCCAGCAGAATTAGGCCACCTGGTTTATTAAGTCTGCTTCAGTGTGCAGCTAGCACCCTCCTTGCAGCTGCCCTGCCCCCTTCCCACATTCCCCCTCTCACCTCATCCCATCCCCTTTGAAGCTACCCACTGTCTTACAGGCTACAACCTCCTCAGGTGAAGCATTCCATTCTGCCACAACCCATTCTGTGAAAAAATGTCTCCTCATTTCCATCCTAAATCTCCCTCCCAATCTAAGGCCATGCCCTCTCATGTCCCTCCCCTCCTCAGCCTGAGTATCCCTTCAGAGCCTGCCTTGTTTATCCCCTTTAAGTACTTAATGGTCTCAATCATATCCCCGGTCCCTACTCTCCTCCAAGGAGTACATGTTCAACTCTCTCAGCCTCTCCTTGTATGGTCTATCCTCCAATCCCTGGATCATCCTTGTTGCCCTGTATTGTACCCCTTCCAGTAATTTCACTTCCTTCTTCAGATATGGGTGCCAGAATTGCACACAGTACTCCAGGTGTGGCCTGACCAGTGCCCTGTAGAGAGGCAGGGTCACCTCCCTGCTCCTGCAGGATATCTCTCTGTCATGAAACAACCCAGTATCCTGTTGGCTTTCACTAATGCCCTCCTACACTGTTCTGTATTGTTCATCTTCCCATTACAACCACCCATTGATCCTTCTCCTCCTCAGTGGAACCTAGCTGCACCCTCCCAGCTGGTAACCTTCTCTGGTTCTTTGTTCCAAAGTGCAGGACTTTGCACTTTTTGCATTGAACCCAACTGCCACACTTCCAACTACTCTACTAGTTTGGTCAGGTCATCCAGCAGCCCTGCCAACCTGCTATATCATCCACCATCACCCCAATTTGGTATTGTCAGTGAATAGACTGATCTTATTCCAGACACCATACAAGATGTCCGCTATGAATATTTCAAACAGCACTGGCCCCAGTACCAATCCCTGTGGCACCCCACTCATCTCAACCCTTGGAGATGAGAGCCCCACCACCACCATTACCTTCTGCTGTCTCCCTGCAGCCAATTCTCAATCCATTTAATCATCTTAGTCCCCACCCCACATATCTCAGCTTCCTTCCCAACCTCCCATGCAGCACTGAATTGAAGGCCTTACTGAAGTCCAAGTATGTGACATCCACTGCATGACCCTTGTCCAAGTCCCTCATGACCCAGTCATAATTATTACCTCAGGTAGGAGAAAGCAACAGGGCAGATGAACTATTTAGGAACAAAGGTTCTGTTTTAATGCAAATGACATCAGTAATAAATAATAGGGAGGAAGAATACGAACTATTATGAAATACACACTGAACCGTCTATAATTATTGTATTTTGTTAAAGTTGTCCTGAAGGTGTCAGCTGTTCTTTAAAACATTTAATGTGATTTAAGTAATAGCTGCATGAGCTGGCAGCTTTTTCATTAGTTCACCTTTTAACAACACAGTTTACTTGGGGTGTTTTCAGTCTTGCTGATATCTTCATCATTAGGAATCTGCAGTGTTGGCAAGCATAAAGAATCTGAGCAGACACGAGAATCTATGCTAGTGTACCACAGTAGTGACATAGCTACTGTGGTACAACAACATTATTCTGACATCACTACAGGTACAACAGCATTCCTGACATCACTACTGCAATACAGCAGCAGATTGCAGTGTGCATTTCATACAATACACTAATGAAGCATATATTATAAATGGGTTACCTATAAAGTGTCAGTTGTGTTCCGCTGGTAACTCTCACTATCTGGCAACAAGTTAAAACTATACTGCTTTTTTTTTTTACCAAGGTAGGATGGAAAATGAACTCATCTCTCTCACTCACCTAGTAAAACAAATGAAAAGAAAAATAAATAAACAAGGTTGTGAGTGCAATTTGCTTACCAGGGTTTGGGATGAATAGCAAAAACAATCAATACAGTGGACAGGTATGCTAATATTTTTAGGGCTGTGGGCAGAGCCTACAGCCCTTCTGTCTTCAATCAGACTCTAGCTCTAAAATGACTGAACTTAGAACTTCCATTTTAGACTTTTGCATGCATTCCTCTATCTACACAGCTGCAAAATAGTGTACTCCACCTCTGATTTTTGCTATTTGTTGCTCTATATTAAAGGCATCTGAAAGGAGGGATGCTACTGCACTGTACCTCAGAACTTCTCAGGATATTAACAAAAAAAAAATTATAAACTACTGTTTCTATCATCTGTCAAGCTCAGTCTAATAGAGTTATTCTATTGCTTTCAGCAACCTAGGGGTTAACTCATTGTGGAATTGTCCTCATAGCAAAAGTTAGACTATATTGTCAGATTACAGACCTTGCATCTGGAACTGTAAGCTGTCCTATTCCATTGGGTTTGTAGCTTAAAGCAGCAGTATTTATGTCTGTTCCTGATTTGAGGCTATAAGTAGCATACAGCAACCTCTAATATTTAAACTGTGCCCTTTTAAAGATAAAAGAATATAAGCATTTCATTATTGTTTGGTAACTGGGTATGGCCTACTAGGCATAGGTGCCTGTTTTCTGGGGCTACCTGGGAGCTGAGAAGGATAAGTGACTTGCTTAGAGTAACACACTATGCAAGTGGAGGTTGTGGGAATCGAACCCATGTCTGAATACTGGATATACAAAGCTCATTTACAGCTCATTACTCTAACCGCTAGGCTATACTGCCAACCACACAAACAGTGAACAATTTAGGACGGCTGTTAATATCTCAAAGGAGAACTGCCTTGAATAAGCAAACATGCACCTTTGTAGAAGTAGATGTTATTTTTAAAATACCAGTTCTCATTTTGTTACTGCTTAATCTTAACTGGCTTTTAGTAAATTCAGTGAGTGTTTCTGATTCACACTGCTGGCATTGACCATTTTAGAAACGGTATGATCTTGTCAAGAACTTACGTTGTGGGCACAATGCATATGTGTTCTAATTTAGAATTCTTAGGTTCATGGAGACATAAACAACATCATACAATTTTATTGCTGTCTAAGAGGATGATGTATCTTTGTGGCTCACTTTTTAACTTTGAAAACAAGTTGGAACTGTTATACATGATCTGAACCCTTAATTTTACATATTAAATATTCTGATAGCACATAAAGGTATTTTTAAAATTACTATTGTCATCATAAATATGCATTTACTGTATATAAAAAACCTGGTTTGGAAAAAGTGTCCTTTATAAAGCAACAAGTGCCCTTCTTGCCTTGGGCACCCTCACCTTTACAATCTTCTGGCACCCTGTGGCCATATACACACACACATGCATGTACACACGCACACATGCACACACACCACCACCACCGTGTACTATGACTAAATAAATTTAAGAGGACTGAGTTACCAGCATGCTAGTTTTTGATGATTATGACTAAATAGTACTATATGGAACCAACAAGAAACACCTTTGGTCATTTGATAGCTCTTCAGAGCCCTATCGAGCTCTAGCTAGATTTTGTTAGTAATTGTAGCTGCAACTAGATTTTTGGGAAAACATTTTCACTGCACTACCATTTTAAATGCAATATAAAACAAATGCTATGCTTTTCTGTGTTTGAAATACTACCTTTACTTTTGTCAGCTTCAGTGCTTGGTGGGTGACATTTATTTATGTTTATTTATTATTGTTAACTGGCTAATGAGTGGTAGAATATGCACACTGTTTTCTGCCATTACCCAACACCCTTTGCCATACAGTATGTTAGAAAAATAAAACTTGCAGTGGTTATAGTTTCCTGTGAGAGGTGCTGAACAGGCATGGAGCTATCATAGTTGTCTTCAGTAACCTTCAAAGAGGGTTTACATTTTCTTCTGTGAACAGAAAACAACAGTAACCTGCTTCTGGTAGGTCTGTGTCCTGATTGCAACACTTGCTGTTATCAAAACATAGACATGTTATTGACCTTAAGATGTTGGACTGGCTGGGACTATTGACTGTTTTCTCAGGATAGCTATTTTGTAACACTTACTGTTATCAAAATAGCTGGAAACAGGAATAAAAACAAGTCTGCATACCACATGATCTAGCTAGAAGCTGAGCAGTTCCTCTTCCAGCAGTCCTCTATGTCTGGTCACCCATTCCTAGTAAGCCCTTGAGTTTGAGCACTGATTATCTCAGCCTGTTATTTAAAATGTTCCCATCCAAGTTGCTGTGGAGTCACTCTGTCTCTGGGTAGAATTATTGTTTCCATGTAGCAGTAGCAGAAAGTTGATAATAATTTGCATTTAAATTGCATGGCACTTTTCATACAAATTACACCCTAAAGTTCTTTACAGGCAATCGGTTATTCATAGTTCTGTTTTAATAAGGTATTTTTACACACACACATGCATGCACGCATGTACACATACATACACACAAACACACACACACACAGATGTAATCAATATAACATGCATGGCACCCTAACATGTGAGAAGTATATAAAAATATAGATTTGTTCTAGCAGGCTTGCCAAGCCTTGAGAGGGCTGTAGACAAGAACTGTTCTATTGCCATCACACACCATTAAAGATGCTATGTCCTCAGCTCGGTGCTTGCTTGTGATAAGCTACACTATCTGAGTCTGTCCTACACATGTTGTCTCGGCCTCTGGGAGTCTACTTTCCACTCCATCTTTTCTTTCTTTGGGGCCTGCTTTCTTCAGCACCAGCTGGAAGATACCCACTCATATGTTGAGGGGCACTTCAAAGTTCCAAGGCCCAACATCCAGCAGCTTATCAGTACTACTCACCTGCAGCCAGGGCTCCATTCCTTAGCTGGTTTGAAGTCTTCACCACCACCAATCATACAAACTTGAGGTTTCTGCTGATTACTCAGCTTAAAGACACTGTCAAACTTGGATGATTTGTAACAGACATCTTCATCCTTTTCTCTGCTAAAGCAACAGACAAGCAGCTGGGGCTCCTCTTTACAGAAACTAGGGGCTTTATGCCCAGAGGTTTAGTAACAGATGTCATTATTTTAATTAATATGGACTCTGAGCTCTGGCAGTGGACCACTGCCATTGCAAAGAAATGTTAATGTCTATCTCAGCTATCTAATCTTCATTAGGGTACAATGTCAATATGACCACGAAGAGTGCCCTCAAGTGAGGTCTGGTGCTCCATGTACTTACAAACTGCAGTTACCCTGTGGCAGGGCAAATGTTCATTGGTCACTGGTGTTTTCGATGCCAGTGGTTTCAAAAGATAGCCAGGAAGGCTTATTCTTCAGAGCACCTCTAGGAGAGTGCTCTTGACTGCCATATGAACTAAATTAAATCAGTTTGCTGAGATCCTCCCTGATCCTGCTTAAGAAAATGATCTGTGTTCCTCTGAACCTACTCCGTTCCCAGGAGGGAGCAGTAATGTTGTACAATCTGCCTGAATAAATCCAGTGCTGCTTGACTCTTAACTTATGGATGAACAGTACATTATTTAAATGGACACTGCTTGTGTTGGTGCCCACTGCTCCCTCTCCACCAGTGCACTGAGCCCAAGAACTAGTAGGGTAACCCCTTTCTAATATCTCAGAGCTGAAGGTCTCCTAGTACTAATAGCCTGACAGTCGATTACATCAAGGACTAATGGTTCCATGAGTTTCATCACACTTTTACCCTATTTGACTATCTCTGTGGAGATGTATCATACACTGATGACATCTTTCTGTTCTGTAAAATAAGAAAGTGCACGATCTGACACTATATAAGGTTTTGACCACAGCCAGGCAAGTTCGTTTGAAACTTAATGCAGAAAATGAAAGTTTGGTATCCAGGATATTAAATGTCTCAGACAGGTTTTAAGCCCACAAAGTATAAAACTAAACCAGTGTAACATTCCCAGTGTAAATTATAAGCAATAGCAAAACACGGATGTGGCGATTTGGCCACTGCGGTCATATTTTGTGATATTTCGTGTCATTTTTATGTTTGATGTCCAAAAGGCCAGGACCTAAGGTTTGTCAGAAAGATTTCAGAAGTCAGGAAAGAGATTACAAAATTAAACATAAATAAATCATGTGGTATGGACAACATAGAAGTTAAATTTATTAAAGATGCTGTAGAAGTTCTATCACCAGTACTGACTGACTAATTTAATCAAACCTTGATGGAAAATGTCTTCCCCTCTTGTTGGAAAGCAGCAAAATAGTATCCATATTTAAGGGGGTGACTCTAACGATCCTCAAACTATAGATCAATAGCGATCCTCTTCATCCTCTCCAAGTTGATGGAACAGATGGTGTTCAGCCAACTTATAGTTATTTAGAAAAATACTCAAGCGGACAAAATACCAACATGGTTTTAGGGCAGGTTACTCAACTTGCACTGGCTCGTGGACTTTGTGGATAAAGTGGCAATGGCCCTGGATGGGGAGTCCACGGGTGCAATGTTTGTTGACCTGTCCAAAGCTTTTGACTTGTTTCACCACCATATACTATATGAGAGGATGGAGAGGACTAGGATAGCTCCCACATCTTTGCAATGGTTTAAATCATATTTGACACAAACGAAACAGCAAGTAGTAATAAATGGAAATTTTGCGGAAGTGGGTTGCATATCAAGAGGTGTTCTCCAAGGTTCAATCCTGGGGCATTACTGTTCCTGTTATATATTAATGAATTACCTACTAAAATAAACAATACACAAATTAGCCTTTTTGCTGATGATACAGTACTTTTAGCATCAGTGATATCTCAAAGTGAAATGGTGGCAAAACTACAGTTGGACTTCAACATTTTGCAGGACTGGTTTTCCAGCTCCAAACTTGTGTTAAGTGACAAAAAAACTCAGGTTATGTACTTCAATAAAAACAACAAAGGTTATTAAAAACAGATAGGAGGTGGGGTTATAACAATGAGGGATGGAAAAAACTGGTAGTCGCAAACCAATACTAATATTTAGGTGTGAGATTGACCATACTTTATCCTTTTCAGCTCATATAAATAATACAACAAAGAAAGTTAATAATAAAATAGGAGCATTGCAGAGTCATCAGGGATAAATCAACAAACCCAGAGGTTAATTGCAAACCAGTTAATAATGCCTGTACTAGAATACAGAAGTATGGTGTATAATTTTGCAGGTCAAAACACTTAAACAAATTAGTCATATTATGCAACCGATTGGCAAGATGTGTCTTAAACTGTAGTTTTAATATCCATCATTGCACATTGTACAAAGATTTAAACTGGGACAGTTTACCAGTATGGTTAAAAAACAATATTCAGTATTTATTTATAAAATAAAAATGGGGTGATAGATGGAAATATGGACTTGTCCCCTGTTTGTAAGAGCTATCCCCATGTTTTAAGAGATGTGAAACACAGGGGTCACATTTTTCCAAAAATTAATACAGCATATGGAACTATGACACTTGAGGCACAGGTGGTAAACATTTGGTATAAATCCCCTTCAGTTAAGAAAAGTAACTAAATTTTCACAGTTCAAATCAGGTTTGAGTGATGTATTTTTCTGAATGTACTTGTTTTTAATGAGGTTTTAAAAACTGTAGAAAGAAATTAGAGTCTGTTGAATGAAGAAATTATTTTCTATTGTATGATGTAAGTACTGTTTTTGTGTGTCATTTTAGAGTGAGGATCCTGTATGTATAGTTATAAGTTACTGAGTGTTTGACAACTTTGATATCTTTGATAACTTATTGTAAACTGAACAGTTTACACAGGACAACTTTGAAAATAGGTCTTTCGACCCAAAGTTTTGTAAATCCTATATAAAAATAACATTTTTGCTACTACTACTATTACATTTTACTGCAAAGGTACTTGGGCAGAGCTGATGTGTATTTCAGTGTCTGACATCTCCCTTTGCCTATGACAAAGGCTTGCTTGGAGGTAAACAGGAGTCAAATTTTAAGAGGATTGGAATTTCCTGGTAGCTGATCAAAGAGGAAGATTCATAAATGACAGGAAATGGAAGGGCCATCTCTTCTGGTTATAACATTTTGAATTTCAAAGAGAAATGGTTTTAGAGCAGGGATTCTGCAGATGCCCAGTCTACGAAGATATTATTAAATTCTCTACCAACTGCCACAGGCTATTTCCATTTTCATACTGTCAGGTAGGCAGTGTAGATCAAAAGCCAGCCAGGGAGGTGGGACTATGGAAATCATAATACTGATAATTTTGGTTCACTTGCAACTTTGGAAAACAAGAGAGACCCTGCTGGCCTAGAGATGAGCAGTTGGACCTGGAAATAATTAGGCCACTAGCAAATCACAGGGCCAGTTTTAAGACTGCAGAAATGGCTATCTATGCCCTATTAAACAGAGACTGTAGGCAAAAGCCACATTTTCTGACACCTGAAAACTGCCAGACACACTGAAGATCACTGCAAGAAAAACTGGGACTCTGAGACATAGCAGAGAGAAGAGAGAGACTTTGCAAAACTCTTTTATTTTCTGGACTCTAATTCTCTACAGAAAAGGCAGAAATTATGCAGTTAATTCACTGGTTCATTTTGGATGGTTTTCCAACTTTTTGCAGTTATCCTGTAACCAAATATCTAAATCATTTGTCTGTATGTTTGTATGGTTATTATCTAACTAATCAGTAAAAGCTCTTGCTTTTATTTTAAAATACTACTGCCTGGGAGTGATTTTGTTGTGGCGAGGGTTTTAGGAAGGTTTATTCAATCTGTAACATGCCTTTTTAGTGCTAAGGTGCCATACACTACTGATAGTAGGGTAAAAGTACACAAGATCTCTGGAGGAGTCTGAGGGGTTTAAATCAGGTTCCTGCACACCTGTGGGAGGAGCCACAATCAGAGTTATGAGGCAGCCCCAAAGATCTTATAATGCCTGGGTTCTCCCCAGCATAGCAACCAAAGAGGTTCTCACCTGGCTACAGACTCGAGACTGTATTTTACCGATACCCAGAGATAGGAATCCCTAGGCCCTCATGGTGAGTGTTCAGTTGTGAAATCAGTGAGTACTCTAAAAGGACATGATGAGAGTATTTCCTGACCCCACCCCATCATGGGTTGCACTTAGGGATGGCACTGTGAGCTCAGTGGATCTAGCTCCCAAGAGTGGGTTTTGACAGGAGAGCCCTAAAAACAGGAAGGAGCTGGAAAGATTTGTGGATATGGTTACAGATTAAGGGAGTTTGTACCCAATGTATCATCTTAAACTGCAGTTATTTGATAACTTGGGCAAAAGAACACTGAATGGCACTGGGAGGAAAGCCATGATGAAGCAGTCAGAGAACTAAAAAACGCTAATGCCAGTTCAGTTGAGGCTCTAAAGTGCTATGATGTGTCTGACTAAACCAATAACGCTTATCTGTAAATGCATCAAAATCAGCACTGGGAGCAGTAATACTGCAGAATGGTTCTGCCATGGCTTATTATTACTTACGACTTGTGGTGTGCAAAGTCCAAACATTTGTTTAATGAATTAATCCACAAAGATCTGCCACTTCACAAAGTTAACTCAAATGGTGAAAGGGTGCAGATGAAGTTCTCATAGCCCTAAGTGAAGTTCTCAGTAAGTAAACAATGTACCATGTGACTATAGAATTAAAGGTCCGTGGTACTGGAGCTATGTAGACCATGAGGAGGCTGTATTCAAAATCTGGATATGAAGGAGGCACAGTGGTTGAGCTGCCTAGCATTAAGGGGAGTGGAGAAAATGTCACCTCCTTCTCCCCCTCTCCTTCTTACCTCCCTTCCAGTCTGGTTTCAGGAAGTCCCATTCCACATCCACTTCCTCATCCAGCTCACTGACTCCATCCCTCAGGAACAGATCATCTTTGCCATCTTTGTCAACTTGGCTAAAGCCTTCAACACTGTTGCCCACCCTTCCTCCTGGACAAGCTAAAGGCAGTGGGGCTCTCTGTCTCCTCAGTCAGTTGGTCCACGCCTACCCTGAGAGCAGGTCTCAAGCTGTCCTTATTGGTGACACCCTATGTGTTCCACTTCCTATCTATTTCCAAGGGTATGTCTTTGGTCCTATTCTCATTTCCATTTTTCTAAATAGCCTCCCTGCTGGCCAGCTCACTGGTGCAGCAGTAGCACTACTGCCTGTGGAGCTGACAAATGGGGTTCAGGAAAGAACCTTGGTCATTGGAGGTCGGCCGTGCATCAGAGGACTGCTCACCTTCTCTGGGGAGGGAGGGATCTGGTAGCTAGGGGCTAGAGGGTTCAGCAGTCCAGAACCACTTGGTGGGGCCTATCAGGTGGTAGCCGACGGACCTCTGCATGTCAGGGTGGGAGCGTGCCCAAACCTGCACCATGGTCATTTCACAACCATCTCTGTCCTGGTAGCCACAGGGTTAAAAGGGAAGCAACACTTCAGCATGAGCCATGTGACACCCAGGATCCCAGCATGAGCTGGGACCCAAGACAATATAGGAGGACCCCCGGCCATCAACCGAAGAATAAAATGCACATTACAAGAAAAAATTGCCTCCCTGCTGCCTGTTCCTCTGCATCCATCCACATGTATGCGAAGATACTCTGCTCTTTGCCTTCAACTCCTTGGCCTTCTACCTCTCTGTCTGGCTCCAGCTGAACACTGACAACATCAAACATTTTGTCTGGACAAACCAACTGTCCATCAATGCCAAGAAAATGGTCTGAATGACCTTTGGCTTCTGGCAGAGGATCACCAGGCTCTCCCTCCTTCCATACACTCGATGGTGCTCAGATTGAGAATGCCAAGTCCTTTAATCACCTAAGGGTCTGGTTGGAGCACCATCTCAGGTTCTCAGCACACATAGATGCCATTCATCTCAAACTCCACCCCAAGCTGGGTGCTCTCTACAGGAACAAAGTGTATAACCTGCTTCCAGCCCACCTTGAGATAATCTCAAGATGACCCTCCTTATCTTTGACTATTGCATAACCATCTACAGTGCCACTCCCAAGTCCCCTTGCCAGACTGGACCCCCTGCCCCCTTCTGCCAATTTGCCTTAGACTGACCCCCTCCCTGTACTCAGTGCTGCTCTCTTTACTCCTCCTCCCTCCCTCCCTCCCTTCATGCGAGGCCCTACCCATTGTGCCTCCTTCATATGCCGAATCTGGCTTGGCTCCCTTCCTCCCTACCTCCTCCTTCTCTCTCCCCCTCTGAAGCACTACTTTCCTCCCCTCAGGAAATCAACCACTGATCAAGCTACATTCTTATATCACCTCTATAAGCTCTAGGTCTCTGTTCCCCTGATCATCCATTCAGCCTCTTTCCCTTCTCCCTTGTCTCTTCTTTGCAACTTTACATCTCCCACCTGCAATTTTTCCTGACTCCTGATATGAATGCCTTCCCCACCCACAGCTATACTCTGGGAGCGCCCACCCCTCAGGTATGAGGATGCCTATTGCTACTGACCAAATGGAATACTACTACCTTAAGAACTTTATGATATGATTTTACTTTACACCGATGTACTGTACTTTGTGCCATATTTTGGTTTGCAGTGATTATTGTGGCTGTTCAAAGGTTACTGTATTGTTACTCTTGCACTTTTTGTTGTCTACTTACCTCTTCACCCACCCCCAGGACACATCTGAAAATGAGCTGCTACAGTACCAGTTCAGTATGTCTTTCCTGTAAAACAATTGAAATAAATAAATTAGGTAGAAAGAGCAGGAATTTATTTATTTAGTTTTTATTTACCAGGTAGATGCACTAGACATTCACTTGTGTTCAGGCATGATCCAGGAGCATCACAAAAGAGGAGGTAGATGGAAACATTATACAGGAGAGGATGACATAAACAGCTACATATCTGTAGGCATAGGAATATCCAAAAGAACAAAATACAGAATATAACTGTGAGGCATAGTGCAGGGTAAAGGAAGTAAAAACAACAGTATGATACAAAAACAAGATCAACAGAGACTGGTAACATAATGGCAAGCTCAAGGTTATAAACTTGGAGTTTATGATGAGCAATACAGACAAGTGTTAAGCCTGTCTCTGGGTGTCTTTAGTCACTTGGTTAAATCATTCTGAAGTGGTTCATTTATTTTTAAATTGATCACAGACGTGATCTACAGTGCATAGGTGCTATAGTTTATTCTGTTTAACAACTGTGTTTTTATGGCTGCAGTGGGCGGAGGCTGCAGACGTTTGCATGTACAAAAGGACTGATATCATGTTTTCTGTCCATGGAACTGGCTGAAAGTGTAAATAGTCTCCTCTGCCTTACCCTCCTCCAGAAATGCTTTCCACCCTCAAATAAATACACTTTTATGTTAGTCGGCGGTTGCAGGGCACTGTTTTCTTTCTTAAATGGAGGTACATCAACTGGAACCTGAGTAGTGGGAGGCAGCATTAGTTTTTGAGGAGGTAAGATCCACCCCACCTCCACCTGAGAAGCTCCTAAAGATCCAACTCCACCTTT
The DNA here is from genome assembly GCA_016271365.2 of Neoceratodus forsteri. Classification (NCBI taxonomy): domain Eukaryota; kingdom Metazoa; phylum Chordata; order Ceratodontiformes; family Ceratodontidae; genus Neoceratodus; species Neoceratodus forsteri. The sequence continues at coordinate 657,615,407 of CM057453.1, forward strand.
TTTTGGTTCATGTGGGAGGGGCATGAGGTGGATCTATCATGTTGGAACAACTGACTATCAAAGCTACCTGGGGCATCAGAGCTTAAGGTTCAGAAGGAAAGAAAAAGAAATGAAGGAGTGCCTAAAACTGTATCCTTATACAGCACTTGTGAAACTGCATCCTGAAATTACAGCACTTGAGGAAAGCAAACACTTGTAACACAAGAATGACAATTAAGGTACAGTGGCGTGAAAAGTATTTGCCCCTTCCTGATTTTCTCTATTATTGCATATTTGTCACACTGGATGTTTTCAGGTCTTTAGACAAAATGTAATATTAGATAAAAGGAACCTGAGTGAACAAATAACACTTGTTTTTTTTTTTATTTCACTTATTTAATGAAAAAAGTTAACCAACACCAATTGGCACTGTGTGAAAAAGTAATTGCCCCTTACACTTAATAACTGGTTACGCCACATTTAGCTGCAATGACTGCAACCAAACACTTCCTATAATTCAATATCAGTCTTTCACATCGCTGTGGAGTAATTTTAACCCACTCTTCCTCGCAGAACTGCTTTAATTCAGTAACATTTGGTAGGTTTTCGAGCATGAACTGCTCGTTTCAGGTCCTACCACAGCATCTCTATTGGGTTTAAGTCTGGACTTTGACTAGACCACTCCAAAACTTTAATTTTACTTCTTTTTAGCCATTCTGATGTGGATTTGCTTTGTGTTTTGGATCATTGTCTTGCTGCATGACCCAACTACTTCAGCTTCAGCTGACGAAGGATGACTGGACATTCTCCTTAAGAATTTTCTGGTACAGAGCAGAATTCATGGTTCCTTTAATTATGGCAGTCATCCAAGTCCTTAGGCAGCAAAGCATCCCCATCACTACCACCACCATGTTTGACTGTTGGTATGGTGTTCTTACTGTGGAATGCTGTGTGTTTGCTTTACAGCGAGACATTATGGGATCCATGTTGTCCAAAAGTTCCACTTTGGACTCATATGTCCATAGAACATTTTCCCAAAAGGCTTGTGGATCATCCAGGTGCTTCTTGGCAAATGAGAGCGAGCATTTATGTTCTTCTTGGTTAGCATGGTTTCTGCCTTGCTACTCTCACATGGAAGCCCATTTTGCCCAGTCTCTTTCTGATTGTGGAGTCATGAACACTGACCTTAGCTGAGGCAAGAGAAGCCTGCAGTTCTTTGGATGTTGTTTTAGGATCCTTTGAGACTTCTTGGATGATTTTACACTGCGCCCTTGGAGTGATTTTGTGCAGCCGCCCACTCCTGGAAGGTTCACTACTGTTCCAAGTGTTCTCCATTTGGAGATTATGGCTCACTGTGGTTCAATGGAGTTCCAGAGCCTTAGAAATAGCTTTGTAACCTTTCCAGACTGATGAGGGCAACAAAATGTTTTTCTGATCTTTTCAGGAACTTCCTTTGATCATGGCATAATGTGCTTGTTGAATCTTTGTGCTGGCAATGTGACTCTGATGGTAAGGGCAAAAATAAGTGAGGTTTATATTGAGCAGGGCTGGCTGCAATCAAGCCTGGCTGTGTTCAATCAGCTGACTCTAATTATCCCTTTAATTGGGTTGATTTAACTAGGGGCAATTACTTTTCACACAGTGCCAGTTGGTGTTGGTTAACTTTTTCATTAAATAAATGAAATAAGTAAAAAAAAAAAGTGTTATTTGCCACTCAGGTTCCCTTTATCTAATATTATATTTTGTCTAAAGACCTGAAAACATCCAGTGACAAATATGCACACAGAGAAAATCAGGAAGGGGCAAAGGCTTTCAGTTTTCACTGTATAAGCCCACAAAGGAGTAAAAATATGTCAACAAAGAAGACTATCCCATGTTGATACTAAAGTGTCTGTTCTTTAAAAGCTTTTTATACCCCTCCCATACACACACAGCTGAAGCACCTGCCCAAATAGCTAGGGGAGCTCTACATTTTATCTCTCTAGGACCTGAAGTTTAGCAGTAATGTGTGAAGAGAATAAAGTCTTGTGTTTTGTGCATTTGAATAGATTTAGTGATTTGAAGTTAAAATATATAAATATATAAACATAGTGTCATGGGCACCTGAAAAGGAAGGAGATACTGCTGAAATAAATGTTATTCTGATGATTTATTTATTTATGTGTAGGATTTTAAGTGTAGTTCTGCCTAGGTCACAGACACATAAGTTGTACAAAATACATTTAAGGAGGGATGTATTAGTCAAAGCTTGTAGTAGCAAAATAAAGCAAGAAAAATAATACATTGTGTTTTTTTCTTTCAATTGTTTAACCAGGAGTGCACACTAAGCTGAAAGCTTGTTTAAGGGGCAACCTGGGAGCACATGGAAGTTAAGTGACTTGCTTAGGGTCACCCAGTATGCAGAGTGGGGGCTGTGGGATTCATACCCAGATCTCCAGATTTGCAGCTCAGAGCCTTAAACCACTGTGCTATACTGCCTCCCTAGTTATTGCAGTCATCTGTTTTATGGTTCATGATGTTGGTGTAGTAAGCAGCAGTACATTGCATAGCAGGGCCAGATATTCAAAGGGTTGCACCATGCGCAGGGTGGCTCGCGCGAGTCCAAAACTGCGCCTATCGCGATATTCAGAAGGAGGCAGTTGCGCCCGAAAACATGCTGAGCAACAGCGCAATGAAAATGAAGGCATGCGCAACTGAAGGGGTGGATCCATGCATAAAGACCGAATGCGATATTCAAAGACTTGCGAATGCGCAATAGCGGCACAGCCGGAAATCCGCGCCTAGCGGAAATGAGCCAAAATAAAAAGGCTCAAGGAAGCGGCGCAAGAACGCTACCAGGCTGCCAAGTGGGGGAGAGAGAGACAGACGAACAGACAGACAGACTTAAAGGGCAGGCAAGGAAAGTGTGTCCCATAGTTTGTAGAGGCCAGCGGGGGTGCCCAGTGCAGTGGAAGTAGCAGTAAGGACAGTGGGGGTAACACTCAGTAGTGGCTCATCTTCCAGGTAGGCCTGGAAGAGGGCCTCTGTCTCTGCCGCTGTGAAGTTGGGCCTCCTCCTACGCCCACCATTCTCACCCCTCACCTTGGCTGTGCTCGGTCATGGTGATCTGTATGGTGGAAGTGGACACCTGTCACTGTGCAGTCTACAGCATTTCCCCATGAGCATTGTCCTGAACATCACACAGCATGCAACTCACCTCTCACCTGCAGTAACCGAATCTGGCCAGCACAGTCCACTGTCGCACATTTATAGCGCAACACACCAAATTAGGAGTGGAGCAACTTTAATGACATGCAAATCGGCCACTGCGCCCTTGAATGGCTGATCAGATGATTTGCATGTGTCGGCTGAATATCAGCGAATCTACGCTTTGCGCCAATATGGAAAAGTCGGCTGAGCCAATGGCTAGAATCTGTGCCTGTGTGGTACACTGCATTGCGCATGCCCAGATAGCTTACGCGTAAGTCTGTCACGCTGCTGACATGCTGAGTGCGATAGGCAATTCAGGCCATGGCCACCATTGTGCCAGTGGCGCTACAGCACTGGCCACTATATGGCTCTGTGGCATTACTGTGCAATAGTCCACTGTGGCACTGAGTACGCAGCTGGTCGGTCGTGCAGGATACCTATACATCAGATGGCGCTGTGTGTAGCCTTGCGTCATTGCTCATGACCTTGCGTATGCCCTTTGCCCCTGCCGCTGTTCGCCTGCCATGTATGCGTCCCTATTGCGCTGTCTGGTGACAGTGCTATGCGAAGTGACGGGCGCTGTTTGAACCAAGCGCGATTAGACCTGTGGTGGTCTATAGCAACATCTCCACGTGGGAGTTACGGTGCAGCAGGGCACCATATTGCCTGCTGTAAACTGGCTAACATAGGCTAGGAGGAGGGATGTGAGTTGGAGCCCACTGGAGGTGGCCAACCTGGTGGCCCTAGTAGAGCCCCACTATGAGGCACTCTATGGTGAGGCCCCTCACCATGGCAAGAACAGAGGTGTGGTAAGTGGCCACTGACCTGGTGGGGGTCACTGGAGCGGTGCCGGTCTGCTGAACAGTGCCGGCACGGTACCAGTGACCTCCGCCAGAGGAGCAAACATGTTGGCAAGGCTGCGGGCACGTGCCAGGCGGGCGTGGTGCCTAGGCCAGGTGAGTGTACCATCTATGCACCTGTATTCTCTGTAGGGGTGTGTGTGTGCTTTGGTGGCTGTGCATAGGTGGCCAGCTCGGACACGGTTGGCTGTGTCAGTGTGTGCAGCTGTGCGATGGATGGGTATGGCTGTGTGGGCACTGGGGCAGGGGCAGTCTGCTTTTGAGTCACACTGATGTTTGTCTCAACATATGTCTCCCACAGGCCGGGATGTGAGGATGCAGGGCCAGGGTGAGGAGGGCTGTGCCAGGGCCCGGTGGCAGCAGGAGTCGCCCCAGATGCTGCAGCAGCACGCGCAGCAACAGCAGCAGAGCAACAGCAGCAGACACAGCTGCTTGAGCAATGTGAGTATCATGATTTCATGGATGCCACTGCATGCTGGGGGAGTCCACTAGCCCTGCACAATACAACCATGCAGGACAGGGAGGTCATAATTCCACTATACAAGACACTAGTGAGGCCCACCTGGAGTACAGTGTACATTTCTGGAGACCATACCTACGTAAGGATGTAGAGTGGGCAGGGATGGTTCAGAGGAGGGCAACAAAGATGGTGCATGGCTTGCATCACCGGTCCTATGACGACAGGTTGAAGGAACTGAACATGTACTCCCTGGAGGAGAGGGGAGAGGGGATATGATAGAGACATACAGGTATCTTACAGGGGATCAGGGTGCAGGACACACTAGTTTGAAGTGAAAAAGATGTTCCAGGACTAAGGGCATGGGATGAAGTTGGAGGGAGGACGATTCAGAGGACACATGGAGAAGGATTTCTTCACAGAGCGGGTGGTGGACAAGTGGAACACCTGCCAGAGGAAGTGGTGGGGCTGAAACAATCACGGGATTTCAGAATGCAGGACAGACATGAAGGAATTCTGGAGATCAGGGTAAGGGCAACAGACTTCTAGGAAAACAAAGAGAACTTGCAAGCTCAAATGGACAGACTGGGTTGGCCATAGGCCCTTATCTGACGACACTGTCTATGTATCTATGTATGTATGCACGACACAGGTGACATGCATCACTGTCCAGTATCACAACACGTCTGTGTATGCGTCACTGGTGGTCCAGGCATGCACTGGGCACATAGCTGTGTAACTGGCATCGCTGCGTTGCCACGTCACTGGACAGCCTTGTTTGTGCTGTGATGGACATGGGCAGTGTGTGTGTGCAGTGGTGCGCTATAGCTGGTGCCGCCTGTTTTGATGGCCATGTGCATGTTCACTGTGGGTGGGTGCATGCCATCACAGGTGTGGGACATTGGTCTATATGGCTTGCAGGTTGGGTGGTGTTCAGGGTTGTGGTCAGTCACAGCCATTGACTGTGTTCCCATTTTCCTAGGCCTCGGGTCCTCAGGAGATTGGCCCACGCGATGTTAGGCGCTCTCCACACAACAGCATCGAGAACCAGGAGATCCTGCAAGCCACTGGCGCCATGGAGTACATCGGAGGTGGCACAGGACGGTGCGCCAGCAGTGGAGAGACCAGCAGCCAGCTGGGCCATAGCCCTAATTACCCTTCCCACTTCTCCCATCCCTACCCTGCCTTCCCTCTCCAAGTTTTTAATCCTCCCCTTGAACACCCCTACCTTGTACCCGTCCCCCCTTGTAAATAGTTTCTCTTGTTTTTGTTATTTAATATTTTCAATATACATTTCTATTTTGATATGAATACTGTGTTGGTCTCTGATTTGCAGCTGGCTATGGGTGCTCAGTTGCAGGGTGTACATGCCATCTGGGGTGGTATGGTCCTGGGGGTGTGTGTGTGTGTGTGTGTGTGTGTGTGTGGCGTGTGTGCATGTGTGTGCATGGGAGGTATCTCCAGCATGGCAGTGACTTTCTGTTGGTCTTGCCATCCTGCTGCCACCACTGCTGCGTGCACAGGTGTGTGTCTGGCTTTTAGGCTTCTGTGCTGCAGGGTTGGCGTGTGCTGGGGATGCATGGTTTCCTGCAGTGCCAGTCACTGCACATAGGTGGTGTCTTGGGGTCACAGTGTGTGGCTGTGCGTGCAGGGGGCTGCTGTGCACTGTGGTTGTCAACCGCCTGTGTGTGGCTCTCTCAGCATGCCAGTGGTTGTGCTGGGGTGTCATAGCTCCGCTTGCTGTGTTGGCTTGTCCCCATGGGCCAGTAGATCATCCGTCACACACCCCAGTGATGCTGTGCTTGGGGTGTGCAGGTGTGTGTGGGTTCTGCAGTGTGTTCCTGTGCCCATGTGTGGCATGGCTGGCGGTGGGCCCCAGCCTGCCTCCCTGGATGTGCAGTTCCATTGCTCTGGGGGCGGCTCTGCTAGCGCTTATGGCACCTCTGGGATGCTCAGCTGAGCTGCCCTGGTTGCTCCATAGTGCAACATTTCGGCTCAGCTTCTCCTTCCTGGTTGCGCTATGGCGCGGTATGTGCGATATTCAGGCGTTGGTTGCTTGCGCAATTTGTTCTGCTCCATGTTTGAATATCTCACCTGTTGAGCATTTGAGCAACTGGTTTGTGCTTGCTCCTGCTGTTGCGCTCATTTTGGCGCAGTTTGAATATCTGGGCCCAGGTGTAAAATGTCAATAAGTAGGTCATGCAATAGATGTGCTGTGCAGTTACTGAAACAAGAAATATATTTAGGATAGTAAAATATTCCTGTTAGAAAACTGATAAATGTGTGACATTTGCATCTTAATTTCAAAGAGGTCCTTATGGGGTGTCAATGTACAATATAAAGTAGATATAGTTTTCAAGTTGCCTGGGTAATTGCTTTGTACTACCACTGTTACTAAATTTAAATTATTCTATGAAGAAAATTAAGTTTATGTAACTGTCTGTAAATGTACTAAATACATTTACTTATTCTTATAATGTAATGCATTAAACGCTGTTGCTAGGTTAAGAAGTCACATAACAAAGCCCAGGGCATTAGGGTTTCTGACCATAACACTCTGCCCTGTAGGGACTGATAGGCATCATGGGTGTGACTTGGGATTGTCAACAGTAATGCTCATGCCATTCCACCCCATCCCACCCTGCAGCCAGTGACAGGTATCAAGGTGTGCCTTTGACTCTTCAGCCCCAAAGTTCACTCCATTTTCTTATACAGTACTGTACCCATTTCAGTGTATTTCCTTATGGAATGGGGTGAATGTAAGCTTGAACACCCAAGGCACACCTCGACACTTGTCTGTGTCTGCAGGGTAGTAATGTGAAATGGCATGGCGTTATGAGCAATGACCCAAAGCACACCCAATGCCTGTTCATCTCTGAATGGTGAGGATGGGGTTGGCGTCACTTCAATACTTCACTGCAATTCCTATTCTGCCTCTCTCTCTCTCTCTCTTTGTAATTATCTATTTTTCTATCAATTGCACATATAAGCTATTTTACCTATTTCTAAAACAAACCTGCATATCACATTTGCCTGCACTCTGAGCACATACTTATGAAACTGTGTATATTGTACTCCACATCTGCATAGACCTCATATTTTCCTAATATTCCCATTATCACAAGCATAACTACCTTACCATTATCAAAAGCGACCTCCTCTGAAAGTTACTATCACATTTTCTCTGCTAACAGTCCATCATTATACCTGACTTCCTGACATCAACACATTGCTTAAATATAACTACATCACCTCATGGACAAAAACCCTGTTTCTCTAACAAAACAACAACAACAGAAAAACTGTGTAAATAATCCCAAGGCTGAACATATGCCAGGCATTACTTTTCATGTACTGCCACCTTCTGTACCATCATGGGGATTTGCATGTTTCCCATGATGCTTTGCATTACTGGGGTATGTGCAATTGTGTTTTCTTTAAAATGTGGCTGTCCAGCCAATATAATCTGGGATAACACATACCTCAGTAGCATTTGCTCTGGGGTTATTTTGTAAACCTATATTGCTTCCTAGTCCTTCAATTAAAATGTATACTTCCATATATTTTTCTAATAATATGTATGCCTTTCTTAGAACAGAAACTAAAACAAATCTTACTACTTACAAATCATTGTGTTGTTTCTCCATACCTCCTTAACATTTCACACAACTTCACTATGCAGCCGTGGTGGATCTGACCAGAATTTGTTGACTGAGCTGTTTCTTAAAGAGTACTACTGCTGGGGGCAGGGGATGCACCTTGACTGAAAGATCTACTCTAATTGCAGAAATGTCTGTAATTTTAATTGTTTTCAGTCAGGGGTTTGCTGTTAATATGAGAAGGATCTGTCACACTTGCTGAATTAAAGGGAAACATTCACATACAGTGGCTGACATTGTTTGAAAGCCATGAAAGGTTCTTTCAAAGGCGGTATATTGTGCTCACCTGTAGCTGGAAGCACACCAGAGATATAGATGATGGAGTCTGTTCAACACTAAGATTACACTGCAACCATTTGTAGAACTTTGTGATGTCTCGAGCAACAAGTTGTTCTTGACACAGTGTACTTAGACACAGCTGGTCCCTCAATGACTTTGCAATGTTCTAAAATGGCTGCAATGCACTATTAATGTTGACCAGACTCAGTCATCTATATTTCTGGACTACTTCTAGCTACAGATGAGCCGAAACCTTTGTTGAAAGAGCTTTTCTATGGGCTTCAAGGCATCCCATGATAAGAGTGTTGCAGAATGGGCACCTACAATTACAGTGACCCACTCCCCAGTGCATTTCAAGGATGACTACTGGAGGTATGGCAGCCAGATGGGAGGTGGGTGACTATAGTGACAGGATGTCACTATCACGTGTCATGCAGGGGGTGGGAGTGGGCACACATAGCGAGAGATGTGAGGGGTGGTGCCACGGTGGGTTGCTGAGCTGACCTCGTGGCATGGTGGGTGGGTTGCCAGTATCAGTCGGCAGGGTACTGGGTTTGGTCGGGCACTGGTGCTTTTGTTACACCAGCCAAACCTTTTTTTTAATGTTTTCACCCCGACATGCACCCCTCTGGAGTTGAGAATCCTTTTTAGAGGTGTGGGCACAGCCCCCACAGAAAACATTAAAACTAAGTCCCTGGCACCCCTTGCTGTGCGTCATGTCAGGAGTGCTGAACTAAATTTGATGCAATCTTTGACTTCTACATAACAGTGATCACCTTTAGGCTTTTGCCATTATGACACAGAACTGGCTTTCAATTTATGGTGGCCACTGGTCTGAATGTATACCTTTAATTCAGTTCATGTCAGTTATAATGACCTTGAGTGTGTTAAAGTCAAGTCATTTATTCTTTCTCTATAGCTATCTTTTGCATTTACTTGATTAGTTGTGCATGTCAATGCACATTTGAAAAAAGAGGTTGAGGGAATGTTGGATATGGGAGGGAAGGAATTCCAGAGACAGGGTAGTCTGTAGTAAAATGTCGCTATGCCTGAACCTGAGGATGGCTGTGGTAGGAGAAAGTACAGTGTCCTAGAATAAAGGGGTAGGAGGTCTCTGAGGAGGGAGACAGAAGTGAGGATAGATAGGATGATAGGGACCCAAACCAGTGTTTTGAGATGAAAAGTGAGGAGTGGGGTAGTCATCGGTGATGTAGGGGTTAGGGAGAGGGACAAGTATAGGAAACAGTGGTGTGTGCGAGGGGGCATTAAGGGCAAAACAACAAAAGGTGTTGTAGAGGGAATCCAGCCTGGCTAAAGTGGAGACTGAAGTGGTGCCATACACAACGCCAGCATAGTCAAACAAAGGATAATCATTTTTGTGAGGAGTTGCTGTCATGTAGATAGGGAGAGGACCTCTGTTTATGTACATCAAGCCGTGTTTTGGGCAGCTTTACATGGATATGCTTGATGTGTTTCATATAGTCTAATCAGGTGTCAAGCCAGACCCTAGGTATTTGTATAGTGTGATTATGTCGAGTACAGCGCCATCAAGTGTAGTGAAAGAGAGGGGATGGGAGGGTGACCATTTTGGGGGCATTTCAAATGTCATTGACACCATTTTTACATTTCCTTTCAGGAGATTTTTGTCAAACCAGTGGAGGGACTGAGTGGAGATCAGCCTGAAGTTGAGATTTGACTGCAGCGGGAGGGCCAGATATGAAAAGAATGGTGTATCTGCATACATCTGTATGTTTGCCATGAAACATGCAGACGGGAGATCATTCAAGAAAATAGAGAATAACATGGGGCCCAGAATGGAGCCTTAGGAACTCCTGCTTGGATCAGAAGAAGGGGAGATGGCTCACCAACACAGACTTGTTGGTTTCTTTCAGAGAGAGATAAGAGTGGAACCAGCCTATTGATTCAGGGAGAGACCAGCAGAGGAAAGTTTGTTTAGGAGGAGTGTATGGGAGATGGAAATTCACAGACGATACTAAATTGGGTGGCCCATGTGACAGCGAATTCAACATAGATAACATACAAAGAGATCTGGACAAGTAGTAGAAACTTTTTAACAAGCTAAACCTTTGATAATAGCAGTAGACACCAAAAATATTCGACAAGAGTGGGTGGGATTTTATATTCATAATTTTATGACAAGGTACCTTTGATATGTGACAAGGTACTTTTGTAAATGAGCCTGTGGCTCAAAGGTTTTCAAACTGCTGTTTAAATAAATACATTTAGATAAATTTGGATTATGAGATAAATTTATAAAATCCATTACAACAATATAGAACAAACCCACAGCAAAGGTACAAACGAATAGAAATATATCAAAAATGTCATGTTTACAAGGGGGACTAGACAATGGTACCCTTATCACCTAAAATTTTGCACTGACTATAGAACCCTAGCTATTGCAATCAGATCAGCTAAAAACCTATCAGGGATAGTGATGGGCAAAGTTCCCAAACTTCACTACACAGACACTTCACTTATTAACACCGAATTAGCATATGCTCCATGATCTGAAGCATATTACTCCGCCTTTAGATTTTATCACAAAGTACCATTGACTGCAATGGACTTTGCATTATTACCTTTTCTTTATTGCCTTCTCCTGATTGTAATGCAAAGTGCCATTGATTTGAATGGACTTCACTTTGCTTCACCTTTTATTGCTCTTTGAGGCAAATTTTGCAATGATTCATGGGATGGCAGGTCACATGGGCTCTAGATTGTCTTGTACGGCCTCAGTTCTGCATAGTGTGTGTAGTGGAAAGCTGGAGACAGCTTCCCTCAGAGCTCTGAGAATCAAACCATCGAAAAAGCGTTAAAAATCATTTTGATTCAATTATTTTGGTCAAAATTTAGTACATAAATTGTGGAAACCCTCATGTGCTTATATCATCATGAATTGATTGTTTTGTGTGCATTTTGAATGTTAATTTGGAACATTCAGTCTGTGTACTGACAGACACTGTTGAAGTGTGCTTCGAGGAGGGCGTATCTATGGTGGAGTGAGATTCACAGTGAGAAGGCAGTCTTTCTAATTGTTGGGTAGTAGTGTGTTAGTATTTGTGTGTTCATGTACATACTTGAAGTAATTTTTGATAATTTGTTTCTGTTAGTTGTGGTGCAGTGCATATTTTCATTCAGTTTAAAAGATTTGATTATATAGTGCACTGAACTGTTAAATTTTCTGTGCATTACCTGTACTGTGTTAGTGCGTGTGTGTGCCATCAAGTCACACACATTTTATTCTGCCACACAATAATTGCAGCATTCTGAATCTGTTATCCATCTGTGGTATTTTCTTACTGCTTCATTCTATCTAAGTAGGGGACTGGTACTACAGTGGGCGCCCCCCAACTCCAACCCACAAAAGGTATTATTTTTCCAGTTTTGGATTGGTGTAACCACTGGTTAAGGAGGAGTTGTTGTGCCTGTGCAGGCATCTCTTAGTGCACAATCTCCATCTGGCTGTGTGTTTGCATCTGCTTAGGGTCCAATCTGCATCTATAAGCCACAGTTGTTGTTTTTGGCTTCCCATCCACTCCAAACTTCAGAAACATTATTTTATTATAAAATGGCAGGAAAAATCCACTGACCTGATTGGCCAACAGTGTCCAGAAGGCGTGAGGATAATACAGCACAACATCACGGATCACTTCCGGTAACCTCACAGAGCCTATGAAAAAAATCAATACGCCTCTGGAAAGCTGTCAAAACCTTTACCTCAGAACAGCTGGAAGAAAATAGCAAAATGTCACAAGTACCAGAAGTGAATTTTGACATCTGCAACATTGCAGACCTAACTGCAGTATTTGAAACAGAAAAACAGCCAAGTACAATTCCAGGAAAACGAAAAGAAAAAAAGACACCTAGACATAGCACCTTGAGACCTGGACCAACTTGAAACAGAAAGAAATGAGCCCACAACAAAAGAGCAACTTCCTGGGCTATGAATATATTCCTGGACTGGATCAGTGAGAAAAAATACAAATCAACTTCCAACAAATATCATCATCTGACTTAAATAATACCCTGCTATTTCTACGGTTTAGTCAGAACAACAACAGGACAACCATACAGTATCAGCAGCTATGTAGGTCTTTGTGCTGGCATAAACAGGTATCTAAATGAACCGCCAGTAAGCAGAAACATTAATCTTATGTCCGATCCCGATTTCCAGTCCTCCAATAACGTATTTGTTGCCAACATCAAAAATCTCCTTTGAGAAGGAAAAGACCGCACTAAGCATCACCCGCATACCACTCACCCATCTTGAGCAGCTGAGAAACTCCAACGAGCTGTGCTAGAAACACCAAGAAGAGCCTAGTCCGTCGCGTGTATGTAGAAATTCAAATTCATTCATAGTATGATTTGTGAAGGTCAAGCGCCAAACTAAAGCCAGATTCATTTCAATTATGCACGGACTCCACTGGGCACAAGTACTTGACAATGACTTTCAGCGAAAAACTAAAAATCATGGAAAAATAATGGAGCGAGGCAGAGACAACTTATGCAGCTGCATGTTTGCCCTCCCAGGACATCCGCATTGCCCAGTAGCAGCCTTCACAAAATACCTAACTAAAATCCCTGTAAATGCTCCCTGTCTCTACCTCCATCCTAGAAAAACCAAGCAAACCATGGTCCGAAGAAAATACATGGTTCACATTAGAACCCATGGGAATTAATTATTTAGCAAAATGCTTCCCAAAATATGTAAAGCAGCATCACTGCCACAAACCTACACTAACCACAGTCTCCGCTCTACTGCAATTCAAATTTTATCTGATGCTGGACTCCAAGCCCGACAGATAATGGCAGTAACAGGGCACCGAGCTGAGACATCTCTCCAAGTTACTGGAGCCCTTCACTTGAAAACAGAAACACTTGGAGCAACCTCCTCTCCGGCACCACAAAAACAGCAGAACAAGCGCATACTTCATCAGATCTTTCTCCAGCACGATCACCCACAAAACTCCTCTTGAAATTACTGAAGCCTACACTCACCATGGCCAAGTTCACATAAAAACTGCACCTGGAATCCTACAGCAAGCACCGCAGCACAGATCCGAACCGAAGCTACAGAAATGATGCAACCAGTCTAACCTCGGCGATAACCCAACCACCATCGGCGTACACCATGACCCCTTTCCTCAAACCGTCCCTAAATACCCAAGCGATCATCACAGGAAACTCGATGAAGCGTTTTCCATATACAACAAATAAAATAAACCAACCAAGAGCAGCACGATTATTTCAAAAGCAAGCGCTCAAAACACAATGTTAAATGAACTTCCTCTCTAATCTTCTTCACTTCAAGCTCAAACTGTTACAGCAAATGTATGTTCATTAAATAAACGAAATTCCTCTGATCTTCTTCACTTCAAGTTCAGACTGTTACAGTAACTGTATTTTTGTTAAAGTAATATTTATTCCTAAACATCAACCTTAAACATATATTTATACTGTTGAATTTATTAATGTTTAAACATATACTTATACTATTGTATTTATTTATTTACAAACTGCATGGTGTTATTTATTCCCATAGCATTATTTTAAAACTACACAATTCTGTTGTCACTGTTTAAATGTTATAAATATTAAAACTTTTAACCACAGAAACATGTCTCGGACTACTTTATTGAGTGGAAGTATACATCTCATTTTCAATACCTAAAAACAAAAAGTAAAAAACTAAAACAAAAGCTACATTTTTTAACCAAGCCATTTATAATAGCAATAATGCACTCCAGGGTGTGTGTTGTGCTGGGATAACGTCACGCCTTGCCATTAGTGCTTACTCGGCCTTTGGCCTGCCCAACCCGGCGCAAGCGTGGCGTTATCCAGCACAACACACACCTGTCGTCACGTATTACTTAAACTGCTATATAGATACAAGTGCCCCTACCCACCATAGCAAGTGGAATGTTTTCATGAGGGACCTGCCCTTTGTCAGGATGAGTTGACAATTGACAATACACACTGGACACGATTTAAGAAGTTTAATTAAAGTGAAAGTGCAGAAAAATACGGCAATAAAATACAAAAGTTTGTGCAAAGGATAATAATAATGATAATAAAGGGGTATGCTATTAAATAATAGTAATTGATCTATGTGAATGTTGTACCGCCAAAGGCAGGTCTATAAACAGCATGACATGGGATGCAATGTAAGATCTACTAAAAGTGTCTAAAAACACCTCCTGTCATGTTTGCACCTACTTTTGGCACTTTATATGTGCTCTGTGGGCTGTTTCCATTCTCTTTCACTCGCTTTCAACAGAAAACAAAGTGAAGTGAACACAAATTCATTATGAGTGAAGTAATGCATTTCTCACAGGGACTCATGTAGCATGAAAGCGATGCAGAGTGGGTGACATTGCCTCTACTTCACTGGTGGAGTAAAACTTTGCTGCAGCTCTAATCAAGGATAAAAATAGGCACTACTAAGCACGGATCAGTTTATATGCAGATGACACCTCTTTTGTTTTAACTAATGCTGAGAAATCAATACAAGAATGCTTCAATATCATAAAAGCATTTGGGGCAGTATCAGGCTAAAAACTCATGAGGACAAAATGGAAGTCGTGCTGCTTAATAACTGTAAATCAGATATGCTACTTGTGGAACTTCAAAATAAAGTAATAAACCAATTTAAATATTTAGGGGTGAAAATTACAAATGAAAGCAGAAACTTATATGATAGAAACCACAATAAATTAATAGCAAAAATAAAACTGGATTTAGAAAATGAATTAGCCTACCACTAGCGCTTATAGGGAGATGCAATGTTATTAAAATGAATGTGCTCCTCAGCTACTGTATTTATATCAGACAATACCAGTAATCATTTCAACAAAACACTTTAAAGATCTTGGGAAAATCATGTCTAAATTTACTTGGAAGAATAAAAACAAGAACTGCCCCAAAAATCTGTGGCTATCAAAAGAAAGGAGGACTTGCACTACCCAACATGTATTGGTACTATTTGGCCACTCAGATAGCACAGATACATGATTGGTTTAATGAAATAGATACAATAAATAAACAAATGGGAAAAAAACTTGCATAATTATTTAGACATTAAAAGCATCTTAACATCAGGATATTATACTAATAGTAAAAGCAAATTAAAAACAAGCATTTGCCTATGCGAATGCTGCTTGCTTATATGTGCTGTTTAGGTATTTGGAAGTCATTGGAGTGCAAATATTGAAAATTTGCGAACTTCGACGTGCGTGGAACTGCAAACACACTCGTAAAACAGTCATTTTGGAATTTTTCACCAAATTTTCAACATAGCCATTTTAAGACCTCTGCTCATGAACAGTGTCACTGTGATTTTCTTAATGTGTTCCATACATGGATTTACACACCGACTGCGCCATTGTGCGCTACATGGTGGAAACACATTTTGGGCAAGATGTGAAAATGACAGCTGTACCACTCATAAGGAGGTGTGGTAAAATGGCAATGTTGGAAATCTGGGTGCAAATATTGAAAATTCACAAACTTCTGACGTGCGTGAGGAACTGCTTACGCATGCTCGTAAAACAGTCATTTTAGGAATTTTTCACCAAATTTTCAACATAGACATTTTAAGACCTCTGCTCATGAACAGTGTCACCGTGATTTTCCTAATGTGTTCCATGGATTGATTTAGCACACCGACTGCGCCATTGTGAGCTACTTGGGCGGAAACAATTTTGGGCAGGATGTGAAAAATGACAGCTGTACTGCTCATAAGGAGGTGTGGTAAAATGGAAATATTGAAAATCTGGAGTGAAAATATTGAAAATTAGTGAACTTATGAGCATGCGTAGGAACTGAGCAATACGGCGCTCGTAAAACAGTCATTTTAGAATTTTTCACAAATTTTCAACATAGGCTTTTGAGGCCCACCTTATGAACACTGGCAGTGTCATTTTGATGATCGGTCCCAAAGGTGATTTCACACAGTGACCGCGATATCATCCTTGGGCCAGATTAACGCCATGACAGTGCAGAATTCATGAGGAGGGTCCCAAAACCATGTTGAAAATTCGGATAAATCAAAAATGCCTGAGATATGCAACAAAGTTGAAAAACCTATTTATTCCATTATACAGCTTACCGGCATTTCCTCAGTTCATGATCGGCTTTGAAGAGTGCAGATGTGTTCCAGGTCCACGATGATCATCGCACCAAGCTCCAAGGTAAGTATGGGGTGAGAGGGGTGTGGGGAGGCAGGGTGCGCAGTGGGGGCAGGGAGACTGCGAGGGACCATTTTTATTTACAGGTTTTTAATAGAAGATGACGCAGGACCTTTGCCATGCTGGGGTGGGCTCCCAGCATGGCAGCTGAAAAACTGTTTGGGGGCTGGAGCTGATGGGGCATTGGGCACCCCATCAGCTATAACAAGATTGCCACGCTAGAGTGGGCTTCCAGCGTGGCACCTGGAAAGCTTTGGGGGCCTGCAGCAGTAGAGGCCAAAGGGGATTAGGCACCCCTTTTGGCTATAAAACTCTTTGCCATGCTGGGTGGGATCCTAGCACGGCACCTGGACAGCTTTTGTGGGGGTGTGGAGCCGGCGGGGATTGGGCACCCCTTTGGCCATACAGTGAGTGCGTGGGGAGGAGAGCATCAGCATGCAATATGCATGCTTGCGTGTGTGGGGGAGAGCTCTGCTCACTGAAGCAGAGCTCTCCTTTCAACTTATGCCTCTGCATTTTCAACTGCTGTCATAGACAGCTGCAGCAGTCATTGGAGAACTGCGACCATGCCTGAAAACACATTGACTGAATTGGAAGACAGGTGCCACACCTCCGAAAACTCAGATGATGGCACTATGTTTCTTGCACATATGTGCAAGCAACATAATTATATTAAAATAATAGCAATTCAAACAACCTACATAGCATGGAAAGAAATACATAAAAAATAAACTGTTCTGACCACAAATCACCATGTACACCTATATATAGAAATATAATTATACAGTATTAAGTATGGACAAAGGTTTTGAAGTCTGGGAGATAGTAGGAATTATAACTTTGAAATCGTATTTGGTAATAGTATACTGATGTCCTTTCAACAAATACAGGACAAATATAACTTGAATAAAAACCATTTTAGATATTTAGAATTAAGGGACTTAATATTACAAAAACAGTTTAGACCAGAGGAATTACCTATAGAAGTAACATTGAACAATCGAGACAAAGAAAGAATTTCAGCAATATATGCCTGTTTACAAGATTCAAAACAAAATTTGCTACTTCAGCTCAAAAGTAAATAGAACAATGCCTCAGATATACTATACAGGAAAATATATGCAATGATATATTGGAATATCCAAATTCACAATTTTATACATCAAAATGCAGCAAATACAGTTTAACATTTTACATAGGACATATTTTACACCCACTAAATTGCATAAAATAGATCATTCATTAAATGAAACTGCTCAAGATGCCATAATAACCTGGGTCACTTACACACGTTTCTAACACATAAGAAATTGACAACATTTTGGAATACTATAACTAAAATACTTGAGGATGCTATAGAATTGAAGGTTAAAATTGACCCATTTACAGTTCTCCTTGGAAGAGAACATTTGGCAGAAAATGGTACCAACAAAAAGCTAAACTGATAGCCCTGGAACCACTGGTGGCGAGGGACGTGTAAATGTATGCTTTGGAAAGATGATACACCACCAAATGTGAAACAGTGGGTAAACTTAACATTAGATCTATATAAGATAGAAAGAATTCAATACTTCAGTAGACAAAGAAGGGATATTTGATAAGACTTGGTCGTCTTTTAAAAATGCAGTGATGAGAAGAAATATGGTAGATGATCTGTCAATAGACCAATAGGACCTAAGTATGTAAAAGGGAATATTAATTAACAAAACTCTATAATATCATACTAAGAAAGTACCATATTGAGACACGTACTGTATGTTTAGATAAGAAATGAAATACGGTATATAAATGTACATAAGTATGCTAAGTGTAAATGTATTATAAACTCGATGTATCTATGTCAGCCCTTCCTCAATAAAAAAACTTATTAAAAAGAGATCTTGACAAGATTACTACATGGGCTGTCAATGGGGTGTGAAATTAAATATGGACAAGTGCATAGTAATTCATCTAGGTAGAAGAAATCTACAAAATGTTTACCAGTTAAGTGGGAAGGTACTAATGCCATCTTAAACTCTGCAGGATCTGGGATCATTATTTCCAATGGATTTTGAAAAGCAACATATTAGGCAAACTACTAATAAATTAAGAAAAATAATATGGTACACCAAAAACTATATACTGTAAATTTCAGATATGAAAGGGTTTTAATGCCATTATGTAGGGTCTATGTCTGCCCACATTTAGAGTATGCATCACAGCTGTGGTGTCCCTTCAAAAGGGAGAAAGGAAATTCTTAGAGAATATACACAGAATATTCACCAAGGGTATAGTTCATCTGAGAGACAAAACATACAAGATTATCTAGAACATTTGAATTTAATAACTCTGGAGACTAGAAGAACGTAGGGGTGACCTACTGTTGATGTTCGGCATCATTAATGACCCTTATTTAACTGGGAAATGGGTATAGAATTTAAAAACAACACTAGGAAACTAAAGGACACCCATTACAGATCAAGGGTTTTGCTTTTAGAACAAACAAATGAAAATACTTTCATACCCTTCAGATTGTAAATCATTTGAACAAACTACCTACTTCCATTATAATTAATAAAACAAAAAGAATTTAAAAACAAATTGGACAAATGTATTTTATTTGGTGGGAAATTGGAGCACTGTGCTGAATGAGATATTATAGGAGCATCAATAGGCAATCTGCCTTCTGGCGCCTCACCAATCCTTAGTATGATTCTTAGTATGATATCGAGGCAACTCCATATCATACTAAGTAGCAGTAGTAGTAAAAGCAGGAGTTAGCAGTGGCGATATTAAGCGTTTCAAAGATTTTTTCAGCTATTTTGTGGGCATCCATAGTGGTTGAGGCCAGGGCAGTACATGAGGTGGCCAAAGAGCAGAAGTAGTTAAGGAGAGTGTGGGTATTAACTGTGGCTGCTGGCACTGACCCTGCTGTGTGAGAGCCCTGTGAACTTGCTGAGCATGTCCCACTTCCAGTACAAGATGTGGAGCATGAGTTGGAGGAAGCAGATGAGCAGCAGTCAGAAATTACAAATGTGGGTGTGGAGGGTGGCGCGAGGATGGCACAGCTATGGAGGAGGAGGAGGATATGGCTGGTGATGGTGATGATGATAATATGGATCCTCTGTGGAACCAGAAAATAAAAGGAGATGGGGCGATGTTGATGAGGGGTGGGTCTAGCTCAGAGACCTCTACTGTTTAAGCCACATCCTAATATCGCCACTAATCCTACACCTACTTGACCTCCTGGTGTTGAGTCCACAACACCCATGCCCTGAAATGTGAGTCCAAGTTGCGAAGCAACACACAAAACCCAGCTGCTTCAGCATCTATCACCCTGTCCCCTTCCTTGCTCCATGCATAAGCAAGGGCCTCCAGATCTCGAGTTTGGGATTTCTTTGTAACAGATCCAGAGGATGATACAGTGGCAATATGTCAGCTTTGTCAAGCTCATGTCAGCAGTGGAGATAGGGGCAGTCACATAGATAATGGAGGTAAACACATGCACTTAATGTCACAGCACTAGGTATGCTGGACTCAAGACCAGAAGTTATTGGTACAGGTGTGGGACCCTCACCATCTAGTGCAGTTATATGTCTGGAATTATCCCAGGAGAAAAGAGGGTCAGCAGATGAATCTCAGGTGGCTGAGGAAGAATATAGAGAAGAGAAGGAGTCTGGGAGGCTTTCTAGTAGTGGATATACCAGAATCTGCAAGTTGAGTAGTAACCCCGAACAGTAAAACAATCACACCACTCAGGAAAACACACACACACAAAAATCACTGTTTTCCTTCATCCAAATGTGCAGCCCCAGGACCAGGAGTCAAATATTGCCCCACTGACCTTGCAGTCATGATGAGTTCAGCTGTTGGTAGCCTTACCCCAAGAAAAGTGCAGCCTACACCATGAAGCATATTTGAATAACATCAACCAGTCATGCTTTGCTAAGAGCTAAATACAGCAACTGCCGAAATGCTGGCCATTTGGTTTCTATGTTACTCCTTCGTTGAGAATGAGGGTTTCCAGGGTTGAAGACCCTTGTGGATAGGTAATCCCATGTGAGCACCTGCAAAGCCAGCTTTTCTATGGAGTGAGTACTTGCTGCCTTTGAACTCACTGTATTTCTATTGGAAGCACGTGGAATCACTTTTAATAAAATACAGCACTTTAATATCAGGTTGTTTGGACAGTCCATTGTGAGCTTAAGACAGTAATAGACAGAGACTAGTGGAGGACATTTGCTTTGTATCTCTGGATTACACATTTGCACCAGTCGGTGCCAGGTGCTACTTTTTTCTGGCAGTTGATCATGGCCCTTGCCTGCCCAAAGTAGCAGATTCCAACATGCACGTAGTTCTAATTACGTGCAATGCCAGAACTGTATGGGACAGTGTCACCATAGTAATCCATGCTCTGCAGCATTGTGCACTCAAATACACACACCTTAGCATGGATATGTGGACTAATGGATAAACATCTGATGGCTTCTATATGTGCATTACAGCACACTGGGCACAGGTCCTGGGGCGGTATTTGACTCAGCGTTGAAGGCGTGTGCACTAACTCAAATTACAGCAGTAGCAACACTTAGTATTTACCAGCAAGCCACACTGGTAATGGAAAGTCTTGCTGGAGTACACTGCTCAGAAAATCTTGTCAGCAGTCCTAACTGAGATTGATGAGTGGCTTCACCCCATTCACTAAAGACAGGTTTTATTGTGAGTGAAAATTGCTCCAGTGTTGTGAAGTGCATCAGCGATGGGGGTCAGGGTGCCATGCCTGACACAGGAATGCAGTACTTTGGATGTACAGAGCTATAACCAATAAATTGCTGCAGTACATCTCTAGCTGCTTGCCTGGCTCTCCAGGAAGTAGCTATGCTCTAAGGAATCTCTCTACATTTCACTGGTAATCCGAAGTTAAGGACGCACTTCAGAACTGCAGCCATAAGCCATTCTCTGCCTGTAATTTGGAACAACATACAAAAATACTAAAACTAGTATCTACAGTAAGCATGGCCTTATTTAAGATTTTGACATAGCGTATAATTGCGGAATCTTGCAACTGTCAACTTTAAGTGCAACTCGTCTGAGCCTCGCTAATGCTGTGCAGATGGGTATGCTTCTACTGTAGCTCCACTCCATAGCCCTATGAGCCCAAGTGGCTCTCCGTTCAGTCCCCACCTTATTTTTATTTACCCCACCTTATCCTTTCCCCTCTTGCAAATCCCTTGTCCTCCTCCTCTCTCCTCTCTATCCTTATTTACCACACCTCTTCACTCCATCACCATATTCACTACACCTCCTCCTGCTACAGGTGAATAATATACTGTCCTAAACAAGCATCATACAAGCTTATTCAAACCTTTTAGTTACTGTTAACTGTCTAGTCCATAATTTTGTTGATGAACACTGTATTTTTGCCTCTGCCACGCATCTGAGTATCTACCACACTGAATTATGCACTTTGTATTATTTTTTCTCCTTCTTGTTCTCTATATTGTCATTGTTGGCCTCCCAGGTCCACCTTGTAAATTAACTTGTCCTCAATGGTGTTTTGCCTGGTAAAATAAATATGATTGATTGATTAATTGAATCTTGCTGGCGGGAGTTTCTCAGTCATTTTGATGTTAAGGTAATGTTGACTATGGCCCATTGAATCTTTGCCCACTTTGCCCATTCTAGAAAGGTCCATGACTAGCTGTGGTAGCTACAGATACAGAACAAACTGCCACCACACTGTTGAAGTTGGAATTCATGACAAGATGGGACTAGACACTGTACATGATAGAGCACTTTCATGAGCAGTATAAAGTTGTCTCAGAATACTTACTTATCTACATATGCTGTGACAGTGTATCTGTGTCTCTAACAACAAACCAGTGGCAACTAATGGATACTCTGAAAATTGTTCAAAAGCCTTTTGAGCAAGCAACACAGGCAGAGTAGGACTCTGCCTGTATAAGTCAGGCCATACCTCTTCCATGGGTGCTAGGCAGGCTTTTCTGAATGTATAGCAGGTGCTGGAGGCAGGTGGTGATTCTGGCAGTTGTGCCTGATGAAACACATGCTTTGTGTGTGAACTGCAGTACACATATTTCCTACATCCTGCAGTCTGCCAAGTTTGGGATTACCACCATGCTGGACCCACAGTACAAACCATGCCTTGCATCTATCCTTGAATGTTTTCCAGTTCAAGTGTAGAACTTGGCTGGGTTTTGATATGACGGGTATATGGGGCACTCATGCTCAAAAAGTGAGTGAAAGCACAAGAGAGACTGAGTGTTGCTACCACTGATCATGAAAATTCAGAGGTGAAAATGTCCAAGGGCAATGATAAAATCCCAGCCAATCTGCTGCAGGATGTGTTGTCATGGGTTGGGCTGCAAGAACTGGAGAAGAAGGAGGATGAGGCAGATTAAGACGCAAGATTACATGTTAGCTGAAAGGAGGGTATATGTCTATTTGGTGAACAATAGGCACCTCACCATAAATGATGACCCTTGTTCTGATGAACTGGCAAGGTTATGGTTTGGCCAGCCCTGACATAAGTAACCTTTAAATACCTGAGCTGATCACCCTTTCTTTAATGCTATTGTTGAGTGCATCTTTAGTTCAGCAGGGGCCATCATGAGGATGAACACGTCAGTCTGTCACCAAATAATGTTGGTATGCTAACATTTTTAAAATGAATGCAAAGCACAATTTAAGGCAGACAGCTACAATATACAGTATGTCTGTTCATATCACATGAAGCTGGCAGTGCTGGCAGTGATGATGATGATGATGATTATGACCATAGCATTGGTGGTAGTGGTGTGACAGGATTCGGGTTGGACAAAAGTCTCATGGAATGGAATTTCCAGGAGAAGACAACTCCAGTCTGGAAGACTGTGAGGATTGCTTCCACATGCTAAGGAGAGCATGAGTAATTGTGTATTGTCCTGATCCTGATTCCATCTCAAATTCTCATTTCACACTTTTCTCATTTACTCATGAGGTCTTATAATTCTTCCTGTGCTGTGTATTACCAGTCATGATTATTCTTATTTCTTCTCAGTATCAATGTCTTAGTAAATATTTTGCTAAAATGCTGCTCAGGGGTCTGACATTGGTATGGGCCAGGGTATATCACAAATTAGCAGAGTCGTACCCACTCAGTCTCTTCACTGTCTGATGGCTTACTACAACCCACCATGTCTCCCACCTTCTCCTCCAAATGTACAGATGTATATCTCTCCTTTTCACTCCTTTCCACACAAATATGAGGAATGCTACTCTAATCCATGATTCTGACACGTCCATCAAAGTATCCAGCTGATGGACCTGATTGATACTACTACATGCAAGTGTATATTACACTGGCAACTGGATGGAAGGACTGAAGTGTGCAAGGGAAGAAGGGAGGAGGTAGTACTGAGTCACTTTGGAGGCAAATCCAGGATTCCAAGAATAGGATTCTCAGAATGGGAGTGGGTGCAGGCTGCCATCTCAGATGGAGAAGTTAGACAGGAACTAGCGGGACAGATCAGAAGAACCTGTGAGAAGGGTAGTGTGGTGATTGTGGGGACCTCAACATGCCAGGAGTGGACTGGAGTACTCCAACAACCAGGAACAGAAGGGATCAGGTACTGCTGGATGCCTTCCAGGACAGCTTCCTGCTGCAAATGGTCAGTGAACCAACCAGGTTAAGGAATACCCTTGACCTTGTGCTGGCAAATGGGGACTTTGTGAGAGAAGTTACGGTGGAAGAACTGCTGTCAGGGAGTGACCACCACAAAGTATAGCTCACATTGGATACGGGCAAGGAAGAGTGGAATTTGGCACAAGAGTGCTGGACTTCAGGAGGGCCAACTTTGGGAGAATGGGGAAGTGGTAAAAAGGGTATCTGGCCAGAATTCAACCTAGTATGGACACTAACCAGAGGTGGGAGCTCATAAAGCTGGGGATAGTGGAGGCAACCAAAACCTGCTGCAAAGCCCAGAGCAAGAAGGCTAGGGCTAAGAAACCAAGCTGGTTGAGCAAGGAGGTCATGGAAAAGGTAAGGAGGAAAGAGCTGCCTTTAGAAGGTACAAGAAAATAGAGAGGAGGGAGGACGGGGATGAGTACTTGACGGAATCGAAGGAGGTGACTTGAGCAGTAAGGGGCCAAGGCATCTACGGAGCTCAGGCTGGCACAAGGCATTAAGAAGGGGAAGGACTTCTTTAGGTACATCAGGGAGAAAAGGAGCTGTAAAGACCACATAGTAAGGATTAGGAAGGAGGGTTGGGTGGAAGCAGGGTGCGATAAGGCAGAAGCACTAAATGATTACTTCTGCTCTGTATTTACTAAAGAGAAGAGGGGTGACACCCAAGGAGGGAGGAACAGCAGAAATGGATGGGAGGGTGACAGATGGGAAATCATGGAGGCAGAGTTCGGGAGGGTTTGAAGGCACTGAGGGTGCACAAGGCACCAGGCCCAGAGGGCATCCACCCCAGGGTACTGAAGGAGCTGGTAGAGGTCCTTGCGGGACCTTTGGCAGACCTATTTAATGCCTCACTACACTCAGGGTGTGTACCTCAGGACTGGAGGATGGCTCATGTGGTGCCCCTCCACAAGAGTGGGCCCAAGGATGAACTGGGGAACTATAGACCGGTGAGTCTCACATCCATTGTGGGTAAGCTAGTGGAGACTATCCTGAAGGAGGCTGGTGGCCCTCCTAGAGGCCAAGGACTGCAGGACAGCAGACAGAATAGCTTCATACATGGCAGATCCTGCCAAACCAACCTGGTGGAGTTCTTGACTAGGTAACTAGGCAACTGGACAGGAGCCATGCAGTGGATATCCTGTATCTGGA
Organism: Neoceratodus forsteri; assembly: GCA_016271365.2. Lineage (NCBI taxonomy): Eukaryota > Metazoa > Chordata > Ceratodontiformes > Ceratodontidae > Neoceratodus > Neoceratodus forsteri. The sequence goes on from CM057453.1 coordinate 657,640,855, forward strand.
CTTCAGAAAGGCATTCGAGCTTGGTGCAGCGTGGAAGGCTGGGAAGTAAGTTAGAAGGCACAGGGGCAGGTGCAGAACTAGTGAGATGGGTAGGGAACTGGCTCGGGAAGACAACAGAGGGTGGTGGTGGGTGGGAGTGATCACACTCAAGGGTAGTGATGAGCAGTGTTCCACAGGGCTCGGTGTTGGGACCAGTGTTGTTTGGGATATTCATTGCAGACATATCATTGGACATCAAGAGCAAGATCAGTCTGTTTGCTGATGATTCCAAGGTAGGAGTAGTGGTGGATGACCTAGGGGATGGCAGGGGTTGCAGGATGATCTGGCAAAGCTTGAAACCTGGTCAGACACCTGGCAACTGGGTTTAATGCCAAAAAGTGCAAGGTGTTGCATTTTGGGATGAAGAACCCTAGGAGGAGTTACCAGCTGGGGCAGTGCAGCTAGCCCAGACAGAGGAGGAGGAGGAGAAGGATCTGGGGTGTTCATTACAGGGTCAATGAACACCTCGGCCAATGGGAAGGCAGCTGCAAGGCCAACAAAATGCTGGGTTGTATTGCAAGGGTATATCCTCGAGGAGGAGGAGGTGATTCTGCCACTGTATAGGTCATTAGTTAGACTGCACCTGGAGTACTGCGTGCAGTACTGGCACTCCGTATCTGAAGAGGACATTAAGTTACTGGAGGGGTGCAGCGCAGGGTGACAAAGATGATCAAGGGTCTGGAAACTTATCATACGAGAGGAGACTGAGGGAACTGAACATGTACTCGCTGGAGGAGAGTAGGGACGGGGGACATGATTGAAACCTTTAAGTACGTGAAAGGAATAAACAAGATGGGTACAGAGGAGCTGTTCAAAGTAAGGAGGGAGGGACACCAGGGGCCATGATATGAGACTGGAGGAGGAAGGTTCAGGAGGGAGATGAGGAGACACTTTTTACAGAGAGTAGTAGCTGGGTGGAATCGTTACCTGCAGAAGTGGTATCCAGTAGAACAGTGGACTGCTTCAAAGGGATGGGACAGGGCAGGGGAGGAGGTCAATGTAGGGAAGGGTGGAAGGGAGGGGCAGCTGCAGAATAAGAGGTGCTAGCTGCACATTTGAGCAGACTTGATGAGACCTCTAGGCCTTTATCTGCTGGCAAATTTCATATGTTCGTATGGATTCATGATGAGCTGGACCATGCTACCGATGTCCTCCAAAGTTTACACTTCACAGAAGTACAATATTAGTGCCCTTGATGGGTTTAAAATTTATGTTATTTATTTATTTAGTTATTCAGAAAAATCTTTGAACACAAGCTCTTTTACAAAGGTTCCATGTCATAGACTGCAAAACAAAGTACTGTAGGTAAAAGCAAAGGTACATTACAATGGACAATACTGCTTGGATTCAGGACTTACAGAATAACTCAAAAACATAGGTACATGTTAAATAACATGAAAAACACTTTATGAGGGTGGTGAGGGGGATAAGCAGCTACAAAGTTCCTTGTCAATAGTTCAGAGAGACAGGGATAGCAGGCAGAGGGGTGAAAAAGGGAGGTACGAGAGAGAGAGAGAGAGAGGAACTAGTTGTGGAGGTGAGAGGGTGGGGAAGAGGGATGATAAGGTATAAGGAAAAATGATGGGGTGAGGGAGGCTGAGTGGAGATGATATGCTAGAGTAGAATGGTGGGGTGTGAGGGGCCTGGTCAGGCAGCCAGTATTAGTAGTGACTGTTTGGAAACTCACAGGACTGTGAATTGGGGGGCAGGTGCTGAAGGAGCATGATGGCAAACTGATTGCTGGGTTTTAACAGAAACCTCTCAGTAGTTAAACTGAATGCTGCCTGACAGTGCTGAATTTGGTGTTTGATGTCACTGCTTCATGGGCCTCCTTTCTGCCATTCCAGGAAAACACAGTCATCACTAATTTGATTCGATTTATGTATTTAAACTCTGGTTAGTCCATGGGCTAGCAAGCCTGTTTACATGATCAACCAGAACACAGAATTACAAACAGCAAACAAATAAATAGCATAGCACAAAAAGTACATCGAGTACAAATAATTGGATATACGTATCCTTTCTAGCTGAATTTTCTGGCACTCAACTTGACAAGGTGCCACTGACCACTGAGTCTAAACATGTCACTCTAGTCCTCACAGTCTCTTCTCTTGTCCTGTTACATCTTCTCCATCTCTTCCTCCAGCATGCAAGCTGCCTCCTCCTCCTCCACCGCCTCTTGTTTTGGGCACCGTTATGCCATTACACAACATAGCTGTCACTAATATGATGGTAAGTATCCTTCCTGAATTGATTTTTGTTTCCTTTTTTCTTTTCTTTTCTTTCAGATGTACAACATGACAAGGAGTGGACAATAGATATACCATGTGGTCACCACATTGGCTACTTGACTCAAAATAATGTAATTCTTGTCTTTGTGGGTCCCACGTGCACACATTACGGGGGCAATGACTATCCGATGTAGGCCACCACATTGGCCAATTTTTTTGTATAAAATATTTTATTAAACTGTTTCCCATACTCGTGCCCAGCAGCTGGGCACTGTAATATACATTATACAATACATGTAACCAGATATCATCCTAGCGGGTAGAACCCCTTGGAACTACAACTCTAATTCATGTTACCTTAAAATAACAATGTTACAGAGCATAATGGATACTTTGTATTAGAAAGAACATTAACAATACTTTGCAGATATCAAAAATCCTAACCTCTAACTTTATCCTGGGAACTATATAATAAGAAAGGAATGTCACTTCCTAAACTAAGACAGTAGAATCATATTAGCACAATTATGTGCCAATTTAACATTTCTAGCTAATTTCCAATATTTGAAATTTAATCAGTATAGGAATGAAAACAATTATTGGATGTATCCCAAAAGATAACTTTAAACAAAGAGAACAACTAATCATGCAATAGAAGTCTATTTAACTGCTGGGTTACTAAATCTACTAATCTGTGAATGTCAAAGACATCCATCCATTCCTTTGTTGGTTATAATCCAAGCTCTTCATTCAAGAAATGTGGACGGGTTGCTTTCCTATTGTATGCAGAAAAACAGAAAGCAGGATAGAGTCCCATTTCCTCACTTCTTTAATATGCTGTTGGTCTTTCTCTACTTTTCTAACCTGTGTCTCACTGTCATCCTGTGCCTTGGGATGTACTGGAACTTGTACTGCCTTTGTCAGTTATTTGCTCCACGTACTTTAGCCATCATGACCACTAATCCAAATTTCTCTCCTGTGCCTCTGTTAAGGTGCAAGACTTTTAGGTAGGAAGCAGATCTGGAAAGTCTAGCCTCCTAGTGCTCTACCTTTGTATGCTCTGTTCGTCTCCATTTTAACAGAAGTTTCCTCTTTGCTTCCATAGCCATTGAGTGGATGGATGTTCTTGTGGAATTAGGAATGCCATCCAGTTGGTCCAGGTCCCCAGAATCAACAGTTGGGGGTGAGTGAGGACCTTCGTGGGAGGCGACTGTTGAGCCTGTTTTAATTGAATACCAAAATTATTGGATACCCCTGCAGGACCACTTTATATGTGCTGTGTCCACTGAGGTTGGTGGCACCTCCAGCATGTATCTGGAATTTGGAACCCCATTTTACACACCAGACCAGGGTTCTGTGCCACCTTCCTAGGATCTTTTTACATCAGCTGGAATTTGAGGTCTGGGGATCCTTCATGTACGTTAGTCCAGCATCTTGCCCATCATTGTGGGGTGACTGTGGTAGCTAGTTTCTGCTCCCATTTTGTCTGTGAGGCTCCCAATTTGGAAGCTGAAGGTTCAGTAGACGTTTGTACACCTGTCCTCCCTGCTCTTGGAATTTTTTATCGATCTGGTCAGTGTGGAGGTGAGGTCATTTGGCAGGAGCTCATATGTTGATCCAACATTTTTGCAAGCATGCTGAGTTGCAAAAATGCCAATGATCCATGTGAGGAGTGTGAAGTTCTGGTGCAGTTGTGCAAAATATTTAAGTAAACCTGTGTGCAACTGTGTTAAATGCACCATTGCCTAGATCCCTTTATCTGCCCATCTTTCCCATACTATCAGTTTGCCCATAATTTTGATGTTGGGTTTGATCCATAAGGGTTCAAATACCCACATTCTGAGACCCTGCCAGGTGCACATTCTCAATAATTTGATCCAAACCTGCCAAGTGTATTGAATGGTGGGGAGCAATGTGTAAAAGCAGTGGTGTTTGCTCTATAGCCACCCTAAAGGTTTTTTTCATTCAGCCTCCATCCATAGGGGCAGATGCTCATTCTCCCAGTCTAGCCATTGCAGAGCTTAATTAATCATGCTTGAGATATGGCATTATTCCATATGTGGGAGGGTCTACCCTCCTTTCTTAGTGAGAGCTCTCAGTGTTTTCTTATTTAACCTAGACCTGTTTTACCCAAGTAAAAGTTGATCTGTTTATCCATTTGTTTCCACAGTTTATCTGTGATCCTCACTGGAAGATTGTTCAGCCAGTACCTTAAGCTCAACAAAGCCATCATTTTAAATGCAGCAATGCACCTTAGAGTGGTAGGTTAAGTTTATCCCATCTGAGTGTATCCAATCTAATTATTTCAAGTAGTGGAGTGAGGTTCACTTTTATCCAGTTGTGGCATTTAGAAATTATTATATCCAAATATTTAATGCCTTGTGGGGTCCTGTCAAATCCATTTAAGCTGTCTATGTCCAGCCTGAGTTATTGCCTTTTATGGGCAAAATCTCTGTTTTCCCCAGTTAACCTTAAGTCCTGACAGTGACCCAGACTTGAAAAGTATTCAGAGTATGGCTGGAAGGGATTTCTCCACCGTAGACAAAGTGAGAAGCAGATTTATTTATTTCAAAGTTCAGAAATACACCTTTGAGCTAAAATGCTCATTTACAAAGGTTCCTCATCAGAAGAACAATTTGTTTACACCATGTCAAAGACAATATTAAAAACTGATTAACAAAGGCTGGACAATATTGACTCAGTGATATAACAAAACAGAATGAGTAGCATAATTACTGTTTCAGCAATACAAAGTGAACAAAGTTAACATTCAACAGGTCAAATAGTACAAAGCATAACACAGGCACTAGGAGCTATACAAAGGTAACAGCCCATCTGGGCATTGTCAGAGGTCTGTGCACCTTTATGGCACATTGGAATGGGGAGAGCACATGCGTGGGAGACCATGTGGTGGGTAAGGTGCTGGCAACATGTGCACGTGTAAGAGGGATCTTAGGGGACAGAAGCACCACGATCAGATGGTGCAAGGGTTGGGTTGGGTAGAGGTGCAGTTGGCAAGTGACAGTGCATGGGATGGGGTTTCATTAGGAAAAGCAGCTAAATTTGGAGCCAGGTAGGAATAAATTTAGAAGTTCCCATTTGACAGGACACAGCTTAGTTGGTGTCCTTTGCATTACGAAGTTCATTAAGCCAGCTTGGTGCCCTGGTTACAAAGAGCATTTGGCTAGAGCTGTTCGATTGAATGGCACAGATCATCTTCATATAGCAGAATGGTATATTTGTCTGGAAATTTCCTTGATGTCTGCATGTTGCCACAGAGCAGCATTCACTGGTTCCATAGCCAAAATGAAAAGGAGAGGGCTAAGCGGGCAGCCTTGCAGAGTAACTTCGGTGGAGTGGGAAATTGGGAAAGGATACCATTTGTAAGCAGCAACTTTGGGAGAAGAATATGTCTGCATCCATTTTGTAAACCTGGGTCCTATACCTGCCATCTTAAAGGTGTATCATAAGTCGTCCGCTCCACTGAGTCAAAGGCCTTTTCTGCATCAATGGCTATAGTGGTTGTGTTCTGTACATTATAATGGGCACTATGAAGCAGATTTACTACAAGATGCATAGTATCATCCCTTGCCTCTCTTTCATAAAACCTGCCTAGGAGCTATGTACTAGAAAGGGAGAGCCTGCTCAGCCTACTTGCCATGATTTTTGGCCAGAATTTTGTATCTATATTTATAAGGAAAACTGGTCTATAGCTGGCACAGGGATTTATTTTTTTCAGGTTTAGGGAGCACTGTGATGATCATCACTTTTTTTTTAGCTATCTGTTTCTACCCTTAGCTCCGGGTTGGCTGTACATCCCAACCGACCTCCGACCCACACCCTACATCAGGCCACCTCCTCTATCCCCTATGGCTCGCTCCCATGATGGGGTGGTGAGGAACCTACCCCTTAGTTCAACTCACCTTGTACTGATCCAGATGAGGAAGTGCCATTCAGGGTCAGGCCAAGGAGGTCAGAAGCTCATGCTGCCCGACCAGGAGCCATTTTCCACTTTTCTTCACCCTCTGGAGATGTGGCATGCAATGATGCAGGCAAAGAAGTGACACACGTCTCGCTCGCTACCTCTGGGCGTCCACATCCCCACCCCTTTCTGCAGCTTCGCACGCTGGCCCCCAGCCTCCTCTAGGGTCAGTCAGGAACTGACCACTGACTTCCCCTTCCCCAGAGAGAGAGCAGTCCCTCAGATACCAATCTTTCTCCTTCCCTGCTGACTTCCAGTGGCCCATGTTCATTCCCAAACAGGGTCGCTGGCGTGGAGTAATTGAAGTTAGGTGTCCAGCAACTCAGTCCTCAGTGCCACTGGGCCAGCATGATCACCACTTTTACTGTGGTGGGTAGAGTGCTACTGCTCAGGGATTCTGAGAAGTTTCCCATGAGATGAGGTGTTAATTGTTTTTCAAATGTTTGGTAAAATTGGCACTAAAGTCATCTGGGCCTGGTGCTTTACCATTAATCAATTGTCTGATTACTGTAGTGATTTCCTGTTGAGACAAATCTACCTCTGGAGTTCTAGTGATGTGCTTCTGAGTTTTGGGGAGCATGAGAGAGGCAAAGAAAATCTCCAGATCCTCCTGGGAAATATTATTCACTGAGGTACAGAGCTTCTCATAATGTTCTTGGACGTTATTAACTTTGGCATGTTCTATGTGATGTCAAGGGGCAAGGGTGGGGCAGAGATTGAGTAGGGTCTGCAGTGGCACATTAGGTAGGAAAATAGGGCAGACTAGGTGGGCCAGAGCTCTTATCTGCTGACAACGTCTATGTTTCTATGTCCCCTTCTCCTGTTTTTATGTGAGGAATGAGTGTCTCTGTCCATTTCTTCTTTAACCTATATGACAGCAGTTTGTTGACTTTGTCTGCATTTTCCCAGTAGTTTTGTTTCAAAAGAATAGAGCCCTTTCTGCCTGTTGGTGAGGTATTGTGTCTGTTGGTGATGTATCATGCTAAGCTGATGTTTAAGTTTATCAGTTCCCTAGCCTCTTCCTCTGCATGTGCTTTTGTTGTAAATTATTCTTCTGCTTTTTTAACTGGGCTGTTAGTTTGCTTGCCTCCTGCTTCCTTTCTTTATTCTCTTTAGCTGAAAAAGAGATGGCCTTCCACTCACAAAGACTTGAGGCCTCCCATCTTGTACTATGGGATGTATCTGGAGTTTATTTATTTGAAAATGCATTTCTACTTCCTCCTTCAACCATGAGGTAAACCATGAGGATCATAGGAGGAGAGGAGGAGAGGATTTATCCTCCATCGTGGTGACTTGGGTATGGTCTGTTGAAGCAATATAGTTATTGTGACCGAGGCATGGTCCGTGGGCGAGGGCTGACTTTGGCAAGATGGGAGAGTGCCTCAGAAAAGCACTAGCAAACAGGCTAGAAGGAGGTGTGGAGCAACAATGGGGAATCATCAAAACTGCCATCACAGAGGCAACAAGCCTTTGTGTGAAGCAAATAAACAAATCAAAATGAAAGAAAAAGCCACTATGGTTCTCAAAAGGATGGCTGTGAAAGTCAGGAAGAAAAAGATAGCATTCCGGAAGTTTAAGAAAACACAGAAGGAGCAGGACAGAGAGCTGTACCAGTTAAGGCAGAAGGAAGCAGGGAGGAAGTCAGAATAGCAAAGGCCCAAACTGAGGAAAAGATAGCCAACTCAGTTAAGAAGAGGATAAAACCTTTTATAGGTACATCAGCGGCGTAGAAAGACAAAGGAGGGATAGTGAGGCTGAATAGAATGAGCGGTGGGTGGGCAGAGGGGACAGTGAAAAGCAGGGATACTGAATGAATATTTCTGCTCAGTATTCACAAAGAGGAGGGAAGTGCCTAATCCAATTAACAGAAGCACTCTTGATAGGAAGTCGATCCCAGTCCTTTCACAGAAAAGGTTCTGCAAGAACTCCTAAAACTGAAGGTAGACAAAGCAATGGGTCCTGATGGAATTCACCCCAGAATTCTAAAAGAATTAAGGGAGGAACTAGTGAAACCACTGGCTACTTTTTAATAAATCATGGGAGAATAGTGTGGTACCGAGGACTGGAGGAAGGCGGATGTGATTCCCCTTCACAAAAGTGGGACCAAGACAGAGGCAGGAAACTACAGACCTGTCAGTCTGACCTCTGTGGTAGGGAAAGTGATGGAATCACTTCTGAAGGAAAGAATAGTTGAGTATCTAGAGGCCAGTGGAGCACAGGACCCAAGGCAGCATGGGTTCACAGCGGAAGGTCATGTCAGACAAATCTAATAGTTTCTTTGACTGGGCGACCAAAGTAGTAGACCAGGGAGGGGCTGTGGACATGACCTACCTAGACTTTAGCAAGGCATTTGACACAGTTCCACACAAAAGATTAATAGTCAAATTAACCAGCCTGGGAGTGGGTCCCAGGGTGGTAGCCTGAAAACATTGGCTGCACAACAGGACACAGAAGGTAATTGTAAATGAGTCCACTCTGAAGAAAGAGGGTTACTAGTGGGGTACTGCAGGGTTCAGTATTGGGTCCAGTCCTTTTTAATGTCTTCATCAGTGACATTGCAGAGGGACTGGAAGGAAAAGTATGCCTTTTGCAGATGACACAAAGATCTGCAACAGGGTTGATACACAGGAGGCGTGGAAAGGATGAAAAGGGACTTGGCAAGGTTGAGGAATGGTCAGAAGTATGGCAGCTAGGATTCAATGCAAAGAAGTGCAAAATAATGCACCTGGGAAACAAGAACCCAGGGAAGAATACACAATGGGTGGGGAGGTAGTAACAACAACAAAAAGGAATGGGACCTGGGGATAATCATATCAGATGACCTTAAGGTTAGCAATCAATGTGATAAGGCAGTAGGGAGGGCTGGGGGTATACTGGGATGTATAGGGAGAGGCATCATCAGCAGAAAACAGGAAGTTGTTATCCCTCTGTACAGACAGTTGGTGAGACCCCATCTGGAGTACTGTGTCCAGTTCTGGAGACCTCATCTCCGCAAGGACACAGACAGGATAGAGGTAGTCAGAGGAGGGCAACTAAAATGGTGCAGGGTCTGCAAGAGAAGCCGTATGAGGAGAGACTAAAGGAGCTTAATATGTATACCCTTGAGGAAAGAAGGAGAGGGGACATGATAGAAACTTTAAGTACCTCAGTGGAATCAACAAAGTCCAAGAGGGTAGCATCTTTCACAAAAGAGACTTACAACAACAAGGGACACAATTTAAAGATAGAAGGAGGGCGATTCAGGGGCAATGTGAGGAAGTATTATTTCACAGAGGGTAGTGGATGTATGGAACAGCCTTCCTGAGGATGTTGTGGGGTCTAAAACTGTGGAGATTTCAAGAATGCATGGGACAGACATAAGGCAATTCTTGTGGGGGTTAGGAAGAAATAGGCTGTTGGTTAACTAGGATCTGCGGCCTATCCTGTAGGAGGAAATGGGCAGACTAGATGGGCCTAGCGGTCCTTATCTGCCATCAAAGTCTATGTTTCTATGTTTCTATGGTCTGATAGGACCATGGGATGGATTGAACTATCTATTATTTTGTGTGACTATTTAGTGCTAGTGAGAAAATAATCAAGCCTACTGCGTGCGTGGCATCTCAGAAACCTATATGTGTAGTCATTTGCTGTAGGGTGAGCATTCTCCTACAATCCCTAGCATCAGCTTCTGGCATAGTTGATAGACTGCTGTTCTACTCTGCATGAGCGGGAACCATTCCCTCATGGATACCTATTCAAAAGGGCATCCCACATAAGACTGAAATCCCCTCTTTGGAAGATGCTAGTATCCACAGTACTGAGTTCTGAGATTTGTTGTGTTAAGCTGATGAAATAACTTGCATCATCATGGTTTATGCCTTAAATGCTCCCCAGTAATATTTCTAATATTTCCCTAGATTGTCATTGCACCTTCCTCCGTACCAGTACCCACCTCACATTTTGCCTCTTCCTTTCTCTTCTACTACCATGGGTACATTTTTTAAGCAGTATGGATACCCCTCTCTGTTTGGATGTGAGATTACTTGAGAACTCCTGCCACACCCATGTCCTAAGCGTGCTTATAGGACTCTTTGGCTACTAAGTGGGTCTCCACAAGAAGGCTACAGTATATCACACTTGGCTGACTTAAGATCATTTAGAATCTTTTCTATCTTAATAGGATGATTGACACTTGGGCATTCCATGATAATATTCTCAGTTCACCCATAGTGTGGTATAGCCTTCATTGTTGCATGCATTGTATAAACTAAACCATATACCCTTACCTTGTGCAGTTAAAACCATGCAGGCGGCATCCACCAGTCCACACAGTGGGTATTCAGGAGACCACTGGATCCAGATATCAGTTTCATTTAGAAACACCTATTATATACAAAACAGAGCAAAACATAAGACAATTAACAAATTGTTTCAGAGACCTTCCCTTATTGTCAATAGCACTTTTACATTTACATTCCTCTTCCCTTGGGATGTGAGAGACTGAAGAATGACGACTTAGAGTAACTCATATAAAACAGATAAATCAGCAGTATCCTAGACTTAACATTTGGTGATGTGCTGGTGTGAAGAGCAGTGCATGACAGGGCATTATATCAATGCCCAATAACCTGTCTTCTACCATATGCTACAACCACCTTATGTTCTATAACTAGTTTATATTACAGAAAGGGTGAGGACCTCTGAAACCATGAGCTACTACTGTGCCACATGTGTCCAGTAAGAGCACTTCAGGGTTTGGTCAGTATGTTGTCCTATTTTCACTGGTTGGCCCATTTTGGGTATATGGGCATATTGCAGCTAGTGTTGAATTTCTCAACTTAACAGGAGAAGAAATATTGGGCCAAATCTGTTTAGTCACGAGGTGGGGTTAGGGACAATCCTATCCCAGTTCAGTGAAAGCCCTGACTGCTGCATTTTACTCTTTGAAGTAGAGGATACATCCAGGTTTGAGTAACTCTGTCCCTCCTGCATGCTGCATGTTAGTTAAATTGATGACTGCTCCAGTCTCCCATATTCCTCTTAAACCAGGAAACATGGGTGTGGCATTCCAATAAGGGTCCAATTCTTGCTGTCCCATATAGGTGTCAATGCTTGTGGTAAAATCTAATTGCATGGGCAGAGAATAAGCATATTCTTCTTGGGGGTATATCTGACAGCCCTCTGGTCCAGCTGGAGAGAATGCCTGGGAAGTAGTGCGGAATCCTCTGTGTCTGCAACATCCCTTGTGGAATAGATGGTTTGTGGGGTTATATTGGAACACTCAGCCCTATGTTATATACAGGCTGATCTCAAGCTGGAAATTGTCTAGTGAATCTCCAAAACAAGTTAAAGTCGGTGGGGGGGTTGTAGGCAATCCTAGCCCTAATTCATCATATGTTCTATGGGGAGTGCTGCGATCCAGAATGTGATCGCAAATAGTACTCAGTGCCTTGAGCTGTGTAACTGGTGGATCCACTTCAGTTTTCGGGATAACCACTATGAGCACTCACAAGGAAACTTAAAACAGTTAGCCTCATAGATTTTAAAGAGCAAGTGTACTGCCTAAAACTAATATTAGATTTTAAAGTAGCCATTACATTTTATATCTGAGGTACTTTTCATTTCCTTTGTTAATTAGAAGATTATTTACCTGATATAAGCACATGTAATGTGTGGGACAGTGCTCTGCTTGGCAACTGGCGTAACTATCTCTACCCCCAACTACATCATTGGCATTGTGACCTCACTGTGACATCATTGCTACTTAGGAACAGCAAGTGAGTGACTGCGGGTCATTCACCTCTGATGTCACTGTCATTGATATCATAATGCTGATGATGTAGTGTGGGGCAGTAGAGTCAGATATGTCAGCTGCCAGCCTAAGAGCAGTTCCATACATCCAGTACAACATTATCACATAGAAGACTTTCTAATGAGCAAAAGGAAAAAAAATACTTCAGAAATAAAAGTTACAACTGGCTACTGTCACAACGCACTCAGCAGGTCAGGCCCTCTGCTCCCACAGTGCCAACCTCAGAGTGCAATAGTGTGAACAGGTAACATACAGGGTAATCCTCCTGTCTGCTTTGGGTCCAAATCACCTGTTAGCCTCAAGTTCTGGGAGGATTCAAACTGTGAACCTTATGCTAGCATACCCAATAAACAGGCTCAGATATGTACCCTCTTTAGGGGGATACGGTACCACCCTCCACCCAGGGCACCTAGCCAGATCCCAAAATGAACCCTTAAAACTCTATCAGAGACCGTAGGTATATTCTTCCCTTTTCCAAGCTCAGTAACACCATCAAGCCTTTTAAACCATTGTCAGACTTAAAAATACAGGTACTTCACATGCAAAATGACTGAGGAGGCACAGGCAGTATCTTAAAGACAATGTGGTTTACTAAAAATATGATACAAGGTAAAATTAAACATAGTACAATATATCATACCGCTTACAATCTTATAAAACAAAAGAAAGTTTCAGAACAACACTCCTACCACAAAGGCGTAATTGCTTTCTAACTATTACCTTTCTAAGTGCCCTTTTAGTTAGAAGAACTTTGTTTCTTTAGAGTCCAAGATGATATTACAACATTTCAGACATACTGATACATTTTAGCTCTATCTCCCACCTTTTTGGTGAGCCATCTAGCTCCTCCTTTTAGAATTAATTCTTACAAACATAATTTCCTGCCAGGAGGTATTTTAAAATTAATGGTACATCAGAAGAAAAAACATTTCCTAAATATGGTATCCTTTAATTAAACATTTCTTTGAACTGGTTGTGGTTCCTGTTTCCCAAGGAAGATCAAAGGGGTTTCTGACGTTTTAACACATTACTATTATCAATAGGTTCCTCTAGGAAATCATAAAAGTTTATTAGGCTTATCTTCTGGCAGATGGCCAGAGCCTTAATTAAGAACAGAACAGGAAACTCTCGGTTTCCCTTTACTGGTCAATTTCACATATCGTCTGGCCAGTTTACATATCCTGTAGCTTCACTGAAACCTGTGGGGGGCACCCATGGAAGCACAGGCTGACTTATGTGAGACAATCACATATTATATTTTTATATTACAAATATCATACATAATAATATTAGAGGGTTTTTCCCGTGACAACTACTACTTAAAATCTGTATAATTTTGCTGTTTGCTGTTTGGTTCCCCTAGCATATTATACCTGTGAGGTGCCACACTAGGATCAGCACATTAGATAGTGTTTACAGCTCGGTGATATGGGGGCACACTGGGTAGAATGGGTGGGTAGCAATTTCCTCCATACTGGCATTGCTAGCAGCTTGAGAGCAGGCCATAGAGTAATTAGCATATTCTTGAGGGGCATTTCTCCGGCAAACTTCCCTCTTGTGCTTGGATCACAGTTGTGATTGCAAATTTTGCCTTCCTAGTCTATTTATACATCTGATCCCCTCCACTCCCTACGCCACCACTATGGCAGATCCTAAAATGACTTACTGTCATTTATTTTAATACATTTCGAGTCCATGTTTGTGTCATGCTTTGATATCAGTGGGAGGAGCTGAGATCACAGCTTATGGTGTAGGTCCTGCAGTCTGTGGCTTCACAGCTTGTGCTCCTTGATGACTGCAGCCCAGCTTGGATGGAAAGAAAAGTACTCCTCAGGTGGAGTAAGACATTTTGTTTCAAAGTCCATTTGTTCTGCCACAGTTGAGTCTTCTCTGATATGTTGTTGTCTCTTGACATTTTAGGTTCCCAGGGTACTTTGCTGGGATGCTCTCTGTCCCAGGATGGTGTGCCTGAACTAGATGAGGTGTGTCTGGAGTTCTGTCTGCCATTCCAATGCCTCTGTGAAGGAGTTCAGCAATAGAGTCCCTTCCTGCCCTCTGTGTTTGTGTTGTTTGGGCTTCTGAGTGTGCCAGGGTTCTCTGGAGGTCTATGCATTTGTGGCAGTGAGAAAGCTGCCCTGGGATTTGGAGGAGGGTCTCACTAGTTCTGTGTTGACTCCTGTCAGTTGTGGCTTTGCAGCACTGATTGCCTGTAATGCCACTGATTACCTCTACAGCTTTCCCCCTGGTTTTGTTGTGCTCCTAATAAACATGTGTACATACGGGGGTTGAAGAGTGCCATTAGTCAGCCCACAGGACATTGAGGGGGCTGGATAGCATAGATTGTACGACACATTATTCTGGCCTAGTTTTTTCAACCAATAAGAAGGCTTATCTTTTGTCAGCCAACTCCTTTAAAAGTCTTGAAAGATGTTTATTCTGTGTCCATTCCAGCATAGTGAACCTGTTTTTATGTTCACCGTTCATGCCTTACAGCAAACATTTTGCTACAAGACTGGATTTTGAGAGGTGTGACACTGTCAGTCCAATGCAGGGTGGTCTGCAAGGGCTCATCAGTGTTACACCTCATCAGCTAGGCTGGTCATGACAGTGTTCTGGCTTGCTGGGTGGAAACTTTGTGTAGTTCAAAGAGAGCCAACCCAATCACAGGGCTTCTCTTTACTTTGATCTACATAATGCCACTCAGCAAGCACATCTGATCTGTCATGATCGGCCTGTTGAAAAGTGTTTCTCATAGTTTTTTATTTGTGAATTATACCCTGTAAAGAAAACTGGACATTGATGTCTGTTGCTGCCACATAATAACTCCCCCAAGCCCATACACCCAGTAAAAAGTAAACCATCCATTGATGTCTGTTGGTGCTGCCACCATTACTGTCCTCCCAACCCACCCTCCCACTCAGCACTCACCACCCACCCCCTCAAGCCTTTACTTAGTTACCAGTGATCAAAAACCGTAATCCTCTCTGGACTGCAGACACATCTTCACTCTTCAACACTGAACCGTGAACTGAGGAAATCAGCAATGCAGCTCAATATATTTTAATGTGGTTTTGAACTTGTCGTCATAACTGGTTATATTTGAATATTTTTGCCCCAGCTTTTCAACCTGCCATTTTAGGGCCCTGCCTCATGATCAACGGCAGTGAAATTAGGCAAATCTGTCCCAAAAGGTGGTTCCATGGTCACTGCACCAAATCACCTTTCAGGCAGGAATTGAACATTTTCTCCACCCTTGGTCATGAGATGGGGTCATAAGGATATGTTGAAAATTCGGGGTAAAAGTATTAAAAATAACAAAGTTATGAGCTTACATTGATAATTACAGTGTAGGCTCATAACTTTGGTAATTTTCAATATTTTGACCCCAATTTTCATTATAGCCATTTTCTTACAGCACCTCAAGAATGTGACAGCTATTATTTTCAAATCCTGGTGAAAAAGGGTTTTTGCACTTGTGGTGCAAAATCACCTTTCAGGACGGATTTACATAGATACATAGATACATAGATACATAGACAGTGTCGGCAGATAAGGGCCTATGGCCCACCCAGTCTGCCCATTTGAGCTTGTAAGTTCAGTTTGTTTTCCTAGAAGTCTATTTCCCTTACCCCTGACCTCTAGAATTCCTTTATGTCTATCCCATGCATTCTTAAATCCGTGATTGTTTCAGCCCCCACCACTTCCTCTGGCAGGGTGTTCCACTTATCCACCACCCGTTCTGTGAAGAATTCTTTCTCATGTCTCCTAGATCGTCCTCCTCCAACTTCATCCCATGCCCTCTAGTCCTGAAACATCTTTTTCGCTTAAAATAGTGTTTTCCTGCACCCTGTTCCTCCCTGTAAGATACTTGTATGTCTCTATCATATCCCTCTCTCCTCCTCTCCTCCAGGAGTACATGTTCAGTTCCTTCAACCTGTCTTCATAGGACTTGTGATGCAATCCATGCACCATCTTTGTTGCCCTCCTCTGAACCTTCTCTACCCTGTCTATGTCCTTACGTAGGTATTGTCTCCAGAACTGTACACTGTACTCCAGGTGGGGCCTCACTAGTGTCTTGTGTGGCGGAATTATGACCTCCCTTTTCCTGCTGGTGATGCCCCTGCCTATACATCCCAGCATCCTATTTGCTTTACCTGATGCCTTGTCACACTGTTTCCCTACCTTGGGGTCATCAGAGATGACAACCCCAAGATCCCTTTCCTGCTTGGTGCATGCCATATCCTCACCCCCAACTGATATATTGTGCCAGGGTTTTTGTGCCCCATATGCATTATCTTGCACTTCTTTGCATTGAATTTCAACTGCCAAACCCTTGACCATTCTTCAAGTTTCTGCAGGTCCTTCTCATTCTGTCTACACCCTCTGGTGTGTCTACTGTTACAGAGCTTTGTGTCATCAGCGAACAGTGAAATTCTGCCTTCTAGAGCCTCGCAATGTCACTGATGAAGATGTTGAATAGGACCGGTCCCAGCACTGATCCTGTGGTACCCACTGGTCACTCTTCCCTCTGTGGAGTGACAGCCATTTACCACCACCCTCTGTGTCCTGCCACCCAGCCAGTTACCTACCCACCACACTACTGTCCTGCCCACACCCATATTCCCCAGTTTGTGTAATAGTCTTCTATGTGGCACAGTGTCAAGGCTTTGCTGAAGTCCAGATAGGCCATGTCCACTGCCTCCTGATCCACCTCCCTAGTCACCCAGTCAAAAATTCAATGAGGTTGGTCTGACATGACCTCCCCTGAGTGAAACCATGCTGCCTTGGGTCCTGTAGTCCATTGACAACCAGATGTTGTTTTAAAGGGACACTGTCAACCCCTTAGGTCTCAAAGTGTCCCTAGTTTAGAAAACATATTTTATAATTGCCAAAATTCTGTAAAGATTGTTGATGTAGCTGGTAGTTTGATTTTGACTCTTATTTTATTTAAAAAGTAAAAACAGACTGCCCAACATACTGTGTTATCACACCAAAAGGGGTTTGTTTTATTCCTTGATCAACTCCAAATGCATTTTCCTGGACTTAGGAATACCCACAAAACAGTCTAGCCCCTCATGATGCAGTGGGAGTTTAGGAGGCAACTGCCTCATGAGTGACTGCATTATTTTAGTGTGTGCCTCACGCTCAGGAAGTATGCAGTAAGAACATAACCAGGATTGTAAACAAAAACAAGGTTGTTTATAAATATACATTGCCATGCATTTCAGTTCTACTAAACAAGGAGACAGACAAAACAAACAGCAACATCAGTGAATTTTAGAAGGTAAGCAATCATAAAATGTGGGGTTTCAACTAGAAATAATATGATGAAAACAGATTGACAGTGGCGGCGCTACACGGGGCACACCAGGGCACATGCCCTGGTCAAAAAATATTGTGCCCGGTGCTCCCGAAGTCAGACTTTTTCCGTTGGATTGCGCTAACATAGCGCCCGTAGCCTCCTCCTTTGCACTGGCTTCCCACACTATTATTATTATATCTTGTAGCCCCAACAGTCCCTAATGAGTGGGACCGATGTCGCTTTTATTAAATTAGGCAGTCCGCCCGGCCACAGGGAGTCGCAGCTCCCAAAATTGCGCTGGTATACCCAGCCTGAGAGCTTGCTTGATTATCTGGAAACCTGGGGTGAAGTAGCGTAGCTAGCTTTTCAAAATCCAGAAGCCGCCTTGAATTTTATCACTGCTGAAACATGAAGGAGACAGAGAACAACACTTGGAGCAACCGCAGATGAGCAGGACTGAATGAAAGACCCTGATCCTGTCATTTTCCTAACAGGTACTGATAAATTTGATCCCTTTGGGTTTGGAAGCAATTGGGGGAGGGCTAAGCTGCTAGGCATGCGATCCACAACACCCCAAGTGGCCTATAATGGCTGGCTGCAGTCGCATCGCATTCCCTCTTGGGCCCCCACCTAATGGGGCCTGTACACCAGAAAAACAGGGACTATACTACCGAACAGGCCCACCGTGAAAGTCCCCTTTATAAGTCTCTCGCTACTCTCTTACGGTCTTCGTGCTGAGGAGATTGGGTTCTTTTAAACTTTTATCTTCATTCTAAAGGAGAGCAGTGTTCTATTACTGGAATGGCGGTTGAGATCTGTCCCATATATTCCTGGCGAGCCCAAGCTGACATGCCAGTGCATCTCAATCTGTTCAACAGTTTCAACTATTTAATCCGTTTATGCTTCAATTGCATGTCATACAAGGGTGATAAGGGTGCACTTTGTGCACCGATTAAACAGATCTTTATTTTGAGGCATTAAATAAACAATTATGATGTAAAGAGTCTATCAGACTTTTAACCAGATGATGTGAGATGCCTTCTCTAATATGATAGTTTCATTGTGTGTTGGAGCCTAGTAGATGGCTCACTGATGTTGTACCATCAAGCTAGCTCCTCTTAAGTTTTGCACAGGGAATGTTTTAATTTTTGTTTGATCTTGTATTTTGAATTTAAAGGGAACAGTTGAAAGGAGTGCTGCTAGGGGTGGTGGCAGGTGGGTGTGGGAGGTGGGAAGATTTTCCATTTTATTGCCTGAGCAATTAGGACAATCTGTTAATGCATGGGGTTCCCACACACTGCAATGGTGGATTCAGTAGCCTTACTGGTTCGTGGGACCCACATTTCCCAGCCAGCTCTACAGCAGCTTTAACTAATGGTAATAGGGTGATACACCAAACATAATTCCTCCTTGCTTTAAACTAGCTGGCCACTCGCAGCTAGATCCTGCAAACCCACAGGGCTCAATGAACAGAGAGGAGTAGGGACCCGGGAGGAGCAGTGCGGAGCTGGGTTAGGGTAGCTACCTTGGTGAGCTGGGTTCCATCTCAACGTTCTGAATAGCTTCACAACTCTACATTCTCCCCAAAGTTGGGGCTTGAATGGAGCACAGGTGAGTCCTGGCAGGGTGCAGCGCTCCATGCCATGCCAGATCCCAGCATTCAATATCACCCCGGGCAGCCTGTGCCCATGCCCGTCACGCTCACAATTAAAATTGGATAATATTCAGTATTTACTGGGACCCCACGCCTTCCGTGGCTGTAAAAATGTTATCTTTGGAGGTCCAGGTTGCGTGCTCCAGTTCAAAAGAGATCTGATAGAGTGTGCAAGACTGCTATGACAGCAACAATAAATACTCGTGTTTCCACTTTTGGGATTGCACAAAATAACCTGTTGTGTACTCTAATACACATGACATGTGAGTCATATAAAACCAGGAAGGATAAAAAGCTGACAGAAAGATCTAGGCTGCAAATAGCCGGAGGGAGGAGCCAGTGATAGAAAACATGTATTGCTTGCTGGCTTGCTTAGCTTGGACCCTGGCTAGCATACATATGATGCATTGCTAGGCTGCCTGCTACTGCTACTGAGGAGTTTCAAAGGGAGCACCAAGCAGCAGCAGACAGCTTGAGTTCAGAAAGTGGCTAAAATCCACCAATCAGAGCCCCAAAAATGTAATCCTGCCAATCAAGTAGGGAGGCAGACAAGGCTTGTGATTGGTTCATTTAGAAGAGCCAATCACAATATTTGGGAAAAAAAACAAAGGGCACACTTGGCTCCTTTAGTCCTTTTCCCTATAAATTGGGGCTGTAAAGCTCTATTCAGCCAGGTATCAGATTTTGATCATCTGACTGATCTACCAACGGAAGAAGAAGAACTACTACTACAAGAACAGAAAGAGGAAGAAGACAGACAGTTATCATCTGGATCTACAGCTATACCAACCGACCAGCCCAATCCCACCAGCCGACAGAGTCGGAGAGAACCAGGACCTCGAACACTTTTTGAGCCCTAGACTGACAGTGTTCTTCAACCTCAGCTGCACACTGTTTGTGTCACATTATCTTCAGGAGCAAGCAGCAGAGTTTCTCTGAGGTAGGCAAGCTGGTGGTGTTTATATAACTGATGCTATAGCCTATTATTATACAGTAAATGTCAATTTGATTTTAATTTTTGGGGTGTATACTAGCATTTCTGATTATACTGTACATACCTTCATGAAACTGACACTGTTGGATGGGGGGCTCATGTTAAGATGGAGGGTACTTCATGTTTTGCATATTTTGTTTAATATATTTATATTAATATTTTTCTCATTAATGACATAATGAGCAGGGACAATGTGCTTCTAGCTGTGTCAATGCTTCAGTTATGTATTGGATGAAGGATGATCTTGTTAGCATGCTCCCCCAAAAAAAAAATATATACAGTGTTGGGCTCCATAAAGGTATTTTCAGTTCTAACTTTAAATACTTTACTGCAGAAAAACATTTGGTTTGCTTGCAGATTGTGTCAAGTTCATATCTGAATTGTATTTTATGCTGAGATAATCTGAGCTTGTTCTAAGAAGAGAAAAAGTGTGTGTGTGTGGGGGGCATTGCATTTGCATATTTTGGGTTATTGTTACATGGGGGGCAGAAGTACATCAATCAGTCCTCCTCCTGGTATAGACTCCTGGTACTGGTAAAGGCAAGGAGCCAGAGAACAGCATCTGCCCGGCCAGACCTGTATCTGGATCTGGATGTGCTACTCATCTGCACTCTTACAATGTGCAGCACAGAGTCCCTGTCCAGCAATCAACAACACAAGAAGCTGCCTGTCTGCAGAAGTTGAACCAGAAAAATGAGTCAACTAAATATACTAGCCTAGCTGCAGGGTGGCCTCTTGGTGGGGACCCTGCAGAATAGAACTTAAGTGACAGGAAATCATTTCTATTCTGGTATGGCAGTATAGCGATTAATAGATCTAATAGAGATTAGAGGAACTCTGTGTGAATGAGCTTGATGCATCTAGCAAACAAGACCTGAGTTTGATTCACACAACCTCCACAGTGCGACTCTGAGCAAGTCACTTAACTGTCTAGTGCTCACAGGTCACCCCTGAAAACAGGCACTTGTGCCTAGTGGTCCTACCGGTTGCCAAAGAATAAAATAAATAAATAAATAAATACATTTTGTAAACTAGTTTTTATTGTATTTTTATTCTTTGCTAATTACTAGTGAGGTTCATTAGGTATAAGGCCCATTTTAAGGGTGACCTGGCAGAACAGTGAGGTTAAGTGATTTGCTCAGGGTCACAGAGTATGCAAGTGAAGGCTGCAGGAATAAAAACTGGGCCTGCAGGATGTTTAGGCTCATTAATAGCTCATGATTGTAACCGGGGTTTCACAAATGGTGAGGCCAGCCTTCTTGGGGAGGCCAGCCAGTCCATAGGAGACCCTGTCCATTCTAATAATGTACTTTAACAAAGCATCAGTACAGGTTGCTGTGAATATTTTGAACCTATACCTTTGTTTTGTTTTTAGTATTAGATCCCCTTTCTCTCTTGTCTTGTAAAGGCTTTGCTCAACAGGTTGAGCCTACCTTAGCTGTTGGTTTACAATTTGAAGTAATTTAAAAGGAGGGTTTCATATGTGGCCCTCTGGTGCAGCAGTAGCGCAACAGCTTGTGAAGCTGGTGACCTGAGTTTGGTGGCGAGCTCGGCCACCAGAGGGCTAGCCGGGTGGAGAAAATTGGCATCTGGAGGACCACTCTCCTCTGGGGAGGGAATCGCGAGATCCTGGTGTACACTTTCCCTAGCAGTGGCAATGGGAGAGCACCTCTGGACTGCCGCAGAGTGAGTAGGGGAGGGACAGGCAGGCAAACACATGGCACACAGGTCGTGCATCATGGTGCCATTGCATACTGCATCTCTGGGAAGAAAAAGGGAAATGGGAATTGGGAAACCTCAGTGGCAGGATGGTGTAAGACCCCTCACCTGAGTAGCTGAGTTCGTTGGTCCAGCTACTGGATCCCATCTACAGAAGTGGTTTGGGTGACCCTGCTAACCCCGTGGCCTGGGGGGCAAGCCATGAGAATACCCTCCTGGTGGTAAACCCCAGTGGATGTTGGGGTCCAGGGGCTGGAGGTTCTGTGGATTGAGGAAAGGAGAAATACATTTTTGTTTGGGGGAAGGGGTTCTTTCAATATGGCTAGCCCCAGGTTTGTAGCAGTATTCATAGCTAGCTATCTTTGAACACCCACTGTCCATTGAAGTCAGGGAGCAGAGTCTGTTGCACACTAGTTTACCATAGTGCCAAAGTGCTTTTAAATGTGTAGTTAAAAAAAAAACAACATTATTCAGAACAGTCCAGAAAACCTGAGGCTAGCCAATTTAAAAACAGTTCTCATTTGGCTAGTTCTGCTCTCAGAAATTCTGAAGCTAAAAGATAGTGTCTCTCGCAACACTAGAAAATGGGTGATCTAAAACAGAATAAAAAGTAAATCAATATTTTATAGTAACCTGCACTGCTGTGTTTGTTTGGTATGAAAAGATGGGGAAATTGAATGCAAACAGTCCGAGGTGAACAACTCTGTCATTTATTCAGTGTCATCTCAAGTGTTTTTCTGGTGTACAGGGCACAGTATTGCAAGGTACTGTTTCTATGGGAGAGCCTGACTTTTCCTTCCAAATCTTGGGAAGCTCATTAAGACTGTTTGAGAACAAAAGCTGTAACCTATACTAAACATCCTCATGCGTTTCTTTTTATGTGTTGGTCCTCTATATTTGTGTTACTGTCACCCTCAGTTTTGCATATTGTGTTCAATCACAGTTACTGTTTCTTTTCATATTTCTTGGATATTCCAGAAGGCTGACACGCCATTCTATGCTTGTACATCTGAACAGCCTGTAATGGTGCAACTAATACCATGGAATGTCCAGGTAGTATGAAAAATGAGAACACCAAGCTGCTGAGGACTCTGGTAGGGTTCTGTAAAGTGACAAAGGCAATAAAATGTCTGACACTGAAACCTATCAGAAAGATTATAGTACAAACAAAACAAAAGGAAATACAGAAGCGCATATAAAGGTATAAAAATATCACGCAGTTAAAGGCCATAGTTAACATTCGAATTCAAAATACTGGCTTATTTACTGCTAATGGTCTTAATGCACTTAACACCTCCAAGAAAGAATGGTCTTACAAAATAAGGTCTGTGTGACATTACATCTTCTCTGTAACCTAGACATGCAGCCAAAACAGGATGGTTTGATACTATCAGTTTTAAGAATATGTGAGGACTCAATGGCTCAAATCAGACTACACTTAAGCAAAACTGCACTACTGGATAAGGACCATGTATTGTGTTAGAGTGGCGCCCTCAAGTTGCTGGAGGTGTTGGCGTGTCTCGTGCCGTCAACGACTGGTATTCCTCTTGGCTGTGTAGTGTCAGAGTGAGCGGCCTCAAGTTGCTGGAGGTGTTGGCGTGTCTCGTGCCATCAACGGCTGGTATTCCTCTTGGCTGTGTAGTGTCAGAGTGAATGGCCTCAAGTTGCTAGGTGGCATTGGTGTGTCTCATGCCATCAATGGCTGGTATTCCTCTTGGCTGTGTAGTGTCAGAGTGAGCGGCCTCAAGTTGCTGGAGGTGTTGGCGTGTCTCGTGCCATCAGCGGCTGGTATTCTTCTTGGCTGTGTAGTGTCAGAGTGAGCGGCCTCAAGTTGCTGGTGGCATTGGCATGTCTCGTGCCATCAACAGCTGGTATTCCTCTTGGCTGTGTAGTGTCAGAGTGAGCGGCCTCAAGTTGCTGGAGATGTTGGCGTGTCTCATGCCATCAACCACTGGTATTGTGCTGAGTAGTGCCAGTGACACCACTCCATTAAACAGTGGTGTCACTGGTAGTAATAGTTTGCTTTTAATTTGTGGAAATTCAAATTGAAAATATAAACATTTGACTGAAAGGAAACAATGCTGTCATTCTAGATTATGGATATCCGGAGTTCCTCACCAGAAAACGAAAGGCTGATGAGTTGGATGATGACTGTAGTAGTTCACAACAGTCCAAAGCCATGCCATGCTCAAACACCATGCCTCAATGGGAACATAGTGATGACAGTATGCAGTCCGATAGTGATACTTCAGCATCAGACTCCGAGGATGATGGAAATTTCAGAATCGCTGAGATCTGTACAGCACAACTGAAAAAACCTCCAGGCCCCTCTGATTTAAGCCAGAATAAAGACTGCATACCTGTGCAACCAAAGCTGAGTGCATTTCCACAAAAGAAGTTTGGCCAAAAGTGGAGGGCATTCAATCCCAACTGGTACAGCATTTTCCCTGGATTGAATACTCTCAGTCTGAAGATGCTGTATATTGCTTTGCATGTCATCATTTTCCTCAAACCAGTAAAAATGTCACGTGTTCCTTAAAATGGTTTCCAGAACTGGAAAAGATCGACTGGAAAGGATGGATCACTAACCCTGCACAACAACTCTGAGTCCCATAAAGCATCACATACAGCATGGTGTGACTTCAAGATGCATGCAAAGGAAGGAAGGACCATACAGAATCTGATCAACGAGGATCACAGCAAACTTGTGAAAGAAAATCGCCATTACATAAAAACAATAGCAGAGATCACAGTGCATTGCACAGAGAGGACACAGAGAAGGTGAACAAAGTGTCAACCAGGGCAATTTTCTTGAAATTCTGAATCTGATAGCAATGCGTGATGACATAGTCAAAAAAAATTGTCAGGTGCAAGAAATGCAAAATATGCACATCACAGCATCAAGACCAGCTCCTTAATATCATGGCATGAGCGTGCAGCAAATTACAGAAGAGTGGCAGCTGCTGGGTATTCTCGATACAAGTGGAGACGGTCAAAGGACATTTCAAAGATTGAGCAAATCTCTTTTGTGGTGCGTTATGTGCATGGTGGCAAAATACATGAAGAATTCCTTGGCTTTCAACAAGCAAAGGCCTGGATGCAACATCCCTGACCAGGATAATACTGCAGACACTTGCAGATAACAGCATAGATATAAATGCATGCATAGCACAGTGCTATGATGGTGCCAGTGTTATGAGTGGGAAGCAGCTGGAGTGCAGGCTAAGTTTCGTGAAGAAGTTCCCAAGGCTATCTATGTACACTGCTACAGCCACAGGCTGAACCTTGTAGTTGTGGATTGTGTCAAAATATTCAGATGGCAGCTGAGTTTTTCTCATTGTTACAAACCTTATACAATTTCATTAGTGGGTCAGCAGTTCATGCTTTCTTTATAGAAATGCAAGAAGAAATTATGCCTGCAAAGGTGCCAGTGGAACTCAAACGTTTATCTGACACAAGGTGGACCTGCCAATATGCTGCATGCAACAGTGTGCATAAGACTTTGCCAGCCATCATGGAGACACTACATCACTATGTGGGAGAGAGGCAATGCTGAGTGTACAATTCAGGCAAAGGCACTTGTACATATAATAACTATCACATTTGCCATTAATCTTGTTATGTTTGAACTGATCCTCAAAAGACCAGCATTGTTGCAAAGTGTTTGCAATCTTCTGATCTGCAACTATCCTGTGCCGTACAACTGGTAGCAAGCTTACAAGAAGAATTATCGGAAGCCAGGCGTGATAGCGAATCTGAATCTGGTTTATGGTCTACAGTTTGAACAGAAGCACAAAAGCTGATCCAGGACAACGGTTTGCCTCAGGCTCAGCCAATTGAGAGGGCTCAGTATTTGAGAAGACCAGTTTCACATCAGGATCATATCACAATGAGCACAACTGGGCAACGTCATGTTCTGCAAAGCAAGGATGATTTTAGGAAACACTCTTCTTGCCAGCTCTTGACAGGATCATTGGAGAGCTGGACAGACGGTTTGATGACAAGAACTGTGAAATTCTAAAAGCAGTTGCTGCATTAACTCCAGGGAGGAAGGATTTTTGCAGGAAGAGAATGTACTTCCCATGGCACACCACTATGGATTGAGCGTGCGAGATCTGTCAGCTGAGTTGTATGCAACAAAGAGGCTTCTGGAAAGGAACCCTGATGAGGACATAAACAGTATGCATGCTCTGAGTCATTATTTGATGCCATACAGAGATGCCTTTTTGAACTATATCGCCTGCTTATCATTGCACTTACTCTTTCCAGTCACATCTGCGGATGTGAACGTTCATTCAGTAAACTCAGAATGATTAAAACATACCTTCGCAATAGAATGGCAAATGAGAGACTTAGCAACCTGGCAGTCCTTTCTATTAATGAAGGCCGTACACAGGACTTGGACATGGACAGTGTGGTGGACATTTTGCCAAACTACATAGCAACAGAATAATTACTTTATTATGAAAAATGACTATGTATAGAGTGGTATTGCATACGTGAAATGGTCAGGCGCTTGTAGTTCAGTTTACTATTTAGTCTACTTTTTTTTTTTTTTTTTGTTCTGTTCAAATGCTTTCAGGCACAAGAATTGGTGAGACTTTTAGGAGAACTTTAATTAATAAAATATTTTTAGGGAGCACCAGCATGCTGTTTGAAAATACAATGCTCAAAACAAACCCATAAACCAGTTCAGCATGTGGGAAATGTGATGAGGGGTGGAAGAGACAATGGAGCAGACAAACTTCTTTACAAAGTTTGTATATGCATACTTAAATGTAAAATTAAAGCTCTAAAACATAAAATTGAAATGGCATTTTTATTTCTGAAATATAGCATTCATTTTTTTCAGACTGTAAAAACCAGAGATGGGCACGTAGGAATTTACGTATGATTTTACATTCTGGTTTCTATGGGTGCCCTGGCTTCCAACTGTGGTGCCCACCAGTGCCCTGTTAACCAACAGAAGCTGGAGCCGCCACTGCAGATTGACAGTGTCCTTTAAACATTTATTTGCCATTGTTCATGAGGTGGGCTCATAAGAAGGCTATGTGGGTCATAAGAAGGCAATGCTGAAAATGTGGGGTAAAAATTTGGAGAAAACAATGTTTATTAGTCTACTTCACAATTTTTCAACACATGTTCATAACTGTGATAATTTTCAATATTTTGACCCCAGCTTTTCAACATAGCCATTTTTTCACCACCTCATGAATGTGACAGTTGTCATTACTCAAACCCTACCCAAGATGTGTTTTAACACTTTGGCCCAAAATGACATGTCAGCCATTGGTTTATAAATGACACCTGTCATGCTCAGAAAAAGTAGTCATAAAAAGACTATGTTGAAAATCTGGGGTACAAATGTGAAAAACCAACTAAGTTGTGAGGAAATGAAATGTTCCAATATTTTCTAATAACTTTCTTTTTGCAGATTTTGGCCTCTAATGTTCAGCATATCCTTATGTTACCCTACTTCCTGAACATGGCAGATGTAATTTTTCAAATCCCTCTGAAACTTGTTTCCACAGTCACACAATAAATCACCTTTCAGATAGGATTTAAAAAATTCCACCTGTCTTGATCATAATGTCAGGTCATAAAATGACTGTTGGACATTTGGGGTCAAAATGTGGAAGCCCACTTAAAAATAAATATTGCCTCTCAGCTACCCTCTCCTGGGTTATTACAGTCAAACAATACGTCAAAGCAGGACACCACTGAAAATGAGATCTTGTATCTCATCTGCTCTATCCTGGGTCAACATATAGTAAACATGTGTGCAAGCATGTCCCGGTCGTTCCTGAAAATAGGCATAAAACTTGTCTAGTGTACTTTACCCGTAAACAAAAAAACTAAATAAATAAGCATGACCCAGTATCAACAGTAATACTAGCAGCAAACATTTGGCATTGTCAAATGCTTGTTCTGCTAGTTGCAATATATGTTCCTTGAGACTATAAGTTAAGAACAGGGCTAGAATAGAATGTGGGGAGATCCCTCCCAGGCTGAGGAGCTATAGAACAGTGGGCATGATCTATTTTGAGGTGGTAACCCCAGTAGTGATCCAGGGTTTGAGGCAGCATTGGTTGAAGAAATAGACATGTATCTTTACTCTTGGCTCCTTCTGGTACTCCCACTATTTTTAAGTTATTATGGAAACCATGATTTTGAGGTCATCCACTTTCTGCCACAACTTCTGCACTTGCTGTTTCAGGAAGGTTATTCTGTCTCCTTGGTCGTCCATCTCTGATTCCACTTGCACAGCAAACAGCTCCATGTCTGCTATGTGCACTTCTGCTGCTTCCAATCTCTGTTCCACCTGCTGTGCCAGTCTCCTTATCTCTAGGATAGTTGCAATCAGAGTTTGTAACATTTGTGTAATATCAAATAGATCAGCCACTCTGACCACTCTGATAAGCAGAGGCTGTCGCCATTTTCCCACATCTGAGCTCAGAAGATAGCTGCATTCTCTTGTAATGTTCAGCTTGGTAATCTGACATAAAATTCAGACAGGAAAAGTGACTTTTGGCAGCACTGATTATACTATAGGTTATTTGGTGGATGAGGAATCATCTGCCTTGTGGTCTTGTGCCCAGTAGATTCTGACAGATTTTGTAGTGGCTGCTCTGGGGCTGTGGAGTTAAGCAGACATCTTCAGCAGTGGCTCTCTAATGCTCCACATTGGCCAGTGTATCTAAATAATTTTAGTACTCTTGACTTTACAGGTCACAGGTACAACATGACAGGGAGTGGACAACAGTTACTCTTGTGTGGCTACTACATTGGCCAGCTGAGGCTGAATAATTTCACTTTGTCGTCACAGGTCTCTTGTCCTGTTCTGCTGTCTCTTCCTCCAGTAAACAAGCTTGCTACTCCTCTGCCACCTTTGGGCAACACTGCAGACATGCCAGCTAAATACTACTGGCACAGTTAATTCAACACCCATGTGCTGTAGCCTCCTTCTGCAGTCTGTGTCCAAGTCAGTCACTGCCTCTACCTCCTCATTTGAAGTCCAAAAGCTTCAAATACTACTCACATCAGCAGCAGACTAGCAAGCTAAAACATGCAGCCTTTGTCCACCTACTCAGCTGCCACCTACAGCACTACTACCACTGAAATATCATCACCTCACTACCACTGCCACTTCCTCTGCCTGTCATATGAACTGCTATCTGTACTGTATATCAGTGGGAGGGTAGGGTCTGTGCAAAACTTGAGATTTATATTATATAGTACTGTACAACCCAAACAGTTGTGGGAGACTGCTAGTGCAGAGGGTAGGACTGCAAAGAAATAAGGAGAATTAAGGAGACTTGAGAATGATATTATGCTTTACACAATGTATAACAAAGTGCTTTACAACCCAAGCTGTTGTGAGAGACTATAAGTGTAGGGAGTAGGACAGGCAGAAATGAGCCACTGCCACTACCTCAGAGGTTGCCAAGAAAGAGGAGTGGTTGGACCACGATGGGCTCAGGGAGGGTTAGGGTGGTGGAACAGAACATCCTTCCAGTTTGCATCTCCACAATTCATTCACCACTTTGGGAGCATGGTTCCTCTATGGAGGCACCCGCAGTGAGACCAAGGAGGATGCTGGGAACCTCCACAATCCAGACCACAGGAGGGTGGCACAGGACCCCAGAGGGAAGGAAACAACTCCTGGTGGGGGACTCAATTGTTAGGGAGGTAGAACTGGGGAGGAGGGGAAACAGAGGTAAGGGCCCACCCAGTGCCATGGCTTAGAGGGACAGGAAATGAATCCTCAGGATCATGGAAGCGCTGCAGGGGGAGTGAGCCAGATGTCATTATCCACCTAGGGACAAATGACCTGGCTGAGAGTGGGATCAGAGTAGTGCAACAGGAGTTTGTGGAGTTGGGAGGGCCTTAGACAAGTAGCACACATGGTAACTTCCTCTGAAGTGCTACCTGTCTATGGCTTAGATGAGGCTGGGGTACTCTGCACCATGAAATTCAATGACTGGTTTAAAAACTGGTGCATAGCTCAGGGATTTGACTTCATTGGGGACTGGGGCTTCACCTGGAGGATGCAGGCCTATACTGGTGCGATGGTATTTAAACTAGCCAAGGGGAGGCACTGAAAGGAGAAGAGAAATCCTAGCCCCCAAAATCTGGGTAGTTAGTGAGGTAAGCACAAAGACAGAGCAGTCGATAGGAGAAGGGCAGGGGTAAATGGAGAAAAAGACAAGGGCAGTAAGGGAGAGATGGGGCAAAAGGAATAAAGCCACAAAAAATGGAGGGTAATGAGTACCAATGCCCATAGTCTAGGTAAAAAGCTCCTGAAATGGTGGCCTTGATGGAAGAGGATGCCTGGATATCATGGCAGTCACAGAAAATGGTACACAGACAACCATGACTGGGATGTCAACATACCAGGGTACACAATCTACAGGAGGGACAGGGAGGGAAGAAGAGGAGGAAGAGTAGCTCTCTATGTAAGGGAAGGAAGGGATCAAAGCAACAGCACTAAAGGGTAAACAGGGAGGAGAGGAGGCACCATGGGTCACTCTGGAGACTGGAAATGGCACCACAATAGGCACAGGGTTGTATACAGACCCCTGTCTCAGGGAGAAATGGACAAGGAAATGATAGAAGGCATCCTTAGGGTGGCAGAGAAAGGGGAGATATTGCTGATGGGGACCTGAGTATGCCAGATCTTAACTGGAGCACCTTTGCTGCAGCCACATCCAAGAGCAGGGCCATTCTTGATGCCCCACAGGGGCATGCATCAGACAGCTAGTTTTGGAACCCACTCAGGAGGGAGCAATCTTAGACCTGGTACTCTCAAATGGGGATGGAGAGGATCTCCAGTCTTGAAGTGGGTAGCCATCTGTTTTCCCTGGTCATGCATGAAAATAGTCATAGTGTTGGCTAGTGCCCTTACCCGTTAACAAAACTAAATAAATAAAAAATCTGGGAACAAGCGACCACTAAACAGTGTGGTTCATGATAAACTTAGCTATACAGTCAAGCCATACAAAAGTGAAGGTACTGGACTTCAGGAGGCTGATTTTGTCAAAATGGGAGAGTGCCTCAGAAAAGCACTAGCAAAGAGGCAAGAAGGTGGGTGGAGCAACAATGGGGAAACATCAAGACCACTATCACAGAGGCAACAAGCCTTTGTTTGAAGCAAATAAACAAATCAAAACAAAAGAAAAAAACACTATGGTTCTCAAAAGAAGTGGCAGGGAAGGTTAGGGAGAAAAAGATAGCATTCAGGAAGTATAAGAAACACAGAAGGAGCAGGACAGAGAACTGTACCAGTTAAAGCAGAAGGAAGCGGGGAAGGCAGTCAGAATAGCAAAGGCCCAAACCAAGGAAAGATAGCCAACTCAGTTAAGAGGGGATAAAATCTTTAGTAGGTACATTGGAGCAAAGAAAGACTAAGGCAGGGATACTGAGGCTGAATAAAGAGAAAGGTGGTTGGACAGAGAGTGACAGTGAAAAAGCAGGATACTGACAATACTTCTGCTCAGTATTCACAATGGAAGAGCAGGGGTAGATGCCTAATCCAGTCAATAGAAGCACTCTGGATAGGGGTTGCTATTAGTCCTTTCACAGAAGAAAGGGTTCTGAAATAACTCTTAAAACTGAAGGTGGATAATGCAATGGGGCCTAATGTGACTCACCCAGAATTATAAAAGAACTAAGGCAAGAACTAGTAATACCACTGACTACCCTTTTGATAAATCATGGGAGGATGGTGGTACCTGAGGACTGGAGGATGGTGTGGTACCTGAGGACTGGAGGAGGGCGATGTGATTCCCTTCACAAAACTGGGAGCAAGACAGAGGCAGGAAACTATAGACCTATCAGTTTGACCTCAGTGATAGGAAAATGATGGAATCACTTCTGAAGGAAAGAAGTGTTGTGGGCGGCCTGCGGCGGCGCGGTGAGGATTTCCGCTTGCGGCGCGGCGACCCGGGTTGAAACGGACCCAGATGCTGGAGGGCCAGCAGGGGGAGGATAGGCGTCTATGGACTGCTCTCCTTCTCGGGGAGGAGGATGGGAGGCGATGGAGCCTGCATGACCCCTGGCGGGGCCGGGAGTCATCGCTGCCGACATCAACAGCTCGGACTGAGGCGGGCAGGACGCCCACGCCATTGCACGCCCCGCCTCCCAGAAAAAGGAAAAATGGGGAAAGCCGAGAGCATTAACAGCCTATCAGAGCTTCAATTAGCTCCCAGGCCAGCCTCTGACCTAGTCCCATGTCTCAGCATGGGGCCCAGTGCCGTAAGCCCACTGTAGGGGTAAGCCACGGGTATCAGGAGAGGGCCCGAGGCCAATGTGGGGGTGGAAGCATGAGTGGGCTGATGTGGGCTCCGATGGCTAGAAGGCGTAAAAGAAAATGGAAAAAAAAAAAAAAAGGAAAGAAGTGTTGAGTACCTAGAAGCCAGTGGGGCATAGGATCCAAGGCAGCATGGATTCACAGCAGGAAGGTCATGTCAGACAAATCTAATTGATTTTTTGACTGGGTGACCAAAGTGAGACCAGGGAGGGGCTGTGAACATGGCTTTTAGCAAGACATTTGACACAGTCCCACACAAAGATTAATAAACAAATTAGCCAGCCTGGGAGTGGGTCCCTGGTGGTAGCCTGTGTAAAACCCTGGCTGGACAACTGGACACAGAGGGTAATAGTAAATGGAGTCCACAGTGAAGAAAGGGGTTACTAGTGGGGTACCGCGAGGGTTCAGTACTAGGGCCAGTCCTTTTTAATGCTTTTATAAGTGACATTGCAGAGGGACTGGAAGGAAAAGTATGTCTCTTTGCAGATGACACAAAGATCTGCAACAGGGTTGATATGTAAGGTAGGGTGGAAAGGATGAAAAGGGACTTGGCAAGGATGGAGGAATGGTCAAGCGTATGGCAGCTTAGATTCAATGCAAATAAGTGCAAAGTAATGCACCTGGAAACAAAAACCCATGGGAAAAAGTTCACAATAGGGGTGAGATACTGACAACAACAAAATGGAAAGGGACCTGGGGTAGTCATATCAGATGACCTAAAGGTGGGCCAGCAATGTGAGAAGGCAGTTAGGAGGCTGTGGGGATACTGGGATACATAGGAGAGGCATCACCAATAGAAAACAAGCAGTTGTTGGCCCTCTGTACAGACAGTTGGTAAGACCACATCTGGAGTACTGTGTATAGTTCTGGAGACCCCATCTCACAGACATAGACAGGGTGGAGAGCTGTCAGAGGAGGAGCAACCAAAATGGTGCAGGCCTGCACCAGAAGACATATGAAGAGAGACTAAAAGAGCTTAAGATAAATAGCCTTGAGGAAAGCAGGGAGAGGGGATATGATAGAAACTTTCAAATACCTCAAGGGAATCAACAAGGTCCAGAGGTAGCATCTTTCAGAAAAGAGATGTGCAAGAACAAGGGGCACAATTTGAAGATAGAGGAGGATGGCTCAGAGTTAATGTGAGGAAGTATTTCTTTACAGAGAGGGTTGTAGATTCAGGAACAGCCTTCCTGAGGAGGTCGTAGAGTCAAAAACAGTGGGGAAATTCAAGAATGCATGGGACAGATATATGGCAATTCTAGTGGGGGTTAGAGAAGTAGGCTGTTGGTTAACTAGGATCTGCAGCTTATCCGTTAGGTGAAATGGGCAGACTAGGTGGGCCATGGTCCTTATCTGCCATCAGAGTCTATGTTTCTGTGTAACAGTCGGGAGACTGTTTGTGCATGGAGTGGGACTGTGTAAAAATAAAGAGAATTATGGAGACTTGAAAACCACATTGTGCTTTACACACTGAATAGCAAAGTGCTTTGCAGTACAGTCAGTTATGGGAGATTGTTGGTGTACAGAGTGGATTGCATAGAGATGAGGAAAATTAAGGATAGTTGAAAATGAAATCAGGTGTAACCCCCTACAAATGGGAGGTTCCCAAAAGTCTTCCTTGAGCTTGCCTAAATGCTCACTGCCAGGCTGATGTTCTGCGTTTTAGCAGTTTAAATGTATTGCCAGAGAGTGCATGTATAGCCTCTGTGTATTGCCTCTTTAAGAGCTGCCTGGATTGCTGTCATAATTAATCTGAGAGGGGCTCTGATAGAAGATGTACTTGTTTGCTGATCATTTGTTAGAGTAGTAATAATATTGCAGTCTGTTCTAACCTGCCTTCTTTGCAGCATGGACAGTTCTGTTTGTTTCCATCATCTTGGTCCTGGACTGCAGAATGGGCCAATCAGTACATTTGGGACTCTAAATGGAGCCTGCCTACAACGGTTTGGTGGGCCAAAACTTGTAGAAATTGTAGTTTGGGGTTTTTGCCTAAAATATCCTGGAGGGGAGCCCTTGTTCTGACTCACAGACATATCAGCCAATCGAACCTTTTGGATCTTAGGGAAATTCCCAGATTGCTTGCAGTTTTCAGTTAGTTCTGAGTTGGGAAGTGAAATGAGTAACAGCTCAAGTGATTTGAGCAGCAGTTCTGTGTAGTTTTGCACGGGAGAACTGTGAAAGGGCTGAGTTTTGGCTGCCTGTCTACCTGCTGTCCCTGAGAGGGAAAATAGAGTTTATTCGGACTGAATCCGAGTTGTGAGAACTATTTAAGCCACTGTACTGTGACCAGGCTTTAACCTGAAGAAGACCAAAGATTTGCTGAATGTGATTGGCCTGTCAGGATTTCTAGCCACCTCTGAACTTCTGGTTTGTGCAGAGACTCTGAAATTGCGACTGGATAGCAATCTGCCTGGTATAGTGGAATTTCTTACATGTAAATATGCTATGTGCTGTGTGCTGTTAGTGGATCGTGATTTGGTTCCCCACTGTGTGTTGAACTGTGTTCTGCTCGCTGCTGGCTTGACAGATAACAATTTGCCTGGTGTAGTGGAATTTCTTATGTAAATGTGCTGTGTGCTGTTAGTGGGTCATGATTTGGTTCCCCACTGTGTGTTGAACTGTGTTCTGCTCGCTGGAAGCTGCATCCAGCTCAATGGACTAAAGCCAAATTCATTGCCATTTCACCTGGGCCTTGCCACACTGGCCCAGCCAGACCATCCATTGAACAGAAAAAGTCATCGACTAGAGACCTGCTTGGGATCAGCCCACTGCTCAACGCTTGAACAGGAATGATGCCTGGTGATTCGTGTGGGCCCTGCTTCCTGGCACTCCAGCTCAACAACCTGCAGTCTCAGTTTTATCCCGCTATGTCCTGTATTGGGTTTTGTGAATAAACAGGTAGCTCCCTGCAACAACAGCTAAATCTAAAGTGTTGCCATCTGATTGACTTGTTGCTTTTTCTTTCACGAACTGAGCCCTCCAGCTCCGGATTACAAGTAGTGTGTGTTGTGCATGTTGCTTTCTTCCATCACAGGGCCCCAACCAGCTGCAACTGCTCCTGGCTAGCCCACCATTTTCCTACCTGATACCTGGAGTGTGTGACTGTATGGGGACTTAAAGCTTACGCGTAACTTTTGATTAATATGACCTTTAAGCCAATCAACCTGATTCCGCACCTTCCTTGTTCAAGTCCCCTGAATAAATTAGATCTGACTTTTTGCTGCATTTAACCTGACTGTGATTAAAGTTTGTGCCAAGAGTACTGCACTGTTGCTATTTACTGTCATAACCTTGTTTTACTGGGGGTCCCCAGGGTCGAGTCAGAGGAACCAGTTCTTGTGGTAGATGCAAACAGTGTGGGTACTGATATGGTGTACAAGGGATACTGTGAAAGTGATTATCGTATATTGTTCAGGCCACTAGAAGGAAAGAGGGGTTACAGTGTCTCAAAGGGCTGTGCCTGGGTTAGTTTGACTACTACCAACCCTGACTCTCCAGGTGGAGCACCTGCTTCAGAACTGAGGCCCTTAACCTGCTACTAGCCACGCAAGCAGGGTAGTAGCCCTTGGATAGCACCACCTAGGGGTTACATCTTGAGGCTCACCGCTGGGATTTTGTGCTTCTAATGGCCAAAAATTATGAATTATTGTTAAAGATTAAT
The DNA here is from genome assembly GCA_016271365.2 of Neoceratodus forsteri. NCBI lineage: Eukaryota > Metazoa > Chordata > Ceratodontiformes > Ceratodontidae > Neoceratodus > Neoceratodus forsteri. Next base: position 657,676,537 of record CM057453.1, read on the forward strand.
GGCTACCCCAGTAGAAATGGCTGTACACCAGTTAGTGGAGTGGCGTACTGGGCAGGAGATTGACCTTCAAAATGCTTTGCTTATACTGGATATTCCCCTGGGTACCAGTAAGGACACTGTAAAGGAGCACTCTCCAAAGTTGAATGTTTAAAAACCCTGTGGTGGTGGGTTGACAGGCTGATTTGATCGCCAAACTTTCATAGCCTTGGTAGAGTGTAGTGACCTCGTGGACAGCTCTAAAGTGCCACAGACTATTGCCTCAGAAGGGGTCCTAGCCACCTGGAGTGATAACAAAAGACAATAAAGACCCTGGGGAGGATGTGCTCCCACCATTATCTGAGACTTTGAGGAGAAATTTGCTAAGTTGTTGCTGGAGGAAGGAAAACCACAGAGGACTTTAAGAAACTATTCCTGCCACCTGGGAGTGTTCCTTCCCCAACACCCCCTCCCACTCCAGCACCTGTTACTGCCCCACCTTCTGTACCCATGCCAGTGCTGGCCCATGTACCAGACATTAGTCATGACTCGTATCACCAGCTGAGGATGTTTTCAGGCACCCTCCCCACACTCCAGGGGAGAACAATTGGGAGACTTGGATAGACTATGTTGCCCCTCAGATCCGAGAATGGCAATGCCCCGAGCCAGAAGAGGAGAAGGGTGGTTGAAAAGCCTCAGAGGCCCCACCAACTTACTATCCATGCTACACAGGCTAGTAATCCAGAAGCAAGTGCTCAAGATTTTGAATGCATTGGAAAATGTGTATGGGAGTCCGATTCTGATGAGGACCTGTGGGGTAGGGTCAAAAACACTCAGCAATACCCTGGGAGCCCTTATCCATGTCGTGCATTGACTCGAAGCGGTGCTACAGGAATGCCTAAAGAAAGGTGGCATGGCCAGCTAGATCAAGTTAGATCAGAATAGGTTGGACCAACTTCTCCAAGTCAAACCTATTCTTTGAATTATGCTGCTCCAACTCCGCCTTGCTGCTCGGTTGGATGCGCCTCCACTTATGATGGACTGATGAAGGAAATTCAGAGGATTGGAGGAGGCAGCCATGTGGGGGGCCCTCCTGTATCTGCTGCTGTACTGCCCAGATGATCAAGGATGCACATGTGAGTGATGCTCAGATGCGAAATACAGTGCCAGTTGAACATTGGGAAGCTAGCAAGGACACTCTGCCCTGGGGTGAGATATCAGAGAGGTCAGAGAAATGAGGGCTACCATTTCCTACAAGCCCATTCCAGAGATACAATGGGCCCAAACCCCTCTCAGAGCGTGTCAGCTATGGGGGTGGGGTTGCACTCCCAGGCAACCCTTGTTGACAAGCAGCTCAGAGATTGATGAATAGACTATGGAAGTGAGGGAATTAATGAGGCGTCTCCCCATGCTCACCACACACCAGACAGAAGCTGAATCACAATTTTCTGTTGGTGGTACCCCGCCTCAGCCCCAATGTGATGCCTTGGCCACAACACACTCTAGAAAGCATACTCTGCCATAATTGTGGGAAGGAGGTGCATATGAAGAAAGAATGCGGTCCCCAAAAGACTTAGAGAAGGTTGTATACAGACTTCAGGGAGCTCGGAAAGAGAAACCATGGCCGAGGATGCTGAAATGACCAGAGTGAAGGCTAGGAAATCCCAGCTCCAACTTCTTTGGTAATGATCATCTGTACCAGCCCTACTTCTGTCCCTCAGACTGGTCCAAGATAGTGGGCCTTCAATGCAGACTAATGTGGCTGTGAATGGTATTCCTACTCGGGCTGTGCTTGGCAGTGGGTTGCAAGTGACCATTGTGTTTCAGGACTGGTATGACAAACACTTATCTGATGTGCCTTACAATCCCTGGAAGGCCTACATGTGTGGGGGCTGAGCGATAAGTTTTATCCATACCTGAGGATATGCCCACCTCTGGTTGTCTTTTCCTGCAACTGTTACTGGCATAGAGGAGCAAGTTGAGACACTGGCCCTAGTGTGTCTCCCCACTGGACTGCATGATGGGGTTCCCCAGTTAACTGGAACAAACGCCCACATGTTTGACAGACTAGTACAACTCGGCCATTAGAAACAAGGACAGCTGACTGGACGGACCCTGAAAATTCCAACCTTAGTAAAAGGGTTTATGACTGGCAATAGAGACCCGATGAAGTGGACCCAGATGAGCCTGTGGGGATAGTGTGGAAAAGGAACCTGACTCCTTGATATTGACCACAACGTCCACTGCACAATCCATGGCGAAGTCCACCAAAAGAAATGTAAAGAACAGAACATTAATGTTGGATGCATCAGGAGATAGAAAGTTGCCAGAGGATTATTGGTCAAACCCATCATCTTGCCTGCCCATGCCCATGCCTATACGATGAGTGATGGTCCAGATTCAGAAATGTCAGATCAGGAGATTCAGATGAACAGAGGGTGCACCCTAGCTACAGTACACTGCGCTGACACTGCTGTATTGCCCAGCAACAAGTGCTCTGGTGGAAGAAGAGTGACCCGGACTTATTTGACTTTGGTGACTCCCCATTGCCAGCTGAATGGAAGGCTAGAATTAGCAAGAAACTCGCTCAGAGGGACCAAGTGTTTTCATTAAAAGAATGGGACATGGGGGTGTCCAGGGTGCAGAGCATCACATACGCCTCCATGATGACTGGCCATTTCAAGAGATCCCGACATCTTGCCCCAGCAGACATGGATGATGTGAGAGACACTCCAGGAAACGCCACTGCTGGTGTGATACAAGAATCAAGGAGCCCATATGCCTCTCCCATTGTGGTTGTGCATAAGACGACTGGGTTGGTAAGGATGTGTGTTGATTATCAAACCTTGAACTGGCGGACCATCCCGATTAATACACCATGCCCCGTATACAAGATGCCCTGAATTGTTTGAATGTGAGCAAATGGTTTTCAGTATTGGATCTTGCGCAGAAACTTCCAGATCCTAATGGCCCCAAAGGACCATGAGAAAACAGCCTTCATTTGTCCTTTAGGGTTCTACAAATTTCTGAGAATGCCACAGGATTTCAGGTGCCCTGGTCACCTTTCACGACTAATGGAATGTGTAGTGAGATATGAACTTGCTGGAATGTTTAGTGTACCAAGACAATGTCATTGTGTTTGGGCGCACATTAGAGAAGCACGAGACCGACTGTTTAAAGTCCTAGACTGATTGGAAGACTTCGACCTCAAGCTGTCCATTGACAAGTGCCAGTTTTTAAACCTCTGTAAATATGTAGGGCACTAATATCTGCAGAAGGGATAGAGACTGATCCCAGTAAGGTGGAATCACTGACTACATGGCCACAGTCCCATAATTTGAAAGAACTACAACATTTCCTGGAGTTCTGTGGTTACTACCAGAGTTCATAAAAGACTAATCAAAGTTGATTCGCCCTCTCTTGAATCTTACCAGGTTACTCCTACCAACCATAAATATAAAATGGGTCCGTCAAAGAACCAGAGAATGTGTAATTCCACACAGGGGTGAACTTTTGGGCCCTGCTGGACACCAAATGTGACAGCCTTTCACGAAGTCATATGCAAGCTCCGTCATGCACCTATCCTTGTATGCTGCCCCACCAAGCCCTATGTGCTGCATACAGGCGCCAGTCTGCAGGGTTTAGGAGCTGTCCTGTATCAAGCCCATGAGGATGGTCTGAGACCAGTGGCCTTTGCCAGTGGGAGGTTGACTCCATCCAAAGCGAAACTACCCTGTGCACAAGCTGGAGTTCCTTGCGCTAACATGGGCCATGTTTCACCAGTTTCATGAATACCTTTATGAGGCAAATCGATATTGGTGAAGACTGACACAACCCGTTAACCTATGTACAGACTTCCGCTTAGTTAGACACCACTGGGGCACCGGTGGTTTTCCACCTTATCAGCCTATGATTATGCTGTTGAATACAGGCCAGACTGAACCATATTGATGCTGATGCTTTGTCACAAAGGCCAGTTTCAAGAGTGATTGGGTCAGTCTGTCAGAACCTGACATCCGAGCCTTGTGCCAAAATTTGACCTAGATGAACAGATGTCTGCAGACACAGTGGACTGTTTAATTGATTTCTTGGACCTCGTGATATCTGCATACCGGCTGCCTATCGCCACTTTTCTGCTCTAGATATTAGTGCACTACCTCACTTGAGAATGACAGCATTCAGTGGGCTCAATCCAAAGATCCTTGATTCAGCCCGCACTTCATGCCCTGCGTGTGGGGAAAGATGTGTCCAAGCTGTGTCCCCTGACTTACGAACTGCTCTATTGTGTAAAGAAGGCCCAGGTTAAAGCTACTCAATCAGTTGTTATACAGAGAGACAGTGAATTGTGGCAGTCAAGTAGACAGGCAGCAATTGGTCCCACCCACGACCTTTAAAGATTTGGTACTGAGGTCCCTCCACAATCACATGGGGCACCTTGGTATGGACAGAACTCTTGACTTGGTACAATCTCGATTCTACTGGCCCAAGATGGGGCCAATGTTGAGCATCATGTAAAGCCCTGCAGTCATTGCCTGCAAAGAAAAGCCCTGCCTCAGAGAGCTGCCCCTTGTCAATATTACTACTAACACCCCAAGGAACTGGTCTGCATAGACTTTTGTGTTTAGAACCTGATCAGCAGAATATTGGCAATGTGTAGTGGTTACGGATCATTTCACATGGTATGTAGAAGCTTTTCCAACTAAAGATCAAAAGGCCTGTACTGTGGCCAAGGTGCTAGTGGAAAATTTCTTCATCCACTATGGTGCCCCTCAGTAGATCCACTCTGATCAAGGCAGAGATTTTGAAAGTCAGCTAATCAAAGAAATGCTCTCTGTGGGGTGTGGAAGTCAAGAACCACCCTCATCATCCAAAGGGGTACCCTCAACCAGAACATTTTAACCACACCTTCAAGATATGCTGGGTACCCTCCATCCCAAAGACAAGCCTAAATGGAGCCAGCAGATTATCACCTTGGTCCACACTACAATTGCACAAAAATTATGCTACTGGGTTCTCCCCTACCACCTCATGTTCAGGAGGGAGGCCCAACTGCCCATTGATTTCTGCTTTGGGGTCTCTCCAGATGGGGTCCAAGCCGAAAATTACTAACAGTATGTACAGAAACTGAAAGCTCAATTGAACCATGCCTATCATCTGGCCCAGACAAAGGCCACCAAAGAAATCTCACCAACAAAGAGAAGCATGATAAAAAGTAAAGGCTCAAGAGCTTCGGCCTGGATACCGTGTGTTATTACGCTATATGGAATTGCATGGCAAACATAAAATTGCTGATAGGTGGTACCATCTTCCCATGCCATAGTTGGAAAGTTGAATGATTTACCTGTGTACAAGGTGTGCCCAGAGAATAACTCCAAAGCTGTCAAGACCATGCACTGTAACCACTTGCTACCTATCGGCCGAAGTCATAATTGAGGCTGAACCATCAGAGATTGATTCCCTGGGTCAGTGACTCATACTGCTGCAAAAAGAGACAGAGTCAATCTACCCCAGTAGTTACAGATTTAAGGTTTCCCACATCAGGCCCAGAATGATAGTAACTGTCAGTCCACCTCTGACAAAAGTGAGTGTGACAATGCCTATTACCCTCCTATGAATTGAGTCAGCTGTTTCAAGGTAACCCTATGACTAATTGTGGGAATGAAGCTGGGCCTTATGGACTGCCTAACCCCCAGCTTTGTCCTTGGAGCCAATGCTCTCTGAAAGTGAAGTGCAAGTATTCGTCTGAGGTCGTGGACTCTCTGTGTTTGTGGAACTGTGTGAATTGCCCAAAGAAGGGGCTGACAGTCTGAGTCTCTCTGATGACACACCAGAACTTGAAGAACAATGTAAGAGTGTTGACAGCACCCTCCAGTGTCGAAAGCCTAATTGTGCCAGAGCCTCCTCAAAATGAGCAACCTGGGCCTCCATCAGAAGATAATGAGCAAAATGTTGTGGAAACAGAGCCTACAGAGCATGGAGCTGACAGTGCTCCAAGTTTGAACATTCCCATCCATGCAGAGCACCTCTCACAAGTGATGAAAGCTCCAAAGTTAGTGCTGAAAGTACAGAGACTGTGGCCGCTCCTCCAGAAAGACTGGCCGAGCTGTCAAGCCAGTATTGCACTTCAGTTATGATTCTCCCGGAGGCCAGTGGATTTGCCTCTCAATGTGGTTCTCAAAGGTGTTTATATTTCTCAGAGCTCACTATCCAAACTCAGCTTAATGGCCAATTCCAGGTTGATTGTTCTTCCTTCTCAGTATGGTGCCCCTGCCCCATCCAGCCCCAAGTTAGCTGATAAAGAAGGGTCCTCCTACATTGTTTAATGTACAGGAAGTTATAACATGAATCAGTATTGTGATGTCACAAGTATGTTAATCATAGTGGAATCAGTATTACTTGTATGAAACATGCATAAGTATTGTTCTTATGGATATAGTATCATGAAGTGTAGTGACTATGTATAGTAAAGTAATAAGTTTATGTTAACTGATGCATGATGGTACAGACTTGACACAGACACAAGTTTCTTCAGGCAGGGAAGAGTGTAACCCCTACAAATGGGAGTTCCAAAAAGTCTTCCTTGAGCTTGCCTAAATGCTCACTGCCAGGCTGGTGTTCTGCGTTTAGCAGTTTAAATGTATTGCCAGAGAGTGCCTGTATAGGCTCTGTGTACTGTCTTTGAGAGCTGCCTGGATTGCAGTCATAATTAATCTGAGAGGGGCTCTGTTAGAAGATGTACTTGTTTGCTGATCATTTGTTAGAACAGTAATAATATTGCAGTTCGTTCTAGCCTGCCTTCTTTGCAGCATGGACAGTTCTGTTTGTTTCCATCATCTTGGTCCTGGACTTGCAGAATGGGCCAATCAGTACATTTGGGACTCTAAATGGAGCCTGCCTACAGGGGGCTTGGTGGGGTCAAACTTGTAGGAATTATAGTTTTGGTCTTTCGCCTAAAATAACCTGGAGGGGCCCTTGTTCTGACTGACAGACAGATCAACAACCGAACCTTTTGGATCTTGAGGAAATTCTCAGACTGCTTGCAGTTTTCAGTTAGTTCTGAGTTGGGAAGTGAAATGAGTAACAGCTCAAGTGATTTGAGCAGCAGTTCTGTGTAGGTTTGCATGGGAGAACTGTGAAAGGGTGAATTTTGGCCTGCCTGTCTACCTGCTGTCCCTGAGAGAGAAAACAGAGTTTATTGGACTGAATCCGAGTTGTGAGGACTATTTAAACCACTGGACTGTGACCAGGCTTTAACCTGAAGAATACTGAAGATTTGCTGAATGCGATCGGCCTGTCAGGATTTCTAGCCACCTCTGAACTCCAGTTTGTGCAGAGACTCTGTAATTGTGACTGGATAGCAATCTGCCTGGTATAGTGGAATTTCTTACATTTAAATGTGCTGTGTGTGCTGTTAGTGGGTCATGATTTGGTTCCCCACTGTGTGTTGAACTGTGTTCTGCTCGCTGCTGGCGTGATAGATACCAATCTTCCTGGTATAGTGGAATTTCTTACATGTAAATGTGCTGTGTGCTGTTAGTGGGTAGTGATTTGGTTCACCACTGTGTGTTGAACTGTGTTCTGCTGCTGGAGGCTGCATCCAGCTCCAATGGACTGAATCTGAGTTAATTGCCATTTTGCCTGGGCCTTGCCCCACTGGCCCAGCCAGACAACCATTGCATGGAGAAAGCCATCGGCCAAGAGACACCTGCCTGGGGATCAGCCCCGCTCAATGCTTGAACAGGACAGCGCCTCAGTGATTCGTGTGGACCTTGCTTCTTCTGGCACACCAGCTCAAAACCTGCAGTCTCAGTTTTGTCCTGCCTGTGTCCTGTATTGGGTTTCATGAGTAAACATCAGAGTAGCTCCCTGCAACAACAGCTAAATCTGAAGTGTTGTCATCTGATTGTCTTGTTGCTTTTCTTTCACGAACTGAGCCCTCCAGTTCCGGATTACAAGTAGTTTGTGTTGTGCATGTTGCTTTCTTCCATCCAGGCTAACCAGCTGTAACATTCCTGGCTAGCCCCATTTTCCTACCTGGGTACCCAGAGGTGTGACTGTATGGGACTTAAAGCACATGTGTAACTGTTTGATTAATATAGCCTTTAAGCCAATCATCCTGGTTAAGCACCTTCCTTGTTCAAGTCCCTGAATAAATCAGATCTGACGTTTTTACTGCATTTAACCTGATTGTGGTTCCAGTTTGCACCAAGAGTACTGTACTGTTGCTATTTACTGTGCATAAACTTGTTTTACAGGGGTACCTAGAATTCGGTCAGAGAATCAGCCCTGGTGGTAAGTGCAAACAGTGTGGGTACTGGTATGGTGTACAAAGGGGTACTGTGAAAATGATTACGTATATTACTCAGGCCACTAGACAGAAAGAGGGAGGTTACAGTGTCCGAGGGCTGTGCCCATTTTCATTTGACCTACCAACCCTGACCTCCGGGTGAAGGCACCCGTTTCAGAACTCAGGCCCCTTAACCTGCTGCTAGCCGTGTAGGCGAGTGGTAGTAATCTGGGATAACTTCACTTAGGGATTACACATGCTTACACACTGTATTCCAAAGTGTTACTAAAGTGCTATACAGCACAAACAGTAGTCAGACATGACAGTGTAGGGTCTGTATAGAAATAAGAAGAATTAGGGAGAACTAAGAAATATATATATATATATATATATATTTTTTTTTTTTTGTGCAGCTGGAGGCAGGAGCTGACAGCAGAATTTAAATAGCAGAATAGGGAAGAAGTTGGCTGAGGTATGGCAGGAGGAGGAAAAGTTGGCAGAAGGACAGCAGCAGGAGTGGCTACTAAACTACTGAACAGAGGAACATCATAGAGTGCGGCTAATCCAGCCAGGAGGGTAAGACAGTTGACCAGCACTTGCTGCATCTTCTGTTCCATGGGCACTATTCAATGGGTTAGATCCTGAATTTCTCCTAGAGGAGCTGTGCCACAGCTGATGCTACATGAGCAGTAAGAACAGCCCACCTGCACCCCAACCATGAGTCATACTACATGTCCCAGCACCCATCTCCCCTCAAATGTTCAGATTGTCTTTTGCATTTACCCTCTTTCTGCACCATAGCACCTCAGTAGGACTGGAAGGAGGAGTAGCACCAACAGTACCAGCTGCACCTCACTCCACCTCTGCCTTATTAAGCTGTGCTTCCTGTTTCTAACTGTGCTTTAGTTTGAGGTAGGTATGTTGCCCACAGGTCTCCAGATGGGTGCCATTTTCCCAGGCCTCACAATACTTCTGCATGGTGTGCAGGTGGCCACACTGTTATCGGCCAGGTCAATGCCCCCAGATCAGGGACTTTGCGCCTACTAAATAATAATAATAATAATATAATAATAATAATAAAATGTATTTAATTTAGCGCCTTTCAAATTTTCTACCTAGGAAAAGGCCAGAGCTGGTTCAATCTATTGCAATCGAGATTGCTGGTTTGACCTGTTGTGTGAGGAGGGCCACAGGTTTGACTGGTTGTGATTGGAGGGGTGCTGCTTCCTCCAGCACCCTCCTTCTTTTGCCTTGCAGCTGCCCTTCCTCCTGCTGGTGCTTCTGCTACTACGGTGGTGCCCACTGCAGACATTCCAAATGGGATGGGGGTGAATGTATGAATATTTTTATCAAGACAGAGTAACACAAACAAAATCAATTTAGAATAGATGAGAAAAGGCAAAAATCAAATTACAAAGATTTACTAAAGAAAGATTTTCAGAAAAGAGGAAACAAAGATGGGAAAATGCAGCTAAAAAGTTGAATAACTCTATCTGTCTGTATGTCTGTCTATCTGTCTGCCTGTCTGTCTGTGTGTGTGTGTATATATATATATATATATATATATATATATATATAATGGCGTAATCGCACCACTATAGTTAGGAGTTAGTGGCCAGTTACATACTAAAGTCAAAAGTTTGGACGTTAATAACTTTGGACCCATTCAATGTATTTGCCTGAAATTTGGTACTGTACATACATTGGGCATACTAGATCTCTTGATTTGTCTAATTGTGTTTTGATCGGAGTGCTGGTCTTTGTGTACAAAAGCACTGAAAAATGAAAAATTATCCATTTTGGAGGCACCTTTGGCATTCTTAATGTGGTCCTACGGCTGTTGTGTGGTGTGCCACTCTGCGAGATAGCTCATTTGAAAGAGCTTTGTTGCCAACCATGCTGCTTTTTGTTTGGTGAGAAAATATTAAGGCATTTAAAAGTTATGGCACTTTTAAGTTCCCATTATAAGTCAATGGGAAAATTTATATGTATATCTTGCGAGCAAAGAATGAGGGTTCCTAGCCATCTCGTCCCGCCTACGGTCAAAATTTGCAGCCTTGTGGTTCAAGAATCTTTGTTCCCAAGGAATTTCAAAAATTCTTTGACTGCAGGTCCGCCATCTTATTTTCAGTTTTCCAATCGCTACAAACACAAATATCTCAGCTCGGGTCACTTCTGAGTAAAACTTGATGCGTTTTACTCAGGGGACCCCGATCTATTGAGCAATGGCTTTGGTTCCATCAAATCGGTCCAAAAATAGAGTTATTAGCTTTTAAATTCTTTGTTGTGCTCGCTAACAATCTTTGATCATGAAGCCGACAAATTCTTTGATGCGAGAATCTTTGATCGCGATCCTGCATCATGACGAGAGACGAGATGGCCAGATTTCTAAATGAATTTGTGTAGCCCAGGGTGCCCTACAATGTTAAATTATGGTGGATTTTGGTCAAGGGTTTCAATGTAGCCCCATCTGCGTAAGAAAAATAATGTACTAATTATCCCTGGTAGTCTAGTGGCCACCCCCATCACAATAAAATATTAACATCCCTGGTAGTCTAGTGGCCTCCCAATAAAAGATATAATGCTATGTAGTGCCCTGGTAGTCTTTTTTTTTTTTTTAGTATTTATCCCTCCTACTGCCCCTCTCACCACTCAATCGGACTTTCTCTGTTGCGCTATCCTTCTTCACACTGGAGTCTGCCCTAGAGCACCTGGTCCATATATATCCTTGATTGCGGATTACCCCGGTGGCGTGGAGAACCCCTACTCCCCGACCATTGATTATGGACACACTGTGCAGCAGAGTCTGCCCGATGAACCGAGGGCATGCGGTGAGGAGTCGTCACTTAAGCGAGGAGAGAGGTTGATTTTCCTCTGTTTTCTTCCCCCAGCGCCGGCCTGCAGTGAGGGCCAATGAGCAAGGAGATGCGATGAGACACCTCCTGCTCGCCCCTGCAACGTCTGCCCCGGATCACGCTGCTACCTCCCTCTACGCACCTACCTCCTAAGCTCCGACAGGCGGTATTGCGGTGGGAAGCTTCAGAGTTGACCCCCAGGGAAGGAGAGTAGCCGTCGGGACTCAATCCTTCTCTTCCCTGGCTGACCCCGGCAGTCCGTGCTTGTTCCCGAACACGGGTCACCGGCGTGGTGCAGGTGGGCGTCCAGCGCCTCAGCCCTCAGTGCCACTGGGCTGAGCATGCCCTGGTAGTCTAGTGACCCCCACCCATATGTTGTTCACATCCCTGGTAGTCTAGTGCCCCCAGAGCTACATAGTATTATTATAAATAAATGTTTGTGTCCCTGGTGTCTAGCACCCCCAGCATAATGAAATAAATAATGATTTCTATTACCTGGTAGTCTACTTCCCCCACCCACCCATCTTATGAGCCTACCCAGCATCCCCACCTTCGCCAGCCGGCAAATGGAAACAACCCACCTCTCACCTCCACGGCGGCTGCGACTGTCTGCATTACAAGCGGTAATACAAGGGCACTCTGAAAATATTTATGAGCACCTCTTTGCATTATCGCACCGTAATGCTGAACAGTCAGTCAGATGGCCGTGGAGGTGAGAGGTGGGCTATGCCAATCTTTCGGCTGGCAAAGGGTGGGAGGGTGCTGGGTGGCTAGAATGGATGGGTGGGGGCCACAAGACTACAAGGTAATAAAATCATTATTTATTTCATTATGCTGAGAGATAGACTACCAGGGATATAAACATGTTTTTTATAATAATACTATACAGCTCGGGGGCCACTAGACTACCAGGGATGTGAAAAAATACAGGGGTGGGGAGCACTAGACTACCAGGGAACTACATAGCATTATATATTTTATTGGGGGCTACTAGACTACCAGGGATGTTAATATTTTATTGTGATGGGGGCCACTAGACTACCAGGGATAATTAGTACATTATTTTCTTATGCAGATGGGGCTGTGAAGCCCCTGAATAAAAACCCACCATAATTCAACACTGTAGGTCACCCTAGGCTACACAAATTCATTAGAAATGTGGCCATCTCATCCCTCACTCTTTAATAAGTGAGTGAGCAATTTCTTTGATCGTGAGCATGCAAATACTCTGACTGCGAGATTCTTTGATGCAATCATGCACCACAAGTGAGGCCGAGATGGCCAGATGAAAAAATCAATTTACTGAGTCTAGGGGTGTGCTAGAAAGAGAAATGAGGTGGGTTTTACTCAGGGCTTCGTTCTGATGAACCATGGTGGTGATTTACCACATTCTGTTTATTTTTAGATTTTCAACAGTTTAAATTCTTTGATCATGACCCTGCAAATTCTTTGATCGTGAGATTCTTTGATCGCGATTGTGAGTGAGGACGAGATGGCCCAAATAAAAATCAATTTTCTCAGACCAGGGTGTCGTAGGAAGTCAAATGAGGTGGGTTTTACTCAGGGGCTTCGTTCTGTCGAACCATGGTGGTGGTTTACCATAATTCCTTCAATTTTTGATTTATAAGGTTTAAAATCTTTGTTCATGAGCCTGCAAATTCTTTGATAGTGAGCCTGCAAATTCTTTGATCGTGAGATTCTTTGATCGCCATCTTTGATCACGAGGGAGGGACAAGATGGCCAGATGTTTTATAATTTACTACATAGGAAATTTTAGTAATCTTTCATATTGCATATCTTGGAAGGGTTTGACCTTTTGACTTCAAATTTGGAGGAAGAAAGGCAATACCCACAGATGTAGCTTTTAGTGGTTTGGTCAAGAAATAGTACAGGGCAGGAAATTCACGGCACTACAAATTTAACATTTTCCCATAGGATAACATTGTGGCGTTTGCCTCATTACAGAATTCTTTGCACTGCTTCAAAATAACGGTTTGGTTGTTTGGGCTGAAATTTGGAGGAAAGAAAACGACATCTCACAGATGTGCCTTTTGGTGGTTGAGTAAAATAATATTACGAACTTAAAGCCAGTGCACTCTGAGTTGACACTTTTTGCCATAGGATAACCGTTGTGTCTTTCAGGGCCCACATCTAGGAAGCGGTCACGGGAATACGGACTTTTCGTCAAAAATTGCTTAGCCCCAAATGGAAACTAAGCATAAAACTAGCCAGGAAAGTAATAATTCATACAAAATTTTAATTTTTTTCTATGTCGACTGGTTCCTGAGATATAATCAATTTAGTATTCCAAGTGTAATTTTCTGCTCCGAAGTCAATTATAATGCGCACATTCTTTGTTTTCAATGTGTTTTCAATGCAGTTTTTGGGGAAAAAAGGTGTGCCCTTTTGTTACTGTGTCAGTTAAGCGTTTCAGTTAACGCTTCTGTTACTGTTAGCATCACCGTTCCATCTATGCCACCATATGCGTTTCAGTTTGCGTTTTCATTTGCACTTGCGTTTACATTTTGTTTGCGTTATTGTTGCTGTTACCATTACCATTTGCATTTGCAATTGTGGTACGTGCCTGTGCACATTACAGTTCGTTTTTGTATGTGCTTGTGTTTCTGTTTCTGTTAGCTTTATTGTTGCTGTTACTGTTACCATTTACGTTTACAATTGCGGTACCATGACCTTGCATGTAATGGTTTGCGTTTCCATATCGTTTGCATTTCTGTTTCTGTTAGCTTTATTGTTGTATTACCATAACCATTTGAGTTTACAATTGTGGTTCCGTGAGTGTGTGCGTTACGGTTTGCATTTTCATATGCACTTGCGTTCTGTTTACTTTAGCATTATTGTTGCTGTTACTGTTACCATTTGCATCTACAATTGCTGTACCGTGAATGTGTGTGTGTTACCAGTTCGTTTTGTATGCACTTCTGTTTGATGTCTCCGTTTATGTAACTGTTCGATTTTGTGTCACTTTCTGCTTGCATTTCTATTATTCTTTGTGTTTCCATTTACATTTGTGTCACCATGTGCATAAGCCTTTGTGCTTGTGGTTCCGTTGCATTTACTGTTACTATAGTCACACAAAATCACATTCGGGTCCATGCTCCCACCAACTTGTGCAACTTTCCACTTTTCTATTCTTTCTTAAAAAGTTTTTAAATTCTATGCAAAAACTTTGTTAGTACATCAGTTAAGGTTCTTCTACAGTGACAAAGTGAGGAAATTCGACATTGAGGGTTCCCACCCTTGCCCCACCACCCACCCCCACCAACTGGCATCGGAGGTGCGTTGAGATCGTCAGTCCTAACTCTCACCCCATTCTCACCACTGCCCACCTCAGCTTGTTTACACTGGGATGGGGTGAGAGTTAGACCGGCGACTTCGAACCACCCAATGCCTGTTGGTGAGGGTGAGAGTGAGAAATGAGCAAGCTGTCTTTGTCACTGTAGAAGAACCCCCAACTGATGATTAATGAAGTTTTTTGCATAGAATTTATATATATACATATATACATTTAATCAAAAGAAACTACTAAAGTCTACACATACTGGTAATCAAATGTGGATATCCGGCTGGCTAAAAGCCTCTAAAAGCCCAGATGAATTCACCTAAAAGAAAAACAACCGAGCAGCAGATCAGTTTACCACAATCTGCTCCCAGAACTGAAAACCAAAATGAACCCTTAAACTCGAGAGATGGCTGTACAGTACCATCTAATCTACAGTCAGACTTATTTAATGAGAGCTTCCTTCTAAGAGTCTCTTCCCAAACTTTGCTTGACTTTAAATTAAAGCAAAGTTTATAGTAAGATTTACCTGCAAAGTTCAAGGGTGAAGTGGCTGCTAAGAGGTCACAAGTTAACCCAGAAAGTGGAGAAACTATGGCCAAGAATTTGTCGGCTTTGCCTGAACTCCACGTGAGAATTTAAACATCACAGCTTCACTACTTATGACTCAAAGGCACAGACTGATGCACAAGAAAAGTCCAAGCAAATAGGAAAATATACCTAGCTATTGTGTGTGTGTCAAACACTTTACCTGCTCATTTATGTAGTGGAGTCGGATTCAGGATTGACCACAAACCTCTTTTATCCATATTTAGTTTCCTCTTGTTATTGCTACACCAAGAATACAGAGATTACTGCTGACAATATTGCCAGTTCACAAACAGAAGTACAAGCCAGGCAATGAGATGCATGTGGCAGATGTGATTCTAAGGCGTACTTTCAGATTTAAACCTAGATCTGAATACTGATCACAAACTCAACAGACATGTGCACAGTGTAGTAAACAATCTATCCATGAGAGGAAAAATTAACTGGCATTATACTGGAGAAAGCAAAATTTCAGAGCCTATGGTGATAAAAACAGTAGATGGACAGAAACAAGAAAATAAACTCCAGTAGTTACTCTTGATTAGTGGAACATCCACAGTGACATATGTGAAGGGATGATCTACTAATGAAAAATGACAAAATGATAATGCCATTTTCATTAGAGATGAGATACTGAAAAAGATACATACAGGACCACTGGGAATAAAGAAATGTAAACGACATACAATAGACATCACGTACAGTACACAGAAGAAGCACCTTATTAGGCAGAGGGGATATTCTGTTGGGCCCTATAGATTAAGCAGGCCGGGAATGTATCACATGCACATACATGGGCTGCCTCAGCCCGCATCTGCAGAGCCACATGCACCATGGGTGATTCACTACATCACTGCCTCGATCCTGGCCTCCCCTACATGTGGCAGCACAGAGATGTCAGGGGCATTGTGGGGTGCCTGGTGAGCCATGGCAGCCATCCGATAGGATGCCCTGCCTGATGGTGGACAGAGTCCCCTTCTCCATGTAGAACAGGGTATTATGGGATATGGTCGGCCTCCTAAGCCCAACGTATCCCTTGGTGGTCAGACCAGACAAACTAATTGGTGCCACCATCCTCCAGCCTTCACAGTATGATCTGAGGACAAGGTTGCAGAATAGAGGTTGAATATGCCCTTGCTGATTGATAGTACAGCTAGTGGGTGAGGAATGCATGGCATACAGGAGGGTCCCTGCCCACATAGCCTGCACCTCCTTTACCGGCATGCAACACCACAGAGTTTGTTTCACGCATGGCATACAGCCATGCTCCAACCCCAGCCCTCTTCTGGCCACTCCCCATCTGCTCATCTGTATTGTTACATGGACAGACAGGTGATCAGATGCGATAAGGCACATGTCCCTTACTGCGAATGCTGCAGAGGTCCGATGGGTCATACAGTATGTGACAGTGCAGTTACAAATATGCAGTGCATAGGCTTCATGCAAGGGCTCAATGAATGGAAATGAGGATTTAGTAGTTGGTTTGCACAATATGCCGGTGAAAACTCTACCTTATCACTAGCTAGACATTGGTCATGATCTGCAGCATCTATTATAAATTTATAGCATTCTTATCTCACATATATGTCTAGTTATAGTGTATTATTTGTATATATTTATTATAAATGTCACGGTTTATTTTGGATCGTTGAAACTAACTGACGGTGTAAAGCTGACATCATGCTGTGAAACATATTAAGGACCTCATTCTAAGTGAGCCTGTGGCTCAACTGAGTGTACATATCCCTGTTCATTATGAAATGAATAAAACTATTTTACAACTACTAGTAGTTGTAGATTATGGCTCGATTTTAAAAGAGCCCTGCGTAGCGCAAGTTGCGCAACTCTAGGGCTGTGGTGAACTCTGGGTGCATCAGGGACCCTGCACCCAATTTTATAAAGGGGTCCCTCCGGCAAAGGCCCAGGAGTTGTTACAGTGGCAGGCTTGTGCCAAACATTTGGTGTACCTGTGGGGATTGATGCAGGATTCAGCCCCTTGCCCATTGCAAAAGTAGAGGGCCACAAGGGTGGGGGTGAATATGCATGCCAGGAATGTCAGTGGCTCAGCAGGCTAGCACACTCGCCTCTGAGGCTGGGAGATCAGAGGGTTGTCAGAGGGCTGTGGGTTCAACCCCACACCTGGCACTTAGCTTAATATCCCAATACTGACACTGTAGTGCAGCATGAGGGGGTGCTGCACTTCTAAGGGTGCCATCTTTCGGATGAGATGTTAAACTGAGGTCCCATCTGCCTGTTCTGTTGGTAGTTCAGGTGGATGTTAAAGAGCCCAGCACTTATTGAAAAAGTAAGGAATTTCCTGGTGTCCTAGCCAAATTTCCCCATTCGCTGGAAATACTGTACCACCAACAGCTTAACCTGGTTCAAGGTCAGTTGGTACTCATCTGTGTGAAGGGCTCAGGGGGAGGGCAGCTGCAAGTGGGGTGCTAGCTGCACATTTTAACAGACTTAATAGACTGTGTGGCCTGTTTCTGCTGACAAGTAGTGAAGTAAGTAAGGAGGGGCAGAAGGAGCATGGGGGTGCCCTAGAGGCACTCGGGAGACAGAAGAAATTACAAGGTTGTGATGTGGCATCCAGCAGGAGTGCCATTTGCAAAGACACACAGCTGACTGGATGGGACCACTTTGTGGGAGTTGGCAGAGACAGACAGACAGTGACATGGCCCCAGGTGGGCACAGCTCTAGCACCTGCCCCATGCAACAACTCCCTACCCTATAGGCGGGAGGTAGCCTGCAACAACGTGGGGGGCACTAGGGGACTGTTGCAGTGCCTGGAGGCATTCCCTCCAATACTAGCAGCTCTGAACTTGCAGCCACAGCTTCTCAGCTACAGGGCTGGGATTTGTTGCACCTATGGAGCAGGTGCCAGGGCTGTGCCCACCTGGGGCCATGTCACTGTCCATCCCTACCAAGCCCCATGGGCGGTCCCATCCAATCGCTGTATGTCTTTGCAAATGGCTCCCCTGCCAGATGCCACATCACAATCCTGTCATTGCTGCTGTCTCCCAATGCCCCAAGGCACCCTCTGTGCTCCTTCTCCCCCAGCCACCTACTTTCAGGTCTCCCAATCGCCACAGTGTCTGGCAGTGGGACATGGCCCTTAGACCACCTCTTGGCTGGTCTAACCTGATGCCCCTGTTGTATCCATAGCAGGGCTTCCAAAATACATTTTATTTATTTTTATTACGTTTTTATTTACTTATTTAAATGTTTCACAAGGAAAGACATACTGAGCTAATTGCTCATTTCCTGATGCATCCTGGGGGCAGAGGTGGGACAGATACAATAAAAACAATGGATTAATCAATGAAACAATAATGAACATCATTATACAATAATACACAGCATAACAGTATAAAACAATAGATTAAACAGTGATACAATAATGCACAACATTATACAATAATACACAGCATCATAAGGGGTATAGAATTTACAGGAATAGAAACCCCAGGAGTGTAGGAGTAAGAGGCACTTTCACGACTGATTAATCTCAGAACTCAAAGGACAGGACAGCAGAAATGTGTCATATGGAATAGGTGGAGGAACAATAAGGTAGGAAAAAATGGAAAGTAGCGAACTGTTGGGAAGAAAGGGGAGGTTAGGGAGGAAAGATGGGGAAAAAAGAGGAGGGTAGGAGCTGAGAATGCCAATGGTAAGAAAGAAAATGTGAAGGGTGAAGACGGAGAGTGGGGAAGGGAGGGTGAAGAGGGAAATGAAGAGAGGTTGGGGTTGAGAGGAGTGTGAGTGGGAGTGCTGGTAGCGATCAAGAGGTTGAGGGACAGGGAGACAGAGGTAGGGGAGAAAGGCAGGGAGTAGGAGGAAATTAGGAGGGATGGAAGAAAGTGAGGCCAGGGCTTTGTTGAAGGGCAATTGCAGGAAGGAGCAGTGTGGATTTGGACAAAGGAGGAGAGTTAGCATTTGGAGGAAGCAGAGCGAATGCTTAGGGAGAGAGTTCAGAGATAAGGAAAGCGAAAGGAGAAGGCAGCCTGGCCAGCTAGGGTTGTGTGAGGGGGAGCTTGTGGGAACAAAAGCCTGTATTACGGAGGGAGTAAGAGGAGGGGCAGAGGGAGAGTATTGAGATGAGGTAGGGGAGTGAAGCCAGCCAAAATTTGGAAATGAAAGAGGTACAGTGGGTTAGCGATGATTTTCCAGGGATGGGTGGGAGAGATCAGCGTACAAAGAACAGTGATGAGTGTGTAACCCCCAAATTGGGGACTTACCTTAAGCATCTCCCTGGGCCATAATGCCCACTGTCAGGCAGACGTCCTGCAAGGATGATAAATCCATGGTTGTTGGTATCCTTCTATTGATTTGCATGAGAGCGCCATGATGTGTCTCCGTGCTGTCCCTTTAAGTGCCACAGCCAGTGTGTATACTGTAAATAGCCTGGGCTGGGTCTAAATGTTCTAAAGCCTCATGACCAGCCAGGTATTATCATAATTTGCCCCTCTGCTGTCGCTAATAAGGCAGAAGGGCCCTGCCTGGTACTGTAAATATTTGCTTCTAATAAATAGCTGTCTTTAAGATATAGATTGTTGTTTTACCTGCCTTATTGCAGCATGTATTTTCGATGAAAGCCGCTATGTTTTGGATCAGGACTTTCCAGTTTGGACCAATTGGGACACAGGGGACCTCAAGGGTCCTAGCTCTGGTGCCTTATGGGAAAAACTATGAACTCTAGTGTTTTGGTGCCTAGAAGAACCAACAGGAACACAAGATAGTGACTGACTGCTCCTTCAGCCAATGAAATTTCAGAAAGAACAGACTGGTCCGAAAACTGTTTTCAAACAGGAGAAGTGCAGCTTGAGCTCTTGAACTGAGAGAGCTTCTGTGTGGAGTTCATCCCGAGACTCTGTGGAGCAAGAAACTTGTAGCTCTGCAGGGGTCCAGCCTGAGAAGGCCTAGTTTTCCTCTGGTGTGCATCATGCGATCCCAAAGGAAATCAATCTACAAGAACTGCCTGCTGCAGATTTAGAGTTTGCTCAGTGAAGTGTCTGACATTGTCAAAAGCGGAAGAGGAATTGGTGAGTTTGATGTTTCTTCAAATAAACATGTTGAATGCTTACTGTGGATCAAGGCCTACCATCCAGGGACTCCTGATTGCCAGAGAGGAGCCCACCTTTACCAGTGACCAAATGTCTACCAGCTGGAGGGGTCACCAGCAGTTAAACTAGATTTTGCCAGAGATACTCTGTTGAATTAGGGCCCATGTCCATCCGGCCCATGTCATCTGTTCTTGTGCCAGCTAAAGTTTTACAGCGAGAGACCTGCTTTTGGGGGATCCAGCCCTGCACAGGAAATTATTGCAGGTTATGGCCAATCTACAGGGAAAGGCCATGAAGTGGAGGTGAGTCATGATGGCCCTGTTTCCGTAGCAGCAAATTTCAGCATCAGGTCTTCATTTGGCATATCATCTGAAATCATCTGATACAGTGAGAAAATTCAGGGTAGCTCCCTGCAACAAATATTTCGATCATCTTTTGGTATCATCTGATTGCTTTCAGTTTAATTTTATGGGCTTCAATAGACTATGCCAGCCTGCCACGGATTGAACATACAAACACAAGAAACACCAGCAGAAGCAAGCTTTACAGTCTATTGAGTCTGCTCAATTGTGCAGCTAGCCCTCAACCTGTAGCCGCCCCACCTTCCCCACCCCCTTCATCATAATCCCTCCCTCACCCTATCCCAACTCCTCTTAAAGCCACCCACCATTCTACAGGACACCACCCCTCAGGCAAAGCATTCCACATGTCTACAACCCTTTCTGTGAAGAAGTGCTTCCAGATTTCCTCCTGAATCTTCCACCTCCAACCTCAACTGATGCCCTCTTGTATCCCTCCCTCTTATAAGCTTGAAAATCCCTTCTGTGTTAACCTTATTTATCCCTTGAGGTATTTAAATGTTTCTATCTATACCCTATCTCTCCTTTCATCCAGGGAGTACATGTTCAGCTCTGCTAATCTCTCCTCATATGACTTCCTTCAAATCCCTGGATCATCTTTGTCACCCTATGATGCACCCTTCCAATAACTTGATGTCCTTCTTCATGAACGTGGCACCAGTACTGCAAGCAGTACTCCAGGTGAGTCCTGACCAGAGTCCTATACAGGGGAAGGATCACCTCCTATTTCTGTGGAAGATTCCCTAGCTATACACCTAGCATCCTATTGGCCTTTGCCACCACCTTCCTGCACTGAGCCAAGTTGTTCATGCTGCTTGTTATAATCATTCCCAGATCCTTTCTTCTACACTACTTTCCAGCTGTACCTCTCCCAGCTGATAGCTCCTCCTCTAGTTCCTAGCTCTGATGTGCAGCACCTTGCACTCTGCCATTGAACCCCAGCTGCCAAGTTACTGACCACCCTGTAGTTTGTCCAGGTCCTCACAGCCCCATCCAGCCTTTGATGGCATCTACCATAGCTCCCATCTTCAGACGTCCGTGGAACTGACTGATCCTACTCCGACCCCGTGAGATATCAACTATGAATATCCCAAACAGCACTGGTCCCAGCACCAACCCCTGTGGCACCCCACTAGTCACTTCCTTTGAGATGAGAGCTCCCCCACCACCCTCTGCTGCCTTCCAATCAGCCAGTTCGCAATCCAATTTACCATCTTTGTTCCCACCCTATGTAGTCCACCTCCACCCACCAACCTCCCATGGGGCACAGAATCAAAGACTCGTTGAAGTCCCCAGGTACAGGACATCCACTGCATGGCCCTTGTCCAGTTCTCTGGTCACATAGTCATAATAACCAATTAGATTTGTCTGGCAGGATCTGCCGGACAAACAAAAAACAGTTCCATGTTCAGCTGTGCTAGCACTAAGAGCTTCAACTGTCACACACAAAAAAAAGCACTGCACCAGCCACCAGCATTAATTGCAAAAGTTTTTACTCACACTAGAGAATAGATAAAAACGTTGGAAATGCCACACAGGACAAACAAAATATTCACTCCACTCTGGCCCAACAGGTTACCGCATGCACGCTTCCTCAGGATCTGCCGGAGACAATCCCATGTTGATGACCATACTGGAGACCACTGACCTCCAAGAAGGTCACCAGCCACTCCTTTAGGATTTTCACCATGAGCTTTTCCACAATTGATGTGAGGCTCACTGGCCTGTAGTTGCCAGCTCATCCCAGGGGCCACTTCTGTGGATGGGCACCATGGGCCATCCTCCTGTCCTGTGGCATGCTTCCTGTGTCAGGGAGGTATTGAACAGGTCAGTCAGTAGCCCGTAGTCTCGCCAGTTCCCTGAGTACCCTAGGGTGGATACCTTCTGGTCCTTGTGCTTTGTCCACCCTTAATGCCCTCAGTCCTTCCAGAACCTTTTTCTCCATAAATCCCTATGTCAGTAACCCCTTCCCCCCACTACCCATCCTGCCCCCAGAGTATCTGCCCCTTTCTCCTCCATAAACACAGAGCAGAAGTATTCATTTAATTCCTCTGCCTGTTCCCCCTCTTTCCACCACTCTCCATCCTTCCTAATCCTCACAATCTGGTCTTTGTTCTTCCTTCTTTCTCTAATGTATCTGAAGAGTCATTTTCTCTGTCCCTAATACCCTGTGCCAGTCTAAGTTCTCTTGAGGCCTTGGCCACTCTGACTAGCCTGGTAACTTCCCTTGACGTCTTTGAATACTCTTCCTTCTCAACACCCCTCCCCTCCCCCAATTGCTTGAGGTTTCCAAAATGCCATTCTCTTGTCCCTTACTGCCTCCACAACCTTCTGAGTCAACCAACTTGGCTTCTTTACCCTTCCTCTTACTCTGTGCCTTTGTACCCACCCCAGTGGCCTCTGTTCGACCCTTTTAATAATTTCCACTTTTGACTAGCATCCATGTCCTGCGAATGCCTGCCAAATGCTTATTCAAAATCTCCCATTCTACTAAAGTCTGCCCCTTAAAATCAGTCACCCTTGTTTCTGTACCCCCTGTTGCCCTACTCAAATTGGGGGCAGAGTGGCTACATGTGCATCTGGGGCACACAACTACTCCGCACCCTCGTCCCCCATGTGGGATGCACTAAGGTGGGGGCGCTCACACATATGCACCGATTCTTTGACTGCACAAGGAGCAACGTGCCAGGGGTGGGCAAGGGACGAGCCAGCACAACACACCATGCACTAAGGCACGAAAAGGCCATGTGAGGGATGAAAGCACAGGGCATGCCATGGAGACTCCTGCCATAAACCCCACGCACTCCCATGCACACCCGCAGGACAGGACGAACAGCCCACTGACCCTCCGGGACCACAGAATACAGCCACCAGATGCCACCCACCTCAGCACACAGCAGTGAGTGTGGCGGCCCCCAACACCTGTACCCCTCCAGGGGCACCGGCACAAAGGGCTGCCGCCACCTCCCCAGGAATGCATGTCAATGCCCCTCCCGCTACCGACATAATTCTTCCCCTCTGCCCGCAGGCATGCCCCCATCCCACCACACTGCTTCAGTGCCATTAGACAGGGCGGTGGCATTGCCCTCCTACCACCGCAGCCGCTGGCCCTCGAACATCCATGGGGCATGCTGCCAATGCGCCCACCCATGTAAGGGATCCACTGTTGACCCATGCGGGCATCCGATTGGATGCCCGGCTGGCTCCGACTCCGCCTGCGCCCACCCTGCATGGACCTGCGTGCGGGGGTGGGACCACAGACAGGTGGCCGGCAGTGGCGAATGCTGCCGGTCTGCACCTGTCCACAGGTGGACAGCTGGTGCACGTGGGTATGTGTCTTTGACATGTAACTTGCGCCCATTAGTGCACAGGGTCCATTAGCGTGAACCACACCGGGTGGGTCTCTCCTTGCCAGAGGGTCCTCCACCTGTAGATCCTTACAGCCTTCACATTTGAAAGTACCTGGTCCAGAATCCTATCCAGTCTAGCAGGCTCATGCACCAACTGCTCAGGAAGCTGTCCTGAAATGCCTCTAGCAAGACCTGCTCCCTCTCCTTTTCGTGGTGACTGGGTACTCCACTCCACACGAGGTAGGTTGAAGTCCCCACTACCACAGTGCTCCCCTTCCTACAGACTCTTTTGATTTGCTTAGCTAGCTCTCTGTACAGGTCCCTCTTGTGCTGGAGGTCTATATACTGTCCCCATCCTCAGTGTCCTACCTCTCAAGTTCTGAAGCTGCATCCATAGTGCCTCTGTTCTACCTTCCTCCCTCCACACTTGTACACCTTATCCCTTCCCATACATAGATTGTCATGCTCCCCTCCCTTTAGCCCTATACTTCCTGAATATTTTTACCATGGGATCATCATTTCCCAGTCCAGGCACTGGGTAGCCATTTCCATGATGGCCGCAATGTCTACCCTCCTCACTGCCAAGAGAGCCTGCAACTCAGCTAATTTATTACCTCTTACCTATACAAATAATTTACTTTGCTTTGTACTATTTATGTTGATTGCTTCTTTTCATCAAGGCCCAACAACAGCTGCAACCTCGGCATCGATTCTTGCCAGCCAGCATTACATTTCTTGGTAACCAGTAGTTGCAAGACTGTTAACAAAGGGACTAAATTAATTGTATGTTAAATATCTTGGCCAAATGCAGAACAGAAATCATTTGCCTAGGTCTGCTCCCTCCTTGTTCACGCCCTTTAATAAACTTGATTCGCTGTGTTACTTTGAACCAGCTTGTGAGCATATTACTTGGCTGAAAGTGATAGGCTGTATAATGGATGTGTTGAAAGTGCATGATGTATTGTTAAACTGTCTTTATGGGGGTTTCAGGGTGCATACCAGGACCAGAGACTCTGCTGGTAAGTGTGACAGCCGTGAGCATATTATTAATGCTTATTGCAAATTGCATATTGAATACTGTTTATGGTCACTGTCAACTCCTAGTTAATTGGTCACTAGGTGGGATTGTGGGAGGTTATAGCTTCCAGAGGGCAATACTAGTCTAGCTAGATATCCACACAACCGTACTCTGGGAGAAGGCACCAAACTATTGTGTTTACTAAGGTAGGACACTCTGGTACTTGGCAGTTTTGAACCCAGGCTGCTCAACCTGTTGTTAGGAAGGCAGACAGGGATAGTAGCCCTTGGAATAGTGACACCTAGGGGTTACAAGTGTAGGAGTAGGCCATCCAGGGCAACATGGCAGAAGGAGTGAAAGAGGGGGTCCAGTCTAGCCAGGGTGGATTTTGGGGCAGACATTATGAACAATGTCGCCATAGTCAAAAATGGGGAGGATCATATTTTTTGTATTCTCTTTCTACCGCCTGCAACCTCGGACATTTCTCAGAGAGCCACTCTCAACCTGGCATTTTTCTGCCCACCTGAAACCTCCCTGGCCCAACAGAGTATATTAAGACACCCCACCTCCCCGGACCTCGGCCGACACCCCAGATCTAAGCCCCTGGGGCAGGACCACCCACTCCTTAGCTGGGTGACCGTTCTATAATCTAACAGCTGGGTCTGGAGGAGACGTGAGGGCTCAGGATGATGGCCCAAGGAAAGTCCAGTGTTGGGCGTAAGGTTTTGCGGTTCCTGTAGAGCCTCCGTCGCCTTCCCGAGGAGCAGGGCTTTTCTTTAAGTCCCTCCCCATAGGCTCAGACGTGAAATGTGTCCAGCGCAGGCACGCACTTCTGTGTGCACCCACAGGACCGCCACCACAGCCAATTCCATGGTTGCTGGATAGTGAGCATGCTGTGCCCCAGCCACTGCCAGGAGCCACCAGAGCCTGGGATCAATACCCTCCCTCCCAGAACAGGAGGCAGTCTTCCAGATGCTCGATCCTGTCCTCCTTGCCAACCCCTGGAGACTCAAGCTTGTTCCCAAACCCAGGTCACCAATGTGGTGTGAGTGTGGCATCCAGCGCCTCAACCCTCAGTGCCACTGGGCCAGCTGGGAGGATCATCTTAACAATGATATCTCAGCAGGCAGGTAGAAGGATGAAGCCTTTGCTCATATAAAGGGCACGAGTTTGGGGTGTTTTTATGAATGGCATCTACAATTAAATGCTGTGAAAAGTCAAGGTGCTGGTCAAGCCAGACTCAAGATGTAGCGAAGACACATCCTTAATTGTGACTCCATCTAGGTGTGGAAGGAGGGGAGGGTGAGAGCCTAGAAAGCCTCTGCCTAGTGCCAAAGCACATGGAGACCTTTTTTTTGCATTTAGGGACAATTGATTTGACCCGAACCAGTTCTTGGCATCGTCCAAATCAAGTTGGAGTCTGCTGTTAGCTCCAGCTGAAGAAGAGCAAGAGGGCAAACAGACCATGCCGTCTGTGTACATGTGGATTGGCGTAGATGAGCAGCAGAGGGAAAGCCATTGGGGAATATGGAAAAAGTTACAGGCCAAGGACAGAGCCTTTGGGGACACAGTTGAAATGGGAAGGGGGTAGGATTCTCCACTTCTCACAGACTGAGATCTACCTACCAGGTAAGAGCTGAACCAGGTTGTTGCTGAGTCTGGAGATCCACTAATTTCTGTTCATCAAGGAGAAGAGGGCATGAGACAGTGTTGAAAGCTTTTGCTACATCAATAAAGATGGTGGCGGTGATGAGGCCCTGGTCCATGCCTGTGTGGATGGAGTCAGTGAGCCTGAGGAGTGCAGAAGAGGTGGAGTGGTGTTTCGAAAGCCAGATTGGAAGGGGTGAAGAAGAAGGAGGAGGGGAGGAGGAGTCAAGGAAGGGAGAGAGCTGGGATAACACTATGTGCTTGTGGAGTTTAGATAAGGTTGGAAGGAGGGAGATAAGGGTGGACATTGCATGGAGAGAGGAGGAGACACCTCCTCATGCGAGGGAAATGACAGTTGCATGCTTCCAGGTGTTCAGGACTGAGGTGAGAGAGATGGGAAGCCTGAGAATGGAGGAGATGGGAAGAGCAGTAGCAGAGGCAGAAAGGTGTAGGAGCTTTGGGTCTAGCCCATCAGGGCTCCTACCTAAGGGTTGAGAGCCAGGAGGGCACATAATGAAGTAGCAGGGTTCCTGGTGAAAAGGAGAAGGGGAGTAAGGGGAGCATCTGAGAGGGGAGGGAGAAATTGGTGGATGAGGGAAGCAGATAGGGTGAGGAAGTGCAAGTGGTGAAGTAGGAGTTGAAAGCTGAGGCCACAGAAGGAGGGTCTGAGATGAAGGTCACCACCTTGAGGATGGGAGGGGGACTGGGTAGGTAGGAGAAGAGTGCGAGACGACTTTCCAAAATTTTGAGGGATGGTTAAGATTGTTCTGGAAAGAGGAGAAAAGAACTCAGCCTCTCGCGTAAGCCTGGTGGCTCTGGTACAAGAATTCCTCAAGGCACAGTGCTTGTTAAATTCTACTGGAGTGTCAGTGGACTCATAAGTCTTCCATGCAAGGTCACATACACAGAAGCAGGCCAGAAGTTCAGCTGAGATCAGGGAGGTGAGAACCTCTGACCCTGGTTTTACAGAAGGGGTATGCTGACCCCAGATTAATAAGAATTTGGAATGGAAGTATTCGAGGATTTGGTTGATGTTGCTGGCTGCAGAGATAGGGACCAGTCAGTGGATTACAGATCAGCAGGTAGCAAGGATACATCAATCGACTGGAAGGACCTGACCTGGATAATTTTAGGGAGGACTCTGGGTAGCACTGCATACTAGTAAACCATGTGGTGGTCACTGAGTGCATCAGGAAGTGTGCCAGCATCAATGATGCAGTGGGGGGTGGTTTGTGAGTACCCAGTCCAGTAGTAAATGGTTCTGGGATCCAGAATTGAGACATGTAGGAACTGAAATAAGTTGTGTAAGGTAAAGGGACTTATATTTTGGCAGAGTTTAGAGTTTGGTGGGAAAACCAATTAATATTGAAGTCCCCAGGATGAGAAGTTCACCAGAGGAGGTATGAGAAGATAGTGGATAGAAGTTCAGTGACAGAAATGGGGATTGCCCTGACAGCAGTAGATGCCTGCCATGAAGGGTGGGAAGAGAGAAAAGGAGGGAGAGTTTGAGGATGAAGAGCCTCGTAGGCAGCAGGGGAGGTGACAGAGAGCACTGGGGTAGATTGAATGGTGGAGAAAAGGTAGATGGCGATACCACCACCCTTCTTAGCATGGTCTTGATGGGTGAGGGTGTAACCAGGAGCTGGCAATAGCAGAGTCAAAAATTTCGTGGAAAGCCATGATTCCAAGACTATCAGGATGTCAGGGAGGAGGAGGAGACCATGAGAGGTTGTAGTTGATCAGTTTTGGGCAGGAGACTGTGGATATTATTAGTAGGACACCCATAGACCTTTAGGAAGGTCATGTGAAGAGATGTGTAGGAGCTGGGTTGCTTAATATCACCAGCTATGAGGAGCAGAAGGGGTACAATGAGCACAGCAGGGACTGAGGAGCATCTGTAATGAAAAGGGGATGAAGGGGGATGGAGGTGGGAGGGTGGGGAGGAGAGGGTCTAAAAGATACCAGGTGCAGCTATGAAGAAATGAAGGGAGGAGGGACACTGGAGGCCAGGGGAGTGGAGGGGAGAATGCAGGAGGAGGGTAGGAGAGGAGGTGGGGTGGTAGGGAGGGAAGGGGGAAGGAGGGAGCAGGAAAGCTGGCAGGAGGAGAAAGGAAGTGGAAAACAGAAAGGATAGGAGGAATAGAATAATAGTTGTCATACTAGATGGCTACATGATCAAAAAAGGAGGTGTAGGTAGCTAAGAGGAGAATAAGGTTGGAGTGAGAGAAGATGTGTTGGCTGGAAAGACCCTAGAAGGGGAGAGGGTAGCACTGGGGAGATATTTGGTGACATGCCCCATACAAGGAGTAGTTAGATTAAATAAGGTGATGGCGCAGCCCTGCGTGATGCAAGCCACCTTGCAACCTGGCACAACAACGTCTTCTGTCCCAAAAGTGGCAGGGCAGCTTGGGCACAAGGCATCCTGATTTTGACGAGCCTGCATTCGAAAATCAGGATTGCCATAAAGTTTGATGCAAGTGACACTATCCATTTGATACAGGCACCTTGTGTCAAATATGTCTATTTTAAAATTGGTCCTATGTCTCAAAATATTTTGAAATAGCCCTTTTACCAAACTCTCAAAGTTCCACCTTCATCAGTTACTCCAAATCCGTGACTGACAGGCATTGGTATTCCAAAGAATATAATACCTGGTAATACCCTCAATGTCACAATAAGGAATTTTACAGTTTGCAAAGAAATGGAATTTTAGACAAACTACAGTGTCTTTTACATACCTCAAACTCTCTAAAACCTTATTTTTGTATATCTGCCTAATGACAACTTCTTTAATAAAATAAACGATTGAAAAATTAATGATTATTAACCAAGAAAAATTTCCCCTGTTTTGTCTTTATATAAGTCATCCTTCTCAATTTTTGGAGACATAGTGGTTAAGGCCTCTACTAAAGGGTGGGGCAAGCCAGAATCCTTTAGTGTCCCATTTACAATCTGGATCCTTCCAGAATTAGCCGAGGATCTTCTTTCCTAGTTAATCATCATTTGATACACTTCAATTTTAGAAGCCTTGTATAATTATGTGATGCAGTCAGGCGTGTTAATCCATGCATTGGAAGGAGAAACAGCACCAATCTCAAGTTACTGCACACTTTGCTGCTTTAAGAAGAGCACTTAAAGAGTACTACTATCAAGTTTTTAATCAGAGGCAAATAATAAAATTTAAAACAGCCTCTTTTAACAGTTGCACAAAAGTCTGCAAAGCACACAAAGCCCCGATAACCACCTGAATCAGCAGATTCTGTCACACATCGAACACCATTAAATATATACAGGCCCGCTTAGAAGAATAGCCGCTTAAATGCATAGTCGGATTTGGCCAGGGATTATGTGATCAGGCAGGTTTGTCTGTATTTATAACTGATTATCTGAACCAGAAACCGGGAACTTCTGAAACACATTTTTGTCATGTTAGTTGCCTCTTTAATATGTTTCTAAATCCGAATCTTGTGTTCAGAGTACAAAGACCATTATCCCCATTGAGTCTGACCTGGATAATCAATTGCAGGTGTTAATGTAAATCTTTTTAATCCCACTTAATCCCATTGTTAGATAGTTGACTGCCCTTCATGTTCCTTTCTATGCCTGTTATGTATTCTGACATGCTTTGGCCAATTTTGAAGAATTAATAACCTAACTGTGGGATGTCCTTACATCTACCTAGAGTTCCACTCTTGTCACCAGCTACTGCTATTTCTTTTCATATTCCCAAACATTCCATGAAATCAGTGACACCATTCCATGCTATTCATCTGAATGGCCTGGAATGGTATTACTAATACAGTGTACGGTAGAATGTGGTTGTGTATGGAAAACCATACACTGCAGAAAGTCATTCTGCTGCAGTAGTGATGTCCTCACTAACACAGAATGACTTTTCATTCTGCGTTAGTGAGGATGTCATAATGCAACAGACTCAACAGCAGCCGTGATTCATCTGTTGTGTGAGATTCATGCCGTGTGCTGGCCAGCAGCAGTTGTTGATCCAGCGCAGTTGGCAGGGGTGGACCAAAAATGTGAAAAAGTAAGTGATTTTTATTTTACATGCCGTCTGAAGACATCTCCACGTGGATACAATGTCAACTTAAGGACCTTTCAAACTTCACTCTTGAGTAGGGCTGCAAGTTCAGTTTGATCTGTCCTTAAAATAAGTGAACTCCCGTGTTGGTGTCCATAATCGTGAACATTTTGTGTAAATGTGCAAACTTTGGTTCGCTTGGTTCACCTTTAAACATATATACTGTATATATAAAAAAGTAATGCCTACCATAGTGCATGCCCCTGGGCTTCTAGCTGACTCAGCTGTCATGTGGTGCAGTACTGCAAGAGACCGGGAGGTCATGAGACCAAAGACATCGCCCCCAGTGTCACTACTTG
Source organism: Neoceratodus forsteri (assembly GCA_016271365.2). Lineage (NCBI taxonomy): Eukaryota > Metazoa > Chordata > Ceratodontiformes > Ceratodontidae > Neoceratodus > Neoceratodus forsteri. The sequence continues at coordinate 657,707,376 of CM057453.1, forward strand.
CGATTGGCTGATGCCTAGAATCAAGGAGTAACACTGGTGACCATTGGTCTTAGGTTAGTACGGTAGTACAGCAGGTCGCATGTTGAAGCGTGGGATACTGCTGCCTCAGATGTGGAGTGAGTACTGAGTGGTGTGCATGCATAATTTGTGCGTGGTCGTGGCGAGGCGGTTTGAGTCAGATAATAAAACATACAACATACATACACCGCATATAACTGTTGATTCATCAACTTTGTTTTGTGGCAGGCAACTGGCAAAAGGAAAAAGGGCCTAGTTTGTGGCATTCAAGTTACTTTCAACCAAGGCAAAAACTAGGAAAGAGAGGGAGAAAATAAAGGGATCCATTCCGATCTGGGGGCTGCTCAGTGGTGGGGGGTAGAGGCACGTAATGACTGCAAATTTAACAGATGGTGGGGAGTGAGGTGAGGTGATGATTCACAGAATTGTCTGTTTCACATTTTCCTAATCAAATCATTCCTCGATCTTTTGATGTGGCTAGAAAAAGCATTAGTGTTTCACCGGGCATAAAGGGACGAGAAAAATAAATACAGATTAAAGGACAGGGTTGGGATGCTGATCTGGGGAGGGTAGAGTGTCTGAGTGAGTGTATATGTGTGGGGGGCACTATTGGACTGCAGGAAGTGAAAAGAATAGGAGGACTGGACAGGAGAAAAAGTACAGAAGTGCAGGGTTTACAGTCTGGCTCTGTTGAGTTGTGCTTGAGGGGCACTGCCACTAATGGGAAAACTGTTTAGGTAAAAAAATTGGGAGTACTGCAGGGAGAAAGAGAGAGGGCAGGCTCAGCAGAAAGGCCTCCATCTCTCCAGTACTACTAGAGACTTGGGGCTCGATTCTCAAGCCCTGGGTTTGACACAAGGTGCCTGTGCCAAAATAAAATGGCCCAGGTGGCACCTTGCATCAAACACTGCCCCCTGAGCTATTCACAAAGGTAGCCTGTGTCAATCACAGGCTCCCCTGCCAAACAGACCTTGTGGTGCCACCGGCCCTGCACCATATCCCTGAAAGTGGAATTCACAAAATCACCTAGATGGAAAATTTCTAAGCACCCTTAGACTAGCAAGGGCTGGTCTATAGGTACTTAGAAATATCCTCTGGGAGTGATTGGCACAGTGTGGCATCCCAATCTGCATGTACTGGAATATATGTACTAAAAGCAATCCATGGTGGACTAAGCGGCCCCACTCCTGATCCCCCACTGGTACCAGTTCATGGAAAATATTCCCATACCCCCTCCCAAACCCCACTGGTGCCAGTACTAATATTGAATAATATTGCCCTGCCCTGGTAGTATAGTGGCGCCCCCACCCCAGCAGGTAGTGCCCACCATCCCCACTCCCTCCCCTATCCAAGGCAGGCGGCAGTCAGCCCAGGCCACCTCACACCTGTGTGGCTGCCAGTCGACTAATACTGTAAACAGTGTACTGTTATGCGGATGCAGTGACAGCCATTAATCAATGAGCACATACACCTTACAGTATGACATTGACAGGTCAGTCGGTGGCCAGTCACAGAGTGTGAGGTGAGCTGTGCTGGTCACTGGCTCTGCTTTAGGATGGGGTGGAGCGGGTGGTGGGTACTACCTGCTGGGGGTATGGGGGCCACTACACCACCAGGGCAGGGGCAGTATATCTAACATAGTTCTAACACCAGCCGGGTTTGGGGCATGGGGAATAGTTTATATTTTACATGAATCAGCTCCAGTGGGGATTGGGAGGGGGCCACTATACCACCAGGGCAGGGGCAGTATTATCCAATATTAGTTCTGACACCAGCAGGGTTCAGGAGAGGGGCATTGGGAATAGATTATATTTTACATGAAACAACTCCAGTGGGATCGGGGAGGGGCCACTATACCACCAGGCAGGGCAGTATTATCCAATATTAGTTCTGACACCAGCAAGGTTCAGGAGGGGCTGGGGAATAGTTTATATTTTACATGAATCAGCCCAGTGGGAATCAGGGAGGGGCCACTATACCACCAGGGCAGGGGCTGTATTATCCAATATTAGTTCTGACACCAGCAGGGTTCAGGGAGGGGCACTGGGAATAGTTTATATTTTACATGAAACAGCTCCAGTGGGGATTGGGGAGGGGCCACTATACCACCAGGCAGGGGCAGTATTATCCAATATTAGTTCTGACACCAGTAGGGTTCAGGGAGGGGACATGGGAATAGTTTATATTTTACATGAATCAGCTCCAGTGAGGATCGGGGAGGGGCCACTAGTTCACCAGGGTCTAGAGTGGTGCTGGACAGCCCTGCAGCTTCCGGCAAACACTCCACTGCACCATCTGCTCAGCGCCAGGCCACAGTTGCTGCAAGCCATGGGACTTTGCCATCAGGACCCTGACCAATAGAGAACTGGGCACATGGTCCCTGGTGCATTGGGCTTCAAGCGCAAGCTGTTGTTTGTCGCAGCTTGCGCTGATCAAAGCACGTTTAAGGATTGAGCCCTCAGTTTCTTCACTGCTGACAGGTTAAAGAAGTAGATAGCATTACCATCAATTTCACAGCACTGTGCTGCAATACAAACTAAGCTGGGCAGGTAGGTTTGAATCCCATAAACTCCCTCTTGTATACTGTGCGATCTTGGCAGCTTAACTTCCTTGTGCTCACAGAGGTCGCACCTGGAAAGCTCAGAGTCTGACTTAGTGTGCCATTCTGCCTGGTTAATCCGTTTCCCTGTGCCTTATTTTTATTCCTGCAAGTGCTTTAGAGTACCTATGGTTATCAGTTTCCCATGCAACCCCTGCTGTACTGACCTGTTAGGGAATACTTATACCTGTGTTTTCACTACTTAAACTACCTGGCTCAACACAGCTAGTAGCTGTTTACTGACCTGTCTGAAAATAAATCTCCCTGTTTATTTTGGTGAAGCTACTTGACACAGCTGGCAATGCTGTACTGACATGTTTGGTAATAAATTAAATATCCCTGTGTTTTCAGTGCTTAAACTACCTGACTCGACACAGCTAGCAGTTGTTTACTGACCTGTTTCAGAATAACTTTCCCTGTATTTTCACTACCTAAAATACTGGACTTGACGCATCTAGCAGTTGTTTACTAACTTGTTTGGAAATAATATTTTCTAAGTACTACCGTACTGAATTCCAGACATGCAAAAAAAAATACTCTGGTTTCCTAACTAGAACCAGGTGCAACTTAATTGTATATTGTAGAACCTGAGTTATACCCAGTAAAAATTTTGGTTTTACTTGGTAGAACCTGATTATATTTGGTAGAACCTGTTTATAGTTGATAGAACCTTGATTTCCTGGTAGAACCAACTCGACCTGGTTCTACTTGTTAGAACCCAGTTTTACCTGGTTCTACCTGGTAGAACCAGGTGGGACCTGGTAGAACCTTTTTGGGTTCTACTCAGAAAGTTTGCGAGGTAGAACTTTTAGAGGTTGTGCAGCCCTACTCTTGAGGTCATCAGTCGGCATTGTATCCACCGGTGGAAGAATAGCCTTGTAATGCATGGTTACCCATACACTATCCTATATGATATAGACTGTTCAGACAATATGAAAAGAGAGAACAGCAACTTCAGAGGAGATGGGATTCGCTGTAATTAGGCAAAGCAAGGCAAATTTTATTTTTCTGGCACCCAATCCCAGAGGCTCTGGGCGCTGTACAAACAAACAAGAATTTAGAAAGATATCTCACAACATAACAAATAATCATATGTCAAAATAGACAATGTCCTGGATGTAAATAGTCACCCTATTTACTTTAAAAAGGTCTGATAATCTATGCTCTCATCCAGTGTCGAAAAAGCCTGGCTAAATAGATAACATAAGGCAGGCTTTAAATACCTCCACAGAAGGGCCTCCCTCACCAATGGCAGAAGTGAATTCTGCAGGGCAGGCCAGTGATACTAAAAGCTCTATCACTGGCAGTTTTCAACCTTGTCCTGGGAATTGCCAGGAGGACCCTTGAGGAGGATTGTAGGGAGTGGACTGAGGCAGCAGGTGCAAGAAGGTCCACCAGGTAGCAAGGGCCCAGTCCATGTAGGGGCTTTAAAAGGTGAGCAAGCTCACCTTAAAAAGCACCCTCCATTGAACCAGCAGCCAGTGCAATTCCCGCAGCACTGGGTAGCAGACAAGTATTTCAACTGTCCAGTCAACAGCCTGGCAGCTGTGTTCTGCACCAGCTGCAGTCAACGGACAGCGCCTCCAGAGACCCTGGACGAACAGCGCATTACAGTAGTCAAGCCAAGATGTTACAAATGCATGCACCAGGGTGGGAGATTCAGGGAATCAGGTGCCTAATCCTGGCAGTGTTTCTCAGATGAAAATACTAACCTTGACAATGGATGACACTTGATTACAAAGGAAAAAGGAAAAACTATGTATTTAACAAAAAATTATCAAGACGCATCAGAATATTGGATACCTGCTAAGAGAAAACAGAAAGGCATCTACAGTTGTAACAAACTGTTTCCTATAACTTTTAACAAAGAATGCTTCCTCCTGGCATCCCTCCCACTACAGCAGTAACTTAGCTTTGGCTGCTTACTGGCTCTGCCAGTGCCAACAGTCTAAGTGCTGTCACCATTCAATCCAGCCCCTGTTCTCAAACTGTCCTCCCCACTCCAACAGCAACTCAGCTACTCCTACATCAGCTATCAACCTTGGCCGAAAGCTCTGTTGCTAGCCTCTGCTAACTGAAAAATTACTGTCTGGCTGTGAACTGAAAATCTGATTCTCTGCTCCTACCTGGAGCAAAACCCAAAATACAGAAACGTCCATGCAGTGTTTTGACATAAACAAATGTGTCTATGCTAAAGGGGCAATGCTTCTGAGCAAAAATCTTAGATTATTTTAAATTAAACTAGGCATTTACTAAGCCTTAATAAATGATTACAAAAAGAAAATGAAATGTTTTAACTGCTCAGCAATGTATTTACAAATTTTTAATTTTCTAATAAGGTAAACAAAACAAAAACACACATGCTTTGTTCATTGTCTGGTTAATATGTATATTTTTATTATGTAGCAAATTGGGCAAAACAAATGTTTGTGGAGTAACCAGGTCTGATTGTGTGTTAAATATTTTGTATTGACTGTATCTCCATGCTTTTGCCATAAACACTGTTTTTAATGCTTTTGTAATGGCAACAAATGTCGAACAAATACCTCCAAGTGCACAGACAGAAAAGACTGTTCAAACAAAAAAAAAATACTGGATAAATCTGAAATGGAAGGAGTGATCCACATACGAATATATGAAATAGCCAGCAAAGAAGAAGACTTTATGGTCTATTGAGTTTGCTCAAGTGTGGAGCGTCTAAAAGCATTCAAAAATACCATACACCATACCGCCCTAATAGGACACCACTGATCTCCAGCAAGATATTAATGAGCCAAAGACTCAGATCAAAAATGTCCTGCACTACTGAACTACTGGAACCCCAGATGCTTATAAAATCAACCGAAAAAAGAGATTCAAAGGAAGAAAGGCAATTGGAGAACAAATAAAGGCAACTGGAGAAATACTTAAATGAGTAAAACATCACTTCAAATTATTTGTGTAGATTTCATTTATTTATTTGAAATTACTCCAACCAGGATAATCCTATGAGATGTAGTATCTCATTTTCATGGAGTCCCAGGAGGATAGCAGCAGGCAGCAGGTTAACCTAGTCCTGCAGTAATAGTTACATACAGGTTAAACTATACACAGTAAAGCAAACAAGCTCTGAAGGTAAGTACATCCAAACAGTAATCAACACATGCTTTTTTTTTTTTTTTAATTCAGTATATTTTATTAAGCATTTTAAACAAGTTACAATAAGGTACATAAGGCAACAGAGGCTATTCTATGATACATGTACTGTAAACAGAAAATTTAGAGCCTTTAGGTTACCTCAGCTCAATTAAGCCTATTCAGCCACCTCCCCATTGTCACCCACCTCTACCACCTCCCACCCTCCTGCCCTCCCCCAACTAAACCTTGGAATAGAGTGGCATCACCTACCACCATGTGAGAACATAGCTAATGAAATGATACAAATAAATGAAAAAGGGCTCCAAGGAGAAATAATAATCAGTATCCAACAGAAAGAAATCAAGCCAGGACATAGATCAAACAAGTTACAATGCACTCCATCAGAGGGTGTATGGATAATAAATTATATTATGTCCATTTAAAATATAACAAAAAGCAAAACACTATGTGGATGACTACAATGTGTATAATTTCCCCATTTGTTATCAAAACTTTTAGGGGTATGTCTTAGGGATGCAATCATCTTCTCTATCTGAAGATTAAACAGTAGCTCATTTAACCATTCAGTATAGGAAATTATTAAGGAGTCCTTCCAGTGCTTCAGTACCAGTTTTTTCACCAAGTACGAAATAAGGGCCAAATTGCATCTTCTTTCTTTAACAGGCACTTGGGAGTAATGCTCACTATACAGATTTTGGGCATAAAAAGCTCTTCAAGACCTAATAGAGGGTTTACTTTATTTTGTATCTCCCTCCATAATGCCTTAATACTGGGGCAATCCCATAATATGTGAAGCAGAGTGCCTTCTGTTTTACACATCATACACATGTGCTATCCTTTAATTTTCTCATGGCTGCTAGTTTAGAGGAGTAAAATATATTATGTGGTATGTAAAATTGCATTATCCAGAGTCTATTGTTGGATGTGTGTGAAAAGGCCGCTGCCAGATTTTTCCCAGTTAAATTCCTATTAGAAAATTGGTCTATCCAATATGTAGATTGACTGAATATACCAGGACAAATAAGAGGGTATAGAGCAGCAGTAATCTGGAGACCTCATGAGGCTGCCAAGCCAAAGTTTGGAATGATTCAATGAGTTCCGATTGGTCCTCCTCCCATTTTCCATTTCCCAGTTTAGTGACTAGTAAATGTCTAATTTGGAAACCACAAAAATCTGTCTCTCAGGGATATTTAGAATGGGAAGAAGATCTTTGTGGCTTTAAGTTTGCCCTCCTCAAGGAGGCTCGAGATTGCGATACCTATATTTTGGGATGCCTCATGCTGCTTGAGACAATGTCCCCTATTTTAAAATTAGGATTTGAATATAGCGGTTGAGAGATGTCCTTAACATTATCATATTTAATGGCCTTGCATAATTTCATATGGACCTTGATGGACATTAAAATCAGCTCATTCTTAAGAGATGGATAACACGATTTGGCAGTAATATATAAGAGGGCTGAGGGAGAAATAACGACTCTGTCTGATCAGATGGCGTTCTAATTGCAGCCATACTGGTACATAAGTAGATTCGTGGGTCTGAGAAGCAGGTGATGTCCAACACAGATATTTAGCCAAGTGACTTGCTAAATAGTAGTGGTAAAAATTGGGAAGTTTAAGACCTCCATACTGTTTAGCCACTCCTAACCTGATATATGATCTTCTCGGGGTTTCCCTCTCCACAGGAAATGAGAAATAATACTATGGGTTTCCAGAACCAAGAGTATGGAAAGTGGAAATCAAGCATATTTAAGGGGCAGAATATTCTAGGGAGAACATTCATCTTAATTAATTCTACTCTCCCTTGTATCGAGAGGTATAACAGGGCCCATCTATCCAGATCTAATTTAATGGTTCCTAACAGGAATCTAAGTTAAGCCTCTTAACCTGAGCCATATCTTGGGATATAATTAGTCCTAAATACTTAATTTGAAGGGCCCAGTTCAGATTCAGCCCTATCGACCTGGCTGACATGCATGACAGTTTAGTGGCATTACTGTGGATTTTTCTTCGCTTAGTTTATAATTTGATAGTGCTCCATAGATGTCTATAATGTCCAGGGCTGCGGAATTGAGATTTCGGGTTTGTTTGGTGTAGTAGAACATCATCTGCATAGGCAGACAAGCAAAAGTTAAGGTGGCTCTATTTGAATACCCTTTACGAGCGGGAATTTGAAGATGATACAATAAAGGTTCAAGATACAAATTAAAAAGCATCGGCGACAATGGACATCCCTGTTGAGTACCCAAATGTAGTGGGAAGGAATCTGAGTATACCCCATTACAATAAATTTTAGCTGTGGGGCTTGTGTAAAGAATCCTAATCCATTGGAAAAATTTATCAGGAAAGCCAAAACTGTCCAAACTGTGAACAAGAAAGGCCAGCTAACCCTATCGAAGGCCTTCTCTGCATCCAGGGATAGCAGTACCATTGAAGAGGAGCTGCACCGGTGCAGAGGAAATATAGCAAAAGCTTTCTCAGGTGATCTGCTGAAGATCGACCTGCTACGGATCCCACCTGTTCAGAGCAAATCAAGGGGACCCAAACCCTAGCTAGCCTAGCAACCAGGATTTTAGCAAACAACTTAATGTCATAGTTCATTAGGGATATGGGCCAATAGTTAGTTACTTTACTTTATCCTTATCCCGCTTTGGGAGCACAATAATGAGGGCTTCTAGGAGGGATAGATCAGTTATCCTGATTCACAAAAAAATTAAACACCTGCAGAAGAAGGGCGAGAGCTGCTTCTCAAATACCTTATAAAATGTGGTGGGAGCCCATCAGGTCCTGGGGCTTTATCTTGGGAAGGAATGAATAGCATCTGATAGTTCTTGCTGACTAATCTTCTAACTAGTAACTCCTTATCAGGTAAGGGAAGTGAGGGAAGATGAGTCTGTTGTAAGTAACTACAAATATCCGATAGTAATGGGGATGGGTGGGAGGAGAGTATAAGTCTTTATAGAATTCTTCAAACTCATGAACAATTTATCTTGGTTTAGTGAGAAGTGTGTTATCTTTGTGGGAACTCAAGGCAACCACCGTTCTGGATTCCTCCTGTTTTTTAGTTGTAATGCTAATAGATGACTCACCCTGTCCCCTGTTTAATATATCTAGTGTGGGATTTAAACAACGCAAACTGCGCCTTTTCCTTAAAAGTTTCTGAATATAGATTTCTTAATAGAATCAATTGGGTCAGAGTCGCCTCACTAGGACTATAAAGCAATTTATTTTCCAGATTTTGAATCTGAGTCAAAGGAAGAAGAAAGGGCCTCCTCTTCTTCTTCCAGATTGTGACTAGCGTATACCTCACCTCTTATTACATTTAAGCACACCCCAAACCTTATCTATATGCGGATGGAGTCATGATTATGGGCTATATACTGGTCAATAGAGTTGTTTAAGATATGCACTATTTTTGGATCCTGAAGCATCTGCACATTTAGCTTCCAGCTACTATCTTTGTCAGTTGTGTTAGGCAGGGTATCCTCTAACCATATTGGCACATGGTCCGAGAGGGTTCTAGGAATAATTCCACTACTAGTGAGCCCTGTCAACACTAAATTGTTTACTAGAAAAAATCTATACATGATAGGGACCAATGAGCAGTAGAACAGAATGTGAATTGTTTAACATTAGGATTTAAAAGGTGCCATGGATCAATGAGCTCACGGTCAGCCATAAGTTCTCTAAGAGCTATTTGTGCAGGGGTTAAAGATTTTTACCCTGTGCACATGATCTGTCTTCTTCAGGAGAGTGGACCAAATTCCAATCTCCAGCCAATATCATGGGCACTTTCGGGTAACATCCTAGAGTATATGAGAGGGCAGTGAAAAGTCTGGGGAGTCAACTTTGGGTCCGTAAATTGAGCCCAATAACACCTCAGAGTGATTCAACAAACCAAGTAAGGTATAATTCTACCTTGAGGATCTACATGAGCCCTTAGTAGGTGGAAAGCTGTGCTACGTGTAAAAGCAATAGCTACCCCTCTTGAGCTGTAGCATTCCCGCTGCTTGGATCTGACCGATTTGGCACCTTCTGAAAAGGATTCCTTCTGTTTCCAGCAAGTGCATTTCTTGGAAAAAAAAACCTTGCTGTGCAACTACTCAAGATGCCTAAGGATTTGATAATGTTTGACCCTGTCCTGGCTCCTTTTACATTCCAGGAAACAAACCTCATCATCCTGGGTTAAGCAATATGTTAGCAATGGTGGAATGCCTATAGAATTCACTAGACTGAGTCACATTTTCCCACAATTTACCTTAAGTGGAGCCCTTTAGCTTGTACTACTTTACATAAACCTATGGCGTGGCCAAATCATATTTTACCTGAGATGGAGGAGTGCCCGCCTCTTCCTCCCCAATCTTCCCTCCTGATAAACTGAAATCAGGAGATAACTTTAACCCCCTCTCCTTAATACCCCAAAAGTAACAATCCAAAAATTCCCAGTCCATTAGACTGCCCTCCTCCACAATTATCGGTTACGAAGCATATTGACTACCAAGTGTCCTGCAGTCTCATCCTCCCTCCCTCCCACTACAACATTAGCTAAGAAAAAACAATAGCACATCTTTAAGTGTTGTAAAACCTTATAGTATTTTATATAGAGAAGGCACAGCCCGATAACAATCTGTGCTATAAACCCGCTTTAAACGTATCAGCGGGGTCTTGAAAGAACCATGAACAAAATTAACTATGCTGTCATTAAGGAGGCCGGATTGGTAGCCTATCTAGACCTTAACTCAAAAACAGTCTCTCTGTAAGTGCAGTGGGTAGAGGAACAATGATAGAATGAATGCTCATGCTCAGAATAATGCTGCAGCCCAAATTAGAACTGAATGCAACCAACAACACCCGCGTTATCACCCACATGCCTGAGATTGCAGTCACTTGAAGAGGTCGGGAACCTTTTCTTTAGATCAGCCATAGCATCTATTGGACAGTCGTAGGATATCCATTTACCCTCATGCTGTACCTGATGTATTGCAGGGTAGCGCTCTACGGAATCTTATATCCGCTGCAATCAGCTTCGTAACTACTGGGTGTAGCTCTTACGCTTTTGTCTCACCGACAAAGGTAAATCCTGTGCTATTCGGATCCTCTTACTTCCCACTGAATGTCTTTTTGTTCTCTGACTTTATCCAGGATAAATTGTTTATCCAGATAGTTTAGGAGATGAAAGATTAGAGGTCGTGGAGGGATCCATGTGGTAGCGTGCATCGAAGAGGCGGTGGGCTTGCTCTATTATGTGGGTTGGGCCGTTCGGGGAAGGACCAGCTATTTTAGGTTCATAGGTTCATAGGTTGTATCAGAGCATAGAAGACATAAGTCCATATAGCTCGCGGTTTGCTAACAATACCACGTATGCCTTTATTAATTAAATAAGAACCTAGCCTGTTTTAAAAGGTATTCATAGTAGGACTTGTCACTACTTCGCTTGGTAGTGTATTCCAAATTCATGTTGTTCTTATACTAAACCAGTTTTCCCTTCTTTAGTATTATATTTATCTTTATACAGTTGATAGCAATGTGTCCTGGTATCATATGTTTGTTTCCTTAATTTTAAATCTAGTTGCTCCCTTAATTGGTCATCACTAAGTGCTCTAAATATTTGGCACACATCCCCACGTAATCTACAATACTCCAATGAATATAGTCCAAGTTTGTCCAATCTCTGTTCATAATTCAAACCCTGAACTTCCTTTATGCCCTTGGTTGCCCTTCTCTGCATCCTTTCCAAGCAGCAACGTCTTCCTGTAACCTGGTGCCCAAAACTGCGCATAATACTCTGTATGCGGGGGTGTACCAATGAGGTGTACAATGGCAGCAATACTGCTTTATCATGACTTGTGATATGCTTGCATTATACAGTGTTGTATACCACTTGCCTTCCTAACCACCTGTCACAATGTAGTCCAAATTTTAGTTCATTGTCGACTCTTATTCCTAGGTCTTTTTCATCCTGTACTATCCTCAGCTCACTGCTACCTAGTTTATATTTATAATGCAAGTTATTCTTGCCCATATGCATAACAACACGTTTATCAGCATTAAATGTGATCTCTTTGTTTTTGCCCATTCTTCCAATCCTGTAAGTGCTGTTTGCAAAATAGTGGCCTCATTAATATTATTGACCGAATATCCCAGGTGTCATCCATAAACTTTGATAGCCATACTCCATCATTGACACCCATACTAGAAATATATATATTGAGAAGGCATAGTCCCAACCACGATCACTGAGGTATCCCTTGGCACTTCCACCCACTCTGAGCATACTCCTCTCACACATACTCTCTGCCTCCTACCCCCAGCCAAGCCTCCACCCAAGAAGAAACTTTATCATGGACCCCTATATCTGAGTGCTCCTATTAGTTCTTCATGCACCTTGTCAAATGCTTTGCAAAATCAAGGAAGATAACATACACCGAGTTGCCTGTATCCAAGGCTTTGTTGACCTTACCATAGAATTCTAAAAGGTTTGTCTGGCATGATCTGCCCTTAGTAAACCCATGTTGTGACCTATCAATGATACCTTGCTACTCAAAGAGTCAAGGATTTGGTCCTTGATTATAGTCTCCAAGATTTTACCCAAGACCGAGGTCAGGCTGATGGGGCGATAATTTTCAACTTGTTGATGAGATCCTTTTTATATATTGGTATGACCAATGTCTGTCTCCAATCAGCAGACACTTCAGACGTATCCAGGGATTTTGGAAGATGTAAATTACTGGACCTGCCAATTCTTGTGCTAGTTCCTTAATTATTCTTGGATGGATTCCATCCGGACCCTGTCTTTATTAGGATTTATATCCTGAAGCCTTTGAGCTACATCAGGGATGTTTAATGTAATGCTAGATCCTTGTGACATGTTTCACTGTTTAGTTGGTATATATTGCCCTTTATTAAAGACTGATGCAAAATATACATTACACAAATCTGCCATTTCTGATTATCTGAGGTTAGACGGCCAGCTGAATCTTTCAAGGATGTAATGCTACTATTGTTTCCTCTTTTAGAGTTAGTGTATGAATAAAAGGATTTATAATTATTTTGTACTTTGGTAGCTAGTAGTATTCATATGTCTTTTTTGCTAAGGTTATTGCTGTTTTGGTATTTTTTAATTGTTCTTTATATAGCTCCCAACAAATCTTGTTATTACTCTTTTTTGCCTTTAAAGTAAGCTATATTTTTTGTAATTAGTTTCTAACTGGAAGTCAACCATTAGGGAAGTGATTTTTGAACCTGTTATATTTTTTTGTTGTTGGAACATGCCTATGGACCAGTGTGCAACTGTATTACTCAATGTACTCCACATTTCTGATACTGTTAAGTTAGCAAATTCTTTTGCCAGTTCCAAGCTGTCATCTCATTTTTCATTAACTTAAAATTTGCTTTATCATACATGTGGATGATTGTACTCCTGAATGATTTCCCAAGTTACCCGAATATTCAAGCTGACCATGGCATGATCGCTGATCCCAATGGAGGCAGTGTTATACAGTTATGAATGCTATTGCTCATATTGCTTAACACCAGATCTAATATGTTTTCCCCAGTACTATCAGCTACATATTGATCTAATCCAGCCAAACTGAAAATCTCTAAATATTTGTTTTCCATGGATGTTTTAGTACACAGCCTTTGCAAAAGGAACCAGGTTCATCCTTCCTCTCCCTCCGGCAATCCTAAAATCACAAAATTATTATCTGCAGAGTGACCTCCAGATCTTTGAGTTTGTCTTCAGCTTTTCTAAATGCTGTCTCAGGGTGGCCATCTCAGGGTCTAACATGCCCTCCAATTGTCCAACAATGATATTCTAGCTTTGTTGTCTCCTGTACGAATGGTTAACTGACTTAAGGAGGTCTTCAGTGCTTATAATTCTCCTATGACCACCTGCAATGATTCTTTTATGGGAGCCAGACCCTCAAAGAAAATAGCTTCAGTCAGTAAGTCCTGAGAAGCAGGCGGGGTTGCTTCAGTCGAGATCCCCCATTTTATTCCATTTTGCTGGCTTTATTTTGTCTGGAGATGGGGCGGCACATGATTTGGGCCACTGGGGCTTCATACACACTTCCATAAACAGGACAAATCACGGTAAAATCAGCTGCAGATGTTAGCCCCCACCTAAACTCACGTCTCCTAATGCAGGTAGGCAAATATCAGGGCTAAAATAGCTGTGTTGAGCGGGAGGGTTCTCGGAGTTGTAAACCGCACATCTTACCAGGCAGCCATCGAACCCTGGAAGTCCGTAATCAACACATGCTTACAAAGTGGGGTCACAACTAACAAAGAGTATGAACATTGCTATGCAACATGATCATGGTCCAGTAGATGGGGATTCAGAACCAAAACAAATACAGGGGTTCTAAAGTGGCTGGAAAGACTGCACTTGAATACCTGCAAGCTAGAAACATTCCTCAACTGGAAAGAGAGTTTGTTCCAAGTGTCTGAGGTTGCAAATGCAAAGGCCTTTCAACCAAATTCACACTTCGTCTTGGGAATGTGGAAGGTAAGTGCTACTGGTGAATGGAGTGCGTGAGCACTGCGTGACTATGTGAGGTAGGCTGGGAGATAATCAGGGCTTTTCCATTGTGCACAGTTGTACAACAGAAAAGCCAGTAGTAGCCATGCCTGCTTGAGGACTTGTCCAGTTAATCTGGTCATACAGCAGGCAATGATGGGTAGCTGAGTCACAGGAGAGGATGAATCTGCACAACTTGTATAAACAATCCAGGGACAGCAGAGGGGTTTTGTTTGTACAGCAGTATAAAGATGCCTCCATAGTCAACGGAAGGGAGCAGGAAGTGGGAGACTACCTTCTTCCTTATGCTAAGATTGAGGTGATGTTTAGCCCTGCAGAGAAAGTTGAGCTTGGATCCTACAGTTGATAAGATGTGATCAACAACTTTAAGATATGTAAGTGATGCATCAAGCCAGATTCCTAGATGCCATGTTTGAAAATGTTAACATGTTCAATAGTGTTGCCATTTGATGTTATGATTTCAAGTATCTCAGCTGCATGAGTTAGCAAGTTTAGAGCTCCAAATACCACAGACTTAGTTTTGGTTGTATTAAGTATCAGGCAGTTCGGGGTTGATGAACCAGGAACAGATCACACTGAAATTGGACTAGAGTACTAATTAACCTCGGACATTGTCACTGCACTGTAGAAGAGTATGGTATCATCTGCATACATATATAAATGACACCTCCCTCTGTGCTGTCTGTGCTTTGGGAGGTCATTAGCAAAAATGGAAAACAGCAGAAGGCCAAGGCTTGAGCGTTGAGAATCCCAATATTTAAGACAGAATAGTCTGAATTAATGCCTTTGTGGCCACTAGCTGGGTATGGTTACTCAGGTAGTTTTCAAACCATTTAGTGGCTGGTTGGAGAGACCTACAGTCTTGAGCTTTAGAATGAGTACAGTAATGAATGAGTTTCTGACAGCTTTGAAGAAAACACTGAATTTACTGTGTGACTGTTGTAAGTGAAGTCATTAAATGAATGTGCATCTCTCCCACACTCGGATCTACATAATGTGTATAGTGAGTTTTGTTTCTTATTTATTTCTTTGTTATAACATATTTATATGTAATTTACAGTTGTACTGTCATTGTCAACCATTGTTATATTTTATGTGCTTTGTAACACACAGGGCTTTTCTTGAAAATAGGGCTCATCCCTAAAAAAATGCTCCTGCTTAAAAATAAAAGTTCTATGTATGTATGTATGTAACTATCTATCTATCTATCTACATGACCCACCAAGTTGGAAACATTGAAGAGGTCCACAAAGAAGGCCCTAGTGAGGAGACCATTATCCATAACTGTGTGGCAATCACTGGGGACCTTAAGCAATACAGATATGGCGGAATCCTCCTTTGTGAAGCCAGATTGCATGGAGAGAGCAGATTGTCAGACTGAGATGTTCAATCAGCTGAGAACGAACACACCTTTCAAGAACTTGGAGAGGCCAGGAAGGACTGAAATGGGTCTATATGGATTCAGATCCTGTTTAGCCCTTCTTTGTGAAGCAGCACAACTCTAGCACATTTTTAGACAGTAACTATCTCGCCAGAGACAAGGGAGATGTTTACTAGCATGGTAACTGGGGCACAGATATCATGTGCTGTAAGGCAGAGAAGCTTCATGTCACAGGAGTCAGCACCAGCAGTCTTGTTTGGGCTGAGGCCCTTTAGTGCTTTGAGAACATCTGTTGTAGTGATTCATTGGAAGTTAAAGTTTGCCTGATCACATGTGTCAGGATCAGAGCTGTTGATGAGAGACCAACCTTGAATATCACCAAGGAGTTCTGGAGCTTGGAAGAGATACTACTGTTAGTAAAGTGGGTGTTAAAGGCATTCACAATGTCTGGAAGAGAGGTGACAATATCTCCAGAGGGGGTTCCATATTTAATCAATTTGTTCTTGATGATCCATTTCAAATTGATTTTTAGCCCCCACCAGAATCTTTTGAATTATATTTGTTTTCTCCCAGTAGCTGTGGTAGTAATAGTCTACTTTTGCTTTAGCTACTGCAGATTTACTTAGATTCAGAAGTGTTCTATGATACTGTCTGTCATTAAATGATCTGATGTTTTTAAATTGGGTCCAAGCAGCATTCATTTGTGAGAACTGTTCAATAATTTACTTAGAGATTCAGGTGTGATGGTGTCCTTTGACCGTAAGGGCTGATTGGTGCTTGTTTGTTGCAGCCATTAAGAATTCCCAGGCATCAGCTACTGAGGGAATAAGATTGATACAGTTCCATCTTATGGCAGAGAAGTCCGATAGAAGTCTTCCAATGTGAAATGCCCATACAAGTGAGCAGTGATTAATTTCAGAGGGATTTTTGCTACAAATTTTCCAGGCATAACAAGTGATAGAATGATCACTGAAGCAGTCTGAAAGTACACCAGCAGTTGAGATTCTATCATGGTGGATAACAAGAATCCAGTCTAGAAGGCTATGGATGTTTGTGGCATGGCTGAGTCTCGTGGGTAGTGTGATAATTTGGGAGAGGTTTAAATTGGAAAGAGCATGTTTGTATTTGGATGAGCCTTTCCCAACCATCTGAGTTTAAGGCCATTGAGCAGGAACATCTCAAGTCTGTACCTACCAATAGTAGAGCCAACTGCACCTATAAAGGAATCAATACCATGAGATCCCTTCAGTGGTCTATAAATACAGCCCACAGGTATATCCTTGGTGGTTATAAGTTGTACTATCCTGTAGAGGGCCACCATGTTAACAGTCTTGTCTCTCACTGTCTCAGACACTGTAAGATTATCAATGACATAGAGAGCAACACCACCGCCACATATTTAAATCACGTTTATACACTGAGTATCCTTGTATATGAATAAGTGAATCAGGGATTGTGGAGTTATGCTATGCTTCTAACAATGCCATAATATCGGTCATAGGAATAGTGACCCAGGCTCTCAGCTCATCCAGTTTAGGTACCAGACTCCTGATGTTAATGTGGAAAACCTTCAGACCTTTGCATGTAGTAGGAATGGTAGAGCCATATGGGAAAACAAAGATTGGGCTTGAGAAGGTAGATAAGGCCCTGGTTCCTCTCAATGTCACCACACAGTAGGAGAAGATAGACTGAGATAAATTTAAGGGCTTCATACTGAACTAGTGTGTGCAGCACTTGTTTATCACTAAATAGGAGTGCAAGTCCGTGTAGCATAAACATATATGATATCCAGTTTAAAATAACCTTGAAATCTCTGTATGGGGTGGAGTGTCAAATGTTTGGGGATGAAGAATTGGTTGAGGGAAGGAAATGTGATCAGAGGACAATGTAGTAATAATGGGGTACAGTGTACTGAGATTTTTAAGGCTACCCTATGTGTAGTAAGTGGTAGTGGGGGTGGAATCCAGGACAAATGAAAGGCAGAACAAGAGCAACATATTTTAACAATAGGGTCAGGTTACTTAGGAAGTTAACACATGCAAATAAAGGGGACAATACAATCTGTAAAAAGATATATTACTATCAAAGTAGTAAGAGACTACACTAGTTTCAAAGGCAGGAAGTCCATCAGACTATATAGAGCAATAATAGGAATGGCGAGGTAGAAAGCTGCCCAGAGTTGTTACAAACACATGAAGCAGAGCAAGTAACTAACACACAAAAACATTGCAGCTTTAAAGACCCACCATGGCAGTTAGATCCAAAAGTTCAGGGCCTTACATATATGTCTACATAAAGGGTCAAGGAGTAGTCTGTAAAACGCCAAATGAAGCAGCAGTATCTCCAGATGAGGTGTTCTGCAGCCGTGACTCAAGGAGATCAATGTAATGGGGGCTAGTGAGGTAACAACATGTCAGTGGACCTTTCACCATGCACCAGAAACACAGAACCTCCTCAAACACTTACAGTACATGCCAGCAATCAAGCCCTGTGCTAACAGACATAATAGTTGGTGTGCTACTTCAGGGAATGTCAAGAGACCAAGAATCAAAGGATGAAAAAATACTGAAATTCAGAGGGAAAGGTGGACTGCTGAGGTCTTGTAAACTGTTGTCACCATAGATCAAGGCCCTAGAATGTGTTAATTCCTGAAGGTAATGTACTGTGAACTGGGCATATGCAGGACATTGAAACATATTGTCAGTGTCTTCCTTTTGTTCGCCAATATGATTGTCAATAGCCCTCAGAGACAAGTACATTTCCTTAAGGAGCAGGTCAGATGAACATGTGGATTTAGTGCAGGACCAGGCATCTCAGAGTTTGTCAGACTTAGTTGCTTTGCTTTGTTTGAGGAATCTTGGACACAAAATTTGATGTTGAAAACAATTATCCAGTAATTAGCCTTACCAAGTTTCCAGGCAAGGGCATTTAAAATAATAATACAAACTACTAACAGTAATTGAATGATTAAACTAACTGAAGGTAAAGTACTCAGCTGGAGAACAATGGTAAAAATCAAGACCATGACTACACATTCAAATGTCCTGAAAACATCAATAGGCAGAGTCTTATGATGAAATGCATTGATTTATTGTTGGTTGGTTGGTTGGTTGGTCGGTTGGTTGATTGCAAACATTTTACAAGGAAAGGCATACTGAGCTTGGAATAGCTTGTTTCAAGTTGCATCCTGGGGAGGGAGGAAGGGGAACAGTGTAAGGCAACAATACAATACATTTTAATACAGTAACAAAGGAATTGTACCAAGAGAGTAGTAGTAAAATCATTCTATACAATCAGTTCAATATTGGCCTCAATTGGTGCTAAGAAATGTAGAGCATTTGGATGGACATACTACAGCACAGGTGCAGAGCTGCCCTGCTTGTCATGGAGACAGCCTATATGCCTATTAGCTTGCTGTACTCAGTGTCAGTGGGCTAGCAGTCTTCACCAGAAAGGAGCAAGCACAAGAACATGGTGCTTCAATACCATAAAACATCAGAAAAACACAGAAAGGCAGAGCACAAAACTACACATACCAAGGGCACTGGTCATTAAAAAAATGTATTTACATACCAACATATTGGGGCCAAAAAACCTGACACGCTTCGGATACTAACACATCCTTTCTCAAAGACTAAAGCAACAATAAACAAGCATTTGTCAATGCCGAATGTTGCTTGCTTCTATGTGCTGTTTATGAATTTGGAAGTCATTGGAGTGCAAATATTGAAAAGTCGTGAACTTACGAGCATGCGTGAAACTGCACAATGCACGTCAGAAACAGTCATTTTAGGAATTTTTTCACCAAATTTTCAACATAGCCATTTTAAGACCTCTGCTCATAAACAGTGTCACTGTGATTTTCTTAATGTGTCCTTACATTGATTTCGCTTAACCGACTGTGCCATTGTGTGCTACATGGGCGGAAACATGTTTTCGGTGAGATTGAAAATGACAGCTATACTGCTCATAAGGAAGTGTGGTAAAATGGTAATGTTGAAAATCTGGAGGAAAATATTGAAATTTCGCAAACTTACAAGCGTGCATATGAACTGCGAACGACGCTTCTGAAACAGTCATTTTTAGAATTTTTCATCAAATTTTCAACATAGCCATTTTAACACCTCTGCTCATGAACAGTGTCACTGTGATTTCTTAATGTGTACTGTACATTGATTTCAGCACACCTAATGCGCCATTGTGCACTACATGGGCGGAAACACATTTTGGGTGAGATGTGAAAAATGACAGCTGTACTGCTCATAAGAAGGTGTGTGTAAATGGCAATGTTGAAAATCTGGAGTGAAAATATTGAAAATTCATGGACTTACTAGCGGCGTGAGGAACTGTGCAACGACACGTTGAAATAGATCATTTTAGAGTTTCCACCAAATTTCAAAATAGGCTTTTGAGAGCCCACCTTATGAACACTGGCAGTGCCATTTTGTTAATCATTCCGGAAAGGTGATTTGCCTAGTGGTTGTAAACTACCTTCGGGCCTGAGTAATGCCATGACAGTGCAAGAATTCATGAGGAGGGTCCCAAAACCCCATGTTGAAAATTTGCGCAAAATTCCCAAAATGGCTGAGATATGCAACAAAGTTGAAAAACCTTATCTATCCCATTATACAGCTACCAGCATTTCCTCAGTTTGCAGTCGGCTTTGAAGAGTGCAGACATGTTCCCGTCCACCAAGATCGGCCACGCTGAGCTCCGGAGGCATGGGGGTGAGGGGGGTGTGAGGTGGGGTGCGAGTGGTGGGTGGCTGTGGGGGGCAGGAGACTGCGGGACCATTTTTTTTTTTACAGGTTTTTTTTAAATGACAACGATGTTTGCCACGCTGGGATGGGCTCCCGCATGGCAGAAGGATGGCTGGGGGCGTGGAGTCATCAGATTGGGCACCTCATTGGCTATGGCATCTGCTGCCATGCTGGGGTGGGTTCCCTGCTGGCACCCTGTACTGGGGGTGGGGCAGTGGTGCTGATAGGGGATTGGGCACCCCTGTCATTATAATATGATTTTGCCATGCTAGGATGGGCTCAGCTGGCACCTGGATGCTTTGGGGAGGCATGGAGCCGAGGAGGAATTGGGCACCCTGCCGGGCCGTGACAGTGAGAGGGAAGGTGCATGAGCATGCTGTGCATGCGTACACGCACGCAGGTGTGTTGGGGAGAGCTCTGCTCACCAAGCGGAGCCTCCCTTTCAACTGTATGCCACTGCATTTTCAGCTTGTCATAGACAGCTGCAGCAGTGATTGGGGAATCAGTGCTGCAAAACACACTGACTGCATTGGAAGAGGACTGACACACCTCCAAAAACTCAGATGATGGCACTATGTTTTTGCACATGCGTAAAGCAACATATAAAAGCAACAGTTAAATAATCTACTTAGTATGACATCACCACAAAGAGACATTCTATTGGTTGATACATAATGACTAAATGACACACATCTCTGTTCATTTAAAACTAAATTTGCAGTTAATATACATCAATTGATTACAAAATTGACTAAGACAAGCCCCAAATATATTCAAGGAACAGTTTAAATAACCAGGAAAAGGAAGGCAGAAAGAAAGGCAAGGGGGAAATAGACGGGGAGGGAGGAAGACAGGAAGAAAGGATAAAAAGCTGTTACTTACCTGGTAAGCTTTCTGGATCATTAATCTTAAAGAGCTAGTACTGTATGGAAGCTGCCTGCATTTAATTGTTACTTTCAGATGTAGTCAGCTATCACTTATATCTGAAGTATTATTATTTTCTGTTTACTAATTAGAGATTTTCCACCTGGTAGTACTGGGGATGTGGGGCAGCACTCCTGTCTGGAGGGAAAAAGTCAGCTCTGTTCATCCAACTACATCAACACTGAAACTAAACTGACTATGACATCACTAGTAACCAATGAGAACCATTTTTCACTGCCAGGTTTCACTTTCACATGAAGCAGCAAGGACTGGCTCTCCCTGGTTACTAGTGATGTCACAGTTTCCTGCATTTTGATTGGTAGCTTGTGAAAGTCACTGCTCAGGCTTTAAGGACTGTGGTGCCTCAAGGTGTTTGGTCTCATTTCAGATGATGTAGTGGAGGAACAGAACTGACTTTTTTTCCCTCCAGACAAAGTGCTGCTTCACATATCACCCCAGTACTGGCAGGTGGAAACTCTTCTAATCAGCAAACAGAAAATTAAAAAATACTCGGATACTGGGAGTGATAGCTGACTGCATCTGAAAATTACTATTAATTCCAAGCAGTACACTAGCTCTTAATGCAGCAAAGGCAAGGGTCTTAACTCTGGATTTGAACTTAAGCCTTTTTAAAAAAAAAGTGTATTGAATAAATTATTATTGTGCTTATGTAACAGCTTTTTATCCTTTCTTCCCTGTCTTTCCTCCCTTTCTCCCCATTCTTCTTTCTCTACCCCTCTGTCTCCCCCCACCATTTTTTTCTTCTTGCCTTCCTTTTCCTGGCTATTTAAACTGTTTTAAGTTCTAGTTTTAAGTTCTGGCCAGTCCCTTGAAGACTGACCTCTTGAAATCATTTAATGCTGCTGTACAATAATTTTGATATGGTTTTAATTAAGTTTTATTTCATGTTTTAATTTACTGCTGTATGTTGATTATTTATGTTTGCACCAAAGTCTCCAGGATTAGGCGCCTTATAAATAAAATTGCCTTGCCTTGCCTTGTCTTGTCTTGCCTTGCCTTGAAATGATGAATGAGAGATCCAGTTAGTGATGCACCAAAAAATCCGCTGTGACTACAGTAAGACACATTTAACTTTTTTATTTTATTGTCAGTGAACACTGTTTTTGTCATCCTTGTCAGGACCATCTGTGTGCAACTTCAGTGGCAGACATTTGTATGAATTATGTTTATACTGGCACCTTTCTCATGCAAAAAAAAGTAGCAAGTAGAGAGGATTTAGAATTGCCTCTGATCTGAGATTAATGGTACCTAATTGATGCCAGTTATATCAGCACACTGCATCCTGATCTATCGCAGAGAAGATAATATATCTTTTCATTTACTTTTCTTTTTTAAGTCAGAGTTATCTGAAGACAGTATATAAACTGGCAGGCTCTGTTTTATGTTTTACTCCCATAGATCCTTCCCCTTCTTTACCCAATTAAATAATAAATATCCAATTCATTAATATATGCATTTGTGAATGGATGCTGTATTACTATAAACATGCAAACAATTTATTTTATTTTCACATGCATAACTCTGTCACACTTACATTTTATACTACAGATTATGAAATGCATTGTCAAGATCTGAAGCTGTTTTTCTGTTCAGAGACACAAATCTGTAACAATGCTGTCCAAATAATTGTTTATGTCATGTCATTTGTTAAACACCCACTCCTAATACCAATATTCAACAAACCATCCACCCTAATCCCACATTCACCATCCTATGTACCTCATCATTTTAGATGCCCTAATAAGTGTTGGGATGACAAGGAGACACAATGTGACAAGACCTCTTGTCAAGGCATGTTTCTTTGTCGGTGGGACAGTTTTGTTTTCATCTAAATGTGTCAGATTAACTGTGAGTGTTGGGGAGATGGGCTGATGTAGAAGAAAATAGATTAGTTTGTTGAAAAAATATGTTTGAAAAAATTGTATCATCTGTCGCCACATCATTCTATCTCAATACTACTGTTGCAAATGTGTGTGTGTGTCTAAATTTAAGATTCAGGTTCAAATACAGAGCATGATCAGTAGTATAAAATGCATCCATCACATAGAAACATAGAAACATAGAATCTGACGGCAGATAAGGACCGTTGGCCCACCAGTCTGCCCATTTCCTACCTACTGGATAAGCTGCAGATCCCAGTTAACCAGCAGCCTACTTCTTCTTACCCCACCTCCCAGAATTGTCTTATGACTGTCCCATGCATGCTTGAATTCCACCATTGATTTTGACTCCACAACCTCCTCTGGAAGGCGTTCCATGCATCACAACCCTCTCTGTGAAAAAATACTTCCTTAAATTACCTCTGAGCCGCCCCCGTCTTCAAATTGTGCCCTCTTGTTCTTGCACACCTCTTTCTTTGAAAGATGCTACCCTCTTGGACTTTGTTGATTCCCTTGAGGTACTTGAAAGTTTCTATCATGTCCACCCCTCTCCCTGCTTTCCTCGAGGCTACATACATATTAAGCTCCTTAAGTCTCTCTTCATATGTCTTCCGGTGCAGACCCTGCACCATTTTAGTTGCCCTCCTCTGGACAGCTTCCATCCTGTCTATGTCTTTGCAGAGATTGGGTCTCCAGAACTGCACACAGTACTCAGATGGGGTCTCACCAGCTGTCTGTACAGAGGATAATAACTTCCTGTTTTCTACTGGTGATGCCTTCCCATGCATCCCAGTATCCCCCAGCCCTCCTTGCTGCCCTCACATAGCTTGCCCACCTTTAGGTCATCTGATATGACTACCCCAGGTCCCTTTCCATTTTTGTTGTTGTTAGTATCTCACCCCCCATTGTGTACTCTTCCCTGGTGAGAGAGAGAGATGCATGTGCTACTCTAACTTATGTGACATTGAAATGTATATTCAGATAATAATCAGTCTGTTACTTAAACTTTCCATACATTATTTTCTACATTATATGATTTTTATGTTTGCTTGCATGCATGCACAAAGCGAACATATTGTTACTATAGTGTAGGGTCTCGCGTGAGTGTGTGCTGTATAAGCCAATGGATGTAGAAATGCAGGAGGCTTGCCTTTCAAAAGCCATTATAGAAGATACTTATGAAACAGTGTTTAGCTGACAGATGGGCATAAACTTCTGAAGTTCAAAGGGTAAAGCCCCACCAATCACATTGGTTTTCTGCCCATTGGCCAGCTAGCAGACATCATCAGGCTTTGAAGATAAGCACCAAGCCTCACACTGTGTGTGTGTGTGTGTGAGTGTGTTTCCTCTCTTACAGACAGGAAACACCTACTGTATATGAATACACTAAACAGAGTCGGGGAAATACATCATGCAGAATAGCTTAAAACATGTTGCCAGCATGTCAGTAATGAACAGAAAACACCAGCAATAGTTGTTTTAAATTTCATTTTGTTTATGTTTCCTTTAAACAGCCCCTGATACCAGTGGGATAACTTTTGAAAAAATGAGTTAGACACAAAACAGTTTGCAGTTCAAATATTTTTGCAATCCTTTATTTTTTGGTATGGACTTTATCCTCCTGCCCCTTCCCTTTGGCCCCTTATGCTATCAACCCCAAGATCCTTCACCTCCCACTTTTTACCTCATTGTGTGAGGGTGCCATGTATGGTGGTGTGGTGCCATCAGGGTCAAAGCATCATCCTGCAGACAGGGTTGTTTTCCACCTTTACTCCCCTTGAGTCAGAGCCAGTGGTATGCAATAGCACACATGTAGACAATGAAGATGATGCACGCTTTCCAACGCCTGCCTCAACTTTCAGTTCTGGTGATCACTGCTGTGCCACCTAGCCTCCACTAGGTGGCAACCAAGCAGCAGTACACACTTCCCCCACCCCACCAAATCCTCTTTCCACCCAGACCCTGAGCAACCTTGGTCCATTCCCAAACCCGGTCGTCAGTGTGGTTAGAGGTGAGACATCCAGCACCTCAGCTTTCCATGCCCCTGGCCAGTTATAGCTTTACTTAACCTCATATTTCTTTTGTTTTTATAGTTATCCTGACAACATCAGGGGCTCTTTAAAGCCCTGTTACACTGCAAGCAAACGTCGGACTCGCTATACTAACATTGGGATCAATTAAAGAATATCCATACTGTAAACAACCTGGAACACAAACAACAGCACTCATCTCAGAAAATACACTGTGAAAACACACAAGAGCCACAGCTCGGGCCTCTGATGAAGAGTCACGATCATGACTCGAAGCACCAGGCAGCTGTGCTGTGGCTTCATGTGTTACGTATCAAACAACATTTTGACTTTCTTTATTTAAGCCTGTTTTCTGAGATGAGTGATGTTAGTTGAATTCTGGTTTGGTTATGTTTTGGGCTAGCACCTGTCCTCTCTATAGGTGCATTTGTGCATGCTAGTACCATGGCAGGCAGAGGGAATCTTCACTAAACACAACATGCTTGGGTGGGGGAGGAGCATCAAATCCAAGATGCCAGAGTTCTTTGGTTTTTCATTTACAACAGATTTTGAAGGCCCATGGTTGCTAGGGCAGGGACTTCAGTTGCATAAAAGACATGATATTAGATATCCTCTCAGTCTGTTAAGTTCCCTATCAAGAAGTGCAAAAGCTCTACTAAACTTAATGAAAGAGCATTCATTGACTGATTCATGGCATCACCTTCACCCGTGAAGTAGGCAATATACCTTTTATTCCACACCTATATGCATCATACACAAGCCTGGATGCAGTATTAAACTCTTAGAGCCTTATCCCCATACTGCACTCTGCTCAGCACAGTACCATTACAATTTCTTTCTGTGCCTCGGTCTTAGGAAATCAGGTGGGATCAGGAATTCCAGTAATTAATAAAACACGGAACTGGACCTACTACTCCTAAAAATGATGAGACTGGAAATTTGTCTACAATAAATTGAGGAGTATCTGCAAGCAAACAAAAGGCAAGGCAAGGCAAATTTTATTTCTAGTGCTCCCAATCCCTGAGGCTCTGGGTGCCTTACATTAAAACAGGTTAGAGTAGAAACAATACAAAACTCTATAAAAAACATATATAAACATGCCAATTAAAATAATCATTAAATCTCAGGATAAATAAAACCACAGGTGGTCAGTGTGGGTCAGTCATCTTCTCACTAGGAAGGCCAGGGAAAACAGGTGTGCTAGCCCCTTCTTAAGGGACTCGACTGTCAGTGCGCCCCTGATAGCAGCTGGAAAGGTGCTCCACAGGGTGGGCCCAGCGACTTAAAAGTGCAGTCACCAGATGTTGTAAGTCTCACCTGGGAACATCAAAGGAGGCCTAGTCAACAACTGGAGGGAATGGACTGAGGTGGCAGGTGTGAGGAGATCAGCCAGATAGCCAGGGCCCAGCCATATAGGGTCTTGTAGGTGTGCAAGCCTACCTTAAAGATGACCCTCCACCTGGGCAGTCATGTGAAGCAGAGCACCAGCTAGCAGCTTCTCCTCTGCAACTCCAGCCACCTGAAGGTGTGATTCTTTAATTCTACTACCTATCAGTCTACAAACACTGCTTAAACGTCTGTTCTAGTTTGGGAACCATCAGAGTACCTCAGGGAACCACACAGATCATCGATGGATATCGAGATGAAAAATCTCAGCCTGAGCATACCCTCCAGCTACCCCAGAGAAGGCCAACAAGAAAGCCAAGGCCTCCTCCACGTCAGACGGCCAGGGGTCAACTGCCACCTCTCGGATTATGAGCCGCTTACCCTGGCACATTTTCTGGCCAATTCACACCATTCCAAGAGAAGCTCTGCATGTTAACAACGGACTTAAAGTCTACAACAGCAGCTCTTGAGGATATTTCTAAATGAACCGGGGACAAGTAGACCAGGTTAATTTTCACTTGAAAGGCAGCTCTCCAAGCTGGAACCAGAAATCATGGCAACTTCGTCAGAAAATTTGAAGATGGACGCTAAAATTGAAGACCTCGAGTTGCTACAGTAGACGCAACAATGCAGTCATAATCGGACTACCAGAAAAGGAAAAGGGCTGACACCATTGGTTTTGTTCAAAAGTTAATTGAGAAGCTGGCGGGTCCTTCGCCTTTGGACCCTAATACACCATTGAGTAGACCCATTGAACTGTCTGATCTGTACTCACCAGTGGGAGCCTCCCACCCCTCTCATTTTCCGATTAAACTTCCTGGAAAGACAACATTTTCTGGCTAAGGTATGGAGAGCTGCAAGAGATTAAATGGGAAAACAATAAACTATGTGTGGCCCAAGATCTACCAGTCTCAATTCGCCAGCAGAGGGCATCTTTACAACCACTGGCTTCAAAGCTGATAGTGGCAGGCATTCGCTTCCGTATGGGATACCCCACGAGGCTCCAGGTGCAGATATCGGGTAATTGGTCTACTTTTGAAGACGTGGACACCGCCACCCCAGGCTTAAGGCAGCTCTGCCTGATCTCGTTAACACCCACTAACTGAAGGTGATCAGATTGAATGCAATCCTCCGTTAACAAACCTCTTCAGTTCTGACTGTATTTCCTCTTTCTACTGCTGGGCTTGAACTCTATTCTTTGGCTACAACACACAGAGCCAATTAATGCCCCTACCAAAGTACTCAGTATTCTCATTATTATCTAACCAGGTAGTGTCTTGTACAATCTGACAACCCTCTGTACCCAAAACGCTCAATCCCTTAACCATCTGATCTGGATGGTACTCTGCCAACCTCAAATAAGTGGCTTGTTCAGTGTCTTGTAGTTAGCTAAGGGATGAGTGGCCATCAAGGAGATTCACACATTCGTGCAGTTAGCACTGTATCTATGCATCGGCAGACAGCATTGGTACACCACTAGAGGAGCTCTAATCTGTCGTATGTTTACCCTTTGGTACTGGTGCTATGTGGAGGCACTCACCAATTGGAAGTACTGTGTAGGTCTACCTGCCTGACTCTCATTCTGCAAGTTCTCCTCACTCCATTGCTAAACTGGCTCCATCATCGCTTGAAGACAGATTGTCCTGGGCCCTCAGAGAACTGTAGTAACTGCATCAAGGTTCTCTGTGCGGGATCAGACCATCATTCCCTCCTCCTGGGTTCTACTGAATCTGGGAAGAGGCCAAAACGCCTGGGTATGATCTCTAGCTACCCATCACTGATCTGAAATCACTGGATATGCGCACTCACCAATAATCCAAGAATCCTTTCTGCAAACCTTCCTGGCATTATGTACTGACTGTCAGCAATGGGGAAGGCTCTATCCAAGCACCTAAAATTTTCTTGTTTATGTTACGAAGTCCTATATACAGTAATACCTGGTGTAAAGGATAACTTATACAAGATGAATACATAGGCAGGGAAGTATTAATGTTTAAGTTTAAACTTCTATTGTTCACCAGGTCACCCCTCCAGAGTCACTTGAAGTCTGGACAGCTGCATTTTCCTTTGATATTGCCTTTTGAAAATTGGTCTGTCAACTTTTGTGTTCTTGTACTTGATTTGAGAAGTTTAGACAGTGTTATGTCGATGACTTTGCTAGTATAAAATGTTTTTTTCATAGGGTCAATTGGTGGCTGGGGAGGAAGGGTGAGGTGTACTGTTCATCATGGGCAAGCTGTTGTTATGATGGGGGGTGTGGGAGTGTGGGTTCCAATTTTCACGTGTTATTGACAGCCTTTACTGTTATGTGGGTTGTGCTTGGTGGAGGGTATTGGTGGGGCACCAAATGGAGGGTTGAAGATGGCTTGATTTGTAGGGGGTTGGGGGTTATATTTAGGGAGAGGGAGGTGGGATACAACATCAACACAAGAAAGTTACATTTTATGTGCCTGTTCATCCCAGGATGTACTTACATTAGTAAGGTTTCAAATAGCCAAGATGGCTAGACCTCTTGTTTTACTACCCTGAATGTCAGAAGAGGAGCCAGGAATAAGATTAAACAGTTTAAAATTCTTATGCACCTCCAGCTACTGAACAGTGATGTTATCTTCCTTCAAGAGACCCACGTGCTGGAAACGGAGGCAGGCAAGCTCAGAAGGCAACAAGTAGGACAGTTTTTCATCCGGGACAGTACCCAGAGTAGAGGAGTGATGATCTTACTTGTGTGCTCAGTTCCCTTTACCTGTACCCAGACCATCAGTGGCCCCAAGGGCAGGTATATTTTTATTAAGGGTCTTCTCACATGAAGGAGATCCTCCTGGGCTGTGTTTATGGTTCCAATACTGACTCCTCAATTTTTATGCAGTTACTGATACCTTAACCCCTTTCTAAATATACCTATACTGATTGGTGGGGACTAGAATCTTCCTTTGATCCCAAATTAGACAGTTCTGACAGGTGTAAAGTTGGCCTCTCCTGTGCAGCATGCAATACGAGACATGGTAGACCACCTGGGCCTGTGTGATGTTTGGAGGACTCCATCCCACAGACAGAGAATTCACATTTAGATCCGGGGATCCATGGGACTTCATTCAGATGACTATTTGCTTGCCAGCCACTGGTTTACATGGAGTCCTGGAGACTAACATTGTCCCTGGGACACCCTCTGACCACGCAGCTGTAACAAGCAAGATCAACTTTTCTCTCTTCCAAAGACTTGGGGATCTGGAGACTAAATAACCAACTCCTTAAAGAAGAGGGAACAGTCCAGCTTATAGTTGAGCATATTGATCAGTTTATTGATACCAACCAGGGTTCTATGGATAAGCCTCACATAGAACGGGGGCCTTGAAAGCATATCTTAGAGGGATATTTATTAGCATAGCTTCTGACAGGAAAAGAGAAAAGATAGGCAGGTACTTGCTATCTTAACTCATTTGAGGACTATGGGAGGCCCAACTCTCACCAGCTCACCTGAGGTGTTCCAGCAGGAGCTCATTAAGCTTAGGAGTCAATATTCTGAACTCCTTAGAGAGAGAGAGCGAATATGCCATCTTAAAGTCTAGAGCTAAGTACACCAATCAGGAGAGAAGACTAGTCATTTACTAGCCCTTAGGGTCAAAAGCAAGAAGCCTCTAGGCTAATCACCATTATTCATTCTATTTCAGATGGCTCCTACAAACCACTCCATTAGGTATTGTTAAAGAGTTTGAAAATGATTACCGTGGTCTGTATAGCCCTATGGGGAATTTACCTCCAGAGAGTTCTTAGTTGTCTTCTTAACAACATCCCCTCCTCACTTTCAGATATCCAAAACACTGTCTTTTGGTGCTGATTTCGAAACTGAAATACTAAAGATGATTCGAGCCTCCCTTGACAATGCTGAAGATGTTCTGAGAAACTTACCTCTCTCCTCAAAGCCTTATTTCAGCATATCCTCACGGAAGGAGCAGAAGACCATAGTTTTTTGATGCTCTAATTATTGTCTTTCACAAGCCAGGAAAAGTGCTGAATTTGTCATGAGTTATAGGCCAATATCCATGTTAAATCACGATATTAAGATCTTGGCGGCTCTGGCAGACCACCTCAGCCGTGTCCTCCCTTATTTAATTGGCCCCGAACAAGTGGGCTTTATAAAGGGCCAGTCATCGGTGGACCAGTCAAAACTAGCCTATATTTTTCTGTATCCAGAGATGCAGCCACCCTGGTGGTTCTAGTGTCCCTGGATGCAGAGAAAGCTTTGATAGGGTAGATTGGCAATTCCTGTTTAGGTCAATGGCCATTTTGGTTTCTCTCCCAGTTCATCCAATGGGTTTGGGCATTATATACTCATCCCAGTGCCCATATGTATTGTAATGGGTGTTCTATGAAGGTTTCATGCTCAGGTACTAGTCAGGGCTGTCCGCTACTCTCCCTATTGTTTAATCTTATTTAGAACCCTTATCTACAGTCTAAAACTGTCTGTTAATGCAGAGAATTGATTTAAGGCTGCAAGAGGCCAAGATCTCAGCCTACAGAGATGATATTTCCTTCATATCATTCATCCCAGAACGCCTATACCATCCGTTTAAAGATAATTGATGAGTTTAGCTCATTGTCCAATTACAAAATTGATGTTGAGAAAACCTGTTTTCACTCTGAATTACAGAGCACAGAGGAGTGAGATCTTGGCCCTTGGACTTTCTTGGTCCCTAAGTCCTCAAGTATCTAGGGATTCACCTTTCCAGAAGTGATTCCTGGCTCAAGAAACTAAATCTTGACAATGCCCTTCAAGAAATTCACCAGGACCTGGCAAGATGTAGCTTACTACCACTCACTTTATGGGGTCAGGTTAATCTAGTGAAGATGAATGTTCTTCCACGCTTGTTCTATCCTATTAATCTCCTGAGTTTGTGGTTGCCCTTCAGTGGTTTAGAACAGTGCATAGGTACATCAGTGAGTTCATATGGGCTGCTAAAATCCCACAGGAAGGCTTATTACAAGTTAGCAGCCCCTAAGCATAAAGATGGCTTAAGGCTTCCTCACATTGGCTTATATTACTGGGCCAGTCAGGCCAGTAAATATTGTAGGTGGATCAAGCTGGATTAACAGTTATGTTCTGCCATTTATGTACCCTCTGGCTAACAATAGAGTGAGATTTAATTTTTGAGTGGCCTCTCCTGGTGTCTCTTTTACATATTAAGCCCAAGTCCTTCCCTTTTCATTATGCTCTCCTTGATCGGGATCTCAGTTCGATTCATGCCCAGCTGTGCACTTTCTTAAAATATGACAGTTCCTCAATCTCAATCAACCACTGATTGGAAATCCAACTTTAAATCAGGCGGCCTGTGTGTCCCTCCCCATTGGGTACCCCAGCTTTCCACCTTAGACTTACAACAGTTTGTGGGTAGTCAGGGCTCCTGGCTTACTTTGCCTGAGATTATACAAAAGTGCAACCTTCAGAATATTTTAATATTCAGAATATTTCAGATTCATCATATGTTGGTACAGTTCTCCAGATCCCTCTGTCTCAGAATACTAGGATCACTTTTCAGATGGATATAGCACTTGAGCGGCAGCACCCCATGTGGTGTCCAACATATGGTGGATGGCATTGTCAACTACTGGAATTCTGCACTGCCAGATGAATTCCTTTGATTGGGCAGCACTGTGGGTAACTTGTCATAAATTTATCGCTCAAAATAGACTGCATATTAATTCAAGTCCAGATTTTGCATAACATGTATATGACCCCAGTTAAGCCGGCCAAATTTAATGACTCTAGATTAAACATAGAAACATAGATTTTTTTAACCTTGTATTTATCCTCCTACCTGCACCGTCACTCCACTCTTTCAGACCCCTTCAAGTAGCCTTCCACAATGGTGCTCAGTGCCCCAGGAGTCTGCTCTTAGACTGTTCATTCGCTCAAGGACCCTCAGGTAACCGTGTATCCCTGGGCGAGGAAGGACACCCCAAATCTTCCCCTCACAACGGTGGAGCGAATGGGACAGTGGAGTCTGCCCTGGTGAACGCCCAATGACGCTGCACGGCTTGCAGGGGAGTCATCACATAGGAGGACGGGCTCCATTTTCACTTGTTCTGTGAACCCCCATCCTCCGATATTGGCATGCAAGGGTCAATGAGCACAGAGGCGCTTGAGACGGGCCTCCTGCTCTGCCCTCTGCCGATGTCTACCCTGACCCTGTGCTGCTACTCCTCCTACTGCACCATCCACCCGGGCTCCCTAGGTGATGGTATTGTGGTAGGAGCATGCAGGTAACCCTCCCAGAGAAGGAGAGCAGCTGTTTGGTGCTCAATCCTTCTCCACCTGGCCAACCCCAGCGGCCTGTGCTCATTCTAACACGGATCGCCGGTGGTACGAGGTAAGGCATCCAGCACCTCAGCTCTCAGTGCCACCGGCCGGTCAAAACATAGAATTTGATGGCAGATATAGACCGTTGGCCCACCTAGTATGCCCATTTCCCTACCTGATGGATAAGCTGCAGATTCTAGTTAATCAACAGCTTACTTCCTCCTACCCCCGCTAGAATTGCCTTCTACTGTCCCATGCATTCTTGAATTATCCCACTGTTCCTGACTCCACAACCTCCTCAGGAAGGTTGTTCCATGCATCCACAACCCTCTGTGAAAAAATACTTCCAACATTACCTCTGAGCCGTCCCCTCTATCTTTAAATTGTGCCCCTTGTTCTTGCACATCTCTTCTTCTGAAAGATACTACCCTCTTGTACTTTGTTAATTCACTTGAGATACTTGAAAGTTTCTATTTTGTCCCCCTCCCTCCTTTCCTCAAGGGTATATACAGTATATTAAGCTGCTTTAGCTCTCCTCGTATGTCTTCTAGTGCAGACCCTGCATTATTTTGTTCTCCTCTGAACAGCCTCACTCTGTCTATGTCTCTGCAGAGATGGGGTCTCCAGAATTGCATGCAGTACTCAGATGGGGTCTCATGAACTGTCTGTACAGAGGGATAACAACTTCCTGTTTTCTACTCTTGATGCTCTCCTGTGTATCCCAGTACCCCCCAGCCCTCCTTACTGCCTTCTCACATTGCTTGCCCACCTTTAGGTCATCTGATATAATTACTCTAGGTCTCTTTTGATTTGTTGTTGTTTTTAACTCACCCCCATTGTGTACTCTTCCCTGGGTTTTTGTTTCTCAGATGCATTACCTTGCACTTCTTTAAGGGCAGGGAGGTAAAAAGGAGGTGGAGTAGCTCTCTACATAAGGAAAGGGATCAAGTAACAAATTAAAAGGTAAAGGGGAGGACAAGAGGAACTCTAGTCTACTAGGAGACAGGGAATGGCATCTGAAATCCACTTTGAGGTTGTATACAGACCCCGTCTCAAGGGAGGAAATGGACAAGAAAATGATAGAGGCATTCTCAAAATGGCTGAAAAGGGAGATACTGTTGATGGGAGACCTGAATATGCCAGATGTTAACTGGGCAACATGGACTGCAGCCACATCCAAGAGCAGGGTCATTCTCGATGCCCTACAGGGAGCATGCCTTAGACAGCTAGTGGTGGAACCCACTGGGAGGGAGCAATATTAGACCTGGTACTCTCAAATGAGAGAGGATCACAAACTTAGAAGTCAGTAGACACCTGGGAACAAGCGACCACCCACAGTGTGCTTCACAATAAACACAACCATGGAGACAAGCCATACAAATACAAGGATACTGGACTTTAGAAGGGCTGACTTTGGCAAAATGGGTGAATACCTGAGGAATGCATTAGCAAATGGCCAGAAAGGAGGGTGAAGAACAATGGAGAAAAATCAAAACTGCCATCATGGAGGCAACAAGCCTTGTGTGAAACAAATAAAGAAAACAAAGCGGAACAAAGAAAACACTATGGCTCTCAAAAGAAGTGTCAGGAAGGTTAAGGAGAAAAGGCTGCATTCAAAAAAGTATAAGGAATCACAGAGCATGACAGGGAACTGTATCAATTAAAGCAGAAAGAAGTGGGAAGGCAGTCAGAAAAGCAAAAGGCCCAAACTGAGAAAAGATAGTTATTCCAGTTAAGAAGGGGGATAAACCTTTATAGGTACATTAGGAATATAGAAAGGTTAAGGGAGGGATAGTGAAGATTAATAAAGGAGAGGGAGGTAAGAGGGAGACAGTGAAAAGGCAGAGAGATAATGAATGAAATACTTTTGCTCAATATTCACAAAAGAAGAAGAGGAGGAGTTACATAAACCAAACAGTAAAAGCACTCTGATAGTGGGCTGATACCAGTCCATTTAAAGAAGAAAGAGGACAAAGCTAATGGGGCCTTGACGATTCACCCTAGAATCCTAAAGAGCTAAGGAGGACCTAGTGACACCACTAACCACACTTTAACAAATCATAGGAAGATGGGTGGTACCTGAGGACTGGAGGAGGGCAGATGGATTACCCTTCACAAAAGTGGGAGCAAGGCAGAAGCAGGAAACTACAGACCTGTTAGTTTGACCTCAGTGGTGGGGAAAATGATGGAATCACTTCTGAAAGAAAGAATTGTTGAGTACCTAGAGGCCAGTGGGGCACTGGACCCAAAGCAGCATGGATTCACAGCAGGAAGATCATGTCAGACAAATCTAATCGATTTTTTGACTGGGTGACCAAAGTAATAGACCAGGGAGGGGCTGTGGATATGGCCTACCTAGACTTTAGCAAGGCATTTGACACAGTCTCACACACAAAAGATTAATAACTGCTAGCCAGCCCTGGGAGTGGGCCCCAGGTGGTAGCCTGGGTAGAAAACTGGCTGCACAACAGGACACAGAAGGTAATAGTGAATGGAACATTCTGAAGAAAGGGAGTTACTAGTGAGTACCTCAGGGCTCAGTACTGGGTCCAGTCCTCTTTAACGCCTTTATAGGTGACATTGCAGAGGGTCTGGAAGGAAAGGTAGTGCCTCTTTATGATGACAAAGATCTGTAACAGAGTTGATACACAAGGGGGTAGAAAGGATGAGAAGGACTTGGCAAAGTTGGAGGAATGGTCAGACATATGGCAACTTAGATTCAATGCAAAAGTGAAAGTAATGCACCTGGGAAATAAAAATCCAGGAGAAGAGTACACAATAGCAGGGGAGGTACTAACAACAACAATAATGGAAAGGGATCTGGGGTAGTCATATCAGATGACCCAAAGGTGGGTATGCAATGTGAGAAGTCAGTAGGGAAAGCCAGGGGATACTGGGATGCATAGGGAGGGACATCACAAGTAGAAAAAAGGAAGTGGTTATCCTCTATACAGACAGTTGGTGAGACCCCATCTGAGTACTGCGTGCAGTTTTGGAGACCTCATCTACGCATGACATAGACAGGATGAAGCAGTCCAGAGGAGGGCAACTAAATGGTGCAGGGTCTACATCAGAAACCATATGAAGAGAGACTGAGAGAGCTTAATATGTATACCCTTGATGAAAGGAGGGACGGGGACATGATAGAAACTTTTAAGTACCTCAAGGGAATCAACAAAGTCCAGGAGGGTAGCATCTTTCAGAAAAGAGATGTGTAAGAACAAGGCACAATTTAAAGTTAGAGGGGATGGCTCAGGGGAATGGAGGAAATTCTTTTCACGGAGAGTGGTGGACGATGTAACTGCCTTCCTGGAGAAGTTGTGGGTCTTAAACAGTGGAGGAATTCAAACATGCATGGGACAGACATAAGGCAATTATAGTGGGAGTTGCAGGAAATAGGCTGTTGGTTAACTAGAATCTGCAGGTTATCCAGTAGGTAGGGAATGGACAGACTGGGTGGGCCAAGTGGTCCTTATCGTCACAAAGTCTATGTTTCTATGTTTCTATGTTTACATTGAATCTGAGCTGCCACATATTTGACCATTCCTCCAACCTTGTCAAGTCCTTTTCATTCTTTCCATCACACCTTGTATAGCAACCCTGTTGCAGATCTTTGTGTTATCTGCAGAGACATACCTTTCCTTCCAGGTGCTTCCAATGTCACTTATAAAGACATTAAAGAGGACCTGTCCCAGTACCAAACTCCTGCGGTACCCCACTAGTTACTCTTCATCATGGACTCTGGCTACTATTACCCTTGCATCCTGTTGTCCAGCCAGTTTTTATCCAGGCTACCACCTTGGGACCAACTCCAAGGCTGGCTAACTTGCATATTAATCTTTTGTGTGAGACTGTGTCAAATGCCTTGTTAAATTCTAGGTAGACCATATCCACAGCCCTCCCTGGTCTACTACTTTGGTCACCCAGTCAAAGAAATCTATTAGGTTCATCTGACATGACCTTCCTGCTGTGAAACCATGCTTCTTGGGTCCCAGCCCACTGGCCTCTAGGTACTCAACGATTCTTTCCTTCAGAAGTGATTCCATCATTTTTCCTACCACTGAA
Organism: Neoceratodus forsteri; assembly: GCA_016271365.2. Classification (NCBI taxonomy): domain Eukaryota; kingdom Metazoa; phylum Chordata; order Ceratodontiformes; family Ceratodontidae; genus Neoceratodus; species Neoceratodus forsteri. Next base: position 657,744,414 of record CM057453.1, read on the forward strand.
GACAAACTAACTGGTCTATAGTTTTTGCCTCTGCCTTGCTCTCACTTTGTGAAGAGGAATCACATTTGCCCTCCTCCAGTCCTCAGGTACCACTCCATCCTCCCATGATTTGTTAAAGAGAGTAGTCAGTGGTGTTACTAGTTCTATCCTTAGTTCTTTTAGAATTCTTGGTGAATCCCATCAGGCTCATTGCTCTGTCCACCCTCAGTTTCAAGAGTTCTTTGAAAACCCTTTCTTCTGTGAATGGACTGGTATCAACCGCCTTTATTCAGAGTTTCTCCCTTGTTTGGTTTAGGTACCTCCTCCTCTTCCGTTGTGAATACTGAGCAGAAGTATTCATTCAGTATCCCTGTTTTTTACAGTCACCCTCTGCCCACATTACTCCCTTTATTAAGTCACTATATCCTCCCTTGGTCTTTCTTCACTCCCTAATGTACCTATAAAAGGTTTTATCCTTCTAACAGAGTTGGCTATCTGTTCCTAAGTTTGTGCTTTTGCTTTTCTGACTGCCTTCCTGCCTCCTTCTGCTTTAACTGATAATGTTCTCTGTCCTGCTCCTTCTGTGTTTCTTTATATTTCCTGAATCCCTGCCACCTCTTTTGAGAACCATAGTGATTTTTTCCTTCATTTTGTTTTGTTGATTTGTTTCACACAAAGGCTTGTTGCCTTTAGCGATGGTTGTTTTGATTATTCCCCATTGTTCCTTCACCCTCCTTCTTGCCCATTTGCCAGTGCTTTCTGAGGCACTCTCATTTTCTCAAAGTCAGCCTTCCTAAAGTCCAACACTCTTGTTTTTGTATGGCTTGACTCTATGGCTGTGCTTATTGTGAACCGCGACTATTTGGTGGTCACTTGTTCCCAGATGGCCACCCACTTCTAAATCTGAGATCCTTTCTCCTTCCCCATTTGAGAGTAAAAGAGTCTCACATTGTGTGGTGTTCTCAAGCAGAGGGCACGCTACTCTATATATTTAGGACTACATCAAGGTGGTGCCATTGTGAGGCTGTAAAGAGCTAGGACAGACTCCTTTTATTTTTGGAGGAGTTATTCACTCTGGAAATATGCACACTAGCGGATTATTCCAATATTAGGTTAAGGCCTGAAATACTACGTGGCCTTCATTTCCATGTCCATAAAAAGATTGGTGCTACATCATTGAGGAATGGGGACTTATATCTTATAATGAAGGTTTACAAGAATTGTTACATAATCTTCAGACAGAAAAGATGATTGTTAGTCTCAGCAGTAAACTGTCTTGATTTGAAAAAGTATGGGGCAATTTGTATACTTTGTATTCCCACTAACCTGGCCTGGTGGGACATTCACAATCCACTTTGATTACCTGATTTCTTGTTGGTAGGATGCTGTGCTGGGGTTGTTGAGGGTGTATGTTGAAGGTCTGGGGGGGTGATCAGTTTCCTGTATTCATTGTCTCTATGTTCTGATTGGTTTTGTATATAACATGTGTAGAAACCAATGAACTTTGAATTAAAAAAAATGACCTCCACCTATCTGGCAATCAGTGCAGAACCGGCTGGACTGAGGTCACATGACTGGACCTAACCAAGCCCGTCAGTAACTGAACTACTGCATTCTGCACCAGCTGCAGCCAGTGGAGGGTCTCTCCCATGAGCCTAAAGTATAGTGCATTACAGTAATCGAGCCTCGGTGTGACAAAGGCATGCACCAATAATGGCAGGTCTTTGGATGGAACTAGGGCTTAACTTGGTGAAATTCCTCAGTAAAACTACTTTTGACCACAGATGACACCTGAGCTTCAAGTGTCAATCTGCTAACCAGGTTAACGCCAAGATCCCGCACTTAGAAGCCATCTAACGGAGCGGATCCCAGAAACAAACCTGTACCTACTCCAGAAGCACTCCCATCACACCCGCCGACCTGGCTCAATCACCAGTACCTCCATCTTATCTGGGTTCAGTCGCAACCAGCTGGAAGACATCCAGTCATTGATCTTGGCCAGGCAGTTGTTAAGCACTTCCATGGCATTGTCTGTTCCAGGGGAAAGGACAAATACAGTTGGGTATCATCTGCATAGCAGTGAAAACCCACACTGTACTGTCGAATTAGCTCACTCAGGGGCTGCATGCATACCGCAAATAACATTGGTGACAGGATCGTGTTTCGAGGCACTCCACAAGACAAGGGCCTTGGGAGGAGGAGAAATTCCTGGTCACCAGTCATTGCACCCTGCCTGAGAGATAGGACTCAAACCAGTCAATGTCAGTACCAGTGAGTCCACAATACCTCAAAGGCATACAGAAGCACAATGTGATCCACAGAATCAAAAGCTGATCAGAGATCGAGAGAACAAGAATTGACATGTCTCCTATATCTCTAGCCCTGAAAAGGTCATTATGCAACCTAATCTAATGCTGTTTCAGTGCTGTGCCTAGCCCTGAAACCTGACTGGAATGGCTCATAGATATCAAAGAACATGAGGTGTTCTTCAAGCTGTTGTGCCACTAACTTCTCAACAACCTTTAAAACAGAAGAAGGGATAGAGCTCTAGGACTTGTGTGCTCCAGGTAAAATGTCGAAATCTCATACAATTATTCATACGTGCACTCACCACTCACTTCAGAGACAGACACAAAACCTTATTTTCAATTTAGCAATGGTTTATTAGATGTAGGTTACCAGATGTCCTCTTTTACAAGGATATGTCCCCTTTCCAGTTGTCAAATATTCTTCATGTACCTTCCCTATCCTGTTGCATTATTATTCTTTTATAATGTTTTTACTCTCTCATACCCAGGACCTCCTTGTAAATGAGCTGTGAAGGTGGTGGAGACTTTAAACCTATTTACTCGAGTCTGGCACAAGGGCTCATCGGGGAGGGACTATGTCCTCTTTTGGCAGCCCAAAATCTGGTACCCATAATTACATGGCTTAATCAAACATGGTACAAGCTTTCGCTTTCACCCATCCAAGGGCTTCATCAGAGCTAAACATTACATGCACCTCGTGGTGTTTTTATATCCATTCATATTAATAAAGATTCCTTATTAACCAATCAATTTCTAATTACTTAATTTATATCAATTAATCCTCCATAGTGAACACTATATTTAAAGTGCTACCTAGTTCAAACATTGCGTAAGTTCACACAACTCAATTGTTCCACCACCAAAAACAATTCAAAAATAAAGTAATCTATTGCTATCAGAAGAGGTAAAGACATTGGGCTGAATATTCAAACTAAGCCATTCAAAGGCATGAAGCCCATAAAACTACGCAAAATAGTTGCAGGGTGTATCCGGGGTGATATTCAAAGGAGTTGCGGCTATTGAGCAACTCCTTGAATATCACCCCCAGCCACAGCCACTGTGCATGGCGATGGATCTGTACCACCGCAGTTGACAGAGTGGAGCATTCAACTTGCGGTGGCGCAAAATACCATTGGCCATGCGCAAATCCCGATATTCAAAAGGTGACATGCAATGCGGTTATAATTCATGAAGGCACAGGGGGCTATTTGCATCTGATTATGGCTCCCCATTTGGCTGCCATATTAGCATGTAGGTGCGCCGATCCTCGAGGATTCTGCGCCGCGCCTGCCAGGCAGCAGCTGCTGGAACCGACACCCCCTGCAGCCCGATCAAGGGAGTCAGTGTACAATCCCCACCACCTCCAGTGGCCCGATCGCGGGCATAGTGTACTCCCCACCAGCCAGATCGCTGGCAGCAATGTGGCTCCCCTCGAACGTATCCCTGGTGGTCCAGTGGACCGAAATGCCCGATCAGCAGTAAGTTTCATAAACCCCCTCCTCCCGCAGTCATCCCTGGTGGTCCAGTGGACCAAATGCCCGATCAAGGCAGTAAGTTTCATAACCCTCGAACATAGCCCTGGTAGCTAGCGCCCCCCACTTACCTAACCACGAAGCCCTTACCACCTGCGTTCCCGCAGCCGGCGGGCGGCAGCATCCCACTCGCCAGTTGGCCGATTGATCGCTCGGCGGCACGCCTATTGGTGTAGAGCAAGAGCCACGGGCGTAGTTTGATGCGCCGAGATGACAGTCCAGATTTGTGAATGAATTATTCACAAATCTGACTGTCATTGGGTATGGGCTGCACACCCATTGGCTCTTGCTCTGCTCCACGGGCGGCAGCCCTACCAGGCAGTCAGTCGGCGAGGCGGGCGGCAGGCGGGTGGATGCTGCCGCCGCTGGCTGCCGGGGGGACCGTGGTGGGGCTTCGTGGGTGGGTGGGGTGGGGGACGCTAGCCACCAGGGTTAGTGTTCGGGGGTCATTAAACGCACTGCCTGCGATCGGGCATTTCGTCCACTGACCACCAGGGATACGCTTGGGGAGCTACTTTGCTGCCCGCGATCGGGCTGGTGGGGAGTACACCATGCCCGCGATCGGGCCAGTGGGGGTGCTGGTGGGATTTACAGTCGGCTGCCCACGATCGGGCTGCAGGGGGGCACAGAGAGGTTAGGCCAGCCACAGGTGGCAGCTGCTGTGTTGCGCCTGCAATGCAGCAGCTCACCTGTGGGTGGCCTCGACGACGTGTGTTTTTTTGGCTCAAAGTTGTGCAGGCGCAGGTTGGGGTTGCGCCTGCACAACTCTGCACAGCCCGCTGAATATCGGGCTGTGCAGTTTATGCATGGTACCTCCCTACCAGTTCAGCATGCATTCATTTGCATTGCGCTGTTGCTCAGCCTGTTTTCAGTGGCGAACTGCCTCCTGCTGAATATCGCAGAATGGAGCAAGTTCGGACTTGCGCAGGCACAACCCTATTGCGATGGCACAACCCTTTGAATATCTGGCCCATTATCTAAAGGACTCTCTTTCATTCCTAGCTTAACTGTAAATAAATTTGATGCATTTCTGGATGTACAAACCAATCGTTATTAATATGAATGGATATAAACACCACGAGGTGTATGTAATGGTTAGCTCTGATGAAGCCCTTGGATGGGTGAAACGTAAGCTTGTACCATGTTTGACGGAAGCCATGTAATAAACCTTTGCTAAATTGAAAATAAGGTTTTGCGCCTGTCTCTGAAGCGAGTGGTGAGTGCACGGTAAAATAATTGTATGAGTTCTCAACAACCTTGCCCAAGAATGGCAGGTTTGAGACTGGACTGTAATTCACCAGGATATCAGGCTCAAGAGATGGTTTCTTCAGGAGAAGTCTCACCAGAACCTCTTCAAGGCATCTGGAAAGACTTCTCCAACATCGAACACTGACTATCCCAGCAAACATCGGGCCAATGATTCTGACACATCTCATCAAGAAATGGATCAGTGTCAGGTCCATTTCACAGTAAGTGTGCTTTTAGCTTCGAGATCACCTCAATGACCTCGGCCACCTCCACTAGTTTAAACTCATCTTAGACAGATGGAGCACCTCTGCTCATCCCAGGCCAATCACTGCGAAGTCAACACTTACCTCACCGACAAGTTCCCCAACCAGATGGAGGACACCCTGTCAGAGAAAACAGAGCAAACTCCTCACATGAAAGTGATCAAAAGTTTTTCAGCTGTAGACAGACTGGATGTAAAAGTCTGTCCACAGTCCGAAATAGATGAGAAGGGCTGTTTTCCCTGCAGCAATCTCCTGAACAGGAATTCTGTCTTTGTAATAGTTGATTGCCCCTTGGTACTCATGATAATGAGTACGCAAGGCCAGTTTGTCCTCCTCCAACTGGGTCCCTCTGCCAGCAACACTCTAACTTCTGGCCCCTGATCTTTATTGCCTTGAGATCCCCATCAAACCATGGGGATCTCAAGTGAGAAGATCTGGGTCATATAATGGACTGGTGCAATGACATCAAGTGCTTCTCGAGACCACTCCCATTATAGGCAGCCACCGCCTCGCCCGCATACATGCAGCATCTACACTAGATAGGTTAGCTATCACCAACAGTCTGTCTGGGAACAATCCCCTCAAAGGGCAATAGCTAACAATCTCAACAGGGGAGGGACTTTAGAGGGGCCCCAAATGGGAACTTCACTGTACAATGATCAGACCAAACAATCAGATTAGTCTTGAGGTTAGCTACCACAAGCCCCAGCAAGAACACTGGGTTGACCATGTGGCCGTGGTGATGGATCACTGAAGTAACCACTTGTGTCAGGCCCAGTGATGACATCAACTGGAGGAGGTCATAACCAAATTGCGAGGATCCATCGTCGACTCCAGGCATTGAAGACCTCCAGAATTAAACATCTGGGAGCCCCAAAACCTGGTCAATGATGAAGTCTCAGACCTCCTGCAATTCCCCTCACCATGACACTGGAGGGCGGTAGAGGAGGAGAATCCTGGGAACTACACCTGGACCCCCAGGCACCTCCGCGACACTCTAAAGATCTCGCCAAACCCACTGGGTGCATGGTGAATCCCAAGTTGATCTAAAGCAGATGGCCATGCCGCCATCCCTGTGTTCCTCCTGGGCAGTGCACTACAGAAAACCCAGAGGGACCTCTGCCCCAACCAGATGGGAAGGTCTTAAAGCTATGCTGAGAGTTGCTGCGGTCTCGTGTACCTGCCATCTGAGGAAAACAGCACACAGCACTTAACTGAACTTGAGAAAATATTAAATAGGCAGAAACTAACCATATGGTATAGCCAACCCAGCAGGATGCTTAAAATGCAGAAACTGAAATGGGAATACAGTTTCTCTGCAGTGCCAAAGTAGAAAGGGTGGTGTTATTAACACAAGCAGGCACTATTTTGAAGGTCACAAGGCAGGTAAATGGTTAGCATGGCAGCTTTAAAACAGGGAAAGCAAAATGTAGCACAAATCTAACAACCAATGGTGCAGCCAAACATACAGATGCAGAAATAGGGACTGCTTTAGAACTTTTACAACTCCTATATACGTGGAGGTTCAGCCATCTGCAGAGGATCTGGCATTGTTCTTTAATAAAGCCACCACATTACCTTGCCTGAGCCTCTTGTTCAAAACCTAGATACCAATATATTATGGGATGAAATCGAGAAGGCAGTTAGACATTTAAAGTCAGGCAAGGCACTGGGGCAGAAATGGCTTTCCATTGATTTTTCAAGATTTTCCTATCAGTCATTAATAAGCCTTTCTTAGGCCTTGTCCACACTGGCCTTCTAATAACATTACTGGCATCCTGTCGTGTTATAGGAATGCCAAACACGGTTTGTGTCCACATTAAACACATTTTAAACTGTGTTTCAAAACCATGTTTGAACTTGATGAAATAAGGGTTTTAGCTCAGTTTTGAAAATGGTTTGCAGTGTAGCATGGTTCAGCTACCTGCATGGAGTTCATGCACCAGCTTGCTCATCCTCCCACGGCCCAAAATGCAAAGCATATCATTCCATGATGCTGTGTCTTTGGCCACGACACCCACAGAGCATCATAAATGAAAATGGAAAACCAGAAAGTGAACCTGAAATAACAGATTGTGATACAGTTCTTGCTAAAATGTATATTTTGTTATTAGCTTGCACTACTGCATATAATCAATGCAGTTGATTACGGCAGAGCTGTATGTGTCTGCTGGCATAAGAAATACCAGACAACCCCAGTATTTTCTTTGTCCTGACATCAGTAAATGCATTGTGGGAACAGGGAGAGAATGAACTGCAGCACAGTTCTTCTACAGTGTGCAAGCATGTTTCAGGACTTCTAGTGTGAATAGGCGGCAACTGTGTTTAAAAACATGGATGGGATAGAATGTAGACATGGTAGCACATAAGTGCGGTAACGATTTTAAAACCTTTTTTTCAGTTCTTGCTGCAGTGTGGTCTAGGTCTTAAACATTCTGGAGAAGAGTCTAGACACAGTTGTTATGACACCCCTACATGCAGTCTGCAGTGGTTACTATACTACCTAAATTGAGCAGGGACCCCGTAATGTGGATCATATTGACCGATCTCCTGGCTTATGACAGACTATAAAACACCAGCTAGAATAATTGCTGGCTGGAGAAGATTGCTACCCTCCTAAATTCACTCTGATCAAGCAGGCTTTATGCAAGTAGGCAGGGTAAGCACAATGTGAGGCGCTGTCTAAATGTACGTGGAGATGGGCAGGGAGCCCAGTGTGGGAAGGTGGGGGGTCCTGCCTTGTATGCGGAAAAGCCTTGACCTTGTGCAGTGGTGGTATATGTTTGAACTTTTAAAGTGTTTTGGCTCTGGAATCAACATGAGATGGATTTCTTCCCTACATAACCATCCATTGGCTTGGATTCTGGTTAATGGTCCCTGTTTGAGCTATTTACCTGATGCGGAGGACTAGACAGAGGTGCCCACTGTCCCATTATTTTATGTATTATCCCTCAAGTCCTGGGCTGTGGTCAATAGGCAGGATAAACAAACTGAGGGCCTACAGAGGGGAATATGCATCACAAATCAGTTTTATTTGCTGAAGATCTCCTGCTATGCCTGAGGGAACCAAGCAAGAGTACTGCCTTGGGTTCAGGAACTTTAGTGAAGATGGCTATCTAGCAGGCCACAAGATGGCTGGCAGTATAGACTAGAAGTTAGAGTAATGATCTGCAACATGCTTGATATATCCAAGCAGACAGACCTGAGTTTGATTCCACAACCTCCACTTGCATACTTTGTGACTCTGAGCAAGTCACTTAACCTTCCCAGCGCCTCCCAGGTTGCCCCTGGAAACAGGCACTTGTGCCTAGTGGGCCTTACCTGGTACCAAAGACTAAATAAAAAGATAAATTGGTCAAAAGTGAGGTTTTAACTGGGTAATGGTTCCATAATGTGTCTTGCCCATAACCCACTTAATTTGTGCATGGTCTCCTCCTTAAAATACCAGTAAGATGTCTCACCTGTATAAGGAAAACTTTATCCTCATTAACAGGAATAAAAAGGACTGTGGATGGTGGAGATATTCCACTCAGACTTTTGGCAGAATTAATACTATAAAATGTGTGTATTACCCAAGTGCCTATATCTGCAGTATTTCAGGCTTTCCTCATTAGGTGCCAGAATATTTTTTCAAGCAGTTAAATGGTATAATTCCTTGCTTTCTCTGGATGGGAAAAACAGCAAGAATAAAAAGAAGTACTTCACAACAATCAATGAGACAAGGGATCTTACCCTACCTCACTTCAAACATTTTTGGGGTGACCCAGTTGTACTGTATAGGTAATAATGAACACAGTTAGGTGACTTGATAGCCTCTTGACGAGGAGTGCCTGGAAGATGTCATTTTACATGGTTTCCTGTCTCATTTCCTAAAATACCACAAAACATTAGCATACACAAATCTGTACCTTGTGCTCGTAGCTAAAGTTTGATTTGTACTTTATAAATTCATGGAGCCCTGCAGTGTCTGGCCCAGAAAACAGCCCAACAAGTAGCTTTCAAGGGCATAATGTCTTCTTACAGTACATTACAGTCTTAAGATGGAGGAGGTGTGGCAGCCACACGGTGGGAACCTGCACTCTGAGGCTACTCTAAAATTCTTCACTGATCTAAAGCAAGATTTTCAGATACAAGCAGGTGATTTTTCATTTCTCAGAGTAAGATTATACCTACAAGGGATAAATGCTATACTGTCCCCAGTTCAGGAAATACTTTACAAACTCCAACCAAAACCAAAGCACTTACAGTCTTCTATAGACCGTTACTGATATGTACTCAGCCATGAGGAAATGGGGCACAAAAAGCATGGATTACTGATTTAGACTGTAATCTAGATGAGGAAGTGTGGCAATAAGCTGTAAAGCATATGCCTGCCTTCTCTCACACTAATAAACTCAAAGGGTGCAGCTAGATTACCTTTACAGAACATAGCTCACCCAGTGAAACCCAACAAGTTTCAAGCTACTAGGAACCCCGTATGTCTCAAATGTAAAGCTACAGAGGAAATCTTTGCACATGACTTTGACATGCTCAAGGGTACCCTTTACCATAAAGTACATGTCATTATGGAACAAGTACTGAGCACCCCTTGCCTAACTCCCCTAGGGAATCTATTCTTGGAGTAGAAACAAGGAAGGATCTATTACAGGCTGGCACTGCCTCTGGGACCTAGCACTGGTTAATACTAGGAAACATGTCACACAGCACTGGATAAGTGACACCATACCTAGTGTTGCCCACTGTATGAACAGTCTTCTTTTATGTATGAAACTATACTGGATATCATTTAGGGATATTCAGAGCTGGCCGGTTGCATGCACGTAAAGATGCAGTGCACCGAATAGATGTGCTGGCTGGCACTGAGGGTATATTCAAACAGTGTGGCGCAATCATGACTGATAGCACATACAGTCTAAATATACAACCATGGATGTGCAGCCCAGAACGGTAGGCCACCTAGGACCACACAGTGCAACCAGGGTTGGGGCTGACTATTGCCATTGGACATGTGTGGCACAAACCTGGATGTGCCATGACCCCAAGGGCAATATTCAGCCAGTATATGCTAATGAGTTTTTGGGGATGGCATGATGCAACGGGCACCATGCATACTCATTATGAGCCCATTAGCATAGCTGCATCCGCAGGAATGTGACCGCTCAGTCCCCACCCAACCCCACACACCGCCAATGCAACAATCTGCACTGAACCACCCCTGGAAGGCTAATGTAACCCCTTCCACAGCTCTGATCTGAATGGTAGAATCGTTCCCTGCTGCCTGGTAGTCTAGTGGACCCCCAGCTCCTATAAATATGTCAGAATCATCCCCGATCCCTGGTAGTCTAGTGGGTCCCCTCCCCAGCCCATGCCATATGTGCAAAATAGTCCCCTGATCCCTCATGGTCCAGCAGAACCCCCCCTCCTGGCCTGAGCATCCACATAGAAAGCATATTGCATGGACTTCCACCATGCTGATCCCCGATCACAGTAGGATATGCCCGATCCAATACTGCACTGAGGACATACCCCCCTGTACCCAATCACTGATCAGGTCGACATGTCCACAGCATGATGAAGCATACTGAAGTGGCCCTCATCTCATCAGTACCAGTCTCCCTGACCTCGTCTTCAATCCATCTGACATCGGGCGACAGTTTCGCTCATCATTTGCCAGTTCGACGAACTGTCACCAACCACACAGCGGGCAGATTACCCTGTACACATGTGGTCGGTGACAGTTCAGTCGGTGGCTGGTCATGGTGGTTTTCGGAGGGCTGAGTCAGTCGCTGGTGTCAGTTGGATTGGGGAGGAAGTGGGTTGGGGTCCAGTACTGACAGGATGAGGGGCCGCCTTGTATGCTACATCTTGTTGTGACATGTCACTTTCGATCGGGTGACTGGGTACGGATGGGGTACCAGTGCGGTATTGGGATCAGGGCATTATCCTACTGCCACGGGGATTGTCTATATGTTTTCTAATGTCGGTGCTCAGCTGGGTGGGGGGTTCTGCTGGACCATGTTTATAGGGGGATTATTTTCAAATATGGCATGGGGCTGGGGAGGGGTCCCACTAGACTACCAGGGATCAGGGATTATTCCAACATATTTATTGGTCTTGGGAAGGGGGTCCACTAGGCCTACCAGGGTATCGGGAGTGCTATACAGTCGTACAGGCAATCGGGACTAGGTTTGGGGTTGTCACTTGCTGCCAGGGCTGGCTAGCTGTGGTGCCTCTGTGGTGTGGGAGAGGATGCACAGTCAATGGGGATGGTGTCTGGGACGGGGGGCTACCATATGGCCTCGTGGGGCTCTGATGCCATTCCGTGCACAGGGATGGGGCAGGGTGGGGATCCACATTTCTACCACAGCTGGCAGGTGGTTATGCACTGGGCTGTGCTTCCACAGCCTGCCTGCAGGTGGTCATCAGATTTAAGTCTGGTTTTCCTGGCCTATCTGTGTGCAGCACAGTTCCAGCTCTTGTGGAGCACATGCCCATTAAATATGCCTCTGCGGCATATTCATGGGCACGCCTTTTCTTGTGCTGTTTGTGGTCTCTGTGGGCCTTGGCACATTCTCCTTCGGGTGGCGATTGCTGCCCATTGAATACTGCGCTGCAGCACATTGTGTGGATAACGACACATCTCCATTTTCCACTGAGATGCGCTGCACATCCCTTTGAAAATGGGGGCTTAATGTGGTTGGGCAGGGAAGCATGCCATGAAATATGGCAACCTATGATCACTACTTTAGAGCAGGAAATAAAACCCATAGATGTTTGGTATTTAGCATAACAGTGCAGGCTCTGCTCTCTGATCCCAATCAAACAGATAAACTACAAATCTTATGTGTATGAAGTGTTTAGACCTTGGGGAACTGGTGGTTAGTTATGGGAGAATAATAATACATCACTACCCCTGTGTCTCCAAATTTTAGATCAGATGGATGAAACTGAGTCAGCTCTCTACTCTGGTACAGTGTAAGTGATACTTTTTACGTACTCTGTATTCAAAGTAATCTGTTTTATTCTGACTTACTAATGTATTTTCTGAATGAATGTACATCTGTAAGGGATAACCACAAAGTTTTCAATAAACTATGTTTACAAACAAGACCTATCGCACAAAAGTATATTGCACTTAGCTAATGTCAGTTTTGTATTCCACGCTGCCGCTGTTGCACATTTAAATGTTTTTCTTCCTGTGCCTAGCTTCAAGGGAAGAGCTCCTAGAATATCTGAACAAGCCATCAGGGTCTGAGCATGAGATAGACATCAGACCAGGTTTTAGCTCTCATTACATGAATTAACCAGTTCTGGACATCTTAGCTGCTCACTGCACATTTAACAAGATAAGGGACTGAACTGCAACACTCAAATTCAAAGTATGATAGTTCTTTAGCTTGATGCTTCAGAATGCAGTCACTTGCTGATTCTGTTTTACAAAGTGTATTGAATTAAACAGTTCTGGACTGGCCTCTCAGCTCTCAGCTGAATGCTGCTAATTTGAGGATGGAGGAGCCACTGCTCCCCATCAAACAGCTGAAGGTCAGTCAGTTTCAGGCACCCCCTTCCTGTCAGTGCACTGACTAACCTGACTGTGTCCAGGATGTGGTGGGCACTGCCCAGTGTGCTCCTCTGTTTAGTGGCAAATAGTGATACAGCTCACCTGGAGCTGCTTGCAAATAACCACTGTTAAAATGTTCACCATTTATCTTCCCACAGCAGCTGCTGAGACAGGGACACATAGTCAATTAATACAGGTCACAGAGCCCTAAATCTATTTGAATTCTATACAGTTAATTATGGTATGACTTTGAGTATTACTTGTTCCCCACACCATAGTCGCAGCCACAGCCAGATCTGTACCCATGTCCTGACTCTCCTGGTCCCCATTCTGCCGGCATCTCCAGAGCCTTGCAACATTCCTAGTCCCACCTTAGCTACCTTGTGTCTGGAAAACTCAGCTCCTTAAATCACCATTACACTGTTCTGTACCATTTAAGGTTTTCCTTTCCCACCTGCTGTTACCTTCAGGTAATAGTGAGCTTTATAACAATGTACAGATTTATACTGGAGCACTGCCAAGGCACCCATAACATTCAGGCACTGGCAAGGCACCCTTAACATTCAGGGTGACTAAATTGTTTTGGGCCCACTGGAGCAATGTCACTTGCTGTGCTCCAGTGCTTAGGATCTCCCAATGCCCCAGACACATGGTAGGGCCCACATCAGCAAAAGCTCTGCATTTGTGGTGGCACCTTTAGCTCACCCCACCCTGGGGACTGCCTGGCATGTATGTCCTCAAGTGTCTAGTGTACCATATTGTTGACCCTCCCACATTCTCGGAGACCATCTCCTAGGACCCCTATTCTGACACTCTTCGCTGCGCTGACAATGTGACTGAGGATTTTGGATTCATTTAGGGACTGCCTTTTGGTTCTGAATTTTGGCACCTCTGAATGCTGGCTTTGATTGGCGGTTGAGACCCCTGTGTTCCCATCTCAGAGCTTCCCAGACTGTTCAACCTCTGTTGTAACTGACAAGGCTGCCTTTTAATTTAAATTTTGGTGCCTTTCAGTCTGTTGACCCTGGACCTCTTTCAGGAAAATTTCCCAGAGTGGTCTGCTTCTTATAGAAGCTGGACTCCTTTACTTGAAATTGCAACAAAATTCCGATAAATTTATTAGTTAAAAATTAAAGATTTCAGGCTGCTGGCTTCCAGTCTCTTACAGGAAAATTTCCCTGGACTGGTCTGATTCTTTCAGGAGCTGGTCTTCTGTACTGTTAAAGCCCCAAAAGTCTGGAAAATTCAATTTGCTGAATGAAACTGAGATTTGTTGCAGGGGGAGAGCAGAAAGTTAACTGTCACATCCTGGACTTCTGTTCCAACACTCTCTGAAGACACAGCAGTTAGCTTTCTGCCCTTCCCCTGCAACAAATCTTGATTTCATTCCTTAAATTAATTTTCGGACTTTGGGGGCTTTTTACAGTATAGGAGTCCAGCCCTGAAAGAAGCAGACCTGTCCAGGAAATTTTCCCTGAAAGAGGCACGGAGTCAGCAGCCTGAAATCTATAATAAATTTATATGACTTTGTGGTGATTTCTAGTAAAGGAGTCCAGGAAATGTTTGTGCCCCCCACTCCCACCCCACCCCCACCTGCTCAACTACTGAAGAAGGCACTGAGGAGGAGTGGCACTAACACTGAGCAACAGGGTTGCTTATATAGAATGATGTCGGCAGTAGGTGGACCAACTAGAGGAGATAGTCTCTCATGATCATAGAACAAGCATGCCTCTCAAGGAGCAGAGCACAGTGAAAGGGAGTGTCTTGTACAAATACCAGAACCTTTGAAATTTAATTATTCAGGTGATTGTATAAATATTTGGGACTGTATTACTGTTATTTCAGTTTGAATCTGCCAGAACAGTGCTAACATTAACAGCGCCAGGATGGCAATTCTAGTCTTTTGTTGAATTATGAGTTTTAGTTTTAATTACATTTGTTCAAATTAGTCACATCTTTAAAACCAGTGCTGGCATTGCCAGTGCATTTGAGGATTTGATTTCGATACTTTTGTTTAAATCTGGAACATTGAAGTTGGGATTGATTTCTGAAACTTTTGTTCTTTTTGTTTAATTACTTTTGTTTAAATTAGTCATATCTTCCAAACCAGTGGCTAGCAATGCTAGTGCAATTGGGGATTTTATTTCTAATACTTTTGTTAAATTACTTACATTGAAATTGGGATTTGATTTTGATAGTATTGTTTGAAACAGACCAGTAATTGTAGGCAGTGGTATGTGGGATTATAGGGACAGGGACGAGCACTGGGGAGGTGGGAGATGGGCAATGAGGGAGAGAGCCAGGAGGATTCTGTGGAGGGGAGGGAGAGAGGGGAGGAGAAGTTGTTGTATGGGTGTGGGACAGCTGTATTCCTAGGTACTATATGGAGGGCAGGGGGTGCCTAACATGCAGGGATCTTCGATAACTTAGGATAGAGATAAATTGACTGAGGTGGAATTAGAGGGAGGGAGGGGTACTGGGTAAGGGCATTGGAAATGGGAGAGGGCAGCTCCACTGAAGGAGGGACAGGGGCATCTTAGGGGTGCTGCTGGGGCATGCTACAAGGACTGGGAGCAGGGCCAACCAACTTGATGGAAAATGACTGACAGGTAGTGAGAAGAAAAGAAGCTATGGCACAAACAACTAACTGAGGGATGACAGAAGGAATGTTAGGATAAATACAGAGGTCAGGGGTAGAGCAACAAACAGGTTCATGCCACTGCAGACATGGAAGAACAGGAGGTACATGGGGGTGGGGCTAGAACAGACATGGGAGGTGAGGTCCAAGCTTAGCTGGCCAGTGGAGGGAGTGTAAGGCGGAAAATAGATCTGACCAACCAGGAAGGAGGCAAGTGGCAGGAGGAGGAAGGGATGAAAAGAGTGCCAGAGAGAGAGAGAGAGAGAAACACAGTTAGGTCTAATAGGGGGCACCAGAGTGGCGGTGGAGGAAGGGCTGAAGAGAAAGTATGTGGTAGAAAAGGAGGTCTGACGGGAAGTTGGACACCGGGACATGGTAAATCACATTGGAAGAGGGCAGGCTCAGAGGGTAAGCTGGACATCGAGGACAGGGTAAAACCACAATGAGATAGGGCAGGTTCACATAGCACTAGTAAGAGGTCATTCTGCTGGGCAGAGAGAAGGGAGATGGTCGGTCTGTGGGAACTCCATAATAAAGGAGCTACACTGGCTGAGGAGGAGGACCCAGACAAGGAAGGTCAGTTTTATGTGCACCGGGAATGGAGGCTGGGATGGCAAGGCACAAAATAAAGGAAGAAATAAGGAAATTAGTGGGCAAACCACACTGGATAGTTCACCTGGGTACAAATGATTTAGCGGACAGAGTTGGGCGAGGCGCAGCAAAGTTGTAGGGATTTGACAAGGGCCTGCAGAGAGGAAGAGAGCTCACTGACCATCTCAGAAGTATTACCAGTCCTTAGTGCCAGCACTATCAGACAGCAGAGGATTGCAGACTTCAACTATTGGCTAAGGGAATGACAACAAGGAAGGGCTTAAATGCATTGGGAATTGGGGTGGACGGGTGGAAAGATGAACGATTATACCAAGGACTAGTTACATCTGAACAAAGCAGGGTCCAGGGTACTGAGGAGAAACTGCAAGAACACATAGCCAGGGCCATGAATCTTAAACTAAGAAGGCTAGGAAGAAAGTGAGGAACAATCAGGGTCGCTACTTCCAAGCTCGCACTCCCCCACAAACGGGGCAGGGATTAAGAAGGAGAAGGCATTGGGGAGGGAGAAACTGGTGGAGAGTGATGTACTCAATGCAAGGAGCCTGAGCAATAAGCTTAGTGGACCTAGAGGCCATAAGAATGGAGGAGGAGTTAGACTTGGTGGCTATCATGAGACCCGTACGGACAACCAGGATCAGGACGGCCATCCAAGGCTTTAATCTGTTTAGCAGGGATGGGACAGGAAGGAAGGGAGGCCATATATGAGAGGGACAACATACAAGAGTTAGCAGGGCAGGAGGAGCAGGGAAGCAGAGGTACTGTGGGTCACTCTGAAGAAAAGATATGGGGCCATTATGAGAATAGGAGTAATTTATTGGCCTCCAGTAGAAGGAAGAAGATAGAGAAGTAATGGCAGCAGCAACAGATGGCCAAGAAAGGGAGTTGCTGCTTGGTAGGAGACTTCAATCTCCCAGGTGTTGACTGGAGGCTCCCAACAGCAGCAACAACCAGGAGCAGGGAAACTCTGACTCCTTACAAGGAGCATTCCTCCAGCAGCTTGTATGAGAACCTACGATAGGGAGGCGATACTGACTTGAAGCAACTAATGGGACAGTGTCGCTGATGTCACAGTAGGGGATAGTCTTGGACCAGTGACCAACACATGGTGAAATTCAAGATACGAGTGAGGGCAGAGATGAATCTCACAAAGACAAAGGTCATGGACTTCGGAATGCAGACTCAATAAAATGAGGGAAATCATGAAGGATACCTGGTAGACATAGAGAAACTGGGGGAATTGAGGAGCAGTGGGCAGCTATCAAGGGGGGACATATAAGAGCTACAGAGCAAATGCAAAAGACAAGTCAGCAAGAGTAAAAAGAAGGAGGCCACTTTGGTACCCAAAGAGGTAGCAGTTAAGAAAGGTGAGAAACATTCTTCAGAAACTTCAGTGAGAAAAGAAAGTTCAAGATAGGGATAGTGAGACTATTAGGGAAGGAGGGTTTCAAATGGAGAGGGATCACCTGAAGGCAGACCCACTGAATAATTACTTCTGTCTGGTTTTCACGAAGGAGAGGAAGGCAAAGGTCTGTATTACATAACAGGGACATACACAATCAGGGAGAGGATGCAAGTCTATTCACTTGAAGAAAGGGTCCTCAATGAACTGTCCAGCTAAGAGTAGACAAGGCAATGGGTCTTTATAGGCACCCTTGAGTGCTGAGAGAGGTAAAGGAGGTGCCAGCAGCAAAATTGGTGGAACTCTTCAGCCTGTCACTGGACATGGGGAGTATCTTGGGACTGGAAGAGGGCAGATGTAGTGCTCCTCCACACGAGTGGTAGTAAGGAAGAGCCTCAGTAATTACAACTAGTCAGCCTAACTTTGGAGGTGGAAAGGTAATGGAGACATTATTGAAAGAGAGATAACTGGTGAATACCTAGAAACCAATGATCTCCAAGATCACAGGCAGCATGGTTTCACCAAGGGAGGTCCTGCCAGATGAACCTCATCAATTTTTTCAACTGAGGATGAAAGTGGTGGACCAGGAGAGGCAGGACATGGCGTATCTAGACATCAGCAAAGTATTCAACACTGTCCTCACAGGAAGCTTGTGAACAAACCGAGCAGTATGGGAGTGGGCCAGAAGTTAGTAAAATGGGTGGAAAACTGAGCTTAGTGGGAGGAGTCAGAGGGTTGTAGTAAATAGGGTTCAGTGACGCAGGTGACAAGTGGGGTGCCACAGGGGTCGGTATTAGGTCCGGGCCTCTTTAATATCTACATTGAGATATTGTGGATGGCTTAAAATGGGAGGTGTGCCTATTCGCAGACAACACAAAGATCTGCAATAGGGTAGACACACCAGGAGGGCAGAAATAATGAGGGAGGACCTTGGAAGAGAGGAGGAAGAGAACTGGTCAGAAGCCTGGCAATTGAAGCTTAATGCAAAGAAGTATAGAATCATGCATGCGACACAAATCCTAAGGGCCACATATGAACTGGGGGAAGCACTCACGACAACAAGACAGGAGAGGGATCTGGGGACTATCATACTGAATAATTTAAAGGTGGCAAAACAATATGACAGGGCAGTAGGAAGGGCAAATTGCATGTTGGGCTGTAATAGGGAGGGGCATAACCAGCAGATATAGGGAAATGATAATGCCCCTGTATAAATCACTGGAGAGACCCCACCTAGAGTACGTGTGCAGTTCTGAGGCTGCATCTCCGAAAAATATGTTGACAGTGATTGAGACGTAACAAAGAAGGGCAACCAAAATGGTGCAGGGCCTGCATCACAAGTCCTACGAGGAAAGGCTAAGGATCTTGATCTCTACTCCTGGAGATCAGGAGAGAGAGAGAGAGAGACATGATTGGAGACATTTAAACACCAAAGAAGAATAAACAAGGTACAGTAGGGGAGCATCTTTCAACAAAAAGATATTCAAGGACTAGAGGGCATAATATGAAATTGGAGGGGTAGGTTCAGAGGAACAGGAGGAAGCACTTCTTCACTAAAAGGTGGTGAACCCTGGCACAGACTCCCAGAGGATCTGGTGGGTGTAGGGTCAGTTACTGGATTTAAGAGAGCATAGAATAGACACATGGGCATCACCAGCAAAGCAAGGAAGAATACCCAGAGCTGGAACAGGGGCTGGAGACCCCACTGGTCAGGGTGGATGGGGCAGAGGCTGACTGCCCAGGGTCTGCGGGCTCTTTTAGGTAGGGTAAAGTGGGGTAGACTGGATTGGCTGAACAGTCTTTTCTGACATCAGCTTTGTTTATCTATATATCTGTACCCAAGTGTGCTGCTTCAGTCTTGCTTCCACTACTTTTGCCAGTTCATTGGATGGCTGCTGTGAACGTTCATAGAGGGTGCCACCATTACCCATCATCCTTGATCCATATTTATGGCAATCCTTCTCAGGCCAGAAGGCCATCAGTTGGTACCCCTTGAGGATGCACCCCTGCAGGATTCCCTCACCTCCCTGGGATCCTATTAATTATTCTCTACTAAGGCCACTGGGTTTAATTCCCAGTTCTGATTCTCAAGTAAAGGAACATTTAAGCACCTTAGTTTCCATCCTTGCCATGCCAGGCCTACAGATGTACCATGCAAGGCCCCTGATAAGGGTGTCTAGACATCATGCCACACCCACGCTGTGAGGGTAGCAAGCACTTCCATACCCAGGCAGGAGCTTTGAACAAGAATGGTATTCCCTAGCCCCTGTCCTGAGCCAACCACCTAAAAATCAGTGTATGGCCTGCCCCTGCAGGAGCATATCAGGACCCTTGTCTGCATTCAGCTGCAAAGCTGGCATGCCTGCAGCTGGCACAGGGCACTGCACTGGTCCTTTACCCATTGCTTGAGGGCATTTACCCAGCAAAGGCATGTGGGCCATAATGCCCTGACTGTTCATTGTTGGGCTGTCTAGCCTTTTCCTTTAAGAAAGCCGGGATTCTCACCAAGAACCACCACCCTGATCTGCAGGGATCCCCTTTATATCCCAATGCTCCTCATATTACCCCAGTCCTCCAAGGGCAATGCAAAGGTACCCTATCCTTCTGATGAGCATGATTACTATCAACCCTGCCTCTTCTGTCGGGGATTTTGCATCATCATTTTATTAGGCAAGGAGAAGGCTTGGTACCCTAAACAAAAAGGAGTTTTGTAAATGTTTATTTGCCTGCTCCACAAGTAAAGTATTTAAAGACGTTTCCAGGGACCCACTAAGAGTTGCACAACTTGTAGGGAATTGCTCCTTACCTGAACATGACACTCTCTAAGCATATCATCTCAGCTAGTTATTGGTTGAGCTCTCAACATGGGAGCATGCCTTCATCAGACTGGATTGGGTCCTTGCATTGCATTTCTCTACTTTTGTATAGTTTTGCTTCAACTGTTCCTGAAGCGTAAAACATAAAATCTGTCTGTGAGAAGATTTGGTTTTGGTTTTGACATGTGTCTTTTGGCAGTTCTTCCTACATTGTCTCTTCATTAAGTTCTTTAAGATTTTATTTGATGCTCACGTCTCTGCCTGCCACCTGTCAAGCAATGCTCCTAGAGCAAACACCATGCAATGCTGTTGTGCTAAAGCCAAGGAATAGATTGCAGATAACAATGGAAGAGTTCTTGAAAGAAAGTGCACCTATCCCAGGGACCAATTGCATGGAGTGTTCACCAAGGGTAAGTAACAGAATATCTCAGTCTGAGATTCCAGTTCAGACCTCCCCACCACAACCACCAATTAACTACAGGAAAAGTTCATGAAAGTTTTCACAGGCTACTCCACAATGTCAGAAAGTTTGGTAGGTTCACAGACACTAAAATGGCTGTGCTTGTAATCACTTGCTTAAAGAATGTCTATATTATAGTCAACCAAAAATTGCAAAATAACAGTTCTTAAAGTCAAATTTCATAAGAAAGTCATATCCATGGATTTTGCCCAGGCATACATCTGATATGCATTGTAGGATAAAGGAAATGGCTAGACATTGCAGGACTATGATGCTAGCACAGGGAAGATGATATGCCTGCCAACCTACCATGCAGGCCAAATAAGTTGTGATCCATTGCCAAGCACTGTCTCTAGAGAGAGAAGCTCACTCTTGTCCACACTGTGATAGGGAGTACAAGCCTGATGATACAAGGAGGTTGTATTTTGAATTAGGGATGTTCCTAATGGGGAGGTAGACCCAGAGGAATTTTCTCCAAGGATCTCATCATCCTGGGGCCTGTGAGGAATAATGGTTACAAAATTCAGACAAGCTAACATTTGCAACAATTCTATTGAAAGAGGGAGGGTCTTCTTTTCTGGCTGGCTAGATGGCATTCCGGGACAAGGGATGCCTGGATGCTCTTGATGGGTTATAGTTGCATCAAGAGGAGAGGGTCTGGAGTCATGTCAAAGGACAGGTCAGTCAGGGGATATAAACAAAAGGGTAGGGGCTGGTGAGGCAGATAGTGCAGGGGTGACCAGTGGCAGGAGTTAGATGCATGGGTCCACCAAGGGACAGGCAGCTGAGTTAGCTAACACAAGAATAGTAGACCCCCAACTGGAGAAAGGAAGCATAGATGGACAACAGTTCTGATGTGAAAGCAGGTCATATAAGAAAACCACTCAGTAAAATTGACTAACCTAAGATTCTGATGTACTAAAGGCTCCAGATTTAGAGGCACTCAGACCTACAGTAGTGGTGAGACAAAATGACTGGGCACCAAGAAGGAGGAATCCTGAATATTCCATTAGTATAGGTATGACAGGAAAAGCAGCAGATGGGGTCTCTCTTAAGGGAGTGTGTCACAGTGAACAGTAAGTAGGATATCAGGGAAAGCAGTTCTGCTGAGTCAATACAGTCATGCTAAGAGAAACAGGTGTGTGCAGGGTGGGGGCAGCAAAATAGTCACCCAGGAAGGAACTACAGGAAAGTAAATAACTCAGTTTATCACATGTAGTAGTGATACATGCTTTGTAAAAGTTTAATTCTACAAGTGGGATTCTGGTGGCATTACATATTATACTACCATGAATTTCTGATACAATTTTGCCAATTAGTAATTTGCAGTAGTTCCACTGTAAATTGAGAACTACTGAACCAGATTCCCTCCAACTTTGTTAGACAGCAGGATCAATTGGCATTGGGTATGCATAACACAGCTCTGACTACACTTACAGAAGTTATAAACATCCACATTTTTCGAGAATGTTTACAGTATTTCACAAATAATTAAAACAGTGAAATTATGAACCCTTGTAACTTACAAATTAAATTAAATAGTAAAATTATGAACCCTTGTAACTCAGAAATTACTTAACTAAATATCTCCATAGTTGGTCATTCTATTAACCTTATAAGAAGGTTATGCATGCTACCTTGCAGCTATCTAGCTCCACAGGTGGTTTATACATAACTGAGAAATATTTTACAAAATTTCACAAAAATAAAATGTCAGATATTGGGTCCCTATGAATTTGAAACAGCTCATCCAGAAGTCATGATTCTTCATTTTGGTATGCTCTTAGGCCATTTAACAAGTAAGCCTGCCACTTCCCATGTCTCTAGCTCAACAAATGACTGAGTTATGACCACATAGACCCATCTGTGAAAATTTCACAAAATGTCATTGAATTTACTAAAATGTCATCAAATTTCTGTGGAATCAGAATTTGATCATTTTGCCTAGCCTAATACAGCACTATTAGCCATGCCATTATCAGTGATATAAAAAGCAAGTACAGTACTATCCATTCTTGACCATTTTATTTTGAAATCGTGATGTCTCTGTTGAAAACATCCTTCTTGAGGTAAAGGGCACCATTACTGAAATGCAGTGGACACAAACATGTTGCCATTGATACAGCAGCTGTGGGGCATTCATTTGCCTGAGAGCAATACAGTTTATTACCTAAGGAACTATCTTGGAATACTGAAGAATTTTAGGATATGTAGTATGTTGAGTTGAAGGAAATAGTGGTATGTTAAAAAGAGTTAAAGTTAAAATGAGTGATCTAGACGTGATGAGCCAAAATGTTTTTTCTAAATTGTGCATCTAAAAAGAGTGCAAATGAACATTGTTTTGAGAGACATGCCCAGAAAGAATTATAGTGTTAAAACATTAATCAATGGATCTCATTAGCAAGTTGTCAATATAAAAAGGTAATTTTCCTTCCATTGTTCTGTTGCCATATTAGAAAGGAAACTTGACTAGTACTGGGCAAAATTACAAAAATCTGTTTCTGCAGGTTTTGAAACATGCAAAATGTTCATGAATTTTGAGCAATTTTGCTAGTTGCAGTTTTATATTTAAATCTCAGTCATATTTTGAAAATGAGCAATTTGTTTCAAAACACACAGTTTCATTTGACTCCATCTATCTGGGAGGGAATGGCAGTCCTGAGTGGAAGATTTATATGCTACTTGATGCAAATACTGAGGAAGGCAGTGATCCGCCCTCCCCAAGACTAGTGCTACAGGGAAGGTTAACACAGGGAGAAGAAATTCTCAGAGGTTGATGGAGGCAAGAGAAGGGAAGGCCAGGCAAGTCTGGAGGAGGAACTTCAGTTGGAAGATAGAGGAAGGAAGGCATGAAGACAGCATAATAAGGGAGGGCAGGACCAGGGTAACAGAGGGGAAGGGGAAGCAGGGAGGAAGGAGGTTAGAGGGCTAGAGGGACAGAGAGAATGGAGAGCCCTGTGCCAAATGCAAGGAATCTGAGAAACAAAGTCTCTGGACCCTGAGGAGATCATTGTAGAGGTAGACCAGGAGCCAGTGGCCATAACGCAAGGGCCACCAAGACACAGGGACAACAGGGGGACAATGAAGTACTGGAAGCACTATGGGTCAGCCTAGAGACAGGGTCAGGCTAGTATCTATAGGGGGTGTAAGGCCTCTGACACAGGGAGAAGATTTAGACAGAGCCCCAGTGGAAGCCAATAGCAAAATAGCCAGAAAGAGGGAGGATTTGATTATGGGGAACTTTAATCTGCTGGATGTGCATTAGCATTCTGCCACACAGCTACATCAAGTGGCAAGGCCATCTGACCCCATACAAGGAGCATTTCTCAGGCAGCTGGTTTTGAAACCCACTAGGAATGGGCCAGCTGAACCTGGTACTTACAAACAGAGACAGCATTGCTAACATCACAGTGGCAAGTCCCCTGGGTAAAAGTGATCACCGCACTGTGGTTTGACATATGGACAGGGCAGGGAAAACACACTAAGACGAGGGTCCTGGACATCAGGGGAAGATTTTAAAGAAATGAGAAACTGCCTCAGAGAATACCTTGAGGGAGGGAGACAGAGAGGGAGTGGAGGCTTAATGGAGAAAGATTAAGGATGGTATATCCTAAGCAACAGCATGCTGTTTGAAGGAAGTGAGCAAAGGAAAGAGGAGAAAGAGACCACTGTGGTTTGGGAAGGAGGGCAAAAGGTAGGGAAGCAGAAGAAAACAGCATTTACAAAGCATGGAGACCCAGAATGATGAAGACAGAGAGGTATACTTTGCAAAACAAAGGGAGGCAGGAAGGGGTTGGGGCCAGCTAAAGCACTAACAGAAGAGAGAATAGCTAAGGAGGTCAAAAAAGAGGACAAAACTTTCTTCAGGTATGTGGGGGAAGAGGAAGACAAAGGGAAGGATATTGAGAATTAAGAGGGTGGGGGAATGCTCAGAGGAGATCAAGAGAAAGTAGAAATACTAAACAATTACTTCTGCTTGGTCTTCATAGTAGGGGAAGAGGGCCAGCATGCTGCAGTAAGTACCAGGGAGAGGGGAAGTAGACACAAGTCCATTCTCAGTGGAAAGGTTCCAGAAGGGATTGGAAGCCTTAAAGGAGAATAAGACAATGGGGCAGGATGGGATTCATCCAAGGGTCCCAAAGAAACTGAGCATAGTACTGGCCTCTTCTGGCAGTGCTTTTAGTACTTCAGTGGAGATTAGGAAAGCTCCAGAGGACTGCAGGAAGGCTGAAGTGGTCCTCTGCACAAAAAGCAGCAGTAGGGAGGACTCAAGGCGGTACAGGCTAGTCAGTCTCACATCAGTGGTGGGGAAGTTAATGGTGAAACTACTGAAGGAGGAGGTTCGTGGAGCACCTGGAGGCAAAAGGACTGCAGGACTACTGTCAGCACTGTTTCACGGGGGGTGGAGATCATGTCAAACTAACCTCATAGATTTCTTTTACTGGGTTAGCAGGGAGGTGGAGCATGGAGAGCAATGGATATGGCGTATATGAACATCAGTAAGGCTTGTGACACTGTTATTGAGGAGGCTAGTTAAGAAACTAGCAGCCTGGGGATGGAGTACAAAGTGACAAGCTGGGTATCAAACTAGTTAAGGGGTATGAGGCAAAGGGTGGTGGTAAAAGGCAGCCATTCAAGTGATAGGAGAGCAACTAGTGTGGTGCCACAGGGTTCAGTGCAGGAACTGGTTCTCTCAATGTCTCTATAAGCAACATTGCAGAACAACTTGAGGGTAAAGGTAATCCCTTTGTGGATGATACAAAAATCTGCAACAGGGTTGACACTCAGAAAGGGCTGGGAGAATGCCAAGGGATCTGAGGAAAGTAGAGAATGGTTCAAGGGTGGCATCTGTGTTTCAGTGCCAAAAGTGCAAGGTTAAGTACTTAAGGCTGCAGTACCAAGGGCTGTGTATAATATAGGGGCAGTGGAGCTTACAGTCTCCAAATAAGTAAGTGACCTAGGGGTCAACATATCTGATGATTTCAAGGTGGCTGGACAGTGTGTCACAGCAGTGGGACAGGCTAGCAGGATTCTGGGATGGATAGGGAGAGGGATTTCTAGCAGGCGAAGGAGGTGGTGCTACTGTTGTATTGCTTGCTGGCTGCACTAGAAGCCATATGAGTAAAGGCTGTAGGAACTCAACATGTACCTCTGGAAGAGAAGAGAGCAAGAGGAGACATGATTGAAACCTTCAAGTACCTCACAGGAGTGAGCATGGTGCAAGTGGAAGGTCTATTTCTGAGAAAGGAAAGCACTAGAACAAGGGGCATGCAATGAAGCTAAAGGGGGAAGTTTAGAGAGAGTGCAGAAATACTTTTTCACCAAAAGGGTGGTGGAAGGTAGTGAGAGCAAAGACTGTGGGAGCTTCAAGCATTCGTGGGATAGGCACAGGGGCATATTAGGTAGAGGAAGGGAGAGGGAGGGAGGACACCTCTGACCAAGTAGGGTCAGTGGTGACAGAATAGGCAGGGACAAGGGGTAGAATGGGTGAGCCTAAAGGTTCTTTTCTACTGACAAAATATATGTTTCTATGATTTGTAGAAGGTGACAATGGTGCCAGAAGTCACAGATGTAGGTAATATTATGATAAAGAAGACATCTATGAGCACCATGTGGCTTTTAAAGCAAAGTGTTTGAAACTGCACATTTTTTAAATTCAATTTTTAGAAACACACCGTTTGAAAGTGTACAATTTTTCTTGGTAGAAAATGTGCAATTTGGCAATATAATATTTCTTGAAAGAGAATGTTTCCATGATTCCTGGTAGTCTTGCACTGAAGCACATTCTAATCTTGGGTAGTATAGCCTAGAGGTTAGAGTAATGTGCTGTGAATGAGCTTAGTACATCCAGCAGAGAGACCTGGGTTTGATTCATACAACCTCCCTTGGATACTGTGTGACTCTGTGCAAGTCACTTAACTTCCCTAGTGCTCCCAGGTCGCTTCTGAAAACAGGCACCTGTGCCTAGTGGGCCTTACCTGGTTACCAAAGAAAAAATAAGTCTGTGCATTTCAGAGACATCTCTGAGCACTTACACCTGCTCTGAATTCAATCTAGAGTAAACCTTTGAAAAAGAAAATACCTGAGAAGTTATGTTTTTTTTGCAACAGGATCGATATAGGTCTGTAATAGCTGCATTGTTGTTTTTTCCAGTGGGTTTACCCATGCAAAATGTTACACCAAGCTTTTATAAAAATATTACAACTCTTTCAGAAGCCTGAGGATTTCGGGGAGCTGTCCAAGATTTCAGTGTTTAGAAAAGCCGAGACATTTTCAAAACATAGAAATTCTTGACTCCCAGCTTTCCTCAGCTTTTCTGAATCTTGAATGTCTAAGAACAAACATTGTTCTGGTAAACTCTTGGACTTTAGTACGAGACAAAATGGAAGGTGGGATTAGTGGGGATAAGGTTGATAAATGTATTTACACGTTAGCAGTTTGTGAGTAATTGAAAGCAAGGTGCTAAAGATGACTAAACAAATGAAAAAACGGCATATAGTTTATAGGCAATGACAGGTAAAGTGTAGTTTGACTAGCTATAAAAATGTATTTTCTATAAGATTGCATCAGTCATTATACATTTCAGACTGTATGTCTGTTTTCTGATTGTTCTCAAATGTACTCTATTATCAAGAATCAAGGCCTTAATAAAGTAGCCCTGCTGTTATGAGCCTAAGGGTTAGAGCTGCTGCCTCTGAGAACAAGCACAGGTCGATCCCTGGGTCAGAAATGTTTACTGAAGATTGTCCCACAAGTGGGGCAGGCTATTACAGATGCAAGTAGGTTAGTTTTCAGGGCTCATTTGACAACAGGTTTTGAAAACATGTTGCATATTTTAAGATGGGTTGTAGTTTTATCACATGTAATAACTGCTTGACATTTATCTTTCTGTGTATTAGACAATAAACTGAAGATTTTTTCAACTTTTCAACCCATTTTTAAAACCTTACACTAATAAAATACCCTGTTTAAATTTGAGTTGTAGTTTTTTTAAATGTATGAGTGGAGTGACTTCAAGCTGATGATGTTAGAGGTGAAAACATAGACAAAACCACTCCAGGAGAACTGAGGCTGCCAGTGGGAAGATTTCAGAAAGGCTAGGATGTACAGTGAAAACACGTAGGTCATAGCTGTGCAGATGAAAACAGTTCTGGCTGAATGGTACAGAGTAAGAGAACTGCAGTTCATGTTAGAGCTTTTATATGTTCCTAGCAGATGTTTGCCAGTCCTGGCAGTTACATACAACCCCTGAGACTATACTTAAGCCAAAGAGGACAGCTGCACCAGCCAACAAAAGATCAGAGTTTATAAAAACTCTAGCATGCACACTGCAGGCTACTGAATCTTCCACTGCTACAGCCCTGCTCAGATGTCAGCTGCAGGGAATTCTAGGATTTGTAGTTACAGAAAACGCCAGCTTGCAAGTCAGCAGAAATAGTCTGATACAGTCTACTATAGTGCAGTAAAAAGTAATGTTTTGCACATTTTTTTTTTGCAGCTTGGGACCAGTCCACACATGGAGCTCTCAGTACTGACTGTTTCTCTTTAAACAATAACTCTCTACTATAATAAAAAGCTTAAAAAGACTAGATTTACACCAATTATGTTTTAACTTTATTGCTTTCTAGTTATATATTTTTCTTTTCCTGTTGTTGGCCTACTCAATATTGTAAATAATGTAGTATTCATTTCATTGAGTCTTTCAAAATGTTTTGACTTTTCTTGTTGACCACACAATTGCTGTTCATGACCTCACAGTCTGTTGTCATGGTGCGCACTAGAATGTCATAATCATGGCAGAATCAACACCATTTGTTCAAACTGTACTTTTCTAGAAAATGGCATTTTGAACAATGTACAATTCAGAAAAAGTGGCACTATTAAAAAAGCAAGTACAAAATATCATTTGATTTTGGTGTTATTTCACAAAATTGCATGAACATGAAATCAGAATGTTTTTATAATTTTGCTGGTATAATAAAATTGTACCCAACAAAACACTTTTTATTTATTTTCATTTATTTATTGAAATCTTGGATAACATCAGTGAGTGGATGCTCGTTATTGGTTCCACGTCAGTTCAATCAATCAAATCTTTATTTATCCAGGCGAACATTGTTGAGCACAGCCTCATTTGCAAGATGGACCTGGTAAGGTCAAGGTTCAATTTACATAAAATATAACGTACAGAGTATACACACTTTGAGGAGACAAGAAATTGATACAATACACCAATTCAGTGTCACAAGTACATTGATATGCTACTATACAAAAATATAATACATATATACATGATTCATGAAGTAGCCAGCTTGCTAAGTTGGTAATAGGAGACACTTTAAAACTAACACTTTTGATGAAGGATTTAAAGTGTCAGAGATTTACTTAGATATTTTGACTCGGGTGATGTGCTGTATGGACAACTGGAGGTTATATCTACGAGGAGTGATATGTAATGGGTGAATACCGGAGGACAGTGACAAAGGAGATGGATGGGGTGAAAATTCTGGGTGTTGTGGCCAGGGGTAAGGAAGAGGAGGGTGAGGGGAGGGAATGGAAAAGGCTGATGCTATAGAGGGACCAATAGTGGGTCTAGAGGAAGGGAGGAGGCCGGATGGTGAAGTATAAAGCAGAGAGTGTAAGGGTGATTATGTAAATTAATGATTAAGAAGAAGGTGTGCTTGACATGTTATGGTTAATAAGTACAGAGTGATACATAAACATTCAGATACTGAGTGGTTCGGGTGGCAAATATCCAAACACATGTTACGGTACAACAATACAGATAATGTACATGGTTACACTATACTGAGGCACTGTACAATGTATGCCCCTGTCAAGGAGAGACAAAATCAGGAGAGTAGACAGAGGGAGGAAGGGGAGAAGATGGAGAAGGTAATGGTAAGAGGAAGGGGTGGGTGGGGGTAGGAGGTGGAGGGTAGGGAAGAGAGGAGAGGTGGGGTGAGTGTGGCAGCACCATGGGAGAGGATGGGGGTCAGTGAAGTGAAAGGTCAGGCCACCCAGTGGAACAGTGACAGGGTTAAAAGTGCTAGTGAGTAAGTACAGTATACAGCAATGGAATTACTGACTTGATGCAGGATTTAGTGCGGGCAGACACAGTACCCGCAATGAGAAAGTGTTGGCATGGTTTGTGTTTAACAGAGCCAATTGTTGCTGCATCACAGATGTCCTGAGGTAGCGCATTTGTCCGGAGGTGGCCGGTATGAGAAACCCTGCTAAGCCTAGGTAGTGCGGCACCTTGGCGCATGGAATACCTGAGAGGCGGTGCTTCTGGTTTGCTTTGTGCTCCAGGGAGGGTCGGTAGGTTCCATACTCCTGGTGGTAGAAGGTTGTAGAGACTTTTTTGGTGAAGAGGCAGGTTTGGTACCTGATTCTTCCACTGAGCTGTAGCCAATCAGCCATGGTACAGAGATCACAGGTGTGTTGACACGCTATGGCTGAGTTCCTGTGAAAGGTTCAGAGCTCAAGATTTTCCAGGCCCACCATCACTCTATTTTTTGGTCCTTCTTCATTAAATGTGGTTTCAGTTTGCCCTGTAACTTACACAACAGTTTGTGATTCAGCTACTAATTTGGCTAAAAGAATGGATGTTTGTGTATATACACATGCACACATTCTAAAATGGAGAAATTTGCATTATCTTTCTTCCTGCCTTCACTTTTCATAGATTAATGAGTTATCATCAGTGGATTACATACAATCTGTAGATGCGTGGAGCTGTTAGGGTACAACTGTTCTGAGAAGGTAAGGGTGAAGCTCAAGAGATTTATGTAAGAATCCAACACCAAGGGTGTTTCATAAAATTGAGTTTTACACATTATCCCATGTTTTGTTTTATATAATTGTTGGGGAGTATTTTTTATCATGGCAATAATATAACTACATCTGTGTACAGCCGTGGTAGTGTTGAAGCAAGGTCTGCGATCAGGCTGAAGCTTCTGTTTAAACTTTACCATTTTTTGTTGTTGTTTGTGATTTCACCGTAAGTGTAAGAAAAAAAGTATTCTGGAAAGATTTAAATTCAAACTTGAAGTCTGTCATTTACGACTTACAGTGAGTCAGAGTGTGGGAGGCTGGGAAGTGTCCCGAGTGAGGAAGGCAGGACGCAGCTGGCACATGCATGAAGTGAGGAAGACCTATGCGTGTTCGGTTATAACCAGCTGGTTGTAATGGTGAATTATAACTGGGTTTTCCTATGGGAAAAATGCTCCCCAGTTATTACACTTCAGTAGCATCACAGCTATTTCTGAACAACATGATTGCCAGTTCTAACTGTACTTTGACTCATCTGAATGGAATAAATACTTTTCCTGCTGGTTAATTCTTTATTGCATATTATGTCACCATCACAGCCAGCAAAACAAGATTCTAAAAGTACACTGGAAATGCAAGGTAGATAAAAGTTAGAGCACTGTTATAGCCAAAACTTCTGCAAGAGCAACTCTGCACTTCAGTATGTAGTGTCATAAAATATTTCAGCTCCTGCAATTTTCTAAAGAATATATACAGTATTTCTAAAGAAACAAAAAAGAGGGCACTGCAGGACAAGATGATGATGGTGGTATCACTGAATACGCACAGTACTGGGAACAAGATGGCAGATTTGCACGCCTCTGAACCAAAGGTAAAGTGGAGTAGCCAATCAAACCTGGGCCACAGCAAATCACAATTGGGACCTCGATCCCAGGATATAAGCTATACAGACAGGACAAAGAGGCAGGTAAGGGGGGTTGCATCGTACATCAGGGAGGGAATAGTGAGTGCAAGGCAGAGGAGATGGAAAAGGGAAACAGTGAACCTTTATGGCTACAGCTCCAGTGCAATAGGGGTAGGGAAGATTTGGTCAGGAGTCGTGACATATAGACCACCTAACCAGGGCGAAGAGATGACAAAGTGCTATGTTCATGGTTCACAGATGTAGCAGGGAGGGGGAAGTAGTGGTGTCAGGGGCTTTAACCTCCCCAGAACAGACTGGGACACTCCTGCCACATCCTGTGCCAGAAGTGAAGGATCCTTAATGCAATACAGGATGGCTTCCATGTCACAGTGGGTGATGGGTCCAACCAGAGGGGAAGCAATCCTGGACCTATTGCTTTACCAATGGGGAGCACACTTCAGAAAATTGACAACACAGAACCCCTAGGTGGAAGTGACCACAGCTCAGTGTAGTTCAAGACAGACATGGGCAAGGAAGATATCCCAATAAAGACTAGGTACTGGCTTTCAAAACTGCGAACTTTAGCAAAATGAGGGAAATGATTAGAGCACCTAGGAGTATAGTTGAGGGAATGGAGGTGGAAACACTATATAAAACCATTAAAGGAGCCATTCAAAATGCTCATTCAGTTGCATAAAATGAGGGAAGAAAAGGGCAAGATGGCCTAGCTGGCACAGGGGAGAATGCTAGAACAGTAAGGGAAAATAGGCACCTACAGGAAAAGCAGAAGAACTGCTAAGGTACACGATAAAGAGGAATTCCTAAGGCTGGCCAAACTAGCAAGAAAGGAGGTACAGAAGGCCAAGCAGAAAGAGCTCCGGATAGCAGAAGGGATAAAGAGGGAGAAAAGGCCTTTTTAGCTGCTGCAAAGAAAAGAGGGACAAGAAGGATTGCATTGTCAGACTTAAGAAAGGGGATGAATGAGTGAAGACAGGCCAAAAGCAGAGGTATTAAACAAATATTTCTGCTCTGTCTTACGACAGAAAAGGATGGACCAATACCACAGGCAGGAATAAGAAAGGAGGAACCATGTCAGATCCAATAGGGTCATTGGGATCAAAGAGGAGGGAGGGACTGAGGGCACTGATGGTGGATAAATCCCAGGACCTGATGAGGTACATCCCAGGGTACTGGGAATTTTCCGAGAAACTGGCAGGTCCACTGACAATTCTATTTAATAGTTCCCTGGATTAGGAGTATAGCCAGAGGAATGGAAAACAGCAATTTAGTGGCACTCACAGAAGTGGACCCAAGGAAGATTCGAGTAACTACAGCCAGTCAGCCTGATCTCGATAGTATGCAAACTTATGGAGACCATACTGAAGGAGGGCTGGTGAGGTACATGGAGGAGAATGGTCTGCAGGATAGTAAGCAGCACAGGTTTGTGGTGGGCAGATTGTGTCAGACAAATTTAGTAGACTTCTTTGACTGGGTCACGAGGTAGTGGACAAGGCCAGGCAACAGACATCATTTACCTGGATGTTAGTAAAGCCTTCGATTCAATGCCACACAGGAGGCT
This sequence comes from Neoceratodus forsteri, assembly GCA_016271365.2. NCBI lineage: Eukaryota > Metazoa > Chordata > Ceratodontiformes > Ceratodontidae > Neoceratodus > Neoceratodus forsteri. Next base: position 657,777,488 of record CM057453.1, read on the forward strand.
GATAACAAAACTGAGGGGCTAGGGGCAGGAGAAATTAGTAAGATGGGTTGAAAACTGGTTGGGGGCAGGACACAGAGGTGGTGGTAGGGGAAGTCTCCAGTACAAAGGAGGTCACCAGCAGGCGTTCCTCAGGGGTCGGGTGTTGGACCTGGTACTGTTTAATACATTTATAAGTGACACTGGTGAGGGCATTCAGTGCAAAATGTGCCTATTTGCAGATGACACCAAGCTCTGTGGGAGGGTGGACACCCAGGAAGGGATACAAGAGTTAAGGAAGAACCTAGCCAGACTGGAGAAATGGTCAGGGATATGGCAGCTGGGGTTCAACGCCAAATGTGCAAGGTGATGCACATCAGGGCAAAGAATCCAAGAGCAGAGTACACAGGAAAAGCACAGGTATTCAAGCGCTGAAAAAGAAAAAGACCATGGGGTAGTAATTACTAGTGATCTGAAGCAGTCCACTCAATGCATAAAGGCAGGGCAAGCCAGCAGGATGCTGGGATGCATCGTAAGGGGTTTCAGTAGTAGGCATAGCGAGGTTATTTTGCCATTATATAGATCACTAGTAAGGCCTCACTTGGAGTATGGAGTGAGGTATTGGCACCGCACCTAAAAAATGACATTAAATTGCTGGAAGGAGCTGGCCTGGTGGTGCTGAGGGTTGAGGCACTGGACGCCACACCGCGCCACGCCCGGCAACCCGGTTTGGGAGCGAGCCAGGGCTGTCAGGGTCAGCGGGGGTGGGATAGAGATTGAGCAACCGCCGACTGCTCTCTCTTCCGGGGTGGGTGGAATGCACTTGCTCTAGGGCGACCTCTGGCGGTGGCTGAAGGGTCGCCAGTGTAGCGGCGTGGCATAATGCTTGGGGGAGCGGGCCATGGCAATCTGTAGCCTTGCTGGCTGGCCCGTGGGGGAGGGACAGAAAAAGAAGAAAATTGGGCACTCTGAAGGATGCCTGGGGTGTGAGGAAGATAAACAAAGTTAAAAAAAAATTGCTGGAAGAGGTGCAGAGGAGGGTGACTAAAATGATCAGGGACAGCAGGACAAATGTCGAGAGAAGCTAGGAGCCCTGAAGATGTACTTCTTGGAGAGGAGGCAAACGGGGATATGATAGAGACCTTCAAGTACCTGAAGGAAGTAAGCAAAGTTGAGTGTGGCGGTCTCTTTAACAAGAGAAAACACCACTACCACCACCACCAGATGACACAGCCTAAAGCTGGGGGACAGGAGGGATGTGAGGAAGCACTCTCACAGAAAGGGTGGTATCGGCCTGAAATGAGCTGCCAGAGGAGGTGGTAGCAGCTAGCACAGTGGATCATTCAAAAATCCTGGGACAAACAACAGAGGGAAGTTGTGGGACCACGGATGTGGAACTGGGAGGCAAGAAGGAGAGGAGAGAAGAGGCCAAGGACACTGGTGTAAGGGTAAAAACAAAACCCTACAACAAATCATCAGACAAGATAGACCAGGTGGTCTCCTTCTGTTGGCTTTCTTATGTTCTTATATATTTTTTAATTTGCAAGTTTCCTTTTATAGGTTAATAACATCTTCTGTAACCTATCCAAAAGGTCTGTATAAAAACCTTTGGCTGTCCCTAACATACCCTATAGTGCCTTTGTTTATGACATCATAGGGCTCACCATGACAACCAACAGCGATGTTACAAACAGAAATGTGTGGTCAGTTGGATACAGTCAAGAGCTTTTGAAAGACACAATGAAATGAATACTGCACTATCTGAAATATTCCATACAGCAATAACAGAGGAAAACAGAACAACAAACAAGAAAACATTAAGCATATTTCCTGCAAACATAATAGCTTTTAGTAGACGTACTTTTTAATTAGCTGTGTTTATTTATTCACTTGATATACCTGAATTATTGTTGGTCTGTCAAGTTTTTTTTCAGATGACTTCTTTTCATATAGAATTCTTTTCCTGATCTGAGAAGCCCTAGGCATTCATAATTTGTTTTCTACAGTCTGAAGGTCACAGACTACTTTAGCAGCGTGGTACTTCAAATTAGGTCATGTCTGGAGCAGTTCTCCTTGATTTCCAAAGCACACTTAAGAATAACTTTCTTGTGTGCCAACTGAACTCTTCTGCTGAGACTTTTAAGACAGGATTGAAGACATTTCTATTCTTACAAGCTTTTGGGATTAATAGAATAAAGAAAGTTCATTCATTGTTCCTGTAATGATTATAGGAACCTAAGCATAGATAAGATGTATTTATTTATTTATTTAGCTTTTGTTAACCAGCTAAGTACAGTAGACAAGACATTTACCTGTTTTCAGGTATGACCCAGGAGAGTACAAGGAAATAAGAGTTCAATACAGAGGACAACATAATGCAGCATGATACAAATTTAGGCAGTGACACAGAGTCAGAGGAAAACATAACATATTCAGTAAGTACACACAGTTAAAAAATGGACAGAAAATATACATAGAGTCACCAAGGCTATGAGAAGTGCATTATTTACAATTTTATACAGTACAGGACCCTGAAAAGTAGAGCCACAGTCAAAGCAACGCCTGATACAGAGAGTGGACACATTATATGCAGGGCCAAACCCAAGCAGGCAGGGAGTACGTCAGAACCTCGCTGGAGTTCAGAAAGTGGGACATGCGAGTCCAGTGTGCAGTAATTATGGAGGTTTGAAACAACTACACGCTGAGGAGAGCTGCAAGTGATTCCACAGAGAGGTTCAAAGGCATGCATGGGAGGGGGAGAAGCGGACATGGACAGGAAAGGAGTTCCATAATCTGGGGGCATGAGGCAAAATCTATGTCCCCATTTGAGTGCAAGTGGCTGGAACCTTAAGAACAGCAGGGCCCAGAGACCTGAGGGAGTAAGAAGAGGAGGCAGCGGAATGAAGAGCTCCGCCAGTCCACCGGGTACCAGTGCCAAGAACCTTACCTGTGAAACAGCCCAGGACAACATTTAAGTAATTGGGCGGGAGAGCCAGTTAAGCTTGCTATACAGGTCACAGTGGTGGGTGAGGCGAGGGCAGAAGAGCAAAGCGGCAAATGTTGTTGGGCCACGATCCACCTAGAAAGATGGGCTTGAGGTATGAGCAAACAGGAGGAGCCCTTAGCAGAGAGAAGGGAGAAACACACCTCTGGCCAGTTCAAGGCAGCAGCAGAAGTGAGATTGTTCTTCGCCTGTAAGCCAAACCCAGTTTGCAGTTAACAGCTCTGCATACATTTTGGATATGGTGTCCAAGGTCAAGCTGAGGGTCAAGTGTCACCCCAAGGTATTTGATAGAGTCAGTGATTAGGACAGGAGCACCATCGAGGACCAGTGATACACAAAGGAGCAGAGGAGGCCTTTAACTTGGCCAGGGACCCAAAGAGCATGGCCTGAGTTTTTAAGGTTGAGGACCAGCTTGTGAGTCATTATCCAGGATTGAATACTCCTAAAATCCTCACCAGTTGGTGGTTAATGACCCCAATGTCCCAGGAATGAGTGAGCATGACCAGGTCATCAGCATATAGGATGGACCTGCAGTGGGAAGAGATAGAGGGTAGATTGTTGACAAAGATGAAGAAGAGCAGGGGCCCAAGGACTGAACCCTGGGAACTCCTGAGGACACAGTAGTGGTGTCCGAGAGCACCTTACTGTATTTGTAAGTTGCTGTCTGCCCTGTAGGTAATTGGCGAACCACCTGAGCACAGGAGGGAAGCCAAAGGACCCAAGTTGAGAGCAAAGTAGGACATGGTCAACTAGGTCATAGGCCTTGGATAGGTCTATGAAGATGGCACCTGAGAGTTTACCTGGTCCATGCCAGCTCTGATCCCAGAAGAGACAGTGACAAGGGCAAAGGATGTACTATGCCCTTTTAGAAGCCATGCTGCACTGGAGACAGCAGCTCATAAGACTAAATACACCATGAGTTGCCCAGCCACAACTTCTCAAGAAGTTTGCTGATAGCAGACAATATGGCTATTGGTCGATATCATTTATTAGATGTACAATGTTAAAGATGTTTTTAATTTTATGTTTTCGATGTTTTTCTGTTGTAAGGGTGCTTTGAGTCTTTGGGGAAGGGACCCCAAACAAATACAAACTACTACTAAACAATGCATACAGTGCAGCCCTCAGAACACTAGAGGACACAACTGGCAGCTACAGGGTGCAATTTTCCACTCTAAACATAAAACATTTTATTATACACAAAAAAGTGTTGTGGCATAGAACAATCTATCTTCAAATACTGTCACTAGCACAGCAAACTATGTTCAAAACAAAACTGTAAAAATTCTTGAGGAGAGCAATGGTAGTTTAGTCACCTGGTAAAGCTGATTGTGGGGTATACATCTCCGAGGCACTCCACAGTTATTAGTACTCATTAGAAAATAGGTATGAGAATTCTAGTACTCTGATTAGCTAACACATCAAACTAAGCGGGCTGGTATTTTCAATAGAGCCCACAAGAAATAAGTGCCAATTCAGGGTGCCCAATTACCTATAGAATCCATGGGTACCTGAATTTTGAAGAAGAGCAGCTCCATTTTGCCGCCACAGCAAGTTGTGAAATACCATCCGATTACGATATCTACCTCCTGGCAAGTTCAACAGTCAGAACAAAAAGAAAAAACAACGACACACTTGTCAAGAAAATGAACATCGCTGGAGCCCAAATTTACTTCAGAAACACACGGCAAGTTACAGAGTGCTGCTGGCCTCTATCACACACACTGGCAATACTGAAGGCAGCACACTCTGAGACTCTCTCACTCTCTTCTACTCAGCTTAACATATTTCTTATATGAGTCCCTGCTGCAGAAATAAATTGGAAAAAAATCACAGTACTGTAACTCATAGAAAGTAAACATTGCCAAAGACGAAATTCACTTCATGTTGACACGGCAACTGAGTTTACAGTGCTACCGCCTCCATCACACACACTAGCGGAAGCACAGGCTGCACACTCTGTCTGTGTATGTCTCTTTTCACTCTCTCAGCTAACCTTTAATTTGTATGAGCCCTGCTTATCCCTGCTGCAGAAATAAATTGGGAAAAATCACAGTACCTCATTTAGGCAGCTTCTGATATGCTTAGCCCTGCCACCATCCTGACGCTACCAGTGAGATCCGCAGCCACGCTAGAAAAGAAAAATGGTAGTTGAACAAAAAAAGGTCAAATCCATAGACAAGTTAAATTGGAAAAAAAAAGGCAGCAAAACAAAAGTGTTGCCTTGGTGTGTCTGTAGTGGTGTATACAGGTAACCATAACAACCAGTTCTACACAGAAAACTACAGGGACTCAGCTAGCACAAAAGTCCTTAATCCCCTCCCCAACAAAAAACAGTACTGTAATGCAGGCAGAGGAGCTATTTTGCCACAAAATAAATGAAAGACATAACAGATTTGACATGTTACATTGAAAATTATTTTTCCAAATATATATAACAGTGACCATTTCTAAGCACAATAATACCCTCAGGATGGGCACTATTGTGAAATACTGGACCTTCCAGGGCTATAGGCCCCTCTGCCTGCAGCATCGGGCCTCATTACACCCCTAGGCGGTCCAGGAATTCTAATACCGCCCATCCTGTCGGGTATTATTGTTACTACATCTGGGTGGTTGTGTTCACTTGATAGGTTGTTTGATGCACATGTGACTTCTAAAGAATTCCACCCCTTTCCAACTAGGAACCTGCCCAGACTGGATCACTTTGATTCTTCCAAAGCTTTATCTAAAAACAGAGCTGAATCCTTTTGGCTTGTGATTATACATTATACACTGTGGATCTAGAGTAAATTCAAACAAAGGGTTACTTTATTTCCTATTGCTACATTCTAAGAGAAATCCTGGCCTGTACAGCATGCCAGTTATTGAGATGCGTTATCTGAATGTGACAGTCTACTGAGGGATGTGGAGGGCCTCAGAGATGTATACCCCACAATTACCTTTGTCAGGTGAGTAAACTGCCATTGTGGGGATAATCCCTGAGGCACTCCACAGTCATTACATCATGGGTTTTAAAAGACAGTACCCTGATCTGAGAGTGTGGTAGACATGTCACATTCTGAGTGCACTGAATTTGACTGCAAGGAGGACCAAGCAGCCAAAATTGGTCTTTGAGTCTTGGGACACATCAATCCTGTAGTGTCTAGTAAAGGTGTGTAGAGAGACCATATGGCAGGTGCACATATTTATTCAGTGGTGGCCATATTTTCTCCACTCAGAAAGTGGCCACTGCTCTGGTAGAATGTACCTTGAAGTCTTTTGGGGCATTGAGTTAATTGTCTTGTACGTCTCTACAATAGAAGTCTTGAATCAGGATGCTATCGTGAAGCATGATGCAGTTTGACCTTTTCTGTGTCCTTGCAGGATGATGAACAATCGGTTGGTCCTGCATATGTCATTAGTCCTGCTGATGTATGTGGTTATAACTCTTTTCATTCCTAGAGTTTGCAGTTGTGGTTCATGAGCCACTCCTGCTGTTGGCATCTGGGCTGGTAGATAGTTTGCTTGGAAAGGAAAAGAAATGCCACTTTTAGTATGAATGATGCTATTGTTCTTAAGGACTCTCTGTCTTTGTGAAATGTCAGGTACAGGGCTCTGCTCTGCATGGTGGGACCTGTAATTTGCCTATGCATCTAGAAACTAAATTTTTTTTTTTTTTAGTTGTTTAACCAGGAGTAGCACACTAAGCTGAAAGCTTTTTACAGGAGTGACCTGGGAGCATAGGAAGTTAAGTGACTTGCTCAGGGTCACAAGTATGCAAGTGGAAGCTGTGATTCAAACCCAGGTCTGGTGGATGTCACCAGATTTGCAGCTCAGAGCCTTAAACCACTGCAACTATACTGCCTCAAATTGCCACCAGGAAGACTGTTTTGAGGTTTAGCCACTTGAGTGCCACTGAGTCCAGTGCCTCAAAGGGTGAATCTGTCATGACTCTAGTACCAGGTTGAGATCCCAGGGTGCTGTCATTGGTTTAACCTTAGGACAGAAGTTGGTGCCATTTTAAAACATGGATGATGTCATGGTGTCTGCCGGTGTTGTCCTGTTTATTTGACCTCTTGCCACTCCTATTCCTGCTACTTGTACCCTGAGAGATAAGGCTCATAGTCCCTTGTCCAGTCCCTCTTGGGAATAGTAGAATATCAGCTATCGATGAATTTTGAGGAATCATATTTCTTTGGAAGCACCATTTTGTAAATATGTTCCAGTGTCTCTGATAGGCTGTGGTGGTGGAGACCTCCTTAACATGGTCATGGTGTTTATTACCACGCTGGCCGGTGACACAGAGGGTTGAGGTACTGGACACCACACCTCATGCCACACGGCAACCTGGGTTCAGGAAACAAGCCTGGGTCATCAGAGGTCAGCGGGGAGGGAGAGGATGCGAGTGGCTGATGGCTGCGGCCCTCTGCCTCGGGAGGGAGGAACAGGTGCCTCGAGCTGGCCACCCCTGGTGGAGGCCAGAGTGGTGGCATCACTCCAGGGACTGCCGGTGTTAGGCCGAGGGGAGGTTGAAGAGACTGGCACTGGAACTGTGGTGCACATGTGCACCTCAAAGCACATGCGCTACTACTTCTGGGGTCTCAGGTGTGAACAACGGGCAAAATGGAAGAAACATCAGGGGCCACCAAGGATGAATCCTCCAGACTGGCTCAGGGGATCTGCCAGGGCCGCATGGCATATAAGACCTCAAACACCCGAGACCGGTAGCGTTGGTGGATAATGAGGGTGACCTGCCGAAGGAGGATAAATAGAGTTGATAAAAAAAATGGTGTTTATTACAAGGGTGATAATCTGCTTTCAGCAGTCTCTCCCTTTCAGGAGCCAAGCTGTTAGTTTGAGGTTGGGGGGTTGGGATGGCATGCTGGCCCCTGGACGGAGAATGTTGTGTCTAAGGGGAGTTTCAAGGGAGATCCATGGCCATCGCCACTATCACTGGTGAACCAGGATTTTCTTGGCCAATAATGGGTGATCAGGATTACTCTTGCCTTGGTTTGACTGATCTTCCTCAAGATTTCAGGGATGAGGGGTAGTGGCAGAAATATGTAAGCCTTGTTGAAGACCCACTTGGATGACAGGGCATCTATTCCTATGGCTTGCCGGTCCTTGTAATGAGAGTAGAATTTGGGGCATGAAGTGTTGTTCCTGGAGGCCATCAGGTCTACTTCCACTGGGTCCAATCATCTGTTGATGGACTCAATAGTTGTGGATGAAGTTTCCATTCGCCTGGGTGGATCTGTTCGGCTCAGCCATTCTGTTGTCATGTTTAGTTTGTCTACTAGATGAACCACTGAGATGCTGGCAAGGTGATATTGAGCCCATGGTATGAGTTCTGATGCTTCCTTTGCATCACTTTGCTTTTGGTTCCTCTTGCTTGGTGGTGTATGATACTACCACCTGATTGTGTGACCTGATCAGAATGTGTTTGCCCTTGATCTGATGACTGAAGTGCTGGAGTGCTAGAAATACTTCCTTTATCTCTAGGATGCTTATTGGAAGTTTTGCTTTGGTTAGAGACCATTTTCCCTGTGCCAACTGGTGTCCTGTGACCGCCTCTAACCTGATAGACTGGCATCTGTGTCTATTACTTCTGGTTGGATGTCTAGCAGCATCCCTTTGGAGAGGTTGTGTTTGTTTGTCCACCATAATAGGAATCGAGTCACCTGAGGGGAAATGTGACTGACTTAAAGAAGTTGAGATTATATGTTGGTCCTTGTTTGATCACAAACGATAGAAGGCATCTCATGTTCCATCTAGCCCATGGAATTATATCTATGCAAGAAGACATTAGACCCAGGACTTGGGGAAACTAGCTCTAGTGATGGGTGTTTGAGTCTCTGTAATTGTGAGACTTGAGCTATCAGATTGCTGATTCACTTTTCTGATGAATATACTAGTCCCATTACTGTATTGATTATGGTGTCCAGGTATTCTGTGGATTGGCTGGGGCTGAGGCAGCTCTTGGTGCAATTGATCACCCAACCTAACTCTCTAGACACTGTACCGCTGTCTTTGTCTCTTGGATGGATTGCTGAACAGATCTGGTTCTGATAAGACAGTCATTCAAGTATGGAATAACTTGGATGCCCTACTCCCTCAGTTTGGCTACTAGGACCACTGATACCTTCATGAAGACCCATGGGGCTGATGCCAATCTGAACAGGAGGACCTGGCATTGAGAGTGTTTCCTCAGAATGTGAAACCTTAGAAATCTATAGTGTGGGTCTTATAGGACTGTGAAGGTAGGCATCCTTCAAATCTATAGATGTCAGGAAGTCCCTGATGTGTACCTTCTAAGGTGTGGATCTGATTGTTTCCATCTTGAAAGGTTTGTATTGTACTGAGCGATTTAATAATTTTAAGTCTTGTACTGGCCATAGGCCTCCTATTGTCTTGGATACCATAAAGAAAATTAAATATACTGTTTGTCCTAACTCCTGCTGGTGGCACTTCTACTATTGCTCTGTTGCGGTTAGATCTGTAGAACTTGGGTGTATTGGCGGCAGTTTTATCTTGTGTTTTGACACTGGTGATAAGGTTAGTCTGTGTTGTCAGGGATTTCTGACAGTTCTATGGTGAATCCCTTTATTATCTCTAGAAACCACTTGCCTTCCATTGATCTTTCCCAAGCTTCAATGACCTGCATTAAACATGTGCCTACTGGTACATCTTGGTAGTTTTTGCAGCAATCATAGTTATTGCTTTGAATGTGCTTTGCAGGTGGAGGAATTGATGCCCCTGCTGGCTCCTCCCTACCTCTGACTTGTTATAGTTGTTGGAAGGCGGTGGGTGGGAGGGTAGGGAAACTGTTTCCTGTATCCATAGTAACTTCTCCTCTTGCCATGAAAGGAAGCTGGGTGGGATCTCTGTCTTGCAGGGAGGTATGTGGATCTGTTGGGTTGTTCTTTTCCCAGAGCCTTGCCATCCTCTTTGCCTTTCAGGTACTTCTTCACCAAATAGTAATGATCCTTTGAAGGTTAGTTTGCTCAGCATTGATTTGGATTCAATGTCTGACATCCTAAGCTTCATCCACACAGATCTTTTGGCCTTGTTAACTAGTACCTGCTGCTCTGGCAGTAATTGTAAGTGAGTCCACTGTTGTGTCTGCTAAGTATTTAATAGAAAGTATAGCATTTTCTAGTAGTTATGCTCTGTCGATTTTTCATTACCTCTTGTAGCCAGGCTAGCTGTGTTGTGGTAGCATAGATCACTGTTGTTGCCTCCCAGCTCCAAGGTTGGCCAGTTCAAAGTTTTCTTTAATATGTCCTCCAGTTTCCTGTCTACTGGATCTTTTAGTCCAGAGGCTGCTTCTGTTGGGAGCATGGCTTTTTGTTCAGGGAAGTGATCTGTGGGTCTACTGTGGGAGGTGTGCACCACAGTGCCAGCTTATCTGCCTATAGTGAGTACATCTTTTATATTTTTTATTTATTTATTGCAGTTAGGATTAATACCTTTGAGTCAAAGACAAATTTTTAAAGGTTCCAAGTCAAGGACAAAAACAGTGCAATACAAATAGAATACTATGCAATACAATACAGACAGCAGGGATCACATGGTAGGCATCATGAAATCATTATAGTGTCACATGAGGTTCAAGACTTGCTTGTTTCAGGTACATCTTAACAATAGATAAAGTGCATTACATTATTTGTTCAAGGGTAGGGCTATCCTGGTAGGAATGAACATGTCAGCAATATGGCCATGTTAAGTCAGGGGATGATAGGGTAGAGGGTAAGCAATCAGAGTGGCATTGTCAAAATGGAAGTGGTGTGGGTAGGGAGAAATGAGATGGGGTAAGGTGGCGGTGGAGGGTGGTAAGTCAATTTATTGGGGAACTGGGGGAGGGGTAGGAGTGAAAAGAGGGTAAAAAACAAGAGGATCTGTTGATCACATGCTTGCACAGTTACAGGTAGTTACAGGACATCTTGTCCCATGACTGATGCTCGGAATGTGATCCGGGTCTGCGGACTCTCATTCTTTGGCCACTACTTCACCAATGGACTCACAGACTGCATGTATCTATGTGAATATGTCATCATTCTTTGCTGAGGGCTATAGGGATGGGATCAATTTGGATTGTGGAGGAGGAGCTGAAGTGTCAAACCCTACTGTGGACACGATGTTGTGGGATAGTGCTGGAATTTGGTCTGGGAAGCACCACTTGCTGTGAGTGATTGAGGGTCACTTCCCTATGTCCCTCATCCTCTGAGTCTTTCCAGAATCCAGTTGGGGAGTCTGGGGTAGAAGCCCTTCTGGGACAGGGTTCACCCGGAGCAGGCTGAAGGGTTGGGTATAGGCTCAGCTGTGCTGGGTAGGTGTGGGACTGTCAGCTCAGCAAGTTTCTCTAGTATAGCTGTCATTATTTGGTGTTGTGCCTGCATAACCTTTTGGCTTTGGAGGAGAATAGCAGCTGTGTCCATGTTTTGATCCGGCACTAGGGTACTGTTGGTGGGTCCAGTGGGCTGGGGAGGTTGATTTGCTGTTCTACTGGGGCCCCTCCAGCATCCTCCTCTTTGGTTAAGTGGAGGAGGTCTTTGTTACAGAAGGAGCATAGCTGGCCTAGTTGGCCCAGAGGAATAGGGACATTGCTGTGCTTGCAGCATTTTGTTTTTCCTGTGTCGCCCAGTGGGGGCAAAAAGAAGGAGTTGTAATTAGGGCTTGAGCTTTGAGACTTGACATCAAATTTGAAATGAAATGTATAAGACTCACAGTCTACAATGTGTTATAGTGTGTGATGTGTGTGACCCTTTAAGACCAGTGCAGTGAGAGCAGATTCATACTGTGAGGCTGCCTTTTTCAATATCCCTGGAAGTGTAGGGATCATGAGTTTTAGGTAAAACAAACACAATCTTTAGTGGGTACCTGGGTGTTGAAGGTCCTATCCTACCTCATTTTCATATACTATTGTGGCGAAAGTATCATTCTTAAGCTTGTTTCACCTGTAGACTGTAAACTGTGAATTTAGATTTCCAGGCACGTGGTTTGCCATTCACAAGATGGCCACCAAAGAATTGTGCATGTGTGAGTGTTGGGAGGCTGTGCGATACACTGTAACTGCTGAGCTCACCAGACATGAGCAAGATGGTAGCTGGAACATACCGCAACATGTGAGAGGGCTTAGAGTGCTGTACACAAGCTTGAGGATGGCTGGACCAGGCTGCAGCAGGAATTTGAATAAACAATGGATGGGAAGATGAACAACATCAGAACTCAGCCATGACAGTGTATTAGAAATAAGCAAGTGGTGACCAAGCACTATCTTAGGATACTGCCACGTGGATTGCAATATGTTCTGTCCTATAGAGGGAGTCGAAATTTGGGATATTGGAAAGGGCAACTGGTGAGTTACTAATGTTTTACCTTATACTCTGTTTGCCTGGTGGCTAGTCCTGGAACCGCTAGCAGGGGTTTCAGGATGCCTCCTTGTCCCTCCAATATTGGCATGCTATGAAAGAGGCTAATCCTGAAACCACTAGCAGGAGTTACAGGATGCAGAGGACTTAATAGCCAAATTTGGGAGCCCTTGAGCATGCTGCATTAGGTGGCTGATCCTGGAACCGCTTAGCAGGAGTTCCAGGACACCAGAGTTAATTAGATTAAGCCCATTTAAAACCCCACTCATGAGGAAACATGCAGTCTCAGCTCAAATATGCAGGAGAGATATTCATATGGGCTAGTCCTGGGGCCGCTAGAAGGAGCCCCGGATGCCTGCAGTTGGGATGAGCCCATTTGTAACCTCGCTAGTACAGAGTTTTCCTGAGCCTTATCAAAGAGTTTGGTACAGAAGAGGACTATAAAGGTTGCTCAGCTAGTGCATGGTACTGGGAGCTGAAGAGGTAGCTATGCTTTAAAATTCAGAAGTTTGTAGCTGATTGAAGGATCCATAACTCACACACATTGCCTCCATAGCCCTGCTGTCTAACATTTCATTTTTCACTTTTTTTACTTGTTTAGCAAGATGAGCACTGCTGCCTGTTTTCACAAGTGACAAGTTTTACAAAAGGATAACAAAAACAAATAACATTATAATATATACAATCACTTAAAAACAATTAATAAAACATACAACATATTAAATTAAAGCCTATTGTTTCACTTGGATACATGCAAAACCATGTTTTAATCTGTTTTGAATGTCTGAACAGTAAGACAGTTAGTCAAGAAAATTGGTATAGTATTGAAAAATAAAGGAGCTCTAAAAGCAATGATTTCTGTCCTATGGCTTTTTAAAAAGGGTACCTTAAACACAAATTTGCTTTGGGATCTAGTCCCAGAACATTAATACTTTTTGGAAATAGAGTAAGGATAGAACTTGGGAGTAGACCTTAACTACCTTGAAGAGCAATATGCCCATTTTCATCTTTATCCTGTTTTCTAAGGAAGGACAGTTAGCACGTTTTGGAGATCACAAAGATGCATTCATAGGGAGACTCCATCATAAAGCTTAGTGCGCAATTATATGTGACATTCTAATTTGGATAAGATCTTCTCACTTGTAGTAGTGTATATTTTTTAGACTCTGGAGTTAAGAATTGCTTGATTCTATACATTCCCTAACCTTTGGTGCAAAATTTTAATTAGATTGTTAATATGGGATTCAAAGTTAAGCCTGGAGTCGTAAATAATCCCTAAATATCTAAAGTTATCAGCTAATTCAACCATTTCCCCATTTAAATCAACAATAGAGGTACTCACTTCTACCTTTTTTGAACTAGAAAAATCATTAATTTGGTTTTCTTCACATTTAATACAATTTATTTAGATTGAAGCCATTTTTGAAATAGGAGAAAGCCATTTTGTATTACGCCAACTACATCCCCAGGATTTTCACTAGTGCTGTGAATTACAGCATCATCAGCAAGAGTGTCTTTTGGGATTTTTACAAACATCAGAAGCTGAATTCATATATACAAGAAAAGTTAGGTGCCCCAAGATTAAGCCTTGAGACACTCCACGCTTAATATCCCTGGATTGTGATAAACTCCTTTAGTAACAGTTTTATGTACCCTGTTACTTAGATAGTTTGAATACCATTTTAAAACATAATTTGAAATATGAAGATTAGATAAATAATTAAGTCACAGTGTATGATCAAAAGGTTGAAGGCCTTGGTGAGGTCCACAATACAACTCAATAGAGTGCCCTTATCTAGGGCACCCTGTGTGCACTGGTAGAACCCTACCAAGGCCGTCTTCATGCTGTGTTTGGATTTAAATCCATGCTGAGAATTTGAAAGTAAACCATAATTTTAAGACAGTCAGATATTTGGTCAAAATGATTCTTTCCAAGATTTTAGAAAGGGTGACTACAAGGAGATGGGTCTGTAATTGGAAACACAAACTGCACTACCACTTTTGAATATGGGTTTTATTATAGCCATGTTCCATTGATTAGAAATATTCCAAAATGTAGTGAAAACTGAAGGGAGTCGATATGGGCTGGGCCAAGGTTTCAATACCTAGTTTAATAAATCTATAATCAATCCTTCATACCCAAGGTGGGGCCTAGGATCATATTTTAGCACATAGTCTTTAACTTGTGAAGGAGTTACTTTTTAAAAATAAAACTTTGGAATAGAATCACTACCAACAACCTGTGAGTCATTATTTAATAGAACTGTGTTGACATAGGTCTCATAGGTAGTACAAAGCTAATAAGACTTAAAGTCCATAGCAGCTTGCCATAATGTTAGCTATAGCCGAGATACCAGTTGTTATCAGATAGTCATCTAGGCATGCCTTGAACTCTGACATTTTCTGACTGGCTACCACTACAATTGTGAGTTCATTCCAAATTTTTGTAACCCTAATGCTAAACCAGTACTTTCTTTTTTTTGGTCTAACATGTGGAGCCCTTTAATTGTAGTGGATGTGTCCTTGTTGCATATGTCTGTATTCTCAGCTCTAATCCCAGCTGTACCCACAGCTTGGCATCGAACAGTGCTCTGTAGACCATACATAAATCACCCCAAGTCTTCGAAATTCCAAAGAATAAAGGTCCAGCTCCTGCAATCTCTGTTGATAGCTAAGCCTATTTAGACCAGAGATACACTTTGTTGCTTTTCTCTGCACTTGTCCTAGTGCTCTAATTTCTGTTTTACCCCTGGTGACCAGAATTGGCCACATTACTCCACATGCGGTGGACCAGTTATTTACATACATGGCATCATCACTTGTCTATCTCTGTTCTTGATATGCTTATTTATACAATGCAATAAGCCACTGGCTTTTTAACAGCCTGATTACAGTGAGACTTTAGGCTAAGGTCGCTAGTAATGTGAATGCCTAAATCCTTCTCATCTTGAACTGCCTGTAACTCCACTCCATTTAGACTGTACTTATGCTGACTGTTGTTCTTGCCCAGGTGCATGATCCTACATTTGTCAGTATTAAAAGTGGATTGCTTCATTACTGCCCGCTGCTCTAGCTCTTTTAAGGCTGATTGAAGAATAGCCGCATCGTTTTTGAGTTTATTATAGATCCTATTCTTGCATCATCTGCAAATTTTGATAGCCAAGCTGTAGTAGTAGTTAGCATAGATGATAAGTAGAAATTAAAAGACAAGGGCCTAATACTGAATCCTGGGGACTCCGCTAATTACCTGCACCCATCCCAACAAGGATCCCTTCACAGACTTCTTCTGCCCTCCTTTCTGTCAGGCAATTTTCTATCCAAAGGGTAATGTTTGCTTGTATACCCTGCTGTATTAAGACGTCTACAAGAAAGCTGTGAGGAACTTTGTCAAATGCCTCGAATAAGCTAAGAAAATTATGTCCACTGCATCTCTTGAGTCAAGTACCTGGTTAACCTTGCCGTAAAACTCCAAGTTTGTTTGATGGGACCTGCTTTTTTAAAGCTGTGTTGATGTTAGTCTGTGTCCCCTGACAGGGTCAACTCATTGTAATGTGGGTTATAATGCCCTCAAGGATTTTTCTCAGAATCAATGTTAGCTTATTGGCCTGTAGTTAGATACCTCTTGTCTAGACCCCTTTTTATATAGAGGATGACCTCTGCCTGTCTCCATTCCTCCAGTACCTGTCCACTGTTGATCAAATGCTGAAATAGATAAGCCACTGGTGCTCAACACATCGGCCAATTCCTTTAACATCCTAGGGTGGAGGCCATCGGTCCCTAGAGCTTTATTGTGGTACAGTGCCTTTTGTGGTATATATATATATATATATATATATATATATATATATATATATATATATATTTATATATTTCTCCAAATCTCCAAAAAATTGTTAAAGATTTCTAGTAGTCATGGTTCATTAACCATCTGGTCTCCATCTTGAATTACTATATCAGTGTCTTTAGATCCTCTACCCATTAAATCATTCAACATCTGCAGTGTTTTTTAGGATTCCTGGAGAATCTAGTCTGTTCTGGATGTTAAGTATTGTCTTTTGATTTATGAATTTCAGTTTTACATTGATTCTTTAACTTTTATAAGTTTGTAGAGTTGTTGGTTCCTTTATTTGTTTTATACTGTCTCCAAGTTTTGTCCATTAACTTCGTTAATTTTAACAGATCTTGATTTACCCACTTATTATTATTGGCACAAAGATGCATTTTCCTTTTGGGGATGACCCTATCAGTTATACAATTAAACAAGTTTGAAAAAGTATCCAATAATACGTCAATGTCATTAATGGAATTCAGTATTGTCCAGTCAACCTCTCTACAAATCATTCATTATTACTGAGTCAACTCTATTCAAATTCCATGATTCAATGTATAATGGGGATTTTTGTCATTTTAGTTGTCCGTTCACACACTAACTGGACAATGGTCACTATTGCATCTGACAAAACACGTGATGCAACAATCCTATCTGGATGTGACAATGATCCAGTCCAGGATAGACCCATTCCTGTTTTGTGATTAAATCTGGCAGTTTCCTTATTATCTGCTGAACTCCCAACTCAAGAAATAGCTCCCTGCATCAAATTTTGGTCATAGGGCCCAGTTGCTATTGAAGTTCCCTAACAATATCCATTCTCTATTAGCTGGTAAACTATATTTAATTCTAGAGATCAAATCTAGTCCTGTCCCTATAATTCCAGGGAATATAAATAGAACTAATAATTAAATGTATTTTATTTTTATTTATTTAAACAGTTGGTAACTGGAAAGGCACACTGAGCCAAGGCTCAATTCCAGGTGTGACCCGGAGGTAGGGATAGGATTATATACAGAGTTGTGCAAGATACATGCATTTTAGTGCATCGACATAATTTCAGTGGGTTACAGTAGCAAGTGATATAATAGTATAGAAACTGTATAAAACTTTACAAGAGAGACAGTTTGATTTTCAGTAATACAGCTGTAAAACAGTACAGTGGGATTTAAGTAGAAATAATGAATATTTGGTAACTCATCATGGGTCATAAGTACAGTTTAGGTCAGATGAGAAAAATACCTGGTGTGGAAAACTACAGGTAGCAAGTGCATCTAGAAGCTGGGTAGAGAAAGTGAGTAGGTGGAGAAATTGTATGAGCCTGATGGTAGTAGAGTTAGTCATCTGGAGCATGGACATGAGGGTGGTGGGAGGGAACGTTGATTCTTACAGGTGACATGAGAGGTGGAACTGGTGATAGAGGGGCTGAGTCTGTTCCACAAACTGGGCAGCCAGTAGGAAAAGCGGTGAATCCAGATGAGGAAGATGGGTGAGGGATGCTGAACAAGAGTCATTTCTTTGCCTCAGCTCATATGGTGTGACGGCAGTGGAGAGAGCCAGACTGATAGGTAGGAAGGTAGCATGTTGAACCAGAACTTTGATATAATGTTTAGGAAGTGGATATACCACCTGTGGGACAGTGGGCAAGTCTGAGGAGAGAATATAGGTTCACAGTGATGGGTTCTGAGTGGAGAGTTTGTCACAAAATGGCAAAAGGAGTTTAGGAGGGTGCCCAGCTTGGATAGGGTGGAACCTAATGCTGTGCCGTAGACCACGCCAGCATAGTCGAAGATGGGGAGGATCATTTTATTTAGGATCTGGTGTCTGGCTTGGGGAGGGAGGGAATCACTTGCCACAGCATACTCAGTTTGGGTACAGTTTGGCAACAGTAACATCAATGTGGGAGGTGTAGGATAGGTTGGGATCGAGCCAAACACCCAGGTATTTGTACTTAGTGACCTGGTCTAGCGGGGTTCCATCCATGGAGGTGATGGAGGGTGGGTGGGAGGATTTGCTAAGTTTCTGAGCAGTGCCAAGATCATAGATACGGTTTTGGTAGTGTTTAATTTGAGTTGGTTTTGACTGAGCCATGTCAGAATATTGTTGAAGTCACGTTGAGAGTAAATAGGACTTCATTAGTTGATGGGCCTGAGGTAAAGAGAATGGTGTCATCCGCATACATGTGTATGCTGGATTTTGTGCAGGCAGAGGGAAGGTCATTAATGAAAGGGAGAACAGGATGGGACCAAGGACAGAGCCTTGTGGCACACCAGCGATGGAGCCGGGAGAGACGAGACATCCAAGATTCTGACAGACTGCAATCTGTTGGAGAGGTAGGATTTATACCACTGTAACAAAATGGGGGCTAAGCCAGCTGCCTCGAGTTTAGCTAGGAGGAGAGGGTGGGACACGAAATCGAAGGCCTTGGCAAGGTCGGCAAAACAGCAGCAGTTAGCAGGCCTTTGTCGGAGGCAGTGTGAATGTGGTTAGTGACCCACAGGAGACAGGAGGTGGTGGAATGTTTTCTAAAACCTGACTGGTGAGGAGATAGTATATTGTGTGCAGTAAGGTATTCTGATAGTCTGGAGTGGACGAGAGACTCCTGCAACTTAGCAAGGGCTGGGAGTAGGGAGATCAGCCTGTAATTTCCAGATATAGCATTGCCACCTTTGTGGATGGGGATAACGGAGGTGCATTTCCAGGCCTGAGGGACAGTGCCTGGGGCAAAGGAGAGGTTTAGTAGATAAGTGAGTGGCTTGGTGATAGCAGGGCCGAGATCTGCAGGAACTTGGGGTGGATCCATCTGGGCTGGCTTTACTGGTATTTAAAGAATGCAGGGCAGTTAGGAACTCTTGTTCAGTGATGGTAGAGAAATTGGAGTAGTTTTGGTGCTGGGAGGTGGCAGTATTGGGTGGAGGGCCATGGGACATGGCACATGAAGTGAAGAATTTGTTTAGGGTGTATCGGCAATGTTGCTGGGTTGGTGATAGGCTGACCAAGATGCAGGAGGGCTGGAGAGCCAGACTGAGTCAGAGGATTAAAGCAAGTGAATGACATTCCAGAATTTGGAGGTGGGCCCAGGTAAGCTGTGATTTAAAGTAGTTGGCTTTTTGCCTGTCTTATGCTTTAGTGCAGCCATTTGGAGAGGAGTTGTAAAGCTTGCCTGTTTATAGGCTTTGGGTGAGATTTGAAAGTATGCCAGGCTTTGTCTCTGGCCTTGCATTTGGAGGGCATGGGGGCAGAGATCCACTGGTGGTGGCGCCTCTTACCCTAAGATTCTTTAGAGGACATGGAGTCCCAGATCATCATGAAAGTGTGCAGGAAGGCAGCGAGGGCAGTGTCGACATCTGGGGCCAGTACACTTGACACCAGTGTGCATGCCTGAGGCTGGCTAGTTGGGATTCAGTGTTCAGTGCACTTAGAGGTGAGTATTTATGTACTTAAGTGCAGATTTGGACATCTGAGTTTCTGCGGATACAGTATGTAATGTAGTGGTCACTAAGCGCATTTGCAAGGACACGGACGGAGGCCATCCTGTGTGGGTGGGTGGTGAGGATCCAGTCAAGTAGGAAGTGGTTATGTGGTGGGGGGTTCTAGCAGGTGGGTTCACTTACTAGTTGCGTGAGATTTAGGGACTCCAGTTTTGGGAATGTGGACCTTAGAGGAAGGGCAAGCTGCCCATGTTAAAGTTGCCTACCAACACTGGCTCCCATTTGGAGGTTAGGTCTGGAAATGTAACCACTAAGGAGATGAGAGAGTCATGAGCAAGTCAGGGTGCAGCATAGAGTACACCGATAAATAGAGGGAAACTGGCAGGGATGGCAGGTTGGACCAGGATAGCTTCGTGGGGCTTGGTGAGCCTCTCCAAGAGTGACCATGCATGAGAGGGTTGCTTTGCATAGATGGCAACACCACCACCACATTGCCTTGGTCTTGTCTAAATAGGTTGTAGTTAGGGATATTTAAGCGAGTGGGGTTTTTTTAGAGAGCCAGGTTTCAGTTAGGCATAGGGACGTCGGGAGAGTGTTCGGACATCCACCAGTTAAGTTGGTCTATTTTGGGCAGGAGGCTATAAATGTTTATGTGGGCAATCGAGAGTCCTTTGTAGGAGCAAAGTGGTTGGGTGCTGGTCTGAGGGCCTGGGTTGGGTTCGATGTCACCTGTGAGGAGAAGGGTGAGAAGGAGGAAGGAGTAGGCAGCAGAAATTTTAGTCTCCTGGTGTGCAGGATGGCTAAGGTGGCTGATCTTATGGTTCTAATGAGTGATGCTGGGGTTAGCATCAGAGTGGCAGGATCCCGGAGCTGATAAGGGGGGACATGCGGGTGGGATACAGGGTGGTTGTTTGGGTGAGGATTACTGGAGAGTGTGTTTGGACCAGACATAATTGGGGCAGGCCTGCTTAGATATAGATCTGAGGGGCCACCATGAGGAGAGTAAGAAGTGAGGAGGTAAAATAAGTTAGGCTTGCACATGGCCATGCTAAGGAGAATGATATTCACTTTATTTATTTACTTGATTCAGAGTTTTACCAGGAAGGCACGCTTGAATAGATTGCTGCATGATGCAGATATGCCTAGGGGAAGGGAAGGAAGGGGAGAGTCAAAATGGAAGGTTCTATGTAGTAAGATACAATGCAGTACAACATACAATGGACCAGCCCCTAGTGAGAGGAGAGGATAACCTGCCAATGGGAAAAAGAGCTGATAGGTTTTATCATCACGTGTTTCTAGCTATATATGATGAAGTTTGCCAAGGGTGGGGGAGTGGGGGCGGTCTGGTAGCTGACGCAAAGTGTCAGTGGGATTAAACTTAGCTGTTGAGCACTGCAGCATTTGGTCTATGTGGCTAACGGCGAAATGCCTAAAGGCGATACCATTATCACTCAGTCAGACAGCTTCAGGACAACAGCGCCAGGACACTAGGTTTACTGCTTTCCCACACACATCCCTCGTGGGAGAGGGGTTTAAAAGGTTTAGGCCGCGCAACCCATGTACCAGCGCCCGGACCTGAACCAGTACCTCCGCCGCATCCACTCACCAACCCCTGACACCATGACACAGCTCGGCCAGCCACTGCAGTGCCACACCCCACAGCCTCTCCACCCCTCCCAGCCCACGCTCACCATGCTTGCTCCCACCCCACGTGTATGCATAGCGACATCCTGTCTCCCAATTCACCCACAGCCTAATCTGGTCTCCAACCCTCCCCATCACCATGAGGATAGCGCTGGGAAGGAGTCACCGTAGACGGACCGGTGCCCTTCCTCATGCGCCACGCCACGGGGTTACCACAGTGTTTTCGTTCCATACCTATCCTGGGGCTTTTCAGTGGAGAACAATGCCTTGAAGTTTGGTAGGACCCTACTACACTGGTCCTCATGACTGTCTACGGGTGAGCTTTTATGCTGTGGAGAGAGACAGAACAGGAAGGATTAGTGAGGTAAGTGTAGTAGGAAGGTTTTGTGTGGAGAGAGAGAGAGAGAGGAGGTAGGGTGGTCTGGAATCCTATAAAAATTTGCCTAATTTTACTTTTTACCCTTTAATTTACTTTTTCCAAAGTCGTTACTTCTGAGGAGCAATTTGTAACATGGATAAATGTTTATTCTGACCCAAAAGCAAATCTATTGTAATTAAGTCACATCCAGTACTTTCCCCAGAGTGATCTAATAATAGGGCATTCAATTTTGATTTAGCATAAATCATAGTGCCTTCCTCTTCCCACCCTATCTAGTCTATGTATATATATTGTAACCTTGCAATTCAGTTTGAGAGTTATTAATCTTACTGCTTAACCAGGTTTTGGATAATGTTATTATGACATCAAAATTATGTTGCACAACCCAGGCTTCGAATAAACACCACTTGGCCTGTAAGCTTTGAATATTTAAATGAACAATACTTAATGTAGAAGTAAGGGTCCAGTCCCACTGCTAGAATTCATCAAAGTTTCAGATTCAAAATTACTTACATTTTAGTCCCAGGTGTGGATGGACAGAGCACGCTATTGACAACAGCACAATTAATCTCCGGAGTAAGAATTTGTTATAATAATTATTGTTTCCTTTTCCTTAGTAAGTGTTTTGTTAAGCTATTTTTATTCCAAACTGAATGGCCAAAAGTCAATGAATATGTTATCTTTACTAGAATGGGCTTGTCATTCCACACTAAGGCACTTAACTTAAAAATCCTGATCCTTTCATGCTTGAAAACTAGAAACTTTAATGCATGATCCAAGTAAGACTGGTCAAAGTTATTAATAAAACATTATTAAAATCAGCTGTATTGTTACATGAAGTAAGAATGCTGCACAATATAAAGCAAACAACATTTTGAAATGTGACTGTCCGATTACCAATTAAAACTAGTTAAAGTTCCCTAAACTTACAAATAAGAAGGCAGGAACAATAGACCAAGCAGGACTAAAAATACCCAACCCAGGTAGCTAACAATAATTTTGACTTACCCAATACAAATCACCGTTATATATAATTAAATTATCATATGGACTGTATAAGACTACTGTGTTTAAGCTGGTTTCTTTTTCCCACTCACGCTCACGCTAGTGGTGGTGCAGCTTTTAAAGTGAAGAGCCCCCGTTCCTAAATAATGTCTTCAGCAGCCAGCTCCCCAAATGCCCTACTCACTGAACAGTACCTGCAAACTACAGAAACACCTACAGGTAATCTGCACAGTTCAGGCATTTACTGAAACAAGCAGGAGATGTCTTGCCTGGTGCTGACCCTCTTGAGCTCTCAAAGATGGAAACAGGTGACTCCTCACATGCTCACATATGATTATCAGTCACCCACAGCTTGTGCTGCACAAAGTTGAGCAGCAGGACTGCAGGCTAGCGGCAGTGCAGGCTTTTAAAATGAAGAGCTTCTGCCCCTAAATGATGTGTTCAGCAGCCGGCTCCCCGAGCTTCCCCCACTCCACTGAAATACCTGCAAACTAGTAGAAACAATCGCAGGTAATGCACAGTTACATTTAAACAAATTATAGAGAGAGAGTGTATAGTAAATTGCTCAAGAGATAGACTTACAAGCCATCAGTCCCTTACCTTAGATATTTTCAGAGTATGCTAGTAAGTCAGGCCCACAAACATTGTTGCACACTGAGCTGATATGATGTGCTGCAACCTATTCAGATGCACATTCAAAACTGATCCAGTCTGGGCAGGTTTCCAGTGGAAAGGGGTCAAACTTCTCAGAAGTCACATGTGCATCAAACAACCTATCAGGTGAACACAAACCATGATGTAATGACTGTGGAGTGCCTCAGAGATTATCCCCATAATATCCAGTTATTACCACTGGGCAGTGGGAGGACAGTCATGATGGGTATCATAACCTTCTTATTTCTTTTGCCACCTTAATATAAACCTTTGGAGCATATTTTGTCTGACACAACTAAGCTACAACATTCAAAAACCCTGAAACTCCTGGAAAGTGTGAAATATGGAAGTCAGAGCAGGGGTTACACTTTATGTTTTTTCTTAGTATAGGAGGGCTTTTCAAGAGGTCATTGTGTCATTTTGGTGGCCACTGTATTTTTATTATTCTGTTTATTCTTCTTACCCTGCCTCTGGCACTCCACTAATTCAGACTTTTCTCCATGAGTACTTCCACTGCCACTAGGCTCACTGTCCTCTTCCCCAGGTTCACCTACAATTCTCCTGGGCCCCACTATTCTGCCACAAGTGGGGGTCTGTGAGTTTAAATCTGCTGGTAAAGTTAAGGCAAATTTCCCAGATTTGCCTTTATGGATAATTCACATTTATGCTATTTAACAGCAAATCTGCCTTGGCAACTTTGCCTATAACTTCACTCCTTAGGGTACACTCAAGGTGAAGTCTGGTCAAAATGAGGCTACTGGCAAACAAGTGTCTCTAAGGTGACATTGAAGAGCTTCTGCAGGTCCCATGGTACATCTCTGTACAAACTAAGCTTCATTTTTAGTTTTGCATTGTTGCTTAGTTAGTGGAAGAGACAGGGAACTGACAGCTTACAGCAATGAGATTTATAAATCAAATTTTGTTTTTCACCTTCGCCACTTCTGAGCATTTTGTGATTCTTTTCTCAATTCAGTTTCTTGTCTTCTGATTATTTAATTTCATGTCTTCTTTATATATTTTTCCTACATTTGTTTAGTTATTAGAGAATTCTTTTTCCATTTATTTTTCTCTCAGTTTTTTTCTCTGTCTCTCTCTGTAATGGAGTCTTGTGGTCAAATATGGACTCACCGGGTGGCATTGTTCAACTATGCAGTCCATGGCCTCTGGGTCATCCACCTGACCCTCCCAAGCACCACAACAGCCACCTTGAGTTCAGCAGCAGCAAGTCCCACTCCCTGCCCCAGCTCCGCTGTAGCCTACAGTTCCCCCAACTCTGCAGCAGCCCTTCTTCACCCCACCCACAGCAGCAGCAACCAAAACCACTGGCACCAGATCCACAGCAGCCCCTTTGTTGCACCAGCTTCACAGTAGGTTGGGTCCCTTGTGCTTTCCCATGGTACCACCACCATCAGCTGTCCCCTGTGGAGCCACACTCATCATCATCATCCTCAGCCTCATAAGGCTCCTTGGTGCCATGGCCACCTAGAGCCAAGCAGCCATGGTCTTCCATGCATGGGAGTTTTCACACTGAACCCCTAGGATGGCAGTGTTGTCACATGTCATATCTGTAACACACTGGTCAGTCAGGGGTAAAAGGGGACCCAACTAGGCAGTGGTGGCCAGTGGACACATTTAAAAATCCATCTTTCAGTGGAGAGGGAATGGGACCGAGAGAGGTGGCTAGCAGTGGTGGTGGTGGACCATCAGTTCCTCCCAGTAGATATTATAGGGATAACTGAAACCTGGTGGGATTCAAACTCCATATGGAATCAACAAATTTCAGGTTATAAGCTTTATCATAAAAACAGAATTGATAAAAAGGTGGGGGTTGGACTTTATATAAGAAGATATTCCATCCCATGAATTACAGTCACAGTATAATATAGAAAGTATGTGGGTGGCTATCCAGATAAAAGGTCTCCTACAAATCTTGTGGAAATTGTTATAACCCCCTGTCAGATCTTATTTATAAGAGAAGTTCTATTAAGGGCCATTGAAACTTTTTCAGACCATAAAGATGTAATAATTATGGAAGACTTTAATATGCCCCATATTAATTGGTCTACAAATACAAGTAATATCAAGCAAGATACTGTTTTTCTGAACATGTTAACTGAAAGCGGTTTGTCTCAATTAATTACTACACCCACTAGAGGAGGAATATCCTTGATCTTCTTATTTCCAACATAAGTCACAAACTTACCAAGATCACAATACTGGATCCTCTGGGAAATAGTGATCATTATTCTATCATGTTTGAACTAATAGGTGAACACCACAGATTAAAGAAAAGTCAATATATAGGAATTACGACTGTGCCAGTTTTAAGTCATCATTAATAAATTAAGTAATATTAAATGGACACAAATTTTTGTGGTCTTACAGTAAATGAGGCCTGAACTAAATTAAAAGATGTAATTTTTACATTAGAGGAAAAATATGTACCAACAAAAATAAATACAATAATAAAGGTAGGATACCCAAGTGGTTAAATAAATCCATCAAATTACATATCAAAAAGAAAAAATTATTTAAAAACTTAAATCAAGTAAATCAGTAGAGAAAATGCAACCTAAATCAAATATAAAAAATCCTTACAAACTTTAAAAAGTATGATCAAAAAGCAAAATGAATATTGAATTCAAATTGGCTCATACTAAAGATGGCTATAGAGCATTGTTTTCTACTTAAATAATAAAAGGGGAACTTTAGAAAGGTAGGGTCTCTTACACAAATGGTAATATAATACAGTCAGACATTGATATAGCTAACCTTTTAACTCATATTTCTGTTCAGTATTTTCTAAAAAAGATCATTATATCCCAACATGGATCTGATCACATGCAATAATCTCAAAACAGTTATAATATTACTGTTTCTGATATTCTTCTCCTTCTTAAATCTTTAAAGAAATCTATTAGTCCAGGACCTGATCAAATCAGTGCCAGATTTCTTAAAGAAACTGCAGAAGCAATTTCAATACCGTTAACTATTCTATTTAATAGATCCTTACACTCAGCGAAATTCCAGCAGACTGGCTAACAGCTGCTATAACCCTGTTCTTAAGAAGGGTAGTAGATCATTTGTTCAGAACTTTGACCCATAAGTCTTACATCAATCATTTGCAAATCCATGGAAAAATAATAAAATCATACTTAATAAAGAAATGAAGGAACTAAACATAGAGCGACATCACCCAGCATGGGTTTAAAGTTGGTCACTCTTGCACAACTAACTTGTTGTCCTTCTATAATAATATTAGCATGGGTCTAGAAAACAGACAACATATCAATGTCATATTGTTGAATTACAGCAAGGCATTTGATAAAGTTCCCATGGAAACCTTACTAAAAAATGGAATCACTGGGATTTTCCTATGGACTAATAAAATGGATCAATGCATGGCTGACAAATAGAACTCAGAGGGTCACTATAAACAATTGTTTTTCCAATTTAGGTGAAGTCTCCAGTGGGTTCCACAGGGCTCGGTACATGGCCCTATTCTATTTAACATATATATTGATGATATGCAAATAAGTAATAAAATTGGCTGTGCAGATTTGCCGATGATTCTGAGCTTGGGGAGTAGTGGATAACACTCATGATTATGACTCACTTAAATTGGATTTACTAAATATTGAAAAATGGGCAATACACAGCAAAATGGAATTTAATACTGACAAATGCACGGTTTTAAATTATGGAACTCAAAATCCTAAACACAATTACTACATAAACAATAGTCTGATTAAATCTACTGATAAAAGAAAGAGATTTTGGTTAATTCCAGATTAACCTTTTCGGATCATTGCTTAAAGATAGCTAATAAAACAAATGACTTACTCAAGCAAATTCAGCGTTCTTTCATTACAAAACTGAACAATGCTTGATACCTCTCTATAGGCATGTATTAGACCCTTAATTGACTATGGGTCCCCATTTGGAGCCCTCATTTAAAGGAGACATAAAGCAACTTGAGAAGATTCAGCGATGGGCTACAAGGATGGTACCAAGACTAGCAAAAAGTTCTTATTCTGATAGATTACAGAAAACAGGTTTGCACTCTTTGCAAAATAGAAGAATTAGAGGGACCAGATTTTAATTTATAAATTAAGGAGAAATCCAGATCTGATAAATAAGTGTGGTCTTTTTTCGCAAATCGTGAATCATGCCAGAAGTCATAATAAACAGCTTTTTGTTCCATATGCACGTACCAACCTCAGAAAACATTTTATTCAGTCAGGGCTCCCAGACTATGGAACCAATTACCTCAAACATTGGTTGATTCAGTTAGCGTTGATGTTTTTCAAGGGGCTCGACACCACAAACTATGATGCCTTTGTCTTAAAATTGCCCACATTGTGTGGGGAAAATCTAGATGAACTCTGACCTTCTTTTTCCAAAACACCTAGTGAACCTAGTAGGGAGTGACAGCCCACAGGGGAGTGAACAGTCTGTCACCACCATTCTCAACATGGCGATGGGTGTGGAACTGCACCAGGAGCTCTGGCACATGGACCAGCACTAACATCAGAAACTGCACATGCAGCATCCAGACTGCTGCCAAACACCATGGAAGAGCTTTCAACTGCAGGAGGAAATGGGGACCTCCACCAGTGTTTGTTCAATCAGAAAAATATGTACTGGGGTACCAGCAGCTTCTCCTTGAGGGAATGCGGAGCTCCATTGTGGTGGTAAGGGTGCTACTCATCTGGCAGTGGACACCCATGATCCATGATTTGAAAGTTTCTCTCCTTTCCTATTTCAGTGCTTCCTCATTCCTCCTGCTTACAACCTGTCCTTTCTCTATCACATAGTTATTTCTGTCTTCTTAATCGTTCTTCTCCATCTTTTTAATCCACCAAAAAGAAACAAAAAAAATTTTAAATACAAAAACAAATTAAACTATTTTCCTGTCATTCACTTTCTGTCCCATCTTCATTTCTGTCTAAGCCCTTTCTCTCTTTCTTTAAAAACACAAAACCCACTAAAACTTGGCAGAAGACTCCAGGAGAAAGGACTGCTGTGTGACTGAACTTCTCTGCTGGGACTAAAGTAAAATAACTTTTGTATTTAGACCTTTAATTTAGGGTAAAAACTAACATACAAAACAAAACAAAAAATGTGTGTTTGGGTTAACTGAACTGAATGGGTAACTGAAAAGTCATCTAGGTGTAAATCTCAGGTGACTGAAAGGACTTAACTGTTGTGAGGTTTAAATTACTTGTAGAAAGGTCTGGTAAGTAGGGGAGTGGCTTAGCTAGAAGGAAGCTACATTTAAAGACTGCCTTAGAAAGATTCTGCTAATAGCTTTGGCAGAAGACTCCAGGAGAAAGGACTGCTGTGTGACTGAACTTATCTACTGGGACTATATTGCCCTCCTTCCCTCCCTCCACCCCCACCCAAAGCTAGTTCTATTTTTATAGGCACAGGATTTGACTGACAACAGGAACTTCCTGTTTAGGGCAGGAAGTGAGTGATCACAGAACCACCAAGGACCCACCATCCTAGAAGGGCAAGAGTAGCTCTCCGGCCCTCTAGCTGCTGGAGGTCTGCCTCTGAACAAGTAAGCGGTCTACTGAGAAATATAGGATATTCTTGTCTCAGAACAGGACAATCAGGAGCTAAAGGGCACACAGGCAGAAAGTAAGAGAGAGGAAAAAAAACAGAGGAAAGAGTAAGGATTGCAAACAGTTAAGGGGCCAGAAATAAGACATGATTGGGTGGTACAGTGCAGTGGCTGTGGAGCAGCAGTCTTCCGGAGATGTTCTGAGGATGCAGTGTTGTCCCATCTGCAGGCACCTCTGGGCTGAGGGAGGAGGTTGCTCATCTCCAGGCTGAGTTGGCCAGGATTTGGGACCTCCTCTTCCATCCAGGAACCACCAGTGCTACTGCCGTTGCCTCAGAGGTTGCCAAGAAAGAGGAGCAGTTGGACCACAGTGGGCTCCAGGGAGGGTGAGGGTGGTGGAACAGGACATCCTCCACAATTCTATGCCATTCTGGCAAAGTGTGGTTCCTCTATGGAGGCACCTACAGTGGAGACCAAGGAGGATGCTGGGAACCTCCACAAAGGAGACCCACAGGAGGGTGGAAGGGACCCTGCAGGAAGGAAACAACTCCTGGTGGGGGACCCATTGTTAGGAAGGTAGAACTGGGCAAGGAAGGGGAGGGGAGGTGGTGCCTGCCTGGCACCATGGCTTGAGGGACAGGGGTGAATCCTCAGGATTGCGGAGCAGCTGCACAGGGAGGGAGCTGGATGTCATTGTCCACTTAGGGACAAATGACCTGGCTAAGAAAGGGATTAGAGGGGGGTGCAGGAAGAGTTTGTGGAGATTGGGAGGGGCCTTGGTCAAGTAGCACGCCGCGGTAACCTTCTCGGAGGTGCTACCCATCTATGGCATAGGAGAGGGCTAGGGTGTTCCATACCATGGATTCAATCAGTGGTTGAAAAATGTGTGGAGCTCAGGATTTGGCTTCATTGGGGACTGGGGTCCACCTGGAGTGATGCAAGCCTATACTGGCATGATGGGCTGCATCTGTCCGGAGGGAACCAGGATCCTAGGTGATAGGTTTAAATGCTTCATTGGCAAGCTTTTAACTAGCCAAGGGGAGGCACTGGAAAGGATCAGGAAAATCCTAGCCCCCAAACAATCATGGTAGTAAGTGTGGCAAACACCAACATGGAGGTGTCGATAGGGAGAAGGGCAGTGGTAAATGGAGAAAGTGACAAAGGCAAGAAGGACAGGGATGGGGCAAAAGGGGTAAGGCCATCAGGAAATGGAGGGTAATGAGTACCAATGCCCGTAGTCTGGGCAACAAGCTCCTGAGCTGGTGGCCTTAATGGAAGAGGATGTCTGGATATCGTAGCAGTCACAGAAACATGGTACACAGAGAACCATGACTGGGATGTTAACATCCAGGGTACATAACCTACAGGAGAGACAGGCAGGGGAAGAAGGGGAGGAGTAGCTCTCATGTAAAGGAAGGGATAAAAGCAACTGAACAAAAGAGTAAACAGGGAGGAGAGGAGGCACTGTGGGTCACCTTGGAGACTGGAAAGGGCACCACAATCCACACAGGGTTGTGTACAGACCCCCATGTCAGGGGAAGGAATGGACAAGGATATGATGGAAGGCATTCTTAGAATGGCAGAGAAAGGAGATACTGTTGATGGGAGACCTGAATATGCCAGATGTTAACTGGAGCACATTTGCTGCAGTGACATCCAAGAGCAGGGCCATTCTTGACGCCCTACAGGTGGCAGGCATTAGACAGCTAGTTTCGAACCCACTCATGAGGGAGCAATCTTAGACCTCAGATCTCTCAAACGGGGCAGTGAGAGGATCTCAGATCTAGAAGTGGGTTGCCATCTGGGGACAAGTGACCATTAAACAGTGTGGTTCACGTTAAACTCAGCTACAGAGTCAAGCCATACAAAGTGAGGGTACTGGACTTTAGGAGGGCTGACTTTGGCAAGATGGAGAGTGCCTCAGAAAAGCACTAGCAAACAGACTAGAAGGAGGTGTGAGCAACAATGGGGAATTATCAAAACTGCCATCACAGAGGCAACAAGCCTTTGTGTGAAGCAAATAAACAAATCAAATGAAAGAAAAAGCCACTATGGTTCTCAAGAGAGGTGGCTGTGAAAGTCAGGAAGAAAAGATAGCATTCCAGAAGTATAAGGAAACACAGAAGGAGCAGGACAGAGAGCTGTACCAGTTAAGGCAAAAAGGAAGCAGGAGGGAAGTCAGAACAGCAAATGCCCAAACTGAGGAAAAGATAGCCAACCCAGTTATGAAGGGGATAAAACCTTTTATAGGTAGATCAGTGGCGTAGAAAGACAAAGGGAGGGATAGTGAGGCTGAATAGAATAAGCGGTTGGTGGGCAGGGGACAGTGAAAAAGCAGGAATACTGAACGAATATTTCTGCTCAGTATTCACAAAAGAGGAGGAGGAAGTGCCTAATCCAATTAACAGAAGCACTCTTGATAGGGGGTCGATCCCAGTCCTTTCACAGAAGAAAGGGTTCTGCAAGAACTCCTAAAACTGAAGGTGGACAAAGCAATGGGTCCTGATGGAATTCACCCCAGAATTCTAAAAGAATTAAGGAAGGAACTAGTGAAACCACTAGCTACTTTTTAATAAATCATGGGAGGATGGTGTGGTACCCGAGGACTGGAGGAAGGCGGATGTGATTCCCTTCTCAAAAGTGGGACCAAGACAGAGGCAGGAAACTACAGACCTGTCAGTCTGACCTCTGTGGTAGGAAAGTGATGGAGTCACTTCTGAAGGAAAGAATAGTTGAGTACCTAGAGGTCAGTGGAGCACAGGATCCAAGGCAGCATGGGTTCACAGCGGGAAGGTCATGTCAGACAAATCTAATAGATTTCTTTGACTGGGTGACCAAAGTAGTAGACCGGAGGGGCTGTGGACATGGCCTACCTAGACTTTAGCAAGGCATTTGCACAGTCCCACACAAAAGATTATTAGTCAAATTAACCAGCCTGGGAGTGGGTCCCAGGGTGGTAGCCTGGTAAAACATTGGCTGGACAACAGGACACAGAAGGTAATTGTAAATGGAGTCCACTCTGAAGAAAGGGCGGTTACTAGTGGGCACCGAGGTTCAGTATTGGGTCCAGTCCTTTTAATGTCTTCATCAGTGGCATTGCAGAGGGACTGAAGGAAAAGTATGCCTTTGCAGATGACACAAAGATCTGCAACGGGTTGATACACAAGGAGGCGTGGAATGGTTGAAAAGGGACTTGGCAAGGTTGGAGGAATGGTCTGACATATGGCAGCTAGGATTCAATGCAAAAAGTGCAAAATAATGCACCTGGGAAACAAGAACCCAGGGGAAGAATACACAATGGGTGGGGGTAGTAACAACAACAAAACAGGAAAGGGACCTGGGGGTAATCATATCAGATGACCTTAAGGTTAGAAGCAATGTGAGAAGGCAGTAGGGAGGGCCGGGGTATACTGGGATGTATAGGGAGAGGCATCAGCAGCAGAAAACAGGAAGTTGTTATCCCTCTGTACAGACAGTTGGTGAGACCCATCTGGAATACTGTGTCCAGTTCTGGAGACCCCATCTCCGCAAGGACATAGACAGGATAGAGGCAGTCAGAGGAGGGCAACTAAAATGGTGCAGGGTCTGATAGCATATGAGGAGAGACTAAAGGAGCTTAATATGTATACCTTTGAGGAAAGAAGGGAGAGGGGGACATGATAGAAACTTTCAAGTACCTCAAGGGAATCAACAAAGTCCAAGAGGGTAGCATCTTTCAGAAAAGAGACTTGCAAGAACAAGGGACACAATTTAAAGATAGAAGGAGGGCGGTTCAGGGCAATGTGAGGAAGTATTATTTCACAGAGAGGGTAGTGGATGCATGGAACAGCCTTCCTGAGGAAGTTGTGGAGTCTAAAACTGTGGGAGAATTCAAGAATGCATTGGACAGACATAAGGCAATTCTTGTGGGGGCAGGAAGATATAGGCTGTTGGTTAAATAGGATCTGCGGCCTATCCTGTAGGTAGAAATGGGCAGACTAGATGGGCCTAGCAGTCCTTATCTGCCATCAAGGTCTATGTTTCTATGTAAAAATATATTTTCCATCTATATTTTTTAATGACACTGTTTATATACCATATCATCTCTTCTCTCTCACTACATATTTGTTCCAAAGAATTTTCTCCCAAATAAGAAATTAATTAAATGGTGGTAGCTACTACTGCCTTGTTCAAGTCCTCTCTCGGCAGTATTTGTCAGTCACATCTAGAGATGTGTGAAGTCAGCATATTTCGCTCCACTAATTATTTTGTGAATTGCACTCAATTCACTGAAGCACAATTTGCAAATTCACCAATTTGTGGGGCACAGATCTATCATGGAGTGTGGAGTTTCACAAGTGTAATTCCACACTTTGTGGCTCAAACTACAATCTACTAGACCCCCGGCTGATTGCTGACCCCAATGTGAAAAGTGTATGTTAAATCCCTGGTGTTTAGTGGGCCCCCACCACCACCACCAATCACAGGCCCCAATTTTAAAATACATATGTTAAATCCCTGGTGTCTAGTGGTCAGCCCCCTCCCCGCTGATCACTAGCCAAAACATAAAATATATTTTAAATCCCTGGTGTCTAGTGGTCCCCCCACCGATCAATGGCCCCAATGTAAAATATAGGGTACTCAGGGAACTGGCAGAGATCCTGGGGGCTGCTGACTGACCTGTTCAATATCTCCCTGGACACAGGAAGCATGCCACAGGACTGGAGAATGGTCCATGTGGTGCCCATCCACAAAACTGGCCCCAGAGATGAGCTGGGCAACTACAGGCCAGTGAGCCTCATATCAATTGTGGGAAAGCTCATGGAGACAATCCTAAAGAAGCAGCTGGTGACCTTCTTGGAGGTCAATGGTCTCCAGGATGGTTATCAGCATGGGTTTGTCTCTGGCAGATCCTGCCAGACAAATCTAATTGAGTATTTGAAAAAGCTTGCAAAGAGCAAAACATGTCAGGTGGCTACGCTTTTGCGGCGTGGCGTGCTTGGTTACACTGTGCAGAGGGGCTCACACTGTGGACTTTATGGATTAATTCTATGTTGTGGATACATTGCAGCTGATGAAATTGCTTTCCCACTGTATTTTATTGATTTGTGAATAAAGCACTTCAGCACTTTATACAGGATTAGTGAGTAGTGTCCACGCACTTTGAAACTGTTTCATGTTGAGACATAAGACTGGTTAGCATATGCTAGCATGGGCCTTAAGTGTTGTGCCAGTGCCTTGAGTTTTTCCTGAACTCTAAGCTTCGCACTGTCTACTATTGACTTGTCACACCTTATCCTGGCACGGTGGTACCCTCTCCATACAAATGTAAAACTATATTTGTTAAACCCCTGGTGTCTAGTGGTCCCCCACCAATTGCGGACAAAATGTAAAAATATATTTTAGATCCCTGATGTCTAGTGGTCCCCTCCCTGCCTA
Source organism: Neoceratodus forsteri (assembly GCA_016271365.2). Lineage (NCBI taxonomy): Eukaryota > Metazoa > Chordata > Ceratodontiformes > Ceratodontidae > Neoceratodus > Neoceratodus forsteri. Next base: position 657,811,750 of record CM057453.1, read on the forward strand.
TTGCTGGCCTCAATATACGAAAGCCCTGGTGTCTAGTGACTTCCCACTCATCAGGTAGCAGTGTTCCAGCACCCGTCCCCCACTTTGACCTCAAGCAGGCAACCAGCACAGCCCTCAATGCTCCGCCATAGCTTGTTACCTGACTGACTTGGAATGAATGAGTGCATACTTGCACAAGCATGCACTCATTCACCCAGTCAGCCTGGCAGCCCATCCCAGCAGATGACCAGCACAGCTCACTCTCCACCATAGCTGGCCATCTGATTAACCTGGAATGAATGAGCGAGTACTTGTACAAGCACACATTCATTCATTCCAGGTCAGTTGGGTGGCCAGCCGTGGTGTAGAGTGGATGGCTGTGCTGGTCACCTGCTTAGGGTAGGGGTGGGGAAGCAGGGTGGTGGGGCACTACCGTTAGGATGGGGTCCACTCAGACACCAGGGATTTCCATTGATGATATTTTTTTTTTTACTTGGGGCCAAGGAATGGAGGGGGGGGGCTTACCAGACACCAGGAATTTAAAATCTATTTTACAATTTGACCAGCAATCGTAGGGGGTGCCACTAGACACCAGAGATTTAGCAATTTAACATATATATTTTTAAATGTTGACCAGCGATTGGCAGGAGGGGTCCACTAGGTACCAGAGATTTACACATATATATTTTTACATTTTGGCCAGTGATTGGCCGGGGGCACTAGACACCAGGATTTGGGGATTTGGAATTTTAACTTCTCTTTGCTTTGGTTTTTAAGTGAAACTTGTGTATGAAAAATTCAAAAGCAATGCAAAGTTACAAATGGTGAATTATCACTAGGGACAACTTCATGAATTAATCCGCAGAGGCTAATTTGGCGACTTCGTGATAATCATGGGCAAAGTAAAACTTTGCTGCATCTTAGTCACAGTGAGTCTACACAAGTGCTCAAAGCACAATATATGCATTTCTTACTTCTTGAAATTTTCCCCTGAACAAAAAATTATGAAATGGTGGTGATGTAGTACTGGTGCTACTGTTTCAACGTGGTACTGCGCTGTAGTCAGCCCCTATGCCACAGTTCTAAAATGTACGTTATGGGAAATTGTGAGAAAAGCATCAAACATACAATGTGTGCTCCCAGAATTTATATCAAATACTAGAATAAATACTTCAGGCTGCTGGATGCTGCTACAAGCTGCACTGTGTCTCAGTCACCACACCACAGTTTTTGCCATGCACTTTAGGGGAAAAGGAGTGATAATCACCATATACAGTACCAGTACATGAACTGTGTGTGCTCCCAGAATTTTCTCAACTACCAGAATAAATACTTTGTTGCTGGATGCTGCCACACGGTGTTGTCCTGTGTCTCAGTCTCAATGTCATAGTACTTGTAATGCACTTCAGGGTGAAATGCTTCAGGAATTTTTTGAACTACCACAATAAATACTTCAGGCTGCTGGATGCTGTTACAAGATTTTGTGATCTGCCTCAGTCCCCCCACCACAGTTCTTGTAATGCACTTCAGGAACAAATGTGCAAAAACACCACATACATGAACTGTATACTCCCAGAAATGTTCTCAACTACCAGAATAAATACTTTAGGCTGTTGGATGATGCTACAAAGTGTTGTGTTGTGTCTTTGCCCCATGCCACAGTTCTTGTAATGCAGTTTAATGAAAAGGAGGAAAAGCATCATATATGAATTGTGTACTCCCAGAATTTTCTCAACTACCACAGTAAATTCTTAAGGCTGTTGGATGCTGTTACAAGGTGTTGTGCTGTGTCTCACCATGTCACAATTTTTGTAATGCATTTTATGAAATTGTGCAAAATGCACCATATTTATGAACTGTGTGCTCCCAGAAATTTTTGCAACTACCAGAATATATACTTCAGGTTGCTGGATGCTGCACAAGGTGTTGGGCTGTGTTTCATTCCCCATGCAGCACTTCTTGCAATGCACTTTAGGGAAAAGTGAATAAAACACCATGGTCTCCATGCACTAATGGGTGGCAAGTACATTGGAAACATGCATATCTCACCTGCACAGCTCCACACCTGCACCCAGGTGTGCACATGCCATCATGCATGATCGCTGGCCCTCAGAATGCAACCCACTCCACCAGCATGCAGCCGCACAGCAGAGGAACATGACAGTGCAGCCGCAGAGTGCAGGCTGCTGGTGGGCACTCAGTAGGATGCCCATCTCAAGTCCTATAGTAGAGCCCCATCCACACACTGGAAAGGAATCTGGATGGCGCACAGTCCACCGGTTTAAAACAAGGTTTTTGTCTGAACGACCACCCCAGCCCTCCCAAGCAGCCCAGTGGGTCAAGTCAAGTGTGTGGGACTCCTGGTACCACCTGTGCAACGACAGCATTCAGATCCTTCCATGAATAGACCCCAGATGCTTGAATTGTGTGCTCCCAGAATCTTTCTCAAATGCTAGAATAAATACTTCAAGCTCTTAAGGTATTGTGCTGTGTCTCAGTCCCCACACCACAGTTCCTGTAATACACTTTAGGGGAAAGGTGTAAAAGCACCATATGCATGAATTGTGTGCTTCCAGAATTTTTCTCATCTACATAGAAACATAGACCTTGATGGCAGATAAGGACCCTTGGCCAACTCAGTCTTCCCATTTCCTACCTATTGGATAAGCTACAGATCCTAGTTAACTAACAGCCTATTCTTCTACTCCCCACTAGAATTGCCTTATGTCTGTCCTTGCATTCTTGAATTCCCCATTGTGTTTGACCCACAATAAATACTTCAGGCTGCTGTATGCAGCTACAAGATGCTGCACTGTGTCTTTGTCCGATGCCACCTGTCCTGGAAATTAGTGACCAGAAATGTTGTCTGTTTTGCATAAAATGATAGTGCCTGTTTGTGGTGCTGATCTAGATGGTGATCTTCGAGTATCGCTTCATGTCCTACCAGCAAAGGTAAGCATTTATTTTTAATTGTTCACTTTCAGCCAGGTTGGGTGGTGAGTAAACAATGTATTTCTAGTTATTTTCGTACCTCTTGCTTTCCTTTCAGGTACTTATCACTAGGGTGATGAAATCCTGTTGCTGCATTGGTCCAGCCTGGATCTTGTTTGTTTGTTTGTTTAAAATTTATTTTATACAGGTTAATCTGATTAGGGAAAAATCCCATTTACAACAAATACCTGTGGAATTTACAAAAAACAAAACAATGTAATCTGTAACAATGGATCCGTGATTTAATTTATCAGTGTTTCCTACCAAGTTGAGCAAGTACTTCTTTATTTATTTTTTAAGTCTGAAAAGGTATTTGGATGTCAGACTCTGTTTTCTGCCCGCTTTCTCATTTCAGGTCATTTTCAGCTATATGACAAAGAACTGTTCAGCATTATCAGGTGGATGACTGTCATTCACACTGGATACAGGGAATATGTTTACTAAGACCACACACGGTAATGGAAAAGCTGGATGAGGATGAGGAGTAGGACATCCAAGACAGAGTTGGCAATGTTGATGACAAATTCTATGATCTCACCATTTTTCTGAAGTGCCAAAATAAATATGGCAGGTTGCTGCAAGCTGCTATGTGTTGCTGTGCTGTATGTTACTTGCACAAACACACAGTTCTTGTCACTTACTTTATGGGAAAAGGTGCAAACTATATATATGACTGCTATATGCTACTTCAAGGTATTGCTCTGTGTGTTAGTCCCCATTAGTGGTGAGCGGTTCCTAAACTTTGCTATGTGGATTATTTCACATATAACTTAAATTTTGGAATACCTGTGACGCAAAGTGAATAACTTTGTTCTTTAATTTTAACGTGAAGTTCCATTGATTTAAATGGACTCACATTAAATCGCTTTTTTTATTGCTTTTAAGGCAAATTTTGCAGTGATTTATGAGATGGCAAGTCACATGTGCTCTAGATTGTCTTGCACAGCCTCAGTTCAGCGTGTGTGTGTAGTGGAAAGTTGGAGACAGTTTGATCTCAGAGCTCTGAGAATCAAACCATCAAAAACCTTTAAAAGCATTTTTGCAACAAAATTTTGAGTCAAAATTGTGTACATCGATTGTACAGTAGGAAACCCTTGTGTGTTTATATCATCGAGCATTTATTGATTTTGTGTGAATATTGAATGTTAATTTAGTACATTCAGTCTGTCACTGTAGAAGTGTGCTTCGAGGGAGGCGGATCTGTGGTGAAGGAGATTCATACTGTTTTAGTGTTTGTGTGTTCATGTACACACAGTAATACTTCAGTAAGTGTTGATCATTTGTTGCTGTTTGCTGTGGTGCTTTGCATTTTTCAGTCTGTTTAAAAGACTGAGCTGTAGTGTATTGTGTTGTTATATTTTCTGCCTTTATCTTTAGTGTGTGTTCACATGCTGTCAAGTCAAAACGTATTTTGTTGTGGCACCGTAATCACAGTACTCTTAATTTCTTAGCCCATCTGCAGTATGAGATGTATTTTAATGTGATTAATGATGGTGGGAGGAGGACAGTATTTTTGGTAACTGGGTAAGGCCCACTAGGCACCAGTTCTTGTTTCAGGGGTGACCCAGGAGTGCAGGTGAGGTTAAGTGACCTGCTCAGAGTCGCATAATATGCAAGTGGAGGTTGTAGAATCCAACCCAGGTCTGCTGGACGACTAATCTCATTCTACAGTTTGTTGCTCTAACCTTTATGCTATACTTATCATTATTAGTCACTATATCATTTATAAATATTTATTTATGATGAAATGTATTTTAATATGATTGGGGATGGAAGGAAGCGAAGGATGATGGATGAAGTGGATGCATTGTTTTCAGAACCAGATGACTTCTATTTTGTTTAATGTAATGGGGACTTTATAACTATAAGTCTCTTTTGTTTCTGTATCTCTTTTCCAGGGGTTTAACACTCTGGGGCTTAACTTCTTTGCTGCATGGTTTTGGCCCAGATCTGGTTATTCAATTTAACAGTGTTTCCTACCAGTGACAGTAAGTATATATTTTTATATTTTTGTTATAAACTTTTTCATTACTGAATCTTATTCTTGTTTATGTCCCCGTAACCATTTTCTGCTCTTGTTTCTTTTGTTTAAGGTAACTTACAGCCATTAAACAATGACAATTTGCAATCAGGCAAAAGCAACATGTGACTTACTGTTACTTACAGTTATTGGAAGGCAGTATAGTGTAGTTGTTGAGAACACTGAGCTGTAGACCTGGAGACTTGTGTTTGAATCCCACAGTCACCACTTGCATACCGTTGACTGTGAGCAAGTCATTACCTGTCTGATCTTCTGGTACCGTCCACCTCTGTCCAAATCTCCGCTCCTCTAGTGGTGGCCTCCTTAAAGTTCCGAGAGCAAGATTAAAATCTACGGGGGACCGAGCTGGAGTTGCTGCTCCCGTTTCTGGAACTTGTTGCCATCTGAAGTGAGAGAGGCCTCACTATAAAGGCCTCCTTAAGAGTCATCTAAAGACCTTCTTATTTGTGCAAGCCTTTGGAGATTAAAATTTTATATGTTTTATATTTTATTGTATAATGTATATAATATGAAATATTGTATAGTTTGTGCGCCAGAGCTGTGGGATTGGGTGTCTTTTAAATAAATTTGACATTGACATTTATCTTCTCTGTGCTCCCAGAATACACTTGGAAACAAGCCTTGACTTACTGTGCCTTTCCTGGCCAAGAAGTGTAAAACGAGAATTCACAATGGATACAGAGGACAGGTTTCATAGGAGGAATTTTGAGTCAGTCGGCGCTTAGCCAAATGTGACTTGCCACATATCAGTAGTGATATTTTCTGCATGCACTGCCCATATTTATCTAATGATGTTTTAAAACCCTCCATAGAACTGTATACAACTGACTTGGGCAGATAATTCCACACTGATACTACCTCTGATTAATCCATCCCCACCCCATTTGTTCTGAAGGTCTCTCTTTAGATGAATCAATGTGAGCCTGTATTTTTATTGTAGTTATTTCTGTTAAGTCCTACATACTCCAAAAGTCCCTTATCCTTCAGTGCTCTATATACTAGGCATAGGTCCAGTCTTGTCCACCTATACTCCAACATGTACATATTCAATTGATCAACCTCTCCTCACATGATTTACTATTTAGATTTCTTGTTTTCTTGGTGGTTCTTCTCTGTACACCTTTCAATAGCCTAGTGCTATACTTCTTATGTGGTGCACAGAAGGCATACAGTACTCTAGGTGGTATCTAACCAATGATGAGTCAAAAGTACTATGACCCTGGCATCTCTACTTTTTATGTGCCTAAGGATACATCCAAAACTTCTATTTCCTTTTTGACTACTTGCTTTGCATGGTTTTCAAAGAGCAGATTGTTAGTTATAGTGATACCTAAGTCTCTTTCCTTATTGGTAGATTCCAATTTCATATCATTTAAGGTATACTTGGCAAGTTTGTTGTTATGATCAAGATGCATCACTTTACACTTGTCCTCATTGAACCTTAGCTTATGCTTTTTGCCCATAATTCCAAAGTATGTAGTTCATTTTGGAACTCAGTGACTGCTGATGCACTGTTTACTATTGTTCTAACTTGGTGTCATCAGCAAACTTGCCTATCCATGACACAATATTTTTTTACCCAGATATTTTATTCTCCTCCTTCCCCTCTGGAGTCACCTCTTCAGGAGAGCCAATTGAGCCTGTCCCTACCCCCGTCCTACCTCACGCAGTCAGGATCCTCCATCATGCTACGGTTTACCCCCGCTGGGGTCTGAGTGAGGGGCACCCTGAACCTTCAAATCTCATCAGGACCCTGATCTGGCTGGGCAGGTGGCGGCAAATTGGGACCCGCTCGGCTCTCCATCTACCTGACTCTGAAGGGCTGTTTCCATTCTTCCGTAGATGGACTTGCGTGCCCAGTGTCAAGGCAAAGGTGCCGACACTCCCAATGTCCCACCACCAAGTACCCATCTCTGAAGCTGGTTGGTCCATGGCCCACGCCCTGGACCAATTGTGCCCAGTGACTCCAGCTGGCGCACCCCAGCCTTTGCTATGGGTCACCGCCACCAGCGTGAATACCCACCTCCCTGGAGAAGGTGAGCCATCATTGGATGCTCAAGCCTCTTTCCCCCGCCAACCCTGTGGCCTGAGCTCGCCTCCCCGAACCGGTCGCCGGTGTGGGTAGGTGGCGCCCAGCACTAACCATCAGCGCCACCGGGCTGGCTATCCATGACACATTATTGAATAGGTTGGGACCCAGGATGGATCCCTGGAAAAATCCACGAGCCACATCTCTGCACTCAGAGTAATATCCTCTGATACAGACTCACTGTTTACATTAATTTAGCCATTCTCATGAGGCATTCAAATTCCACTAATCTAGCTATTAGTTCTTTGTGTGGTACTTGGTGAAGACCTTGGCATAATCCAGGGATACCACATCAACTGGGAAACTCTGGTCAAGAGCATTACTAATCAGTTCAAAGAAGTGTATCAAGTTTGAAGACACACTCTACCAGGCTTCAAACCCATGCTGGGACACATCTACCAGCCCTTTAGTTGATAAGGTGAGTTTCTATTAATTCCTTTATGAATTTCTCCATCATTTTCTCACCACAGAGGCCAAGCTGATCAGCCAATAATTCTTAATGTCCTGCCTGGAACTTTTTATAGATTAGGTCACACTGCTTCCTCCATTGTGGAATAACTGCACTTTCCATCAAAGATGCATTGTATAACATTGCCAATGAACCTGCCAACTCACAGGACATCTCTTTCAGGACCCTTGGATGTATATTGTGTTGACTTTAATAACACCACAATCAGTGGTAAGAAGCTGGAGGAAGAGGAGGAGGAGGATTAGAAGAAGGTTTGAGCATGAGTCTGCAACTTTGACTATGTCAATGATCTGTGGCTCAGACTGTGACAACTTGCTTGCTTGAGTAGGAGTCTTCCAGTGCTGACATAATAGAAAGAGACCTGAAAATACAGGACAGAAATGATTGAGATTGTAGTACAATTCTGGTTGTATTTCTCTTGCACCTGTGAAGGGAAACCAAAAAATAAACAAAAGACAAACAATAACTATTGGAAAGTATACTCGCCATCACACTGGTGATGACCATGCTTTAAAATGGTATGAAGGTGCCACAGACAGAGGAGGTGGAAGAGAACCACTGTCAGATGATAATGCAGCATGAGGCAAGACTTGTGACTACAAGTGAAAATTATTTAGGCAATACTCAATTAGTCACAGTGTGTGTGGCCAAACGGTATATCCATTGTCCACTCAAGTCCTACTGTATCTGTCACCTGTGAAGAAAAAGAAAAATTAGTTAGAATGTCCTGGCCACTATAGTGGGTACACAGTATACTCAAGTATCCACTCCCAGTCTTACTGTACCAGTTACATGTGAAATAAAAAGAGAAATTAGTTAAATGTCCTAGCCACTATGGTGGCTACACAGCATCTCCACTGTCCACTCCCAGTCTTTCTGTGCTTGTCAACCATGAAGAAAAAAAAGATAAAAGACTTTGCTGGGCTTGACCACCATGTCACTGTGTAACTGTGAAAGGAAACCTTAAAATAAAACTGGAAAAGAACACATGAATCAAGTAATGAATGATACGTATATCACATTAGTGATGGCCATGCCTTGTTCTAGCACAATAGTACTACAGACAGGGGTGGTGGGTGATGAGCAACTTAAATTACGATTGTCTTCCATGTGAATGGTCAAACCTGCATTGAGAGGAGACAAAAGGAAAGACTGAAACACATTGTAATGTCTGTCAAACAAAGTTGTAAGCCCCTCTGGAGTGAGGAATTACTCACCAGCAACAGTGAGAATAAGAAGTCTACAATTCAGAAAAAGTCTACCATCAAAGCAGACAAACATGAACCCTGATGGACACGAGTTTTGCTGCTGTGATGGGCTGTCTGGCTGGAGACTCATCTTCAAGGTTAGCAGGCTAGCTGGCTTCATGGTTGGCTGGCTGACTGGCTGGTTTTCTGGCTGGAGGTCTGCATGGCCACTGCATTTAGGCAAGTCAGCTGTGGCACACTTGATGTTGGTGTATGTGCAGCACATACACAGACAGCCCAGAGGGAGGTGCAGGAGGAGGTTAAGTCTTCTAGATTGCTGAAGGATACATGATCTGCATGGCTGTCAGTGGCATTTAAGATGGTGTGGGTTTCTCTGTCTGGAGGCTCAGTGCAGTGGATGTGGAGGTGACCAATATTGTTGGTAGATTTGGAGGACAGAAGCATAATGAAGGATGAAAAGAGATGGTATCTTTATTTCCAGAAGCATGGCAGCCTGGCAAAAGCATTTATGATGGACGGGAGTTCCAGTAAGGAAGACCACTTCTCTGGATGTGGCAGGGGAGAATGTTATTTTGCTGTGAATAGGATAGGGAGGAGGGAGTTAATCAGATGGATTTATTGAACAGCAGCTGCACGACTTCAGGAAAAATTAAATGGCAGGAAAACAGAATAGAATAATAAGGAAAAGTATTCAAATGAGAAGGAAAAGGTGGACACAATAAGTTACTTTTTATGATTCAACCATCATACTCAAGAAGCATCACTCACAGTCTTCCAGACTGGAGTTGTCCTCACATGAAAATTATTTTTCCATTGGTGCTTCATCTACCTCAGTAAAAGGCAATTTAGCGATGCTAATAACATTAGGCTCCTCATGTTCAATGTCACTACCACAGCCACTTTTCTGCAGTAGGAATGCTGGCATTATTGTTCCGTGGTATGTGCCACACATTAATTTTAAGAAATGTCAGCATTCCAACATTTTTAGGGGACAGATTTATATGCCTGTCATGCATAGTGGACACTGTTGAACTGAACACCCTCTCAACACTGACACTAGATGATGAGCAGCTCAGTTATTTAACTGCCAGGAAAGGTCGCTGCTGGTCAGTCAATGACCTTGGTACTCCAATATAGTAAGGGCTCTTCTGTGATGTTAAGGTGCCTGGTATCTGCCAAATAAGTATCCACCACGTGTTGTGCTGCCCACACTCCTGCTGCCTCGTCAGTCACCTCCACTTCCTTTTCTTTCATGTCTTCAAATCCAACCTGTGACAAAACTTCCCAATGGGGATTTGTGGTTGTTTTCTCAGTTGACTTGCAGGTTTTATCATCCATCTTACAATGTGAGATGGTAGCAGCACTGGACTCTAATCACTTTCAGGTTGTGATTTACATATAACTGTAACTTCATCATCTGTTCCCGTGTGCGCATCTTATTAGCTGATCTGCTAAATTTTGGACCTGATCATGCCCACCCTCAAGTAGTGTTGTCAGGCCCCTTTATAGCGTGGGCCCAACATGGGGCAATACCAAAATCTGCAGACTGCAGAACACTGGAAATAGAAGGTATTGCAGTCAAATACATGATGCATGTGTTCCATTAAGGCACAGCTTCGATTATCATCTGCCTCCATCACGCTGCACATTTAACAGCAACTACCTCAACACCCAGAGAAGTGGACTGGCCTGACTGATACAGGCAGTATCCCCACTCACTGCCTGTGTTACATGTTGAAATTGTGTTAGGATCATTATCGGCCCACCCATTAGTTGTCATTGATCTGTTGTCAGAGACACAGAAACTCCTTCACTGTCACAACTTGTATTTAGCAGCAGATATTCAGAGATGACTTTGTACTGCTCATACAAGCACTTGATCATGTACAGTGCTGAGTTCCTCCTGGTCACAATTTCAGGCTTTACTCAGGTCCTGAGGCAGCTTGCTCTGTATCTGAAGCTGCCTGAGATAGTTATGGGCTTTTCCTGAAAGGGCAAAGTAGGCACAAATGCAACAGGTGACAGTCAACATGGACTTGATTTCAGGATACGATAGAAACTTCCGCACAACTAGATTAAGACAATGTGCCATGCATGGCACTCTGAGAACCAACCATCATGAATGCATTTCACCTCATTCAAGCCATTTCACTCGCAATGAAACCTGTGAATATGGGTGCAGCCACTAATCAATCTCTGTCAGGAGCAATTCTAACATTTTCTGACCCACGTGAGCCAGTTTCACTCTTCACTGCCAGCATAGCATACTGGCAAATACCCAATGTGTATCTACAATTGTTCAGTGTGCCATTCTTAAGTTTATGCAGCGTTACTGTAACTAGGGTTGACTGCTGCTGGCAACCAGAGAGCACTAGCGTGAACCCACATGGACACATGTCACGTGACTACTGATGTGTTGATGTTACACGTCCTCTTCAGAACGATGCATGGTTGGTAAGGAGACATTTAAATACTGTCTCTGTCCTCATGGTAACTTGTGTTCACCAACTGGAAAGCTTAAGCAATATTTAATGTTATTATTGCATCACAGGAATGTTGCATAAATTGAAGTATGGCATGTTGAACAATCATAGAAATTTTGGTGTTTAAAGTTGTATGATGGAAAAGAAGAAACACACTGAATATCTGGGATTTTTAGGCAAGTGAGCCACAAAGAATGTCTGAAGAAAAAGTCTCTGTTTGACTTATGAATTATGGTTATGCACCTGTGCCACTTTGCAATGTGTATGATGAAGTCTTATATGAAGTAAACATTGGTGTGGTAAGACAAATTTTACTAGTCTCCAGCCTGTTATTTAATAAGTGTGCTTATAGATTGCTGTACATTATACTAGGTACCTGTGCCCAATGGGCTGTAATGCACAGATAGCTGCTACTAGCTATTTGACCACTGATCCACATATCCATACTAAGATGTACTGTATGGAGATGCTGAATGCAACAGAGCATGTATTACTATGCATGACACACAGTCCCATAAAGTTCAGGAATGGCACGGGGGAGCAGAAGTTTGGGGATGGAATCTGCCATTTGGGGCAGGCATGTGCAATCAACCTTCTAAATATGACATTCTCCACAAAAGAGAAAGTAGTAGGCCAATTGCCAGCATTTATGTGGTGGCTGCATTCAGTTCCCTTAAGAGGTGGGAGTAAGTTGTTATTTCCACATTTGCCGAACTTCTGTGAAATTTGACAACTTTCGCAGAAGTTTCCAAACTTCCACCTGTGGCAGATCAGAAAACTTCCCAACATTTTGGTGAAATTTCTCCCTGTTTCGCTGGAAGGAAAAAAAGCTTTATCTGGTGTCTGGTGTCCAGTGCCCCCGCCACCTGCCCAAAATAAAAATAATTATTCCCTGGTGGCTAGTGGTCCCACCTTCCTCCTGATCACCTGCCTGATATGCTCAGTGTAACCCTTTCCCAATCCCTATCCCTTGAATAGTAATATATTATAAAAATTTCCTGGTGGTCTAGTGAACTCCCTCCTATCCCAGATCCACAGTATGAGAACTTATACCATGGTGGTCTAGTGGACCCCACCTCCCAACCCTGGCAGGTAGTGTCCCTCCACCCCGATCCCTCCAATCCCAAAATGGAACAGGTGACCAACACAGCCCTCCACTCTCCTCCATGGCCGCCAGCCCACTGAGTTGTCAGTGAAGTAATACGTGCTTGTAATGGACTGACAAAATAATTCACTTAAGCACACAAAACTGTACTACATAAATAAAAAAGAAATCACAGACTACAGACAAAAATAATTAAAAAGAGCGATTGAGGACAACAAATAAGACTAGTGCTCACAGTGCTGTCTTGCTTGCTAGGTTAAACAGTACCCTTCCTCCACACAGCACTGCTTCACTGCACAAAACAAAACCACTACTTTAAACTAAATAAGTCTAGAAAACTAAAATAATGAAATCTAGCTACACAAGGCACCCTAGATATTTTTCTAAGTGATTTGGCTCTAAATACTCCGTGTTCAAAGTACTTTCAATTTTTTTTATCAGACAATCAGGGATAGATTTCTCTCACTCTCACTTCCTAATACTGCACCAAATGCCATGGCGTCATTATGTCGTTGCTGAAACCATGAAAACAACAATGCTGCATGCAAAACGCATGTAGCAATATAAGGTTGGGTGAAAACGCTTGAGCCGGAACACCACAGCGCACACCATTGGCAACAATGCCAAAATCTATGTTTATGCAGGGGCTCTGCCCCAACCCCAATGTGGGGCCCTGTCTCCCACATAGGGCACTTTTGTCCCCCACACCCCCAACTAAAGTAACTAACTCTGAGGTAGGTGGACCATGGGGAAAAAGGAAAATCAGGAGTGGGAACTGAGTTAAAAAAAAAAAAAACATCTCAGGAGACAGGAAATCAAACCCCGATCCCCAGGTCTCCACTGATCCAGGTGCTTGTACCTTAGCTACTCCACCATGGGAGCTGTTCAACTAGGTATAGCACTTCTGGCATCTTCACTCCTTCCTCAGTTCCTAGTGTGTGACTGGGTAGTGGTAGTTTCCTACTGCTATTGTACTCCTGTCGCTGTATGCTCTGCGTTTAGACCAGCAGTTATTCATGCATTGTTTCGGCAACACTGTATTGACCCAGTACTGAACTGAACACAGACTTTCATGCTATACAGCTTATTTGGTAGGTACCATGTGACCTTTAATCCCATGGTACACTGGACAAAATTTGCAGATGACAGCAAATTAAGATGTGAATACCGTAAGAAAACATACTAACCCGTGTAAAGATCTAATTATTATACAGAAATGGGCAACTGAAAATAGGATGCCTTTTAATCCACAAAAGTGTATTGCACTACATTTTGGGAGGAACAATCCTGGATACGAATACTTCATGAATGGGATTCCTTTAAATTCTGTTAACAAGGAAATAGATCTGGTAGTTACTGTAAACAATAACCTTTCTCCTCTGACCATTGTGCTCTTGTGGCCAAGAAGGCAAACTACTTGATTTGTGCAATCAGTCGTTCATTTGTGTCTAGGGATTCACAGTGCCTTATGCAGATATATAAAACCTTCGTGATTCCTCATCTTGATTATGGTTCTTCATTCTGGAGCCCATATTTAAAAAAGATATAAACATATTTGAGAGACCTCAGAGGAGAAAAACAAAGATGTTACAAGGTTTTGTACTATGGACTATGAAAACAGATTAGAAAACTGGGTATGTTAAGCCTGCAAGAAAGGAGGCAAAGAGGCTATCTTCTATTATTAATTATTATTATAGAGGCTGGACCAGGGTGGGCTCAGGAAGGGAGAGGGTGGTGGAACAGAGTTGCATCCCTCCAGCTGTACCTCTCCACACTTCATTACGCTCTTCTGGTGGATAGTGGTTCCTCTAGAGGCACCCGCAGTGGAGACCATGGAGGATGCTGGGAACCTTCACAAAGGAGACCCACAGGAGGGTGGCATGAGACCCCAAGGGAAGGAAACAACTCCTGGTGGGGTACTCAGTCATTAGGGGGTAGAAATGGGGAGGAAGGGAGAGGAGTTAAAGTGCCTGCCTGGCACCACGGCTTGGAGGGACAGGCAGAATCCTCAGGATCATGGGAGCAGCTGCACGAGGAAGGAGCTGGATGTCATTGTCCACCTAGGGACAAATGACCTGGCTAGGAATGGGATCATGAGGTGCAAGAGGAGTTTGTAGAGTTGGAAAGGGTAGGACAAGAAGTATACAGTAACCTTTCTCAGAGGTGCTGCCTGTCTATGGAAGGGTGATGTTAGGGTACCCTCACCAGGAATTCAATGAATGGTTGAAAACTGGTGTGGAGCTCAGGTTTTGGCTTCATTGGGGACTGGGAGCCACCTGGAGGGATGCAGATCTATACTGGTGCAATGGTCTGCATCTGTCCGGGGGACCATAATCCTAGTTGAGAGGTTTAAATGCTTCATTGCAAGCATTTAAACTAGCCAAGGGGGAGGCACTGAAAGGAGAAGGGAATCCTAGCCTCCCCACAAAACACTGTAATTAGTGAGGTAAACACCAAGGTAGAGAAGTCATTAGGGAGCAGGACAGAGGTAAATGTAAAAAGGCAAAGGTAGTAAGGACAGGAATGGGGCTAAAAGGGATAAGGCCATCAAAAGTGGAGGGTGATGAGTACCAATGCCTGTAGTCTGTGTAACAAGCTCCCTGAACTAGTGGCCTTGATGGAAGAGGTTGCCTGAATAACCAGGATATACAATCTACAGGAGGGACAGGGAGGGTAAAAGAGGAGGAGAGTAGCTCTCTAGGTAAAGGAAGGGATCAAAGCAACAGAACTAAAGAGTGAACAGGGAGCAGATGAGACACTCTGGGTCACCCTGAGACAGGAATGGCACCATAATCCACATGGGGTTGTATACAGACCCCATCTCAGGGGAGGAATGGACAAGGAAATGATAGAAGGCTTCCTTAGAATGGCAGAAAAAGGGGAGATATTGTTGATGGGGACCTGAATACCAGATGTTAACTGAGCACCTTTGCTGCAGGCACATCCAAGAGCATGGTCATTCTTCTTTTTTTTTATTTTCATCTTTATCCTCCTCCTTCCTACCTCCGTGCCCCTCCTTCTGTCTGCTCATGTCCCAGTACCTACCTTAGGGATCTGCCCTAGAGTGCCCATCCTCCTCTCCTCGCACAGTGGGGTCTGTCCTGTAGGTGGTCCGGTGGACTTAAGGCGGCCTTCATCTAGGGCTGCCGGAGGATTTTCCAGTTTTCTCCCACGTCCCCACTCCTCTAGGACGCCTTTGCGCTGGGACATACGTCCGAGTGGTAGCGTGCTTACGCACGCAGACCCTCTCCTCAGCGCCGCTACGCCCCTCCCCGCTCTGACAAACGGTTGCTCATCCCTTTCCTCTGCCGGTGCTTCCACCGCCACAGAAAGGAATGCAGAGCTAATGCGCTCTGGTAACTCCACCCTGAGGGAGGAGAGCATCCGCTGGGATGCTCGATCCTCCCTCTCTCACTGACCCCGCCACCCGAGTCCGCCCCTGAACCCGGGCCGCCGGTGCAGCGAGGTGGGCATCCACGCCCAACCCTCAGTGCCACCGGCGGCAGCTTAGCACGGTCATTCTTGATGCCCTACAGGGGCATGCCTCAGGCAGCTAGTATTGGAACCCACTCTGGAGGGAGCAGTCTTAGACCTGGTACTCTCAAATGGGACGAGAAAGAATCTCAGATTTAGAAGTGGGTAGCCATCTGGGAACAAGTGACCATCAAACAGTGTGGTTCACATAAACACAGCCATACAATCAAGCCATACAAAAGCAAGAGTATTGGACTTTAGGATGGCTGACTTTGGAAAATGAGAGTGCCTCAGAAAAGCACTAGCAAA
The DNA here is from genome assembly GCA_016271365.2 of Neoceratodus forsteri. Classification (NCBI taxonomy): domain Eukaryota; kingdom Metazoa; phylum Chordata; order Ceratodontiformes; family Ceratodontidae; genus Neoceratodus; species Neoceratodus forsteri. The sequence continues at coordinate 657,827,898 of CM057453.1, forward strand.
TAGGCAAGAAGGAGGGGTGGAGAAACAATGGGGAGTAATCAGAACAGCCATCACAGAGGCAACAAGCCTTTGTGTAAAGCAAATCAACAAAACACAACGAAGGAAAAAACGCTATGGTTCTCAAAAGAGGTGACAGGAAAGGTTAAGGAGAAAAGGATAGCATTCAGGAAATATAAGGAAACACAGAAGGAGCAGGACAGAGAACTTTATCAGTTAAAGCAGAAAGAGGCTGGAAGGCAGTCAGAATAGCAAAGGCCCAAACCAAGGAAAGGATAACCAATTCTGTTAAGAAGGGGATAAGACCTTTATAGGTACATTAGGAGCGTAGAAAGACCAAAATAGGGATACTGAGGCTTAATAAGGGGAGGAATGTGGGTAGAGGTGACAGTGAAAAGCAGGGATACTGAATGAATATTTCTGCTCAGTATTCACAAAGGAAGAGGAGGGGAGGTACCTAAACCAAACAAGAGAAACACTCTGAAGACGGATGTTGATACCAGTCCATTTACAGAAGAAAGGGTTCTGAAAGAACTAATAAAATTGAAGGTGGACAAAGCAATGGGGCCTGTTGGGATTCACCCAAGAATTCTAAAAGAACTAAGGGTGAACTAATGACACCGCTGACTACTGTCTTTAACAAATCATGGGAGGATGGGGTGATACCTGAGGACTGGAGGAGGGCGGATGTGATTCCTCTTCACAAAAGTGGGAGCAGGACAGAGGCAGGAAACTACAGACCAGTTAGTTTGACCTCAGTGGTAGGGAAAATGATGGAATCACTTCTGAAGGAAAGAATTGTTGAGTACCTAGAGGCCAGTGGGGCACAGGACCCAAGGCAACATGGATTCACGATGGGAAGGTCATGTCAGACCTAATCTAATAGATTTCTTTGACTGGGTGAACAAAGTAGTAGACCAGGAAGGGGCTGTGGACATGGCTTACCTAGATTTTAGAAAGGCATTTGATAGAGTCTCACACAAAGATTAATACACAAGTTAACCAGCCTTGGAGTGGGTCCCAAGGTGGTAGCCTGATAAAAATTGGCTAGACAACAGGACGCAAAGGGTAGTAGTAAATGGAGTCCACAGGAAGAAAGGAGGGTTACTAGTGGGTACCGTGAGGGTTCAGTACTGGGACCGGTCCTTTTAATGTCTTTATAAGTGACATTGCAGAGGAACTGGAAGGAAAAGTATGTCTCTTTGCAGACAACACAAAGATCTGTAACAGGGTTGATACACCAGATGGAGTGGAAAGGATGAGAATGGACTTGGCAAGGTTGGAGGAATGGTCAAATGTATGGCAGCTCATATTCAATGCAAAGAAGTGCAAGGTAATGCACCTGGAAACAAAACCCAGGGAAGAGTACACAATGGGGGTGAGATACTGACAACAGTAAAATGGAAAGGGACCTGGGGGTAATTATCAGATGACCTAAAGGTGGACACACAATGTGAGAAGGCAGTAAGGAAGGCTGGGGATACTGGGATGCATAGGAGAGGCATCAATAGTAGAAAACAGAAGTTGTTATCCTCTGTACAGACAGTTGGTGAGACCCCATCTGAAGTACTGTGTGCAGTTCTGGAGACCCCATCTCCACAAAGACATAGACAGAGTGGAGGCTGTCCAGAGGAGGGCACCAAATGGTGCAGGGTCTGCACCAGAAGACATACACGAAGAAAGACTAAAGGAGCTTAACACGATACCCTTGAGGAAAGGAGGGAGAGGGGACATGATAGAAACGTTCAAGTACCTCAATGGAATCAACAAAGTCCAAGAGGGTGGCATCTTTCAGAAAAAGAGATGTGCAAGGACAAAGGCACAATTTGAAGATAGAGGGGACAGCTCAGAGGTAATGTGAAGAAGTATTTTTCACAAAGAGGGTTGTGGATGCATGGAACAGCCTCCTGAGGAGGTCGTGAGTCAAGAACAGTGGGGAATTCAAGAATGCATGGGACAGACATAAGGCAGTCCTAGTGGGGGGTAGGAGGAAGTAGGCTGTTGGTTAACTAGGATCTGCAGATTATCTGTTAGGTAGGAAAATGGGCAGACTAGGTGGGCCATATGTTTCTTTGTTTCTATAACATACTGAAAAACAAGGTCCTTGTGAATGAACTTGGCATTCAAGTTCATGAAAGAACCATTCAATTACGGTCTCAAAATAGACAACTGATAGTTCAAAGGGCAAATACAACTAAAAGGGCAAATTTCTTTATTGTAAGATCAGCTTGTATGTGAAACTCATTACCTGGATTTTGGTGAACCTCAGAGAGTGGACAGTTTTAAGCAGGAACTAGAAGAATTCATTATCAGTTCTAGGAATAGACAATAACCCACCTGACAGTGGGAGACAATCATGATGGGCCCTTGGCCTTCTTTTGTCTTAATATACCAAGAATAAGTAACATTGCAAATTTTGCCTATGGGTCACAAAGTTAGCTCTGTACTGTGAATTGAAATTTTAGGGGCGATTAACTTTGCACATTTGGGAAACTTGTGAATTTATCTGCAAAGTGAAATTGATGAACATGGCATACCTCTAGTCACAAGTCTGGTTTCATCATGCAGGGGGCTCCCAGTGTTCTTGCCAAGGAGATCTATCTGTGCAAGCAGGGACAGAGTAGCTGAGATGATAATATAGGGTGCACTGCAGGATTGGATTGCATGGGAGGCACCCAGACAGTGTCATCTAGTGTGTATGGTCCATTTTCCTGCTTGTTGCAATCCCCTTCTGCCTCAACTGTGCATGCACCTATCACAGTATCCTAGAATGGGATGTCCTGCAGCATGTGGTCAACCACACCACCAAGAACAACCCACTGACCCACCTCTAGAGCCACTGTTGCAGCAGAGTACTGCAACAACCCCTTCCACAGAAGGAGAGCATCCAAGGATTCCCTGGAGTCTTCCCTGCTATCCTCCATTCCTGATGGCCCAAGCTGGGAGCACAAACCTTGGCCACCAGCATGTCAGAGTGCCCAACTGCTTGGCACCATGGTGCCAACTACCCTTGTTTTTATGGCTGTTTTCTTCAGTGGTAACAACAGTAATCTTCCCATAATTGGCCCTTAATAATACAACTCTAAAGGTGAATGGATTTGTGAGAGCTTTGACCCCTGAGATTGAATTATTTTATGACTATATAGCTGAATTATTGTATGACTATATAGCATGTTGCTAGTGTTCGCTTTATATAATGCATTTGGCTTGTTGAAAATGCTTTTATTTTAACTATTTTATAGCTGCCAAAATGTTCCAGCAGTGAAGGAGTTACTTCCTTAGGGATGTAGGATGATTGGAGCATCAGTTTTATAGTTGCATCTGATTCTAATTCTTGGTGAAGCAGGTGGCATCAATGAGATATAGCAGTCTCAGATGATGTAATAGCGAGGCATGGGAGATGATTACCATCACCTTCTTTGGTTTGTGAGTTTTCATTCTCAGCCTCTATGGTTGGTATGTAGTTTAATTTCTACTTTAAAAGCTGTGATTCAGTATGCAATTGTAGAAAGTCAAGCACATCAGATTGACTGAACTGATGGTATTTTGAAGGATCAATCCAATGCCCACTTCTTTTCTTCATTTATCAATAGTCTCCCAGATCTCGCTTCTGTTGCAGCTCCCTGCTTTAAGAAGACAATCTTGTCCCATATAATATAGTACCACATCTGTTCCCACCATCTGTAAATCCCACTTAGACTCCTTTGCACCTCGCTCAGTCATGGCTATCAGCAAATAGCTAATCCTGAACAGCAAAAGACCAAAGCCACGCTTTCTGGCTCCAACCTGAAACTCCATGTTACCTCTACAAAACTCTCTATTGCCTACACAGACAGATCCCACTGACGGAGATCAGTAGTTTCAAATAGCTGGGTGTATCACTAGACACCTTCCTTGATATCTCCCTCTATGTCTTCTTAATTTGTAAATCAGTAATACTAAGCTGGGCTTGGCCTTCAGGGTCAAATACTGTTTATCTTTGTTTTGATTGGTAGCCTTATCTGTGTGTAAGTAGTTAAGGGATTTGTCAACTGCAGGTACCCTGCCCCTGATGAAACTCCATCTGAGAAAAGCACTAGGGCACCTGCATTGTGGTGGTTTGTGCTGCACTTTACTGCATTGTCACCTCAGTCTCTAAGCTTTGAGATTAAAACTGATCTACAGACAAACTATCTTGTGGTGTATTTTATCCTCTGGTACCAGTGCATTACTGGACAGGAGTGCTGCTGCTTCTTTGTCTAGTCAAACAGTGTTTATCCCCTGCTGCCTGGCTATATAGCTCAAGAGTACTCCTTGCCAGGTCTCTATGGCCTTCTGGCATTCCTTGGAGTGAGTAAAACCATCCTCTGTAGATGAGATGTAACATGCAATAATCTGGGTAAATTGCCATAGCCTCCAAAGCTCATGCAACACTACCTCTTTTACACTGGCCTGGGCTAGCCCCACCTGCTGGCTAATGATCCCTTGCTCTGGGCTACTTTGAGGACAAACTCCCACAGACAAGCTTCTTATCTTCCCTAGCCATCTATTTGGAGAGGCTATCCTGACCTACTCACTTAGATTGATAGACTCTCAACTCTCCTTGAGCACAAGTGTTCCACTGACCTTGGAAAACTGTTCTTCGTAGTTTATGCCTCAACCTACTGGAACCCCTTCCCTAAGCTTACGTCCCTTCCAGTCACCAACCTTGCAAGGCTCTAAAGAGTCACTGTGCCTGCCAGGTCCATGCTCCTGCCTCTCTTTGCTAGCAAACAAGGCCTAGCCTGACCTAGCACTGTGCACTTTTCCCATAAATCTTTGAGGAGTACTGCTCTTTTCATCCCTGTCAAATTTAGCTATTTCCTCTACTTTATATCATAAAAATCAGTGTAAGTTTTAACTGATATTAACTGATAATTTTACTTACACTGTGTATTGCATTTACCACCATGTCAACTCTAGGATTTGTTGTATCACGTTACTGTGTGTTGTAGGTACATATTATAGCACTTGCTGTTGTCTTTTTATTGCGCTAATATACTGTTTTTTCCTTTTATGATGCTGGTTAATTGTGACTTCCTGTTGATGCTTTTCCTTAGTGTGTTAATGTATTGATCATATAAGTCTATAATTCCTCCAGACAGTGCTTGACAATAGGCATATAGTATATGGTTAGGCTTATTGTGTATGGAAAACAAAGGTTTCCAAATCTTGTTGTAGGACAGTTCAAAGGTCAAAAGTTGTACTATCGCTCTGATGTCACAACTGAATATACACAACTTTTCCCCTTGAGCTCCTGCCTGATTTGTGAAACGAACAATGATTAAAAAATACACTTAAATGGCAGACACACTTAGCGAGTGGTGGGCAAGTAAACAGTTTGGACATGGACTGCCATAATCGGCTCCGTGTGTCCAAACTATCAATTGCAGTTTTTTTCTGAAATCTCTGGAACCGTTACAGGGAAAAGCAGAGGCGGGACCACAGCAAGGAGTACCACTATGTTCAGGGACGTGACTACAGCAGAAGCGTAACCACAGTGTGGAGACCAGTATCTTGGAGATGGGACTCAGAGCCAGGACTAGTGCAGAGCATGAATGCAAGAGTATGAACCTGTGTCCATTTTGGGGAACCATATACTATAAAAATAGTGTGGGTGACCATCCACAGAAATAAGTCTGTGTTTCCATCTCGGGGAGCTGATGATGCCATAGGGCCTCTCGAAACTTTGCTCTCGAGGTCTCTATGACATCATCAGCTACCGACAGAAACACAGTCTTGTTGTGGATGGTCACCATCCACTATTCTACATATGTGTGTCTAGTATACTTTTACCTATTATAAAAACAAATAAATAAAATAATAATGATTGGAAATGCATAGTAATTAAGCAGTTAACAGTGACGGCGGTGTCCATTCTTGCCAGTTCATGTCTGAAGGTGCTGATTGCTATGACTAGACAAGAAGGAGCCTGACACTCAGTGCCACTGTAAGTGCATTTGTTTTGCTGAGTCTGAAGATATGTGCTGCTGGTTTTACATTTTTTCCTTTCATACAGCAGGAATCTTTTGTGCTTCACTTGGTAGATAGTTGTACACAGCTGTGTGTAGCATTGAGAAAATGGTTTGAAAAGCCAAGCATTTGTAAATTAAGTCCAATCAGCTTGTTTGACTGTACTGAAACTGTGTTTTTAAACTGCATTTCAGTGTTTTATTTTAGAGTGCGTGCGTCGTGTGTGTGCATGTGTAGAGTGTGTTAGGTGTATGTGTGTGCATGTTAGGGGTTTGGTATTGCCAGGGCTTGCCTAGGTGTTGTGGGCAGCAGGGACTTGAGCAGCTACATTTCTGAGCATTATAAAGCATCACATGCCCAAAAGTGTTCCCTGGATGGTCACTGTTTCACTCACTGTGCTGTGGACCTCCTGCTGATTGTTGGACCAATCTTCTTCTGTTTTCTGTGCTTCCACTTTCACTGTCTGCTGCATGGGATCCTTTTGGCTCCATTAACCATTGTGATTAAGGTTTCCTTGCCACTGGGGCTCTCACTTAGTCATTTCTCTTTACTATCCACTACTCATTAGGCCTTACCAACAGCTTGCAATCACTTGAATCCAGTACCTGGCATTTTCACTTGGCCCATCTACCCTGCCTGCATTTGAGTGGTATGTACAGGCATCATTGCCTGTGATGTTTGACAGCTCACTCATCAGTAGCGTTCCCTTTCTGCTGCTTAGAACTTAGGGCTCCCACTCCTGCTGTAGGTCCAGTCTGCCTCCTCAGGGACCACCCTCTACTTCTGCAGGGACTCTAGCTTCCCTACTGTTGCTGCTGCTTCTCTCTACAGCACCACTGCTGCCATTGCTCCTTTCCCTGGGCCTTTGCCTGCTGCCTGAGTGTTGCCTCTGCTGGATCCCTACTCCGTTCTTTGGTACTGTTTCCTGCTGCTGTTCTGCTGAATGCTTCTTGGGCTTGTCCTGCCATTCATGGGTTCAGCACTATCCTTCTGTTGGTGCTTTTCTTTCTCCTTTCTTCTTGCCATGTTCTCTGTTGCCTCCTGGTTGTAATGGCTCTTTCTGCTTCTGTATATCCCTGGATCCACTTTCTCCCATTCCTGCTTGCTATGGCTACTGCTGCACTCTTTCTCAGCATTCTTTTCTCAGTGTTTGGACATCTCTTTTCCTTCTATGCTGGTGTATGTTCTTCCTGCTTTGCCTTGGATGTCCATGTTGTGTTTGCTGCCCTTCTTTTACCTTCCTGGATTGTTTTGGCTCCTTGGTTATCTTTCAACTCACTACTTCTTCCTCCGTTGCCTTACATCCTGTCCAGGAATTCAGTCATCTCCTCTCCCTGTGACTCGACACTCATACCTTCCTACTCATTCAGGTTCTGCCTCTACTGCCATACTACCACATTAAGTCATCAGGCAGTGACCCAGTGACTACCAGGCACTCCTCCAGTGACCATTGGGCACTCACCCATGACCATCAGGCAGTCACCTCAATGACATTACAGCCCTCAAGGGAATATTTCAACCTTTGGCCTTCACTGCAAAAGGGCTGTTCTCAAACCATACAGTACATAGGCTCTGGTACTAGAGTCGAGAAGTTGGTTGGCCAAGCTTGAAACAAACATTTTATACATTCTCTCCTTCTTTGATTCCATTCTGTAACCCTGATGTTACTTTGGCATTTGGGATACACCTGATGTACACCTCCCCCAGGATAGAGTCCTCCTCATGAGGATTTTTGGGTTGCAGGGTAAAGTTCTATAGCATCTTTGTGAGGTGAGGAAGTCCTATGTGAGACAGAAGGGTGGACATGTTTTATGTATTTCTAATCACAAAGCAGTTTGCCAGGGTTGCTAACATCTTCTTTGGAGTTTTTAATAATTAAATAAAAATTAAACCTGGAAAGATGGTGAGAACTTGGATCCACAAATGATTCCTCCATTGGGGTTGCTTTTTCTGCTGAAAGTCATAATGTAATGTATTCTAAATATTCCATCATGAGCTGGACCTAGATGGTAGTTAATTTATCACAATAAGTTCCAAATGCTATTGATTTTTATCTCCATTTTCCGTTCCTTCTTTTCTTATAGGAAGTTCTGTGTTTTGCCCATGCTACTCATCACTGTCGACTTTGACATTTTGGGCATCTTTCCTAGGTACCTTAAGCCTAAGGGGACCTTTTCATTGGCATAAAGCTGGGTGGGACACTCCTCAAGCATGTTCCTGTGTCTTTATGGAAGCCTTAAGGGTGCTAGCCCTACTTGTGGGGACAGAGAAAGCAAATCACTACATTCACATTACATAAGTATGCAAACACACTGATAGTACCATGCATCCTTTCAATCATCCACCTACATTACATAAGCATACCATACTTAGTGCTTGCTGTTCCAGTGAACTGACATGTTTCTTAACCACATGATGGGCAGGATTTTCAAGTTCCAACAAAGGCAAGGACCTTGCACTGTTAGAAGAATGACACAAGGGCACTGTGCAACACACATTGTGCCGAACCTGATTTTGGAAGGATGCTTTGGGCATTACAAGAGTCCCCTGCAACAGACCAGTTTGCACTGTGCCTGTGGCACAGACTGGGTGTGCCATGGTTGTAGAGAACTTGCAGCAGCCACAGGCTGCCATATCCCCTGATCCTGGAATTTCAAACCTTTCCAAAGGACAAAGGTCCAGTACAGTTAGACCAGCCAAAGGCTGGTCTAGTGGTACTAAGATATCCTGGGAGGGTTGGCAATTGTTAGGTCAGTGTGTCCCCAGCCCCAATCTGCCGGTACCCTACACATCCCTAAACCATTACCCTGGTGATCCAGTGCCCCCCATCATGTAACTAGTATGCAACAGTCCATCCGTGGTGAATTAGCACCCCCAAGCCCAGTTATGCCCTAACATACTGCAATATAATACTTGACTTAAATTACATATCCTGGTATCTCTCCCCAATCACCATTCTGCTCATGCTGCAAAATACCCCCAGTCTGTCACAGTGATCTAGGGTCCCCACCCTATCCCGTTATGCCGAAGAGACACTGCAGACATCATCCCTACCTGGCGGTCTAGTGGCCCCACCCTCACTGGGCAGGTAGTGGCCACCACCCCATTCCCTCCCCCATCCCATACCCCGATCAGGCAACCGCACAGTCCTCCTCACACCACCATGGCCAGCCAACCAGTAAACTGTCAGAATGCATACTATATACAGTACACACTCAGACAGTTCATTGTGTGGCCAGCCATAGTGGTGTGAGGGTTGCCAGTCGCCTGAGCATGGTACAGGATGGGGAGGGAGGGAGCAGGGTGGAGGCCACCATCTGCTGGGTGGAGGGGTCCACTGACCACTAAGTAGGGATGATGTCTGCAGTGCCTATTCGACATAATGGATAAGGGACCCTAGGTCGCCATGACAGACCAGGGATATTTTGCAGCACGGGCATAACGGGGCTTGAGGGGTGCTAACTCACTGGGATAGACAGTTGCATACTATTCCAGTATGGCATATGAGGGGCACTCAAAGCACCAGGGGACTGTGTGGGAACATGTCGGGTACCAGCAGCTCCATGGTGGTGGGGGTGCTAGCCATACGTGCCCCTGTCAAAGGCAGCTGCCACCCCCACCCCAGCTGTTGATGCATCTCATGGGTGTGCCTTCTGTTGGGAGCATGGCCACTGTTGCCGAGGCTACAGGACTTAGGTGCCGGACCCTGTCCCATAGTAAATTGGGCACAGGGTCCTGGACGCAGTGGCACTCAAGTAAGCTGTCATTGTTGCAGCTTGCATCGGAGCATTGAAAATCCTGCCTGCTGTGTTACTTTTCAGCTGTGACGGGGAGAGTGGAATCGAAACTGTTGACAGAGTCTTTTTAATGAATTTCTGGCTCTGGGAAATATGATAATTCATAACTATGATCTGTTGATTTTCAGCTGTGCTGGTAGGGTAACCTGAAACCATTTTATGAAAGTCTTTTTGAGGATGAGGTAAGAAATTTAAAAAAACTTGCCCATTGATTATGTCAAATCTGATTGACTAGTACGGATGGATGAAATTCTACAGCTACACTTCATGAAACCTTTGCAGTGAAGTTTAAAAACTTTATGATATTTGCCTATGAGGAAGGGCGAAGTCTGTGCAGAAAATCTATGGAAAGTTCACCCTCTGTGAGCCCTTCATGAGGCAGCTGCACAGTGGTGCTCACTGGACAAATCCAGTGTCTTGCTTCAGAAGTGCCCTGAGGGCCTCACATGAATTAACAACATAGTGGCGCTTACTGGCCAAACGTGTAGCTTGCTTCACAAGTGGCCCTTCAAGATACTCACAAAGCAGTTACATAGTGATGCTCACTGTTCCTGACCTGTATTTTTCCTTAAGTGCTCGTAAAGCAGTTACATATTGACGCTGATACACCACTTGTAATCTCATACTTCCATGTAGTAGCCCTTAAGGTCACTCATTAAGTGGCTGCACAGTAATGGCAGTTCAGTTTTGTTCATTTTATGGATTATAAAAACATAACAGTGAAGCATATTCGTAGATCAGACAGTGCATACAAGCGATGTTCCAAATACACCATAACGCTATCAATAAATAGACAATCCTATAAATTAAATTAGAGATACAAACTGCAGCACTAAGTCATACATTTCCAAGTTAGTTACAGTGATGTGATGTGCACTGGCCAGATCTGTAGCTTGCTAGGCAAGTTGGCCTGTGAGATACTCATAAAGTAGCTGCATTACAATGTTCTCTGCACCAGACCTGCAACCTACATCATGCAGGGCCCTGCTGGCTCAGTGTGAAGCAGCAGTCCCATCAGACAGGGGTGGGACCTGTAGTTTACATTGTGCAGACCCTCACGGGCCCATGTGAAGCAGAGTCCCATCAGATGGGGGGCATTCTGTAGCTTGCATCACACAGGGTACTGCAGGCTTGTATGAAGCAGCAATCCCATCAAGCACAGGGTGGGACCTGTAGCTTACTTCATGCAGGGCCCTGCAGGCTCAGTGAAGCAGCAGTCCCATCAGACGGGGTGGAACCTGTAGTTTACATCGTGCAGAGTTCTGCATGCCCTATGTGAAGCAGCAGTCCCATCAGATGGGGGGGCATTCTGTAGCTTGCATTATACAGGGCCTGCAGGCTCTGTAAGAAGCAGCAATCCCATCAATCATGGGGTGGGACCTGTAGCTTACTTCATGCAGGGCCAGCAGGCTCTGTGTGAAGCAGCAGTCATATCAGACAGGGGCCAGGTCTGTGGCTTGAATCATGCGTGCCCTGCAGAGGCCTACATGAAGCATCAGTCCCATCAGACAGGGAGTGGGACCTGTAGCTTGCATTATGCAGGGCCCTGCAGGCTCTGTGGGAAGCAACAGTCCCATCAGACAATGGGCAGGACCTGTAGCTTACATCATGCAGGGCCCTGCAGGCTTTGTATGAAGTTGCAGATTCATCAGACAGGAAACAGAACCTGTAGCTTGCATCATGCAGGGCCCTGCAGGTTCTGGATAAAGCAGCATTCCCATCAGACAGGGGCGGGACCTGTAGCTTGCATCATGCAGGGCCCTGCAGGCTGCATGAAGCAGCAGACCCATCAGACAGGGGACAGAACCTGTAACTTGCATCATACAGGGCCCTGCAGGTTCTGTGTGTGAAGCAGCCTTCCCATCTGACAGGGGCGGGACCTGTAGCTTGTATCATGCAAGGCCACACAGGCTCAGTGTGAAGCAGCAGTCCCATCAGACAGGGGGTGAGACCTGTTGCTTGTATCAAGCAGGGCCATGCAGGCCCTATGTAAAGCAGCAGTCCCATCAGACAGGGGGTAGACCTGTAGCTTACATCATGCAGGGCCCTGCAGGCTTTGCATGAAGCAGCAGACCCATCAGACAGGGACAGAACCTGTAACTTGCATCATACAGGGCCCTGCAGGTTCTGTGTGAAGCAGCCTTCCCATCTGACAGGGGGCGGGACCTGTAGCTTGTATCATGCAAGGCCACACAGGCTCAGTGTGAAGCAGTAGTCCCATCAGACAGGGGGGTGAGACCTGTTGCTTGCATCAAGCAGGGCCATGCAGGCCCTATGTAAAGCAGCAGTCCCATCAGACGGGTGGGACCTGTAGCTTGCCTCATACAGGGTCCTGTAGGCTGTATGTGAAGCAGCTGTTCCATCTGATGGGGCAGGACTTGTAGCTTGCATCATACAGTGCTCTGTAGGCTCTATGTGAAGCAGTGGTTCCATCAGACAGGGTGGGACCTGTAGCTTGCATCATGCAGGGCCCTGTGTGAAGCAGCAGTCCCATCAGACAGGGGCGGACCTGCAGTTTACATCATGCAGGGCCCTGCAGGCCCTATGCGATGCATCATACCCATCAAGCAGGTGTAACCCCTCGGTGGCACTATCCACGGGCTACTACCTGCCTGCTTGGCTAGTAGCAGGATAAGGGCCTAGATTCTGCAACTGGGCCTCCACCCAGAGGTCAGAGCTGGTAGTGGTCAAACTAACCTGGGCACAGCCCTCTGGGACACTGTAACCTCCCTCTTTCCCTTCTAGTGGCCTGAGCAATATACGATAATCACTTTCACAGTACCCTTGTACACCATACAAGTACCCACACTGTTTGCACTTATCACCAGGGCTGGTTAATCTGGGTTGACCCTAGGGACCCCTGTAAAACTAGATTATGCACAGCAAATAGCAACAGTACAGTACTCTTGACACAAAATGGAACCACAGTCAGGTTAAATGTAGAAAAGTCAGATCTGATTTATTCAGGGACTTGAACAAGGAATGTGTAATCAGGTTGATTGGCTTAAAAGCTATATCAAACAGTTATGCATGTGCTTTAAGTCCCCACACAGTCACACCTCTGGGAACCCAGGTAGGAAATGATGGGCTAGCCAGAACGTTGCAGCTGGTTGGGGCTCTGTGATGAAGAAAGTAACATGCACAACACATAGTATTTGTAATCTGGAGCTGAGAGCTCCGTTCGTGGAAAGAAAAAGCAACCAGACAATCAGATGACAACACTTTAGATTCAGTTGTTGTTGCAGGGTGCTACCCTGATGTTTACTCATGATATCCCATACTGGACACAGGCAGGGCAAAATCGAGACTGCAGGTTGTTGAGCTGGAGTGCCCAGAGCGGAGCCCACACGAATCACCGAGGCGTGGTTCCTGTTCAAGTGTTGAGCAGGGGATGATCCCCAGGCATGTCTCTCGTCGATGGCTTTCTCTGTGCAGCGGGTAGTTGGGCTGGGCCAGTGTGGCAAGGCCCAGGCCCAATGGAGATAATTTTGGATTCATCCTGTGGGTCTGGATGCAGCTTCCAGCAAGCAGAATACAGTTCAAACCACAGTGGAGAACCAAATCGTGACCCACTAGCAGCACAGTACATTTACACATAAGGAAATTCTTAGTGCAGCTTCCAGCAAGCAGAACACAATTCAAACCACAGTGGGAACCAAATCACGACCCACTATAAGCACACCACACATTCACATGTAAAGGAAATTCCACTGTGCCAGGCAAAAGGCTCTCCGGTCACAAGTACAGAGTCTCTGCACAATGTGGGAGTTCAGAGGTGGCTGGAAGTCCAGACAGGCGATCGATTCAGCAAATCTTCGGTCTTCTTCAGGTAGGAGCCTGGTCACAATTCAGTGACTTACTTCTCCTCCAAGTTCGGATTCAGTCTGAAAAAGGCACAAATTCCATCTCAGGGACAGCAGGCAGGCATGCAGGCCAGAACTCAGGCCTTTCCACAGTTCTAATCATTCAATCTGTTATCTCTTCACTTCCCAACTCAGAATCAAACTAGCTGCAAGCAGCTGGGGAATTTCCCAAAATCCAAAAGGTTCGGTTGGCTGATCTGTCCGTCAGTTACAACGAGGGCTCCCCTCCAGGTTATTTTAGGCACCAAATGCAAAACTACAATTCCTACAAGTTTTGACCTCACCAAGCCCCTGTAGGCAGGTTCCATTTTAGAGTCCCAACAGTACTGATTGGCCCATTCTGACAGTCCCAGGCCAAGTTGGTGGAGATAAACAGAACAGTCCTTGCTGCAAAGAAGGTAGGTTAGAGCAAACTGTAATATTATTACTCTAACAAATGATCAGCAAACAAACACATCTTCTAAAAGAGCTCCTTTCAGATTAATTATAACTGCAATCCAGGCAGCTCTTAAAGAGACAGTACACAGAGGCTATACTGGCACTCTCAGGCAATACATTTAAACTGCTAAAAGCAGAGGACACCAGCCTGGCAGTGAGCATTTAAGCAAGCTCAAGGAAGACTTTTCGTGAACCCCATTTGTAGGGGTTACACCTTCCTGCCTGGAGAAAACTTGGTGTCCGCGACAAGTCTGTACCATCACACAACTGAAAATGCAATGTAAATGAGACATATGTATCATTTGCTTGTTACATTACTATACACTTCAATATACATCACATTACTACATCCATATTGACAATACTTATTCTAGTTTCATGCAGATAATTCTGATTCCACTATGATTAACATATTAGTAACATCACAATACTGGTTCACGAATAATTTCTTGTACATTAAACAATGTAAGAGGGGCCCTTCCTTATCAGCTAACTTGGGGCTGGATGGGGCAGGGGCACCATGGTGAGAAGGAAAAGCAAGTATCCTGATTGGCCATCAAGCTCAATTTGTGCAGTGAGCTTGGCGAGACATAAACCCCTTTGTGAATCACATTGACAGGCAAATCCACTGGCCTCCCAGGGGAATCATAACTAAAGTGTAGTACTGGCTTGACAGCTCGGTCAGTCTTTCTGGGGAGCAGCCACAGTCTCTGTACTTTCAGCTCTAACTTTGGAGCTTTCATCACTTGTGAAAGGTGCTCTGCATGGATAGGAATGTCCAAACTTGGAGCACTGTCAGCTTCTTGCTCTGTAGACTCTGTTTCCACAACACTTTGCTCATTATCTTCTGACAGAGGCCCAGGCTGCTCACTTTGAGGAGGCTCTGCACAATTAGGCTTTACGGCACTGGAGGGGTCTGTCAACACTCTTACATTGTTCTTCAAGTTCTGGTGTCTCACCAGAGGACTCAGACCATCAGCCCCTTCTTTGAGCAATTCCACAATTCCCAAAACACAGAGAGTTCCTCAAATGTAATACTTTGCAATTTACTTTGTGAGCATTGGCTCCAAGGACGGCATGGGGGTTAGGGTAGTCCAGAAGGCCCAGCTTCATCCCCACAAGTAGTCATAGGGTTACCATGAAACAGCTGACTCAGTTCATAGGAGGGTAATAGACATTGTCACACTCACTTTCATCAGAGGTGGACTGACAGTCATTATCATTCTGGGCCTGCTGAGGGAAACATTAAGTCTGTAACTACTGGGGTAGGTTGACTCTGTCTCTTTTTGCAGCAACACGAGTCACCAGCACAGGGAATCAATCTCTGATGGTTCAGCCTCAATTATGACTTGGCCGATAGGGAGCAAATGGTTATGGTGCATGGTCTTGACAGCTTTGGGTTATTTTCCGGGCACCTTATACACTGGTAAATCATTCAACTTTCCAACTACTACATGGGGAAGATGGTGCAACCTATCAGCAATTTTGTGTTTGCCATGCAGTCCCAAATTGTGTAACAACGCACAGTCTCCAGGCTGAAGCTCTTGAGCCTTTACTTTTTATCATGCCTCTCTTTGTTGGCGAGGTTTCTTTTGGCAGCCATTGTCTGGGCCAGTTGATAGGCAAGGTTCAACTGAGCTTTCAGTTTCTGTACATACTGTACAGAATTTTCAATTCAGAACCCATCTGGAGAGACCCCAAAGCAGACATCAACGGGCAGTCGGGCCTCCCTCCAGAACATGAGGCGGTAGGGGAGAATCCAGTAGCATCATTTTTGTGCAATTGCATCGTGGACCAAGGTGCTAATCTTCTGCCTCCACTTAGGCTTGTCTTTGGGAAGGAGGGTGCCCAGCATGTCTAGAAGGGTGCAGTTAAAATGTTCTGGTTGAGGGTCCCTGTGGGTGATATGGGATGGCTCTTGACTTCCGCACCCCTCGTAGACAGAGCATTTCCTTGATTAGCCGACTTTCAAAATCTCTGCCTTGGTCAGAGTGGATCCACTGAGGGGTACCATAGTGGATGAAGAAATTTTCCACTAGCACCTTGGCCACGGTAGAGGCCTTTTGATCTTTAGTTGGAATAGATTGTGCATACCATGTGAAATGATCCGTAACCACTAACACATTGCCAATATTCTGCTGATCAGGTTCTAAACACAAAAGTCTGTGCAGACCAGTTCCATGGGGATGCTGGTAGTAATATTGACAAGAGGGGCAGCTCTCTGAGGCAGGACTTTCTTTGCAGGCAATGACTGCAGGTCTTTACATGGTGCTCAACATCAGCCCCCATCTTGGGCCAGTAGAATCGAGATCGTACCAAGTCGAGAGTTCTGTCATTACCAAGGGCCCCATGTGATTGTGGAGGGACCTCAGTATTAAATCTTTAAAGGCCATGGACAGGACCAATTGCTGCCTGTCTACTTGACAGCCACGATCCACTGTCTCTCTGTACAACAACTGATTGAGTAGCTTCAACCTGGGGCCTTCTTTAAACAATAGAGCAATTCGCAAGTCAGGAAGCATAACTTGGACATATCTTTGCCCATACATAGGGCATGAAGTGCAAGCTGAATCATGGATCTTGGAACTGAGCCCACTGAATGCTGTCATTGTCAAATTGAGGTAGTGCACTAATATCTAGAGCAGAAAAGTGGCAATAGGCAGCGGTATGCAGATATCAGGAGGGCCCAAACAAGCTACTAAACAGTCCACTGCAGACATCTGTTCATCTCAGCCAAATTTTTGCCACAAGGCTTGGATGTCAGTTCAGACAGCCTGACCTAATCACTCTTAGAAACTGGCCTTGGTGACAAGGCATCAGCATCAATATGGTTCAGTCCCGCCTGTATTCAACAGCATAATCATAGATTGATAGTAGGAAAGCCACTGGTGCCCAGTGGCGCTAACTTAGCTGAAGTCTGTACATAGGTTAACAGGTTATTGCTGGTCTTCACCAATATCTTTGCTCCATAGAGGTATTCACAAAACTGGTCGACAATGCCCCATTTTAGCACAAGGAACTCCAGCTTGTGCACAGGGTAGTTTCGCTCCGACGGCCAAGCTCCTACTGGCAAAGGCCACTGGTCTCAAACTATCCTCATGGGCTTGATACTGCACAGCTCCTAGACCCTGCAGACTGGCATCCATATGCAGCAAACAGGGCTAGTGGGGTCAGCATAGGCAGGGGATGGGGCATGTGAGCTGGTATATGACTTGGTGAAAGGCTGCTTCACATTCGGTGTCCAGCGAGACCCAAAAGTTCACCTGTGTGGAAGTACACTTTCTGGTTCTTTGACAGACCATTTTTATATTTATGGTTGGTAGGAGGGTAACCCTGGGTAAGATTCAGAGGCGGGTGAATCACCTTTGAATAGTCTTTTATGAACCTGTGGTAGTAGCCACAGGACCTCATGAAACGTTGTAGTTCTTTCAAATTATGGGGCTGGGGCCAAGTAGTAACTGATTCAAATTTAGTGGATCAGTCTCTACCCTTCTGCAGATACTATGTGCCCCACATACTTCATGGAGGTTTGAAAAACTGGCACTTGTCAATGGACAGCTTGAGGCTGAAGTCTTCCAGTCATTCTAGGACTTTAAACAGCCAGGTCTCATGCTCCACTAATGTGCACCCAAACACAATGACATCGTCTAGGTACACTAGGCATTCCAACAAGTTCATATCTCCCACCGCGCTCCATCAGTCACTGAAAGGTGGCGGGGCACCTGAAATCCCCTGTGGCATTCTCAGGAATTCATAGAACCCCAAAGGACAGATAAAGGTTGTTTTCTCATGGTCCTCTGGGACCATTGGGATCTGTAGTATCTGCTGCGAAGATCCAATACTGAAAACCATTTGCTCCCATTCAAACAATCCAGGGCATCTTGTATATGGGGCATGGTGTATTGATCGGAATGGTCCCCCGATTCAGGGTTCGATAATCAACGCATCCTTACTGACCCATTCTTCTTATGCACAACCACAATGGGAAAGGCATATTGGCTCCTTGATTCTTGTATCATACCAGCAGTGAGCATTTCCTGCAGGTGTCTCTCACATCATCTATGTCTGCTGGGGCAAAACGTCAGGATCTCTCTGAAATGGCCAGTCATCATGCAGGCGTATATGATGCTCTGCACCTCGACACACCCCACGTCCCATTCTTTTAAGCAAAACACTTGGTCCCTCTGAGCGAGTTTCTTGCTAATTCTAGCCTTCCATTCAGCTGGCAACGGGAGTCACCAAAGTCAAATAAGTCCGGGGTCATTCTCTCCTTCTCACCAGAGCACTTGTTGCTGGGCAATACAGCAGTGTCAGCGCAGTGTACTGTAGCTAGGTGCACCCTCTGTTCACTTAAATCTCCTGATCTGACACATTCTGAATCTGGACCATCCCTCATCTTGCATAGATGTGGGCACGAGCAGACAAGATGCTGGGTTTGATCAATAATCCTCTGGCATCTTTCCATCTCGTGGTGCATCCAACATTAATGTTTTGTTCTTTATGTTTCTCTTTAGGCAGACTTCTCCATGGATTATGCACTGGGCATTGGGGCCAATACCAAGGAGTAAAGTTCCTTTTTCCACACTATCCCCACTGGCTCATCTGGGTCAACTTCATCGGGTCTCTGTTGCCAGTCATATGCCCTTTTACTAAGGCTGGAATTTTAGGGCCCATCCAGTCAGCTGCCCTTGTTTCTCATGGCAGGGCTGTGCTGGTCGCCCAAGCATTTGGGCGTTTGTTCCAATTAACAGGGGAACCCATCATACAGTCCAGTTGGGGACACACTAGGGCCAGTGTCTCTACTTGCTCCTCTACACCAGTGACAGTTGCAGGGAAAGACAACCAGAGGTGGGCATATCCTAGATATGGATAAGACTTGTAGCTCAGCCCCACAAGAGTAGGCCTTGCAGGGATTGTAAGGCACATCAGGAAGTGTTTGTCATACCAGTCCTGAAACACAATGGTCAGTTGTGACCCACTGTCAAGCACAGCCCAGTAGTGATACCATTCACAGCCTCATTATTCTCCAGTGAAGGGACCACTATCTTGGACCAGTCTGAGGGACAACAGCAGGGGCATGGACAGATGATTTAGCCACAGAAGGGTTTGAGTTAGGATGGCCAAAGCCTTTACTGTGGTCATTTCATGCACCCTTGACCAGTGACTCATTTTCAAATGCTCCTTGAAGCTGGTTCACCACTTTCTCTAAGTCCTTCTGAGACTGGCATTCCCTCATCAATGGCCATTCTTGCTGCAACTGTGACAAATGACACGCTCTCGGAGCATCCTTGGTGAAAACATAGCAGGGGTTGCTGGAGCATTGACAGGAGACTGTGATCTGACTTCTGCGGGTAGTGTACCATGTCTCAAAAGTTCCTTTAGGGTGGCAGTCAATTCCTTGTGCTCAGCAGAGAAACCGCCTCAGTAGAGGATGTTGAGGGTGCACCCTCACCCTCATAACAGTCACATCCTCACAGGAGCCAGGGTCTCTGTCAGCATGGGATACCTCAGCAAACGCACCAGGTTATACTTTTCTTACTTCCTTCAGCAACTCCTCCCCACCATTTAGCCCACGTATGGACACTTTTAGTGGTTTCCATTTCAGAAGGGCCTACTGGTGCTAGGATCACTTGAGCTGCACTCACCCCATAATTACAATCTCCTCTTCACCTTCTACCTCCTGGGTTCTTTGATCAAGTCACAGTAGTCAGGTGGGCTACCTCCTATCCTGGAGCCTTAACTGGATGCTGTGCAGCTTAGAATGCTTGGCATGTTGCAGTATGTGCTCCAATCTCACACTGTTCAAATCATTAGCGGCTACCCACCTTTCTGGTAAGCTTTCTGCAGAGCTCTTTCTAGGAGAGTAACGTACACAGACAAACTTCCCCTTCCATTGTTTGGTACCTTGGAATTTCACATCAAAGTCTCCCTGACTCAATGCTCCCAAAATTGCCTTCAAGTACAGATAGTACTTCTGAGCAGATGCATCAGGGTTTGTGGACCTTGAAAATGTAATGGCTTCAAGGAGGGGCCCTCAAACATTCTATGATTCTTTTCCACTTCTCAGCCTCCGCACACTGCCACTCAGGTACCAAGGGACAACATAGTCGATCCAGGTCTCCCAGTCATCCTCCTGAGGGTGGGAGGGTTCTCGAGAAGATTCTCAGCCTTTGGTAGGAGTCATGACTAATGTCGGGTACAGATATAGGTTCCAGCATTGGCATGGGCACAGAAGGCAGGGCAATAACAGGTGCTGGAGTGGGAGGAGTGTTGGGAAGAACACCCCAGGTGGCAGGAACATTTTCTTAAAGTCCTCTATGGTTTTCCTTCCTCCAGCAACAACTAGCAAATTCTCCTCAAAAGTCTCAGATAATGGTGGGAGCTCATCCTCCCAGGGTCTTTACTGCCTTTTGTTATCACTGTCCAGGTGGCTGAGACCCTTCTGAGGCAATAGTCCGTTGCATTTTATAGCTGTCCACGAGGTCACTACACTCTACCAAGACTATGAAAGTTTGGGCGATCAAATCAGCCTGTCGACCCACCACCACAGGGTTTTTAAACATTCAACTTTGGAAGTACTCCCTCTACAGTGTCCTTACTGGTACTCAGGGAATATCCAGTATAAGAAGAGCTCCTGCCAGTACACCACCCACCAACTGGTGTACAGCCCTTTCCACTGGGGTAACCATTAATCTTTAACAATGATTCATAATTTTGGCCACTAGAAGGCACAAAATTCCAGCGGTGAGCCTCCAAGATGTAACCCCTCGGTGGCGCTATCCCACGGCTACTATCCCTACCTGCTTGGATAGTAGCAGGTTAAGGGGCCTAGGTTCTGCAACTGGTGCCTCCACCCAGAGGTCAGGGATGGTAGTAATCAAACTAGCCTGGGCACAGCCCTCTGGAACACTGTAACCCCTCTTTCTCTTCTAGTGGCCTGAGCAATATATAATAATCACTTTCACAGTACCCTTGTACACCATACTAGTACCCATACTGTTTGTCACTTACCACCAGGGCTGGATCCTCTGGCTCGACCCTGGGGACCCCTAAAACAAGATTATGCACAGCAAATAGGAACAGTACAGTACTTTGAGCACAAACTAGAACCACAGTCAGGTTAAATGCAGAAAAGTCAGATCTGATTTATTCAGGGACTTGAACAAGGAAGGATGTAATCAGGTTGATTGGCTTAAAGACTATATTAATCAAACAGTTATGCATACGCTTTAAGTCCCCACAGTCACACCTCTGTGGTAGGAAACAATGGGCTAGCCAGGAATGTTGCAGCTGGTTGGGGTCCTGTGATGGAAGAAAGTAACATGCACAACACACACTATTTGTAATCAGGAGCTGGAGGGCTCCGCTTCATGAAAGAAAAGCAACCAGACAATCAGATGACAACATTTTAAATTTAGCTGTTGTTGGAGGGTGCTAACCTGTTGTTTACTCACGATACCCATACTGGACACAGGCAGGATGAAATTGAGACTGCAGGTTGTTGAGCTGGAGTGCCCTGAGAAGCGGGCCACATGAACCACTGAGGTATCGCTCCTGTTCAAGTACTGAGCAGGGGCAGATCCCAGGAAGGTCTCGTCGATGGCTTTCTCAGTGCAGCGGGTAGTTGGGCTGGGCCAGTATGGCAAGGCCCAGGCCCAATGGAGATGATTTGGATTCAGTCCATGGGGGCTGGATGCAGCTTCCAGCAAGCAGAATGTAGTTCAAACCACAGTGGGGAACCAAATCGCGACCCACTAGCAGCAAACAGCACATTTACACTTAGGGAAATTCTAATGCAGCTTCCAGCAAGCAGAACACAATTCAAACCACAGTGGGGAACCTAATCATGACCCACTATAAGCACACCACACATTCACATGTAAGGAAATTCCACTGTACCAGGCAAAAGGCTCTCCGGTCACAATTACAGAGTCTCTCCACAATGTGGGAGTTCAGAGATGGCTAGAAGTCCAGACAGACCAATTGCATTCAGCAAATCTTGGTCTTCTTCAGGTAGGAGCCTGGTCACAATTCAGTGGCTTACTTCTCTCTCAAGTTCGGAATCAGTCCGAAAAGGCACAAACTCCTTTCAGTGACAGGCATGCAGGCCAAAACTCAGGCCTTTCCACAGTTCTCCATGTGAATCTACATCAGGGCTGCTGCTTGAATCATTGAATCTGTTATCTCTTCACGTCCCAACTCAGAACTGAAACTAGCTGCAAGCAGCTGGGGAATTTCCCAAGATCCAAAAGGTTTGATTGGCTGATCTGTCTGTCAGTCACAACAAGGCTCCACCTCCAGGTTATTTTAGGCACCAAAATGCAAAACTATAATTCCTGCAAGTTTTGACCCCACCAAGCCCTGTAGGCAGGCTCCATTTTAGAGTCCCAACAGTACTGATTGGCCCATTCTGACAGTTCTGAGCCAAGTTGGTTGAGATAAACAGAACAGTGAGTTTTATTTTCTCAGAAGAAGCCAGAAGGGGAAGAAACATATTCAATTCAGTGTTTTACAGTAACTGGTAATTGCTATTTTCTTTTTAAAATTAGATTGTGGGCTTTTAGTGACACTGTACCTTCTTTGTTGTCTTTACTTAGAATTGTTTTTGGGCTGTTGAAAATTTAAAACGTAGTGGTGGTGTATTTCTTTGCTGTCTTTAATTGCTGCAAATTTAGTCTTGGCTTGTCTGACTTGCCCTGTAGTTTGGGTGAGGGTGTTAATTGTCTGGCCTCTGGCGACAGCTACGTGATAACTGGAGGTGGGGTTTAGTCAGAGTTCGGTAGCAAGTGAGTTTTATTTTCTCAGAAGAAGCTAGAAGGGAAGGAAACATATTCAATTCAGTGCTTTACAGTAACTGGTAATTGCTATTTTCTGTTAAACTTAGATTGTGGGCTTTTAGTGACACTGTACTTTCTTTGTTGTCTTTACTTAGAATTGCTTTTGGGCTGTTGAAAATTTAAAACATAGTGGTGGTGTGTTTCTTTGCTGTCTTTAATTGCTCCTCCCCTTCCCCAACTCTTAATTATATGCCCTGTTAAATCTGATTGACAGGAGCTACACACAGGGTATAGTAAGGGGTGTGGAGTAGGAGGGCATAAGGGTGAATAGCCCACCCTCAGCACAAGTGTTTTGATTCATTTATTTATTTCTTGGTTTATTTTCTTTTTTAAAAAGAAAAGTATCTGAGGATCAGTGGCAGGATTTTTAGGACAGTAAATTAATAAAAGGGAACTAGGAGAGCTTCAGTAGCAGACAAGTAGTGGAATAGCAGTATAATTGCAGTATAATGTGGGGAGTGGTGCAAAGCAGTGGCTGTGGGGCAGCCATATTCAGGCAGACCTTCTGGACACTGAGGTGCTACCCTATCTGCATGCATCTCTCTGGACTGTGGGATGAGGTAGCCAGACTCAGGCGGAAGTAAACTGGGTCAGGAGTACCATCACCCCTATCAAAGACCACCCAGTCCAATGCAACTGCCTCAAAGGATGCCAAGAACGAGGAGCACTTGGATGACAGTGGGCTCAGGGAGGTTAGAGTGGTCAGGCAGAGGCATATCCCAGATCCTATTCCACTCAAGAACTCATATGCTACACTGGCAAACAGGGACAACCAAATAGAGGTACCCAGAGAAGTGGAAGGAAAGGATGTGGAGGTTAGCCAAGGAGGTGACCTCAGCGAGGAAAGCAGTGGACCCCAGAGGAGGAGGAAGCTAATCCTGGTGGGGACTCCATCATAAGAGGGATCCAGCTAGGAACACAGGAGGGGAGGACAGGGAAGTGAGGTGCCTACCAGGTGCCACGGCATGGAGGGATGGAAGGAAGATCCTGGGGATCACTGGGGAGGCAAAACAGGAGGATGAGCTGGATGTCATTATCCACCTAGGTACTTATGACTGGCAAATGGGGAGCCAAAGGAAGTTCAGGAAGAGTTTAGGAAATTGGAGAGGGCCTCAAGCAAGTAGCTACTTCTGTCACTTTCTCAGAAGTACTACCTCGAGAGGCAAGAACAACATAGGGTGCATGCACCAGGAACTTTAACTCATGGTTGAAGAACTGGTGCTGTGAGGAAGGGTTTGGATTCATTGGTGACTAGGGACCCACCTGGAGGGATGGAGGTTTGTTCAAGCCTAACGGCCTGCATCCATCCTGGAGGGAATCAAGCACTCAATGATAAGTTTAAATGCTACATTGACAAGCATTTAAACTAGCAAAGGGGGTGGCAGGCCAACAAGGAGGGTACCTACTTGCTCACTTCCCACAGCTAGTAGTGGAACCAGTGAACCAGAGGAGTGGCTATCTCTACAAAGCAGTGTGCAAAAGATGGACATTAGCGCCCAGAGGTGGATAAGCAGAAAGGGCAAAATTCAGCAGAAGGGCAGACAGCAAGGAGAACCAGGGATAAAGGACAACCAAGGAAGGGGCTGGGTAGAACAGCAAAACAGTCTAGGAGGTCAAATCATGGAAAGCCATGTGTGCAAATGCCAGGAGCCTTAGCAACAAGATGGAAGATCTGAGGTTGTCATGGTGCAGTCAGACCTGGACATTGTGGCCATCACTGAAACCTGGTATAATGATAACCATGACTGGGAGATGGCCATACCTGGCTACAACATATTCAGAAGAGACAGGGCAGGCAGGAAGGGAGGAGGAGTGGCACTGTATGTGAAAATGACATAAGGGCCACAGAGATCCAGGAGGAACAAAATGGGAGAGATACTGTGGGTTAAGCTGGAAAGGAAAATGGGGCCAGCCATCCGCACAGATGTGGTCTATAGACCACCAGCCAGGAGGAAGAAACAGATAGGGAGCTGATGCTAGCCATCCAAAGGATGGCAGACAAGGTGAGTGAGTACTGGTTGGAGACTTCAATATTCCAGACGTGGACTGGAGCATCCCAGCAGCAGCATCAACTAGGAGCAGATTAATCCTGGACTCCTTCAGGTGCCTTCCTCACAAACTGGTCATGGAACCAACTCGGCAGAAGGCAATACTGGACCTTGTGCTCACAAACAGGGACAGTGTGATGGGGTAACAGTGGGGAGCACCTGGGAACAGTGACCACCAGTCACTGTGGTTTGAAATCACAGAAAGAGAGAACCAAACCACACAAAACACGTATCCTGGATTTTAGGGGGCAGACTTTGGGAAAATGGGGAGATACTTGAAAGAGGCATTAAGGGAATGGGGCAGGAATCAGGGTTGAGGAACAGTGGGCAGTATTTAAAATGGGGATTACAAGAGCAACAGAATTATGCATTAAGCAGGTTAGCAAGAGGAAAAGGAAGAGACACCATTATGGTTTTCCAAAGAGGTAGCAAAGAAAGTGAAGCCAAAAGATTGCATTCAGGCAATACAAAAAGACACAGGCAGAAGGGGATAGGGAGAAGTACCAGGAGTAGCAAAGGGAGGCAGGAGGTCTGTAAGGGAAGCCAAACTCAGACAGAAGAACACATTGCAAAACCAGTGGGTAGAGGGACAAAACCTTTACAGGTACATAAGTGAAAAAGAAAGGCAAAGGAGGGATAGTGAGACTGAAGGGGAGGATGGAGGCCGTGTGGAGGATGACAACAGTAAAGCTGACATATTGAACAGGTATTTCTGCTCAGTCTTTACTGAGGAAGAGGAGGGTAATGGGTCTGAAGGAGTACAAGGTGAGAATGGTGCAGAATGGACACAATTCCCTTTACACGGAAAGGGTCCTGAAGGAACTGGAAGTAATAAGAGTTGATAAAGCAATGGGGCCAGATGGGGTGCACCCCAGGGTCCTTAAAGAACTAAGAGAGGTGGTGGCTGAACCTCTGGCTATCCTGATTAGCCAATCACTGGAAACAGGGAGGTACCCAAAGACTGGAGGATAGCAGATGTAATCCCTTATACAAAAGTGGGAACAAAGAGGCGGAAACTACAGACCAGTCAGCCTCACCTCAGTAGTGGGGGAAGATCGTGGAAGCACTACTGAAGGAGAGATTGGTGCAACATCTGGTTGTCAATGGACTACAGGACCCAAGGCAGCATGGTTTCACCAGGGGGAGGCTGTCAGACCAGCCTCATTGAATTTTGACTGAGTGACTAGGAGGTGGATCAGGGAGGGCAGTGGACATGGCCTATCTGGACTTCAGCAAGGTCTTTGACACTGTGCCACATAAAGACTATTACACAAACTGGGAATATGGGTGTGGGCAGGACAGTAGTGTTTTGGGTAGGTAATTGGCTGGGCAGCAGGACACAGAGGGTGGTGGTAAATGGCTGTCACTCCACAGAGGAAAAGTGACCAGTGGGGTACCACATGGATCAGTGCTGGGACCAGTCCTATTCAACATCTTCATCAGTGACATTGCACAGGACCTAGAAGGCAGAATTTCACTATTCGCTGATGACACAAAAGCTCTGTAACAGAGTAGACACACCAGAGGGTGTAGACAGAATGAGAAGGGACCTGCAGAAACTTGAAGAATGGTCAGAGGTTTGGCAGTTGAAGTCAATGCAAAGAAGTACAAGATAATGCATATGGGGCACAAAAACCCTGTCATAATATATCAGTTGGGGATGAGGATATAGCATGCACCAAGCAGGAAAAGGATCTTGGGGTTATCATCTCTGATGACCTCAAGGTAGGAAACAGTGTGACAAGGCAGCAGGTAAAGCAAATAGGGCGCTGGGATGCATAGGGCAGGGGCAGCACCGCAGGAAAAGGGAGGTCATAATTCCACTATACAAGACACTAGTGAGGCCCCACCTGGAGTACAGTGTACAGTCTCTGGAGACCTTACCTACGAAGGACATAGACAGGGTAGAGAAGGTCCAGAGGAGGGCAACAAAGATGGTGCATGGATTGCATCACAAGTCCTATGAGGACAGGTTGAAGGAACTGAACATGTACTCCCTGGAGGAGAGGAGGAGAGAGAGGATATGATAGAGACATACAAGTATCTTACAGGGAGGAACAGGGTGCAGGAATACACTATTTTTAAGCAAAAAGATGTTCCAGGACTAGAGGGCTTGGGATGAAGTTGGGGAGGACGATTCAGAGAAAACATGAGGAAGAATTTCTTCACAGAACGGTGGTGGACAAGTGGAACACCTGCCAGAGGAAGTGGTGGGGGCTGAAACAATCACAGGATTTAAGAATGCATGGGATAGACATAAAGGGATTCTGGAGGTCAGGGGTAAGGCAACAGACTTCTAGGAAAACATAAACTTGAACTTACAAGCTCAAATGGACAGACTGGGTGGGCCATAGGCCCATATCTGCCGACACTGTCTATGTATCTATGCATTTATGTATCAGTCCTTGCTGCAAAGAAGGCATGTTAGAACAAACTTCAATATTACTACTCTAACAAATGATCAGCAAACAAGCACATCTTCTAACATAGCTCCATTTTAGATTAATTATGACTGCAATTCAGGCAGCTCTTAAAGAGACAGTACACAGAGGCTATACAGGCACTCTTTGGCAATACTTTTAAACTGCTAAAAAGCAGGACACCAGCCTGGCAGTGAGCATTTAAGCAAGATCAAGGAAGACTTTTCAGGAACCCCCATTTGTGGGGGTTACACAGGCAATGATACTGTCAAGTGAGTATTGATAAGAGAGACTAGACATTACCACGTCCTTCAAATTAGGTGATAAAATGTCAAGAAATAAAGTAGAATAAAAACCCTGCTAAAACCAATTCAGAAAAATTGAATTCTTGATCATGTGCAATGCACATTTCAAAGGACTTTAGGGCACCTAAAATGCTGCTGCAGCAGCAGCAGTATCAAATCCCTAAGATGAGAGACTGAGGATCTCAACATGTACACCTAAAAGACAGGAGAGCTAGAGGTACATGATAGAGACCTACAAATATCTCATGGGGTGAACAGTTTGCTGGAGGAGTCTCTTTCAAATGAGAAGAGTACCAGACCAGAGGATATGTGATGAAGCTGGAGAGTGGAAAGTTTAGGAGGGCCGTGAGGAAGTACTGCTTCACTAAAAGAGTGGTTTCATGCAAAGTACTACTTCACTAAAAGAGTGGTTGATGCCTGGAACAGACTGCCAGCAGAAGTGGAGGAAGTGAAAACATTGGGGCTTCCAACATGTGTGGACAGACATAGGAATATTAGTAAATAGGCAGAGATGGTCACCAGAGACTGGCTAGGGTCAGTAGAGACTAGATAGGGAACCCATGAGCAAACTAGGTGGGCCAAGTAGTCCTTTCTGCTGACAAATTCTATGTTTCTAATACTTAGTATTTTTGTGGGGTAATTTTTCTAAGACCCGCAACATACAGATATATATGTGTATATATATACAGTATATATATATATATATATTCATTGCAAAAAACTTTGTTAATGCATCAGTTAGGTTTTTACTAAAGCAACAAAAACAGGAACAGGAGTGTTAGGGTTTCCAACCCCAACACCCCACCCCTCCCTGCAGACACTGATAGGCATTGGGGTTGTGCCTTGGGGTCATCTGCTTAGGTCCTGGCTGTGTGCCAACTTCTTTGCTGTATCTGTGTCTGATTTTACAATCTCAGGTGAAGTTGTCACACTTTTCACGATTTATGTCAGCTTGTAAATATCTGGCCCAAGCTCCATAAAAACTCCAGGATTGCCACAAGTTGGACCTGCAAAGTTGGTCTAACTTGCAGGCAACTGCCTCACGGCATAAAACTCCCTTTAGATCGCCGCAAGTCCCCTGTGCTAGATTGTCCCTCTCTGGATGGACGACTTACCCCTCTCCCTTTTTCACCTTGAGAAACTCAGCCAATTCAAAAAGAACTCCATCGCCACTGGTAGAATCCCAAGAGTGCAACTGCTGTGCACAATGACTTCCAACCCTTACCCCCGCCTTCTTACCCCTCTCGCCTCGAGTCCTCACCCCTCCCTCCACTTGGCTTACACGCTTCAGGCTGCCCCATGCATACAGCACTTATCAGCTTGTTCTCCTCATCACAATATCTCCTTCTCCTATCCATGAATAACTTTATACAATATGCCTCCTCTGTACCCATGCCAATACTCTCCATACCTCCTCCTTCCTCCCTTTTCCTTGACAAAGCTGATTTTGGCTGCAAACTACAAGCAACCTGCACTTAGTAACTAGACCTATAGACTAGAGATATTTCTGTTATAAAAGTATTTGTATTTGAGGTTATTCTCCACTTTTATCTTGCTTGTAAAATAGCCTTGTCACTTGGCTAGTGTCGTTCTCAACTTATGATGTAAATTGTACTGTTTTGTCTGTTCTACTGACTTGGAGCCTTTGTAAAACAGTCAGTTTGGCTCAAAGGTTGTAATTCGAAACTGAAATAAATAAATAAAATATTAATCGGTACAAACAGGGCTTGCAGCAATCTAAGCCTTTGAAAATCCTGCCCTTAGTTTTACCTTTTTCATGATTTATGGCGCATGCGCAAGAAACATGTTGCGTCAGCTTTCTCCACAAGCAGGTTGTCGGGACGCGGCACTGTTGTGCCCAATGCCCCCACAGCCTGCAAAAGACTTGTCCCCATCCCCAGTGCTGTGGCACACTGCTGCTGATACTAGTTCAGCCAGCGTACACAACTTTCTAAAAATCAGTCGCTGCAATCAGAGGCCTCACACAGTAGCTGCCACATCCACTGCAATGAGGGAGCGACCCGTCATTGCAGGGAGAATGAGATCTGTGATATTGTTTGAGAACATGGCGGCAGCTTGCCGCGTATCCTAAACAATATATTTCATGTTTATTTGCAGGCAGGGGAGCACTCCCGTCCGGCATAATGTAACCCCCAGTTTTATTGCCTGCTGACTGGGTGCCCAACTCGCCGTCAGGCTACAGCTGCCCCCAAAACAAGAGTCCGTAGCACGCTGGGAGCCCACCCCAGCATGCCGCATGCCCTGTAAATGAAAAAATGGTCCTGCAAAGTCTTTTTGGTTTTGTACCTGAAAAAAGGAAACGGTCCTCGTAGTCTCCCTACCCTCCCACAACCCGCACCCACCCACTGTGCACCCTGCCTCCCACACACCCCATACCCCATACTTACCTCCAGAGCTCAGAGCAATGATCTTCGTGGGCCAGGAACACATCTGCACTCTTCTAAGACGACACGCGAACTGAAGAAATGCCGGTAAGCTGTATAATGTAATAAATAGGGTTTTTCAACTTTAGTGCATATCTCGGACATTTTTGGGAATTTTTCACCAAATTTTCAACATGGGGTTTCGGGACACCTCCTCATTAATTCTTGAACTGTCATGGCGTTAATTGGCCCCAAAAGGTGGTTTCCACGGTCACTGCGTGGAATCACCCTTCGGGCTGATGAACAAACGACAGTGCCAGTGTTCATGAGGTGGGCTCTCAAAAGCCTATGTTGCAAATTCAGTGGAAGAAATCAAAAATGACTGTTTCTGGCGAGTGTTGTGCAGTTGCAATGTCTTTCAGTACCTTCGCGGATTTACAATATTTTCATGCCAGATTTTCAACATTGGCATTTTGTCACACCTGCTTGTGAGCAGTACAGCTGTCATTGTTCACATCCTGGACAAAATCTGTTTTCACACTTCCATGCAGAATAGTGCGGTCGCTGTGGAAATCAGTGTTCAGGACAGATTAAGAAAATTACAGTGACACTGTTCATGAGTAGAGGTCCTAAAATGCCTATCTTGACAATTTGGTAACGATACTCCATAAAATGACTTGTGTTACGACCTGTGTTGCACAGTTGGCACACGCTTCGTAATCTGCGAATTTCTAATATTTTCACTCCAGATTTTTGACATTGCCATTTCTCAGACCTACTTATGAACAGTACAGCTGTCATTTTTCCCATCCTGGCCAAATGTGTTTTCGCACCGCGAGAATAGAGCAGTTGCTGTGGGAAATCACTGTTCAGGACAGGTTAAGAAAATGACAATGGTACTGTTCATGAGCAGAGGTCCTAAAATGCGTATGTTGAAATTTGGTGATGATAGCCCATCAATTGACTGTGTTATAAGTTATAGACTTTCACGCACCCTGTATAACCGCAGATTTGTAATATTGTCGCACCACATTTTAACAGTGCCATTTTTCACACCCTTATAAGCAGTATATGTCATTTTTCATATCCTGACCGAAATGTGTTTTCACAGTTATGGCGAGAATAACATGGTCACTGTGGGAAATCAGTGTTTGGGACAGATTAAGAAAATGACAGTGGCACTGTTCATGAGCAGAGGTCCAAAATCCTATTTGTTGAAAATTTGGTGACGAAACTCCATATATGACTGTGTTACAAGTGTGCATTGAACTGTTTCCACGCACCCTTGTAACCCGCGAAATTTGTAATACTGTCATGCCACATTTTCAACAGTGGCATTTTTCACAACTCCTTATGAACACTACAGCTGTCATTTTCACATCTTGGCTAAAATATGTTTTGCTCTCCTGAGGACAATAGTACGGTCCTCTGGGAAATCAGTATTTGGGACAGATTAAGATCGACCGAGTGAGGGGAGTGACCGAGCTCAACTGGCTCTGTTGGGACTGCTGCAGATTTGTTTGTGGCAGACAAAGCCCTAACACAAGAGCCCAGTACAAAGAGCAGCCTGCAGCACTGGGAGAAACAGAACAGAGAGAGCAAGTGGAGGGAGGGGAGTGAGCCAACTCACCAAAGCGCTGTCAGGACTGCTGCGGATTTCTTTGTGGGCAGAAAAGAAGGCCAATACAGGCATAGGGGCCCAGTACAAAGGCCAGCCTGCAGCAGTGGGAGAAACAGTAGGAGCTAGTGAGACAAGGGACTAGTGAGCTCAATGGAGCTCTGTCAGGACAGCTGGGATTTCTTTGTGGGCAGAAAAAGGCGCCAATGCAGGCAGGAGCCCCGTATAAAAGGGCAGCTTGCATAGATACATAGATACATAGACAGTGTCGGCAGATGAGGCCTATGGCCCACCCAGTCTGCCCATTTGAGCTTGTAAGTTCAGTTTGTTTTCTTAGAAGTCAGGACAAACAGAATGAGCGATGAGAGAGGAGACTGAGCTACCTCAACAGAGCTCTGTCGGGACAGCTGCGGATTTCTTTGTGGACAGACAAAGTTGCCAACACAAACAGGAGCTTCATGCAAAAGCAGTTCGCGGCGCCAAGAGAAACAGAACGAGCGAGTGACAGAGTGGTGAGTGAGCTCAACGAGCTCTAGTGTGACTGCTGCAGACTTCTTTGTGGGCAGAAAATGTGGCAACAGGCAGAAGCCCAGTACAAAGGCCAGCTTACAGCTGGCAGAAGCGGAATGCGAGTGACAGAGGAGGAGTGAGGCGAGCTCAGTGGACCCTATGTCGGGACTGCTTCAGATTTCCTTCTGGCAGAAAAAAGCTGCCAATGCAGGCAGGAGCCCAGTACAAAGGGCAGCCTGCAGTGCCAGGAGACACAGAACGACCAAGTGAGGAGGGGAGTCAGTAAGCTCAACGGGCTGTTGGGACTGCTGCAGATTTGTTTGTGGGCAGAAAAAGGCAGCAATGCATGCAGGGGCCCAGTACAAAGGGCAGCCTGCAGTGGCAGGAAAACCAGAATAAGCAAGTGAGTGAGCTCAAAACAGCTGTATTGTAACTGCTGCAAATTTATTTGTGGGCATAAGAAGGCAGCAACGCAGGCAGGAGCCCAGTAGAAAAGGGCAGCATGCAGTGCCGGCACAATAGAATGAGCGAGTGAGAGAAGGGGAGTGAGTGAGCTCAACGGAGCTTTGTTGGGACTGCCATAACATGACTGTGTTACAAGCGTGCGTTGAACTGTTTCCACACACCCTTGTAATTTTGCAAATTTATAATACTGTCCGTCACATTTTCAACAGTGGCATTTTTCACAACTCCTTATGAACACTAGCTGTCATTTTCACATCCTGGCTACAATATGTTTTTGCACTCCTGAGGACAATAGCATGGTCACTCTGGGAAATCAGTGTTTGGGACAGATTAAGATCGACCAAGTGAGCGGGTGGAGTGACAAGCTCAACTGAGCTCTGTTGGGACTGCTGTGGATTTGTTTGTGGGCAGACAAAGGCCCCAACACAAGAGCCCAGTACAAAGGGCAGCCTGCAGTACTGGGAGAAACAGAATGAGAGACAAGTGAGGGAGAGGGTGAGCGAACTCACTGAAGCCTGTCAGGACTGCTGCAGATTTCTTTGTGGGCAGAAAAAGGCGTCCAATACAGGCAGGGGCCCAGTACAAAGGGCAGCCTGCAGCGGTGGGACAAACAACGCAGGCGAGAGTGAGACAAGGGGACTTAGTAGCTCAGCGGGCCCTGTCAGGACTGCTGGGATTACTTTGTGGGCAGAAAAAGGGGCCAATGCAGGCAGGAACCCGTACAAAGGGCAGCTTGCAGCGCCAGGACAAAAAGAATGAGCAATGAGAGAGGGAGACTGAGCTGACCTCAACACAGCTCTGTCAGGACAGCTGCGGATTTCTTTGTGGACAGACAAAGGTGCCAATGCAGCCAGGAGCCCCATACAAAAGTGCAGTCTGTGGCGCCAAGACAAACAAAATGAGCCAGTGACAGAGCAGTAGTGAGCAGGCTCAACGGAGCTCTAGTGTGACTGCTGCAGATTTCTTTGTGGGCAGAAAATGTGGCAATGCAGGCAAGATCCCAGTACAAAAGGCCAGCTTGCAGCCTGCAGAAACTGAATGCAAGAGTGACAGACGGGCAGTGAGCGTGCCTCAGTGGAGCCGTGTCGGGACTGCTTCAGATTTCTTTCTGGCCAGAAAAAGCCGCCAATGCAGGCAGGAGCCCAGTACAAAAGTGCAGCCTGCAGCGCCAGGAGACACAGAACGAGCGAGTGAGGGAGGGAGTCATTGAGCTCAATGGGGCTTTGTTGGGACTACTGCAGATTTGTTTGTGGGCAGAAAAAGGCAGCAATGCATGCAGGCGCCCAGTACAAAGGGCAGCCTGCAGTGGCAGGAAAACCAGAATGAGTGAGTGAGCTCAACACAGCTGTATTGTAACCGCTGCAAATTTCTTTTATAGGCATAAGAAGGCAGCAACGCAGGCAGGAACCCAGTAGAAAAGGGCAGCCTGCAGCTACGGCAGAACGGAATGAGCGAGTGAGAGAAGGGGAGTGAGCGAGCTCAACGGAGCGCTGTCAGGACTGCTGCAGATTTCTTTGTGGGCACAAAAAGGCACCAACAGAGGCAGGAGCCCAGTACAAAAGGGCAGCCTGCAGCACCAGGAGAAACAGAATGAGAGAGTGAGTGAGACAGGGGAGTGAGCCACCTCAATGGAGCTCTGTCAGGACAGCTGCGTATTTCTTCCTCGGCAGAACAAGGTGCCAACATGCAGCAGCCCAGTACAAAGAGCAGCCTGCAGCACCGGGACAAACAGACTGAGCCAGTGACAGAGGCCCACTGTGCGAGCTCAACAGACCAACACAATCAACATTCGGCATTGACAAATGCTAGTTTGTCTTACCTACAGGTGGAAGAACATGTCAAGGGATGTTAAGTAACTTCATAGTGGGACACTGAGGTTTGCGATAAGGACATTGTGGTGCTGCACCAAGGACCCTAGGATGGCCACCAGTGGGGAGGGTAGTACAGGGAGTTAAAGGGTGGGTGAGGGTGTTTTTTTCATCCTGTGTTTTCCTCCCTGGTCAGTCAGAGACTGTGCATTGTAGTGTGTCTCAGGCAGGTAGCTGCCCAGATACAGTACAGGTCATCTCCCATAACAACCATGGATTACCCCATGGAAGAGCTGGAGAGAGGTAATTTCATCCATACCTCACTCATCAAAGCACAATCCAGTGGGGGAGTAAATCAAGTGGGGCCCAAGAATGCTGTTGCAGTCATATAGATGGCCATCGCTTTCTGCCTGAGTTTTTTCTCTGACTACCACCTGCATGATGCAAGGCAACTCATATCCTGGCCATACTAGCATGTAGCATCCCCTGCAGAAAAGGCAAGCTCCTGGCTAATGCCAGGTGTCACTAGTGCAGCATATCATGCGCCATCCTCCTCAAGCCTGGAATGCTGCCATGCAGCAGCACCTCTAGCCCCTCTGGGCTGCCCAACTATTTCCAGAGTTCACTCCCAAACCCAGGTCACTGAGATGGGAACCCTATGCACTTCTCACTGCATAGGGACCATTTGGCTGCCCAGGTGGGGGTGGTTAATGTTACTTGGGATTGATGGGGAAAAGGGTGAGGAAGGAACTTTGCCAGTGAGTGGGGGCAGGGATTGTGACTAGTGGGATGAGGGGATACCAGCAGCAGGGTTGGGCACCCTCCCCAAACCGTATTCCATTTCTGGTGGGTAGGAGGGGATACGGCCATGGAGTCAGGCAACTACTGCCAGTATTTTA
This sequence comes from Neoceratodus forsteri, assembly GCA_016271365.2. NCBI lineage: Eukaryota > Metazoa > Chordata > Ceratodontiformes > Ceratodontidae > Neoceratodus > Neoceratodus forsteri. The sequence goes on from CM057453.1 coordinate 657,863,278, forward strand.
AAGAGCAGATGGCTTTGAGGGGGTTTCGGGTAAAAGTGTCAGAGTGGGAGGGCTGAGTATGCATCACCAGTGTTTTTAAAGTTGTGGTGGAATGGAGGTACAGCAGTGGACATGGACACCTGCCACCGATGTCAGTAATGATCATGTGAAAGGGGATACCAACTTGGGGACCCAGAACTTGCCACCAGTAGTTTAAGATTGGGTGGAGAGAGAAGGGTACTGGTGGTGAGGGTTGGGCACCCACGTTGTTGTCAGTAATGACTGGACAGGCGGAGGGGAAGTACCCACAGTGGGGCTGGTCACCTGCTGCCAGATCAGGTGGGAGACAGGTACTTGTGGTGGGGTTGGGAACCCACCACCAGTGTTTTTAAAGATTAGGCAGGCAGGAGGGTGGTACCAGTGGTGGAGCTGGACACTCTTTCGTCATTGTCAGTAAAGATCATGGGGTACTGGTGGCAGACTTGGGCACCGCCACCAGTGTCTTTAAAGATTGGGCAGGCAGGATGAGAGTACCAGGCAGGGGATTTAGCACCTGCTGCCATTCTTTATAGAATTCTGGTAGGTGGGCAGGAGTTGTCAGCAGAGGAGATGAGTTCCCAACCCCTGAAAGAATTTGGGAGAGTGTCTGGTGCTGGCGGCAGGGATGGGCTCCTAACTGCTGGCAATGTAAATGCATGGAGGGCCATTTTATGTGACTCAAACTACACATAAATGACTATTACTGAGTCATGAAACTGGGCCTCTGCACAAAACTGATATAGTTTAGCAAAGATACAGTTATTAGATTGTTGAAAAATATTCCGTGCATGTGTAAAATAACACAACAAAACTACATTTTTAAAACTTGTTGTTTACCAATTGCAGTACAATGTGTAGAAAGTGAGAGAAACATACATTTTTATAGAAAAGGACTGCAAAGCCCACCAAATCTGCCCAGATTTTCCTTCCTATTTTGTCTCTGCAGACCCTAACTGGTCTCCATTGACCCTCCCTTCCCTAACTATTTACCAGTATTTCTTTATACCTAGCCCATGCATGTTTGCAGCCTTCCACTGTTTTCACTTGCACAACCTCTGCTGGCAGACTGTTCCTGGTGTCCAACACTTTTTCAGTGAAATAGTACTTCCTCACATCCTTCTTAAATCACCCTCCCTCCAACTTTATTGCATGTCCTCTTATCTTGATGCACTTCCTCATTTAAAATGTACTCTCCTCTTGTACTCTGTACACCCCATGCAGTACTTGTGGGTCTCTGCAATGTTCCCCTCCTCCTCTCTTCTAGGATGTACATGTTGAAATCCCTCAGTCTCTCCTCGTAGGGGTTTTGATGTGACCACGGCACCATTTTAGTTGCCCTTCTCTTTACTGCCTCTACACTCTCTATGTCCTTTCTGGAATGCTGCCTCCAGAACTGGACACAGTACTTCAGGTGGGGTCTCACCAGGGACCAATACAACATCTCCTCCCTCCTCCTGCTGGTGATACTTTTCTCTGTGCACCCCAGCATCCCACCGGCCCTGCCCACTGCCATGTAACATTGCTGCACCACTGTGATAACCCCAAGGTCTCTTTCTTGCTTAGTGGCTGTCAGTAGCTCCCTCCACCCATTTTATACTCAGCTCCTGGGTTTCTATGCCCTAGGTGCACGATTTTGCACCTTTGGCATTGAACCCCAGTTACCATGCCCTTGGCCACTCCTTAACATTTGTAAGACCCTACTTATTCTACTCACCCTCCATGGTATCCACCCAATTACAGATTGTGGTATCATCTACAAAAGGCATCCTTCCCTTCCAGCTTTCTGCAGTGTCACTATGACGATGCTGAAGAGTACCAGTCCCAGTACTAAGCCCTGGTCACTCTCCCTCATTAGACTGAGTGCGGTTAGTACCACCTTCTATGCCTATCCATTAACCAGTTTTTACTAAGTTTACCACTTTGGATCCAGCCCATCGACTGCCTAATTTCTTTATCAGTTTTCTATGTGGCACAGTGTTGAAGGCCTTGCTGAGGTCCAAATGGCCACATCCACTGCCCTACCTTGCTTTAGTTCCCTGGTCACCCAATCGATGAAATCAATCAGATTCATTTGGCATGACCCTTCCATGAATCCATGCTGCCTTTGGTCTTGTAACTTGTTGGATTCAAGATACTCTGATAGCATTTCCTTTAACAGGGTTTCTATTAATGTCTATTAATTTCCCCACCGCTGATGTGAGATGTACCATCCTATAGTTGCTGCCTCCTTCCTGCTGGCCACTTTATGGAGCAAGACTGCATCTGCTCATCTCTAGTCCTCTGGAACCACTGTTGAATCCAGTGAGTTGTTGAATAAGGCCATCAGTGGTGTAGCAAGCATCTCTGAGTTCCCTTAACACCGTTGAGTGTATCCTGTCCAGTCCCATGGCCTCATCCACTTTCAGATTTGCAAGTCCCTTCAGGACAGTTTCCTCTGTTTCTTTACACCTCTTGGCAATCCTCCCTGCTAGGCTGCTTCTGAGGCTGTCTCCCATTTCTTTAAAATACAGCCTCCTAAAGTCCAGGACCCTCATTTTGGGTGATTTGCTTCTGCACCCATTTTAATGTTGAACCACTGTATGGTGACCACTGGTTCCCAGGGAACAACCCACTGTAACATTTGCAATACTGTCTCTGTTAGTAAGCACCCAGTCCAGTATTGCCCCATCCTAAGTGGGTTCACTGACTAGTTGTCTGAGAAATGCACCTGCAGGGAGTCAATGATAATGCTGCTTCAAGTCAAACCTGCAATTGGAAGTTTTCAATTCACATCTGGCAGACTGAAGTCCCCAACTAGCAGTGCCTCCCTCTTTTGCCATTCTGCTGATGGTTTCCCTAATGCTTTATCCAACTCCCCCTAGTGGTGGAGATCTTACACCTAGTACGAGTAATGGCTCCAGCTCCTTTCTCCCGGGTGACACACAGTACCTCCAGCACTTCCTTTGCCACTAGGTTCCTTGTACTTCCATAGTCCTGATACCCTCCCTCACATACAGAACAATTTCTCCTTCCCATCTCCCTCCCTATCTCTTCTGAACTGAGAGCAGCGTGGTATGATCATGAACTAGTTGTGATTTTCAGTGCACCACCACGACTCGGTTATAGCCACCAGATCCAGGTCCAGCTCTACCAGGATGGCCTACAGGTCCAGTATATTATTTTCAAAACTCTCTACATTGGTGCATATGACTCTCTAAATCTTTCTGTCTCTCTTCCTGCATATACCTCTCTTTCCTCCCCTTTCTGCCTGTGCTGTTCTCGCAACACCCCTTCCTCTTCCCTCATTACTCTCTCTGTTTCTTGTCTCCTCTACACCTTTCTTTCTGCCTCCTTTGTTTTACCCCTTGTCCTCCACCTTGTCTAATCCCTTCATCCTGCACTCTCTCTCTGTTTCATCCACCTTCCGCTCTCTCTCCTTGTTGCTTCAACTGCGAGCAGGCAGTTTATGCCTCCCTTGGTATTGCAGCCTCCCCTTGGCTAATTTAAATGCTCATCCAAGTAACATTTAAACCTCCTCTGAAGACTGGGTTCCACTCCCAGAAGGATGCAGGCCTCTGTAGAGGCCTATGTCCTCCCAAGTTGCCCCTGCCCCAAGTGGAGTCAAACCCTTCCTCCCTGCACCATGTCTTCAACCACTGTTGAAGTTCCTGGTGAAGAGTGTCCTATCATTCCTCAGCCATACACAGGTAGTACCTCAGCCAATGCTACCATGTATGCTGTACCTGCCTAAGGCCCCTCCCTAGTTCCCCAAATTTACCCTGCACTACCTCTACTCCATCCCCTTTCATGTCATTAGTAGGGCTGGCAGAACTCAGTGAAGTTCTTACCTTATTAAACAATAACGAGAACATGGGGGGATCTGTTAGTCCTAATTAGTTCTGATTAGTTCTGTTTATTGATAAATATTTGAATAAATGTGCTGAAGTACATAAAAAGGGACATAGTCTGTAATACTTAACACAGAGGCCCAAATGGAACAATTTAATTCATTATTTGTATGAAAAATGAAGTAAAACTGCTAAAAGCAAAGCAATCAGTAGCTCCTTCAGGGCTTTCTTTAGTGTGTACCTGCATGGACCCTTGTGAGTGTTGGGGAGAGAGATGGAGAAAAAGAAAAGAGGAATGCAAGTATCTCTTGCCTACCAGTACCAAACAGCTAAGATATTTGCATTAATGCTGGGTTTATTCTTTGCTGGCTGTTCCAGGAGGAACCAGGCAAAACAAAAGGTTAATGATCAAATGAGCAGTAATAAGAGCTCACCTACCCTACTCATGTGATGCAGCTGCATTGCATGTCCCAGTGTACTATGGTATGGCACACTACCTGCTCCAACAGGTGGTACTGTTTTTACTTTCTACTCAGCAACATATTTTAAACAAGAAAATAAAGATATCTTACTGACCACCACCCAGGCAGTCACATCAGTCAAGTGCAATTAGTAACAAAATAAAGTGTGCTGTGTGCACCTGACATCACACATAATACATCCTTCCTGGTTCCAAGAAAAATTGCTGCCAGTGCCACATACTGTATTTATAATAAAGGAATAATATATGACAGGTGTGTGTCATGCTGGGATAGCCATGCCTGGGGGTTGGGCACCAGGCTGCAGGCCGAGGCACACCAATGCCCCAGGCGTATGCTATCCCAAATGACACACCCTGGAGTGCATTATTCCTATTATACAGTGGCTTGTTGTTATACAGAATAAAAATATAATTTTAAAGATGTTTTGTGTGGAAAAATATTTTTGTTTTTAAGAGAAGATGAAACAATCAATCAAAGGCTCATCTACAAGGGTTCACAGTGCTGAGACTAGACCTGTGGCGGCGTGTGGATAACGCCATGGTCCAGCCCCAAACTGACCAATCACAGTCCAAGATTCTTTTCTTGCCATTGTATAATAACATATAATCTCAGCCATGCCAGTAACTGTAACTGAGATGTTGTATTACATCATGCTACAAGCAATGAATGAATGAATAAATTGTTAAATTTTTTCATGTAAAGTAATCATAGCCCAATATGATTAGGAGGGATGTGAAAAATACATTACCCAAAGAAGTGCATTCAAGCTTCAGCTAATCCATCTGTTGTAAGAAAGTAAGTAAAAAAGTAGTAAGAAAAGAGCAACTATAGTATTATCATACTACAGTGCAGGCAGTAAAATAATGTTTTATGCAGTTGCTGACAAGTAGTTCCAGTAGTAGTGGTAGGTAACACCTACCATCCAGATCAGATTAGTAGTACTACCAAGTAATTTTGGGACTGGAAATGGAGCTGCAATGTGGACTCTCTGGACGGCTGATGTTATTATTTTTTTATTATTTCTCTGTGCTCATTGTATTCATACTAGTAATCTTGGCCTGGCCTGTCCTGTTCTGACTTGTTACCATTTTGTCATGCATGCCTCATGTTTTAATAACAGACCCTATTTACAAAGATTTTCACCAGGCATATGGGACAAACAGTTTCATGGATAGGGCCTGCTCAGTGTCAGTGTGTTTCATTCAGGCATCATATTTCAAAATTAAAGTGAGGAATGTTGACTTTCAGAAATGTCAAATGCTCACCATTTTCTGGTGACAAACAGGATCTTGTGTTAGTAATACAGCTACCAGCTGAACCAAACAATCATTCTGAATAAATGCTAGTAGGAGGACAATTCATGTACTTCATAGCAATTTTACTATAGCAGGCCGCATATTTTGATTGGATTTCCAATATTTCAAAGGATCTGCATTCAAATCAATATTGGGCTCTGCCAAGTACATTTTAACAATGGTCTGTGCTGAGGCTGTGTTAGAAGTGGATGAAGAAGTTACAATGACATCTTGCAAGTTACTCCAGAGACCTGAAGCTGAACTGTGCAATCGTGAAATGCTGTGATTTTGTGATGGTGCAAAGAGTAAAAAGACCTGGTGCAGTGAGCAAAGAAAAGGAGAAGAAACTACTGGAACACCAGCGGAGGGCCTCCTGATGCTGTGCTGTGTTGTGAAGAAGATAGTTCTGACTGATTCTGCACTCCATTCCACGATAGCATGAACTTCATCAATTATTTCTTGTCTGTTTTATCTCAAAAGAAGTGTCATCATCATTCAACAGTTGCTTTGGTTTGTATTGTGGGTCCAGGATTGTTGCTTTAATATATAATGGTCAGCTTCCTCCCAGGAGGACCCACACTGTGAGCATCCAACTGTAGGGTTGGTTATCCTTCTCACTAATGTGTTTCAGAGGCTTTTAACTGCTGTTGCCATACAGCTATTTTACTTGGCCTTAATTCCTTCAACGACTTTGTCCTATCCATGTATTTATACAACTGCATTTCTTATATGTTTAAATTCTGCTGCCCTGTGTTCTGCACCACTAGAAGTGGGCCTTGCACTGTATTAGTGTTTATATATGGCTTTCTTACTGTCTACATTTACTACTGCTGCCTAATTTGCTTATATTGTTGTTTTGATTTTCCTCATTTAATTCCTCTTAGGGGATATTGTAGCTTCTATTTGGGTTAGTCCACCCCCATCACCCCTCCCCAATTCTTTCATTGTAGTATCTTCCCTATCAGGGCCAAAGCCTATGTTTCTCTCTCTCTTCTAAATTAAAAAATATTTGGCCTTTTCCTTTCTGGGCATTGAATTTCCTTTTACTTTTACTCTATTTTGCAATATACAAGTATGAAGCCAATTAGTTCTTCTAAATTCTAATAATGTTTTATTTTTCTAGGTGAGCCCTTATTTCCTTCTGTTTATACTAGCTTTCCCATATTAGGGTGTAGCTTATTATTTCATCTTCTAATTCTTAACTTCTAGCCTCTTCCCTTCTGGGCAGTTTGCTTACAAAATGCACTGAAAAATGGGACTCTGTGAACTGCATAAACTGTTTTCATTTGCATCCATATTTGCCGCCTCTGACCATCAACGTAATGAGAGTGCAAGGGCCAGAGGATTACAGAGAGGGGCTCCTTGGAAAGGAAAGGACTGTTTCTTGATGCCTTTTCCCCAGTCAATCAGGCATCGGTGAACATTCTACATACTAATGCAATGGACTGACAGCCTGATTGACAAATTGGAAGCTGCCTTGATTTCCTCAGACCCAGAGGACAGATCCAGTTTGGGTCAGTCTGCTGGGAGTCTCCAGAGAGTGAGGAGGTCCAGACTGTGTGTTAAGCAGGAAAGTTTGAAGGCCTGCCTGGGGGCTTCAGCAGCAAATAGATCAGGAAGAGCCTGCTTGAATTCAAATATCTGGAAGGAGTTGCCAGAAGTTTAACTGCTGTGTTTTGCTGAACAGAACCAGCTCCTGAATCTGAGAGACCGATTCTTGCATACAGCTGGGAGGAGATCCACACCTGTGCCATATTTGTGCCACTGCTGCAAGCCTGCAGAGTGGTTGAAACTGTTCCTGTTGGACTTTTGCCTCAGCTGCCAGGCTGCAGTGTGGCTGAATAATGGAGTTTGTGTTCCTGACAGTCAGAGATTCCTGCGGCAGACAGTTTGGGGAATCGCCTGACAGTGTCACAGCCAGGACTGTCTATCACCTCACCCTGGGGCTGCATGCCAGAATGGATGGGTGAGGTGTATGGCCCTGGTCCCATAGACTGATCCCTTCAGTATCTTCAAAGAAGCAGAAGACAGCATTCCAGCCTGCTGTCATCCAAGCTAGAAAGATCTGTATTCAAGTTCCATGCTCCCAGAGCTGCAGAGAAGCAAAGAGACTGACCCAACTAATATCCAAGTTCAGAGCTCCAGAGCTGCAGACAGAAAGAACTGCTCAGCCCGGAAAGAACTCAGAGACTGTTATTTCAGAACTGAGTAATTCAGGGTTTGGCCTGCATCGGGGTTGTTGCATATAGTTTCCACCGCAGTGTTTGTTTTCAAAGTGTAGCTATGCCAGCCAACCAGCTCCACCTCATTGGGCCTGCATCGACTCACCAGCTGGGTACCCAGACAGGATATTTAGGAAAACTGGTACCAGTGGGGAAGTGGGCTATACTGTTGTGTTACTGTTGGGGGCAGGCACTGCTCTTATTATTGTCATTGCATTTTTCAAAATCATTTAAAACAGTTATTTATTCTGCATCCCTTTTTCCCTACCTTATTTAATAAATTGTTTGTTGTTGTTGTACCTGTCTTGTGAGCATATTTGTAATGAGCAAAATATTAGCTATAGTCAATAACTGCATGCATATTGAAGTATTTAATTGGTTGCTGGTTTTCCATGTGGGGTGACTATGAAGAGTAGAGACAGCATCCCAGGATGTTGTACCATGCTGTCATCAGGCTCACTTAAATATATCTCTGGGTGGAGGCACTGCACTAATTAATCTGTTGTTAGGAAAGAACTCCCTTTTGGTAAAAACAGAGCCCAGGCCTTTCAATCTTGTTTGAGTTTGCAAGGCAGGAGTAGGAATCATAACATCCATGGTGACCTGGTTACATTTGTAAATGGTAAATCTTTTCTTGTAAAATGGTACATTTTCTTTTTCTTTTGATAAGGGATATTTTTTCTTGTAAACTGGTACCTTTTTTTTCTTATGTGAAAGGGTATTTTGTGACATAAATAGTACCTTTTGTTCAGTGGTTTGCTGGTTTTATTGCCCGTGGCCTGTCCCAGTACAATCTTCTCTCTCTCTCTCTCTCTCTCTCTCCCAGATAGAGCCACTTCCCAATCCCAATAAAACACAACACACAATTCTTGGGGAAAGGCCGAGGTTTACTCGACAAATTCAAATTGCTTCAGATACATTTTCATCCAGTTTGTCCTGTATACAAAACTTGTGCTTCCATACATTACATTTCAACATATATAAGGCATTCCCCTGGGGCAGCAGATGCATTTGAGCCAATCCAACAAAACCTGTACATATACACATGTATGTGTGTATATACACCAGTCAGCCTTAGACCAAGGTAGCCCGGCAGAACCCACTGGGCCAGCCTCCCTTGACAGGCTTGACATGATGGATTCAGATTCACTAGGCCACAGCCATGCAGCACTGCCCTCACTGGGCCTCATTTGTCTGGCATCCCCCACAGTCCCTGCTCTGTTGCACATCCCACTGTACTAGTGACTAGTTCTGAAGTGCATCCTGCAGAGACTACCAGTTCACGTCACTTTTCACCTCCGTTTTTCTTGCTGGCCTGAATTGTCTGTCGCTGCACCCATGTAACCCATGGCTAATCCCTTGGCCCTTGACTCCCACTCTGGGAGGGTGGGAGGGCCTTGATGTGTGTCCTCTCTGGACCAGGCAGAAAGAGGCTGACCCTCTCCTGCCTGGTTCTGAATAAAACCTCTCTCTCCCCACCCACATTGTCGCCACTCCTAGCCCCACTCTGTGGGTCAGGGTCCAGGCTATTGGTCCACCCTTCCTGGTCATTCTGTCCTGGAAGGTTGGACTCAGGGATTGGCCATAGGGCCACTGGGCAAATCACCTCCTGGTATAACCAAGAGGGGCCATGCCCAGATAGAGCACTTCCCAGTCCTAATAAAACAACACACAATTCTTGGGAAAGACCGAGGTTACTCGACAAATTCAAATTGCATACATATACATTTTTATCCAGTTTATCCTGTATACAAACTTATGCTTCCATACACTACATTTCAAAATATACTGTATATATAGGGAATTCCCCTGGGGCAGCAGATGAATTTAAGCCAATCCAGCCAAAACCTGTACATATACACATGTATGAGTGTATATACAACAGTCAGCCTTAGGCCAGGTGGATCGGCAGACCTACTGGGCCAGCCCACCCCTTGACAGGCTTGACCTGATGGATTGGACCACTAGGCCACAGCCATGCAGCGCTGCCCTCACCGGCCCTCATCTGCCCGCCATCGCCCCCAGCAGTCCCCCCGTCTGGCCGCACGCTCCACTGTATAAATGATCAACTTGGAATGCGCTTGCAGGGCCACCTTCACGCTCACTTTTCACCTACATATTTTCTCACTGGCTCGAATTGTCTGGCTACAAGATGCGCAATGCAGTTACGCATTCTCCCAAAATGCCCCGGGTGAACAATCCCATACCCAGAACCTTCCTAATCTGTGTCGGTAAATATGTCCTGTCTCTGGTCAGATGTGACCTGACCCCATCATCCAGGACAGTTTTTTGGTAGTGCCCGTGTCAAGCTTCAGTTGCCTGACCAGCTGTTCTGAAGTGAGGTGTTCATTGTTAGCCAATGTTCCTTCTGTTACTGCAGACCAATCTGTAACACAATAAGACACGTTAGTAGCTCATAATGATAACCCCAAGAACATATGTTTTACCCTCTGCAACCTGCAGCATGGCTGCACCCACACCCATTGCCTGTTTTGTTATAGGTGTTTGACCTTGATTGGCATTGCACTGCCACCTTATAAGCAGGTTAGGTCATCTGCCTATTTACCTGGGCACCTGCTTGTTGAAATTTTCTGCCAAATTGTTTGGCTATGATATGTAGGTCACCCTAATGCAAATAGGTGATAGGATTGTGTTCTCAGCATCGGGACTGGTGTCTGTGTTACAGCACCTGTCGAGAAGCTGCTTTTGGTGCTTGAACTTGCACCTTCTTTATCAACCTGCATAAGCCATATCCTTGAGAAGCACTTTGGCAGCCAACCCTACAAAGATCAATAGTTGACCCACAAAGTTGGGGATGGAAAAACACTGGCAGACCACCTGTTCATGCAGAGAGCTGATTACCTCACCCCACCTGTCATGGTTGGTGGCAGGTACTTAAACCTTGCAATGAGCAGGCTGGGGTAGCCGTATGTCCCGAGTCAGTGGATGAATATCACCCTCCTCATGCACCAACTGGGGAATTATTAGGTTGAAGGGCGAGGGATGTGATCCGTTGATGGACCTCGTGGTCATGTCATGACGATAGACGGTTGAACGAATAGCCGTTAGAAATAATTGCACAGCGACCAGACTGACCTGCTGTATTGGGCCACCACTTAACCTGCTGCCTGCACCCCCAAAAGCTGCCAGTCAAAATAGTCCCTCCCACCCTGTGCCCATTAGGGAGCAATTTTCCATATCCCTCGTGGTGGGCAAGCTGAGGACCCCATCTCTGACCTAGGCAGTCCTGACACTGGGGGTACCACAACCTTTAGCCCCTGTGCTGAGTACCCCATTCACTCATCCTGGACCAAGGCTGCTTCGATGTTGTGCAGCTCTGTTATAAAGGTAGGAGGAAATGAGTGGTTGCTGCACTGTTCCCATGCAAAACCCTAGCTAGTATATTCCAACTGCAATGGCAGATCAAATGCACCCAATCCAAGATTGTACTGTGTTCGACTCGTGATCTCAAAGTGCTGGGGTACTGCCCTGGTCATGTTTGGCCCGCCTGGTTGCATATAGTGAAAGGAACCACAGCTACCTGCATTGTCATGCCTTGACAAACTTTTATTACACCAGTCATCTGCTACTCCTTTTGTATGTGGAAAATGGGATGTGTTGGAGCCACATCAGGAAGAAAACCTGACCCAGCTCTAAGTGCTAAAGTGTGCTGAAACTGCACTCATGTAGAAACTGGACCCAATGGCTTACCGTCCCCCACTCCATTAAGAAGGCAATAGCTATGCGATTGATAATAAAACATGGCCCCAGACCCTCATCATGGCAGGCTATAATAACCTCAAAGGGTAGTGACGCCCCCTGTGACTCCATCTCAGATGCAGCAGAGAAGCTCACCCTGGGGCAGTGCAGTGACTGCTTGTCTAGTCTCTGATACCCCCAGTTTGCAACCTATGACACTAGAAGACTCCTGCCCTTCCATGTGCACACCTGGTGAATACCTGAGTGTGCCCAGAGGACGCCATCAACGATATGTTACCATGCCATGCCTCTGCCAGGTCGCATGTGATCCAATCAAGCATTACAAAATACAGAGCAACCTTAATCCCTGTGTCGACTGAAAGTGCTGTGCTAAGGTACCAACTAGACCTATTATCTCAACCCTGCTAGGGTCTCCGGACTGTTCATGGGCAGTGGTGCCACCGTCCCCATTTATATCTCTATAATTTATCAAATATATACATATACGCTTATATGCATGTATATAATATCCAACTAGTGCTCCTGTTACCAGTAAAGTTGTTCAGATAGAATATTAGGCCTCAACCTGGAGTGTTATGAAGTATCTAAAATATAGGCCCTTATAATTCTGCAATCGTGTCTCTTGTCATGTCCACTAATAATGCTTTATCACTCAGTATGCTGTGTGTGTTGTTTCACTCTACTTATATAATGGATATGACACTGTTAAGTCCCTCTGTAATTAAAACCGGTTGCCCCTGAAAGGGAGCAGTTGGCCTCAGTGGGCCTACCCAGTTACCAGAATCAAATAAATAAAATATGTGTGTGTATATATATTTATAAAATGGGTAGGAAAAATTATGTCTGCTGATTTGTTGGAATACATCACATGGCCATGCCTATATCAAGAGTGACCACACACCTGCACTTTTGCCCCCCTCCAAAACAATTTTGACATTTATAGATAGATAAACCACTCTCTGAGGTGTCTTGATGCATTGTCCTGATATACGACGCCTTGGTGGGAGTTGATGCACTCGGCCTGCAGCCTCGTACGTAATAACCACACCAAGGCGTGCGATATCAGAGCGTGACTGCACACTCAGAGTGGTTTATCTATTACATATATATGTGTGTATAGATATATATATATATATATATATATATATATATATATATATATATATATATATTTTATCATATACAGTATATACATCTCTACCTGTAAAGCCCTTTCTGGAGGGTATTATCCCTCCAGTTCATCTTAACTGAAAACGTCTAACCCCGTAACCAAAAACATGGGTCAGGTGATTATTATGGTAGCTTTTATCCTTACTGTGGTCCCTGCATTGTATATGCACCTTGGTGTTGAAACTGTACTAGACAGATTCAGTAATTCCTGTGCCTCATCTGACCTAGTGTTAACCCCACGTGTTGTTGTTTTTTGTTTGTTTTTTTTTGAGTATGGTCTTTTAGGTGGAAGTGAAAAGGTGGGCAGACGGTGCCGAACCATCAGCCCTCCAAAAGTAAGTGTACCCTTAAATTTTAAGGTTTTTTTTTTTTTTTTTTAAAGGACCATGGGTGCACCCCATGCTTCTGCTCTGGGACACCTCCGAGGCTCCCCACAGGATAAAGTAACTATGTTTATCTGTCCCAGAATCGCGGGAGGTTGTGTGAGTCAAAATTCCAAACCCTTGTTGGCAAGCAGTTCCAGACACCTATTACTCATATTTTTTGTTTGTTTGTTTTGTTTTGTTTTTTGTTTTTGTTTAGTTTTGTTTTGCCGGATTTGACTTCTTAACCTATCCATTGGCAAGGTACAGTTTGTCGAAGTCCTGCCGAGCTTCGCCATTGGAAGCTAGCCCTGTGAAGGACCTTAACAAAACTAGACCTTCCCCTGCAACACTGGAGATTCTATCTTGCCAACTCCATTAACGGCTAGCACACAGATATGATACGTATCTCCCTGTTATAAATATTTACCCCAGATCATGCATATTGAGTATCACGGACACTGATCAAAGCAATCGCCTAATTTTGATGCCCGGGAACCACAGGACACTGATCCAAGTGATTGCCTAATTTTGATGTCTGGGAACCACCTGCTCTTGGTGGCAGCCAGTTAGAGAGCTGCCTAAGGCAATAAGTGGAAGGTGTGCCTTTACACCCATATGGGTACCTTCAGATAAAGCTGCCCGTGACCATCCTGTTGAAGGCTACCTTCACTAAGACCCGCTGTCTGGGACACAGTGGTACAACCCGAGGCACTGTGGAATTGATCCCCGGTGTAATCATAGTGATACTGCTTTCATGGACATGTACAACATAGGATGTGGTAAGGACCAAGTGCCCCAGACCACTGAACGGGTTTCACCTCCTAGGTACTTTGTAGATTGTAGAGCCATGCCTTGCCTAGGGGTAGGGAGGCTCACATCAAGTTGTCCACTCTTAAATGTTGTGCATTCCATATAACAAACTATATTATCCTATGTGGCTTCTTCAGCCACCTGTTGAAAAGGTCAGCCCCGTATATGTGCAAATAAAGCAACACTAGTGTGCACAGAAGTGGTGGTGCTGGGTGATGTTGCTGGCTTAAACACAGCAACAAAGAAATACTCAGCACTCCTGGAAAATTAATTCAAACTTGTTTAGTACAGTCTTATTTTGGTGAACACCTGGTATGGACTTCAAACCCTAGTGCTTCCACACTCCTATGGGCCTTCTTCAGGGCGTGTCTGAGTATTTCTTCATTCACGTGTAAATATGTTTAAACCTATATTTGATAGATGGAATAGACATTCTACCTCCCAATGCATCTTGGGTTGGAGCAGTGGAGACAGCTGCCCAAAAGAGAATCTTTGAGTGGTGTCTCCAAATATAAGACTGTACATCGCCGGAGTCCTCCCATCCCATCTTTTTGGAGGGGAACTTCTTGTTTAATTATACTGAATTTTGTGTGTGTGTGTGTGTGTGTGTGTGTGTGTGTGTGTGTGTGCTGCCATTGGTAGCCAGGGACATGTGTGTAACTCTGGCCCATAGTATAAAACATATAAAAAAAATGAAGGCCCCAGACCTATAGGCTGTGGCCTGTCTACCTCCTTGCTAGCCTTCAGAATGCGGGAAGACATGAGCCGAGCTAGAAGACCATGTGGACTGAATGGAGTGAGGCTGTGAATGCAGTACATTGGGAAATGACCAGAATTGCAGCCTAAGGGTTGTTATTCTTTACTTTACATTGGCCTTGTAAGCCATTCCAGCCGCTGTGGGTCTGTTTGGTGTTGCGGTCCCATCTTTATAGGCTGTTTGCATTGTTATTGTGGTTTTTTGTTTTGTTTTTTATTTTATTTTGGCCTGCCGTGTTCTCTAGACTCCTTCCTGGAGGGAAACCCATTATGCCGGGCCTTGTCCTACTCTTGTAGGGGCAGAGCTGTCTGCTGGAGTGGTGCAGGAGCCCTTCGGGTGCTAGGGTCCTTTTATAATTCCCATATGAAAGGGCAGAGTGAATGTTGGGTCCTGGTAACCACCGCTGGTGGCTAGATTAGGAAATGTTTTGTTTATTTATTTATTATTATTATTTGTTTAAACGTGGTGGCAGATGCCCAATCTAAAATGACCACAGCTGTGACTCCTCGCCATCCCAAGTGTACCAACATCAGACATATGGAAGCCTCTTGGAAGCAGGCAGCATTGATTTTCCAAAATGGCCACACGTAATGCAGCCAACGCCATGACTACCCCGCCCTAGTGGTAGGGCCAAGTGTGGCATGTAGCAGCCTTTCACTTTGGGGATCCCCATATTGGTTTGCAAGGTTTTATGGCCATGCAACTGCTTTTTCCCCTGGTTGTGCTCCACGGGAAGTTGGCCAGAGCAGTCGCTACGTAGTAGGTGCTGTGCCCTGCCTGGGCTAAATGTTGGTACATGTGCAGTGCATCCTGCAGAAGGCGCAAGTTCTGAGTACAAAGGGAAATTAAAATGATCAAAGAAGGGCATTCTTTCTGGCTGGAGAATGAAGTGATGTCCCAGGAGAGACTGTATACCACCGGAGGGATACAGGCCCCGTGGCGCAGCCCGTGAACAGGGCACACGGCAGGATCCCAGAGATTAGCTGTACCCAACTGACCAGGTACTGTTGAAAGCGCTAAATTTGTAAAAGGCAAGCAACTGGGCAGGGAGAGGGTTTGCAAACTTGCCAAAGCTGGGGACTGGGAAACGACCCAGTAAAACCACCAGTTATGACGTGATGTTGTCATTTATTTATTTATTTATCTCTTTTTTTTTTTTAGCACTGCTGCTTCTGGCACTAGCTGAGGAGGAATGGAGGGAGAGTTGGAGGATCAGCTGGAAAGAATGTGTCCGTTGTGCATTCACCCATAGCACAGTAAAGGGGGGCAGGTCGTAGCACTATAAAAGGGTGGGGTGAAGGTCCTACCAGTGCTAGAGGTACTGTTGAATGGGGAGTCATGGGCACCCCTGAAATTATGATGCACTGTCCCGAGAAATATGGCATTGCAGTTCCCACTGGGAAGGTAAATGTCTAGTATCCTGGGAGCTTATTTGCTGTCTGACTGCTAGGAACTAAACTTCCTGGGATCTGGGACTTTGTAATGTAGCAGAAAAGAGATACAGCCTGTATTGCCAGATACCTGCTTCCTAGATCCGACACCCATGTGTCTCTGGCTAACCAGACTGTTGTCCAGTGCAGTTAGCATGCAGCAGAAAGTTAGTGGTGGTTTGTGATAGAGAAAGAAAACCTGACTAATCTGGCTGATGGGGAGGGATAAAGGCTCCTTGCCTTCAATGCAGAAAAAGGCCCCACAATAACCTTTAAAAATCCATCAAAGTTTATCCCAACATATTCCCCTGCTGTTTTGACATTCAAGAGGGCTGTTTTGAATGATTTGGAACAGAGTAAAATGGCAATGTCTGATTTGAACTTTGTAAATCTCCTGCATGCTGAGAAAGTCACTATAGCTGAATTACAGAATAACCTCCACATTATACTCAAATGTGTAGACAAAGGGCTCGGTGGTTGTTATGAACACCACTGATTATAAAAATGAAGTGTTCAGACAGCTAGCCAACACTGAATTTTTATGTGGGGCTCAAAACAGACTTAAAGGGAACTGTCATCTACAGGATTTCTTAATGCCTGAAAGCCCATAAAAAGCTAATTTGAGTGAGCCATTGTGTTTATCTGTGAACCTTTGCAGTCCAGAGTTATTTATCTGTAGATCAGCCTGTGCTTAATGGCTGGGGCAGCCATTTGTTTTAGACTCCGACAGGAAGTTATGTCACCGAGGGACTTGGCCCTCCTTGATTGTAGATAATACAACAGGTTAAATAGGAAATCATCTGTTTTATTAAGTGTGTTTTAAGGTGTTATTACAACATGTTCTACATTTATAATAGTTGCTTTGTATGTGCATTGAAACTAGTGAGTTATCATCTTTATATTTCAAACTGTTAGTAAAAATAATCTACCTTCAGGATTGCATTAACCTCGAGGCTATACTGCTATCTAATCATCAAAAACTACACATTTCAAGGCTGGCTCTGTGGTGTCAACAAGTATTGGGATCCCACATCAGGATTTCTAAACCCTGGCTGTGTTTATGTCAGTATAGATTTCTGGGGCTGCCACAGCACCAACTTCTGTCCTTTTCCATTCCCTCTCTTACAGACTGTTCTCTTACAATTTTGGGTGTGAACTCAGGTCTACAAGATGCAAATGTGGCTATGTACCTACTGGCCTGGCATCGTGGAGCCAGCCTTCAAATGTGCCGATTTTGATTATCAGCTGGCAGTACAGCCTAGAGGTTAAAGCAAAGAGCTGTGAACAAGCTTCATTCATCCAGCAGAATGGGTTTGATTCCAACATGCTCTACTTTATATTGTGTGACCAGAGCAAGTCACTAAACCTCCCTGTGCTCCCAAACACACCCAGGAATAAGCTGTAGCTCAGTGTGCCTCTCCTGGGCGGAGACAGTAAAACAATCTGAGCATGCGTCATGATTCTGAAAATATTTTGCTCTTTCTAGCCAGATTTGTCTTGAAAAGAAAAAACAGGACACCATTACTTGTTTATTAATTGCAAAACTCATAGAATCACAACATTGTTAAAACATGCATAACCTGAAATACATTATTAAAATATAGAATAACATATGGGTGAGTGTATGTAACCAGAATTTTACACACACCTGAGGTGTGGGATGCTACATAAACCTGGAGGTCAAAGCCCAAAGGATTTATAAAAGCATTCCATGACAAGAGTGTATGTAAAATTCTGTTTTAGACACACACCTATACATTATTTTCTAAATTAATGATTAACTTTTTTCTTTCAGCACAGTTCAGTTAGTGCATCACTTCTGTCAAAGACACACACACACCACATACACTGCCTGTCTCTCCCTTTAGTTTTTTCTTTTCATTTTTTCTTTTTTTAACATTACAGTAGGAATAGCATTCCAGAAAGCCATGATCCATTAGCATAGCTGCAGAGTGTAAGACGCGCTTGAAGGGAATAAGTGGCAGGATCAACCAGATTCATTTTTTCATTTTCAAGACAGGATCAACTAGATAGGTATTTAAAAATATTTAAAATCTTACTTGCCTTAACAATGTAAGGCAAAGCTTGAGTGCCAGTACCAGTGTTTAGTAGCAGGAGCTGCCATGTTGGGCAAAATGTTTGGCCCATCCACAGAGAAACTACATGCCAATTAGCTTTCTGTGGCTGCACTTGATTGATAAGTGCTGATTACAGACCCTGGTTGTAACCAAAAATATCAACTGGGAGGTTGTAACTGGAGATAAAAGTGCCATTAGCTATTTGTAAAAATGATCACCATTAATTAAAGTATTTTACTTCTTTGATGAAGTTAAAGTATAACAGTTTCTTACTGAAATACTTTGGATAGAATGGGATTTCTACTGTAATAATGGCAGAATTCTATTGGATTACTTTTACTAACAATTTGAAATGTGAAGGTGATAACTCACTAGTTTCAATGCACATACAAAGCAATTATTATAAATGTAGAAAGTGCTGTAAACACTTTCTACATTTATAAAAATTGTTTTGTATATGCATTGAAACTAGTGCATTATCACATTTACATTTCAAATCGTTATAAAAATAATCCAATAGAATTCTGCCATTGTTACAGTAATAAAATCCCATTCCATCCAAAGTATTTCAGCAAGAATCTGTTATACTTTTAAGTTCATCAAAAGAAAATAAAATAATCTTTAATAATGCATTCAGGTTATGCAGCTTTAACAAGGTTGTCCATCTATGTGTTTTTGCAATTAATAAACAAGTAATTGTGTCCTATTTTTTTCTTTTCAAGTCAAATCTGGATAGAAAGAGCTTAATATTTTCAGAATCATAACACATGTTCATATTATTTTTATTATCTTTGTCCAGGAAAGGCGCACTGATCTACAGCTTGTTCCTGGGTGTGTTTTATGAGCATGGGGGGTTAAGTGACTTGCTCTGGTCACACAATATAAAAGTAGAGCATGTTGGAATCAAAACCCATTCTTCTGGATGAATGAAGCTTGTTCACAGCTCTTTGCTTTAACCTCTAGGCTGTACTGCCAGCTGATAATCAAAACGGCACATTTGAAGGCTGGCTCCATGATGCCAGGCCAGTAGGTACATAGCCACATTTGCATCTTGTAGACCTGAGTTCACACCCGAAATTGTAAGAGAACAGTCTGTAAGAGAGGAATGGAAAAGACAGAAGTTGGTGCTGTGGCAGCCCCAGAAATCTGTAGTGACATGAACACAGTCAGGGTTTAGAAATCCTGATGCAGGATCCCAATACCTGATGGCACAACAGAGACAGCCTTGAGATGTGTAGTTTTTGCTGATCTGCTGGCAGTATAGCCTAGAGGTTAAAGTAATCCTGAAGATAGATTATTTATATTAACAGTTTGAAATGTAAAGGTGATGACTCACTAGTTTCAATGCACATACAAAACAATTATTACAAATGTAGAACGATTGTAATAACACCTTAAACACACTTAATAAAACACTTGATTTCTATTTAACCTGATGTATTATCTACAGTCAATCAGGGCCAGCCCCACAGTGACATAATTTCCTGTCAGGAGCCTGAAACATATGGCTGACTCCAGCCCTTAATTACAGGCTGATTTACATATGAATAAATCTGGACTGCAAAGACTCACAGATAAACTCAATTGCTCACTCAAATTAGCTTTTACGTGCTCTCAGACTTTAAGAAATCCTGTAGATGACCATTCTCCTTAACTCAAAACCGCAAATGGGACATTGATGTTTTCCTGAGATCAGCATATGAGGAAGGAGTAATCTCTCATAATACCCTGAATTTTCTTACAGTGGACCTCCCAATCAGACAGACTCTATATGTTCTTCCCAAAATACATAAAATACTCAGGGATCCTCCAGGATGCCCACTTGTTTCTGGGATTGGCTCCTTACGGAGCCTTTATCGAAATATGAAACACATTAATTTTTGGTGCCACAGTTAAGATCGGATATCAGAGACACCACCCAAATATTGGGCATCCTGGAGGATCTCCAGCAGGAACCTGGTTGGTTGCTTGTTACTATGGACATAAAAGCTTTGTATTCAAACATACGCCATGATGGTGGATTTATGCTCTTAGATACTGGCTGGAAACTAAGTCAAATCATGAATCACAATTAATTGACTTTCTGTGCACTGTCTCAGAATTTGTTCTTAAGAAAAATACCCTTTTGTTTCAAGATCGACACTTCCTCAAGGTAAAGGGACTGCCATAGAGGCAACGTTTGTTCCCATTTTGCAAACCTTGTATCTTGGGAACAATGTGTTATTTATAACAGTAACATGAATCCTTATTTTGAGTTACGGACCTGTGGTGAAGATTTATTGAAGATGTACTGAAGGTGTGACGTTGAGACTTCCCACAATTGTTTGAAATTTTTACATTTCTAGAGCTAAGCAATCCAAATTTAAAATTCACTGTACATTTCTCATTGGAGAGGTAAACGTCTCTGATTTAGACATCATTCGTAATGAAGACGGTACTATCGTTATCGATTTATACCATAAACTGACTGATCGGAATAACTTGTTACTGTCCAGCATGCCACACCATCAGCAACATCCCAAACTCAAAGTTTATGGGTCAGGAGGAACTGTTCAAACATGGACTTATTTGAAATAAGAAGTGAAGAGCTATGCCAGAAATTTGCCAGTAGGGGCTACACCACTAGTTTATTAAAGGAAACACAACAGCGAGCTAGGGATCTACCCAGGCATGCGCTCCTACAACATAAGGACAGGAACAAAGGGACTCTAGGTGATGTGGTTTTGTTATACACAATTTAGGGGCCAACAGTGGGACAGTTAGAAACAGTCTGGAAAAATATTGGCAAACCCTCACCACAGAACCAGGTTTACAAGAAGAAATTGAGGAGAGACCAAAAGTAGTATAGCTGGGGAAACAATCTGAGGAACATGCTAGTGCACAGCTATCTACCAATACAGAAGAATAGAAGAATCAGCATTTATATAGCACTTTTCATACACAGTATCCCAAAGCACTTACAAGCAATGCTAGACTGGTAGTGAAGGACTGAATGTGTGGTGGTAGCCATATCGCAATCATCACCCACACACAGCCTGGATAATTGCATGAACCAGTTTATGGAAAGGGAGAATGTTGGCCAGGACACGGAAATGTTTCCTGCTCTTTGCGAAGAGTGCCCTGGGTTCTTTACTTCCACCTGACACCCACCAGGACAACACCAGGATGGGTAGAAGGGACCCGGTTTAACATCTCATCCGAGGGACGGCACACCCCAGCAGTACAGCACTTCAATATTGCACTTGGATGCCAGCGATTTTTAGGTGCAAGTCCAATCCTGTGACAAGAACCCATGACCTTCTGGTCCAAAGGCAGATGCAAGCACCAACTGAGCAACACT
The DNA here is from genome assembly GCA_016271365.2 of Neoceratodus forsteri. Classification (NCBI taxonomy): domain Eukaryota; kingdom Metazoa; phylum Chordata; order Ceratodontiformes; family Ceratodontidae; genus Neoceratodus; species Neoceratodus forsteri. The sequence continues at coordinate 657,884,792 of CM057453.1, forward strand.
GACAAAAGGCACCAACAATGAGTTGATACTAGATGCACCCAGGGTTGTTTCCAATGTGGTAGATGTGTCTATTGTAGGATGGTTACAAAACCAAAACTTTTTCATCTACCAATAACAGCAAATCTTTATTATTCAGCACTTTATTAATTGTAGCACATCTATGGTGATTTATTTGGCCACTTGCTCCTGTGGGTCCTTTTATGTGGGAAAATAGGTAGACCATTTAAGCTTAGATTGGGGGGACTTGTTGGCTTTATTAGACAGTGAGATACAAGGAGTGCCTTCAGCATACATCTTTGGAAGTTGGGGAGGAGGGTCATAGTGTCCTATCTCCTTGTGGTATAGATCAAGTCAGGTGGGGGCCTAGAGGAGAAGATGCAGAGGCTTGCTTGCCTAGAAAGGAAATGTTCTGGATTTATATGCTGGGTCTTGAAAGCACCTGGATTGAATGATGGTGTTGATCTTTCTGCATTTTGAAGAAACAATAATGCTGAATAAACATAGAAACATTGACTTTGATGGCAGATAAGGACCGCTTGGCCCACCTAGTCTGCCCATTCCCTACTTACTGGATAATCTGCAGATCCTAGTTAACCAACAGCCTATTTCTTCCCACCACCCCTAAGAATTGCCTTATGCCTGTCCCATGCATTCTTGAATTCTCCCACCATTTTAGACCCCACAACCTCCTCAAGAAGGCTGTTCCATGTGTCACCACCCTCTGTGAAAAAATACTTCTACATTGCCCTGAGCCATCCCTCTATCTTCAAATTGTGTCCCCTTGTTCTTGCACATCTCTTTTTCTGAAAGAGGCTACCTCTTGGACTTTGTTGATTCCACTGAGGTACTTAAAGTTTCTATTATGTCCCCCTCCCTCCTTTCCTCAAGGATATACATATTAAGCTCCTTTCGTCTCTCCTCATATGGCTCTCTTGCAGGCCCTGCCCCATTTTAGTTGCCCTCCTCTGACTGCCTCCATCCTGTCTATGTCCTTGCAGAGATGGGGTCTCCAGAGCTGAATGCAGTACTCTGGATGGGGTCTCACCAACTGTCTGTACAGAGGGATAACAACTTCCTATTTTCTGCTGGTGATGCCTCTCCTGTACATCCCAGTATTCCCCAGCCCTCCCTACTGCCTCACATTGCTTGCCAACCTTAAGGTCATCTGATATGATTACCCCAGGTTCCTTTCCATTTTGTTGTTGTTACCTCCCCATTGTGTAGTCTTCCTGGGGTTTTGTTTCCCAGGTGCATTATTTTGCACTTCTTGCATTGAATCCAAGCTGCCATACTTCTGACCATTCCTCCAACCTTAATAAGTCCCTTCTCATCCTTTCCATGCCTCCTTGTGTATCAACTCTGCTACAGATCTTTGTGTCATCTGCAAAGAGGCATACTTTTCTTTCCAGTCCCTCTGCAATGTCACTTATAAAGACATTAAAAGGATTGGACCCAGTACTGAACCCAGCGGTACCCACTAGTAACCCCTCTTTTTCAAGTGGACTCTGTTTACTATTACCTTCTGTGTCCTGTTGTCCAGCCAATGTTTTACCCAGGCTACCACCCTGGGACCCACTCCCAGGCTGACTAATTTGTTTATTAATCTTTTGTGTGGGACTGTGTCAAATGCCTTCTAAAGTCTAGGTAGGTCATGTCCACAGTCCCTCCCTGGTCTACTCCTTTGGTCACCCAGTCAAAGAAATCGATTAGATTCATCTGACATGACCTTCTTGCTGTGAACCCATGCTGCCTTGGGTCCTGTGCCCACTGGTCTCTAGGTACTCAACAGTTCTTTAATTCAGAAGTGATTCCATCAGTTTTCCTACCACAGAGGTCAAATTGACAGGTCTGTAGTTTTCTGCCTCTGTCTTGCTCCCACTTGTGTGAAGGGAATCACATACACCTCCTCCAGTCCTCAGGTACCACACCATCTTACCATGATTTGTTAAAAGGGTAGTCAGTGGTGCCACTAGTTCTCCCTTAATTCTTTTAGTATTCTGGGGTGAATCCTGTCAGACCTTATTGCTTTGTCCACCTTCAGTTTTAGGAGTTCTTTCAGAATCCTTTTCTTCTGTGAAAGGACTGGGATCAATCTCCCTATCCAGAGTGCTTTGTTAATTGGATGAGATACCTCCTCCTCCTTCTTTTGTGAATACTGAGCAGAAACATTCATTCAGTATCCTTGCTTTTTCACTGTCCCTCTCTGCCCACCCATCGTCCATTCTATTCAGCCTCACTATCCCTCCCTTTGTCTTTTCTATGCTCCCTAATGTACTTATAAAAAACCATAAAAGCATAAATGCAATGAGAAGTGACAGACAAATTTCTTATTTGATATTGTTTCTATACAGTAAATATGGTCACATGGATGTTATAAGATAGCCAGACGTATATATTCTTTTTGTTCACTATCCTGACCTATAATTGATTTCTGTGTGATGCACCCATATGCACACATAAAAAGTATTAAATTATATGGGATTGTAGCTCTCTTTTTTATATATATATATATATTTTTTTATGAAAACAGATTGGTTGGATGTATATAGCCCTTCTTTTCAGGTATGGCAGCACCTCTGAATGGGAGTTATTTGTTACATGTTATTACGCCCATAACCAGGGTTTGCCTGTCTGTCATACTGTAAAGCATTAAACATATTTTAAATCCTATATAGAGATGCTTCTCTCCTTTTCTATCCCCCTTCCTATTACATAAGTAGTTGGTGGGAAGTAGAACTTAAAGGTACTGGGATGGGGTCATTATTCTATTAGTTTATTATATAATTAACATATACATATATGTAGCGTTAATGACTGAGACAGGAGGTCATTTCCAGGAATTAATGCATGGTTTGGGGGTGGAGTGCCTCAGGCCGCAGGCCAAGGGCTTCCACCACCCAACCATGCATTACTCCTGGAAATGACCTCTTGTTGAGGTCATTAATGCACTTGTAACATGGAATTATACAATGGGGTTACTGTTGTATACTGGTATCTCTCATGGAAAAAAGTGAAATCACAACAATGATGTATAGTAAAGAACTTCATGTCTTAGAAAAAATGCTTCACTTCTGTGCCTTTTATAACTCCCAATGTGCATGTTGCACAGGCCACATGCATTAATGTAATGTCTACCAATTTATTTTAACTATTAAGTTTAGATTATGTAGGAAACACATATAAAATACTGATTCAACTTCAAAATTCCTACTTGTACTGGCCACTTTCATTCTTTTCAGTTCTATTCCTACCTCACATTCACTTATGTTGGTAGTGCATTCTGGGAAAAATTTCTAACATGCATAATTAGCTATCAGCCGGAATGAGAAGCTCAGCGTTGACATGTAACCCTTACTTGTTGCTATAATGCTTACTGTGTCTCTCTTCAGTGAATTGCTACACTGCTTCACAATTGCAGTACTGGACCACATGACACATTCTTGCACAGTATTCTAACACAGTGCCACCTATAGGTCGGATTGCAACTTTCACTGAGGTGCGGTCCTAGTTTTCTTGCTTTAAAAGATAGACAGTATTCTTAACACAGTGCCACCTATAGGTCGGATTGTGACTTTCACTGAGGTGTGATCCCGATTTTCTTGCTTTAAAAGATAGCACACTATTCTTAACACAGTGCCACCTTTAGGTCGGACGGCGATTTTCACTGAGGTGCGGTTCCGATTTTCTTGCTTTAACAGATAGCACAGTATTCTTAACGCAGTGCCACCTATAGGTCGATTGCGATTTTCGCTGAGGCATCCTGATTTTCTTGCTTTGAAAGATAGCTGGTCATATCTAGGGAATTAATGCATGGTTGGATCTGTGTCAGCTGATGTGTTTTGACCAATCAGATTACTTGATTTCAGTGTTGCCATTACTGCCATGTTACAAGTATATTTATTATTCATGTGTGCATATGGAGATCTCTACATGGTTATTTATGTAGTCAATATTTGTTTGTAGTCAGGTTGTGAACAAATCATCAACTTTCTAGAAATGTATGGTTTCTATATAGTATACTGTATACTATTTATTCTTGCTGTGAAATTTACACTTTAAACCTATCTGCTACATTTGATGTACTGCTTGAAAAGCTGATCAAGTCCCTTCCTTTTTCACAGAAGGACTTTTAATATGGAAAGTGGTGATACCAGACTACTTTGAATATTTAATTTTTGAATATTTAAAGTAAATAGATATAAATATGCACTTTGCAATTTATAGGAATCACTTTAATTGTTTCTCATATTTGATATGTTTCACGGTTTCTGGTATTTGGTATAGGGTGCATATGTCTTTAAACACTGCATTTATAAGTAAGGTATCAGCTGTGGTGGGGCACTCCCTGAGGGCTCTATTGCAAAACTGGTAGGAGTTGGTGGGGGTCCGGTTGGTGTTTCCCCAGTCTCCATGTTTTCCAGATGGTTTTGAGGCCAGTACTCTCATTGCATTAATGTCTGTGCTCATAAAGAAGTAAAGTCTCCTGCTCTTTTGTAGCAGTGGGTGGTGTAAGATTTTTTGTTACTACTGTTTGAGCCAAGGAGCTGCCTTTGGTAGGTGGTTTTACAGAAAAATGTGTGTTTGCAAATTATCGAGAAAATAAAATCCCATTTTCACACATGTGCAGTTCATTTTTCAATATTTGTATTCATAACTTGTTTTCAAAACAACAGTATTTTCCATTTTCTTGACTTGAAATCCAGTTTTCTTGACTCGCACACCTGTTTCTATGAGATACAACTTCTGTTTTTGTGACACTTTGCTTCCAAATGAGAAGACTGTGCTCTATGCTAAACCCCTAAGTTTGTACTTTAAAAATACAGCCATTTCATGATGGAATAAGTTGAAATTTGGCATATGCATTTTAGGTTGACTAAATCTTGAAAATGGTTATGATCAGTTCAGTAATTTAAAGAGCAGCTGACACCATTCTTCCTTTGAGTTAGGCAACTCATGGCAAGGAGTTTCCTGTCCAGGGACCTCAGCTGCTCGTATGTTGATTTTTCAGTCGGGCATTAATTATTTAATTTACTGTACCCACAATCTCACTTCCATATTGTTGAAGTCACTCAGCACCTGCAGCATTTTGATGATGTTAAGTGGGGGAACAGGCTGCAGGGCTATTAATAGATATAATCTGTAACAGGGAAGTGGCATCCTGTAAATGCATGTAATTTACTTTGTATGCACTTACACACGTTAAGGGAGTATATAAATGTAATACTAACTCCCTGTGATGGGCATATGACCAGACAGGTCTGTTCCTTTCTTTTCTTAGTGCAGTTCTAGTTTCCATTTACAGTTCTGTTATTTGAAAGTGGATGAAACCATGGCTTCCAGGTCACATGTCCAGACAGGTCTTATGAGGAAATACTGGCTACTGCTTAGTGCAGGTTTCCATGAGCTAATCTAAGCTGCACATCCTGACAGATGTGAGGTGCATTTTGAACACTTCAGACATCTTGCAAAACTGGATTGTAAAACTGGACAGAGGATGTCTAGATGTGAAGGAGGCTTGTTGACTTGGATGATGTCATCCACACACACACATACACATTTTTTGGGGGTGGTGATGAACTGTCACTGAAAGGGTGAGACCACTCCCCACAGTGAGAAGGGTATAAGTTGAGGTGCTGGTAGACAGCACACCCTCTCTCTCTGGAATACTCCAACACATGAAGGCAAAAGGGCCCTGCCAGTACTAGCTAAAGGGTAAGGCAGTACAGTTAGGGACAGTGTTTTGTAGCTAGTGGGTAGGTATAGAGTTTAGGTGAGGAAAGCTCAGATTTTTTCTATACATCAACTGTTTGTGTAACTTGCTTCATTTTCTATTTCTTAGTAAACTAATAGTCCTTTTGTTTTACTATAAATATATCCTGTTTGTACATACTTGTAGTTCTTGTAGTAAATAATCCATTTTTATAGAATCAGTGACTGCTTGTTTTATTTAAAAGGTAATCTTACTATTTCTTCTGGGCTCTGTTTGCAGTCTGTCCCTCGATGGGCACTCTACCAATAGCTATTGTGCTGACCTCCCTGGCCTTGAGCAGGAGGCAAAGACAGGTTTCATGTTTCCTGTTAAAAATCAGGTGGTGACAAAGGTTTAGAAGTCCCTGACAGAGGAGCTGCCCTGTAAGCAAGAGGACCGAGGTCAGTTTCCATCACAACTGGTGGCAGTGGTGGGATCATCGCTGAAACCTGGGGGCAGTGCAGTGTGGATCAGTGCACAGATTTAAAGCTAGAATTTGTGCACAGTATGCTTTCCTATGAGGTAGGAACTCTGGGAAGAGAGATAAAAGCCTTACCTAGCACATGGGGTGAAAGAGTGTCAGCAGAAATATACCTTAACAGTCATAAATCAGGATATACAAAAGGTTACACTGTTTGCTACTGTTTTTTATTTATAGACAGCTTAGTGCAGCATAGTTAGAAAGGGTGAGCTCCTCTACCATTGCAGATTTAGTGTAAAGCAGCTTTGTGAACTGCGCATAAACAAGGAGATTGCCTCACGAGGGCCTGACAAAGAATGGATTCATGGAAGCCCTGTTGGTGCATGATCAAATGCAAGGGGACAGATGGTCTCAGGGTGCCTGACCAAATACCTGTGCAGCAGGTGGTCGCTGAGCAAAGGTGACCAAGGTAGCAAGACTGTGGTCACAGAGGTTGTGTCAGGGCATCTCAAGCCACAAACTAGTGAAGTAGTACAGCTCAAACCTGAGCTGAAAGCTAGTGCAACAGGGCTCAAACTCAGCTTCAGATACAGAGGATGGAGCTTGTACTGAAGGAGGCTGATCTGCACAGCACAAGGCTTGAGGCTGAAAGGGAGAGAGTAAGGCTGGAGTCTGAGGAAAGAGAGAAGGCTCACTAGCTGGAGACAGAGAAAATTGAGAAGGCTCACCAGCATGAAATCCTGATGTAGGCAGTAAGAGAGAAGGACTGACAGCATGAGATCCAGAGACAACAACACAAGATTGAGATGGTGAGACTGCGCTATTAAACACCGCAGCAAATTATAAGTAACAACATAGGGGTCCAATCCATGAAGCCACAATTAACTTTAAAATGTTTCTGCAATACCTGAAGGGAGATGATCTTATTTGTTTTAAAATCATTTGAGAGGGTATGTATGCAGTTTAAATAGGACAGGGCTTTGTGGATGACCCACCAACACCATTGCTCACTGGCCGTGCTTTGCTCTCCTTTGCTAGAATGGATGATAATGATTGTATGGATTATGAGAAAGTAAAAAGGGTGTTATTAAAATGCTTTGAATGGACTCCTGAGGCTTACAGGAGAAAATTCAGAGAACTAAGAAAGGGCTCAGGAGACAGCTATGTAGAACTGCATGTCCAAATGTGTGCCTTTCTAGACTGCTGGGTGGATGGGACTAAAGTTAGGACTGTGGAGCAAATAAAAGATTTGATTGTAAGGAATACTTTCTTAAAATCTTCCCTGACAACCCGCGATATGGCTTCTGGACTGTGCATGCAACTCCATGAAGGGAGGTAGCAAAAAGTGTTGATTTGCATATGACCAGTAGACCACACTTGCAGCATAAGAACAATGGGGGTGAGGTGGCACATGGTTTTAAGGGACCCATGGAGGGCAGCCTAAAGGAAACCAGCCTGCACCTGAGTCCAAAACAGAACTTACTGGTTCTAAGGGCAACAAGGAGCTTGGGCAAAGAAATGCTGCATTTACCAGAAAGTGGGGCATCTCTCTTTGAGTTTCACAAAACAGGAGCAATGGACAAAAGCCTGGGGGGGTGACCAAGACAGTGCTCAGCAGTTGGTAGGCTGCACACACCATAGTGTCACCAAACTCCATCAGCATATGCACCCTATTCTAGTCATTGGGACAGCGACATAGGGAGTGAGGGACACTGGAGCCTCCATCTCCATGGTGAGGCAGGATCTGATACAGGCAAAGCAGATTCTGCTGGGGCAGCTTTCCAAGATTTGGGTAGTCATGGGTCTAGTGGTTCAAGTGCCAATGGCTCGGGTTTCCTGAGCTCGGAGGGCAGTCATGGGGTAAGGGAGGTGAGAGTTGTACCTGATCTCCTGTGGACGTGATTATGGGGAATGATTTTGAGCACAGGGAAAACCCTAGTATTTGTTACTAGCCATAGCCAAGCAGCATGCATTTGAGGTGTGGAGGGGCAACTGCTTGTATGCCCTCCCTCAGCAGCCGAAGGGGCAGCTAGTGTGGGTGAGCTAGCTAGAGTAGCAGCCCCAAACTCCAGTTGCAAACAGAGGAGATCCCAGATGGGGTAGACTTCCTTCAGAAGGGAGTTGGGGAGGGTCAGATGGGAGGAGCTGGGTAGAGATCAGTTGGCTAATCCTACACTACAAAAACTGAGAGAGATAGCAGATAGTCTGAAGGACTCTCAGGGGAGTAAAAAGTTAGTTGACTTGGAGAATGGGCTGTTGTCAGGGAGTGTACACCTCAGAGAGGGCTAAAGGAGAGGTACTTCAGCAGCTGGTAGTCCCTCGGTACCTCCACAAGTGGCTTTTGGCCCTGGCCCATGACATCCCTTTTCAGGCCACCTGGGTATTAACCACACAAAAAGGAAGCTCACCAACAACTTCTTTTGGATGAGTATGTACACAGATGTGGAAACTTACTGTTGAACTTCTCCACAATGCTAGAGGGTGGAAAGGAAGGGGACAAGGCTAAGATGGCTTTGGTGCCCTGCCTATTATTGATGAACCCTTTAAGAGGGCAGCTGTGGACATAGTGGGGCCCCTGAGTATCCCAAGTCACATGGGCAAGAGCTGCATACTGGTTGTCATGAACTACTTGACCAGGTACCCTGAGGCAGTGGCCATGTCCTCCATTGAGAGGGAAGAGTAACTGATGAGCTACTGGGAATCTTCAGCTGAGCGGGATTTCCCAGGAGATTTTGTCCGACCAAGGGATGAATTTCATTTGTCACTAATGACTAGTCTGTGGAAAGTGCAGGGTAAAACAGCTCTGTACCTCACCCTATCACCCCAAGACAAATGGCCTGGTCAAGAGGTTCAAATGGATCCTCAAAGCTGTGGTCAGGGCATTTGCTGACCAGCACAAGAGGGAGTGGGGCAAATATTTGCCCCACCTCCTGTTTGGTAACAGGACGTCCCACAAGAATCCACAGGGTCCTCATCCTTCGAGCTCCTGTTTGGTCACAGAGTGAGGGGACCCAATATTTAGTCAGGGATGAATGGAAGGTATTCTGCCTCCCAAGGGTAGTCTGCTGTGCAGTACATCCTGAATTTCATGGCCCAGCTTAAGGAGCTCATGGAGGTTCAACCAGGAGCACCTAGCCACTGCACAATAGCAGAAAACCTGGTATGACCATGGGGCCAGAGCCCAGGAGTATGAATGTGGACCCTGAGTGATGGTACTTGTCCCAGTCCAACACAATAAACTGCAGGCAGCATGAGAGGCCCATTATCCATAATCAAGAAGGTGAGTGATGTTAATTATGAAGTAGGGCTGCCTGACAGAAGGTGCAGGCAGAGGGTATATCATGTAAATATGATAAAGCCCTAACACAATAGGGAGGAGATGGTTGTTGCTGTGTGCAGTGCCATAAGAGGGAAATCAGGTAGATCCCCTGGTGGACATCCTGGGGAAGTGCAGAGGGGTCATCAATGGATAACCTCACCCTCTCAGGGCAGCTGACACCAGCCCAGGCAGAGGAGAGGAGATGAGGGATACTGTGAGCATTTGAGGACGTGTTCATGGGGAAACTGGAGTACATCACGATGGCTGAACATCATGTTGATACTGGGACCCAAGTGCCACTGAGGCAGTCCCCTACAGGGTACCAGAGGGGTCAGCAGACCATGCTAGAGGAACTCAGGAGATGCTGGCCCTTGAGCAATCCAGGAGTCCAGTAGCCCTTGGCCTCACCTGTGGTCCTGATCCCAAAAAGAGCAGTACCACATGGTTCTTTGTTGACTACCGAGACTCAACAGCTGTACAGAGTCAGATGCCTATCCAATGCCCAGAATGGATGTGACCTTGGAATGGCTGGGGAGCCCAGTTCCTGATCATGATAGACCTGAAAAAGGGCTACTGGCAGGTACCCCAACTGCTGCAGCCAGGAGAGGTCTGCTTTTGTCCCCATTTGGCCCTTTTCAAATTCCGTATGCTATTTGGGATGAAGAATGCATCCACAACCTTCCAGAGGCTTGTGGGTTGTATCTTGGCTGGGGCAGGTGAATATGTGTGGGCATACATGGATGGCATTACCATTTACAGCCAGACATGGAAGGATCACATTAGACATGTGAGGGAGGTGTTCTGCTGACTGAAGGCTGTAGGGTTGACAGTTAAGGCATAAAATGCCAAGTAGGCATGACCAAGTGTCCTACCTTGGGCACCAGATGGGCAGTGGACGCATCCGTCCAGAGCTTGAAAGGTTGATGTCATCCAGGCCTTGCCCACCGCTGCCACAAAGAAACAGGTAAGGGTATTTTGGAGCCAGCCAGGTACTACTAGATGTTTGTCCCTCACAACAGTGATGTGGCCAAACCCTTGACAGACCTGACCAAGAAGAAAATGCTAGAGAAAGTTCTCTGGACAGAGGACTGTGAGTCTGCCTTCCAACAGTTGAAGGAGGCCTTATGTGGGTCACTCAGCTTGCTAGCCCCAACTATGACCTAAGGTTCATAGTGCACATGGATACCTCAGACCACGGGCTGGGTGCTATCCTGAGCCAGGTTATACCACAGGGGAGGAGCATCCCATAGTGTATCTGAGCCAGAAGCATCTGCTCAGGGAGGAAGCATGTGCCACAATTGAGAGGAGTATCTGGGTATAGTGTGGGCCCTTCAGAATCTGCAGCTATATTTGTATGGGAGGGAGTTCACTGTGGTTACAGATCATAATCCCTTGACATGGCTCTATAGGACTAGTGGGCAAAACACAAAATTATTGGGTTGGAGTTTGGTACTACAGTCTTATAATATGACCATTCAACATCGAAGAGGTGCACAGAATGTCAATGCAGATGGACTGTTGAGACAGGCATAAGTGCATGGCATGTTCCTTTAGGGCAGTCCCCAGTTCTCACATAAATGGCAGTGACTCTTAGGTGTTGCCCAAAAAGACATGTCTTCATTTTCTGTGTGGGGGTGGAGATGTGACGGCATATTACCAAATTGATCTGTTCATTTCTTTGTTAGTGCAGTTCTATTTTCCATTTATAGGTTCTGTTATTTGAAACTGGATGAAAACATGGCTTCCAAGTCACATGTCCAGTAAGATCTTATGGGAAATACTGGCTACTGCTTAGCGTGCATTTACCACAAGCTCATCTCAGCAACACATGTGGGTGTGATTTTGAACACCTCAGACATCCTGCAAAACAGGATCATAAAACTGGTCAGAGGATGTCTGGGTGTGAAAAAGGCCTGTTGGCTTGGATGATGTCATCCCTCCACACACACACAAATGTTTTTGGGGAGGGGTGGTGAGGAACTGTCACTGAAAGGGGTGAGGCCACTCCCCACAGTGAGAAGGAGTATAAGTTGGGGTGCTGGTAGACAACTTAGCCCTCTCTCTCTCTCTCTCTCTCTGGAACACTCAACATGTGAAGGCAAGAGGCCTGCCAGTACTAGCTAAAGGACAGTGTTTCTGTAGCTAGTGTGCAGGTATAGAGTTTAGGTGAGGAAAGCTCAGATTTTTTTCTATACATCAACTGTCTGTGTAACTTGCTTTATTTTCTATTTCTTAGTAAACAGGTAATCCTTTTGTTTATCTGTAAATATATCCTGTTTATAAATACTTGTAGTTCTTCCAGTAAAGAATCCATTTTTGTTGTAGAATTTTTATTTTTAAAATAGATACACATACATCAATGGGATGGAACATCACCTTAAGATAAATGGATGAACAAGTACATATTTGTGGGAGGGAAGGTCAAAGGGAAGGTGGGAGGAGGTGAGAACTGGGGATATGAGGGAAGGAAAACAAACAAACAACTTTCCGCATGAGGTTACAAGATGCAATCAACAACAGCCAGTGTATAGGATTTTAGTGACACTCTACTAAACAGGGTATAGGCTTAGCGCTCAGCTCCCCCTCCTCCACGTGGAGGTGAGAAGGAGATATGAGGGTAACTAGGGGTCACATCAGAGGGATGTTACGAGGTAAATGAGTATTGTACAGTGTTACTCACCCATCTGGGGTCTTTCTCTCTGAACCATTTATATTGCTAGACATAGACACACGATCCTGGAGTATGGTTCATAGTTCTTCAAGGCTTCAGGGTGATCCAGATAGTGTGAATACATATTGCACGATCCAGCTGCATGTGATCGAGGACAGAACAGACGTATACACAAAGAATCTGCACTTAAGGCCCAACATGACTTATTCACTGTAAAGGTATACATCCTGTGGTCAGTACTGTGATGAAGAGAAGATGCATTCTAGATTATGCATCAGAAATAGAATTACAGAGATTATGTAGTAAAAAACAGTATAGGAAAATCACTAAAGGTCTAGTCTGGTATCCCATGTCTTACCCTCAGTCTCATTCCATTAAGGGGGATAGATAAACCTGTATCCTTCTATCAGGCCCACTTTTTGTTTAATAACCATGCTGGTCCAAGCTAAAGAAGCTTGTATTCAGCCGATCCTTCTTAGGTGTTGACGATCTCAGGTAGGGGCCCAGCACATCTGGAATTTGGCCATTTGGTAAATTTGGAGATGGGAGATCCTATCCAACCTGGCCTAGGTGGAAAGAGAGAGCCAGAGCCACCTCCGTGGATCAATGAGGTTCTCCATTTACAGAACAGGGTTATTTTAGTCTGAAGAGCCAGTAAGGCCAGCCATCTGTATTCGTGTGGGATCAGCTAAGAGAGGTCAAATCGAATTCCCAGAAGAAAAAACAGGGATTTTGAGGGATCTGCTTGTGAGAACCCTTGATGCTGTGGCATACTCCTTCCAGAGGGACTGTATCAATGGACAGGACCATAGTATATGAAGTAAGTCCCTCCCCAGTCTGGCATCTCCAACACTGATCTGAATCCAGGAGTTTAGCTTTAATAAGTACAACAAGGATTTTGTACCATGAGTGTGATATTTGTTCTGGAACAGGTGGGCATCATGGAGTCATTTATGTGTGTCTTTCCAGGCCCAGTCCCATTCGGTATTGGAGATTTCACATTAGAGAATTTTTTCCCTTAACAGTCTCAGATTGAAAGGAAGGAATCTCTAAGTCTTGCATATATTCGCCTCGTCAGCCCTTTAGGGTGTCAGATCCGTATATGCAAGTCTGAGGGTGGTGATTTCAGGCCGATCTAGTAGGGGCCAAAGTGCTGCTCTAATTTGCAGTACCTCCAGAAATCTTTCTGGGGAAGGCCCCGCTTCTGCTGGAGAGACTGAAAAGTGTGTTGAGTGTTAAGGTTATGGTCCAAGGGTCTTCAACTTCACGTAATACCCAGTTCTAACCAGTGTTTCCATATCACCCTATGGTGATAGGAGGGTTCTGCCAGAGTGGGGTGGAGGAAATAGGAAGGGGTCTATTCTCAGTCTGGTATGGACTGAAAACCAGTTTTTCCTGGTTCTCCTCAACTGAGGGGAAGTTCAAGCCAAGTTCGGCCTGCTGTTGGGTTGAGATCTGGATTCTACCTGAGAGAACAGGAAGGATGGAGGTACATTGTCCCAGTAATGTCTTGCTTAAGTTGGACCCACTAGGGGGTGAAGACATAACTGGGTACATCCATCTGACTGTTTGGGCCAAAGAAATGCCCATCTATATCCCTCCGTCCAAGGGAGGTTCCATCCTCCCTGTGACCAGTGGGCTCTGAGCTTAAAAATGGCTAAATCAGTTTGGATCCTCCATAAAACTCTCCAGTTAGCCGGTCCATGGCTTGAGGTCAGTGTTTAGGGAGAGGGATTGGAACATGGGCCAGCAGGTAGAAGAATTTAGGGGCTGTCACCATTTTTACAGCTGCAATCTTCCTAGCAAGGTGAGTTTGAGCAGCTTCCATCGGTCAAACTCAGTCTTGGTGTCGTGAAAAGGGGCTGTATATTGGCCTGCCAGAGCATCTCTATAGTAGGGGTAAGGATAATACCCAGATATGCAATCCCTTTGGGTGCCCAAAGGAGTCCAGTTGTCACAGCCAGATGTTGTGTGCAGTGACCATTAAGAGGAGCAGTTCGGTTTTGACTTGATTTAGTTTTAGTCCTGAATAACTGGTGAAAGAGTCAAGGAGTGTCAGTAGGGGGTTATAGAAAGCTGAGCATCAGCCAGTGGGAGGAGAAGATCATCTGCATACATAAGAGTTGGATATTCCATGGTCCCTACTTTGATGCCCTTAATGTCTGGGTGCTATCTTATTGCTCCCGCCAATGGTCCAACTGCAAGGACAAACAGGAGCAGTGAGAGGGGCAGCCCTGTTGGGTCCCTCACCCGAGTGGAATTGGGGTGACAGCATGGAGTTAGTGGTGACTCGTGCTGTAGGAAGCTTGTAAATGGCCTGGACTCTAGACTGGAATCTCTCACCTACTCCCAGGTATGCCAGAACCAGGTACAGGTAGTCCCACTTGATGGAATCGAATGCTTTCAAGTCCACTGCAATGGCGCAGCTGGGTTGGGACAGGATGAGCTAAATGCAGAAGATTCATCAGGAGTCTTAAGTGGTCTGAGCTGTGTCGGCCAGGGACAAAGCCCACTGGGAGGGGTGTATGAGGTCCGTAGTACAGGACTCAGCCTAGAAGCAAGAATTTAGTATAGATCTTGCTGTACAGATTTATGAATGAGACTGGGCGGTAGCTTCCAGGGCTGGTAGGGTCTTTTCCTTTTTGAATAACTATAATGGTGGCCTCTGAGGGTTCCTTAAGCTCTACCTCTGAAACATTTCAGTAAGAATGGGAGTGATCACTGGAGCTAGCTCCAGGTAGAAACATGCAGTATATCCATCGCCCCGGTTGATTTTCCCACACGGAGACTCTGAATAGCATAACTTACCTCTCCTGAGAGATTAGAGATTCCAGGGTTTGGGATTGTTGTGTGGTAAGTTTGGGCAATTGGAGACTGTCTAGGAAGGGTTGTGTGTCCGGAGTGGACCTGAATGGGTAGAAGAATAGAGTTTTTCATAAAAGGAGGCCATGATCCCATTAATAGCTTCTGGGGCAGTGGAAATCACCCCATGGGTGTCCTTCAGGCTTGGAATATACCTGCTAGGCCTGTTGTCTCCTGAGTTGATAGACAAGTACCTTTCCCCTTATCTCCTCCTTCCCAAAAGGTGGGTCTGAGTTGCAATAGCCACCCTCGGCCTTTCTATTTAAGAGCTGGTTAATCTCAAATCTTAGGCCGAGAATAGTCCTACCAATAGAGGAGTTGGGAGAGGGAGAGGGCATAGCTTTAAACTCAGCCTCAGCTATAACTAGCTGACATTCTAGTGCTGCCAAATGTTCCCATTCTCTATGCTTTACTGCAGCAAACCCCATAATACCGCCCCTCATGGTGGCCTTAAATGCCTCCTAGGTGTTGCCAGCTGAAGTGTCTGAGGTGGGATTACAGGAGAGGAATAGAGAGGCCTCATTTCACCCAGGGATGAAGTCTGGGTCCTCATGAGAGGGGTCAAGCCTCCAGTTGGGGATGGGGTGGATGAGGGACCCCATTGAATTGGAGTTGGACAGGAGCATGGTCAGAGATAACCCTGGGGAGGATCATGGCATCGATAGTGTTCTTCAAAAGGGTTGAGGACATTAGTCAGTAATCTAGTCTGCTGTGGGAGGAGTTAGGTTCAGAATGGAATGTGTAGTCTCACCCTGGGGTGGAAGAGCCCACGAATCGGTAAGTCCTTGCTCTGTGATAAGTTGGTGTAGTGCCTGCCACTCCTGATGTGAGATTCTTTCCCAGTATCATTTCTATCTAGAGAAGGGATAAGAGTGAGGTTGAAATCACCACCAAGAAGCAGGGGTAGTTAGATGGTAGGAACTCTGTTATGGTCTCAGCCAGGGTATGAAAAACTGGGGTATCCTCGTTAGGGGCATACATTACATAAAAGTGATGGGACCAGAAGGGGTATCATAGGTGGCTACCGCCCATCAACCTTTGGGCTCAAGAGAGATTTAGTAAGGGTCCAGGGTAAGGATTTATGGAGGAGGACAAGTACTCTGTATTTCCTTGTAGAAGCACTAGCGTGTACTTGTTGGTCTATCTAGTCCTTACCATGCATGTGTGGTCCTCGTTGGTTAGTTTGGTCTCCTGTAAAAAGGACACCTTGACTGCATATGTTTCAAATGAGCTAGAACTTTCTTTCTTTTATTGGGAATTTAGCCCCTGACATTTCATGTGTGGAAAATTGTGTCTGTCATTTTTCTTAAGAAAGGGGTGGGGGGTAGGGGAGGTCCATTTGGTGGTTCACAAGAGTAGTAGGGTCCTGACCAGGTTTCAGAAGGGGTACTGAAAGGAGGTCATTAAAGTGGTCCCAATTGGCTCAGGCCTATTTTGTATTCAGGTCTATTGGGGAAAAACTGGTCTACCCAGTTATTAGAATCTTTTACCTTAGGATAATACAATCTGGGCCATACCTACAACGTCCCATGCAGCTGAGTGATCTGAGCAGTATCAACCTATATACACACAGTATAAAACTACTAACCTAAAACAGTAAAAGGTAAATATAAAAATAGTAACACAGCTGAGGGGCACAGGTTGAGTTAGCTGGCTGGTTCACCAGCCAATGGCACGCCCAGTCATCCCTGGAGTGGGATGGATTAGATAGTTGGCATGCAGGAGGGTAAACCTATTCCCCAGCTGCGCCAATCTAAGTATTCAATACAAACCAACACTGGTTGTGGATGGAGCTATAGAAAGGAGACGATCTCATGAGATAGTGGCCACCCAGAGCCAGCCAGTGCATTCAGATCTTTTGTGAGCCTATATGAGCTAAGGGCAGTGTCTAGTGTGAATGTGGTCCACCACTAGGCATTCCTGAAGCTCTGGCAGCCCCTAATCTGGGGTGTGGAGAGGTGTGTAGGAAGAAGCTGAATGACTTCAATCAAGGACTTGGGGGCTAGAGTAGCTAGGGGGAATAGGCCTGAGTCCGTTTATGACCTTAATGGCCCCCATATTGAGAGTTATGGGTGCTGGGCCTTCTGGCCTACATTCTGCCCTAGTCCCAAAAAGGAAAATAATATGGTGTGTGAACAATAGATTGGAGCTGGTGGCGAAGAGGGTGGGGCCAGGGTAGGAGTAACAATAGGCAGTTCCCAACATCAGTTCCCTGCTCATTCATCAACTTTTCCCATCCCTCTTCCCCAGGCAATGCAGCCAAATCAGTAAAACCATTAAGTAATCATTTATTTGTGCCTTTAGGAGGTAGGGTGTCTCATGGGGGGAGCTAAAATATAACCCCACCTGTCTTGGGTTCCCCTTGTTACAGCACAGGGAAGGTGATAGAGGTCCTCCTAAAAGCAAGGAACAGACATAAGGCCTCTGCTCACTCCCCACCCCTGCTCTTTCCCAACAAATCTCCTCCCAATTTACTCCTCTTAGACACAAAACCTTGTAGGCACTTATCTGTAAGTAGCGATGCTAGGTCAGAATGGGAGCACGCCTAGGGTTGTCTTCTTGCCTTCTTGATGATCGGTATCGAATGGCTGGCCTACAGGGACACCCAAGTCCACGGCAAAGTTTCAGATTCCCTCATCTGCAGCGCAACATCTGTGGAGTATGCCCATGATCCCTATATTTCATCAGTCTCTGCTTCATGGGGAGCAGAGGTAGTATCCATCTCGAGAGAGGGTCTTCGCCCCAGTGGGTGACTGAACAGCAAGAGGGAAGAATTGGTCTGTGAGAAGTAGGGCTGATATATTCCCAGTCCTGGGTCTCTCCTCTGATCAGTCATCTCTTCAGTGTCTGTGGATCATCCTGTATCCTGTGGGTGCTCTCTTCTGGTATGTGAAGCCGACGGGGTCTCTTGCGTAGTTTTGGAAGTCTAGGTTCAAGCCTTTGTGTGGGCCTTGTTGGACAACTTTGACTGGTATGGCATGCTGGTCCCATTTCAGTGAGATCTCATGTCCAAGTGCAGGCTATTTAATGCAGCCAGAAGGCCTGGAGTCAGACTGCAGCAGTTATTAGCTCCAGGAGGCCAGATTTTGTTAATATAGTCCATGGCTGCCTAGGGTGTAGAAAACTGGTGCAATGCTCCATTGTAGGTCATTTTAGAACCGTAGGGCATCGCAGAGAGAATGTCAGCTGCAAATCATGGAGCCTCCTACATACCTCTGTGTAGGCCTGTCTTCTGGTGGCTAGCTCCTGGAGTAATCTTGGAATACCATTATGCGATGGCAACGCCAGTCCAGCAGTCCCAGTTCTCTGGCCCTAGCTTGATGGCCTCCTTTTCTGCAAAATTGAGAATCCAGGCCAAGATGTGCCTTGGGCATTCTCTGATGGCTGGCTTGGGTTGAAGGAAGTGGTGAGCAGTCAGTTATGATTCTGGTGGTAGGAGGAAGCCGCAGAAGCTCTGGGAGAGCTTGCTGGAGGAAAGGTAATGTTTTGCCTTCTTCACACCTTTCCAGGAATCCCAGGAGCCGTAAGTTGTTATGATGGCTCCTGTTCTCCAGGTCATCCATCTTATCCTGGAGTGATTTGATCTGGCTGCTTGTTCCCTCATGATCGTGCAGTGTCCCTGCAGGATTTCCTCATGGGACTGCATTTTCTGTTCGGATCGGTCGAGTCTGCATCTAGTTGCTGAACTGTTGCTGCGGTGGTGTTAGATGCCAAAGTCAGTGCATCTATTCTGGTTATAACTGATGCGAACATTTCTAGAACCAAGGACTCCTTGCCCTTAAGAGCTGTGCACCATGCGCCTGTTGTGAGGGCCTCTCCAAGGGCTGAGAAGTGGATTAACTCTGAATTTTGCCCGTGGATTTCTCAAAAATTATTATAGGTAGGCACACTCTTCCAATTGCTGTAGGCTGTAAGGTGTGCTTTAGGCTCTTGGCAAAATGGATTATTTCAGGGTTTTTGGCTCTGGGTCAGCAGCATGAGAGAGCCATCTTGTTTGCCGATTGGTCACTCCCCCAAGAATCCATTTTTATAGAATCAGTGACTGCCTGTTTTATTCAAAAGATAATCTTTACTATTTCTGCTGGCCTCTGTTTGAGGTCCGTCTCTGAAGGACACTCTACCAGTAGCTGTTGTGGTGACTTCCTGACCTTGAGCAGGAGGCAAAGACAGGTTTCCTGTGACCTGGTAAAAATCAGGTAGTGGCAAAGGATAAGAACTCCCGATGGAGGAATTGCCCTGTAAGCAAGGGGACTGAGGGCAGTTTCTGTCACACCCCTTAACATGTGTAAGTACTTGCAAATAAACTATATGCTTTACAGGGCACCACTTCCCAATTACAGTCTATAGCCATTAGTAGCTCTGCAGCCCATTCCCCACTTGGCATAATCAAAATGTTGTTTTGGGGGCATGGCTGCGGAGGGCACAGAGTGGCTTTCAGCACACGGAAGTGGACCGCGGTACAGTAAATTAAATACCCAATTAATGCCTGAATGAAAAACATTCTAAATGGGGCAGCTTAGCTCCTCAGGTCAGGCAAACTCGTTATGAGTTGTCTGACAGTAGATGTCAGTAAGTTCTTTAAGTATGCAATAAGACATAACAGGCTATGGGTTATTATGTGATGAGCACATGCCCAGGTGCATTGTGAGGCATAAGGAATTTAAACTGAGTGTCTTCAACACCTGAATGTGCAGTTGTCACATAACAACCCACATTCTGACATGTCTTATTGCATTTATATAATAAAGAAAACTCAGAAATGTTAAAGAAACAAGCATTTGTCAATGCCGAATGTTGTCGCACTGGCATTGGCAGTGGGAGTAGTTAGCTAGAGATGCATAGTGCTGTGATTTTGTGAATGTGTCTCAAAAGGTGATTTTGCACAGTGAGCACACCATTATGCCACAGCTGCAGAAACACGTTTTGGGCAGGCTGTGAACAATGGCAGCTGGACTGTTGATAAGGAGATGTGCACAAATAGGTTTGCCTCCTAAAAGGCAGACTCAGTTGTCCCAGGCCCTGGACAATAAAGGGGATGCTAGGCAGGGATAAGCAGAGGAAAGGGGTGGTTGTCCTGTGGGGAGGAACTGAGGGCAGCTCATTCAGGAGAGAGACAGGCAGGTGGAATTCAGAGAGGGGCGGGTCTCATGACATCATGCCAGGAGAGGTGAAGGTGATTGGGTAATGAAGAGAGAGGGGGAGCAAGAGGGTTTAAAGGGACGAAGCGAGCACAGAGAGACTCACAATTTGCTTGATGTAAAATTACTAGAAAACCGTGGTTGGCATTAATGAGCTACAGCACATCAGGGCAATGGACTTTACATTTACCCTTTTCCGGTCCCGACCGTGTTGGGAGATGGGACGGCGGGTTGCGCTATTTATGTCAAGGAACCCTCCCCGTGACTAGCCCTGCTCCACTCCCATCCTTGACTCCAGGGCTGAGGCGCTTTATGCTGAAACTAACCCCTGACCCTTTAAAGGGACCCCTTTATTGACTTACTGCATACGTGCTCCCCTAGGGACCAAACGCAGGCCATTGCCTCTCTTACAGAATACCTTACCTCTCTACCTCCTTCCGCTGATCAAATTCTGGTGGGTGACTTAAATGTCAACTGGCTCAGCCCCTCCTCCTCCTCCTCTACCCGAGACTCCTTTCTGCAATAGACCTAACGCAACTAGTTACCCACCCTACCAGGACTAACCCCAAGAGAGGCTCCAGTACCCTGCTTGATGTGGTACTCACCACACCGCCCTAATCGGATCCCCAATGTACAAGTCCTCCCAGACTCTCTCAGCGATCACTCCCCATTCTATTCTACTGGTCAACCTCAGTCCCCAAACCCATAGCACAGTCCACATGCCGCAGCAGCGTCTAATACCTGGTGGACTGATAAAACTTAAGGAACTTCTGTCCCAAATTGACTGGTCTCCTATACAGGCAACTCCTGACATTGACACAGCTCTCTCCTTCTTTACCCAAACTTTAATAATGCCTGTGATATCTTTGCCCCAGTGTTGACCCGCCTGTTTAAAAGGAAGAATGCCCCTGGGTTACCCCAGCTTTGATCCACCAGCTGAAACATAGGGACAACTCTATGGCACCATGCCATTGAGACTGGCCGCCCAATGACAGGCGGTTATATGCTGCCGCCTCAAACAAGTGCACTCGGCCTTCAGAAAGGCCAAGTCTGAGCACTATCGTCCTCACTCACTGCCTCATGGGGAACCCCAGAACCTCTGGGATAACATTAAACAGTTAAATGGGAGTGCACACTTCCACCCACCCAGATCAACATTAATGGTGTGATCTCTCAGACCCAGCCCTCATAGCCAACCACCTCAACACCTCATTCACTGACCTTAGCCTTATCCTCCCTACAAATTTTTTTGACCCTCCTCCCCAGCACCTGCCGTAAATCTTTCTCACCCTTATTTTCTCCTCCGCCGTGTTTCTGCCCAAGAACTTAGGTCGCACCTTGTCACTGCCCTCAAGAGTAATAGTACAGGCAGTGACACCCTGATCCTGTGTAGCCTACGCCTGGTCTTAGACACAGTCCTTACCCCATCACATGCCTCATCAACCACTCTCTTTGCCTGGGGAGGTTCCAACTGCCTGGAAAGTCACCACTGTCACCCCTATCTTTAAAGGTGGTGATAGGACTGTGGCTGGAAACTATTGACCGATCTCCATTCTCTCTCTCTCTCCAAGGCCTTGGAAAAAGTGGTGGCCTCTCAAATCTCTGACTACCTCTCCACCTACAATGTCCTTTGTCCTGAGCAGCATGGCTTACGAGCGGCCACAGTACCAACACAGCCCTCCTAGAGTTCTCCAACTTCTCCACTCCTCCTTAGACACTGGTTCTCTGGCTGGTGCTGTCTTCATTGACCTCTCGAAAGCTTTCGACACTGTCTCCCACCCCTCCTTCTTGATGCCCTTAGTCTCTGGTTTTGCTGCTGGGCCTATCTCCTGGTGCACCAGTTATCTGTCTGACTGCTCACAGGCGTGTAAAATTAATAGGACCTACTCAGACATCTGTCCCATCTTTTCTGGGTTCCCAGGGCTCCATTCTGGGCCCCTTACTATTCTCCTTTACTTAACACTCTTCCACGCCTTGCTTGGGGAACATTCTATTGTACGCTGATGATGCAGTCATCTTTGCCTCAAGTCGTAACCCTACTGCCCTCCAGGACTCGCTGCAGATGTCCTTCACTGAAGCCAGGGCTGGTTCAAGGAACATAGATTGGTGAGAAATCTTAAAAACAAAACCATGTTCTTCACTCATCCCCAAAACAAGTCCTGCAACTTCAAACTCCTCATTCACTCTGGGTCCTCATTCCCACTCGAACAAGTTTGCTCCTATAAATACCTAGGGATCCATTTGACCCTCCTCTCCTTCCATGGACACATCGCTGCCCTAGCCACTGCCACTAATATCCGATTGGGCATCTTACATCGGTATAAACACTGCCTCCCCTGGAGGCTCTTCACTCAGTCACCTCCTCTATCCTGTCCCTAGTGGACTATGGACTGCCGTGTATGGTGCTGCTGATCAGACCGCCCATAAAATTTGCACTACTCTGAATAAGGCCTGCAGGTTAATTACTGGAGCACCTAGGATGACACACACCTGTCTACTGTATGCTAAAGCGCTTGGTACTTGATCTCGAAGAGCACCTCAAATATCTTACCTGTACCCTTACAAAAAAGACCTCCTTGGGCTTTCCCCACCAGGATTGACCACCACCATACACCGCTCTGTCCCACTAGTTCATACTCGGACCTCTGGGAAAACCTCTCTTGTTATCCCTAGAGCTAGGACCTCTCACGGCCAAAGAGCCTTCAGCTTTAGGGCCCCTCCTGGTTCAACACACTGCCCCCTCCATCTCCAAGCTCCAACTATATCGTGCTTCAAAACTTCCTTACGTAACTACCTTATTAACACCCGATGCTGTAACTGCCACTAGTCAAAGCCGTGCTCAATACTTGTGACAAAGCTTATTACTAAGCTGCTAAGGATGACATAACTCAGTATTGTTTGCATCCATCCTACCTGTACCAGCCTGCTTGTATCTATGTCTTAATTTTACTGTTATACTTATGTGTTGTACTGCTATACTGTGTATTTTGGTTTGTCTTACTGTGACAAGGTATCTTTGTAAATGAGCCTATGGCTCAAAGGTTTCAAACTGCTGTTTAAATAAAATAAAATAAATAAAATTTAAGTGGTTTAAATGTCAGGAGATGATGAGCAAGGAGATAATTGGGTAACTTGTTGATCCAGGTGGCATTACAATGGAGGCGTTGGTGAAGTCGGTTGGTTGTGGCTACAGGGGGTAAGTAGAAAAGGAAAGATAAGGAATGCAGGCAAAGGGGGTTTGAATGTTGGTTGCAGCAATGGAGATTTTGAGCAGGGATGCCTGCTATGTAGTATTGGCCACCTGGTCACTAAAGGTACTACTGTAAATGGGGCTGTGACACAGATGGCATTGGTTAAAAAGGTATATGGATAGCCCGACGAGCAAGGGAAGGATGGACCGGTAGTCCTGGTAGGTTCGTTATTTCGCTGCACAGTCACTAAAGTTGGAGTTGTTTAGCACGGATTGGGCTTCGGAGATGAGTTAGAACAGCATCGGATAGGCCAATGCCCGTGAGATGGTGTTGTGGCTCAGATTAGTCCCAGGAGGTTTAGTGGCAGGGGAAATGCTGAGGGGGTGACCGCGCTGTAGGAATGCAGTCAGGGGCCGGTAGCATCACGCTTTGACAACAACCCAGAGAAGGGTGAGTTTGGATTTCACGATGGTAGAGGCCCCAGATAATGCTTGGGGGCAGTGGGTGGTATAGCGAGAGTACCAGTAGCAGCACCATGCTTGCAGCAACCGGGAGAACTTAGATGTGGAAGCAGCAGGGGATCATAGGAACATGCAAGGTTGGGGGCAGGGTGCAGGATGGCTACCCATTGTGGGGAAGGTAACGAGTTGATTCCTTGGCATGATAGGATCGGAGGTAAGGAATGGCAGGGGCTGGTAGGGGGAGACACCAGCGTGAGTGCTGTGGGTTTTGTTGTGGCGATGGTTCGGGTGAAGAACCATGTGGGGCAGGTTGCAGAGGAGGCCAGAGGGGAGTCAGTTTAAAGCAGCCATGGATGAGCGGCAGCTGGAATTACGGGTGGAAGGAAAGCACTGTCCTGCAAGGAGCTGGGTCTGCAAGATAAGAGAAAGCATCAGTGTTTAGGAGTAGTGAACGCAGGGCTAGGGGTTGATTAGAGATCTCCAGCTGCGGTAGAGTGGGGAGAAGAGTTCCCCAGTTCAGATTAGTAACCAGTGAATTGTACAGAAAGCAAACGCGGTCTGCATGGTGCAATTGGTTTCAAGGCCTAGGAGGAAAAAGACATGGGACAGGAATAGCAGGCACGGGGTAAGGGTGACTGGACCCACAATGGGGACAAGTGGCAAAGAGATGGGACAGCAGGTCCATCAGGTGCGGAGGAAAAACAAAAAGCATGGGTGGGGAGGGGCCTCTTCTCACCCAAAGCCTAATGGGTGCAGCAATCGGAGAGGTGACAGCCCTGTGACCCACTGACGGGGGGCAGGTGGGATCCAAATGCTGGGTCTCCAATTTTAACATACTCACAGCTGCTATTTTCGGGAGCTTTAGAGGTGGTGCAAGTGGATCGCCATTTTATAGTTGGTAGACGACTCACGACGTGGCCGCCATCTTAGATCGGAAGACCTAGCACCAGGAGACAGGTAGGGTAATTGCATATGGGGAGCTGCTGGCCAGATGATGAAAATGAAGAATCATTGGAAGAGGGCATGAGACAGTAGTGTCAAGGGGCTTAGGGTGCAAGCCTGATGGGAAAATGCAGCAAGCTCTGTATGGGAGGATATTACTATAGTGCCCATACTGGATGAAAAGAGGCTCGGAGGTACAAGTATAGTGTCTCGAGCAGGGAAACAAGTGGTGGTTGTGCAGCAGGAGAAGAGAGGGTAGGGCTATCGGGTATATGTGTATATATATATATATATATATATATATATAGTATATATATATATATATATATATATAAAAAAAAGCATAAGGACACATGAGGATACAAACAATTAGTCAATGGGCAGCTAGTCCATGGCAGGCGCTTTAGCACACAGCAGGTGCCTTGGGGAGGGCCTGGGGATAGGAAAATGAACAGTAGTGGGTTCTGCTAGCACAGTAGGGGAAGGCATCCAGGGGTGGGTAGGTTGACTAGCCAGGCCCCAATTTAGCAAGCTGTTGGCACATGGGGCCGCCATTTTAACATAGGCACGGGAGCAGTGGGGGTTCATGAGGATGGGCTGGCCCAGAGCAGAGGAACTTTAACAGTTGACAATAAAAATTAAGAATGAATACAGTAATATTATATTAAGAACGGATATAATTGGGAAAGGGAGCCAACATGTGAGAGTGGCACCTGGTTTCAGGACAGAGATTGGTTATTGGTGCTGAGGTGGAGACAGGCAGGTGCCAGGTTATCAGTGGCTAAGGTAAATGATGGGCTACCATATGAGGACAGTACTTCTTGCAGTGGCTAATCCCATTGAGGGTTATCAGCACTGACAGGACCGGGTGGAGGGCAACACATAGTGATGGGGCCCAGCGAGCAGGACAACAAAGGGTATATATAACAGGTCGGCCACCATCAATAAAGAGGATAAAGTGAACTGGAAATTAAGACCGGGGAAGGGAAGGCTCGGTCAGAGAACTATTTGGACTCAGGGAATTATCGGTCAAAAAAAAAAAAAATTAAAATAAATAAAAATACATAAATAATATATATAAATAAGCATAATGCATTTTATTGGGTTTTCATCAGGGAACAGGGCAAGTGTACTTAAAAGAACCCGAGGGAGAGCTGGGGAGAAGAAAAAAAATGTTTGAAGGAGAGTTTGTTGGTCAATAATAACAGTTTCTGCCATTTTTCAGGTCGAGTGGCACAGCATGGGGCCCAGGTCGGGCCATCAATGAAGATGAAGGGCAGAGTCATTAAGGATTGTGAGGGAGGGGACAACAAAGGCATGGAGCAGTGCAGAAGAATGCCAGAATGGGGAGAGCAGAAAGGAGGGCTGAAAAGGGCCTGGAAAGTGGGCAGCACGTGGGCCTCAGGTTGCTGGCAGCCAGGGAGTCAGCAGGTACAGTGCCACCACTGACCATGGTCACAGAACCAGGCCCTGTCATGGGCCTACCACCTCAACCGCCTCGACTCCATAAAGCCACCATAGAGGCACTGGTACCCCCGCCACAGCAACACCCAGACCTCAGTACAGCGGCCAAAAAAAAAAAAAGCTATTAGTTCAGAGCAAGGACCCTCCTTTCTCCACAGGAAGGATATATTTTACACCAGATGGTAGTACTAAATGGTGGAACATTTGTAACCACCTGGTGGGGTTTTCGGGGAAAAGTATAGGGACGTGAAAGACCCGGTCTCTAGTGGGATTCAAACATGGGTGAAGGTAGGCACCCAGGAGTAGGGCAAAACAAATGAGGACAGTAGGGGTGAGGGACAGAGATGGAATCACCGGGGCAGAATAAGGGCTTCAGGTCAAAGGCTACAATGCCAAAAGAAAAGCAAAGAAGAATGCATACATAAAAGGGAGATTGAAGACAGCAGAATAAGAGGAAGACATGTCCTTTACCACAAAGGAGGTATATATATATATATATATATATATATATATATATATCTAGTAGCGAGGTGGCATGATGGTTGATGCCAGGTAGGGGACACAGGTACAAAGGTAATGGAGCAGGCAGTGCATATGCTCCAAGTCCCTAATCTTGGAGGAACTCAACTCCCACTTTGCCACAGCAGGACTAGCTTTTGACTTGTCATCTTATTCTGGTTCCTGGTGTGTCAGCACACCCTTCCCATTCACCTAGCCTAGCACCTAGCCATTTCCAATCTTGAGAGATAACTTACAAAGAAGTCAAGATTCTCTTCTTAATTTGGACACAAAAAGTTCAGGGATGATGGTTTGGAACCGCTTTTTCTAAGGACAGCCTACGCCATCTCACGGCCCCATCTCCATATCTTCAACCCTCCATTACATCTGCTGTGCCGTCCTGTTGGAAATCAGCATGTCCTCCCCTTATTTAAATCTGGTGACCCGTATGATGTAAACAACTATAGACCTATCTCCATCTTACCTATCCTTTCTAAAGTACTTGAAAACTGATCCACTCAGCTTAAATCTCATTTGAAACCTCTCTTATTAACCCAGCGCAATCTGGCTTCCGGGCCAATCATAGCACCATCACTGCTTCAGCGAAGTAACCAATGATTGGATCTCTGCTATAGATGCTAAGAAAGTAACTGGCGCTATTTCTGGACTTAAGCAAAGCTTTTGACACCATTGATCATAAACTATTAGTCAATTGTCTTGCAAAGATGGGTTCCTCATACCACACCACACAGTGGTTCTCTAGCTATTTGACTGGGAGATCCCAAAAGTAAAGGAGGAAGGCTTATTGTCTGCTGCCTTGCCTGTTGTAAGAGGAGTCCTCAAGGATCCATCTTTGGCCCTATCCTGTTTTCCATATATATCAATGACTTAGACGCTAACATAATCTATCCCATCTGCACTTTTTGCAGATGATACTGTGTTGTATACTTCTGGATCATCGCTATCTGAAGTCAAGGAGTGCTCCAAATGGATTTCACATAACTTGAGCATAATCTAATAAAGGCAAAACTTCTGCTTAATGCGAAAAAGACTAAAGCGATGATATTCTCCGCAGTGCTGTTACAGCCCTCCCAATACCCTAGCCCAAGACTTCATTGTCACTACGCTAAATGAGCCCTTGGAAATAGTAACCAAATTTAAATACTTGAGTATCTGGAGCGATAATAAATTATCTTTCAATGACCACGTTGAAGATGTCTCTAGAAGGCTAAAAGCCAGGTTAGGTTTCTACTTCAGAAATAAGCTTCTTTTTCTCTTGAAATTGGAACAAACTTGTCCAGGCCACCTTTCTCCCCTGTTCGACTATGAAGACATAATCTATTCCTCTACCACTGCTCAAACCTAAGTAAACGGGACATCCTCTATCACCGCATTAAGGTTCATTACCAACTCCCCTTACTGTCGTATCTCTGTGACTTAATGTAGCTGTCGGCTGGACATCCCTGACTACTAGACGCCTGCTCCATGCTGGGTTATGGACCCTCAAACTGCTATTGCAGAAATTGCCAAGCTACCTTCATCCCCATTAGTATCTCATATAGTGCTTACTCGTTAAGGAAATCTGACTTTATTATGCTTGATATACCAAGGACGCGGACCTCCTTTGGTAAACATGCTATTGCTTATGCCCTCTCGCTATTTGGAATCAATTGCAATCCATACTGAAACTAACTAGCACAGTTTCAATTAGCTTTTACAAATTGCTAAGTTCAGCCAAAATAAAAGACACCTGTAACTGTCATTAAAATCTCCTCCTCCTAGGGTGCTATTTTCTTATACTTGGGTATGATATAATTGCCTTACTATATTAAATGCTTTTCCTCCCCACCTATTCTTGGCCTCCCAATGAATAAGTTCCAATACTATGCTACCAAATTACTTCTACCCCCCATTATCAGTGTATTCTGTTTGTCCTAGTTCCCATAATGTTTGTATTGCATACATCAGCTTCATTATCAGAATGCAACCTGTAATTCATCCACCTGTGTTAAATCAGTGTTCGCCAGCTGCGCTCCATCATTGTGGAACCTTGTATGTATGTATGTATATTCAGCCTCTATCATTTAATGCGCATCTCATGTTTATATTATTACCTATCTGTATTGTATATTGCTTGTCTATATATATATTGGGACCTCCTTGTGAATGAGCTTGCTCAATGGAGTTTTCCTGCAATAAACTTGAACTTGAACTTGAACATGCTACAAAAGGTAGATGCGGGTGGCACAGGGTATTGATATACAAGGGTACTCCAGGCACAGGGTGACAGCCCATTCCCGATCCAGTCCCTCCCTCAGACGAAGGACAGTGGCACCCTGCAGAGCAGAAAGGGGGGTCAAGAAATTAGTTAGTTCTGGCACCAGCTGGGAAACATCTGCCAGGGACAACACCTTTCAAACTGGGAAGGGAGGTAACCAAGGAGAGAAGGATAAACAGTGTGTAGGGTAGGCGCCAAATCAAGGTACCCAGGACGCCGGAGATGGAGGTGATCTGAAGCAGCAGTTCAGAAAAGAAAACAAAAAATGGGGAGGCAGTCCAGTCTTGGATTGCTCAATATCCAGAGATCCTAGGGGCTGTCGAAACAACCTAGTTAAGGCAACCATCTGGGTTAGCTTCCAGGCACAAGAGCAGGGCACAAACTATGTGGAGGCATGGGGCATAGGGCAGGAGGGCCAGAATGACTTTAGTTACCGGGTCTGTGCCCGAGAGGGCCATCATGAGCTGCCAGTCGAATGAATGAGAGCGGCTCACGACTGGTCAAGAAAATTGTCCAGGGATCAGCAAAGTCTGAGCGGGCGGGAAGTCCTGCAGTAAGGCAGAAAATGCATCAAAATTGCCCCAGTGGTGTTTTCCCATTTGGCTGCAATTAGACACTTCAGCAGTTTGGAGCCCATGCCTTCCAGTCTGTGGGAACTGAATATTGGCAATGTCCCTGGTATAGAGAATTAAGTACAAAGCTGCAGAGGGGTAATAAAATTAAAAAAAGGAAAATGGGATTGCCTAAACACGGAGGCTGGCGAGGTCAATTAATTGCTGGGTGGTTACAAGGAATAAAAAGGTAAAAAAGGGGATTTTAAAGGTGAGCAAAGGCGGGAAGTCACTAGGATGGACATCCTCCAATGGGTGGGGAGCAATGGGTCTCTCGACACAGAGTTAAGTAAAGCAGTTGGACGATGAACAAACAGAAGAGCACAGGTGAAAATGGGGGCTGCACCGAGGGTAAATAATAAGGGCCAGAGGAAGTCCGCAGGCATGGGACAGGGATGTGCTGCCAAGCAAGAAGGGACAGGGACACAGCCACAGGGGCAGTGGAAAAGGACAAGGGGTCTGTGTCCCACAGGAGGGAGGGTGGTGAACCCAGGATCCTCTCCCACCCTTGTCCAACAAGTGCGGGGCGGGAGCAAGCCAGTGGGGAAGAGGCCCCACAGAACATATGGGGAGGTGGGACACGGTTGATTCAGGGATCCCAAGTTCGTGAGGTGACAAAGGATCCTGTACTCCAGGGAAGACCCTATGGTAGCTCTTGTCTCCCCAGTGGAGAAAGCAATGGCAGAGGTTGCCGGAATGGGGGCAAAATAACCCAGAAGAGCTGTTAGTTACTTTAGATGGTGAATGCCGAACAAGTAATAGGGTGTTGAAGAACAGGGTGGAAGAGGAAGTCAGATGTTTGACCGGGGAATGTCTATTATGCAAAGCCGGCAGACAGGAGCCTCAAGGCCTGGGGGGAGGCAGAACTGGATGACACAGACTAAGGCTGCCTGGAAGGGAGCAGGTGGATACACAGAAGCAGGGTGATTGGGCCCCTGCAGCAGGTGAGGTTGGAAACAGGAATGAGGGACACAGGTCTCAGACACAATAGAAACAGAATTGAAAGGCCTTGCCCGGAGTGAAAAAAATAAAATAAAAAATAAAAATAAAAGTGCACCTACCTGGGGAAACCCACCGTCCCATCGCAAGCAGGAGGTGGGCTAGTGGAAAAGGAAGGGTGTAGGTGCGCTGAGAGGATCAGACTGCTGAAGGTGGACAACAGGTCTCGCAGGACTGCCAAGGTGGACGGCAGTGAAGAAAGAAGAAGGAGCACAGAAAAAGGGGAGGGGGATGAGAATGGGGTGGGATAATCTGACTCAGAGGGACGAGAACAACACCAGACAGATGAGTGGTATGTGTGTACTGCATACCCAAAAAGAGAGAAGAAAATTAAGACACTGTTCCCAGATGTAGTCTGGGGGCAAGAAGAGAAACAAGAATGAAAAGGTGGTTTATGAATATTAGGCAGCCCCAGACTTACGTCGGGGCAAGAAGGGAAAACAAGGAGAAAATGTGGTGCATAGAATTTGTGCATAGTAAAGATATGATGAACATAAAGTTGTAAGATATGAGGATGAAATTATTTTGGAAATTGATATTAATAAATTAATTGCCGATCACATCCACACAAATGGTAGTCTGTGTCTTTATTGGGCAGGGCTCTGGGGACAAATGCCAGTGGTGAAAATGTGGCATGAAAATATTGCAGATTGACGAAGTTACAAGGGTGCGTGGAAACTGCGCAATGCACGCTGCAACACAGTCATTGTATGGAGTTTCAGCACCAAATTTTCAACATAGGCATTTTAGGACCTCTGCTCATGAATAGCGTCACCGTCATTTCCTCAAACTGTCCCAAAGCTGATTTTGCACAGCGGCCGTGCAATTCTGTGCGGACGTGCGAAAACACATTTCAGGCAGCTGCAGTGTTCATAAGGAGAGTGCGTAAAAATGCCAATGATGAACAGCTGGAGTGTATTACTAAATTCACAAAGTCATGAGTGTGCGGTAAACTGTGCAACGACGCCTTAAAACACTCATTTTATTGACTTTCGCTCCAAATTTTCAACATAGGCATTTCAGGGCATCTGCTAATGAACAGTGTCACTGTCATCTTCATCATGTGTCTCGAATATGGACTTTCCACTGCGACCACGCTTATTCTGTGCTGGAACTGCGAAACAGATTTTGGTTAGATGTGAAAATGACAGCTGTACTGTTCATTAGGAGGTGCAGAACAATGGCACTGTAGAAAATCTGGAGTGAAAATATTAGAAGTTTGGAACGCACGAAGGCATGCGGTAAAACTGCAACGACGCCTGTAACACAGTCATTTTATGGAGTATTGTCACCAAATTTTCAACACAGGCATTTTAGGACCTCTGCTCATGAACAGTGTCACTGTCATTTTCGTAATGTGTCCCGAACACTGATTTCGGCTTCAGCGAACACGCTTATTCTGGCGCTGAAAGTGCGAAACACATTTCGCAAGGGTGTGAAAATGACAGCTGTACAGTTCACAAGAAGGTGTAGTAAATGCCAAATTTGAGAATCTGGTGAAAATATGCATGTGCTAAGTTACGAGCGTGACGCTGGCGCAGTTGCTATGCACCTTGTAAAACAGTCATTTTATGGAGTATTGTCACCAAATTTTCAATACAGGCATTTTAGGACCTCTGCTCATGAACAGATTGTCATTTTATGTTTGCTTGCATGCATGTGCAAGAAACATAGTGCCATCATCAGAGATTTGAGGTGTGTCACCTCCTCCAATTCAGTCAGTGTGTTGGCAGGCACGGCCCTGTAAGCTAATGCATTCTGGAGCTGTATATGACAAGCTCCAAAATGCAGTGGCATACAGTTCAAAGGGGAGCTACGCTTGAGTGAGCAGCGATAAGATATCGCTGCTCCGCGCAGCTCCCCCACACACACACACAGACGCCACACAGGCGCGCGCCCCCACCCCACCCCCGCATGCACTGAATAGTGCCCAATCCTCCGGCTGTGATGCGCTCCCCGCCTCCCAAAGCCTTCAAAAATGACACGCTGGTGCCCACTAGCGTGGCAAGCAATAATATAATAGCGGGGTGCCCAATCCCCGCGGCTCCTGTCCTCACCCCCTGAAGTACTGCCACGCCAGAGCCCACCCCAGCGTATAACTGCATTTCTACCGACGGGGTGCCTAACCTCGCCGGCTGGATGACCCTCCCAACCGCTCTTGTGCCACGCTGGGAGCCCACCCTAATGTGGCAAACGCCCGTGGCATTCTTTTTTTTTTTTCACTCTGTAAAGAAAAAACGGTCCCACGTAGTCTCCTGGCCCTCCCACAACCCGCACCCACCCACTGTGCACTCCTATTCCCACACCCCTCACCCCCATACTTACCTCCGGACCTCGGCGTGACGATCTTCGGTGGACTGGGAACACTTCTGCACTCTTCAAAGCCGATCGCGAACTGAGGAAATGCCGGTAAGCTGTATAATGGGCTAGATAGGGGGTTTCAACTTGTTGCATATCTCAGGCATTTTTGAATTCTTGCACCTAATTCAACATGGTTTTGGATTCTTCATGAATGATGTCACTGTCGGCAAGTGTTCGGGCGGGGTGATTTCGAGTCACTGTGCGAAATCACCCTTCGGCCTGAATAATGCCATGACAGTGACATCATTCATGAGAAGGGGTCCCAAAACCCATGTTGAAAATATGGTGCCAAAATTCCAAAAATGACTGTTTTACGAGGGCAAGCTTGGCAGTTCCTACGCAGGCTCGTAAGGTCGCTGAATTTTCAATATTTTCACTCCAGATTTTCAACATTGCCATTTTACCACACCTTCTTATGAGTAGTACAGCTGTCATTTTTTACATCTCACCCAAAATGTGTTTCGCTCATGTAGCGCATACAATGGCGCAGTCGGTGTCAAAATCAATGTACGGGACAAATTAAGAAAATCACAGTGACACTGTTCATGAGCAGAGGTCTTAAAATGGCTATGTTGAAAATTTGGTGAAAAATTCCTAAAATGACTGTTTTATGAGCGTGTGTTATGCAGTTCCCACGCGCGCCGTAAGGTCGTAAATTTTCAATATTTTCACTCCAGATTTTCAACATTGCTATTTTACCACACCTTCTTATGAGTAGTATAGCTGTCATTTTTCACATCTCACCCAAAACGTGTTTCTGCCTATGTAGCGCATACAATGGCGCAGTCGGTATAAATCAATGTACGGGACAATTAAGAAAATCACAGTGACACTGTTCATGAGCAGAGGTCTTAAAATGACTATGTTGAAAATTTGGTGAAAAATTTCTAAAATGACTGGTTACGAAGTTGCTGCTACAGTTCCTATGCATGCTCGTAAGTTTGCAAATTTAACATTTTCACTCCAGATTTTCAACATTGCCATTTTATTACACTTCCTTATGAACAGGACAGCTGCCATTTTCATATGCCACTAAATGTGTTTTCTCAGACATGTAGTGCACAATGGTGCTGTTGGTGTGCTAAAGCAATGTTTGGACAGATTAAGAAAATCACAGTTACACTGTTCATGAGCAGAGGTCTTAAAATGGCTATGTTGAAAATTTGGTGACAAACGTCCATAAAATGACTGTGTTACTAGTGAGCATTGTGCAGTTTCACACACCCTCGTTAGTTCATGACTTTGTAATATTTTCAGTCCAGATTTTCAACAGTGGCATTTTTCCACACTTCCTTATAAACAGTACAGCTGTCATTTTCACAACATGGCTGAAGTGTTTTCACACTTTCAGCGCAGAGATGCGTGGTCGCTGTGGGAAATCATTGTTCGCACAGATAAAGAAAATCACAGTGACACTGTTCATGATCGGAGAGACCAAAATGCCTGAGTTGACAATCTGCTGTAAAATCCCAAACCTAATTATATTACGGTGATGTTGCCAGTTTCTTATACTGTGACTTCACCATTTTTTTAAATATTTTACTACAGATTTGCAACATTGCCATTTTTACACCTCCCCATGAACAGTACAGCTGTCATTTTTACATCCTGTTCAGAATGTTTTTGCACCTGTGGTACTAAATGCCGTAGTCACTGTGCATAAGCAGCTGTTAACAAACTGATATTCCCCTGTTCATGAGGTGGGGTCAAAAAAACATGTTGAAAATTTGGAGTGAAAATACCAACGAATGCCTGAGGTATTAGGGTTTCCAACCATAATGCCCAACCCTGTAGAGAATGACAGGCATCAGGGTGTGACTTGGGATTCATGCCTGTGATGCTCATACGCATTCCACACCCTGCAGTTAGTGAGAGGCATCGAGGTATGCCTTGGACTCTTCGCCCCAAACTTCACCCCATTCTCCTATATCACACCCATCTCACCATATTTCCTAATGAAATGGGGTGATAAGGGCCAAAGACCCCAAGGAACACCGTGACACTTGTCAGTGTCTGCAGGGTGGGGTGGTGAAATGGCGGTCATGATGCCTCGACAACCCAAACGCACACCCCAATTCCTGTCACTCTGCAGGGTGGTGGTGGGGTTGGTTTCAGTTCAATACTTCACTGCCATTCCTATTACGCAGCTCTGTAATTTTACACTACCACTGCCAATGCCAGCAAGCAAACATTCGGCATTGACAAATGCTTGTTGTAATGTGTCCCAACACTGATTTCGCGACAGCAACCGCTTATTCTGTCCGAAGTGCGAAAACACATTTCGCCAGGATGGAAAAATGACAGCTGTGCACGTTCACAAGAAGGTGTGGTAAAATGCCAATAGTGAGAATCTGGCATGAAAATAGTGCGAATTGTAGCACCATTTAGCGCAAGCTGAAGAAGTTGCTACGCACACTCGTAAAACAGTCACTTATGGAGTATTGTCACCAAATTTCAACACAGGCATTTTAGGATCTCTGCTCATGAACGGTTCACTGTCATTTTCATAATGTGTCCCGAACACTGATTTTGCACTACAACCGCTTATTATGCGCCCGAAGTGCGAAACACATTTTGGCCAGGATGTGAAAATGACAGCTATACGGTTCACAAGAAGGTGTGTAAAATGCCAATGTTGAGAATCTGGTGTGAAAATATTGCGAATTCGACAACTTACGGGAGTGCGTTGCGCAGTTGCTATGCATGTTCGTTAAACAGTCATGTTTTGGATTTCCCACAAATTTGCAACATAGGGTTTTTGAAAGCCCCCTCATGAACAGTGGCACTGTCATTTTGTTACGTGGTCCCAAAGGTGATTCTGCACAGTGACTGCAAAATCACCTTTCGACTGAATAACGCCTGTGGCAGTGCAAGAATTCATGAGAAAGTCCCAAAACCCCATGTTGAAAATTTGGGGCCAAAATTCACAAAATGCCTTAGATATGCAGCAAAGTTGCAAAACCCCATCTATTACATTATACAGCTTATCGGCATTTACTCAGTTCGCAGTCGGCTTTGAAAGAGTATGAAGCGTGTTCCTAGTCCGCAAAGATCGTCGCCGGACTCGGAGGTAAGTATGGGGTGGGGGTGAGGAGGCAGGGCAAGAGGGTGGGTGCGGGGGGAGGGGGGCACGAGTATCACAAGGGACCGCTTCATTTACAGGTTAAAAACAGAAAAACATTGCGGACAGTTTTTGTTTTGCAGGCATTTGGCACGCTGGGTGGGCTCCCAGCATGCCACCCAACTGGGGGGGTGTCTGTAGCCGATGGTGGATGGGGCCCCTTGTCAGCAAACAACATGGGGGGAATTTATGCCGACGGGATTGGGCACCCCATCGGCACACAAAGAAGTGGGGTACAGAGCCGAGAGGATTGGGCACCCCTTGGCATAAAACAATTAGGGGTGCTTTATAGTGACGGGAGTGGGCTCTCCCGCGGCACATTCACAGGGGCAGGGGCAGCCGAAAGGGGGATTGGGTACCTCAAGCTCTGGCAGTTCCCACAGTGTCCTTATGTACATAATGGCGGTGAGCATGGTAGAAGAAAAGGACTGAAGGCCTGACGAGCTTTGCTCGGATTGCAGCGGACCTTTCCTTAGATGTACTCAACACATTATGAATGCATGGTGTGGTGCCGGCATGCAGGTTGATTGGGGAATGTGGACGCACCTACCGGTGCTGCGTCTCTGCATTTGCCCAACAGCGACCGGGCGCCTCTAAAAGCTGCACTGTCCACAATGTTGGCTGTGCAAGCATGCCAACATAAAAAGTGCCAATATTTAAAAAAACAGATATTTTTTGTTGAGCGTGACTGGTAAAAGTAGTCCATCCCACCCAGACTGCCATAAGCAATAAGATGCGATGGGGCACTGGTCATGCTGGTTTTACCACATGCCTAGGGGTGTAGTAAAGCACAAGGCCACAGGCTGAGTGTCTTCAGCTCCTAGAAGTAAACTAAAACAACAAACCTCTAAATCTTTTGAAAGCCACAAAGAATGTAATAAAATATTGCTAAAAATGTAAAATAGGTAAAATGATCCTCCACAGATGGTTTCCACCTGTCAGTCATCAGTGTTTCTGCACATTAAATACATTATGTGATTGTTTCCATGGAATACAAGAATTCAAAATTCTGCAGTGTTCCAGTTGTAGAATGCCCCTCCTCTTACCACACACACACACACTAGCAACATGGAATACATGAATTTAAAATTCTGCATAATTCCACTGGTATACACATACAGGACATAAAAGCTTCAAGGAGAACCCGAACCTCAGTTTCATCTGTTGCAGAATAAGGATGAGGAAGTTCTCCGCAAACTGGTAAGGGCAGGAGGGGATTTTTCATGGTCATCAAAGAAACACCAAAATTGAATCTCTGGGCACTACCTATTTGTTTTATTTCTTTACATGTGTAGGAGGGTATTATGAGTGTAAAAACATTTAAAGTTTACTTATTGTGTTTAATTTACTGGACTTTTATTTTTAGGGCCTAGCTGAAGCATTTAATATACATGATTAAAGGTGGCAGACATGTTTCTGATATAAATCATGAATGAGAGAAATGGCTCATGATTTTCTGAAGCAAGTTGCCCAAGTTCCAAATCCCACTGCCTAAACTTGTTCAAACCTGTGCAGTTGTGGAGAACTAAGATACAGGTCTCAGAACTTGTTTAGTCTTCCGGGAAGCAGGAAATTCCAATCCATGTTATAACTGTCTTTCCACACATTTAGTAGACAGAATTTTTTCTTAATCATGGAATGCAGGAATTCAAACTTCAGCAGAAGTCTACTGGCAGAATGTTCACCACTTCCCAAACAAACACATGACAGTAGGCCTCATAAAAGCAAGGGATTCAAATTTATCTAGGCAGGGTAAGCAGTAACAATTTGTCTGGTAGACTGGAAAAGAAAGTGTTTCTGCTAGGTCAGGAGGCAGTTCAAAAATGTAAAGTTTGAGTAATACTTTTTTTTTTTTATTGGCATAGTGTGTAAGAAGGGGATTATAAACAGAAAGAACATGTAATTGTTTTTGTTGTTGTTATATTTTGAAGGAAATTCATTTTGGGTCTGGCTGACTTTTTAGTGATTATAGATCGAAGGAGTGCACATGACCAGTCATAGCACTCCTTTCCTGTGTGTGTGAGACACTCTTATTCTGTGAAGGCCTCACGTCAACTCCGTGGTTCACAATACTGCACAGTCAAAATGGCGCAGACAGCACTGCACAAGTCAACACTGTGCCTGGTGAAAACGGACACGGATCTGTGGTGAGTGTAGATTCACTATTACAACACCACACTGCCATTGACCACCACTCCAGTGAAATGTGTACACTTAAATATTTTTTTCTTGTTCGGCAGTATTCCATGGCGCGGTGTTGACTTGTGCAGTGTTGTCCATGCTGTCCCTCCCACACACGGCACTGGGAACTGCGGACTTGACGTGTTACCCTATGAAGAGTGTCTCATGCCCAGATGCCCTGGAAAGAGCACATTCAGGGAAGACTTTTTTTCAAATGTTAATATATTATTGATTGGTCATGATCAATAATATTAATACCAAGTCACGTGATGCAGCCTCGTAGAAGCCCTGAACCCCACTCCCTGCTCTGTTTCTATTTAAGTGCTTCATTTGCAGCTTTCTTATTTATTATCACGCTTCTGGGTCTCATTGACAGTTGACTGAATTCAGCCAGAGTGTACTTACTTGAATTGGTGGTGGCACCTTCAAGCTCCATGGCAGCGATGGATTCAGAATGCGCCAGGCGCCCTCACCACACATCGCCGCAACACAGGACAAAAGTTCAAAGCACCCTAAAGACCAGAGTGCCACTGCTGGCAAATCTCCCACTGCTACCCCAACACCACTGTCTGAGGAGAAGTTCTTAGCTGAGTTCCAGCCCTTAAGTCTGCATTGCAAGATCTCACAAAGGAATTAAAATCTCTGAGGGCTGATCTCGGGAAGCGAAAAGATCACTGATGTAGACACTCACACCTCTTCACTGAAGCACTGGCAGGACAGGATTGAGCCTGACATTGCCTCCCTCCGACATAAACTTTCTAAAGTGGAGGCTAAGCTGGAGGATCTGGAAGGTCAAGCCGGAGGAACAACTTGGTTATATTTGACCTCCAGAGGATGCGGAGGGTGCTACCCAGTGCTCTTTTCACAAACATTGTTGGCCAAGATTGAGGGTCCTTACCCCAACAATTCAGTCTATGTGGTAGAGAGGGCATACAGGTCCCCTGCCTCAAACTGCCAGCAGGCATCTCTCCTCATCCTTCGTCCTGAAGCTGCTTAATTATTTGGACAAGCAGCATGTGTTGAACAAAGTGAGGGAGCTCGAAGATTTTATGGGAAGGCTCCAGGAGCTGTGTTTCCCAAGACCTCCCTGTGGCCACTCAACAGAAAAGGGCAGCATACCACCTGCTGGTAACCAAGTTCATCACAGCTAGAATCTGTTTCAAGGTTACCTATCCTGCTAAACTTTCAGTACTACATCAGGGCTCCTGGCTATCTTATGACTTCTGTGAAGCAAGCATCCCCAGAGCTCAAGAAAATCTTTCCAGACTTATATAATGATCACTGAGCTCTATTTATTGCTCTCAATGGACTGGATCATTGCTTCTTGTGGTTTTGCTCTGGGGTCTCTGCTGGGCTTATAGCCTTGTACTGTTGCGGCTTGGCTGGATTACACTTACCGCTACTCTCATCTTGGTGGTTCTGCAAATGGACTGATGGCTGTTTTTTTGTTCCCTGCAGTATGCTTGCAGCTCAGTGACTTCTATTTTATTTTGAACAGTCTGGTGGTGTACCTCTTGATAACTATTTGAACACTGATTGGGGTTGCCTCCTCCTGATTCCTAGACTGGATTAGCTGTCTGCGACATTCCTAATCATTAAAGAGCAGGTTTGTTGAATTGTTGGTCGTATGTTTTCCTCTTCAAGAATGGCCTCTCATTAATTCCTCATATTCGGACTGACAACTGGGAGTCTCTTTAGATTTTGATGCAAGGACTGTGGCAGCCCTTTACCTGGACTATTGCTGTGTTTAACCGCTTGTTTGTTAATATATTCACAGTTTCTAGTTTACTAGTCCAGCTACTATACTTATGTTATTAAAGTTCGTTTTGGACATATTTACTTACTGGCCAAATATTGGCTTTAGTAGCTGGCCTCCTGCTTTTTGGTAGTTGCCCAGTTCTTTTCTTTTTTTTTATTTAATATTGCAATCTTATTATAGAGGGGTTTGAGTAGGGGTGGGGCATGTGATGATATGTACTGCTCTTGGAGGATGTATGTCATGAGCTGGTTTAAGGGTGGGGAACCCTATCTTTTGGTTGTGGTGTCATACCACTTTATGGTGTTGGTGGTGTGCCGCTCATCTCCTGGTAAGGGTTCAGGGGTTCTTGTAGTTGGGTGGTGTTGTGAGGATGGATGCGTATTTTGTTTGCTGTTTAGTAGTTTACTGAAGTATTCTTTTCTCTAAAGTATGGGGGTGTTGTTACATGGGTGGTTAGATAAGGGGATGTCTCAGTCTGTTTATATTGTCTTTATTGTATGGGTTTGGGGGTTGGGGGTCATTTTATAGGATCCGTCTGTTCCATATTTTCTGGTCTGACCATGTTTATGCGGGGTTGGGGAGGGTGGGGTGGAGTGGAGTGGAATGGAGAGGGTTTTTGGGGTGATATAGTTTGGATTTTGGTGAGGGGTGTGATGGAGGGAGGTGGTGGGGGCACCACCGGATGGATGGGAAGAAAGAATTGCCCCAGGAGTTGGTTACAATTAGAGCAGCCAATCCCTGGTTTGGGCTCACTTTTTGCACCTAATTATGGTTCTTAACCCCTTCCATATCTTTCTCAATGGCTAATTATACATTTTCATTTTGAATATAAGTATTACAGGTGCCCAGTCCCCTACTAAGCAGACTAAGGTTCTCCTCCATTTACAAAGACTACAAGCTGACATAGTGTTCCTGCAAGAGACCCACCTGCTCCCAGCCCAGGTTCTCCTTTTTCAGCAGTCCTGGGTGGGACAGGTGTTTAAAGTCAGCTCGGACTCCTGGAAGAAGGGGTGGCTAATTTAATAGCTCGGAGAGTCCCTCTGTCTCCTTCAGGAACTAATACACCCTCAGGGCTGATACATAATTCTCCATGCCCTACTTGGTCATGTAGAAGTTATATTAGAGCGTGTATGACCCACCACTGAAGACCCTTCCTTTTATTACTCTCTAATGTCCCTTCTGGCTCCTTGGTCCTCCTGTCCCATTATACTGGGGATTGGAATTTGTCCAGTCCAATGACCTTGATCAACTGGCAGGCCCTGGTTAGTGCTCTCCCATAGTCAGTTAGCACTTCAGGAGTTGAAGGACTCTGTGGGTTGGTAGACCCATGAAGAACATTAAACCCTACCACTCAAGACTTTCCTTCTATTCTCCCTCACATCATTCCTTTTCCTGAATAGATTATTTTTTGCTTGGGGCAGAATACCTCCTGGGTCCTTTTATGCCACTACTCCACCAAGGTCATATCTGATCACCCCCGTCCTTCTCCAGCTAAACCTCACCCCTTGCTAGACAGAGATACAGTGTGACCCTGAACAACCAATTACTTAAATCGGGTCCCCTGTTGCAACACCTCCAGTCTTTTATCTCTTCGCTTATGGAGATTAACTTCCTTCTATGCCTACCCTAGATATTTTATGGGAGCCTTGAAAGGGTGCCTTAGAGGGAACTGATCTGGCTGGTGACTACATGGAAGAAACAAAACTTGGCTACCTTATCGCCTTTGTTAACCCAGATACAAGACTTAGAGGGACATCTCAGTCCTCCCTCAATCTAAGTGGGTACACCTAGAAAATCTCCATTTTCAATATAACACTTTGGGGAAAAGCAGAATATCTTCTGCTTCATTAAAAATTAAATACTTTGACCAGGGGAAAGGGCTGGGAAATGCTAGCCTTTGAGTTGCAGCTCTCCAGGCTTCAGATAGGATAGTAACCACTATCGTGCACTGACTCGGATCTCTTCTCACTTACCGTGGGACATTGTTGAAGGCTTTCGATGTTCTACAATGCCTATGAGCCTTTCCCTCTCCTTTTGCCCCACAATTAGATGCTTTTTATAAGATGTTCTCTCCCAATTAACTGATCCGCAAATTGCCACTCTACAAGCCCGCTTCACCTTACCGAGATTTTACAGCCATTAATTCCTCGCCCGACTAAGCCCCGCCCGGATGGCTTTACCTTCAATTTTTATAAATCATGTAAAGACCAACTGGCTCTTATCCTCTTGAACACTTACAATCATATTTTTAAGGTTGGCCTGTCTGATTCCTCTTACCATGTGTGATGATTATGGTCCTTCCTAAACCTGATAGGGACCCCCTGCTGGTCTCCAACTATAGGCCTATATCCCTCATTAGTGTCAATATGGAGATTCTAGCTAAAGTATTGGCCTGTAGGTTGGGGCTTGTTTGGGGGTCCTTCATTAGTAGGGAGCAAGTTGGCTATGTTCAAGGATAACTCTCAGCTGACCACCTTAGGACGCTGGCTTACCTTTTTGGCATCCAGGGATTCCTCTATTCCTGCAGCTTTGGTATCCCTGGATGCCGAAAAAGCTTTTGACTGGGTCTCATGAGACTACTTGTTTACCCCTCCCCAAATATCATATTCCCCAAGTCTTTATTCAATGGATCAGGATACTTTATTCCTCCCCATCGGCCTGGATCCTTTGTAGGGGTTTGGTCTTCACCCTTTGCTCTTTCACCAAGGCACCAGACAGGGCTGTCCACTTTCCCCTTATTTATTTAATCTTTTCCTGGAACCCTTATTCGCAAACTTAACCTTTCCCTCAGGTCTTGGGTATGTCAATAGGTCACACTGCTTATAAACTATCTGTATATGCAGATGATATTTTATTGCATATCTCTTCCCGTGCCACTTCCTGTCTGCTGCTTTACAGATTATCTCCCAGTTTGGCGTATATTTCTAATTATAAATTAAATCTCTCCAAAACTGAGGTCATGCTCTCAACAAGGCCACCTTCAAGGGCTGACATTGCCCATCTCGGTCTAATTTGAAAACCAGATACATTGAAGTATCTAGGGATCTATCTCAGTATCTCTCCTCTAAGATGCAACAATTTAATTTAGACACACTGGTGACTCACCTTAAAGTGGACTTTGATTGCTGATCCCTGCTGCCCTCATGCTCTGGGGCTGCTTGAACATTGTTAAAATGAACATCCTGCCTAGGCTATTGTCCTCCTCCAGATGAATAATTACCCCTTCCCCAGTCATGGTTTAATCAAGTTCATCGCCTCTCTCTTCCTTTCTGTGGTGAGGAAAGCAGCCCTCAGAGCTTTAGTTAGCTGATGCATGCTAAATCTGATGGGGAGCGCCAGTCTCCTAATTTCTTTTATATTATTTGGCCTTGCACTCACTTGGTTTTCTCAATGGTTGAGATCAGTGGGAGGTGACCTATCTCACCTTTAGTTCCATAGCGGGTGGACATTGAGCTTTCCTTTGTTTAGACAATGGTTTGAATATCCAGTCACTTCTTATCTCCTCAGAAAAGCTCCCTTCAGTGTTATGGACCCCCTCCCCCGGATGTTTCCCTTTGGGTTCACTGCAACTCTCTGTTTTTTTAATTTGCCCTTGGTTAGGAACCCCAATTTCATGTTGCTGGACAAATTATCTCTAAAGTTTTAGGCGCGATTTGGGGACACAAACAGTCAGTGATCTTATTTCTAATCAAAAATTGCACTCCTTTCAAGAAGCTCAAGTTCAATATCATTGGCCTGTCACCTTGAGTTTCCGATATTTTCTCAATTATAGACTGAGGATCGTAAATGGGGAATCTAGTTGGCCAAGAGCTCTTTAGGCTTCGTGATGTCGGGCTACAACATCACGGCTTCAAAAAGTTCTGGCACCACCAGCCTCTTCGCTCTCTACTGTCTAAGAACTATTTTTCAAATGTACTCCTATACCATCCAAAACTCACTCATAAATGTTTTAAACCGGTTTGTTTTATTTTTTTTATTTATAAAACTTCAAACTCGGTTTGTATTAGCAATAAGTCACTTCCAGAGTGTGGTATATCATGGATATCATTACTCAGGTGGTTGGACACACCGGCCTGTGGCCTTGTGCCCAACCACCCGAGGCGTGATGATGTCCTATGATATACCACACCCGTCATGCCTTATTGCTTAATTATCACACATGCTCCTCCAGCACTTCAGCAGTGTTCCATGGGTTATCCCATTTGGTCATTTGGTTCTCCTCTTATCCAGCAGGCTCCTACATCTCACTATATTTCATATTACTATCGGGCATTACAAAATTTTCTGGCTACCTCTGAAGGCCCAAGGTTTTATTATTGGGACCAATCCCTCCCATCTACCAGTGCTACCAGGAACTGGACTACCATCTGGAAACATCTTTATAAATGTATTAAATGGACAGGTACTGTTTTCTGCAGTTTAATGTTATTCATAATCTCTACTATACTCCTGTTAAGCTGCATAGAATGGGTCGACTCA
Source organism: Neoceratodus forsteri (assembly GCA_016271365.2). Lineage (NCBI taxonomy): Eukaryota > Metazoa > Chordata > Ceratodontiformes > Ceratodontidae > Neoceratodus > Neoceratodus forsteri. The sequence continues at coordinate 657,929,297 of CM057453.1, forward strand.
CTGATGATCTCTGCTTCAGATGTGGCAAAGAACGGGCACTCTATTTCATATTTTGTGGTCCCATGAGATGGTGGCCCCTTCTGGGACTCAATTCGAACCCAGATAGATCCCCTGTTAGGGCTATCCAAGACCTTTCTCCCTGAAATATGTATTTTGGGGGTTACACCACCACCTTGGTTGGGAACCAAAGGCCACACATGGCCCTGATTTCCGTATGTGCCAATAAGGTCATTCTCTGGCATTGTCTTGACTGAGGTGTACCCCAGTATCTTGAGTGGCATATGGAGATTCTATTCACCCTACAGGCTGAGTGCCTCATTGCCAGCATGGCTGGCCATCTGTCTAAATACAGTCAGGTCTGGGAACTCTACAGGTTCTGTTAACAATCTGAGCACAGTCATTCCTTTTTCATGTTGGCTTTTTTTCTTTTTTGTTATCATATAGGTGCAACATTCCTTTGGCACTTCACGTTTTTTTCTTTCCTGTGAGTTTTCCCAGTGTTCTTCTGGTGCTGGTGCTGGTGCTAGTGGTGGTGGGATATTGTGGGGAGGATGGGGGTATCTTTTTTTTTAAACTGTACACCATCTGGTTTTATTCCTGTATCATTTACCCTTGATAATGTGCTTGAGATCTGAGATTTCTGTAGTGCATTGTTTCTTCTATTGGTGTTTTCAATAAAGTTTATTCAATTTGGAAAAATATAATAATAACGCTGCTGTAAATACTATTGCAGTTAAAATGCAGAATAAAGGTGGCAGCCATGTGTCTAATAGCACTCAGGAGTTGTTTTTTTTTTTACAAAGGTATTGATATCGTAACTGTATTGTGTCCTGATTGTCAGCACTATTTGTAACCAGTGGTGAAAGACTGACACTGCACAGCTTTTGACCAGTCAGGACACAGTAATGTCTCTATCCATTTTATAACAATTCTGGAAAGTTGAAATCACATAAAAATACTGTTCTGTGTTAAATCTCCATTTTGCACCTTAATAATGCAACTAACCCTGAAAGAACAATCTGAAAATCACATGAACCCTTTGTGCTACCCTTCCTAAAAGCTGACAACAACTGCCATAATGTTCTAAAAGGTAAAATATATATAGACAAGAGAAGATACATGACTTGGGTGTGGGAGACAAGTTCACAACATGGTTGGGAAACTGACCGAGTTGCACAATACAGAGGGTTGTAATTAATGGGACGCCCTGGGGTCAGGGTAGTTATTAATGGTGTGCCACGGGATTGATCCTGAATCAGTCCTCTTCAACATCTTCATCTGAGGCATTGGTACAGGGATGCAGGGCAAGCTATGCCTCTTTGCAGATGATACTAAAATCTGTGGCTTAGTAGAAAGTGAAGGGGGGCGATATTGAAAAAGGATCTTGTGGACTGAGAGGTTGTCAAAAGTATGGCAGGTAAAATTTAACACCAAGAACTGCAAGGTAATGCACAATGGGGTAAGAAATCCAAACACTTAGTTCAGAAAGGGAGGTAGTAGTGGAAAGCACATCACAGGAGAGCAGCTTGGGGTAATAGTTTTAGGCAATCTAAAGACAACAGCGCAGTGCAATAGAGTAGTACGACATGTAGCAAATATGATGGTGGGTGTATAGGAGGGGAATCTGCAGCTGTAGAAGAAAGAGGATTCTACCACTGTTCAGATCATTGGTTCACCCCCACCTGGAATACTGTGTGCAGTTTTGGAGCCCATATTTGAAGAAGGACAGGGACAGAGTGGAGGCAGTGCAGAGAAGGGTAACCAAGATGATGTCAGGACAGTTGGGAAGGAATTACATAGAGAGGATTGAAAGATCTAAACATGTGCATGTTGGAGGTGAGAAGGGGAGAGAAGACATGACTAAGACATGCAAACACTCCACAGGGTAAACAAGTTGGATAATGGAATAGTTCAGACTGAGTGGGAAAATAAACACCAGGGTAACTTCATGAAGCTGGTACGGGCAAATTTAAGAGGGATACCATAAAGTATTTTTTCACTGAAGGGTGGTGAAAATGTGGAATAGGCTGCTGAAAGAGGTGATCTGTGTAAAACAGGGGACTCAGATATGACCAGGACAGATATATGGGCTTGGTAAATGTGATATAAAAACAGGAGGGGCAAGTGGAGGGATGAAGGGCCAGTAGAGCTCTTACATTCCACGTCATCTAGAAAGGACTGGAAGACATGATAAACCAAGTGGCCTATTCTGACAGCAAATTCTGTTTCTATGTTCCTTATTATTCTGTGTGTGTGGGTTGAGCAGTGAGGTGAGGTTCTGTTGAGCACATGCATAACATGCCTGTCTGGACTCTGTAAATAAACTTTCTCATGTCCCTCCTGAACCTCTCACCACCTCCAGATTCCATTGATAAACCTTTCTCATGTCCCTCCTGAACCTCTCCCCTGCCAGCTTCCACTGATATCCTTGTGTTCTGGATTTGCTACTCCTGTTGAATAGTTCCTTGCAGTTCACTTTGTTCATTCTTTTCAGGAGCTTGAAAGTCTCTATAATATCAATCCCCCAAATCTGGCCTCGGCAAGTGTATGTTCAGTGCCCTAAGCCAATCACCATAGGATCTGGCTTGCTGGCGCTGAATCATTTTGGTTACCCTATGCTGCACTGTTTCCAGCCTGTCCTTGTCTTTTTCCTAGGTGAGGACTCTAGAACTGGTTCATATTCCAGTGTGGCCTCACCAGGAATCTATAGAGTTGTGGCATCAGCAATCTGGTGATATCACCTTCCAACATGGCTCAATGCCATCTGGAGAATGTTCTAAACTTTAAGGAAGTCATTAAAAGTGAAGAGGGTTAATGGCTATGCAGTCCAAGAAGAGGTGTGTCTCTGTTTCTCGAGAGACCACTAACATCAAGTATGTTATCTGACACTCTACACCACTCTCCAGATGGCTATGAGACACTTCAGAACGTGATGATGTCACCAGTTTGATGATATCATACACTCTTCTGACGTGATGGTGGGACTTACCGGCATAGAGCAGACAAGATGGAGGCAGCAGTTTTGGAAGTCAGCATTGCTCACAATGGCATTTCAAGAATGCTAACAAACCTGGATGCATAGCATTAAAATGGGATAGTATACAGTACCTATGAACCTTGTTTGATTACTTCAGATTGGTGAACTATTTTAATTGTAATATACATGTTTTTTCTTTTCTTCTTCTTTCCATATGTACTTTATCCTCCTCCAAGAAGACTCCTGTCCAGTGGCTTCAGCCCTCCTACCAGAGGGACACTCTCTGGGACCCGCCCGCACCTGTGCCTGCTGACCCCAGAGTTTCCTGTAGGTTGTCCTACATGGCAGGGCCAGGAGGGAGGCAGTGTGCTTCCACCCTCCCCAGAGACCCAATCCAGAAACTGGGGCCAGCCCTCAAGTGTGGCGGCCATCATTGAGTGCCAGCCAGGACTTCTGTGCCCTTTTTCTGCTTTTCTCCTCCTCACCCATGCAAGCATATTGGAAACATGCTACCTAAGCTTATACTGTCTCTTCGCCATCGCCAGAGGGCAATTAGCAATTGGTATGACATGCCACTCTTCCCCGAGAGAGGATAGCAGTCTTCCAGACATTCGATCCTCTCTTCCCGCTACCATTCCTCGTGGCCCAAGCTAATTCTCTGAACCCGGAGTCGCCAGTGTGGCGCGAGGTGTGCTGTCCAGCACCTCAACCCTCAGCACCACCAGGCCGCCTGTAATATAGATTTATATGAAAGTATTATCTGAATACATACTAAATATCACTAACACAATTGTAAATTAGTAGAATGGAAAAGATTTTTATAATTATAGGACCACATCCCTTGAAAAGTTTGCATTGCACAAATGAAACGTTGGGAAGTGTATTACTTGTGGTTGTGAAGCTCTGAAAATGACATGAAATGTAGTTACATTAATGAATTTCCTTACTCTTTCAAATGAAGCTGAAGAGGTTCAGGTAAGAAAGGACAGCCTGCTGAAGGAGGAGAGCTGCTTTTTCCAGTAAGGCCTTCCAGTTCTGAAGTTTCCATTGTGTTGTAAGCACTGAAAGAATGGTTAGCTATGGTGCAGGTGTTTGTTTTATCAATAACATGGAAACACTAAATACTTGTTTTGGTGACAAATGTTTCTCTGCCACCTGCATTGATAAATTTGTGTACAAACTAAAGAAGTACCTTTTTCTGGTTAATTTTATTTTCATTTTCAGCATATTACATAACAAATAACTTATCAAACATGGATTGCACAATAAAACATACAGCTATATTCTCTTGTTAAAAGAAACTATTTAAAATTTCATTGTATCTTTTAACTGCAGCAATATGACTGCTTCAGTTTATCAGAACCATATTAAAAATGTTGGTTTATTTCATTGTTCTATCCTCTTTGTAGACACTTACATAAAAATAAAATGATTATTTTTGTTTGTACAAGGCCACTTACTATATGTATGGTAGATAGAATAAGCATATTATTATTTTGTGTTGTTCCTATTGTGGTGTGTCTCATAGTGTGTGGTCCTGTGATCTCTGCTGCTATTGACATCTTATAGCCATGTGCTCTGTTCTCTGTCGTTGTTGTGTTGTACTGGGTGTAGTGTTAGTGGTGTGTAGCTTTTTCCCATTTTCTGGAGTAGTTCTCATTAAGGGGTTGTCTCATGCTGGCAATGGTTTTTCCATATGTAGGTTATATCTTGATGTGATGGTGGTACTTAATGCCTTCTAATGCCACTCTGACACAGAGGCGTTGCTAGGCTGGACCTCCGGGCTGGGCCCGAATATTTTGTCTGGGGGCCGAGCGTTTTGTCCCATTTAAAAAAAAAAAAAAGCCAGCGCTTGGTGCTTGCTTAGCAATGCAGTTGTGCAGTAGCACACACACCACACAGAATGAAATGCTCGCTGAGCCTCGCTCGCTTCAGCCCGCTCTCATCACCATGGCAACCATCACAGCTCCTAGTTCAGCAGACTGTTTTCTGATTGGTGAGTCTGTGTGGTTGCCCTAGTGACGGTGCATGCTGCATGGCACTGTAATGGATCAAGCCAGACTCAAAGGGGAGCGGGGCGAAGCAGTAGTACTGGGGATCGGATCGGGCCTGAAAATGAAATAATGCCATCCCATGCTTTCTACAGTCAGAGACTCGGTCTGATCTCGCACCGACCATCGCATGCAGCTGCTGCCGCTTGCTTGCAGAGTCAGAACAGATCAGTCGCCGGGTCAGGAAGGGGTCATGGTGGAGGGAGCCGGACAGTAACTCACACTTGGGACACAGGACAGAGGACAACAGTGGTGGTGGGACAAGTTTCCAACAGACAGGGGGACTTTGGAAGTCTAAGACTTAATTTGTTCATTGCCTGCACTTGGGGACTTTGGAGCAGACTGCTCACTGCGGAGAGCCGAGGAGATCGACTGCAGCTGTGCTGGACTCGAGAATGAGTAGAGTGCAGACTAGAGCTTGGGACACGAGAGGGAGACGAGACATCCGGACATGACAGAGAAAAGAATTTGGATGGATGCCTGTGCGAGGTGAGTCAACTGTCTCAGAGAGAGAGTGAGACAGTCATCATTCTTGACATGATAATGGTGGGGTGTGGTGGTGGGCTGGCCATGGCAAAAGTCAAACTGTGTCTACTCTGCAGCACTTATTTGTGGTGGGGCAGGGGCCTTAAGGGGAACGGACTGAGTGAGCCAGCAGCAGTACACTTACTGCACTAGTCTGCACGCAGCTGAGCTGCTGGACTCGCTTCTCTCTCTCTTCTGCTCTGCTTGTTGCATGCTGTCTGGCCCAGCAACGAGCAGCAGCCAGCTGCTGTCACTGACTGTGTCACATGACAGACAGTCACTCTTCTGGACCACCCATGTGCATTGTGGGATACCTATTTTGTAGTTTATGATGCTTGATAAGTCATGTGACAATCAAGTAGCATAAACTACAATGTCTCACAGCAATAGAGCCTTGTGAGTGGCCAGTGAGTATCATGTAGGTGTGGCCTTTTATTCAGTCAGAGACAGAGACAGACGGAGAGAGAGAGAGAGAGAGAGAGGAAAGCAAAAGCACTGCATGTTCAGTCAGTGCACAGTTCATCTCCTCTGTGTTTGTGGAACTTGAGAAAAAAGAGAATAAGACTTCTATATTTTGGCATAAAACAGCCATTTTCTGTATCAGCAGTTGCTACTGCTACCTTTGTAGTTCTTTGGTCTTTTTGCCGCTACTTCTGTAAGGCAAGGAAGGCCTGTTTTCACTCTAGGCCTACTAGGCCAGAAGGTCACAAAGGAACATAACTTTTCTACTCTAGTCTGTTACTTGTGTGAGTGTGACTGAGAACCGAGTCAGCCTCTACAGGCAGTCATCAACTTAAGACAACATAATCTAGGTGCCTGGCTGGAAGGGTAACGGAAAATTTTGTTTAAAAAGTTGTAGTTGCAGTTTAAATCTGATCCACCTCATCAGTGACCCAGAGTACCTGAGGCTGAGATTTGTTTTTGCCAGCACTGGGCTTGTTGTGGTAGGGCTGAGAGGGCAGCAGTATGTGTCGCTGTACTCTACTAATAAAGAAAAAATTGTATTTGCAGTTTAAATCACAGCAGCCTCTGATCCACCTCACCAGTGACCCAGCGTACCTGAGATATTTTTTTTGCAATAGTACCGGGCTTGTGGGAGGGCTAGGGGAGCAGTGTGTGCTGCATCTTTTAAAAAAATTATACTTTCAGTTTGAATCACAGCAGCCTCTGATCCATCTCACCAGTGACCCAGTGTACCTGAGATATTTTTGCCAGTAGTACGGGCTTGTGGGAGGGCTGAGGGCAGCAGTGTGTGTCGCATATTCTGTTAAAAAAATTGTACTTGCAGTTTAAATCACAGCAGCCCTGAGCCACCTCACCAGTGACGAGTGTACCTGAAACATTTTTTGCCAGTAGTACCGGCTTGTGGGAGGCTGAGGGCAGCAGTATGTGTCACCGTACTCTGTTAAAAAAAATTGTAGTTGCAGTTTAAGTCACAGCAGCCTCTGATCCTCCTCACCAGTGACCCAGCGCATCTGAGATATTCTTTTGCCAGTAGTACTGGACTTGTGGGAGGGCTGAGGGCAGGTGTGTCGCTGTACTGTGTTAAAAAATTGTAGTTGCAGTTTAAGTCAAAGCAGCCTCTGATCCACCTCACCAGTGACCCAGCATACCTGAGATATTTTTTGCCAGTAGTACCAGACTTGTGGGAAGGCTGAAGACAGCAGTGTGTGTCACCGTACTGTGTTAAAGAAAAATTCTAATTGCAGTTTAAGTCACAGCAGCCTCTGACCCACCTCAACAGTGACCCAGCGCATCTGGAGATATTTTTTGCCAGTAGTACCGGCTTGTCTGTGTTAAAAAATTGTAGTTGCAGTTTACGCCACAGCAGCCTCTGATCCACCTCATCAGTGACCCAGCATACCTGAGATATTTTTTGCCAGTAGTACTGGGCTTGTGGGAGGTTGAGGGCAGCAGTGTGTGTCATGGTTATCTGTTAAAAAATTGTACTTGCAGTTTAAATCACAGCAGCCTCTGATCCACCTCACCAGTGACCAAGTGTACCTGAAAATTTTTTGCCAGTAGTACTGGGCTTGTGGGGGCTGAGGGCAGCAGTGTGTCTTAGCTGTGTTAAAAAAAATGTAGTTGCAGTTTAAGTCACAGCAGCCTCTGATCCACCTCACCAGTGACCCAGCGCATCTGAGATATTCTTTTCCAGTAGTACCGGACTTGTGGGAGGGCTGAGTGCAGCAGTGTGTCGCTGTATTATGTTAAAGAAAAATTGTAATTGCAGTTTAGTTACAGCAGCCTCTGATCCACCTCACCATTGACCCAGTGTACCTTGAGATATTTTTTTGCCAGTAGTACTGGGTTTGTGGGAGGGCTGAGGGCAGCAGTGTGTGTATCCGACTCTGTTAAAAAATTGTAGTTGCAGTTTAAATCACAGCAGCCTCTGATCCACCTCACTAGTGACCCAGCGTGCCTGAGATATTTTTTGCCAGTAGTACCGGGCTTATCTGTGTTAAAAAATTGTAGTTGCAGTTATGTCACAGCAGCCTCTGATCCACCTCACCAGTGACCCAGCTGCACCTGAGATATTTTTTGCTAGTAGTACCGGCTTGTGGAAGAGCTGAGGCAGCAGTGTGTGTCATACACTGTGTTAAAAAATTGTAGTTGCAGATTAAGTCACAGCAGCCTCTGATCCACCTCACCAGTGACCCAGCGCATCTGAGATATTTCTTGCTAGTAGTACCAGACTTGTGGGAGGGATGAGGACTGCAGGGTGTGTTGCTGTACTTTGTTAAAAAATTGTAGTTGCAGTTTAAGTCACAGCAGCCTCTGATCCACCTCACCAGTGACCCAACGTACCTGAGATATTTTTTTGCCAGTAGTACCGGCTTGTGGGAGGACTGAGGGCAGGTGTATCACCGCACTTTGTTAAAAAAGTTGTAGTTGTAGTTTAAATCACAGCAGCCTGAGTGACTATAAACCTTAGTGTGTCTGTGCCATTGCCATTGTATTGCTGTGAGCCCTGAGGTGGCAGTGTGTGGCTCAGAGTCAGTTGTATTGCAAAGAAGTACTGTATATCAGAACTTGTTGGTTTCCACTGATTCATAAAATGGATATCAGACATTTTTAAGTCCAAAGAAAAGAATACACATGAAGAAGTGTGAGTAATTGCCAATTTAGAAAGTAATGGTGATAATGTTGCACCCCTGAGTCTACTGCATCATGTACCACTGTACATGAGGGGAACGCTGAACTGCACAAGTGACCAGAACAGTCACAGTTATGTTGATGCTGACACTGGCACAGAAGGCATACATAAATGAACAGTGAACTGGTAAATGCTCAAAATATCACAGACTTGGGAACACTTGAGACAGGGCCTGTTCAGAGTAAGTTGCCTTGTTACCCACAGCGCATATTTGAGGGAAAAAGGTCATTCCAGTTTCACTCATTTGAAAATTACTTGGTTAGAATATTCTGTTACTCTGGATGCTGCTTTTGCTATCCTTGTAGATGCTTTGGAATGAAATATGGAACAACTCGCCCTAATAAAGATTCTTTGTTAAGCACAGGATTTGTTAATTGGAAAAGGGCACTTGACTCATTTAGAAAGCATGAAAAGACTTCATATCATGCAAACGCAAAACACCTTATGGGCTGGATTTAAAGACACAAAGAGTACTGGTGATATTGTTCACAAATTACAAGTTGCAAACATCACAGAAGTAAATGACAGGTGATGCTATCTTGAGCGCATCATTGCTGTCACGTTATTTCTGGGTAGGCAAGGACTTTCTTTCAGGGGTCACGATGAAACGCATGGTAGTTTAAATAAAGGAAAATTTCTGGAATGCTTGGATCTATTAAAACAATTTGATCCTTTTCTACAAATGTATAAGGCACCTTCAAATGCTAGTTACATTTCTTCTCAAACTCAAAATGAGGTGATTGTATGTTGCACAGATGACGCTATTTCAAAGATAGTTGCTGAGCTTAACAGCTCAGGAAAGTTTGCTGTTATGGCAGATGAAGCAAGAGACAAACGTAAAGAGCAGCTGGCAGTTTGCGTGAGGTATGTTGTACCTGGAACTGGAAGCATTACAGAGCGCTTTATAGGATTCACAGAACTTAAATCTTTAATGCTGACTCCATTGTGGACTCACTGCTACAATGTCTCCAAGACAGTGGAATTACAGGTGCAAAAATGTGGCACAGACATATGATGGTGCCTCTGTTATGAGTGGGGCAGTAGGGGAGTTCAAGCTAAATTCCACCAGCATCATCCAGAGGCTGTGTATGTGCACTGCTATGCACATGAGCTGAATCTTGTACTTTGCCATACATGCAAATGTATTACTGAAGCAAGAGAAGTTTTCTGCACTATGGAAACTGTGTATGAGTTTTTAGCACTTCCGTGTTCATCATCATGAGTTTGTCAATATAGAGTGTCAGTTAGGCTTGAGTCCATCAGAGTTGGTCCAGTTGTCAGATACCACTGGTCTTGCCAGATCAGATCAATCAAGGCCTTGATGAACTGCTATGTAGCTGTACTTCAGTGCCTTGCTACTATTCACACTCCTAAAGCCATTGGATTGTTAGCATCCTTGCAAAAGTCAACCACAATTTACTGCCTGGTCATCTTTCATTCTCTTCTAAAGGTAACAGAAGGCATCCACAAAGTTTTACAAAGGGAAGATCTAGATCTATCCAATGCAGTATATTTTGTTGACTCAGTTCATCACACTCTTGAAGAGATGCAAAGTGAGGACAGTAGCAATGAACTGTTTAAGGAAGCTGTGGATTTCTGTAACAAGAATAATGTGGAAATACGTGACACAAACAGAAGAAAAAACAGAAACAGATGGATGATTTTATTTTTGAGGCATCAGTGGAAGTGCAGGACCAAATTTCTTCTCAAGTGGACTTTCAAAACAAGCTTTATTATCCATGCCTTGACAGAATGTCTGTTGAACTAAAGCAAAGATTTTCTAGTGTTGCAGTCGAGATAATAAATGGCATCTGTGCATGCAACCCATCGCCTCCAACATTCTTTGCTCTGAATCTCTGGCACCTCTAGCTCATCACTATGGATTGAACTGCAAAAGGAGGAATTGTTTGTTGCAAAACATTACCTGAAATGAAAATGGAAGAAAAATAAATTAATACAAATGAAGTTTATAAGCTACTAGACCCTCTTATGTTTCCAAAACTCAAGCAGTTGGTCCAGGCAGCACTCACTATTCCAGTGACAAGCTGTAGCTGTGAGCGCACCTTTAGTGCACTGTGAAGGGTACATACATGGCTCAGAGGCACCATGACTCAAAACAGATTACATGGTCTTGTCATTCTAGCAATTGAAAAGGAAGTGTGTTCTGTGTTATCATCAGATCAGGTAATTACACAATTTGCAAAGAAAAGCAACAGACGTCATCAGTTGTTATTACCAGAGAAAGAGAGAGCGGAGAGAGAGCACAGCATGGAGAACAACAGAATGCACAAAAATAAAAATGATTAGGCAGTATTATTTAATGTTCTTTGTTGTTATTGTGTATTTCACTGCTGTATTTTTGAATGTAGACTTTCCAGTCTGAGTCTGAGCAGAAAATTAAAATAAAATATTTTATTAAAGGGCCCATGTGATGTGAGTATCAAATTAATGTCATGCGCCAACTTCACATGCCTGTGCTTCACATTTTCCAATTTTGGTTAGCACCGTGGTTAGGTGACATAGTTAGGATACAGTGTTGCTGCATATAGACATTAAAGAGCAGCTGACACCTTTCCTTTGGGAACACTTTGAAAACTTTAAAAGCATTTTAAATTTGGACACCATTCACATTGCATTTTGTTATCTATCTTCTATAGATTTTCTCTACATTATTTATTACTGATTGCCTCTGTAACTTGTTCCTTACTTGAATTGCATATGCTCTGTTGTGACATTGCCTTCTATTGCCTTGGGAATAACAGTGATGTGACAAGCACAGTATTATGACATCAAGTTGGGAAGAAACAATAGGAGCCGATGAACACTCAGAGAGCAGTGCCAGCAGATATCCTGTTTCTGTTTCCATGCATATATGACCTCAATTATAACCAATAAGGATAAGAAATACAGAACAAATAAGTAATATATAGCTGCTTTGTACAAATATTTTTTAAGTTATTCTCAAGGTGTCAGTGGTTCTTTACTTTTTAATTCCATTTTCTAGTACTTCCTAAGTTCCTTAGTGCATCAAGTATCATATTTTACTCAGCCAGATCATGGACCTGTGCTGTGTGACTGTGTGGAAAATAATTTCATAAGGGTCACATTCAGCTCAGGGAGGAGGCCACAGTGGCCCAGCCCTCCTCCATGCCCAGTATATTCTTAAATATCAGTAGATTTAGCCCATATCTACTGATATTTACAAAATATGCTATTGATTCTATAACTTTTAATCCACAACATGTAGTTTTTGCTCTCAGTGACAAGCCAACCAAAAAAAAGACACAAAATAATGGAAAAGGAATGGGGAAAAACAAAGCTGAAGTAGCAGAAATGTGTTATTTTGCAAGAGAGAGCACCAAAAGTTCTATAGCTTCTAGGGGGCTAAGGCTGACTGAATAATACTTTGTTTGGGGCCCAGGCCCCAATGTTTACTCATGCTGGCAACACCTCTGCTCTGACGTCCTCTTGTTGCCCTGAAACTTCTACAGTAGAACAATAAGCTGCAGAAACCTAGTTATTGTATGTTAGGTTAGAGCACATGAATTTCCTGTATTTTAGCTAGTACTAGCTTTCCAAGCAGTATATTGCATCTGCATAGCCAGCACTGCACACTGTCTGTGTCTGCTTATGTTAATTCTTGGGGAATGCAGTATACTTATAAGGTCTCTCCGGTGGATGTAAAGCATATAATTCTGTAAGCTCAGATTCTTTTGTCATACTTACAGTCTCACAACCTTGGCTGAGTTTTAATTCATTTATTTTTAAACTTGTGCTTGTCTTTATTATCTGTCCAGCTGCAGCAATGTCCTCTCAACCCAGTCTATGTGTACTTATATGGTACTACACTCTACTGTTTAGTGTATGTTGTTATGTGAAAATGGATATAATAAAATATTATTGAAAAAAGCTGCAGGAACCATAGGCCTAGGGGCTGATGCTTAAAACATTTACAGGTCTCACATTTTCCCACAGCTTACACTACAGTATTTTGCCACAGGCAATTTTAAAACCACTTGTATATTTCTAGTTGTGGAACAATTTTGTGTCCAGCTGTCTGGGCTGCACCACCAGTTTATGTTCAAAAAGGGTGGGCAGGATGCACCATAGTCTATCTTTGGTGATGTTTAAGAATAATATTTTTAAACATGTAAGCCTCACCTTTATATTAATCAATGGGTAGCAAGTCTTCCTTGTTTGTGGTAATTCTAAAAATTGACTGAACCAGTAAAGAAAACTATTGGCAAAAGCAGCATGTGGGATCAAAGTTATAATAATGAACTATAACAAGGATCAGTATAATAGTTGCATCTAAAGCATGGGACTGACTGTTCCGTAATTTCAGTTTAATTATTAACCTGCTACCCAGATTTGATAGGGTGTCTTCAGGCCATGGATGTGGCTTAGAAACAGAGAATTTCTTGGCTGTGGATTGACATTTATAAAACACATTGCTGGCACTGTCAGAATGCTTTTATTACTCAGAAGAACATTGCCAATGAAGGCTCTCCTTTCTCCAGATGCAGGTGCTTGCTGTACTGATCTGTGTACGTGTGATGTGCACCAACATGGAATTTCTGTTACACGCTTTATGTGGGCTTGCACTTGCCATTGTCTGAAGACTTTAGTCTGTGAAGAATGTGGCAATGTGGATACTGACAAGTGTGAGTCATTGGTACGTGAGTTTTGAGCTGAGGGATGTGCAATGGTTTCAGGTGGGTCCTTGCACTGACAGAGCTTCTGTTTCTGATGGATAAGGCTCTCAGTGGTCTGGATCCTGCTGCATTACTCTGTGTGTTTCAGTTTGGGCCTTGCAATGACAGAGCTGCTGTTACTGACGGATCAGGATCTCCATGGTCTGGGTCCTGCTGCCTAACTCTCTATGTTTCAGGTTGGGCCTGCACTGACTGTGCTGTTGTTACTGATGGATCTGGCTCTCCGTGGTCTGGGTCTGCTGCCTAAATCTGTATGTTTCAGGCTGGGCCTTGCGCTGACTGTGCTGCTACTACTGATGGATAAGGCTCTCTGTGGTCTGGGTCCTGCTGCTAACTCTATGTTTCAGGTTGGGCCTTGCACTGACTGTGCTGCTGTTAGTGATGGATCAGGCTGTCAGTGGTCTGGATCCTGTTGCATTACTCTTATGTTTCAGGTTGGGCCTTGCACTGACTGTGCTGCTGTTACTGATGGATCAGGATCTCCATGGTCTGGGTCCTGCTGCCTAACTCTCTATGTTTCAGGTTGGGCCTTGCACTGACAGTGCTGCTATTACTGATGGATAAGGCTCTCAGTGGTCTGGATCCTGCTGTATTGCTCTGTATGTTTCAGGTTGTTCCTTGCATTGCCAGAGCTGCTATTACTGATGGATAAGGCTCTCCGTGGTCTGGGTCCTGCTGCCTAACTCTCTATGTTTCAGGTTGGGCCTTGCACTGACTGTGCTGCTGTTACTGATGGATAAGGCTCTCTGTGATCTGGGTCCTGCTGCCTAACTCTCTATGTTTCAGGTTGGGCCTTGCACTGACTGTGCTGCTGTTACTGATGGATAAGGCTCTCCATGGTCTGGGTCCTGCTGCATTACTCTGTATGTTTCAGGTTGGTCCTTGCATTGACAGTGCTGCTATTACTGATGGATAAGGCTCTCTGTGGTCTGGGTCCTGTTGCCTAACTCTCTATGTTTCAGGTTGGGCCTTGTGCTGACAGAGCTGCTATTACTGATGGATAAGGCTCTCCGTGGTCTGGGTCCTGCTGCCTAACTCTTTATGTTTCAGGTTGGGCCTTGTGCTGACAGTGCTGCTGTTACTGATGGATAAAGCCATCAGTGGTTTTGGTCCTGCTGCCCAAAGCTGCATGTTTCAGGTAGGGCCTTGCATTACAGGGTGAAGTGGTGGCACATCACAATTAGGGTATGCAGGCCGCCTTTGCCCCCACCCCTTCCTCTGGTGGAAAACTGCAGAATTTGTACACAACATGGGCCCAGAAAATGTCAGATGCTTGGAGTCTGGAGATTTTGGCATTAGGCTACACAATAGAGTTTACAACCATTCACCAAAGGGACATTTTCTGCAGTCCCCATACCAAAGAATCCAGTGAAGAGACAAGCAGCTGCTCAAACATTAGACTACCTCAAACAGATCACGATTGTTCCCGTGCTCCAAATCCAACAAAGTCAGGATTCTACTCAATTTATTTTGTGGTTCCCAAGAAGTCAGGAAGTTTCAGACCTATTCTGGACCTGAAACACCTAAACAAGTTTATTCACCACATGTCCTTTAAGAGGGAGTCCTTATGGTCAATCATCCAGGCTGTCCAACAGGGATTATTTAGCACCCATAGATCTGAGGGATACATATCTCCACATTCCTATTTGGCAGTCTCATCAGTTCTTCAAGCTCTCAGTCCTGGGAAACACTTCCATTACAGGGTGCTCCTTGGTCCTGGCAACAGCCCCGGAGTGTTCTCAAAGGTGCTCATAGTTGATAACACAACTTCAGCAGGAGGGACATCATGTCTACCTTTACTTGGATGACTTGCTCATTTGAGCACCTTCTGCCACATTGGCAAAGGAATCAATGACCAGGACCCTGGAAGATTTGCAGTTCCACGGTTGGATAGTCAATCGGGAAAAACTCTCTCAACCTATCTCTGACTCTGGAGCAGTTGGGACTGGCGTTCAGGATGGACAAGGAAGGTCTTCCCCTCAGCAGCTAGGAAGGAGACTTTGATATGAGAGGTTCAGTGGCGGAGGAGTCAATCGCCAGCTTCAGCTCACATGACAGCAACAATTGAACTAATCATGTGGGCTTGCTTACACATGCAACCCCTTCAGACTGAGTTGCTAGCAGTCTGGGACCCAACCTCAGAGGAGTATCAGGCATGATTTCGATTCCTACCCTTCAACAATTGCTGAATTGGTGGGTGAGTTTAGAGAATGTAAGCAAGGGGTCCCACTTGAAGTCCCCCAGAGCTGATCATGACAACTGGTGCCAGCTTGTTGGCTGGGGTGCAGTTCTGGACCACCTTTTCATTCAGGGGTCTTCATCTGCGCAGGAATGGCACCTGCACATCAACGTCCCTGGAGATTAGGCTGTACGCATATTCCTTCATTTTCGCAAGTTAGTACAGTCAAGAACCATGAAGATTAGATCAGACAATGCTGTCTCGTGGCATACATAAACAATTAAGGATGCACAAAGAGCAGAGAGATGCTAAGAGAGGCAACTGATCTTCTACTGTGGGCAGAGGAGAACCTCCTCTCTCTGTTGGCAGTTCTCTTGGTGGGGAGTTGAACATTCAGGTCAATGGCAAAGCCACGAGAATGTCCACCTAAGAGCATGGATGCTCAGCCCTGAGGTGTTCAACCTTTGTGCAGAAGGTTTGGTCATCCACAGATCAACCTGTTTGCCTCCAGCCAGAATGCTCAAGTGCAGCAGTTCTGCAGCTGATACCAGTGTCCATAGGCAGACACAGTGGGCGCTCTGTCACAGACTTGAAATTTCTACAGAGCATATGCCTTCCTCCTCTGCCACTTCTCCCCAAGGTCATATGCAAAATAAGACACTCAAGAGGAAACTTTCTGATAGCTCCATAATGCCCAGAAGGCTGTGGTTCTCTTCCTAGTGAATCTAGCGCAGCACCCTCTGTTTCATCTCCCAGTTCAGGGTACCATCTCTCCCAAGGTCCCATTCTGCATCCAAACCCAGAGGCTACACAGCTTGCATCCTGGCTCCTGAGAGGAGGAGATTCCAGAAGCAGGGTTCTACCAGAAAGGTAGTGGATACCTCGATGGCTGCCAGAAAGAACCCTGTCTGCAGCTGTGCTCATGTATGGGCCACCTGTTTGGCCTGCACTAGAGAAAATATCTAGCCTTCCAAAGAAGCAGTTTTGCAGACTTTAATTTTTGCAGGTGGGAGTTGACAAAGGTTTGGCCTTGAGCACCTTGAGATGTCAGGTGTCGGTACTTGAGCCTCCTTGGCTTGTCCTAGGGACTAACCAATAGGTTATCTGATTCTTACGAGCTATCAGCAGAAGATGACCCCTGTTCCAATCCCCATCCCTCCATGGGATCTGAATCTGGTTTTGAATGCTCCTTGTAAAAACCTTTGAACCTCTTTTTGTCAGTACTGCTAGACATTCTGTCCCACAAGGTGTGTTTTTAGCTGCTATGTGTTCAGCCAGGAGGATTGGCAAGCTCAAGGCCTCGTCTCCAAAGAACCTTACCTTGCTATTCATAAGGACAAGGTGGTTCTGAGAATGGTTCTGTCTTTCATTCGAAGGTTCCTACATCCTTTCATGTGAATCAGGAAATCTGTCTTCCATCCTTCTGTCCACAGCCAACTCATCCAAGAGAGAAAGAGTTGTATGTTAGATTTATGAGGGCAGTTAGGACATATACAAACAGATGAACCGTTTCAATGCCAGCAGCTACAGGCCTTACGGTCTAGCTAGTCTGCTCAAGTGTGAGCAAACCAGCCAATTAAACTGCAGCTGTCCCCTACCCTTACTCCCTTCTGCTGTACTTCCTCCTACTTCCTTCTCACCCCCAAGGCCACCATCAGTTTGGACCCTCCCTTTCAGCCTGTTCCACCCCTCTTAAACCTGCTCACCGACCTCAATGATATCATCTCTTCTGGCACGATTCCACCCTGTAGCCACCCTTTCCATGAAATAGTGCCTCTCATTTCTCCTGAATCTTCCTCCTTCCAGTTTCAGACTATGTCTCCTGGTTTCCTCCGACCATTTAATCAAAACATGCCCTTAGTGCTAAACCTGCCCATGCCCTTTAGGTACTTGAAGGTCTCAACCATATCACCTCTCTCCCATCTATCCTCCAGGGAATACATATTGAGCTCCTTCAGTCTCTCCTCATATGGTTTATCCCCAATCCAATGATAATTTTATTGCCCTACACTTTACCCCTCCAGTAGCTTGATGTCCCTTTTCAAATAGGAGTGCCAGTACTGCACACAGTACTCCAAATGTGGACTCACCAGGGATCTGTATGGGGTAGATGACATCCTCTCCTAGAGGTGATTCCCTGCTGTGCACCCCAGCATTCTATTTGCCTTTGCTGCTGCCCTCCTGCACTGGGCTAATGTTTAATTTCCTGTTACTAGTACTCCCAGATCCTTCTCCTCCATTGAGTAGATAACTGCACTCCACCCAACCAGTAACTGTTCCCGGATTCCTGGCCCCAAGTGCATGACTTTATACTTCTTGGTGTTGAACCCTAGTTGCCATGTGTTAGACCAGCTCTCAAGACTTTCTAAATCCTGTTGATTACTTTACTGCCTCCCCCCCCACACACACACACACACACACACACACACTTCTGCACAGATCTTGTGTCATCTGGGAAGAGGCTGATCTTACTTTTATCTCGCCTGATATGTTAGCAATGAAAATGTTAAACAGTACCAGACCTAGCACCAAGCCCTGTAGGACACCACTTCTCACAATTCTGGGCTCTGATAGCTCACTCCCATGACTACCCTCTGCTGCCTATCCTGTAACCTACTTTTAACCCACCTAACCAGTTTCCTCCCTGCCACCAGGTTACACAGCTTTTTTTCAGCATTCCATGAGGTACTGAGTCAAAGGCCTTGCTGAAATCCAGGTAAAGGACATCCACCGCCTGGCCTTTACTCAGTGCCTGCATCACCTAATCAAAGAAGCCAATCAGGTTTGCCTGACAGGATCTGCCTGAGACAAACCCATGCTGCCTGCCATCCTGGAGACCATTCTCCTCAAAATTTCACTAACCTTTCCTTGAGGATAGTCTCCATTCACTTCCTTACAATGGCGGTAAGGGTCACTGATCTGTAGTTCCTGATTCATCCCTGGGCCCACTCTTATGGAGGGCCACCACATGCACAACTTCCAGTCCCTGGGCATGCATCCAGTGCCCAGGGAGGTGTTGAAGTCCACTAGTGGACCTGCCAGGACTTCTGCCAACTCTGAGGACTCTTGGATGCACTCCATCTGGCCCTGGCACCTTATCCACCCTCAGGGAATTAAGGCCCTCCAACATCCTGCCTACTGGGATTACACATCCATAACCTCCTCCCCCAACACCCACCTCACCCTTCCCTTAGGCATGGGCCCTTTTCTCCCTGGTAAACACTAAACAGAAGTACTCATTGAGTACTTCTGCCTGCTCCACCCCTTTTCTCACAGTGGTGCTAGGTCTGGTACTGTTTAATATTTCATTGCTAACACAGAGGCACTGGCAGGAGCAGGAAAATCCCAGCCCTCCCTACAAAGCAGGGTACTAAATGAGAAAGACCGAGGTAAAATGGTCAGTGGGGATGCTGCAACAGAAGGTAAAGCCATTAAAAATGGAGAGCAATGAGTACCAATGTCCGTAGTCTGGGTAACAAGCTTCCTGAATTAGTGGCCTTGATGGAGGAGGAACATCTGGATATCGTGGCAGTCACAGAAACATGGTACACACAAAACCATGACTGGGATTAAACATACCAGGATACTATCTACAGGAGGGACAGGGAGGGTAAAAGAGGAGGAGGAGTAGCTTTTACATAAGGGAAGGAATAAAAGCAACAGAACAAATGGGTAAACAGGAGGAGAAGAAGCACTGTGGGTAAATTTGGAGACAGGCAATGGCACCACAATCCGCACAGGGGTTGTATACAGACCCTCTTCTCAGGGGGAGGAAATGGACAAGGAAATGATAGAAAGTATACTTAGTATGGCAGAAAAGGGAGATATTGATGATGGTGATCTGAATATGCCAGATGTTAACTGGAGTGCAGTTGCAGCTGCCACTTCAAGAGTGGAGTTATTCTAGATGCCCTACAGGGGCATGCCTTAGACAACTAGTATTGAACCCACTTGAGAGGGAGCAATATTAAACTTGCTTCTCCAAATGGAGATGGAGAGGATCACAGATGTAAGTGGTAGCCATCTGGGAACTAGCGACCATCGAACAGTATGGTTCACAATAAACACAGCAATAGAGTCAAGCCATACAAAGACAAAAGTACTGAACTTTAGGAGGGCTGACTTTGCCAAAATGGGTGGCACTTAAGGAATGCACTAGCAAAATGGGCAGGAAGGAGGGGTGGAAGAACAATGGAATAATAAAAACTGCCATCACAGAGGTAACGAGCCTTTGTGTGAAGCAAATAAACAAAATAAAACGATGTAAGAAACCACTATGGTTCTCAAAGGAAGTGGCAGTGAAGGTTCAAGAGAAAAGAAAGCATTCAGGAAGTACAAGGAATCGCAGAAGGAGCAGGACAAAGAACTGTATCAGTTAAAGCAAAAGGAGGCTGGGAAGGCAGTCAGAACAGCAAAAGCCCAAACCGAGGAAAAGACAGCCAACTCCAGTTAAGAAGGGGATAAAACCTTTATAGGTACATCAGGGAGAAGGAAGACCAAGGAGGGATAGTGAGGCTTAATAAAGAGGAGGGAGGGTGGCAGAGGAGACTGTGAAAGGCAGAGATACTAAACAAATATTTTTGCTCAGTATTTACAAATGAAGAGGGGAGGTGCATAAAACAAACAATAGAAACACTCTGGATACAGAAGTTGATACCAGCCCATTTACAGAAGAAAGGGTTCTGAAAGAACCTTAAAACTGAAGGTGGACAAAGCAATGGGGCCTGATGGATTCATCCCAGAATTCTAAAGAACTAAGGGTAGAACTAGTGACACCACTGACTACCCTTTTAACAAATCATGGGAGGATGGGTGGTACCCAAGGACTGGAGGAGGGCAGATGTGATTCCCTTCACAAAAGTGGGAGCAAGGCAGAAGCAGGAAACTACAGACCTGTTAGTTTAACCTCAGTGATAGGAAATTGATGGAATCACTCTGAAGGAAAGAATTGTTGAGTATCTAGAGGCCAGAGGGCACAGGACCCAAGGCAGCATGGATTCACAGCGGGAAGGTCATGCCAGACGAATCTGATAGATTTCTTTGACTGGGTGACCAAAGTAGTAGATCAGGAGGGCTGTGACATGGCCTACCTAGACTTTAGCAAGGCATTTGACACAGTCCCACACAAAGATTAATATACAAGTTAGCCAGCCTGGGAGTGGGTCCCAAGATGACAGCCTGGGTAAAGAATTGGCTGGAGAATAGGACACAGAGAGTAATAGTAAATGGAGTCCACTCAGAAGAAAGGAAGGTTACTGGGGTACCGAGGGTTCAGTATTAGGATCGTCCTCTTCAATGTCTTTTATGTTTACATTGCAGAAGGACTGGAAGGAAAGTATGTCTCTTTGCAGATGACACAAAGATCTGCAACAGAGTTGATGCACAGGGTGGGGTGGAAAGGATGAGAAGGGACTTGGCAAGGTTAGAGGAATGGTCAAATGTATGGCAGCTTAGATTCAATGCTAAGAAGTGCAAGGTAATGCACCCGGAAACAAAACCCAGGGAAGAGGTACACAATGGGGGTGAGATACTAACAACAACAAAATGGAAAGGGACCTGGGGGTAGTCATATCAGATGACCTAAAGGTGGGCAAGTAATGTGAGAGGGCAGCAAGAGGGCTGGGGGATACTGGGATGCATAGGAGAGGCATCACCAGTAGAAAACAGGAAGTTATTATCCCTCTGTACAGACAGCTGGTGAGACCCCATCTGGAGTACTGTGTGCAGTTCTGGAGACCCAATCTCCGCAAAGACATAGACAGGATGGAAGCTGTCCAGAGGAGGGCAACTAAAATGGTGCAGGGTCTGCACCGGAAGACATATGAAGACAGATGAAAGGAGCTTAATATGTATAGCCTCTAGGAAAGGAGGGAGAGGGGGACATGATAGAAACGCTCAGTACCTCAAGGGAATCAACAAAGTCCAAGAGGGTAGAATCTTTCAAAAAGAGGTGCAAGAACAAGAGGTCACAATTTGAAGATAGAGGGGGGCGGCTCAGAGGTAATTTAAGGAAGTATTTTCTCACAGAGAGGGTTGTGGATGCATGGAGCAGCCTTCCGGAGGAAGGTTGTGGAGTCAAAATCAGTGGTGGAATTCAAGCCATGGGACAGTCATAAGGCAATTCTAGGGTGGGGTAAGAAGAAGTAGGCTGCTGGTTAACTAGGATCTGCAGCTTATCCAGTAGGTAGGAAATGGGCAGACTGGGTGGGCCAAGCGGTCCTTATCTGCCGTCAAATTCTGTGTTTCTAAGTTTCTATGTTTCTGGCCATCTTCCACCCTTCTTGAGCCTAACAATCTCATCCTCACTCTTCCTCTTCTCCCTTATATACCTGAAGAAATAATTATCCCTCTCTAATTCCCTGTGCTAGCCTCAGCTCTCTTGATGCCTTGGCTGCCCTCACTGTTCTACTCACCTCCCTGGATTTCCTCACGTATTCCTCCCTGTCCTCTTCTCACCTGGATCTTTTAAAGTCCCTAAAGGCAGCCCTTTTCCTCACCCTTCCACAACCCTCTGTTCATCCAGCTTGGCTTTTGATCCTGGCATTTTTTTTGTCTCTTTGCACATGTGCTAGTGGCCTCAGCCAGTCCCAGCTTGATAATTACCCATTTTCACACAATATCCATGTGTGGGAGGATGTTACCTAGGTGCCCTTTCAGTATATTTCCCATTCTGCCAAAGTCTGCCCTTTTGATGTCTAGAACCTTAGTCTTTGTTGTGACTACCTCCTTTCCTAGATTGAGGAGAGACACACTGTGTGGTGGTTGCTTCCCAAGAGGGTCTCCACCCCAACGCCTTGGACTTGTTCACCATCCATCAGCACCAGGTCCAGAATGTTCCCTTCCTAATTGGCTCTTTCACCTTCTGTGCCAGGAAGTCATCCCAGGCATCTACGAGGTTCTGCTCCCAGCACACAAGGTAGCTGAGACATTACAACTATCCTTGGCAGGCTGAAGTCTCCAACCACCAGAGTGCTACCTTTTCACTAAGCTACCTTATTTGCTTCCCCAGCTCCCTATCAATCTCCTCCTTTTGTGAGTGGAGCTCTGGAGTTGCACCCATAAGGCTTCCACACCTGGCATTTTCCCTCCTCTCTATTACACATTATCCCTTCCCTAACACAGATAGTCACTCCCCTTTCCCTTTTTCTCTGTCCTCCAGTATAGCTTGAACCTGGTATAACTAGGTCCCATTCCTAGTATTGGGTGGCTCATGTCTCAGTGATGGTGGCTATTTCCACCTCCCTTTCCACCATCTTTGCCTGAAATTCTACTGACTTGTTACCCAGGCTCCAAGCATTCAGTGAGACCACCTCTATTGTGAACCTATCCACTCAGTACCTTTCCCTTCCTCTGTTCCTCCCTTTTCATATTCAGCTCCTGCCTAACTATGGGGAGGCCCAAAGAACCCCTTGCCTGGTGGCTGCCCACCCTTCACCCCTTACCTAGTTTACATTGTAATTAGCTTGTATGTATCTCCCTGCCTTCTGTTTTAGGACCCTCTGAGCCTACTATGCTAAGGTACAACCTATCCAGCGATACAGGTCCTTGTATTCCCACTTCTCACCCCACTCCCCACCAGTCTGTATCCCATGGACACACACCATTCCTTCAACCATTTGTTGAAACCGTGATTCTTTGCTTCCTGCCTGTATACTAACTCTTGGTACTGAGAGAATTTCAGAGAAAGTCACTGACCTTCCTCTTTACTGCATAGTCTTCCCACTTTCTTGAAACTTTCCTGCAACTCTTCAACCCTTCTCCCTCTGGGTCATTTGTGCCTAGTGTAACACAATGTGCGTTTTTCCCTTGATATACTGCCCTTACCTATACCGCTATGATGCCTGGTACACTCCACCCATATGCGACTTTTCCTGGCGCCCTGCCTCCCCATCTTACACCCTTGAGTATTGAATCCCAGAATGATGACCTCCCTTCTGCCTTTGTTCTTTTCACCCTCCTGATGCTTACACTTTCCTCTGCCCCCAACCCGATCCCCCACATTTCCATTCCTATTGACTCCTGTGCCTCACTTGAACCTTGCTGTCTCTAACCTTTGCCCCCACTCCTCTCTAATACTCCTGCCTGGTCTATCTGGTTCCTCACCTTACCATTCCTCATCAGCTCTTCCTCCCCTTACCTGTATTTGCTACCCCTCCTCAACCATACCCCCATGCCAATGGGTCCCATGCCCCACCCAACCCTGCTTTTGCCCTTCCTTATGCCCTCTCCCTGTACTTTTCTTGCCTGGGCTGGCTGCAGCACCCCTTCCATTCTCTCCTGCCCCACCCCTTCCTTCTGTAACTGCTGCTCTGCCTCCACCTCTCTCACCTCCCTGCCTCTGCTTCGCTCTGATCTACTGATCTTGTCTCCTCCTCTCCACTGCCGCCCTACCCTTCCCACTACCTCCTCCTGCAACTCCTCCTCCTGATTCTCCAGGCTAGTCAAAACTGAGAACCTGTTCCTATACTAATTCTCTATTTTCTAAGCAACCCCTGCTGCCCTCCCTATGCCTTCCATCCCAGCTCTGCCCATGTTCCCATCTTCCCAATACCTGACCACCTTCTAGTTGGCTATCCCTATTCTCAGTTGCTCCTGAGTGGCTGCTCCATTTGTGCTCACTCTCTGTTTACCCTGTTGTTCACCTGTTGCGACTTCTAAGAAAGCCTAACCCAGGTCATCTGGCATCTGGTGTCTCCAATCCTCCCCTTCTACTCAGTTCCCTTCAGCCTTACAAGCCCTCTCTAAGTTTCCCCAGCTGCCTACACACCATACAAAACCACTGTCCTTTATGCAACCCCAAGAATATGGCTGCCCACAACCATTACAAGCTCACCACCCTCCCAATTCCTCCTGCTTTGCTGCCTCAAACACCTCCCATCCCCATGGCCTCCCCATGCCTGCTTTCTCTGCCCCAAATCCTAGGACCCTTCATCCTCCCTGTTCTCCTTCCAAGAATTAGTCCTGCTCTGAACAACCCTTCCACTATCACAACAGCGCTCCCTTTAAATAGCTAGCACCCTGACTCTTCTATCCCTCCCTAGCGTGGCCTGCAGCCTGCTGTCCTCCCTGCAGATGCCCTGCAGATGCCAACTAGACACCACACTGCTATGCGGCACTCACACATCAGGGTCATTCATGCAAGGGGTCGCTTGTCCCTCTAGGATAAATATAGAGGCTGCAGCTGCCCCATTGGGCTAACTGCACCACGAGGCCTCCGCATCCTCCTCCATATGTTAGATGAACTGCAGAGTTCAGAAAATTGGATAGGTTGTTTGCTCTTTTGGAACAGCCAAAAAGGACAAAAGCCTCCAAGGCCACCCTGGCAAAGTGGTTGAGAGTGTGCATTGCCAAAGCTTGCCTGTGGTAAAGAAGAGGACTCTGGATCTCATCATGGCTCATTTCACTAGAGCTATGGTGACCTCTGGGTGGAGAAAGGTGAAGCATCTGTCTTAGAAATGTGCAAGGCAGCAACATGGTCCTTCAGTAATAGTAGTAGTAGTAGTAAAATCTTTATTTTTAGTTAGGTAGAATGACTTTACACCATTAGGATAAAGTCCTATTTTCAAGGTGCTCCTGAAAGCTATAAACTTCAAATATACAAATACTTAGTCAAAGTACATCATATCACATATATTCAATTAATTTAATCTTACATAAAACACAATTACATTAACATGTACAAGATTAACATGTAGACATTTAGCAGTAACTGTGCAAAAAATAAGCAAAGACTTAATCGGAACATCTACATCTGGTTGTGCGTTCTTGTTTTAGGCAGTATTAAACTGATTTTGTTGTCACATAGATTTTTGGTTTGGATACTCAAATCATTCCATGCTTTTGTGGATAAGAATAGGAATTCCATCTCTTCACTCTTGTTCTTGGAGTCCTAATACAATAATCCCTCAGCTGGCCATTTTCCTGAGATTGTGTGAGTGAGTAATTCTTTCCATTTTATCTATTAAATACTTAGGTTTTCTAGTAACCATGGTATTTCATTTGCTAACTAGAGATCTTTTAAACTTATTTTCTATTGTAAGTCAATTTAGTTCTGCAAACATGTCACAATGGTGGGTCCATCTATCAGCAAGGAAAACAAACTGCTAATTTATTATACATGACTTCAATTTTTTTATCTGTAGTGATAGAATGTCCATAAATATGTATCTGTAGTTGATAATCGGGCCCAACATTTGATTAACCAACAACTGCCTCATAGTTCAATACATACAGTGTTTAATCTGTCTTAAAGCCCCAACCTACAGCTAATGATGTTGACTAATGTATCTATATGATAGTTAAATTTCAAACCAGTCAACCCAGATACCTAAGTACTTGTATTCACTAATTTGTTGTAATGGATTTTATGATTTTGGTTTTATTTCCAGTGCTGGAGGAGAAAATTTATTTTTATAGTAACTCATAAACAACATTGATTTGGATTTTCTGCCATTCAGGATTAGGTTTGAATTTTAAACCAACTCTGGATGGCCAGAAAATCCTTTGAGACCTTCATTAATTTTGACTACATCTGTTCCCATGGTTACATGTGATAACGGTGAAAGCCTAAAGGCGATCACTGTTATCAAGAAGTCAAGAGTGCCAAAATTTATTTCGGTACTCTTGACAACCCAGCTTAGCAAAATGGTGCTGGGGATTTCGTTTTTAATGATTCATGTGGAGGGCTGTGCTCCTGCACCTCCACTTAAGGATTCTCAGCTCCAGGGTGGTGCATGTTGTGGGTGAAACATAAAAAAAAGATTTGGGCCAGGTGCAACAAAATGCACCAGTGCCCAGACCGAACCCAGTGCCCTGCTGACCAATGCCACCAACCCACCCACCATGCCACAGGGTCAGCTCGGCAACCACCATGGCACCACCCCCTCACATTCCCTCCCTGCCCTCATATGCGTGCCCCAGCCTTTTGTCACATTATGGCGACATCCTATCACTGTTCACTGACCCTCTCCATCTGGTCACCTCTACCCTATGGTAGCCCTGAGAGACATGTGCTGGTGATGTCGCTTACTATTGTAGGTGCCCAATCCCCAGCGCCGATATCTCGTGCATACCATTCCATAGAGAGGAGTATCATATCATCTGCATATAATCTAACCACAGATCTCTGTACAATGGTGGGTGCTTGATTGGTATAAATTAAAACAACAGGGGCCCCAAAATTGATCCCTGTGTACCCTCGTTGAACATCAAGTTGGGAGGAAGACACTCCACCCACCATGGTGATCTGTTTCCTCCCATTAGATAAGACCTAAACTAACCACAGGTCTCTTCAGAGACCCATATTTTCCTAAGCCTATACACTAGGTCTGATGATCAACTTTGTCAAGGCCTTTGACAAATCCATGAACACCACACCCACTGATTCTCCACGATCCAAAGATGTTGCTATCAGTAAGATCAGAGAGAGCGGTGCCCATGGAATGCCCTTTTCTGAACCCCGACTGGTGACTGGTCAGCAATCGCACCCTCCAGATACCTATATATTGGCCATGCACCAGTCACTCCAAAATCTTTGAAACCACTGGTAAGAGAGTGATGGGTCTGTAGTTAGATGGGTTAGTTGTTTGCCACCCTTTAAAAACTGGAATAACTTTAGCCTCTTTCCATATAGTTGGAACAACTCCTCTTGCAGATTCCAGTTGAACAGTCTAGTCAGGACTGGGGCAATTATGCTTAATCCATCCAGTTTTATAATTTCCTGGGCTTTATTAACTTTTAATTTCCTAATTATGTCCTTAACTTCCTTACATGTTACACATTTAAATCTAAACTGTGAAACAGCTAAATCTTCATTCAATTCATGGAGAAAATGTTCTTTGATGACTGTGAATTTGTTCTTAATTTTTCTCATTTTCTTTTAGCCCAGTTACATCAGAAAGACTAGTAAAGTATTCATTCAGAATATGTGTTGAAATGTTATTGTTCTGAATAACCCCATCATTTGCAATTTGGATATTAGGACAAGCCTGACTTAGATTTTCCAAAGATTTTAATAAGGTTTAATATTTGCTTGTACCCTCAGTTAGCTGACTTCTGTTTCATCTTTATTTTAAATTAATTTCTCAACTTTTTATATTTTACCCAAGCTTCTGATGACAAAGATTTATTTTCTTTTTCCAAATCCTATTCTTAACTCTCATTTCTTTTTTAACTTCTCTGTAATCCATGGTGTTTTACTTTCTTTGCTGAATCTTAACATAGGGGACTGAAGCTCCAAGCTGACAAAAATAAGTTGTTGAATTCCTGAATTGCCATTTCCAAGGTAGGGAGCAGAACAGTCTTGACCACTTTATGTGCCCCAACTTACATAAGAAACATAGACTTTGATGGCAGATAAGGACCGCTGGCCCCACCTAGTCTGCACATTTCCCTACCTACTGGACAAGCTGCAGATCCTAGTTAACCAACAGCCTATTTCTTCCTACCCCACAAGAATTGCCTTATGTCTGTCCCATGCATTCTTGAATTCTCCCACAGTTTTAGACCCCACAACCTCCTCTGGAAGGCTGTTCCATGCATCCACCACCCTTTCTGTGAAAAATACTTCCTCACATTGCCCCTGAGCCATCCTTCCTCAGTCTTCAAATTGTGTCCCTTGTTCCTGCAAATCTCTTTTTTCTGAAAGATGCTACCCTCTTGGACTTTGTTGATTCCACTGAGATACTTAAAAGTTTCTATCATGTCCCTCCTCTCCTCCTTTCCTCAAGGGTATATATTAAGCTCCTTAGTCTCTCCTCAGATGGCTCTCTTGCAGACCCTGCACCATTTTAATTGCTCCTCCCTGGATTGCCTCCATCCTGTCTATGTCCTTGCAGAGATGGGGTCTCCAGAACAGGATGCAGTACTCAGATGGGGTCTCACCAACTGTCTGTACAGAGGGATAACAACTTCTTGTTTTCTGCAGTTGACTCTCTCCCTATACATCCCAGTATCCCCCAGCCCTCCCTATTGCCTTCCTCACATTGGTTGCTAACCTTAAGGTCATCTGATATGATTAACCCCAGGTCCCTTTCCATTTTTGTTGTTGTTACTACCCCCCATTGTGTACGCTTCTGGGTTTTGTTTCCCAGGTGCATTATTTTGCATTTCTTTGCATTGAATCCAAGCTACCATACTTGACTATTCCTCCGACCTTGCCAAGTCCCTTCTCAACTTATTTAATAACAGTTCTGCTGTATAGTTTTAAAACATCTTCTTCTAATCAATTCAGGGCTTGAAACTGGTTTTAAATTAGCCATTAGGTTTATACTGCAGCTGATGGTATTATGGTCCTCCAGCACTGGCTGTTCAACTCTAGCCTGGTTAACCAATACATTTTGAGACACGAATACCAAATCCAAAATATTTCCCTGGCTATTTAGGAACTCTTCCTGGTGGGGAGTTAATAATCTGTTTAATACCTAAATGACATAGACTCAGATCTAATGCTTGACCCTAGGACAACCCCCAGGCTGAATTAATTCCCTGTCAGGACAAGTTTAAGCCCATTAGTGTGATCCATAATGATTTGGGCAAGTCTTTCAAACACCTGTATTGTAACTTTCGTGGGAATAAATCACTCCTATTACCAGTCTGAGCAGAGAGTCTAACAATTAACAGTCAATTCCCTCAATTTCTCCTTGATATAAGATATCAGTTTGTCCTAGACCCCATTTAGTATACAACAATACTCCCCTCCTTTCCTTTTTTTCCTATCTAGTCTATGCCTAGAAAACCCTTCAAATTCAATTTCTTTGTTTTGCACTGATTCTTTAAGCCAAGTTTCTGTTAGGGCCACACAGTCTGGTTGTTGTGGTTCTACCCAGGCCCTAAGCAAGTTCTGCTTATTTTTTACACTTCTAGCATTATCATGAATTATTTTTAGCTGGATATCTTGTTCAGTGTCTGGATTTACCTCAATATTCCTACACAGAATCAATGCTATTAACAAAGTATTATTTTTATATGCCAGTGAGTATTTATTTTCCTTCTGTATTGTAAATACAGCTCATTCCTGATGTTTTGAAATTAATTCCTTGATTTTACCATTTTTACTGTAACAGAGCCCTGCATAATACTCAAGTGTATTTTGATATGGCCAACTACAAGATTTCTATTTACCTGAGTCATATCTTTCTGTGAGTGCAAAGCCACCATTTTGGCCAAGCAAACTATTAACAAAAACCACCACTACCCTGAAATGACAGAATTAAATATCATATTGAAGTCAATTTAGCCTATATTATCTCTTAAAAGTGTTCATGGAATTCCTGAGTGCAATACTAATATGAGTCTCTAACCACTCAATTAAAATTATTACTACTCAGTAAACCCTAACTTATGGAGCTCTAGGCCCTACTGAGTTATAATTAAAATTTTGTTACCAGTAGTCAATATAGCAAACATGATTTAATTTGGTCTAATGCCTTTATGTCCCTAGAGTTCTTTCAGTCTGTTGTACCAGATTTAAATACCATGCACAATGGTTCTTTAATAGAACTTGCTGTTATCCCTTAGATACTTGTACCCATTTCTGCAGTTCCTGAGTGCTATCATAATCAATGAATTTCTGTACTAGAGCTTTACTTTTCCTTTCTTTACCCACATTACACTATTCTTTTAACACAAACTTTATCATTATTATAAAAGTTTCTAAGTTAGGGAGCTGCAGGAGTGGCAAACTCAATCAGTTTTTCTCCATGCTCATGCCCGCGCTTATGCTTGCAGGCACCATGCACTATTTAACAGGGCAAGCCCCTCCATCCATGCAGCTGTATGGCCACTGGCCCACTTCTGAGCCCCTCTCCAGCCAAACCCCAGTACAAATCTGTGTGGGGTTGGGAATCCTGGCCTCAGCGCCATCCCTACCTAGCAAGATAGTCCACCTAAAAGGCTAGCTGAGCTTCTCCCCAAGAATTTCAAAACTGCTGCCGGTGAATCTAGGCAGCAGTCAGTGTCCCTGACAGTGGCAAATGATAAAGTAAGACTTCTTTGTATGGGCAGCTGAGCTTCTCCTGTACCGCACCAGAATCACTTCTTGTGCAGGCAGGGCTTCTCCCACACTGGCAGCCAGGAGCTCTTCTTGTACAGGCAGCAGAGCTTCTCCTGTACTGGTGAGCAGGATCTCTTCCTGTACAGGCAGCAGAGCTTCTTCTGTACCAGCAACCAAAGGCACTTCTTGTATGGGCAGAGGAGCTTCTCCTTATCGGCAGCCAAAAAGCCAGTGAACATCACCATGGCAAACAGATAGCAATATGCCAGGGACAAGGAAATACAGAGCGGGTAGCTGAACTTGCTGCAGATGGAGTTGCAGTAGTAAAGCTTGAATAAAGCTTTGGGGCACCACAGCTATTTAACAGGGCAAGCCCCTCCTCCACACAGGTGTATGGCCACTGGCCCGCCTCTGAGCCCCTCTCCTGCCAAAACCCCAGTACAAATCTGTGTGGGAGTTGAGAATCATGACCTGTGCACCATCCCTTCACTCAGTAAGACAGCCCACCTAAGCAGGTAGCTGAGCTTCTCCACAAATTTCAAAACTGCTTCTGGTGAATTCAGGCAGCAGTCAATGTCCCCTCTCAGTGGCAAATAATAAGCAAGGCTTCTATGTATGGGCAGCTGAACTTCTCCCAAAAGGCTTCTTTGTACATGTAGCTTGAGCTTCTCCTGTACCATCACCAGAATCACTTCTATGTGGGCAACAGGACTTCTCCCACACTGGCAGCCAGGCGCCTGCTTGTATGGGCAGCAGAGATTCTCCCATACTCTCCTGTATGGGTAGCGGAGCTTCTCCCATATCGGCAACCAAAGGCACTTCTTGTATGGGCAGCGGAGTTTCTCCTGTACCAGCAGCCAAACAGCCAGTGAACATCTCCATGGCAAACAGATAGCAATATGCCAGGGACAGGGAAATACAGAGCGGTAGCTGAGCTTCCCCAGATGGAATTTTGTGGTAATTTGTAATGTGGTCATTCACACATTCAACAAGCACTACAGATTGATGCTTAAAACTCTACCAATGCGGCCTTTGGTTGCAGAGTTTTGCAGGCTGTGGTTAGCAGGTAAATTCTTTTCCTTTTCTTTTTGCAGTTTGCATATGGGACAATATTCTCCCCACCTGGTTGAAGAATGGGTGTTGCTTATTAGAATCCATATGTACTGATTACCTATTGACAATGTGGAGCACTACAAAAAGAAGAAATTTCTTCATACTTACTGTAATTCTTTCTGTTAGCTCCAACATTGCCAGTGGGTCCCTCCTGGGAGCATGGTTCCTGATGGAGAATATTGTCTGGTATGCCAGAATTGGGATGTCCATTGTGTTCTGAGGAAGTTTTGAGGGATGTCTGGTTGGACATCTTTCTATGATTTACCTGCTGACGATTATAGAAAAAGAGAGGAGTTCCACATTTCAATAATGGTTACTTAGCATAGATTAACAAGTTTCAAGTTTTCTGAACAATACTAGATTTACTAGGTTTAGTTGAAAAAGAAGGCCGAGGCCCATCTACATTTCCCCACACTATGTGGGCATAGATTTACTCAAAGTGAGTCCCCAATAACCAGTTATCAAGTCCCTTTTAAATGTTTCTATATTACCAGAATCCACCAGCTCCTGGGAAAGTTTGTTCCAAAGGTGGGGCACTCTTACTGTAAAAAGTTATATCTAAGATTGGTTCTTGCCTTAGGCACAAAAGTTGCTTATTATGACATCCAGGAACACCATCCTTGGTGTCGGAATAATCCACATTTATCCATGAGATATAAATTATTATGTAATTTATACATTAAAAGTAAATCCTCTAATTCTCCTATTATGTAAAGAGTGTAGTCCTGTAGCAGCTAGTCTCGATTTTTTCAAATTTGGATAACCAACTCTTAGTAGAAATTTGCATATCATTAATATAAATATTGAACAAAACTGGGCCCAAAACTGAGCCCTGTGGAACCCACTAGTAACTGCACCTAAATCAGAAGAGCAGTTATTTAAAACAACTTTTGAGATCTATTGGTAAGCCATGCATTTACCCAATTAACTAGTTGGTACGAGAGGCCCAAAGATTCCATTTTTTAATTAGGTTACCATGTGGGACTTTGTCAAAGGCCTTAGTGTAACCAGTAAAATAACATCTAACTGTTGTTTGTTGTCAAGGCCCTGACTAATGTTATTGTAAAAAGATAGCAAATTCAAGTACAAGAATGACCGGTTCTAAATCCAAACTGTGAGGAATCATTGATGTTGAGTTCTGTCATTTCCTTTCAAGAAATTATTTTATCATCTTTTCCATAATTTTACAGACAATTGATGAAAAGCTAATGGGGTGATAATTCTGAACATTAGACTTGCTACACTTTTTATGGATTGGGGTAACAGATGCTGTTAACCAATCAGCGGGATCTCTGTTTTACAAAGGGATTTATTAAATATTATTTCTAATGGGATTGCTAATACCTTGGCAGTTTCAATAAGGAATCTAGCACTGATATGATCAGGTCTGGGGCTTGTGCTTTCTTCAAGGACTTGAGAAATGGGATGATAGCTGAGGCAATTGAATTATCATTGTCAAACCAATATTCAATTCTAAATTCAGAAAAGACATAGAGAATTGTCTAGATAATAGGATTACAGAAATTCCTCCTAGTAGTCACATGGAATCTCATAACCAAGAACAAATAAACTCTGAAACTACTATAAATCAGTTTCAAACAAATGAAGCTAATAGTTCATCACCCAACCAATTGTTTATATTGGGTGACTCTTGGTCAAGTTTCTAGACTTACAAATCTGTAATCCTGACAAAGAGAACAGAATAATGTCTACTTTTAGAGGTGCAAAATAGAGACATCACCCCAATGCTAGAGGACATTTTACCCAAATCTCATAACGAAATGTCATAAATCATGCAGGAGCAAATAATATATTTAGAGATCCAATATATAGAATTGTGGATCAGAATCTCGATCAAGGGCAGTAGTGGTGAACAACTCTTCTCGAATATTGTCTGGAAGCCCAGTGATCAGCTGGCAGTAGTGGTTTACTTTCTTCCCGAGCCCCTTCAGGAATTAGCGGTAAATTTGTCGGATGCAAAGTTCCTCCGCCGATAGCCTTGCTGGCTAGTGTCCCCACCCCACCCACTCACTTTAAGCCCCACCACTCTGCCCCCAGCAGCCGGCAGGCAGCATCCCACCCGCCTGCTGCCCGCTGTTCTGTTGACTGACGCCGTAGGAAGCTTCTATTGTGCAGAGCAAGACCCAATGGTGTGTATTACATTGACAAGACAGTCCAGTTTGTGAATGAATGAATGTATTCATTCACAAATCTGGACTGTCAGACAGGGCTGCACGCCCATTGGCTCTTGCTCTGCACCAATGGGTGTGCAGCCCTACTGGGCAGTCAGTCGGCGGGTGGCGGGTGGCAGGCGGGTGGATGCTGCCACCGCCGCCGGGGAGCGGGTGGGGCTTCGTGGGTGGGTGGGGACACCAGTCACCAGGGCTATGTTCGGGGTTGTTCAACTTACATCCCACGATCGGATTTGCCACTGGACCACCAGGATGAATTCGGGAGGAGGGGGTTTATTAAACCACTCACTGCCCGGCTTTTGATCCACTGGACCACCAGGGATGTGTTCAGGAGTGGGGGGTTTTTACACCACTACTGCCTGCGATCGATTTACGGTCCACTGGACCACCAGGATACGCTCATGGGGGAGATACATTGCTGCCCGCGATCGGGCTGATGGGGAATTACACTATGCCCACAATCGGGCCAGTGGGGGTGGTGGGGATTCTTACACTGTTTTGCCCGCGATCAGGCTGCAGAGGCATCAGTCCCTGATGGCTGCTGCCTGGGCAGGGTGCAAATCCTCGGATCGGAGCACCTGCATGCTAATGGCATGCAATGGGGCTATAATCAGATGCAAATGGCACCCCTTGCACCTTGCATGAATTATGGCCCCTTTGCATGTCTTTTGAATATCGGGATTTTGTGCATGGCGCAATGGTACTTGCGCCACCGCAGTTGAATGCTCCACTCTGACAACTTGCGGTGGCTAGTTCCACAGCGCCATGCACAGTGGTTGTGGTCGGGAGGTGATTCAAAGGAGTTGCCCAAGGGCTAACCTCCTTTGAATATCGCTTCTGGACACTCCCCAGTGCAACTATTTTGTGCAGCGCAAGGCTTGCGCCACAAAAATAGCGCAGTTTGAATATCCAGCCCATAGTGTTTTTTATACTCTAAATAGACTAAGCTATTTTCCTTATATTGACCAGATTTAAGTTTTTAAAAAGTTTTTCTTTATATTAATTTGTAATCTAATGGATTTGTTCATCCATTTATTTATTTTATTTATTTTATTTAAACAGCAGTTTGAAAACCTTTGGAGCCATAGGCTCATTTACAAAGGTACCTTGTCACAGTAAGACAAACCAAAATACACAGTATAGCAGTACAACACATAGGTATAACAGTAAATTAAGACATAGAGACAAACAAGCTGGTACAGGTAGGATGGATGCAAACAATACCAGAGTTATAGTTGTCCTTAGCAGCTTAGTAATAAGCTTTTGTCATAAGTATTGAGTACTGGCTTTAACTAGCGGCAGTTACAGTTTAGAAATCCTACCCTTTTGTTGTATTTACTTTTAGTGGGTACATATTTATCTTCAAGTGAATAGATTAAGTTTTTAATGAGATCCATGCCTCATTGGGTGAAAGTCCCTGGAGGACCTTTTCCCATTGTATGCTACTTATTTTATCAATGATAGGTTTAAAATTAGTGCTATCATAGTTATTATATGTTGACCTATTTTTAAACTATAATGCTCTCCCATTAGGTCAAACAAGATTGAGTAGTGGTCGTTATTCCCTAATGGGTCCAGAATTTATATGTTAGAGAGTTTATGACTTATGTTAGTGATAAGGAGATCCAAAATATTAGTTCCTCTGGTGGGGTAGAGATGAGTTGTGATAGACTGTTGTCTATTAGAATTGATAAAAAGTCAGACTCGTGTTTGTTTGTGCTTGATTTAGTATGTCAGTCTCCTGTGGCATATTAAAATTCTCCATTATTATTACATCCTTATGATCGGAAAAGTGGGCAATAGCGTTTAATAAAGAATTTTTGTATGAGAGATCAGATGTTGGGGTTGTAACAGTTACCAGTTATTATTTGAGGAAGTCCTTCAACTGAACAGCTACCCAGATACTTTCTGTATTACAAACCAGTAATTCATACAAGGAAATATCTTCTAATGTAAAGGCATACTCCACCACCCTTTTATCCACTCTATTTTTGTGATAAAGTTAATAGCCTGGGATATGTCGATTCCACTGGAAATGTGAATCCCACCAGGTTTCTGTTATTGCAATTATACCCACATTTAACAGTTTACTTTTAGCTTCTAGTTCCAATAATTGGTGAGATTTAAGGAACGAGCATTTAGGGACAGAATCTTAAAGGATCTAAGCAGCTTAGTGTTACAATTAGTTAGAGACGTGAATTTTCCCATTCTCCCTTTATGTGTCAGTTTAAATGGTTATTGATAATGTTTAGTAAAGATTTTCCCAGTATAGTACTGCCTCTTCTGTTAAGGTGCAGGCCATCCCAACTGTATAAAGGAGATCTAACAAAAGTTTTCCCAATGTGTTATACAGGGATATTTTGAGTGATGCGCCATTTCGTAACCAATCATTAGTTTGTTTGATCTTAGAAGTCACTGATTGTGTAGCTATAGGAATGGGTAAAATCTCTGAATTGTAGACAGTGCACTTTTATCCACAAGTAGATTGTTGAGTGCAATAATATCTTGTTTCAGTTTGTTTTGGCTTGTACTATGAATATCATTTACCCCAGCATGTATGATGACAAGGGATTTTGGCTGGGGTGTAGAATATTGGGGATCATGGCAGTAATATCTGATATTTTTGCTCCCTAAACTGGAATAGTGTGGTCTAATTTATCAGGATTACAGATGGCCCTATTGAGATGCTTTATTATGGAGTCTCCCAGTACAAATATCTGTTTAGGTTTTACTTTTGGGTAGGGGAGTGGAAAGGTTAGTAAGGGATGCTACGGAACAGTTTGGTGTACTGATTTTATTGCAAACTGACTTGAGTGATGAATGAATACTCGGAGTTATGGTCTGGGAAGGAGTTTTAATGTTGGATATTAACTGTGTATCAGAGACTGCCTGAAGGTTCTTAACTATCCTAGTACTCTCTGGTTCGGATTCTGAAACTTTATAGTTTCCTGTTTAAGACAAGACTCAGGATTGTCTATAATGATTGTCTTATCCTGAGATTCCTGTTTATCTAGAGACTGAAATCAATTATGTAAGGAAAGCTGAAAGGATGATGGATTTGCCCTCCTCTGCGCTTTTGGTTTTATAGTTTGAGACCAAGGCCCAATCATCTGATGGTGACTGAGGATAATTAACAGCTGAACCCAAATTAATATTATCAGTGATAACATTCATGGCAATACCCTCAGACTGGAAGCATGCCACAGTCATCCCCCTCCCTAAAGGTGGTGACCCATCTTCCCAGTAACTACCGCCCCATCTCCCTCCTACCCATTCTAGCCAAAATCCAGGAACATCTAGTCCTCTCGCAACTTACCACCTTCCTGATCCTCCTCCTTCTTTACTCCAAACCAGTCGGGTTTTAGAAAATCCCACTCCACTGTCACTTCCTCCTCAGACTCACGGATTCCATCCTAACAGGCATGGACAAAAGTCACATCACATCTGCCATTTTTATTGACCTAGCTAAGGCTTTTGACACACTCTCACATACCCTTCTCCTGTCGAAACTCTCCAACACAGGTCTCTCCAGTGCGGCCACCAACTGGTTCAAATCATACCTGGCAGACAGGTCCCAATCAGTAAGAATTGGTGCCTCCACCTCCAACCCTCCCTGTCACCATTGGTGTCCCCAGGCTCTGTCCTTGGCCCTATCTTATTCTCCATTTTTCTCAACGACCTGCCAGCAACCTGCCCGGATACAGCCATTCACATGTATGCAGACGATACAGTCCTTAGTACACCTCAGGCCACTCCCCACTGGAAGTAGCATCCAAAACTCCAGCAAGACTTCACCAAAGTTCAGCTCTGGTTTCGTGAAATCAACTTATTCTAAACACCAAGAAAACGGTCTTCTTAACTTCGCATGAGACAGAGACTGTCCCACCTCCCTCGCCACCCCCACCTTCAAAAACCCTTGATGAGACCCCTAGAAGTTTGTACCTCCTTCAGATACTGGGGTCTGGCTGAACCAACACCTCAACTTTTCTACTCACATCGAAGCAACCCACAAAAAACTGTACCCCGTAGCTGCTTCCTCTGCAAGCCCCAAAAGAAATACTGCAGAAATGATCCTCCCTTATTTTTGACTACAGGGACGCAGTATACAGTGCTGCCCTAAATCCACCCTGGCTAGACTGGATTCTTTTAACTCCTTCTGTCATTTCATGCTGGACTGTCCACCCTCCACCCACCACTGCAACCTCTACAGGTCCCTTAACCTCCCTCACTTTTCAACAGGTGCCAGTACCACTGTAACAGACTCACAGCCAAATTGTGGGCTCAGTTACTGCCCTCCTACCTCGCCTCTACCCTAACTGCTCAAACACCATCTACACTCACTCAGAATTTGGAGCTCTGGCTCCTACAAATCCCAAGCATGACATGGCTACTTTCTGCCGCCAGTCAGCTTTTAGAGCCCAACTACCAAAACTATGGAACTCCATGCCTGCTGACATCCAGCTCTCCCCTTCTCTCGGCAACAAATCTCCCTACTTAAAGGGCAAGTCCTCACAAACTGCTCATGCCGCCTAGACTCACACTAGAATGGGCCAGCTCACCAGCTACACAACTATGGTTTCACTCAAAATGCTTAACTGTCCCAGTTAGTTGTCACTGCCCTTTCTACTAATTACTGCCTGTTGCTTGCTGTGTACATACTGTTTATATTCCTGTATATATTATTTTTTAGTATTTTAGCATCTTTTGTATATAACCTATGAAAGTTTGATATTCTGTATTTTATACCTCTGTATTTCATTTGTATGTATCATCATGTCCCCAACAACCCCAGGACACATCTGAATTGAGCGTGTCTGCTCAATATGCCTTCCTGGTAAAACTTTTAAATAAATAAATAACTTAGGAGAAAAGGAATTGTTAGAGATGTAATGTTCAACTGCTTGGTCAATAAAGTTTTCCAGACTGTCAATGTCACTACTAAGTGATTCTTTATTCAATAGACTAGCAATCTGCTCTTGAAGGACTCAATCAATAGGCAATTTTCACATATATATTCCATAACGGTAATCCCAGACTAAACATTGAGCAGTTGCTACACTGATTAAATGGGCCTTCTATTATGCTGCATAATTTACACACCTACTTACTCAAGCTGTAGAGTTAGCCCGACCCTCAGTTTCTCCAACCTCCCCAGCAGACACAGCAGCACGTTTGAGACGCTGTAGCCATGGGCCGCTCCTGGCTGTTCTCGATGACGACGCCGTCGCGGCTCACCCCTGCTCACTGCAGGGATGTGTTTTATGCCCAAATAGACCCGGAAGTAGTCGCTAGGGTCGTGAATTCCTCGCACTGAGTGCAAGTTACAAGGTTAAATAATGTTACAAAACACATCGCTTTACACCAAGATTGTGCGTAGCCCACTCTTCGTGGGTCAGGCACCTGCTTTTAAGTAGTTTTAATTAAAAGAATAGGTTTGCTCACGAGCTCACCCCAGTGGCACAGATTCACTCTCTGCCTGCTTCTTGTAGAAATAATAGGCAGGGCTCCAAGTAAAAACAGGACCAGAGTCCAGTAAAAGCACACTCAATGACCAATTGCCTTAACGCACTATCAGTGCCTAATAGTGTTCCAATAAGGGTGCCTCCTTTACAGGTTAGTGGTTACACTGTTTGCAGTTCCTTTCCCATGTTACCTTTTTAATTAATTCTTTGACATGCTTCTTTCTAGTTGCTTAGTAGTTCAAAGGAGCTCCAACACAAGGAAGAAGCAGAAGGGGAATTGTTTTCCATCCTCTCCTCTCCAGACAAGGTAGGGAATCGTTAACTGTATCTTCTTTTTAAGAAAACGATGAAAGCAATTAATTTATTTTATTTATTTTTATTTATTGAGTACTAGGATTACAAATACCTTTGAACCTGTGGTTCTTTTACAAAGGTTCTGTGTCAGAATACAATTGTGGAAACAGCAAAATACTAACAAAACAAACAATACAGATAGAGAATTAACATAACAGCTCACAAACAGTGGATTCATCTAGTTACAGGCATCAAATTACAATAAAATATATAAAAAGAAAAAGAAAATATTGGGCAGAGACTTAAAGGGGACAGTGGAAAGGTGAAGTAAGAGATAGGTTGTGTAGGGATGTACACAATATATGCAAGGTCATGTATAGGCACTAGAAATATAGATTGGAAATAGAGAAATATAGATTGGGAGCAGGAGGTTTGTACAAAGGGTTCAGGGAAGTGATAGGTGACTTAGTAGAAGGAAGAAGAGAATTGGGAAAGAAAAGAAGAGAGGAGGCGAAGGGCAGTCAAAATTATTATATTGTCACAATGTGCTAAGTGCCAAAAAGTGCAAAAGGATTTGTGAAGGGAAGGCAGAATGGGGGATGAGATTGAGGAGGGAGCATGGACTATGGGGGTGGGGCAGGAAGAAAGCACACGGGGAGAGGTGTTGGAGGGAGAGAAGCATAGAGGAGGGATGAGGTGGTAAAAGTGGTAATAAGCAGTGGGAAGGATAGTAGTGAGGTGCCAGTGGTGTGAGGTTCTGCTGAAAGAGGAGGGTGCCAGAAGTGTGAGGTCCTGCCAGTAAGGAAGGAAAGTAGTGAGGTGGCAGGAGGTGAGGTTCTGGTCAGATAAGGAGGGGTGGGAGGGGTGCCATAGGTGCGAGGTCCTGCCAATAAGTAAGTGGGTGACAGGGAGTGAAGGAGAGGGAAATGTGGAAGCAACAAGGGCCAGTGGGGAGAGAGGATGGTCATCAGTTTATATGTATTGGTTCATTGCAAGATGGGCAGTATAATCTATACAAGCTTGCCTTACATGATTAGGGCACTGCGAGGACAAAAGTGATTGGAGAGATGCTGCTGTCTGGAATGTTCATGTACCCAAGATTCTATGCTGGTTGCAGCCTTGAGCTGTAGCTTTCCTAGTAGGAGTGCATTTTATTCCATATGCACTGACTACCCATTGACAATGTTGGAGCTAACAGAAAAGCAAACTACAGAAAGTATGAAGAAATTTCTTCTTTCCTGTTCTGTGACAATATTTGCACAGAATTCTCAACAGTCTAAATGTTTGCCAGGTAATTCTGTAAATCTGTGGCACTTACTTCTGCTGTTGCTGACTCACAGGAGTTTACAGGCTCTTATTTACAGAAAACTCCTCACTGAACTGAAGATGAAGTAGATCTTGTTGCTTCCGAGCAGACCCATCGTAGCTCTATCACGTAAGAGAGTAGTCCTGTCTTGACTGAGATAACTTCTTGTATATAGCAGGCCAGTCCCAAAGTTACAGACATAGACCACATCATCCACGCAGCAGTCTTGGCTTTGTATGTATATCAAGGTGCCTTTTAGTTCTTAATGCAAATGAAAGAGACTCAAACTCCTAAATGAAGCTGGAAGGGGAAGGCTCAGAGGAGATGTGAGGAAGTACTCTTCACGAAAAGGGTGGTGGATGCCTGAATCAGACTATTAGCAGAGGTAGTAGGCACAGAATGGTAATGGGATTTAAGCATGTGTGGGATAGACAGAGTGGGGGCCTTGGTAGCAGGGATTGGGGCGAGAGCTAAGTAGGGTTCTGCGTAGTACATTAGATAGGAAGTTTTTATTTGGGCACCCTAGATGGGCCATGGGGTCCTTTTTATGCTGGCAACATCTATGTTTCTATGTTAAATGTTGTTATTAAAATGAGGAGACTCAAACACCCCACCTTTATGAGTGCTCACTTTATGTTTCTTCACTAAAGTACTGGCCTCTGAGCTGCGTCCACTATCCTCACTATATGTACTGTTTATTTTAAGCTCAAGCCATCATTTTGCATGCTCTGGTTTGTGATGCCAGCTGCTACTTTACCAAATTGTAACTACTCAAAAGGTTGGGGTGAAGTAGGAACTTAAAGTTTGACCAACGCTGGCTCTTGAGGAAGTGGGCCTAGGGCCATGAAACTTGACTGCTCATAGGTGGCTTATGAATTGATAAAATAAACATACAACTATTGTGACTGCATTTCAGTGTTTGAGTCTCCTAATTTGTATTAACAGAACATGTTTACTGCTCTGCAGATGCAGATGCCTCAAATTACTTTGATTTGATCCCACATTAGGGGATGAGAGCATCAAGGATCAACTCACCACAGAAGCCTTTTATGTTGTGCATCTTTTCTCTCACTTTAGCAGCTTCATCAGGGTAGCAAGACTTCAGTTTGCTAGCCATGAGTAGCTCAGTAGGTGGCTTGTCATCAGTGGGGAGTCACCCCATAACTGAAAAGGAACTTTGCTAATCTGTCTTCTATACTGCTTCTATCATCTTCTTCATCACCT
Organism: Neoceratodus forsteri; assembly: GCA_016271365.2. NCBI lineage: Eukaryota > Metazoa > Chordata > Ceratodontiformes > Ceratodontidae > Neoceratodus > Neoceratodus forsteri. The sequence goes on from CM057453.1 coordinate 657,971,484, forward strand.
TTTTTATGGTTTATATTGTCTACTCAGCCAGTCCATATAAAGCAATACGGTATAGTGCAGGTTTATTGTGCTTGTTGCCATTCTTCTGCATTAACTCTACAAAGACTGCCCTTGTAAACTGAGTTCCTTTGTTGTTACAAGGACTCAACAAGCCAAAAGTAATAAATGTAAGTCTGAGTTTATTAACTGTTGCTTCTGCAGTGAGGTGGTCATGTCATGTACCTCAATCCATTCTTTTTTTCTTTTTTCTATGTAGCTGTTTGCCCCCATTGCCACCTACTCCTGCTCATCGGGCTCCCTTCTCTCCAACCCTGTCAGCTTCTTCCCCATCATCTTTATTGGTGGGGATCCTCAAGGAGCAGGGTCTGAGAGCATCAGGAGTCGCCACACTCGCAATGGGGAGACATAGGCCTGTTTTTGCTTTTCTCCTGTCCCAACTGGAACTTTGTGTGTGCATGGCAGGCACATGCCGTGGAGGTGGCATGCACTCCCAGAACCACAGCTCTTCCACCATCCTGATGTAACATCAGTCCCCTGCACCTCTGCTCTGACACTCAGCCTCCACCAGCTGTCAGCCAAGAGTAAAGAAACTTGACTCCCCAATCCAGGAGATGAGAACAGCCCAGTAGCTGCTACATCATCTCCTAGCGCCCCCACCCCACCAACCCCCCAGTGACTCGAGCTCACTCCCAAACTCAGCTCCCAGTGTAGTGAGAGTGTGCCATTCAGGGCTTCAGCCCGTCAGCGCCACCGCCGGCCTTACCTCAAGTCCATTCTGAATACGCATCAACTATCAGTAAAAACATCTTACCCATAAATAAACCAGCATAGTCGACATGAATGCCCATGGTTACTGAGGCCACACCCAGGGATGTAGAGGAGCTTTGGTGGCGGTGTGATTCGACTGATACAACTCATATTGGCATACTCTCCACTCAATGTCTTGGTCCCTACCTAGCCACCAAACATAACTGTGTATAAGACTTGTCATGTGCACCAGACCTGGGTGTACCTCATTCACAAACTGCAGTACCTCTACTCTCCCTGAAGGGGTATTACTCACTTGACTCCCTAACATGCATCCATCCATCCTGGTGAGAATCATAAGGTTGAAATTCCTCACCTGCTTCCTCAAGCCAACCGTATAAAATATCAGCAATCTGGATAGTACACATCTGTCCTTTTTCCTTATAATGTGTTCCATATCCACTAAAGATACAGACAGTAACTCAGTAAGCAGTACAATTTCAGCTGGTTGACGCATCGCTTGTTGGGCTGTTAGGTAAAGGAAGTCTGCTTAGGACCTCTGCATTTCCTAAGTCTTTCTTAGATTTATACCAGTATTCAGACACATAAATTATAGACTGCCAACATGGAGTCCATTGCTGAATTCTGACAGAGGTCATAGAGGCACAGGTTTACTCTCACAGAACAAAAATCTTGCAGTTGTTTGTGATTAGAGATTATGGGAAACAACATCTTCCAGAAAGATAAGAATGTAACTTTTATTCCAAAATCACAGTGAATCACAGTTTTTTTTCTTTCCAGCTGGGAATACTTTTTCTGCTGGAGCTAATGAACAAGAGGACATGGTACAGTAGATACTGTAGGGTGTTCCTTTATCTATTTGGCATTTAGTGAGCTAGCACTGCTCCACTCCATAGGGAGAGGCATCACAGGGCAGCAGCAATTCTTTCTGGCTGTCATAATGAACCAAAAAGTGAGGAGACTGTATAAGCTTCTCAGCCTTGACGAAAGCTGTGCTTTGTTCTTTCCAATGGACATTTTATTTTAGAAGAACCTTTATTAATGAAAACAGAAGCTTCACAGGCATGATAAAGACAGAAAATAATACAAAGAAATCTAGATACTTTGAGCATTATCCATCCAGCATATAATTAGCTTTTCCTATGGCTAATGCAAGTCATTAAATTCCTTCTAGACTCTTAACAGAACATTGTATCTAACATGCATCCAAGGGATATATGCAATTACTCGATTTTTTACATGACAAAGTATTGCTAAGGGGCTCCAGATAGCTTTGCACATCTCCAGCTGTTTATACACACACACACACACACACACACACACACACACACTGTGTATATATATATATATATATATATATATATATATATATATATATAGGTGTGATAGCGCCACTATATTTAGGTTTGAGGAAGATCTTCAATATTAAATCCAATTTTACACTTTAATATCTTCACAACCATTCAATGGATTCATACACAACTTTGTATGCACAGTCTCACGGGGTAGATCTCTTGACGTGTATATTTTGTTCCAGTCAGATGTGTATTCTGAGATGCAAGTAGTACAAAAAAGGTAAAAAATTGCTGTTTTGTGTTGGGATTTTGCCATCACCTAGCGCCCAGACAGTTTTGAATTTTGGTCTGAAATTTTCATTGTAGAAAGGGCTTGGCTCAGAAGAATTTCCTCTGCTGGTTTTTAAAAATATGAATCCTTTCCAAAGTTTTTAAATTTTGAAATTTCAGGTTCTAAGTATGCTCAATAAGCACTTCAAAATAGCTGTGTGAAGTTATCATATGGGCGATCCTTTTTGAGGACAAGACTCTTTTTCATTTGCCACCATCTTGTTTTCCATTTTTTCCCAAAAATGAAAATGAGAAGCCATGGAAATGGCATTGTCCAGAGATACCACACATGTATGCTGGCTATCGTGACCCCATTAATGATTTGTGCACTTAGTTGTTGGGAAAATGATGTTGAAATGTGGTTTTCATTTGTTTTTAGTCTTTTTCATGGCTCGCCCACTTTGTTTGTATCTGTTGATATGAAAATTTTGCAAGATATATTGTTTTTGGCTGCTTTTGCCATTGCCTTAAGATGGGTTGCAATATTGACATGATATTTTCAGGTAGAAAGGCTACGAGATGTTCTTTTTATTGCTTTTGTAAAGAAATATTAATCCGCTTCAAAGTTATTTAATTTCAAAATTTGCAGTTCTGAGTACTTGATCATATGGCAATCCTTTTGTGGGGGCAGAATTTTTTTCGCTTGCCACCATGTGATCTTCCATTTATTTATTTTTTAAATATAGATTGAAATGCCATGAAATGTAGTGTCCATCCCTGTATTTAAATTACATTTCTCTCTTGTCTAGTGCCCCCCCACCCTCCGACTGCTGTCCCCATATTGAAATTATATTTCTCATGTCTAGTAAGTAAATAAATTTTATTTCTTCAGGGCCCCATCCTGGAGATTCTGGGCACTTCACAAAATAATGGCACCCCCACCCTCCAACTGCTGTCCCTGTATTGAAATCATATTTCCTGGTGTATAGTGGCACCACACCCTCTGATTGCCATTCTCAAATTGAAATTTATTTCCTGGTGTCTAGTGGCACCCTCCACCCTGTGATTGCCATTGCCATTCCCATATTGAAATTCTACTTTTGTGGTGTATAGTAGCACTCCCACCCTCTGATTCCCATCCCCTATTAAATTTATATTTCCTGGTGTTCAGTGGATCCCCATCCTCCAGTTGCTGTCCCTGTGTTGAAAATATATTTCCTTGGTGTCTAGTGGCACCCCATACTCTGTTCACTGTCCTGCCTGTATAAAGAAAACGGTCCCTCAATGTCTTCCTTTTTTTGTACTTACTATTTATCCTCCCCTGCTTCTCAGGAGTCCCTCACCATCAGGAGTCACCCTATGAGTCTGCCCTCTCTCCACCTACCTGAACCTGTGGGTGAACCCCCATGGAGCTATGGCTATACCCCCAGGTGGGTACTAGGTAGGGTCCATACCCAAGTCTTCCTTGTTCTCATTGGGCACCCAGGCAGGAGAGGCAGGTGGAGTTATGGGGTCTGTACCAGGTGCTCTGTCTCCCCAGTGCTCCGAGAGCTGATTTTCCCTGTTCTGTGGGTGTAACATGCACCCAGATGTCAAGGCGCAACCGCCAACATCCATCACGCCCAACCTCAGAATGGCTCTGAAGCTTGCTGAGCCATGGCCTCCACCAGAGGTCAGTCACACCGAGCCTCAACCCCTCCTCCGCAGAGAAGGTGAGCAGTCCTCTGAATGCTTACACCTCCTGCCCCAACTGGCTCCTCCATCTCCTGCAATCCTGAACCCAGGTCAATGTCATGAGCGGTAGCACTACCACTGTGCTGTGGGACAGCAATGTCTTTTTTAACCTGTAAAAGAAAGTGGTCCCTTGCCAAACCAACCCCTCAGCCCGACCTCTGTCTGAGCCCCCACCACCGCACCCCCACACTCCTGCACAGACCTTCACTCACCTGAATAGGTCCCAGGGTGAAGATCCATTCTCTGATTGAAGACATGTCTTGCTGCTGGAACCGCCAACTGCTATGTGAGAAAGTAAGGTAAGTGAGCATCAATGTATCTCAATGGGCTTTCAGCTTTGTATACATAACTTTGAAATTTTTGCATTTTTGACACCAAATTTTCAACATGTCCTTTAGGAGACCCACCTCATGAACAATGTTAGTGGAATTGTGCAAATCTGTCCAAAAGGCGATTTCACAGTCGGTTGATGAAATCATCTTTTGGTCAGGATTTGAACATTTTCACCACTCTTGTTCATGAGGTGGGGTCATAGAAGGGTATGTTGAAAATATTGAATAAAATACAAAAATGACAAGGTTATGCACATCAGTTGAAATTTTGCTATGCTCGCTCTTAACTTTGGTAATTTTCAATATTTTGATCCCAACACTGATGTCCTTCCTGACTCACTCAGTGACCACTCCCCTGCTAGCTGCACTTGGTCTAATAAATTCATTAAACCTCCACCCAAAACTTTCACCAGCAGGGTTCTACCCCATGGTCACTACCACGCCTCAAATCCCACCTTCTCCGTCAAGACTGGTCTCCAATCTTCAATGCAACCAACATAAATACTGCCTTGGACCACTTTATAAATATCTTCACTGAGGCTTGTGACACATATGCTCCTGCAAAAACACAAAGCAAAATCACTCTGTAACCCATGGCTCACAGGAGACCTCCTTAAGATGCTAAAACAAGGGACCACCTATGGAGCTGGCCAGAAACTCCAGAAGGCAAACGACATCCTAAACTACAAACGTGCCTCGTAATGACTGCACCAAATCCATCCAGTAAATGAAGTCAGCCTACTATAAGCATGCACTCACTTAACCCTGGGGCAGTGGTAGGGATTTCTGGAAAACATAAAAGAAATCACTGGGAATCCATCCAAAACTCCCCATCAGTACTCAACATCAATGGAACTACAACACTCAACCCAAAACCATTGCTGATACCTTTAACACAGCCTTTACCGACCTCAATTCTGTCCTACCCCAGATTACTTCAAAGATGATGTTGCCCTAATGTCCTCAATAAACACTACCGTACTAGCCAACCCTGCTTCTACTTCAAAGCAGTCAAGGCTCACCAGGTACATAAATATGTCACCAAAGCCATTGGTAAATCCAGATTTAGCAATGACTCTCTCAATCTCAAACTCCTGTCCCTCACATTAGAAGAGGTGCTTGGGCCATGACCAGAATCTTCAACCCTCCTCAGCCTTAGCCAGTTCCTGGACAGGTGGAAATCTGCCACTGTCACCCCTATTCACAAAGTGGTGACAAAACTGCCCACAGAATTTCAGACCAATCTCTCTACTACCCCCAAGGCACTAGAACACATCGCCTCAGACCAGTTTACCGACACTGGGTATGCACAACATCCTGTGCAAACAACAACACGGGTTCTGAAAGGGTCACAGCACCTCCACAGCTCTACTCGATTCACCAGCACAATCCACAACTCACTAGACTCTGGCCAACTACTAGGCTCGATTTTCATCGACTTAACAAAAGCCTCGACACCGTCAATCACCGCCTCCTGCTAATCCAGCTTCAAAATGCTGGCCTCTCTCCTGACTCCATTGGTTGGTTTAAGAGCTACCTTGAAGATTGGTTCCAATCAGTAAGAATTGCTGAAATGCTCTCTGACCCAAGACCAGTCCGCTCGGGAGTCCTCCAGGGCTCCATCCTGGGCCCATCCTCTTCCAGCCTATTCCTAAACTCATTGCTGGACTGCTGCCCTGAACAAATAATACTCTACACAGACGACGCTGTAATCCTTGCCTCGCACCATGACCCAAAACAATTACAAAATAAACTCCAACAGGCTTTCTCCTCCATTGAATCCTGGTTCCTAAGTTGTAAACTGCTCCTCAATCAGAAAAAAAGCAAGTCTATGGTATTCAGCAGCCCCACAACAAAACAAGCAATACCACCTCTCCACTGAAACCAAGCAAGAAGTCACCCTAGAACATGCACAATCTTTCAAGTACCTTGGCATCACCCTTGACCCCCACCTCTTCTACGCTGTCCATATCAACAATGTTGCAAAGTCTGCCAATACCGGTTAGGCCTACTGTTCCAGCACAGGAAACACCTAACCCCTGAAGCACTATCGGTGGCTGTCCAAAGCTCCATCGTAAGCATTATCGATACGGACTTATCATATATGGCTCTGCCACTACCACCTCTCTCAAACATATCACAACCTCCTGAATAAAGCCTGTTGACTCATCACTGGTTCCCATCGCCGCACCCACACATGTGACCTTATTCCCAAACTGGGTGGCTACAACTTGACAGTCACATAAAATACCAAATCTGCATCACAGCCAAGAAAATTACAATGTGGCTTGCTCCACCTGGAGCCTGTGCCCTCCTTACGCCTAGACACAGTAACATCACTACAAGGAGGTCCAAACCTCATTCCCTGCAAATCCCCGATGTCGCACAACCCAAGGACAAAGATCATTCACCTATTGGGCAACCAGCTGGCTCAACTCCCTTGGCAACGATATAGCCACTGCTCCAACACCTCGGCCTTTCAAGTCCATGCTGTGCCTCACTGCTTGCCTCCAGCTCTTGTGACTGCTCAGCATACCATTACCCCCATTCCTACTGCCCATGCCCCGCACATAGCACTTACAACAATCTGCCCCCAGCACCTCTACCTGTCTATTTCATGACAAGGCCCCGGGCTGCACTGCCACTCACCTCGTTCACCTCTCCTCCATATCACCCTTCCTGCTCCCATCTTCCCCACCTCTCGTACTCTCCTCACCCTGCACCTCCTTCCTCCTTTCGACCTCCAACCCACACTCTCTCTCCTACTCACCCCTCCCTTTTCCCCAGTCTCGCTCTGGCACTCATCCCAGCTATACTCTGTGACCTGTTAATTACCTGTCTTGTTAGTCAAATGCATTTGTCTGTAACTGAAAAGTTGTCTACTGTACACTCTGACGTGGAACCTTTGTAAAAGAACCTCAGCTCAAAGGTATTGTTGTAATCGTATATTGAAATAAATAAATAAATAAATTGCAAATTTTCAACAAAGCTATTTTTACACCACCTCATGAACAAGACTGCTGTCATTTTTCAAATCCTGGCAAAACCTTCTTTTCACATCTGTGGTGTGGATTGATGTTGCAGTGCACAGAATCACGCTTTAGGGATTTGAAAATGTTTAGTATGGTGCACATAAGGTGGGATAATAAGAAGGCTGTGCTGAAAATTTGGTTCCTACTGTTCTACAAATGGATGCAGAGGGCCAAGGGGGCATTGCACTTCACAGCAACATACATATACACATCTATGGAGGGATTGGATTGCAGGCCTCCAGGCTGTGTGCTCCCAAAGGCAAATAAGGATATGATTAGAAAGTAAGGAGAGAGAGAAAAAACAGAGGAAAGAGGATTGAAAACAGTTAAGGGGCCAGAAATAAGACATGATTGGAGTGGTGCAGTGCAGTGGCTGTGGAGCAGCAGTCTTCGGAGACTTTCTGAAGGATGCGTGTTGTCCCATCTGCAGGCACCTCTGGGCTGAGGGAGGAGGTTGCTCATCTCCAGGCTGAGTTGACCAGGATTTGTGGGACCTCCTCTTCCATCCAGGGACCACCAGTGCCACTGCCATTGTCTCAGAGGTTGCCAAGAAAGAGGAGCAGTTGGACCACATTGGGCTCAGGGAGGGTGAGGTGGTGGAACAGAGGCACATCCCTCCAGTTGTACCTCTCCACAATTCCCTATGCCATTCTGGCAAAGTGTGGTTCCTCTATGGAGGCACCCGCAGTGGAGACCAAGGAGGATGCTGGAACCTCCACAAAGGAGACCCACAGGAGGGTGGCAGGGACCCTGCAGGGGAAGGAAACAACTCTGGTGGGGACCCATTGTTAGGAAGGTAGAACTGGGGAGGAAGGAGAGGCGGCAAGGTGCCTGCCTGGCGCCATGGCTTGAGGGACAGGGAGCGAACTCAGGATTGCCTGGAGCAGCTGCACAGGGAGGGAGCTGGATGTCATTGTCCACCTAGGGACAAATGACCTGGCTAAGAAAGGGATTAGAGAAGCAGGAAGACTTTGTGGAATTGGGAGGGGCCTTAGTCAAGTAGCACACACGGTAACCTTCTCGGAGGTGCTGCCCATCTATGGCATAGGAGAGGCTAGGGTTTCCCGCACTCATGGGATTCAATCAGTGGTTGAAAACTGATGTGGAGCCCAGGGATTTGGCTTCATTGGGGACTGGGGTCCACCTGGAGTGATGCAAACCTATACTGGCATGATGGGCTGCATCTGTCCTGGAGGGGAACCAGGATCCTAGGTGATAGGTTTAAATGCTTCATTGGCAAGCTTTTAAACTAGCCAAGGGGAGGCACTGGAAAGGAGCAGGGAAATCCTAGCCCCCAAATAATCACGGTAGTAAGTGTGGCAAACACCAACTATAGAGGTGTCAATAGGAGAAGGGCAGGGTAAATGGAGAAAGTGACAAAGGCAAGAAGGACAGGATGGGGCAAAGGGAGTAAGGCCATCAGGAAATGGAGGGTAATGAGTACCAATGCCCGTAGTCTGGGTAACAAGCTCCTGAGCTGGTGGCCTTGATGAAGAGGGATGCCTGGATATCGTAGCAGTCACAGAAACATGGTACACAGAGAACCATGACTGGGATGTTAACATACCAGGGTACATAACCTGCAGGAGAGACAGGCAGGGAGAAGAGGGAGGAGTAGCTCTATGAAAAGGAAGGGATAAAAAGCAACTGAACAAAAGAGTAAACAGGAGAGAGGAGCACTGTGGGTCACCTTGGAGACTGGAAAGGGCACCACAATCCGCACAGGGGTTGTGTACAGACCCCCATGTCAGGGGAGGAATGGACAAGAATATGATAGAAGGCATTCTTAGAATGGCAGAAAGGGAGATACTATTGATGGGAGACCTGAATATGCCAGATGTTAACTGGAGCACATTTGCTGCAGCCACATCCAAGAGCAGGGCCATTCTTGATGCCCTACAGGTGGCAGGCATTAGACAGCTAGTTTCAGAACCCACTGTGAGGGAGCAATCTTAGACCTCGTGACTCTCAAACGGGGCAGTGAGAGGATCTCAGATCTAGAAGTGGGTTGCCATCTGGGGATAAGTGACAATCAAACAGTGTGGTTCATGTTAAACTCAGCTACAGAGTCAAGCCATACAAAAGTGAGGGTACTGGACTTTAGGAGAGCTGACTTTGGCAAGATGGGAGAGTGCCTCAGAAAAGCACTAGCAAACAGGCTAGAAGGAGGTGTGGAGCAACAATGGGAATCATCAAACTGCCATCACAGAGGCAACAAGCCTTTGTGTGAAGCAAATAAACAAATCAAAATGAAAGAAAAAGCCACTATGGTTCTCAAAAGAGGTGGCTGTGAAAGTCAGGAAGAAAAGATAGCATTCCAGAAGTATAAGGAAACACAGAAGGAGCATGACGAGCTGTACCAGTTAAGCAGAAGGAAGCAGGGAGGGAAGTCAAAATGTAAAGGCCCAAACTGAGGAAAAGATAGCCAACTCAGTTAAGAAGGGGATAAAACCTTTTATAGGTACATCAGCGAGCGTGAGAAAGACAAAGGGAGGGATAGTGAGGCTGAATAGAACGAACGGTGGGTGGGCAGGGGGACAGTGAAAAGCAGGGATACTGAACTAATATTTCTGCTCAGTATTCACAAAAGAGGAGGGGAAGTGCCTAATCCAATTAACAGAAGCACTCTTGATAGGGGGTCAATCCCAGTCCTTTCACAGAAGAAAGGGTTCTGCAAGAACTCCTAAAACTGAAGGTGGACAAAGCAATGGGTCTTGATGGAATTCACCCCAGAATTCTAAAAGAATTAAGGGAGGAACTAGTGAAACCACTGGCTACTCATTTTAATAAATTATGGAGGATGGTGTGGTACCCGAGGACTGGAGGAAGGCAGATGTGATTCCCTTCACAAAGTGGGACCAAGACAGAGGCAGGAAACTACAGACCTGTCAGTCTGACCTCTGTAGGGAAAGTGATGGAGTCACTTCTGAAGGAAAGAATAGTTGAGTACCTAGAGGCCAGTGGAGCACAGGACCCAAGGCAGCATGGATTCACAGCGGAAGGTCATGTCAGACTGAATCTAATAGATTTCCTTTGACTGGGTAACCAAAGTAGTAGACCAGGAAGGGGCTGTGGACATGGCCTACCTAGACTTTAGCAAGGCATTTGACACAGTCCCACACAAAAGATTAATAGTCAAATTAACCAGCCTGGGAGTGGGTCCCAGGGTGGTAGCCTGGGTAAAACATTGGCTGCACAACAGGACACAGAAGGTAATTGTAAATGGAGTCCACTGAAGAAAGAGAGGTTACTAGTGGGGTACCATAGGGTTCAGATTGGGCCCCAGTCCTTTTAATGTCTTCATCAGTGACATTGCAGAGGGACTGGAAGGAAAAGTATGCCTTTGCAGATGACACAAAGATCTGCAACAGGGTTGATACACAAGGAGGCGGAAAGGATGAAAAGGGACTTGGCAAGGTTGGAGGAATGGTCAGAAGTATGGCAGCTAGGATTCAATGCAAAGAAGTGCAAATAATGCACCTGGGAAACAAGAACCCAGGGGAAGAATACACAATGGTGGGAGGTAGTAACAACAACAAAAAGGAAAGGGACCTGGGGTAATCATATCAGATGACCTTAAGGTTAGCAAGCAATGTGATAAGGCAGTAGGGAGGGCTGGGGGTATACTGGGATGTATAGGGAGAGGCATCAGCAGCAGAAAACAGGAAGTTGTTATCCCTCTGTACAGACAGTTGGTGAGACCCCATCTGAGTACTGTGTCCAGTTCTGGAGACCCCATCTCCGCAAGGACATAGACAGGATAGAGGTAGTCCAGAGGAGGGCAACTAAAATGGTGCAGGGTCTGCAAGAGAAGCCGATGAGGAGAGACTAAAGGAGCTTAATATGTATACCCTTGGGGAAAGAAGGGAGGGGGACATGATAGAAACTTTTAAGTACCTCAGTGGAATCAACAAAGTCCAAGAGAGTAGCATCTTTCAGAAAAGAGACTTGCAAGAACAAGGGGCACAATTTAAAGATAGAAGGAGGGAGTGTTCAGGGCAATGTGAGGAAGTATATTTCACAGAGAGGTAGTGGATGCATGGAACAGCCTTTCTGAGGAGGTTGTGGGGTCTAAAACTGTGGGAGAATTCAAGAATGCATGGGACAGACATAAGGCAATTGGGTAGGAAGAAATAGGCTGTTGGTTAACTAGGATCTACGGCCTCATCCTGTAGGTAGGGAAATGGGCAGACTAGATGGGCCAAGCGGTCCTTATCTGCCGTCAAAGTCTATGTTTCTATGTGATTACACTACCTCAAAAATTGTGGATAGATGGGAGTGCAGGGACTGAAGAGCCCTGCACTCCCACATTCAAATAAGGATACAACTAAAAGAAGGATGGGAGTGCAGGGCCCTCCACAGGCAAGTAAGGATTTGATTATATTATCTCAAAAGTAAGAAAATTCATTGCAAAACTGTGTTAATGCACTAATTAGGGTTAAAGTGACAAAGTAAGTCGCCTGTCGAAGAAGCGGGTGTTCGATTGTTTACACGCCGGCTAATTCGGTTCAGGAACGGACTGCATGTCGCCGGATGGCCGCCGGGGGGAGGATGGAGCAGCATCTGGGAACAGCCTCTTCTCCGGGAGGTGGGGATGCACACGGTGCATGCTGACTCCTGGCGGAGGCTGGGAGTACAGCTGTCACGACCAGGTTTGTGGCTCAGGGGAGTGACAGGCGTCGGCGTATGCCTTGACGCCAGGATGTCAATCCCCAAGAAAAACAGGAAAATACTTCTGGCTGGCGGATGACAGTCTCTCTTGTCCTCCGCTGCCACTGATCCCAGGACCGGCGCACCTCAGCAGTACCCGGGCGAAATGAAAATAGTGCTGGCAGCCCCACCAGTGCCTTCCCGCCGGAGAAGAGGACCTGCCTGAAAGGGATCGCCCGGGTTACCGGGGACTGCCATATGAGGTGGCAGCGGTGTGAAGTCGGGGCAGGCAGTGGGAGGGCAATAAGAGACCCAAAGAATTGGGCAGCCAGGAAGGAAGGAAGGGAGGCACAAAAAGTGACAAAAGTAGGAAAACAAGGCATTAGGATTTCCAGCTCTAACACCCCCACCACCCTGCAGTCAGCAACGGGTGTGGGGGTGTGCTGCTGAGTTGTCAAGCCTAATGCTCATCCCATTCCATGGGTAAATAAGCTGAGATGGGTGTAGTATATGAGAATGGGGTGAGCACTAGGGCTGACAACCCCAAGGCACACCCTATGCTGTTGCTGCCTGCAGGGTGAGGGTGTTAGGTTGAATCTAACATCACATTTTCCTACTTTTGTTACTTTAACCAACCAGTGTATTGACAAAGTTTTTTGCAGTGAAATAGATAGATAGAAAGAAAGACAGATAGATAGATAGATAATGCACTTTTTCAATTTTATTTAGGTCAGTCGTCAAATTTATCCACCTGTTACAGGTCAATGGCATATTGCTTTTCAGTTAACCAGGACGCATTTATTTGCATCGACTAAGCATAATTGTAGAAGTTTTGTTTGCGTTATTGTTAAATAAATAGATTTATTATAGCCTAGTAATATCATTACTTTTCTGGGGTAACGGTTTTATCAAGGAAGCTGTAATTGAAAAATGTTATCGAGTATGAGTTCAGCTTGGGGTATGCTAAACGTGTGAGTAATATTGGCAGGAGAATGATCTCATTGAGGGCATTTATCTGAAATACTTGGGTTGGTTCTATTAAGTTTATTGGGTGCATAATATATTCTGAGTAGTATGTTATATTTCGACTGTTGTAATTTAGATCAAATTATTCCTTTATGTGGGGAGTTTAGGATCTCTATCCAGTCTTGGTCTGATAAAAGATGCTAACGCTTTTAAGTGGTATTAAGTTAGTGCCAATCTGTGTAAGAAGTGTATAGTATATTCTAGAGGTTATCTTTGAGCAGGGTGAATCTGTTAGCATCAAATTATGTACTGGTGAATGAGTAGAAATATTTAGAGATCTTTTTTTTAATTCACAAAATCTCTCATTTGGAAATAGCTGAAGAGATGATGTTTTGAGATTTGAAATTCTAACTGTAATTGGAAAACGATTTAAAGAGCCCATTTTATAGTATTGCGACAAATAAGGTAAACTGTGTTGATGCCGTTGTTTATTTGAGCACCAAGAGAAACGTCTGAATTAATAATTCATTGTTATAGGTGTATTTGGTCCTAATTTGCTACACCATATAATTTTAATGTGAATTTGTGACCAAATAATGCATGGAGTAGCTGTAGAAAGTAGAATATCTTTATATTTTATCAAAGGTAAACCAGCAAACAATATAGAGGTAAATGTTTTATATGGTACTTTGCATAATTCAATAACATAGTCTACCAAAAATGATCCCTGTCCAGTGGAATTCGCTTAAATAATGATACAGCTCGAGATTTGTAAGTCCCAAGCCCCTCACATTTAGACAACATTCATTTAGGTAATGAAATTCTGAAATCTTTGTTTTCCATAGAAATCTGGTGATAGATTTATTAAGAAGAAGAAGAATCAGATTTATACAGTGCTTTTCATACATATTGTATCCCAAAGTGCATTACAAGTAGTAAGAGACTGGTAGTAGTGACTGATTGTGTAGTGTCAGCCACTTTGTACATCAACACCACACACAGCCTTGGAGAACTGCATAAATCATTTTATGTGAAAGGAAATGTTGGCCAGGACACCAAGGAAAAACCCTTATTCTTGAGTAAAGTGCCTTGGATTTTTACTTCCACCTGGACAGCACCACAGAAAGGTAGAAGGTAACTCAGTTTAACATCTCATCTGAAGGACAGCACACTCTGACAGTATAACACCTTCTAATACTGCACTCAGGTGCCAGTATTTATGGTATGAACCCAACCCCGAAGTGGGATGAGAACCCGCAGCCTTTTGGCCCTTCTGTGGCACCTCAGATACCAATAAGATGAGGGGGCTCCTGCCGTGGGAGGGCCACGGGATGCCAGGGAGGGATTGTTTTAATTTAATTCCAGGATGACAATTGGCAGGAGGGGACCATTAGTACCAGGGATTATTTCTTTATATTGGGTGCTGGCAATCAAAGGGGAACCACTAGCCAGCTCGTCAGTGCAGAGGTTGAATTTACGCTATGACGCTGGTGACCCAGGTTCGGAACGGACCTGGGTCATCGAGGGTCGGCCAGGGGAGAAGGATCGAGCATCCCAGGGACTGTCCCCTTCCTCTGGGGAGGGCTGGCAAATGTCAGATGCTTGACGGACCCCTGGCGGAGGCCAGAGGTACCACAGCAACCGCATTCAGAAGTAACTCGGAGGGGCAGGACGGACACTGGACATCATTGCACATTCCGCCCCCACGTGATAGCCTACAAAATTCTCCCACAGATGACCCTAGATGAAACCTGCCTTGGCCTTCATCAACCTCCAGGACTAACCCTCGGACCTAGCTCGGTTTGTGGTGCTGTACTGGGCAGCGTCCACACCCCACCCTGGGGGCAAGCCTGGGGGGTATCTGAGGGGTTGCAGTCTAATGTGGAGGTGAGGCAGTGGTCCGTGACCAGGCTGAGGTGCTGGGTCCTCTGTGGTGGGGCAAAAAGCATAATAAATAAAAAAAGAGGGAGAACCACTACTACCAGGGGTAATTATTGTATGTTGGGTCCTGGCGACTGGAGGGAGGGTGGTACCACTAACACCAGGGATGTGCTTTAAACATTATGGTCTGGTGATTTGAGGAGAGGGGCCCACTAGCAGCAGGGATGTGCTTTAAATGTTATGGACTGGCAATTAGAGGGAAGAAAGGGGACCACTAGCATCAAGGATAGCTATAGTTCTCATGGACAGTGAGGGCAGTGCCACACTACCTGCCTCCACTATCCATGCAAATGGGCCTATAATGGGCAAGCAACTGGCCCTTTAGCACCTTGCATGCCCAACGGACTCATTTGCATGGGTACCTTTGAAATTGCAGATAGCACTCAGCTATCAACTCTTGAGGCCAGCTTCAGAAGTCATGTCAGGCTAGTGCTACCTGACTTAGTGCTGTGCCAACACGGCCCATATTCAGTCAGGTAGTGCCCAGCTGAATATACAGTACCATTCTGGGACCCTGGGCAATTGTAACGTGCAGCATGAACATTTGCACCATGCTTTCCCTTACTGAATATCAGGCCCTTAGTATCTGTTATTTGTAGTAATAGTTCAATAGCTGCTAAAAGAAATCTATACGAGGGTCGTTTGACATACTGGGTAGAAGAAAGACTATTTAATCATAGTTGGATTTTGGTATCTCCATGTATCTTCAGTTTTAAATCTTCCATGAAGTTTTTAATGATGGTACTAGATGAAGTAATTTTGCTAGAGGTTATGTTTGACTTATCCAATATATTATCTAAAGTTAAATTAAAGTTGCCACTTGTAATAAAAGTTAATGGGAATGTAGCTAAATTAAAAAACAAACTCTGGCCAGATCTGATAGCGCTGCAGCTGAGGAATTTGGGGTAATATTGAATATTTGTTTTTAATATTTCTACACCAAATATTCAACATAGCCTTGTTATGACCCTGCCTCATGAAAAGGGTAGAAAATGTTAAACTCTGTCCTAAAGGTGATTTTGCACAGGGACTGCGAAATCAACTTTCAGGATGCAAAACACATTTTGGACAGGAGTTTAAAATGACAGCTGTCACATTCATGAAGTGCTGTAAAGAAATGGCTGTGTTATAAATCTGTGGTAAAAATATTGAAATTACCAAAGTTACGAGCTGGCATTCCAAAACTCAATGTAGGCGCATAACTTTACTGTGCTTTAATATTTTTACACCAAATTTTCAACATAGCCTTCTTATTACCCCACCTCATGAACAAGGGCAGAGAAAATTTTTTCCTGCCAAAAGGTGATTTCGAGCAGGGGCCACAAAATCACCTTTCGGGATGTAAAAGAAAACATTTTGGCCTGGATTTGAAAAATGACAGCTGCTGTATTCATGAGGCACTGTAAAAAATATGGCTATGTTGTAAATTTAGGGTAAAAATATTAAAATTACCAAAGTTACGAGCCTGCATTTAAAATTCAATGTAAGCTCATACATTTATTGTTTTTTAATATTTTACACCAAATTTTCAACATAGCCTTCTTTTTGTCTGGCTTCCCCACCCTCTAGGGAGCTCAGCCCAGCCCACTCACTGCACCTCATGCCCAGGCTTAACCCCCTGGGTGGGGCCATTAGGTGGGCACCCTCCCCATGGTCCATGGTGATGTCTTTCCTGGCTTGCCCCCATTGTGGGGGGCCAAGAGGAACAGGACCCCACCTAGTGGACACTGTTAATAATGGGGTGGCAGTGGAGCAGGGCTTCATGCTCAGGGCAAAGATTTTGAGTGCAGCTGTAGCTGGGGACATGCAATGATGGCCCATCCATCCCACCCCTGCAGGTGTCAGCGCTGGCACAATGGATTCCTCCAAACCCACCTGGGGACCGTGATGTGCCATACACACTGCCCTCCCCTGGAGAAAGGAGAACAGTCCCTAGGATGCTCAGTCCTTCACCCCAGCCAGCTCTCCAACATCCCAAGTCCGTTTCTGAGCCCGAGTCATTGGCATTGCAGATGGGTGCACCCTCTGTGTTGGCAAGCTGGCCTAACATAGCAATCTGTTGACCCCACCTCATGAACAAGGGCAGAGAAAATGTTCAACTCCTATCCGAAAGGAGATTTTGTGCAGGGACCATGAAATCACCTTCGGGACAGATCTGCCTAATGACAGTTCAATTGTTCATGAGGTAGGGTCCCAAAGAAGGCATGTTGAAAACCTGTGCCAAAAATATGCAAAATGCCCATGTTATGCCACTAAGTTCAAAACACTATTGAAATACATTAAACCGCATACCTGTTTCTTCAGTTCTTGGTCCAGCTTTGAAGAGTGAAGATGTGTTTGCAGTCCAGAGTGGATTGCAGCATTGAACCCCCTGATGGGTAAGTAAGGGCTTGGGGATGCAGGGTGGTAGGTGCTGAGGGAGAGTTGGGTAGGGGACGGTAACAGTGCAAAAGACATTGATGGATGGTTTTCTTTTACAGGTTAAAAAAACAAAGAAAAAATTATGGAGGATTCCCGATTGCAACACTGAGGATTGGTACCCCAGTGTCACTGTAGTGTTTCTGGGGGCAGGGTGTTGAGAGGGAAGGTTGGGTGGGAGAAGGAAAAAAAGAAACAAAAAGGTTACCCAGAACACGATTATGACACTGGGGATTGGGCACCCAGCATCATTGTAATGTTTCTGAGGGAGAATGCTGAGAGGGAGGATCGGGTGGAAGGGTTATGAATAATTTAAAAAAGGAAATTTATTCTGGCCATGATTGTGACACTGGGGACTGGGCACCCCATTGTCATTGTAATGTTTCAAGGCGGGGTGGTAGATACTGAGAGGGAGGGCTGGGTGGTGGGATATAAATAAAAAAAGGAAATCAGCAGTCACGGTGGTATACAGCACAGTTCAACATGACCAAGATGGCAGCTCACAGGTACTGCACATGCGCTAGTGGTCACATGCACAATACAGTTTGGTGGCCATCTTGGACATGGTGGAATATGCCGTAACCACCAACAATCTTTAAAATAGTGCAGTGCAGTCAGCGGTGGAGGGCTTCATGGTCACAGAGGTGACTGTGGTGTGACTCCAGCATGTTGTTTAGTCGGAAGAATCGCCGCCTGCTTTTTCCTAGCAAGAGGTCTGCAGGGCTACACCCACTGCAGCCCTAAAAGTGAATAAAAAATATGGGTTATTTTGTTTGGCCCATACAAATTCATGGCTATAAATGTCTGACTTGGTGAAATTACTTCCTTTATGAGAAATCTGGCCCTATAATTGGATAAAGATCTATCTAGTTTCAAAATACCATTTTTCACCACAATTACACCTCTGGAGTTTTATTGGATCTATGATGCTGAGCCTGTAACCCATTTTTTATGTGAACATTTTTTATGTAAACTCATTTCTACATCAGCTGGATAAGGAGACCACAAGGGGGAATATTTTGGATGTAGTACTCACAGATGGGGATAGTGTTGAAGAGGTTATTGTGGGAGACTGTCTGGGTATAAGTGATCACAACACAGTAAGTTTCAACATACAAATAGGGAAGATAACAAATAAGACCAGTAAGAAGATTCTGGACTTCAGGAGGGTGAACTTTAATAGAATGAGGAAATTTTCAGGGAGGAAATGAAATACAGTGACTGGATAGAGGATGTAGAGGAATTGTGGAAATGTATTAAGGAGGTGTTATTAAAAGCAACTGAACTATATATAAAGAGATAGGGAAAAAAACAAGAAAAGAAGGAGGCCTTTTGATTTAATAGGGAGGTTGTCAGGGCAATAAGAGATAGAAGGATGGTTTCTGAGAAGATAGATGAAGAAGAAGAAGTTGGGGTCTGGCAGAGGTTGTCTGAACCTGCTTTTGCTGAGCAGTTGGGGAAAGGATTTTAGTTGCTGGATAAGCTTTAAATTTTTATCAGTCTGTGGACTTTAGGGCAGGAGTGCTGACTTGTTTAATACATTGTTTATGTGGTGGGGGATCCATAATGGAAGCTGGATATTCATTTATCTTTTCTACAGGCATTGTGAGCAGCTTTCTGGAAGTTTCTGTCCTTCTCAGCCAGGATTAATTTACAGCTCACTGGGGCTTAAATACCAGGGCTTCTCACATAGCAGTACTACACAAACAGTTGGGGTCTGGCAGATGTTGTCTGAACCTGCTTTTGCTGAGCAATTGGAGAAAGGATTTTAGTTGCTGGATGAGCTTTAAATTCTTTATCAGTCTGTGGACTTTAGGGCAGGAGTGCTGACTTGTTTAATGCAGTGTTTGTGTATGTGGGACCTTCCTCCAGAGGATGTTACAGTGCTTGGAGGTGCAGTGAGGGGTGGATACAGGGCTGATACACTCTTGTAAGAGTTGGGTGTGGGCCCTAATCCCACCACCCCCACCCTCCCTCTCCAGAGCACAGCTCATTTATAGGGAAACACCTGCCCTGCAATTGAAGGAAGGGGCTGCATGTGTAGCTCATGTAGTTCTATCCAATAATGCAGCCACGGGTAGGGAAAAACATAGGTAGATCTCAAATAGGAGTACAGCATCCACAATGAATTGCCGATTAGTGTGATAGGTGGATATTGTGGAGGGCCTTCAACTGGAATATATCAGGTAAAATATCTGTTAGAGGCTGGGCTAGGATCAGTTAATTCTACTTGCTGTAGGGATAGTTAGTGTGGGAGGCTGTATAGGTAGTGTGGACCATGGGTAGGATTGTTGGGTGCAAGGTTGTGGGGCAGCAATGCGGATGAATATACTGTGGAGGCTCAGAGGGTGCCCAATATGCCACAGGCTGAGGAGGCTTGAGGAAGAGGTTCAATGGCTTGGCAGGGAGCTGGGAGGTTGAGGGATGAGGGAGGATTTCATCGGTAGGGAGGCTGACATCTGAGAGTATTGTGGGGCACCACAGAGAAGGAACAGTGGGTCAAGGGAGGGGGAGGGGCAACCAGACAGGAAGCCAGCTGATGAAGGGTGGACTCTAGTAGGATCTAGAAAAGAGGAACAGCAGTAGGCAGGAGGGAGGAGAAAGCACATAGTAAGGCAAAGAGGATAGGGAACATGTTTGCTTCACTAGCAACACATGGGAAGGGAAGGAGGATGCAGGAGGTGATTGCACATGGGATAGCACTCACAAAGAAGAGGGAGTGAGGGACATTACTAATGAAAAGATTGAGCATGGTAGCAGGGGAGGGATAATACTCAGAGAGGTGAAGCGGGAGAGGAGGTTGGCAGTCAAACAGGAGGAGGGAGGGGTCTTAAATGGGAGGGACAGGGAAAGACACTGGGGCACATGGTAAAACACAATCTTGAGTGGCTCCAAAATGAGAACCTGGGTGGGGTGGCAACGGGCACAAGAAAAGAGGAGCAGGGTGTACTGTCTTGGGGACTCCATACTCAAGAGGATCAGATGGGGCAGAAAGGGAGAGACACAGTTGGATATGGGTGGAGTCCATACCAGGATTAAAGGCAGACATGGCAGGACAGGCAATTCTAAGGTGCGTAAAGAGGGGTAGGAGGAAACGCACATTGTGGTACATGTGAGGACAAATGACCTAGCGTGGGAAATGGTGGAGGTAACAAGGAGAGGACTGAGGATGTGGGAAGGTTGTGCGAGAGACTGGGGAGTCTGTGGCCATCTCTGAAGTGCCTCCCAGTACCTCTCATGCAAGCACAGTGAGAAAGGAGAGGATTAGAGAGTTGAAACACATGGTTGGTAGAATGGTGTTGAACTAAGGGGTATGGGGTTGTGGGCGGATGGGGCAGTACCTGGGATAATAACAAACTGTTTCAAGGGATAGGCTGCACCTGAGTGGGGAGGGGCAGGAGGTATTAAAGCAAGGACTGGGAGGTATATTGCGACAAGGGTGGATTTAAACTAGGCGGGGATGGCAAGTGGACAGCAGGCAGGCGGGTATCCGATAGAGTGGAGTCACAGCATACCCCCAGGCTAGCAGGGAAGGACTTGGGGGACAAAAGGAGGGGTAGAAAGGAGAGATGGAGGCCAGTGAAGAGAAGTGGGTATTATGGAGGGTGGTCTCACTGAATGCAAGAAGCCTAGAAAACAAATCCACTGAGCTACAGGCACTCTTAGCAGTGTGGAGGTGAATATTGCAGCTGTCACAGAACCGTGGGCAACTGAGCACCAGGACTAGGATCCAGCAATCCCAGGATACAAATTATACAGGAAGGGCTATGGGGGGTGGCAGTCTATGTGAGGGATGGGATCAAATGCACAACGGACGAGGGAGAAGGAAGGAGAACAGAGGCAATCTGGCTGCAGCTCCTAGACTCAAGGAGTAGGAAAGTGAGGTTTGGGGTGGTATACAGGCCGCCGTCCCAGTCTGAAGAGCTTGACAGGGAATTAGCAGGACAAATCAAAAGGTATGTAGAAAAGGGAAGGTGGTCATTGGGGATTTCAACTTGCTTGGGGTTGACTGGAGCATTCGTCACTTCCAGTGCTAGAGAGCAAGTGCTCCTGGACGCGATCCAGGAATGTCTCCTGACACAATTGGTTAATGTACCTACTAGGCTAAAGAACACTTTAGATCTGGTATTGTTGAATGGGGAGGCAGTGAGGGAAATAAAGGTAGAGGATCTACTAGCCTCAAGCGATCACCCCAAACAGTGTGGTTTAATATCACGATGTGGGGAGCCAGAAAAATCAGTTACTCGGTGGTAAACTTCAGGGGGGTAGATTTTGGGAGGATGCAGGAAGTACTGAAAGGGAAAATGGAGGGCATAAGGCAGGAGACGGATGTGGAGCAGAAATGGGACATTGTTAAATAGAGGGTTACAGAGGCAGCAGAAGCCTGCACCAAGGCACAGAGTAAGAAGAGCAGAGCAAGAAAACCATGCTGGTTGAACAGCGAGGTTGTGGAGGTGGTGAGGGCAAAACAAGTGGTGCACCAGAGGTTTAGGAGGACGGGAAGGAAGTGGACAGGAGGAATATGCAAGATGGTCCAGGGAGGTGACTAGAAAAGTGAGAGAAGCCAAGGCCCAGAGGGAGCTGAGATTAGCATAGGGAATTAATGGGGAGACTTTTCAGATACATCAGGAGAAATGGAAGTGCAAGGAGACAATAGTGAGGATAAAAGGGTGGGGAGTGGACGGAAAGGGGAGGAGCAGGCAGAAGCATTGAATGAATACTTTGCTCAGTGTTCATGGAAGAAAGGAGGACCGCTACCAGCATGGGCTGGAAGGGTGGGGAGAGGAGGTGACAGATGGAAGAATTGAGTCAAGTAGAGTCCTAGAGGGACTGAGGGCACTGAATTTAGACAAGGCACTAGGGCCAGATGGGATCCACCCAGGGTGTTGAGAGAGATGGTGGAGGTGTTGGGAGCCACTGGCAGAATCTGTACAGCACCTCACTGGAGTCAGGATGTGTGCTACTGGACTAGAGGATGGCACATGTAGTACCATTACACAAGAGCAGGCCAAGGGATGAACTGGGTAATTATTGTCCAGTAGGTCTCACCTCCATAGTGTGCAAACTCATGGAAATGATACTAATGGAAAGACTGGTGTCATACCTGGAGGATAATTGCCTCCAGAATGTGAGGCAGCATGGGTTTGTTTCAGTGAAGTCTTGTCAAACCAACCTCATACAATATTATGACTGGGTGACAGGTGAGCTGAGTAAGGGTCCTGCAGTGGATGTTCTTGGACTTCAGCAAGGCCTTCGATTTGGTGCCTCATGGGCGGCTTGGGAGAAGCTAACTGGTGTAGGGATAGGGGCAAAAATGATGAACTGGATTACAAGCTGGTTGAGTGGAAGGCTGCAACGGGTGGTGGTGAGAGGGAGCTCTCAACTCCAAGGCCGGTGACAAGTGGGGGCCACAGGGCTCTGTGTTGGGGCCAGTATTGTTTGGGTCCTTCATATCAGACATTGCACATGGGGTGGTGAGCAAAGTAAGTCTGTTCAATGACGACACCAAAATCGGAGCAGTGGTGGATGGAGAGGAGGGGTGGAAGCAGCTATGGGGGGCCTACACAATCTAAAGGAGTGGTCAGAGAGCTGGCAGCTGGGGTTCAATGCAAAGAAGTGTAAGGTTATGCACTTTTGGGGTGAAGAACCCAGGAGAGAATACTGGCTGGGGGTTAATCTGGGGATCACTGAGGAGGAGAAGGACCTATGGGTAATGATAGCAGGGACCATGAGCAACACTGCCCAGTGCAGGAGAGTGGCTGCAAAAGTGAGCAAAATGCTGGGGTACATAGCCAGGGTTTTTCATCCAGGTGAAGAGAGGTGATCTTGCCCTTTACAGGTCACTGGTAAGCCACACTTAGAGTATTCTGTGCAGTTTTGGACGCCATACCTAAAGCGTAATATTAGGCTACTGGAGGGGGAGAGGAGGGCAACAAAGATGATATGTGGAATGGAGGAGAGACTATGGCAGCAGGCTGAGAGACCTGAATATGAAGGAAGTGGTGGTGACACCAGTGTTGAAAAAGGCATCTTTGGACCCCGACTCCTAGCAAACTACAGACCCATCTCGAACCTCCCTTTGTTGGGAAGGTAATCGAGAAAGTGGTGGCAGCCCAGTTGGACAACCATTTAGCCATCCATAACATCTACGATCCTCTTCAATCAGGTTTTGAAAGAGGCACAGTACTGAGACTGTGCTGGTTCGGGTCCTCAATGATCTTCTGATGGTGAGAGACCAGAAAAATGGTCCATTTCAGCAACATTTGACACCAGAGACATGGGGTGTTGCTTGAGCGCTTGAGATGAATCTGTGGGTTGTCAGGTTTGGTGCACAGATGGTTTACCTCCTTCCTCACAGGTAGAACTCATAGGGTGGTATTGGGGATATTTTCCTCCGATCCTACTGCTCTGACCTGTGGGGTGCCTCAGGGCTCTGTGCTGTCCCCCATGTTGTTTGCGGTGTACATGCTTCCCTCGGAGACATTGTAAGATGATATGGGCTGGAGTTTCATTGTTATGCCGATGATACCCAGCTCTATCTGTCTTTGTGCCTGACCAGAATAGAGCACTCTCAGTGTTTAACAACTGTCTCAGCGAGATCCAGGATTGGATGAGGTCCAGCTGGTTGAAGTTGAATTCTGGGAAGAGCGGAGGTGATGGTTGTGGATCCTGGCCACCGGATTGAGGGGTTGGGGCACTTCAAACCTCTGGTTTATTCCTGGGGATGTGGAGCTCCGACCTCTGAACGGGTGCGAGACCTGGGGTGATCCTGACAATCAGCTGACATTGCGTGCGCAAGTGTCAGTGGTTGTTAAGGTATCCTTTACCATCTTAGGAACATAGCCAGGATCAAGCACCTTGTTCCATCCGGCGACCTACCCACGCTGATCACGCCTTTGTGACCTCGCGTCTGGACTACTGCAACTCCCTCTACTTTGGGCTTTCCGGGGTTGATATCCACCACTTGCACTAGTACAGAACTCAGCAACCCGGTTGTTAATGGGGATTCTCGTTCCTCTCATATTACACCGGTGTTCGAGAGCTGCACTGGCTGCCGGTTCAGTGGCGGATCACCTTTAAAGTCGGATTACTGATATATAAAGCCCTACACGGTTTGGGCCCTGATTACCTGAAAGATCTTCTGGTGCCTTACCTATCAAGTGACCACTCTGCCAGCCAATGAGGGTTGCTAGAGATCCCGAGGGTAGCTTTAAAATCTTCCGGCGCCTGAGCTTTTATGTTCATGGCACCCACCCTCTGGAATTCTCTACCACATTGGATCAGAGAGTGCATGACGGTGGAGGGTTTTAAAAGGGCCTAAAACTTTTTATAGAGTAAGGCATTTGGAGATAATTTGGATGCCGATTAATGCTCTGTATTTAATTTGGTTTTTAATCTGTTTTATTATGTTTTTATCTTGTATTTTATTGTAATGCGCCTTGATTCTAAGAAAGGTGCAGAGAAATAAAGCTTATTATATTATTATTATTATTATTATTATGTACACCCTGGAGGATAGAAGGGACAGGGGGACATGAAAAACATTCAAGTATCTGAGGGGAATCAATAAGGATGAGGCAGATGGGGTCTTAAGTTAAGGAGGAGTTCACCAGGGGCATGGGCTAAGAATAGAGGGGAAGATTTAGGACGGAAATGAGGAGACACTATTTCACTGGAGAGGGTGGTAGCAAAATGGAATGCCCTACCAGAATGAGTGGCATCATGTAAATCTGTGAACAGCTTCAAAAGGGCATGGGACAGGAACAGGGAGAGTGAGGGAGGGAGGTGGGGTGGAGGTGGCAGTGGATGACAAAGGGGAGGTAAGGCAGCTGCAAACTAGGGGTGTTGGCTGCACACTCGAGCAGACTTAGATAGACCGGTGGTCTGTTTCTGCTGGCACATTCGTATGTTCATATGTTCATAAGATATAAGAAAACCCACAGTGTGATAGAGTAAATTATAAGGAGAAACTGAGACAGGCAGGAACTTGATTAGAAGAGCAAAGCAGAAATAGAAGAGAGAATTGCAAAACATGACAAGCAAGGAGATAAAAACTTTTTAGTTATGTGGTGGAAAGAGGAGGACAAGACAGGGGATTGTGAGTTTAAGGTGGAGGGGAACTGTGATTGAGGGGACTTTGAGAAAGCTGAGGTTTTAAAGAGAGACACTGGTAAACATACCTTGCTTTTGTCAGTGAATTTCATGTTCCTAAGTAGCAGAATCATAAGTGAATACTTAAAAAAATGCAGTGTTCATTTTTAATTTTAATAATTATTAGTCGCAAAACAAGAAGTGCAAGCGCTGTGTGTGAATCGCTGGCGGTCTGAACTGAGCGGTGCGTGTGACGTCTTCTCCTGAGCTGCCTTTCCGACTGCAGTAATGGCTAGCACTGAAGAAAGTTACAGCTCATCAGACGAGAGGGAGATTTATCCTCTGATGTTGTCACCGAAGATCCATATTGTTTGGACCCTCTGTGCAGTGACGAGGAGTCAGTCACGTCCTCCAGTCCCAGCAGTTCTGAATCAGAGAGCCGTCTTGACTCTACCTCATGGTGGGTGTATATTCCTTTACCTTACTGTTCTGTCAGTGTCTTTGTGTAAAAGCAGACAGTTGTGACCTAATGTGTCCCCTGAAACATGGAATTTCTTGTGCTGTCACAGGTTATCTAATAATATACACTACAGTTGCAGACCATCCAACAATTGTCAGATGAGAATATGTACAGTTCTGTGTTGTGGTGGCGGGGTGACTACTGTCCCCACATTTGTCACAAGTAACTTCTGAGTATAATTTCAGCAAAGTTTAGATATGAAACAAACAAAGCAATTTGTAAAATAAGCAGTGCATTCCTTGTTGGTCAGTCAGGAAGCTGAACTGCATAAAATAGCACCATTGCAAATGCACCAAGTGTTACGGTTCAGCCGTAAGCAGTTAGTGAACCCCTGAATGCCAATGTGCCCCAGTAACATTCGGTTTCCTACGGCAGATACATAGATGATCCAAGCTCCTTGGTCATGCCCTGGCCAATGATAGTCGGACAATAAATGACCCCCAGAGGCAAAACGTTCAGCAATTCACTTAAACTGATCTGTCAATTTAATTTTATCCGAATAAGATCGCATTTAGTATAATTTATGCAACTTGATGAGCAATGGTGCTCTGTCTCTCTGTAATTGGTCTGCTGGGCTCTCTATGCAGCACTTAAGTAACCACTAGTGAGTGTTGGGGCAGAGGATCATCCCTGTGGGTCTCTCCACTCACCTGGTCATCGGTCGGTCTGGCCACACTGTAAAAGCTCTGAGTCCTGCCAAGTCAGTTACACAGCATGCTGTACCCTCGACCTGCAGTCACCCCAATACACCACAAGTGACAGAACTACTTGGGGAGCTGTGGCCCAGTCCTGCACTGATGACTTCTAGCGCCACCAGTAAATAAAATAATTAATTGGCACAAAATGCTGCAGCTCAGAGCATGCTGGAGCAGAAGATAGACAACAACAGTGACTTACACAGTGATTATTCTCCTGAACTGACAGTCTGACTGTCACGCCCACCAAGACAGTCAAGTGTCGCAGGGTAAAGGCTGCAGCACTGTCAGCTGCTTCCGGGTCAAGCAGTCAGTGTCAAGTGCCTGCCCTCTGCCGGCAGTGCCACAGTATGTTTTGACAACCAGATTCAAGTAAGTGGACATGGTTAACTTGGGGACCGTTGGATACCCCCTAGCTGGCACTCACGGCAACTGAGCAGAAATACAAACATCATTTGGGGAAATTTGAAGCAGGACAGAGGCAGCTGAAAATTCAGTACAGGTACAAATTAGGCATGATCCAGTACCAGTGTTACAAATGTGGTATTGTACCGCCCAAAATGGTACAGTTGGAGGGTCTGCAGTTGCACTGTGGCTGTGATTAGGTCCACCCCACACACACATAGACTGGAGTAGTGTGTCCTATGGAACGTTATGGCATGCAGTGTCCATTTGTAATTGTCTCTACCCAGGCACAAGCAGCCTAGATGCAGCATTCACACCACCAGCCATCATACTGTTTTGTACAGTGGACACTAACTGAGGTAACATACGGTGGCACTGTGGCTATGACTCAGGTCCCCCCACAGACACATACACATAGACACTGAGTAGTGTGTCCTAAGCAATGTCATGGTCTGCAGTAGCAATCTTTGTACAATGGATGCACATTACATATGATACGTGCCAGCACGTAACAAATGACTAATGCACAGTGGTACTGTCTCTGTTACTCAGGTCCCCCCAGGCACATACACAGACACTGAGTAGTGTGTCCTAAGCAATGTCATGGTCTGCAATGGCAATCTTTGTACAGTGGATGGCACATTACATATGTACGTGCCAGCACGTAACTAATGTACAGTGGTACTGTCTCTGTTACTCAGGCCCTCCCCAGGCACATACACACAGACACTGAGTAGTGTTTACCAAGCAATGTGATGGTATGATGTGGCCATTTTTTTACAGTGGGAGTACATGAGGTTTGTACGTGCCAGCACGTTACAAATGAGTAATGTACAGTGGCACTGTGACTGTGACTCAGGTCCCCCACAGACACATATACACAGTGGTCAGTATATGGGATGCCAGGGTTCTAAATAATTAATTAGCAGTTTTTCTTGGGACTATACTAACTGTACAGAAAGTATTTATATAGATATTCTAGAAGTGCTGTTTAACACAGTAAGGCAAGAGCTATTCATTTTCACAAAGATTTTGCACTTTTATGAGCAAAACACTAATGAATTGTTAGAGTTCAATAAATCCCTGGATGTACCTGCCAGCACGTTACAAATAAATAATGTAAGGTGGCACCGTGTGTGTGACTCTGGCCCCCGACACGTACACACAGTGGTCAGTACATGTGGGATGTACCTGCCAGCACGTTACAAATAAGTAATGTACGGTGGCACTGTGGCTGTGACTGCCCCCCCACAGACACATACACAAAGAGACTGAGTAGTGCGTCCCAAGCAATGTGATAGTATGCAGTGGCCATTTGAAATGGTCTGTACCCTGACACAACCAGCCTAGATGCAGGATTCACACCACCACACATCATACAGATTTTGCAGTGGACAGTACATGAGGTATGTACATCACAGCACGTTATTTAGCAATAAGGCACAACAGGATGCGGGTTATGGGGAGTTACCACGCCTTGTGTGGTATGTCATGAGGCGCAGCCGAGTGATTTAACCACCTAAGAAGTGGTAAACAGCCCAATAACTCACACCCTGAGTGCATTATTGCGATTATATAACGGACTCATGTGTGAAATAAAATTCAAATGTTTTAATTCTGTTTTTTATAAATGCCATTCTTCAACCGTGGATTATGCAGGATTTACCAACAGCATGTGACATGTTTCAACCACTGAGGTTGCAGGAGTTTCACATACCATTGTATAAAATAACTAATGTACAGTCTCACTGTGGCTGTGACTCAGATCCTCCCACCCCCTCCACAGACACATACACACAGTGGCCAGTACATGTGGGATGTACCTGCCAACACGTTACACATAATTATACAACAGGGTATGAAAATCCTGTAACCTCATTGGTCAAAACACATCACATGACCATGGTATATCCTGTAATAACCACATCCTGTCATGCCGTATTGCTTAAATAATGTATGGTGTGACTGTGTCTGTGAGTCAGGTCCCCCAGACACATACACACAGACACTGAGTAGTGTGTCCCAGGCAATGTGATGGTATGGTGTACCTGGAGACTTGGAATGAGTCAGCATCCAATGTACTTTTGACTGTTCTTGTGAGCTGCCCATAGTCCGTGGGTGCATGACTGTAGGTAACAAGTT
Source organism: Neoceratodus forsteri (assembly GCA_016271365.2). Lineage (NCBI taxonomy): Eukaryota > Metazoa > Chordata > Ceratodontiformes > Ceratodontidae > Neoceratodus > Neoceratodus forsteri. The sequence goes on from CM057453.1 coordinate 658,000,743, forward strand.
TTGGATGGCACTCGCTAATGGCAATGCCCAGGATGGTCTTAGCAACTAAGTGTTATGTGGGCAGGGAATGGACATCCATGCAATGGCACTGTAATGTGTCAATGGCAAAAATAATAAATAATGTCAATTGTCATTACATGTAGTAGTGACATTTGTCTCCGTTTCTTGTTTTTCTTAAGGTTCACTTGTGGGAACTGTGTAGTGATGCCCGCTGAGCTTGAATGCCACTGCTGCCAAGAGATCAATCAAGTAGTTGAAAAGATGACTGATCTCCCCAATGTTGTACCTGACTCTGATGTACCTTCCTGCATCACTGAGCACCCTGGATTTGCTGAAGTTTGCTGAAGTATATGGGTTCTGGAGACAGTTCACGCCATACAGACAGTGCCACAACAATGAAGGTCTGCCTGTGAAGGAGTATGAAATCTGTTAATATCTTTTTCTACATAAACTCAGTCATGTACCCTTTGTCACTACATGTAAATAGTGGGGATACTTGTAAGTCAACTTTATTTGGGTTAGCACAAATTCATTCCTCTTAATTGTGTCATTTGTTCACTTTTTATATCCGTGATAGACAAATTTTGTAAATTTCAGATGTTTATTGAGCAGTGCTGCACAGTGTTGGCCCACTGTTGCAGCTGGGTGAGGCACTGCATGACTTACCTCACAGTACTGCATCGCCATTGCTTTCACAATGACATTGCCTTGACATGGGAGGGAGTCGCTGGCAGTCAAAAGGAAGAAAGAGACTTGGGCATCATCATCATCGATGACTTGAAATCATCCAAGCAGACCACTAAAGCAGTAGGCAAGGCTAGGGGGTGTTGGGGTGTATTAGTAGTGGAAACACAAGTTGGAAGAGGGAGGTAATAATCCTCTTTACAAGACACTGGTTAGGCCCCATCTGGAGTACTGCATGTAGTACTGGATGCCACACCTTCAGAAGGACATTAACCAAATTGAGGCAGTCCAGAGAAGGGTAACCAAAATGGTACAGAGACTGCATCAGAAAACATATGAGGGCAGATTAACAGGGCTCAATAGGTATACCCCAGAGCAAAGGAGGCGAGAGGTGATATGATCAAACATTCAAACACCTTAAGGGCATGAACAAGGAGAAAGGGGCTAACACATTTCAATATAAGAGAAATAGCAGGACAAGAGGACACAGCATCACATTAGAAGGAGGCCGATTAAGGGTAATGTGAGGAAGTTCTTTTTCACAGAAAGGGTGGTGGATGCATGGAATGCCCACCTCAGGAAGTGGTGGATATGAATACAGTTCATGGATTCAAATATGCATTGTATAGGCATGAGGGAGCAATACAGATGAGTATGAATAAATAGGCCATTGACAGAGCAAAGTCAATGGCACATTTATGAGGTAGAAAATGAAACTGGCATACTGGATGGGCCTTATGGTCCTTATCTTCTGTCAACTTCTGTGTTCTATGTGTCTATGTTTGTCATGTTCTGTGAACAAAGAAAAACACTATAACACAGTAATAAAAAACTTTCTTTAAAATGATAACTTTTATTCTGGAAAACAACAAACCATTGAATAATAGGAATAATGCATGACACTGTGGGTGTTATGGTGTTTTAAAATCCTTCTCTGATGTTTGATGCCCTGGCCTGTGGACTGGGACATAATCGCACTGGCGGGATCGTATGTCAGCATAACACCAAACACATCAGTCATTATTCCTTGATTTACCACCCACGAGACATCATTGCAACAGTATTTCATCCTGTCAATAGATATTAACAGTGTGCTGCAATCAGCTTGCAGTCATGGGTACAGTACCAATCTTGTCATATAATTGATATGTAGACATGCAGTTGCTGTGTGACATACAGGTTGGTTCACAAAGTTCATTAGCAGAGTGCAATAAAACAATCGATATTCATTGTGAAACAGCATGTTTCCTAAAGAACATGAAAACGTATGGTGAAATTGTTGACTTTGCAGAGAATCATGAAAATCCATGACATGCAATTGTTTTCTGCAAACTGAAGTGAAACGATTCATTTTAAATTTTTTAACCTGTTTTACCGCCTCACGCCCAGTGTTCCCTCTCCTTCGGGCTCCACAGTACTCTACGACTCAGTGGACATCCTCTTCCTGGGCCACCTCGATCCCTTACATCGCAGCCGGCTCGATGGGTATCCTGGTGCATCTCGTCACTGGATGGATCCCCTCTCCAAGGGGAAGACACCGGAGGGCTTACCCAGCGCACTCTAATTAAGTCCCCAAAAGCGCTGCTAAGGAAGACGTGGTCCATGGAGTTTCTGGTGCTGTTGCACAGCGGGGAGCCATCATCCAGCAAACACAGTGAGCCATTTTCCAGTTGCCTAGTGTTCCCCTTCTTGCACCGCTCTGAGCAGTGCCCCAGTCTCTACTGGGAGCTGCTGTTGAGCTAGGTGACCCACTCCCCCACCCCCAAAGAGGAGAGCAGTCCTCTGAATGCTCAGTCCTCTTCGTGCCCTGCCAACCCGGCATCCTGAATCCATTCCTGAACCGGGTCGCTGGCGTGGTTCGAGGTGTGGGTCCAGCTCATGAACCCTCTGCACCACCAGGCTGGTGCAGTAACTTTTAATTATGTGCGATGGACACAGCAGATGTAATTCTGAAACTGGCAGAAAATCATGCAATGGTTTTGCAATACCGAGTCATGTTTAGCATATTGTCATTCATCTTATTGCATGTTTACAGCACCACATTTTCTGACATTTCATAAATGTCATTCCACGATGACCCATGCAATCACTGCTGTCATTATTACTTCAATTGTGTACAAGCTGTGATGCATATTGTAGCAAACACTACACTTTGTGTGTTGCGTGGTTAATGTCACTTCTTGGGTGTTCAACGTACTCGGCCAGCATCCTCCTGCTTCAATCCCCAGGGCATGGCATTATCATGGCACAACACACAATGTGGAGTACAATACTGACTACTTACTGTACTGTTGGTTATTCTGCTCTTGTTCATATCAGTGGTCATGTCCGCCTCCTCATTCTGTGCTTCCGTAGTCTTGCCCACCTGTCAAAATAAAGTGAAATCACCATACTGTGACTGGTTTATTGGACAGCCACATATTTGACAGTATAAACTGGTCCTTTTATTTGCTTGATTCTGATGGGTTGCACCCTCCACCCCAGCGCGGGTACACATTATGGTGGGAGAGTTCGGTCGAGGACATTGTAAGTCTGTTGCTGCTATTTTGTAATAAAATCTTCTGTGATTGTAAAGTATCTTAAGAGACAATGACAGCAGTTGCTTAACTACTATGGTCCATACTAGTTAATTGACGGCTGTAAATTTCTCCTAATATGCTTTGCAATAGGGGAAAAAAAACCTTGACAAATAGCACCTACATCTTAAATGGACCTCACTCCTGCATTCTCCTGGTCAGACGTTACAATGTCACAGGCGTGTGTGCGGAGTAGAGGCATGGGGGGCAGAAATAAGCTGTAAGAGATCTTCTGTCTGATGATTCTATGCCATTTATGATCCATTCAAAAGAGAAGTTAGCTGTTTTGTGGTAAATGTTTGGTTCCTGCCAGCTGCAGACAATGCAACAGACTGGGCTATGAAGCCCAATACCTTAGTTTGGACATTTCATTTAACAATGATTTGTGTTACATGTCATCATTACAGTTCAATTACTGAACAATGTTTTTATTTGTTTTTTCAGTCATCACAGATTCCTGTCCTACCGCAGCTTTGTCCACTGGTGTTGGGCCTGGTTGGGAAGGACAGTTAGAGTGGTGTTGCCAGCCTGTGTTGTGAACCGGATAAGAGAGAGGTGGCCATCTGAACAGTATGTGGGGTTTCTGCATGCTGACTGACCCGGACAGCCGTACTATGGAATCATCGGTTTCTTTTCCAGTGTTCAATGACCATCAATTTGTCCACTGGTGGAAATTTAGAAGTTAGCGGAGGTGGAACTTCCTTGTTATACCACTCTTGTTTTGGTTTGCCTGCTTGGACAGCACTTTCAAGGGTTGATAGCATGTCCTCCACAAATGCTGAAATTGAAAAACAGTCATGAGTAACAGTTATACAGCACAGTTTGTATTTACTTACTGTTTTGTACTTTATATGGCAATGTATTGTTGATCTGTCATCTCAAATATTGACATACCATCATGAACTAAGTGTACAATACTAATGCAAACAGTATACTATGAAGATACCTTGTCTTCCTCCCCACCCTGCTTACCACAAATAAACACACAGGTTGTTGTTTTGTAATGTTACAGTGATGATGCAAACAAATGCTATCATGTACTGGTCTTCATAGCCCCTACCTTTAGCTGCGTGAGCCAACATGAGCAAAAAATAGTTACTGAACAGTGATAGCATTTTCTTGTTGAATGGATCATAACTGGCACTGAAGCATCTGCCAGCCTGTCTCTACAGCTTCCTCATGCTGGGTGGGGTCCTCAAAACTGCAACCCGCTGCCGACCCTCTTCGAAATGGACTCGGGTGCTGATGAGTAGGCAGGGTGGGAGTTTGACCAAGGGTGAGTGGAAGAAAGCAAATAAAATTCAACCATGTGCTATCTGATATGGTGACATGTGGCCATGGCAAGTGTGTGGACAGAGAGCACAATCCGACCTAATAGTGGCTATTTTTGAAGCATCTTCTTAGCCATTTTAAACAGTCTGAGTGGAAAAGTGAAGCAGTCACTTAATATGGACAACATACAGTTGTTTGGTGCTTGCCCACCCCAGCACTTTCTCTGGTCACACGTCACAATATAATCGAGTGACAGGTACCAAAGTTGTTGTGCAATGCGGGTACCAGAATCCAAAAGGTATTTGATGACGATGCTGTGGTGCCACTACGATCCATTCAGCAAACAAAAGTCCAAACTTTTGAAGTAATCTTTGGCCATCATTCAGCACAGTACTGACATAAGGAGTTGGACTATGAACACCAATACCTTGTCTGTGGAATGTAATTTCAAGGTAGCGTCCATGTCACAGCATGCCACGCCTCCGTGTGAAGTAGGACCTGACTAGGACTTCAACAAGTTGTATACATTGAACTACCCACGTGCAAGTTTGACTTTGCAAATGTGCAGTGTAGCACATCTGCACTCTATCATGTCTGCTGAGTTACTTGTTATTGGACTGTGTGACCTGTGCATTACTCAGTATTGGTATTAGGTTCCCTTTGTTGTGACTTTTGTCAGTGAAAGAAACACCGCATAGACAGTGGTACAGCTTTGCCAGCAACAAATACAATACATGGTACCATTCACAGTCTGTGTCCATTGATATTTCTGCTGCAATATTATTCATGACTTTACGGAACATTGTTGGTTGCTGAACAAGACCTATTCAGTACCAGGTCATTTACCTGTGATTCATTGTTCTGAAAAGACTGATTTTGGTAAATAAAATTTTAAGTTTACCATAATATGTGCTAATTTTTTGGGTCTGACCACTTCTGCACCGCCTTTGTACTTTGGTATGTCAACAGTGAAGCACGCCTCTCCTTCAGCAGACACTGTCTGTTCTCTGCCGAGTTGTTATTGAAGTGAATGGCTGCTAGTAGCATTCCGTCGATACATGAAACATAGGTGAAAACAATTTGACTTAGTAATAGCAAAAGGTTTACTATACATTGAATTTATTTCTTATAATACTGATAGTCACACATGTAAAAGTGTCACTTTGCAGTACATGGTTAACAAATAATATAATATTATAAACTATGAAGACAGATTATGCCCTATTGTTTATCAACTGCGCTGTGTGGTCACTGCATTCACTAGTGACCAATTGTAGCATCCACTACATCCCTACAAGGTCCTCCATTTCCCATTGTTGCTCGGGGACGAACCTTACTCTATAAGTGTCCCTGCATTTCTTGAACCATTTCCACAGTACTACCATAGATCAGCTCCCCATGCAGTGCATTCCATGGTTCCACTACCCTGTCATTGTAGTGGTGTTCCTTCTTTCCCCAAAACACCCCATTGAATGTATTTCATTTGTACAGCTTCAAGCACAGTACTTCTTTACCCACACTGAACATGGTAAATGAAATGTCAGGTATATGAAAGAAAAGTTAATAATCACCTCGTGTACATCCCTTTGTAGCTGAATGCTAAACTTTCGGTGCGCTGGATCACAAGGATGTGAAAGCTCTCCAGCGATGAGGTTTGATGGTTTGGGGATAGCTTTTGACATCGATTTCACCATGGCTGTGCCAAGGGCCATTTCAACTTTCTCATATGACTTCTCATCTGATTGAGACAATTGGAATCAATTTATTTCTGCACTACACGTGTTCATTGCAACCTAATTGTAATGTTTTCATTTGACAGTTTAGGTCTATAGCAGCAGAGGACCTGTGTTGTGTGATTTACATATGACTTGTGTTGTTTTCCAGGACTGACGACAACAGAAGACGGTGTTAATCACAGTGCTACACATTCCATGAACTTCATTACAGCTATTATAACATGAACCAGTTGTTTAACATGTGCAGGATATGAACGAGTTATCTGTTCAAGGATTTGCACATAAATTATAGGCAATCAGAAATCCAGCGATAAGCTATGACCAAGGGTTATGTTAATTGTCGGTTTACACCACATAGCCATGTAATGTGGCACGAGGTGGATCTGAGTGCTTAGTGGCACTAAAGGGTGATCAAGTTACCATTAACCAAACTCCTGTGCGTGCCTTTATTGCTATTGTAATAACAATGTTTTGGAAATAGTGGACACATTGTTCAGCATATTACTAGGCTATACATGTATGTTAATGAAAGATTAAGATAGGGATAATCTAATGTTTACAACCAATCAGACAGCTGTATTTCTCAGCCATTTGTTATAATGTCGAATGTGGATTGACTGCCACGGTCTTGACAATACATTGATGGAGCTATGTACACTGCAATGTAATGTTACCATTTTCATATGATGGTGAAACATGAAAAAGGTTCTTACGGGTGTCATCCACTTCTCTTCTGAATGGTGTCATCCAGTGGCCCATGTGCACAGTTTGGAAACAGTGAGTTATCATGTTGGTGAACTCCTGTATATGGTTGGTGATGGATTCCAGCTGATAAGCATCAGTTCACCATTTCCATCTGGTGTTGATCTTGGAATACAGTATAACATGTTTTTAATACTGAGGATCCACTCCCGGATGCTCTCACACTGCTTTTGTGCAGTGTATGACTCCAACGCCTTCGTTATCCTACAAGGAGGTAACATTTGAAACCAGAGACTTCATTTATTTGGTAATAATGTTACCCATGTCAAGGAGTGTGGAGCAATTTGGCACATTGGGATGAATTAAAGTTTGTTATATTTAGGGGGTAAGGATGAATATGGAGGGTGGGAGTAGTGGGTTAGGGAAATTTCTGGAACTTATGTGAATGCTAAGCTCGAAGACTGGAGGGTGGGACTTCCTAGGTATGAGGTGGACATGAGGGAAAAGTGATGGGACAGTACCGTTGAGATATGATGTGCGAATGCAACCGAGGGTACAGTTTGTGGAACAAGAGGTGATAAATATCTAAGTTTTGTGGATTAACATAGTACTAAATATACACCTTTACAAAGAGCCACACATCATATTGATGAATAAGTGATGGTTCATTCTCACGCAGGTACTTCTGTGTCTGGGGATGTCGATCCATAATTAGGGTGGATGGATGCAGATCACAGTGCTTGATATCTTAGCCCCCTTTTAGGCCCTCTAGCTCCATGTGATACGACTCTTCACCTCATTGCTCTGCAGTACAAAAGATATGGGAAAGTGGTGCAGCCAAAAGTGACTATAAATGACTTGTATTTTATCAAAACAGAATGGAAAGTTGGTATTTAAACAGGTGACCATGGATATTTCACAGTTGTTGGTCAGGCAATACACTACTACATATGGCAACAGTTCCAAACGCCATAATGCAATGCAAGCTACTTGTGTCAAGCAAGTGTCATGCAAAAGCCACCATTCACAAAGGTAAGATACCAGACTGATTTTTGAATGAAGCTCCTTCACCCAACAGGCTGCCTCGCGACAAACACGTGCTACCAACCACCTTGCGCCATGAAGCGGTAGCACCATGGCATTAGGGGTTTTGTGGCACAGTGACAATGACACAGTGCTCAATTCCCAATTTTAAGAACCTGCCCATGAACTATGTACCAAGTAGTGTCACACCACCAAAGCGCTGCTGTAACACTACTTACACAGTAACGGGATGGTTGTCCACTCTGTGCAACTCTGTGTCCTGACCTGAGCACTCACCAATGCGTGTTCCCTGGTGATGTACAGCTCCACCACCCTCCCTGTCCAAACTGTCACTGTAAATAGACTCCTGGTGCTGTACTGACACCTCACAGCTTGTACATTGTGTGCCAAGTGCCCCACACCCACAGTGATACCTGTCAATCCTGACTTGCACACGCATTCACACGCTACCATATCTGGACAATGAATTAACTGTCACTGCATGTACCATACACAGTACATGCACCAACAGGTCATTTGTGGCTGGATGTCACGGTGTGTGGAGGGCTGTGCTGGTAGCAGAATCTCATTTATGAACTGGTGTGGGGGTTGTGGGTTTTGGGTAGTAGGGACGGGTGAGGATGCCAATACAGCACCAGGGAGGCTATTTACAGACCCAGTGGGTGGGTACTGTATTGCCACTGATGGCAAACATCATCCATGGTATTGGGAGGGTCACCAGCATGAGCCATTGTACGCAACACTTTGACACACCCTTTGCATTGTCACAGCAGCAGTAACCGAAAGGAAAAAAAGATGACAAACCGTGTACGCCACAGTCTGTAAACAGCAATTCCTGTACAGACAACATCAGTGATGAATACTAACCTGAACAAGGCTGACACTTATGATCTTCGGTGTTCCATCTCCATCGAGGTGTAAGTGCCATATTTGGCAGAGTGCCCTGACTATCACATCTTGTGTCACCACACAGAACTATATTGCGATTCTGTGCAGCAATACTGAAACAATTTTCTCCTTGCTTCTCTTCCACACATCATGGATGGTTGGTTGCACAAAGTGTTTGGAATGTCATAGAAAGTTGGGTCTGAGATGCACTGAATCTTATATGTCGCAGCATCCTCAGTACTTCTGTGGTGACCTCCACTGAACCCAGTGGTTGCTGACAGCAGTACATTTCCTGCTGGATAGTCACTCATTGAGAGGCCGTGATGACCATGTTCTTTCACAGCCACAATTTGAACAGCTCTGCTGTACTACAATGAATGTCCCTTTATTTTAGTCACAGTTGGACTGTTTGCTGACTGGCACTGCATACAGATGCTAAACAACCGTAGTAAGCATGACTCGAGCACTATAAACTTTCTTTCCTGCCACTGCCACTCACTTGGTTTAGATGTTTCTGCCTGTGATAACCTAATGAGGGACAGCAGAAATGAGATGAGTTTTGCAGTAAAACTGTACATGTAGAATACATATATTTATATTGACTTGTGACCAATAAGTACGAATTGTGATGTACTTTCACTGAGTGTTGCACATCAATGGTGCACTTCTTTCACCATCTGACTGCCTTACACATTGCAGGAACTCAGCAGCGCAGTATGCCTTGTATCACTTTGCTCTTTTATATAACTTGCTAATAAGTTAACCATTGCATATGTAGTGTTTCTACATGTAACATGTAAATCTGACATCTGTGTGCCATGTATCATTGACACATGATTTCTACAATGCGGTTGTCAGTACACATGGAAATATCAATACAATTGTTTGCTGCTGTTAAGGTACAGTAGTTGCACAACAAATGTGAGTATTATTCATGCAAGGCACAATGGTCCCATTTGCATGTCATCATGGCAACAGTTCCATGCGGCATGAAGTGATGCACCGCACTCAATGCACCACACAACCTGTCATGGGTGAGGTGCCCAGTGGAGCCCCATCCATTCAACAGCCACTACTCCATCCAGGGGCAACTGCATGCCATCCACACACAGGTGTGCCATTGGAAGGCAATTTGATGCACAACCTGGACAGCATGACCTGTTGGGATGACGCTTCCTGTGGCACACAACAAGTAAGGACACACCACCCATCCCCCATGCTTGTTACACACCCGTACATGTGGGAATTCTATTGCAGTTCACAGAAAAACCAAAACCTTGCAAGCCATACCCATCAACCAGTAAATCTACAGGAAGCCAGCCCCCATTTCCCAGCACACATCACACACCACACCACAAGAAGACAATCACTAACCACCACACTCCCATATGCTCATGCATCTCTCCTCGGCGGTCAGCACAACCCACCTCATACCACCACAGCTACCACCAACAGATCTGTGTGCGACTGTCAGGTAATGTACATCCTGCAGCCCATTGCTGACACTTTGAAGATCACACTACATGCCCACATGTCAATAGTGTCCACCAATGGCATGCAGGATGTACATTGCCTGTCACTTGCACAGTGCTCTGTCGGGAGCTGCCATGGTTGTAGGAGGATGTGTTATACTGCACAACCCGGTGGGACAGATTCAGGGAAGTGTGAGTGGGTGGGTGAAGCATTGCATGTGTGTGTGGGGGGGGATGTCTGCTGGGAAAAGGGGCACTGTTGATGGCATGGTGGGTTGTCTGGCTCGAGGTCTTGGTGTGTGTTATGTAAATGCACTGTCTTGCCGCATGTGGTGGCCGTGAAACAGACAGTGCATGTTGGAGTATGTGTGACAATTGAAAGTGCTTCACTGATGTATTGGCTGTGCAATGTAGATGCGGGCGGATATGGTACACTGATTGCCAGGGTGAGCAGCATGCCATGCTGATGTGTACTACAGCAGCCTGCATGTGGATCATGAACCACGGAAGTGTACCTTTACACTTTTGCTTTGAAGGTGCATCTCCACATGTCATGGGGATGCACGCCCAAGTTTGCGGCAAGAAAAACAGCCATCACAGTTTAGCAAGTGTGATTCTGTGGTCAAGTAGAACCCAGAATGCAGTTTTGCCTCCACAAAACAGTGCCCTTAACATAATGGAAGTGTTCATTGCCGCTTAACCAGCCACCAATCATTGCACTGTGAAATGCACATTCAAGTGCTCGGATGAAGCTCCACACTGTCCATCAACCCACCAAATGCGGTAGTACAACTTTCCATTTCCACACTACCTTTTAGTGAAGTAATGCCTCCACATCTCACCTCCTGAACCTGCAAATACATCCAGTGTTAATATGTGCACCCTCGTGTCCCTCAATGACCACATCTGCAACAACCAATGTGGCCACATTGGTTGCTCACACACAAATATTTGCAGGATTCAATAATATTACACCTATACCATCTGTCATAGAATGTGAACAGACTGAAATAAATCAGCCTTAGTTAGTATGTTGTGCATTGCATGACATGTTAGTTTCACAGGGTTTGTGCCATGTATTGCATTTGGCACACTGATATCTCTCCTCCGATACGATGTACAGCTTTGCATGCAGTATGACAACTGATGCCTGACTATGCACCTGTACATTGGAGAAATGACCTCTTGTGCCTACACATCAGACCACATGCAATAAACTGAAGGCTCCAGTTCCCTGTATCTCATGCACTCCAGCATTAAAGAGTTCTTCATGCTGCACATTATTATGACCCTCACATCCTTCTCCTCAGTGACCCCTGACCACAACCGATGTAAGAGTCCCACACAAACGATTAATATACAAGTTAGCCAGCCTGGGAGTGGGTCCCAAGATGACAGCCTGGGTAAAGAATTGGCTGGAGAATAGGACACAGAGAGTAATAGTAAATGGAGTCCACTTGAAAAAAAGGGGGTTACTAGTGGGTACCGCAGGGTTCAGTATTAGACTGGTCCTCTTCAATGTCTTTATGTTTACATTGCAGAGGGACTGAAGGAAAAGTATGTCTCTTTGCAGATGACACAAAGATCTGCAACAGAGTTGATGCACAAGGTGGGGTGGAAAGGATGAGAAGGGACTAGGCAAGGTTAGAGGAATGGTCAAATGTATGGCAGCTTAGATTCAATGCTAAGAAGTGCAAGGTAATGCACCTGGGAAACAAAACCCAGGGAAGAGTACACAATGGGGGTGAGATACTAACAACAACAAAATGGAAAGGGACCTGGGGGTAGTCATATCAGATGACCTAAAGGTGGGCAAGCAATGTGAGAGGGAAGCAAGGAGGGTTGGGGAGATACTGGGATGCATAGGGAGAGGCATCACCAGCAGAAAACAAGAAGTTATCCTCTGTACAGACAGCTGGTGAGACCACATCTGAGTATGCGCAGTTCTGGAGACCCAATCTCCACAAAGACATAGACAGGATGGAAGCTGTCCAGAGGAGGGCACTAAATGGTGCAGGGTCTGCACCGGAAGACATATGAAGTGAGACTTAAGGAGCTTAATATGTATAGCCTCGAGGAAAGGAGGGAGAGGGAGGACATGATAGAAACTTCCAAGTACCTCAAGGGAATCAACAAAGTCCAAGAGGGTAGCATCTTCAAAAAAGAGGTGCAAGAACAAGGGGCACAATTTGAAGATAGAAGGGGCGGCTCAGAGGTAATTTAAGGAAGTATTTTTCACAGAGAGGGTTGTGGATGCATGGAACAGCCTTCAGAGGAGGTTGTGGAGTCAAAACAGTGGTGGAATTCAAGCATGCATGGGACAGTCATAAGGCAATTCTAGGGGTGGGGGTAGGAAGAAGTAGGCTGCTGGTTAACTAGGATCTGCAGCTTATCCATCAGGTAGGGAAATGGGCAGACTGGGTGGGTCAAGCGGTCCTTATCTGCCGTCAAATTCTATGTTTCTATGACGTTTACTGTTCCTGTACAAGAATTACATAACCTGCAACTACCTTGTGTTGAAACACAGTAGGCACATTCACGACCAGTACTCAAGTATGATTACGTGACCATGTGTCCTATGCACACCGCCTGTGTTGTGAACTGCTGCACAGATGTTGGTGTTACCCAGTAACAGACTGAGCCAGGTACCCAAATGATCAGTCATGGATATTCCTTATTCATCTAATGTCATGGTGCCTTATTTGAAATTCTGAATGTATTGTAATAGTTCATTGTTTATTACAAAAATTTCAAAACGATATCTTACCTCACTTCTGGATTACTTATGTTCACCTCTAACTGACTATCTGAGCTGATTGGTACATAGCTGACATCTTTAGCATCAGGAAGTGGCTCACTGTCTGACTCGGACTCTGAACTAGGTACAGGTGAAGCTGTGAAAAGGTGGTGTGCCATGGCATCTGTCTGTACACTTGCATCCTTATACTTGGTACTGACTGAATGGCTGACAAGAGCTATCAAGTGCATAATACACATTAAGAATTTTGACAGTGGTCACCATAACTGTAATTTTCAATATGAAATATCACAATATACAGTATATTACTTTGACACCATGTGCAACTCTTTTGTCATGTACAAAACACAATATGAAGACTCAACATCACTTCTTTGTTGAACAGTAACCATGATGTGCTTGCTGCATGCCTTGGCACGTCATGAAGTGGGACAGCAATCCTGTACACGCGCCACCTGTAGCATGCGTATCTCGCTACATCATGCTGACCATGTGCAACATTGCTGAAGCATGAAACGTGAATTGTTATGCTACCATCGACAGTCATGTGGCACAGTTCAATTCCACAGTCGATGTGTGCAAAACCAGCACGGGCCATGTGATAACAGTAACCAAAAACTATCTGTTATGACTACAAGGTAACAATGTGGTACACTTCATAGCGTCTGACATTCCAGGTAACACAGAATAGCACTGACCAGGTAAGACAATGGTGCAATACCACGCATAGTGATATATGTGGTATTGCAGCATTCTCACTATCCCAAGCACAGTACAAGACTTCTGCTGGGACTGGCTTCTCGCCGAGCAGCTGCCTTGTCTCGATGGAATGAGACACAGCAGCAGGAACACAGGCATTGATTCTGGGAACGTGTTTTATTCCTGATCCCAGAAAATTGAAATATTTGTTTTATCTGTGCACTCCCCAATTGCACACCACACCTGCCGGAGATGAGAATGTTTATTGTGGGGTGTTTGGGGCTCTACCACATGCCAGAAATAGAACTGTTCTGTCAGCATGATTTTCCCATGCGTCACAATTTCATGTGACATTATGACCCATTGGCTGGTGTCTGCATGGCCTTTGCACAACATAATGCATACAGGGACTAAAACCACGAGTACTCAAAGTACCCATGGTGACAGGCTACATTGTCCAAACAGTATTATATACATCTGCCATGTCCATAAGCACTGCAGGCGTGTCACGGTAGCACAAATGCCAAGGCAGCCATCATGAAAATGTGGATGGCAAAGTCTTCCATTGTCAAGTACAGGTGGACGAGGTGCCATGCTGCTCCTCTTTAAACAACACGCACTTTAACTATGTAAAAGGTCACACCACCACAATGGGCTCACATGGTGGAACAGTGATCACAATGCATTGAATAAAGCCGACTAAAATGGAGTTATAAGCTGTCTGTATATAAAGCTTGGCACAGGTACAGCACATTTTATTGTACAGCAGCCGACCAACACATGGTAAATACATACCACTTACTGTAGTGATTCCATCAGGTCTATTCATTTAATATTTTTTACAGAACCCATGTGTAGCAATCTTAACATGCTAATGTTTTCTGACAGTTGCACAAATTAATAAGGACAGGGAAAGCTAACTTTTGCAACTCACCCTGACAGCACTGTACTTGAAGTTTGAATTTATCACTTTTGTAACAAGGAAATATCATTGCTTTGTTTATTGAGGCGTATAATGAGAATTACTTTACACATAGGCCCAGATATTCAAACTAGCTCAAAATGTGTGCAATAGCAGGAGCAAGCGAAGTCTATTGCGCCCATGTGCAAGAGACGCCGATATTCCAAAAGGAGCAGGCCAAATTGTGCCTACAGCCAACGACTGAATATCGCACCACCTGCACCATAGAGCAACTAGGGAGGGAAGCTGAGCAGATCTGATGCACCAAAGCACAACAAGGGATGTTCAGGCTGAGCAGTCCAGAGGCACCATAAGCGCACCAGGGAGCCCCTTCTGCAGAGCAATATAACTGCACAATCAGGCGGTAGGAGCCCACCACCCATGCCACAGATGGGCACAGGAACACACAGCAGAACGGACATTGTGCCCCACACCCCAAGCACAGCACAACCAGGAGGGCTGGAATAACCAATGGTCCATGGAGACAAGCAACCAACCCACAGCCTGGCCATGGTGCCCCATCACACCTACCGGCAAGCTGTGCCTGGCACAAAGAAGGGCAGACCACCCTGTGCACACCATCCCCCCAGTGCACAGCACCCTGCACCATGACCCCAGACACTCCCCATGAGCAGTGACCACCACTGCAGGAAACCCCATGCATGCCACCCCCACTGTGTCAATGCAACCCTGTGCACCACAGAACCATGCAAGCCAGCCCCACCACGAGCACCCATCAGCAGGTTGCAGCACATGGCAATGCAACAACAGCAGACACAGTGCCACCACGCACAGTCCCTGAGGTACTGCTGAGAGACCGACCATGCGTTGGCACAAGAGATACCTCATTTGAGACAGTCGTGTCCTTCACACCACCACCAGTGGTACAGCGCCTGCACAGTATTCCAGTGATACACTCCGGCCCACCACTGGCCACAACAGCCAGCACAGACACCCACAGTGGTGCGTGGAAGCATGCACCACACTGGATGCAACACACGGTCTGGACAGACACCCACCCATACCCAAGGGCACAACAACACTGGGACGCAGTGGTGGGGCAACCAAGCTCCCATTGTGGGCCCATGGCCATGTACACACAACCCGCAGTCCGCCATGACACTGGAGTGCCAGCCACCCTCTGCGCAGGCACCATGGACCCATACACCACCAGTAGTCACCCGGAGAACAAGCCACAGACAGTGGGGACATCCCTGCAACACACACAAGCCACAGCATGGAGGTGGGACAATGACCGTGTCATCATCACAGTGCCACCTGAGCTAGGCATGCACCACACCAGTGACATGGGCAACCCAGAAAAGTGATGGGTACAGTGTCCACCCTGCAGGAATGCTACCACTGACATGCCAGCGGACCGTACAGGTCACAGACAGGCATGTGTCGGCTGCACAGGCCATGGACGGGCCAATGGGTGCCATGGACACAAAGCACGTGCCATGGACCACTGCACACAGTCATCCAGTGCACAGGAACAACACACACAACACAGACACTGACTGATATCTACCCCACACCATAGTCACCTCCACACGGACACACATACCCATGACTGCACCACCACTGATGCACTGCAGCTGAGCACCTATAGCCCACTGCAAATCAGAGACCACCACGGTATTCATATAAAATTCAAATGTATTGTAAATATATAAAACTTAACTATATACAATAATAAAAACTATTAACAAGTTTGGGGTGGGGACACAAACAAGGTGGGGTTGGCAGGGAAGTGGTGGACAAATGGGATGGGATAGGAGGGGTGTGAGGTGGGTCCAGGGGTAGGGAAGTCAGGGACCAAGGGGCTGTTAAAGGATCCGCTGTTCCTGGCTCTGGCTCCCTCTGGCTCTGTGTCTCTGCAGAACCCCCGACTCATCCAGCCTCCTCAGTATTTCCACCGTCTCATGGGCCAGATTCAGGAGTTTCCGATGGTGTCCCTGATTTCCTCAGATATCTCGCACCTAGGACAAGGGAGCACAGTCAACAGGTGTGAATGCACAACTCCATACAGCCCGCCCACTGTGCATGGCATACGGCCATGGGACATACCACTGTGATGGTGTGTGACCACCGGTGATCACGTCCACAGAACCTGCCCACCCAGGTGCATACAGCCAAGCAGAACGCTGCACACACCCACCCGGCCAGTCACGCACAGCACCACCGTGGCTGTTTAGTGACATGGCTATATATGGCAAAGGCAGTGGCACAGCCATGCACCTGGTGCACGCATGGACCACCATCGACACACTCCCAGACATACATTGCCACTGGACAGTGTTGACTGTAACAAGTGGCGTGATGGCAGTGATATCAATGAATGGTGGCCATGCCCGCTGCCCACCTTGTCACACAGCATGCAATACTAATCATGGATGTATGGCACTCACCCACATCGGGCGGTCAGGTGGGCGTTGCTGGTCTCGGCCCACCTGGTTGTGGTTTCCACACCCTCCGCTGCTCTGCCCGATTCCTGCGTAGTTCTTCCGGCTGTGGGGACAAAAGGAGAGAAGAACATCAGTACATTCCTGAAGCAAAGTCCCCTGCCCCAAGGAGTGTGCCTCCCACCCAGCCAGACCCACCCACCCCACACCCTGTGAATACCGCCACAGCCAACCCATACGGTCCCTCCCTATGTGCTGGACACATACAACACTGTGACTCATATGGACAATAAAAGTATGTTGATGGAACCCTACCTGGACATGGCACCGTGCTTCTCCTGGCACGTGATCGCATCGGGCCAGTAGTTCTGGCTCCCTCCTGCGCAGGTCACCATAGTGGTGCCTGCACTGCTCAGCTGAATGCACCCTGCCTGTTGCCTTATCCACGGATGCCAGCACACTGTGGCTGTGGCCATGGCAGAGTCCGCACCAGTGATGATGACACGACCATCTTGGGCAGTGACACGTGTGTGCCACAGGATGGACACACAGCAGGGCAATTTGCACCCATGGCTGTGGGTGGTGCCACCGTGGAGGCCTGCATGTCAGCACAGTCCCAGGCTGTGCCTGTCAGCACCAGTGGGGCAGCACTGGTGTCTGTTCAGGACAGTGGAACTGTTGCTGCCACTGCAGTGGCACCACTGAGCCCTGGGTGTGGCAGCGGAGGGCAGCATCATGATCGCCCACTGGGCTTGGGGTACAGGGTTCAGCGGCGCATCTGTGCACCGCCTGTGGACATGTCCAGACCTGGTCCTGGTGCACAGCACCCACCCTCAAGGTGCGCTGAACATCAGGCCTGCACACCCTGCAGGACAGGATGCCGAGGAGGCTAATGACCTCTTGGACGAGCACACCGCCTACTGCGGGCCGATCCAGCAGCAGATGCGGCTTATGCGATCTGTGGATGCACTGCATGTGTCTCTGAAGTGTGCAGAGGAGCATCGCAGCAGGGACGCGCAAATGATCATGGCACAGATGGACCGCTTGTGGGAGGATGTGACCGCTGCCATTGACAGGCATGCACAGGCGTTCATTGCTGTCATGGCCACAATGGGCATACAGTCAGGTGCTCTTGCATCGCAGACACCACGCAGTGCACTATCCACCCCTGCTCCCGGCATCGTGCGACTCCCACCCTGTCGACTCGGGTTCAGCTGTGGGCATCCTGAGCACTCCTGGAGCAGGCATGTTTGGTGCTGCAGACCCCTGCATGGGCATGGTCGTGTTCATGCAGTGGAACTCTGGGGACCATCGGTGCCACCCATGAGGCCAGTGGTCAGCCTGCCAGTGCTGGCGGGTCTCGTGCGGCTGCCACGCATCCGTGGTGGCTGGCACTGTGTCGCGGACTGACCTGTCTCCCCAGCATGGCTACTGTCTGGTGCTGCCCTGTGTACATTGTGTGTTTGTGGCAGTGCATAGGTGAGTACCCGCCCTGCACGCAGACACAGTCCACCTGCACACCCTCCCGCTGCTCTCCGCAGTTACGTGTGCATGATGATGCCTGCATTGCGCTGTACACCAAAGTGCAATGGTGCTTAGTATCTGACACACGCATATGGACAGGCAGTGGGCGTGGTGGCCTGTGGACATGTGTGTTGCTAGGGTGTGCGTTCTGGGTCAGTGTGCCTTCTGCCCTCTGTGCACGTTTGTTGCGTTGTGTGTGTGCGTGTGTGTGTTTGTGTCCTTCGGTGTGGCATGTTAATCCTCACCCATCCCTGGCTGTGTGTGTGCCTCTGTGCCCGCCACTTCCTCGACGGCTTGCACCCCAGTGTGGGTTGCTGCGTGTTTGTGGGTTGTGCTCTGGCCACTGGTGGTTGTGCATGGCCCCATGACTTACCTGGGTTGGCTGAGTGCTCCTCCATGATGGTGTCGGTGCAGATGTGCCAGCCAGAGCAGTCGGGTTCACTGTCGGCAAGGGGGCTGCCCATCACCATCGTCACCGGTGTCCCCATCGTCGCTTATCGCTGTCTCCTCTTTGACCTGTACGGTTATCCACACTCGTTGGCCATGTTGTGCAGGATGCAACAGACCAGGAATATCCCACAGGCCTTTGAGGGGCTGTACTGTAGGGGCCCACGATGTGTCCAGGCAACCTGTCCTTGCTCTGGCAGTCCCTAACACCCGGCCATGACATTCCATGTGGTGGCGTGTGCCTCATTGTAGCACTGCTGCAATGGGGTCATGGGCAGCTGGTAGTGTGAGCAGCCAGGGACAGAGTGGGTATCTACTGTCACCTGTGTGTAGAGGGTGGAGGTTAGTTTGATGATCAGCATCGCCCTGCCCCCAGGCCGTAGGCCACTACCTTGCCACCTCTGGCCATACCCCGGGCCTATGTCCATGTGGTTTGCATACTCACCCACTAGGTGGCCAGTGGGCATGTCCCCTCTCGAATCTGTGGCACAGTGCAGGCTGGTGCCAGATGAAAGAATCATGTCTCCCCAGGGAATTAGTGGCACAGTGATGATGCGCCCTCTGGCATTGCACACCACCTGGCAGTTGATGCTGGCATAGCCTTTCGATTATGTATGTGGCCCCTCATGGCCAGGTGGTGTGCATATGGCCATGTGGGTGCAGTCTATTAACCCAGCATGCCAGGCATACGTGCTACCTGTGGAACTCCTGTATGTTTGCTATGCACTCCGCCGCTGTGCTGGGGAAATGGATGTACTTCTCAGCATGTGGCAGCAGTGCACTGAGGAACTGGGTGAGGATGCGTGATGTGCTGACTGTGTTATGCCTGTGGTGTCCCCTGTTGGTCTCTGGAAGTTACCCGTGGCGAGCAGGCACATGCAGGCTGTTACCTTGGTCTCCACTGACAGGGCATGACTCCGTCGTGTGGGTGCCTGCATCACATCACTGCACAGCTCACAGAGCCACCTCAAATTGCCCTGTTCAGGCAGTACCGGCCCACAATCTCAGTATCTATGTACAGCTCAAAGCTGGTGTGGGCTCGGTACTGCCTGTTAAGGCTTATGCGGCCGATGGGCCTTCCATGGCCGCCCCTGCCACCCGCCTTCTCACCCCCCTCATTCACGGCCTCCATGTGGAAGGTGGCACTGGCCATGTCCCTGGCTTGTGTTCACCCCCGGCAGCTGTTACTGTACTCCCCCGTTGTCCTGGCTGCTACCTCCCTGCACCGGGTACACCTGCCTGTGCTGGCCTCTGTTCTGTGTGGCTCCCCACACCTTCCTGTGCCTGGCTGTTCACTGTGGCATTTCCTGGCCTGCCCTGTTTGTGCCACCTGCCCTGTCTGTCTGGCTAGAGTTCTGCCTCATGTGGCTTCCCTGTAGCGTTCTTGGCCTCTTCCTTGCTCCTTTTTATTTTGGCTCATTTCCGCTGTGGCGCAACTTCCGCTTGCTCCACTGTTACGCATTACGCAAGTCTTTGAATATCACACTCGCCATTTATGCATGGTTCCTCCCCTTTAGTTCGCGCATGCCTTCATTATCATTGCACTGTTGCTCAGCATGATTGGCGCAACTGCCTCCCGCTGAATATCGCAGAATGGCACATTTCGGACTTGCGCAGGCGAACCCTATTGGCGCATGGCTCAACTCTTTTGACTATCTGGGCCATACTGTGCTCAATATACTCACGCAGCTTTATACCCCTATTCTTGTGATGGACAATGAAAAACTCAGCATTATAGTACATGATAGTTACCTATACTTTTACACATGGTCTTTTGAGGATTTCTGAGTGCCCTGTGACACATAAGTAGTTCCTGACACCTCACTGTGTTCCTGGACTTCATGGTATGTTATATCTGAGGTGACATCAACCACTGGATTACAGGTATCAGCAATGTCTGGCGCCATATCAGTATCAGTGGATATCAGACCGGTAGTGTCATCCACATCAGCAATGTCCTCGTGCTGGCGAATTATCTTGGGAATGAAGGGTAAATCAAAGTGAAATGAAGTCATGTCATTTTACACTAATGTCTAAAGCGAACATTACATGTGTAAGTAGTAACTCATGTTGTTATGCAGTTCACATGACAAATGTTCACAGAACTACTGCATGTAGGCACACCGTTACTGCAGTACACGATTACCTGCGCTTTACAGCATCAAGAAATGATATGCATACCCTTTGCCATGGTAAAACTGTTCCAAATGTGCCTGTTACTCACAGGCTGTACACGTGTAGACAGGTGAACAGCACCATACCGCTGCAGGACTGTAGTGGTGTGAACCCATAACTGTCAACAGACAGGTAGCCACAATGTAGAGTATTAGCAGGCAGCTATACTTTCAATAATACATGGTCAGAAACATTACTTATCCAACATATGCAGTACAACAATCACATTCATGTGCCCATGTAGCACTAGCCACCTTACTGTGCTAGTAACTTTGTGCAAATGCTGCTACAATTGCAGGCACCGAAGGGAACCATACACTATGGCAACATGATTGTGCATTATTTAAGCAATAAAGGCACAACAGGGTGTGGGTTGATTGGGGATTTACCCGCCTGTGTGGTATATCACGTGGTTAAATCACCCAATAACTCACGCACTGGAGTGCCTTACTGCGATTATACAATGGACCCAGTGTAAAATAAATGTAAAATATACAGTATTTAATTATGTTGTTTATAAATGACATTTCTCAGCCGTGGGTTATGCAGGATTTACCCACAGTCATCTGACATATTTACACCAATGAGGTTACAGGATTTTCACACACCATTGTATAATATTCCATACTGTATGGTAGGATGTCAGAGAACAGTACAGAAACACAAGTTGAATTATTTCTTTATCACCTACTTCAGGACCGGGGAAGTGTGTGCATACTATTTCATATATTGATAGTCATCTACATCCATACACTGTCATGTCCACACACACACACGCACACACAGAGTCAGTCCAAACCAGCAAGAGACACACGCACATACATTTACAGAAACTCACACCAAAAAGCTCACACACACACACACACACAGTCGCACACAGACAGGAAGACACACATACAGAATCACACACAAAGAAGTGCAAACACAGCTTATACAGAAGCATGCAGATGTGAGAGTGCACACAGTGAAACACACACACAGTAGCTACAGCAAGAAGCATACCGTCTGTGATTCACTGCCCAGGATTTGAACCTAGTCCGAGCTTACAGCAAGGAGGACCAAACTGCAGTTTTATGTCACAGTAGCATGTCCATGCCAGCAACATGATTGCCCCACCAGAGCCATACGTCACTTTACCGGTACTGAACAGTCACAACAGGCACACACTCAGAAGCAACACATAGAGTCAGAACCACAGTCAAATACATAGATACGCAAATACAGTCACAGAGACACAGCAACAGAAAAACACACACGCGCATATCCATGCATGCATATTCACAGATACACACACTTACACACACACACGCGACACAAAACCACACATGCATATGCATACCCACACACACAGAAAGAGACCGCATGTTCCATGACAGTAGATATGTTTCTTTCCACAAAGGAACACACTGTCACTTACCACAAGAAAATGGAAAGTAAAGAAGAGCATGACAATACTAACCTCGCCAACTGTCTTTTACGAAACGCTCCACTAATCTTCTTCCTTTTAATACGTGGTTCTGAATGTGATGATCCATCACTGCTGCCACAGGTACAACATAGCATGTCAACAGTTGATTCAGCAACCTGCAAAGTAACACTCGAGTGCATGGTGGTGAATGAATTATTGGCACAGCCGTAGGCAGCAACCGAAGGCACTTGACAAACTTCATCCTGTACCAAAGCAATATGGAGGGATCATAGCAGTCCTCAGTAAATGTGATGCACAAAGCACACTGAACTCACTAGGCCCAACCCAGTCAGCACAGCTTTGTTTTCACAAAAGTGTTCCACAGTCAAGGTAATGGGGTCCTTAGGAAGGTAAACAAAGAAAACCCATTTTATGGGTGTTCCCATAATTGGCAGCAACACACTGAGATGGCATTATGGACAAACAGGATACATTCAGGAGAGTCAAGTGTAATGAATGACTACAGTACCTACAGCTATGAATTTGAATTTAAAGTTTACAGTGCGACCACTATAAGCAGAAACAGCTGCACAGAACACAGCTATCCAGCAATTGCATAAAGTAATGCTTATTATGTTGTTCTGAGGATGCTGTAAAAATAATTGATGAGCACACATGCTTTACACTATTCAGAAAATAAATACCAAGAAATGGCAAAGGAAGAAATGTAGCAATTATCAATGTAGTACACAAGTCAATAACAACTGAGACAGAAAAGTGAATGTCTCAATACAGTAAGGTAGCAATACAGTAAGGTACAGTGGCATGAATACCACATGAGAAACACTGCAGTGACTTTTATGGGCAAGACAACACGGTACCATGACAAACCAGTGACACAGAAACCACACTACACATCAGGACTAAGAATTACATAGCACTACATAACCGGCTGTAGTACACAGCAGCACACACTGGTATTAGCAGAGGAAATGTGACCTCTGTCATAACTGTCACCTCAGTTACAACCCGTACACAAGGCAGTGTGGGATAAAGTATTACATATGAAAGTAATGCACCTCAGAAATTAAAACACAATTACTTGTGAGCCACAGAATAACGCAACATGGACTGAAACGTCACACACGTTGCACCATGACAGACAGATGGCAATATTATGCATGATGAACAATGCAGTGTGTCAGCTATTAACTACAACCATGTAAATAATAGTTTTAGTACAGCACACAATAA
Source organism: Neoceratodus forsteri (assembly GCA_016271365.2). Lineage (NCBI taxonomy): Eukaryota > Metazoa > Chordata > Ceratodontiformes > Ceratodontidae > Neoceratodus > Neoceratodus forsteri. Next base: position 658,024,748 of record CM057453.1, read on the forward strand.
AAAAAATAACAAGCCATGACAATAACTCCTATTCTGCCCACACAGATAACAGCTGAGCTGTCAAACCATCACAATGCAGATGACACACTGAATAACAAGGAAACGGTAGCCACAGCAAACTATGCTCTCTGCTGAATAAAATAAAGTACTGTTCAGCAATGGGCAAGGTAATTATCTAGACACATTTAGCCTCTCCACAAATAATACAGAAAAAGTACAATTCTCATCGCCTCCTATGAACATTCCCGCACCTGACAGCTAGACCCAAATAATTGCTGTCAGTGGCTACCTCAGGAGAGTGTCATTTCCGGTCCGGGAGAGACAAATTGGGCAGCTGCAGCTCATGGTGCAACACGGTACTACACATTTCCAAATATTTTATTGTGCAAATCGATTATTACTGAAATTCTGCATGCTTCTACATGGGGCCACATGAACTACGGAACGTGAGTCAAACTAGTACTTTGTAAACCACCAGAGTCCCTCTTTAAATAGTTATTTTGCTCTTCTGTTCCAGTGAAGATGATGGAAATGGACCTGAGTTAAAGAAGAAGGAGGAGATGAAATGAGATGGATCAAAGCCCATTAAGTGAGGAAAGAGTTAGGAAGAACTTGGAAAATTAAAGGTAGACAAAGCAATGGGGCCAGATGGTTTGCATTCAAAAGTTCTTAGGAGTTGAGGGATGAGTTGGCAACACATTTAGTGAAGTTATTTAACTCCCTAGATACAGCGTGTGTTCCAAGTGACTGGAGGACTGAAGATGTAGTACCCTGCACAAGGAGGCTGCAAGGAGGAGGCAGGGAATTACAGACCTGTCAGCCTCACATCAGTGGTTGGCAAGGTGGTGGAAGTGCTAATGAAGGAAAGAGTGATAAAATACTTAACGGTCAACAAACTAGTAGGTGAAAATCAACATGGATTGACTAGTGGAGATCTCACCAAACAAATCTGATAGAATTTGTTGACGGTAACAAAGGTGGTTGATCAAAGAGGAGCAGTTGATGTTGCCTACCTGTACTTCAGTAAGGCCTTTGACTCTGTCCTCACTGCAGGCTGGTAAATTAGACAGAGAACCTGGGGTGGGACAGAAAATAACTAGATGGGTGGAAAACTGGCTGAAGGATAGAAATCAGAGGGTGGTGGTAAATGGTGTACATTCTGGGGTAAGGAAGGTTACAAGCGGTGTTCTTCAAGGGTCTGTACTAGGACCAATCCTTTTTAACATGTGTATTAGTGATATATCAGAGGGAATTGAAGGGAAAATGTGTCTTTTGCAGATGATGTAACATTATGGAATAGGGTCGACATTGAAGGAGGGGTTGCGCCATGAGGAGGGATTTGGTATACTAGAGAAATGGTCAGAAACGTGCAGCTGAAGTTCAATACAAAGAAGTGTGTGTTGATGCATACACAGCATAAAAATTGACTGGCCAAGTACTCACTAGGGGAGAGCAAACAAAGCAAACAGAACAGGTAAGGGATCTGGGGATTATAATATCAAACAACCTTAGGGTAAGTGACCAATGTAGTAAGGTGGTTGGCAAAGTTAATAGAATAATGGCGTGCATAGGAAGGGGCACAACTTGTAGGAAGAGGGAGGTGCTGATTCATTATATAAGACCACAGTTAGACTGCACCTGGGTACAGGATACAGTTCTGGAGGCCTCATTTAAGAAAGGACATAGATATTATATAAAAAAGGTTCAGAGAAGGGCAACAAAGATGGTGCAGGGTATGCAAGGAAAACTATATGAGACAAGACTGAAAGAATTAAATCTGTATATGCTGGAGTTTAGAAGAGAGAGACAGGAGACTTTTTTTTTTATTAACTCTTTTCCCTCCTGACACAGCTTGGGGAACTCTCTCAGGCATCCTCTCCTTTCTGCCTGCCCGCCTGAGATCTGCTGTAGTCTAGTGCCCTTCTCTCTCCCTCCCCGTTGCCAGTACCCTGGTTTAACCTGCCGGGGAGGGTAGCACGACCACTTACTTGGGCTCCTTAGGAATACAGGACTCCTGGCAGATGAAGGGCCCGGGTGGAGGAGTGATGAGGCTTGGCCCAGTCAGATTCGGTGCTGGGCTTGGTGGAGATGTGCCATCACTTATCCCGTGAGCCGGTTTTCCATTTTCTGTCCTGTTTCCCAGCCATCCCTTGCATGTGCACTCCTCGACGCTTAGCTCATGGCAACCTGCCAGCATCGGGTACACTGTAACGTGCTGCCTTGAGCTATTGCAGCATCCCCCTGGTCTCCACCAGGGGGTCACCGGAGTCTGGACATCCAAGTGCCCTCCCCTGGGATAGGAGAACAGCCAGGCGGGTGCTCAATCCAATCCTCTGCTGCCGACTCCCGACTCCCAAGCTTGCTCCTCAACTCGGGTCGCCAGCATGGCGTGAGGTGTGGCATCCAGCGCTCAACCCTCAGCGCCACTGGGCCGCCCGAGAGAGGAGACATGATAGAGACATTCAAGTGCATGAAGGGGATAAATAAAGTGAAGGAAGGAAGTCTATTTAAAAGGAATGTCAGAGTTAAAACAAGAGGTCATACTTTAAGATTGGAAGGAGAACGATTTAAAGGTAATGTAAGGGGTGTCATTTCACTGAGAGGGTGTTTGAACACTGAAACAGATTACCTGAGGAGGTGGTAGGTGTCGAAACAGTGGAGAGATTCAAGCGAGCATGGGACAGACATATGGGGTTGGTTAGAGGACAGAGGATAGGCTCCTTGTGAACAGTTGACAGTAGGGAAGGGGAGATGGGCAGACTGGATGGGCCAGGATGGTCCTTTTCTGCTAACACACTACTATGATACTATAATAAAAATGAGTTTCTGAAGAAGCAATATATCTGTTTTCTTTTATTTACAAAATTAATAATGTTAGTATTGTTAGCATGATCCCTCAGACCTTTTACATTTCAAGAAAGTATGTGTAACTCAATACTCATAATAATAATACCAAAAAAGCTTACATGCCTAAAAGATAAATACTTCCCCTTAAACCATGTGTTAATATAACAGGAAGTAAATTTACTAATACTTCATGTTTTCCTTTTACTAACCCTTCAAGCCTCTCCATCCCCTATTCTACCCATAATATCTTATTACTCCCCACCCCAGTTCCAATCTCAGACCTCCCGGCTCTGCTCCATGTAAGCACGAATACCCCATCACCGTTAACCCCTCCCTCATCCCCCCACACATACACCCATGCTGTAATTAATGAAGACAGTCAAGAAGAAGGCTACTTACCCACTGAGGTGAAGAAATTGGGAAAGTAGTCATTATTCAAAAAATTGTAGAATTTTATTTGTGCTAATAAAAATAATAGGTGCTAACAACAGAGAAAATAGAGGTGTTATAGACAACATGTGCACATTCAAACACAGGTATAGTATGTTACAAGTAACAGCTTTCTGATTTTACTTATATGTTCACAAAACCCATTAACCAAAACAAGTGTGTAATATTCCCAGAAATAAAAATTCAATAAAAAATGGAGCCGGCAGCAGCACAGTGGCTAAGAGGCTGAGGCTCTGGCACCTTACCTTTTCCCATGCCAGCAACCCGTGTTCGGGAATGAGTATGGGTCACCAGGAAGTCAGCCAGCGGGGCGAGGAGTTGGATTGAGCTGCTGCCAGGCAGCTCTCCTCTCTCTCCCGGGAAGGATGTGGGGTTTCCCGTCTCTTGGCTGCCACCAGGTGGAGGCTTGGTAGCAGCTCCAAGCCTGGAGGAGACCTGGTGCTAGGCTGGGTGGGAGGAAGAGGCTGTCACCAGAGCCTCGGACTGCATGGGCACCTCCACGTGCATGTACGTCTGTGTGCGGGATCATGGGAGAACAGGGAGAAATGGAAAAAGGGAGCACTGGGGCAGGTGGGATAATGCCCTGAGCTGGGAGATGGAACAGGTCCTCTCAAGCATAGGACCTGAGCAGAACCTGCCTGGTGCCCTGAAGGGAAAAAACCTATATGGAAAAAACTGAGCCCATGGAGTCATAAAGAAAGAGAAAAGAAGATAGAATAATGAGGTGATTTTTCACGTGATCTCAGATAGCAAGAGTTCCATTCTCGAATGGTTTTAGCCACTTCATCAACTAATGTTAGAAACATAGAAGCATAGACAATGATGTCAGAAAAGAACAGCAATCCATCCAGTCTGCTCATAGTTCCCTATCTAACCCAGGAAGTTATTGTCCATCCAGGGTTCTGGCCATCCCATCCACCACCCTATTCCCTCCCTGTTACTATCTCCCTAAGTAATCACTATACCCTTAGCTCTGTCCCAATTATGTCTGAAATCATTATTGGTTTTAGTACCCACCACCTCAGCTGGTAGACTGTTCCATGGTTCACCACCCTTTCTGTAAAATAATGCTTCCTCATATCCCTCCTGTACCTCCCCACCTGTCAGTTTCCTCGTGCATTCATGACCTCAAACTGCTACTCATGCCAAATAATTTCCCACAGTTCACCTTGCTAATTCTTCACAGGAACTTGAAGGTCTTATCATATCTCCCTCTCCTTCTGGTCTCCAGTGAGTGCATGTTAAGTGCCTTGAGTGTGCTCCTTGTAAGACCCTGCCTGTTGGCCCAGATCATCTTTGTCACCCTTCGCTGCACCATCTCCAGCCTGTCTTTTCTTTCCTGAGGTGAGGACTCCAGAACTGGGTACAGTACTCCAGGTATGGCCTCACCAAAGGAGTAGTATCACCTCTTTTCTTCTGCTGTCAATACCCCTCCCGATGGATGCAGCATCCTATTTTGCCTTACTATAGAACCTTGTTGCACCAGCTTGATTGTCTGAGGGTGTCAGCGCTGGGTCCGTTCATAACCATAATGCTTAGTCTTACCCGCATCCAGTACTCTGCCCAGGGGTTCTTGTTCCTATGTGCATCACCTTGAACGTTTTGGTATGAATTTCAACTGCCAAACCTTAGACCACCTCTCTAGCCTTTGCAGGTCATTCTGCATTTCCCTGAATCCTGATTGCTATCCACCCTCTCACCCAATAAATAAATAAAACAAATGTTCATTTATTTTATAGTCTCTGCACTCTTTATTTTATAGTCCACCTCACTCATCAAATTCATCATACATACACGAGGCCCTTAAACAAGGCTCAGTGGTAGGGGCTCTATATGTGGACCTGACCAAAGCATTTGATACAGTTAGTCATGCGCTTCTCCACACCCTACCATCCCAAAACATCTCCCTAGAGGTCACCTCCTGGCTCAAGACTACCTCTCTGGCGGATCCAGCAGGTAAGAATTAATACAACACTATCTTCCAGTAGGCCAGACCTAACAGGTGTCCCACAAGGGTCCATTCTTGGTCCACTACTTTCACCTCTTCCTGAACTCCCTCCCACAATCCTGCAGTGGGAAGATAATGCTTATACAGATGATGCTGTAGTTTTTGGAAATATCCTCATCCCAAGGTGCTCCCATCCGCCTTGCAGGGTTTCTTCGAGAACTTGAAACCTGGTTCTCCAACACCGCCTTATACTAAACTACAAGAAGACCAAATCTATGATCTTTGCCCATCGTCAAAACCCAATCAGTAACATTCCACTAATGGTGACAAACTCCTGAGCACGGCTCTAGAGCAGGTGCACTGCTTCAAATACCTGGGAGTCATGTTGGACACCTCCCTCACCTACCACACGCACATACAAAGTCTCCTTCTCTGTTAACTCCAGGCTCGGGATCCTGTATAGACATAGACACTGCATTCCCTGCAGGCAATGCACCTAGCAGTGTCTGCCTCCATAGTACCCTTGGTATACTACGGCATAGCAATCTATGGGTCTGCTGACCTTACTGCCCGTCACAGCATCAACCTCTCCTAAATAAAACCTGCTGTCTGGTATCAAAGTGTGACAGGCTAACCCATACCTGTGAGCTTTACAAATCTACTGGTTAGCTAAACTTCCAAGATAGGCTAAAATATCACACCTGCCTCCTTGCAAAAAGACACTACACAAACAGGCACCTACTGGCCTCCACCCTTCATCCAAACAGTTACTCACGGGAGGGCACCAAGGCACTCTGCAATCATCCCTTCAAGTACCTCACTGTAGAACCTCCCTTGGCCAGTGGTCCTTCGATATCAAGTTCCCTTATAGCTAAACAACCTAACGTCCAGTATCTCCCTTGCATCCAGTCTGGGCCAATTTAAAGCTGATCTCAAATCCTTTCTCCATAACTCTGCAACCTACGAATGTTCATAATGTACTAATGTACTTAACTCCCCCACCCACCCCCCAGTTTCCTCCTCTATTGCAATGGGATAGCCCTCAGCATAGGGATTTCTTCTTTCTTCTCCCATGCTAGAGCTCATTCAAACTCACTGTAAATATTTTATGACTCTGGGCCTAATATTATGACCCTCTAAAGCGTATACTGTCTTATTAACATATTATTATCTTAGACCTCTTTAAGATCACTGCTGATGTAACTATGCTATAGAAACATAGAAACATAGACTTTGACAGCAGATAAGGACCACTAGGCCCATCTAGTCTGCCCATTTCCTAACTACAGGATAGGCCGCAGATCCTAGTTAACCAACAGCCTATTTCTTCCTATCCCCACAAGAATTGCCTTATGTCTGTCCCATGCATTCTTGAATTCTCCCACAGTTTTAGACCCCACAACCTCCTCAGGAAGGCTGTTCCATGCATCCACTACCCTCTCTGTGAAATAATACTTCCTCCATTGCCCCTGAACCGCCCTCCTTCTATCTTTAAATTGTGTCCCCTTGTTCTTGCAAGTCTCTTTTCTGAAAGATGCTACCCTCTTGGACTTTGTTGATTCCACTGAGGTACTTAAAAGTTTCTATCATGTCCCCTCCTTCTTTCCTCAAGGGTATACATATTAAGCTCTTTAGTCTCTCCTCATACGCTTCTCTTGCAGACCCTGCACCATTTTAATTGCCCTCCTCTGGACTGCCTCTATCCTGTCTATGTCCTTGCGGAGATGGGGTCTCCAGAACTGGACACAGTACTCCAGATGGGGTCTCACCAACTGTCTGTACAGAGGGATAACAACTTCCTGTTTTCTGCTGCTGATGCCTCTCCTATACATCCCAGTATACCCCCAGCCCTCCCTACTGCCTTCTCACATTGCTTGCAAACCTTAAGGTCATCTGATATGATTACCCCAGGTCCCTTTCCTTTTTGTTGTTGTTACTACCTCCCCACCCATTGTGTATTCTTCCCTGGGTTCTTGTTTCCCAGGTGCATTATTTACACTTCTTTGCATTGAATCCTAGCTGCCATACTTCTGACCATTCCTCCAACCTTGCCAAGTCCTTTTTCATCCTTTCCACGCCTCCTTGTGCATCAACCCTGTTGCAGATCTTGGTGTCATCTGCAAAAGGCATACTTTCCTTCAGTCCCTCTGCAATGTCACTGATGAAGACATTAAAGGACTGGACCCAATACTGAACCCTGCGGTGCCCACTAGTAACCCCCTTTCTTCAGAGTGGACTCCATTTACAATTACCTTCTGTGTCCTGTTGTCCAGCCAATGTTTTACCCAGGCTACCACCCTGGGTCCCACTCTAGGCTTTAATTTGACTATTAATCTTTTGTGGGACTGTGTCAAATGCCTTGCTAAAGTCTATGTTAACTGTGCTGAATATTTTGACATGTATATTTAAGTGATGCTTGTATATTTTTCTTTTACTGATGTGGAGACTTTGCAAAGGAGTCTATGACTCAAAGGTTGTAATTCAATTCTTTCAATAAATAAATAAAATATCCAGGGGTCCAAATATCAGATTGTAAATTGAATTCACTGGTCTTCTTATTTTGGTTTCAATCACTGTTAAATTGTTCATTTCCTTCTCTAGCAATTGCACATGTGGTTCCTTTGAAATTAGATTATTCCCTTCAGAGTTAGCTTCTTTGACAATAGGAATTCCAAATGCAGATACTAGTGAGTTGTCTTGAGAGGAGTCTTTATCTTGATGCAACACATCAAACCTAGATGAGAGAGCTTGCTGGCTTTTTGTTTAACACCTCTTCATGGCTAACACTCAAGCAGATTCAGATGGTATGTTTGCAGTCACCAGGACTTGAGAGGCTTCTGCTGGGTTTGTAAAATATTGTATTCTGCCATTCAGGTAAAATTTAGTTTGGCTGACAGAAGCAAGAATACTTTATTCCTTTGACCTGAGAGTTGCTTTTACCTGGTCAAATTACTTATTTTGTTGTTAGGTAGCTTTACATGAAATGTAATGTTTTGAAAACTAAGGCCCCATTACTTCTGGCCTTATGAGTATAGCTTCCTTTTCTTGAAATTCATGGGGCTTAACTAATACCATATGAGGATATGCTTTCATAGTTGTCTGTGGTGGAAGAGCTTTGTTTGGAGTGCCGTGGTGGGTTCTATGTGTGTACTGTTTATGACCTATAGATAGTGTGATCCTCTTTTTATTTTTTAAATTAAGGATCCCCTTTTCTTCAAAGCCTTCTGGTACTCAAATCAGTTTTAGGTTTCCCCTTTGTGATCTGTCTTCCTGATCTTGTAACTTGCCTAGCAGAAATTTTAGTTGAAATTGATGCTTGGAGACAACTTCAGCCAATGGCCGTATGGAGTCTTCTACCAATCCAATTCTTTTTCTAGGGTTTGGTTCTTAATGTAAGGGCTTCCATCTTCGAATTTATACAGTACTTGCCATGGCAGATGCCACACTGGTCATGGCGCTATGGAACTTTTGAAGCCACTGTTCAAATCCTGGTGCATAGCAAATAAATCTTGACTAATATCTGCCACCCAGTCCAATGTAGATTGCCTGGTATACTAGTGCCCAGCAGAATATGCTCCATCTTTGTGTATTTTGTAATACATAAGACAAAGAGTTTTTCTTGAAACTCTGTTTCAACAAAAGACAATCTTAGCAAACTTTCTGTAGCTTCACTTTAATTTTGAGCTTAACTGATCCTGCCTCCAGTCAAAAAGTTAACTGTGGGACTTCCGGTGATGTCATGAAGCAGTGAGCAGCTCAAGCGCGAGGCTCCCCTGTAGTCCGGTTAAAACAAAATATTTAACGAGGGCAAAAGCATTTAAGTTAACTGAACTCGCTAATACTGACGCCTAAAATGCCCAAGAAGCGAGGGCAGATAAATCGGGACCTTCAGCTCAACCCAATGGAGATAGATCCAGGCTCGAGGAGTCGGATAGCGAGGACTCGCTGGTTTCTATCGGCCTCCCACCAAAATACAGCCCAGGCCGACGCGACCCGCAAGATATTCTGCAGAGGCAAATGACACAGATGCTTGCAGAAATTGGAATTCAAAAAGAAATGCGATCCACGGTCTCGGCAATTAGAACGGATCTCAGCAAGCTGGAAAAATGGCAAGACGGATCTGAAGAGCAACTCACCGCCACTGACAAGCGTGTGGATAACACTAGAGGGCTATAGCCCAACTACACACACACACACACATTCAGGCCCTTCAGGAACGGGCTGAGGATGCGGAATGCAGAAACTGCGCAACAACATTCGGCTGTCGGGATTGCCGGAAGGAGATGAGAGTGCCTACTTTATTCAGCATATGCAGAATTTGCTGAGAGAGGTTCTCCCCTGCCCGACAACATCTCCTTGGAAATGGAAAGAGTCCACTCACGTTGGGCCCTAAACCCGGCAGGCGCACGTCCCAGACGATCCTACTTAAATTCCTCAGACATCAGGAGAAAGAAACAGTTCTTCATACTGCTTGGAAACAAGGCAAAGTGATGTATAAATCCCACGGCTTTACTTGAGACACTTAGCCCCAGAGGTAATGGCTCGACGGAGATTGTACTTCCCGTGATGAAGGCCCTCAGGAATGTGGGAATTAAATTTAGGTCCTTGTACCCAATGAAGCTGGTCGTCTACTTTACTGAGGGGCCTATGATCTTTGAATAGGCTGCGCAGTGACGAGGGAACTCAGCTCCAGGAAAATAGAGGTGCAGCAACAGCGCCCCACGGATGGGATCCCGCTTGCTGCGAAGCTGGCCCAGAGAGCTTGGTCCACTAGTCAGCGAGAAAACAGGCACAAGCAAGGCACTGAGGCCCTGCAGAACATAATTAGCTCTTTAAAACCGATTCCTCTATGCAGTCCAGACCCAGAATAGCTGCCCAGGACACTGAAACCTGAAAGACTGGGGAGCAGTGTTACGAGCACCCTGAACTGCAAGTATAATTTGAGAAACTTTTGTCGCTCCTGGGCTTCCTTTGGGACCTGATTTGATTCATAATTGACTTTAAATATGTTACTGAACGGGAGGAAAGGAAGAAAAGGAAAGAAAGGGAAAGAAAGAGGGGGAGAAGGAAGGGGGAGGAAAGGAAAAGAGGAAAGAAAAAGGAAGAAAAAAGGAAAGGAAAAAGGAAAGGAAAAGGGAAAAAAAAGAAGAGAGTTTAGTGACTGGACTAAAGGTATTGGGGGAGGGGGTTTAGAAAATAAATAAACAAATAAGTATCACCCCTTGAGGCGGCAATGCCCGCTAGTAACTCTTCCACCTTAGATGGTGAGGATTGGTCCCCTTATGGCCTCTGCCTGTCTGTGAACCTCGAACGTGTGGCAGGCCTTTCCTCCACTCGAATAGGGTTCTGCGGGCTTTAAGGTCGGGGTGGTGGAAGGACTGCGGAGGTGAGACTGTGAGGTCGGTGTGCTCTCCGCAGACATCGGAGGGATCCCGAAGGCTTGGGCCTTCCTGTCACGGGCCTTTCTCTTCTGGGGGAGATGAGGGCGGAGGGGGGCTGGGGTGGTCGTGGAGACGGGGTGTCTGCCCGCTACATGTAGACGCTGGTCTGGTGGCTGGACTGGTCGAGACTTATGAGCCATCTGCGGAAGATGCTGGGCTAGGGAATGGGTTGTTTGGGGAGTCTAGGCGGGGAGGACACAGTCATGTTGGCGGACCAGGGGCCTCCTGCCTCGTTGTGCCTGGTAGTGTTGGCTCGGCCTGTCGCTCATGGAGAGGGTTTCGCCTTGCGTGGAGGAAGGGGGTGGGGACCGGGAGGTCCTCTGCATCTGTCTCGGAGGTTGTACCGGGAACGGATGGTGGTCGCGTGGGTGGTCCTCCCACCCCTGTTCCATCCTTGATTTGCTTGGGGAGGTGGATCTCGTGGACGGTGGGACTGTCTCCTGCTGTGGACTCTGATCCTGGGGATGAAATGCCTGCTGTGGAGAGGCGGATGGGGTGTTGGAGAGGTCTGGGGTGGGTTTGGCGGCGTTGGCCTACTCTGCCGGTCTCTGGCTGACATCCGGTGTGAGTTGGACCCGGGCTGAGGCGGGGCTGGCAGATGCGGCCTGGAGTCAAGGACTGCTGGTGTTGGTCGTGGGTAAGAGGAAGGTGCGGTAGGCTCGTTCGCTCCTTCTTCTCCCACGCGGAAGTCTTGCACAGTTCGGCCAGGCCTCAGCCTCCCTTTCCCTCCTGGCTTTTTGGTGGAGGAGATCACAAACCGGACCTTCGAGGTTGCGGGCGGGCCTTTCTAGATGAAGAAGATAGGGACCGCCGCCAGCCCACACCATTTGAAACGCTGAGATTGGGGTGGGGTGGAGGTCGAAGGGTGTCCCATATGAAAGTTTAAAGCTTTAGAGTGGCTGAACATCCGAGGATCTGCTCGTTGGCACTTCAAAAGACGCTTGGCGTGAACCCCTGCGGAGTGGAGGTAGCAGGCCTTCCAAGGGTCTGCCCTCGCAGGAGACACTTCAGCAAACTAATGTTTATGGCCATGAATTTGGATACTGGATGCCTATGGGGGTGATGTAGCTTTCTGGTTGCGGTCGGCAGGACAGAAGTAATGAATAGTGAAGCTGGAGGGCAATTATAGCTTTGAGGGGCAGTAGACTTTAGAGTAAATTTGAAGTATGTAAGAGAATGTAATGCGGACTTGCAGGGGAGGGGCAGAGGAGAAACTGCAAGTATGATGGAAGGGACGGAGGGGGCTGGGTTTTTTTATTTTTATTTTATTATCTCTCATCATTGAATAACCTGAGCGGAGTGCTGAGATGGATCAGAGATGGGCCCCAAATTGCTCAAGGTTCAAGCAGGTATTAAGAACTATACCTGGTATAGGGCCCTGCCAGTCCTGCTAGATAGGCTCATCAAAGCTTAGGGCGTCCCGAGCCCTCCCTGGGCTGGATACGGCCAATCGGAGGTGCTTTGCACATGGGAGCATACCCAGCATAGGTTTCAGACATTGCCTGCTTGATCTGGCTCCCGGTGCAGGGCAGGCATCCGTTTTCTCGCCTGCGATGAGTTGCTTGGGAGGGATTACACCTCAGCGACATGGAAGCGCCTTCTGGGATACTACGGACTCTCACATATCAGTGGGCATTTTGTAGAGGTGGGCTAACACTCATAATGGTCGCTGTAGACCTACACCTGCCACCATAAAAGTATATCTCCCTGCATAAGGGACTTTAGGGAAGCACTGTCTCGTGGCTCGTGGTCACCAAACTCCATTACCCTTTCCCCATAGGTACCCTGGTACCTAAGGTCTTTGAGTCAAAAGGACCGCACTGATAGGGTGTAGGGGCCTATCGCAGGTCTGGCTTGCCCAGATTAATGGAAGTACCAATGTTTTTTATATGGCCATGTTGGTCAACTGTTCTCTAATTAGTGGTAGGTTGCGTGTAGGTCTGTATGGTAATGTTATTGTTGTTGAATGTGTGAATAGGTCATCGAACTGCTTCTGGTTCTTACAGCAAAATGCGATCCCCAGGGGACCCCAAGGGGGACGGGGTTCCAGTACACCAGAAACCCACCTATTGGCCATGATGCACTCCCAAAATTAAAACTTCTCTCTCTAAACATAAACAGCCTGGCCTCACCCATTAAAAGATCGAGGACACTGGCTTACCTTCGGAGAAATAAGCCGAGGTTGTCTATCTTCAAGAAACCCATATGAGCCCAATAGAACATGCAAAACTAGCTAAACTAAGTAAAGGTCAAGTGTTCTATGCATCCTATAGGAGTTTGGAGAAGAGGGTGACCATAATTGTATCACCACATATACCATATCACCCGAACTAACTTGGTCTGACCCGAAGGGCGAATGGTATTAACTCGGGAAAACTTAATAATGAGGCAGTCACCTTGGCTAATGTGTACCTCCCACCTGGCACCACAGTTTTGCAGTTGAGACCCCTGCTGGACAAGGTGGTGCAGTTTACCAGAGGCACCCTATTACTGGCTGGAGATTTTAATCTGATAGCCGACCCAAACCTAGATTCCTCTAGAGTGAGGCCACCGAAATTAACCACGACCCAAAAGTTCTTCAATAACTTTGTCTCAGAAATTGGGTGGTGTGACATCTGGAGAAAGTTCCATCCGCGTCTAGAAACTATTCCCATTACTCTCAGGTGCATAACACATATTCCGTATAGACTATGCTTATACGCAAATTGAAAAATTACATAGCGTAGGCAGGCGCAACTGGGAGATATTTCTATTTCGGATCATGCACCCGTGATCACCTACTGAGATCTGGGCCTTCAACCTAGAACCACCCAATGGAGACTAAACCCATGTTATTTGCGGTCTAAAAATTCCAGGAATTTATATCGGACAAGATCACGGAGGTTATGATTGATAACCCAGTCTCTGATACCTCCCTCAGTCCAATGGGATATAATTAAAGCAGTCCTGAAAGGACATATAATTAAGTTTGCAGCACAAAAAAAGAGACAAAGGGATGAACAAAGAGCTACTCTTGAAGAAACCCTTCACTTTCTACAGCAGGCACACCAGCAGGGTGATGAATCTCTCCTCGTCCAGATACAGCACACCAAACAAATGTTAGATAAACTTGCCCTAAAGCAGACTGAAATAGCACTAGCATTTTTGAAACAAAGATTCTATGAGGTAGGACCACCGAGCTACACGAATGCTAGCATACCAAGCCCGCAGGCAAGAGGGCTCAACAATAATTACCATACGACACCCAGTTAAAGGCCAACCACTTTTTAAAACGCATGACATTGCTGAAGCTTTTCAAACATACTATAGAAAACTTATACACCCCAGAGTCTAATCCATCTTTAGATAAACTAACTGAGTACCTTGAGAAACTTACGCTACCAACCTCACGGATGAGAACAGGGACTCCCTTATCAGACATATTACAGCTGCGGATATAGTCCAAGCTACAGCTAACTCTAAATCCCAAAAACACCGGACCCAGCGGATACGGAGCTGAGTTTTATAAACGGACAAAATCCCAAATTCTTCCCTCCCTCCCTTCTCAGTGTATTTAACTCGCTATTAGAGGGTAACCCACCCCGGAATCATGGTCCTATGCTACTATCTCTGTGATTCCAAACCAGGGAAGAACCCTCAGGAGTGCACTTCATACCGACTGATTCCGTACTAAATCAGGATTACAAACTGTTCATGACTATACTAGCTAAACGTATTGATCAAATCCTACCCACTTTAATACACAGAGACCAAACAGGCTTTGTTAGGACTCGTACCACCACCGACAATATCAGGCATACTCTTCACCTGGTAAACCAAATGAGCCAATCGAATACACCAGCAGTAATGATCAGTTTAGATGCTGAAAAGACCTTTGACAGGGTGTCCTGGCCCTTTTGTATGCTACCCTGAATAAATTTGGCTTTCTCCCAGGCTTTACCCAAGCCCTACAAAACATATACTCATCCCCCGTGCCTGTGTGGAGTCAATGGTCACCATTGGGATACTTCCAATTGGGAAGGGTACCGACAAGGATGCCCACTATCCCCATTACTATTTGCAACAGTAATAGAACCCTTGCACAACAAATCTGAGATTCCTCTCAGCTGCAGGAATTTATTTTGGAGGAACGGAGTACAGGATTGCATTATATGCAGACGATATACTACTATATCTCCAAAACCGGAACAATCTATTGCAGAGATTCGCGAGTCCTAGACTCCTATGGGGACGTGTCAGGGTATAAACTTAACCTCACTAAGACCAAAATACTCACATTCAATTGCGCCCTACTCAGAAGATGGTGGAGTCCCTCCCGGTAGATGGAACCTGACAAAGCTAAAATATTTAGGTATTTATATACCTCGGGGACAGACTGAATATCACAAATACAATTACTTGCCATTTATTACACAACTAAAGCAAGATCTCCGAAGGTGGTCAGTAATCCCCATGAGCCTTACACTATAATTGAGCTTATTAGGATGATAACCCTCCCCAGAGCGTTATACCTCTTCCAAAATGTCCCGATACTAGTTCCTTTAAAAACCTTTAAAGAAATCAATCAGGCAATACGGGATTTTGTGGGCGAGACAGAAAGCCTCGAGTAAATTTTAGTGTCTCCCCCGCATGGGTAGATGGGGACTCGCCTTCCAGACTTAAAATGATACCAACAGGCGGTAACCATGACTAATGTTATGGCTAGACAAAATAGGACAACACTCCCACATTGGTTGGAGATGGAAAGGTTTCTCCTCAATGATGCCAAGTACTTTCGGTGTTGTACCAGCGGGGTCGGAAGTCTCGCCAATATAACCACTAATCCTTGGCTTATGGCTCAGTTGCGGAATTGGAGCTCTCTGAGAAGGTCCTACATGGCTATCACCTTACTTACCCCTAATATCTCCGATCCAGTCACTCCCGGATTTCACCCCAATGATTTGGATAATGGATTTGAAGCATGGAGCATACTGGGTTAAGATTTCTTCCACAAATAATGACACGGGGAGGCTGTGGACCTTTGCAGAGATCCAGACAAAATTTCAGTTATCTCACAAAGACTTTTACCGATATTTACAACTCCGACACTATGTAGATAGCCTACCGCTCTCCCTGCGAAACCCTGAAACTTACCCAATGTTAATACAATGCCAAATCTTAATGAATAGACTGGGGAAACAAGATCATTTGATCTCCTCCTACCATCAATCCCTGAACTCACAAGAGGATGTTATTACCGAGAGAATCCGTCGCAGTGGAACAGGGACTTGGGCTACCAACTAAATACTGCTGAATGGAAAAAGCCTGCAACCAGGTTTCCAGGGTAAGCAGCTCACATCAATGGAGAGATTTGCCTGGAAAGTATTGATTCGTTATTTTAGAACCCCTTGATCACTAAACACTATGCACCGAGTAACACAGCGCCTGCTGGAGAAGGTGTGGGAACAAGAAGCCAACCTGACCCATATAATATGGAACTGTCCGGCTCTCCCCAATTACATACGACAGCTTGAAACTCAACTACAGAGTTTATTGACTCAGGGATACAGCTCACACAGGAGATGTATATATTCCTCATATTCCTAAGCCCTATCAAGGAGCTAATACTAGATATCTTCTCTCTCTGCTCCTCACAATAGCCAAAAGGCAATTACTAAGCATTGGCTATCTGCTGTGGTCCCAACCATCCAGGAATGGTGGGATATCACTAGACAAGTCTATAACTTGGAAAAGATGACTCATAACCTGAATGACCGTGGGGAACTCTTTCTGAAAGATGGACACGATGGCAGCTATATTATATGCTAAAGGACCCTTTGTTTGTATTGTGAGAAGCACAGCCCCAGAAATTATGGGCGGTCCTAAAAGCAAGGATGGCTCCTTGCCCTGTGGGCCCTTTGGTCTGACTCCCGCTCCCCCCATGAAGTAACTGGAACTGCTATAATAACTAATTTGGGAATTATGGGTTTGTAATACCTAACTCAGTAGTGGAGGAACTGAAAGGTAAATAGTTCGATGTCCTACTGACAAAGGCCTCACTGTAAATTATTAGGCTTTGGGGATAACAAACCGGTTGAAACCACTGGGACATTTGAGGTTTGAACTGTCTGAAACTGCTTCAGAGTTGTGTGTATTGAATGGCCAGATGTAAAAGTATTGTGTAAAATCAAAGATGCTGACCTGTATGTAAATAAGTTAAAATATGAATAATAAAAAGAAGATTTAAAAAAAAAAGTTAACTGTAATTGTGAAAGTTCTACCCCCACACACACACACACTCAGTAGTTTGTTTGCTAGTTTGGTTACTTTGAGCTTCAGTTGATGTCTCGTGTTAAAGCATATGGAGTATTTGCATATCCCTGTGAGGACTGGTGATAAGAGTAGAGCAGTTTAGCCAGTCTGATTAGAGCTCATACTTTGTTTCAAGTTGTCCTGTACGGGGTCATCAGAAGAGGTGATACTGCAGTAGCTAATTCTGTTGGCCATAAGCAAGTGTCTCTTTCAGCATGAGACAGATATGGAGGGTTAGGAGATCTGTCACCATTTATTAAACACTTTGTGGCAATGGTTTCAAAAAGAATTGTTTCTGTATGCAACTCTCTTATAACAGCCTTAGCACCCATGGCTGTTTCAGCTGCGATATTAGTAAAATCAGAAACAGAAGTGCTCAGCTGGGTATTCGCGATGTTTGGTGCTCCCTGCACTTGCTGTAAGTACAGTATTATTTTGCAGTTATGGCAGGAGCAACATTATGATAGGGCAATCCAATGTTAGAGACAATACTAAAACAGGGAGCATCGCAGAGGTGGTGTCAAAAAACTATCAGAAGTCATTGAACATTTAGAAACAGAGCCATGAATTGGGCAGTTTTAGTACTCACCCCACTCTATCCATGTTGACAGCTACATCCTTTCCACTGAGCACTCAGAAACATCACAGATTACAGGCACACAGGAACGGTAGTGGCCAATGGAGTTTCCATGGGTACATTTAACTTTTCAATATTACCAGCTGCATCAATTCCATACAAGTTCACAGTGCAGTCCAGTATATTCAGCATTTCCTAATTTTGCAATAAAAGTTGAAGCTTGGCAGAAGACACCAGGAGGAAGGAGTGCTGTATGACTGGACTCTCTACTGGACTTCTACTAGGACAAAAGAAGTAGAACTCTTGCACTTGGACCTTTAATTTAGGGTAAAAACAAACTAACAAACAAAACAAAAAAAAAATTAGTGTGTTTGCCTGAGTTAACTGAACTGAATGGGCAGACTGGATGGGCCTCAGTGTCCTTATCTGCCATCAACTTCTATGAATGGTTATCTGAACAGTTATCTAAGTGTAAATCTCAGGTGACTGAAAGGGCTTGATAGCTATGCAGTTTAAATAACTTGTAGAAATATCTAGTAAGTAGGGGGAGAGGCAACTAGAAGGAAGCTAAATTTAAAGACTGCCTTAGAAAGATTCTGCTAGAAGCTTGTCAGAAGACACCAGGAGGAATGACTGCTGTGTGACTGGACTTCTCTACTGGGACTATAATGCCTCCTTCCTCCCTCCACCCTCCCACCCAAAGCTAGTTCTACTTTTATAGGCACAGGATTTGACTGACAACATGAACTTCTTGTTTGGGAGCAGGAAGTGAGTGATCACAGAGCCACCAAAGACCCACCATCCTAGAAGGGCAAGAGTAGCTTTCCAGCCCCTCTAGCTTCTGGAGGTCTGCCTCTGAGCAAGTAAGGGGTCTACTAGAAATATAGGATATTCTTGTCTCAGAACAGGACAATCAGGAGCTTAAAGGGCACAGAGGCAGAAAGTAAGTAGAAGAGAAGGAAAAAAAAAACAGAAGAAAGAGTAAGGATTCCAAACAACATTTAAGGGGCCAGAAATAAGACATGATGGGAGTGGTGCAGTGCACTGGCTGTAGAGCAGCAGTCTTCCGGGAGACGTTATTGAGGATTCAGTGTTGTCCCATCTGCAGGCACCTCTCTAGGCTGAGGGAGGAGGTTGCTCATCTCCAGGCTGAGTTGGCCAGGATTTGTGGGACCTCCTCTTCCATCCAGGGACCACCAGTGACACTGCCGCTGCCTCAGTGGTTGCCAAGAAAGAAGAGCGGTTGGACCACAGTGGGCTCAGGGAGGGTGAGGGTGGTGGAACAGAGTGCATCCCTCAATTGTACCTCTCCACAATCCCTATGCCATTCTGGCAAATGTGGTTCCTCTATGGAGGCACCCGCAGTGGAGACCAAGGAGGATACTGGGAACCTCCACAGAGGAGACCCACAGGAGGGTGGCATGGGACCCCACAGGGAAGGAAACAACTCCTGGTGGGGACTCCATTGTTAGGAAGGTAGAACTGGGGAGGAAGGGAGAAGGAGGTAAGGTGCCTGCCTGGCACCATGGCTTGGAAGGACAGGGAGGCGAATCCTCAGGATTGCAGGAGCAGCTGCACAGGGATGGAGCTGGATGTCATTGTCCACCTAGGGACAAATGACCTGACTAAGAAAGGGATTAGAGCAGTGGAGGAAGAGTTTGTGGAATTGGGGAGGGCCTTAGACAAGTAGCACACATGGTAACCTTCTCAGAGGTGCTGCCCATCTATGGCATAGGAGAGGCTAGGGTGTTCTGCACCATGGGATTTAATCAGTGGTCAAAACTGGTGCAGAGCTCAGGATTTGGCTTCATTGGGGACTGGGGTCCACCTGGAGTGATGCAAGCCTATACTGGCATGATGGGCTCCATCTGTCCAGGAGGGGAACCAGGATCCTAGGTGATAGGTTTAAATGCTTTATTGACAAGCATTCAAACTAGCCAAGGGGAGGCACTGGAAAGGAGAGGAAATCCTAGCCCCAAAAAATCATGGTAGTAAGTGCGGTAAACACCAACATAGAGGTGTCAATAGGGAGAAGAGCAGAGGTAAATGGGAAAGTGACAAAGGCAAGAAGGACAGAGATGCAGCAAAAAGGAGTAAGGCCATCAGGAAATGGAGTGTAATGAGTACCAGTGCCCATAGTCTGGGCAACAAGCCCCTGAGCTGGTGGCCTTGATGGAAGAGGGATGCCTGATATCATAGCAGTCACAGAAACATGGTACACAGAGAACCATGACTGGGATGTTAACATACCAGGGTACATAACCTACAGGAGGACAGGCAGGGAGAAGAGGGTGAGGAGTAGCTGTCTATGTAAAGGAAGGGATAAAAGCAACTGAACAAAAGAGTAAACAGGGAGGAGAGGAGGCACTGTGGGTCACCTTGGAGACTGGAAAGGGCACCACAATCTGCACAGGGGCTGTGTACAGACCCCCATGTCAGGGGAGGGAATGGGCAAGGATATGACAGAAGGCATTCTTAGAATGGCAGAGAAAGGGAGATACTGTTGATGGGAGACCTGAATATGCCAGATGTTAAGTGTAGCACATTTGCTGCAGCCACATCCAAGAGCAGGACCATTCTCGATGATCTACAGGTGGCAGACCTCAGACAGCTAGTTTCAGAACCCACTCATGAGGGAGCAATCTTAGACCTCGTACTCTCAAACAGGGGCAGTGAGGATCTCGATCTAGAAGTGGGTTGCCATCTGAGAACAAGTGACAATCAAACAGTGTGGTTCACGTTAAACTCAGCTACAGAGTCAAGCCATACAAAGTGAGGTATTGGACTTCAGGAGGGCTGGCGTTGGCAAGATGGGAGAGTGCCTCAGAAAAGCACTAGCAAACAGGCTAGAAGGAGGGTGCAGCAACAATGGAAATCATCAAACTGCTATCACAGAGGCAACAAGCCTTTGTGTGAAGCAAATAAACAAATCAAAATGAAAGAAAAAGCCACTATGGTTCTCAAAAGAGGTGAGGGAAAGTCAGGAGAAAAAGATAGCATTCAGGAAGTAATAAGGAAACACAGAAGGAGCAGGAGAGATAGCTGTACCAGTTAAGGCAGAAGGAAGCAGGGAGGGAAGTCAGAATAGCAAAGGCCCAAACTGAGGAAAAGATAGCCAACTCGGTTAAGAAGGAGATAAAACCTTTATAGGTACATCAGAGAGCGTAGAAAGACAAAGGAGGGATATTGAGGCTGAATAGAATGAACGGTGGGTGGGCAGAGGGGACAGTGAAAAAGCAGGGACACTGAATGAATATTTCTGCTCAGTATTCACAAAAGAGGAGGAAGTGCCTAATCCAATTTTAAAAAGAATTAAGGGGAACTAGTGAAATCACTGACTACTCTTTTAACAAATCATGGGAAGATGGTGAGTACCCGAGGACTGGAGGAAGGCAGATGGGATTCCCCTTCACAAAAGCGGGACCAAGACAGAGGCAGGAAACTACAGACCTGTCAGTTTGACCTCTGTGGTAGGGAAAGTGATGGAGTCACTTCTGAAGGAAAGAATTGTTGAGTACCTAGAGGCCAGTGGGGCACAGGACCCAAGGCAGCATGGATTCACAGTGGGAAGGTCATGTCAGACAAATCTAATATATTTCTTTGACTGGGTGATCAAAGTAGTAGACCAGGGAGGGCTGTGGACATGGCCTACCTAGACTTTAGCAAGGCATTTGACACAGTCCCACACAAAAGATTAATAGTCAAATTAACCAGCCTGGGAGTGGGTCCCAGGGTGGTAGCCTGGTAAAACATTGGCGGACAACAGGACACAGAAAGTAATTGTAAATGGAGTCCACTCTGAAGAAAGAGGGGTTACTAGTGGGGTACCACAGGGTTCAGTACTGGGTCCAGTCCTTTTAATGTCTTTATAAGTGACATTGCAGAGGGACTGGAAGGAAAAGTATGCCTCTTTGCAGATGATACAAAGATCTGCAACAGGGTTGATACACAAGTAGGCATGGAAAGGATGAGAAGGGACTTGGCAAGGTTGGAGGAATGGTCAGAAGTATGGCAGCTAGGATTCAATGCAAAGAAGTGGAAAATAATGCACCTGGAAAACAAGAACCCAGGGAAGATTACACAATGGGGAGGTAGTAACAACAACAAAAAGGAAAGAACCTGGGGTAATCATTTCAGATGACCTTAAGGTTAGCAAGCAATATGAGAGAAGGCAGTAGGGAGGGTTGGGGTATACTGGGATGTATAGGGAGAGGCATCACCAGCAGAAAACAGAAAGTTGTTATCCCTCTTTACAGACAGTTGGTGAGACCCCATCTGGAGTACTGCGCCCAGTTCTGGAGACCCCATCTCCACAAGGACATAGACAGGATAGAGGCAGTCCAGAGGAGGGCAACCAAAATGGTGCAGGGTCTACAAGAGAAGCCATACGAGGAGAGACTAAAGGAGCTTAATATGTATACCCTTGAGGAAAGAAGGAGAGGGGGACATGATAGAAACTTTTAAGTACCTCAGTGGAATCAGCAAAGTCCAAGAGGGTAGCATCTTTCAGAAAAAGAGACATGCAAGAACAAGGGGACACAATTTAAAGATGGGGGTGGTTCAGTGGCAATGTGAGGAAGTATTTTTTTAAAGAGAGGGTAGTGGATGCATGGAACAGCCTTCCTGAAGAGGTTGTGGGGTCTAAAACTGTGGAAGAATTCAAGAATGCATGGGACAGACATAAGGCAATTCTTGTGGGGGTAGGAAGAAATAGGCTGTTAGTTAACTAGGATCTGTGGCCTATCCTGTAGGTAGGAAATGGGCAGACTAGGTGGGCCAAGTGGTCCTTATCTGCCATCAAAGTCTATAATCAGCTGATTTAAAAATTTATAGCAGGTCATTGTGTGGCAGGAGCAGCGACGATATAACATTTACTGCCAGAGTGGAAAAGAGATAGTTGAGGCAAGAGAGAAGAAATGAAGGGTTTGTTCCAGCATGTTTGTGGCAGGAGTTGCATTAGGTGCTGAGCTTTCTATCAAGATAACAGCAGCAACAGCAGTATTAGCTGAGGAGGTAGCAGCTATGGCATTTCTCAATGTGGCCTACTGAGTAGAATGGTCAGCATGAACCTCTTTTCTCTGCCAATGATCGGCTGCAGTAAATCTGATATATCTGGCTCTCCTAATTCCTGTTCAGGTTGTTGCTGGCATCATATAACAGTTTTCAGAGATCACAATGAAGGTTTCATTGAGTTGTAAAGCCAACCATCAATGGAACACTGGCTTCACTTACTCCATACTATTGACCATCTTGGATCTTTCCAGATGACATTTGACATTCTTCTGAAGCAGCAGCTTATAGAGTGGTGCGGTTCTGCGGTGACATCAAGAATCTGACATAATAATTTATCAGGCCCAAAAATATTTGGGTTCTAATACCACCTTTGGGTCTAGTGCCTCCAAAACAGCCTGTACTTTTCTTTAGCTGGATGTAGACTAGTTGCATCATTTCTATCCCAGATAAGTAACTTCAGGGCCTGCAAAATATACCTGTCTCTATTTGGATACATACCAGCATCTGATAGCCTTTGTAGAATGGTGTTCATATTTTGTAAATATTCTGCCCCAGTATATTCTGTAATCAGGATATCATTGTGGTACACACAGACATGGGGTTTACCCTGAAATAAGTTATCCACTGTTCTTTAAAATGCCTGGTACAGCTGAAACTCCAAAAGGCAGCTGGCTGTAACAAAACAACCAAATTGTTCCATACAGTAGGGTTTGGGCTCTTCATTCAGAAGAATTTAAAGATATGTACTGTTTAGATTAATTCTTGTGACTGTCTTTCCCCAGACAATGTAGAGTACAGGTCCTCAATTCAGGAAGTAGACATCTCTCAACCTTGACTACTCTATTTACCATGACCGTTTAGTACTCACATATTCTTACTTTTCCATCTGCATTACGTTTCACCCTTATAGGAAATGTGAGCTGAACTTTGTGAATTAAACGAAGGGTAGAGCTTGCTAGACTTGGAATGTGTTGAGTGTTTGGGAGACGGGGCTCTCCTGCAGCATGCTCCCCTCAATCACCTGTGAATTTCCTAGGGGACACACTCTCTTTTAAAGAAGCCAATTTAACAAATGTACCATATACAAGAAAAGCCACTGCAGGCAGTTCATAGCTAGGAACGACTGCAAGGTTCCATCTTGGCATCTACTGATTTAGCTTAATTCACATTAGAGATCTGATATAAAGATTAAGACAGACCTTTTTATGGAGTCAAAGTAAGAAATTATCCAATTTAGACAGAAAGAAACTTTTAACTTTGCAAAGATTTGTAATGGAGGGAGAGTGCAATGGACTTTGTTAGTTCAGTGATACCAGCAGACTGTAAGTATTTCACTTCCTGATCCTTTTTGACACATGGAATAAGGTACTGGACATGGCTTAAAATTATGGGTTCTGGCATCTGCGGCCACATAAAGTTTGCCTCTTGTACCTTTCAGCGCACTAAGACTATTCTTAAACAACCTTGAATGTTTGTCAACAAGTGCTTCCTGAGTAATACATTCACCTTGTTGATCTTAAAGGAACTGGGAACCATATTGACTGACCCATTGACTAAGTTATTTAATGCATCCTTGGAGGAGGAAGCCCCATTAGACTGGAAAAGAGCAGTTGTTACACCAATTTTAAAAAGGAAAAAAGCGTTAAAACTAATTTTATTTATTTAGTTTTTGTTGACCGGTAAGTGCACTAGGCAAATCCTGCTTATTTTCAGGCATGACCCGGGAGGGGATACAGATGAATGCCAACTGACCTTGAACCAGATGAAACTGTTGGTGGTATTTTTAATGAATGAGGAAAATTTGGCGGACACGTGGAAATTCCCTACACTTTTCGATAAGTGCCATGGGATCTTTAACATCCACCTGAACTACCACCAATCCAGGCAGATGCGACCTCGGTTTAACATTTCATCCAAAGAGCGGTTTTACAGACCAGTGAGCTTGACATTGGTGGTAGGAAACTCTTTGAAAAAGCTTGAGAGCCGAATCAACATATTTATGGCCAATAAAATGTATGGAATGCTACACAGCATGGGTTGAGGCAGGGTTGGTTGTGTCTAATGAATATGATGTAGTTATTTGGTAAAGTCAGTAAGGTGTTTGATCGGGATAAGCCAGAGGATGTTGTGATCCTGGATCTCAGTAAGGCTTTTGATAAAGTTCCACATGTTCCAATGTGTTCCAATTCCTGCACTTTAAATCTGCCTGCTACATCTGCTGAAGAGATTTCCTGCGATTGTGACTGGAAGAGGCTACACAGTGTGAGAGACTGCTGCTAATTTCTGTTACAAAGCCTGTTTTCTGACTGCAGTGCACGTGGGAGGGCTCGGGGAGTGTCCTGTGAGGTCATTCTGGGAGAGGACTTGAGCCTTTGAAAAAGCCACACTACTGCTATGGCCGAGCATAGACATGAGTGTTGTGAGTGGTATGAGTGCCACTCGGGTAAGAAATTTAAAATAAATCTAAGTCAAATTTAAAAAGTAGAATCATGAGAATGTGTGTGTATTTGTTTGTGGGTGGTTGGATAATGTGGGAGTATGCAGTAAATATTAAAGGGCAAATACAGGAATGTAACAGTGTTAGCAAAGGTTTGGAGTTTGTAACCTTGGGGGAGGATTTTATCCAGAAATAAATAATTTTCATGTAAGGAGGAATCACTTTACTAATGAAAAATGTAGATTTATACGACAAGCAAGTGCAATACAACTTAAGAATAGAATAAATAATATAGGTGTCGGAAGTTTATTTTGCACATTTTATTGATGCAGAGTGGGGATATTGAAATTAATCCAGGTCCTAAGAATGTAGGAAGTTTTCTTTGGGTCTTACACAGGTGGTTTCCACTGCAACGCATAAATCTGGACACTCTTTAGACTTAGTCTTCCTTCTAGGGATCGATGCTTCTGACATGGGAGTGGAACCAGTCGCCTGGTCTGATCACTACATCATGAGGTTCAATTTTGCACCCCCGAGAAGACCAGCCCCTGTGGAGATGGTCAGGTACCACCATTACGGAATGTTACTCCACAAGGTCTAGCGGCGGTTCTTGACCTGTCATCCTTCATTTCGGTGAGCAGTAGTCCAGAAGCATTGGTGTTGGCCTGTAATAAGGCCATCACGATGGCTCTAGATTCTATTGCTTCCTGTTAAATAGCGCTTCCATCCTTCACCCTGGAGCCCTGTGGTTTGACGGGACTTTGAGGGAGATGCGGAGACGAGGCGGTTAGAGCCACTGGCGCAGGTCCTCCTTGATGCCGACAACCAGATTGATGGAACATTATGTTGCTATCAATCTGCAATCACCCATAAGAGGCAGAATTCCTGTCCAGGAGATTGCAGTTGCTCAGTATTGACCGGCTCAGCTGTTCGAACTGTGGACAGACTGTGCAACCCAGTCTGTCTACATGTTCGAAAGCCTTTTCGCAAGTAGAGTGCAATGAGCTTGTTCTACTTTGCAACTAAAGTGGCCGACATCAGGGCGAACCTGGGTCCAGTAACCTCTAAGGGTGATGCTTTTGGACAGCATGAGATGACAGTGCCTCATTTCTCCTGGAGTTCCTTTCGACGACCAGAGTTCGTGGACATTATGAGGATCATCCATTCTTCGTCCCACAAGTTGTGGTTTGGATCCTGGTCCGATTCCCTCATTTTGGGTTGTCTTGACATCATCGGTCCGGTCCTGGCGCAAATAGTCTGGTGCTCCTTGAGTTAGCGAGCCTCTGCTCCTTGAAAGAAGCAGTGGTGACTCCTCTTTTGAAGAAAGCTTCCTTGGACCCAGACTGTTTTCAAACTATCGCCTATCTCTAACCTCCCTTTATTGGGAAGGTTATTGAGAAGGTCATAGCGGTTCAACTGGATGACCATTTGACCATCCATAATGTCTATGAATCCTTCCAGTATGAATCCTTCCAGTCTGGCTTCCGAAAAGACATAGCACCAAGACTGCGCTGGTTCGGGTGTTAAATGATCTTCTGATGGTGAGGATCAGAAGAGACACTCCATTCTGGTTCTTCTTGATCTCTCTGCAGCCTTTGACACTGTGGACCACATGGTGTTACTAGCTCGCCTGGGGCAAATCTGTGGAATGTCTGGAACTGTTTTGCAGTGGTTCACGTCATTCCTCACGGGAGATCACAAAGAGTTGTGTCGGGATTTTTCCTCTGACCCAATTTCTTTGTTGTGTGGAGTCCCCAGGGTTCTGTGCTGTCTCCCATGTTGTTTGCAGTGTATATGCTGCCCTCAGAGGTATCATTAGACGATATGGGCTGAGGTTTCACTGCTACGCAGATGATGCCCAGCTCTATCTGTCTTTGCACCCGACCAGGATGGAGCTCTCTCGATGTTTAACAACTGTCTGGGGAGATCCAAGACTGGATGGATTCTAGTTGGCTAAAGTTGAACTCGGAGAAAACAGAGGTGCTGGTAGTGGACCCAGGAGGTCGGATTGTGAGGCCGGGTATTGGTGCACCATCTGGAATTTTTCTTGGTGGAGTATCTCCCCATCCTCAGAATGGGTGCGTAACCTTGGGTTTATTGTTGATGACAGGCTGACTCTTAAAGCTCAGGTGTCAGCCGTTGTCAAGACTTCCTTTTATCATCTTAGGAACATTGCCAGGGTTAGGCACCTTGTTCCGTCTGACTCCCCTGCCCTACTCTGGTTCACGCTTTTGTATCTTCACACTTGGACTATTGCAACACCCTGTACTTTGGGCTTTCTGGGTTGAAATCCGTTGCTTACAGCTGGTGCAGAATGCTGCAGCCGGGTTTTGACTGGGACAATTAGATCCTGCCATATTACTCCCATGCTGCGTGAACTGCACTGGCTTCCTATGCAGTGGCGGATCACCTTTAAAGTCATCTTATTGACTTTCAAAGCCCTTCACGACCAGGGTCCAGCCTATCTGAAAGACCTCCTGGTTCCTTACTGCCTCGACCGATCTCCATCGCTTGGCCGACATGGGGTTGTTAGAGATCCCAAGAGTGAGTCTAAAATCCTCTGGCAGCAGAGCATTTTCATATGCTGCACCCACTCTTTGGAACTCTCTACCATGTTGGTTATGGCAGTGCACCTCAGTGGAGCTCTTTAAGAGATTTGAAAACTTATTTATGGAATATGGCTTTTTAGATGATTAAGCTATTTATCAATGTATGGATTTTATTATAAATAATTTTATTTGTTGATATGTTGATTTTTATGGATCGTTCTGTTTTTATTCAGTGTTTGAATTGTTCATATTGTTCAGCACCTTGACATGTTGAAAGGTTCTATATAAATAAAATTATTATTATTATTATTACTTCATATCATGAGAATGCAAGAAGTATTGTATATAAAATGGATGACTTTAGAGCTTGGGTATCAGACAAGGAATATGATTTAATTGCAATATCAAACATGGCTACATTTGGGAATGGAAATGATGAAATTAATTTAAAGGGTATAGATTAGAAAGAACTGATAGAAAAACGAGGGAGGAGGGTAATGTTATATTTAAAAGACAACATTGGTCCTTATAAGGTGCCATTATCAGAACATTATGAAGGAATAGATTGTTTAGTAATTGACTTGTTTTAAATTAAATTGACTGTGGGAGTGTTTTATGCTCCTCCTAAAACAAAGCTTAAATATTTTGTCACCTTTGCAGACTTTCTTTTGGATAAAGTAAAGGATAAAAGGATTGTCTTTATAGCTGATTTTAATGCAGATTGGAAACAGGCTAGAGGTATTTGGCTAAAAAGAGTTTTGAATGTTTAGGGTTAAAAAACTAATTGAAAAACCAACAAGGACCTCGTATTTAAACAATCAGGGAACTATTTTAGATCTTTTGTTTGTTTCTCAGGAACTGAATATTGAGTATTGGGATGTACTGCATATAAATCTTGGAGATCACAATCCTATAATATGTAAAGTAGGGAATCAGGTTTTACCTGTTCCAAATGAGAATATAAATTGGAAGAGAGGCTATAAAGGTTTAATGAGACTCAATTTAAAGATACACTTAGGGGTTTTAATTGGAATAGATTATTTTGATTCCTGATATTAATTTAGCTGTACAGGAATATAATGAATCTTTAATGATAATGATAAATAAACATGCCCCAATGGTGCAAAAAGGAGGAAAAATAAAGAAGATCCATGGATAACAGATAAAATAAAAAAGGAATTAAGGATAAGAAATAAAATATGGCAGAAAGCTAGAAAAACAAGAATTTAGAAGATTGGGAAAGTTTTAAAAGTTGGAGAAATAAATGTAAAAAGAATATTAGGACAGCAAAGAGTAAATATCACATAAATAGATTAGAGAAAGTAAAGGATTCAAAATGTTTTGGAAATGTATTTCTGATTTAAAATATAGTGATAAAAGTACTAAGGTGGAAAGTTTGTTACAGGAGGGATGTGTAATTGAAGATCCAGCTATAATTGCTACTATATTAAATTCCTATTTTCTTAATCTACCTGATTTGGATATTTCATTACCAAAAGAACAAACAGCTGATATATCTGTAATGGAATTGATTGCTGAACAAAAAATAAGTATGGGATGCAGCAAGCTAATAGGTTTAGTTTTAGACCTTTAAGTATAGACGAAGTACAAAAACAGTTACAAAATTTAAATATAAGTAAGGCAGGTGGTTTAGATGGAGTTGAAGCCAGATACCTTAAGATTGAAAGGATATATTAGCACCAATAGTAGCATATCTTTTAAATTGAGCCTAACTAGTTCAATAGTCCCTGATGTATGGAAATGGGAAAGGTAATCCCAATTTATAAGGGAGGGATAGTATTGTGCCATCTAATTATAGACCAATTATGATACTTCCAATATTATCAAAAATATTGGAATGTAGTGTTCATTCTCAAATTAGTCATTACATGGAATTGAATGAAATTTTTCAGATAAACAACATGGGTTTAGAATGGGAGGTCACAGGCACCGCCCTACTGGATTTCCATAATCAAGTAGTAACTTCACTTGATCTTGGAAAGGCCACTGGGGCGGTGTTCATGGACCTCAGTAAAGCTTTTGTTTTGGTTCAGCATAGAAAATTGTTGGAAAGACTTTGGTTGGTAGGGATAGAGGAAGGACCATTAACATGGATGACATCATATTTGGCAAATCGTAGACAGTGTGTCATCAATGGAGACTCTGTGTCGAGCCTTGAGGAAATAAATCGTGTGTTCTCAGGATCGATACTCAGCCTGCTCATGTTCAATGTCTATGTAAATGAACTTGCACAGACAATAAAATATGGGAGATTAGATTATACACGGATGACACAGTTTTGTTGGTTTCTGCAGATAATATAGGAATTGTAGAACAACAGTTGCAGAGAATTAAATTTTACTGGAAAATTGGATGGGTGACTCTGGTCTCTTAATGCAAAGAAGACTCAGTGTATGAAGTTTAGTCTAGGGCATAAGTTGAAAATACAACCACAATTACATATCCATTTAATAAATGGTGTACAAATTGAGGAAGTAAAAGGTTATAGGTATTTGGGTATGCATATAGATTCTGGTATGACATTTGAAAAACATGTTGATTTGCAGATAAAAAGTTAATCAAAGACTGGTGCCCTTAGACGATTAACAAATGTATTGCCTAAGTTAGCTAGAGAAACTTGTTAAGCAAATGCTAATACCAGTACTTGAATATGGTGCATTAATTTATACGAATGCCTCTCAGAAAGTGTTAAAAAAGTTAACCAGTCTATAGATTAGGTAAATTTATTGTTAAAGGTGAATATAAAATGCATCATTGTAAGTTATATGATCAATTAAATTGGTTCCATCCTGAGGCGCAAAGAAATTATGCATGGTTAATTAATTGTTATAGGATTATACATGCAAAAAGTATTCATCCTTTACCTAAGTATGTTAAATTACAGCACTTGGATAGCCAAAGTCTTTGTACAAGAAGTTCAGAAAATAGAATTCCAATACTCAAATATTGTAGTAATGTAGGAAATGAAATTACAAAATAGATTTGCTTCATTGTGGAATAATTTGCCAAAATACCTGCAAAATATAGTTAGCTTGTCTAGTTTTAAAGGTAAATTATTTGAATATTTGCAGAGTGAATGTGTATGTTATGGATAATGTTATTTATTTTGTTATGTTTGTAATGTAAGTGTATTCGTATGTTTATTTGTGAAACTATTTCATAGGAATTGATTGTAAACAGTGTTTTGGCACTAATCAAATGTTCCTGTATAAAAATAAAGTTTTAAACAAAAACAAACAAAACAAAAACATGTTGAATTAATAAAAAATGATGAGTTGTGGATTTAACCCAAGGCTAGTAAAGTGGATTAAATCATGACTTGAGAATAGGTACAGACAGTTAAAATAAATTGTTACAAATCATCAGAAATCAGAGTGACTAGCAGAGTGCCTTGGGGTCTGTTTGGGGCCAACACTATTCAACTTATACATACAGAACATGCAAACAGATGAAGAGACATAGCTAGCAAAATTTGCAGATGATGCCAAAGTGGAGCATTGTGGACACAGATCATATTTTAAAAAGCTACAGGATGATCCAAATAGTTTATACACATGGTTGCTAACAAATAAAATGAGCTTTAACCTTGAAAATTGCATGGTGAGGCATTTTGGGTCAAATACTGTAATAGGCAGGCAACATATTACATGGGTGGCATAGAACTAAGAACTTTGGATTATGAGAAAGATCTGGGAATTTTAATACATTGCAAGTTAAAATTCTCCAAACACTGTGGGTTGTATAAGAAAGGATCTAACAGGTAGGGAGAGGAGGTGGTCATACCACTGCATAGGTCGCCTGTTCTGTCCACATCTGGAGTACTGTGGACAATTATGGAACCCATCAAGCAAAGCAAACATACACAAGTTAGAAAGGGTACAGAGGAAAACTACAAAGATTATAAAAGGAATGAACAGATTGAGTTATGAGCAAAAGTTAAATGAACTGGGCCTCTACAAGCTAGAGATGAGGAGACTAAGGGGTGACATGATATTAGTTTTCAAAGCCGTTACTAATAATGATTTGAGATCAAATCTAAATATTAAATTTTAGACAGTAAAAAGGAACAAGAAGTCATAAACTGCATTTAAAAGTAGGGAATTTAAAACTGAAAAGAGGAGAGCATGGTTCTACTGAGAGATGATAAGAATATGGAATGGTTTACCCACAGAAGTGGTGAAATGTAAAACTGTCGATAGTTTTAAGTCAGAACTAGACAAATATCTACTAAAATGGGCATAAGTGGTTACGCACATTGGTATAAGGAGGACGAGCTAGATGGGCTTTCGCCTCCTCTTGTCTGATTAATCATATGTTCCTATGTCCTATGTTCCTGTCTTGGTCCCTTTCCTTTCTAGCTGCCTTAACCAGCTGTGGTCCATGAGATATGGATTATTCCCTTTACTGTCGCTAAAGGCAGGTGTGCTTTGTGATCCTGGTGTGCCATGTCCAGACTGACTGTGTCCTGGACTGGGCCTTCTGTTCTCTCCTGTATAAGTCGTAGAACTGCACTGACAGTACCCAGAGGGGCATCTCAGACCCAGGTCACAACTTATGATATTTGGCCTGACTGATGATTGAAAATGAGGCTCCTTTATCAATCTCCATAGTCACAGTTTGCCCACTTCTGGCAACATTACTGCACAGTGGTTGTCTATTGGCTTTTTGCTGCCAAGATTAAATCGTTGTGCACTGCATCAATGATTTCTTCCTCAGAACCCTTTGTCATCATGTGTTTCACTTTATTGTAGTATGTTTTTCTCTCTTTCCTGATGGATTTTGGTAATAAAATTGTTTTTGTTTTTACCAGAAATAATTTTCTGAAAAAAAAAAACATTCAGTGTCCTTGGATGGACATGACACTAGCCAGGTTTCTCTCCACACTGGAAGCAATACTGAATAAGCTTTGAGGTTGACCTAGCTTGCATGAGCACTCATTGTTTTTGAAGAGGCATTGGAAATCTGGTGTAGGGTGCCTGTGGCTGTGGGGCTGGCTATAGGTAGAGTAAGGTTGCTCTGTAGGTTGGAAGCATATTTTGCAGCAACTTTCATGCCTTGCCCTATTTATAGTTTTTTTTAACTAAGGGTGGACCCTAACAAAAGATATCCCAGACTCCTTCATCATTAATGCCACAGACAAGCCTTTCTTTCAACATGTCTTCCAAATAATCAGCAAGATTACAGTGTGCTAGAGACATGGTAGCTCTGCCACAAATGTAGTGACCAAATCTTTGGCCAAGGTTGCTGTAAGGAAACAATACCTTGGAACAGTTGTTGAAGGCTTTAGGTTGTGGTGGTTGGTAACTACCTTAACCAGCTGATTGAAAAACATGGTACTGGGTTTCTCAGGAGCCAGCAAACTTCAAATAAGGCTGTATGATTTTGCCCCACAGACACTCACAATATAGCATGGTTTTGTCAGCATATTATATATCATTTTATTTATTTTATTTTAGCTTTTGTTGACGGGTAAGTACACTAGACAAATAATATGCCTATTTTCAGGAGCGACCGGAGAGTACAACATTAGGATACAGACAATTGTAGAGTACAACATTAGGATACAGACAATTGTATACAGTAGCAGTAAGTACAGCTTGACAACATGAGTGAGATAGTAACATAGTCCAGGGGTTTGGGCGGACATAATACAACATATATCCGCTAAGATGACTGAACCCCTGGGAAGGGTGAGTCACACACAAATTTACAACAGAAGCATTTGCACATTTCACGAAGAGACAAATTGAGAAAGGCAATGTCCAGGGGACCATGGCATGGACAGTATGCCTGGGGTCAGGTGCCCTGGTGTAGTGGCAGAGACAAGGAGTGCAGCAGGAGTTATCAGGTAGTGTCAGAGGAGGCAAGCTTTGGAGCCGGAAGAGCATCCGTACAGGGCAATACTCCAGGAGGCTTGGGACAGTCACACGCAGATGCAAGTTTCAGGAAACCCGGAGGGAGATTCACGGAAGCACAGGTGAATGACAACCTGGTCGGCTCTGGAAGGAGTTCCAGAGCCTGGCTGATACAGTGACATCCGGCCTCCCATAAAGAGTGCGGGAGGGGGACCTTGAGCAGCCCCAGGGCCTTGGACCTTAGGTGGTAGGTAGGGGTGTCAGATGGCGGTAGGAGCAGGGCCAGCTCCGGGGTGCCAGTTCTGACCACTTTGGCGGTAAGGCAGCCCACCCTGAAGTCCAGGTACTCGCAGGGGAGAGCCATCCAAGTTTGTCGATAACTCACAGTGATGGGTGAGGCGGGGACAGCAAGTGCAAAGCGACAGATGTTGTTGTATGTCGTGTGCCACCGTGGCAAGGTGAGTCTGGGGGAGTGAGCGAATAGGTACAGCCAGTAGCTAAGGGAGGGAGAAAGCACCCCTTTAGCAAGGGCTAGTCTAGCCACTAGGTGTGAGGTTGAACTGGCCCTGTAGGCGCGGGCCCAGCTTACAGTTAACTGCCCTACAGATGTTTAGGGAGGTGACTACCCATATCGAGTTGGGGGTCAAGGGTGACCCCAAGGTATTGGCAGAGTTCACTACGGGAGGAGGGATCCGTCAGGACAGGAAATCTTTAGCAAGGCTGACGAGGTTTTGAGCTTGGCTGTGGAGCCAAAGAGCATGGCCTGAGTTTTTTCAGATTCAGGACCAGTTTGTTCTTAGTGATCCAGGTTTGAACATTGCAGAAGCCTTCGGACAGAGCCCTGTTTAGAGTTGCAACGTCCTAGGCGTAAGCCAGGAGCACCAGGTCATCAGCATAGAGGGTGGCACTGCAGGTGGAGGTCACCGTGGAAGCTGGTTGATAAAGAGGAAAAGAGGAGAGGGCCCAATACCGAGCCCTGAGGGACACCGAGGTCACTGAGCGGACTCAGTATTTGCAAGGAAATACTGTAAGAGTCCTCAGTATACTGAATTCAGTTCTACTGATCTGCATTGTATTCCTCTATTTTTTCATAAGCAGCCATTGCTGCAAAAAGTTTGCCACCTACCCCACAGGAGTAGTGTGGGAGTTTGTTCCTTGTACTAATGTGGTGCATCAAAACAAACATCCAGAAATGAGGAGTTAGAAGCTATATTCTATATTAATTGCATATGTACTGTACAGTTAGCCAGTCTAGTTGACCCTGGAGAGCAAGCTCACTAAAAGCATAAACATTACTGTAGGAGAAAGTGCATATCCCACTGTAGCCACAAGGTGGCATCTTCTAGTTAACCAAATGCTGATTATCTGCTTACAATACTACTGTACATTTTATTTATTTATTTATTGGAATCTCAGATAACACCTTTGAGCTAAAGCTCATTTACAAAGGTTCCACATCATAAGGCAATAGACAAGGGCTAGATTCTAGAAGGGTGGCACAACTTGCCGTGGAACACAGCTTGCACCACCTGCAACTGCGACATTGACCCTGCACCCTATTCTAGAAGGGCAGGGTCATCGCACTAAGTGCTGTGACTTACGACATGCGCAGGTACGCGAACTGCAGGCGCATCCTGGTGAGCATGTCAAGTCACAACAGTGGGGGCGCGTGGTCAACCCCCGTGTCCAACCCAAAGTCGCCAGCGCATATGTGGCATACAATCCTGTAGTCTAGTGCCCCTGAACTGTAAGCATTAATTATGTTCCTGTATCCCTGGTAGTCTAGTGCCCCCAAATGGTATAATATTAATTATGTTCCCATCTCCCTGGTAGTCTAGTGGCTACTCCTGAACTGCACATGAATAAAATAAAAAGATCCCATTTCCTGGTAGTCTAGTGCCCCCAAACTGTACATGAATAAAGAAAAGAGTTCCCATTTCCTGGTAGTCTAGTGGCCCCCACCCAGCTGTGCCAGCCCACCAGCACCCCCACCCATCCCCAGCCAGCAACTGGCACAGCCCACCTCTCACATCCACGCCAGCCACACACTGAGTGCAGTATTAGCGCTACTGCACAGACGCTCAGCTGGGTGGGGGCCCACTAGATCACCAGGAAATGGGAACTCTTTTCCTTTCATGTACAGTTCAGAGACGACACCAGGGAAATGGGGATATAATTGTGTTTATTCATGTACAGTCTCAGGGGCCACCAGACTACCAGGGCTGGATGGCTGTCGCGACAGCGTGGGCAACCCATGGCTCGGGCACGGTGGGGATGGCAGCGCCTGCCCTGGGGCTTCTGCCAATGGCTGTTCCGGGAGAGCTGAGAGTATGGTAGCCCTGTGGGTACTGCTGGGTGTGCTGGGCATGGGGGAGGGAAACCTTGCATTGTTCTCTGGACAGCCGATGGGTCTAAGGACCCCGGGCATCTGTAAGTTATACCAGCTAAATGCTGGTATAACTACGTTGCCGGAATCTCTCCGGGTTCTTGTAGAATCCGATGTGGGCACTTTGTGGCTGCCCTTCTAGAATAGGGCGCAGCTGCTGCGTCAAACCCCTAGCACCATGTCGCAGGGGTTTATGCGGCATAACAGCTGTTCAGAGCTAGTGGCTCATATGTCGCAGGCCACTTTAGATCGCGCATGTCGCAACTGTTGGTGTTGCCATACGCGCCATTCTGCTTGGCGTGACTGCTGTTACGCCAGGTAACCCTTCTAGAATCTGGCCCCAGGTACATAGACATTACAAAACAGATAGGGTATATACAGCAGGCAAGTATATTATGGTACATACAGATACAGATTCAAGCACGTACAATTAAAATACATCAGGTAGGAGAGGTCAACTTTATTGCAACAATACTAAAAGCATACCTAAGGTGGACATGCAATTTATAGTGAAGGGTCAGAAGTGGTGGTGACGAAGGAGGGGAGGACAGAATAGATGAGAGCAGGAGGAGTGGGGGCAGAGACAAAGGGGATGATAGAATAAGGGATTGAGTAGTCAGAGGGGTGGGATTGGATAGGAATCTACCCAGGGTTACATAAGAAGGTGATAGGGCAGGGCTGGGTAATGTGGGGAGAGAGGGATAAGGAAAGGGTTTTAAGGTGGTGGGGTGCGGTGAGGGAACCGAGGGATGGGGTGAAAAATTGGGGAGGTTAATATTTGTGAAGAGAAAGCAGAAGAAGGGGAGATAAAGAGGGACATGTGGGTAAGTGCTCAGTGGGGTCACACCAGGCAGGAGGAAGTGGGGTGGGAGATGGGTGCTATGCAGGACAGATAAGCTATCAATATTAGTAGGATTAGGCACAGGTGACTTGAATGAAGTTACTAAGGTGGCCAGGTACTGTAGCAGCTTGGCCTTAAATGGGTGTAGTTTCATTTCCTCAATCAGCCCAGAGTTAAGGAATTTAGCCAGCATGGGGCTCTGCATTGAAGGACCATTGCCCTAGTGAGGTCCGACGGAATGGGATAATGAAGGCAGCTTTACTCGACCCCTAGTTAGTCTGGAGGAAGTGGAGTTTCTTAGCAGTTGCCTCACTCGGAGGAGCAAGACCTAGGGTGGATATTTTGTAGCTAATAGACAGACTTGGTACTGAATTCTGCTATTCAAATGTAACCAACAAGTGCTTGAGTAGAGTTCACAAGGTGAGTTAAATTGTCCACACCCAGGACTAGTCTGCAGGCTTTAAGACAATCTTGATTCGTCTCATGCTGTATCGGTACCGCTCCATAGACTACCAGTTCATAATCTATGATATAGAGCACAGAGCTGTTAACTGCAAACTTGATGGTCCTTTCAGTGAGGCACTGCCTATGCCGGTAGAACTGACCTAGTCTGGCACTAGCTGCCTTGGCAACATGGTCTATGTTCAGCCCTTCTTCAATCGGAGAACTTAATTGCCAGCCTGCATCGTCGGGCAGATTTATTCCAAAAGAGATGGGGTAAATTGCAGGCACTTTGTTTGTACCAATAACTTTATGACCTGATCTCTGTAGTTTGCTCTGAAAGATCTGTTTGATTATTTGACCTACCTAGCTACTTTAAAGGAACAGTAACCGTGTTTATTTGGATGAACCGTGGACTAATCCACCAGACTTTCTCTTATAAACAATAGTACAACCAGTAGGTGGGGGGTGAGGGTGGGGAGGGGGGATGGGTCGGATGGGGTTGGGGGTAGGGGATGTTGGGGGAGGAAGGGGTTTGTTTGTACCGATACATATTGGTTTTCTCGCCTTGTTTTTCACTGTTTGATTTGTTTTGTATGTTTTGTTATCTGAAACTTAATAAAATTTAAATTTAAAAAAAAACAATGGTCTATGTGCTGGCTGTAGGAAAGAACTGTCAAGGTAGACACCAAGGCATTAAAGGTGGTGACCATTTTGAGTGTATCAAATGTGTTCTTGTAGATATTGAGGTGATGTGACTTATGACGGTTTTGATGAGAGGCAAACAACATTGTTTTAGTCTTAGCGTAGTTCAGCAAGAGCTTAGACTGAAGGAACCATTTTCCCACAACAGTAAAGTCATCTTGCATGCCTTTTCCAGCTGTTCCAGAGTAGAGTGGCATGTGTAGAGAACAGCATCATCTGCATATAGAAGGATCTTATTCTGGCAGACTTTGGGATTTCATTTAGAACCAGGCTTGAACAGCAGGGGGCCCAAATGGAACCTTGGGGCACCCCTGTATTGACATGCTGATGGTTGGATAGAACATCAGAATCTTGATCTGCTGGGCCCTGTTAGAGAGGTAACTCTGGAACCAGCCTATAGAAACAGAGAATATACCAGTGTTAGAGAGTTGTGTGAGAAGTAAGTCATGGTTGACCGTGTTGAAGGCCTTGGTGAGGTCGATGAAGTGGCCCCTGGCCCCACCAAGAGCCCTCGGCCAAGTGCTTTATGAATATGTCCAGTAAACTCAACCAATGCCATTGAAGTACTATGTGCCTTCAGAAGCCATGCTGTTCCTGGCATTGAAGGTTGTACTTATCAAGGTAGGTACCTAACTGATCGTATCTGATCCTCTCTAGTGCCTTGGAGGGGGACAGAAATGAGATTGGCCTGTAGTTGGCCAGGCAGGTTCTGTCCCCACTTTAAAGACCAGAGTGACCACCGCAGCTTTCCAGCATTGAGGGAAAATGCCAGTGGTTAGTGAGAAATTTAGGATCCAGGTTAGAAGGAGAGTAACACATCCAAGGTGAGAGCCACAATCTTTAGGTCAAGCGAATCTCCACTGGATCTAGTGTTCCGAGAACTTTTTCCAAGTATTTTTGCCTCAGTTGTAGAGATTACTTTCAGGTAGAAGGGAGGTGCTGTGTGTGTTGGAGGGATGTCGGTACAACTAATGGCGAGAGCTAGGCACAGGTCGGAGATAGTCTGGAGAAAGGACTCACTAAGGTCTGTGAAGGCCTTGTTGAGCCATCTGCGTATAGTTTTGGGATCCTGGGTAATCGCACTCTCAAAGTTTATTTGCAATGGTGGTGATTTACTTGCTCTGCCTGTTAGAGTTTTTATATTGTCCCAGAATCTGTGGCTGTCATGCCAAGAGTTGTCCAGTTCACTTTAAAGTGAGATCTTTTGCAAGGCGGATGACTTGAGTGCACTTATTACGTACTGCTTTGTATTTCTGTATGTCAGAGG
Organism: Neoceratodus forsteri; assembly: GCA_016271365.2. NCBI lineage: Eukaryota > Metazoa > Chordata > Ceratodontiformes > Ceratodontidae > Neoceratodus > Neoceratodus forsteri. The sequence goes on from CM057453.1 coordinate 658,063,817, forward strand.
GGGACCCAGTGTCTTAGCCCTATGCCACAGGTATTCCCTGACCTCATGAGCTCAAGGAGCTGTGGTGATCCATGATTTGCTGGTTCCTTTGATTTTCCTCATTTTTAGAGGGCAAAGATGTTGCAGGCCTTGTTAAACTTGTTGATAAAACACTCAAGAGCAGCATTCATGTCGGTGGAGCGTAGACCTCCTCCCAGTCTAGCTGGTGGAGGTAGGATTTTAGTGAGGCAAGATGTCCAGCTTTTATAATTCTGGAGATCATTGTTTTGGGGTGGGGTTCAGAGTCTTGTTTGTCCAGGAGCATAAGACTGGCGAGTGGTCACTGATAGAATCGGCTAGCACAGTGGTTCTAGTTATTCTTTGTGGCCAGTTGGTTAGTACCCAGTCTATGAGACTACTTGAACCGGTGCGATAGTTTACACGAGTGGGGGAATTGAATGAGTTGGACCATGTCTATGGCTGCTATTGCATCCTGGTAAGGTGCAGCATCTGGGGATAACCAATTTATTTTAAAGTCCCTAACATTATGATTTCAGATTGATGGCAATTACTAGATAAATAATCAAGTGCTAGTTTGAAACCAGTCTCTTGATCTTTAAGGGGTATGTACACCGAGATTTTAGTTAAACACTTTCCCTGGGATCCAAGTTGAACCTGGACAGAGAGAATTTGTGATCTTCCACCCTGGGTGGAATGGGAGTGCCCTGCACTGAATTAAGTCATTAACATAAATTACACATCCTCCCCTCATTTCCTTGCCTGTCCACCATGAAAGTTGTGTAGCCCTCAAGCTGGATAGCAGAGTCAGGGGTTCTAGGAGTGAGCCAGGTCTCCACCACTGAGATGATATCAGGTTTATGTTGGGCCATCTATACCAGGAGAGCATCAGATTTTGCTAGTAGACTAAATATGTTAAGAGATGCAATAGTTATTACACCAGCGGTCTGCTGGTGGTATTGAGGCGCTAGTACTAGGTCCATGGTTTGGGTGAACGTCCCTGAGATTAGAAGGAGTAGCCAGGCAATTCTAAGAGCTTGTAGCTTTAAATGTTTCATTAGATAGGACTTGCTTTTGTTGTGACTATCAGCATATTCAGGTGAGCCAGCAGGATAGTGGACATATGTTTAACTGCATCCCCTGCTCTTGTGGGATGGCAGAGGGGTGGCATAGTGGGATTGCCAGAGGTGGTCTCAGAGCACCTTGTAGTTGAGAGCCAGAAGTTGGATTCCATTCCACATTATTTTGGAGAAGGAAAGTCAGTGTATGATCCTGCCCATTGCTTATGAAGGCTTTGTTTGGTTGTTTGCCTTGGACACTATCAAGGGCAGCGATGCAGGAGTTTGGTAGGCAGCGGAAGTTGATCAGAACAGATAATACTACCTAGCAGCTTTCTAGCTGGTGAGGAGAAAGTGGAAGTATGTGTGGGTGGTGTTTTGCTTAATGCATTAGGTCACAGAAGCAATACATTTTCTTGGTTCATCTTTATCAACTACCAGACACAGCCCACATCTGCCTTAGAAACATAGAAACATAGACAATGATGGCAGAAAAGACCATTGGTCCATCCAGTCAGCCCATAAAATGAAAATAAACCCAGGATTTATTGTCCACAGGGTTCTAAAGCACACTATCCCATCCCTATGTTCCTGCCCAACCTGAGCAACCACAAAGCTCTTCACTCTGTCCTAGCCATTTAACAGCTGCTACTACCAAGCACTCTTTTCAGAAAGGAGCTACAGAAATTCTAGGTAGGAGTCACTGAGACAAATTGTTTTATCTTTTCCTGGCTTCCTTCCCAAATCCTCCTACTATAATCAACCAGCTTATTTAGATAATATTTTCAAAGCTAAAAAGATTTTTAGCCTAGAGATATATTCTTTACAGAAAGCTGTGTTAATGCACCAGTAAGGGTTCAAAGTAACACTACAAAAGAAGGAAATGTAGCATTAGGGTTGCCAGTCTTAGCTCACCACCCCAAGCAGCAAAAGGAAAGAAATTAGAGTTTTATGTCTTCAGAGTCTTGGCAAATGTGGGGGTCTTCCTTGGGGTTATCAAACCTGATATTCCCCAGCTCATAGCCTCCTGTCCAAAGCACAAGGTACAGTCACAAGCCACCACCTCTAAGTGTTATACTCTTCAAAGGTAAAGAAGTATGTCTCACCTCATGTTGCCTAGAGAATCTGTTGTAGCTTTCTCTGGGACCTGCATGAAGAAAAGAGATCATGTCTGACCTTGTTTGCTCAGGGGGGGTAGACATTAGGATTGACCACTCCAAAGAAGACCCATCACTGATTTTCCAAGACTTTGGAGACCCAAAACCTTAATATTGTTTCCTTGCTGCTTGGAGGTAGGGCTGTTAAGTTAGGTTGGAAACCTTAATGCCACATCCCCTACTTTTGTGGTGTTAACTTGAACCCTAACTGGTGCCTAACACAGATTTGCAACAAATTTCCTTTTTGACATAGCGAGCACGACCTCATTTATGCAGGTCCTGCATGAACAGATGCAGATGTGCAGGGCTGTCTTCACCCTGCCCAAGGGAAGACTCCATCTGCCTCAAAGCGCAAGGCCCTGTGGGCCCTGCACTTCTGTACAGCAGTGGATGTCAAGAATTACTCGGCTGTCTGGTGAACTACAGAAGTGCAGGGCCCTCTGGGTCCTGAGCTCCACGTGGCCACAAAGACAGATGCACAAGGCAAGAATGCATCTCTTAGCTAAAACATAGGGCCCTCTGGAACCCACAGGCACAGAGGTTCCTTCACTATATGGTACTTTGGAAAGTGGGGCAACCTGCACCTACCCTTCCCAGACTGGGGTAGTATCACTGATAGTGCCACCCTCCAGCCTTCGCCCACCCAGCTGGGTCACTGAGCTTGCCCTGAACTCAGCTCACAAAGCATCTACCCTCTAGGTAAAGACTGGTACTACCCACAATGTTTCTTAATAATTATGTTTTTTTATTTTGACCCCAAATTTTCATGATTGCCATTTTATGACTCCCCATATAAACATGACATGTGACATTTATAGAATACTAACTGAAATGTTATTTTGCACCACGTGCAAAAACTCGCCTAATTCAGGATTTGAAAATCGATAGCTGTCACACCTGTCACATGAGGTGTTGTGAAAATGGCTATGCTGCAAGCATGGAGTCAAAATATTGAAAATTAGGAAAGCTATGTGAGAACTTTGAAATATTTCAACATTCACTCCTAACTTGGTCATTGACTATATTTGTACATCAAATTTTCAACATAGTCTTCTTATAATCCCACCTAATGAACCTGTTAGGGAAAATTTTCAAATCCACCGAAATGTGATTTCATGGTGTGACTGTGAAATCACTTTTAGTGCATATCTGAGAATTTCACCTGCCTTGTTCATGAGGTGGGGTCCCAAAAGGCCATGTTGAAAATTTGGTGTATAAATATGAAACTGACAAAGTTATGAGTAAAAGTTGAAACCATATTGAAATACATTAAATCGGACTTACTTTTTTTCTCATATTGTAGTCGCATTTTCCAGCAGCAAGATGTATCTTCAATCAGAAAGTGATCTACATCATGGGACATGTTTAGATGAGTGAGGGTGTATGTTGTGGTCGGGGTGGTGGGTGCACTGAGTGGGGAGTCAGCTGGGTGGGAGGGAGGTCTGGGAGGTCAGGTCACCAATGGACCTTTTTTTTTTTTACAGGTTTTTGTATAAAAAAAAAAGATCAACAAGGGACAGTGTTCTTTATTTGTGATTAGATTGAATGGCACACTGAGGATGGATGTGTTCATTGAGCTCCATGCTGCCCCATTTCTGATATCAAGTCTGATTTTTTTTTTGCTTTGTTGTTTTCCTTTTTGTGTATCTCTTTTTACACAATATTCAGTTAATAAACTTATTTTCAACTATCCGATTACTGTGACTTTAGATCCTAGTAATCAGGTGCTGCCATTGAACAAGCAGGAGATATCCGTTGACAGCTCAGATCACTCTGCTTACAGCTGTTCAGAGGCACTTACAGGGAGCTGAATGGAAGTAAAAATAACTAGTTTCTTTATTCTTCTTTGACATGACCTGCCGACTTTTTACTCAATAATGGAGGAAAATTTAGTTAAGATGCAAGAAGTTCATATAATGAAGCCAACATTACCTTTGTCAGACAGTGGTTCAGATGATCAAGGGGAATCTGAGCCCAAAACTGTCACTGCCTACACCCTTAACTGTGGCACACTTTGACATCCTGATGTCAGAAATTGCCAGAATGAAGTTAACTTTAAATGACATGGCAAGGGAATTTAAGAAATGAGACAGGACAACATAAGCAGAGGATAGGAGATGTTGAGGTCAGAGTCAGCAGTTTAGAAGATGTTTCAGAAAAGAGCAACAAGAAAGAGTCACAAATAAAAAACAAATTGCTAAATTTGAGGCAAAGTTGGAAGATTTGGAAAATAGAAAGAGGCAGAATTATTTAAGGATTTTAGTTTATGTGAGGGAATTGAGGGCTCAGACCCAATTGAATTCATTAATCTACTGCTTATCCATATGCTGGCTCACCTCCAGACACTAAAATACATTATCAAATGGGCTTACCATTCCTTGAAACCTAAGCCTAACCTGAATGAAAGACCAAGATCGTTTGTGATGAAGCTTCTGAATTACCAGCATAAAGTATACGTTCAAAGGGCTCTTTGTGACAATAACATTTCCTTTGATGGTTGTAAACTTAAAATTGTAATGACTTGCCCCAAAACAATAAAAAACAAGGTTTAAAATGGATTTTCCTGCCTCCTTAGCTCCATTGATTTCCAGTCCTGAACTCATCAACTTACTGCATTTTTAAGCCAATGATTTAAACCAAAATGAAGTTTTTATGTTTAATGGCTTTCCACAACTGCATTCTTGCCTCTTCTTAAATTAATGGGCTTTATGAGGCATTCTTATAGTTTTAGCAATCAAAATAAAGGTGTTCTTGAGGTTTCCATTTGACTTTCACATGATATTAAAAATGATGGCTATTACACATTGAGTAGGTAACAGCGATGTTTCTCCTCCAAACCTAAACTGAAGTTCAGTCTTCAAACTTGTTTGCATTTTAACATGGTATGCCCTGTTTGTTTAAGCAGCTATTGACTCTTGACTCTCCCTTTATCTGGCCCCTTGCTTCTGGCAATATACTTGGCTTTTAAATAATTTAATAATCAGTTATGTGTGCTGTGGCTCCAATACTGCTTGAATTGGCAGTTGGATCTAGTCACTGATTCCTGGGACTGGGGACAGGTTCCCAGGGTTTTCTGGGGTCCCATAGCAGCAAAGTTGATTTTTCCCTGGCATAGTCACCGCTTGCAGGATGCCTTGGTTGAGAATAAGACACTATTCTGGCCTCATTGTTTTGGGTTCACCCTCTCAGTTCAGGGACAGTATACTTTGGTATGGTATCCCGTGACAAGGGCAGATTAATATTGAATGAAGGAATTTGGGCAACATCAATATAGTGAGTGAAAATGGGCTATGTGCATGTTATAGCGTATAGTAAGTTGAGCAATAGTGTCCATAGGGGTAGGTGTTGTATGCAGAGTATAGGGCTGTATTTGTTGGGCAAGTCCCAAGCTGGCTGGCTGGTGTGGTTGTTAGAGTCACTCTCTCTGTCCGTGGACTCGGGTTCGGGCCTAGCTATAGGTTATTTTTTGTGTGTGTGTGGTTGGGTTGTATGTTATATTTTTGTTTTCCCAACTGTGCTCCCCTGGCCTGGGTTGCCCCCACCAATGTTCTCCCCAGCCAACCACTATCCTCCTGTGATTTAGCCCCTCCCAAGCTTCCTCTCCCCAATATTATCCCTCCCAGGACAGATTATAATAAATATGGGGGTGTGGGGCAAATCCCTCATTAAGGGGGTGCAGGAGCAGTCTCCACACAGAATGTAATTTCAAATCCCTCCCCACAGAATGTAAGTGCTGGTCACCGATTGTGGTAGGCACTGTGGAGTTGATCGCCCTTATTGCTGTTCAGCAATATGCAGTCGCTTTTTTGTTCAGCACTGTTATGCTGGCGCCTTATCACATGGAACCCTTCAGTATGAGGTAGCCCCAGACACAGTATGATTGTAATCACTATTGTGTGTTAAGCTCAAGCAGACATAAAGTGATTTGTTTTAACAAAGGATTAACTTAAAAGTGGGTTATCAATGAGATTTTAAACAGTTAATTTATTTATTCATTAAATTAACAGAAAGGGCAGTACCACACTGCTGTCATGGCTGTGTGAGATTTGGCTCAGGACAGTAATTGGATGAATTGTTTATTTGTTTTGATACAAAATATCCTTTTAGCATGTTCCACTGTTTGGCTAAATTTTGATACTTCCATAAATGTTTTGTTCCAGCCATCTGTTTTGTGGACTGTCTGGAACAGTTCTACATTGGTTTCGATCTTTCCTTACAGGCAGGACACAAAGGGTTGTTACTAGAATTTATCCCTCTGATGCCTTCCCAGTCTTGTAGAGTACATGAGGGCTCCATTTTGGCGCCATGTTGTTCGCAGTCTATATGCTGCCATTAGAGAGAGTTCTATTAGCGATACAGCTTGGGTTTTCACTGCTATGCAGATGAGACCCAACTGTATCTGTCCCTTACTCCCAGAAGAGAAGATGCAACTCTGTGCTTAACAGCTGCTCCAGCCAAGATCAGAGATTGGATGACCACTAGCTGGCTGAGGTTGAACCCGGATAAGACTGAGGTGTTGGTTGTGGACCCTGGTCACCTTGAGGTGGGTCCTAGGGCTGGGCTTCCATCTAGCTTATGGCTTGATGGTGTCCAGCTCTTGACCCTCAGACTTGGTGTGTAACCTGGCATTATTTTTGATGACGGTTTGACCCTGAAATCTCAGGTGTCTGCCGTTGTCGAATCTTCTTTATCATCTTAGGACTATTGCCGGTGAAACACCTGGTCACCTCCCACCTTGATTACTGCAATGACCTTACCTAGACTCCAGGGATTGATATCTGCTGCTTGCAGCTAGTGCAACGCGCAGCCAGGCTTTTTGACCGGTGGCGTTCAGGTTCTAGTCACATGCCTGTGCTGTGTGGACTGCATTGGCGGCCAGTTCAGTGGGCGGATCACCTTTAAGTTCGGGTTGCTGACCTATAAAGCCCTACATGAATAGGGACCCCAGTACTTGCAAGATCTTTTTACTCCCTACTGCCCCTCACGCTCACTCCAATCCGCCAATGAGGGATTGCTAGAGATTCCCAGGGTTTGGTTGAAGACACCTGGGGCACATGCATTTTCTTATGCTGCCCCATCCCTGTAGAATTCTCTACCTCATCGGATAACAGAATGCCTGACCATCTCAAGTTTTAAATCTGAGCTCAAAACTTATTTGTTTCTAAAAGCTTACTCTGAATGATTTTAAATATGATTGTTCAATTTAATTTAACTGTTTTAATGTGTTTGTACAGTGCTTTGGTTTTGAAAAGTGCTTTAAAAATAAAGTTTTACTTTATTTACTTACTTTACTTTTTCAATCACTGTTAGTTGCTGTTAACAGCTTCTCCAGCTTTGAATTTCAGCTTGCAACCTCATGGAACTTGTCAATCAGCTGAATTCTTTCTTTGCAAGACCAGCAAGTTTTCCAAGCAGTAAATTTTGATCTGTATGTGCATGTGGAACTGTGGGTAAACATGGTGCTGCCATTTGTGATTGTACACCACACAGTCGGGACTCACACATGAAACCACAGTTGCTACCTATTTGTTATTAAATTGTATTATTTCGCTGTGCTCAATTTGTTTCCTTGCCTTATTCAGTGTATTCCATTTAAATCATTGGAGAGAGCAAAGGAAAATACATTCTACACTGCATTGGTAGCTCAGGACTGATGTGAGTTTAAAAATCTACTTGTGCTGGTTGCCTTCTGATTATCTGCAAATGTAAGTTTTGCCACTCATACCCTTTTTGTTTTCCTATTATCTTTTATCCATTTTTGTTCCCTGTTTTTCCACCCACCCCTGCCCTCATGTCCCTGGCATGAGCCAGACATGGAGGCACGCACGCGGGCACACGCCGTGGATGCCCCACCCTACCAGCCACCCATACCCACCTGCACCACTGGACCTCCACCTGGTGATGGCAGGACTGTGGGAGGGTGACCCCCCAGTGAGAGAGCCACTGTTAGGCAGCTCAATCCTGCTCCACCCTCCCCCACACTGAATCCCCAATGACCCAAGGTTGTTCCCAAACCTGGGTCACCAGCATCGCAGAGGTGTGGTGTCCAGCGCCTAACCTCCAGCGCCACTGGGCTGGCTCATCACTCATACTCTAAAAGGACAAAGCAGGACTTGATTAATTTTTCCAGGATAATTCCTGTTTGATTACTACTGTTCTTGTGTTTACAAGTGATTAACAGCAGAATAATTAATGTTCAAGTTATTATAAAACTATGAGATATTACACATGTTTAGTTAGTTGTTTAATTGTTTTTTCCCAGTTTACTTGTTAATACACTTCCTTGATATTTATTAATTAATAATGTGTATGTATTTAAATATTGCAAGAATATTGCAAGTCTAGATAGGTGGATTGTTTTGCATCTATGATTTCATAGAATGTTTGCATATGTTGCCTCAGAATGTTTGCCAATAACAGTTGTTTTCTTTTTTCTGTCCTTGATTTTTTCATTATTTTGGTATGAGAAGGGATAACAGCATCCTGATTCCATGTTGTATTCACATACCATTCCGGAATGTGCAAGGGGTTGGGTTTGTAGCTTTTTATTACTATTAATTACTATTAGTTGAACATGTATGTGACAGAAATGGGAAGGAAAGAGTTAATGGTTTGGATTCTGTAGGCACCTTATTTTTAGCAGTGTGGAAAAAACACACTGAGGCTGAAATCTTCAGCAGCATCCAGCTTGTGGAATTCCTAGCTGCTAGATAAGAGCTGGATCATAAACTTGAGTGGACATCTCCAGACACACACAGACCTGCAGACACGGACACAGGGCAGTTTGAATGGATTGGATCATTCAAATATAAACTTAGGGTGAAAAGGAATATAATTGGTCAATGGTAGGTGTTCACTCTGATTGGGACAATTAAATACATACATGTTAGTTGGTTGGTGCATTTAAAGGAGAATAGGAATGACCTATTCTCCAGAAAATATATATCCTTCTGTAAGACAGAAACTCTCTTGCCTTTGGAAGCTGGGAGGGAAGATAAGCTTGAGCCTACCTGTAGCTGTGTCCATGGGAGCTGGCAGTTAGAACAGGGTCCAGTGTCTCTTGTAGGACAGGGAAGGGTAAGTTTAGTGATAGCATATTTCAGTAATAGCCTTCTCTTTTGCCATCTGTTATTTAAAACATTTGTTTACTTTTCCTGTATGAGTGTTATTCTCTTGTGTTGTAAATACAAATCCTGTAAATGCTCATTGCACTTTCTGTTAAGTAAAAGCTATTTATTTGCTCAACAGTTGTGACTGTGATGTCATTTTCTAAGGTAATATTTGGTTTCCACTGGCTAAGGTAAACTCTGTGTAGCATCCGCCAGAAAGAAACACACTACCAGACTTTAACTGTGCATTGCACGTTTGATTATTCAAGTTTGTACACTTGAAAGAGGTGCCAGAAGGAAAGTCCGGCTGGTGGCAGCGAATACCGAGGACACACACCTCTCTAAAAGCTGTTTCAGCCCAGAGGAGAGGTGGGTTGTCACATATAGTTGGCAGTGGTGGGGTGATGATAGCGGACGTGTAGCACACTGATACAGAGTTTGCCAGTGGAACAGTTACCTTAGCATTGCAAAACAGGATATACAAGAGGATACATTTGTACAACAGTTTTATTTGTTTCTAGATAGCACAGTATAGTGTGGCAGTACAGAATGAGCTCCCAGAGTATGACTCACTTACTGTGCCACAGCTTTTTGAAAGGTGCAACGAAAAGGGATTCAGCCCGAAAGTCTAAAGCAGAAGAAAAGGCAGACCTCATAGCTACTCTCTTGGCACATGATCTGAAGCAGACAGTCACTGGGGTGAGTCAGGAACTGAGGCAGCAGACCCCCAAACCAGCTTGAGGTGCTGCAACTGCAGTTGTTGCTGCAAGACAAGGCAGTGGAGGCAAAAGACTGGATGCTGAAGCAGAAGCAAGAAGGTTGGAAGCAGAGGCAAGAAGACAGGAAGCAGAGAAAGAACTTGAAGAAAAGAGACTGGCAGACAGAGAGAAAGAATGTCAGGAAAGGAGAAAGAACGTGAAAGAAAGAGAAAGAGCGACAGCATGAGAAGGAGATGATTACCCTGCTCAGCCAGCAAACCGTGAGTAATGGTGGAGTGAATTTACCTCATGAAGCCAAATGAATTCTAAATTGTTCCTCAGTTTAAAGAGAGGAGATGACCTTGATTTATTTTAAGGTCATTTGAGAGAGTATGCAATCAATTAAAATTGACTAAGGCTTCCTGGTCAACTTATCTCACACACCCTTGCTGATGGGGTGAGCGTTGAATGCATTTGCTAAAATGAGTAATGAAGACTATGCTGATTTTGATAAAGTGAAAACAGTGTTGTTGAAACGTTTGAATTAACTCCTGAGGCTTATAGAAGAAAATTTAGGGAGTTAAAGAAAAGCCCAGAAGACAGTTATGCAGAACTGCAGGTTCAACTGTGTACTTACTTGATAGGTGGATGGAGGGCTAAAGCAACTACTGTGGAACTGATTAGAGATGTATTGGTGAGAGAACAATTCCTTAAAATTGTACCTGAGGACATGCGTGTGGCTCATAGACAGGGCATACGCCTCTTCCACAGAGGTGGCAGGAAGCGCGACTAGCTATCTGTCTAGCCGCCACACACACAATGTAAGTCTTATGGTGGGGGCAGCACATGGGTATAAGGGATCCCATGGGGCAGCCCAAAGGAAACCAGCCTGCACCTGAGCCCAAAGTAGACCCTCTGATTCTAAGGGACTCAAGAAATAGGTCCCAAGAAATGTCATATTTGCAATCAAGTGGGACACTTGAGATATAACTGCCCTCAGAAACTGGTTAAGGGGCAGAGATATGGTGGTGGGTGATCAAAAGGGCACTGGCGTGTTTGTAAGGTGTGTCCAGTCTGAAGAACCACTCCTCTGATGAGAACTCGGCCCATTACAGTTAATGGAATAGTAACACAGGGACTGTGGGACACAGGCGCTAACATCTCCCTGGTAAGGCAGGATCTCATTGGGCAGTGCAGATTGTGCCTGGGAAATACTCAAAGGTCCGGCATTCACAGGGCCACCAGTCCCATTACCAATGGCTAGAGTCTTCCTGAGCTGGGAAGGGGCCATGTAGAAAAGGAGGAGGAGTTGTAGAGGACTTACCTGTAAGTATGATTGTGGAGAAGGATTTGGACCCCAGATAAAAACTGGTGTGTGTTGTAACTCGTAGTCAGGCACAAAAGCAAGCTTCTGAGGGGAAGAGGGTTGACTCTGGGTGGTCCAGCCACACCCTCAGCAGCTGAGGAAGTGTCCAGCACAGAGGAGGGGCTGGCTAGAAGCTGCAGTCCAGAACCCCAGTCACAAATAGAGGAACCCACAGGACTTCCTTCAGAAGGGGCACTGGGAAGGGTCAGATGAGAGCAGCTGAGTGCTGCACAGTGAACTGACCCTACCCTGGAAAAACTGAGGGAAATAGCTCCAGGGCTGAGCATTCTCAGGGGGTAAAGAGTCCATTTACTGGGACAATGGGCTGTTGTACAGAGAATGTACAACAGAGGAAGGGTTAGATGGTGAGGTGCTCCAGCAGCTGGTAGTCCCTAAGGTTCACCGTCAGCAACTTTGGCCCTTGCATGATATCCGTTTTCAGGGCACTTGGGGTGAGGCACAAAAAGCGTCTGCACCATCAATTTCTTCTGGCCTGGTATTGGCAAAGATGTGGCAATTATTGCCAGACTTGTCCACAGTGCCAGCGGGTGGGAAAATGGGGGACAAGGCCAAGGCAGCTTTGGTGCCCTGCCCATTATTGATGAACCCTTCAAGAGGGTAGCGGTGGACATAGTGGGGCCATTGAACACCTAAGTCGCACTGGCAGGGTATATCCTGGTAGTTGTAGACTATGCTACCAGATACCCAGAGGCAGTGGCCTAACATCTTCTGAGGCAGAACCAGTGGCAGATGCACTGTTGGGAATATTTAGAGGTGGGCTTTCCCCAGGAGATACTGTCAGACCGGGTGCCAATTTTATGTCCCGTTAATGAGTAGTTTGTAGAGAAGTGGGGTAAAGCAGCTCAAAACCTCCCATACCATCCCCAAGCTAATGGTCTAGTGGAGCGATTTAATTCAACCCTTAAGACCATGCTAATGACTTTTGCTGACCAGCATAGAGAGACTGGGACAAATATTTGCCTCATCTCCTATTTGCATACAGGAAGTCCCACAGGAGTCCACAGGTTTCTCACCTTTTGAGCTCCTGTTTGGTCATAGAGTCGGGGCCGCTAGATTTGATTCAGGATGAATGGGAGGGTGACCGTACCTCCCAAGGGAGTCTGTTGTGGAGTATGTCCTGAACTTCAGGACCCACCTTAGGAGCTCATGGGGTTTGCTCAGGAGCACCTGACCACTGCACAACAGCGGCAGAAAGTCTGGTATGACCGTGGGGCCCAAGCCAGAGAATATGAGGTGGGACAGCGAGTGATGGCACTCATCCCTGTCCGACAGAATAAATTACAGGCAGCATGGGAGGGCCATTCTCCATTGTCCAAAAGGTTAGTGACGTCAATTACATGATAGAGCTACCGGACAGGAGATGCAAACTAAAAGTGTATCATGTTAACATGCTGAAGCCCTACCATGACAGAGAGAAATGGTCCTTGATGTATGCAGTGCCCCAGAGGAGAAACTGAGGTAGATCCAATGGTGGCCCCTACTTGGGGAGAGCCAGGTTGCATCCTCCGTGGACAGCCTTACCCTCTCGGAACAGCTGACACTAGCCCAGGTGCAAGAAATTAGGGGTGTGCTGAGAGAATTTGAGGACATGTTCACAGGAAACCAGGGTACACCACGATGGCAGAGCATCATGTGGATACAGGAACCCAGGATCTCTGAAACAGTCCTCTACAGGGTGCCTGAGCATGTTAAGCAGACTGTGAAAGAGGAGCTCAAAGAGATGCTGGAACTGGGGTAACCCAGGAATCTAGTAGCCCCTGGGCATCACCTGTGGTACTGATCCCCAAAAGGGATGGCACGACACAACCCTGCTGGACTACTGGAAGCTTAATAGCTGCACGGAGTCTAATGCTTATCCCATGCCCAGAACAGATGAGGCCCTGGAGCAACTGGGGAGCAAGTATTTGACCACAATAGACCTAACAAAGGGCTATTGGCGGGTACCTCTGACCCCTGCGGCCAGGGAAAGATCAGCTTTTGTTACTCCATTTGGTTTATACAAATTTAAGGTAATGCCATTTGGAATGAAGAATGCACCTGCAACTTTTCAACGCCTTGTAGATCGCATTCTGTCTGGGGTAGGTGAGTTTGCATTGGCTTATATGGATGATATAGCCATATACAGCCAGACCTGGCATGAGCACATCAAGAATGTGCAGGATGTGTTCCACAGGTTAAAGAAGGCAGGTCTGACAGTCAAAGCAGAAGTGCCAGATAGGTATGGCAGAAGTATCCTACCTTGGGCACCAGGTGGGTAGTGGACACATCCGCCTGGAGCCTGCCAAGGTTGATGCCATTCTGGCCTGGCCTACTCCTACCACAAAGAAACAGGTCAGGACATTTCTAGAGACAGCAGGGTACTACGAAGGTTTGTTCTCTGCTATAGCAATCTGGCTAAGCCCCTGACAGACTTAACCAAGAAGGAAAGCCAGATACAGTGAAGTGGTCAGAAGGTTGTGAGGTTGCTTTTCAGGAGCTAAAATGGCCTTAAGCAGCCCAGCTGTATTGGCTAGCCTAATTATAGTTTAAAGTTTATGGTCCATGTGGATGCCTCAGATCATGGGCTGGTGGCTGTGCTGAGCCAAGTTACCCAGCAGGGGAGGAGCACCCGGTTGTGTACCTCAGCCAAAGGCTTTTGCCCAGAGAGAGGCATACGCCACAATTGAGAAGGAATACTTGGGAATAGTGTGGGTCCTTCAGAAGCTGCACCTTACCTATATGGGAGAGAATTTACTGTGGTCACAGATCATAATCCCTGATTTGGCTTCATAGGTCCAGTGGGCAAAATGGTAAACTACTACGTTGGAGTTTGGTACTGCAGGCATACAACATGACCATCCAGCATCGCAGTGGCAAACAAAATGCAAATGTGGATGGGCTATCTAGACAGGGCTAATGGCCTGGCTGGATACTGGGCACTTCCAGTAATTGCATGAACAGCTGTGTCACTAGGGGTGACCCAAGGGACACGTCTCTTTATCTGGGGGATGTGACAGAAATGGGAAGGAAAGAGTTAATGGTTTGGATTCTGTAGGTGCCTATTTTTTAGCAGTGTGGAAAAAATACACTGAGGCTGAAATCCTCCAGCAGCATCCAGCTTGTGGAATTCCTAGCTGCTAAATAAGATCTGGTCATAAATCTCAAGTGGACAACTCCAGACACACACAGACCTGCAGACATGGACACAGGGCAGTTTGAATGGATTGGATCATTCAAATATAAACTTAGGGTGAAAAGGGAATATAATGGGTCAATGGTAGGTGTTCACTCTGATTGGGACAATTAAATACATACATATTAGTTGGTTGGTGCATTTAAAGGGAGAATAGGAATGACCTATTCTCCAGAGATTATATAACCTTCTGTAAGACAGAGAACTCTCTCTTGCCTTTGGAAGCTGGGAGGAAGCATAAGCTTGGAGCCTACCCTTGTAGCTGTGTCCGTGGGAGCTGGCAGTTAGAACAGGGTCCAATGTCTCTTGTAAGGACAGGGAAGGGTAAGTTTAGTGATAGCATATTTCAGTAATAGCCTTCTTCTTTTGCCATCTGTTATTTAAAACATTTGTTTACTTTTCCTGTATGAGTGTTATTCTCTTGTGTTGCAAATACAAATCCTGTAAATGCTCATTGCACTTTCTGTTAAGTAAAAGCTATTTATTTGCTTAACAGTTGTGACTGTGATGTCATTTTTCTAAGGTATTATTTGGTTTTCCACTGGTTAAGGTAAACTCTGTGTAGCACCCGCCACCTGAAAGAGACACACTACCAGACTTTAACTTGTGCAATTGCATGTTTGATTATTCAAGTTTGCACACTTGGAAGAGGTGCGGAAGGAAAGTCTGTCTGGTGGCGAATACCCAAGACACATACCTCTCTAAAAGCTGTTTCAGCCCAGAGGGAGAGGTGGGTTGTCACATATAATTCAGTTGTATTTGCTACTTTGGGACAGGCAAATATTTATCAAAATTATGAGATATGTTTGGGGACTGGGGTCTCTTTGTTTCTATTCTCTTTTTAAGCTTTTTCACTTGTTTTCCCACTGAATGCAATCTTGTTTTATATCTATTACTAGGTCTTTGTTCCATAGGAAGGCTAGGGGATATACTATTTTCAGACAATGAATTTAGCATGTCTAATAAATCATATGCATTCCTTTTATTTTATGGATCATACACAAGGCTTAACACTAATCACTTGAAACATCAGATGTTTAAACCATAAATTGAAAAGGTACACTGTGTTAAGACACTTGAGATAACACTTCCATGGTATTTTGTAGGAATCTCATTTATCTAAAGAACATTACTTACTCATGTGTAGAGAATGGGTAGGTCAGGTTTTGGAGCGGGAAACAGCTCCAGGAAAGCTGGTGTGTTAATTCTATTTAGGAGAAACCAAGACTTCATATTATGCTATTTAATTGACGATCCTAGTGGTCACTTTTAGTGATTAATGCAAATTTGGTGAGGAGATTTTTACATTTGTAAATGTTTGTGGCCCTACGTCTCCTTCCCATGACATCTTTGATGCTATTTATTCCAAAGTGAATACTTTTTGAATAGTACCATTGTTGTAACTGGAGATGCAAATGCAGTACTAGACCCGTCCTTGACAGATCCAGTTTTCGTCCAGGTTATTCTAAATCAGATACAGACCTCTGTGACCTAATTATTAATCTGGGCCTGGCTGATGCTTGGAGGGTACTCAGTCCTCAACTTAAAGAATATACATTTTGGTTCCAGTGTCATCAGTCAGGATCCAGACTTGACCAGATCCTTTTCCTAAAAACTTTATAGACAAGAGTGAACTTTATAAATATTAAAGGACAAGTGATCTCAGATTACTCTCCAGTGGTCTTAAATGTTTACAGTATTAGCAACAGTGAAAGAACTAAATGATGAAAATGAATACATTTTTACTAAATAATGAGGAATTAGTTTCTAAAATTAGAGAGAAAATAATCCAATTCTTTAGTGATAATAAGCCTGAAGATACTTCCTTGGGCAATACTTGGGACTGTTTGAAGTGTTGGCTAAGAGGTTTCCTGATTAATACAGCCTCTGCTCTCAAAACAGAAACTTAAAAAACAAGCAGACTTACTGGAGAAAAGTCATGATATTGAAAATAAGTATGTTCACCAATAACTCAATAACTACTTGGGATCAATGATCTAAGCTTACAATGGAATACAACAAAATAATTAGGCCTGAAGCAGAGTTTTCCATTAGAAAGCCAAGCTCAATTATGTGGACTCTGGTCCTCAAGGCATCTAAGATTTGGGCCATACCACTGAAGCACAATAGTTCACCTACAAGTAGTATGGCAATTAAAAGAGCTGAGGATAATTTAGTTGTTTCAGGCCTAAACAGATTAATGAAGAGTGTTTTAAGTTTTACAAAATGTGTATGATATAGAAACTAATACTACCAGTTCTACATTATCCAAATTTTGCAAAGGTATTCAGATTCCTATAGTACCACAGGATCTAAGTGAATAACTTAGCCATGACATAACCAGAAAAGAGATTACCAAGGCTATAAAGCATATGAAAAAAATCCCCAGGTCTGGATGGCTACTCTTCTTATTGCTTCCAAACATTCAGTAATGAGTTAATACCCATTCTCAAGGAAGTTTTAATGATGCATTATTTCAAAGGATCTTTTTCTGATTAGATGATTTGGGGTTTAATATCCTCAATTCACAAGTCTGGGAAAGATCCATAAAATTGCAGAAGCTATGAACCCATCTCCTATATTAATAAGGATATCAAAATCCTAGCAAAAGCATTAGCTGTATCTAACTATAGTGTACAATGGTGGATATTTTTAAAAGGGCTCTAAAGTCCTTTTATGGGATAAGGCTTTTCCATCTATATTGTAATCGGTTTTATTTGCTGAAACTGCTGTTCTGTTTTATTGTACTTTGATGTTTGGTTTATGAATTTTGTACAGCGCCTTGAAAATTTGAAAGGCGCTTAATTAAATAAAGTTTATTATTATTATTATTATTATCAGATTGGAAAAGGTTCTTCCTTCACTGATTAGCCCTCAACAAACTGGTTTCAAGGGTTGACTTGCTACTGACACTACAAGAAAAAGTTTTCATACTACTGAAGCTGCAAATACATCTAATATTCCAGGAGACCTTCTTTCCTCAAACACTGGAAAAGCATTCAGGCACATTCTCTGGTCACATATAATAGAAGTATTGCATTTATATAAGTTTCCAGAGAAGTTTATCAACTGGATTAGACTCCTTTATAAAAATTCAAGCTGTGCAATAACTAATGGTGTGATTTCCTCTTACTTGGTATTAGAAAGGGCACAGTACAAGGCTGCCCTTGTCACCATTATTTTTAATCTAACAATTGACCCACTGATTAGGAAGCTTAATGATGACAAAAGAATTAAGGGCATTTCAGTCAAGGGTGAAGAATTTAGGGTGTTTGTTTATGCAGATTATATTCTTATTTCAGTTTCTAAACCCAGTAAGTCTATACTGGTAATAGTAAACATTTAATGAAAGTTTGGGGAATTCTCAGGCTAGAAACCTAATAATGGAGAAATCTAATTTTCTTTCACTTAATAGATTGTGCATTAAATATGACATACTAAGGTCTGAACTAGCATGGGCTCAACACCGTATAGATTATTTGGGGTGAAATGATATGCAAATGTAGCTAAAACAGTCTTAAAAACCTTGTTAATGTACTTGAGGCACCTTCTCATTGGAACAAACTTCTTTTAGGGATGTGGCAGATATGAAACTATTAAAATGAATATACTACCAAAAGTTCTATATTTATTTATAATTACTGGTGGGCACTTTTTCCCTAAGGAAAACCGGTTGATATTTACCGTAATAACTGGCTGGTTATTATGGCAATCACGAGATGGGTTTCCCGGATTCTGCACATGCACCAGCTGCTCTCTCCTTTATTCATGCTGGACACCTTCTGCAACTGCTGCTGGTGGTAAGTAAAACCAACGATCATGTTTTTTAAATGTTATATAACTGCTGTGGCAAAAAGTGCTCACCAGCAATTATACAAATAAAAGATGGGGTGGTGTGTAAACCTTGGTTTTACACACACTCTCTGTGTGGATGTTTCATAAACCCCTTGAGCTTCACCCTTGGGGTTTACATAGCATCCCATGCCTTGTGTGTGTAAAATCTCATAACACACACCACCCCATCCTTTATTCTCTATATGTTGATACCTTGCGGTATAAGTAAAAGATGGATTGAGGGTCTTAATTCACGTATGGCAAAGTTTCTCTGGAGTTACAAGAAAATCAGATTAGCTTATTTTAAAATGACTAGGGTGAAAGATAAAGGTAGTTTGAAGGCCCTTGACCATTACTTATATTTTTTGATAGCCAGAATTTCACAAGTGTTTAAATGGACACATTCGCAGTTAGAAATACTTATTTCCTGACTGTGTGAATATAGAAAATGAAGTAATCCTGGAACAAGATATTGATCTTAAATCATTATTTTTCTCTTAACCCAGTAAGCCTTCCCATTCCAAGGTCATCACAGATTCAATTAAGGTAATAAGGTAAATAAATGCGTTACTAAAACTTAATGGGTCCAATTCTCAAATCTCCAGGGTAGTGCAAGGCTTGCATCCAAATGATTGATGCAAAGTGCCCCTTGCATCAAACAATGCCGAAGCTATTCAGAAAGGCAGCCTGCATCTACTGCAGGCAGCCTGCACCAAACAGGGCTTGCACCACCCATGCGCCACACACATGGCTGTGGCATGGTGCCAGGGCTTGTGGCAGATGTAGGCTACCAAATGCCCTGAATCAGGGTTCACAAAACTCCCCAGTGGGCAAATTTCTGATACTGCTAGACCAGCCAGGTCTGATCTAATGGTACCTAGAAGTATCCCCCAGAAGAGATTGACTAGTAGCTGACAATGTGCTGCATTCCTCCCTCCCAATATCCCCAGGAAATATACTTCTCTGGTGGTCTAGTGGACCCTGATCTCCAATACCAATAAATAGTCCTCTAACCCTCCCTGGTGGACTAGTGGACCCTCCTCCCCAATCCCCAATGTCCCTTGAGGTAATCACCTATACAATATCCTAGTAATCTAGTGCCCCCAGACACCTAAAGCCCTGATCCCCCATTATGCCATAATATGTACTTGGTGGCATTGTGCCCCCAAACAAGCCCAGATTACCTGTTATATTTCCCCGATCTACCGTTATGTTTGTTGAACAACTGCCTGCTAGTTGAACAATCCCTGGTAGTCTAGTGCCCCCAAGCCTGATCCACTATTACATTCGAGAACAATCCCCAGTATTCTAGTGCCCCTCTCAGCCCTGATTGCCTGTTTTAAAATTAAAATACCCCTGGTGGTCTAGTGGACCCACCTACCACCCACAGTGCCTACCACCCACTCCCCAACCCTAACTGACCTGGTGAATGGCATAGCCCACCACTCACCACCATGGCCAGCCACTGACGAGCTCTGAAGGCGCATACATGCTCATTCAGAGCTCAGTCAGTGGCTGGCCATGTGGTGTGAGAGTGGCTGTGCCAGTCACCAGCCTGGTAAGGGGTCTGGAAAGTGGGGTGGCAGGGCATTGCAGGGTGAGAGGTGGGATCCACTAGACCACCAGGGGTATTTAATTTTAAATGGGTGATCAGGTTGGGGGCACTAGACTACCAGGGATTGTCTCGACTACCAGGGAGTTGCTCAACAAACATAACGTGAGATCAGGGAAATATAATGGGTGGTTGGGGCTTATTGGGTGGCCACTAGACTACCAGGGATTGTTCTTATAACTATAATGGTAGATCAGGGCTTGGGGAGCACTAGACTACCAGGGAGTGTTTTACTACATATACGGAGAGTGGGAAATATAACAGGTGACTGGGTGGGGAAGGGCAGTCCGCTAGACCACCAGGGAATATTAGGACATTGCCGCATGAATGCCCATGGCTTGTGGCAATCTGTCAAGGTGTGCCCTCTGTTTGATGCACTGCCTATGGTTGCTGCAAGCCATGGGTCTTCGCCTGGGACCCTACCAATTAAGAATCAGGTGCAGGGTCCCTGGTGCAATGGCAATCAGCGCAAGTCACCTTTGGCATGGCTTGAACTGTCTTTTGAGAATCTAGCTCAATTTATCCATCTCTAGATCACAGCTCCTTGGGAAAAATCTTGACTTTTCTGATAATGATAGCATCATGAGCAAGCCAAGATGGGAAGAAAATGGTATGGACTGGATCAAAGATATTTTGGATCAGAATAAATTTCTTCGTTTTAATAAACTAGTTATGAAAAGTTCTATACCAAATTTAAAGCTGTATTGAGGTTCATATAGATCTTAACCTCTCGTTAGGTGAGAGTACTTAGAATTTTCTGGTGGACTTACATCATTTCCTAGAATTTTCTCATTTTATAATCTCTTTATAGACTATATCAGAGGCTCCTCATCTGAACCATTGAGATGGTAGTCACAGGCACTGGGGTAGTACTGATGAGTATGGCTGGACAAGTCTCTGTCCCTTCTTAGCTAAAGCTTTCAATGCAGTTAACCTAAGATCACTTCAATTTAAAACTTAGCACAATTTGTACAATGCACCAACCCATATGTACAAAATGGGACTTAGGAATTCTCCTGGGTGTAACAAATGCAAATCAGAAAGGTTCCCCTTCTGCATACGTTTTGGAATGCCTCCCCATACAAGTTTTGTGGGAGGAGGTTAAACATTTCTTTAGAGATGTTTTCATTATCATTGCAAAATAAATATGGAGACCTGCATTACTGGTTACTTTAATAAATTCCAGAAGTGGTCTCAAGAACAGTGCTACTCTTGATTTCTAATCAGAGCATCTGTCATGAATATAATTCTTAAGTACTGGCTAGATGACAAGGCTCCTTCTTTTCACAAATGGTGGTTGAACATTATTGAAATTTGGAGAACAGAAATGATAGCACTTGGCCTACAAGATCAGGGCAACAGATTTAATAAAATATTATGTACTTTGTATAGATTGATTAATCAAACTTTCACAAATAACACTGATAGTGTACCAGTGAGTAATCTATTTTTTAACTTTATGTTTATTGCTCTGCAGAAAGCAACAGACTGTTTACTTTGCAAGTTTAGGACATTACAGAATTCTTTGTAAAAACATTGAGAGCACCACTCCTTTTAATATACACAATTAGTACGTCCTTATCTTAGTGATACAACTTTGGAGGGTTACAACATACATTATTAGATCAAAGAATATCCACCTAAGCTGAGAAAATGAGCCCAGGAGCTGCATGGTAGAAAAGCTCAATGTGTCATTAGGTATTGTCCCAGTTTGTACCCACCAGCACAGAGGTGGAAGTTACACCATACTTTTCATAGTTATGCACTGAAGGTGCTATCAAGTTTTAAAAAAAGCTACTCTATGTCAAAACCAGCATAATTAAAAGTAATCAGTACATGGGGCATTGTTCTTAAAACATTAGGAAATCCCTGAAATCGAGCCACGTGTCAATATAGAGCAATATCCTTTGCTTTTAAAAATACTTATGGAGTTTAAACTCCATATACTTAGCTTAACAAAGCTCTAGAATAACTGTAATCAGTAACATATTAATTTTAAAATGGAAGTCCAACATAAGAATATGGAGATCCACTTTAATCTTACAGAGTAAAGTCCTCATCATTCTGGCAGAAACAGATGTAAAAGGATTTATTACCAACTTGAATGATTACTTAACAGGCCCGCCCAGAAATAAAACAATTACCCACTATCCAACAAGTACACAAATAAGGATGGAAATTCCAATCAGGTTTCTTGATCATCGGAGGAATCGACTTCTCTTGTAGCTCTTGTGCTTTCTGGATGGGTATTCCTCTGGCTCCATTTTAATGCCTCCTGGATCATAAAAAATATAAATTTTGCCCTCATGGACAATCCGTAGGCAAGCCAGGAAGTTCACATCATGTTTAATCTTGGCCTCCTGAGTGCTGCACAAACTATATCAATTTTTTCTTTTTTTGCCTGGTGCGTGTAGCTAATATCGGGTACATTCGAATGGGCTGCCCATCATACAAGAGTGTTCCTTTTATGGTGACCGCTAATAGCTGATCGTGAGTCTCTGTGCCATCTGTTATGAGAACTATAGTGCAAGGGCCTCAGGGTCAGCTTGATAGCCTCATGGTGTTATCCAATAAACTTTTATGAGGATTGTATTTTGTGTGCTACCTCTTTTCCCAACTGTTGCATAAGCCAGTCCTGCAGAAATAAGAGCAAATGGTCTCCCTCAGCTCCCTCAGGCATTCCCAGCACTCAAACATTCGCACTCGAATTTGATTTTTGAGTGTCTCCAGCCTGGTTTTGAGATGATTGCTCTCACGGATCACTGAAGAAATAGCCCCCATTACTGCATCCACTCACTTAATAGTTTCCATAGTGGTTGTTTGAATGGATTCCATAGTGGTCTCCAGAGTGACCACCCAATTTGTCAGTCCATCAAACTTATCTGCAAGGGCAGCTACAGTATTAATCAGTCAGGTAAGTTTGAGCCCGATTGTTTGTAGAGTTTCCTCCCAGGTTTCTTGTGTGGGATCATCTCCTCTGCCTTGTACCAACCTCATGGTGGGACCCGGCAGAGCATTTTAGATTTAGCTCCAGAACCCTGAGATTGCTCCTTTGAGGAGTACCCATCTTCAGCTTAAGACCTTCCGAGACAGATCTAAATATTTTCTAGAGATTTTACTATTGATAAAATTGTAATTGTTAAAGCAATGTTGCCAACGTTTTTGTAGAGCTCAATCACTGTGAGCCATATTGCTGGGCTCCACAGCACCCTCCAGTGAGTCATCTAGAAATGTAATCCTCCCCACGCTATTTACACTTTTCCTTTTCACTACAATACATCTCCATGCTATGGTCTTATTTCTGGTGTTATCCTTTAGCCTTCTTATTTCTTCCTTGTAGTCTAGTTTTTAATTCCTTCCTACTCTGAATGTTCCTTTGATTTCTTTTTTTTTCCTTACAGAATACAAGGGATGCAACTTTATTTCTTAAGTTCTTTCACTCTGGTAAAATCCATTTCAATGTTTGATTTGGTTTATTGTTTATTGTTTGAGGTAATAGTTATTTTAGTTTGAATTTTTATAGTATATATAGAGGATACATAATGTGCAGGAGTGTGATATGGATAATATTCTCACTCCTGCAGAGCAGAACTCTGGATACTCACAGTGAGAGTATCCAGAGCTCATGAATCAGGAGTGATAATATTTTCCATAGCACACAATCTGCCTATCACATGTGCTATTTATACAATGGGAATGAAAGCTTCATAAGTATAGTTATGTTTTCTTATGTGCTCTTTTATTTTATCATTTGGTGACTGGGTAAGTTTTTAGAGGTGACTTGTGGAACACTAAATAGTTAAGTGATTTGTTCACAGTCACACAGTGTGGAAGTAAAGGTTGTGAGAATCAAACCCAGGTCTGGGGTGCTGGAAGTACCAAGCTTGCTCTAAGCTCCTTACTCTAACCTCTAGGCTATACTGAGAGCATTGTTTGTGTGTTTTCTGAGTGTGTGTAAGTGTTTCTGAATGGGCTGGGAGTGTTACACACACTATGGGAGACAGGTGAATGTGTTTGGCAAAGCTAATTGAGATAGTTTCAGCAAGCAGTGAGAAATAGAAACTGTGAGACACTGTCATTTAGAATGCAGGTTTCTTGAAAATGAAAGTAGCATAGTAATGGGCCTGGAGTTTTACAAACACTATGGAAACAGCTGAATGTCCTTTGCATTGTTAACTGAGTTACTTGCAAGTAGCAGTGAGAAACAGATTTGTGAAGAAGTTCAGTTTAGAATGCAGGCTGGAGTGAGTGAGTGGTGAGTCAGTCAGTGAGACAGTGCATGAGTGTATGTATATTTGTCAGATATTTTAACTCTGGTGATGTCATTATCAGATATCACACTCCAGTGGAAATAATCTAGTTTATCACACTGGTATTGCTCTCATCCCCATTGTATAAATATAAATATATATATATATATATATATACCTGTATGTATTTGACTGTTTTTAAATGATTTGTTTATGGCAGTTTTATGTGTTTGTATATTTTCTCTTGTATTAGTTAACTGGAGTTAAGCTATGGCATTGGATTTATTTACAATTGGAATTTATTGGCTATTATATCTGGATTACTTGAAATAATTTAATAACATGCTATTGACAAAAATTTATTTGCAGAAGGATCCTAGTGAACACTGGGGATTGGGTGTGCCAGTGTTGGGATGCTGTTTGGTTGCATTTGGGGTGGGCACCCCAGTGGTGCCATATATTGGGGAAGGTGGGTGGGTGATTTGGACCGGGGTTGACAGAAGTGGTACCTGGGGTGGACACCCTGGTCTACTTATTTTATATTACATTTAAAAATACACACTGGGGGCAGGCAACTGGGAGGGAGGGAAAGTGGTACTGGGGATGGGCACCCGCTCTGCTTTACTTTTATAACTGCATGTCATAATTGAATGAGAGAGGGCTGACTGTAGATAGATAGATAGAAGAGAGTAGAGAGAGAGAAGGGAGGAATACAGGATAATAAAGTGAGAGAGACACGATAGATAGATAGATAGATAGATAGATAAGATAGATAGATGAATAGATATGTAACCCCAGGTGGCACCTATTCCAAGGGCTACTACCCTGCCTGCTTAACCACTAACAGGTTGAGGGCCCGGATCCAATGGCGGTGCCTCCACCTAGAGGTCAGGGATGGAACAGTCAGGAATGACTTGGTCACAGCCCTGGGTCACTGCAACCCTCTCCTTCCACTAGTGGCTCACAAATGTTACCCACACTACGTTGCAACTCCATTTACCCCTAGGATTGGTTGAGCAGCTTGGTTCTGAGGACTGCCTGTGAAATAAGATGCAGCAACACAGTAACCCCGTACAGTATGGTTACACAAACACACAGTTCAGGCAGTATACTTTGCAAAACAACCAAATCTGATTTATTTAGGGGAAATAACAAGGGTGGGGAAATCTGGTTAATTAGCTTAATACTCTACTATGTCAGAGCACTGTGCACAGGCTAACTCCCTACTAGCCACTGTCACGGTACCCAGGCAATAAGAGGCTAGCCTATTTGGTGCAGCTGGTTGGGGCCCTGAAGATGAAGACAAATGTTCAATACCCAAATTGATAATCCAGAGCCAGCAGGCTCAGTTCATGTGCCAGTGGGGCAGACAAGCCAAACTTGCACTCAATAGAACATCTGACAGGAGCTACCCTGATTTTGTACTCACGACTCCTGTAAAGGATCCTTCTCACACCACCTCAGGACATGGGCCTGTGATCTGAACACTTCTCCACATTTTATATATAGGACAGAGGGTACTATACCAGGCAGCTGCTTTAATTCCCAATACGCATTCACTGCACGACCTGGGAGGCCTAATGCAGCTTCATTTTCCTGACAGACCCGGCGCGATGAAGCAGATTCTCCAGTCCTCTACAGGGTGAGCCTAGTATGTAGCTGCCACGTATACAGCCTCCTCTGCCTGCACACCACAGCAGTTTGTCCGACTACTCTGGCGATACTGTCCCCCGACTTCTTTGGCCTTCCACATGTGCTTCAAGGTCTCCACAGCACAGGAGCCCAGAGCTCCTTCCTTTCTCATGCCACAACAACTCTGCCTCCTCAGCCATTAAGCAGAGAGTCACAATTCGGCTCCATACGACTCTATTGAAGGGCTTCTGATGCCAATCCCCTACCTGCTTCTACTGGTGCAAAAAGCGCCACCTTCTGGACTTCAGTTCCCAGCATCATGGGCCATACCTCCCATTGGCAGCTGGCTCCCAAGAGAGTCCCAGCCCTAATTGGTTGCTCAATGCTCCATTTTAACACTACTTACTCCTTATTGGACCCAAAAGGCAGTCCTGGTCCAAAATGGAGGGGCAAAACACACAAAGTCCCAGCTTCAAGAAAACAGGTTAGACAAACTACATTTCTCAATACTCAGTCAACATATAATACATAAATACTACAGCCCAATAAGGGTCCACTTTGCCACTTAGCGACTGCAAAATAGGGCACATAACTAGCGGCTCGGGCAGGACTCAAGCAGGAGAACCACAGCCCCTTCCCCTTTGATGAACTGACTGGTTCAGCAAGCTGGCAGCTCTTAGAGAGACAGCTAGAGCATTTTAGTAAACCCCCATTTGTAAGGGGGTTACAGATAGATAGATAGAGGAGAGAGAGTGAGAAAGATTGATCTGGTGATTGCTGGCTCAAAGCTCCTACTGAAGCTGGAAGCACTACTCCAGCTGCAACTACACAGACCTAGAAAGTCCTGCTATCCTCATAAAGAGAATGTGGGTGAACTGCTCCTCTTGCTCAGCAGGACACCCTGGATTTTGAGTACTGCAAAAAGTATTTCTAGCTGTTTCATTTTAGAACAAACACCAGAATCTAGCCAAGTTGGTTCCATTTAGTTAGGTTTAGGTGTTTGTTTGTTTGTTTATTTGTATTATTTATATGTATTTTACATGTTTTTTGTTCAGGAAAAAAAATATGGCGGCCATCACAATGCAAAAAATCGTTTTTAGGTTTGGGAGTAGCAAGTGGTGAGCGATAAAAAGCTATCATGACCCCAAACTTTTTGGGTCATATCAGAGTTATGCACAAACTCTACTGAGCATGCTCAGAAAAAAAATGATATCCTTATAACTCTAGAACCATTTAATATTTTTCATGAAACCTTCAAAAGCAGTACCTCGTCACATGCTACTTCTGTCCTGAAAGTTTCAGAAACAAATTATTTTCCATCTAGGCAGTAGGTGAGAGCAAGCAAAATATGTCCTGTATTAAGTATATGAAAAATGTAAACAGCAATATAAAAAAGACATATATGGATCTCAGAAACCATAAGCTGCAATAACAAAACCTTTCACATTCTGAGATCTTACCTTCTAGACAAACCATGCCAAAACTGGGGCAAGTTTGTTGAGCAGCTGTGAAAGCTATTAAGGTGCAAAGTTAGGGGTTAACACAGAATTTCTCAGTCAGCCCTAACTATGCTAGCTCTACCGTGCAGGTATAATATTATACTGGTGCAGTAGCACCAGTATACTATAGTTAGGTTTGAGTACAGTGTTGAATGGTAAACCCTTATTTGCACTTTGATAACTTTGGTGGCGTTTGACAAAATTGCTCCAAATTTAGCAAGCATTGTTCAGGAGGTATGTTTTCAAAACATGAGAAGTTTCATGATGGTTGCATATGCCGTTTCTGAGATATGGATGTGTCACATTTACAGAAAAGTCTAAATTATTTTAGGCTTGTATTTTTTTTTTGCTTTCACCTACAGTGCAGGCAGAATGGAATTTTTTCTAAAATGTTCAGGGTTACTGGGGCCTATGCCAAGGTAGAGTATTTCAAAGGTTCTGTGAAAAAAAATATTAATCAGTTCCAAAGTTATAAAGATTTTTTTCTGAGCATGCTCAGTAGGGTTTTAGGATAACCCTGTGATATGACAGATAAATGTACCTTTCACAGTGTTTAACCTTTCATGAGAAACATTTTCAGGCTGTAACGGCCACCATTTTGTTTTTCTTTCTATTTTAAAGATGGAAAGAAACACATCAATCTTGCTGAATGGGACCTGCTAAGTAATAATCTGTTGTTTGTTTTCCTCAAAACAAGTCAGAAATACCTTTTCAGGACTTTGGTTATCATTTTACTGAACTTGCCAATTTTTGGGTTGCAAGTCAAGAATTTAATGCAGCAGATTTAAGTGTGACACTAAATTTGCAATACTAAAATTTTAGTGTTGCACATTTTAGTGTTGCTCTAACGTAGTGGCACAAACTGGATTCCTGCTTAACCCTCTCTCTGCTCAAATGTTCCTGCCCTCCTGCATCACAGTAGCAGATGACCAATCAAGCTAGAGCTTGGCTCCATCTCTGGGCAATAAAGCCAGCCCTGAATCTCAGCACCAGCAGCAGTCTCAGACATATGCTCAAAAGTCATCCAGCCTCCTGCCCTCCCTGAACCCAGCTCCTTACTTTCCAGTGCTTGTACAGGAGGACAAGCAGCAGTCTGCTAGCAGCAACAAAGGGATTATTGAAAACATCAGCCCTTACCTGTGCAATCCAACTGTTGTACTGTACTCACCACCCACCCACCCCACCACCCACCCTCCCTGTGCCTGTTGCCCTTATATAGACACACAGAGAGGTGGAGATAACAGAAAATCCTGCCCCTCTAGTTACCTGGTAGGCAACTGCATTGAACAGAGGGGAAAATAGTAACACACAGCTGGACTGATTGACAGCAGACAGCAGCCACTAGTAGGGATCTGACTAAAACCTCAAAATAAAAAAATATATATACAGTATATATATTCTTCACTGATTGACAGCAGTCACCAGCTACTAGTAGCGATCTTACTAAAACCTCAAAACAAAACAAAAACACAAAAGAATATTCTTCACTTTTCATCCACAAGCTAAGCCACAGATGCTAAACACTCTAAGGACAAAAATCAGTACTAGGATAGACACTGTAAACTGCTAGCATTGTGGGGCTCTCTTTATCAGGATGCATATCCAGAGAATATGTCATTGTTTCACATGCTGAGCTGTAGGTGACCTAATGCTCAGCTCCAGGCATGGGCTCAAATCATCAGTCTTCAAAACAAATTACAGGGGGCAAACCAAATTGCACTCCTCCATACCACAAAACCACACTTATGAGCCACTCCCCCAAGGACAACTGGAACCCGGGGCAAATGGTTAGCAGGAGTGGAGGCAGAAGGAAGAGGAACAGCAACAAATCTCTGCTCAGGTAAAACCCATACTAACATAGAATAAGTACTTGCCTCTATTACCAAAACCTGACATCAAGCTGGACGATGTAGCAGGTCAGTGCCAAATTAAGCACAAATTGGCAACCAATGAAAGTGGCATAGAAGAAAGCAAAACCACCAAGAACAAAAGAAACTCGTTATCATGGGGAATTCCATGATATGTAACATGGACCCACCTGAGGCAAATGACCATTGTAGGGTTGTGGTCAGGTGCCTCCCAGGAGCATCAGCAAAGAGAGACACTGACAGCTTTGTTGAGAAAATACAGAAAGAAGGAATAGACAAACATTCTTGTTCATTTGAGAACCAATGACCTTGCAGGCCAAACAGTTGATGAGGCCAAAAGCACCTGACAAAATACACCCAAGAATACTGAAGGAGCTTGGGAAGGAATTGGCAACACCCTGGCAGAACTCTTCAGTAAGTCACTGGAAAAGGGGAAGTTCAAAAGACTGGACAAGGGTCTCAGTTGTTCCAATCCATAAGAGTGGAAGCAGGAGGAGGCAGGAAACTATCGTCCAGTAAGCCTCACCTCGGTTATGGGAAAGTTAATGGAAACCCTGCTAAAGGAGAATATTTCAGCATTTCTGGAAGCAAGTGGTCAGTTGGACCCAGAACGCATGGCTTCATGGCAGGCAGGTCCGCCAGACAAACCTAGTTGAGTTTTTCAACTGTGTTACTAGAATAGTGGACCAGGAGGTGCAGTAGATGTGATTTATCTGGATATCAGTAAGGCCTCGACTATGTCCCTCACAGAAGGCTGATCAACAAACTTGAACACATGGGAGTTGGGAATAGGGTAGTAAACTGAGTGGAAAACTGGTTAAATGAGAAAGCAGAGGGTATTGGTAAATGGTCAGACAAGAAGAAGGTGACTAATGGTGTGCATGGGGTTGGTGTTGGGGCCAATACTCTTCAATGTGTTTATTAATGACATTGCAAAGGGTCT
This sequence comes from Neoceratodus forsteri, assembly GCA_016271365.2. NCBI lineage: Eukaryota > Metazoa > Chordata > Ceratodontiformes > Ceratodontidae > Neoceratodus > Neoceratodus forsteri. The sequence goes on from CM057453.1 coordinate 658,094,033, forward strand.
GGAAGGGAAGGTGTGCCAATTTGCAGATGACACAAAGCCCTGCAATAGGGTGGATACACCAGAAGGGGTTGTTAAAATGAAGGCTGACCTGTGGAGGTTGGAAGAGTGGTCGAGCACTAAAGGCTAGGAGGATCCTGGGATGCATAGGGAGGGCATTACAAGTAGAAGGAGGAGGTGGTTCTGCCACTGTGTAGGTCCCTGATGAGACCTCATCTGAATACGGTGTCCAGTTCTGGAGCCACACCTTAAGAGGGACATAGATAGGCTGGAGACAATGCAGAGGAGGGTGATGAAGATCATACAAGGCATGTATCAGAAGGCGTGTGAGAGAGATTAAAATAACTCAACTTGTACTCCTTCAAACAGCATAGAGAGAGGGAGGATTTGATAGGGACATTCAAATACCTCAAGGGCAAACAAAGTACAAGTAAGGGACCTCTTTCAGTTTAATACCTATACCATGACTAGAGGACGTGATATGTGTGTAAGGGAGGTAGGTTCAAGGGTAATATGAGAAAGTTCTTCTTCTAGAGAGGTGGTGGATTCATGGCACTGATACCCCGGGGTCGTAAAAAGGGGAAAAATGTGACAGAATGTAAACTAGCATGGGGTGAACACTGTGGAATAACTAATCCAGATATCGGAACAGGAGGAGAGTTGTATATGGGCAGACTAGATGGATCGTACAGTCCCCATCTGCCATCATGTTTTATGTTTCCATAACTCTAAAATTTCATTTTGTGTCACACATTCCTTTTACTCATAACTTAACTGTTTTACATTATGAAATGGGTAGAAAGAATGCTGAATTCTGATTGGCTGACAGCTGCTTTCAGCTGGGCTGTTATCCAATACAACAGTCCAGCTGAAAGTATTATATTTAAAATGCATAAAATTTACTAAAATTAACCATTTCATAATCGCAATAAGGCATTCCAGAGGGTATTATGGTGGGCTAACGCCCTCTGGTGGTGGAAGCCCTCGGCTATGCCTCATGCTTCAACCAACCCCAAGGTGGACTGTTATCCCACCATAACACACCCCATCATGCCTTATTGCTTAAATATTTTAGTCCCAAAATTTGAATATATTGTTAAGAGGACCTACCTCATGAACAAGGAGGGTGGGAATTTTCAAGTACAGGTCTAAAAGTGATTTTAGAGTCACTCTGCAAAACCACCTTTTGGGTAGGATTTAACACATCCTACTGACCATGTTCATGATGCAGGGTCGAAGGTGTAACACAAAGTTGAACACTAAAATTTGCAATATTAACATTTTCATGTGCATGAAAAACTGAATTTTTGGGTGCACTTCAATGGGGACAGACTCTTACCTTGGTGCAAGGCCCAGAGGGTCCTACTCATCTGCATTTGTTCATGAAGGTCCCATGAATGAGGGTACAAATCCACTAGCTCAAAAAGAAACAAAATTCACTGAAAATAATGCTTTAATGCACACATTAGGGTTCAAATTAACACCACAAAAGTAGGAAATGTGGCATTTGGGTTTCCAGGCCTGGCACCACCACCACCACCACCAAGCAGTAAAAGAAAAAAAATATTAGGATTTTGGGTCTCCAGAGTCTTGGTGAATCAGTGGTGGCAGCTCCTTGAGGTTGTCAACCCTAATGCCCACCCCATTCCCTGAGCAAGCGTCAGGCATGATGTCCATTCTTCACACAGGGCCCACAGGGTCCTGTGTCCAATCACTTACAACACATTGTGTTGGCAACATGTGACAAGACATACTTCCCCATCTTTGAAGACTGTATCACTATGAGGCATTGCCTTGGAACTGTACCTCATGCTTCAGACAGGAGGTTACAGTTTCGTGGAGAGAGTGAGCATTGGGGTTAACAACCCCAGGAAAGACTCCACCACTGATTTTACAAGACTATGCAGACCCCAAACACTATTTTTTTTCTTTTGCTACTGGAAGGAGTGGAGGTGGGAGTTAGGTTGGAAACCCAAATGCCAAATTGCTCACTTTTATGGTGTTAGGTTGATGCCTAACTGATGCGTTAACACAGTTTTTTTGCAAAGAATACAATATATAAATGAGATATCAAAACTTAGAAATATAGAATTTGTTGGTAGAAAATGACCACTTGGCCCATTCAGTCTAGTCAGATGTTCCTGCTAATCTGTCTCCACATACCTTATCTGGTCTCTGGCAACCTTCCCGTCTCCTGCTTCTTTCTAATATATCCATATCTCTATCCCATGCAACCTTAACCACCCCTCCCCCACCATTTTAACCTCCACCACTTCCTCTGGCAGTCTGTTCCAGGCATGTATCACCCTTTTCTGTGAAGAAATGTTTCTCACATCTCTCCTGAACTCCCCCTCCAGCTTCATTGCATGCCCCTGGTCCAGTGCTCTTTTCATTTAAAGAGAGACCCTACACACCCTGTTCATCCTGAGAGGTCCTGTAGATCTCTATCATGTCACCTGTCTCTCTCTCCTGTCTTCATTGAGTGTACATGTTAAGATCCTCAGTCTCTCTCTTTGTAGGGATTCTTGTGTAACCTCTGCACCATTTTAGTTGCCCTCCCTGGCCTGCCTCCACCCTGTGTATGTCCTTTCTGAGGTGTAATCTCCAAAACTGGACACAGTACTCCAGCTAGGTCTCACCAGTGAGTGATACAGTGGCAACACCACCTCCTTTTACCTGCTGGAGATACTCCTCCCTATTCTGCCCCCAGCATCTTACTAGCCCTACCCACTGCTTTCTTACACTACTTTGCCATTTTGAGGTACTCAAACATGATAACCCTAATGTCATTTTTTCTGCTTAGGGCTGTCAGTACCTCCCCATCCCATACTCAGCTCCTGAGTTTCTATGCACTACTTATGTATTTATTTATTGAATTTTGTTGACCGGGTACTAGGTGCAGGTATTTGCACTTTTGGCATCGAACCCCAACTGCCATCCTTTTGATCATTCCTTGTTTTTCCAAGATCCCTGCACATTCTCTCCACCCCTGCTGAGCATCTACCCTATTGCAGATTTTGGTGTCATCTGCAAAAGGCATACCTTTCCTTCCAGTTCTTCTGCAATGTTACCTATGAAGACACTGAAGAGGATTAAGCCTTTTGTAGTACCCACTGGCCACTCTCCCATCACTGCAGTGAATGCTGTTTACCACTCCCTCTGTCGCCTATATGTTAACTAGTTTCTAACCCATTTTGCCACATTGGATCCTACCCTAGGCTGCTCAATTTCTTTATTGGTCTCCTGTGTGGCACAGTGTTGAAGTCCGTGCAAAGTCCAGATAGGCCATGTCCACTGGTATCCTCTGATCTATTTCCCTGGTCATGCAGCCCAAAAATTGAACAGATTCATTTGGCATGACCTTTCCCACTATGAATCCATGTTGCCTGTGGTCTTGCAGCAATTGGATTCAAGATATTCTGTAAGTCTTTCCTTCAGTATGTTTTCCATTAATTTCCACACCACTGAATTAAGAATAACTGGACAATAGTTGCTAGCCTCCTCCATGCAGTCACTTTCATGTAGAGGACCATGTCAGCTTTTCTCCAGTCCTCTGGAACCATGCAGATTTCCAGCAGGCTGTTGAACAAGGCTGTCAGTGGAAAAGCTAGCACCTCCTGAGTTCTTTAGTACCCTAGTGTGTATCCGACTGGTCCTATAACCTTGTCTACTTTCAGAGCTGCAAGTCCCTTCTGGACTCTTTTCTCTGAAAATAGATTTGTGTCCACCTCCCAGCCTGTTCCTGCTACTCCCTGCTGTCCTTCCCCCCCCACTGTGAAGATTGAGCAGAAGTACCTGTTTAGGATGTCAGCTTTTTCTTGCTCCTCATCTGTGTAGTCTACATCTTCTACTCTTCTGACCCTCACTATCCCTCCCTTGCTTTCTTTTCTCACCTATGTGTCTGAAGAAAGTATTATCACCCATTGTAACCCCTTTGGTGATCCTTTCCTCTGTCTGCACTTTGTTCCCCTCACCACCTTCCCTGCTTCCCTCTGCTTTATTTGGTATACCTCCTCTCCTTCTCCTCCTCCTCCTCTGTGTTTCCTCATACTTTCTGAAAGCCACCATTTTTCCTTCACCACCTTTGCCACTTCCTTAGAAAACCAACACGGTCTCTTTTTCCTTCTGCTTTTACTCACATCCTTCATACACTGGTTAGTTGCTTTAATTATGCCCTCCCTTATTTCTCCTCACTTTGCCTCTACACCTCCCTGTCAATCCTCCTTCTGAGGCAGTTTCCAAGGCAGTCTCCATTTATTTAAATCCACCCTCTTAAAGTCCAGGACCTCATCCACATGTGTTTAGCCTCTTTTCCTGTCTTATCCTGTCTTGCGCCCGTATCTGAGAGAGAGAGATTAAGTTACTGGAGGGGTGCAGCGAGGTGACAAAGATGATCAAGGGGTTGGGGACTTATCATACGAGAGGAGGTTGAAGGAGTTGAATATGTACTCACTGGAGGAGAGGAGGGACAGGGGTGACATGATTGAAACCTTTAAATACATGAAAGGAATAAACAAGATGGGTACAGAGGGCTGTTCAAAGTAAGGGAGGGAGGCCACCAGGGCCATGATATGAGACTGGAGGGAGGAAGGTTCGGAGGAGATGAGAGACACTTTTTCACAGAGAGGGTGGTGGCTGGGTGGAATGTGTTACCTGCAGAAGTGGTATCCAGTAGAACAGTGGACTGCTTCAAAAGGGATGGGACAGGACAAGGGGAGGGTTAATGAAGGGGAAGGGTGGAAGGGAGGGCAGCTGCAGAATAAGGGTGCTAGCTGCACATTTGAGCAGACTTGATAGACCTCTAGGCCTTTATCTGCTGGCAAATTTCATATGTTCGTATGTTAAACCATACTATCACGGTGATCACTAGTACCCAAGGGACTGCCTACAATGATATCTGCAACGGTGTCCCTGTGGTAAACACCAGGTTCAGCACTGCTCCATACCTGGTGGGTTATTTGACTAGCTGCCTGAGAAAAGTCCCTGTAGAGAGTCAAGGATGGTCCTGCTCCTTGCTGAAGCTGCAGTTGGAAGGCACCACTCCACATCTGGAAGACTGAAGTCACCAACTAGCAGCACCTCCTCCTTACTTGCCATTCTGATGTTGGATTTCCCAAGTGCCTTAGCCAACTCCTCTCCTGTGCTGGAGGTCTGTACACTATCCTAGTATGGATAGCGGCCGAGGACCCTGTCTCCAGAATGACCCACTGAACCTCCAGTTCATCCTTTTTCTCTAGGTGTCCCAGTACCTCCATGGCCTTGATTCCCTCCTAACAAATAATTCAACCCTCCTCCTTCCTCCCTGCACTGCCTCTCCTGAACAGAGAGTATCCAGGTATAGCTATGTCCCAGTCATGGTGCTCAGTACACCATGACTCCATTATTCCATGTATCCAGGTATGGCCATGTCCCAGTCATGGTGCTCAGTACACGTGACTCCATTATTGCCATGTATCCAGGTATGTAATGTCCCAGTCATGGTGCTCACTACACCGTGACTCCGTTATTACCATGTATCCAGGTATGGCCATGTCCCAGTCATGGTGCTCAGTACACCGTGACTCTGTTATTGCCATGCATCCAGGTATTGCCATGTCCCAGTCATGGTGCTCAGTACACCATGACTCCATTATTGCCACTGTATCCAGGTATGGCCATGTCCCAGTCATGGTGCTCAGTACACCATGACTCCATTACTGCCACTGTATCCAGGTATGGCCATGTCCCAGTCATGGTGCTCAGTACACCGTGACTCGTTATTGCCATGTATCCAGGTATGGCCATGTCCCAGTCATGGTGCTCAGTACACCATGACTCCATTACTGCCATTGTATCCAAGTATGGCCATGTCCCAGTCATGGTGCTCAGTACACCGTGACTCCATTACTGCCACTGTATCCAGGTATGGCCATGTCCCAGTCATGGTGCTCAGTACACCATGACTCCATTATTGCCACTGTATCCAGGTATGGCCATGTCCCAGTCATGGTGCTCAGTACACCATGACTCCATTATTGCCATGTATCCAGGATGGCCATGTCCCAGTCATGGTGCTCAGTACACCGTGACTCCATTATTGCCACTGTATCCAGGTATGGCCATGTCCCAGTCATGATGCTCAGTACACCGTGACTCCGTTATTGCCATGTATCCAGGTATGGCCATGTCCCAGTCATGGTGCTCGCAGTACACACGTGACTCCATTATTGCCACTGTATCCAGGTTAGCCTCCATCATGGGGTTTCCAGCTCTGGAATTTTGTTTCCAAGACTCCATGTGTTGGTGCACATGGCTCTCTACACCTCATCCCCCCCTGGTGTCCTGCTTCCCCTTCCATTTCTGCCTGTGTTGTTCCCAGATGGCCCTGACTTACCTCTTCCATTTTACCTTCACCCTTCCTTGTCTCCTTCAATGCTCTGCCCTCCCACTTTCCTTAATTATACCCCTCTTTTTCAATTTTTATATGGCCTCTTAATTTTTTGGGGTATCATATGAGCCTTGTAGCACTCATGGAGACCTTATTTTGGACATATATGTTGTTTCTTATTTATTTACTTAGGTTTTGTTTACTGGTAAGGTGCACTGGGTACGAGTCACTATAGCGCAGACAAACCATGCATGAAGAACTGTGCTGTCTTAAGCACATGGAAGTACAGCAAAAGTGGTATTAGAGTGATACAAAATATCCCTACCTCTGTCGCTGTGGAACAGAAGACGGAAGTGGGGAAAAGAGTTTGAGCACTGCTAGTTGAGTGCTCGGTCGAGCTGCTCCCATGGTGGAGTAGCCAAGTCACTCAACCCAGCAGTAGGCAGGGGAGACAGGTTCAAAACCCTGCTCAAAGGTAAATTTTATTTTACTCCCATCTGTTGCAGTCATGAGTAGCTACAATGTGAATTTTAACAAGCCCTTTGTCCACACCCTTGGAGTTGATTATAATTATTACGGGGTGTGGGGGTGAAACCCTCTACAAAACTAAGGAATTCATCAGGTGTGGCAACTGTGTGCAGTTGGCATTATGCACCACCTGCTGTGTTGCCGCATGCTGTTGTCTGTGCGCAGTGTTTCCTTGTGTGGTTTCATCTGCGATATTATGACCCGTGCTGGTGCACTGGGCAAGAATATGCCTATTTTCAGGCACAATCCAGAAGAGTACAAACAGTTTAGACCACTACAGTGCAGACAAAATTAACAACATAGGAGCATCATTTTAACCAGAGGAGTGCATTTTGTATAAAACAAGAATATTTGCAGTAGGGTCCAAAGCAGTGCAATTACATGCATGACAGTGAATTTAGCAACAATATGAGTAGAGGGTGATAGGAAAACAATATGAAACATGTCTAAAGGGGCATTGCAGAAGAGTAATTGGTAGGAACACAAAGGTACAGACAATAATAACAGGTATCAGAATAATCAGAATAGTCAAGTGCAGTGAACAGTAAAATACAGGTGGCAAGATGGACCATGTGGGCACTGGTTAGGGACAGGAGCTTACTGCGTGTTGAAGCAAGTGTGTCTGGTATTGATACAGGAAGACACAGGCAACTGAGCAGTGCCTAATGTGTGCAGGTATGCTGTTTCATATTTAGGTGCAGTGACAGCAAAGGCTGACATGCCATGCTTGGTCCTAGTCTTGGGAATGGATAGAAGGTCAAGGTCAGAGGACCTGAGGGGTGTAGGTATTTTCTGTAAGGTACCAGAAGAGAAGCAAGGGACTGGAGTGCTTGGTTCTGTATTGCATTATGAATAATGCTACAGAGGAGGAGATCTTGTAGGGCAGCAGGGAGAGCCAACCTAATTTGGAGTACTATGTGCAGTGATGAAAAAGATGACTGCATGCAAGGGGAACTGACATATTATTGTAAGCCACATCCCATTTATGCAAGATAGATTTAGAGGCATTAGAGTAGATGCTCAGGCTGTAGCACAGTTTGGGAGTAGTAGACCACAAGCTACGGCAATGTGGACAGATGGGGAAAGATTTGGGCTAGCTTGATAGGCAAGTCCAAGACTAACATTAACAGCCTTGCAAATGGATGTAATATGTAGAGAGAAGTGGTATACACCTCTGACATCAAAACTTTGACATCGACTGACAATACAGTGACTACAGTGCCAGGTCACTGTAGTGTCAGCACTGGACCCTGGCACTGTATTCGGGAGGGTCTTCATCCTGTCTCCTAATCAGCTCTGACTCAGAGTTGATTATATTTAGTGGGGTGGGGAAAAGCAACTTGGTAGGTGGGGGTTTGGGGTCAAAGCCTCCCAAAGAAACCAATGTAGTGACTTGAAGCTGTATGCTGACTGCAAAAGTGGTTGACATGACAGTTTCACTGTCCAGTCATTTGACAACACTTTTGCCGGCGACCAGTCATAGATCCAAGAGAAGTCAAGGGAGGGATCAAATATCACACTCTGGTATTTGAAAGAATTTACAGAGTCAAGGGAGAAGCCATTATCGCACATCACACTGAGTGGAGTAGGATTGTTTTTAACCAGTGTGAGGTTCCAAATAACATAGCTTGTGACTGGGTAGGGTTCATTAATAGACTGTTCTCACAGAACCAGGTTTGAAAAGCCTTCAGGTCAGCTGAGAGGATATTATTAATGTCTAATATGTTCCTGCGACTGGTGAAGAACCAGGTAATCAGCATAGAGGAGAGAGATGCTGTTTGGAAAGCAATCATGAATTGAGTTGACATGTAGTGAGAAATGAGAGGGCCAAGTATGGAGCCCTGTGGGACACTGACAGTGGTAGGTAACTTGTCAAACAGAGCGGAACTGAACATGACATGTTGCTGTCTATTGTTAAGGTAACTCCTGAACCAAGGTAGGAAATGCTCAGAGACCCCAAAGACACTTAGCTTACTGCAAAGTAGAGTGATTTACCATATCAAAAGCCTTCATGAGGTCAATGAATATAGCTCCAGTGAGCTCACCTTTATCTTGTGAGGCTGAGACACTATTAGTTAGGGTGAGCAGCACAGTGGTGGTGCCATGGTTCTGGCGGAAGCCATGCTGAGCTGGGAGAGAAGATTGTGGATAGTGAGTTAAGAGGTAAGTTGGGGGAGACAGTTTCCAGAACCTTACTCGGGTGGGTAGAATGGCAATGGGTCTGTAGTTACTAATATATTTTGCTGTTCTGTTTTTATATACAGGCACTATATTAGCCATTTTCCAGATTGTTGGAAAAGTGTTAGTGGAGAGATAAGGCTGAGTAGTCTAGTAAGTGGTGGTGACAGTTCATGAGCAGCAAGTCTGAGACATTTGGGCTCTAGATCATCAGAGCCAGTGGATTTGGATTCAGGGATAAGCCTTAAAAGTTTTTACATGTTGGAGATACTAACATGTTTGAAGTGAAGGAGGGTGTTGCCCAGAGGAGTCATTGATGGAGGGTTGGCCAGTTAGAGGGAGGAAAGGCCTCAGTGTGTGCTGAGAGGTCAGAAAATAAGTTGTTGAATGCACTGGAGATTGTAATGGGGTTGTTGCAATTAACATCCTCAATCTCAAGTCGGAGGGTCTTTCACGGCCCAAGGATTTTTGATGCAGTTCCAAAACTGACAAGGGTTTTGTAAGAGGAGGCAAATTGACTGCTGTAGTTGTGGCTGTTAAAATATTGGATGGTATATTTGCACTTATTTCTAAGAGTTCTATACAGACCAGTCAGAGACTGAATTAGTAGCCTTGAAAGCAGCACAGTTTCTGTCTCTCTTCTATAACTCCAAATATTGATGTAGTTATAGCTTGTTAAGGTAGCGATGTTATCCTATGGGAATATTCATGGTTTAATTTTTATGTTTTTATATGTGTATTTTCAGTTGGTATTCCTTTTGTCTTCTACGACTCACTGAGACCTTTCTTTTGATATGTAGCTTGTCCCTTAACTGAAAAACTGACAAAGTTGCAGCTTGTTAAAGTTGCAATGTTGTCCAATGATAATTTTCATTTTTAATTTTAATTTTTTTTCAGTTGGTATTTTAGAGATTTAGTGTGATAGTACTCACTGAGACCTTTATTTTGATATATAGCGTGTCTCATAAGTTAAAATATTGATGGAGTTACAGCTTGTTCAAATTGCAATGTTATTCTATGAGAATTCAATTTTACATTGTAATATTTTTTAAGATGAGCCCTGAATTTTTCAGGATGTTATGTGTTAGTCTTGTAGTATTCCTTGAGACCTTTCTTTTGATATATAAATTGTCCTTTAACTCTAAATATTGATGAAGTTATGACTTGTTAAAGTTCAAATGTGGGAAAAATAAAGTCCAACTTCTTTTGTATGAACCAATCCTCTCTCATGAGATTTTGACATTCCCACAAAACAGAACTGGTTCATACGAAGAAGAATGTGAAAAAAATAAGTCCAACTTATTTTTCTTATGAACCAATCCTCTTTGTGAGAGTTTGACATTCTCATGAAAGAGGATTGATTCAGATGTTCCCATGTAACAGGACTGGTTCATACAAAAGAAGAATGTGAAAAAAGTCCAGCTTTTCTTTCATATGAACCAATCCTCTTTATGAGATTTTGACATTCTCACAAAAGAGGACTGGTTAATTCAAAAGAAGAATGTGAAAAAAACTAAATCCAACTTATTTTTCTTATGAACCAATCCTCTTTTGTGAGAGTTTGACGTTCTCATGAAAGATGATTGATTCATACAAAAGAAGATGTGAAAAAAAGACAAAATTAGTCTTTTGTGTGAACCTAATCTTCTTTTATATGACTGTATATCTCCTTCATGAGGCCATACAAAAGAAGAAAACCAACTCACAAAGAAGATTATTTTTAAGTTTTAAAACACAATTCTGCATCCTTTTTCCAAAACTAACTACAGAATCCAGCTAATGGGGCCCCATTTAGCAAGATACATGTGTTGGTACCTCTGCAGGATATGATTTTTAGGGGCTTCAAAAAATATTTTGAAAAAATCTCACAAAGAGGATTACCTCTTCATGAAAAAGAATCTTCTTTTATTTGAGCAAATTCTGCTTTCATATGAAACATCTGTCCTAAAGACCAAACTGAGCATGCTTGCAACTGAAATTATAACTCTACAACAGATACATTTTCACCAAATTGATGATAGGCACCATTCTCAGTCAAGCCCTTTCTACCCTGAACATTTCAGAACAAAATTCCAAACCATCTGGGTGCTAGGCAATGACAAAAATCCAACCCCGGATTTTTTCATTTTCACTATCCTGTCTCAGACTCCACACACTGACTAAAATTAAACTTGGCACATCAAGAGTCTTTGTTCCCCAAACCACCCTGCAAAATTTTGTGCAAATCCATGGAATGAAGGTAAAGTTATTTAACTGCAAAGTTAGAGGTTTAACATGAAATAGTCTGCTCTGCCCTAACTATATAGACACTACTGTGCCACTATAATAGATAGATAGACAGACAGACAGGCATTATGGGGTCATGTCCCTATAGTTAGGGTTCATCCTTCACTTCTATGTTAAACTTGAAATTTTGCACTTTAATAACTTTACAACCATTCAGCGATTCATATGAAATTTTGTATGCTCCATCAGGGACCAAAGGTCTCTTGATGTGGCAAGTTTTGTAATATGACTGTTGCTGAAAACCCTGAGGCACCCCCCATGCCTGTTGCTGCATGAAGGGTGGGGTACAGTGTTAGGGTTGGAAAACCTAACACCACACTTCCCAGCTTTTGTCAGTGGAACCTAACTGGTGGATTAACAATGTTTTTGCAAATAATGTAATATACATATATATGAATCACCATGATGAAAATTGTTTCCGGTGCAACAGAAGTGATGTATGTTTTAGTGAAATCTCTCAAATCAGCACAAAAACAGTGGCCAAATGACTGGTTTATTTTATAGTTAGTTTTCTAAGTTTTATTTCTAAAAGAAAATACATTTTCTACAATACTTACAGAAATAGTAAACGATATAATTTGTTATTGAAAGGAAAATAATATCCACCAAAAGCAAGATCAGAAATGTAAACATGAAGGATCGTCAGCATGCAGGTACTTTATTTTATATTTTATTAATCATTGCAGATTTTAGTGCTACAAACCAAAACATGAAAATATTCAATAGTTTTATTTATTATATAAAAATTTTGTTTTTGCTGAATACCACCACTGAGAAACATGCAAAACTGCAGCAAACAATGTCCACTCCTATCAGTTTCTGGTATAACAGGTGGAACTTTCCTTTCACAAGTGAACAGCTTTACAAAACTTTGGTTCTGTATGCATCACACTTCCAACTAAGAACTTTATGGGCCAATGGTCTTTCTTTACTAAAACTGTACAGTACAGCCCACATTAAACTCCTGTATCAATACCGTTATTTTGCCTTCTTTGAAGTTGGCACTAAACTGGCAATTCACATTGTGCAGTTTTGCAAAACTCTGAAGTTGGCACCAGATTGACAATTCACATTGTGCTGTTTTGCAAAACCTAGCCAGCCCAAAGTCACACTTATGAAGTTTTCTGCACCTTAACTAGAACGTTTCAGCAGTTTTGTCACAATGCAATGCAAATGGAGTCACAACTCTTAAGCAACAGTATTAAAAAGCATTATGGTGTATATGTCACTCATTAAATAATGCAAAGCAGCTTTTGGCATTTAGTACATTCCAAGGTTGCATACAGGAGAAGAGATCTGCAGGAAGAAACAGTGCACTGGACCCATAAAGGCTGTAAGGAAAAAGGGTATCAAGATTATTCGTTAGATCCGATAAGCATCCAAACTATTGACCAGTCTCCAACCTGACATTTGTGGCTAAGGTTGTGGAGAATGTGGTGTTGGAGCAGCTTGTAGAACATTTAGAGGTGAACAGCATCTTTAGCCATTCCAATCTGGTGTTCTTCAGTGGTACAGTACAAGACTGCTCTGGTCAGAGTCTGCAATAATCTCTACCTAGTGAAGAATCAAGGAGAAGTTTACATACTGATTTTCTTGGACCTGCCATCAGCTGTTGACATCATCAATCACTGGGAGTTAGTGGTTAGACTAGAGGAGCACAAGGGACAGTTGAGTACTGTTCACATTGATCGTTCTGATCCTTCCTCTCAGAAAGAGTGCAGTCAGATGCGATTGGCTCCTGATGGTCAAGGCTGATTACCCAAGACTCGATATCACTAAAGGGTTTTGCTTCCTCCTGTGTTGTTTACAGTATGAATGCTACCACTAGGGAAGTCACTGGGTAGTAGAGCATGGGATTTCATTATGATTATTGTTTGGGGGATGATTGCAACCCAAAAACAGTACCCGAAATCTTCCATTACACACACTCTGTTACATACTAGTTTTGGCAAAAAAGAGTTACATTTCTGTTGCACACAGCACTGAGCACAAGCTACAGCAGCTGCTGGCAAGAAGTCCTTTGTTTTTAGTTGGTTCCTCTGCTGCCTGTAAAGGTGTTTCTGTCAACCAGTAATTAGATAAAATAAAGTATGGGTAAAAGTTAAAATTCATTTTTATACACTCGGTGAGTGATATATGAATGAACCACTTGGCCTTCAGTCTTGTGGTTTATGTTGTATCACACACATCTGATTTTAAAACAATCTCATTATATTCTGTTGCCTATACATTATTCTCTGTGTTATGCAGATAATACACAGCTGTATATTTACTTCGTGCCTGATTAGTGTGACTCATTGCTGGTTTAGAACAGTACCTTCTTGATATCAGAGGCTTCCAACTGGCTGGCACGCAACCCATGGAAGAAATAATTAATTCTAGTGGGGTCAGATTGGCACTGTCAGCACTTAGGTATGGCATCAATATTCCCATAATTGATGGGTTCAGCTAGAGACAATAAGGAAGTTTGTAGCCTGGGAGTAGTCCTTGACAGTCATCTGTTACTTGATTCTCATCTGTATGTCATTTCAAAGGCTGCTTTTATCATCTGAAGACTACAAGTCTGTTCCCTTTCTTGCTTCTGCTGATATGCTCACTCTGGTGCAGGCCTTCATGTCCTTGAGGCTGGCTACTGCAATGCACTCTACAAGGACATGCCTGGTGGTCAGATTCATCACCTGCAGCTGCTCCAGAATGCAGCAGTGAGGTTTCTGACCACCCTTCAGAGGTCATATCACATTACTCTGTCACTGTGCATCCTGGGCTGGCTGCCAGTCAGGTGGTGGATAGACTACAAGTGACTTGTTCTTCCATTCAAAGCCTTGAATGAAGTGGGTCCTCAGTTCATCTGCTGGTTTCTGATCCACTGTGAGAGCAACAATGTCCACAGGATACGGGCTCTCTCATGGGTACTACCCTGACACTTCAGATCAGTGAGGTATCATGTCTTTGTGGTTGCACCCATTTCATATGGATCTGCCTTCCAATGAACATGTCCATCTACCTCTTTTGATTTAATTAAATATCAGCTCCAAAGAAATGTGTGCTGCAGCAGGCCTTTCCAGATTCTCTTAGGTTAGTTATTAAAATTCTATGCATATATCATCAATAATCCATTTATTACTTATTTATTACATTTCAACCTGGACTATTAAGTCACACTATATTCTGGTTTTGGATGGGTATTAATTGTTTATGTATTCTCATCCTTCCCTTCTTTTGAGCTTACTTGATTATACATTCAGGGCTCTGAGCTCTGTAAGTCAGATCTATTACTACTACTGCAAGCATCTTGTAAATGTAAGAGTTTAACCAGGACTGTGCTGTATACGGCAATATAAAATGACTTAGATGTATAATGTTGGCTAAATTGGTATTTTAAATCAATTAGACCCTTGTTATTGAAAGTAATATGGGTGGAAAAGTCAAATATTCTACACAGCACAAACATGAATATTTTTGGTTTTAAAAATCACCAGAGGTAATGTCAGTTTTGTCTTCATATTTTATGATCTACCCAGACAATAAGGACACAAATGAAATATTGTTCATACATCCCACTCCAGCAGCTACGTTATTTACTCAACACATATGCGACAGTATGTTGCACTCAAAATATGAGCTTGATATGGAGTAAACCTTTTCTGATATAAAAAGTTGTCACTACAGGAGCTGGAATTTTACAAAGGTAATATCAGACTTTAACATTGATAATGCTGTCCTCTTTTAGCTCCTTCTCATTGTGCCCTTCCTACTAGTGAAGAAAGAAGCACCCCATTTCAGAACAGAGATGTTAAGATAAAGTGGAAAATCAGAAGACTCCTTGGGCTTGATTTCAAAGGCTGATACAGAGCTTGTGTCAAGCTCACCGTCAAAACCTTTTTTGGCACAGTTACGTCAAATTCCTTTGTCACAGGTTGCAACTTTTATATCATTGGGTGCAGTTGCAACAGTTTCCTCAGGTTTCAGCTGCTTGTGCCGATTATTTGGTGCAAGCCCAGTAAAAGGTCCTCAAATGCCTGAAGTTAGACCAGGGAAAAGCTGGTCAACATAACATTAGCGCTTGGATTAAAGAAATCGATAGCCAAGTGTGAGGATGCCATGCCCGTGCATCAAATGATCGGTGCACCAGAGGCTTGTGGCATTTTCAGGGCTTTGAAAATTGGGCCCCTTGAAACTAGTTTTCTATGTCTGCCTAAGTCACATGTATACTCTATTCCTCAATATTGCCTTGTGTGAAGCTATACAAACAATGGTTGACTTATTATCTTCCAGTGCTTTCACAGGCAAAACCAGCAAAAGCAAGAAAGAATACAGTAGATACTGCGAGAGGAGGCTGACATTTTGCAAGCAATTAATGGCATAAGATAAATGAAAATAAGTTGAACACTACACAGTTTCTAATTAAATAATATGCAGCATTACCAAACTTCAGAAATGAAAAAAAAAAAAAATTATAAACTATTTTTTAAACCATTATGTAATTTATAGTATTGACACATACAAACAGTATTAACTGAGCTAATTCTTAATGGCTGGACACCAAGCTTTGAATCTGAAAAAATATTCCTAGCCCAAGGGTTCCAAAGTTAGACCTTTCAAAAGATAATTTCTTTAATATGGGACAACTTTGACACATTAGAGCTACAGACTTACTTTATTTTGCATGAAAGCTTGCAGTCAGCTAAGGTAATTTATTAATATGAAATATTGTTTCAGCTACCATATATCGATATATAAAGTCATAAAATGGTTCACTAAATTTTTAAAGTCCTGTTATTTTACAAACATATTATATCGACATGGGGTGACACATGAGAAATGCATTGTTAGAATTTAATAATGTTGACTGGATTCTAACTTTCAATAAAAAACTTATGTTTCTGGCCTAACAGTTTAAACAGCCACAACTTTTGAAATAAAATGTCAAGCATTATGAAATATCATAAAAGATTAGTTTTGAAAATGGTAGGAAGACGATAGTGGTTGTTCTAAGAATAAACACATTCTAGCATGACTTGGGTGGCAGTGCTGACAAGGTGTTTTTTCCTTGTGAGGTATCTGTAAAATGGAATCAAATAGAGCTGGAGTCCCTCAGCAAAATTGACTTTGTTTGCTCTTCAGTTTGATGCTGCAGGTCACTGATTTCTCCTTGTGACGAAGCATTACAAATCATGGGTTAGCATTTCCAATACTTCTTCTTGGCTTGATCCACACCTCCTTGGGCTATCTTCTTAGCTGATGGAGGACAAGCAGAGAAATTAACAGAACAAATAACTAAAACCATTGCTGTTCTGTACATTGTATTAACTTGTCACAGAAAATGATGTTTACTTTTGCAAGGCTTTGGTAAGTTGGGTTGGTGAACAAGACTCACAGTATATTATTGCAAAGCAAAAATATTCTTCTTGCTGGCCCTGCTAGAAATCAGAAAGAGCTGACCAAAGCTCTGAGAGTGACCTGTCAGACATACATTTGAGGGCTGCTAAACCTGAAATGGAGACTGTCAAACAGCAGGCACATTGGAAATAGACCCAGGGCTGAAATGGAGAGCAAGGTATTATTCTATCTGTGCTGAAGAGAAGCTGTTTATTTCATGTTGTTTCCTGCAAATAAAAGCCATTTTGTTTTGGAACTTTGAACTTATCATCTGTCTCATCTCTGAGTGTTCCCTTAAAATATGCCTAGGCCGTGCTAGCCTGTCACACACACAGAGCCTACACACACAGAACAGATTTACCATGCATCTTGTAACAAGGCTAATCATTACAAGTGTGCCTGCTTACACGTTTCAAGTGACGCACTTTGTAAGAAATTCTGAATAATTAAAGAGTGTCTATTGTAGATAGGATGGATAGGCAGATAGACAGACAGACAGAGACAGACAGACAGACAGACAGACAGACAGACAGACAGACAGACAGATAGATAGATAGATAGATAGATAGATAGATAGATAGATAGATAGATAATCTGTACTGGTGAAGACAATAGATAATCTGTCTCTGGGTGTACATTTCTCCAAGCAGTAAGAAACATATTTAAGAGTGAGATTTACATCTCTGCTACCTAATTTTACAGTGTTCACAGGAGTTCAAGTTTTGTTACAATGGGCTTATTGTACCTTTGGGGTCTGTGATCCTTCGTAACTAGTGCAGAATACCCTGCACAGGTAGAATTGAAGTGAACTGCTGTAGGTGCCTATGGAGTGTGAAGTGGATTGAAGGCTGTAGAATTAACTTATAATGACCTAGGACTAGCCTGCAGTGATCTTCTTGTACTACATGTGCCAACTTATACTTTGAGCTCTGAACAGCAACAGTATCTGGTAGTGGTCATGTACATTGTGATCTTCTTAAGGGTTTGTGGTTGCTCACTAGGCTGTGGAAAGAGCTTATATCTACAATCAGGAAAGTCCCTTCCTGGGAAATTTATAAATACACAAAGAAGGCATAGCTTTTAGATGGGCTTTTACTGCTTTTTAAGAGCAATTATCAGCTCTGTAGCACATTCCCCCAAAAGCACAAAGAACCTTACCTGCCCCCAAAGTCAGTCCTTTAATCTTTCTTGTTTAAGTGCCGCATTTTAGAAGGGAAGGGATCAGATTTTGCTCTGAGGAGCCCAGCGTGCCGATCCCTTCCACTGCACTGAACCTCTGCACAGTGCTCTCCACCCCGATTCACCCATGCTACCACATTTTGTGGCATCAGTATATGAAGGCGTGGGGCGTGCACCTATAGACATGAATGGGGCTGTTATTTAAAGTTAAATTTTGGTACTTTAGATGGTCCCGTGTGCACATTAAATATGATAGCTTTGTGTATCATAGGCACTTCCACATCTCAGTTGTGCCATTGTTGTCCTTTGCTTCAGTAAAAGTGATACAATATATAGAAAAAAACGCATGCCTGACATTAGCATCAGAAATGTTTTATAAATGAAACTTGGCGAAGGTGCCTACACATATTGGATCACATTTGTCACTGACAATGGATAATTTGCCACGGGTTTTAGTAAAGAAGGTCTTTACCATGAAGGTTAAAAACAATTCACACTGCATTATCAGTGGCAGAATCCTTGTCAACAAAGAATGTAGAATGAAGATTTAAGCCAGCCTGTAACCCCAGACTTCAGATGACTCAGGGTGTAAGGCCAGCCCATATGCCCCAGGGTTAATGACTTGTGGCCCAGGGGTAGCTGTTGAGGTAACCTATGTTGAACCCTTTAGGCTCATCACTCCTTTCCTGGTGTTGCTGGATAGGAACCTTAAACAACAAATACCGAAAGCTTTACTGAAACTGTTGGAACTTCTCAGCAGAAGTTGATTTGAAAGTTTTCCTTTCTCCTATGTAACTCCAGAATGACATTTATGAAGGCAATAAATCATTTGACAAATTACACCATTCGCTCTCTCTTAATAGGCATAAAGCAACTCCAAAATATGGCATAAATCACTTACCCATAAAATCTTCATACCATATTTTTGACCTTTCCACAAGACAGTAAATCCATTCCTTTAAGGTGACTTTTGGTCCTTGTCTGTATCACATGACCTGTTGCCATAGAAACAGATTGTTCATGGGATGTGTGATAGCAGCAGCAGAATGATAAATACACTGTAAAATTCTATTAGGATTAAAGGATCAGTTACTCTCCTAAATGTCTAAATTAAGCCAGCAGTAGTTGGAAGTCAATTAAGATTGGAACTAAAGTAGACAGATGCATTGAGTTCAGGCATAATTTTACTATTGATTCATCACCTCTGAGTTCAGTGTAAGTTATACTTCGTTGTCAAGCAGATACAGCAAGCCGCCATGCACACTTATAACATCTACAGACCAACTTGATCTCATAAAATTGCTTAATTTTCCAATTCAGATTTCAATATGCTGATTGTAAAATGACTGCATGCATCTAAATACAGTACCTACTGTAGCACAAATAAACCTTTAACAGCAATATTTGTACAAACAGTACATCTAAATTGCATATATCCATAAAATGAACTACATATTTTAAAAGTCTGCAGCTAGGCATGTTTAGTAGTACAGTAATACATTCATTTCAACCAGGAAGGCTTATCAAGTAGACCTTTGTGCTCATTAAAGAACACAGTTCTCTTAGCTTTCTTATTTGCTTGGCAGGCAGCATACTGAATATACAGAACTCCTCATCTCTTTTAACTCATTTTCACCTGGGTGGCCGTTTGTAGCAGGTTAAGCAATCTACGGTTCAGACATCATACGGAACTATTGGAAGTAATGGATTAGCAGCACCTGTAACACCAGCTAACACCTAAGCTCACAGTGAATCTGAGCAGTTGCTACTTCTGCTAGGTCTGAATACCTGGCAAAGAGCTTAAAACATTGCATAAACCAAAGTTATTAAAAAGGGTCTCAAATGCTGCAATCTCATTAGCTGTCTGCATTCTGAAACCCTATCATTAATTAAGCAATAAGGGTACTATCAGGGTTATGTAAATGTTCTAGTTAATCTCATCTCTAGGGTGTAATGTGGCACAAGGTGCAGCCAAGAACCATATTGCCACCAGGGGTGATTAACCCTGAACATTAATATAACCCCTGGGAGTAATTTTATTGCTATTATTATAATTGTCTCCATTTTTATTGTCATTTTCTAATGACACATATTATTTATTTCAGTTATTCTAACCCTTGACATAAAATAGTCCCTATGCCAAAGGTTTAGATGAGGAAAACAAATATATTCTTTGGTTGTGAGTCAGCAGTGAGTCTGCTGTGTGGGAAGTGGGGAATTTCATTCTACTCAGCTGTGCTGTGACTCTTTTATTCAAAACTGAAATTCAAAGTCCATTTCTTTAACCCTGCTGGTAACAGTACTTCAAAGGAGTGTCCTACAAAAGTTTAGTTTAGTAAATGATGTATCCCATTATCAAGCCATAAAAACAGGAAAAACTAACAGTTCAGCATTTAATTTGACCTTTCTTTCAAACATGGGTAAATTATTCCTGACACTTTTAGCCTTGTTCAAATGGTTGCTATCAGTTCCAGACTAGAATGCTGCAAATGTAAGTAGGACCTTGATTCTTTAACTCAATACTCAAGTGATCAGGCTCTACAAGAATGTTAATAAGGAGATTAACGTAAGGCTCTCAAAATGCTGACAGCCAATTACATTTCAGCATTCTTGAGACTCTTATAATAATCTTCGTTAAACTGTCATGCAATGTTCTTTCCACAGGCATGGCTGAAAAACTGGAAAGATGCATTCTGATGTTCTGAACCATCATTATTGGTCATATGGTGGATTGACAACTTTATTACAAATCTGCCTGTCAACGAGGAAAACATTCAAAGGTACACTATAAACAATTTTCTTAATACGTTTTTATAAAGTGATAAGGCACCCACAGAGGTAAGATTAATAGTCACTCACTCCCTAGGGCAATGTGGTACTTGGATGTGCTCCATGCAACATTAGTCTCCTACAGGGTGATTATCAGACTATTAATCTAACCCCTGTCATGCCTTATTGCTTAATTTGATATGCATAAAACCAAAACAAACAGCCTAGAACTGGTAATGATTTGGGACTGAAAAATGTTCTTACAGTATATCCAAATATTTAAAACATCAAGTGACATACAAGTGGAACTGACTTCCACTTTCTGCTTGAGTCACTGTCCTTGTACACTAAGTGCCCTTTCATCAAGTATGATATAGAAACACAGAAACAAGACAATCTGTCTGTAGAAAGAAGATGATGGTCAATCAAGCCTGCCTATGTTATACTACCTCACATTCCCTGACCTAGTGTCCTGAGGTTGTCTCCCTCTGCCCCAACCAACATCCCTCCTCCTCAGTTCCTCACAGTTGGACTATGAGTCTTCTTGCTTGGTCCAAGCCACTTACCGATCAGATGATGACACAAACACAGTGACATCGACCCTGCAACACCCCAACAGTGACAGGCATTGTGTCGACAGGTGTCCTAGGTGACAGGTGCTGAACAGCGGTGTGTGCCTGTGCAGTGTGCAGAACCAATGAAAATGGCATGGCCAGAATGGCAATATGTTGGTGTGGCGGGCATCAGGAGAACCTATTTAGGTTATCTTCACCCACCACTTCATCAGGCAATCTTTCCATGGCTCCACCACCTCTCAGTCAGGAACCTCCTCACATCACTCCTGAAATTTTCCTCCACTAACCTCCAGTCATGCCCACATGTGACTGCGTCCCTGTTTCTAACAAATAGGTCTTCACTATTCACCCTGTATATGTAACCCCTGTTGCAGGGTTACTAGAATCCAGTAAGACCTAGTGGTAGGCAGGGAAGGCAGCAATGAAACTCCAGTTAAATGGATTTCACACTGTCTCATTCTGTTCTCATTCTCAGCTGAGACTGAGGGATGACATCACCATAGAACTATCGCAGCTGCATGAGCCACATTGGAATCTGCAGATGGGAGTTAGGTTAGAATGTTTGGAGTTTTTGAAAGCAGAGTTGTGTGAGCAGTGAAGAAGAGAGGAGCATAGCAGTCTGCGCACAGGCTTTGGAGCCTAAGCTCTGATATAGAGCTACTTCTAGGGAAAGGTGTGTGTTTCCGCCCTAAAGAGGAACACAGTAAGCTGTTCTTGAAGTGGTGGAGACCGCTGATACTGGTCTCTGTGCCCCATCCCTGAGGGATGGGGGTGGAAGGTTGCCTGTTATTCCAGGGCAACCTCCTGGTACCTGCTAGGGAAGAAGCTGCCTCATTTTTCCAAGTGGGTTGTGGCACAAGAAGATGTCAAGATTAAGCCTGTAGGACACCTGCAACGAAAGGTGAGTTCTGCTCTTATCAAAGGGCCTATGTTTCACCTGAACTGTGTTAAAGTGGGGATTGGACTGCTAAATTAGTGGGAGGCCTAGAGGAATAGGCTTACCCAAAGTAAAAGTATGTCCAAGTCCAGCACAAGGGAAAGTTAAGACATGTAGAGGAGATGTGCTATATGTCTACCCTTTAATCTACATTGCCAAGCTTTCAAAAGAGTTGTTTAATGTCCAGAGAAATGGCTGGGTATGGATTGTGGGAGCTGGAGGTGGGAGACCCCATCTTTAGTAACCAGGTCCACCTCTGCATTTGCTCTGTGGATTTCTACTTTGCCTCAGGCACTTGGCCAGTGCTGAGGGAAGTACCTAGGCGATGGGATTGAAGAAATTTCCTTAAGAGTCAAAGGCTCTAAGGTGGTTTGGGGCCTTCAACAGAAAGTGGTTCACTGCCATATGGACCAGGATCGAGGTGGCCAGCAGGGGAGCAGGGCGTGAAAAACCAAAATAGTGTACAAGTCGGACTGTGTACCCAAAGCAGCATGCAAGTCCGGCTGTGTGCCTGGTGGGTTCAGAGCCTGAGGCCGAAATGTTGAAGAAGTGCTCTGTTTTTCTTATCTGCATTACAGGAATGTAGCCCGTGGGGTCCATCTATGATTTGTTTGTTCAGTTTGGATGTGAATAAAAGCCACACTTTAGAATCCCATTCCTGGTTTTGGACATTACAGTTATTGCTTCCTGTGTTCGGATTTACTTGGGTGCCCTGTGCAGAGTAGCCAAACCTAGGCCCCTTGTGCCAAGTAACCTAGTCCTCCCTGAACCCAGTCCCCACCAGGTACTGCTGTCCTTCAACATCATACCACCTGTCGTTTTACAAAAAGGCAGGGGTGTAGGACCTTACATATATCTCAGAAATGTACTGTACATGTCGCTCATGCCCCCCTTGTGTCAGCTCCAGCAGAGTACATATATGGGACCATAATCCGATCCTCATAGGATCTACCTTGCTGTCTGTGGATCACTTTGGTGACTGTTCTCTGGACTGACTCCAGCCTGTCTCGTCCTTTCTCAGATGAGGGGTCTAGAACTGGGTACAGTACTCCAGGTGAGAAACTTACCATAGGTCTGCATAGGGACAGCATTACTTCACTTCTCCTGCTACAAAACCCCTCTTGATACACCCGGTATCCTCAATGCTTTACTGCATGCCTTATTGCACTTGGTGGTCTGTTTCGGAGTCACAGATGATGACCCCTAGATCCCTTTCCTCTATTACAGTGGCCAGCCTAACCTCCCATTCAATAATCCATGTGTGGGTTCCTTTTCATTAAGTGCCTCACATTGCACTTCTTGGCATTGAATCTCAACTGCCAGATCTTTGACTGCCTTCCCAGCTTCTTTAGGTCTTTCTGAAGTTCCTCACCCCATCTTCACTATTAACCCTGCCTCATAGCTTTATGTCATCAGAAAAGAGATGCATCTTGCTCTGGATACCCTCTCCTATGTCACTAATGAGCATATTGAATAGTACAGGTCCTAGTACTGATCCTTGGAGCACTCACTTTGACCCCCTGTCACCATTGCCATCCTCTGTTGTCTCCCTAGCCAGTTCCCACCGTCTGACTTAACACTTCCCTACTCCTAAGTCTTCCAGGTTTTTCAGCAGTCACCTGCGTGGCATTAAACCTAAGGCTTTGCTGAATTCAACCTACAGCAAATTTACCACCTGCCTCTATATACTGCCCTAGTGGCCCATCAGAAAACAGTATCAGGTTGGTCTGACATGATATGCCTGACACAGATCTGTGCTGCTTGCCATCCTGCAGCCCATTGTATTCTAAGCATACCATCAGACTTTGCATAACTGTGATCTCCATCAACTTACCTACAATGGAGTTAAGTTGCCCAGGTCCTCTCTGCTGCCCCTCTGAACCCACCCGTGGAGCAGTACTATGTCCACAAACTTCCAATCCTAGCACTACTCAGACTTCAGTAAGTGATTAAATAGCTGGGCAAAGGTTTCCACCAGTTTGAGAGGCCAGGTCCTAAGTACCCTCAGGTGCAGCCCAACTGAGCCCAGCACCTTATCCACCCTGAAGGCCTCCAGCCCTTTTCCAGGACTACCCTGTAAATTAGTCTGCTCAATGGTGTCATTCCTGGTAAAATAAAAATCGAATTGAATCAAAATTGAATTTCACCAATGCAGCCATGATTACTACTCTCCCATTTCCTGCACCTTCCCATGTGGCTGCCTTGATCCAACTCTCTGGTAGAAGCCCATCTTCCTCTACTGTGAATGCTGAGTAGAAGCAGAAGTAACTGTTCATGAGTGGCCTTCTGGCCATTGCCTTCTACTGCCTTCTCCTTCCTCCCACAGCTAGCCTGACTCCCACCACCTTTCCTTTATTTCTGAACAGGTCTAAAAATTCCTTCCCCTTCATACCCTTGGCAATCCACAGCTCCATGTCTGCCTTTGCCCTCCTGAATGCCATCTTCACCTCTTTTAGTGTGGTCTTGTATTCTTTACATTCTTTCTCCCCTTGTTCCCATTGTATGTTATAAGGCCTTTTCTTCATCCTCACAGCCTCCTTTACTTCCTTTGAGAACCAGGTCTGCCTTTTGTGCTTGTTTCTTTTGGTGATCTCTTTGCATAAGAGTTGGTCACCTACAGAATTGCTCCTTTGATCTCGACCCACTTTTTCTCAGCCTCTCGATCTGGTTTATACCTATCAAGGTTCCCTAATGCTTTTCCTGATCTGGAGAAACCTCCTCATTTGAAATCCAGAACCACGAGTCTCAAGGTGGAACTGGTGTGACCCATCACCAGTTCAACCCACAAGAAACTACGGTCATCATCTACCACTTCTGAGTTGGTAAGTACCAAATCACTAGGATGGGTCCTGCCATGTGGAGTCCCTGACCAGCTGCACTAGTATGCAGTCTTGCATCATCTCCATCAGTGCCTGACTCCTGGTGCTTTTAGCTGCAGAGGTATCCCAATCTATATCTAACAGACTCAGGTCCCCACTGACACTAGAACCCTTTTGTTACTCCTTCCAAATCTCCTCCCTGTTCCTTATCTCCTCTTCTTTTTACCCCAGTGGTCTAAAGACCACCCCAGTCTAATATTTTTCCAACAACCATAGTCAGCTGTATCCAGATCTACTCAACTCCTGTCACCGAGCGGGGTTTAGGATAACATAATTTCAGGCAGACCACAAGTCAGGTGCATAAAATTCATGGTTCCATTTATCATTTATTTTCATCAAGTAAAATATACAGAAAGCAAAATGGTAAGTCAGACAACTGTTAGCCTCAACAGTTTCAAGGTTTTTCTTCAGCCTAACAGTGTGAAAGCACACTACCAGGAGGTCTTTCACCTTCCTCAGTCAGTATCCAACTGGCCACCCTATCTATCCTCTATTAGCACTGATTTGGGCTTTTATAAGCTCACAAGAAGTTGGAAAATAATTTCCCCTGCCTTTTATTAACAGCAGCCATAACATAAAACTAGCCACTAGGGGCCATTGTTGCAGAGAACAGTTATTTGGCACCTGGAGCACATGATATAACTTGTTTACAACATTGTTAAAGGTCAAAGCCAAGGTCAGAACATTCTGTGCTCTCCTAAACTCTCCTGTAGGGTCATATTACCTCATGCTGTCTGCTGCAAAATATATCTTAGAAGGGGCTGCTAACATCTAGAAAAAGCAGACATAAACTTCTGTAATTCTTATATTAAGACAGCCCTCTCATTTTGTAACTGTACTCTTAATCTTGTTATAACCAGCCAAGCAGCAAGTTGGACATTATACAAAACATATAAACTGCTTGAGGAAGGGGTTTCAATTTATCCCAGGGTGCCCACTATGACAGGGATCACCCTGTCACCTCCTTCTCCTTCTTGATGGACCCATCTTCCATAGCCTCTATTTCCTCTTTGATATAGCGCCTACCCCTTACCTTTGCACCTGTGTCTCCTACATAAGCTGTACCATGGAACTGACAGATTCCAATGACTTTTCCAGGAGACCCACATCTCCATGATGACAACCAAGTCTAACTTGGCCTCTGCCACCATCACCTGTAGTTCACTGATCTTGTTGTTCATGCTTCTGTCATTTAGGCAGACCCTGTCATGACCCCTTACCCTCCCTTTCTTTCTAGCTCTTTCTGTGCCTTCCTTGCCACCACTAGCACCCCTTGTCCCTTTCTAATTTCTAGAGGATCCCTGCTAGGTTTTCCCTGTACCTTCCCTCTACTAGTGAAATCACAGCCTCTACCTCCCCTTATTCAGTTTAAATGACAATCCATGTAGATGTCAAGCTTCTGCCTGAGTACCCTTATTCCTTCCATAGTGAGATGAAGGCCATCTCCTTGAATAACCTTCTATCCTAAAATTCCCCAATCTCCCACAAATCATACCCTCTTCCTAACACCAACCTTCAGTCAGACACTGAATGCCTCAGTTTGCTTCTGCCTCACTCTTTTCTCCCACCCCCTTCCTGTCCCACACTAGTAGTGCCTCTGAAAGGGCCAGCAAGACTACCTTCCCTTCAGCTCCCCAGTCTTTGGAAGTTGGATTTAACTTCCTCCAGGCTTAGATTGATTGCCTGATTTAAACTTGGTAATTGGGAGAGTCACACTGAGCCAAGGCTCATTTACAGGTGTGACCCAGGGAAGGGAAGGGAGAAACATAATTTCAAACAAAATGCAGCCACTCAGGTGATATGGTTATAATGTGGGTGATATAAAGAGCATAAGTTGAGTGCAGTACAGACAAAATGGCAAAACACTGCATATAAATTGTCGGCAGATCAGGACCGCTAGGCCATCCAGTCTGCCATAAGCCCTACACTAGTCTGTGGCCTCTGACCCTACCTGATCAATGGCTTTTCACTCCTTCTTCCCACCTTTAAGGTTCTCCTAAGTTTGCTGCAGGCATGTTTAAATCCCTCTTCCATGCTTGCTCCCACCATCTCCTGCAGCAGATCATTCCATGTGTCCACCACCCTCTCCATGAAGAAAACATCCTCACATTACCCCTCAACCTGCCACCTCCACCTTATATTATGCCCGTTGTTCTTGTACTCCTCCTAAATTGGAAGATCTCCCTCCTGCATCTTGTTTATGCCCTTAAGGTACTTGAATGTTTCTGTCATGTCCCCGATCCCTCCTCTCCTCCAGTGAGTAAATATTGAGGTCCTTTAATCTCTCCTCATATGTCTTTCAGTACAAGCCCTGTACCATCTTAGTCGTCCTTCTCTGGATGGCCTCCAGCCTTTCAATGTCCTTATGAAGATGCAGCCTCCAGAACTGCACACAGTACTCAAGGTGAGGCCTCACCAGCACTTTATACAATGGCATCATTACCTCCCACCTTCTGCTAGTGATACCCTGCCTGTGCACCCCAGCATGGCACTGGCCCTCCCTGCAGCCTTTGTTACTCTGCTTAGACACCTTTAGGTTCTCTGAAATGATAACACCAGGTCCTTTTCATCCTTGGTGATCATCAGCACCCCCATCCAGTAGCTTTCCCAGGGTTCCCTTGCCCCAGGTGCATTATTTTGCACTTCTTTGAATTGAACCTCAGTTGCCATACCTCAGACCATTTTTCAAGCTTCCCCAGGTCCCTCCTCATCTCTCTCCACCCCATCTGGGATATCCACCATGTTGCAGATCTTGGTGTCATCTGCAAACAGGCAGACCTTTCCCTCCAGCCCTTCCACAATGTCACTAATGAAGACATTGAACAAGACTGGTCAAGGGACTGATCCCTGAGGTACCTCACTGGTCACTCCCTCCCCAGACTGGATCCCATTTACCACCACCCTCTGCTTCCTATCCATTAGCCAGTTCCTAACCCAGTTTATCACCTTGTGCCTCATGCCCAGGCTACCCAACTTGTTAAGCAACATTTTATGTGGGACGGTGTCAAAGACCTTACTGAAATCTAAGTAGTCAAGGTCCACCACTGCCTCCAGATTTACTTCCTTTGTCACCCAGTCAAAAAATCTATTAGATTCATCTGACATGACTGTCCTGCTGTGAACCCATGTTGCCTTGGATCCTGTGCACAATTGGATTCTTTAAGCAGTGTCTTCATGATCTTACCCACTACTGAGGTGTGGCTGACTAGCCTATAGTTCCCTGCCTCCTCTCTACTACCGCTTTTGTGTAGAGGGACTACATATACCCTCTTCCAGTCCTCTGGATCCACTTCTGTGTTGAGTGATTTGGTGAGCATGGCTACCAGAGGCACTGATAGCTTTCTATGCTGCTCCTTTATATCCACGGTGTATACCATCTGGCCTCATCGCTTTGTCCACCTTCAGTTTTGTGAGCTCCTTCAGGACTCTTTCCACAATGAAAGGACTTGTGTTTACCTCCCCCTTCATATCTGTTACCCAGCTGTGGTCCTGACCCTCCCCTCTTTAGTGAATACTGAACAGAAGTTTATGTTCATATGGAGAACAAATGAATTAACATACAAATCATCTATGCAAACTGGACAAACTCAAAGTGTATAATGCCAGAGTGAAGGGAGGCTGAGCTGGTGCTAAAGTAGGAGCCAAAACAGGTTGATAAACTTCAACAAGGTTGCTGGAACTATGAAGTTAAGAGGGAGGGAGAGGTAAGGGTTGCCAAAAGTAAGGCAAGGGTAAGAGGATTGACAGGAGAAGGAGGAGAGGAGGTTTTAGCTGGTGTCAAATGGAGGAAGGGAGGGAGATGGATGGTGGAGGTGAGGTGGTTCCAGAGGGAGGGAGGGAGGGAAGGTGGTATGAGAAAGCAGATTTCCTGGCTGAGAAGTGTGGGTGGGGAAGGACAGAATGTGTTTGGGTCTGTTGAGTGCAGGGAGCAGGAGGAGGAGGATGGAAGAGAGGAGATGGGATAGGTATGAGGGGAGGGACTTAAACCAGTATTTAGAGATAAGGGAAGCACAGTGGAAGTGGCAATGTGAAGAGAGGAGGATGGATAGGGAGGAGTAAAGAGAGCAGTGGTGGGTACATGAGGGTGGGTTGGTAGCAAAGTGGCAAAGGCATTGCAAAGAGTGTCCAGTCTGGCAAGGGAGGTGGAGGGGTAGTGCCATAAACCACATCCACATATTCAAAACTGGGAGAATCATTTTGGTGACCAGCTCCCAGTAAACCTGGGGATAAAGGCAGTCCTTATTGCAGCACAGGGCACCGAGTTTGGGACAGAGTTTGGCATGGATAGGATCAATTTGTGCAGAAGACAAGCCTGCTACCAAACCATACACCAAGATACTTAAAAGTCAGGACTACTTCAAGCAGTGTGCCATCCAGCATGGTGAAAATGGGGAGGGGCAAGCCAAGTCAGCTTCTGACTGGTACCAAAGGTCATAGACACCATTTTTTTGTGTTGACCTGAAGTTGGTTGAAGTGGAACCAGCACAGAACATTGTGAAAATCTTGCTGAAGCAAGACTTCAGAGATGCAGTTGAGGATCGGAGGTGTACAGAACTGTGTCATCTGCATACATGTGAATATGCAAGTTGGCACAGGTGGAGGGAGGTTATTTAAGAAGATAGAGAAGAGGACTAGACCCAGAATGGAGCCCTGTGGGACCCCAGTCTGGGTGCCAGGTAATTTTTTTTTATTCATTTGTTTACCAGGTAAATGATACTGGACCAAAGGCCCTTTTCAGGTCCAACCCGGAACATCAATACAAAAACATACAAAACAGTTACAAAATAGACAATACACAATATTTTAACAAACATTAGATATCACAAACACATTGATACTTCAACAAATGAAATTCTATCAATCTTTTCTTAAAACCACTAATTGATGTTGCCTATCAAATATAACCAAAGGGAGTACATTCCAATGAAGGGCAGCAATAAGAAGGCACGGGAAGCAATTTTCAGTTTAGACAATTCAATAGCTAATGTGATACCATTGGATGAGTGCAAACTAGGGAGAACACTTCTCAAATTAATTAAACTATTAAGTGGAAATTGGGACCCTAAAAACACACTTTTGAAAATCATATAACAAAAAAATATTCTATTCTTGCAAGGGAAGACAACCAACCTAACCTAGAATACAATAAGCAATGATGAAATCGAGGAGATTCTAATAAAACAAATCAACAAATATTATTATAAGCCACCTTCACCAGTTACAATTCCTACTACCCAACCCCATGTAAATATGAGAAACATAACCATAAAGTGGTAATAACGAACCTATAGCTATGGCCTTTCTAATCTCAAAAGAAAGTAGTCCTTGTATTTATATAACAGACCTAAACTTTGATTTATTGCACGGGTAACTGAACAAACTTGAAGGGAAAAGATCAAAGTAGGATCTAACAAAACACCAAGATATTTAAAAAGAAAAACCTGTTCTATAACCTGTCCATTTTGATCAAACAAACTTAATGTTGGATTTGTACTTAGCATTCTGTTGATCCCCAAAACCGTAGATTTCATCTTAACTGAATTCAAAACTAATGAATTACTCAAAACCTTGTACAAACCCTAACAAAATCATATCAATACAGTGGATACTTCCTCAGTAGATTTCCCCTGACAGTAAATTATCAGATCATCTGTATACAAAATTGTTTTACATTTTAAACTAACAGTGGGAAGTTCATTTACAAAAATAGAAAACAACAAGGGACCCAATATGGACCCTGAGGGACACCATAGTCAATCAAGGATACCTTTGAAGAATGAGAACCAACATTAACAAATTGTAGGAGGTTTGTCAAATAATCTCTTAACCAAGCCACTGCAGGTTTCAGAAAAACCAAAACCCCAATTTCTGACAAATTAAATCATATTCTAACAAATCAAAGGCCTTGGTCAGGTCCACAAACACTGCTTCAGTCATATGGCTTTTGTCAAAGCCCCTAAGGGCAATGTTTGTGAACCCAACCAAGGCAGTACAAGTACCATAATTTTTTCAGAAGCCATGGATATGTGACACCTCCCTATCTTGTCGATCATCCTCCCTATCCTGTCCTTATCCCTCATGGACAATGCACCTGGCAGGCATCTGACCTCCCCTAATTGTCCCACCTTGACATACCACTCTCTCTCTCTGCCCCTTACCATACAGTCCTCAACTAAAGTACTCTCCGAGCTGCCTTCTTAATTGCCACTACCCTGCTGGCTGCTTTATTATGTCCAATCACAGTACCTTGTTGGGTTTTGCACTCCATGTGTGTTCCTTCTCCATGACTGTCTCATAGTCTTCTCTTATGGAGTCAGGTAACTAAGTCTCACCCAGGGTGCAATATGATTTACAATCATTACCAAAGGACATTGTGTTACAAGGCAGCATATTTCATTATGAGTCAAAATCAGAGTACTGTGAAGCCAAAGTAGCATATGAGACACAGGTACTAAACATAACCACTGGGAAGAAATCCTAGTTAAATCTGGACCACTGAAAATAGATAATACAATTAAAAGATGATGAAGGTACACTAGGGTAGGCAAACCAGTTTTTCAGTTATGCAATAACTATCATAAACATGGCATCACACAGTTTTCATGAATTTTAATGTAAGTTCCTTTCCTTTATGTTTATAAAGTTTGACCCGTTCAAATGAACTGTCTCTAGAAAGGTTTATCTTTTTGAACTGTTAGGCTAGGAACTTAATTTCTTTTCAAGCAATGCTTGGAGTCAATCAATATGGAAAGTCCCTACAATACACTTTCAATGCACTGATGTACTGAAAATGCATTTTACTGTATCGATATATGAAAATCTTTTTAACTAGATTGATATGTTTGTTTGCGTTTACATTTTAGGGTTTTTGTTGACGGAAATGAGGGCCAAGAAATAATTCCCATTTTCAGTCTCATACCAGGGCCTGGGAGTGGGGATACAGATGCATATCACCCGATACTGGCCAAGTTAAGCTGATGGTATTTCTTTTATTGAGCGTACTGCATTGTCAACCTTACTTCAAGCTTTCATTTAAAATACAAGCATTGGGCAATTCCTTAGTGTCTACTTGCATGCATTAGTAGTGCAATAGGTAGGGTTAATGGTGAAAGGCATAAATGTTACCAAAGCGGTACTGCAGCATGTGTGGTGGCAATGGGTGCTACAGTGGTAGGCAGGTAACTGGGTCCTGCTGAGTGCTGTGAGCATAGCAGGCAGGGTGAAATGTGAGACTTGCTCAAGGACAAGCAGTTTAGGCAGGCAAGAAGGTACCAGGCAGGCAGCGAGGTAAGCAAATTGATGAAAACAGCAACCCATGCACTTTCAAAGTTAGTGCACAGTAATAGGCATGAACAAAATAAACAGAAAAAGTAGTGCAGTACAGCATATAAATAGTTTTATTAAGTTAGGACCACAGATCAGTACTAAGCCTTAGCATATCAGAGGGCAAATTGCCAGGCCAGTAGGAGCCAGCAAGATACAGTAAAGTGCTGGAGGGAGGGTTGCTGTGAGTCCTATAGATGGAATGTTCAGATCTCATAAATTGTTATTATAGACCACACTGCCTATGGTGGGGAAACAGAAAAAACAGAAAATTCAGTGCACAGCCTCTACCCCCAGCAAATTTTACAAATATAGTATTCTTTCTGCCTTTTTATTTTATTTATTTTGTCTCCAATAGCAGTGGGATGGCTGTTGGTGTTCACACAGGCCCTACTATGAAGTTGCCCAGCTACCAAATGACAGAGTAAACAACCCATCCATTGGGACATGTATGGTTCTCTCATTAGCTAGCTCCTCACTGGTTACTTGCCCACTGGTTGGGGATTGTACCCTAATTAAAGTCAATTTAGGCAGTGCACCTTATAAAGGAAGCCAAGTCAGGCAGTTACATTTTAGAATAGGAACCCAGCTGATGGGTGGTCTGCCATGACATTTGGTAGATGGGCAAATTCAAAGCAGGGCCTTGATGTGAATACCAAGAGACCCCACTTCGATTGAGACAAAATAAGTAAGTGATCTATTCAGGCAGGAAGAATATTATATTTGCAAGATTTGCCATGGGGAGGGTGTGCACTGAATTCTCTATTTTACTGATGTACTGTATGCCATAAAGCAGTAGCACCCCTAATGAAAAGCCATTTAAAATGTGTGAATGAGCAAGGTCTGAGCTGCTAATCTTGTGCTTGAAACCAGAAAAGCCAGTGAGCGCTGGCAATAGTTTGTTTGTAGTGTTTTGTTTTGGATGTGGAAAAGGCACCTAAATTAATAAAGTCCTCCTGTACCCCATGAGTCTGTGCAGCTCCCTTTCCAACCCAGTTATATTATTGGCTGATCTACCAGGGTCTAGAATTTCTGGTCACAGCAAATGTCAGTTACAGAGTCAGAAGGGTCAGCCAGATATGATCTACCACACTGCAGTAAACAGTAAGTAAAAAATGTTTGCACACAGACTGTAAATTGGAACCAAACCCACTCGGGTGTGTGGCTCTTAGTGCTGACTGTTTCCTTTAAGATCCAGTGGGGTAGTTTCCTCAGATAGAGTAAAACGCATTGTTTTGTGACAGCAGGATCAGTGTTTCAGTGTTGGCCCTCAGGAGCTTTGTCGAAGAGATCTAGGGAACAGTAGTTTGGGCTCACTTCACAGAGCAGGTTGAGTACCTCAGCATGAGTAGTTTACAAGAACTCCACGAAACTGGTTTGCCCCAAAAACTAGTCATCTCATAAGGCTAGAAGAGATGGTCACTCATGACAAAGATGGATGAATTGGTAACTGTGGTTAATCAAAATTCAACTGGGGTAATCAGTCTCACAGAAACATAGTGTACAAATTATATAGAGAATAAGCAAATTAGTTTGGATGGCTTTGATATTATGAGGAAGAATCTTGAAAATAAGGAAAGGGAACTTGTTTAACCAGGAAAGGCACACCAAGCCAAAGCTTGTTTCAGGTGCGACCTGGGGCACAAAGATTCACATGACTTGCTCAGGGTCACACAGTATGCAAGTGGGGGCTGTGGGATTCAAACCAGGTTTACAGCTCAGAGCCTTAAACCTCTGCACTACTGCCTCCTCAAAGGAGGGGTGTAGAAGAGTGGGATTGTAATATGTTATGTGCTTCATGAGTTGAAACCAAAAAGACAGGAGGAATAGGTGGAAGATGAGTTTGAAGTACAATACATGTACTATGGGTACAATTAGAGTTAGAGAGGCCCTCATGGTGTTAAGCCATTAATTGTTGGGCTAATTTATCACCCACCAGGAAGTAATAGTAAGAGGATAAGAAATTATGTGAAGAATACTATGGAAAGGATAAAACCAAGAACCCAATTTCAGGGACAGTATTGATGGAAGACTTTAATAAGCTGCCAGTAGAGTCATTGCAGTTGTCTCATGGATTAAGGCAGTTGGTGGAGGCTCAGAGGAATCAAACAATTTGAATGTTTTTAATATGTTTAGACACATTGTACCAGAAAACCTAGATCCTGAGCCCCATAGAAATGTTAGATCACAATGTTGTAGTAGTTAGTCCTCTGCCCTGCCTTATGCCTCCGAGAAGTGGTTAATGCAGAAATCACAGTCCCTGTGACAGAGACAGCAATAGAACAACTAATGATAAATAAAAGTTTGAAATGCACATTTTCTACAAGTAGCAACAGAAGAATTGTAAGAGAAAGTGTGAGAGGAATTGCGTAATATTGTAACAGAGAAGTTGTAACCAAAAAGATTACCAGAGAACACAGTGATAAAGCATGGATTACACTACAATTTATGAAATGGGTGGGTGCAAGGCAAAAGGCTAAGAAAAAGTGTAGTGAACCTATGCACATTTTATAGGAATAAGGCAAGGTAGGGTAGGTATGGAGCTAATATTTGTTTGAGGAGACATTTTATGAAGATAAAGTACAAGAGTTGTTAGCTATGGATAGTAGAAAATGGTGAGGAGTAAAAGGTTTTGGGAGAGTATAGGGATAATGGTAAGGAGAATTTTGGTATAACGGATGTCATTGATAAAATGAAGTACAGTGCCTGTGTAAGAAAATAAATGAGTGTTTTTGTGGCCTCACTGGGCAAATGAAGGACACTATAATTTCTTGCATTTAGAGGGTATGTGTACAAAAAATAAATATTGGGTCACGAGTAAGTCAGTGCCCCCCTCAAAAAAAGCAATGTAATTAAGCGAAAGGCCTGATGCCATTCTAGGCTGTGTATATACAAGGAGGAGCAGAAGAACTGGTACCAGCAATTGGAACTTCGTTAAATTCAACAAATGCATGAAGGTGAAATACACACAGATTAGAAACAGGTAGAGGTACTGTAGTGCCTTTGCAAAAAAAAAAGGGGATAATATTGAAACTGATTTGAGACCTATTGCACTTACATCACTCATGGCTAACACAAACAAATGTATTTGAATTGGTATGGGATGACATACAGGAAAAAAATTGATCAATATGGGAATATCAAACAGTACTCTACAATACCGAAATGCAAAGCGGCTCCCAAGAGTATGTGGTGCAACCAAAAGACACTTCGACACAACTGCTAGAAATGGGGCACTCACACACTCTTCAATAATCCATGCTGGTTACAATTTCCAAAACTTTAATGAAAAAATGCTAAAGGTTAAGTCAATGACAACAAAGCAGACCTCTCCCATAAAATAGTTAACAATTGTGTACTACAAAGCTCTATCAATACTGAATTCACTCAGGCACATAACACTCTTATAAGTGCATATTAATAACACACAGGTGTATAACATTAATGGTGCTTGCATGATTTACATAAAACCAGCACATCTAAATATAAAAAAAAAAACAGAAAAGGGGAGGAAGGAAGGTTGGGGAAATGAAGGAAATAGAAAGGGATCGGGGTTGGGCAATAGAGTGTTAAAGTCAACAGTACAGATCAATAGTTCTTCATGCTCCCATATAAGCCCTTGTCATTAACTGATAATATATGTATTTATACAGTATTTTAAAAATGCTAAAGGTTTGCTATAAAGGACAGGGCACACAGATAAGGGCTAGTAAAACTAACACATACTTAATCTGAACAAGCTATTAAAATCCCACTAATTAAATGTGTATGTTACTTTTGCAAACTAGAGAACAGAAGAGGAAAGTCTGAATGGCATAAAGTAAATGGATGGGTACCACAGGAATTAAGTTAGGCCGTTATTATTTGTAGATGTGATTAATGATTTGAAGATAGTAGGGAAGCAAGTTATCAGTGTAGATGACAACTCAATTTATACCAGCCTAAATGGAGACACCTAGTGAGCAAGATTTGGACTGTATGGAGAGGTGGGCAGAGGGAAACTGATGAGGATTAAATAGTAAGAAAACTCAGATTATGTTGGTATCCTTTGGTAAAGAATTGGAGCAGGTAGGTTTAGTATGCAAAATGAAAAAATTGAATATGATTTCACATGCTAAACTAACGGGAGTAATAATTGCAGATAATCTGAAATGGGACCACATGAAGACAAAATATGTAAGAGGATTAGTAAAAGAATTCATTCTCTGTCAGCACTTAAAAGTGAGGGCTGTCTCAGCAGGAACTTATTTTAGTGCATAAAACTCTGGTTAGACCTAGTATTTGTATACATGTCCCATATGGCATTCACGGTTGACAAAAAGGAAGTGAGATGATAGAGTTACTTCAGAGAAGAGCAACTATGATTATAGTGAATGAAAAGCCATTTACTATGAGAAGAACTATTGTTTTGGGGTCTAGAAACATTGGAAGAGAGAAATGTTATGTAAACAGTTTCTTAAGAATATTTGGAATCAGAAATTAAACTAAAGGGCTGTGCTGATCAATGAGAATAGAAGTTATAGAACTAGACATAAGAAAAAGATTTGAGACACAACAGGGAAAACAAAGAGGTACTCACAGTGGTAGTTGTACAAAAGTTGATCAGTACTGAGGGTAATGTTGGAGTATGCTGAGGCAGAATCACATTACAGCCATTGCAAGCTGTAACTTGAGTGCCTCAGCATACCTCAGCATACGTCAGTACTGTCAACTTTGGTACAACTACCACTCATTTATGACCAGCTTCACACCATGGGCAGTGGATAAAGTTGGTAATAAAGGTCCCCTGCTGTTTATAGTCTAACATTACCATTTGAAAGTGGATTATAATTTCAATTCGAATAACACCTGTGATGTTAAAGTATGGAGGCGTTCCAATGATATTCATGTAGTATCATGGTATCACAGTAAAAGCCAGCAGAATAGACCCCATGGTCTATCGTGTCTGCTGGAAGCTATCCCTCTACTGGGAGCTCGCTCCTCCACCCCCACAGCCCCAGAGGTGACCCTCCCTGGCCTCAGCTTCCCCTGTACCTGTCCCAACCCTTCTTGAATCCTTCCACTGTGGTCTCTTCCACCAGACTCCTGGGCAGTCGTTACATGGTTTCACCACCCTCTCTGTGAAAAGTGTCTCCTGCACTCCCCCTTGAACTTCCCCTTCCAGCTTCCACTCATGTCCCTGGTAGTTCCCCATCTTAAGCCTGTACATGTCCCTGGCTCCGCCCTTATGTATCCCCTTTACATACTTGAAAGTCTCTATCATGTCCCCTCTGTCCCTCCTCATCTCCAATGCGTACAGATTGAGTTCATCCAGTCTCTCCTCATAGGTCCTACCCTCATGCCCTGAATCATCCTGGTCGCCTCCTCTGGACCCTCTCCAGCAGCGCTTATGTCCCTGTTAAGATGGGGTCTCCAGAACTGCACACAGTACTCAAGATGCAGCCCAACCAAGACATTATACAGAGGAGGATCACCTCCTCCTCCTGGAGGTAATCCCCTGGTTATGCAGCCCAGTATCCTGTTTGCTTTTGCTGCAGCTCTTTGACAATTCTCTGTGTTATTCATTTTGCTGTCCACCACTATCCCTAAGTCCTCTCGCTCGATGTGACTTGCAGTATGGTCCCCAAGGGTGTATGCATGTCCGGGTTTCTGACCCCAGATGCAGGACCCTACATTCCCTTCATTGAACTTCAACCCCCACTTCCTTGCCCACCCTCAGGGTATCCAGATCCCCTGCAGGGCCTTTCTCCCCTCCTGCCCATCTGCCAGTGCTCCCGTTTTGAGTCATCTGTAAAGAGACTCAACCTATTCCTAAATCCCCACCCTATGTCTGAGACATAGGAATTGAACAGGAGTGGCCCCAGGACTGAACCCTGGGAGACCCCACTGGTGAGCCCCTGGGGAGAGAGACTATCCTCCAAACTCCACTCGCTGTATTTGCCCTGAGCCAGTTTTCCACCCACCTGAGCAACTGTCCCCCAACCCCACCCCACCCAGCTTTGTTAGTAGGCCACTGTGGGGTACTGAATAGAACACTCACTGAAATCCAGATAGAGCAGTCCACTGGCCTATGTCGGTCCAGGGCACCGTCACCCAGTCATAAAACTCCACCAGGTTAGTCTGGCATGACCTCCCTGGAGCAAACCATACTGCCTGTCATCCAGGTGCCCCAACCTTTCCAGCTGCCTCCCAGCCTCTCCTCGATAATGCCCTCCATAACCTTGCCTACCACAGACATTAGGCTAATGGGCCTCTCTGGACCCCCTTGTGGATAGGCACCACAGGACCACCTTCCAATCTTGAGGCATCCACCATGTCTTCAGGGAGACGTGGAAGAGTGAGGCCAGTGGAGCTGCCAGCACATCCGCCAGTTACTTCAGCGCCCTTGGATGCAGCCCATCTGGCCCTGGTGCCTTCTCAGGCTTTAGCAACTGTGAGGGCTCTCACCCTATCCACTGTGATTTTGCCTCCCATCCCCCCTCCTCATGCATCTTCTCCTCCCCTTCTAGATTGACCCATCCCTGCCCTAGTCTCATCCAGTCCTTCAGTCTCCAACTGACCTCCTGGTTCAGTGGGCTCTCCCTCCCATCAGGTTGGAAAGATCCCCACCTTCCCAGGTAAAGACAGAGGCAAAGTACTCATTTAGCACCTCTGCTTGTTCCCCAGCTTCCTCGCCCATCCCCCCAGTTCTAATCCTGCTGATCTGTGCCCTCACTTTTCTTTTCTCCCATACGTATCTATAGAACCCCTTTCTCCCCTGCGGATAACCCTGGCCAGGTTAAACTCCTTCTTTGCCTTGGCCCTCCTTTACCACCCAGGTGACCCTCTTAGCCAGGAATCATACTCTCCTAGCCCCACCTTGGGTGCACCTCCTGGGTCCCACCAACATGGCTTACTGGCCCTACATTGCTTGCACCTTACCTTTGCGCAGGCCCACGAAGCCTCCTGCACCCTTCTTAATGGTCTCCCACAAGCTACGAGCATCCATGTCTGTCTTTATCTCATCCAAGCACCCTTTAAGAATCCATCCCACGCTCTCAAAGTCCCCCCCTGAAATCTATTACTTCTGTGTTAGTGCAAATTTTCTCTCCCCTAGGAACATAAGAAACCAGACCATGGCATGGTCACTGCCTGCCAATGGGCTGCTCACCTCAGGCCCTTATCTGGTCACTATCTGCTAGAACAATGTCAGGATCTGATCCTGCCTAGTAGGCTCCCACATGCTGGACTAGGAATGCACCCTGGAGGCATCCATCAACCTCTGCTCCTGGCCACCGAGGATGTCACTTAGTGCCCCAGTCTGCCTGGCATGTTCAGGTCACCCATGATCACCACCCCCTGCCTTTCGAGGCCACAGTAACCCCTGATGTTCTCAACCAGATCATCCTCCAGTTCTGCTTCCATTGCAGGGGTCTGTACAACACCCCTATTTTAATCTTTTACCCCCCTTGTTTGTAGGGTTATCCAAATTGCCTCCACATCTCCTTCTGCCTCCTCGATTCCACCAACTACTATGTCATTTTGACTATCAGTGCCACACACACACACACACACACCCTCTTACCCCCTCCCATCCTTCCTAAACTTTGTGTATCCCTCTAAATTTAGGTCCCAATCATGCCTCTGGGTGGCCCATGTCCCAGTAATTGCTGCCAAGTCTGCTGCACCCTCAACTAGCATTGTCTGGAGCTCTGGCATTTATTGCCCATGTTCCTGGCATTGATCAGGACCATCCTCCACCTGACCTGACCCCCTCTCCAGTCTTCTCAGCCCAGCGCAATCCCCACCTCTCTCCCCCTCAGTTTCCCCTGGACTTTTAACACTACCCGCAGCCTGCTTTGCGATCTAGTCCTGAACACTCAAGCTTCCTTACTGGGGCTTTCAGTCTTTATCCTTCCCCTTTTACAAGTTTAACCCCACCTATTACCAGTGAATCCAAAGTTTTAGTTTAAGTATCTCCCTCCCCTCCAGGTTGGGGTGCAGCCTATCCCTACCATATAGCCCTTGTCTTCCATGTATCACCCCAGTCCCCATCAATCCATACCCTTCTGACTTGCACCACTCCCGAGCCACTGGTTAACCCCTATGTTTTTGCTTATTTTCCCACTTGCCCTTGGTACTGGCAGTATCTCAGAAAAGGAGATTGAGCATCCTATAGAGTGGCAAACCCTGGCCAATTCCTGAATCTTGCCTGTATCTCAGTTCACTGTTCCTTCTAAATCATTTGTTCCCAGGTGAACTAGAAAGTCTGAGGATCCTCCATTCCCTTGCCATTGAGTATAGCTGGAATTTGGCCTTATGTACTGATAGGCCTGGGATAGATTTAACCTTGACTGGGCTGCCTTTTCCCTCCCCAACCCCTCCACTGGATACCTCTAATCATGGAGTCACCCAGCAGGAGCACCTTCATTTCTCCCCTCAAGTTACTAGTCCGTTTGTGCCCTTCCATACTGCTTCTTCTGTCTATGTCCCCGGCTTGCTCCTTGCACCCTCCACAGCCTGGGTGTCTCTATTTTGTGTGTGCCCTTCCAGGCTCCCTCTTCTGCCTATGTCCCCAGTTTTCTCCTCTCACCCCTGAAACTTGGGGTCACTGGTCTGTATGTGACACTCCAGACTCTTTCTCCTGACTATGGCCCCTGCTTGCTCCCTCGCCCTCCCCACAGCCTGGGCATCACTAGTTTGATTGTGCCCTTCCAGGCTCACTCTTCTGTCTCCCTCTCCCAGCTTGCTCCTCGCACCCATCTCAGCCTGAATATCACTAGTCATCCCTTAACTCTTCCCAGTTGGTCTGTTGCCATTGACTTCTCCACCCAGGCCTCCTATTCCTGCTTTCCTTCTCCCTCCCTCCCCTCAGGTTCTGCAGTAACAGGCCCTTGTGCCCTAGTGCTCTCTACACCCCCTCTTCTGGAAATTCCAGTCTCAGGCTGGCCTACCCAGAGTGCTCCCCTCCTCACCCCCTCCTTGTCTGATTTTTCCTTCCTCAACTCTGCCCTGTCCTGGGTCCTGGCCTCATCAACCCTGACTCTGTTCTGTGCTTCCCTCTCTGGCTTACTCCCTCAGACCCAGGCTCCTGCCCCTCCCGCCCGTCTGGTGCCTGGTCTCACGTTCCACGTACCTCCCTCCTTTGGATCAGGCCCCTACCCCTGCCCCTCCGACACCTGACCAATCCCTCCCTGTCATTCTGCACCCCTGCCCACCAGCCTCTTCCACCTCATCATCTGGGAACAGCAGGGTGAAGCGATTTGTAAGTGTGATGCCTGCCCCAAGCTCACCCACTCCTGTCCCCTCCCCTTCCTTGGCTCTCTCTCTGGGCTGCCCCACACCACAGGCTGTGTCAAACACAGTCAGCCAAGGAGTCCTCTGGCAGAGACACCTCACACGATCACCATCTTGTCTGCTAGAATCCTTACTCCTGCCCAAACTAAATGTAAAGCACAATAAATAGCAGTTAAGGCCAGCTCTCAAATGCAATTGCAAACACACAGAAATATCAGCTAAGAAAATCTTTCAGATGTATTTACACTCACAGCCACCAGCTAGAAGGCTCCTTCTCCCCTCCACTAACTGAAGACTAACTGGGTTGGCAGTTACACCTCACATTCAAACAGCACTAATCCCTGTAATATGATGCCTGCACTTACAGGCCAGACAGCAACTTTTAAACACACAAACACCAACTTGTCTGCTAGAATCCCTACTCCTGCCCAAACTAAATGTAAAAGCACAATAAATGGCAGTTAAGACCAGCCCTAAAATACAAGTGCAAACACACAGAAATACCAGCTAAGAAAATCTTTCAGATCTACTTATACTCATAGCCACCAGCTAGGCTCCTTCTCCCCTCCACTAACTAGAAGACTGTTATAATAAACAGGTAAAGAATCAGTGTATGAAATATAAGCCATAGGGATATTAGGTAATATTGGTTTTTTGTATATTAATTGTATTATAGGTGCAGTATTTGAGTAATAATAAGTTAAGTTAGATTCGGCTATTAGGTGTTTTCATGTCTTTTGAGGTGCTGTTGCCTCACCAGCGAGGAGCTCTCTTGGTAGGTTCTTCTGCATGCTCTTCAATGCTCAGGAACATAAAGGCATATTGGATTTGGGTCCAATATTTTGGAAAAACTGGTCGGTGAAAAGGGACCTAGAATTTCTAAGGACAGAAAGGTGAGCGCTTGAAAGATGCAGAGTGCAGAAAAGCTACCAGGAAACTTATAGAAAGAAATTGTGTTGGAGGAGGCTCACAGCTGAGATGGCCTGTCAGGCCCTGGAGAGAGAAAGTCTGTAGGAGCACAAATGTGCTAAAAGGCCAGGAAATAATCTGTAATAGGTATGCCATCTTGCCTGGGGCCGGGGTTCATATATTAAATGAAATGCAACATGAAGATTACTGTGCTTAGTGGGCGCTATGTCTGTTTTTCTCCCTAGGTCCCGTACTTGAGCAGAGTGGTTGAATGGAGACACGGAATAGAAATAAATGGTCCTGATTAAAGAACTGAACAAATTGGGCTATAAATCACTTGCTATTTAAAATGAGATGGATACTTGAAATCGGAGGATTGGTGAAGGTTTGGTGAGCTTTTTCAGACAAGCAGTTTTTAATGATACAGATGTTAGTGATATTACCTATTTAGCAAGTGTATTCTATAGAAAGTCGATTGAGAAAAAGCCAAGACTTTGCCAAGAGCTGACTTGTTTTGTTCTTGTTACTGATTATGGAAGCTCAGACTCCCTATTTCTGATAAAGCACTCTGTCTCTAGCTTACGGAAAAAAAGGCGGTGTAATCAAAACACC
The DNA here is from genome assembly GCA_016271365.2 of Neoceratodus forsteri. Lineage (NCBI taxonomy): Eukaryota > Metazoa > Chordata > Ceratodontiformes > Ceratodontidae > Neoceratodus > Neoceratodus forsteri. The sequence goes on from CM057453.1 coordinate 658,137,227, forward strand.
AAGGGGATATGCTTGGTTCCCTAATCTTCAATATTGAGAGCCAGAATTTAGAAATTAAAAGAGACTGAAACTCTGGATATTAGCAGAGGCTGTTTGTAGCCAGTAAGGAATTGTGGATAGGTGGTGACTGTTTTAAAAATAGACCCACCATTCACTACTAAAATATGTAGCTATTGCTTCCAGAAGTTATTATCAATAAGTGTTATAATCTTATGCTATGATAAAGGCTTTTTCCCTGTTGAAGTTAAAAATGTGTGTTATATTTTTATATGTCTGTTTATATATTCCTATTTCACTAAGGGGATATTGTGAGTCATGCAATTGGAGTTTCAAATACACAATTGTTCTAATTAGGGCAAGATTATTTTAGGCAATTAAGCCTGGTGAGAAGAGCACTTAAGTGCTCCAAAGTTTAAATTCAATATGCTTTAAGAGATGACAGTTAAAGTCTTTTATCATGGTACTGATGAGCGTGTCATGTGATTAATGATATCACTATAGTTATAGTACTGAAGGTTCTGACAGTATGTACAGAGACCCTTCAGATGTTCCAAATCTGACTGTGCGTTCTTTGGGCTTTGAGATTGTCTGGTGACCATATGGCATCAGGCAGAATAATTCTACCTATTATGAGCATCTCTTCCAATAACATGGAGCCCGTTATGTGCTAAGAGTGGTCAAGGGATGTAGATGGAGCTGGGTAACCAGTGGGGCAGGGCAACATGAGTTGCGTGGTGCCCCAGTGGGAGTAGCTTCAAGGCGGCATGTCAACTGCCTAACAAAGAGATGCAGTTGCAATGCCGTTTTGATGGAGGATCAAACTGTGACATGGAGTCCTGTTGTATGCTCAAAAGAGGCCGTCAGGTGTAGCTGGACAAGGGGCGAGCCAGGGGCACAAAGCAGTATGCACTGCATGGTGCCCTAAGGGATATGCCCTCAATGCCAGCAGGCCCCACTATGCTTCTTGGTAGATTCAATGAGGACATGATGTTATCAGAAGGGACCTCCTTGAAATATGGTTTCACCAAGCACCTCTGGTGTGGCCAACTGGAGTGGTCGGATAGGAAGTGGTCTGCAGGGTATGGAGCAGTATTTCTGCACAATACCATAATGGTTGTTCTGGTACTGTAGTGTGCCCACTTGCCTACTGAGCTGGTACTGATGGGACAGGATGCAGTTGGAGGGAGTAAACTTATTGGGTTAGACTGAACTGTTATGTTGCGCTTGGTTTAACGGATATCATTGGTCTTTAGGGATATTGATCTGGGCCTGTTATTAACTTAAGTATAGAGGGACACATTTTATCTCTATATTTTTATATAATTTAAAAACTGTGTATCTGGATGCACTTTGTACTATATTGTATGCTCAATGATATTGGGTTTATGTATGGTGCTTTATATGGAATGTTTGTATTACTCTAGACATTGTAATGGCTTTTTAGCTGAACAATAAATCTTACTTGAGTTGAGAAAATTAGTAACAATTTAAAGTGCAATACCCATCCTGCAAATGTGTAAATGTTCTGATGTATATGACTGTGTATGATGTTATTAGTCATGTTCTCATTCCAATATATGTACTGTTATTTGTATACTCTTGAATATGTAATTTAAGGTTGCATACTTTTATCTATTGTAAAATTGAGCCTATTTTGGTGCTGCAATAAAGAACCACTACTGTTACCACTGTTCTCTGTGATGCATAGTTTGGGGCTTTATTGTCTTATTCTATACCTGAAATGACGTATGAAGGTGTTACACAGAACAGTAGAGAAATCTACAGAAGAGCATCAGTTCTGAAACTCAATAGCAAATTGACCACTTTGTAAAGCTTAGCTAGATTTCCATATTCTTCTATAATCAGGCTGGTATACAATATCTTGCAGTCTTTATTTTGTTTTATATATTCATGAATGTAATTCAACCAACATTAAATCAATGAATCTCTAAGGCTGATTGTTTCCAACTCCTCCCTAGTTTCCTTAATTAGACCTTTATATTGCTCAGGTCCTCACAATGTCAAGGGAATGGGCTTAGGATGTAATGTCTCTAGTTTGCTCAGGGGTTAGTTGGTCCACTAGCCTAAGGAGATCCTCCTTATAAATGTCTACTAGCCTCTTTGTTGCATCAACTACAGACATCTGGATATGGATATCAGAGAGGCTCCCATTGAGGGTGTCATTTCTAATTTTCTTGATCTGATGATACTGTATGTTCTGATATGCTCAGAGAAAGTTTTGTTGGTACATCTAGCGTAATGGAGACTAAGAAGTGATCAGATAGGTGCCATTTACTTCCATGATCAAGATGTCTTTGCCATGGGTAATTACCAAGTTTAGAGAATGGCCAGGCTGGTGGGTGGAGATGTCAACAGCTTGCTTAAACAGCTGGCCCCTTAGCATGATGGTAGCACTACCACTCATGGCTGGTGTCCCAAGTTTGGTAACAATCTTGAGTTGTCAGGGGCCAGCTGGAGGCAGAAGACTTGAGCACCCAGTAGATGCTCTCCTCCTCCTCCAGGGAGTGGAGTTTTTGGCTGCTGCCTCTTGACTGCCTCCTGGGTGACCACAAGTGGTGGTACAGGCAGGGACTCAAGTCAGGGAGGGAGATGGTGACAGAACTGGACAATCAAAGTATTAGCTTGCTTAAGACCATGGTACTCAAGCAGGGTAAGCAGGTAAGGAAATTTACATTAGTCAGTGTATCCATATATATTTTCAAATCTCCGGAATTAGCAGCCTGTCATAGTTAAAACAGATAGCAGTTAGAAAACTGTCATATTCAGAGATAAAGAGGAAATTAATTTAGGAAGTCTGTAAATTAAGAGAACTGTTAGGTCGTTCTACTTGGTTGTTTTTGAGGTAATGCCAAGGCCCCAGAAACACTGGTCTAATATAAAAAAAATGAGCCAAACAGATCCAGTAGCATAGGTATATATACCTGGACTTAGCATTAGAGCTGATGATGTCACCCCTGCAGTTTGTTAGAAATATATTCTCCTACAAGGATGAGATCAACCCCTCCTAAAATGAATAATGTGGATAAAGTGACATTGGAGGGAAAGGAGATACTAAAACAGCCTTTCATAATTTGGAGAAAATAGCTGTAAAAGCCAGGAAGATCTACTGGCAGCAGACTACACTTCAAGCTTATCTTGCAGTGGAGAGGTGCCTCACGGACTCAGAAATTTAAAAGACCAGCTTTTGAGACTGACAGGGACAATCTGATGAAGCTATGGAATGAAGCACTTTTGCAGTGCAGTGCTCCATTAATACAGGCTATACTTAAGGGGCTTGATTCTCAAAGCCCCCAGCATAGCACAAGGGGCTTGCATCACAAAGAATGACACAAAGTGCCCATTGCACCAAACAATGCACCAAGCGATTCTCAATGGCAGGCTGCATCAACCACAGGCTGTCTGCCCCAAACGAGGCTTCCCCACCCATGCACCCAAAATGGGCTGTGACATGGTGCTGGGGGCATGTGGCTGATGCAAGCTGCTACATCCCCAAAATGGGATTCTCAGAACTCTCCCAGAGGGAGAAATTCTAAGTACCCTTAGACCAGCCAGGGATGGTCTAGGGGTATAGAAAATTCTCCTCTGGGAGGTTAACTCTATTTATTGGCAATATGCTGTAGTCCCCCCTACCCAGCCCTGATGCCACCCACCAATGACAATGAATAAAGAAAAAATCCTGGTGATCTAGTACCCCCGATCCTGATGTTGCCCATAAGTACATTGCCTAAAAATAAAATCCAGGTGGTCTAGTGGCCCTCCCCAATCCTCAATGTCACCCATAATTACAAGGAATTAAAAAAACTTCCTAGTGGTCTAGTGGACCTCCACCCCAGCAGGTAGTGCTCACCACCCCACTCTCCCATCACAAACCACAGCCGGCAAACAGCACAGCCCACTTCTTACCTCTGCGGCTGACCGCTGACTGAACTGTCAGTGAACGCCTACTGTATAGTGTACGCTTATGATATGAACACTTACACTATACAGTAGGAGCTCACTAACAGTTCAATCGTGGCTGGCCATGGAAGTGGAAAGGTGGACTGTGCTGGTCACTGGCTATGTTTTGGAATGGGGAGCGGGGTGGTGGCACTATCTGCTGGGGTGGGGTCCACTAGGCCACCAGGAAGTTTTTTTTTTAATTTATTGTATATATGGGTGACATAGGGATTGGGAGAGGGGGCCACTAGACCACCAGGGTGTTTGTTTTTTAATACATTGTACTTATGGACAACATCGGGATCGAGGAGGGGGCCCACTAGACCACCACAGGATGTTTTTATGCATTGTACTTGTAAGGCAATATCAGGGTTCACAGAAGGGGCCACTAGATCACCAGGAAGGGTTTTATTTATTTGACCCAGGGATCAGGGATGGGGAATTGCTTGCCTTTGCCACAGGAGCCTATGGCAACCCCTTCCATGTGCCATGTGTTTGTGCATGGGAGGGTTGCAGCAAGTGTGGAGACTTAGGCGCGGGACCCTGCCTATAAAAGAATCTGGTGCAGAGTCCTGATGCCTGGTGCTGGCACAAGCTGCTGTTTGCTGCAGCTTGCACCGATCTAACCCTACTGTGAGAATCAAGCCCAAGAAAGGACTCTAAATTATTACAAGAAGAGGTAGAGAAGAACTTACAGAAAAGGAGAGAATAGCATATGCTTTTTACAGCTCTCTGGAGTTTCAAAATATTTAGAGAATTTGGAAAAGACATAGAAAACAAGATATAAAAATTAAAGTGGCCAAACAAAAAGTTTGATAGACAACAACGTGATTATGAGCAAGGTAGAGCCTTTGGTTGAGGCAAGCGCTCCTTCAGTTTCCTCACTGAAATCCATTTTGAAAATCAATTAATCTGGAGTACCATCAGAAGCTGCTAGTGGGTCAGATCTGAACAGTACTAGATCAACTGCCTTTTAGCAGAGAGACTGTCCATGGAAGAGGAACAACAACAGAGCAACCACATCAAATTTTCCAGTCCCAGAGAGGAAAGCAAATGAAGAAGTGACAGAGGAAGACTAGGGAGATGAGGAAGATCAGAGAGGCAGCAACAAACAATGGAAACCAGGGCAGATATCATATCAGAAGAGAGGAGATACTGGCCGGAGTGAGGAAATAGTGATACCAGCAAATTATGTGGTAAATATCTCTTCTACGTCTTGAATGAAGTTGAGCTAGCAGTATTACAAAAGAGTTTAACATTTGTATCCACTACTAAAATGTCCTCATTCACTTGTATTATACAGATCTGTACAAATTTACTAGAAATTAAGCTTTTACATTTTTATAACATATCAGGGTCTGCCAAGTGAATTCAGGTGAATCTAGTGGGGCTATGAGGTGGGAATTGCTGGATTACAGAAAAATCAACTTTCTGTCCTCCCCGTCAGTTACTGTGTTTGAGCACATGTCAAAAGAGTTAATAAATCTCCTTGGGGGCTAACATAAGGATGGGTTCATTAATCTAAGTAAATGGGAAAGGGAAGCTTTACAATCTCTGGAATCAAATGAAGCCATCACAATAAAACCCACTGATAAGGGTGGCTCGGCTGTTATAGTGACTACAACCAGCTATGAAAATGAGGTAAAACGATAATTAGGTGATACAAAGGTTTAGTGAAATTGCCTAATAATCCTGCCAGAAATTTTAAAAGTAGAGTGGATACCCTGTTACAAGAAGCTTGTGATAATGGGAATATTAGTGCAGAGGTTGAAAGGCTGCTGACAGTGGAGGACCTTATACTTGCCACTTCTTATGTTTTACTACTACCAACTACTGAATGCCGGGCTATCACCTGACTCTTCTCTCTGGTTTAAAAGCTACTTAGAAAACCGGTCACAGAGAGTAAAAATTATGAAGCTCTTTCTAACACCCTGCCTGTTCACTGCGGTCCCCACGGATCCATACTGGGCCCCTCCTTTTAGCCTTTTCTAAACTCCCTCCTTACCACTGCTCTGAGCAGATCACACTATATGCTGATGATGCTGTTGTATTCTCCACTCACAAAGATCCTGCAACTCTTCAACACAACCTTCAACTTGGTTTCAGTTCTGTAGAGACATGGTTTCTTAATCATAAACTGGTCCTCAATGACAAGAAAACCAAATCTATGCTTTTCTGCAGCTCTCATAACCCATACAAGCTACACCCTTGGCTATCTCCACCACCCAGGGAACACTCTAGATCAGGTGGGATCCTTCAAATACTTAGGGATACCAGTTTGACCTAATCTCTTCTATGGACTTCATGTAGATAATGTAGCTAGAGCTGCTAATACACGGCTTGGTCTCCTCTACAAACACAGACACACCTCATGCCAGAAGCTTTGAAGGTTGCAGTCCTGAGCTCTGTGATCTCTGTAATAGACTATGGTCTCATCATTTATGGCTCGGCCACAACCACAACCCTTAGACGCCTCTCAACTGCCTTAAGTAAAGCATGTCGGCTCATCACTGGTGCTCACCGTCTCACCCACACATGTGACCTGTACACTCAGACCGGCTGGCTCCAACTATCAAACCACATAAAGTTTCTCATCTGCTCCATGGTGAAAAAATCTACCTTGGCCTTGCACCTCCTGGGGTCTCAACTCTGTTACAACACCGAATTAACAAATGGTGCCTTAGGAGATCCATGCTACAGCTACTGAAAGTCCCCACTGTCACACTTCACAGGACAATGCTCTTTTGCTTATCGAGTGCCACTCTGGTTCAATGGCCTCAGCGAACCATCTCCTCTGCCCCAACAATTGGTATGTTTAAAACTAGTCTCCGGGACTATCTCACTACCAACAGCTCCTGTGACTGCCCAACTAACCTTGTTTCTCCACTTCCTTTCTGCTCTAGTTGCCCCCCACTGGATTCTACCCTCACATCTTGGTATACCCAATGCTGCACTTTTCACCCTCTCCACCCCTTCCCACATTCCTTCCTCCCCTTCCTCTCCCTATGACTCTGGCACTTCTTATCTGTTGTCTATTTTCTCTGACAAATGCCACTGGCTGCCTTGTTACAATGCTACCCTTGAATTGTATACTTTGTACTCTGTTTGCAATGTCCACATTGTTGTAATGTCTGTCTTGATGTTCCCATAATTTGTATTTCTCTGACGTGGAACCTTTGTAAAAGAGTCAAGGCTCAAAGGTATTTGTAATCCTAGAATTGATAAATAAATAAATAAATAAAAACAAATACTAAAAATACAGAAGACCTTAGTTAATCTACCTGGTTGCCTATATGTGCCAAGTATAGGTTCCTCATGAGCCACTCTCTCAATATATAGACAGTTTTGCAAAACCGCGTGTCCAAATTACCCTCATATATAAGAGACTCTGCAGATATTTTGGTACACTTTGAAAATTTGAGTCGAAGACTCTTGGTTTCTGGTTACCGTTGACATGGACATGTTACATACAAACATTCTACAGAAGGGGCCTTGAGGCATTCCGATATTATTTGTTGCAGGAAAGAATTTGACTGATGAATTCATCGATTTTCTCATTCAGTGTACTGAAATGGTCTTGAAATGTAATAACTTTGTGTTTCTTGGTGAACACTATTTGCAGGTCAAGGGAACAGCAGTGGGGTATCTTTAGCCCCCAGTTATGCCAGTCTCTACTTGGGGCCTGTGGGAGAAGCTGATTATACAGGATCCTGGTAGGAATACCTCAACTGTATCAAATGTACCAGCGCTTTATTGACTATCTGTTCTTTACGCAGGCTGGGACTGAGGAAGATTTGCATGAATTTGTATGCTATTTATATGAGTCTAACTTGAATTTGAAATATTCATTAAAGTATCAATCAGTCTTTATTGTTCAACCACAATGGACAGTCATTGTGGTTTTACAACATATACATAAAATTCATTAGTAAATAGCACTTACTGTACATTAATAAGTTCATATGAGTTGTTAAAAGAAAAAAGTACAACTTTCACTTTGTATTAAAATAGTCACATCAGGACAATAAAAACATTCCATTAATTTACCAAACTTTTCCTCATATTATTGTACAGTAATCCCTGACTGTACTTCTATTGTACAGTATGTGTGAGTTACCGACCCTAGCGCTTGTCTTTTCAATTCTACAACAGATGCTAGAAATGTGGCTATTGTTTCAACATCTTCTGGGAATCTTGGGTGGAAGAGATAAATACAGGATCATAACTGACCTGTGCATATGTTGACAAAACTTTCAATAAATATTGATTTCTCACCTTTGTATATAGTGAGCAGAGGGTAATTATGTGCTGGATGGTTTCCTGAAATCCATTGTTACAAGGGCAAATATTGTTCTTTCTACTTTTGTAGTTTGTTATAATACATATATTTTGAAGTCAACAGTTCAAATCTTACCCATGTTATAAGACTTCTGTGATCAGATCATGACCCTATTATTATTAAGTATTCTTCCAGGAAATGGCCCATTTTATTTTCCTTAAACCAGGCAGTACATTCCATTCTTTTATTAACTTCATGTCTAATTCTTTAACCAAATCAAACAATTTTTATCATTTTCTGTACTGTATGGATATATTTATGTTTCTATTGAAATCTGTTCACAGGTGCATTGTCTTTGTTTTTCAAAACATCTGTCAATGACATAAGCCATTTTGATCTGAACCCCTCACTTTCCCATCTAATTTTTCAGCAAGACATTGCCCTAGACAGATCGTTTGTGTGTTATTAATCATTAGTAACAGTATGAAGCTAACCTTAATTCTTTGATTGCTTTGATTGGGATTCTGCCCAGTTCGCCCTTACTATTGCATTTGCTGTGGAATTAGATACTCCCAACAGAGCCTTGTAATAATAGGACAGTATTGTTTCAACATTTTCAGTCTTATAGAAGCCCTAGACTTCAGCCCCATACAAAATAATTGGGTTTACCTTAGCCTCCCTACTTTTAATACTGGTAATATAGTAGTTCCCCATACAAGTAATTAAACTTGAGTAAAAACTTTGTGGCAGCTTTAGCTCTAATATTCTGTTCTTTAATGTGAGAAGCCCACCCTGTATTTGGTACAAACTTAATGCCCAGGTAACTGTATTCCTCAACTATTTCAGTCTTTATCTTACCTAAATAAAGTTGAAGTTCTTTTTCTTGTTTGTTTTTGTCCGAATATCATGATTTCTTTTTAAGCTAATAACTTGTTCAAGTTGGATATATTTTGTGTTAAAATAATTAAATTTCCTTTGCTAGGCCATCAAAGTATGATAGGCAATCTATCCCTTTCTTGGGCCTTACACTTTTAAAACTGAAGGAAGAATTATGTCAGACTTATATCGAAGACGACTGACACTGACTCTATCCTTCTAGCTAGCAGTTGCTTCCTCTCATTTAATTAAAAGTATTCCTTGGTCTATTCCTGCAGTTGAGACAGACTTGCTCAATGCCGAATTGTATCAGAAACAAGCCAGAAAAATGGAATGTCGCTTTCTAGAAAAGGGTTACAGTAAAGAAAATGTTTCCAATGTCCATAACTGGGCAGCAGATCAGAATAGGAATAATCCGTGACCTCTAAAGAATGGAGGCATGATGAAAGGACAGAGAGAGTTAAATGTATTACAACGTATACTCTGGATGCCAATGGCATAAGGCAGATTTTACTTAAGCACTGGCATTGAGGCTGATCCTATTTTAGTCAGAGTGACAAGTGGACTACCACAATTTGCATATAGATGTGCCCAGAATCATGGTGATGCGTCAGTACTCATACTACAACCTTATCAAAAAGAAACAATATGTACTGGACAATGGTGTACCTAGAGGTTGTGTCCCTTGAGACTGATTCAAGTTTGATAGGCTGGTATCTAAAACAAAGATTTTTCAAACCCTATTATGGGAAAGATTTGCCAAGTTAGGGATTTAATAACTTGTGATACTCCAAATATTGTCTATCTGGCACTGGTAAATGCAGATTTTTATGTCGGAAACCAGATGAACTTTCTAGACCCAAATTGGAGAACATACAAGGGACATCGAGGGGAGAACATTAGAATATACTGACAGGACACATAAAATTCATGAGGGGCCAGGAAAACATTCTTGCTCATTTCTGGGATCGAGCAGATACAACTGGGTCTCGGGGGCACAATATTGTGAACCTCACATTAAAATGTGAGTCTTTTGGATTTATACCATGGGGCCTTATATCCCCTGGTCTCAATGCCAGATATGAGTTATCTCCATTTTATGAAAGTTTCCATTTAAATGGCATTAACCATTGTTGGTCCATTTAGGGTTACCCTGTTGTGATGCTCTTTATAAATGATGTATCCCTAAGCTTCTGGTATTCTCTAATATCAGTAATTGTTCACCTAAAAAACAGTGAAGGGCAAATTTAATAACAATATGCCAGTTGCCTTCTCATCTTGGGGCTGCTTCATGGGACATAATTGTTTAAATATGTTGCTTTACTGATTGGCTGTTTTACTCTTTTCAGATAATTGGAAACAGTACTCTGCCAGTGGGGGTTTCTTGGTTATACATATCCTGTTTCTCCAACCTCTTCAAATAGATCCCCAAAAACTTGCCGGTCTAAGATGAATATGAATCGCAATCATACAAGGAGTTACAAATACATTACAGGGACTTTGCGATCCAGGTGATACAATGAACTCTGTTGGGACACTACAGAGATTGAGGCGATATCGTGGAACTGGATATTGTTTTAAATCCTGACTGAGCTGATATTCCATGTAGAAATGTCCATATCTCATGGGAATCTGGACAAATAATTAGATGTTTGTGATGCTAACAATAGTTATTCCCTCAGAGACAAATGAAATATGGAATCCTATATTAAATAAGAATATTATGATGTGGAGCATGCAAGTTTTAGTGTTTGTGGTTGGTGTAATGTATTTTAGATACCTTATTTCTGTATTAGTTAGCTTTCTTTTATCTAATTATTGTATAATCATTGTATATGATGTCAATTTACCACTATTATTTAAATACTTTTAGTTGTATAGACTTCAGGCCTTGATAAAGCTACATGACTGGGAATAAAATGCCAGCAGGGGTGACATCTATTCAGCTCTTTTAACATATATTTGGTGTGTAGGCATATTAAATAAATTGATAGGTTTTTCCTACACACCTTGCCTGGTTTGTGCACCCTTTTGATCTGTGTTTGGGTGAGCTGCGGGCTTTCTGGATTTGCACAGTGCTACAGAGATCAGAGCAGGCACAGATGTTCAAAGGATGAGCTGGTGCCTGAGTTTTCATTAGCTAGCTTAAGTCCATATTTATATAGTATAGCAATACTCCTCCCCAACCAGTGGGTAGATCCTTGTGTCAGAGGGTGAACCATGGAGGACTGGATTCTACCAGGGGTAATGTACCAGACTCATGTAAGCCAGGTCTCTGTTTGAAATAGGAGATCAAGGAAATTTCTAGATATTAGATTGTTGACCATCAATGACTTTGAAGTTATTCAGCAAAGCTAAGGATAATGGAGTGATTCTCAAAGCCCTTACATTGGCGCAAGGTGCCTGCGTCAAACATAAATGACCCAAGAGGCATCTTGCATCAAAAATGCACACTGAGCTATTCTCAAAAGCAGGCTGCATGTGCCAAAGGAGGCTTGTGCCAGCCTTGTGCCACAAAGAGAGTCTACGGAATGGTGCTGGGGGCTTATAGCAGACGCAGACTGCTGTATTCCCTCATTTAGTATTCTCAAAGCCTTCCCAGAGGGCAGTGGTCTAAGTACCATTATACCAGCCAAGGGCTGGTCCAACGGTATTTAGAAATCCTCTGGGAAGGTGCACCAATGTGTCCCCCTAGCCCTGATCCCCATTATAACATATACATTATCCCTGGTAATCTAGTAACACCCCTCTGAAGCCCCTAGCCCATGTTATAACATATAAACTATCCCTGGCTAGGCTAGCATCCCCCTCAGCCCCAATCTCCCATAATAGTAAATAAAATAACCCTGGCGTTCTACTGGACTGCCCAAGCCCCAGTTCCTCGTTACATTAGCTGATGCTGTCAATCACTGAACACATACTATATACAATATGTGCTCATTCAGAGCTCAGTCGGTGGCTGGCCACAGTGGTGAGCAGTGGGCTGTGCCAGTCGCCAGCTCAGTTATGGGTTGGGGGAGTGAGGTGGTAGGGCACTGTGGGGTGGGGATCCACTAGACCACCAGGTATATTAAAATTAATATAGCGAGGATCAGGGTTCGGGAGGTCCGTTAGACCATCAGGGTTATTTTATTTATTCTTATGGGAGATCGGGGCTGTTAGACCACCAGGGTTATTTTATTTATTATTATGTGAGATTGGGGCTTGGGGGTTAGGGTCTGCTTATGCACACTGCTGCAGGCTTGCGTGCAACCTGTCCAGGTGCTCCTCTGTTTAGCACACAGGTAGGGTTGCTGCAAGACACAGGGTTTTGCCACCAGGACCCTGCCCGATACAGAAATCAGGTACAGGGTCTGTGGCACAAGGCAACTGTGCAAGTCGCCTTTGGCATGGCTTGCACCAAGTTTTGGTAAATCAGGCCCAATGTGTTAGAGTAGTTTGTATAGGAAGGACCAGAGAGCCCAGTTCACATTATCTGGGTCAGGTATGCAAGGTTTGTACCAAACACTACTGGTTGTGCTCTGGGCTGCCTCAGTGTAGAAACATGAAAACAGAATTTGTTGGCAGAAAAGGACCCTTGTCCCACACAGTCTGCCTGGATGGCTCCTGCCTAGTCTGTCTCTGCAAACCCTAACTGGCCTCCAGTGACCCTCCTCCTCCCTGCCTATTTATTAAAATTCTCCTATATCTGTCCCATGCATGAGTAAAGCCCCCTACTGTTTTGCCTCCACCACTTCCACTGGCAGTCTCTTCCAGGCATCTACCACTCTTTCAGTGAAGTAGTACCCTCCACATCCCTCTTAAACTTCCCCACCCCAGCTTCATCACATACCATCAGGTCCTGGTGCTCTTCCTCATTTGAAAGAGACTTCCTCCTGTACCCTATTTGCCTCGAGAGGTACTTGAAGGTCATCTATCATGCCCCTCTCTCTCCCTCTCCTCCAGGGTGCACATGTAGAGATCCCTCAGTCTCTTCTCTGGACTGCTTTCCTCTGTCTATGTCCTTTCTGAGGTGCAGCCTCCAGAAATGAACACAATTCTCAGGTGGGGTCTTACCAGTGAGCGATAAAGTTGCAACACTCACTCCATCCTCCTGCTGGAGATACCTCTTCCAATGCATCCCAGCATTGCACTGGCCTTACCACTGTTTGTCACACTGCCCTGCCACTTTAAGGTCATCAGATATGATAAGCCAAGGTCCCTTTCCTGCTTAGCGACTGACAGTACCCCTCCACCCATCATATACTTTGTTTCTAGTTCCTATGCCCATGGTGCATGATTTTTGTGCTTTTTGGCATTGAACCCCAACTGCCTATGTTCTTGGCCACTCCTGAATTTCCCAAGATCCGTACACATTTCTTCCACCCCTCCTGATTATCGACCCTATTACAGATTTTGGTATCACCTGCAAAAAAGACACACTTTCCTTCCAGTTCATCTGCAATGACATTTGTGAAGACATTGAAGAGGCCCAGTCCCAGTACTGAGCCTGGCAGCAACCCACTGGTCATTCTTCCATCATTGTGTGAGTGTAGTCAGCCACCACCCTCTGTCACCTATCTGTTAACCAGTTTGTAACTGAATTCACCATTTTGGATCCCACCCCAGTCTGCTTAAATTCTTAATCAGTCTCCTGTGTGACAGTGTGAAAAGTCTTTTAAGTCCAGACAAGTCACATATATTGCCCCTGGCATGACCCCACCCCACCCACCGTGAATCCATGCTGCCTTTGCTTTTGCAGTCCACTGGATTTACAATACTTCTACCAACCTTTCCTTTATTAGTGTTTCCATTAATTCTCATGCCTACTGAGGTAGGGCTTACCAACCTATAGTTGCTATTCTCTTCCCTGCTACCACTCTTATGTAGAGGGATCACATCTGCTCTCTCCCAGTCCTCTGGAACCACGTCTAATACAAGAGAGCTGTTGAATAAGGCTGTCAGTGGGACAGCCAGTACCTCACTGGTTCTTTTAGTACATTTAGGAGCTATTTGTACTGTTGCTGAGATTGGCTGCTTCTGTTAATACTGTGTTTTGGGAATAAACTGCACTTTTCAATACTCAGATTTGAGTTTGAAACTTACTTATTTCGAGTGGTAGGTGCTGTGCATTTTTGAACCATTGTACTGTGTGAACTCTTGCACTTACACCAGTAGTCTTAGATGACCCTGTTTGCTCTTGGTGTTCTTTTAGTACCCTTGGGTGCATTCCATTTGGTATTTGCAATCACAAGAGTGCAGTGTGCATATTTATGGAACTCATACAAACAGAAGAGATAAAGAAATAAGTGCCTTAGCTGGGACTTGAACCCAGGCTTCCCTGAATACTGTTCTGGTTGTGCTACCAGCAGCACCACCAAGGCAACTGGAAACTGGGCTACCAGAGCACTTACTCTTTCTCAATGCCGCGGCTTCATGACACTGGCGAACCTTTTCCCGATCGACACTACAGCAACGGATTTATATCGACTGCAAGTTCCGTTGGGTGTCAGCACTCACCTGTAACTAAGGATTATCAACTCTAGGTCATAGTTGATTCGGGGAGGGAGGCAAACCCAGAGAAAGCAGTGCCAGGGTCCCTGCAGGTACATTACAGCTGCAACAGCGACTTGCTGCTGTAGCGATGCTTCGCTATCAAAAATGTCACTGTGGGCGTCGGCATACGCTAGTGCACAACCTGATGCAGCACTGATAATTACATTTTCAGTCACAAGAGTGCAGTGTACATATTTATGGAACTCATACAAACAGAAGAGATAAAGAAATAAGTGCTTTAGTTGGGACTGAAAAGTAGACAAGGCTATAGGACCAAATGGGTTACATATAAGCAGAGAGAGAGAAATTGGTGCTTTAGCTGGGACTTGAAATTACCAGCTGTGCCACCAAGGCAACTGGAAACTAGGGCAGTCTCGAGGCACCTTACTGTTCCTCTAATGCAAAACCTGCTGCTGCACAGATGATTACATTTTAATCACAAGAATATGGTGTGACTATTTATGGAACTCGTATAAACAGTACCCTTGGGTGTATCCTGTTTGGTATTTTCAGTCACAAGAGTGTGGTACCTGTTCAGGATGTCTGCTTTTCTTGATCCTCTTCCACACAGACTCTCTCTGTCACCTTTCTTTTCCTACTCATCCCTCCCTTGCTTTCCTTTTCTCACTTATGTATCTGAAGAAAGTCTTATTCCCATTTGCAATACTTTTGGCTATCCTTTCCTCTGTCTGCACCTTTGCCCTCTCACTACCTTACCTGCTTTCCTCTGTCTTACCTGGCACACCTTCCTGTCTTCCTCCCTCTGCATTTCCTTGTACCTCCTGAATGCCACCCATTTTTTTATCGCCACTGCAATCACTTCTCTACAGTACCATAACGGTCATTCTTGCCTTTTCTTTTTACTCACTTCCTTCACAAAGAGGCTGGTTGCCCTAATTATGCCCTCTCTTATTTTATGTCACTGTACCTCAACCCCTCCCTGGCAATCCCCTCCCCACTATGCAGTTTCTGAGGCAGTCTCACATTTCTTTAAAATCTGCCCTCCTAAAATCCGGGACCATCGTCCTCATGCAGTTTGCCTCTGCCCCTGTCTTAACCACACTGAACGGTGATCTCTGGTACCTGGGGACTGCCCTGTGATGTCTGCAATGCATCCCTGTTTGTAAGCACTAGGTCCAGCACTGCCCCATCCCTAGTAGGTTAGCTGACTAGCTGCCTGAGAAAAACCCCAGGAGGGAGTCAAGAATGGCCCTGTTCCTTGCTGCAGCTGCAGCTGGAAGGTTAAAATCCACATCTGGCAGACTGAAGTCCCCAACCAGCAGCTCCACCACCCTTATTTGCCACTCGATGATGTCTTCCACAAGTGCCTTATCCAATGCCTCGTTCTGTGTTGAGGTCCTTATACCACTCCTACATGGATAGAGGCCCCAGCTCTTCTCTCTAGCATGACCCACAACACCTCAAGTCCTTCCCTTTCCTCCAAGTGCCCTTGAAGTTACAAAGTGTTTATTTATTTCAATCTGGGATTACAATACCTTTGAGCCGAGGCTCTTTTACAAAGGTTCCACATCAGCGTTGCAACAGTCATCATTTTAGTTACAAACATATAGTCATTGACTTACAGACATGTAATAACCAGTACAAAGACTTGAGCTATGAGCAAGACAAGAGAAGGGGAGGTGGGTGGGGGGAGGAGGTGGAGATTGGGGAAGGAGGTGCAGGGAGTAAGGGGAGTACAGGAGGTGGTTGGGGGTGGGGGCAGGTGGAGATACAGGGGAGGTGGGTGAGGCGAGACAGTGCAACCAGGGGCCTTATCGAGGAATATGACAGGTAAGGTGCTAGGGGTGCAAAGACTGATTATAAGTGCTGGGTAGTGGGGCATGTGCAGCTGGAATGGTGGAAATCTTAAGATAGGCAATACGAGGATACAAGCAATGAGAGGCAGCTTGGACTTGAAGAGGCCGAGTGTTGGAGCAGTTGCTATGCTCGCTGCCAAGAGGATTGGAAGCCAGTTGGATGCCCGATAGGCGAATGATCTTTGTCCTTGGGTCGTGTGACATCGTGTGATATGTAGTAGATGGAATTGGATCTCCTTGTAGTGATGTTCCTATGTCTAGGCTTAAGGAGGGCACAGATACAAGTAGAGCAAGCCCCATTATAATTTTCTTGGCCGTGATGCAGGTTTGGTATTTTATGCTTTGTCCAGTTGAAGCCATCCAGATTGGGAATAAAGGTCACATGTATGGGTACAGCGATGTGAGCCAGTGATGAGACTACAGGCCTTATTCAGGGAGGTCGTGATACATTTGAGCAGTGGTAGCTGCAGACCCATATATGATAAGACCATAGTGTATGTTGCTGGATGGAGCTTTGGATGACTACTGACAGTGCTTCTGGGGTTAGGTGTTTCCTGTACCGGAAATATGCCTAACCTCCATTGGAACTTTGCAACATTGCTGATATGGAAAGCGTATGAGAGTGGGGATCAAGGGTGATGCCGAGGTACTTGAACAATTGTGTTTACTCTAGGATTGCTCCTTGTTCGGTTGCAATGGAAAGGTGGAGTTGTTTGTTTTGTTGTGGGCGCAGAAGACAATAGACTTGTTTTTCTGATTGAGAAGCAGTTTATGATTTAGGAACCAGAGTTTGATGGAGAGAAGGCCCGCTGAAGTTTATTTTGTAATTGGCTTGGATCAGAGTCGAGGTGAGGATCACAACATCGTCGGTGTGGAGAATTATTTGTTCTGGGCAGCTGTCGGTGAGTGAGTTTAAGAATAGGCTGAAGAGGAGGAGTCCCAGAATGGAGCCCTGGGGACTCCCAGTGAACCAGTCTAGGGTCCGAAAGTGTATCAGTAACTCTTACTGTTTGGGACCTTTCTTCAAGGTAGCTCTTAAACCAGCCAATGGAGTCAGTTGACAGCCCAGTGTTCTGAAGCTGGACAAGCAGGGAGGTGGTGATTGGCGGTGTCGAGGCTTTAGTTAAGTCAATGTAGATTGAGCCTAGTAGTTCACCTGAGTCAAGTGCATTGTGGATTGCGCGTGAATTCAAGTAGGGCTGTGGAGGTGCTGTGACCTTTGTGGAATCTGTGTTGTTGCTTGCACAGGATGTTGTACATAACCAGGTATTTTGTGAGCTGGTCCGAGATGATGTGTTCTAGTGCCTTAGAGAGTGGGGGTAGTAGGAGATAGGGCTGTAGTTATCATGGACAGTTTTTCACCACTTTTATGGATTGGAGTGACAGTGGCAGATTTCCATTTGTCGGGGAACTGGCTAAGGCTGAGGAGAGGTTGAAAATTCTGGTCAGAGGACTAAGCACTTCATCAAATCTGAGAGGCAGGATTTTGAGATCGAGGAGTCATTACTGAATCTTGATTTACCAAGGGCTTGGGTAACATATTTGCGTATTTGGTGAACCTTGGCTGCTTTGAAGTAGAAGCGGGGGTAGCTGGTGGGAGTAATGTTCATTGTGGACAGAGGGCTTCACCATCTTTGAGTAGTCCTAAGGGTAGGACAGCGCTGAGGTCAGTAAAGCTTTGTTAAAGGTATCCATAATGGTTTTTGGGTTGAGGGTTGTGGTTCCGTTGATGTTGAGTATTGATGGGGGATTTGGGTGGATTCGATGAGTTCCTTTATGTTCTTTCAAATTCCCGACCATTGCCCCAGGAGTTTGTGAGGGCATGCTTATAGTAGGTGGACTTCATTTGCAGGATGGTTTTGGTTGCAGTCATTGTGGGCAAATTTGTAGTTTTGGATGTCATTTTGCCTTCCAGAGTTTCTGGCCAGCTCCATAGGTGGTCTCTTGTTTTAAGCTTCCCAAGGAGGTCACCTGTGAGCCAAAGGGTTACTAGTGATTTGGCTTTGCATTTCTTAATAGGAGCATATGTGTCACAGGCCACAGTGAAGATGTTTATGAAGTGGTCAAGGGCAGTGTTACGTTGGTTGCATTGAAGATAGGGAACCAGTCTTGATGGAGGAGGTGGGATTAGAGTTGAGAAAGGTGACCACGGGGTAGAACCCTGCTGGTGATAGTTTTGGCAGTTGTTTGATGAAATTATTTGACCAGGTGCAGCTAACAGGGAGTGGTAGCTGAGAGAGTCAGAGGGTCATTAGTGTTAGATATCGCGATGGGTGACTGGTAAGGATCCAGTCCAAGAGTCTGCTGGTGCTGGTCCTGTAATTTTCCTGGTTGGTGAGTCAACCATTTGTGTGAGGTTCGCTGCAACAATGGTATCTCTGTGTGCACCATCATCGCCACAGGCCAGTTAACGTTGAAGTCACCTAGGAGAATGGATTCGGTGTCCGGTGGGAGTGATTTTACAGTCAAGAACAGCTGTTAGACCAGTTCCTTGTTCTTTGGGAGGGATGTAGATGGTGGCAACAGTGAGTGTAGTCTGTTACAGCACCAGTATATTAGTACTGAATTTGTGAATGCTGTGACCTGAACTCCTCCATCCTCTGTAGAGTCCTTTATGATTAAAATACCCTATTAAGCCAATGTACCCTTTGCAATAGAACAGAGTTGGGTTTCATTGTTTTTAAGTAATTTGAGAAAGGAAAGTGAATGCATATTTGAAATGGTATTAATGCGTTATGGATTTTGGGACTCTTATTTCTGATGAGCTGTCATAAGGGAGACACTGGTCTTGGTATTTTTCAACAGTAGACACCACTCCTGAGGAGCTACTGTGGTGAACAATCCACTCCTTTTCTCAGTAAGCTATTGCAAGGGAGACACTGCTCCCAGGTGAGCCACAGCTGAGAGACTCCACCCAGAAAGGGCTCCTCCTTTCCCTTACTCCCTCACCAACCTAAGTGTAATCAGGAATAGAGGTTAACAGCTTTTACCATGACTGTTACTCCTTGGTAGTATAAGTGGTATTATATTTGCCCTACACTGTATTTTGAAAATATTCACACACTGAGCAAATATTGTGGTAGGGAATCAAACCTGTGGTCAGATTTTCCCAATTCTGCCACAAGGCTTAGGGATTCCATTGTAAGGTCCATCTTATTTAGAACCAAAGTCTGTAGCGAAATCCAGAGTCATTTACCAATTACTACAGTAGTATTATAAATCATGACATCATTTTTAGCTAATTAGGATTGTTTCTAAACATTCCAGACACTCTTATAAACAGTATAAGTCATGAAATCATTCTTAGCCAATTAGGAATATTTCTAAACATTCCAGACGCTATCATAAGCATATTAGATTCAGTAATGGGAAGGCTAAAGCCCATGGTTCAATGGGGAAATAGTTCTCCCATATCACATACTTAATCCTAGCACTTCCATTTGCTCTGCTTGAGCATTTCAAATAAGGAGTGCTGTGATAGGTCGGGTCTCTGCCTTTTCTGGTCTGTGCTGTGCTCTGTTCACCACTCCCTACCGGGCAGCTGCTGCCTACTAACAGGGTTGCATTCTCTTCTACTCCAGCACCCATTCTGTCTGTTTCTTTTTGGGGGATCTCTACCTACGGGCTGCTGCTATGTTCCTTGCCAGTGCCCAACTTCTGGCAACCAACTGGTAAATGCTCTCCAATGCATCAACCTTCACCTTTCAGGGTATCAGGTGTATATCGCACAACAAAAATAGCATGGCAAAAAAACGCTGTTATAAAGTGCATACACAACCGCTTATGGTATATAACAGCACCGATGCGAATAGCAAATTAACAGAAACAGCATCACAAAGAAAGTACCTGCCTCCTTGCGCTTGATTTGCAACAGTTTGTTTTTCCTTGGCCTCAACTTCACACAACTGGCTGTGTTGTTTTCCAGTTAACTAAATCCCGCCCCGAACAGATACATTCAGAGCTGGCATGAGATATGCTTGTAGTAAATGAAGTACCCCCAACAGATAAGCCTGTAGTAGTAGTAAAGTAGTTCATTTTTATAATAGAAACATGAAAATCATTAAAAGCAGCTGCTTGAAATCAAACAAAATCAAATAAATGCATTAAAAGGCAAAGGAGGATTAAAACAATGAAAAACATTTTAAAAAATATTGCACTTATCAGTTAATAGTTCTTATCAGTGTTCTGCAGAAGTCAGCATATTTTTACACCTATAATTGAAAATTGTACAAAATCCCACTCAGGTACTTGAATCTAGACCTTGTTCCATATTCAGCCACTATACCAGCAATTCTTTTAGCGGTATCTTTATACTTCTTTTGGACACCAGGCAACTCGGATCCAGCAACCAATTGTTCCACAAAGGCAGTATTATAGCGCTGCTCTGTTTTGACAAAATCCAGGAACTGCCAGATGGATGGGTGACTACCTCCGGCAATATGATTAACTCTCCGGTGCCAGGCTTCTACTGCATTGATTGTCCTTGGCAGGTCTGCCTGCACAATGTCATAACAGTTCCAAAGTTCAATAGGAAACATAGGCTCGTCTTCCACCATGAGCAAGCGGCCTCCCCAGCCAAGTGTCCTCACAATAATGTAAAAGTGGTGTTTGGGCATCAACATTTGCAGTAAAAAAATCAAAGTTCATCATGCCTCAAACACAGAAATGACATCACTGGCAGGTACATAACCAATGCTGGCAAAAATCTTGGTCAGGATTCACAAACCCTGTGAAAGTCCCGCAGCTCTGGCAAAACTTCAGTGCAAAAGGGTGGCCACGTGTGGAGCCGAGAGTCCCACAGCGGTGGATATTCACAAAGGTGGAGCCAGATTACGACCGACTTCACGACTTACTTGGCAGCTTGCGGGTGGTGTCACCAGGAGATCACCGCAGCTGCGAGAGATTACTGACCGGTGGGAGCATGCATAACAACTTCCACAACTGCTGCAGCTGTGAATCGCAATCACTGCCGCTGTGGGTGATTTCGGTCCGCTACTGGAGATGCGGGTGGGACTTAGGTCCCGAACGGTTTGTGAATCCTGCCCCTTAGGTGCAGAGCAAAGCCAGGATCTGATTTATACTGGCTACACAACTCGAATGCTCCGCACTTTGCTCCATATGGCCTGGCACATATGGAAGAAACAACCATGCATTTGTGCCATGGGGTAACAACATTTCAAATATTTGATTGCTGCTAGTTCAAAGCCAATTAGTATAGTGTCAGGTGTTAAATTGCCACACAAGTTGCTGATCTCTCTAAATACTTTGGAGTATGCTGCTGCAGATCTTGATTTCATGAGCACATATACCAAGTAGTGGTGGCGAAGTGGCGAAATCGCTCCGCTGATGACATTAAGATTGGAGGTCCTTGCTCGAGCCCTGATGAGACAGGAATTATCCAGCAGGATTTGGATGTTATCTCAGCTTGGGTTGTTACATGCGGCATGAAGTTGAATAGTAATAAATGTAAGGTCATGCACCTGGGCTTTAAGAATTCTGAGAAGGCTTATGTTTTACGTGACTATATGCTGTCTAGTACCACAGACGAGAAGGACTTATGCATCGTTATCTCAAAAATTTAGATTATGAACATCATATTAACAATGCAGTCAACAAAAGTAATATGATTATCTGGTCCATTAACTCATTCACACCACAAGAGCTCTTTAAGACTTCTGCCACTTGTGCCCTGTATACTCTTAGCATTGCATCCTGGGCCTTTCTAAGCAAAATCAAGCTCTTAATCAGCATGCCACAAACAAATGTGACTACCTCTTGAACCATAAGTGCTACACACAAAGTATAAGTGGCAA
This sequence comes from Neoceratodus forsteri, assembly GCA_016271365.2. Classification (NCBI taxonomy): domain Eukaryota; kingdom Metazoa; phylum Chordata; order Ceratodontiformes; family Ceratodontidae; genus Neoceratodus; species Neoceratodus forsteri. Next base: position 658,159,504 of record CM057453.1, read on the forward strand.
AGTTATTCAGCACAATGTTACCTTTACAATGGTGCTATGCAATCAGTTGTAATCTATTTAGTTTTTATTTTATACTAGCTGAAATACCAAACAACTGATTTTTTCAGATTTTGTCAGCCATGCACACCATACCTTAAACAAATGCAAATAATTCCTAAAGTATATGTGGTAGACACAAAGTATCAGCGGCAAAATTGTTCAGCACAAAATAACCTTTCTAATGGTGCTATGCAATCAATTGTAATCCATTTAGTTTTTATTTTATAGTAGCCGAAATACCAAACAACTGTTTTTTTTCAGATTTATTCAAGGTGCTTAGGTGAGGCTTGAGAGACAAATGTTAGCCATGCACACCATACCTTAAACAAAGATGAATAACTCCTATAGTATACATGATAGACACAAAGTATCTGCAGCAAAATTGTTTTAGAGCGAAATTACCTTTCTAACGGTGCTATGCATTCAATTCTAAACAATTGGTTGTTTTAATAGTTAGGTAAAAATGCTGACCTTCCTCAGGCGTTTCTAGGACTAGTGAAAGTCAGTTGAGTACATCTACAGGCGTTATTGTCCTGAGTGGCTATGCTTTCAGACGCCGCCTACAGATGTCTCTAAGCCTGAATGAGTTAAACATAACATCACGTCTAGAGATTCTAGAGTATTGATTCCATTGTTTAGAGCCTATGTTAGGCCATATCTGAGTATGTATCACAACTTTGGCGTCCATTTAAAGGCCCACATTAATCAATTAGAGAAAGTACAGAGGAGATATACTAAATGGCATATGTTGTCTGTCTAATTAAGAAAGACTTAGCAGACTTAATCTATTTTCCTTGGAAACTCGTTGAGTCGAGGGACATATTGTTTTATATGATATAATTCAGGACCCTGAACTAATGACCGAACTGGGTCTGAGTTTAAAGATCATAGATATGACACTAGAGGTCATCCACTTCAGTTGATAAGGAAATCTCACAACTATCTATGTAGGAAGTTTTTCTTCACTCTTAGAACTATCAATCCATGGACTAGACATCCCTTCATGTTATTGTTAGTAAAAATAAAACTGAATTTAAAGCCAGACTGGACATCTTTCTATTATCAGATATTCCGCTATCTTATCATAATTGATTAGTATGGGAGCTCTCATGAGCCATTAGCTCTCTTGCTCTCTAAGTAACCTTAGTATGAACCTTAGTACTCCATGTGAAGCAGAGTACTTGGCGTCATGATGGGGAACACAAGTCCATTGGAAACAATGACTTTGCGTTATTCCACCTTCCATAAACCACTTCTCCACCAGTTTTAAGGCAAAGTACATGGAAATCAATGTATATTGCCTCACTTTGCTGTTTTGAGCTCCAAAGGTGAATTTTGCAGTGCTTTATGGGATTGCAGGTCACATGGGCGCTAGACTGTTCTGCACAGCCTCAGTTCTGTGTAGTGTATGTGTGTGTGGAAGATGGAGACAGTTTCCTCTCAGAGCTCTGCGATTCAAATCCTCTAAAAGCTGTTAAAAAATTTTTTGAGCTATTTATTTTGCTCACAATTTAGTACATCAATTATAGGAAACCCTCCTGTGCTTTTATCATCAGTGTTTATTGTTTGTGTATGTATTTTGAATGTTAATTTAGAACAGTCAGTCTGTGTACTGTGAAGTGTGTTTGGGGAGGGGTGTATCTGTGGTGTAGGTGGATTTACTGGGAGAAAAAGGCAGTATTTATGTTTTGGTTATATTTTCTTGTGTTAATGTACACAAGTAATATTTTCAGTAATTCTTGACTTTTTTGCTGATTGTTGTGGTGCAGCAGTGTATAATTTCAGTTTGTTTAAAACATTTGGTTATATTACTAAAGGTTTCAATTTGCTAAGCATAACGTGTGTGTGTGAGTGTGTATGCGATGCGTGCCATTAAATCAGACACCTTTATTGCACCACAGAGTAATTGCAGCAGTGTGAACCTGCTATCCACCGCACCTGCATGCATTTTTATACTGCTTTGTGGTATCATTACTGGTAGTGGACTGTTACTGCCGTGCACTACCTCCCAACTGGCAAAGGTATTCTTTTCCAGATTTGGATTTGTGACTTGTGAGCACTGGTTAGGTGTTGTTGTGTCTTTGTGTCTGCAGCTCTTGAGTGCCATGCAATCTTAATCTGTGTGTGTGTTTGTAGTACACCATTAATTCTGGGAGACTCTGCATTTCATGTTATGCTCTCATTTCACTTTGTCAGCAATGGGAATTGTTGGAACATAAGACAGTAGCATTTTGGGATGCACATTAATTCTGGTGACTGTGTGTGACCACTGCACACATGACAGAGTGCACCATTAATTCTGGAAGACTTTGCATTTCTCGTTGTGCTCTCATTTCAGTTTGTCAGCACTGGGTAATATTCTAGACACAAGACAGTAGCATTTTGGGAGTGCACATTAATTCTGGTGACTGTGTGTGACCACTGCAAGCATGTCTGAGTCGCCATTAATTCTGGGAGACTTTGTGCCATATTTTAAACTGCGCCAGGGGTGTGGCCAGGGCGATATTCAATGGAGTTGCGCTATGGCACAACTGCTTGAATATGGCCCCACACTCTCCACTGTGCATGGCGCAGTGGAACTGTGCCAGCATAAGTGGTCAGAGTGGAGCATTGAGATGCGGTGGCTCAAGTTTCATTGTGCCATACAGCACCTGCGATATTCAAGGGTTACATGCAAATGGGGCCATAATTTATGCAAGGCACATGGGGCCCATTTGCCTCTGATTACGGCCCCATTTGCATGCCATTAGCATGCAGGTGCACCGATCCCGATGACTTGTGCCTGGCGCCTGCCAGGCGGCAGCCGTCGGGGACCGCGCGCCTGCAGCCCGATAGCGGGTGTCCGTAAGGGACAATGCATGTCTCCAATCTCGTGGTCCAGTGGACTGCGATTAGCCCGATCGCAGGCATAACTGTACCTCCCGAGTAGCCCTGAGAGGCATAACTGTAACGTTTCCCCATTAGCCCGATCGCTGGGCATAACTGTATGTCCCTCAGTAGCTCGATCATGGGCATAACTGTATGCCCTTCAAGTAGCCCAATTGCAGGCATAACTGCAACTTGTCCCCCCATTAGCCAGATCAGCGGGCATCAGTACCCCCAAAGTCCAAAATCCCGGTGGTCCAGTGGACTGAACGGAGCCCGATCATGGCAGCATTCCTCACCCCCAAGTATGAAATCCCTGGTGATCTAGTGGACACCCCACCCCACCTGCCCATGGAGCCCCACCACCCCTCCCCTGTCAGCTGGCGGGCGGCAGCACCCACCACCTGCCACCCGCTGCCCATTGACTGATAGCTCGGTATGGCTGCACGCCCATTGGTTTAGAGCATGAGCCAATGGGCATACAGCCCATACCATACTAGTCAGTCCAGATGTGAATGAAAATTCATTCACATATCTGGACTGACTAATCTGTATGGGCTGCACCAGGGCGCATCAGTGGGTTGTGCATGGCGAACACTGTTGTGCCATGCACAACCCTTTTGAATATCTGGGCCTTTGCACTTTTGCTACACTCTCATTTCCACTTTGTCAGCACTGGGGAATTTTCTGGATGCAAGAAAGTAGCATTTGAGGATGCACATTAATTCTGGTGACTGTGTGTGTGAAGGACTACCAATATTGTTATCACTTCACCTTACTTGGCGTTAAGGCAGAATGATGATGCAAGTAATAATTACAAGGTGAAGTGAGCCTTTTGCATTGGCCACTTCATGTGGCAAGTGATAGCGTGAAGTGCCCACTTCACAGGCGCCACTTCATCAGAATTTAAATTCGCTTCTTTAATACCAAGGGAGTCACCCTTCCATGTTTTATAGCATGAATTGTGTACAGCTGGCCAAAGACTGACGGACAACACTTGAAAGTTCCATCAGCAAATAACTGTTGGCAAGATTTAAGAATGTCTAAATCTTTAGAGTAGAAAAAATTAAGAATCTGTCATTTTTATGGCCAGAGTCATAAAATAAGAATTTACCTCTATTGTGCATCATGCAGTACTCAGGTGGAATAATTAGTGACTGAGCATCTGTAGGCTCAGGAGATGGACAGGTTGTTTCTCTTCTTGTCCACCTCACTGTTCTTTCAGTAGTGGCATTGAAGGCAGCGTCCCAGAAACAGAACATGACAGCCTGTGACACTGCAGACACCACAATGGTGTGTGTAGTTTCTGTAGTGGATGCAGCTTTAACCTTCATAGCTGCCACTGCCTCATCTGCTGCAACTCAGCTGAGTCAGGAACATGGTTATGTTCCCTAAACTCTTAATAACAGATCTCCCAGTTAGGAGCAGCCACCCTGGACAGTGTCCTTTATCATACTAAAGACACTTCCAGTATGATTTCTGCCCACATTGATGCTCTCTCGGTACAGAAATCCCTGGAATAAAGCCAGCTCACTACCTTTTTGACTTGGCACAAAATGGACCTCCATTGTCACATGTGTTCTGTTGTGCTGGTATGAGACTGTGGTATTTATTAATTGATTTATTAATTGCATGCACCAGAAAGCAATTAAGTGTATACTAGGCAGCTCTGGCTATCCTATTGTGGCGCTATGTCTTCAACAGCATGAATGAACAGTTAATTGTATGGCTGTCATCACATCAGTGCCTGCAATTTGTGGGAGCTCAAGCACAAGGAGTGAGGTAAACACTGCGGTCAGCTATGAACAAGCAAGCACTGTTACTGACTGTCTCAGGGACTGTTTACCATCTGTTTACATTATGTTATAGATAGGAGTGTGGATTGAAGTGTCAGATATTAATGCCTGGTATTTACTTTTAGATTTTCCACCATTTTCTGCACCCAATATTATTGCAGGTGCGTATGTTTGGTAGTGCTATTGTGTAGGCTCTTTGTTTACCACGCTAAATTTGATGTCGCGGTTTTCACATTGATCTGCCTTCAGTGCCGAATGCTGTTGCCTGCTTCCCTGCTCTTTTGGCTTCACTCGCTCCTTGGAGCTGCCGCTCCATTCTCCTATCACTTCTGGGTTTCCAATGCAGCCATGTTTCCCAGCATCTGCTACTCCTACTACTCCCATACAGGCTTGCTGGCTCCTGGTTGGACTCCTCGCCATACCGCTCAGCCCTTCCTGCTTCTCCCTATTCGAGGCTCAATTACAACTGCTAGCTGCAGCCTCCAACAAACCTTCAACTGCCACTCAGCAATTCAGTTACCTTATTGGCTGAGGGTCATTTCTGGAATCAGCAACCTGGATCACAGTACTGCTGCTTACCTCAGCTCCCCATTCATAGCTCCAACTGCTTTCACAACTGCTGGTAATCAGCTCTGTTCACTAATTATAGACTCCAAGGCTGCCTGACTTTCATTTCTCCATTACCAGGTTGGATTTCCTGTGTTCTGTGTGCCTCCTTCTCAAGACTTGCATTATTGCCGCTGGACTCTGAGACTTTTACATTGGGCCCATTACCCTCCTGTATTAATGGGTAGAAGTGGCCTGCCCTCTCCCATGCAATCCATGTGATGCTTCACTACTGGTGGGATCCCAGATGTCTCGGGTTCTGGCCCCACTGAGTCATTCTTTTCCCATGTACCCTTGCATAACTTTCCCTTCTCACTATTCCAGTCCCCCTACTGAAATATGATAATACGCTTTTAACCCCACTTCCTAACTCTGGACCTGCTTCATTACCTGATAATTACCAATCATTCTCAGTCTTAACTACTTTGAGTGAACTTCTGGAGCAGCATATTCATGTGCAATGTCTGGACTGCATCCTGGAACTTCTCTTCCTCCTGGGCATACAGTCAGGCTTTCTTCCCCAACCTTCAATCACCACAGCCCTATTGACAGTAACCTATGATCTCCCATTTGCCTTGGATAAGGGATATCATACTGGTGCCATCTCCATTAACCTTACAGAGATTTTTGCTATTGTCAACCACCATCCCTACTCCATCTCTCTCAAATCCATGTCACCCACCTGTGCTCCACTTCTGATCACTTTTGCTATCGGTTTGCTGCTGGTATTCACTTCCTGTACAATCTCTAGTTCTCATCCCATTCCTTTTGGCTGTTGCTGCTAGCTTTGTGCTATCTCTGGCTCTACACTGCCTGTGGACTTCTTGCTTCCTGCCACTTCTAAGTGGACCACAGTATCAAACTTCACCATCAGTTTCATTGGGTACCTTTTGACGTGCTCTTGGATCACTTATTTACAAGCTGTTCCACCCCCTCTAGGGTGTGCCTTTCATGCAGTGCTTGGCTCCTTCTTCCAAATATACTGTTTGGCCTGATATCAACGATGGACTTGCCCTGTCTGCTGGGGCTGGGAGTTCTTGTCTTCCAATTTTGTTTTCCGTTCATTCTGATACACTGGCCGGTCTCCGTCCCTAGCTCTGCTTCAGGGGTTTTGAGTGAATGTGAGCTCCCTGGCCACGGAGATGGAAGTCCATGTCTTCCAACTTCCTTCTCTTCCATACCACTTCATTCCAATCCCCAGGCAGTCTCCATCTCTAGCTCTGCCTGGGAGGCATCAAGTGATGGCTAGCCTCCTGTCTTCCAGTGATGGGAGTCTGTTCTCGTATTCCATTCCTACCTTCCATCCATCATCTACCTGTTTCAGATCCACTCAGAGCTGGCCCTCCTCAACATTGGATTGGCTCTGGATTACTTCCTGGCTATCCTCATTCTGCATTCCTTTGGGGCTTTCAAGTGTGCCATGGTTCAGCAACTCTACATTCATCATTTGTTACCTGGATCCATCATCATCCTTAACCAATCACAGAAATTCTTACCAACTTTACAACTCTCCTTGATCCACTTAAAAGTCCTCATTATTCCTTCCTTTCTCACAATTCTGCTGATCCATCAAGGAATCCTTTATATCATCATCACCCATATTCCAGTACTGAGCTCCGCATTCCAGATATAAGGCTCCTGCTCATCCATAGATCGGATCTATCTCATCACATGTATGCCTTCAAAACTTCAATATTGACTACTCAGTGAAATCCTGGACATTGTTCAAACCACCTATCTTCATTCCTCTGGATATCATCCAATTTGGCTTCTAGTTCAATTTCCAGAATCAACCTTCCTACCCTTACCAGCAAAGAGCTCATGCTCATCCATACATTCATATCTTCCTAATCTATGTATACCTCCAACACTTAATACTATATACCATAAAGACATCCCAGACATCATTAAACCACCATCTTCCTTCATCTGGACATCCTTCTGTCTTGGATTCCCTTCATCTTCCAGAATCAACCTTTCTACTCACATCATCAAATATTCAGGACATGACTCATCTACCTAACAATGGTTCAGGCGTCAAAGATGCAGGGATATAACTCATCAACCTAACCAGAAACTGGCCTCAGTCCAATCATTAGGATTATCTCCTTGCAGATTGCCTGGAGGACTGACAGGTCAGTAACCATGGGTCCTCAGAGGTTTCCTCCACAGGGTTTCTCTCCTGTGTGCTACTGGTCACACTCTCTAGAATTGGGAGGTAATCTCAAACCACTGACAATCTTTGGGCCTTCTATTCCTACACCTACCCAGCATTCCTACCAAGGGTGGGAATAGAAAAGTCAAAATAAAACTCATACCTTCAAAGTTCCTAAGTATACACAAGCACTACTCTATGCACCACACACTGAATGGGAGGGCTAAAAGCCTATAATTCAGTGGGGAATAGCCTCCCAAATCCCCGACTTAATCCTAGCACTTTCGTTTGTTCCACTTCAAGCATTTTGAAATCACCCACCATCTTCCCTGGCCTCCTCCTCCTCTGGCACTCTTCTCTCTCCCTTGCCACTGGGCCTCTATTCTTACACCTACCCAGCATTCCTACCAAGGGTGGGAATAGAGAAAAGCCAAATTAAAACTCATAACTTCAAAGTACATAAGTATACACAAACACTAGGCTATGCACCACACATTGAACTATATATTATGAATCATGTTAAAAACTTTTTAAATAGAACTTGAACTTAAAATCAAAATGTGTTACTGTACAGAAAATAAGAGAAACCCTGTCTGAGAAATGAACTATGTCAACAGAACTTAGAACTTCAGATTTTATGTTTGCCCTTACACTTGCACAAAATGAAATATATTGGTATGATAGTGGATTTTGAGAGGTGTGTCACTGTTGGTCAATGCAGGTCAGTCTGCAAGGGACTCACCAGCATCAGACCAATCATCAGCCAGACTGATCATGACACTGTTTTGGCCTTGCTGAGTGGAAACTTCATGCACTGCAAAGAAAAGAGCCACCTGAATCATAGGGCAGCTCCTTCCACTGATCTGCATAATTCAGCTCAACAAGCAGAGCTGATTAGTGCCATGATCAGCCTGCCGTGCCCCCCTCCCATTTTAAAACAATCCCTCCCACTCCTTCCTTCTTAATTTTCCAACACAGTAGTGCCCAATCCACAGTGCCGACAAGTAGTCCCCACCCTGTTCGATTTCACTGTGCAACACTGGGAGCCCACCACCAAGCAGCAACAAACACAACACCAACACTGGGTTGCTCATTCTCCAGTATCAGTACCTGAAATAAAGAAAAGCATCCCTCATAGTCTTTGTTTTATTTTTATACACCCTATAAACAAGAAAAACATCCATCGGTGTCTGTTGTCACCACCAGCCCACCGCTGCTGCTCCCTACCCCCACCTGACCTCCCTCTCAGCACCCATCACCCCTATTCCCTTACTTATCTACCAAGGGTCCAATGCTGTAATCCTCACTGGACCAGAGATAAGTGTTCACTCTTCAATGCTGACCCAGGAACTGAGGAAATCAGGTATGTGGGTCAATACATTTCAATTGCTTTTGAACTTGTCCTCATAACGCAGTCATTTTTGAGTATTTATTTCCCCAGATTTTCAACACGGCTTTTTAGACCCCACCTCATGAACAAGGGCAGTGAATTTATGCAAATCCATCCAAAAGGTGATTTTGTGGTTGCTGCATGAAATTACCTTTTGGAAAGAGTTGGACATTTTCTCCACCATTGTTCATGAGGTGGGGTTATAAGAGGCTGCATTGAAAAATTTGGCTAAAATAAAAAAAAAATTTTGAGCATACATTGAAATTTTCAATGCAAGCTCATAACTTTGGTAATTTTCAATATTTTGACCACAAACTTTCAACATAGCATTTTTCCATACCACCCAATGAACATGACAGCTGCCATTTTAAATCCTGGCCAAAATGTGTTTTCACATTTGTGGTATAAAATCACCTTTCAGGTACGATTTTAAATAATGTTCTCTGCCCTTGTTCATGAGGTGTAGTCATCAGAAGGCTGTGTTGAAAATCTGGGGTAAAATATTGAAAACAAAAGTTATGAGTATACGTTGAAATTTTTCAATGCACCCTCATAATTTTGGTGATTTTTAATATGTTGCCCCCAAATTTTCAACATAAGCCATTTTTCACACCACCTCATGAATGTGACAGCTGTCATTTTCGAATCATAGCAAAAGTGTTTTCACACTTGTGGTGTGAAATCACATTTGGGCAACTTTGAACATTTCTCCACCCTTGCTTAAAGGTGAGATCATAAGAAGGTTATGTTGAAAATACGGAGTAAAAACAACAAAGTTATGAGAGAGTGATAAAATCTTTCAACACACTCTTGTAACTTTGGTCATTTTCTAATATTTTGAACCTAGATGTTCAAAGTAAGCGTTTTTACACTACCTCATAAACATTACAGCGGTCATTTTTCAAATCCTGGCCAAAATGTGTTTTCACCCTGTGGCACAAAATGATGTTTCAGCCATTATTTTATAAATGACTCCTGTCATGTTCTGAAGGAGTGGTCATAAAAGACTGATAAAAATTTGGGGTCAAATGTGAAAAAACAAGTAAGTTATGAAGAAACATTGAATTGTTCCAACGTTAACTCATAACGTTATTTTGCAGATGTTGGCCCCTAATGTTCAGCATATCCTTTGTGTTACTCACCTCCTGAACATGGCAGGTGTTGTTTTCAGAGAAATGAAAATGAATCCCTCCAAAACTTGTTTTCAGAGTCACACAGCAAAATCACCTTTCAGATGGGATTTAAAACTTCCACCTGACTTGATCATAACAGCAGGTCATGAAAAGACTGTTGGAAATTTGAGGTCAAAATGTAGGAGCCCACTGAAAATTAGATATTGCCTCTTAGCTGGCCTGTCCTGGGTAAAAGCAATCTAAACATGTGTAAAGCAGGACACCACTGAAATGAGATATTGTATCTCATCTGGTCTGCCCTGGGTAAATATACTGAATAGTAAAAGTGTATACAAACAAAGCCAAGTATAACAGCAATGCAAGCAGTGAACATTCGGCATCGACAAATGCTTGTTTTAACTGTTTGCATGACAGACTAACTAATGATTATAGTTGGATGGACTGCTAAAAAATAAACACTTCTGATTGACTACAAATTATATAATTGTACCCCCACCCTTTCTGCCCTGTCTAGGGCATACTTTTAACATCGCTAGGTCTTCTAGGCAAGAAAAGGGAGCACTCAAAGCGCTATAATTTGAGACCTTTTGCACACTGGCACAGCAAGGAAAATAGTTGTCTCCCTACTTGCATGCTGTCTTCATAGCTGTGCACGTTACCTCCTCTATCTCAGCATCTGATCTCCTCCCGAGCTGACCACTGGAGCAAAACCTCCTCTTCACCGCCTGAGGTCTTGAGAAGCCCTTGCAGCCCCAATAAAGCTGGATTCTGCCCCTGAAATGCAACTCGTGGAAAATGAATTAGACTGCAAATATGAGGGGAAAAAGTGTGATGTAGACAGCCAGTTCTGAGTGCTGTATAATAATTTTTAGTATAAAATGTATTAATGACTATCTCTGCTGAAAAATCTAATGCTCTAGGGGTGACCTCAACCCCCCAGTTTTAGCTGACAGAAGCAAGCTAAGAGAAATGCTGACAGCATGTATCACACACATTCAGTTTTTAGATACAATGTGTTACATGGCAGATAAGGAGCTAATTACAGAGTTGTTTAAGTTAATCCGTTAAGAGAGAAATCCTAAAAAAGGTTTATGATGTTGAAGAGAAAACCAGGTTATTACATAGGGGTGCGAGGTTGTAAATGTTCATATGAAGCCTGTGTGAGGAGGATGGCATGGATCAAAGAGATGTCATTTGAAACATGAGTCATGCTGAAGGATTGCAAACTTGATACTTTGAAAAGACTACTGTTTTTTATTAGATATAATTTTTAAATATAATCTGACAGAGGAGGAGCTAGCTGACCTCACCAAAAGGGGTTGGCCAATACAATTGTTTCAGAAATACTCTGTTTTACTACACAGAGACACATTTTTACCTAGACTCTGACCAAGCAAGATTGGTGAGCATTTAAGCAAGTATTTAGAGACTAAATACTATAGTAGGAATTGCTACTGTTTAAACCTTGTTTCTTTAAAAGATTTGTATGTATTTTGATTATGAGTTCTATATTTTGTGTTTCACAAATGTTTAACTATTTTTAGTAAAATTTTTTTATAACTTACTTGGTTTGTCTTTGACTTCTTTTTTATTTGTAAGAAAAGTACATAGTTATAGCAGACATAGACATAAGCTTGAATGGTGGTACTAAGCTGGAAAGAGAAGTGTTTTAAATCTGAGGTCTTTATTAAAGTTTTAAAGGGTTCATCTCTGTACACCTGGTTAGGTGCCTGTAGCAAACATATCTGGCCCCCAAAGACAGATTTATCTGAGCTTGTGCATTGGGTATGCTAGCAAGAGGTTAACAGTTTGAATCCTCCAGAACTTGAGACCAAAGGTTGATCCGTAACTCACAAAAACAGACAAGAGGGTTACCTTGTCTGTTACACTAGTTCACAAGACTGTGCTCAGAGGTTGGCACTTTGGGAATGGAGGGCCTGACCTGCTGAGTGGGTTTTGATGACAAAAGGATTTCATTTAATTAGCCTCCCTCCCCACAGTCACATAAGACCCAAAGCACTGTTTCTCCACAACTGGCTTTTATTTTTCACCTGCATGGAAAATGATTCCAGTGACACAGGGGTCACCATTCTTCTCTAAAATAAGTAAGCAGCTCCATGGGGCTTTAACCTTTTACAATACTGGCTGGACAGGGTAAACAGCAGAAACTATGGATTTGGCAGACACAGCAAGGATTCTCCTTCTACCACTTCACTCTCCAGGTGCTCTGCCCAATATTTACTGGAACACAGATCCCTGCAATCTATAGATTACCTACAGGGGTTAAGCAGGTGTTTCATGCAGTATTTTAAGAGCCACTCAGTCAGGGATTTAGCGAGTGTTGTTGTACTACTTAGCTGCACTATTAGACATCAGGATTGTATTGGCTGCATGTCTCTGTTGCTTACAATTGTTATGCACTGTCATAGCCTGTTCTAGTTAGAGCTTTACTCACTGTTTGGGATGACTCCTAGCCATCTTGGGCCTGGGTCTGGTATTCTTGCACATGTGCATCTGTGTCGGGACAGAGTCCAAAACTTGGCACATGTGCAGTAGGGACTGAATGGCAAAGTCTCCCACTGCATAGTACTGTGTGGCCTTTGTCTCCTTCCTCATATAAACCTCCGAATCCCCCCACCTCAGAAACACAGGCAGGACACCACAACATTGGGGTAATGGAGCACCCCAAGAGGCTGGAATAGGTAAACACAGCCTTCTACCTGGTTGCTGTAGAGGGTGTTACCCCATTGATGCTGCGCATTGACTGCCCCACCCCTTCCCTACCCTACCCTACCCTACCCTCAACCCTACCTTTATTGCTGATGAGGCTCATGTGACTTATCATATGATCAAACCTCTAATTTCAAAGTGTCCACTTTCCCTTTGCAGCTTATGTTCCTTGACCACTAGGTGTCTCTACAGAGCCCTACCTTGCTCCTGTCTTCTCCTCCTCTAACCCTCTCTGTCTCACCTCCCAAGACTCGCCCTCCTGCTTTCCTCACACCTAGACTTTCATATCCAACACCTGGTCCCAGCTTTGTCTCACTGACCCCAGAGAAGCCTCAAACCCTGGACCCTTGGCACCAAAGCCCTACCACTAAGACATGTCTGGCCAATTTCTTGTGTTCTATTAGCACCCTTAACCTCCTTCTTGCCTACTCCCCAAACAATAAAACATCGCACCTAGACCCTGTCATCCAACACCTTTTCCCAGTTTTGTTCTTCTGTCCTCTGAGTAGCCTCAAACCCTGGACCTTTGGCACCAAAGCCAAGAGCCCCCACAGGTAAGCCAACAGGTCTGGCCAATTTCTTGTGATCTGTTAGCACCCTTAACCTATTTTTGCCCCAAAAAGAAAAAACAAAAATTAAAAAATTAAAACAAACTGTACCTAGACTTTGACATCCAACACCTTTTTCCAGTTTTGTTCTACTGTCCCCTGAGAAGTCTCAAACCCTGGACTCTTCACACCAATGCCCAGAGCTCCACCACTAAGCCAACGCACCTGACCAATTTCTTATGATCTATTAGGTACCTTAACCTCTTTTTGTCCCCAAAAAAAAAAACTACACCTAGAACTCGACATCAACACCTTCTCCAGTTTTGTTCTACTGTCCCTGTGAAACCTCAAACCATGGGCATTTGGCACCAAAGCCCAGAGCCTCTACATAAGCCAACAGAACTGGCCAAGTTATTGTGGTCTGTTAGCACCCTTAACCTTTTCTTGTGCCCCAAAAAGTGCTCATCATGATTTCTCTCGCTGGTGCCTCCTTGTCCCTGGCTTACGCTTTGACTCCTTACCTCCCTAATCCTGCTAGGTCACAGTACCACACATGCATTGGCATAATTCACTGAAGCTTCCACCCCACAGGCTTATTTTAATAACTTCACCCTCCTCCACTATGGCAGCACCTCACCCACTCAGCTCACGCAGTCTTGATCCCCTCCCTCAGCCCTCCTGCTAGCATTACCATAGTTCAGCACTGGACACTACTCTGCCTTGCTGCTCCCTTCCTTCAGCAGCTCATCCCCACCACCACGCTTCCCTCCCCTCTCTGCTGGCCTCTAAACGTGCACATAAATGACTATGATTGGCAGCCATATGCATCCTTCTCCTACTTCTCCTACTCTCAGGAGACATCCACCCCAACCCAGAACCTGCTCAACCCTCTCCCCCAAGGCAGCTACCTCTAAGGGTCTCATAGTAGCCTCCTCAATCTATGTAGACTTCTCTGCAAATTTGACTCCTTCCAGGGCTGGGTTGCCCAGAATCACCCTGATGTTATATTGGTAGTAGAAACCCGGCTCAATGGCGAACCCCAGACTCTGCAGTCTCACTCACTTTTCTTGCTCTACGGGTTGACCAAACCTCTAAAAGAGGTGGCAGATGTGCACTGTACATCTGGGACTCACCTGCAGTGCCTCGCCTCCCTCCCCAACCCTTGAACATGGGGCCCAGGCACTCTCAGTGAAAATCACACTTGCACTGAACAGGCACCTCTGTTCCTCTCTTCCATATATATCCTCCCGACATCAGAAGGTGCTTTCCACTCTGTCATTGCCCACCTCCAGACATTCCCTGACAAGGCCAAAACTATTGCACTAGGGACTGTAATATACTTGGCTAGTGGACACTTCTGCACCTCTCAGGATGCAGTCATCTCACAGAACCTATCCCAACTAGTGTCCACTGCTACTAGAGTCAATCCGAGGACAGGCACGCACTCCTCCTTGATTTGAGTTAACTAATGCACCCCACAAAGCCGCTCAAGTCCTGGTGATTCCAAATGCCCTGAGTGATCACTCCCTGGTGCTTTGCCACTGGTCTTCTTAAAAAAAAAAAACACTCCAAAACAATCCTGCAATGCTGCCTTAAACCAGGCAAGCTCCGGTCCCTAAGCAATGTCTGTAACTAGTGAATGGTCCCTCATCTCTACCATTGGCTGCATTGACTCTGCCCTTGAACACTTCATTACTACCTTCAACTATGCCTGTGATCTCTATGCACCCTCATAAGCAGGTCATCAAGGGTAGTTGCTCCATGGATATGCAAGTTCTTCTCAGCCAAATGCGGGACCATGACAACCTGTGGCACATTGCCCTGGAAACTTGGAAGCCCGCTGATAGGCAGTGCTACCAAGAGGCATGGAATAAATGCAGATGGAATATCCGCAAGGAGCCAAGGTGGAATTCTACCAAGCCTCGTTTACTGCCTCCTGGGGCTCAGGACACAAGTTCTGGAACTCCCTCAGGAGCTCAGTGGCAAAGCTTCTACCGCACCCCTATCCCAACTCTGGGCCAATGGGTCTATTACAGACTCCACCATGATTGCTACACATTTAATGTCTCCTTCTCTGACCTCAGTGGTGTCCCCCCAATTTCTTCTCCCCACCCACCTGTGCCCTCTGTCTCCCACACTACCCCCCATGTTCCATTTCAAAATGGTCTCACAGCATGAAGCCACCCTTTTCTTCTCAAAGCACTCAGCAAATCACGCTTTAGTAGTGACACACCCAATCTCGCTACTTAGGCTCACCTTTACTGAAGTCCTCCTCCTACTCACCAGGCTCCTGAACCACTCACTATCACTGGGCCAGTTTTCTCCAGGTGGAAATCTGCCCTCTCACACACCATCCTTAAAAGTGGAGACTGCATCCAGCCAAGACTACCGCCCTATCTCAATCATGCCCCCCAAAGCTCTAGAGTAAATTGTAGCCACCCAGCTAACTGTCTACCTGTCCAAATATAGCCTACTATGTACTGAGCAGCATGGCTTCCGATATAACCACAGCACTACCAGAGCCCTATTGGAGTTCACTAATGCCTCCACACATCACTTGACTTATGCCACACTGCTAGTGCTGTTTTCATAGACCTCTCCAAGACATTTGATATGGTGCACCACACGCTTCTCTTGGACTTGCTCTCACAGATAGGCCTGTCCCTGGAGACCACTGGCTGGTTTGCTAGCTATCTATCTATCCAAGAGAACCCAGACAGTTAGAATTGCCCAAACACAATCTACACCTTTACTAGTCAGCTCGGGGTCCCTCAGGGCTCCATCCTGGCCCCTGCTATTTTCCCTTTTCCTCAACTCCTTCCCAAGGAATGTTCTGGGAAGCTACTTCTATACACAGATGACACTGTCCTCTACAGCTCCCACACTGACCACAACACTCTCTGAAATGCCCTCCAGAAATCTTTCTCAGACGCTGAATCCTGGTTTGTTCAGCATAGATTAGTTCTCAACTACAAAAAAACAAAATCTATGGTGATTGCACATGCCCAAAATAAAAACCATAGGCTACCCCTCCTCATTCTAAACTCACAAAACAACCCCCTTGAGCAGGTCATCTCATTCATATATCTGGGTATCACCTAGGATTCAAGGCTCACTTACCATGATCATATCCAAAATCTGTGCTCCGTTGTCAATATTAAGTATTGGTCTGCTACACGGTACAAACACTGCCTCCCCTGAAGCCCTACATCTAGCTGTATCAGCTTCTATACTATCACTCATTGACTATGGTATCACAGTATAAGGAGCAGCTGACAACACACACCTAAAACAAAATTAGGTTAGCCTAAACAAGGCCTGTAGGCCAACCACTGGCTGCAATAGGCTCACGATACCTGCACTCTTTACACCTCTGCCAACTGGCTAAACTTTATGGAGGCTAAAATATCAGACCTGCCTTTTCACTAAAAAATAACTGCTGGACTACTCCCTCCTGCTCTTCACCCTCTACTCCAAGCATCCCTGTCCACCCGCCACACACGGCAAACTGCAACTACCCACTTCGGATACCCCACTGCAAAACCTCCTTGGGCCAAAGAACGTTTAAGTACCTGGCTCCTAGCTGGCTGAACTCCCTCCTGAATTCCCTCCTCAGACGCCTAAACATGGCCTGTTCAAATCCCACCTCTGAGACCTAATCACCCAAGATTCAATCTGTGACTGTCCCTGATTTTCTCAGGCACGCCTGCATCTCATCAGAACATTTACCTCCTGGTATTGCCACCCTAGACCGTGCGTATATATGACAATGGACTCCTATGGTCCCGCCTGAAAATGCAAATGGACACAGGGCATGGCTGCACCATCCTGTAGTGTACGTTCTTGTTAGCTCCTACTCTCCTCGTCTGCTCCTATTCTGGTAACTCTATGTACAATTGTATTACTAGCTGCAATATGTAACTCTATGTACCATTGTTGCAATATGTAACTCTGTGTACCATTGTATTACTAGCTGCAATGCTTTGACCACCTGTACCCATGTCTGATACTGTACTGACTGGAGTTCTTGACGCTTTTTGTTACCTCTGCTTGCACTGTTACCTTGTATATGTTGTACTATTTGTTGTGTTGCTCCTTTACTCAACTGACGTGGAACCTTTAGTAAAGGAGTCTTTTGACTCAAGGTATGTCTCCAATACTCCTCAATAAATAAAAAAATAAATAAAATCTCCTGGCATATAATGGATCCGGTAAGCCAACCTTCCTTTTCTTTCCTCGTGTGTCCCTTTTACTTTTGCACTGGTCATCCCCCTTTCACTGGGCGGGAAAGTGAGCGGCCTTCCTCACCTGGACCTCAAGCCACAAGGGCATCCAGGAATTTTCCTGATAACCCAGGCCCAAACCCACCCTCAAATGGCTGGCACTATAACACAAAGCTGAGGCCACACCTGCCACGATCTCGGCTCTGCCTCAGCACTCCATAGCCCCAATTCTCTCCAGAGGTTCTGCTGGTACCTATTTTCTACAGGGATTCCTACCAGGCCCACATCCCTGCTACAGTTCTTGGGCTTGAGTTAGCTCCAGCACAGGGACTACCCTCCAAGGTCTGCCATTTCTTTTGGCCTGCGACCCACCCAGACTTTAAATAGATCAGTGCCCCATGACCTGTCCCTCAAACAGGCCCCTGATTGGGTGAAAGGCTCCCAACTCCCTCGACCTCCCAGGCCACCCTGCCATACCAGGTAATATGGGAAGCTCTGCCACCAGTTCCCCTCCTGAGAGGGCTCTGCACAGCCATCCCAGCCCTGGTGACCTGAGTATACAGAAACAGGCTTCCTAAGGGCTCCTACATCTCTCTGTGGGCTTACTAAAGCCTCCTAACACCCTAGTCCCAATGACTCAGGACCTGGCTACCTGTGTTCTAAATGGAGCTCCATACCCCTCCTCATCAGCCATGGTGCACAAGCAAGCCATCCTGACTGCACTCTTTTGGGGGTGGGGTTCCTACTGGCCTTCCTGGACCACCGAGCTCTCTCATTTGGCCACCTTATCTGTTCCTGATGCTACACTCCAGCCTCCCCAGCCCAGGCCTAATGCCGGGCTGGAAAGACATGCTACTTCCTGTCAGTCCCTTTTCATGTTTCCTTGCACGCATGTGCAAGAAACATAGTGCCACCACACGAGTTTTTGTAGATGTGCCACCCCCTACTTTCAATGCCCTGCTCTTTTTTAGTACAGCCACACCGCACAATGAATGTCCGAGCTGTCTATGACAGCAGTTCAGATGCAGTGGCATACAGCTGAAAGTAAATGACTGCTACAATCAGTGGTGGTAACGTGTAAACGTTTGTATACTGCCGTCGGTAGTAATTTGTATACTGTTAAATGGGTTATAATTTCCAGTATACCTCGGTAGTATGCAAATTGCTTCATATCATTAGCACTGCATCTGAACTGTTATCATAGACAGCTCATTTGTACACTCTTCCTCTCTCATTTTAATTATAGCTACTGTATACTGGAGGGCAGGCAGCATTCTAAGCTCAGTAACTCACCACAGGTCACAATCGCCCACAGAGCGCAGGCAAGGGAATCTTAACCAACAAGGTTTTCAACAAGCCAAACCCTAGAATTCAAGTGCTACACACTTCAGTCACGCTCAGTGAGGCAAAAGGTAGAAATATCAATACTAGTGCACAGTAGCAACAGCAAAAGCGGGCAGAGCGTGCAAGTAGGAGTAGCAGAAGAGTTCAATTACAAGAATGCCCGCACATGCTAACTTAAGTTAGTAAGGGTCATGTGCATCCAGGGTGCGTAATTTTAATTTGTAATAGAACCTTAGCCCTTGTTTATACTTAAGTAGAAGAGAAGTAATATTCAGAAAAAACGATGATTCAATCAAACGCAATATCTGTGAGGGATAAACAGCAGAGCGTACTGTTCAGACCCCACAGTCAAGCGCGACCATATCAATGCCGATAAACTTACAAACATCAGTCATGGGAGATAGTAAAAGAAATACTCAAACAATAAAAAGAAACAAGAGCATCAGTGACACCAAATAAAATCTATAGAATCATACAACTTTTGTGGATGAGCTGGCTTCTTATTATTATCTCCTCTACCTAGTGTTTCTTCGGAGACTGAGACTCACGGAGTTGTATGCAAATAAAACCTTCCCCTGATAATAGAACAATTTTTTAAACCTGTAAACTAGAAAACAGTCTCTCGTTGAGTCTCCCCAACCAGCGCTCACTCCTGCGTGCACCTCCCCACACCCCTCTTTCTCCCCATCGTACCTCTGGAGTCTAGCGCAATGATCTTGGTGGACCCGGAACACATCTGCACTCTTCAAAGCTGACCGTGAACTGAAGAAATACCGTAAGCTGTATAATGGCATAAATGTTTTTTCAACTTATGTGGATATCTCAGGCATTTATGGGACTTTTGGCAACAAATATTCAACATGGGGTTATTGGGACCCCTCCTCATGAATTCAGTCACTGTTATTGCATTATTCGGTCCCGGAAGGTGATTTCGCAGTCACCGCGTGGAATCACCTTTGGGATCAATTAATGAAATGACAGTGCCACTGTTCATGAGGTGGGCTCTCAAAAACCCATAATGCAAATTTGGTGAAAAATCCAAAAATGACTGTTGTACAAACATGTGTTGCACAGTTTCCACGCTTTTCGTAACCATGAAGTTTGTAATATTTTCACTCCAGATTTTCAACATTGGCATTTTCACACCTCCTTATGAACAGTGCAGCTGTCATTTTACAATCCTGGCTGAAATGTGTTTTCATCATCCGCGCAGAATAGCGTGGTCGCTGTGGGAAATTAGTGTTTGGGAGAGCTTAAGAAAATCACAGTGACACTGTTCATGAGTAAAGGCCCTAAAATGCCTATGTTGAAAATTTGGTGATGAAAGTCCGTAAAATGACTGTGTTAACGTGCGTTGCTCAATTTCCATGCACCTTTTAACTCGAAAATTTGTAATATTTTCATGCCAGATTTTCAACATTGGCATTTTTCACACCTCCTTATGAACAGTACAGCTGTCATTTTTCACATCCTGGCCAAAAGTGTTTTCGCACTTCCGGCGCAGAATAGCTCGATCTCTGTGGTATATCAGTGTTTGGGACAGATGAAGAAATTCATCGTGATGGTGTTCATGAGCAGAGGTCACAAAATGCCTATGTTGAAAATTTGGTGAAATAATTCCACTAAATGACTGTGTTATGCACATCGTTGCGCAGTTTCCACGTACGCTTGAAGTTCGAGCAATTTTAGTATTTTACTACAGATTTTCAACATTGCCATCTCTTACACCTCACTATGAATGGTACAGCTGTCATTCTTCACATCCTGGCCAATATGTGTTTTCGTACATCTGGCACAGAATGGCATGGTCGCTGTGGGAACTCAAAGTTCGGGACACATTAACAAAATCACAGTGCCACTGTTCATGAGAAGAGGTTCCAAATGCTTTCATGAGGTGGGGGTCACAAAAGACCATGTTGAAAATTTGTAGTGCAAATACCAACAAACACCTGGGCTGTTAGGGTTTCTAACCATAATGTTCCACCCTGTACAGACTGACAGGCATTAGGATGTGTGCCTTTGGATTGCTGACTGTAATGCTCATGCCATTCCACCCCCACCACCCTGCAGCCAGTGACAGGCATCGAGGTGAGCCTTGTAGTCTTCAGCCCAGAGTTCACCCCATTCTCCTATACTGCACCCATTTCAGTGTATGTCCTTATGGAATGGGGTGACTGTAAAGACAAACACCAAGGCACACCTCAACACTTATCGGTGTCTTCAGGATAGGGTGAGGTGAAATGGCATGAATGTTATGGGCGATGACCCAAATGTATACCCCAATGCCTGTCTGTCTCTACAGGGTGGAGGTGGGGTTGGCGTCAAGTTCAATACTTCACTGCCATTCCTATTCTGCATCTGTCTAACTCCTGCATTTCCAATGCTAATACCAGCAAGCAAACATTCAGCATTGACAAATGCCTGTTATACCCTTTTATGTTTGCTTGCACGCATGTGCAAGAAACATAGTGCCATCATCCGAGTTTTCCAGAGGTGTGTCAGCCTCTTCCAATTCAGTCAGTGTGTTTGCAGGCGCGGTCGCAGTGCACCAATCACTGCTCCAGCTGTCTATGACAGCTGAAAATGCAGTTGCATACAGTTGAAAGGGAGAGCTCCGCTTCAGTGAGCAGAGCTCCCCCTCAACATGCACGCACGCATGTGCGTGCTGACGTGCTCCCCACGCACATACTGTATAGATGACAGGGTGCCCAATGCCCCGGCCGGCTCCACGCCCCAAAAAGTTTTCTTGTGCCACGCCTGGGAGCCCACCCCAGCGTGGGCACACGCCCGTGTGGCCGATGGAGGTGCCCAATCCCCATCAGCTCCAATCCCCCAAACAGCTTTCCAGCTGCCATGCTGGGAGCCCACCCAGCGTGGCAAACGCCCCGCGCCTTAGTAATAAAAAAACTAAATTAAAAACAGTCCTTGAGTCTCCTGCCCCCATCCGCACCACCCACGCACCCTGCCTCCCCACCCCCACCCCATACTTATCTCCGAGTCAGCGACAATCTTCGTGGACCGGAACACTCTGCACTCTTCAAAGCCGACCGTGAACTGAAAATGCCGAGTGAAGCTGTATAATGTAATAGATAGGGTTTTCAACTTTTGCTGCATATCTCGGGCATTTTTGGAATTTTACACCAAATTTTCAACATGGGGTTTTGGGACCCTTCTCATGCATGCTGTCACTGTCATGGCGTTACTCGGGCCGAAGGGTGATTTCGCCAGCCACTGCGTGAAATCACCTTTCGAATGATTAACAAAACGACACTGACAGTGTTCATAAGGTGGGCTCTCAAAAGCCTATTTTGAAAATTTGTGAAAATTCCTAAAATGACTGTTTTGACGAAGGCATATATGCAGTTCTACGCATGCTCATAAGTTCATGAATTTTCAATATTTTCACTCCAGATTTTCTAGATTGCTATTTTACCACACCTTCTTATGAGCAGTACAGCTGTCATTTTTACATCTCACCCAAAGCGTGTTTCCGCCCATATAGTACTGATGGCGCAGCTGGTATGCGAAATCAATGTACGGGACACATTAAGAAAATCACAGTGACACTGTTCATGAGGAGATGTCTTAAAATGGCTATGTTGAAAATTTGGTGAAAAAATTCCAAAATGACTGTTTCTGGCGGCGTTGCGCAGTTCCCACGCACGCTCATAAGTTTGCGAATTTTCAATATTTTCACTCTAGATTTTCAACATTGCCATTTTACCACACCTCCTTATGAGCAGTATAGCTGTCATTTTATACATCTCACCCAAAACGTGTTTCCATATGTAGTGCACAATGGCGCAGTCGGTGTGCGAAATCAATGTACGGGACACATTAAGAAAATCACAGTGACACTGTTCATGAGCAGATGTCTTAAAATGGCTATGTTGAAAATTTGGTGAAAAATTCCTAAAATGACTGTTTTACGGCGTGCGTTGCAGAGTTCTTCACGTACGCCGTAAGTTCGCAAATTTTCATTATTTTACTTCCAGATTTTCAACAGTGCCATTTTACCACACTTCCTTATGAGCAGTATAGCTACTCATTTTCACATCTCTAAAACGTGTTTCCGACATGTAGCATATACAATGGTACAGTCGGGTGCGAAACAATGTTTGGGACAGATTAAGAAAATTACAGTGACACTGGTCATGAGCAGAGGTCTTAAAATGGCTATGTTGAAAATTTGGTGACAAAACTCCATAAAATGACTGTGTTACGAGTGAGCATTGCGCAGTTTCCACGCCCTCGTAAGTTCATGAATTTGTAATATTTTCAGTCCAGATTTTCACCGTGGCATTTTTCCACACCTCCTTATGAACAGTACAGCTGTCATTTTCCACAACATGGCCGAAATGTGTTTTCACACTTTCAGCACAGAAATGCGTTGTCGCTGTGGGAAATCATTGTTCAGGACAGATAAAGAAAATCACACTGACACTGTTCATGATCGGAGGTCCCAAAATGCCTGTGTTAACAATCTGCTGTAAAAAATCCCCAAACTAGTTACATTACAGGTGTCGTTGCACAGTTTCTCACTGCCGCTCGTGACTTCACCAGTTTTTTAAGATTTTCCTAGCAGATTTTCAACATTGCCATTTTTACATCTCCCCATGAACAGTACCGCTGTCATTTTCACATCCTGTTCGAATGTGTTTTTCACCTGTGGTGCCAAATGCCATAGTCGCTGTGCAAAAGCAGTTTTCGCTAACAAACTGATATTGCCACTGTTCAGAGGTGGGGTCACAAAAACCATGTTGAAAATTTGGAGTGAAAATACCAACTAATGCCTGAGGTGTTAGGGTTTCCAACCATAACGCCTCACCCTGTAGAGAATGACAGGCATCAGGTGCGTGACTTGGGATTCTTGCCTGTCATGCTCATACCATTCCACCCCACCCACACCCTGCAGCCAGTGAGAGGCATCACGGTGTGCCTCCAGACTATTCAGGCCCAAACTTCACCCCATTCTCTATACCGCACCCATCTCACCGTATTTCCTGATGGAATGGTGGCGCATAAGAGCCAAAGACCCCAAGGCACACCGTGACACTTGTCAGTGTCTGCAGGGTAGGGTGTGGTGAAATGTGTGTGGTCATTATGCCTGACGACTCCAAAGGCACACCCCTGCCTGTCACTCTCTGCAGTGTGGTGGTGGGGTTGGCTTCAGTTCAATACTTCGCTGCCATTCCTATTATGCAGCTCTGTAACTTCTACACTACCAATGCCAATGCCAGCAAGCAAACATTGGCATTGACAAATGCTTGTTTACTTTCTGCTGCCACTTTAAGGCATCCCAGGCAATATCCCCACAGCACTAAACCCATTTCCTAGCTCTGAGGGGGGTAGGAGAAGGAAGGGATGCCTAACAGTGGGAATATAAGCCCCATTTACAGGGGCATACATAATGATTTCTAATGACACACAGTAGCACTTCTGTCCCCACCCATGACATTCATATAAAGAGATACTTCTAGCCTAAGGAGTTTGTACCTTTGTGAAACCTAATGTGACTAAACATAATAGTGTTGTTATTGCATACACCCTGACCACAAGACCTGGAGCTACTGTGTAAGCCCCCAAACAGGCTTACCTTTTGGGAGCTGTGGCTCCGTGCTTCCCTACAGCATGGTTTGCATCAGTGACTGGGGAATTTTCACCTTGCGACCCTGTTTTGCGACTGGCGGCTCCATTCACCAAGGTTCCGGTGCTCAGTCTGTTTGGGCGGACCGAGCACTGGGTGGTTGCTTCCACACCTCGGATGCATCGTGGGTTCTGGGTCTGTTTTTCTGGGTTGTCTGGGCTGAGAACCATGGGGTGCACAAGGAAAAATATAAATAAATAATGTAAATAGTTCTGGGCGTGCCCACGCCATTGCACATGCATGACTTCCAGCTTAGGAAAATTCAAAGGCACTGTGGCTCCAGTTCAGGGGAGTTTTGGTGCCAATCAGAAAAATGAGGGGCGAGTGTAAATAGTTATGTTGGGGACTACAAGTCCTGTGGGGCAATGGTGTTGGTGGTGTGTGCCTGGAGGACATATGTTGCCAGGGTTTTGGGGCACTCTGGGGAAGGGAAAAAGAGAGGAGCATGTGAATGCGGGTTCGGTGTGTGAGAAGACTGAGTGGGGGTGCTTTCTTGCTCAGTCAGTGGGATCTCCTTATTTACTTTTTTTATTTTGTACGGCAGTGAGTTTTTGAGGAGGTCTGCGGATGTGGTGGCTGTCTTTACTAGTAAAGCCCCATCCTGGGGCAACCGTGGGATGAACAGCCCAGAGGAAAAAGAAGAGGCTGCTGCTAGAACTTGCTGCAGGGGTGGGCTGTTTGCTGCCAGCCCAGAGGACTGCTGTGAACAAGACCCTAAGAGGGACTGATGGCATGGAGAGCACAGAGGGAGAAGCCGCTGTGTGGTGGCAGGGATCCGAGAAGGACAGAGAAAGGAAGAAAGGCACCTGAAAGGTGAGGATCCAGGGTCCAGATGCAGCCCCTGGTCCCAAGGCTGTTCACCAGTTGGAGGGCATGGAGGGGCTGTGAGGAGAAGGGGACGTAGGGATCCAGGTCATGGGGCAATCCTTGGTCCTGCAAGCCCCTGTGCAGAAACTGTCCAGTTTTGGAGTTTAACACCAGCTGTAGGGCATATATGTTTGCTGCCTGGAGTGACATTCATTTGCCTGGAAAGGAGAACTGTTGCTGCTTGTTGTAAAGGCATGATTTGGCCACCAGTTAAAGCTGCCTATGTATTGGACTTTGGCTGCCTTGCCAAATAGGTAGCTGCCTGGACTCTACACTCAGATGTGACCTGCTCAGTCCAGAGCAACTGTGTTAGCTTCTGATGTGACCTCCACGGTCTAGAGCAATTGACTTGTGTGGTTCCTTTGTGTGGTTCCTGCTCAGTGGAGTAACTGTTCCTGTTTGAATTAACTGTTCAATAAATGGAATCTCCTATTTTGCAGTTGGAGTGTTGCCTTATTCATTGTTGGATGGACTGTTTTGCTGCTAATAAGAGTACTGTCTCACAGCCCAGCCCCTAGTTGTGTTCCAGGGTGGCAGCAACAGGGTCTGGGGTACTACATCTGAATTTGTCCCAAGCCAAAGAACCAGAGAACCATCGAAGGAGATGGTGAGAGGTCTGCCTGGTGAAGACTGTCCACAAAGGCCATGGAGGCGAGTTGGCAAGGCTAGGCAGGTGAAGACCAGCAGTCTCCTCTTCTCCTGTCACCCAACTCAGCACCCAGAGGTCCGAGGGCACCCTGGTTCCATCAAGGTCTGATAAACAGGCCGTCCAAGTATGTGACTTTTTTTCTGCTGTATAATGCCCCTGCCCCTTGACATTCATCATCATACCTCTGGACGCCGAGGGGGGCTTAGAAATATTTTGTGGATAGTGGTGGCATTTTAAGCACCCCCAACATGCACACAACAACTGTTCTTTTAAAGCAGAGATAAATGATTTCAGTGTGACTGGCCTATATAGGAAACATGAAGGACTAATGACTACTGTAATGTGTCATCAAATCTGTACTGTATCCTTTTGCATGGATGAATCACCACCCACCAGCTTTCCACAAAAATTGACTCGCTGCTAAGACCCTCATGTGGCATTCATGAAGCTTTTGTAATGGCACCTGCAGTATATCGAGCTCATAGACTAAGTCCCACAACCCTGCCTGCCATTTGAATGTAAGCAGACTTTGAATATACATTTGAGTACAAAGATGTCACTGGTCTGGTATAAAACAAAGCTTTGCATGTAGACTGTGTTTCTGGATAGGGTTGTCAGAACCCTCTGAAGTTCTGGTTCTAGTTCTAGTCTAGAACTTTTGAAAAAGTTCTAGGGTTCTAATCTTTTCGAACTTTTAGAACCCGAACCCTATTTTTTTATTGTGCTGCCAGTAACAAAGATAGTAATAAAATACATATAAAGGAAAAACTGTTCAATATAAGGGAGAGAAATTATCATGTGTGACATTGATAGGAATACAACTAGGTTTATTTATGGTTTCTTCTGTTTGCTAAAGCCAGCAACTTAATATGTAACAGGCCCACCCACCCACCCATATGTTAAAGTTTTCCTGCTGCAGCTGCATCATAGTTCCTTAGTGAAAGAAAGAGGCACATTAGCCATTTATGTACTCAGTTATATATACTCATCGTCATGAATTATGAGAAAAAATAACTGATATTACCTAATTTCAGCTATTTGCTGCTTTCTGTTTTAAATGAGTAAATCAAAAGTTGCTATGTTTAAAAAGCTTTTATAACAAAGTCAAGCCAAGTACTACAGCAGCAGCATGTGGAACTGTTGCAAAACATATTATGTCATAACGTAGTCAGTCTAGACATTTGAATAAAAAACATGCCAGTCATTGTTGCTGGCAAAAATGCATGCAATTTTCTAAGGTAATGCATACATATACCAACATTTTGTTGGCAAATTGAAGTAATACATACAACTTTCTAAGATGATGCATTTTGCAGCTGATACTTCAATAAAATCTGTATTTCAGTCACATAAATATAAAAGTGGTTTCCTCACCACATACTAAGGAACATTTAATGTAGCTGCAGCAGTTGGCATGTGATGTTTAAGGGACAGCGTCTGTCAACCCCATTATGTATCAAATTATCACTACTTGTAAAGCAAAAACACTTTATGATACGTCACATTCTGTGAAACTGCTGATGCAAATTTTCTTTATTTCTGATTCCTTTATTCTTTTTAAAGGGACAGGACAATTGTGCTAGGTGGCAGCAGTTTGCAATATTTAATAAGAATATATATTATGTGTACAGTAGGTTAGGTCTGTCATCATTTTTCCTCACCATCCCCAGCTGATCACGAATCTGTAAATGAAAGAACGAAAACAACACTCACCTTTCACCCCATCACCCATTCCACTTTTCTTCCACCACCCTCATCTGTGCAGTAGCACCCATGCCACCCTTACACCCATGTTAAAACCAACCCACAACCCTCACCCATGTACTAGCATCCATTTTTCGCTTATGGCTAACATTTCTGTAATTGAAAAATAATAAACAGCTACCAATTAGAACTCATTGTTTTGTCCTCTTTAAAATTGAAAAATAGACCGTCTCCTGTCCCAGCCCATACTGATGCACCACAAAGTCACAGAAGGTAAATCCAAAAATATGTGTTTGCACTTTAACTATAAATAATATGATACAGAAAGGATTGACGTGACAGTGTCCCTTTATGCCAAATTTGGGCCTGTTCCCACTGATGTTAAAATTGCCCTGTATATAAAACTTGTTGACTTTAGTTTAGACCCTAGCTACAAAGCAGTTTGCCATGAAATGGTGAAAGTTTTGGTATATAGTCCAAGGTAGTAGATCGAGAAAGGAGAGAGCGACAACCAAAGTCATCACAGTCTGTAAAAGTTTCCTTTTGGTGCAGAGAGACTCAGTCCCACACAGTATTACCAGCCACCACCATCTGAGTTGTCATCACCATCAACATCCACAACATCAATCACTTCAGGATCAGTTTGTATACTCTTGTAGGGATACGAAAATCTTGACTTATTAACTTTAATAAAAGTTAACGTGTGTACATTTTCTGGCAGCAACCTATTTCTGGTGTCTGTCACAATATTGCCACTGTACTAAACATGCGTTTGAAGAGACACTTGTTGCACGACAACCAAGATATTTACAGGCTTCATCATACAGCTCTGTCCAAATTGACTTTTTGATCTCCAGTATTCAAAAGGGCATGCATCAATAGGAATAGGCAGTTCTTGCAGGTAACTGTCTACCATGTTGGACAGAGACCGCTCAGAAGAGAATCAGCAGAAGCAGCTGGTATGGCAGCAATTTGGGAAAGGTTTTGCCACAGATTTAGCTTCTACTAAGGGCTGAAGAAGTGGCAGTTGTGGAACAACTACTGTTAATGTTTGGTGACTTTTCCAGTTCTGTATCCCTTTGTGAAGATGAACCTGCATGTTGTGGTGATGACAACCTGAGGGTACTGTGCGTGTCTGTGTTTGACTCCTGTGAGTGCTGCAGCTCATCTAGCAACATACATTTGTACTGCTCTATATCATCTGTTTTTGGAAGTTGTATAGCCTTGAACCTGGGATCTAAGAGGTTGCAAGGATGTAGTGTCTTGATTTCGTCATTGCAACTAATTTGTCATTGGTTTTGAGCGCTCACTCATTCTCTTTCAGATTCCCATGATACAGGCGACATGTTGTCTGCGCTTCAGATCTGTCTTTTTCTATTTGTAAATTTAGAACACTAAGATGATGTGAAATGAGCATTATGAGTGGGATAACCTGACTCACAGATGCACCTTCAGAAGACATGTCCCTTGTAGCTGTCTCAAAGGAGCTAGGATACAGCACACTGTCCATTAATTTCCACTGCAGCACAGACAGCATAATGCCATCTCCAATAATGTAACTGGAGCAGTACTCATGTACAGCTTGCTTTTTGCTCCAAGCGCTGCAGCATATAAGCGTTGAGTTCCAGAGTGGAACATTTTGAATCAGCTTTGCTGGGGCAGCTTGTGTTTTGCAGTTCGGACAATGTCCGTATAGCCTTGGTTGAATGTGAAAAGTAAGTCACAATTTTTTGCAAACAGCAGTCATACCGTCCACTTGTGTTTCGTTGCTGAGAAATCCGTGACAATTAAGTGTAAGCAATGTGCAAGAAGCACTGCAGAAATCCTCCATCCTGTACTGCTTTTTAAGATGTTGGCTCCATTGTCACTTACTATGAAGCCACATTTTAGACCGTGAGAATAAACCCATTCGTCAAGGAGGTCATTTAGTTCCTGCAAGATGTTTGCAGCAGTATGACTTTCTTAAACTTCTTTATATGCAGCGAGCGCCATCTTTTGGGGTGTCTTTGTTTTGAAGAAGCACAAAAAGCGTGACCCAATGAGCGGTAGGGACATGTAATCTATGTTTTGAGTGCTGGTCCACATATCTGTTGTGACATGAATAACCCCACCCTCTGCAGTTTTAAGTGCAAGCATCACTGTCACTTTTAAAGCCTGATAAATGTTTGGTATTTCAACATAGAAAAGTACCTTCGATGAGGAACATTGTAACAAGGCTCTGCTAATGTCATGAGCTCCCTAAAATCCTCATGATCTACCAGAGTATGGGAGAAGGCTCCGCTAACAGTTCACCAATTCGGTGATTAAGATGAAGGGTCTTTGGATGATTTCTAGTAAAGGTATTCTTCCTTTCAAATGCCTGAGACAGGGTTAGCTGTTTGCAACATGTCCCTGCTGGTTTATTATACACCGTGCTTCGATGGGCAGATGGGCGAGAGATGGTGGACTAGGACTTATACATTCAGTGCCATCACTGGATGTGCAACTGGTACTAATGGTGCTGGCATTGGTGGTAACAGTGATCCTAGGGCTGGCAGTGGTTCTGCCCGCATCAAGTTCAGACAATTCGTATCCATTTCAGATTCCTGACCCTTCTCACGTGCGGTCTGGAAAATGGAGGACATGGGTTTTGGATGATCAAGCAAACCAATGCTTTTTCAGATGGCGTTTAAGAGCTGTAGTGCCAAGGCATGACACAACTTTACCACGGCTTACACTCTGTTTACACAGGAACAAATTGCTCTGCATGGATCAGTTTTACTGACAGAGAAATAATTCCACACCTCAGATGTGACAGATTTTGTTCGAGTGCTAGGAAGATAGCTAAAGACTGTTTGTGTCTTTTCACCTGTCCTAACAGAACCTGGGACATGCTCCTTGGTGCTAGAAGAGTGGACAGAAGACTCTGATGGATTTTCATTGCTGGCCAACACAGAAGTGGTGGATTCCATGGATATGTCCTTTTCATTGCCAACAGTGCTGGATGTATTTGCAAGTCACTACCTGATTCATTGTCAGCAGACTTGCTCATTTCACTTTGTTGAGGAAGTAATGATTTGTCGCGAGACACAACAGTGTCGGACTGAGACAAAGAGCTACTGTCTGAGTCAGAGAGGACTCACTGTCACTTGCATTATTGCTGCTAGTCACAGGGATCTTAACAGCATGAATGGCATACCTTATGGTGCCTCTCCGTGTGACCCCAGCAGCTGTACAGGTTTTCTTAAAGGTCCCCTTTACCACACTTCACTGTTGCTCTTTTGCTGTTTGTTGAATTTTTATCACGTGAAACATTTGGTTATTTCTGTTAGCACCAGGATTACCACTACCACTACCACCAACACCTGCTCCAACACCAGCACTAGATGCTTCATCTATGTTGGTGTCCAGCCATAACAGACAGTAAGTACCAGTACTACCAGTATACTGCAGTGAACACACCCACACCCAAACAATTCCTGTGTAACAAAGCAATGTGATCTGTGATCGCTGGCTACAACTCAAAATTTTATTTTGGTTGTGTGACACTGTGATACCGTGGACTGAAAGTAATTGAAGAATATGACAGTATGCAACTAAAGGATCCCAGGTTCAAGGCTTACAGAATGATTGGGCTACTGGGCATGAGCATACACACATAGCAATCAAGGGTGCACAGCAGCAGGGTGATGGGCTGACCACAGGAGACCGAGTCACATCGCAACCAGGGAATGAGGAATTATATTTCTATGTTTCTGTCATGTAAGGTTAATGCCACCACACAACTGGCCACTGGGCTTCTCTGTAACACACACTGGGTAGGGTACAGTGCAGTCAAGGGCACACAGCAGCAGGGTGCTGGGCTGACCACAGGAGACGGAGTCACATACATAACCAACAACTCAGGGAATGAGAATTATATTTCTACGTTTCTGTCATGTAAAGGTTAATGCCACCACAACTAGCCACTGGGCTTCTCTCTGTAACACACACACTGGGTAGGGTACAG
The DNA here is from genome assembly GCA_016271365.2 of Neoceratodus forsteri. Lineage (NCBI taxonomy): Eukaryota > Metazoa > Chordata > Ceratodontiformes > Ceratodontidae > Neoceratodus > Neoceratodus forsteri. The sequence continues at coordinate 658,191,188 of CM057453.1, forward strand.
TGCAGTCAAAGGGCACACAGTAGCAGGTGATGGGCTGACCACAGGAGACGGAGTCACATACGCAACCCAGGAATGAGAATTATATTTCTACATTTCTGTCATGTAAGGTTAATGCCACCACACAACTGGCCACTGGACTTCTCTCTGTAACACACACTGGGTAGGGTACAGTGCAGTCAAGGGCACACACTGGGCTTCTCTCTGTGACACACACACACTACACTGGGAAGGGTTCAGACTTATTTGCCTTTTTGCCCCTTGTATGCTTGTTGCTGGCAGCTGCTGGTGTGCAGTGCTGCAGTTTCAAATAATCACATTTCACAAGGTTCTTCACTTCTTATTATTTTTTTATTCTCTCTCCGAGTCCTCCTGAGTCCTCCTCCAGTCCTGATATTGATTGATCTTGGTCTCGATCCTCCCTATTCCCCAGTCCCTTCCCAATTCTTGATTAATCCTCCACCTGTCCTGAACCTTCCCCAGTCCCACTCCCACCCGATTTTGAGCTTTTTCAGCCTTTCTCTTGTTCTCGGTCTCACAGGAAAATGGATGATGGAAGTGGCCACTGGACAAGAGTAGCGGTATGCTAACCGCTACGCTACTGATTTAGCTAGGCTGCTGCTGCCTCCTCTCAATCCTCAGCAAATGGCGCTCCTCCTCACAACACATCTGCCTAAATACCCCACAGATCCCGCGGCTTGCGCGGCTGCCGACCCCCACCTGACCCGTGCCAGATGCGCAGGTGCAAACAGACAGCGTCTCCGCGTCTCGCGGTGATTCGAACCCTTTGCGAACCGCTTAGTGTTCGAGTTCTGTTAGAACTCGAACACCAGGTTCGAGGAGGGTTCAATCTTCACTAACCAGTTCTGACAACCCTATTTCTGATGTATCCCACCCATGGCCAATATTTGCCGGGTTGGCAACTTTTGGCATGGTGCTAGCGTATGTAGCTTATTAGTTAATATTTAAAAGAAGCTCAACGTTATTTTAAAATGATAAATTCCCAACTCCTTCTAAAGCCTTTATCTGCATTAAAAATAAATTAGAAATCTGGTGGCTCTAACATCAGCCTCTGTCATATGCTAATAGCTGTCACTGCCATGTTGACTCCGCATTATAATTATAACAAAGCAAATGGCTTCCTCACATTACTTCTGGTATTTTGTTCCTATTAGAATCAGTTAATTCTGCAGTTCAGTCATTTTTGTCATGTTAGCAACATTCACGCCAACTTAAAACAAGGAGGGGCAGTCTTATGATTCCCACAAACCATATTGTAGAGCAGTAAAAGTCAACATAGTTAAGCAAGGAAAGAGTTAAACTGAAAGTCCTTTAAGTCTGGCACTGGAGCGTCATCTTGACAGTTTAATCAGGTAAAATCAATCAGGCACTGATGCTGCGACCAGTGATGCAATACCTGGGAGAACCAACAGACAGAAATCAATTGCTTTCACAGAAATCTTACAAATAGTGTCTAAAGTCATTTCAACAAGAACAGTGTCCCAGCTTGGAAGCACTGGGCAGCAAGCGAATGGAAAAGTACTGGTCCTGACACAGTTGGGCATGTGCAGTAACCACATTATCTTCTCTTCCTCTGAAATCTCCAAAAGGAAAAATTATACAACAACATAACCTTGCATAGGAGGTGGGGCTCAGGAATTGGCATGCTCTTAAAGTAATTCTTGACATGTTTTCTTGGCACCAAACCAGATCTGGGTCACAGTGGTTGTCCATGGGACAAGTGCTACTGCCTTGCGGAAGATGACCCACTTGTCTTCACCACAGCTGCCACTGATATGACCAAGGCACACCATAATCTCTGGATTGCCTGGGTTTGGCAGGTTTGGCAACAGGCAGTAGTGGCTATGAACCTTTTCGGAACTGAGAGCTCAGTGGCCCCATAGCACAACTGGAAGATTTTCCACCTTTACATGTGGACCTGCTATATCACAAGTAGTGTAGACAGAATTTTATATATTTACCCTAGTTTTGCTCTGAGAAGGCAATGTGCCAGTCTCAGGACTTACAGAACCATTTTAGGTACCTCCAGGTTGGTCATTACCTGGAGTGTCTCCTCCTGTGCCGAGAGACCCAGTTCAGACCCCTTCCTTTGGTTCATGCCTTGACGATGCATAATTAGAGCTCCAATTTCAACACATAATCTCATCTGTATATTAGGCACTACAAGCTACACTAGCCTACAATACATTATATGCTGCAGTAAATGGGGTGAGAAACTAGGAGCTGTAGACTATACCAGATGCCAGAGGGGCTGCTCAGAGGTGAGCAGAATCACATTGTCTCATATTTGGTGGAGTATGGCTGGAAGCATCTTCTCTGCTAATCTAAGACCCCAGTCATAATGGCTAAATATGGTGGGCACCACGGTACCACCTGCTGAAGGCATTATGGTCAGCAACAGGAGATCCACACTCACATTATGTGGGCCTGCCTGGCAGTGAGACCCTTCTTAAGGGAACTAGAAACCACAATGGTTGAGGTACTACATACTGGGATAACACTCACTCCAGAGGTACACCTCTTGCATCAGTAGTCTAGGGCCCCAAAAGATAGGAGAGAAAATACTTTCTTGGTGTCGTGCTCCTAACCACACAAAACAATGCTTCAGTGGTAGCGCGTGTGAATCAGGGGCTGGAGCTGGGTCAATTGAGAGATACACTGAATTCCATGTATCATATGCAAAGGATCACATTCAGCCATAATGAGCGTTCAGAAATGTTCCATCTCGGTGGAACTCTTGGATGATGTATGTTACGAGCATGATCTAAACTTTTCTGTGACCACATGGATTATGGGACAAGAAGAGGTAGTAGGGGCAGGAGACAGTGAGGGTAGGTGGGAAGAGTGCCCAAGTGCAGGATACAGAGGCACAGTGTGGGTGAACAATGTCCCCTCCATACCCCTCCTTCTCGTTTATGATGTCACTAGCACCTGCAGGTGGATATTGCAGTTTGTTGGGTTCACTGCCCCCAAAGCTGTGCCATGAATATGGGAAACTCCAAATTAATTTTATCATCGGATTGGGTGCTATACTTAACCTGCACCATACCTTGCTGCATGTCTATGTTAATGGAAATGTGGATGGGCAACTTGTTTGTTTTAATTAAAATATATATTTACAAAAATAGTAATTTTTAAAGCAGCAGTGCAGTTTAATTTGGTATTTAACAAGACTAAGTGCCACCTAAAATGTTAAAAAATATTAGCATACACATTACATTTGCTTTTCTGAATGCTTCATACCCAGAGCAATGCTTAATCATGACCCTTGCCATGCCCACGGAGGCATTTCTGAATTAGTTGAGTGTTGCCCAGCTGCTGCGGCAGCTGAATAGTTCTGTAGTGATATGGACACAGTATGGATTATTTGGTAATATCAACAAATAAGCCATACTACATGGCAGAGCAAAACAAACAAGCAAATATAGGAGCAACCATGTTTTATTTTTAACTGCATCTCCTCAAGGACATAGACAGGGTGGAGGCAGTCCAGAGAGGGCAACTAAAATGGTGCAGAGGTTGCATCAACAGCCCTATGAAAAGAGACTGAGGGATCTCAACATGTACACCTGGAAGAGCAGAAAGTGAAAGAGGACATGATAGAAACCTACAAATACCTCACGGGTGAACAGAGTGCAGGAGAGGTCTCTTTCAAATGAAAAAGAGCACCAGAACTAGAGGGCATGTGGCGAAGCTGAAAGGGGAAGTTTAAGAGGATATGAGGAAGTATTACTTCACTGAAAGAGTGGTGGATGCCTGGAACAGACTACCAGCAGAAGTGGTGGAGGCAAAAACAGTAGGGGCTACAGGCATGCATGAGATGGACATAGGGAATATTTGTAATTAGGCAGGGAGGAGGGAGGGCTGCCAGAAACCAGTTAGGGTCTGCGGAGACAGACTAGACAGGGACCATCTGGGCAAACTGGGTGGGCCAAGCGGTCCTTTCTACTGACAAATTCTATGTTTCTATGTTTCTAATGGGAAAAAATGTACAACACTGTTAAAATCCAGTTCAGTGACACAAGTGGTAAGGGAATGCTTGGTATGCTCATAACTCAGGGCACTAGGAGTGGCGGCCAGCAAGAACTGATCACGTATAGCTGGATGTTCTCCTCAGGAGAGAACCCACACATTCTGTTTCACTGCTGCCTCCTAGCACTAGGCAGAGACAGCAAAAGATGCATCCTAGTAGGGAGGGCGCCATGTGGAGGAGGCCCAGCACCCAAATGAGTACAATGATATCAACAGTTGATATTGCAGAGAGGGACAGAAAAATGTAGCAAAACACCAACCTTCTGAATGAAGTGAAGTCGGCCATGCCTCATCCACACCACAAAGAACTATGCTCGTTATGTGCCCCTCTCCCTCTGATGCCTTGGACCACCCCAGCCAGAAAAGCCCTTTCTCCTTCCCTCAAGGACCTCCCACTCAGGGGAATGGAATCCCCTTATGTGTAAAACAGAATCTGGACTGGTCTGGACCACCTGGGATCAGGAAAGGAGGTAGCTCTGTACATGGTAACATTGTGGAAGATGGAGCACTGGCAGAACATGGAAGAGTAACTCCAGAAGACAAGGTGAGGTGCACAAAAACACTGTTAAGAAGGAATGAACACTGATTTTTTAAGCAAGCAAGTTTCATTTTTAGGTTTAGTTGAAAGTTTTAGGGAGTGAAGGAGATGGCCATGTTGGTGATGACAATCAGAGATGAGCGAAGTTACAAAAATGTATAGATTTTATTGTGAAGAAACTGTCATATCTTAAGAACATATGACTAAACCAGCAGAGGAAGGCCATTTGGTCTGTCTAGTCTGCTCAGTTGCTCAGCCCGATCCACTGATTACAGCAGAGGTTAAATTGGGCAGGAGCCCATGAGAACTCAGTTTCTGATCGCCTAAAAACTGTAAAACAGTTCCACCACCTCTGTCATCTTTCTCTGCTGACTACTATTGGAGAGTTCCACCACCTAAAATGACACATCCACCACCTAGAAATCTAGATGTAAGAGTTCCTCCACTGAAACATTTCCAGTTTAACCACTGGATTACAGTGAGCCCTGTCCCCACTCACTGCCAACCTTGACCCTCTCCTTTACCCTGTCCTGTTGCTTCTTGAATCCCTCCCATGGTTTTCTGATTGACTACCTCAGCTGGGAGCTCATTCTACCCTGACACCACCCGCTCTGTAAAAGTGTCTCCTGACCTCCTTCTTGACTCTTCCCCTGCCAGTTTGCAAAGTTCCCCTGTGGTCTTGTTTTTACTAAGGCGGGAAAGGTTCCTGATATTCACCTATTTATACCTTTCAGGTACTTGAAAGTTTCAATCCTGCCCATGTCTCCCTCCTTTCCTCTAGTGAGTACATATTGAGTTCTAGCAGCCTGTCCTCATATGCTGTCCTGCTGTCCCTGAGACCATCTTGGATGCTGCAGATCCCACTGAGAAAGAAATCACACACAAGGCACCTTTTTCAAAACACAGTTCGGCCACTGCCTTGCTGTACTGCTCTCTGAACAATTTTTTTCTGCTGAATTTACTGCTCATGTGGAAATATATAGATAAATATTTTTTTTCTCTCCTCTTGGAATTTTCTGCTGCTTAGCCTGCTGTATTAGCTAGACCTGGCTTCTATATAGCTTATGTCTTGTACTACTGAATATTTCTACTGCTTAAACATTTTACCTTTAAACTATTGCACTGTATATGTAGGAATTGCCTAGCAGAGTATAGCCGAGTTGTAGCGAACTTTAACTGACTGCCTGACATTTATATAGCTTACTGCTTGCACTACTGAATTTTTTCCTAATTGCCCAATATTGTAGAATAGCTAGAACTGACTACTGCCTGCTGTTTGTTCTGCTACACTGCTTTCCATCACAGTTCCTCTCATCCATCCTCAGGCTGCCTTCTTTGCTTCCCTCTTTCTCTTGCTTTTTCCCTTTTGTATTTCTTTCTCTCTATTCCTCACAATGTTTCTCTGCCATCTACTGGACCCTGATTCCCTCTCCTGACACCCCCTAAACCAGCACATTCTGTAAATATTGCCTGGCATTTTGGGCCACCTTCTCACCCATTCCAGACTACCCTGAGTCCTCTCCACCACGCCTCCTTCCCAGCTCTCCTGGTCTCATTCAAGGCCCTCCAACCTCCTGATTCAGCCTTTTGTTTTGCTAAATTCCCATCTGGCACTTTTGACCAGCCTCTCTGCAGGAACCTTTTCTCTCCTACTATTTGCACCTACTTCTGCCCTGAGCACTAAATTGCCCAGGGCTCTCCCACCAATTTACTTGACCTTGTCTTTGACTTTTTAACTAACAGCCTGCCTTTTTTCTGATTTATTTTAGCCACAAGCCCAAACCAGGCTCTCCACTTCAGCCTAGTGGGCCTGGCCCTGTTACCTTCTGGCGGCTGGACCTCTGCATCCAGCTCGCCACCCCTGACCAAGGAAAGCAGATACGTTTGGTCAGCTCCTAACTGGAGCTGTGAGGCTTCAATCCCTGTAATGGACTGGCTCCTGGGGACTGTGGCTGCTTCCTGATTGGATGCTGCAGATCCCCATTGAGAAAGCATACAAGGCACCTTTTTCAAAACACAGCTCGGCCACTGCCTTGCTGTGCTATCTTGGACAGTTTTTTTCGCCTAACCTCTTATTAAGTACACTTCCCCAGTGATCCCCACCCCTGAGGCTTCACATCAGTCAATTACAGCAACCCCTTAAAGGGCTCTCTCTTTCTGTAACTTCTAAAGGGGTGATCCTCTCTCGTGCCCAAATAACTTATCGCCTCAATGCATCTGGGATCAAGTGCATTGACACTGACTATGGTCCTCCTCCTACTTCCTACACCAGCCCCACCTTATTTAGGACCATCACCCTCTCGCATAGTACCCTCTCTTATCTGCAACACCTCTACCAGACCCACCCCATAGCTCAATCATCTCCCCCGGCTACCCCCACACTTCCACCCCCTGTTACCTCTACTCCCACCTCATACCTTGGTCTCTTCTTCTCAATGCCTTCCCACCCTTCATACTCTACCCACCCCTTGCACCCCAGCACCCGCCCCGTGTCCAGTCGCAAGGAGATGCTAAATCACTACCATGCTTTGGTGCACCTAATCACCCTCCTATTGCTTTTCTCAGGTAACATTCATCAAACCCTGGCCCCGTGCCCAACCTTATGAACAAGCCTGCCCAGATTCAAGGACTCAGCATAGCTTCTATGAATATTTGCAGCCTTCTTAAGAAGGCTGCTGCATTCTAAAAGCTGGGTTACTCAGCACCAACCGGACATTGTCCACGCTCAAAACCTGGTTATCCAATTCCATCCCTGACTCCTTCGTCTCCCTCCTCCTGGTTACACCCTTTTCAGGGAAGATCGGGTGGAGTAGCGTGGAGGGGTTGTGCTGTATATGTGCTTGACTCCCTCCTTGGACATGCACTTCCACCACCCAAGCTTGATAATGGGCACAAGCCCTCACACTAAAATCTCCTCCAACCCTGGTAAGGCCCACTCTTTCTCACTGTTGCTTATATTCCCCCAGAAAGCAAGACCTCGCCATTCAGGCACTTGCTGACTACCTCTCTGGCCTACCATCCAAAATGGCCTAGATAATTGTTGGTGACCTGAATATCAACTGGCTCTCTGCCACAGCCTCCCAAACCAGAGATATCTTTGCAGCCTTGACATGTCCCAGCTCGTCACCACCCCAACTAGCTTCAACCTCTACTGGCTCCAGCACCCTCCTGGATATCACCATTGCCAACCGCCCCTAGAGGGTGCTCGATATCAGTGTACTTTCCAACTCACTTAGTGACCACTCCCGTTCGTATTCTCTTGGTCCACTGCCAACAGAAAACCTGCACCACAAACCACCCAGCAGTGACGTTGCCTACTCCCAAGAGGCTCTGTCGCTTTAAACTGTACTCTCTCACAACTGGATTGGTCCCCAATCAGGCTTACACCATCCATAGACTAGGCATTGGATTTTTCACTCGCACTTTTAACACTGCCTGTGACCTCTATGCCCAATTCATTAGAAATCACACCAAAAAGCAAAACATGCCCGGGTTATCCCTCCCTCCTTCACAAACTTAAAATGAGAGACAACCTATGGCACATTGCCATGGAATCTGGCAAGCTAGCTGATAGGCAAGCATACAATGCTGAGCACAATAAGTGTACTTGGGCCATTCGACAGGCCAAAGCCCAGTACTACCAATCTGCTCTAGTCTCCTCCTGGGGTCGGTTATAAACTTTTGGGATAATGTATAGGAGCTGAATGAAATCCCACTCCCCACCCCCAACTCTCCTTTAATGGAACTGTCTGCTCTGACCCCTTGGCATTGCAGACTGCCTAAATCACACTTTCTCAGACCTGAGTTCAGTCCTGCCCAGTAACTTCTTTGACCCCATCCCAGTAGCACCCCTGCCCACTCTCCAGAGACCTCCTTTCTACCTATGTACCATCTCCCCATTGGAGGCCAGACCCTTCTGCAAAAGTCGTTAGTAGTAACAACCCCAGCACTGATCTACTGGACACTAGGCTACTTCGTTTGACGTTGGATGCTATCCTGCTCCCACTTATTGAGCTGCTCGTCCACTCTCTGTGCTTGGGGCAGTTCCCCAACACATGGAAAACCACCATCATCACTCCCAACCTAAACAGCGGCGATCAAGCAACCCCGGGTAACTATCGACCTATCTCCATCCTCCCCCACTCTCTAAGGCCCTTGAAAAGTAGTTGCCAACCAGCTTGCTGAATACCTGGCCATGCACAATATCTTTGCCTGGAACAGCATGGCTTTCATGCAGGTCACAGCACCACAACCACGCTACTTGAATTCTCCATCTTCCTGTACTCTGCTCTTGATGCCGAAGTCCTGCTGATGTTGTGTTCATTGACCTCTCCAAGGCCTTTGACACGGTTTGCCATCCTCCTCCTGCTTGACTCCCTCAGATGCCTTGGTTTCTCCCCGGCCCCTTGCATGGTTCACCAGCTACCTCTCTGCCAGAACTCACTGTGTAAAATTCAATAGCACCCTATCTGACACATGACCTGTCCACTCTGGGGTTCCCCAGGGCTCCATTTTAGGCCCTCTCCTCTTCAGTCTCTACCTCAACTCCCTCCTCTTGGTCTGCCCAAGTAAGATCCTCCTCCGTGGATGACGCTGTGCTCTTTGCGCTGACCCCAACCCCAACACTCCAGGCCACCCACCAACAAGCTTTTGATAGAGGCTGAGCAATGGTTCACATCACGAGCTGGTTCTGAACCTAAAAAGACCAAACTTGCTCTTCTCCACACTGCCAAAGCAAAGCCAGTGGTGCCCCTCTTGTGATACTGCCTAGCACACTAAACCCCATTGAGCAGGTTTCCTCCTACAAGTATCTGGGCATTACCTTTGATTCTGCCTCTCTTTCCATTCCCTATCAATGCCTTTCTGCTGCCACCAATGTCAGGATTGGACTGTTATACCACCATAAGGACTGCCTACCACAAGAGGCCCTTAGATTGGCAATCACCTCTTCTGTCCTGTCGCTAATCGACTATAGGCTGCCCATCTATGCTGCAGCTGACAACACTGCACCTGAAGAATCCAGCCTCTAAACAGGGCCTGCAGGCTAATGCTGGTTCCTAGGTGCACCCATACATGCCTGCTGTACTCCACCACCAGCTTACTCAACCTTGAAGAAAGACTCACTTCCAAACCTGCCTTCTTGTAAAAAGACTCTGCTAGGGCTCTCCCCGGGGTCACCACCTCCCTGCAGTGTGCTGCCCCCAGTCTCCACCCGCAGCACTGTCAAAATCTCCTTATTGTCCCCAGGGTAAGGACCTCATGGCCCAGAGATCCTTTTGCTATTGGGCTCCCTCCTGGTTCAGTTCCTCCCAGCCAATATAGCTGACTACACTAAGCTTGGTCCTTTCAAGATCTCCCTCAGAAGTCATCTGACAAGCACTAGCTTCTGCAACTGCACATAATCCCCCACCTGCCCTACCTCTCCCCATAGGCTGGGTCTGCCCTGTCTGCTCTTGCTGTATATACCTGGGGTCTCATGCAACATCTGCTGACTAATGTAATAAGATATCTCTGGTTGCTACCTGACATGGTACTCGTGTACCTATATTATGACTACTGTGATTTACCTATTACTAAGTGTGTACCACCAGTGAATGTCTGTAACACTGGTTGCTTTTTAATCTAAGAGTTATGTACTGTACTGTTTGTTTGCTGTGATGTATTACTCTCTTGACGCAGTGCCTTTGTAAATGAATCTATGACTCAAAGGTCTGTAAACTGATGATCTAATAAATAAATAAATCTTTGTCACTCTCCTCTGAACTGCCTCGAGCTGGTTGATATCCTTCATCAGGCAGGGTTCCTGTACTGCATGCCGTACTCCAGGTGCGGTCACACCAAGGATCTGTGCAGCAGCAGTATAACCTCTTCCATTCTGTTTGTGAACCCTCTAGTAATACAGCTCAGCATTCCTTAAGCCTTGGCTACTGCCTTCCTATGCTGCATAGCCTTCTTTAGATCATTGGAATGGCTATCCCAGTCCTTTTCACATCTGATACAGTGACTTTGACTCCCCCACCCTGGTACTCAGCCCTCCAGTTCTTTCTGTGTGCATAACCTGGCACTTGTTAGCATTGAGTCATCGCCGTCATACACCAGACTACTCCAGCTTGCAAGATCTTTTACTTCCTGCACCCTTCAACTGTGTCCACTCTCCCACAGAGCTTGATGTTGTCCACAAAGAGGCAGATTTTGCCTTTAATGCCATCTCCAATGTCATTAATTATCACACTGAACAAAAACAGGGTGAGCAATGAGCTGTTGAGCAGAGCCACCAGCATATCCACCAGTTCCGTTGCCATTTCCTTCAACACTCTTAGCTGCATGCCGTCAGAACCCAGGGACTTGTTCAACTCACGGGACAGGATCACATTTCTAACCCAGCCTTCTGATATCCTAGTCTCAGCCATGTGGCCCCTGTCCCCCTCCTCCCTCATCCTCCCTTGCAGCACTGGTCAGTTCTTTTCCTGAGTAGACACAGAGCAGAAGTATTCGCTCAGCACCTCTGCCTCTCTTTACTGCCTACCAGATGCAACCTGTCAGGTACATAGAGGATTTTATCATCCCAGGTTCCCTCCCTGTTACCTACATATCCAAATTCCTCCTCCTCCTCCTCATGCCTACACCTTTACCTATTCTGTTGTACTAAGATACAGTGTGCTGCATAGCACCAGGTTCCATGATGACTAAACATATCCTGATACTACTGTCATAATGTCCTGAGTAGCAACTATTGTAGTTGTAATGCTTGGTGTCACTGTTGTCAAGTAAGCAATAAGACATGATGGGGCAAGCAGTTGAGATAACAATATGCCTAGGTGTAGTGGTGAGGCATGGGTCGCAGCCAAATGCCTTCAGCCCTTGAGTGTAGTTATTCCGCACAATGCACATACCCAGAATGTCTTATTGCACTTATAAATGGGTTTCTTTTAATTTAGATGTATTTAAGAATTTAAGAAATTATATAAACATAAGTAAAATTGAAAATGATCCTTGCATTTTATGTTAAATAGTTCTTCTGCCTTCTGGAACTACATGGCATTTCCGCTTTGCCTGAGGAAGTTTGTCCAAATATGGCATCCATAGTTGTATTTTTTTATGCTACCTCTGCTGCCTGCCACCCCTTGCTCACTCGGTTGCTGGCTCACTTCACTAGCTCAATAGCTGAGTCAAAGTGCCACTCTTTTACTAACGCCCTTAGCAACACACTCAGCACCAGCAGTGTTGCACTTTACTAACTACTGCCAGCTGAACGTGTGGTTAGCCTCGGCAGTGCTGCTCTTTGGTACCCAATGGTGGCCACCTACTTGCTTAGTCCACAGCTTGTTTACTTCAGAAACATAACGGAAACATGTATTGTACATTTTTGGCTCTCAGTTTTTAACATGTAAAGCAAACGTAGCTTTAACAAGTTTGACAGAAACAGACGTACTCAAGTGTGCTGCTGTAGGATATAGTATGGAAGTAGAGAAACAATGCAGGACTTTTTCTCTGGACTGTTTTCTATGGACTGTATGTGAGTATGTAGGCATAGCCAAGAGACCATCCCAATTTCTTAAAAATTAAAAATAAATAAATATGTTTTGTGATAAGTGAGGCTGCTATCCTAAAGAAGAAACTTTGTGATGACTGACAGCACTGTCTACAATATATCTTCTCCCGCCCTCCTGTACCCAAGGCAGCACAAAGAATGTCTTTATACTGTATATTCCATATTTTAATAGAAAAGGAAATGTTATCAGTGCCTTGTAATGTGAGTCAGAAACAGTGGTGGAATGGAGTACTTTTATGATTCTTGCTTGAGGTTTGTGGTCTCAGCCATTTAGCAAGGAAGGAAAATGGTGACTTTAAAATTCTAACTAGAATGCCTAAAGAGGAGCCACAGAGCTATCAAATTCTGTGATCAGGCATTTTACTGGAACTAGTTATTTATAGTGTATCTATTCTTACTCCTACATTACACTACAAATAGCCAATCAGATTACTCCATTGCTCCCTGTCATATTATAAACGCTTTTAATATACATTGTAATCTCTGCAACTGAGGCTAAGCGACTACTACTCCTAAGATGGCTCTGCTGTAGTCCCTCTGTCACTGCTTGGAAAACATCATTGGCCACATTGGCCCACAATGAACAGCTTAGTCAAGTAACGATTGGCACTCTTTCCACTTCTGACTGTGTTTGGGGCCCCTACCTCTGGCAGATGACTTCTCAGGTCAGCTAGAATTGTTTGGTCCCCTTCGTTCCAGGAAGTTATTCTATTCCTGCCTATATCTGTGAGGCTTCCTGCCCATTTCTCTTTTCTGTATCCATCTGCTATGGTGTTTTGACTGCTATAATTGTGCCCTTTGTTCTGTTCGTCATTAAAGGAATAATGCATGACAGGGTGTGTCATGCTGAGATAACGCCACACCTGGGGTTGGGCACAAGGCCGCAGGCTAAATGCGCTCAATGTCCCAGGTGTGGTGTTATCCTAGTACAACATACACCCTGGAGTGCATTATTCCTATTATACAATGGCTTGTTCTTACATAGAATAAGAAAAATCATTTTAAAGATGTTTTAGTTAGTGTGGAAAAATATTTTTGTTTCTTAAGAGAAGATGATAACAATGCTAAAGGTCCAACAAATCCAGTGCAATCAGTCAGGAGGTTCATAGTGTTGAGATTAGACCTGTGGTGTTATGCTGGATAACACCACGGGTCCAGTCCCAGACTGCCCAGTCAGAGACCAAGATTCTTTCTTGCAATTGTATAATGGTGCTTTTTCCCTCTGTTCTGAATTTCAAGTTATTGTGGTTCCATTACAGTTGTTGTTATTTGTTTGTTGGCCTTTTTCCTTTGTAAATTGACTTTTGCCATTAACCCTTCTGACATTAACCTTTGCCAGGTTTCTTTGTTGTTTCTCTACATTCAATTGCTTTGTACCTCCTTTAATGTTGTTACATGTTTATTACTCCCTTGTATCAGGGAATTGTTCATTCTCCCTGATTCGTATGTATGTTATTTACCACCTACAGTATATGTGTATTCAGATCATCTCTATGCCTGGCTCATGTTTCTTAACAATAGGCATGACCAGGGTATGTTAATGGTCTGTTAATCATCTTCTGGGGGTGTACTGTGGCTGCGAGGTGTGGCGAGTGCCACATGCCCTAAAGAGGGTGATTAACTGACCATTAACATAATCCCTGGAGTGCCTTTAGTGCTATTATAATAAAAAATGTTTTAAACAGTGTTAAACATTGTTCAGTATATAGCTGTTTCATGTATGTTAATAAAAGATTAACATAAGGCTGTTAGAATGTTGGCAACCAATCAGAAAGCTCCATTTCTCAGACCCTTTTATAATCTCGTTTAATGTACTGTTCCTATATGCTGAAATCAATAAACATTTTAAATGCAAAAATATACAATGCCGCTCATGGATCAACAGTTAGCACTGTACAGAGACAGTACTGTGCAAATGTGTGTTTCTGCAAGCCCACTAACCTGTTGGCTCTAGTGATCAGCTGACAAACTGCAAGCTGACAGGCAAGTGCAACATGAGGTTCTTAACTATTTCTCAGCAGTTATTCACTCGAGATACTGACTGAGATAGCCAGCCTGGTGGAGCTGAGGGTTGAGGTGCTGGACGCCACACTCGCACCACACCGGTGACCCGGTTTAGTGATGAACCTGGTGGCCGGGGTCGGCAGGGGGGGGAGGACTGAGTGTCCGAGGACAGCTCTCCTCTCCTGGGGTGGGATCCAGGGTGATTCGTGTCCCAGTGGCCCCGATGGAGATCAGGGGCACTGCAGGTACATCAGCAGATGGTGGGCAGATGGCAGATGCCACAGAGCAGCATGCGAGGTGTCATTGCATACTGCACTCCTAGGGATGAAACTAAGGAAAATCCCTGTCCTCGGGATAGGTGACAGCACCCACCCTGCAGAGTCACACTCCAGTGCTGGGCTTCTCTCCTCACCAGGGTCGACCACCCAGCCGCAAATTGAATTCTTAGATAGAGCACCCTGGGCAGATAGGGTGGCCCTACTGGGGTGCAGAGCCAGGTGATCTGTCAGGCTGGTGCAGGGTGGGAAGAAAGCCTCAGGCAGGAGGTAGAGCATGTGGGTAGCAGTGGATGCCCGAGAGAGTTCCCAGATGGAACGGAACATAAATATATTATACAAAAAAAAGATACTGACTGACACAACTAGAGGCGGGGAAGCTGGTTCGGGTAGAATTCCTCCATCGGTGATGACATGTCCTAGAATTTGATCTCAGTCAGCAGAAAATCACACTTCTCCCTTTTACAGTGAGTCCATGACTCTTCAGTCTTTGGACTACTTCTCTCAAGTGTTCTCAGTGCTCCTCTACCAGCTTTGCAAATTATATCATCCATATAGACAAAGCAAAACTTGTACTGCATCCCACGTAGTACTTTGTCCGTCAGCCTATGAAATGCTGTAAATGCATTCTTTAATCCAAAAGGCAACATACTGAACTTGTACAGCCCTTCATGTGTGATAAAATAAGTCTTGTGCTTTCACAGGTATTTGTCAGTATCTGCTTTTCAGATCCACAGTTGAAAATACTTGAGCACCAGTGAGTGTGTCGAACACATCTCTCATATTCTTCATGAGGTAGGTATCTCCAGTGGTTACAGCATTTACTTTCTGATAGTCTACACAGAATCTAGTGGTTCCATTTTCTTGGGCACCAGCACCGCTGGCAACGACTATGCAGACAGTGATGGTAAGATGATTCCATCTTTCAACATTTCTTGGATCTATTCTCTTATGGTCACTCTTCTCTGGAAATTAGGCATATGGTCTGTTCCTTATCAGTTGTGTACTTTCAGTGTCAGTAGCATGCTATCACAAAGTAGTTTGTCCAACTGCTTCCGTAGCCACTTCAGGAAACTCACTTAATATGTGTTCCAGTTGCACCGCTCTCTCTGTTTGCTTGATAAGTCCCTCCAAACATGGACTCGCAATATTCTGACATCTTGTAGTTTGTCTTCTGGTTCCAAAGCTATTATGATTGATATTTGATGCCTGCCAGAGGCAGTCCCTCTGACACTTCTGATTATCCATTAACTTTTTTTTCTTCCACCACAACTGGTGTCTCAATCTCAGCCTTCTCTGAGCTTATGACTCTCCTAAAAGCTAGTGGCATCCTGGGACGATAGGGAGGGCATCACTGGCAGAAGGCATGAAGGAATGAAGTAATCATGCCTCCGTATCAGTCCCTGGTAAGGCCTCACCTGGAGTACTGTGTCCAATTCTGGAGGCCACACCTCAGGAAGGACATAGATAGGATAGAGACAGTACAGAGAACAGCAACAAAGATGGTGCAAGGCTTGCATCAGCAACCATACAAGGCAAGACTAGATGACCTCAAATTATACTCCTAGAGCAACATAGGAATCATGGGGACATGATCAAAACATTTAAATACCTTAAAGGCAACAGTAGGGTGCACATGCAGAATATCTTTCAGTTAAAAGACTACAATGGTACTAGAGGGCATGACCTTAGACTTAAGGGAGGAAAGTTCAGGAGCAATATGAGAAAATTCTTCTTCACAGAGCATGGTGGAACCATGGCAATAGCCTGTCGGAGGGGTGGTGGGAGTCAAGACAGTGGTGGAATTCAAACGGCATGGGACAGACAATGTGGGATACGCAAGCAAGCAGCTAAGTAAGGGGGTAGGAAACGAAGGGAAGACTTGAATTTGCCAACAACTTCTATGTTTCTGTGTTTTTATTAGCTATGTCAATGGTTAGCTTCAGGTCCTTCAGGATGTCAGTTCCAATAATGATAACAGATACAGTTGCATCAAATATAACTGCTCTTCCTTTCCATGGCATTCCTGGAATGCTGAGGCTGACTTCTCCATGTCCCCATGGGCTGTATGACTCTTCAGCTTCCTCTCACACCACGACAAAGACTCAATATTCTGCATTAATACAGGTCTTGTGAGAATAGTAGTTATAACTTCGTGTACACCTGACCTTGTATCTCTTATCTCCCTAACTTCACAGGCAAATACAGCAAGTATGAACTTGTGACTCGGTCACCAGCTTAGTTGTTTGTTTCTCTCCACTACCACCATAGGCTTTGTCTGCTCATCCTCCCTCACCAGGGTAGTTGCCGCTTTGTTTGCAGATTGCTCTGTTTTGTTTTTAGGACAGTATGGCATCTTGTGTCCTAGTTTATTACATCTGTAACATCTGAGTTCAAATGTATCCTTTCTCCTAGGAGGATAAGCTTCTGCTGTGCATTGGCTGAATGATTTTGTGCCATGTGTCTCTGTGGTTCAGGTCCTCTTCCTTAAATCTCTAATTTGTCTCATATTGAGTGCTGTCTGCAGAATTCACTTGACATAAGTTCTCATGCAAAGTTCTCCCTTTCTGTACGAGCTCTTCAATATTCCTGGGCAGTGCACACATCAGTAAGTTTTGTAACTTTGGCTGCAATGTTCCTACAATAAATTCTACAACTCTCTCCTGAGCTCCTGGATACAGATGCTTGTAGATATCCCATTTATCTAGGACCAGAATATCAAGCTGATTTCCAGCCTTCTGTGTATGATCCAACTCTCTCCCTAAATACTGTCTACTCTGGCCTTTGTCAAAGTATTCCAGAAATTGGATTCTACACTGTCTCCAGTCTCATAATGCTCTTGCTTGTAGCACCACCACTTGCTCACTACACCTCTCATAGCTACTTCAAAATGCTGTATCCACATGTCTTCCAGTACTTGTGCTTGTCTCAGTGTTCTTTCTAATGCTCTAAAATTCCAAGGCATCCTCCTTTTCTCTCCTCCAAATACTGAAAGATTGCTCCAACCCATGGTGCAGCAATAGGAATAACTGGTTTTGTCGCTCTTTCATATCCTTGGGATGCATTTACTCTTCTCTGTGGTGTCTCCTAACTTCCACATCTCAGCTCCTCCATTACTGGCATTTAATTTCTCCTGGATGGACCTGCAGTTGGTGTACTCTCTCTCCTTCCTGGTGTCAGACTCAGTTCTGTATGCTATTCATGACTCTGTCCATGAATGCTTCCAGTTTCTAACACATCCCTTCTAAAACTACTCCACATCAAATGGCATCTTCTCTGTTGGCTTCTTCTCAAAACACTCTGCCAAGTCCCACAGTTGTCCTCAAGACTCCTGTCATTGATGGCTCAGTACCTCTAGGCTTGAACTCGGTGCATACAGTGAAGGAAAATTTGTTCTGAACCCTGCAACTGGATCTAGATCATGTGCTTCCTCTATGTTACTATGTCCCTCACTCAGACCAAACATTGCCAACAGCCTCTGAACCATACCAATTTTCTCTTTTCCCAAGTGACAGGTCAAACTTCTCAGTTGTTAGGCTGAGCAAAGTAGAGCCAACTTCACAACAACCCTTTCTTCATACTGATTAGTGGTTTCACTAGAAGTCCACCCCTTTAGCGCCAGTCGTAACACTAAAGTTCCTGTGCAAAAATTTGCAGTCTCCAACCAAATTGAAAACAAATAACATTTTAGGATATGCTACGGTTAGGCATAACCTGAAATAGGTGAGACTTGCTCTTGTGTTAACCTTTACACACAAAGCAATGAACATGTTCACAGTACAGCCTCACAGTTTGATGCCAAACTTTTATAAGACACACATACATATAATACCAGGTAGATGCAGTGCCTACACAGACAGAAATCAGGGTTGCACCACCAGTAGGTTCTTTGTCTCTTCCCATCCACAACCATTGAGTTGGGTATACACAGGAACTCCTGAATTACCTTCGCAATCAAATACTGCTGGGAAAATGTGGGAGAGAGAGGGATTGTACCAGACTGACCCAGGAGACTACAGGATTGTGAGACTCAGACAACCTTGAAGCAAGACTCTGACACAATTTCCAAGTGAAAATTAAGGTAAATTTTACTGAACTGTTCTGCCAACTTGCAGACGTAGTTTATGTAAAAAAATAGTAGTAATTAACTCATTGCCTCCACAGGAACTCTCTGAAGTTGCAGCACTTGTCTCCAGTATACTATTAACAGTGAATCCTGGGACCTTTTAAGCAAAATCAAGCCATAATCGGCATGCCGCAAACAAATGCTAATAGCTCAAAACCATAAGTGCTAGACACAAAGTATGAGTGGCAAACTTGTTCAGCATAAGACTACCTTTCCAACGGTGGTATGCAAGTAATAGGTAATTTAGTTTTTTTCTATGTTGGTTGAAACAGCAAAAAAACATTTTTCCACAAAAATGCACCATATGTTTCTTGTTGGGAAATATGTAACATATCAACACCAAATTAAACATCCAACCATTATACGTAGTTTTAATAATTGTTTGTTAAAAACAACTATTTCTGTAGTATTAAACATAATTTTCCTCATTTTAGTCAAGGTGTGCTGAGGTTTGTGAGACGAATCAAAACCATAAACACCATACCATAAACAAATGCATATAACTCTTAAATATACATGATACACGAAACATATCAGTGGCAAAGTTGTTCCACACAAAACTGCCTTTCCAGCGGTGCTATGCAATCAATTATGCTCAGTTCGGTTTTGTTTTATACTGGCTGAGACATCCAGAATGTATGTTTTCTTCAAAGTGCTTAGGTGGTTCTTGAAGGACAAAATGTCTGCCATACACACCATATCATAAACAAATGTAAATAACTCCTTACATGAACATGATACACACAAAGTGTCAGTGACAAAGTTGTTCAACACAACATTACCTTTCTAATGGTGCTATGCAGTCAATTCTAAGGCAAGTAATATTAAAATGTGTATGACATCTCCAGACATTACTAGGACACAGGAAGTCTGTAGGCGACTTCTGTAGTCATTCTGGGACACACTGCAGTACATTTGCTGCTGCCTACAGGCACCTTCTAGGAGGCAATGAGTTAACAGCTACATTACATACTTTTGCAAATAACATCACACTGATTAAATATCTTGAGCACCAATACCCTTTTTATATTCCCACAGGTCTGTACCTGCTACCCCTAGAGACTGCATGCTATTCCACCACCCACCAGCGCTTTAGGTACTGAAATCTTAACCGGTACTAGGCCATACCTCAGACCTCAGTCACTGCACATTTAAATTACTTGCCATAAGGGCATGCAGTGGCTACTAGGTCTATACCCACCTCAGTCAGCCCACTCACCCGTTACCAGCAGATACCCTTCCCTGCTATCTAACACTGAAGCTTTTAACTTTAAATTACTTATACATTCTATTCGCTTATATGCTACATATGTCACAATAACATTTACTCTGCATCACATAGCAATTACTCTATAACATTCACAGCATACTTCACCCCACAGTCTCTAATTCAGTTATTCAATAGCCGGACAGTAATCCTTGAAGCAAGAAGGATTCCAGAATTCAATGAGTGTCCCTCTTGAACTAGTCCCATAATGAAAAATAAAGTTACTGTGCCACTTCCCTTGAATGGTTGGAAAACTGGTGACTGGGACCTCAGGAATCGGCTGTGGATCTGGTGCTGTTGACCCACAGAGATTACTTGGTTGCTTGTAGCAGTTGCAATCTGGCTGGAAGAAGCTGAAGACACTTGTGGAAAACAGGTACTCAAAGCAGCAGGCTAATATATTCTGTCCCTGCTCTCACTTACTGCCCTACTACCCCTAACACTGGGATGCGGTGATCCCCTATAGTCTGAACACTTACCTGAAGGTTAGTCCCCATGCCCTATCAGCTGGTAGGCCCTAGTAGGCTGGACTCCTCTGGAAAGGTCTGGTCCCTTCAGGTCACTCTTCCTTCTTGAACTCCCTGAAAATTAGCTGTGCAGTTCCTTTATGCCCACTGAACAGTCAATTTCTCAAAATCCTGGTCACTGAGTGGACAGGACCCTATTCCAAACCTCAGCACTAATCAGCTTGAATTCCAGCCTGGAATTCTGCAGCAGCATTAGCCACAATGGAATCCTAAGTTTTGAATTTCAACTGCCATTCCTGAAAATTCTGAGCCTGTTCTGCTGTCATTTTGCATTCATTGTAATTGTACATCACTTTAAGCACAAATAAATTACTGCAAACTAAAGTTTAATCACTTTTACACCTTTCCCGAATAAAAGCTCCCCATCCTGGCTTTCTCCTGTGTTATTCACTAATAAATTCAATTATGAGATCATGGAGTTGTTTCAAACTCAAATTTTTCCACCCATGGAAAAAGACAGCTTCTGCAACTTTCCACACTAACAAGAACAAGTCACCCTTTAAATGAGTATTTTCCTTTAAATAACCTCTTTTCTTTCAGTCTGGAGCTCAAACAAATATTCATTTTGGGGTTTAAGACTCCTCCCTGGGCTGTCTCGTGGGTTTCAGTAACACCTCCTGCCCAAGAGCACACATCCTCTCCTGGCTCCACTGCCCCCCCACACACCTGCCTGCATGGGTTCTGAGCTGCAGCTACTCCTCCATAGCAGGTTAGTGACCCTCTTTCTTAAACATTTATTCAAATAAAACCATTTTTTTTCCTGATAGATCATCCTTTCCTCAGTTACTATGTTTACATGAGCTGATGATCAATTACTGTACCTAGTATTTGATTCTAGGTAATCGATTACCAGCTCCATTCACGCTATAAGAAGGGCATCAATCGATGCACCCAGAAGAGATAGGTTTACATGCAGGGTAACATTCAATTACAAGGTAATTTATTACCATGGAATTGATTTTACCCTGCATGTAAATGGGGTACAAGCTTACTGGAGCACATGCATGGATCGGTTCCAGCTCTGATCGCATCTACATGAAATTTGAAAATTTGAGTCCCTAGAATTTGTGCACTAATTCGTGCACTTTGGTCAACTCCCAGATCGATCCTTCTATCCTGGATGCTATCAGTTACATGCAGGCTTGCAACTGGTTACACGGCAGTCAAATACCTTATAATCGATTCCGAGCCTGCATGTAAATAGAGTATATAAAACTGCCAAGTTTGGCAAATATCTGGCTTAAACGGCTTGGAGTGCAATTTGAAATGCATATTTGGTGCATTTAAATTATGCTGACTCATTTCCTGCAATAGTGTGCTTCAAATGGCTCCGTTTTGATAACTATGCATTTTATGGCATAAAAGTTACACGTGAGTGTTCACTGGATTATGAACTAGCCCCTGTGGCATTGATTTATTGATTTAATAAAGTTATGGGTTTATTTGTTCAAAGTTCTATCAGCTTATCATATCTTACAGCTAGCAGCCTCCTCTGCCACTCAAACTTGGCCCCTAAACTATGCATAAGAATGTGGAGCCCATCTCCATTTTATTAGGTGCACCCTTTATTTTATTAATTAATTTAATAGCAGCCAGTCCCTATGTCCAATATCCGTGATGCCGCCTGCCAGCTACTTTATTTATTTAAAATATCTGGACTCCTACCAGTGAGAGCAGCACTCTGAGATGCGCCCTTTCACTGCATCTCCATCTCAGCTCCAAACTGCTTCGCAGGCCACAGTCTGCTCCATGACCGAAGTCGCAGTTTTGCACAGCCGCCTCAACTGTTCAAGGGAATCTCCAGTGTAGTAAGTGCTGTGCTATGGGAACCATGGCTCAGCCTTCCAACTCCTGTCTCACTCATTTGGTGCCTCGGCACCTCGCAGCTGCCGCTCTTCATTTATAACAGCTGCAGCAACTGGAGACGTTAATTTTAAATACAGGTCACAAGCTTATTACAATAAAAAACATGTTTGTTACTTTTACCCTGGCTGGCCCCAATACCATTTGACCACCAGGGCTGTTATTCACTAGCCAGGGCAATCTGCTCACTAGCCCTTGGCTACCTACTGCTGCACCCATCATTTCTCTACAATAGGGTGACAAGCAATTTATATAAACTGTGTGTTGGTGCAAGGGTGTAAGCATCACATCTTCCCCCAGCTTACTTCTACCAGCACTAAATAATAATATGTTCACAACCTTTACTTTGCTTTATTCACACAGGGTCTGCTTTTCCTCCTGACAGATCCAAGACTCTAACACCAGGTCACCCACTAGCAACAAGGTGCCCAGTTTACTTTTCTCGTGGAACAGTCATTCAATGATGCTACACCATGGAAAGCAGAACATTGTCTAAAGGTCTCTTCTGTTTTCATGTTGCCTGTCTCAGCTAGTATGCTGTTCCATAGGTTCACTACCCTCTTGAGAAGAACTGCTTCCCAGCATTATCCTGAATTAGCCACCTCTGAGCTTCAGGTCATGTCCTTATCTCCTGCTGGAGAACACTAGATTTTATAGTTGTCTTATATTTTAATTTCTTGTTCCTCACTTACCTGCTCTGTGCCACTCCTTTGGGTCCAGTCAGCATCCCAACTTCCTCTGCAGGATTGCGCGCCCTGACGATTCATCTCTTCATCTTTAAAAGGCCCACGCCTTCCCATTGTTCCATTTCTTAAGTAATAAGGTATGAGCCTTGGTTAGGTTCATGGTCTGTTACTCACCCTCTAGGGATGTAATGTAATATGAGGCATAGCTGAGTGTCACATGCCCCTAAAGGGTGATTACCTGACCATTAAGCTAACTCCTAAGAGTGTAAACATATATTTTTAATAGTGTTGTACATTGTTCAGCATGTAATTGGGCTCTGTTTGTACTGCATGTTAACCAGAGATTATGAAATGGGTAGAAAGAATGCTGGCTCCTGACTGGCTAAGAGGTACTTTCAGTGAGGCCGTTATCCCAGCACAACAGCCCAGCTGAAAGTAGCTCAAAAAAGTTTAAAAATACATCCAATTTACTAAAAGGACCCATTTCATATCACATTAAGGCACTCCAGGAAGTGCATTATGGTGGGCTAATGGCCCTTCTCAGGTGGTGGAAGCACTCAGCTTCTCTCATGCTTCAATCCACCCATGGTGGACACTTTATCCCACCATAATGCACCCCTGTCATGCCTTATTGCTTAATTAACACAAGGCTGATAGAATGCATACAGCCAATTAGAAGGCTTTATTTCTCAAACCCTTTTATATTTGCTTGTGCACACAGCATGCAAGAAACATTTTGAGGTGAGTAGAGCATTTCAGAGGTGTGGCAGTGTTTGGACAATCCAGCCAATGCTTTAGGGACACATCCTCGGCCACCAATCAACAGGAGGCTGCGGATGACAGCAGTTTCAGAGCGAGCACCGGATTTGAAAAATCTGACACTTTAATCAGGGACAGTTTCGCTATCCCTGATTGCAGCGGCACTTCAACCACAGGCACGCAAAGAGAAGACTCCAGCCACGTGCATTGCAGTGCAAAGTAATGCATGTCTGGAGTTATGAGCAACCTGTTTGCTCAGTGTGCCTTTCATGGTGAAGTATATCATTAAAGAAAGTTAATTAAACATAATTAATGGTTCGCGTTTTTCCATTGATAGAGGCATGTATTAAATGTCAAATGAAGTGCGCATTCACGCCGCAGCTTTAAATACACAAGTCAAGCTGCTGCTCATGACCAACAAAAACACTGTTCCTGCACAAACTTCTAGTCACAAAATCATTCACCTCAGGAGCAGCTTCTCATCACAAATGCCCAGCGCGCAGCTACAAACAATCCTAAATCATTGCATAATTGTAAAATATTCTAATTACTAAACACATACCCTGCTCACTACTTTACACACGCCCTTCCTCTCCGACTCTTCTCTTGTCTCTCTCTCCCCCACAGGTCACATGACTCCATTGCTGCTACACTTTGCAACGACCGTAGCAAGAAAAAAAAGACCAGAGCATATTAATGGACTGTTTTATTTTTTTCAAAAGAGTTTGTTCTCATGTGGCACAAAACATCACTATTAGTTACAAGTTCAAATGTTTAATGTTTCTTGTTCACTGTTTAAAGAGGTTTACCACAGAAAATAAACAAAAACAACTCATAACAAGGTATGACTCTCCTCTTTCCAAGCACATGGACTGAGCTCCTCCGTGAAAAAACGTGACCCTTAATTATATTAAACAAAATATGGGCTGCAGTGAAACTTGAATTTTACACACACACACACACACACACACACACACACCACACACACACACACACACACACACACACACACACACGAGTTGTTGGATGGCTGCATAAACCATTGGGCTTCACCTAGGATTTATGTGCCAATCAACAACTCAGGTGTGTAAAATTTGTTGCACACTGCATCCCATACTTTATCTTATATATAATAAATTAGCTGTGCCACAGCTTTGCAGTAGTTACAGCTCCTGCCATCCACCACACAGTCCCCCCGAAGCCGACATCAGGGGTGGCCAATCCTGTGTCAGCATGCCCCCACCCCACCCCACTAATGTGGCACACTGGGAGCCCACCCCAGTGTGCCCAGATAAATGTTTTTTTTTTTTTACTTTCCAAAGCAAGATGCCCACCCCGTGTCGGATGCCTGCCTGCCCCCATCTTCATTGCCAATGGGGTGCCTAACCCCTGTTGGCATCATGTATGCCCACCCCTCCCCAACTCATGTGGCACACTGGGAGCCCACTCCAGTGTGCTGTAATAATTAAATCTTTCTGACACAGGGATACCACCTCCCGGTGTCAGATGCCCTCCCAAGCCCGACCGTTTTTGCCTATATTGGGGTGCCCAGTTCCAAAGTTGGTTTGTGTCCCCCACACACACACACACACATTAGTTTGCACGCTGGGAGCCCACCCCAGTGTGCCTAAAAATAAATATTTATCTGTAAATAAAGAAAACCGTCACCAACATCTTTTTGTTGTTGTTTACCTGTAAAAAGAAAACGGTCCCTCATCGCCTCCCCAGGCCCCCTCATCCCCACCCCCTGCACACCCCACCTCCCCACCCCCCTACCCCATACTTACCTCCAGAGGTCCGCGCTGTGCTCTTCTCTGGACTGGGACACGCCTGCACTCTTTCAAAGCTGAACTCCAAACTGAGGAACCAAGGTAAGCCGTATAATGGGAGTCAATGGCGGGTTTCAACTTAGGTTGATATCTTAGCCATTTTGAGGAATTTTAGCTCCAGATTTTCAACATAGGTTTTGGGACCCCACCTCATGAACACTAGACTGTCATCTCATTTCTATGTCCCAAAAGGTGATTTCGCAGTCGCCCACAGAGTCACCTTTGGGACTGAGTAACAAAATGAGAGTGTCACTGTTATGAGGTGGGGTCCCAAAAGCAATGTTGCAAATTTGGTAAAAATTCCAAAAATGACTCATGTATAAGCATGTTTTGTGCGATTTCTCGCATGTTCATAACTCGCCAATTTTTAATATTTTCACCCAGATTTTCAATATTGCCATTTTTTCCTGCCTCCTTATGAACAGTATAGCTGCCATCTTCATATCCTGCCTGAAACATGTTTTCACACCTGTGATGCAGAATGGCGAGTCACTTTGCAAAATCAGCTTTTGGGATGGTGTGCTGAATGATAGTGTCACTGTTCATGAGGAGGCGTCCCAAAAGCCCATGTTGAAAACTTGGTGAAACAATTCCAAACGTGATTGTGTTACAGGTGTGCGTTGCAGAGCTACGCACGTGTGTTTAACTTCACCAATTCTTCATAGTTTTCTCCAGATTTTCAACATTGTCATTTTTTCACACCTCCTCAAGAACAGTACAGCTGTCATTTTCTATATCCTGCCTAAAATGGGTTTTCCTACCTGTATCTAATGGCACAGTTGCTGTGCTAAACTGCTTTGGGATTGAGTAATGAAATGATAGTGCCTCTGTTCATGAGGTGGGGTCCCAAAATGCCCATGTTGAAAATTTGGGTGAAAATACCAACAAACACCCTGGGCTAAGGTTTTCAACCGTGAATGACCCACTCTTGTAGAGACTGATAGGGCGCCGGGTGTGACTTGGGGTTGTCAGCCATAATGCTCATGCCATTCACCTCCACTTCACCCTGCAGCCAGATACAGGCATTGAGGTGTGCCTTGGGGTCTTCGACCCTAATGTTTAGCCCATTCTCCTATGCTGCACCCTTCTCAGTTTATTTCCTATAGAATGGGGTGAGCTTAAAGGCTAAAGACCCCAAGACACGCCACAACACCTATCAGTGTCTGCAGGGTGGGGTGAGTGGAATGGCATGGGAGGTTATGTCTAAGATTCCAAAGGCACACCCCAACGCCTGTCAGTCTCATGGGTGGGGTTGTCATTAGTTCAATACTTCACTGCCATTCCTATTATTCATCTCTAACTCCTGCACTACCAATGCCAATACCAGCAGTGAACATTCAGCATTGACAAATGCTTCTTATGATATCCTATGCAGAGGAGGACTGATTTGCAGGGAAGATGGGAGGCGAGTACTGGACATGGGCAGTCTGGGATGTCCAAGAAGGAGGGCTTGCTGAACACAGACCCAATGGTATGACTGGGACTAGGCAGCTATCATCGAACAATCACAACAGCATTTCCACTTTTATGTATTTCTCATTCCGTGGAATGCAGGGCTTCTACATGTTCTTATCAATGAGAATCTGTCAGGTTTTCACCATACATAAAATACACTGGGACATACATTATTAGAGTGCAGTGCTAGCATGGGGTTCTGGTGACAAAATGTAAGCCACTCAAGCGTTGCTCTTGTGGGGTATGGTTTATATGTCACCAGAACCCTCAGTAGCATCCCACCCTTATTGTGTACAGTTGAGTGTACTTTATTCCTTATAGTACAGTTAGTTATGAATGTGCTGGGACTCTGTTAGTATGTAGCATAGTTTACTAACTAATAACTAGGTTATATATACAGCTCTAAACGGAGCAAGTTCACATAATGTTTTCATTGTTACAAAATCTACATCAACAGAGGTACATAGTAATATAATATAGCAAGTACTGGAGCTGAAATGTTTAACGTCATGTTCATTTCCTGAGGCACTTGCAATATTCAGACTGGTATTGTACACAGAAACGATACTGTGCCCTTCTCTAAATGACTTCACATTTAATTGTGTTTGCACATGATGGCTGAGTGATGTGTATACATATTAAACCCACCTACAATGTCAGTGAATTTGATTTTTGTTAGTTCAACTATACCCACAGGCAGCCTAAACCAATTATAGGTTTTACTGCTTCCAGTAATCTGATTAGCTAGTCATGGGCTTCCTTTATGAGCTTGTCTGTTTTTCCCTTGATTGAAATAAAGCATCCATGTGTGTACACAAGGTGGACTATATTCAAACAAATACAGTGCCAGAGTTCCACTATGCAAATGTGGGTGGAAACATTGCAAAGGCGGCTATCACCCTCTTTATCATTGAAATCCCACTTTCATCTCCCAGATACAGCCATCCCTTGTCTAACTTGCCATGCAGAGGCAGGTAGCTATACTAATAGTCAGGTTCACCCTTGTGCTCAAATTGAGTCCCTCCATACATTTAGCAATGCACTAGCTGAGATTTTTCAGTGCACTGGAAATGTGTGCAGACAAGGGTGACTGAGATGGGTTTTACTACCCACAGGACCATCAGAGATTTCTTACTTGAAAAGTGGAGTCAAACAGGTGGACAGCAACAAACAAAGGCTCCTGTGTGTGCAGAAAGTGACAAGGACTTTAGTCACTGCTCACAAGATTCTTTGAAGTAGTTGTTGCAGTTTACCTGTTTGATTCAGTTTTGACTTTATCCTGGCTGGAGTGCATTCTTTGTGTGCTAATGAGAAATGAAGATTTTAATGTGCAGTAGCACTGGATGATGCAGGAAGTTCATCCTTCATTTTTGTGATTCCTCCCTCTGGAGACAAATATTCATTCACACCGAGACAGATAGCCTTCTTCAGCAGCACCACCATTATATCCATGGAACCAGCCCTCACTACTCCCAGACGTGACTGTAGATGCAGCCCATCAAATGGCAGCCAAAATACATGCATCCCCACAGTGCACTTGGGCTAGTCTAGATGTTCAGAGTCACTACACTGGTCTATCAGACCCTCACCCTCAATTTCTAGTTTCACCCAGAAAC
The DNA here is from genome assembly GCA_016271365.2 of Neoceratodus forsteri. Lineage (NCBI taxonomy): Eukaryota > Metazoa > Chordata > Ceratodontiformes > Ceratodontidae > Neoceratodus > Neoceratodus forsteri. The sequence continues at coordinate 658,219,735 of CM057453.1, forward strand.
AATTTATAGCTAGCCAGATATGAAACTAGAAACCAGGTACTATATGTACATAAGATACTTTGCCTTTATCACCATAATGCATTGTATGTATAGATTTGTGTAATTTTGACAGTCTCGTGTAACTGGCCTCCTCTGAAATGCTTTACAGCAAGACTGTAGTCTTTAAAGAATAGCAGATGCATTACAGGTGCAAACCACATCTTACACACTGGTCTGTGGGCTTCATTTTCTTGTGTTCCCTCATGAACTTATTTCTCATTTCATTGATCCCTCTCCCCCATCACTAATGTAGTCCCAGTTGAAGAGCAGTGTGCTTGTAGGGATTCCTGTCAGAGCTCCTGATGGTGGTATGTTGCTCTGTAGTTCTGCACTTTAGTTACTTATTTGCAGTTTGCACTGTTTGATGTTTATATCAGCCTCAGCTCCTTGTCTATGAACTGTCAAGCATTTGATGGACTCTGCCCAGTGTTTCTATTTTAACATAAATATATTTTTGTAAATGAAATTGATATACCAGTAATTTACTAGTCCAGCATCTTTATGGTGTTAACGTTTCATATTTTAGGTTGGACACGTGCTATTAAGCTGCTCAGAAGCATGCCTTTTAGTTTACATAATACCTGGTGAACTGATGCAGTCCTCCTCTGCCCAACTGTCCCCAACTGCATCCATCCCTGCTCAGGCTCTTACCTCTGATGTCCAGGGGTCCAAGATATGGTTCTTGGGGAGGTTGGTCAGGTCCCCATCTCCCCATCACAAGCGTGGGAGGCAGAGCAGCTAGCTGAGTGAGCAGAGCCAGAGAGGCTACTAAGGCCCTCTCTCATTTCTCCATGGATGCCACCATGCAAAGCCCGCTCATGCGCTGATACAGTCAATGTCCTCCTCCCATGTGTCACTCCAATTGCAATGCCAGCTGTGGTCCTACAGGTGGCAGTATTGCAGCAGAGGTAGCAACCTTCCCTTCCCAGCATCTTAAGGAACATATGCTCCTCTTCTCTCAGACCCCCAATATTCGGTATTGTTCCCAAATTTAGGTTGCCAACATTGCAAGTAGTGACCATGCTGCTGTGCTGATGGGTTAGCACCGTGGAACGATTTTTTAAAGAACCAGTTGCTGCAGGCTCCACCAAAATGTTCAGGATGCATAGTGGGTGCCAGAAAGTTTGCTCCATAATGAAGTGGATGCAATTTGTCATGAGTCTAGTAGTGACTAACGATAGGTGTCAGGATGGGTAGACCCTAGATTCAAATCCCACCAGAACCACTTGCACTCTGTGTGACCTTGAGCAAGCCACATGACCTTTTGGTGCTTCAGTTCCTTCAGCTATAATATTTATTAACTTCACTATCTTCTGCTCAAGGTCTTTATCCTGTTATTTTGAGCATTTATAGAATAAGATTATTCAGAATAAGCTTTGACTGTGTGATTCATTGTACCTCAGTCTGTTTCCAGCTAAAATAGATATTTGAAAGTGCTATCAATTAATTGTGTTGTTTATTTACAGCTGGAACATAAGTTGTGTTTGTTTTACTGCAAATATAATTTTGAATGCGTTATAGTTTTGGTTTGTGTTTTCATTTCTACACTCATTTACTTTGAGGTTCAAACCCTCCTAGACCACTGACCATGATAGGCTCACTTTTTAATCTGTAAGGCCTCTGACTAGCTGGCTGTGAGCATGATACAGGATAAAAGCGAGTGTCTACATACAGGTACCCACCCCTGATAAAGACCCACCTGGTCAAAGTGCCAAGGCATCTGTGTGTGGTAGTAAGTCATACTTATTTTTAAGTTTCGAATTACAAACCTTGAGTCAGGGACTCATTTACAAAGGCTCCACGTCGGACAGTGCAAATTACATAATAGACAGGAACGAATGGTCAAAGGTACAGATGAAACAAACAAGTTACAGACGAAGATAATAACAACAAAGCTGAATTACAATACTAGATCACAAGTCAAATACATGGTATAGGGTTGAAATCTGAACAGGTGCATATCACTTTGCAAAGTCACCATGGTCTGAGCTCTATTGGGTAGGTGTTCTGGGATAAAATCACCTTACAGACAAAATCAGCTTTGATCTGATCTTTTTCTTTGGGTGACTGTGCTTTCACGGGTTGCTGGAGTGCCATTGTTTCCTGGCTTTAGATTTAATGCTGGGGAGTGCTCCTCCCTTCATTTAGCTCACGGATCCTGCACTGGAAAGCATGCACATTCCCAGATGGCCTTCAGCTATCATCACTGGTTTGAGTCAGGACAGCACTGGACAGAATATGTTGCATCTCATTTGGACTGTGCTGTGTAATTGCTCATTACATACAAAAACTGGCTTGATAAGCAATGTCAGGCTTCACAAGGGCCTGGTAGCAGGGCATCATGGTGCAGTGTAGGTGACCCAGAATCAAGAGCGGACCTGTCACCGTATTGGGAGGCAGGTCAGGCTGAGGCAGCTGCCGCATGGCAGTGCACTTCAGTCAAGGAGGGTATGCGATAATTTATGGATCCACAGAGACCCCTGGGTGTTGGGCCAGGAGTTTGCTCTTTCAAAGGAACACCTGATGCACACAAGGCCAACAGCAGCACTACTCACTCCATGGGATAGAGGGACAGACTACAGGCTGAGAGAAAAAAAAGAAAATATCATGTGCACCCTGCCATCTAAATGACAGCTACCAGCACTAGCGGGCCCACATCATGTAGATTCCACTGGCTGCAGCGGTGAGGGATGTGAGTGATGGGGCGAAGGGCTGCTGGCAACACAAAGACTCAAGAGGATGGCACAAGTAGCGCTTCAGAGATCAGGTATATATAGATAGATAGGTATATATATATATATATATATATATATATGAAGAAAGATTAGATAATTCAGTAGACAACTCAGTTACATATCTCTTTTTCTTACTCTAAACATAGTCTTCTCACTGCTGTACTTGATGATACATTAAATCTTAAAAACAAGCTTTGTTAGTGACAGGACTGCAGGCATCTTCTCAATATATTCTACAATAGCTTCTCTGTGGATTTTTATTAGGTGTCTAAGTGTCTTGTCTCCCCATCACTATCACAGCCACCAACAACAATAATAACAGCAAATGTCACAACATTTGGTTCTTTAATTAGAGCAAATATATCAACACTGAAAACTAACATATCCAAAAAGCATCAGAGTCTGCTCCTATTTTAGCAGCTGCTCGGTGAAGTTCACAGCAGAAAGGTCTGCTCAGATGTAAGTTAGTTCTGTAGATATGTTTGATGTTGGGCAGCATTTATTTCTGACTTTCTCACAGAGTGACTTTGATAAAGGCTGCTGACGTGCTTTGAAAATTTCAGTTGGTTGGATGCATTTCCCTTGAGACAATATTATCTTCTGCATTATTATTGCCTTCCAACTGGCAGAATTTATTTATTGCAGTTTTAATACCAGTGGACAGCTCTTGTAACCTGTGAGAGCCATGAAAAATAAATGACAGACTCATCAAAACCCAAGGTGCTGTCAAGCCATGTGACAAAACCACTCTTTGCTTTGGGACTGCTTGTTTTTTAATTCTCCCCAGACTCGTCATTTTAAATTTCCATAGCAGGGTTTGTTATCCAGAAGGCAGGTTTTTGCCTACTACTTTGTCTCACCAGAATATGCCCACTTTTGGTATAACATATCCTGAAATGGTACTGCATTTCAGTTTGGGTCAGTGGTTAGAAAGCACTGTAGTGAACATGGAGATACAGGTCTCAAGCCTACAATCACCACTTACTCACAGTGTGACCTTAAAGAGATGACGTACTGCCTGAAATTATTATTATTACTTTTAAAAGCAGTCAGCTATTACCTTTATAGCTGATGTGCTTTTCTTTTCCATTAGGTAATTGGAAGATTTTTTACATTCCGTGGAGTGTTACATGTGGAATAGCACTCTTCCTGGCAGCTGACATATCCAGCTCTGCCCCCCACCACACACACACACATCAGCATTGTGACCTCATCTGACTGTGACATCACTGCTACTCAGGAAGAGCCACCAGTAGCTGCCAGGAGAGTCACTTATGATGTCACGGTCAGTGAGGTCACAGTGCTGATGATGTAGTGGGGAGGAATAGAACTAGATATGTCAGTTGCTAGGAAAGTGCTGTTCCACAGATACAGCATAATACTGTCACATAGAAAACTTTCTAATGAGCAAACAGAAAAGAAAATACTTCAGAAATAAAAGTTATAACTGACTACTTTAAAAATGTGTAACATTTTCCTATCTGCTAGTTTGAGTTCTACTAGCTCTTTAAACAAGTCACTTAACATCCCTATAATACTGTACATGGCTACCTCAATGTTCTGGTGGTTTCAAAATCTGTTCTTACCACCTAACAATTAAGAATAACCTTTGAACACAAATCTGTCAATTAATTCAAGAAAGTCACTAAGAACCACATTTTCCTATAAATCTGCCAGTCAAAACTCTGATTACAGCAGGAGCATACACAGCTGATGTTTCAAACAGCAACTGGAAGTGTTTTACTTCAGTAGCTTTTGCTGTGTTTTCTCCAGTCTCAATACAGTATATACAGCATAATGTCCATGCAGGAGTAGTTATGAGGATTTGTCACACACCTGAGATATATGATAATCCATAAACCCTGAGAGCGAAGCATGAAGGGTTTATAGATTATCACACACTGAGAGTGTGTGAAAAATCTCTATAAAATAAACTTTGCACAGGCATTATTTTTATACTGGTGCAAGGTTTCAACAGAGAAAAACTAAGCTGCATCTGAGTGGGTAAGCGTGTTCTTGAGCAACTGCAGTACTCAGATAAATACAGTGAAGTGAGAGCGAAGGAGGAAAATGCTGTAATAACCTAAATTCGAGTTATTATATAGTTCAGAGAGTTATTGCAGCATTTTATCAAGAATGTATACCCAGCCATTATAGGGGTCACCAGTTATTATAGTATTGTTATTGGTCGATACAGCATGGTTCTACTGGAGAATTAATCCATTGTTGGGGGCACGAGTGCCTCTAACCACCCAGGCATGGATTCATTTTCCAGTAGAACCAAGCTGTGGAGTGGCTTAATGCACTTGTAACATGGCAAGTGCATAACAAGGTGTCACATGGCATGAATAAAACACTGACATAGTTACTTTTTTTTATTTTAGTCTTTGGTAACTGGGTAGGGCCCACTAGGTAGAGATGCCTGTTTTCAGGGGCAACCTGGGAGCACTGGGCAGTAAAATGACTTGCTTAGAGTCACCGAGTATGCAAGTGGAGGTTGTGAGAATCAAACCAAGGTCTGGTCTACTGGATGTACTAAGCTCGTTACTTCTAACCTCTAGGCTATACTGCCAGCCCAAAGGCTTGTATCCCCTGACTCCCGTGCACTCACAGACATATAGAACCAGATTGCCACAAAGGTAGACAGAGAGACACACACCAGTTGACAGAGAGAGACACACCAGCTGAGGCAAAATTTTGTTTAAAGGTCTGTATGGAAACAAAATACAGCATGTTAAAAAGGCTGATGATGCTCAGAAATGTTAGGTCGTAACTGCAAATGTTTAGAATTTGAACTATTCCTCTGACATATTAGGGTTAGAACCAATAAAATGCAATTTTTAAGTAACTTACTAGAGGATTGTTGTAATGTTTCTGTATTTCTGGCACCTGTGCTTGGGGAACAAGGTCACGTTGCATGCTGGGACTATTATGTGACATAAATCTGTGCTCAACATTGGGAATTTGAATAACTATGGTGAAAAAGGAAGACATTTTCTGATTTCAACATCATACTAATCTGGCACTACTCTTTTCTACAGGTATGTTAGAGGGTAGGGAAGTGGTTTACAGGGAAGATGCATGAGGGAAGATGGGTAGGAAGTTGTGCTGGGACCAATAGTAATCTGGTTCTATATGTCTGTGAGTGCACCGGGAGTCAGGGGATACAAGCCATTCTGTTACAAAAAGAGACTGAGAGAGACACACACCAGTTGAGACATGCAGCTGACTCTGGCCAAATGGGTCTCTTGTTGTAAACATGGCACTTCAAAGATACATTTGTTGGATTCCTGGAGGTCTGCAGGGCGGGCAGGTGGGTGGATGCCACAGAGCGCACTTGACTGCAACCGTGGATTAACTAGGAGTGTGCTCCCAATGGCAACCTTGGACCAAAACCTAAAACAGAATATAAGATAGGAGGGTGGTACACAGCACAGTGGAGGAAATAGATATGGGGAGGAGGGTAATGATGATGGCTGTTTTAAAGGCAGTGGCACAGTAATGAGAGTGAAAGGCAACAGGAAACTGGGATGCATAGGTAAGGGGAATCACTAGCAGAAGGAGAAGGTGATAAATGGGCAAGTCAGTAGTCCTGCTTCACTTGGAATACTGTATACAGTTAGAACCCACACCTTAAGAAGGACAGGGACAGACAGGAAGTGCTAGTGGGGGGCTACCGAGGGTGATCCAGGGGCAGCAGAGGAGGCTGTATGAGGAACTTCTGGAAGATCTGAGCATGTATACCCTGAAGGATAGGGGACACAAGGGGACATGATTTAAATGTGCAACTTCCTCCATGGTCTAAACAGAGTAGACTCTAGGGTCTTGCACACTTTAAGTAAAGACAAAATCATATGATACTGTGGGAGTTCAAGAGGGAATGGGACATATATATGTGTAAAGTGAGGTTAGAGACACTGGTGGGAGAAAAGGCAGGTCAGGCTGATTGACAGGGGTTCAGTCCAGTAGACAGGCAGGCAAGGGCATACTTAATGAGTTACTGGGACTTTTTCAACTAGTGTTTTCTATGTTTTTTCTATGATTTTAATGAAGTGACTTCTAGCTTTAAATGAAGTCCAGTAACCCAACCGCTGATTAGGGAATTAATCAATGGTCAGGGATGGGTTTAGGCCAGTGGTGTTTTTAGGATTCTGAAGTCCATTTTATAAGTAAGCATTAATCCACAACACAGCATGGTTCTACTGCAGAATTAATCCATGACTGGGGTGGGGGGTTGGGACACAAGGCCATTTTTGTTGACTGCCTTCTGCCCTAAGGCTTCCACAGAACTTTACTGACAAACTCCAATACCTCTTTCTGAAGTAAAATTGCAATGGCAATTAAACCTTTCATCTAACAGTCCCGTCCTGTTGGTGTTTCTGTTAGTTTAATACCTTCCTAGAACCTGGCTCCTGTCCTTAGAGAGGTATTTCTTAAAACACTTAAGAATGCAGTAACCCAGTGTTAACTCTTCTAGCAAAAAATAGCCAGACTAGTGTCTCAAGCATTTGACATAACACTAGACTTGGTGCCAAGCATTATGCTTCTTGGGATGGGGGCCCATACAAGATGACTGGGTTCTTCTGCCCAAAGTGGTCCTTCTCCTGCTTGCAAGAAAATGTGTTTTAAACCTTTGGGTGTGTTTAAATCTGCATTTGTTGAACCAGTGGTATCCTTTGATCATAGGAATTCTACCTATAGAGTATCAATCACATGAACTTAAGGAAACTATAAATTTATTTGCTAGAGAGCTAGCAAACATTTATCATCACTTCCCTGCCTCCTCCTAATGTGATACTGTTAGCAGGGGCATGGTCTAAGCTACACAAACTTGAAATGCAGATGCACTTGTTTATGTTACAATCCACACATGGGTTTTGCATAGTGTGCTTACTCACGCACTGAAGGTTACTGTACATTCAAGTTATAGGAATGTATTCTTTACACTGTGTGTGCTTACTTTAGTGCAAACATCAATAAAGAGATCCTTTAAAAAAATGTCTTCTTCCTTATGGGAAGACTCAAGTTCACTAGTGATCTCAGGTTTGCTGCCCTGTGAACAGCAGGGTCAATACTGTCCAGAAATTCAGAGTCTCCACTTCTGTACGACAGGGTGTGAGCCACCCAGCTCTTTACACTCATACCACCAACCATGAAGTAGTAGTAACATTGGCTTGAGATGACATCTGCTCCTGTGCCCTCATTACCAGAGGACAATGTAAATTCATTCACAGTGGCCCAAGTGACTGAGTCAGGAGGCACTGGAAAACTTGGGTGAAAATCCCTGCAAGTCTTATATGCTGTAAGTTTGTACAAATAAAAACAAACAGAAGTCAAAGTCTTAAAGGACCCTAGGTAAGTCCTGTCTGTCCTTTCCCAGTTTTATAATCAAGGATGACTAAGTATGCTTTGCAACAATGTATCAATTTGTAGAGTTTCCTTTATTAACTCTACCACCAGGGCACTCTGTGATTCCCTTACTGAAATATGAACAAGGAAACAGAAATATGTTGAGCCTTCCCCAAAGGCCCATACTGTCATTTATGGCCACTGTCTCTGCAGGTAGACTGTTTCATATGCCAACCACCTCTGGAGGAAAAATGCCTCCACGCTACTCCTTGAATTTACCCCTGCCACCAAACACCAGGAAGGTTCTAAAACGTGGAAGGTTTACATGTTTATGAGTTAAGGTGTCCATACTCATAAGCTAGGCTGAATCTCACCTGAAAATCCCACAGCACAGTGCTCAGTGGCATGAGACGATAGCGGAATTCTTTCAGTTCTTCATGCACTTAGCTTCCCATCGTTGTTGCTATCCATGCAGCAAACTGCCACTGCATGCAAAACAAAGAAGACATCAGCAGCCTTAATGTTCAGTACAATAGCAGTAACAGAGCACTCTCAAGGAAAGTATGGTATTGTCCATCAAACACCTGATAGAATGCTTAGCACACAGGAGAAACATATTGCTGGATGCCCAGCAACCCTCTCACTACTTAAGGAATGCTTGTGTAAATAACAATAAATGCTACCATAGAAATACACATTTTTCAGTTTTTTCCAAACACTACTCGAATGTAACAAGTAAATGCAAATGGAATTTCCATGACTGCAAAAACACCATTGCCTTGGTCCTTTACCATCAACTCATGACCCGTTGAACTGTTACATGAAGGGCTGAACACACTGTGTGGCATATTCATTCACATGGTTATTTTATTTGTTTCAAACATCTTACCAGGAAAGGCCTAATGAGCTGGTAACAGCTTTTTTCCAGATGCATCCGGGGAATAAATAATAAAATAAGGTATAAGCTTCATGAAATGCAGAAAAATACACAGAATTCACAAAGCTGGTGTATGGGACTTAGGATATTGTTTACTGTGACTATCAGATTTAGCACAACTCAGAGCCAATAAGCCCCATACTTAGAAAAAAGTGAACATTTTTTCAGATTTGCAGGAAATAAAATTTGCAAGTCCAATACTTTTTTCTTCCTAAATCAGCCCATTGACTGAAAAATGTTATAAATTTTGTACACTGAAGTGCAAATGTTTTCCAGTCACTTTGCTTTGCAGAAATTCACCAGCAAAATTTAAATTTCCCACAGACTTATTTACAAGCCCTTGGTTATATCTCAGGTCATAAGGTGCGCTAACAGTTTAATAACCATAGGTATTGTGGAGGACCTCAGTGAGCCCTGACTGCTCCATAGATTGCTTAACTCTTGATGGCATTTGTTACTGTCCTTATCTAACCTAATCCTACCTAGCAACATCTTGATTACACACACTGAGAATGTCTAAATGCAGGGCAACAATTTCAATCAACTTGAGCTGGTGTCACAGTTTACATAGCTAGGCTGCTTGGTGCCTACTGTGTACATATCACTCACTGCTGAGTTTTTAACTATGACTTATCTCTAGCAACATTTTTAATTTGAAAATGACAACAAAGAGTTAAGTAGTGTATTTTGACTTACTGTAGTTTGCTTTTTCATTAGAAAGTGTTTGTGTTGGATTTTTCTTTTTTGGGGGGGCTTTAAGCCTGAGGTTCAATTGGCGGAGCAGCTATGTCACTCCCCCATCGGACCTTAAAGGCCACTCCTCCTGGGTTGTCCCAGGATTGGTTTCTCATTGCCCCACCATCCACCCTCGCCCTCCAGCGGCTCATCTCTTTCCTGTGGGCTTCTTCCTGTTACCTTTAGCCAAGGGAATAATTCGCATGGCACCTATGGGGAGGAGATCCCTCCTCTATGGTTCCTTGTGTTGTACCCCTACAGGTGGAATATCCCATGAATAGAAAGGCAAACAGCCACAATGTATCAAAGTCACACAAGCATACATCTCAACCAGTTGCATAAGCACAATTGAATTTTTTTGGGGGTGGAATTTTGAAGGCTCCATGATTGTTTCTGTGAGCTGTGGCATTCCTCTTAACCCAGCTGTGCTGTCCTGAAATATTCACTCTGAATTTATTTTGTGGGTGAATCACAGTCCATGACTATAGCAAAATTTGTTTTATTTTTATGTCTTTGTTGACCAGGTAGGTGCGCTGATCACAGGGACCATTTTCAGGCACAACCTGGGCCATAAACAATGGCACATTTAGCAAAACAGAATACAGGAGGAGTAACATTGCCACAATACAGAGTATTAACAATGAGGTGCAGGGAGTTATAGTACAGAAGGTACTAACAAAATGAGATACAGCGAGGTACAAGGTGAAGTTGTAGGTTAGTGGCAAGTCCATATACAACATCACAGGACCAAGGAGAACAATAAGTGAGGCAACAAATGATCAGGTAAACCATATAAAGTGCAGTTTCAAAAGGCACACCAATAACAGAATCAAGTAACAACCAGGTGGATATTCAAAATTCAGTGCGACAGTCCACAATAAGAAAAGTGCAGTGGAGTAGACAGGTGGGGATGGGAAAGAAGCTAGATCCAGAGGACCCTTTCCCCATCCAGAGGTCACTGAGCTCATCGCTGTTGCCTCAGAGGTTGCTTAGAAAAGGAGGCCAGCTGTACCATGGTAGGTTCTGGGAGGATGGGGTGGCAGGTCAGGGCACATTTATTTCTTGTTTTACAGTATATTAGCCACCTAGGTGAAGATACTAGAGTAGTACCATGACCTTCAACTCTGCTTCAGTCACAGCAACTTGCATCACGTAGATATCACAGTAAAGTGTGCACCAAGCATAAAGTCTCCTTCACAGTTTCCATACATACTGTATTACACCATCTTAACAATGTCTATTTCCTGCACAGAGAGGCAGACCTTGACACTTAAAGCTAAGAAGAGGCTGGTAAAATGAGGAAAGAGTATAATTATTATGGGAGTGGTGCACTGCATTGAGTACAGAGCTGCAGTTTTCCAGGAGACATTCTGAAGACTGAGGTGCTGCCCATCTGCACACAACTCTCTGGGGTCAAGGGCAGAGGTCGTTGATCTTTGGACCAAGCTGGCTAGAACCAGGGACCTATTGCCCCATCCAGAGGTCACCGAGTCTGTCGCTTTGCGCTCAGAGGTTGCCTAGGAAAAGGAAAGCCAGCTGTACCAGGTAGACTCTGGGAGGATAGGGTGGCAGGTCAGGGGCACATTCCCAGACTCTGAATCCATAGAATTCCTTGCTATTCTGGTAGGACAGGGCTGCCAGGAAAGGCACCAAAATAGTAGCAAAGGAGGATGTGGGGTTCCTCTGTAGGGAGGCCCCAAGGAGGGAGTTAGAGGACCCCTGCAGAGGAGGAAGCAGCTTCTGGTGGGGACTCAATTGTTAGGGGGGTAGATCTTGGAACAGGAAGGAGGGAAGGAGAGGGAGGTAAGTGCCTACCTGGCACCATGGTTGCAGAGATGGGCAGCGGATCCTAAGGATCACTAAGGCAGTAGGGCATGAGAGGAGCTGGATGTTATTGTCCACCTGGGGACTAATGACCTAGAAAGGGCAAGGCTAGGATAGCTCAGAGAGAGTTCAGAAAACTTGAAAGGGCCAAAGACAAGTAGCATGCATGGTGGCATTCACCGAGGTGCTGCCTGTCTATGACTGAGGAAGGATAGGGTTTTAGCACCAGAAGCTTCAACTCGTGGTTGAAGGAATGGTGCAAGGAAGAGAGGTTCAGTAATACTGGGAATGGGGACAAACCTGAAGGGATATGTGCATATTCAGAGGTGATGACTTGCATCCCACTGGGATGGGAACTATAGCTCTCAGTGGATGGTTTTAAAGTTACTTAGATAAACAATTAGACTAGCTGAGGGGTGCAAAGACAAACAGAGGCATAAACTGCACCCCTGACACACAGACACACACACACACAGACTGAAGCAGTAGGAAGGAAAGATCCAAGAGGAGGAAACTCCCAGGTAGCAGGTTAATGGGAACAGCAAGAAGAAGAGGAAAAGAGGGACAAGAATAAAATCTGCAAAAAGAGAGGCAAGAAAAGGCTGGCATAAAGGGAGAAAGAGGGGTTGCAGGCAGATTGAGAGCAAGGTGAGGAGGGACATGTGTGCAAATGCAAGGAGTCTTGGAAATAAAATTTCAGACTTAGAGGTCATCACGGTGGAGGCAGACCTGGATATTCTGGCCATTACTGAATCATGGTGCACAGGTAACCGTGACTGAGACATGGCCATACCAGGCTACACTCAGTTCAGGAAGGATAAGGAGGGGAGGAAAGGTGGAGGGGTGCTGCTGTATGTAAGGGAAGGTGTCAAGAAAACAGAAATACAAAAGAACCAGGAGGGAAGAAGGATGGAGGTATTGTGTGTCAGCAGCCAGAGCCACTGTTCACACTGGGGTGATATACAAACTTCCAACACAGAGGAGGAACTAGATAAGGCACTGGGGAAGTTATAAGCACAATGGCAGAAAAGGAGGTGCTACTGGTGGGGGACTTCAATCAGCCGGATGTAGATTGAGCCTCCCAGCTGCAGCTTCAGCTAGGAACACAGACATCCTAGACTACCTGCAGGGGCATTTCAGGCAACTAGTCAGGGAATCCACCATGATGGGGCAATAGTGGACCTGGTGCTCACAAACAGAGACAGTATAGCAGACATCAAGGTGGGAGGAAACCTGGGGACCAGCGATCACTGTACAGTGTGGTTTAACATAAGGATGGCAGCAGAGGCAAACCACATAAGGATGAGGGTCCTGCACTTCAGGAGGGCAGATTTTTAAAAATGGGTGAATGCCTCTGGGTGAACTAGTGGAGGGATTGCCAGGGTGGGGTGGAGGAACAGGGCCATATTAAATGGCACAGTGAAGATAACCAACCTCTGCATGAGAGAAGTGAGCAAGAACAGGGTGAAAAATAGATCACTATGGTTCTCAAGGGAAGTGGCTGCAAAGGTTAAGGTTAAAGAGGTGGCAGTCAGGACATGCAAAGAGATGCAGAGGGAAGAAGATACAGTGGTGTACTAGGCAAAGCAGAGGAAGCAGGAAAGTGGATAGAGGCACAAACTGAAGAAAGAATAGCCAAAGGTAGCTAAGAGGGTCAGGACTTTTTTAGGTACACAAGTGAAAGAGGAAGACAAGGGAGATAAAAAGCAAATACTTCTGTTCAGTCTTCACAGTGGAAAAGGAGGAGGATTGACCAGCAAATTAAAATCAGCAGGGACACTGGGGAGGGAGGTAGATACAGGTCCATTCACAAAGGAAAGAGTCATGGAAGGACTTGCGAATCTGAAAGTGGGTAAAGTTATGGGGCTAGACAAGTACATGCAAGGGTGATGAGGGAGCTCAGGGAGGTTCTGTCTGCACCTCTGACAGCCCCCTTTAACTTATCAATGGAAACAGGAGTGGTTCCAGAGGACTAGAGGAGGGCAGATGTAGTCCTGCTTCATAAAAAGGCAGCAGGGAGGAGGATGGCAACTATAGGCCAGTCAGTCTGATGTCACTAGTGGGGAGTTGATGGAGATACTTTTAAAAGAAAGGCTAGTGGAGCATCTTGAATCCAGTGGGTTACAAGACCTGAGGCAGCACTGATTCACAGGGGGAGGTAATATCAGATAAACCTGATCAATTTCTTGACTGGATTATCAAGGAAATAGATCAGGTGGGTGGTGGACTGGCCTACTTAGAATTCAGCCAGGCCCTTGACACTGTACCACATAGGAGGCTCATAAGGAAATTGGGCAGTTTGGGGTGGGACCCAAGGTGGTAAACTGGGTACAAAATTGGTTGATGGATAGGTGACAGAGGGTGGTGGTAAACAGCATTCGCTCGGGGGGCAGTGACCAGCAGGGTTGCTCAAGGCTCAGTATAGGACTGGACCAGTCCTCTTTAATGTCTTTATAAGTGACATTACAGAAGAACCGGCTGGGAAAGTATGCTTCTTTGCAGATGACAACAAAATCTGTAACAGGTAGACACTCCACAGGAGGTGGGAGAATATGTAGAGGCCTGAGAAAACTCGAGGAGTGGTCAAGTGATGGCAGTTGGGTTTCAATGCAAAAATGCAAAAGCATGCATCTAGGGCAAAGAAACCCAGAGGCAGAGTTATATCGGTGAAGAGGTACTGACAGTCACTAAACAGGAAAGGGACCTTGGGTAATTATTTCAGATAACCTCAAAGTGGCGAGGCAACAAGATAAGACAGTAGGTAGTGCCAACAGGATGTCAGTAGTAGGATAAACACTGAAGTACAGAGCTCAACAAAGGGCAGGACAGGGTAAATGGAAAATAGACAAGGGCAATAAGAGCAGGGATGGGGAAAAAGGATAAAGCCAACATTAAATGGAGGGCAATGAGTATCAGTGCCTGTAGTCTGGGAAACAAGCTTCCTGAGCTAGTAGCCCTGATGGAAGATGAAAATTGATATTGTGGCAGTCACGGAAACATGGTACATGGAGAACCATAACTGGATGTACACAGTCTACAGAAGGGACAGGAGGGTAAAGAGGAGGTGGAGTAGCTCTATACATAATGGAAGGGATCAAAGCTACAGAACTAAAAAGTAAAGGGGAGGACAAGAGGCACTCTGGGTCACCTTGGAGACAGGGAATGGCATCACAATCTGCACAGGGTTGTATACAGACCCCGTCTCAAGGAGAGGAACGAAAAGAAAATGATGGAGGACATTCTCAAATGTCTGAAAAGAGGAGATACTGTTGATGGGGATCTGAATATGCCAGATGTTAACTGGATGACATGTACTACAGCCACATCCAAGAGCAGGGTCATTCTCGACACCTGCAGGGGGCAGGCCTTAGACACCTAGTGTTGGAACCCAACTCGGAGGAAGCAATACTAGACCTGGTACTCTCAAATGGAGAGATGATCACAAATTTAGAAATCATTAGACATCTGGGAACAAGTGACCACTGCACAGTGTGCTTCACAATAAACACAACCATGGAGACAAGCCATACAAAAACAAGGATACTAGACTTTCAAGAGCCGACTTTGGCAAAATGGGTGAATACCTGAGGAATGCACTAGCAAATGGCCAGAAAGGAGGGGTGAAGAACAATGGAGAAAAATCAAAACTGCTATCATAGAGGCAACAAGCCTTTGTGTGAAACAAATAAAACAAAGCGGAGTAAAACCACTATGGTTCTCAAAAGAGGTGGCAGGAAGGTTAAGGAGAAAAAGGCTGCATTCAAAAGTATAAGGAATCACAGAAGGAGCACGACAGGGAACTGTATCAATTAAAGCAGAAAGAAGTGGGAAGGCAGTCAGAATAGCAAAGGCCCCAAACCAAGGAAAAATAGCCAACTCAGTTAAGAAGGGGATAAAACCTTTAAAGGTACATTAGGAGCATAGGAAGGTTAAGGGAGGAATAGTGAAGATTAATAAAGGAGAGGGAGATGGGCAGGGGGAGACAGTGAAAAGGCAGAGATATGAATGAATACTTTGCTCAGTATTCACAAAAGAAGATGAGCAGGAGTTACCTAAACCAGACAATAGAAGCACTGGGGTTGACATCAGTCCATTTACAGAACAAAGAGTCCTGAAAGAAATCCTAAAACTCAAGGTGGACAAAGCAATGGGGCCAGATGGGATTCACCCCAGAATCCTAAAAGACCTAAGGGAGGACCTAGTGACACCACTGACCACACTTTTAATAAATCATGGGAGGATGGGTGGTACCTGAGGACTTGAGGAGGGCAGATGTGATTCCCTTCACAAAAGTAGGAGCAAGGCAGAAGCAGGAAACTACAGACCTGTAAGTTTGACCTCAGTGGAGGGAAAATGATGGAATCACTTGAAAGAAAGAATTGTTGAGTATCTAGAGGCCAGCGAGGCACAGGACCCAAAGCAGCATGGATTTACAGCAGGAAGGTAATGCCAGGTGAATCTAATTGATTTCTTTGACTGGGTGACCAAACTATTAGACCAGGAGGGGCTGTGGATATGGCCTACCTAGACTTTAGCAAGGCATTTGACACAGTCCCCACAAAAGATTAATAATCAAGTTAGCCAGCCTGGTAGTGGGTCCCAGGGTGGTAGCCTGGGTAGCAAACTGGCTGCACAACAGGACACAGAAGGTAATAGTGAATGGAACACATTCTGAAGAAAGGGGGTTACTAGTGGAGTACCTCAGGGCTCAGTACTGGGTCCAGTCCTCTTAACATCTTTTATAGGTGACATTGCAGAGGGTCTAGAGGAAAGGTATGCCTCTTTGCAGATGACACAAAGATCTGTTACAGAGTTTGCACACAAGGGGGTAGAAAGGATGAGAAGGGACTTGGCAAGGGTTGGAGCAATGGTCAGACATATGGCAACTTAGATTCAATGCAAAGACATGCAAAGTAATGCACCTGGGAACAAAAACCCCGGAAGAAGAGTACACAATAGCAGGGAGGTACTAGCAACAACAAAATGGAAAGGGACTTGGGGTAGTCATATCAGATGACCTAAAGGTGGGTAAGCAATGTGAGAAGTCAGTAAGGAGAGGGGATACTGGGATGCGAGGACGGGCATCACAAGTAGAAAACAGAAGTGGTTATCCTCTGTACAGACAGTTGGTGAGACCTCATCTGGAATACTGTGTGCAGTTTTGAGACCCCATCTACGCAAGGACATAGACAGGATGGAAGCAGTCCAGAGGAGTGCAACTAAATGGTGCAGGGTCTGCATCAGAAACCACATGAAGAGAGACTGAGACAGCTTAATATGTATACTCTTGATGAAAGGAGGACACGGGGACATGATAGAAACTTTAAGTACCTCAAGGAATCAACAAAGTCCAGGAGGGTAGCATCTTTCAGAAAAGAGATGTATAAGAACAAGGGGGCAGTTTAAAGATAGAGGGACGGCTCTGGGGTGATGTGAGGAATTTTTTTTTACGGAGAGTGGTGGATGCGTGGAACCGCTTACTGGGAGGTTGTTGGGTCTAAAACAGTGGGGAATTTAAACATGCATGGGACAGACATAAGGCAATTGTAGTGGGGGTTTGCAGGAAGTAGGCTGTTGATTAACTAGAATCTGCAGCTTATCCAATAGGAAGAAATGGGCAGACTGGGTGGGCCAAGTGGTCCTTATCTGCTGTCAAAGTCTATGTTTTATGTTTCTATAGGGAGAGGTATCACCAGCAGAAGGAGAGAGGTGGTGTTACCACTGTGTAGATTGTTGGTGAGACCCCATCTGGAGTACTGTGTCTAATTCTGGAGACCATCTCAGGTAGGACATAGACAGGGTAGAGGCTGTCAAGTGGAGCGTCATCAACAAAGGTGATGGACTTCAGATGGGTGGACTCTGGGAGGATGAAGGAAATACTGAGGGGCACCTTGAGTGAACTAGGGTCAGAGATGGATGTGCATCAAAAGTGGGATATCATAAAGTCTGGCCTGAGGAAGGCTACTGTAGTGCACTCGGACTCTGAGCAAGAAGTCCAGGGCCAAGGTGCCATGCTGGATGACCAAGAATGTGTTGAGAGGGTGAGGGCAAAGAGAGGTGCTTTAGAGAATGAAAAGAACTGGGAGGGGAGAACAGGGAGCTGTACACAAAGAGGACCAAGGAAGTAACCAGGTTAGTAAGGAAGGCCAAGGCCAAGGAGCTGAGGCTGGCTTAGAGGCATAAGGGAGGAGGAGAAGGAATTCTATAGATATGTGAGGGGAAAAAGGAATGTAGGGACCAGATAGTTCGCATTAGGGCGGGTGGTGGGTGTAGAAGGAGGAGGAGAAACAGGCAGAGGTACTGAACGAACATTTCTGCTCAATGTTCACAAGGGAGGTAGGAGGTCAGCTACCCATGGATGGGAAGTGTGGGATGAGGGGGAAGGAGGTGATGGATGCAGTGATTCAAGAAAGCAGGGTACTGGATGGTCTGAAGGCACTAGAGTGGATAAGGCACCAGGTCCTGATGGCATTCACCCTAGAGTGTTGTGGGAAATGGTGGAGGTGTTGGCGGGCCACTGACTGACCTGTTCAACACCTCCTTGGACATGGGGTGTGTGCTGCAGGACTGGAGATTGTCTCATGTGGTGCCTATCCACAAGAGTGGCCCAAAGGACGAGCCGGGCAACTAAAGACCTGTCAGTCTCATTTCCATAGTGGGTAAACTCATGGAAGCAACCTTAAAGAAGAGAATGGTAACCTCCTGGAGGGCAGTGATCTCCAGCATGGGCAGCAGCATGGGTTCATCTCAAGAAGATTATGCCAGACCAACATGATAGAATACATGACTGGGTGACAAGAGAACTGGACAAGGGCTATGCAGTGGATATCCTATATTTGATTTCAGCAAGGTCTTTGCTGTGGTCTCTCATAGGTGACTGGAAGCAAAGCTGAGCACAGGGGCGGGGGCTAAGATGGCTGGCTGGATCAGGAATTGGCTGGAGATAGACTGCAATGGGTGGTTGTGGGGAGAACTCTCATCTCCCAATCCAGTGACCAGTGGGTGACACAGGGCTCTGTGCTGGGGCCAGTGTTGTTTGGAATGTTCCTATCGGATATTGCACATGGGGTTGGGAGCAGGATCAGTCTGTTCGCAGATGACACCAAGATGGGGACTGTAGTGGATGACACCAAGATGGGAACTGTAGTGGATGACATAGAGGGGTGGCAGAGGATACAGGGTGACCTAACCAGACTTAAGGAGTGGTCAGTGAGGTGGTAATTTGGTTTTAATGCAAAGAAGTGTGTTATGCCCTATAGGCGAGGGAACCGTTTTGACTGTACACTTAATTTCAAATAAGATGAATTTTGACCTCTAAAAGTCCTTTAGTTACAGCATAAATAACAAAATAAGATTGAAAAGCCAGAAATGTGTAGAGTTCTTTTCCTGACTGCTGCAAACAAAAGAAAAACATACAGCAACTTAATGCACTAATGTGCGAACCCTCTGCTAAAATCCATGGGTCCTCAATTTGATGTCTGGGCTAGACAGGAGGGAGCTGGTGACCATGCCAGTAGAATCCACAATGATGTGTTTAAAACTTTCTGTAAGCCTCCAGTCTCATACGATACAGTCAGTTTCAGACCAATACCCCTCTGTCCTCAGCCCTTTATGAGGCTTAATATTTCATCCTCTTGCTTATCCCAAGTTTATTATAAGATCTGGATCGCTGCAGTCCTCTGCTGGCTTGCAACCTGTTTTTCTCTACTGTTTTGCACACTGTAGTTCTCTTCCCTCCCTGATATATTTTGAACAAATGTTTCACTGATTTCTACCTTTTCAACTAACTTAATTAGTATGCTTCAGTCAATAATGCTGCTGTATCTCTTTTGTACCTTGTAATATTTTAGTACTCATGTAATTTCTTAATTATTATTAAATCTACTTTTTATGATCTACCAATGTGTTCTATATTGCCTCATGGTCATGCCATTCCTGGCCAAAACTTTTTAATTTCCCAGACCCACACTCAGCTGACTCCTCCCTCGCACTGTACAGGTACCACCCAGCCTGGTCACCTGGCCTTTTCACCTAGAGGAGCAGTCAACTTTCACTTGTGACATACCCTCACGACAGGGCCTCTGGGGTGGGACCCTGCTCAGGTGTCCATGTCTGATGGGTGAGAGGCTCCTGTCATGCTGGATGAGGAGGACAATGTGAGCATGTGCATGCCACCAGATCCACCATCCTGTTGGCTGAGGTTTTCCACCATTAACCCTTCCGTCCCTTATGACACCTGCATGAATGCATAGTGTGAGCATGCATAGGACATGCTTGTCAAACAGCCAGATGTTGTCCGTCTCTTTGCCTTTCTTGCCAGCTTGCACCACCTGTGGGCACACAGGTGGCGCCATTCAGGAGGATCCATCAGCACCCTTCTCAAGGAGATTGATATCCTGTGGAATACTCAAATCTCATTCTCCTGCTGCCTCTCCAGCATGCCAGCTTAATTTCTTAAATGGAGTTAGTGGCTGCATGGGCAGCAATGCTGCTCACTGGACTGATGGGCTGGCGTTAGGAAGGAAGGATGGAGAGAGGAAGGGTGGGTCAGGTTGCCCAGTCAACATGGAATGTCTTATTTTAGTGGAATCCTGCTTCTATCCAACATTACAGCTATGCGAAATGGAATCAAGCATGCAGAGGTTAAGTAAGTTGCTCAAGGTAACTCAGTGAATCAGGATTCAAACCTGTCTCCTCCATCACATTTCAATACCCTAACCATAATACCACACTGTCTTCCAGATGTCAGAATAGGGCAATGAGCAGTCCTGTTTCAGAGATTTTTGAGGACGTTGCTGGTTTTTAGCTCTGCTGTCAGTTCCTCCAGCCACTAGGTAACTCTTTACCTGTTAGTGGATGGTCAGAGCACCACTAAGTACTCATTTTAGACTACTGAAAGTTGAAGGGTACTTCTTTAGGAATTGCTCATAGCCTTCCTTTTCAAATAGATCTATGATATTTGATAAAAATAGTATTCTGGAGTCCAGCATCAGGTTTTGCAGTCACAAGCCAGCAGGGTTAGTGGCTGCAAAATCAACTGACCCCACCAGCAGTCCAGTGGCCCAGTGGATGGACTTATTTGAAAAGTTAATTCCTCTAATACAGGCTGGCAGGATTGGTCAACAGAGAATAACAGAGAATAATATATGCACAACAGTGGGTAACTAATTGTTTTATAGCACCTGAGGTGTGATGCCACATAAAACTACAGGACCAAAGGTGTTGTGGTTTATTTGGATATCACACACCAAGGGTGTATATAACTGATAGTGTGTAACTAAAACAAGTTTGACTGTTGCCAGACAATGTGGCGGCATGCATAAAGCCATGTAGTACGGTAGAGGACAGCAAGTGAAGTGCATCAAGTACTGATTGGGGACACTGGGCATAAGTTCTTATGCATCCTTCCTGCCCCAACACTCCAGCCAGGAGGCCACATGGTAGGGGCCTGTGCTCAATCATCTCTGTCCATCCCCTACACTGGGAGTGTGCAGGTTACATGGTAAGTGCATAGCTTGGTTCTCACTAGGTGGCTGGGCCAAGCTTCTAATTGGATCTCAGTGCCAGACCAAGTCCCACCTTCATGGCTGCCTCCATACAGGTTGCTGAGGTCTGCGTCAGCATGTGGGTGCATCAGGGGTAGTGCATGCTGCCGGTATGCATACACATGCAGCATGGCAGCACTCAGAGTGATATTTTCAGCTTCAATTTTGCCAATTGTTTTAAAGAAAATAAAAGCCAGTTATTTTGATACTGATATTGGTTCATTGTAACAAGTCAGAGAGGCTTTAAAATCAGCCAAATAGTGTCACAATGACCTTGAAATGCACCAGAATGCATCTAAAACCGCATAGCTTGGGGCATAGGCAGCCCCAGTCCCCAACTTATGTGTTTTGGGGCAACATGCTTTATAGAACCCCTTAGTTTAGCTGATCTGTACTGGGTTGGGGCGCAAGTCTTCTGTACAGCTGCAAAGGTAACAAGTGTAATGCCCACTGCTGTGACAGCTGTTTTAACTTGAGTAGTAATATATAGTTTGGTGTTTGAAAGGTGACAGAGGTGGGATTTTCAGCTTCAATTTTGCTAATTTGTTTTAGAATAAAACAAAAATCCAGTTATTATGATACTGATATTGGTTGTTTGTAACGAGTCAGAGAAGGCTTTAAAGCCAGCCAAATAGTATCAAAATAGCCTCAAAATGCACCAGAAAGCATCTAACACCTCATAGCTTTTAGGGCATAGGCAGCCCCCAGACCCCTGGCCTATGGGGGTTTGGAGAGAACATGGTTTCTAGAGATCCCACACTTCTTAATTTAGCACTATACCACTGTTGGTCAGGCTGCAGTTGGAGTACTGTGTGCAATATTGGCGCCTGTACCTGGGAAGGATAACAAGCTGCTCGAGGTGGTGCGGCACAGAGCGATGAAAATGATACAGGGAAGGAGGTCAAGACCTACTGAAGAAATGCTGTTATTTGAGTTTGTTCACCCTGGATGAGAACAGGGATGGGGGGACATGATTGAAACTTTCAAATACTTGAGGGGATCAATAAATCTGGCACAGAGGGGCTGTTTAAGCAGAGGAAGAGAAGGGACATAAGGGGCGGGCTAAGATTGGAGGGAGGCAGGTTCAGGAGGAGGAGATGAGAAAGCATTATTTCACTGAGAGGGTAGTGTCAAAATGGAATGTTCTGCTAGAGGAGGTGGTGGCATGCAGGATGGTGGAGAGTTTCAAAAGGGCATGGGACAGGGCAAGGGGCTGAGTGAAGGACACTGAGCAGTTCCAGGAGGTGAATAGGGCTGGGGGCAGGGCAGCTGCAATATAGAGTGTTAGCACATATGAGCAGACTTGATAGACCATGAGGCCTGTTTCTGCTGGTAAGTTTTGTATGTTCATATGTTCATAATTAAAATGATGCAGGGACTACATCAAAATCCCTATGAGGAGAGACTGAGGATCTCAATATGCACAGCATGGAAGAGAGGAGGACATGATTGACATATTTAATACCTCAAGGATAAATAAGGTAAAGGAGGCGGTATTTTTCAGAGGAGAAGGCACGAGAACAAGGAGTATGTAATGAATTTGAAGGGGGAAGTTTAACAAGGATGTGAGGAAGTACTTCTTCACTGAAAGAATGGTAGATGCCTAGAACTGTCTACCAGTGGAGGTGGTGGGGACAAAACAGTGGTGGGTTTCAGGCATGCATGGGATAGGCCAAATGGATCTTGGTAGAAAAGCGGAGGGAGGTAACCTGAAATCAGATAGGGTCTACAGTGACAGTATAGGCAGAGAAAATGGGCAGACTGGGTGGGCCAAGCGGTCCTTATTTGTAGACAAATTCTATGTTTATTTCTACGTTTGTATCCTATGATGACACCTCCAAATAGGCTAAGAAAAGAGCTGATCATCAGCAACAGAAAGGAGAGGAGAGGATTCTGGGGAGCAGGTGCAGGTGACATCACTACAGTAATAAGAAAAGACATGAAACTTCAGGGCAAAAAGAGAGCTAGGGTAGGGTTCACTACTACACCAGAGCTCTACTTGATGCAAATGCAGTTGGAGGATGCCAGTGAGTAGAGCAGTGGCAATCATTTCTCAGTAAATGCCACAAGGCTGTGGAGGGCTGAGTCCTGTATTGTCAGCTGGGGATTTAATAACAAAAAAAATATTTTAAAAAATGGGAACAGGGATTCAATGACTGTTGCTTTGGGGGGTCACCAGCAGGCAGGCTCAGGGTGGAAGATTTCGGCCATTACCTTGCACTGTTGGAGGTCCCACTGAAGCTCGTGACTGCAGCCAGCTAATAGGCAGCTATAGTTCAGTATTGGACAAGTGTAGGCCACGCTGGAGTTCATCAGTAGTCAGAGGATGCCAGCAGGAATGAAGCAGTGGCAATCGCTTCCTCAGTAAGTGCTAGAAGGGGTTGTGGAGGGCTAAGTCCCGTACTGTTAGCCAGGGCTTTAGTAAAAACAAAAACAAAGTAAATGTTTTAAAACATGGGAACAGGGATTCAAGACTGTTGTGAGGAGTGAGGAAGGTCTCAGAAAGCAGGCTGAAGTTGGGAGATCAGTGGTCATTGCCCCGGCACAGTTGGAGGTCCCACAGGAGCTCATGACTGCAGCCAGCCAATAGGGTAGCTGCAGTTCAGTAGGGAATAGTGTAGGCTGTGTCCAAGTCCATCAGTAGTTGGAGGATGCCAGCAGGAGTGGACGGAGTGGCGATCTTTCCTCAGTAAATGCCAATAGGGGCTATGGAGGGCTGAGTCCTGTATTTATAGAGACTCGGTAATATATAGACCACAGCCACCAATAGGGTGGCTGTACTCTATATATTACCCAAGGGGTCCAAGCAACTCCTCGCACATGACCCTGAAGTATGAGTGCTATGAAGCAGGAGTGTGATGCTGTCCTAGTGGCATCTGGAGGTGTCGGGCAAGGTGTTTGTAGGGCATCTGCAGGGGAACCACAGGCCCCAGGCCATGCTGGTAACAGTAATTGAGGTAAGGAGGTGGAGGTGATAGAAACTTTGCACTACAGAAGTGGGGGCTACAGCAGAACCAGGGTTGCTACATTTGAACAAGGAGACAAGGAAAGAGGCTTGGGGTAGAAAGTTAGGTGGAAGGGGAAAGCAGCTGATCCCCATCTCGGGACAGGCTTTGTTTATAATAAAGAAACAAGGCAAGAGGGATTAGCAGATAAAAGGAGACTTGGGGGAAAACTGTAAACTATAAACAGCACTGAATGGGCCACAACAGAGATACATAGCTGGGGCTGGGATAGACTGAGAAGGGAGGATGTGGGGGAGTAAGAGCTGATATAGGAAGCAGGATAGCTGGGAAGGGTGAGATGGGGAACACGAGTTTGTACAGGAGCCAGGATAGTGAAAGGAGGGTGAGGTTGTAATGGACATGGGGCTGCAGTCTTTGGGAACTGTGTGAGAGTAGGGGGGTTGTCCTGTGTGCAGGAGCCTGGAACAGTTCAGAGCAGAGGCAAGAATGCCCAGATGGGAGCTAGAAAGGGTGGGGTGGGGGACCAGGAAGCAGAGCAGCAGAGGAAGGGGCAGGTAGGGGAGCCCTGGAAGGTGGACAGCAGGTATGGGTTGGGAGCAGGGAGGCTACCATGTTGCCTAGGGACATCTCTCCCAAAAACCTGGGGGACTGTGTGGAGAAATGGCAGGTGGTAAGGGTAACTGGTAGTAGGGGAAGAGGAATAGCAGAAGAGAGAAGTGAGAGACTGGAAGAAGAGGAACAGGGTGGTATCTGATGTTGAGGTGCTCTATCAAACAGGTATACAATATTGACCAGTTTAGGGAGGGGGAATCAGGTGGTGGGTGGAAGGTCAGGTGACTCAGAGTCAAGGATGGTGGTAAGGGAGGAGAGGGAATACTCTAGGCAGGCAGGGAGAAGAGGTAGTCAGGGTGGAGTAGAGGAAGGGGATTCAGAACAATGGTAAGAAAGGGAAAAGTGGTAGCAAGTAAGATTTGTCAGAGAGGGAGGGGATTAAGGAGGACGTGAAGCAGATGAGGGGAAATAGTGGTGGAAGCAACAGAAAGTTAGCCAGAGCAGATAGGGCAGGTAATTGAGGAGGCGACTGGTGTAATAGGAGAAGATAGGAGGGTGGAAAATACACTTGCAGGGGACAGCAGGGTGGTAATCATTGCTGACTCCATAATTATGGTATCTACCAGGGTAGGAGGAGGATCCAAAAGCAAGAAGGTTGGTGGTCTGTATGCAGGGATGATAAAGGAGAAAGGGACCAAAATCAGGAAAGTTGTAAGGAGGCTGGTGGAAAACCTCACTTAGTCATCCACCTGGGAACCAATGACATGGCAGGGAAGAGGTGGTGGTGGTTGTGATGGTGCAGGGTATGTTAAGGAGTTTATTTATTTTTTCCAACTCTTCTTCTCCCCAGAGCCCAGGCATCCTTCAGGAGTGCCTACTTGGCTGTGCTTGCTCACTCCTTGCCTGAACTCTCGATTCTCTCAGGCTGTCCTCCGAATGATCGACCAGGTCCAGCCCCCAGATCACCCTCCAGGAGATGGTCCGCCTCCCTTGGTGGCTCTTTCTGAAATTAGAGGTACCCTACTGGTTGTCGGGTCGGCCGTGAGAGGCCTGAGCGCGTTGGACCTGCTGCCAGGTGGGAGCACCTCCAGGCCTCCGCCATCTCACCAGGCCTCCAGAGGGTATTTTCTCCTTGTGTGTTGCTGTCCTGAGTGGAGAGCAGCCATCAAGGCATCACTATGCTGCACCTCCACCTCCACCATATACGCAGTCGCCACGCGGCGCCCGATTGCCACCAGAGGTCGCTCTATGAGCATCGCTCCCCTGAATCCCTCCCTGGGAAGAAAGAGCAGTCCATCCGGACACTGATCTTTCCTCCCATTCCAGCCACCGATGACCAGGCTTGTTCCTCGAACCCGGTCACCGTGTGGTGCGATGTGGGCATCAGATGCCTCAACCCTCAGCGCCACCAGGCCGGCTATGTTCAGGAAGTTAGCAAGGATCTGCAAGGAGGTAATGAGTTCTTTAGCTTTTCAGAAGTGATACCAGTGCCCAGAGTCAGTATAGTCAGAAAAAGGAGAATAGAGGAGTTTAATGATTGGCTGAGGACAAACTGAGGGAATACATAGCCAATGAACTGAGTTTAAACTGCTGGGGAGGCAGCAGGTCCAGAGACTCAGAAACAAGGAGGTCAATAGACCCCCACATAGGCAAGAGGGAAACAATTAAGTACAGGAGTTGAGGGTGAAAGTACAGGAGGAGGGCAGGTCAGGCAAGGCACAGAAGGAAGCAAGGGAGCACTGAGTCAAGATAGAGGGTGGTGTCACTCAATGCTCATATTTCAGCAACAAGACGGCAGACATGCACTTAGCAGAGGGGAAAGAAGACATAGCAGCAATTACCAAGACTTGGGCCACAGCATGACTGGGATCTCTCAATTCTAGGTTACAAGCTACATAGAAGAGACAGAAAGATAGGCAAAGGAGGGGAGGTGATGGCTTATATCAGGGAGGGATAACATGCACAAGGGAGGAGACAGAAATGGGATGTGGCAACACTATGGATTCAGCTCTAGGCCAATAGAGGGAGAAAGGTGGAGGTTGAGGGTGGCAGACCACCCAACCAGGAGGAGGATAGAGACAAAGAGCTGAGTTCACAATTGCTGGAAACTGCACAAAGGAGGTGGCAGTGGTGGGGACTTTAGTCTGCCCAAGGTGGACTGGAGTATACTGGCCACTTCCTGTGCTAGACGTCAGGGGATCCTGATGCAACACAAAGTGGGATTCTGACTCAGGGCATCACTGAGCCCACCAGGAAGGGGCAATCCTTGATCTAGTGCTCACAAATGAGGAGCACGCAAGAGATAATGTTCAAGGAACCCTTGAGTGGTACCAACCACAACACAGTGTGGTTCAGATTTTATATGGGCAGGGAAAGCATCCCCACTGTCGTAGGGTGTGGGATGTCACAATGAATTTAATTGATGTCAGACTCAGGCAGGCAATATAGCATAAAAATGCTCAGGAAGCATTTATCATTTTATTTTTCAGTAAAATTCAAACAGAAATCAAGAGAAAAGTAGTGTTAGCCATTTTCATGCTGAGCTGAGAGCACCTCTCATGAGGTCTTACACTCTCCTAGTCAGTTCTACACTGACACCCTATCTGGAAAACTACCCTAGTGGTAGGCTTTTATATATTTTCCTCGGATAACATTATCATCATGTGATCTGCCCCTTTTCTTAATTCCAAAATAACATACCTCAGTTTACCATTTTCTTTGTCATGGTGTACCATTCAACAGTAAATATGCATTTGTCTGAAATTATACTATGCAGCACTGCAGCCTTGTTTTGAAGTCCAAAACAACCTCTGCATAGTTAATAAGCTTATACGGGGTTAAGCCTCCCTTTTGTGACATCACTCCTGGGAATTCCATAAATTGTGCCAGACTGAGGGCAGCCAGCCCTATCGTAACATCCTATAGAACTCAGCAGGGCTCCCCACAGGTACATTTACTTTTCAACAAAATTCAAAACAGCTCAGCAGGTCAGGGAGGCGCGGATGCAAAATTAGCCTGAAGAAAGACAGCATCACTGACAGCTAATTAAGGAGTTTATTGAAGAAAGAATATGGTCACATAGTGGGTGGCATCAGAATGCTAAGCAAGAACCCCTTATCATGCTATTCAAACATGCGCCCTGATGACGCATGTTTGAACTGGTAGAGGTTCTTAGCAGTGTTTCTGATGCCACTTGCACTATGTGTGTTTTTAACTTTTTCACAATTAAGCTGCTTAATTTGAAAGCTAGTTTTGAGTGGTGCAGTTTCTTGCTGCTTTCCTACATTTACTTTTATTCAATATTGAGAAGCATGGCATTGTATTTCTCCCCTGGTTGGAGAGTGGAACGGGAGAAGGAGACAGCCTTCTCCTCTTCTCCTACCAGCTTAGTAAGCCTTCTAAGAAACAGGGATATTCTTTAATTAATTAAACCTTTTTATTTATTTCCTTCTAGTTTGTTAATTCCATTTCCAACAGCATGGGGTTCAATAAATAATTATACCAAACTATGCCAGTTATTATTAATCCCTTCCTCTGGGCACTGAAGCAATAACAACCTTTGATGGTTGCAACTTCAGATCGTCAGCTAACTTTCATATTGCTGTGACAGAGCAGCAAGAAAGAGTACACTGGAGCTTACATGCCCTATTTATTTATTATTGCCAGTCTCCTTGTTTTGAGATAAAAGCGCTGTTTTTTCATTGCTCGGTTCACTTACAGTGTGAACCGAGTGAAGAAAACAGATCACTTTATTTTTGTTTTTCTTCTCGTGGTGGCTTCAATTTACAATGCCGCCTTGCTCTGAGAACAGGTAAACCAGAAACTCTCTCAGAGGGAGCAACAGGGAGCAGGACTGCTCCAGTTCTTCTACTTTTTATCTTGGGATCCTGGTTTGGGGTTCTTTGTACCACAATTGGTACCTGTAACTCAGGAGCAGCGGTGGCATTTACAGTTACATTAATCTTTAGCCTTCAGCTCCATTATTATACTCTGTTACAGCAGCTCAGAGGGGAATCTTCCAATCGAGCATAAACGCCCTGTCACACTTTCCTTCTGATGGATATTTGGACATATTAAGCAATTCATTTAGACATTGCAAACAGACCGCATTTCAGGTATAGCAGGGGCTGTTCGCACCACACCAACAGAATGCCGCCCTGCTCACAAAACAAAATAAAATGGTTCACGGAGTCACACTGCACAAATGGCCTGTTTAGTCTTTTAGTCACATAGTTCGCTAAAACCATATGGAAATCATACATGAGGTACCAAGAAAAACAAACATATCACATTGCATTATATTTTATATATTTTGTAAATGCAAGGCAAGAGGTTCTCAAAAGGGCAAGGACCATGGTACCTTACCTTTGACAGAGGTCACCCTGTCACACCCACTAAAGACTGGATTTCATGAGGGTAGACTTCAGGAAGATGGGAGAGGTGCTAAGAAGGCACCTGAGGGAGTCAGAGGATATAGGGTGACCAAAATGGCCCATCATCATAGAAGCAATACTGGCTGTCACAGCAGAATTTGTTAGGCTCAGGGGAAGAAATCAGGGCAAGGTCATCCATCTGGTTCAAACCTGAGGTTGCCCGGCATTGAGGGACAAGAGGTCGACCTACAGGAGATACAGGAGGACTGCGAGTGAGGTGAATAAGGAAAACACCTGAAACTAGCCAAAGTGGCATGCAAGGTAGTGCAGCAGGCTAAAGCACAAAAAGGAACCCAAATAGCTGAAGGATCATTCTTCCTGATGACGCCATATGGCTGCCATAAAAATACCTCTTTTTCCTGATGATGCCATATGGCTTCCTAAATCATGTGCTGTAGTGCTCTGATGACGCCTGGACATTACGCTATGTCTTTCTCCTGGAGCAGCTCGAGCATTTGTTTACATTTTGATGAATTGAGTTGTACCAGCTAATGGGGACATCGCACCTTTACTGATTTTACCTAATATAATATGTATTCCATTGGCCATTTTTGAGAAAACAAGCCTTAATACATAAATAAATAAATTTACTATTTTTGCATGTGCTGTGAACAATGTATTATGTTCATTCTGCTATTAGTTTGTCTTGTAACAACAAATCACCTTGTTTTAGTGTAACATGTTAAGCTGATCAGGTTGACACTATAATTAATTTCATAACTTGTATTTTTTTTTATTCGAGCAATCCGATTGGCTGTCACCACTTTTGGTGCATTCTTTTGTCTTTTGGGGTATTTTTCTACAATAACATGTTGTCACTGATATCATAATTGTTATAACTATTAGTCCCTTTATACCACTAAGTGAGCTGAATATTTCTGTATTTAAAAATCGAGCTCTGTGATTGGTCGGATTTTCTGACATCATCAATTCTGAATTTAATTGGTATAAAGGGATTATTTTAGATGCAGGCACCATCCCCTGATGAAGCCTTAGTTGTTGAAGCACCAGGAACCTGCACACAGATCTTTTGTTGTGCCTTCCACTATTCTATTGAATGTGTGTGCCTGAAACGTTAGACTAAATCCTTATTTAGCATTCAAGCAAGGACTCATATTTTTTACAGCCATCACTGGAGGGAAAGTGGCTCTCTGGCTCTGGAGTGTACAGTGATTTTTTTTTTTGATGTTTCAGTTAGGGTCGCAGCCTCACCTGCAACCACCCCAGCTCTGTAATGCGTCACCATTTGGTCATATTGATCCTCACTGTTGCCATGCTTGCTCTATGCTTATTGTACACGCCACTATTTCCATTAACCAGTCAGAGCACACACTGGTGCAGGAAGAGCGTGGTGAGTGGAAACTTAGTTTCAAGGTGGAGGTGCTGCTTTTATCCTAAAATACTCTACTTCATTTTGGTGCCAAACCTTGATTTGTAATCTGTATTTACTTTATTTGTTTTTTTATTTATGATGAAAGTTTTCATAGTTGTTACTTTGTTCATTTTGGGATAATTTCTGGTCATTCTGTGTGATCACATCTTATGGATCCGGCTGCCATTCCTGATGGGATAGAGTGTTTCTTTGCATGTACTAGATGAGGTCACATGAATTCAGCACCTTTTGTTACTTTTAAAGAGTTTATGTTTGGATTATGGCTATGTTAAAATCTATGTGGCATGTTGCTCCTCATGCTATGGATGATAAGTGGTTAGGGTCAGTAGCATGTTTGTCTCATGCTCTGCACTTGAGTTTTCTCCCAAATACACAGTTGCTGATGGTTTAAAATGAAAAATAATGGTATTGCCTTCAACTCATCTGGCATCAGTCCAGCCCCAATCTCTGATGCACTGTAAAGGCCAAATCAGTTCTGAATCCTCCGCAGTCACTGGTGTTGTCCATCGACTGTATGACATCAGTCCAGACTCAACCTCTGATGCACTGTAAAGTGTTCTTCAGGTTAAAATCCTCCACAGCCACTTGTAAGATCTAGCTCCTTACCATGCATCAGTCGAACCCCAAACTGTGGTGAACAGTGAAGTGCATTTCAGGTTCAGATCCTCCTCAACTCTTGGTGTTGTCCATCGACTTACCATGTATCAGTCCAGACTAGTCCCATAATGCACTGTGAAGTGCATTTCATGTTCAAAACCCTCCACATCCACTGGTGTAGTCCATCAGTTCAGCCCCAATCTGTGATGCACTGTAAAGTATTCTTCAGGTTCAAATCCTCCGCAGCCACTTGTAAGATCTGCCTCTTATCATGCGCCAGTCGAGCCCCAAACTGTAGTGAACAGTGAAGTGCATTTCAGGTTCAGATCCTCCACAGCTGATGGTGTTGTCCATCGACTGATCTGGTGTCAGTCCAGCCCTCAACCTCTACTGCACTGTAAAGTGCTGTCCAGGTTCAAATCCCACCAGAGTCACTGATTTAGTCCATCTGTTAATCAGTCTTCAGTACAGCCTTTATCTCTGACACTCTGTATGTGCATTACTGATATGGATCCTCCTCAGTCACCATGGTGTAGTCCATTGTGCACATCAAGATTCATTCCAACATTACCCTCAGATGCACTGTAATGTTCTATTCAAGTTTGAATCACTCCACAACCACTTGTTTAGTCCCTTGTGCTCATCATGCTTCAGACCAGCCTCACCTCTGATGCACTGTGATGTGATCAGTACCAATGTATGACTTATACAGTCCATTCAATGAAACATATAATACATAGTACACATGTGCACCAATAAGCATCACTCCACAGTGCAGGCATACCACACTCTTTCCCACCCACACAGTGTGCCATACTGAATGCTGTAACATATCACATGTGTATGCAGGCAAACCATGTGACACAACACATAGTACACATGTGCACCAATGAGCATCACTCCATGGTGCAGGCATACCCACACTCCTTCCAACCCAAACAGTGTACCATACTGAATGTTGCAACATATCACATGTGTATGCAGGCAAACCATGTGACACAGCACATAGTACACAACCTTTACAGGTGCCCGTGTCATCACCCTGTATGTGTACCCACAATGTCTCTGCGTGGCATATGAACACCATTATCAGGTACAGGCAGCCCCACCTGCTTCCTACAACTGAGTATACCCCAAGGACAGGTGCAAATTCATGACACAAATGACTGCAGTGCCTATGAGCATCATTCCTTGGTACAGGCACACCACCCCTTCCCATGACACAGTATACCCCAAATTACCAGTGCCTTTTCAGCAGTTTCATCATCCCATACATGATACCCATAATGTATCTACAGTGTTTGTTAACACCATTATTAGATGCATACAGCCCTCTCATTTCCCAGAACATATGAAGTGCATCTGAGCATGTATTATGAATGCAGGACACCCTCCCCCACCACTAATACACAGTGCTTAATCATACAGTCATTCCCTCACCTTAAACCATCCCATAATACAACCCTCAAAAATAAACTATGCCAGGAAATTAAATAATACATACATTTATGTAACATTATGTTTACTGAAAGACTGGAACCTTTACATGAACAACAGCATGCTTCATTTACAGTATGATAAAGCAAACAGCACAAATAAATTACAGTTTCCTATACTGATTATGGGATTTTATTACAAAAGAAAGAAAATAGTTTATTTCAATGAAAATACACATTTTAACTACAGCAAATATGCAATTAATCACAGAGAGAGACTCCAGCACTGAAAAATGTATCCATTTCCTGTGTCAGCTCACTGACCTACACTGGAAGTGTTCTTCCTATTTACATCACTTGACCTCACAAAGCACTTCCTTCCTGCATCACTCCTGATATGGCCTTCTAAGGTAATGTATAAATATGTTCTTACTAAACTAGGGGAAAATAAAAATTGATAGATTCATAAACTAAAATCAGTGGGTAAGAAGAATTAAACACTGCAAAAATTCCAACCAGTGGAGTGGAACAAAAACTCAAAGGCCCAGATATTCAAAAGGTTGCGCATGGCGCAACAGTGTTGTGCCATGCACACCCACTGATCGCCCTGGCGCTTGCGATATTCAAAAAGGGAAAAGTGTGCGGCATAAATCCCGACGCGCTGGAGCACATCAGTAATGTATGCAGGCACAGGTGGGGGCGTGGCTCATGCAATCTCTGCACAGCCCGACATTCAGCCAGGGATGTGCAGAGCCATGCATGCACAACCCCTACCTGCACCAGCACAAAGTTGATCCAAAAAAGGAACAACTGATGGCCACCCACAGGTGAGCTGCCGCATTGCAGGGGCGCACGGCAGCTGCCACCTGTGGATGGCCACCCGAAGCCCGGCTGCACCTGGTGGCGCCCCCACGATCGGGCAGATAGCAGTCCACTGGACCACCAGGGATATTGGAAGGACATTTCTTTTTACAAATGCCCACGATCGGGCAGACAGCGGTCCACTGGACCACCAGGGATAGTGGAGGAATTCATTTTTATTATTACAAATGCCCGCGATCGGCAGATGGCACCATGCACACTGCGTGGTGGCCAGGGTGCGAGAGTTCAATGCCGCTGAGCCATGGCGCAGCTCAGCTGAATATTGCCCAGTCTGACACCCCCTGTGCAGCCAAGTTGAGTTGCACCTAAGCTTGCACCACAGCTAGGCTCAGTTTGAATATCTGGGCCTAACTGTAATAACAAGAGATTCAGATATTGATTTCTGACTAAAAAATGGTAAAAAATTGCAACATTTATGTTTAGACAATGACAGATGTTTATTGTATATTTTAACAATTTTAACCAACAATTTTACAGAAATGTAATATTTTTGCATGACTAAGTAAACGGAGCATAATTATATTTAGATAAAATCATCAGAATTTATTGAACTATGAAAACAACCTTACACAACATTAAATCCAGTTAAATAGACATTACCAAACCTCACTCATTTTCAAAACTTTTGTCCTGAAAAACTTTTCTTTTACAGTTTTAAAATTGGATGTATGGTTTTAAGATATGTAGGTTTAAGCACAGTTTGTTTATATGAATGCTGCAGATCTAAAATCCCTTCAGGAACACAGGTGTTCTAGCAGCAGGCAGAGGTACCTGAATATTGTAAGTGAAAATAGGATATAATGAGTTAAGAAGGGAGAAAGGCCTGCTTTTATTACATACTGTGAGAAAAGGGACAGGAAGGAAGGGATAGTTAGGCTTAGGAAAAGGGAAGAATGGTGGAGGAAGATGGGAGCAAGGCAGAAGTACTGAATGATTACTTCTGCTCTGTCTTCACTAGGGAAAAATGGACCAGCACACTTAGGGCGGGGGAGAAGGCACAGATGTAGTGATAGAATCAGCAGTAGGTGAAGGAGGTTATACTGCCCTTACAGGTCAGTGGCAAGACCACATCTAGAGTACGGAGTAAGATACTGGTGTCCATACCTTAAGAGGAACATCAACCTGCTGGAGAAAGTCCAGAGGAGGGCAACCAAGATGATCATGTGCTAGCAGGGTAGGTTTCACAAGGAGAGGCTGGAAGCCATGAAAATGTACTCCTGGAGGAGAGGAGGGAGGAGAGGGGACATGATGGAGACCTTCAAATACTTGAAGGGGTTAAATAGGCTTGATAGGAAATGTCTCTTCAAGCTAAGGGACAGCAAAGCATGAGGGGCACAGTTTGAGACTGGAGAGGAGGTTTAGAAGGATATTAGGAAGCACGCCTCACAGAGAGGGTGGCGTGCTAATTGAATGCACTGCCAGAGGAAGTGACCTCAGTGAAGACAGTGGGCAGCTATGGAGGGCCTAGGATAGGCATAAAGGGGAAACCATGGGATCTTGGGGCAGATAAGGTGGATGGAAGGACTGGGGCAGGGACAGTGGCATAAGCTAGGGACCCTGCAATATGAGCAGATTCGATAGACCTAATGGCCTTTTCTGCTGGCTTTTTACGTGTTCTATATACTTTTCTTCAAAACGCAAAATCCTAGAGTTTGTTAACCACATCAGGTTTTGCAAGTCTTGTTTTGCAAGGATCTCCAAACAATTTTGAAGAAATTTCTACACCTCCTTATTGCTAGCTGGAAAATTCCACAAATCACATATTTAATGTGAAAGTAAAGACATATTTCACATGTTTTTTGGCATTTACACTAATTCACAGGCTGTAGACATTTTCAAAGACATTTCCACAATTCAGAAACTTTATAAAAGTGAAGTACAGAAATATCACACAGCTCTTGCTTAAAATAAAAACAGTTTTACAGGTACCAAAAGACACTTTTTGAACCAGCTACTGTAAGTTCTCAGATGTTAGACAAAGCTGTTTACTATTGCCTTAAAAATGAACGCATCTGAATCTATTGCAGCAGTGATGTGAATGAGGAACAGTTCACACCTTGGTTCTCCTTGAGTCTAGAGAAGCTGCAAGGCATCACAGCAGCTGGCTATTTGTCTGGGGCCTCCTCCATGGATCTGGAAGTAGGATAGGGGCCTCCCTGGGCAGGGACAGATCATGACAATGCCACGAGGGAGGTTCCACAAGGCTGCGTGAAGGGTGGTGGCATTTGATGGAGAGCAGAGAAAGAAGGCTAAAATGAGCAAGGACCAGCAGCTCTCCTTCTTTCTCCTCTGTGTGTTGAACTGAATACGACTCAATGGCCAGCAAGGCAGAGAGAAGTAAGGCCTTCTCTGGGCATAGCAGTTGGGAGAAAGGGAAGACCATTTTGGTGGAATAGAATGGGTAATATTGAGGCAAACCAAGTGATATCATGGTTTTCCAATGACTCAACTACTGGACAGTACAAGGGACTGTAATCTTAGTAAGCAAACAAAAAGAAAGTGTCCAGCAATCATATTAGAGCTGAGATAGAGGTGACAAGTAACCTCAAAAAAAAAAAATTGTTTGGTTAGGGCGCCAAACAGCCCAGATGGGCTCCTTCCTCCTGACCAGTGCCTGGGTTCTTGTTCCCCTCTCAGTAAGGCCTCCCACCACTGTTCCCATTCTAGATCGGTGGTCCCCTACCTCAGAGCCATTCCTGTGATTGTGAGAGTGCTGGTGCCCGGCCCAGTGGTAGAGTTGGGCTGGCATCTTCTCCGGCTCTCAGGGTTCATTCTGGGGCAGCACTGAGCTGCTATGGGGAGTCGGGCTTAGGAGGTGTGTCACCCTTTCGGCTTGTGGCTCCAATTGCTCCATTAGGTAGGGGAAGCAAGGGGACAGTGTTCCAGGCGTATCATTCGACAGTCAGGTGGCACAGGAGCACGGGAGGGTCCATGGCTTTGTTTTACTTAAAATCTGTGGCTGTTGCACAGCCCTGTGTCACATGCCCCTTCCAGGTTCCTGATTGGTGGCTGAGATCTTAGCACTATGAGATCTGGGCAGCCATCTTGATCACAGTGGCTCCGCCACTGGCTGAGGATGGGAGGTTCCTGCGAGATGACTTGCTTTTTGTTGTGCAGCGACATCCTGCTCCTCCTGGGGTGTTGCAGCAGGTAAGCATGCTGGTCCATTTCAGTCCCAGATGGTGGGGCCCCTAGCTTTGTACCTTGGCTCCAGCGAGCAGTGGGAAGTCAGGCAAAAGGGTCA
This sequence comes from Neoceratodus forsteri, assembly GCA_016271365.2. Lineage (NCBI taxonomy): Eukaryota > Metazoa > Chordata > Ceratodontiformes > Ceratodontidae > Neoceratodus > Neoceratodus forsteri. The sequence continues at coordinate 658,256,402 of CM057453.1, forward strand.
CACAGCATGGTGGCGGCCTCGTGGAGCCACCATCTTGGGGTGTCATGGCGAGAAGTTCTCTCCCAGTGGGCACCAGCAGCCATCTCTGATGCTGTATGACAGGTTTGCTCTGCTGGCAGCTACCTGCTACATCTGTCATACCATGTGACTTGGGGTCTCCTGGGAAATAGGTCATTGGCTGGGAGAGAACCACCTGGCTACCATAGGATTAAAAAAAAGGCCGCTTAAAGAAATTCATTGGGTAACTGGACATTATGAGCTGTTCCAGCGCTGGGCCTGCACAGCTACCAAGTGGGTTTGCTGTATAGACTTTAGGTTAGAATAAGTTAGAGCAATGAGTTCTTAATGCTCTTGGTATATCCAGCATACTTGGATTGATTACCACAATCTCCATTTGCATACAGTGTGATCCTGAGCAAGTCATGTACCTCTCCATGCTCCCAAGTTGCTCTCTAAATGGCCTATGCCCTGGGATCCTTACCCAATTTGAGTGCAAATGAGCTGTACACAGCCGGAGACTTGGGCTCCACTGGTATCCTATGTGGCTCTGATCAAATCACCTATCCACCCAGTGCTCCCCGGTCGCCTTGGATAGTGGTGGTGCTGCAGCAGCTGATCACTATGCCCAAGTAGTACGGGCACACTGAAGGGGTTCCCCACCTAGAGTTAAGGCAAAAGGTTTGCTGCCTGTCAGGCCTTCTGGTACAAATGTGGGCATCATTACTGGGAACACCAGTGGCCAACAGGTGCCATGCTGTGGGCCATGCCTCCTACCAGGAACTTGTTTTTTTTTTTGACATCATAAGTGCAGCAGTAGAGGCATATTAGCCCCCATCTTCATCCACTTGCCACTCATTAGAGGTAGAATGGTAGGGTGGCTGGGAGACAGTCAGTCGGGGGCAGCTATTGGGCTTCCACAGGGCCGTTCCTGCTTCTGCGCGGAGAAAGACACTAGGATTGATGGGGCTCAGTTCCCAGGCAGGAGACAGTCAGCTGGGGAAGCTACTGGCTTCTACTGGGCCACTTCCATGCAGAAACGGATGCAAGGGTTGATGGGTCAGTTCCCAGGTGTGTTCTGTGATCTCCATTTGCTGCTGGGTGTCTCTGAGCAAGTTATTTTACCTCCACAGAGCTCTCAGGTGCCCTGAATTGACACTGGTGATGAGTGGCGAGTAACAGCTCACCACATAATCAAAACAGCATGCATATGAGATGCAAGGTTCATATCCAGTAGGAATATGTCACAAGGTCAGTCATGTCCAGGAGGCTCAGCAGTCAAAGTTCTGATCTCACAATTACTGGGATCATTAGGTGATCCTGCCAGCCGCTGTTCCTTCCGGCACTTGGTGGTTAAATAAAACTCTCCCACAAAAAAAAATAATGTGTTTATTACAAGGGTGTGTTCTGGTCAAGGAACCATGTGCAGTGCTTCCACATCTACAGGGTATCCACAGTTCACAGGGAATGAGAGTTATTTCTGTAGGAATGTCACCATAGAATTGCATTATTCAGGAACTGGGGCAGTTCTGCAGCCCAAGGGACTTAAGGCAATCCACAGGGGAACCCAAGGAATTATCATGGGTTACAGAAAACACCACTTGTATGGGAGTATCACATGTGACCGGACATCATGCACAGCACACCACTGCCATCGTGGGTATGACACCGAGCCCTAGAGCTAGCCATGGAGTGGAGGCACAGCTGAGGATCCTCCCTACATCCTTTCTGTGGCCATAGCTATCTACTCAATGATCCCACTACTGAGGAATGGTTGCCCATGGTACTGCGCTACTAGTACCGAGGTTGGTTCCTCATCCAGGTTGAGGTATATGTGTGTGTGTGTGTGTATATGTCTGTGTGTGTGTGTGTATATATATATATATATATATATATATATATATATATATATACACAGTATACTATATATATATATATATATATATATATATATATATATAAAACAATAAAAAACTTCTCTGCTGTAGGTGAACCTTGGTTCACCAGACAGAAAGTCAAAACAGCTGCGTATATTATGATAGTTGCAAGAAGTACAATGAGAGCTATTTAGCTCAGTGCCCCATTCCCACATGCTGAGCAGCAGCAACGCTCAAGTCAGGCCGGCCCCTTCTTAGAGTAGGTTAGGCACTCCTCAATAAATATATGTAGAAAGATACATATATATGAGCAAATAACAAATGAATAATTTAAAAAAAAAAAAAAGAAGAAAAAGGGCAAGCTGTCCTCAGATTGCCGAGGGCTATGGCTTAGACCAGCTCGGCCGGCATAGACCTGGAGACCAGGGTTCTGTTCATTCTGCATCTTTACCCCAACCCCACACACATACACACACACACACACACACACACACACAGACACACACACACACACACACACACACAGACACACACAACAGACACACACGACACACACACACACACACACACACACACACACACACACAGACACACACACACACATATACACACACGCATGCTTTATAGCTATATGGTTCATCAGCAAACAGGTCATTCTATTCCTAGAGATGCCTCCCTCACAGCTTGGGGAGCAGCAAGTGGAAGCTGCAAGTCGGGACACGGGTGCTGCCAGAGAGCAGCACCTCGTCAGTGTGTGCCAGACATGTGACCAGGCTGATCTAGTAATTTCTTTGGTTAAGGCATCACATTAAGGCAATATTGGTTGCTGTCATAGCAGGCATAGCAAGGCTTCTGAGGTCACATAACTACACTGGGTTTATGGGAAACATTGGCAAAATAAGCTCAGTCCAAGATTCCTGGGAACATACACAGTAACAGATTCAGTAAGGCAGATTGGAGAGCCAGTCTGAGCACCTTAGTCAGCTAAAGAAGGCAAGAAACGTGGGGTTACACACATTGGGCATGCTTCACAGCAGAATCTTAAATGAGGACAGAGCGGGGTTGAGGAGCTAGCTGATCTGTATGATGTCCTACATCACACATACACAGCCTCCCAGGAGTGGGATGAAAAAATTGAGGTACAATAGAAGCACTTCGCTTGGTCTGGGAACATTGAGAGCCCAGAGCCCCTGCAGTCAGGGAAACTCACGATTCGTTAAGCTACCTTTCTAACCAGAGCCCTGGCAGGCAGTTCCATGCATAAGGCATAGGGTAGTGTTGGTGGGCTATGAGGTTGGTTCCTAGTGGAAAGCGGCCATGGTAAGGGAAGTGAGACATGGTGGTCAATTGCTACCCTGGGGATTTACAGTAATGGGTGAGCAAGGGGTTGCTAGCATGCAGGTCAACCTTGACTGCCTTCGTGGGGATGTGGTGGAGATCTCGGGAGCAATGGTATCGGAGGACATGGACCCACCCCCACATCAGACCAGGTTGACTTGTTTGGGTAATATATTTCAAAAGGCCAGGTAATGGGAAGCAGATTTGTACAAGTTGCCATACCACAGGTGCTGGGATCGGAGTGGCTGCAACAGGATCGCGGAGGCTGGCAGAATAGGCCTCAGGTCAGGGTGTAACAGCATAGAAGGTGCCAAGGGCCCAGGCAGCAACAGATGCAACCAGGAGGCAAGGGTTCTACCTATATTCTGAAGGAAATGGTACATGGTTTTGCCTGCAAATGTGGGTCACACGGCTGGAATGGCCTCCTATGTGGTAGTGGTTGGAAGGCGACTGGGTCCCTGGTGGGCCCGGGTTAGGACAGCTCAAAGGGCAGGCATAGACACAGCAGTGGTGCACCATGGTCCAGGGGGCCTATGCTGGGTGGTAGAGAACTGCCCCAGGGTGCATGGAATGGCTGGAGGGTGTACCAGTCCTGTGACTCAGCTATGTGGGTAGATTCAGTTAACCAAAGGATGGGGAAGCCTGCTCAGGAACATCAGTGTTTGTAGGGGACAGGCTCCAAATATCCTCAAAGCTACCTATGTGGAAAGTAGTAGGGTGGGTAGGTCCCATGGCATCCTAACAGAATGGTGGCATCTCAGCAGGCAGGGAGATCTAGCTGCACGGAGGAAAGTGCAGGCATCCGCACTACATCATCAGTCTACAGCTGGATTAACTTTTGTTGTCTCTGCAGGTCTCTCAGAAGGTGCCTAGAGTAGTGGATCATGGGAATTTCATCACTGCTGGGCAGCAGCAAGGGCAGCCAGCTGGACTGGGGACAGCCATAAGTATAACACCGAGTGGCACAACTGGTAGGGAGCGAGAGGGTATGCACATGATGAAAGCTACCGGGGTTGATGGAAAGTCCAGCATATGGAAGCACCCAGACATCTGGTTGATCCTTCTTGAAAAGGGTTCTCAATTGGTCACAAGTGGTGCAGCAAGAATGCCAGCCACATAGGTGGGGGACTGGAGTGGCAAGCTGATGGGGTTATTAGTAGTTGGGAACGCTAAGTTGCCCAAGGGGGCTATGGGGAGAGCCTCTGCAGGGCTTGTAGGAGGCTAGAATAGGACATTGCAGCATAGGGAGATAGGATTGAATGTGTTAGGTAGGTCTTGGAGGAACAATTGGAGTGAGCGGTTTGGGGGTCAGACTGCGTCCGCCTTTATGGTAGCTCGGGAGGATCACAGAGCGAGGGTACAAGGAGAAGAAGGGGGAGATGAGCTGAATTCTTCTGAAGGGCCTGCTCACTTACGGTCGGCATGAGGCTGGGAGACTACAAGACCCAGACCCAGATGGAAGGGTTGTGGTCCATGCTCATCAGGTTGAGCCTGCAGGGACAGTGGTGCAAGATGGGGGCAGCTTCAGAGTGCTTGGCCCATATGACCTCCCTCCTCATTCATTAGGCCTGCACTAGGGTGGCCCAAGAATTGGGGCTGGAGTGTGGGAGGCCTAAACAAAGGCTGTGTATCCTCCGGCAGTGCATGCTGCTCCAAAATAGGTGGTAAATTACTTCAATAAATGCATGGCTGCGGGGTTATTTCCTCCAAGACACGTGTTGTGTGGTTATTTCAGGGAAAGGGAAAATGGAGGCTAACAGACACTGAGAAGCTGCAAGGCATTGCAGCAACTGGTCATTTGTCTGGGGCCCTCCTTTCCGGACCTGGAAGTAGGATAGGGACCTCCCTTGGGGAAGGGACAGATCATGCAATGCCATGAGGGAGGTTCCACAAGGCTGCCTGAGGGTGGTGGCATTTGATGGAGGGCAAAGAAAGAAGGGTAAATGAGCAAGGGCCAGCAGCTCTCCTTTCTTCTCCTCTCATTTGTTGAACTCATCCCTCCCACCTCATAAAAGCAGGGCAAGGGACAGGGAGGCAGGGCCCCTTGACCCACTAAGGGTTACTGCACTAGGGGTCGGAGAGTGAGTTTTCCCACTTTTCCCATTAAGCATTTTTTGGTGGTTTTGCCTCTTCCAAAGGGTTGCAAACTCAGTAAGTAATAAATAATAAATAGTTAAAAAGAAGACAGAAGACAGGGTAAAGTGTTTGTTTGGAATTGATGATAAAACTTAACATAACTGTCGCAGCCATGTGTGGCAGCTCGGGAGGATTGCAGACTGAGGGTACAAGGGAAGAAGGGGAGATGGGCTGATTCTCCTGAAGGGCTCATCACTTCCAGTCATCATGAGGCAGGACCCGGACCCAGATGGGAAGGTTTGTGGTCCACCCTCATCAGGTTTATCCTGCAGGGACAGCGGCACCGATGGGGTGGCCATAGGTCGCTTGGCCCATATGACCTCCCGATCCTTTCAGTGAGGGTTCCGACCCCAGAGGTGCAGCAGTCATTAGGCCGCACTAGGTGGCCCAAGAATTGGGGGGCTGGAGAGTGGAGGCCTAAACGAAGGTAGCGGCAGCGACACTGCTCCAAAATAGGTGGTGAATTACTTCAATAAATGCATGGCTGCGGCCGCTTCTCCAAGACACGTGTTGTGTGGTTATTTCAGGAAAGGGAAAAGTGGAGGGCTACCAGGCAAAAGACAGTTGTCTGGCTCACTCTCTATAGTGTAGTCTATACTGTAGCATGACCAGCATGTACTGATTCTATCCCAGCAGCACAGCTTCACAAATCAGGCTAGGAACTAAAAGCTTGTGTTTTGGGCCCCTTGGAGTCCTGGGCCTCAGGTTATTGTTACTTTTGCTCTTCCATTAATCTGGCCATAACAGTCCTGTAGTATGAAAATGTTTACCATCAGTCTTCTGCCTGCTCTCTCACTTCAGAGACCTCACACTGGCAACCTTTTACATTTCTTTGAGTGGGCCTTTAGAACAGGAGACACTTCATTTACATTTTTACTTGCCAATGTCTGCATTCGTCTTCATTAAATAAATACTATTCAGCATTAATGTACACAACAGCCCTGACTTTAAGGGCTATGAACTGAGTTTCTCCTTTATGGAACACTTTGAAAACACAATATTAAGGCACTATATTAAGGCTTTTTAGATATACTTTTGTCTTCTTCTTCTTTACCAATTTAATTTGCACAGCAACAGGATCATTGTCTCCAGGAGTCCATATGCTTTTGCTGCTTAATCCTTTGCTGGAGTCATAATCCTTTGTTTGAGATGAGACATCCCATTTTGTTGCCATGGAGATAATTATGTCACAAATAGAGAATTGTGGTATCAACAAATTATCAAACAGCAGGAATAGGGCACTTTTCTGGTGCTAATGAAGATTAAAGTAATTAAAAATAAAATATAAACTGAATAGTGATTTGATGGTATGTTATTTAAAGTTTTCTTAAAAGTGACAAACTCCCTTGAAAGAAAGAAGTAGGTTGCCTAGGCATCCTTTCAGTCATATTATTACTGACTAGTGTACGTACAGCACAACGCATACCCCCTATGAGAAAGAAGGTCCATGGATACTGAAATCCTATGGGATGTCCATGGCTAGCATTTGCTGATTGGTCATGGCCAGGCTACCCACTGGCTGAGTGCCAATTGCTTCACTGACACAGTGCCCTGTGCTTGTGCAGCTTGCAAACACAGGTGATAGGAATCCTACTCAGGACATTGTTTCTTTTGCCCTCCCTAAATCTGGCCATAACAGTAACAGAGTATAAAAGTCCAAGATCGTGTTTTAAAGGAAAGTGGTCAACAATACAGGCTCCCCGCCCACAAGGCTTACCCTCCAGTTAAGTTTTTAAGATGTTGCACATTTTTCTCACGCCAAAATATACTTTATTTTAGTAAAGAAAAGTCTGTGACCCAGAAGTATGGTGGACACTGGGGGCTCCATTATCTGTAAAGGTGCAGTGCCACATCGCCGCTTCAATACATAATATACCATTCACCAGGACTAAATGCAAACAGTATGGAAACCAAACACTGTCCCTTACCCCACACTGTAGCTGTCTCTGTGGATTAGTCAGTCTCTCACCCTTACCAGCACTAAATTCACCACAGTGTGGGTAAGTTTGCACTGAGCCTGCTCCACGTGGTACTTGTGGCTAAACTGAGGGCTTTATCCACTTTTTACCAGCACTAAGTTCATCATAGTGGGTGAGTGGGGGTGCACTGTACCTGTCCCTGTGGATAAACAGCTTTAATTTACTGTCCAGTGCTGCCTGAGTTGTACCTTTATGAGCATTAAATACATCAGAGTGGAAAAGTCAGCAGTGAACCCAATTCTGTGGATAAACAGAGGTGTTGTAAACCCCACCTTTCACTAGCACTGGATAGCAAATATACAAAGGTTGAATAGAAAAATATAAAAAACAGAAGAAAATGGTCTCAGATCCCATGCTGGAGTGTCTGTAATTTGACAATGTAGTTTGTTTAATGAGACCATGACTGCTTCATTGCTTCAATAAGGGAAATTCCAATATGCTTCAAGATAATGAGTTAACCATTAGGCTGCTCAAAGAACTAGAATTAATCTATTTGATTGAGCTGGACAGATGCTCAGTCTGCAGCCCTGCAAGGGTTACATGGAGGGCTACATAACAGCAGCTTAGAAGTTTTTTTTGTTTATATCCTGAGACATTGGGAGGTACAGTAGCATCCCTCCCTTCAGATGCCTTAACGCAGAGCAGCAAATAACAAAATCAGAGGGAAGCGCAAAGTTTTGCAGGTGTGGATGGATACTTCCAAAAGTCCAAAAGGAAAATCCACAGTAAGCCATTTTAGAGCTAATGCAAGAGGGCTGCAGGTTCCGCTCACCTGCAGCCCTAAAAATGAGGCCATGGAAGCTGCAACCTACCCTTTGAGTTTGAACCCCTGCCTGTGCCCTGTCAAACAAATAAAACAGTACATTATATTTTTCTTGTCTCTTCTCTCTGGACAGGACTGAGACCCAGACAGCCAGACTGAGTCAACTGCTGTTACGCTATGGGGAATGGGGAGTAGCTTGGCCCACCAGCATAAAATCCTTGGATCTTCAGACTCATGTTCACTGAGAGAAGAGCAGGGTATCGTTATTACCTATGGTTTTGTGATGGTAGAAGGAATTAAAATATATGAAGGGTGCCATATTCCATAATTTGGATAAAGGAGGAAGTGTGGTTGTATAAAGTAAGACCAATATTGGTGTGAAGCCAACAGCTTCTATGAGACCTAGAAACTTATGAAGTTCTAAGGAAAGACCCTACCCCTAGATTTAATTCTATCTTCTTGATTTTTGGGGCACAGCACTGGGAAGGAGGGACATTACCAGAAATTAATGGGAATATCTTATAGTGTTACATCCAAAGACACCCACATTCTATTACCACTCCTAAGGTTTGCAAAACCCAGTGCAACCTTCAGATAGACCTATAGTCTCAGGTGTGGGATTGTTGTCAGAAAAGCTTTCAAAATGTGTTGATGTTTCCTTCAGCCATTGCAAAGGAGTTAAGAGCCCAAATCAAGGCTTTATGATCTACTGCACAGGGTTCAAGGTTAAAATTGTTGAATATAAATCTAGTTATCTTTGGATTGGAGTAGGCATGACTTCACTATATGAGAGTATTCCCCATGCTTTGGTCCTTAATGCATTTGAATTCTATTTGGAGAGTCATACGTGTACCAGTTCACCCTCAACCTGGTTTTGTGAAATGTTGTGGAATTTATTTTGACCCATAATTATTTTTTGTTTAATGAGAAATTTTATTTGCAAATACGTAGTGCAGCAATAGCCCCAGTTATGCAAATTTTATCTTCAGATTTTTGGGAGTTTAAATTTGTTTTCAACCTCTTTTAATTTTTTTCGTACAGAACATGATACAGGATGCTACCAAGGAAAGTGCAACCAAGTTCATGGAATAGTTGAATACCAATAATTTGAACTTAAAATGCATGCATTAAATTAAAGAAAATAGTACTCAGTTTCTGAACTTAGAATTAGGAGTCAGTTGAGAGGAAACATTATCTTGAAGGGTTATAGAAATCCTGTGGTGGGAAATACCATCCTGAACATGGGTAGTGCCCACCCTGAATCTCTCCAACAGTATTGCACATGTGATAGTGATTTCATTTTACAATCAGAAGCCCTGATAAACAGACTAAAGAAAAGGGGACATGGGGAGAATGAGCTGCACCAGTCATTTGACAGGGCAAAAAGATCTGAAAGGAGTGACGTGTCAGTACCCAAGTTCAGGGATAGGGAAGATTTGCCCTTGCCATTTGTCCTAGAATACAACAGAATGGCACCCAGGATTAAAAATATACTTTTCAAAAACTGGGGAATTTTAGAACAATGTGATAAACAAGAAGAATTTAAGGAGAAACTGTGGCGCTTTTACACACAGGTTTTTAAACGAAATGAGCGCTGTTGTGCTCTGTTGCGTTTAAGATCCCTTTACACTGGGAATTTTCTGGCAGCTCCCACCTCCATTTGTGTTTCAGCACCCCACAGAGCTTGCTGCTATAAAATTGCTATTGCTGTTTGTGCACCGCTTCAGGAATGGCTGTTTTACACAGCCAGGCAAGCGGATCTATGATGCAAACATGACAGAGATTGTGGTTTGAACGAACATCCGCCTATGGGACGAAACAGATGCACTTTACACACAAGGGATGTAATGGAATACTGTTTCTGTAACAGTTATTCCGTTACATAAACCTGTGTGTAAAGCGCCTTATGAGTGACCCAGAGCAAAGCACTGAACCTAAAAGAAATGTTAGCTATTAAAGAGATGAACAGGAACAAAGATACAACAGTTGGCTACCTGTAAACCCAAGGGCCTATACAGCAGCCCACCCTACTTTGGAAGTCATTATAGAGAATTTTTGAACTGCTCAATAACTTTTGTTATTTATTGTTTGGTCTGTGATTGTCCAAAGGCATATGTGGGAAGAACATAAGGCCTATACGTGACAGGTTGCAAGAACATGTAAAGGACATTAGAGATGAAAAATTGATTTGCTCTGTAGATTCCCACTTTTCTGAAGTACATAAGATTCATCTAGGACTTAAATGTGGCATCCTGGAACATGTGCGTGACCCTATTCAAGGGGTGAAAGGGCGGTGAGGCCCTTTTGAGGAAATCCTATTGGATTTATAAACTGGAAGCTAGAAGCCTAAAATGCTTAAATGAGGATTTGGTTTCACAGTGTTTCTGTGACTTTGTGCACTGTCTGTACTCTTTTTCCCCTTTTCAGGAATCAGACTCAATAATTTTGGAAAATATTGTGATTACTGAATTGTAAATTTTGTGTTTCCTCCACCATCTAAACACCACATAATATTAAAAAGTCACTACCTATTTGAACTCTATTTATCTTGAATAGTCTCAACAGCTAGACTGACATGATACAAGAATCTGGACTGTGTGCTCTTTTCTTTGAATTTCTGTGGTTGAGTTATTTCTATAACTAGTATTTACAAAATTAATTTGCAACTGTGTCTGTATGTATACTATTATAATAACTGGCCATCAATTTTTCAGTGGGGATGGTCAGTTAATATTTGCCATAATAACCAGCTGGTCATTACGGCAAGCACACGACATCAAAAGCAGCTGTGCTCAAGACACTCGAGTGCAGCACTGTAGTGTCACAGAACTTTTTTCCTTTCATTCCTGGTCGTTGCTTTCAATAGTATTAAAACAAGTTTCAAAGTGGTGAGCTGAATAAAAAAGTAACACTACACAGAAAAGCTGACCTTGTTCGTTGTTGTAAACACCGTTAAGTCAGACCCTGTCAAAAGTAAAAGCAGTCATGGGAACAACATATATGAACTGAAATGATTGGTACTCAGTGACGACGCCTTATAAGCACATAACATAGAAACATAGACTTTGACAGCAGATAAGGACCACTTGGCCCACCCAGTCTGTCCATTTCCCTACCTACTGGATAAGCTGCAGATTCTAGTTAACCAACAGCCTATTTCCTGCAACCCCCCACTATAATTGCCTTATGTCTGTCCCATGCATGTTTGAATTCCTCCACTGTTTTAGACCCCACAACCTCTCCAGGAAGGTAGTTCCATGCATCCACCACTCTCCGTGAAAAGAATTTCCTCACATTACCCCTGAGCCATCCCCTCTAACTGTAAATTGTGCCCCTTGTTCTTACACATCTCTTTTCTGAAAGATGCTACCCTCCTGGACTTTATTGATTCCCTTGAGGTACTTAAAGTTTCTATCATGTCCCCTGTCCTCCTTTCATCAAGGGTATACATATTAAGTTCTCTCAGTCTCTCTTCATATGGTTTCTGATGTAGACCCTGCACCATTTTAGTTGCCCTCCTCTGGACTGCTTCCATCCTGTCTATGTCCTTGCGTAGATGGGGTCTCCAAACTGCACGCAGTACTCCAGATGGGGTCTCACCAACTGTCTGAATAGAGGATAACCACTTCCTTTTTCTACTTGTGATGCCCCTCCCTATGCATCCCAGTATCCCCTGGCTTTCCCTACTGACTTCTCACATTGCATACCCACCTTTAGGTCATCTTATATGACTACACCCAGATCCCTTTCCATTATTGTTGTTGTTAGTACCTCCCCTGCTATTGTGTACTCTTCTCCTGGATTTTTATTTCCCAGGTGCATTACTTTGCACTTCTTTGCATTGAATCTAAGTTGCCATATGTCTGACCATTCCTCCAACCTTGCCAAGTCCTTCTCATCCTTTCTACCCCTCCTTGTGTATCAACTCTGTTACAGATCTTTGTGTCATCCACAAAGAGGCATACCTTTCTTACAGATCCTCTGCAATGTCACCTATAAAGACATTAAAGAGGACTGGACCCAGTACTGAGCCCCTGAGGTACTCCACTAGTAATCCCTTTCTTCAGAATGTGTTCCATTCACTATTACCTTCTGTGTCCTGTTGTGCAGCCAGTTTGTTACTCAGGCTACCACCCTGGGACCCACTCCCAGGCTGGCTAACTTGATTATTAATCTTTTTATGCGAGACTGTGTCAAATGCCTTGCTAAAGTCTAGGTAGGCCATATCCACAGTCCCTCCTGGTCTATTACTTTGGTTACCCAGTCAAAGAAATCGATTAGATTTGTCTGACATGACCTTCCTGCTGTGAATCCATGCTGCTTTGGGTCCAGTGCCCCGCTGGCCTCTAGGTACTCAACAATTCTTCTTTCAGAGTGATTCCATCATTTTCCCACCACTGAGGTCAAACTAACAGGTCTGTAGTTTCCTGCATCTGCCTTGCTCCCACTTTTGTGAAGGGAATCACATCTGCCTTCCTCCAGTCCTCAGGTACCACCCCATCTTCTCATGATTTGTTAAAAGTGTGGTTAGTGGTGTCACTAGGTCCTCCCTTAGCTCTTTTAGGATTCTAGGGTGAATCCCATCAGGCCCCATTGCTTTGTCCACCTTGAGTTTTAGAAGTTCTTTCAGTACTCTTTCTTCTTTAAATGGACTGGTATCAACCCCATTATCCAGAGTGCTTCTACTGTTTGGTTTAGGTAACTCCTCCTCTTCTTCCTTTGTGAATACTGAGCAAAAGTATTCATTCATTGGCTCTGCCTTTTCACTGTCTCCTCTGCCCACCTCCCTCTCCTTTATTAATCTTCCCTATCCCTCCTTTAACCTTTCTATGTTCCCTAATGTACCTATAAAAGGTTTTATCCCCTTCTTAACTGAATTGGCTATCCTTTCCTCGGTTTGGGCCTTTGCTTTTCTGATTGCCTTCCCCACTTCTTTCTGCTTTAATTGATACAGTTCCCTGTTGTGCTCTGTCTGTGATTCCTTATACTTTTGAATGCAGCCTTTTTCTCCTTAACCTTCCTGACACTTCTTTTGAGAGCCATAGTGTTTTTTATTCCGCTTTGTTTTCTTTATTTGTTTCACACAAAGGCTTGTTGCCTCCATGATGGCAGTTTTGATTTTTCTCCATTGTTCTTCCACCCTTCCTTTCTGGCCATTTGCTAATGTATTCCTCAGGTATTCACCCATTATGCCAAAGTCAGCCCTTCTAAAGTCCAGTATCCTTGTATTAGTATGGCTTGTCTCCATCGTTGTGTTTATTGTGAAGCACACTGTGCAGTGGTCGCTTGTTCCCAGGCATCTACTGACTTCTAAGTTTGTGATCCTCTCTCCATTTGAGAGTACCAGGTCTAATATTGCTCCTCCCTAGTGGGTTCCACCACTAGCTGTCTAAGGCATGCTCCTGGGGCATCGAGAATGACCCTGCTCTTGGATGTGGCTGCAGTCCATGTTGCCCAGTTAACATCTGGCATATTCAGGTCCCCATCAACAGTATCTTCCCTTTTCAGCCATTTTGAGAATGCCTCTATCATTTTCTTGTCCATTTCCTCCCCTTGAGATGGGGGTCTGTATACAACCCCTGTGTGGATTGTGATGCCATTCCCTGTCTCCAATGTGACCCAGAGTTCCTCTTGTCCTCCCCTTTACTTTTTAGTTCTGTTACTTTGATCCCTTCCCTTATGTGAGAGCTGCTCCACCTCCTTTTACCCTCCCTGTCCCTTCTGTAGATTGTATACCCTGGTATGTTGACATCCCAGTCATGGTTCTCCATGTACCATGTTTCTGTGACTGCCACAATATCCAAGTGTTCCACTTCCATTAGGGATGCTAGCTCTGAAGCTTGTTTCCAAGACTACGGGCATTGGTACTCATTGCCCTCCATTTAATGTTGGCTTTATCCTTTTTACCCCATCCCTGTTCTTATTGCCCTTGTCCATTTTTCCATTTACCCCTGTCCTGCCCTCTGTCAAGCTCTGTACCTCAGTGTTTACCCTACTACCTGCCAGTAGCTGCGGGGGCTTGAACTTTCCTGTTTCCTATCAGCAAACATAAATAAATAAATAAATGAGATAAACCACATTTTAGTCTGCTAAAAAAAAATGGCACTACAGTTCAGTCTGGGGGGGGTGGGTGGTGGGTCTCCTGGTCTGTGTTGGTGGCAGTGGTCAAGCTTCGAAGGTGCCATTGCAGATGTGCTGGTGGAGGCAAACACAGAACTAAAACTGTGAGAAAACATTGATGGCCAGATATATTATAAAATAAAACATGGAGTAGTGTGCATTACTTTAATTTTACACACTCTCAGTATGTGATGCTTGAATAGACCCGTCCAGCTTTGCTCTCTGGATATATGTAGCATCACACACTGAGGGTATGTAGCATCACACACTGAAGGCATGTATACAATTCTCATAATACATGCTACCCTATGTATTATTCTATATGTTATGTCTCTGCATGCTTACTTCCAGATTGCTTTGTTTTTAATATCAATTTTCCATTTTCATTGGATTTTTCCTATCCTCTCTTCCCCAGTGTATAGTTTTCAATCCCCCTACACACACACACTCACACACACTTTTTAATTCGCATTAGTTGTTTGTTACACAGTAATGGAGTTAATTAGTCAAACACACTGCTTATCTATATTATATTTAATAACTGCAATGGATTATTACATTTTGTGCAATATTGACTAGCAGTTTATAACTGGACATTAATCACCTATTTTGGGCAGATATGCATTTGCACTTTTTGATTCCTATTGCAGGACTTACTTTATAGAATTGATATTTCACATAGACATAAGTAATAATCTCTAGTTGGAATGATAGTGGCTGTCTAAAACATTCATACTGGTAGATCACTATTTTATTGCAAATCAACAATAATGCTTCTATTTTCAAAAGTAATATAAATATGTCTATTTATTGATTGTTTTTGAATGGGTTTGGCTACTAATGGGATTTAATATGAGTATTGCATTTTCCCTCTTGCCCGGCTGGCCCCTTCTGCCCCCACAGCTCTCCCAACCCCATCACCTCCTCTCTGGGACTTATCCTGAGGACTCAACTGTTCCTCCACAGCTTCCCCTGTTGTGAGCCTGTGGGTGTTCTCAAGCCCTCTGGATGTCTTTGCTCAGTGTGGTGGACCATGTGCTTAGTAGCCAGTGTGGGGTCTGCAAGAAGCTGTGGGCTTCATCCTGCTTGCAGCCGGAGATATTTTCATTTTTCCCCAACCCCTGAAAGTCGTGTCATGGCACAGAAGGAGGGGGGGAACTTGGGGCTGGGATGAGGTGGCACAGGCAGGATCGATTCTCAGTTGCCATGAAGGTCACAACTCTGGAGTGGTGAGTAGTACTACTACTACTGGACCAGTAATCACTGATTGGATGGAATGGATTAACTAGTAAGGAACCAAGTCACCAACAAGATCACACCAAGGGGCCAGGCCTCATTACACTGCCAAACAGGATGTGGAGGGATCCCCAGGCCAGGATGTCACTATGTCAGCCAGCAACTAAGGAGGTCAGGGGCTCAGCTGGCAGGGTTGTGCTGGGGAAAGGGGTTGTGGTCCTTCTGCTATATTGTCTGTTTTGGGACTTTCTTTTTTCTCTCCTAGCTGAGTGTCTGTGTGCTGGCTGGAGGGTGGTGGGTTTATTGGTAAATGAAACTGTATACGTGAATTGGAACTTTTTTTTTGTACTTTATGTTTATTGCTTTAAGTAGTAAAACAATACATACATTTCCTCATACAAGGCTATCACAAATTTGTATAGCGATATAGTTGATATACAATGATGTTTCCTTGTAATCTGTTACAATAGGAGCTGAGGGTTCTCTAATATAGTGTCCATAAAAGTAATCTCGTAATGCCAGCCATCTCAATAGCTCCTGGATTTTCCATTTTAGGTAGTAACAACAGGAATAAACTAAAGCAATCTAAAGTCATTGCTATTTGTCCATATATAGATATGAAATTTAAAGGTAGGATTATGCTTACAGATCTTTACCATAATTTCACAGTGGAAATCCTATTCATTACAACAACATATCAGGACAATAAGCAGAATTGAACTTGATTCTGATTCCACATCCAATTTCAGTCTTTTCAGAATTCAGATTTTCAACTCTGTAACACAATTCCAAATTCCAAAAAGTGCTTACAATTCAATGAATCTGAGTGTGTCTGATGGATTCAAGCAATCCTGTTCTGAAATATTCTGATGAGTGGGCATGGGCTAGAAACCCCAGACAAAGGCAAACAACTGGACATCCAAAATTACAAACAAGCACGAAATGCCTGCACAAAAGCCATACGGCTAATGAAATCCACCTATTACAAAGATGCTCTCACCAATACATGGGGAAATGGTCGTGCTTTCTGGGACAATATCAAGGATGTCACAGGAAGCAGCCAAAAACCCTCTCCGCCACGTTAATGGTTGATGGATCCTCAACCCTTGACCCTAAGGTGATCGCAAAACATCTTTAACACGGCTTTTTCAGACCTTAGTGCTGTTCTACCCATGACTTTTTGAAAACAGGGCCTACTCCCCAAATACCTCAGCCCTCAGTCTAACCATCCCTCTTCTACTTCAGGAAGGTAAAAGGCTGAGCGACTCGTCGCTATATTACTGCAGCTATCTCTAAATCTAGATCTAGTAGCGACACCCTGACCTTAAGCTTCTTTTGCTCACCCTTGATGAGGTAATTCATTCATTAACAAAATCCTAAACCTCTCAGCTATGGAAAATTCCCAGACCTATGGAAAACAGCCACCGTGACACCCAGCCATAAAGTGGGGACAAGATTTATCTACCAAATTATCGCCTCTATCTCCATATTGCCCCACTCTCTAAGGCACTTGAGCGCATCGTGGCTGATCAACTTACTAACCATTTGGATAAATACAATATACCTTGTCCACAACAACACGGCTTCCGGAAGGTCACAGCACCACACAGCCTTCTTGAGTTCACTGGAGCTTTGCACAAATCCCATGACAGCGGCCTTCTCACAGGGGCAGTTTTAGGCCGACACTCAAAGCCTTGATACAGTACACCATGGATTATTAATACACCAACTACTGAATGCCGGACTATCACCTGACTTTCTCTGGTTTAAAAGCTACCTAGAAAACCGGTCACAGAGAGTAAAATTATGACTCTTTCTAACACCCTGCCTGTTCGCTGGGTGTACAAGGATTCATACTGGGACCTCTCCTTTTCTTTCTTAAACTCCTCCTTACCACTGCTCTGAGCAGATCATACTATATGCCGATGATGCTGTTGTGTTCTCCACTCACAAAGATCCTGCAACTCTTCAACACAACCTCCAACTTGGTTTCAGTTCTGTAGAGACATGATTTCTTAATCATAAACTGGTCCTCAATGACAAGAAAACCACATCTATGCTCTTCTGCAGCTCTCATAACCCACACAAGCTACACCACTTGGCTATCTCCACCACCCAGGGAACACTCTAGATCAGGTGGGGTCCTTCAAATACTTAGGGATGCAGCTTGACCCTGATCTCTCCTATGGACTTCATGTAGATAATGTAGCTAGAGCTGCTAATACACAGCTTGGTCTCTCTACAAACACAGACCACACCTCACGCCAGAAGCTTTGAAGGTTGCAGTCCTGAGCTCTGTGATCTCTGTAATAGACTATGGTCTCTCATTTATGGCTCGCCACAACCACAACCCTTAGATGCCTCTCAACTACCTTTAAATAAAGCATGTCGCTCATCACTGGTGCTCACCGCCTCACCCACACATGTGACCTGTACACTCAGACCGGCTGGCTCAACTATCAAACCGCATAAAGTTTCTCACCTGCTCCATGGTGAAAAAAATCTACCTTGGCCTTACATCCTTCTGGGGTCTCAACTCTGTTACAACACGAATTAACAAATGGCACCTTAGAAGATCCATGCTACAGCTACTGAAAGTCCCCACTGTCACACTTCACAGGGACAATGCTCTTTTGCTTATCGAGCGCCACTTGGTTCAATGGCCTCAGCCCAACCATCTCCTCTGCCCCAACTATTGGTATGTTTAAAACTAGGCTCTGGGACTATCTCACTACCAACAGCTCCTGTGACTGCCCAAATTAATCTTGTTCTCCACTTCCTTTCTGCTCTAGTTGTCCTCCCCCACGGTTCTACCCTCACATCTTGGTATACCCAATACTGCACTTTTCACCCTCTTGCCACCCTTCCTACATTCCTTCCCCCACCCCTTCTTCCTCTCCCTATGACTCTGGCACTTCTTATCTGTTGTCTTTCTTCTTCTGACAAATGCAGCTGCGCTCCTGTTACAATGCTACCCTTGAACTGTATTAATCTGTACTCTGTTTGCAATGTCCACATTGTTGTAATGCCTGTCTTGATGTTCCCATAATTTGTATTTCTGTGACGTGGAACCTTTGTAAAGCAGCCATGGCTCAAAGGTATTTGTAATCCTAGACTTGATAAATAAATAAATAAAATAAATAAATAAAGGAAAGCTTTGCCACCATGTGTCAAGGTGTGACACTATAGATGTAATTTATGAAAACAACAGTGCTTGGCTGGCATCAAGATGGTGGACGCAATTCTAGATTTTGCATTTCTTTGTTAAAAGAAAATATCACATGTGTACTTCCTTGTTGTACCATGTGTGATCACAAAGGGAGGTTTATGAATTCTCAACATTGCCACAGCAGCACAGGCAATCAGGCACGTAGTAGACTGCCAACAACACACACAGCCCACTGTGCTAAATTGTAAGCCTTGCAGTCCTCCTAAATAAGGGCAAACCTTCCATGTCCATTAATTCCTGGCAGTCTCTTGAACAAAACTGCCCAACAGTACCAAACTGAGTGCTTTCTGTAGTTTCAGGATGAGGGCACCTTTCCACAAGGAACTAATGTTCAATCAGAGGTGAAATGTTTACCTAGCCACTGCGATACCCGTACAGTAGTTCATTCCTCCAAGAATAATTGTATTTACGATTGCAAACTTTTTTGACCTATAACAACCAAATAATAATAATAATAATATCCTTTATTTCACACAAGCCCTTTCCATAACCAAGGCGTTTTACAAAAGATAAAACCAGAATAATAAAATCAGTAATTACAGTAAAAGATTATAACAAAAGTCTGAATGAGGTTATTCAAACAACTCCATTAAAGGCCTGGCACCAAAGGAAGGTTTTCAGCACCTGTTTAAAGCCTTTCACAGTCGTGCACTCCAGCAGCCGACGGGTAGAGAATTCCAGAGGGTAGGAGCCACATACATTAAAGCATGGGCCCCAGAAGACTTCAATGACATCCTCGAATTTCCAGCAACCCTCGTCAGACAAACGGAGCTGTCGTCAGCGGTAGGGAACAAGAAGCTCTTCAGGTAGTCAGGGCCAAGTCTGTGTAGGGCTTCACATCAGCAAACCAACTTTAAAGGTGATCCACCACTGAATAGGCAGCCAGTGCAGATTGCGGCACAGGAGTAATGTGAAAAATTCAAAGAGTCCCAGTCAACAATCATGCTGCCGCATTCTGCACTAGCTGCAAGCAATGGATATCAACCCCAGGAAGCCGAAAGTACAGGAGTTGCAATAATCAAGCGCGAGATCAGAAAGGCGTGGACCAATGTAGAAGGTCTCCAGACGGAACAAGTGCTTGATCCTGGTGATGTTCCTAAATGGTAAAGGATGACTTGATGACTGCTGACACCTGCGATCGTAAAGTCAGCCCATCGTCAAGCACCACCCTCAGGTTCCGCGACCCATTTAGAGGTGGGGATTTGACGTCCCCAAATAAATTCCAGGAGGGCTGACCAGTCCTCAACCCCACTTACCTGATTCCACAACCATCACCTCAGTCTTTCCCATGTTCAACTTTAACCAGCTAGATTCATCCAGTCCTGATTTCAGCGAGGCAGTTGTTAAAAACCGAGAGTGCACTACCCTGGTCAGATGCAAAAGATAGGTACAGCTGGGTATCATCAGCATAGCAGCGAAACCTCAGCCCATACCATCTTACAATGTCTCCGAGGGCAGCATATACACTGCAAACAACATGGGGACAGTACTGAGCCCTGCAGGACCCACATGACAGAGAAACTGGGTCTGAGGAAAAGTCCCAGACACCACTCTCTGAGCTCCGCCTGTGAAGAAGGAGGTAAACCACCTGAGGACCTTACATGTCAGGCCACAGATGGCCCTCAAATGCTCAAGCAACACCATGTGGTCAACAATGTCAAAAGCTGAAGAGAGAGATCAAGGAGCACCAAGATGGAGTGGCATCTTCAATCTCTCACCATCAGAAGATCACTGAGCACCCTAATCAGTGTGGTCTCGGTACTATGTCTCTTTCAAAAACTGGACTGAGAGGTTAGTAAATGCTATGGATGGTCAAGTGGTTCTCCAACTGTACCGCCACTACTTTCTCAATAACCTTCCCTATAAAGGGAAGGTTAGAGATTGGTCTGTAGTTAGCCAGAGAGTCCAGGTCCAATAAAGCTTTCTTCAAGAGGGGAGTTACCACCGCCTCTTCAGGTTGCTTGGGAACTCACCCAACCAAGGAGCACCAGACTATCTGTTCTAGGACCAGGTCAATAAATAATCTCACAACATCCTATAATCAGGAGGTTGGACCCAGGTCAAACTACAGCACATAGGGTATACTCTGGACAATCCTTATGACATCCATGAACTCCGGTAGATTGAAGGAACTCCAGGAAGCATGAGGTGGAGTGACCAAGCACTGATCACCAGCATCCCCACAGAGCACGCCAGAGGATCTCCGACCAGATGTCAGCCACCTAATTGCAAAAGAATCGAAGCAAGCTTGCCGCATTCCAGTTGCGAAAATGGTCTTTGAGCTGTAGACAGGATGGGTTACACAACCTGTCCACAGTTCAGAAGAGCCCAGCTGGTCAATTGTGAGCGGCAGCAATCTCCCCGGACAGGAATTCTGCCTTCTTACAGGAGATCGCTGATTGGTAGGCCTGATAATGCTCTACCAATCTAAGGTGGTCAGCATCTAGGTGGATTTCCACCAGCACCGCTCTAACTCACGCCCTAGTCGCCAACTCTCAAGGACCCATCAAACCAAGGGGTCCGAGGGTGAAGGGGAGAGGATGGATGCGGACAGGAGCAGTCGAGTCAGGGCCATGGAGATGGCCTTATTATAGGCCAAAACCAAGGTCTCTGGACTCGTGCTGACCACGGAAACTCCAAGAGGTCAATCACCACTGTCAGGCCTTCAGGACTCACTTCCCATAAAGGGCGGTAACTGACCATCTCCACAGGGGCAGGCTACAGAGAGGGGCACAAAAGTTGAACCTCACGGTGTAATGATCGGACCAACAACAGGTTCCACCCCATATCGGAGGCCTCAATCCCCAGGAGGAAAACAAATCCAAAGAGTGACCATGTTTATGGGTGGCAGAGGTAACAATCTGTGTAAGGCCCAGCGATGTCATCAGCTGGAGGAAGTGTTGTCCAAATTAGTAGAGTTTGTCTTCGACCCAGGCATTAAAGTTGCCCAGAACCATTAGTCTGGGCAACTCCAGCCTATGTCGACCACGGTTGGTTACTTCCTGTAGGAATCGCCTCTCATCCCCGAGTGGATGGTAGATAAGAGCTATCCTACAACCTACACCTGCCACCACGGTACACTCAAAGGATTTGGTCTCCTCAATTGGTACACTGTAAGGCCCAACTCGGTCTTGAAACAGACTGCCACCCCTCGTGGTCCAATCTTGAGCAGTGTATCACTGAGTGCCCGGACGGAATTGCTGCCTCCAATATGGGGTCAGCATTTTCATCCAGCCAGGTCTCGGTTATGCATGCCAGATCAGTTGTTCCAACAAGATCTGCAATAATTGCAGTCTTATTCTTAACGGATCTGCCATTGCATAACACTGCTCGAGTTGGATGGGTTTCTAGGCCACTCTGGCTACCTTCCCACCAAACATGGTAGCCCTTGGTATGGGACTAAACATGGAGCACCACGCCCAAACTCCATTTCGTCCCAGGGCGTCTTCTAGACCTAACAACCCGGATGTGAGAGACCCGTTCATTCATCCTCTGATGTCCGCATCTGCTTCCCACCTCCCTCTTATGAACAATACCCAGTGCTTGACAGCGCTGGTAAGTTGATAACATCAGCGGAGGGGAAAATGGACAGAGGTAGCAGAGAGCAGACTGACTAATAGCCCATGGCTGGGAAGGGAGGCCTACACATCCTCAAGGCTAACCAACACCAAAAAGAAACACACAATACCCAGGTAACTGACCCCATGGATAAACCCCAAACAGACAATAATAAAATTGTCCAATCTAAACAACTAAACAAAATAAACAAATAAATAAAAGAGATAAAAATTACCCACCCAAAACAAATAAAACCCAAAACTAAAATCTTTCCCATACTATATGGACGCTTCAAACCAACACTAAGCTCATGGAATACATAAAAAAAAAAAATAATTATTAATTGTAAATAAAACCAAATCAGAAGAAAATCTCCTGCCGTCCTGTCTCACTGGACAAGTAGAAGAATTGTAAATCTTACTCACCACTGTCTCCTGTACTCCACCCTACACTGGCTGTTCCCCAAAACCTGTGCCTATATACTCTGGGCTGCTTCACTGACTCCATGTCTAAACCCTCTCGTCCAGGCAGGATGGGGCAATGCTCACCCCAGTGGCTCACTCCCGCCTACTGAGATCTTCTAATTCCTCTTCACTGGCCGTCCTGCACTGCTCTTACAAAAATGGGAACAAACTTTCTCTCACTTTGCTCCTAAATTCTAGAACTCTCTACCTCCTAGTCTTAAATGTTCTCTATCTCACTCCTCCTTCAAAACAGCACTTTTTCCTACCTATATGCACTTGATTCCTGTGTTTGTACCTAACCCTGTTTTTTTCAAGCTTTCCTAAACTCGCTACCATTGTCTCTATTTATTAATTACTGCTTTTCTTCTGTTTCCGTGTCTGCTTCCTTCCATCCCTGCGTGGATGGCCATTGCCACATGTATGATTTGTTTCATGACTATCCCCTCGAGGATATCTACTGATTCTGTATTATTTTACTGCTTGTCTTTTGTAAACTGTATATTGTACTCTCTCGGTCATGCTTGAAAATAGGCAGGGGTTTTGCCTAATGCACCTACCTGGTCAACAAAAGCAAATAAATAAATAAATCCCTCCACTCTCAGGACCTTTCACAACCTGGGATGGAGAGATTAGAGCACTCTCACTGCCCACAATTAAAGATCCAGATCAACTTAAAAGTAAAACACAAAGATAAATATCCAAAAGTCTTCTTTCTGCTTTACACAGTTAACAAAAGTAAATAAATGTGGACACCCAGGTCCTCTCACCACCGGATACCACACGAAGAAAGGACACTCTCACTGTCCAGAAGGAAAAATTAAGATCCCACATCCAGAGCCAAGTCAGGGAGAAAAGTTCAAGAAGTGCAGGTAATCTAATAGGAGTCAAATTTAGGCAGAGACTGGCCAACGATTCATGTTAGCGATCAGTAACACATCACAGCCCACCAAACTCCTTCCCATGACCACGGCCGGAAATATTTACTGCACCACCTTCAATACTCAGGGAGCAGCCACACCTGTGGCCAAACCCTGAGAACTTAGGAGAATTACAGGCTTGTCGGCCAATTCACTGTCCGGTCTAGAGCCTGATCGGTGTGGCAGCAAATCCATTACTGGCCATCCAACAGGGATAGGGCCACTAGTATTGCCAACAGCCAACCTCACAAAGTACAGACTCAGAACCACACTCAAATTAAAACTCATCCAAGGCAGGCTGCGCTCCGTGTGACAAGTTCTTCCAGGTAGCTTCACTACTTCACAGTCCCTTTTTAAGCTCCCAATTCCACCAACTCAACCAAAGTAGGCTCCACTGCATACCATAGCTTCCTCCCTGTAGATTCTCATTCCCTCTTGTTCCTCACTTCAGTAATCCCAATTTTCACCAGCAGACGAAAAATCTTATCCGCTCCAAAGAGTACTATTATCCACCCAAAAAGTACTCAGAGTTAAATGGGCAGATTTCAAGCATAAATCCCAAGTTTAATCCCAGATTTAATCAGGCAAAAATGGGGCTGTTCAAGATGATAATAAGATACATCATACAGTATGTATGGTGGAGTTCTGCTTCTACACAGTTTTGCAGCTGAGAATAGCAATCACCATGAATGTTAAATAATTTTATAGTATATGAAAATACAAAATCACACATGCCCCACAATGCAAAGCATCATGGGCTGCATATATGCAAATCACCACAGAATGTTATGCTGGTACAACTTTAAGCAGAATTGCATGGTGCCGAAGGCCTCTCACACAGTTGCAAAGGTGCTAACAGAAGACATGAACACGTGTTTAAGTCCTACCAGGACTCATCAGTATGCCTCGTCTGTTTGACACCCCAGTGGAATGGACCAGCTACCCTTAAGGCAGTGAGCCTTGGATATATTGTGGTGAACCCATTAAAATAAAAACTATTTAAAAGACAAAGAACCTCTGTGAGCAAACACTAAGGCAAGGGTTACCCTAAAGGGCATTTGGCTGGGAAGCCAAGTTTCAAGAAAATATAAAATCACACATGCCCCCACAATGCAAAGCATCATGGGCTGTATATGCAAATCACCACAGAATGTTATGCTGGTACAACTTTAAGCAGAATTACATGGTGCCGAAAGGCCTCTCACACAGTTTGCAAAAGGTGCTAACAGAAGACATAGACACGTGTTTCGTCCTACCAGGACTCATCAGTATGCCTCGTCTGTTTGACACCCCAGTGGAATGGACCAGCTACCCTTAAGGCAGTGAGCCTTGGATATATGTGGTGAACCCATTAAAATAAAAAACTATTTAAAAGACAAAGAACCTCTGCTGCAAACACTAAGCTGTCTTGGGAGTGAGGACATTTGTTCATTCCTGGACTCACATCTTGAGTGAGGAAGAGGAGGATGAAGAAATAGTCTTCATGTTGAGGGTCCCTGTGAGTCACTTCAAGCTCTTGCCTCAGAGGAGCCAGAGAGAGAAGAAGAAGGCGGCTCTAGTAATCTGCCCACAGAGATGGTTGGGGACAAGTTCTTTCGATTTTCAGTATGCGGCACTGGCTCAACCAGGAATGGCTACCCTAAGCCAGGCCATGGGCACAAACTTGTGAAGAGCAGCAAGGAGGAGAGACTGATATGTAGGAGGGCTGACACCATCTATGGGCAGTCCTTTCCTACCTTTCCTCATAGCGCCTGGGAGAAAATTGAACTGAACAGGCAATCCTGGTTGTCAGAAGAGGCAAACAAGAATTTGTATTTTGGTGCAGCAGAATGTATCAGGGACAGAGTCATAAATGATCGACCTAAATTCTGGAAATTGGGCAGAACTCTATGTATGGACACTGTGAGAATTGTGGACAAGGCAGGAATGAGACATTCCACAACATCAACTTTGAATGCCCAGATGGCGTCATAGTCCTTGCATCTCACATTGAGTGGTACTACCCTTAATGGTGCCACTTCCTGTGAGTATTCCCAGCCTGCCTAGAGGGAAGTGAGCAGTGGCCACCCAGTATCTGTCATCCAGCAGCAGCAGTATCCAAGGAGGAAGATGCAGCTCTACCTGTATTCCAGGATTCTCCAGGTGCATTCAGACTAATCATCCCAGCAATGTTTTCCCATTTCCATCGCCTGGCCTTCCAGATGACATCTATCCAGCTGTTTTCCTGTTCCATCATTTGGTTCTCCAGATGACATCAATCCAACAGGTTTCCCGTTTCATCGCCTGGTTTTTCCAGAGGACATAACCAGCTGTATCCAAAGATGCCACCTGATCTGAAGGGAGAGGGTCCTCAGCTGGAGAAGTAAGGTGATCCTTTGTTTTCGGTCTTCAAGGAACTGGTAAGACCAAATTTTCTGTTTTTACTGACTTTGCACAACACACCTACACTTGAAGACTATCCACAGAACTGTTTGATTGTCCTCACATATTCTCCCATGGATTGCAGCACTATACAGGCCCAGCCCTGTCCAGGAACTGTTCTTCAGTGGTCTCTGGCCTAGGAGAGACTCTTTAATGAATCCTGCCTTTGGGCAACAGCATTCTGTCACTAGTCTGGACTTTTTTAGGGCCTCTCCCTCCAAGTGTGCTGTATTAATGTCTTCTTTTCATTTTTTTTTACTTTGTACTTTCATAAAAAATATTTGGGGTTCTCTAGTGTTCAGGTGGAGGTTTAGGCACTGTGTGGTATGCAAAATGTGGTTTTGTGTTTTTCTTCTCTTACCAGCATTCCTGAAGAAGAAAAGAAGAGGATGCTGGAGCTCAGCCAAATTTCTCTTTTCTTAGAGCTTTTTAGAATTGTCTGTGGTTAACAGGATGTTAACGCTGCTTTTGTTCACAGGTGTGAGGTTGTGGGGAAAGTTTTGGGAAATGTAATGCAATGCAATGTGCTGTTTCCTGGTTGTTTTGTTTGCAGGTAACCTGGGAGCTTGAGGAGGTTCCTGGTAGGCAGCCTGGTCAGATAGATTTTTCCTAGAGGGCTAGGGGATAGACAGGCTGTAATCCTGAGCTGCAGTAGGGACCTTGATTCTGGTCTATTAGGGCATGCTTGAAGTAGTCTCCTAGGAGCCACTGAATATCCATAGATAGATTGTAGAATAGGAGCTGAAGTCTCATCAGCTGGCCTCTGTGCTTAGTGTTGCCTGCCTGTGCCTGGCACATGGTAGTGGAGGGCCTGATCACCCTCCCATAGGTAACACAGAGGGTAGGATGGCTTGGTGCCAGGTGGAAAAATGACTGCAGACAGTCATTTGCTTGGCTTGAGGTGAATGTAACACCCAGTCCCATAGGGTTACTAGAATTGCATCAGTGTTAGTGCAAGGTAGGAAGGTAGCTGGTGAATAAATAGTTATAACTAGTTAAATGGGGTTTTCACCTGCTCCTTCTGTTTACGTGGTCTCAGCTGAGAGAGAGAGTTGATGTCATTTAGAACTCTCGCAGCAGCATAAGCCATGGCAGCTGTCTGTGAGTGGGGAGTTTTAGAATCTTGGGTTAGTCTTTGAGTGGAGTTCTAAGTGAGCAGTTGGAGGAGTGAAGAGCTGCAGTGTGGGCTCTGTGAGGAGAGCCTATTTTCTCACCCTAGTGCTGAGAAACATCTGCCTGCCAAGAGAAGTGGTGGAAACCATTGTTCTAGAGCAGGAGTTCCTGATTTTTTCATCCCTGAGAGATGGAAAAGACTGCCAGGATGGATCCGGGGCAATCCCCTATTTTGATCCAGGACTTGAAGCTGCCTGTCTTGTTTACCAATCATGAGTAATCTGACTTTATGCTTCCCAGAGGAAAGTACCTGCTTTTGGGGTGTACTCTGACAAAGGGAAATATACATTAAGTTCTGTTCTAAGTTGAGACTGTTCTCATGTTTTTAAAGTTGGCTGACAACTGTGGGGTCCCCAGAGAGACTTGGCAACCTGAGTACTTAGAAGAGCTACATTATAAGCAGGGATTACCATGGGGGGACTGAAAGACAGGAGAGGAGAAGCAAAGGGAAGGAAGCAAGTGGGACTGGGAGAAGGGGACATGTAGAGAAGGGGAGTAGGGGTGGAGAGAGAATATTAGAAGGGAGCAGCCAGTAATGGCCTTGTCATAGTTGATTAATGGGTTTGGGGAGGAGAGATGGTAGTGGAGGGAGAAGGGGGCTAGGAACAGTCACATCAGCATTTAGCAAGGAGGTGCTGTCGGAGTGAAAGTTTGAAAGGGCCTAGTTTATGTTCAGATGAGATTTCAGTGGGTAGGTTGTTTAACCAATGTGGAGCCCTATGCATGAAGCCCCGCTGTCCCATGGAAGTCCTGCAGAAAGGGACTAGGAAAGCAGCTTTGAGGAGCTTCTGGTAGCCCGTGGGGTAGGTGCAGGAGTTATGAATGTTGAGATCCTTAAGGAAGAGACCAGAGGATATCTTTTGGTTAATAAGCAGGTCTGGTAGGCAAGCCTTCCCTGAAGGTTTAACCACTGTGCTTGTTCATACAAGTCACATGTGTGAGTGAATCTATCACCACCAACCACTAGGTGACAGGCTTTGTTTAGTGCAATTTTAAGTGGCTCAAAGCAGTATCCCCATAAAGCCATAGAAAACTTAGCCATAGTCAACTAAGGATAGAACCGAGCTGGTGACAGTCAGGTGGAGGGTGCCAGGTGTCATGCATGTGTCTGCAGAGTTGACCAATCCTAGTGTGTACCTCCTTGCACACAAGATTGATATGTTCATGAAAGGATAGTGCAGATTCAAGTGTGATGCCAAGGTATTTAAAACTGCTCACTTGTTTGAAGGGTTGTTGCTGTCTATTGAGAATGCAAAGTGGACGGCTTTTGTGTTTGTTTTGTGTATTGGCAAACAACATAACCTTAGTTTTTATAATTTAGAATGAGTTTATGCCTTGAGAACCATGATTCAGTCTGGAGAAAGAACCTCTGGAGATTGCCTTCTAGGTGGAGGGTTCAGGCTTGCTGGAAAAGATGACTGTGTCACTCAGCATAAAGTAACAACTGCCCAAAGCAGGCAAGGGGAGGGTATTAAGAAAGAGACTGGAACAGGAGAGGGCCAAGTATGGAGCCTTGGGGAACCCTAGAGTGAACTGGCAAACTAGGGAGAGAGTGTCATTTATTCATACCTGCTGTGACCTTCCACGTAGATAGTTTGAGAACCAGATGGTGGCTTCTTGTGAGAGGCCTAGAGATAGAAGGAGGCAATGAGCAGTGCATGGTTTATGGTATCAAAAGCTTTTGTTAGATCTATGTACACAGACCCAACCAAGTGACCATGGTTGAGAGCTTTGTGTATGAAATTAGTATATTCCATGATGGCGGTGGTGGTACTGTGGTCCTTCCAGAACCCATGCTGCTGATGACATAGGAAGCTATGTTTTGAGAGATACTCCCAAGAGTTGATCAGCTACGATCCTTTCAAGGGCTTTGGAGATGGGGGATAGAGATGGGTCTGTAAATGCTATAGGAGGTTCTATCACTACACTTAAGAATAGGTGTGATAGTTGCCATTTTCCATTGAGAAGGAATTGACCTAGGCAGATGGAGAGAGATTTAGATTTTATGAGATGTGGAGGACAACATCCAAGGTGAGTAGCAGTCATTTCAGGTCCAGTGAATCTTCCACTGAATCTGACTTGCTCAGGACCGGATAGGTACTTTTTTGCTTTATTGGGGTGACAATCCTAACACGAAAGGGGGATACCTGGGGGAGTAGGAGAGGTACTAGAGGTATTATTGAAAAGTCCAGAGGAAGAACCCCAGAGAGACTCAGAGAATGCCTTGTTAAATGTATTAGCAATGAGCTGAGGGTCCTGGGTATCAAAAACAAGTACATAAATACATAGATAGATAGATAATCTTTTATAGTATATGGTTAGTGCATGTTATATATGAGAATCGCCTCTTCTGAAATGCTGTTGTGCAAGTTCTAAGCTATTTGCTACATTATAGAAAAGTTGTTGTGCATGTTCCAGATCAATTTCAGCTGTTTCTGCTGGTACTGTCTCCGTCGCATTGTAGTGCTTCACCACAAATGAAAATGAAAGTAAAAGTCATGGCACCTGTGATATTTAAAAAAACATTTAAAAGTGAAAAAATATTCATTCATTCAAAACCATATACTATAAACAGTAAACTATCAGCAACCATACACAACTTGCCTGTGTTTCTATGTCAGGGTTGCTATAACAGCATGGATCTCTGGGGCTTCTCTTTGAGGTCCATATGATGTTATTTCAAGCCTTTGACAGAAACACATACTTGCTATGCACGGTCGCTCATACATTATTCCTAAGTTTAGGCTGTTATTATGGTCTCACAACGGGGATTATGGCTTTACGCAGAAAATGCAGGAGGATAAATGTAATTCTGAGACAAAAAGAAATAGTTCTCATATAAATACTCTTAGTTATAAAGGATGAAAGCAGATAAACAAAACAAAATCATAAAATATAAGCTAAGTCGTGAGTGATTATTATATTTGAAAACATTTTCTTGGATACTGGAAAATTGCTTTAAGAAAGCAAATGTGTTTTTGACAGCAGCTGTAGGAGTTACAGAAAATAAATCAATAGGAATAATTCTGGCATTGTATAAGGGATTCGTGAGGGCTTAAAATTATTGTGCTCAACTCTAATCACCATATCATAAAAAGTATAATACAATTAGGACAGGACAAGGTGCTTGCAATATGGTAGGACGTGCCTGCCAGTAGTCTTCACATCTGACTGCTTCTTTGTCAGCCATGATCTTCCCAGAATCTACTTGCTCACCTTTGGCCCCTGATATTTTAGCAGTGACAGAGAGTAACTCTCAGAAGGCTGTCTTTGGCAATAAAGGGAAGAGGGGTGAGAAAAATCTCAGCATGGTCACCTAGTGTAGAGTCAGTGATATCTTCCCCAGCAGTGATATGAAGATGCCTCAGCTGACTTTCTAAGAATCAGATTGGTAAATATAGAAAGCTACTGAAGAAGGCAAGCTTTGCCTAGAAGATACATTCTCAATAGGACTCATGGAGATGGAGATTGAGAGAGAGAGAGAGAGAGAGAGAAAGATTTCTGTTTACTGCAAAAAGTTACAGTTTGCATTTTCAGGAAGAACTCAAATATCATAACACTGCCTCAAAATTCAAAATGTTAGGGCAGTCTACTAATTTTACTGAAACATATCTGTGAAAACAGACTTCTTCCCTTTGATTTTAGCTGTGCCTCTGCTTCTCTTGCCCTTGAAGTCCATAATCCTTTGCTTGTGACATGTGAATCAATCTCTTGGCAACATGTTACGATGTCACAAGTAGATGATTATGACTTTTATGGCAGGTATAAGCAACAGAACAGATGAAGTCTAAGCAGAAAATATCCTGTTTCTATAAAGGTGTCTTCAGTAATAAAAAATGGAAAGTCCAGAAATTCAAATTTGGAGTGAATTTTATGTAACCGAGTTCTGTTGTTACCAACTTAAACAACACACTATGGCCACCAGAAATCTGAAACTGAGAACAGACTGCTAGTAAATGAGGACTTGGGAGACTGGACAACTAAGAAAGTTGACAGCATAGTTCACAAGCTGGGTTGCAATTCAAAATTTTGCTGAGAAAGGTTGCCATGAAAAAAAAGAATTCTGTATGAAAACTGCTTTGGCCCATCCAAATCATTCCCCACCCCCTGACTTCCATCTCCCCAAACTGTATCTCCAGCAGGATGTTGCCGGAGTAGATTCGTGAAAGCCGGGACGCCTCGATTATTTCAACCATCTGCCGCTGCTGATGCTGGCCTTCATAGTGGGTCTTGTTGTTTTACATTTCAGTTATTTGATTACATGTATCTTAAATTGCATGGAGTTCTGTTTATTGGCTTTAGTTCACAGTAACAAGTGAAGCATCATGATCAAGTGTTTTTTAACCTGGCATTTGGGTTTCTGTTTGTTAAATCGGCAGTAGCCTCCTGAGCTGTTAATTTTGATTCCTTCAGTCCATTTCTTAACTAGAGGTTTGTGCATTTAGGATTTGGAGGAAAGCAAAATGCTTCAAAGTGGCTCTTCACCTGGTGAAGGGCTCCACAAAGTGTCCACTTTGCTAGGAAGTGCCATTTGTGGAGTCTTCACTGGGAGAAGCGTACCCACTCCACCTTGCAAAGAACTATGCAGGGGCTACATATTATGGTGGTCCTTTGTGAAGCTCTATGCAAAGTAAGGTTATCTAACTTTGCCCACTGTACCTGACGTATCTTTCCAAAATGAATCACTCCCCCAATGCCCCAGCTCCCCCATACCTTATGGCCCACTTGTCTCTAGACCAAGCAGTCCGATATTTGGTCACTTGTCCAATCTTCACTCTTCTACGGTCTTTCTGAATGCAGACCCCACTGGCCCTAATACTTAATCTGGATGGGGATCAAAAATCTTCATGGTGGTCAGGCAGTGCTAGTATGCATAATCAGAGTGTATAACCAACTTCCAAATCAACAAGGCTAGCTCAGCAGTGTGCTCTGTATGTGACTGTTATCCATCATGCATCCATTCCCTTTGCTGAACTCCTCCCGTCCTCCAAAGTATGGAATTACTTAAAGAAAGTAGTCACAGTTCCCCAAGAATCATCATACTACTACTGGGGTCACATACTGTACAATAAGGTATAGAATCGTGTGTTTGTATTCATTATTCCTGTGTGCCTGCATTGTCTATACTGTATGTGAGCCTGTCTGCATCTGAACTGCTGTGTGGGCTTGAGTGCATGTGTGCATCTGGGTCACATGTTGGCTGTGCAGGCACATTTTCCATAGCCAGGTCTTATTTGGTTTATGTGCTTCTCTTTTATTATTACTGCAGCTAAAATCTCCAGATTACAGTCTTGTGGTTTTATGGGGATAATACCGTTTAGCTCACAGTGTCGCAGTGTAAATGGCTCCCACTAGAATACATAATAAGTCCAGTGGCGATGGGAGCCTTTCACCTCCTTATAATAAGTAGTAAATGCAATTTTCACTCTTGATATCCACTGGTTATGAATTTATTAGAGCTATAAATGTAGACTCCAGCTACATTATAATGTCAGGAGTTGCTGTTACTGTCTTACTAAGTATTTCTGATCTGCAAGGATTCGTAAAATGTAACACAAATGTCATTTGACTGAAAAAAAATAGAATTTATAATGGACTTCAGAGGGATAAATAACTTCAAATAAAGGTAATATCTGCAGTATCATTGTTGCTTATAGTCCACATTATCCCACAGTGCATTCTCTGTTGGAAGCAACACTGGGCAGTATACAAAATCCTTCTTCATCAACAGGTGACAACTGATTGCAGCAGTTAAAGCTGGTTAGACTGCATAGAATTTAACTGAGCAAGAGCTAGTACACTTCCTTAAATTAATATTAATTTTTAAAAGTAGCTAGATGCTATTTTTATATCATAAGTACTATTTCTTTTCCTTTTGCTTATTAGGTGATTTTCTATCTGACAGTGTTAGGTTTGATGTGTGGAACGCTCTACCTGGAGGCTGGCATATCTAATTATTTTCCTCTTTCATACCACATCAGCATTATGACCTCACTGACTGTCACAGCACAGCTGAACATGAACAACCAATCACCTTCTGCCAGAATAGCCACCTTGTCACAATCAGTGAGGTAACAAATCCTGACAAAGTATGAACAGGAAACAAGCTACCCTAGATATGTCAGCTACCAGGTAAAGTGCTGTTCTTCACATCATACTTAACACAATCAGGTAACACTTTTCTGAGTGTAACCAGCCTCTCTCTCCTCCCAAACTTGAGGCTGCTTACCAGGGAGCACTCGAAGGTTACGCCAGTCCTTGAAAGTGGCTTCCTGCTGCACCCCAGCTGGAGGCGGGTGTCTTGATGTTTGTGCCCTGTGCTTTCTGGCTCAGCCAGTGAAGCCAGACATGAATATTCCATGGTCCTACCCTTCCTGCTTTGCTCTATAAAGATGGGAGGCTAGCTGTGTCCAGCAAGTTACTGGCCTGGGGTTTTGGTGCCTTTTAGAGTACCAACAGCAGAGACCACAGAGGAAGAAGCTCCTGGGGAGCCCTGTCTCTCATCATTCCTCTGGGGTGGGGAGGGACCCTTCTGAATGCTAGTAGCCATGGAAAAGAATACCTAAGGAACCTTACTGCAATGGAAGGGCACACCAACTATCCAACCTGAAAGGCACCAGGGAGTAATGTTGGGCCTCCTCTAAAGGTCACTGGGGTCAATGCTGATCCACTTCCAATAGAGGCACAAGGCACAGAGCAACATGTAGTACAGGCGTAAATGGTACCATAGCAAGTAGAGCACCTCTGTAGATCACCTCTGTAGTTGTATTGTATACGTAATTGTTGCATCAGGGCGAGGTGCCTGGCAAGAGTCGGGGCAGTTAAGGAGACTGCCAACCCCTCATGCCTCAATGTCATTAGTTTGAAAAATGCACATTATGATTTGTCATATTCTGTAGAGACTGCTGATGTATAGTAGAAATACTTTAATTCGAAACCCTTATTTTTAAACACAAAAACAGACTATCCACCATACTGATGTAACCACACAAAAACATGTTTATTTACAGTTTTGATCAACTCCTACTACATCTCTACTGGACTTGGGAACACCCCTAAATAGTTTCACCACTCATGGTGCAGTGGAAGGAGACGAGACTATTGTATCATGAGTGGATGCATAGGATCTGACGGACCTGGGTAGATTCAGGACACTGTTGCTTACTGTATTATGTCCGCCTTGCTGTATTTTAGTTTTGAAACACTTGTATTTTTAACCTGGATTCCTCCTCCTGTCTGCATAAAATACTCATGCAATAGATCATAAAAAAAAAAGGCAGCCTGTCTCTTGCTTTGTAAGCAAAACGAGAGGGGGAGAGAGAGAGAGAGAGAGTGAGAACAGGCCTCAGACAGTCCACAGTGATGAAGGCAGCACGGCAAATTCACCACATGTTATGGCCCAAGAGAGTGAAAAATTAGGTTTTTAAAACAATTGTACAGTATTCTCCAGCCATGAACTCTAACAATTAGGTGGAGCAGCAAGAACAGCAGTGGCAGTACCAACAGTGGCAGTACCAACAGTGGCTGAGGTAGGAAACGAATATTTTAGAGGACTTAGAATGGCACACTAGAGAACTGCTCGTGCACAGCATGGGTAAATTGGCCAGAAGTTATGACCCAGGAGAGTGAAATGACGCAGCTAGGGAACTGCTCAGTACCACCAAGCCTGCTGGCTTCAAACGTAAGAGACTGACTCAGAGCACTCAAAATGTAAGAATATGTTGGTTGGGAATATGAAATATGAAGATCCTTACAAGAATACTGCAGAAATTTGCTGCTGCTGTTGGTGACTTATTTTAATTTTTTGTCAGTGTGCAATTAAAATTCTGTTTTAAATGTCTGAGCTAATAATTGTCCTGTCCCTCTTGTTCATGAAGAATGGGTATGGTAGTTCTGAGGGATTAAATGAGGAAATGTCCTTCATAATGTGGGACAGTTGAGGTGTGTTAATTTGTTCTGTCTTCACTGATTTAACTCTGCTACTTCATGTTTTTATTCAGCATCTTTGTGACTGCTTTGTCCAAGAGTGTATCTTTTATTTGCTTGCATGTATTCATCTGAGCTGTTCTGCTCTCTTGAGGCTGTACTCAGTGTGCCAGTGAAAGTGCTTTTTCATTTAAGGATAGTCTGCTTTGTTCTGGCACTGGTGGGAGGAAGGGGACTGGGCCAGTGCACTGTGAATTGAGGTAGGATGGGTGCCAGGCAACATATGGAGAGAATGCATGTCCGTACATACTGGAGCAGGGGATGATGCTGGGGCATATGGGAGGGAAGAAGTGTTTAAACTGGGCAGGGTGGATGCTAGCAGATGGCGGGTGGTCTAGGGAAGGTTTAATGCTAGCAGATTGATGGGGCAGGGACTGTTCATAAGGGGCAGGATGGCAGCCAGCGGATGAGTGGGGGTCAGGGTTAAATACATTTGCCTGGTTAACTTTAGAATAGTGGCTGCAAACAGAGGGTGTAAGGGTGTACATACTGAGGCAGAGTGGATGCCTGCTGATGTGGGGGTGCAGAGTCCACATGTTTGGACATGATGGGTGTCCAAGAGATGAGAGGGGCAGTGGTGTGTAATCCATTATGAAGCAGGTGAGAGTTTGAGGGCAGGGATGTGAAAAGATGTGAAATTACTGGAGTTGAGTGGATGTCAATAGATGGGATGAGGATCAAAGGAATCGATATACAGAGGTGAGGAGACTGTCAGCAGATAGGAGGCTGGGGATCTGCATACTGAGATGGGGTGGGAGCCACAGTGATATTATACCTCCCAAAGAGATGGTAAGGGAAAAGAGCATTTGTGGATACCCTATAACAAAAAATAGGAAACAGAGCAGAAAGAAATACAGAATGGAATCAGAAATGCAGACAGACACACTCAGATTAGAAAATGTTTATTTTCAATGTTCTTGGTGCATTTTTTGTGTTTTTGGTATTAACTTCTTAAGGGTTCGATCTGAATCAGAATCAGAACTCTGACCTGGATCCTCCTTATAATAAGGGTCACAACTTTTAAGGGTCCACCCATCCGTAGTATAATTAAACCAAAAGCATTCTCTTCAGTTCTACTGAGAAAGGAAACAGATAAAACAACCAAAACATCAAGTAAGTATTAAGCCATGAGAAAGGATGGGTCTCTGTGGAATTACAAACAACCCAGCCATGGATTAATTCCACAGTAGACCCATCCTTTCATGACTTAATCCTCTTGTAATGTGGCAATGATTGTATGACAAATATTCTCTGAATAAATGAGAACAGACAGACTGATGTAATCTTGTAATGTTTATACTGCGCTGTTAAACACTGTGTAACACAAATGTACAAAACAATTGTAACACACCCATTGGAAATATCGTGGCTACTATTCAACTTTTGCAAAACTAGCTTTCATTACAAGCTTTAAGCTTTCTAACATGAAACATATTTTAAAAGTTTTAAAACTTGCAGTTAACTTTCTACGCTAGGTTCTTTCATTTTCATCTGTGTGTATTACAAGATATGGGTTGCACTACATGATGGGACTATGCTAGGTAGATCTTCATGTTTTGTTCCTGCAGTTCCCTTAACAGGCCAACAGATGGCTGTGAAACAATGCTAGCAGCACAGCACTTTTTTCCAAATGTACTAAATTGAGCCAATCTGAAAAACTTTCATAGACCAAATACTATTTTCTGAGTATTAACTTTACTTTTTCCTCTCTAAATTATCTAGCTCAGCAGGAGATAGAACAACATAGCGTTACTGCTCTCACCTTTCAAATACTTGTTTTGACTAGCATTGTTAGTCTCTTTCTTTGATTTCCTTTGTTTTTCTCACTTTATTTTTCTTTTCACCCATAGAAGTAGCCTCTTTTTTGATCTTGCTTTGTTTATCTAGCTGTCTTTGTTATTTTTGCTTTCTGTTATAGAAGGTGCAGGTTAAGTCTTTACCATAGTGTGTATTTACCAAAGTAGTGATGCCACTACTCCACACACGCACAAAGTTGACATTAAAATCATGTATTGCTCTCCTTCTGTTCTCCACTTGTGAATGGTGATCCACTGGGTGGGTGGGTGGCAAAATCAGGGAATTCTGCTGTTTTACAATGGCTGTGAAATGATGCTAGCAGCACAGCTTTGTTTGACAGCCATCTGTTGAGCTGCCATGGGAACTG
This sequence comes from Neoceratodus forsteri, assembly GCA_016271365.2. Taxonomy (NCBI): domain Eukaryota; kingdom Metazoa; phylum Chordata; order Ceratodontiformes; family Ceratodontidae; genus Neoceratodus; species Neoceratodus forsteri. The sequence continues at coordinate 658,293,760 of CM057453.1, forward strand.
CACTTGAGCAAAGAACTACTGGAGCAAACAGAAATGTCAAAATATTTGCAAACTGTTTTTACTTGTATACTGCCTTTGCCTATGGTGGATTATCAAGGTACTACATCACAAACCATGGGCTACTTGGGAATGGTTGAGGAAGTACCACTGTTATATTTAGGACGATAGAAATTCGTATTTTCAGTATGCAGATTTATGCCATGTTACAATGTATTTTAAAGAAGGTAAGCAATCTAAAATGTGCTTTTTAGTTTGAAGTAATATGATTCAAAAATGTTGACAGTGTCCCCTTAAAGTCCCACTGTGGCAGGGCTGGGTGACAGAACTCACTGTAAAAAAGGTCATGTGGACCTAATAAGCATGACCCAGGAAGGCGTATGTTGCTGGACAGACAGTGCAAATGTTTAAGAGACATAAGCTGGTTTTATAGTCAATGCAGTGCCACCGTCTGGCACAAATGCTTTCTTGGCATGTAGCCCACAGGGTAGTGTTTCTCCCTCTCTGGAGAGTAGCACTACACACCTGTCGCTTGGGGAAGTATCACGCCCCTATAATGGGAGATAAGCCAAATCAAGTTCCAACTATCTGTGCAGCAGTGCTCACATATCCAAGGCAGAGTGCCAAGATATGTGGAACCCTCCAAAATGAATTTAGAAGGGAGTGAAACAGTAAAGGGAATTTACCCTTAGTAATGCTGTAAAACTAGTAATACTGTAAAACACCTGTGGCAAATAAAAATCAAACTGCTTGATCCCAGCTCCTGGCATGAACATTTTGTGTGAGTGGTCTTTCATTTAATGGTGCCCCTGTGAGGTCTTATGTCCCTATTCCCTGTTCCCAAGCCCAAGGTGATGTGTGGAGAGGTGCTGGTTTCTGGTATAAGCAGGCCCTCCCTGGGCAAGAAGTACCATCGTATGCCCCTAGACACACTGTGGACAACAGAAAGTATTAGAAATAAAAAAGAAACTGGCTACTTTAAAAATTGTTAACATTTTCTCTGTCTCTATTTTGGATGCTATTAGCTCTTGAAGTTCTAAATGTCGTTTTAAGTGTATGAAAAGGATATAAAAAATCAACTAGATCTGAAAGAACCCTCAAAAGGATAAAACGTTTTTGCATCTACACCTTGGCATGAGTAGATACTATCTCACAATTCCACTAGTGGCCATACTGCAGCATACTGCCCAATATACTGAAACCATATTATCCTAAAGGGTAACATGCACAATAAGTACTTCAGTATATCTTCAGAGTGTCACTAACATGAGTTTGCCTTGCTCAACCGTATAGAGCATGAAATACAGAAACACAATGCTGTATTGTTCTTAAAAATCCATAACAGTGCTTTAGAAATAATGAGGCAAATTATGGGCTGGAATTGTAGTGACCTGATTCTAGAACAATCCATGAGAAAAGAAAAGAAAATACAGCAGTTACAGACTGCGATGTAATCAGGACTTACACTGAAAGTTCTGAAGCTGCTGTCCTTTCTCGCTGAGGTTATGGCACTCTGTTGATGGCAAACATGTAGAGTACAGTACAAGATTAAGTCTGACCTTCCTCTACTGTCTGTGCTTATGCCTTTCATCACACACTGGGAAATGTATCCACTAGTGGGCATAAATAAAGGGACCAATGAGAACTGTGGCTATTTGTTGAAATTCCAATGCATGAAGACGAACAACTTCTGCTTTAAAAGTTCCACAAGCCAGGACAGGACCAATATCAACAGCTATTCAGAATAGCAGAGTTCACTGCTGGAGTTCTACTTCAATTTTTAACCTGAGTTATTTTGTGAAGTATAGTTGGTTAAGCACTCTGAAGTGAATTACATCCTTTGGAGAGTGTTACTGCCTTTTGTTTACTACTTACATCCAAGAAAATGAAAAGCAAGTACTGTATCCAGTCACTGATCCTCTCCATGGACTGTAATGTAAAAACTTCAAATTCTGGGACACAAAATAGAGCAAAAACTGTGGCAGAATTGATCATTCAAAAAAGAAATTGTTGCAGTTTTAGGTGGACAACGGAACTTACATCTGCCATATGCTGCAATTGACCATTAATGACCGAAACTAATCAAAACTGTTGCAAACACATGATATGGAAGAATATGCAGCCATTTCTCTGCTACTCTTCTGGCTATATTGAAAGCTCAGCCCCATATCTGGCCAATTAAAGTCAGACAGTTGCCAACCAAGTCAAAACCAATATCATATCTGATTAAATTCTCCACTGGAGAAATTTACAGTAAATAAATAAACCAGATAGGTTAATGTTTATTCATTTTAAATTGTATCAATCTTTCTACAATATGCAGGCCACACAAATACTGGCAGAAGAGCATGAGTCAAGTTACAACATATAAGTGTAAGCCCCACCTCGGGCGGGCTTACTATCCCATCCTTTTTCTCCCCTTTAACCTAGTTCATTTCTGGGCATTCCCTTGTTTTGCCCCTGGTGGCAGTGTTCCCTGCCTGCATTTAAGAAGAGGTTGCTGGGAGGAAGGAGGAGCGATCCAGTGGGTTGGAGAGGGCAAGTGTGGCAGGGGTCTCAAACCCCCAGCCCAGAGATGCCAGCCTGGGCAGTATCGGGACTATGTGTTTGTATCTCCATTAGGGAGTGTGCAGAGTTGGTAATCATGGGATCAGGGTCCTGGTGGCTTAATGTTGGAAGGAGTGCAGGAGGTGGGAAGAAAATCTGGTGACATCTGGAGGCTTGGGAGGCCTGGCACTAATTATTTGGAAAGGTATGGCAGTGGGGCTGTCCCGGTGGTGGCAGGGCATAGAAGAGCACCTTGGAGGTGGCAGTAGGTCATTTCCCAGTGTGGCATACTGCCATGATAAGTTGGGAGGTCTGCATTCTGGGATTCATTTTATTGGGCCTGCCGTGGCTGTGTTCTGGGGCAGATCCCATGTTAGCCCCTAAAGGAATGCAGGGAAAGATGCAACTGAAGGAGGGAGTCGTTCCTTATTCCATCTGGGTAGATCGCTGCTCAGCCCCAGTTTGAGAGGGGACCTGCATTTGTTTTGGGCTTTTGGAAAGGTTTACAGGGCGCAGTGGTGAGGCAATTAGGCCACAAAATCATCTGGTTGCTTGGTCGGGTTCCCGTAGGGGAGTAAGGCATCCTTGGGCACAGTTGGGTTCCATTTGATACCCATTGGGTAGGGGTGAGCCTAGTTTCCAGCTCATAAAACCATGTGTGAGCCTGTTCTGGTCTTTAGCTTCTTGGCCTGTTTGGTATTCTGGCTGCCTGGTGCTTCAGTACATTTGTGTATGCCCTCTAGCCCGTATCTCTCAGCCCCATGGAGCTGCTCCAATTATTTATTTATACATTTTAAATTCTATTGAATTAAATGTTCATATATTTTTCTTTTGTTTGTGTTGGATTATTTCAATGAACTAACTTAATTGCTCCCTTTGAAGAAGGCTTCCATCTCCTCTTTCCACTCGAGCCTGGGCAGAAGTGCAGTAGTGGTCTGGCTGGCATCTACCCAGTAAAGAGACCTGTTTGTGCTGAGGCTACCCATCTGGTAAGGCCTTGCATTTTCCTTAAGCTTCCAGTGAAATGTTCTGGAAGGACTCTGTTCTGTGCCCCCCTCATTTTAACATCAGGACCCTCTAGACATTAGGAGGAGGTGGGGGTTACAGACGTGGAGCTCATCCGAGTTTTATATATTTATTGAGACTGAGCACTTTTAAGTGGAGTGGAGGGCTGTGGGTCCATCTGCTATGTCAGGCCTGGCTGTTTGTGTGGTGCGACATTATAGGCCACCATTAAAGGTGTTTAGTGCCCTTTCCATTGCCTGCTTGCAAGAGAAGGCACCCTGCCATCAGGAAGAGTGGTCAGGTGGGGTGAGGGCACTCCTAATTGGATCTTGGCTAATTGTGTTGGGGAATGAGTGGAGGAGGTGCCATTTTCCCCTCAAGCTTGCAGTGGAAAGACACAACTAGTGAGAAGGAAACACTTAAGCTGAATATGGCTAAAACATTTCCCTCAAGGAGCCCCATACTAACATCCCAACCTCACTATTGTTCTGGCTGTGGAAGTCAGCAGGAAGTGGAGCGGTGGAGGAGAAGCGTGTATAGTTGTGGTTATCAAGGTGAGGGAGTAGTGCAGCTGCCATTGTGCTCTGTCTGCTCAGAGGGCCATCTGAAGGAATCTGGGAAGCACCCTTACACTTATTCTTGGCCTTATCCAGTCAGGACGTCTGTGGGCACAGCTTCTCTAGTATCTCAGGGGAGCCTGGATTTAGGTGAGGAGGTTGGAGCCATCTGTCTGCCCCACCCACTGAGCCCAAATCAGAGGCCCTGATGTGGTGGAGGCCAGGAGGAAAACCACCTGTGAGGGCACTGCAGGACATAGCCATCTGCCCAGTCCTATGGTACCCACCACCAATTACTATCCCATTGGCAGATGGAGAGGTAGAGGACAGGGAGTAGCATCTGGCAATCCCTCAGGGCCCAGGGGGCGGCTGTGTTCTCCACCTGGCGACAGTAGCTCTTCAGGTGCCAATGAGAACGTTTTTGTATTTGAGTACACCCTGTCAGCCAAAGGAGAAGGAAGCTGAAGATGAATCTGTGTGGGAGGTGCCAGCTGCATTTCCCTGGACAAGACTCTAAGCCACATCAGTTTGTTGACCAGGATGTGTACCACATCATCCCTCATCCTTATGTGTGGCCTACTATAACGTTGCCTGATAACACCTGACACGCTCCAGCGCTTGTACAAGGCCACTCGCTTTGGATTGGACGGCTTATTGAGTAGTGATCCGGTGAATGTACCATATCAAACCAAAGTGTGGTTGGAGCCTGGCTGTCCAGTGAACCAGCATTCAAGACATGCCTCAATGGTCACAAGCAGAGAGATGGGTGCAATGGAGGATCCATGTAGAGTACCCAAGTGCTTAGTATCCTATGTCTCAGAAAGGCTATGGGATATTATAGAAGAAAAGCATCCAGACTGGGCATGGTGCAAAAAATCCAACAGCGACCAGAGATGTTTGGTCAACCCTCTCAGGCCATCATTTAAAGGTAAGATATCTGTGTTTCTCATCACCTTGGGCAGGACTTACATTGTTTAAACATTATGCCCTTATCCAAGATGTGGCCAGTTGTCAGATGAAGTATTATGTGACCTCCATGGATTCCTTTGCAGATGAAATCACCAAGCTGGACCTTGCTTATTATTATCCCATGCCAGGGCCCGCCATCTAAAGGAAACTTTCAGAAAATTGTGATCAACCAGGACTGTCTATTTCAGTTGTTTGATGCTCTCCAGTTGAGAAGTGACTAAGTTCTGAAAGACTCTGTGCCCAGTGGAGGTCACTGCAGGACTTCCTCATCTTTGGGACTGGTACTGATGGACTAGATTACTGAGACTATTATTTGAGGGTTGTGAGAGAGTTATTCCCAGATTGTTGCTCCCTGTTGGAACAATCTGCCCGGTGTCTCAGTACCTTTGTGAATGCCCTCCAGCCCATATCTTTCAACCCCATGGATCTTCTCCATTTATTTATTTACAAATTTGGAATTAAATGTTTATATATTTTTCTTTTACTCGTGTGCTGGATTATTTCAATAAACTAACTTAATTCCATCCTTTGAAGAAGGCTTCCATCTACTCTTCTGGATCCACAACGCCGCATCAATAATTTCTTGTCGACGCTGACGTTTCCAACACCACTACATCAACCGCAGTTGTGGTTGGGATGGTGCCGCCAAGAGGAAACTTTTGTTTTATGGGGCTGTGCCCCCCACACTCCCCATGCAGGGACTCCGCCTCCTGCACCTCCCTACTTAAGATTCTCAACCCGAGACAGAGCTGAGTCGGGGATGAGTTGCAGGACCTTGGGAAGGTGCCAGGGTCCCAGGTGGACTTTACAGTGACGTGGCGATGTTGTTGGTATAGACCATGTCACTGTAAAGTTGTCGTGTGCCGATGGTATACCTCCTCTTTCCACTTGAGCCTGGGCAGAGAGTGCAGTGGTGGTCTGGCTGGCATCTATCTGGTAAGAGAAGGCCTGTCTGTGCTTTAGAGACCACCGCCAGGTAAGACCTTGACACTCTTCTTAAGCAGCCAAGAAATGTTCCAGAAGGACTCTGTTCTGTGCTCCCCCATTGTAACATCGGGACCCCTAGATATTAAGAGGGAGGTGGGGTTACATGAGAGAAGGACAAAGGTGATAGAGGTGGTCATGGAGGGACAGGTCCAGTTGCAGGAACAGGAGTGGGAACTGAGATCTTAGAGCTGGGTGTTAAGGTAAAAGAGTTGAGAGGAAGATCCGAGGGTGGGTGATGTTATTACAAAGGTAGAGAGGCAAAGAAGAAGGCATGAGAAGACCCCAGTTATAACATCATTGTGGCATGAAACATCAGGAACCTGGCCTTCCATATCTGACTCAGTCCAATTGTGCTGCTGTATTTATTAAAATTGAATGTACTAAGCACAATACTGAAGGAAAAGCAGCCTGCTAAGCTAGGTCTTGTACCATCCAGAAACAAATCAACCATAAAAATCAGAAAAGGTGGGTGCACTGTTTTGGGCACCCTTGAACTGTACCGCGGCTCCTAGAAAGGCAGTACACTCAGTGAGAACTCACAAATGCTTACATCCAGATCATTAACTAGGTAAATTCCAACCTGAAGTATGCATGTACCAGTTAAACTGGTAGCTGGAAAAACAGAGATCACGATCCAATGAAGTTAGAAATACTGTACTTTATTGCAGACATGCCATACAGTGCAAGCATAGGACAAGCTAGCAAAGATACTAGCCACACTCGCTTCAGTGCTTTGGGTCCAACAACCTTCCTCAGGGGGCGTGCTGAGGGGTCTTGCTATGGGGGGAGAGAGTCAACAGACCTGAGACAGTAGGATACATGGGTTGGTGAAAGAGGGTAGAAGTGGGAAGGAGCGAAACCAGACTGTGAGGAGGAAGGAGAGGCACAGTCACAGAGATGCCTGCCTTCCACGGACAGGAGAGCTAGGTTGGTATAGGGAGCAAATCACAAGTGTTAGGGATGGAAGTTTAGGTTGAATCTACACATGCAGCAAAGATGGGGTTTAGTTTGGCTAAGGTAGATTTGAGACACTACTGTAGAACACATACACATCATCAAACAACAGAAAGCCTGCTCCAAGGATAAACTCTGTCAGAAGGACAGGATAGGTAGGATTTGTTATGATACAGTGCACCAAGCTTCAGAAACAGCTTTTGTGGATGGCATTATTGTGGCTATAGAAATTGAGGAGATGAGCTAGCCAAACACCCTGGTATGTGCTAGAGGGGACTATGCCAGCCTGCTGGCATAGTGGAAGCATCACTGCTCAGAATGCTAGCAACCTGGGTTTGGGAAAGAGCCTGGGTTGTTGGAGGGCCCCGAGGGACAGAAGAACTGAGCATCCCACAGGCCATTGTCCTCCTCTGGGGAGGGGGACTCCCCCATGTGACTGCCCCTGGATGGCTGTGGGTGGCAGTGCAGGCTGAGTGCATCTGCAGGAAGGGACACGATTAACTGGAGGTGCACTGATGCATAATGTGCTCACACCGCTGTCAGCCAGCATCCTTAGGGAAAGGGAAGAAAAACAGAATACCCTTAGCTTGTAGCACTATGATGGCCCCATGCAGCCTGCAGACCCCACAGCCACCAACCTGGGCACTCTCCTGGCAACCTGACTGATCCTGAGGGAACTAGCTCAGTCTGAAGGACTCCATCATGGGGAGGAGATACCATAAATAGAATGCCAGAGAGACATAGGTAAGTCCTAGGAGAAGGGATGACTGAGTTTGGGGCTGTGTGGGGACCTGAAATGGGTCCAGAAGCCAGTCAAGCAAAGATGGTGTAAATACCATAGTAAAAAATAAAATAAATAAAAGGAGGGACTTTCTCTTGGAAGAACATACCAAAGTTTTGAAGACTTGGGTACTAAGGCTTAACTAAGTTGGCGACCGTGCTGGGTTGCAGTCATATTAACTCAACAGTTCTTTTTAGTTTAGTTTTAGTGGTTTGTGTTTAACAGTTAGCGTTCAACATTTTAATTTTATGGCGTTGTTGCAAAACAGCTGAGTGCACTTTTAAGTTGCATCAGTTTTTATCGTTGAGCTGTCATTTTTGGATGCCAACCACCGCCTCTATGCTTTCTGTGGTTAGGGTATCTATTGATGTGTGTGGTAGAAGTGTGAACACGTTTTGGTGCTATATTTGGCACTCTATTTAATTACTCCATTTTGCCACCTTGGAGGTTGCAGAAGGATGGGAGGACTTTTGGATACTGAGCTACCCTGGGGACGCCTGCTTTAAATGGACCATGTTGTGGCGAGACAGACCAGAGCCGGGGAGTACCTGAGGGTCTGAGGGCAGAAGAGAGAAACAGGAGTGGTGGTAAGGGCAACCGCACTGTGGATTTATTGGGCTGCCCTTAGTGATTTTGGCTGACTGTGGAAGAGCGTGCCGTGGAGAGATACATCTGCTGGAAGTGGTGAACTGATTTTCTGCCTCTGACTGCCCAGAGGTAGGCATCAAGTTCAGGAGTTTCTCGATGGATACAGAGAGTGTCAACTCAAGGGTGGATGCTGGATTTCTCCATTGAGCCTCTGTGGTCTACCTTACTTAGGTTGGGTGGCTCGGGGACTTAGGTGGGAGTACCTCCTGGATTGTGGTGCCTGCCTTGGGGTGTATCTGGGCCTGGTGTTGTAGTCATTGCAGAGGATTTATTTTCCTAGAGTAGCTCTATAGTAGACAGCCTATTTAAGAGGAGCACCGTGTCATGAGTCCTGTTCTTCTTTACCTCCAGAAGATAATCTGAGGCAGTATTCTGATATACAGATTCTGTGATTTGAAGGCAGTGAGAGGCCTTCTTTCTTATTACAATTATTAAAATACTGTTTTTTATTGGCTGTTGAATGTGGCAGTGAGAGGGCCACAGGACTGGGATATTATTGTTGAGAGGTTGGTGAGAGTTCCCCTCCCTACTTTAAACTTCTTGGGAAGATGTGGCATGTTTTCAAGATAGTGTGGAATTAATAGTACTGATTACAGTTAATTACAGAGAGCTTTTGGCACAATACTCAAAGAATTTTTAGTGCACTGCTACTGTTTTGGTTTTGGTTTTATGTTTCATGTTTCTTGATCTTATTTTGAATGTATAGGAGTGGATGTAGTTGTATGATTGAGTGAGTGAGTGATTTTGACTTACTGCTGGGAGTAGAATTTGCAGGATGTGTTGGCAGAGGGCTTCGATGGGCGGGCATTACTCTCCCACTGAGCTCAGGGCCCTTAGCCCCTTCAAATGCCCCCCACTTTCAGCTGAGGTTTATAGACACTATTGCACCTTGGGATTGCGAGGAGGCATCGGAGGGTGAGGGCTCAGGTGGGGAGTGGAGCAGGGGACGAATTGGAGTGGTGGGTCAAGGAGACACCTGAGGTGAAATGGGCCCAGGAAAGGGGTCCACCCTGCTTGGTGCCCATACCCAAGGGCTCCACTTGTAGTGGGCAAGTAGCCCAGTCACCTTGTCTACTTATCCAGCCCAGATGATGTTATGCAATGCCAGGTCGATTTGAAAAAGACCACAGTAATTGCTGATCTTGTTGGGTCATCTGAACCTGGCTTGCATCACGAGACCTGGCTGGATAAAATGCTGGTCCCATTTTGGAGTCAGCTGTTTCAGACTGGTACTCGGTGATACACCACCTGAGGTTGTATCATAGGGGCAGGGGTAGCCATCTGTTTCAAGACAGAGCTGGGCCTGGTAGAGGTGCCAGTTAGGGCCACTAGATACTCTGAATGTATCATGGGTGCGGTGTGGGTTGTAGATACTTCTCGTTTACAGTCCACCCGGGAGCAAGATGGAGTTTCTGCAGGAGGTCGGGACTTCATTGTCGAGATGGTATTGGAGGCCCCAGATGGTTGGTGCTGGGGACTTCAGTGCCTGGGTCGACGATGAACTCTTACAATTTGGACAACTCTTCCTCCAATTGATGACATCGTTGGGCTCACACAGGTAATTACCTCTCGACCCACATACAGGGTCATTCCACTGGATCTGGTGTTCCTGCTGGAGATGGAGATCTCAAACGTGGTGGTGGAACCCATCGGATGGTCGTCACCACACTATTGGGTTCAGCTTAGCTGTCCCCCCCAATAGACCTACCTCTACAGGAGATGATCCAGTACCGCCCATTAAGGGAGTAACTCTGCTGGTCTGATGGTGGTTCTGGACCTATCGGGCAGTGAAAGTGTTAGCAAGAATCCAGAGAGTCTACTACGAGCCTATAATAAGGCAGTGGGAGAGGCCCTGGATGTCATTGCTCCTATCCGTGTTGCCCCTCACCCTTTGTCTTTGGTCCCCATGGTTTGATGGGACCTTGAGGACTTGGAGAGTGGGAAGAAGGTTGGAGCACTGCTGGCAGAAATCAGGCCTGAATAGGGACAAACTTAGATTGATATCCCATTATAAGGCATATCAATCTGCGAATCTCCATAGAAGAGAATTCCTGTCCGGGAGATTGCAGCTGCTGAAATCAACCTGCCCAGCTCTTCTGTACTGTGAACAGGTTGTGCAATCCAGCCTGTCTCCAGAATTGGAGAGCCTTTTCCAAGAGAAGTGTGAGGAGTTTGCTCAATTTTAGCAGATAAGATTGCAACCATCAGGTCAGAGATCAGTGTAGCTCACTCAAACAGGCAGAGCGGTGATCAGTGTGGGAGCACTAGCACCCAGTTTGTCTGGTCGGACTTTGCCTGGTTGGCGTACGATGATGTCATGAAGTTGGTCAGGGCTTGCGACCGACTTACTGTAGTTTGGATCCTGGCCCGGCGCACCTGGGTGCATGGAGGCAACAGGACTGGTCCTCACTGAGATAGTTAGGTGCTCTTTAGAAACCAGGGTGTTTCTGGACACCCTAAAGGAGGTGAGTCCATCCCTCCTGAAAAGACCTTCTCTGAACCCTGACTGTCTACTGAAACTACAGGCCAGTCTCTAACCTGCCTTTTGTAGGTAAGGTTATTGAGAAGGCAGTTGCGTTGCAGCTCAAGGATCATCTGACCACCCACAACATCTACGATCCTCTCCAGTCTGGTTTCAGGAAGAGACATAGTACTGAGATGACATTGGTCCAGTACTTAATGATCTCTTGATAGCGAGGATAGGAGGAGCCATTCCATCTTGATCCTCCTTGATCGCTCTGCACCATTTGACACCAGGGATCATGGGGTGTTGCTGGAGTGCCTGTGGCTTCTGTGGACTGGTGGCACAGTCCTCAGATAGTGTTATTCATTCCTCACAGGCAGGACATAGAGAGTGGAGTCCAGGGTGTTTTCCTCAGCTCCTACCTCCTGCCATGTGGGTGCCACAGGCCCTGTGCTTTCCCCATGTTGTTCACAGTGTATATGCTGCCATTGGGAGACATTATTAGCTGTGCAGGTTGAGTTTTCACTGTTATGCAGATGACACTGAACTGTACTTGTCCTTTGTACCGGACAATATGGTGCTGTTACAGTATTTAACAACTGTCTCGACTGAGATCCAGGAGTGGATGAGTGCCAGCTGGCTCAGGCTGAATCCAGATAAGACTGAGGTGTTGGTTGTGGACCCAGGTCATTGGATGGAGGGCTCTTGAGCAGGATAGCCATCCGGGCTTTGGCTGGGGCAACCAGATGAGGACCTCTGCCCAGGTGCTAAATCTGGGTGTCATGCTTGATAGTGGATTGACACTAAGACTCAGGTGTCGGCCGTTTGTCATGTCCTTTTATCATCTGAGGAATGTTACCCGGATAAAGCACCTGGTACCACCTGATGATCTTCCGACATTGGTCCATGCCTTGGTGACCTTGTGCCTTGATTACTGAAATGCCCTATACCTAGGGCTACTAGGGGTGGACCTCCGGCGCCTGCAGCTGGTGCAGAATGTGGCTGCCAGGTTGTTGACAGGTTTATGTAGATCTGACCATGTCATTTCTGTACTCCACACTTTGCTCTAGCTGCGGTGCAGTGGAGATCACCTTCAAGGTTGGATTACTGACCTATAAGGCCCTACATGGACAGGGACAGGGTACACAAGAGCTCCTTGGGATTGCTGGAGATTCCCAGGGTTTGTTTAACAACATTGGGAGCTAGGTCATTTTCTTTTATTGCTCACCCAGTGGAATTCTCTACCTCGTCGGATAAGGGATAGCTCATCCGTTGAGACCTTTAAATCTGCCCTGAAAACCCATTTGAGTTGGCATATGTTGATATTTAGACTCTTGCTATGTTTTAGAAACTTTGCTGTGTGTTTTAAAAGTGTTGATTATAATGTGTTTTAAATTTTGTAACACGCTATGATCTGTGGTGGAATAGCGTTAGAAAAATAAAAGTTTGGTTGGTTGGTTGGTGTGGAAGCCAGGCAATTCTCTGTCTGCCATTAAAGCTCAAGAGGCCACTTTTCAGCATTAAGAGTGAGTTGGTTACTGCAGATCAAGCTTTAGATGTTGTCAAAGTCCACTGGTGCTCTGCTTCTAATGCCAGTGGACAAAGGTCAAGTGGCAAAAGCAGTGGCATCAGTGTACATTTGAATGTGGATGGATGCACAGGCCTGGGGAGATCATGGAAGAAGATAAAGACAAGTCCTAGGACTGAACCCTGGGGACCTCATGACTCAAATGGGTAAGATGGGGTGGTGGAGACACCACGAAGACCAACTGGAAATGGTCAGACAAGTAGGAGTGGGGGGTCACCTGACTTGGAGTTCAGATAGAAAGCATCTACAGACATTTTCAAGCAGGACAGAGTGGGCTACATTGTTGAACACTATAGCAAGATTGACAAAGATAGTAGAGGTATACAGGCCATGATTCATTGCCTTCAGGACACTATTAGTAAACCTGAAGTGAAGAGACAGCAAGTGGGGATTACAGAACCAGACTGGAAAGGGCTAAGGAAAGATGAGAACTACAGAAAGGAGTTGAGCTGTGAGAGTGCTAGTTTGTTTTTGTTTTAATTTTAGCTGTTTGTTCTCTGCTCTGCCCTAGCCATGCTCCTCGTTTCAACTCCACAGCTTATTTCTATGATGGCGCCTGAAAGGGGCTGTGCCGCTGTCCTCCCCCAAGAGAACCAATGAGTGGAAGGAAACAGAACGTTATGTAGAGCCTGAGAGTGTCAGTTGTAATCCTGCAGGTCAGAGGATTTTCCTATTTCTCCCTCCCTAAGTATGTCAGTCGATGTCCCCCACCCCCAGCCTGCATTTCTACCTGTAATCTGCCAGGTGGCAGTGATGTGGCAGATTTGGGTGGACACCTCATTGAGAAGGAGAATGTCACATGGGACTCTCAGTGATTCTTCCCTGCCCCACTAGCCCTCCATCAAGGGAGTGTGGGACAACAGTTCCTAAGGGTGATGTATCCCACAGTTCCAAACAAGCAGAGGGAGCACTCAGTGCAGGAGGTAAGTGCCACTACAAGGGTGGCTAACCCTATATAAAACAATGAAGCAGGATGTAGAGGAAATACCAAAGTTATTCATCAGCCAAAATATATTTTTATAAGATGCTGTGTTGTAATACATTCAAGACATTTGGTATGCCACTTGTAGTACAAAAGACATGCCAAGTTTTGTAAATTCCATATAAATTACCATACCTGGGCCTTGGCAACATCATACCAGAGCTTCAGCTCATGTTGAGCATTCCTTGCAGAGTGGGGTAGCTGTGGCATGCCTCCTTAAATACCTCAACCCTCTCATATATTGCACATCTCTTACAGTGACAGTACAGGTTAGATATAGTGTGACTGGAGATGAGTGGATTAAGTATTTAAACAAAAACATACTCGATTTTAACAATTTCATGTGCAAGTCGGCATCAATTGATCCATAGGTATAACACTCCTTCAGCAAGGCTCAACATGACCTGATAGGCATTGGGCTTGTGTTGCAGAGGCCCAGATATGGTGATTTTCACAGTTTATAAAATAAGACACATTTTTGTACTAAAAGGGGCTTACCAGGGCCAGATATTCAAAAGGTTAGCGCTTGAGTGCAAACCATGTGTGTCAAGATTGTGCCACACTTGCTCCAGGCCACCATATTTAAAAGGCCAAATAGCACCAGTGCAACGTGATAGCGCCAGCACTAAAAGATAATGTATGAACAGAGCAAAGTGGTGGGGTGAGGACATGAATACAGGCGCAATGGTATATTCAGTGCCACAGCTCCACACAACGGTGTTAGTGCAACACATAGCACACAGCAATTTAACGCCTATAAAAGGGTAGTCTTAACGGGCAATCAAGGAGGGGGTGTGTGGACACAGCAACATCAGGCAACATGGTGGTCAGAAACAACACTGTGATGGTGTACTCTGATGGCAGTTATCACTGAGGAGGAAGATGGAAAAAAGGCCACCCTGGGCCACTCTAGAAGCCAAGGAGGAGATATGCTGCAAACAGAATGTACTGACCCCGAGCATCCTTTGAGACAGTCACAGATGACCACCTTTGTGGGCCGGCATAGACTTAGTAAGGTTCATGGAAGTGGCCTGTGAGCTCCTGCATGAGCAGCTGCAGTCCACCACCCAGCACAGCCAGGACATGACAATTGAGCAAAAGGTGACAGCTGTGGATGTGCTTTTTATCCACCAGGTCCTTCCAGATACTGGTTGGGGATACCATTGGTGTGTCGCATTCTGCCACATCGTGCCTCCTGGTCCAGTTCCTAGATGCCCTGGTGCCACATTCTGGTGAATTCATTGTATTCCACAGCACAGCAGTGAAGCAGAGAAGCAGCAATTCTATCGGTTACACACCTACCAGCGGTACTGGTGCCATTGACTGCATCCATGTTGCCATCTGTGCACCCTCTGATGAAGTGGAGACAACTTCCTCAACTGGAAGGGTACCACTCCATAAATTGCCAGGTGGTGTGTGATGCAACTGGGCAAATCATCAATGTCCTAGCACGGTACCCTGGCAGTGCCCACGACACCTTTTCTGGCACCAGTCCCAGTTGTGCAAGGCATTTGAGAGTGGCCAAATACCCAGTGGACATTTTGTCAGTGAGTGAAACCAAAGGAGGTTGCATTTGCAGGAAACACCTCAGGCAAAAGTGTCTTAAACACAAATGTATTAGAGCTCAGAATGTAAGACATTGTTTGGCAGCCCTGTACTCCTATTTTCCTATCTTGTCGGTGAGTACCTGAAGCAGGTATAACCACAATCCTCCCAATGGTGGGACAGTACCACAACACAGCACACAAAGGAGGTAGAGAGGGAGGGTGGGGAGGGAGGTGTAGAGAGTACACAGGACGACCAAAACAGTGGGTTGCAAACTGGACAGGGAAGTGACACACCTGCTAACATGTGGTAATGTTTTCCACAGGGGACAGTGCCTATCCCTTGAGACCCTGGCTCCTAACCCCAGTCCTTTGGCCAGCAAATATGGCCAAGGAAACATACAATGAGGCACACATCTCAACACAGAACAGCACTGAGAGTGTCACTGACATGCTCAGATTGAGATTCAGATGCCTGGACCATTCTGGTGATGCCCTACAATATATCACTCAAAAGGCATGCTGCATATTTTAGCCTATTGTGTATTGCACAACATGGCACTCAACCATGGAATATGCCTGCCAGAGCCTGAGGTACATGCTGAGACATAGAGCCAGAGGTCCAGGCAATAGTGGAGCAGCTCGTTAGGCATGACCCATGCATGGCCAGGAGGGCCAGAGCACCAGCAGAACATCATAGGAACCCTGATGGGATGGGCAGGTAAGTAAAAACAACAAGGACGACAGACATGATTTCAATAGTGTATGTACAGTTTATTTACAAGAACGCAGTGGTGATAAGATGCACAAACAAAGGATGGCACACTGGTGAAACACGTATAGTGGTGGGTTGTGGGGATGTACAATATGGAGCATGTCAAGGGTGTATGTGGGAAGGGTGCAATAAGATGTGCAGCGCACACACACACACACACACACACACCATCAGTGCACCGAGATTCGCCACAGGTCTCCCAGATGCCCTACCACGAGTGGTGGCGGTAGTGTACTGTGGATGAGGGAGTTGATGGCTGATGATTGTGGGGATGGAACACCTGTGAACAACCATGGCCACACCCCGGGCTGAATGTAGATGACGGCCATACGGCACTAGGTGGTACATGGAGTACCCATGGATGATGGCATAGCAGCAGTGCTGGCTGACCCGACCTGCACCTCCATGCTGAGGACCCATGCGGGATACCACCGCATGCCAATGGCATGTGCTGGTGGTGCAGATGCTGCCTAGCCATCCCAGTTCCTCACCATAGCTGTGAGCCCCTCACAGCCCCAGTGAGGTCACCAAAGGAATGGCGGAGGGCATTCAGGAATCATGCCTGATGCTCCTTGGCACACTGGTCAGCACGCTGCAGTTCTGCATGTATTGCCTCCTGGAGGTGGCCAAGTTCCTGCTGAACCTCTTTCTGGAATATGTGGAGCTCCCTCTGTGCATCAGACTGTGGAGTCCACCGCAGCCTGGAGAAGCTGCTATGCCTCTGAGCCGTCCTGTCCCTGAGAGGCATGGTCACCCGGACACTGGGTGTATGTGGTTGTGGACAACTTGTGGTGCATGTGCAGACCACACTCTGTGGCTGTGGTGGACCACAAGTCATGGGAGGTAATCAGGTGGGGCAACAGGATGAGCACCACTGACACCTGTTGTGTCGGCTGTGTGGTGTGGGAGCTGGCATTGTGGTGGTCACACCTGTGGCAGTGTTGGTGGTGGTGGTGATGGTGGCACTGGAGGAAGCAGATGCATGGCCTCAAGGGACCCTGCCAGCACCAATGGCAATGTATGCCTGGTGGGCAACTGTGAGTGTGGCTGCAATGGCCCCACTGTGTCAACCCTGCCTGGTCCGGTGTGTCAAGGGACAGCTCCGACGGTGAGAACTCCCCAGTGCAGTGATGGTGGCAAAATAATCTTCTGGGAGAATGTAAGTGTCCTCGTCATCGTCAGACACGTCCTCAAACAAAGTGCCACTGCTCCACCCCCAGGCTTGTGGCGCCTGTCTCTGGACTCAGATGTGGACAGCCCATTGTCCTCCTCCAAGTCGTCCTTGGCTGTGGTGCCAACACCCTGTGCTGTGGACAGAGAAGAACACTGTAGGTGTTGCACAGTACATAGTGGTCCTGTACCTGTGCTCACATGCATACCACACCATTGACTATCTATGATGCCCAGTGCAGGCACAAAACAAGTGACTACAGCCAAAGACTCACACATCCAGGGTGCAAACACACCTATGGTCAGAATGTGGACCCCACAGGCATGCCCATGACTAACACCAAATGTAAGCAACACACCCCACACACGAAGACCGGCCACCCGAAGTGATGTCATAGGTAAAGCACCCAGTGACACACATGGCAGCATGCAACACCGCACACAGAAGGCACACTTGATGCCATGATAACCACTATGTGCATGGGAACAGGCCTCTGTCTGCAGAGTACAACATGACTGTTACCATTTCACATGCTGCAAGTCCGGAAGTTCAGTGAACACACCACCAGACAGTGTCCTACTGCACACAGGCCATCCCAGTGCACACATGTGTGCACAGGCCAGACAGCATTGTGCAACAACACAGGCAAGGCACCATGTATACCCATGCACACCATGCTGGTACACAGTCATGTACTCACATGTCCTGCAGGATGCCAGCTGTGTTCATACCACTCACCATCTACACCTTCCATGCCACAGTCCTGTGGGTGGATGCCACCACCTCCATCACAGGGTCCACAGGTGTGGCAACCTCTGCCAGCCACGGACCACCACCTGTGCCATGTTTTGCACATCAGCATGCTGCCTGGTCCTCTTTCACCCAGCGCTGCAAGTCATGCCAGTGTTTTGGGACTGCATCTGTTGTGTGTCCTCCCCTGCCACTGAGGCTGCTCTCCACTACTATTTTCCCCACAGGACTCTCACTGCAGCATCTGTGGTCTTATATCAGGCATCCAGTGCTCCCTGGTCTTCAATGCATCAGCAGGGCCTTCATCTCCTCCTGGAAACTTAAAGCTTCTCAGCCATTCATACAGAGGCACCTCGTGGGGATAGTAAAGATCCAGTGGTCAGAGGCTTCTCGTAAGGTGTGTGCATGTGTGTGTGTGTGTGTGTGTGTGTATGTGTGTGTGTGTGTGCATGCGGTGAGTGTGTGCATGCATGCATGCGTGTTTGTGAGAGAGACACTCCACACAACATATGGGTCACACCATGACATTGGTTGTGTGCATGCATCACAGGGATGTGGGTGTTAGGCTCCACACCCTATGCTGTCGCTGCACAATGTCCCTCAGATGTCCATCTGATGTCAGTGGCCACATGATAATGTTTATGTGCCACATAGACACAAGCATCATCCTGTATTGTGTGGTCTGCAGCAGGTCACATGTGTTGTCTGCACACCAACAGGTGTGGGACGTGTGTTATCCTCAGGGATCGCTGGAGATGGCCAGTGCACAGTGTGTCCAGGTCAATGCACAGCACACCATGGAGTACATACACACACCACACACACACACACACATGAGTCTGCCATGTAAACAGTATGTCTTTGTTGTGTGTTGGAATCCCAATATGTACTGCTACCATCATGAAAATAAGAAATGAATTGAAGGTGCATATGGGCATTCAGTATGTGTGTCACAATGTGCACCGCCAGTGCCACGGTCACAGCCGTGATACATGTGCTATGACATTTCCTTCAATGCCAAGAAATGCAAAGTTATGCATATTGGAGCCAAGAATCCCATGACAGAGCACTACCTGGGTGGAGTCCAAGTGTCTGCATCTAGAGGAGGAGGAGAAGGACCTGGGAGTGATGATCACTAGTGACCTGAAGCACTCCACACAGTGCAAGAAAGCAGCAGCAAAGACAAAAAGATGCTGGGATGCATATCTAGGAGGATCAGTAGTAGGAGAGAGAGGTTATACTGTCCTTGTACAGGCCACTGGTAAGGCCACATCCAGAGTATGGAGTTCGTGCTGGTGCCCACACCTCAAAAGGACATTAAGCTGTGGAGAAGGTCCAGAGGTGCTACAAAGATGCTAGCCAGTCAGTAGGGTAAGGCATTAGAGGAGAGGTTGAGGGCACTGAACGTACTCCCTGGAAGATAGGAGAGAGAGAGGGACATGATTGGGACCTTGAAGTACTTGAAAGGGATAAATAAGGTTGATAAGGAAAGTCCCTTTAAGCTGAGTGGCAACCATAACATGAGGGGTACAGTCTTAAGCTGGAGGGTGGGAGGTTTAGGAGGGAGGTCAGGAAGCACTTCTTCACAGAGAGGGGTGGTGGACCCTTAGAATGCACTGCCAGAAGAGGTCATCTTGTTGAAGACAGTGGGCAGCTTTAGAGAGAGGCTGGGATAGGCATGGGGAAGGTAAGGACCATGGGTAGGGAGGATGGGAGGAGTGGAGGGAGGGAGGAGGAGGCAGAGACATTAGCTCAAGCTGTGTGCCCTGCAATACGAGCAAACTTGATAGACCAGATGACCTTCTGCTGACTTCTTCGTATGCTCATATGTTCATATTACAACAGTGCAAGTGCAATATTAGTCCACACCTGCATGATGGGCCTGCTGCATGTGTGACTGCATCCTCCAGCAGTACCTGACACATTACAGCGCAAAATGTTTCACCCACAAAATCTGTAGTCCCAGATAATTGTAACAGACCTCACACAATGCAGCAGATCATAACAGCAGGGCTTAGTCTGAGAACACCTACCTGTTCCTGTGGAACTCATCTCCTGGGACATATTGAGGCTTACTGTGTGCAGGAAGAACATCAGCCTTCTGCCTGCAGTTCCAGTTTGCTGTGGAGGTGGTGCTGTGACTCCACTGAAATATCGGGCAAGCACACACATGGTAATGCATGCAAATAAGGCCATAATGATATGCTAATGTGGTGCTTTGGACTCCGACTGCTAAGTAGGCTCATTTGCATACCACCTCTGAATATTGCATTTAATAGTGCCGGGCAAATGCGATTGTGCCAGGCAAGCGGTTTGCACCACAGTGCAGCACTAACTAGTTTGCACCAGGCAACCTGAATTAGCAATCACCATATGGAGCAACATCTGCAGTGCGGCACTGTACTGTACTGTGTGGCGCCATCCACATCTAGCACGGCACTACCGTAAGTGCACTTCATTTTGTGGCCTGGACATCAAACCAGCAGTATTAGTGTGAGGGTGTTGGCCCAAGAGCCACAGGACAACAGCATGGTGGCCAGGAGAAGGGCCAGGCAGTGGTCCAGAGGGACCAGAGGTGGGGAAGGTTGAGATGATCAACATGGTCCAGCTGGTGATGGCCAGGAGTGCCAACTGCTCTGGTGAGGTGCGCAAGGGGGACAGGCCTCACCGACAGGTGGGCATCCATTGCGCCACCCTCACACAGCGCATATGTATAGCCCACACAGGGGAACAGTGCAGGCACAGATCTGTGAACCTGCAGTGGGACGCAGCAGCTGAAACGCTTTGGTGCATGGTGCGTGACGGCACTGTGCCTGCACAGATAAGTGGACACTTTCATAGCTAAGCTTTTGCATGTCAGTCAGTGGCGCCATGCCCATAGGGCCCGAAGGGCTGCCCCAATATTGTTGTGAAGTCCATTAATAAAACTGTATTTAGAGTTACATTTTTATGGTCCTGGGCTGGAAAAAAAAGTTGTGTTTTTTCAAAGACTTTATGGGGGACTGGGGGTGGAGTAGGTTCCAAATCAATTAATGTCGTGAACGGGCTGGAAGCCTGACTGAGAGCCACCAGACCAGGTTTTAAAAAAGGTAATTGTTGCTCCGCTAGGCTAGTGATTGGCCTGCGCTCAGCACCTGTAATAACAAAAAGAGAAGCGAGATGGTGACAACAGACAGTTGATTGGTGGAAAAACTGCCAACCAGCAGCAGCCAATTACAGTGCTGGCAGTTACCACCAATCAACTGTATGTACAGTCAACAGAGGCGCGAACCCAACAAATAGCTCATCACGAAGGCGGCAAATTGGCTTCCGTTTCATCGTCCTTCAGTGCCAGGGCCATTCTGAGTAAAAATTTAACAGTCACATGCAGATGACGAGATGAGTCATTGACAGTCGGCACTGCAGACTCGCACTAAGACAGCACGGTTGGTCCGTGTGTTCAAATTTACTCCAGACCAGAACACTGCCTGAAGTTCCTCCGCCTGGCTGCCTCCTAGAGAAAAAGGTCTGAGATTTTGTATATTACCAGCATTTAGAGCCATCTGCAAGGCAAATTCTACCTATATTTGACTTTGACTCTGAATTGGCACCGTCTTCCAAGTCTCCTGCATTTAATGTTTCTTCAGATCTCCAGCCAGCATAAATAACAAGTATACCGGCGGGAGGTTAGGATAGATGACGTTATTCAGCAAGGCCTCTCTTTAGAGGATCTCAATGCAAACTCAAAAGTTCTATAATGAAGCCCTGTACTGCTTATGAGTCCACCTGGGCCCTAGTCTCTGGGAGGGAGTCTGGACATTGGTCTCAGACACTGAGCGAAAAGTGTTCTTAAAAGGTGCATGTGCACATCTGCTTGTTGCTTCATATTTTATTGGAGGTCTTGTTTCACATATTGTATTGCGTGGTTAAAAATGTTAAAGTTTTACACTCACGCCATTTCAGCAAAAACAACCAGCGAGGAGAAAGGTGCGATTATAAACTACTAGCACTTTTTTTTTTTGAACTTCACCCTGCGGTGCAAAAAGTCCTCGCAGGAGTGCGTGTCAACTGAAGTGATGAGCAGTGCGGTTTCCTGTAGTAACCCAATGCATTCTATCCACGTGTGAACATATAGGTTTCTGTGCAGTATGCCTGATTGGGGGTTAAACGTTGAGAAAGCATGGGGAATTGAGGGGCACATACACTGGAAGAACGAGTGTGATGGGGAGTAGTTGCTTGCTGGTGAAGTGTACATTGCCCATCCCAGGAAAGGGGTGGAGAGGACACAACAGCAGGGCATTGCAGGGACCGAGTGGCCTTTAGTGGGCACACAAAAATGTCCCGAGTGCCAGTATAAACCGTGCTAGGCCATCTTAAGTGGCTTTTTCACTGAAAAGCTACATGTAAATGGGAGCGCCTAGAAATTGCACTGAATGTACTGTATAATGATATTGTAGGTTATTTGCCATAAAGTTAATTACATTGATGAAAGTGCACTCCATAGTTTCTTAAAACTATAAATATAAGAGACTGAGAAAGCAAGAGGGGTGGGGTAGAATCAAGTGGTACATACACTGGAAGACTGAATGAAGGTGATCGGAGTAGTTACTGGTGAAATGCATATCCCCTTTCAGAGGGGAGTCAAAGCAGTTGGGCACTGCAGGACTGAGTGGCCTGTAGTGGACTCATCAGAGTCCCAAGTGCATATTTTGAATACCACTGTGTATGTCTTGCCACTGGAGGCTAAGAATGATGTGATACTCCAAAAACTGCATAATAGGCCTCTACCAGTCCTGTATCATGCTTACAATTCTTTATCAAGAGAATACCAACCCTGGTTGTATAATGGGTATACAATAATATATTGTAATCAGAACTTTCACTAAGCCAGCCTGTGTGAGAGGCAAAATACTAAAAAACAAATTTGGTATTTGTCACAAAGTCTGGTATTTTGTCAGCCAGATGAGCATAATATAGATTGAACTGCAGAGTGGAGGCATGGAAGAGTGGCATTCCGTCTGAATACTAGCAGGATGAAAATGGTATTTTGCCTTAACTGGTATGCAAAATCTGGTGGAATAACATTAAATTTTAGCCATATAACTATTCAAAATGGCCAGTATGTAAACTGTTGTGCCATCTTAAAAGTGGTGTTTTTCACTGAAAACTACATGTTAAAAGGGAGTGCATAGAAATCATGCTGGAAGCTGATTTAAAGTAAATTTTTCAAGCCTTTTTTTTGGGGATGCTTTTGGGCTTTATAGCTGAAAGATTTGAAGGCAGCGTAGTTCTCTCAGGCAGAAAAGAAATGGAATTAGTCTTGCTAGGAAGACGAGCACAAATCTGGCAGGAGCCAATCGGCAAGCTGATCCCACCACTTCCTGGTCTGCCAACCCATCCCTGCGCTCAGATGTCTTACGACATGTTACCAGGGAAAGCAACCCCATTGAAGTTCTATGGGGCTCTTTCAAAAACTTTTGTCATAAGGCAATCCTCAGTATATAAGAAGCTGCTGCTCAACTAGTAGATGTTCTATTAGTTGAGCGGTGACTTCATATTGTACCAGAGATTGCTTTGACTTAAAAGTTTGAAACTGAACCCATAGACTTCAGTGGATGCGCCCCCTGTGCTCTCCCTGGTTAGACACAAAATGTCTGAGCGGGTGGATGGGAAGTGAAGGGATCAGTTGGACATCAGGCTCAGCCTGATTTTAAGATCCGCTCTAACAGGACTAACAATTTTCTGCCTCAGAGGACATCGCTGCCTTAAGGTAACGGGCCATTAAAGCCCAACACTCATATATTTGACAAACTCTTTAAATTGTTATTAATACAAAAGAGTAACACTGTAAGTAGAATAAATAAAGGACTAAAACAATTGATCATTTCTCTGACCTACATCAGCATTATGGCACTTAGCTTGTTGGGGAACAGCTTTCTGGACAGCTAAAAGTCACCAAAATGCATCATCTGACTCAGTTTTTCGAATCTTCCTGGGGGGCATGCCGACCCCCAGAGAGGTTGAGATTTTGTGCCTCCAAGATTTCTGACTGCATGATTTCTGATGTCAGTAGTTGTGGCGCTATATACACACAACACATGTGGATACATATGTTTAGGACAAGTCACTGCACACGCCCTGTCACGCTGCTGGATCATTCCCATGCATTGCTCTGTGACACCAATATTGATACAGTGGTGCCCATGTGTGGGTCAACAGTGCCTGTGTATGTGTTCATACATGTGCTGTACACAGTGCTATCACGTGACAGGTATCAGTGTTGTCCATCAATGGTGAGTGCACATGTTGCACATGTGCATAATTATGTCCCAAAGGGTGTGCAGTTGGATGGTGTATATACCACACCGACACGTCCAGCACACCTATGTACATTGACATGTTCTGCTGTGGGGGCCTATGGACACACTATCCAGACGTGGTAGTGTGCAGCACACACTGCCATCTGTGCACTGCTCTGTGGCACCGGACTTTCCCTGCAGGTACCATGGCGTAGTGACTGGGCCAGCACTGTTGCTGACCACTGCCACCTATGTTGATAACATCCTCCGATGTGGGTGAACAATTGCCCATGAGTGTCAGATAGCTGCCTGTTAGGTTCACTGTGCTAACTGCGGAGTGACCCTGTACCCCATGGGCCATGTGACATTGGTCCATGTTCTGTCTATTGTCAGCTGACACACATGTCCATCCCAGTAATGGGCACTGAAATGGCACTGTCTGTGTGGAGTGTGCTTGCCACAGCCATTCCGCTGTATCCCCTGTAACATGGTCATACGGTCACACAGGGACTTATGGTCGATCACTGGGCCAACACCAGTACATACTGACAGTGTGGCATGGTCCACTGGTGGGGCACAGGTAGGTCACAGGTGTGGCTCAGCCCTGCAGTGCATTGGGAGTATACCATCAGGTATGCATTTTAGTTGTCTGTCACCCAGAGGACATCTGTGCTGTGTGAATACAGATGTGTACACGTCTGTCCCACTGATGTCTGTGCATTGCTTCTCCAGTTGACATCACATGGTCTAGCATTGTGCTGTACATGGAGTCCTGTGGTCCATTATACCTATATTGCACACATGTTCCATGCACTGTATGCTTGTTGGGGAGGGACACAATACACTGTTTGACAGTTGTGCAGTGTACAAGGAGCAGTTTTGTGGGGGGATTATTGATGTCCATGATGGTACTGACACTGTTCTATTCCTTCACTCTGCAGACCGCACCACCAGGGGACAGCAGCGAGGGCGCAGCTGAGGACAGAGGCTTGCAGGAACAGCAGTGACGGGCAGCAGGATGCCGCATATGAACATGCTCCTTTGTAGTTTACTTATGTTACATACCTTGCTGGGTGGGGCATGTTTGGTAACCTTTACAGCACAGTGTCACCCACATATGTGCATTACCTCTGTGTCATGTCACTGGTCCCAGGGGCACGTGGCCATGGGTGCCCTTGGTGCTGTGCTGCTGGGAGGGCATCACACACACCTACTGCAGCCTGCATTGTCTGGTTCCTGTGGTTGTGGGTCTACCCACAGCATGCATACACCACGTGGCATGCCTATGAGCCTGGACATGGTCTCTGTGGACATTGTGCTCACAGTGGTGTAGGCTCGTGTCCCATATCTACGTTACACATGCATACTGGTCACATTGCACTGTGCTGTTCTGGTGTGCCACTACATCAGGCTGTTCTGCACACTGTGGCCACTGACCTTTGTCTTCCCGGGGTTGCTATTGATGTATGGCTCTGTGATGTGTCATCACCTGAGTACTGTGTCCATCACATGTCCACATGACACACTTGTGTCATGGACGGCGTGGCTGTGCAAAGGAATGTGGGGACACCTGCACATGTCTGCTACACAGCCCTGTGGATTGCCACTACAGGCTGCAGTCTGTTGCCATGTGGACAGTGGCTGTGGGGTTCCTGATAGTGATGCTGCATTGGCTCCTGGCTCTATGTCTGTTCCATTGGGCAGCATGTCCCAATCATTCTGTTGCTACAGTTTGTTTGTTACTGCTATGGGGCTGACTGTGGTTTACCTCAGGGGCTGTGTAGCAGTAATGTGACGGGGGCTAACTGAGTATGCATAGGGCATCGTCTCATCTGTGGTGATGGTAGTGGCTAAGTAGGCTGTGTAGCAGTAATGTGATGCGGGCTACATTGGGTATGCATGGGGCATCGTCTCATCTGTGGTGTTAGTAGTGGTTATGGCCTTACAGGCCTTCACGCCTTGGTGGGATGGGCTTGTGTGTACCATGGGGTTAGTGCTGCTGTGTACTGGCACTTGTCGGGTGGTATGTGCACTGTTTCCATTGTTGGGTACATAGGCATAGTGGTTGGGACATGCTGTCCTTCACTGGGGCCACATACTGAGTTCTACATTGCCCCACAGTGTCAGCGCACCATTCTTACATGGGCATGATCCCCACCCATATGTCATCATCACAGTTTGGCTTGGGCCAGACTTCCAGAGGAGGGAGAGGGCTGGGATGACCTTCTCACGGCATCTTGTGCACCAACACAGAATGATGTTGGAGCAGCAGTCCTTGCTCATTGTACATAACAGGAGGATTGAAGGGCCACTGGAGCAGCTACAGCTACTTCAGAGGCAGCGCCAGGCTGCCAACCCTTAAACCCCTTCCCTTGTTTTCACCCATCCCTGTCCCCCTCCCCCATTGTGATTGTCATGTTTGCTACTTCTCTGTAAATAGTTTCTATTGTTTTTTTATATAATGTATTTTTGCTTGTTGTAATTCTGTGTCCTGTCTCTTTCTTGGGTACCTGTAGTCAGTTTTACTGCTGTGCCATGTTGCACCTACTGACCATCTAATTCACTATAGTGAATGCCATCCTGGCATCTCTTGTGGCGCTGGTTTCACCACAACTCTCCCTGCAGTGTCTGTGGCTGCACATCTGGCAGTGAGTTGTTTTGGGCATGGTAGATTTGTCCTCCACTTGTCTGACACATTCTGTTCTCCATGTGTACCCTGCATGGCCTGTGTGTGCCAGACAACATTTGGCTTGTGTCTACCCATGGACATGGTCTGTTCCCTTCTGCACTTTTTGTACAGTTTACATCCGGTACAGTGTGGCTACATTTTGGGGTTCCTCTCTTGGCATTCTTTGGCATATCTGTTGTTGTTGTTTGTGTTGTACACTGCTCTTTTGCTCAGGTTTTCACATTTATGGGCCACTTCTTTGCAGGTGTCCCCAGTGGATACATGGTTCACCTGTAACCAAGCAAAGCAAAATGCAGCTCCACCGCACAGGAGTGTGAATGGGTTAGAAAGTATAGATCATGACAAACAATAGCCAGAAATCCTCAAGAACTTCAACCAAGTATCAGCTTTAATTGAAAGGTGCATGCCTGTAGTTATGTGGGGAAGAGCTCCTCTCCATACTACTTAAACTAGTAGCCAACAGCCACTCTGTTGAGAGTGATGTACGCTCCATGCTGCTTGCTAGGGGCTGGCTCCTTTTCTCCTCTTCCTCCCCCTTCCTCCTTCCATGCTCCATGCCTCCTCTGTTGCCTTCTGCCTCTTTGTTGTCCCCCCAAGCCTCTGGCATACCGCCTTGTGAGTGCCACACACTCGTACCGCAGCATCTGAGCACTAGAAATGGACATTCTTTCAACCGATTCTCGACCAGCTTCCTACGGACCCGCTGTTTAGGGCTCAGGCTCCCTATGCTTCCTGTCGCCATGCCACCCAGTGCTATGTAATGCTTAAGGGGATGACACAGTAATTTACATATGCACTAGAGATGTACAAGTAGTCTATAGGTTTGCAAAGTCTACAAATGTGCAAACTGGGACATATATGAACAATTATATATTTAAGAGGATTTTACATCCACATTGACCAGCGTTCGCTTCCGGACCCATTATCCGTTCAAGCGCACCTATGTACCATAATTAACTCTTGGTCTTCAGTTGGTCCATCACCAGGACAGGAACACAGTTGGACCTACTTTGGACAGTATGTCCACTCCTTACTTTATTTTTATACTACTAGTCAGTACAGGCAGTCTGGGCTCCAAACGCTTGCATTCATGGTTGTAAGGCAAGTCATGAAAGCCTTTCAATACTAAGGCTCGCTACAATTGTAGTGCAGGCAAACATTCTTGCTCACAACAGGTCGAATTGTTATCAGCTGCACTCTGCTATGATTCAAGATTCTAATAAACTGTAAACTACCAGTTACCAGATTTTCTCAACTGTATGTAGCATCAAATCAACGAGGCAAAATATATCATATCCCCTCTTGCAGTCCACTAAGGTGTTTACAGGCATTGCCTTCCTGCTTGTGTAACCTCTAGATGGCGCCATCCCAGGGGCTACTACCCCTGCCTGATTTGCCACTAACAGGTTGAGGGGCCTGGATCCAATGGCGGGTGCTCCACCCAGAGGTCAGGGCCTGCAATAGTTAAACTAACTGTCACAGCCCTCTGGGACACTGCAACTTCTTTCTTCCCACTAGTGGCCCAAACAATATATCAGAATTACCTTAACAGTATACACTTACCCCAGGTCTGGTTCGGCACTGGGACCTCCTGTGAAATGAGATACAGTGCAACAATCACAGTACAGTACTTTAACATAGACAAATACCTCAGGCAGTATAACTTTGCTGGAAACAAGCAGCTCTGATTTATTTAGGGGATATAACAAGGACAGGGAAATCAGGTTAATTATTGGCACTCTAATAGTCTACCTGTGGCTCTGTGCACAGGCCTGTCCCTATCAGTTACTGTCCCTGGGTGCCCAAGCCCTAGTGGCTGAGTCCAAACCGTAGCAGCTTG
Organism: Neoceratodus forsteri; assembly: GCA_016271365.2. Taxonomy (NCBI): domain Eukaryota; kingdom Metazoa; phylum Chordata; order Ceratodontiformes; family Ceratodontidae; genus Neoceratodus; species Neoceratodus forsteri. Next base: position 658,322,286 of record CM057453.1, read on the forward strand.
GCTGGTAGGGCCCTTTCACACAGAGAAAGGAGAATTAAACAGTCAGCAGTACAGTAATTCCATTTGGATTTAATGGCAATTCAACAGGGAGCGACCCCGAATTAGTACTCACCGACCTCCAAATAAGATAGGGTCCTTCAATGTCAGCAGGGCTCACTTGAGGTACACAAACCTCTTCACACATCCATATAAAAGAAAGCACTATACCAGGCAGGCTGCATCTGTATCCGATCAGCAATTACTGCACAATACCAGGAGAACACACAGCAGATTCAGTTCCTGACAGACCAAGGTGCAATTTCAGCAATTCTCCAGTCTTCTACAGGGTGAGCCTGGTTTCTACCTTCAGAGATCCTTTGATTCTTTCACAGGACGGTTCAGTCCTAACAAGCTGTTACACAAGCTGCAGACCCAGACTCTGGGCCTTACACACGTTTTTGACTAAAACTGCACACTGAAAAAGCACAGGGCTCCTTCCTTCTTCACTGCCAAAGCTCAACTGAAACTCCAACCGACAAAACGGGCACTTCCTTTGAGTTCCTCCCAGTTCTTGACTGGATTGGCTATCACTCACAATAGACTGCTGCTGTTGGTCCAAAAGGCACTGAAGTCTAAACTACATCTCCCAGAGTCACTGCCCATACAATCCTCTTGTGGCTGGCTCAGATTATGAGTCCAAGTTCTGATTCGCCCAAGGCACCATTTGAGCTAGCTTACCCACACACTGATTGGTCCAGTTCAGCAGTTCAAAACTAGAATGGGGAACTAGCAGACACAGTTCTGACTGCAAAGAAAGAGGTTAGACAAACTGTAATTTCATTATTACTCTAAATAATTTCGGCAAACAGTTACATCTTTCAGATAGGTTCCCTTGCACCCTAGTGACTGCAAAATGAAGTGAATTAGCAGCAGCTCGAGGGTACTCAGAGAAGCACACAGTCCCCCATACAAACTAATTATGTCTGCAAGCAGACAGCTCTTAAAGGAGACAGTACCAGAGGGCTCTAAAAACACTCACTGATAAATGGCTTAAATGCAAAACACCATTCAGGCTTGGAACATTCAAGCAAGCTCCTGGAAGTCTTTTGGGAACCCCCATTTGCAGGGGGTTACACTTGTACACCAGCTTATATCTGCTTCTCATAGCATGAAAATAAACCAAATCCATTTTGTTATTTTGTCATTCCTTAGCACTATTCCTTCTAATTCCAGTTTCTAAAATTAGTTACAGAATCTTAGATTGAATACTTGAGAAATAAAGCTGCTGCCTTCAGCTTCCGTAGAGCTAAGCTTGCCTATTCTAATTATAACGTGACTATGAGACAGGCCAACCAACTACTGCTCATTCCATTATGGCTACATCCAGCCTTCTGCTTCTTCTTACAGCCTTCACTATCTACAACTGACTTATCCATCCTTGCTTGCAGGGTCAATGCACATGGCCTCCAGCCAGTGTCCATGGTCCTTCATCCAGGCCGTGACCACCACATATGTAGAGACCCATCCTGTATACTTGCTGCTAGCTATAGTTTTGCCCACTTCTAATTCATATTGCTGCATTATGGCTTAGCTGTACTGCTGCCTTAGATGCTCCCTATTAAGGATGTCGATTTCACTTTCTCTGCTACTGGTCTCCTTGCTACCCTGTTGTGAGGGTTCAGTCATGCTAGCCTTATGAGGCCTAGCTGCCGCTCTCTACTCCTTCCTTCAGCTGACCAACATGTGGTTACCGCTCATCCCCACGTATGGGTCTAGCTGGTTCGTTGCTTTCCCTCTGGACTTCCTGCCATACACTCCAGCCATGCACTCTATCAATACATTCAATGCCTTGCTCCAGATCCTTCCTGCTGACCATCGCCTACCTAGAATTTCTCTTGAGCTCAGAATATCAGCTCTATGCAGCATCTTGGATACCTTCTGCAAACCTTGCCCAGTCATGTCTCCTGCTATTCATCTGTTGGATCTGGCCATTCCTGGACATTCCTTGTCTGCCTGCCTTGCCTCTTGACTCGTGTCTCCTTCCCCAAAAACTGGAATCGGACTGCTCATGCTGCTCCCTGCCTGCCTCCTTCGGATTGTGTCCTCCTTTGGGCATTCATTGTATCTCCTTCTGCCAGAAGCCTTCATTCCATGTCATTTACTCATCTCCAACTTTTCCTTCAGGCTTGGAAGCACTGCCAGGATATCTCACATTCAGGCAGTACTACTCAAGTTCTGGATTCGCAGCTCTCGCCTCACCTGCTCGCTTCTTCTACTCGTCAGGATCCTTTTGTACTTCACCGTGGAGTTACATCTAAACTACATATCAGAGCTACTACAATCAATTACCTTGGATGTCTCTTGCCATGCTGCTTGGTTTGTTTGGATTTACTACTACCGACTCCTGCCAGGACTCTCAGTCGAGTTCTATTCCATGGTGCCATCCTATCTCATGGCTTAGGCCTCAGACATTAACTTACTCCAGTGCCTAAGGATTACTACATCTGATTGAGCTGCCAGCTCATACGACTCAGTTCTCTGCATTCTGCTGCCATCCTCGCTCAGGAACACAACATCTCTACAAGACCATCATACTGCTCTCATAAGTCTGCCTTAGCCCCTGTGTCCGCCTTGCCAATCCCATGGCATGGAATTAAAAAAAAATTATTGCTACTCCATGATGTTGGCCCACATGCAGGTCTTATTATTACACTCAATTTAGGACTTATCAGATCATCCTCACGAGTTCAATTCCAGCTGCTGTACAATCCTGGCTCCTCTTAGCGATACATACATTGTCCTATGGAGATATTGTTTTATAAATGAAAGCTTTGATTTACATGCTTTCGCATTCCTTCAATTCTCTCCACTGTATATCATACAAAATCAATTCAATCCTACTCCTCTGCTATTATGTCTGCATTCATGCAGAGCCCCATTTACAATACTACTGCTGACCTATGTATAGGTCCACTTATTTACTCTATATCTGCTCATACTTACGTGCTTCACCCTTACAGGGCCTGGAGGTTCATCACAGACTATTTCACCTACTGTCCTACGTCCTGCTTCGCCCTCGGGTCCTGGAGGTCCATCAAGCTCATCTCTACCTATTTGTACCGAGATCTATTACCAGTTCACCTTACCTGATTCAACACACAGGACCAGAGGTTCCTACCATCCGCCCTCTCCAGCTCGCATAGCCTGCATCTAGCTCATGTACATTTTAATCACCAAGTCATTCAGCTTTCCCTTCAGAACCCTTATGTACTTTCTACTTAGGTGTAGTCTGTCCGGTGCATACAGCTCCTTGTTATCCCATGTCCCTTCAACCACCAATGCACTTGGACCCTTCCACCTCACAGCACCTTCTAAGCCATTCATTAAATTCAGCAATCCTTACCTTCCTTGATGTACTAGCCCTCGGGACCAGAGCACCTCTGATAAGGCTACCAACTTTCCGGTCCTCCCTGCAGATTCTCCCCACCTCCTTGAGCCTCTCTTGCACTCCCCCCATCTCATATCCTGCAAGGTCATTTTGCATAAAGGTGCTCTATAATGTGAGTTTTCCTTGCTCCCTGTCCCACACACTGTGCTATTAGAGGTCCCACTCTGCTTGCTGTCATCTCTAGCATGCATTCTACCCTCTTATGGTTTGGCCCTTCCCCCATCTCACACCCTTTACAATTGAATCCCCCAAGATCACCACACTGCTCTCCTCATCTTGGGTCCTCTCTTCCTTCTGTCCATACTGCTGCCCATGCCTACCTGCCTCCTCCTTTCCCACCTGTTCCTCTTGTACTCCCTCGTGACCCTCTATACCGCTACCCCCTTCCCTCCTCCTGAACCTCTCCCTCCACTGGCACACCCATCCCTCCCTTCTGCCCCCCACAGCATGCCCCTACCCTTCCCTTCTGCCCCTCCTCCTGTCTATTCCCTCAGTCTCCCATGCCCACCACCCCTTCCCTGCACCATCTACCTTCTTCCTCTAGCCTGAACTCACTGTCTCTTGCCTCTTCTCTCTACTTACCCTGCTGTCCTTCACCGTACCTCCTCCAACCCTTCCCTCTTGTTGCCCCTTTATCACTACTTCCCCTGCCTCCCTTCAGGCCCAGTGGAAGGAATCTATTCTTCACTGGTAATCCTGGAGATGCTACCAAAAGGCCCCCCCTTCCTGCTTTACTTTTCCCTCTTACTGTTATCCACTCCCTCTACTCAGGCCTCCTCCTGCTGGGGGAGAGGTTATCCCTCCCTCTCTTGAGCCTCCTCTCCTGTTGGAGAAGGGGAACCCAAGGGCCTGCCTAATCTCCTGTTTCTTCCCACCATTCCCACAAGGCCCCCCCTCCTGCCTTGGTACCATTACTGCCTACCCTTACCTGCTTCCAAGCCCTGTGGCCCCTCTGCCCCTCCCATCATTATCATATGAATGCCCCCACCACCAGTGCACCTATCTCATTCCTCAGCTGCCAAACCTCTGCCCTCTGCTGCCCTAATATGCGACAACCCTGGTACCTCCACCTCCCAGAAAGTTCCCAGAAATGCTTCTCTCCCTCCACCTCCACCACTCTCCCTGCTTCCCCTGGCCTACTGTATGCCTCTACACCCCTGCACTCCACCACTCTACCCACTCCCCAAGGCCCCACTGCATGCCCCTCCATGCATATATTTAGCCCTTCTCTATTACTGTACTTAGCTACATTTCCTTCCTTATGCTTCATGAACCTCAGTGCAAATGTAAGCTGACTCTAGATGAGGATCAACTGCACTCCCTTGCCTGTGTTACCCTTGTGAGGCTGGTTCTGGACTGGAGCCAGCTGCCCTCTTGAGCACTCCTAATCTGTTACATATTTGTCAAGTTGACCCTAGATAGGAATTAGCTGCAAACCCTTACCAACACGTAACAGCGTATCTTCTACCCTCCTTTACACTACCTACCCTCCACTGACCAGCGGGGCCTGCAGCCCTCCCTGGACACAACCTGCCCACATCCTCAGGCACTACTTGGTCAGATGCCACACTCCTGCTTTGTGGCACTCACACTTCAGGGCAACTCATGTGAGGGTCCAGCTTGGCCTCTGTCTAATTCATAGGGGTAACAGTCACTCCTATTGGTGGACTGCAGCCATGTGGTCCTGTGCACTACTAATGGTACCTGCACTGCCTTCTAGCTCCCTCCCTCAGCCCTCCCACAGATGGCATCCTCCCTCTACCGGTGCTCCCACACAGTCCACAAACAAATTCTTTTATTTCACAGCCCCATAAAACGTAGCAGTCTACCCTTAAAAAATGTACAGTTAAAGCACTTCCCTGCAGTGTTGATCCATCCCAACCACCAGTCATGCTCGACATTGTTCTGCTGGCACAGCATTTTAAATATAGAATAATACATGGGGTGGTGAGCATTATGAGATCTTTAATACATACCTGAGGTGTGTGATGCTACATAAACCTCAAGAGTGAAGCTTAAGAGGTATATAAAGAATTACACACTGAGGGTGTGTATATTAAATTCAAGTAACAACCACCCCATGCCTTAGTTTATATAATTACTGGCCATCAATTTTGTCCTCACAATTTTTGTCTTTGCTAGTTGCCCCCCCCATGAGTTGTCTGTCTCCTCCATGATCAGCGAGCAAAACAAATGTAAATTCAACTTGATAACTAAATGAAAAGTAAAAAAAGTGCCTGAATGATCTCCCAAACTGTACTGTGATGCCGTTACTTTTTTTTATATCAGAGGAGCTGGTTTGATATCGGGACTGATTATTTTGTTTTTCCGGTCGAAAACTGAGCCGCTTTCACATTAGGGCACTGAGTTGGATTACCAAAGGACAAACCCTGGTTTGCAGAGTAAGGTTAGTTTAGTGTATTTTTGCTTAATATTTTACCTGTTAAGTCAGTTTTAATGCAACATCCTTTTCTCTATGAAAACCACTGTCTGACTGGATGCTACACTCAAAGCGCAGCTGCTGTTGAATGTGGCGTGTCGCAATATGGCCAGTTATAAATAATAGTCATCGGAATAAAAAAAATGGATGGCCAGTTATGATAAGTAAATATATTTTTGCTGGTGATTAAGTTTGGCATTGCCTCTTTTCAGCATTGACTGGTGTGCATCTACAGTAATTCACTTCACAGAGAGGGTGGACACTTGGAATGCCCTGCTGAAAGAGGCCATCTCGTTGAAGACAGTGGATAGCTTAAGGAGGCTTACAGGTATATGGGGAAGGTAGGATCATGGATAGGGAGGATGGGAGGAATGGGGAGGGAGGGCAGGGGCATTAGCTCAAGCTGTGGACCCTGCAATAAGAGCAGACTTGATAGACCAAATGGCCTTCTTCTGCTGGCTTTTTTATATGTTCGCATAGCACGTCCTTCTTCATTGTGGATACAGCACAGTTAAGTCGTATCTGTGACTATCTCCTGGACTTCAAATGATATCCACCAATCTCAAGCTCAGTATTTGAGGCCAATGTTTGTTCAGTATCAGTTTTGCTGTCATATTTCTGTCAGCCAAATATAAAGAAACAAACAGTGGCTCCATCTAGTGGTGGCGTGTGGCAGGCATAAATCAAATAATTTCATTTTATTATGGATAAAACCACTGAGCTGAGCTCTTTACATATGTCCTTCAGATCTGCTTAGACAATTAAGGTGCATAGACATGTGATGTCCTTCAACCTGCACAGACTATAACCTCATAAGTCTACATTCTGGCCAGACACTGAAACCTCCACAGAGTATTGTGAGCTGCGAGATGCCCTAAAAGCTATATTGCATAGCCATCGGTACCTCTTGTCAGGAGGGTCTGCAAAGGCATTTTTACTCAAGTGTGCAGGGTGGAACTGTACTTACTAAACAGGGGTTCTCTAGGAAATTTAATTCTTTCTTAGTAACTGACAAAGAAACCATTTGGAAGTATAAATACCTGGAAGAAACCTAGAATTGCCTATTTGCACGTTTAGTAGTTGGAGAAAAATATCTGTGGATCATTATTTCAGCAGAAAGGAATAAGGTCTCAGCTGCTCGAGAAACCTTGGTAAGGCACTGAGCTGCATTCTTTCATTCAGACGAAATCCATAGACCCAAAGACTCTTGACATGGCTTTTAGATATGCTTTTCTGGGTAGGCATGATACAGTTCCAATCACTAGAGTGTGGTGTGCCTATTTATGAAACACATACAAACAGAAGAGAGAAAAAGTAAGTGCCTCAGCTGGGACCCAAACCCAGGCAGCCTCAGAATACCATTCTGGTTGCACAATAGCAGCGCCACCAAGGCAACTGGAAACTAGGCCAACCCGAGAACATTACTTCTTTCTCCAATGCACTACCTGGTGCTGCACAGAAAATCACATTTTCAGTCTCAAGAGTGCAGTGTGCATGTTTATGGAACACATACAAACAGAAGAGAGAAAGAAGTACCTTACCTGGGACTTGAACCCAGGCCAATCAGAATACAGTTCCAGTTGCACTATCAGCTGCACCACCAAGGCAACAGGTTGGTAGTATAACCTAGAGGTTAGCAGTAACGAGCTGTGAACAGAGCTTGGTACATCCAGCAGACCAGACCTGGGTTTGATTCTCACAACCTCCACTTGCATACTGTGTGATTCTGAGCAAGTCACTTAACCACTAGTGCTACCAGGTCGCCCCTGAAAACAGGCACTTGTGCCTAGTGGGCCTTACCTGGTTACCAAAGACAAAATAAATAAATAAATAAACAGGGCAATCCTGGAGCACATTACTCTGTCTCCAATGCACAACTTGGTGCTGCACAGTTAATTACATTTTCAATCACAACAGTGCAGCGTTCATATTTACAGAACACATTCAAACAGAAGAGAGAAAGTAAATGCCTCAGCTGGGACTTGAACCCAGGCCACCTGGAACAGTGTTCTTGTTGCACCACCAGCTGTGCCACAGAGGCAACTGGAAACTGGGCCTTTGTTGAGCACATCACTCTTTCCCAATGCACAACCTGGGGATGCACAGATAATTACATTTTCAGTCACAAAAGTGCAGTGTGCATATTTCTAGAACACATGCAAAGAAGATAGAGAAAGAAGTAAGTGCCTCAGCTGGGACTTGAATCTAGGCCACCCAGAATATCATTCTGTTTGTGCTACAAGCTGCACCATGAAGGCAACTGGAATCTGGGCCATCCAGGAGCACATTACTCTGTATCCAATGTACAACCTGCTGCTGCATGGTTAATACATTTTCAATCACAACAGTGCAGCATGCATATTTGTGGAATACATACAAACAAAAGAGAAAGGAAGTAAATCCCTCAGCTGGGACTTGAACCCAGGCCACCCGAATAGCGTTCTGGTTGCATCACCAGCTGTGCCACCAAGGCAACTGGAAACTGAGCCATCCCGGAGCACATTATTCTTTCTGATGCACAACCTGGTGCTGCACAGAAAATTACATTTCAGTCTCAAGAAGTACGAGTGTACATATTTATGGAATACATACAAACAGAACAGAGAAAGAAGTAAGCTGAGGCACTTACTTCTTTTCTCTCTTCTGTCTGTATGCGTTCCATAAATATGCACACTGCATTTTTCTTTTAACTTTCTTTATGCTCCCCTCTCTGGCCCCCTTAGGACTCTCTCTCCCTGTGGTCACATGGACCTCCCTTCTCTCCGCCTGCCTGAGCTTCTTCCAGACCCAGCTCTGTCCCAGGATTTCTCCTCTCTCACTACTGACCCCCCAACCCTTGGCTCTGAGCCACCTGAGGTGGGACCGCCATCCTCTGGCACTCTATCTATAATCTAGTAGGGCGGCCGGAGCGGGAGGAGACTCAGAGGCTGGTTAGGGTAGACCCAGCATTGAGCTTGGGAGCCATGCTGGGCCACGTTCGTCTTCCCCGGTACCAGGGCCATTTCCCTGTTTCTGGTTCTCCCCAAGATGCAGACCTGCAATGCTGTCCAGCGCATGATGGGTCACTTCCACACCTGCCTACAGGATGACCGCTGTCTTCCCCATCTTCGTTCCTGACAGCAGTGTGCCAGTCTCCACTGGGTGTCAATAACACCATGAAACCAAGTCCGCCTCACTCCCAGGAGAGAGAGCTGTCCATAGGACACTCAATCCTCTCCTCCCTTCTGACCCCCAGCTCCCCAAGCTTGCTCCCAAACCCGGTTGTCAGCATGGCGCAAGGTAGCAAACTGCGCTCTTGTGATTGAAAATATAATTATCTGTGCAGCACCAGGTTGTACATTGGAGAAAGAGTAATGTGCTCCAGGACAGTCCAGTTTCTGGTTGCCTTGTTGGCACAGCTGGTAGTACAACCAGAATGGTATTCCAGGTGACTTGGGTTCAAGACCCAGCTGAGGGACTTACTTCTTTCTCTCTTCTGTTTTCATGTGTTCCATAAATATGCACACTGCACTCTAGTGATTAAAAATGTAATTATCTATGCAGCACCAGGTTGTGCATTGAAGAAAAGTAATGTGCTCCAGGACAGCCCAGTATCCAGTTGACTTGGTGGCGCGGTGGAAAGCGCAACTGGAATGGTATTCCATAAGGCCTGGGTTCAAGTCCCAGCTGAGGCACTACTTCTTTCTCTCTTCTGTTTGTATGTGTTCCATAAATATGTACACTACACCTTGCGAATAAAATGTAATTATCTGTGCAGCATCAGGTTGTGCATTAGAGAAAGAGTAATGTGCTCCAGGACTGTCCAGTTTCCAGTTGCCTGGTGATGCAGCTGGTACTGTAGCACAACTGAATGTTATTCAGGCGGTCCGGTTTCAAGTCCCAGCTGAGAAACTTACTTCTTTCTCTCTTCTATTTGTAAGTGTGATACAATATTCGTCTTTATAAAAGAAGTTGTGGTGTTCATCAGAAGCTGACTGTCTAAGGTAAGAGAATGTCCAGCCTGGACACCATCTGCCTTGGTGAGGAAAGCTTGCTTCTGTTGTTGCACAGCTGTCCCCTAGTGACCCACTAGGAAGCATGTGAGAAGGATTACCAGGCCCTTAGGTGGCAGCCCTTATGTCAGCATGCACCTGCTCACCTGGCTCACAACAGGTCATCTACTCTGACCAGGGCTGGCAGGGGGTTCTGGAGGGCATCAGGCTCACCTCACACCTTTGACATCCCTACTAGGCTGTAAGCTGGACTGTCTGTGCAGGACGTGTCCCTAGTAGGAGGGATAATGGGAGGACTCTCAACTGGAAAATCTACAGGGACACCCAGGACAGATAAAATCAGCCATACAATCATGATCACCAGAGTTCCATTGATGCCGCCATTGCCGCTCAACTCCTCCTCCTGGTTCCAACTGCTTAAATAAATGTTATTATGAAATGGGTATTACGAATCTGATTCTGATTGATCAAAAGCCACTTTCAATCAAGCAGTTATCCCAGTACAATAAGCCGGCTGAAAGTACTCCAGACCAACAGACTGACCACCCCGTTTCAGCGCTCCACCTCAACTGACCATCGCGCATGGTGCCCGCTTCATCCGATCAGCCAGTCACCCACACACACACATGGATTATGCCTCTAAAAAATGTCTGTTTGTCCCCGATTGCAACACAAGCAGCCACAAACATTCCCTTTCTAAGTCAGCCTTTTTACAAAAAATCACCTTTCTTTTCCTAACCTCAGTGCCTATCCTGCCATCTATTCTGGAGCTCACCAACAGCAATGTTTAAAAAAATGCCACCCAATCCCACACCCAATGTGGTTCTTCTTCAGCCACCTGGCAGCCCTTATAAACGCTGAACATGACTTATTCACTCGCGATGGGACTCTTTGCAGATGACTCGAAACTGGGGCGGTGGTGGATGGGGAGGAGGGAGGTGGCCCTGCAGGGGAATCTGGAGGCTCTGGAAAGATGGTCTAGAAAGTGGAAGCTGAGGTTCAATGCAGGGAAATGCAAGGTACTCCACCTGGGGGCGAGAAACCCAGGCCAAGTGTACACCCTGGGGAAATACTACAAGTCTCGATGGCTGAGAGGGACCTGGGGGTGGTGGTGGATGTCAAGATGAACAACTCTGAGACTTGTAGGAGGCAGCAGCCAAGGCCAACAGGATGCTGGGATGCATCGCTAGGGGATCACCTCCAGAAGGAGGGAAGTGATACTCCCTCTGTATAACTGCTTGGTGAGGCCGCACCTGGAGTACTGCGTGCAGCTTGGAGGCCACACTTAAAGAGGGACATTAACCTCCCTGGAGAGGGTCCAGAGGAGGGCAACCAAAATGATTTGGGGCTTGGGGACAGGACCTATGAGGAGAGGCTCAAGAGCTAAATATGTACACATTGGAAGAGAGGAGGGACCGGGGACATGATAGAGGTCTTCAGGTACATGAAGAGGGTAAATAGGGAGGAACAGTCAGGGTGCTTCAAGGAAGGAGGAAGGGGCCACTAGAGGGCATGGTGGAAGCTGGAGGGGAAGATTCAGGGAGAAAGGAGGAGGTGCTACTTCACTGAGAGGGTGGTGGAGCCATGGAATGTACTACCTAGGGGGCTGGTGGAGGCAGAGACAGTGGAGGGTTCAAGAAGGGTGGGACAGGTACAGGGAAGGGTTCTGGAAGCAAACCAATGCAGCAAGAATATCCAGAACTGGGAAGGAGAAGCCAGAGAAGGCGAGGGGATAGCAAGGTCAGCAACCAGGGTGGGGCTGACCAAACAAAGGACACGAAAGACCGTTAGGCCTATTCTGCTGGCATTTTAGTATGTTAGTATGACTACAGCATCTGAAACTGCTGACAAAGGTGAACATGGCAGGCAGTAGGAGATACTGGGGATCAGGTGGGGAGGGGTTGCCCACAACGCACAGCTGATGGCACAGAACTAGGACCTGCGCACAGGACAGCGCACGATTTGTGATTACATGTGCTGGTGTCACTGCCCTTCTTCAAACAAAAGAGAACAAACAACAAACAAACAGTGCCCATCACTGCCCTTATTCAAACAAAAGGAAAAAAACAGCAGATTACATGCAGATTTGTTGCCACCTGCTGGACAAACAGTGCAACTGTAGTCCAAGGCTAGCACTACTTTTTCCATAATGGAATTTAGTTGACATTTTTTCATTTTTACTAATTTAAATTAAAAGCAAAACCTTAAAAAAATCTTATTTCTTGTTGCTTATGGACCCATTTCATAATCGTAATAAGGAACTTCAAGGGTGCATTGTGGTGGGATAATGGCCTTTCTCAGGTGGTGGAAGCACTCAGCTTTGCCTTGTGCTTCAACCCACCTGAGTTGGGCCGTTATCCCACCACAGTGCACTCCTGTTGTGCCTTATTGCTTAATTATACAATGGCAAGAACATCTCCTGTATTCTGATTGGTCAGTGGGTGCCTGGAACAGTGATGTTATTTCACATAACATCATTGCATGAAGTCCAGGCACACACATAAACCACATAACACACTGAGAAATCATCTCCGCTCCATCGGTTACTGCCACTCTAAATGGCTTCAGGTATGAAGTGCACCCCTGCCCAACAGAGACACACACACACATTTCAACTATTTAAAAGCCTACATACAACCCATTACTGTCACCATCGCTAGTAAGAAAAGTTTACCAAAAAGTCACCCAACAACGACTTCTTTGGTCCCCCCAATATTTCAGAATAGTGGGCGTTGAAGCGTGCGCACAGTACCACGCTTGCCTCCTCAGCAGATCACCAGCTCCCAGTCCACCTGCTCAACTCACCAGTGGCACTGAACCCTTCACCATTGTCCTGTCCCTTCTCTCACCACAGCAATAGAGTCAAGCCATACAAAGACAAAGGTACTGGATTTTAGGAGGGCTGACTTTGCCAAAATGGGTGAGTGCCTAAGGAATGCACTAGCAAATGGGCAGGAAGGAGGGGTGGAAGAACAATGGGAATAATAAAACTGCCATCACAGAGGTAACAAGCCTTTGTGTAAAGCAAATAAACAAAATGAAGCGAGGTAAGAAACCACTATGGTTCTCAAAGGAAGTGGCAGTGAAGGTTCAAGAGAAAAAAAGCATTCAGGAAGTACAAGGAATCACAGAAGGAACAGGACAGAGAACTGTATCAGTTAAAGCAAAAGGAAGCTGGAAAGGCAGTCAGAACAGCAAAGGCCCAAACCAAGGAAAAGATAGCCAACTCAGTTAAGAAGGGGATAAAACCTTTTATAGGTACATCAGGGAGCAAAGGAAGACCAAGGGAGGGATAGTGAGGCTTAATAAAGGGAGGGAGGGTGGGCAGAAGGTGACTGTGAAAAGGCAGAGATACTAAACAAATATTTTTGCTCAGTATTTACAAAGGAAGAGGGGAGGTACCTGAAAACAAACAGTAGAAACACTCTGGATACAGAAGTTGATACCAGCCCATTTACAGAAGAAAGAGTTCTGAATGAGCTCTTAAAACTGAAGGTGGACAAAGCAATGGGGCCTGATGGGATTCATCCTAGAATTCTAAAAGAACTAAGGATAGAACTATGACACCACTGACTACCCTCTTAACAAATCATAGGAGGATGGGGTGGTACCTGAGGACTGGAGGAGGGCAGATGGATTCCCTTCACAAAAGTGGGAGCAAGGCAGAAGCAGGAAACTACAGACCTGTTAGTTTAACCTCAGTGGTAGGGAAAATGATGGAATCACTCTGAAGGAAAGAATTGTATGATCTAGAGACCAGAGGGCACAGGACCCAAGGCAGCATGGATTCACAGCGGAAGGTCATGCCAGACAAATCTGATAGATTTCTTTGACTGGGTGACCAAAGTAGTAGATCAGGGAGGGGCTGTGGACATGGCCTATTAGACTTTAGCAAGGCATTTGACACAGTCCCACACAAAAGATTAATATACAAGTTAGCCAGCCTGGGAGTGGGTCCCAAGATGACAGCCTGGGTAAAGAATTGGCTGGAGAATAGGACACAGAGAGTAATAGTAAATGGAGTCCACTCTGAAAAAAAGGGGGTTAGCAGGGTACCACAGGTTCAGTATTAGATTAGGTCCTCTTCAATGTCTTATAGCTTACATTGCAGAGGGACTGGAAGAAAAGTATGTCTCTTTGCAGATGACACAAAGATCTGCAACAGAGTTGATGCACAAGGTGGGGTGGAAAGGATGAGAAGGGACTTGGCAAGGTTAGAGGAATGGTCAAAATGTATGGCAGCTTAGATTCAATGCTAAGAAGTGCAAGGTAATGCACCTGGGAAACAAAACCCAGGGAAGAGTACACAATGGGGTGAGATACTAACAACAACAAAATGGAAAGGACCTGGGGTAGTCATATCAGATGACCTAAAGGTGGGCAAGCAATGTGAGAGGGAAGCAAGGAGGGCTGGGAGGATACTGGGATGCATAGGGAGGCATCACCAGCAGAAAACAAGAAGTTATTATCCTCTGTACAGACAGCTGGTGAGACCACATCTGGAATACTGGTGCAGTTCTGGAGACCCAATCTCCGCAAAGACATAGACAGGATGGAAGCTGTCCAGAGGAGGGCACCAAAATGGTGCAGGGTCTGCACCGAAGACATATGAAGAGAGACTTAAGGAGCTTAATATGTATAGCCTTGAGGAAAGGAGGGAGGGGGACATGATAGAAACTTTCAAGTACCTCAAGGGAATCAACAAAGTCCAAGAGGGTAGCATCTTTCAAAAAAGAGGTGTGCAAGAACAAGGGGCACAATTTGAAGATAGAAGGGGGCAGCTCAGAGGTAATTTAAGGAAGTATTTTCACAGAGAGGGTTCTGGATGCATGGAACAGCCTTCCAGAGGAGGTTGTGGAGTCAAAACAGTGGTGGAATTCAGCATGCATGGGACAGTCATAAGGCAATTCTAGGGGTGGGGTAGGAAGAAGTAGGCTGCTGGTTAACTAGGATCTGCAGCTTATCCATCAGGTAGGAAATGGGCAGACTGGGTGGGCCAAGCGGTCCTTATCTGCCGTCAAATTCTATGTTTCTATGTAAATCAGAAATCTTACAAACTGTACTGGGAGAACATAAAAAGAAAATGTACTAGAACCCAGCTAGTAGCACTAACTGATGTTATTGTGCACAGTTCAACAGCGCCTGCTATTGGCCTCGGCAGCCGCTCTGAATTAAGAAAAACTGCAGGCTCATACTGCCCTTTTTTAAAAAGATCATAAATGAGAGCAACTTACAGTACAATTACTTACAGAAGAGAAGGGCTGAAATGCAGTAAATCCCACACACAACAACATTGGAAGACAGTCTGGGGGTGGGGGTGGTTGGGTGAGAGAAACAGACAGCTAGACAGGACAGAGTACACAGCACCACCTGTTGCACAAATACAAAAATAATTTCTTTTTGTTTAAATACTCTTCCACAGCACTAAATGAGTAAAAAAAAAATTAAAGTGAATTAATTGTATTTTTTTATTCTAAATATAATGAGCCATTGTATAATAGCAATAAGGCACTCCAGGATGTGTGTTATTGTTTAGTAACGTCACTTATCAGGTGCTGAACGTACTCAGCCTGCAGCCTTTTGCTTTAAACACGAGATGTTGACGTTATTACACAATAACACACTCCCTGTCATGCATTATTGCTTAATCAATGGATGTTGCAGTCTATCTGGGGCCTGACCTGAGGGGCAGAAGCTATGGGCTACTGTGGAGCCAGGTCAGAGTGCAGCAAAGGCTAGATGGGGGCTAGGGCTGCCAGGTGACAGTGTATATCCTCCATCTTTATCCCTCCTGGTTTGTTTTGCCTTTTCCGCCAATTAGCTGCATGCTTTTTGTTCATGTATGTTTCTGCTTCCTTCCAGAGCCAACATTCTTCTTGATACCCCACCCACTTCCTCTGAGAAACCTGATTATTTCACTATATATCCTCCACCTCTCATTTGCCAATGGCCCTCCCTTATTATCCTTCTTGATTTTATTGTGCTTTTGGCACTGTTGATGACTCATTCTGCTTGATTGCCTGTAGCATTATGCTGGTGTCTTTGTTACCCAATACAAAACAGAAGAAGCCAGCACCAAGTAATCTGCACATTTTGAACTGCATTGTCATTGTGCACAGCACTTTGTATTTCATAATAAACTGGTACTGGGTTTATTCCATGACTGGTGCTGGCTTTTTTTGTTTTGTATCCTACTAACTTTAGCCTGGCACAGTCATGCTGTGGAGCGACTGCTTTGTTTTCAGTGCCTGTGACACCTGCTTATGCTGCTTCTACTGTCATCCCTTTGGCTCTTCCTATATCGCCTGTGACACTCAGTGCACCTTGCCCTTCTGTCCTTGTCAGTATGACATTCTCGTGGATTTATTCTCGGTCCTCTTCTGTTCTCCATCTGTCTTCTGTCTTTGGGGCAACTCATTTAACTGCAACTAGCATTGTACACTGATAACTCTCAGAACGACATCTCTTTGGACTCTTTCCGTGACCCTCCCATATTTCATTCTTATCCTGACTTGACACTGGCAACATTAATGCCTGGTTGTGACTAGGTTTTCTACAGTTCAACATGTCAAAGTTCAAAGTCCTCATCTTCAGCAACAAATTCTCACTTAATTACAACACAGTCTCCACCATCCCCCTGCCTCTTTAACTCTGAGCTCACCTGAATCCCTGTGCCCAACTCTCAGCATTCTTCTTGCTTTTGAGGTCTCATTTTTCATCTCACATGTCCACTGTTTGTAAGCCTGCCTCGTTTTCCAACTATTGCAACTCCCTTGTCCGCCACTGTCCTGACTCAACTCTGCTGAGATCTTCACCCACACATTTGTGTTGGAGAACCTAGATGCTACAACTGCTTTGACTTTGGTTTACCTACTTCTAAATGTTTGAGACTTCAGTCTGTGCAGAAGCATGTTGCCAGCCTCCACAGCTACAAAACAGTAACAGCAAGCCTTCATGCTGGGCATCGTGGGAGACTGATACCTCCCCAGGTGCATCGTGAGGTATGAGGCACCACTGAGTGCCTTCAACCATCACAGAATACCTCACTTCCCACAATACTCACCACAAAGTGGCTTATTTGAGATGTTAATATGTAGTACTGAGCCGGCCGGTGGCGCTGAAGGTTGAGGCACTGGACACCACACCTCACACCGCACCATTGACCGGGTTCGGAGTGAGCTCAGGCCACTGGGGACGGCAGGGGCGGGTGAGAGATGAGCACCTGTTGGCTACTCTCTCCCTGGGGAGGTTGGGAATCGCCCGGTGTGCCAGTGGCTCCTGGTGGAGACTGGGGGCACTGCAGCATCTTGGCTGCACGTGTCGGCGTGCCCTGGCGCCAGGCAGGGGCTGCAGTCACACCCTAACATCGGGGAGACGAGCACACACAGGGAGGGGGAGATCACCAGAACAAGGAAAAGCCCAGTCTGTGAGGTGAGGTGGCGACCTGCCCCATTCCCATGGCCGGGTCCATGCTGCCTGGCATTCCAGGTTCCTCCACCGGGTCCTCTCCACATCAGAGTCTGACTCTAAGTCCACCCAAGAGGAGGGGGGGCCCCACCCGGAGGGTTAAGCTAGGGGTGCCGATCGTGGACAGAGGGAGGAGGAGAGAGGAGGCACAGGTAGGAGGACTTCAGGCAGGGCAGGATGCCTGAGACAGGCCCCCAGACCATGACCAGAGAGAAAAGATTATTAAAAAAATATGTAGTACTGTGTCTGTTATGTTATAACAATACATGCTCAAGTTTTACGGTGAATGAACTGCAAAGAGAAGCTGAGCAGTTCTGCACACAAAGTACTTGAGAAGACACTCTTATAACCATAAGAAGCATAGAAACATAGAATTTGTCAGCAGAAAAGGACTGCTTGGTCCATGTAGTCAGCCCAGATGTTCCCTGCCTAATCTGTCTCTGCAGACCCTAACTGGTATCCAAGCAACCTCCTTCTTCCCTGTGTATTTGCTAATATTCCCTATCCATGTTCGTGAAGCCCCCCACTGATTTTGTCTCCACCATCTCCGCTGGCAGTCTGTTCCAGATTTTACCACCCTTTCAGTGAAGTAGTACTTCCTCATATCTCTTAACCCCCCATCACATGCCCTCCAGTCATGGTAGTCTTTCTAATTTAAAAGAGACTCCTCTCTGCCCCATGCACCCTGTAAAGTACTTGTAGATCTCTGTCATGTCCCCACACACTCTCCTCTCCTCTCTTCCAGGATGTACATATTGAGATCCCTCAGTCTCTCTTTATAGGACTTTTCATGCAACCCCTACACCATTTTAGTTACCCTCCTCTGAACTGCCTCCACTCTGTCTATGTCCTTTCTGAGGTCGAACTTTAAAATGGACACAGTACTCAAGTGGGTCTCACCAGCAAGTGATACAGTGGCAGCACCACTCCCTCTTCCTGCTGGAGATACCCTTCCTATGCACCCCAGCATCCCCCTAGCCTTACCCATTGCTTTGTCACATTGCCCTGCCACTTTAAAGTAATCAGTTATGATACCCCAAGGTCCCTTTCCTGCTTAGTTAATGTCAATACCTCCCCATCCTATACTCAGCTCCTGGGTTCCTATGCCCATGGTGCATGATTTTGCACTTTTGGCATTGAACCCCAACTGCCATGCTCCTGACCACTCCTCAAGTGTCACACCCTCTCTCCACCCTTCCTGAGTGTCCACCCTATCACAGATTTTAAGAGGACTGGTACCAGTACTGATCCCTGTGGCACAATGCTGGTCACTTCATCATTTCAGTGAGTGCTATTAATTAACGACCACCCTCTTCTGCATATCTGTTAACTAGTTTCTAACCCAATTCACCACTTTGGATCCCACACCTAGGCTGCTCAGTTTGTTTGTCAGTCTCCTGTGTGGCACAGAGTAAAAGGCCTTGTTAAAAATCCAGATAGGCCATGTTCACTGCCCTCCTCTGATCTATTTCTTTGGTCACCCATTCCAAGAAATTAATCAGATTTGTCTGTGTAAGCCTCCCTGATAAATCTGTGCTGTCTGTGGCCTTGCAGCCCACTGGATTCAAGATACTCTGCCACACTTTCCTTTAGCAGAGTTTCCATTAATTTCCCCACCACTGAAATGAAACTGACCAGCCTGTAGTTACTAGCCTCCTCCCTGCTGCCGCCTTATGTAGATGGACCATGTCTGCTCTTTTCCAGTCCTTAAGAACCATGCCTGTTTCCAGTGAACTGTCAAATAAGGCCATCAGTGGGCAGTTAGCACCTCCCAGAGTTCCTTTGGTACCCTTGGGGTAAAGCTACCAACTGTCCCTATTTTCCCAGGACAGTCTCTATTTTAGGCAGCATGTCCCAGTGTCCCCACAAGTTTTGCAAAATGTCACTTTTGTCCTGGTTTTTACTTACATGTCCCAGTTTTGTCTTTTTTTTTGCTAGCTGCTAATCCGTGAATGAGTTATTTCAGCACCGTCTGGCGCTTCTCGGGCTGGACAGCAGTTTGAACTTCAGCCCTTGCGCCTGTGTTGTACTGCAAGCCGTCAGTGGGAGCACAGTAAAAGCATGTTCCTTCCTGTTAGATTAGACTGGATAGTAGTGCAAATAAGCGCAACTGGACGTTTGCCTGCCAGTAACTGAAAGGGACTCCAGACAGAGAAGAGACCGGCAGCAGTGAAATAAGGTACCTGAACCTGATCAGCTGTAGGGAAGTGTATGAAAACAGTCTGGTGTGGTGGTGGGAGTCACTGAAGTGGAGTTTGCTCAGCAAATGAGGTGAATGTGAGTGGGTTGGATGGGACTGTCAGGAGGAACAATACATGCGCATGAATGTCTGATCACAATTTAATGCAGGTTTGCTTCTAATGAACTTTCTGTACATCATGATTTGGAATTTGCTACGGCAGAATGATGTACAGTATTGTTTTAATTTGGATGTTTGCTACTGATGTTACTGTGGGGCTTCTTGGCTAAAGCAAGCAGCAAAATTTAATTAGCGTGTGTGAGGCATTGTCTGCTGGCCGGTGCCTGTGGGAGTGACACGGTGGTGGGAGTCATGGTCAGAATGGACCGTCCCAGTTTTAGGCCTTGAAAGTTGGTAGCTTTACCTTGGGGTAACCCATCTGGTTTCATAGCCTTGTCCACATTTAGAGCTGTAAGTAAGTCCTTTCAGTACTCTTTCTTTTGAAAATGGGACTTGTGTCCACCACCACCGCTTTGTTCCTGCTACTCATTGATGGTCCTTCTCCCCTCCTTCCACTGTGTAGACTGAGTGAAGTACCTGTTCAGGATGGCAGCTTTTCTTGGTCTTCTGCTCAGTGTCCCTCTGCCACCCTTGTAATCCTCACTATCCCTCCCTTGCTTTCCTCCTTATGTATCTGAAGAAGTCTTATCCCTGTTAGCTACCCCTTATCTATCATTTCGTCTGTCTGTACCTTTGTTCACTTCACAGACTTTCTTGCTTCCCTCTGTTTTGCTTGATATACCTCCCTCCTCCTCTCTCTGCGTTTTCCTTATATCTCCAGAATGCAACCTTTTTCGCCACCTTGGCCACTTCCTAGAAACCACAACAATCTCTATTTCCTTCTGCAACTCAGGAACTGAGCAAATAATCATGTAAATCATGTTACAGACCTTAGTAAAAACTAGCATTTATCAATGCCAAGTGTTTGTTTTGCTGGCGGCTGGCATTGGTAGTGCAGGAGTTACCCTGCAGACACCAACAGTTGTGTGATGCGCCTTGGGGTCTTTGGGCCTTATGCTCACCCCATTCCATAAGGAAATACACTGAGATGGGTGCAGTATAGGAGAATGGGGTGAACTTTGGGGCTGAAGACTCCAAGGCACCTCAATGCCTGTCACTGGCTGCAGGGTGGAGGTGGAATGGCGTGAGCATTACAGTCGACGATCCCAAATCCACCCCCATTGCCTGTCAGTCTCTACAGGGTGGGGCGTTACAGATGGAAACCCTAATACCACAGGCATTTGTTGGTATTTTGACTCCAGATTTTCAACATGGGATTTTTGTAACACCACCTCATAAACAGTGGCAGTATCAGTTCATTAGCCAAAAGGTGATTTTGCACAATGACTGTGCCATTTGGTGCCACAGGTACAAAACACATTTGGGCAGGATGTGAAAATGACAGCTGCACTGTTCATGAAAAAGTGTAAAAATGGCAATGTTGAAAATCTGGAGTGAAAACATGAATAATTGGTGAAGTCATGAGCATGCACAGAAACAGCACAACGTCGCCCATAATGCAATCATTTTTGGATTTTTTTGCAAATTTTCAACATAGGCATTTTGGGACCTCCCTCATGAACAGTGGCACTGTGATTTTGTTACTCTGTCCTGAAAGTTGATTTCCTACAGTGACCGTGCCATTGTGTGCCACAGGTGTGAAAACACATTTCAGGCAGGATGTGAAAAATGACAGCTGTACTGTTCATAAGGAGGTGTAAAAAATGCCAGTGTTGAAAATCTGGAGTGAAAATATAAAAATTGGCAAAGTTAAGAGCATGCATGCAAACTCGCGTCATGCACACTCATAAACACAATCATTTTTGGAATTTTCAGCCACAATTTGGTAATATGGAAAGTTTTGGGGACTTACCTCGAACAGAGGCACTGTTGTTTCGTTAATCAGGTCGCTATAGGTGATTCCATGCAGTGACCATGAAATCACCTTTCAGGACAGAGTAATGAAATGACAGTACATGTTCATGAGGTGGGGTCCCAAGAACCACATTGAAAATTTGAACCAAATTCAGAAAAATGGCTGGGATATCTACAAGTTGAAACCCCCATTGAAGCTTACCGCACTTTGTTCAGTTCGCCGTTGGCTTTTGAAAAGTTCAGATGTGCCCGCTCCACCGAAGATTACAGCACCAGACCTCCAAAGGTAAGTATGGGGGGAAGGGTGCACAGGAGTGGTGCAGGGTGGGGAGGGGACGGCAGATGACGAGGGACCATTTTATTTTACAGGGACAAAAAAAAAAGCAGGAGGAAGGTTTTCTTTATTTATAGATTTAAAAAAATACTTTGGGCACACTGGGGTGGACTCCAGTGTGCTACATGAGGTTGGGATGGGGACTGATGCCAAGGGGATTGGGCACCCTCGCTGGCAAACAAAGTGGGGTGACATGATGCCAATGGAATTGGGCACCCCATCGGCAAACAAATTAAGCATGGGGGGAACATGATGCAGACAGGGATTGGACACCCCATTGGCAAACAAATTGAACTGGTGGAATGCCAACACGGGGATTGGGCACCCTAAGTGGTCTTTTCTGGGGATTGTGTGGCTGATGGCAGGAGCCGCTATATTTATTGAAGTGTTTCACCAGGAAAGGCACATAACGGAGTCTTGTCATCTGACGCCCAATGAGGAAAGTGCACCTCACTGAGCAGCAGATTTATTTAAACTCCGCTACCTCTTTGAAACTGCTGTCATTGGCAGCATGCTCGCTAATTGGCGGCTGAGGGACACACCCACTAAAGCGCCCCTGCATTGGCGCACAACACTGACACACCTCTGAAATGTGCTACTACCACAAGATGTTGCTTGCTCACGCGCATGCCAACATAAAAGAAACTTTAATTTATAATAAAACTGTTTAACTTTACAAAATATTCAAATAATCCCTTGTTGGAAATGGACTAGCCAACTGAATTTAGAACTTAAGAATTTTTTTTTAACCAGTAGAGACACATTAAGCTGAAGCTTGTTTACAGGTGCAAACTGGGAGCAAAAGGAAGTTAAGTGACTTGCTCAGGGTCACAGAGTATGCAAGTGGGCTGTGGGATTCAAACCCATGTCTATAGGTTTGCAGCTTAGAGCCTTAAACCACTGCACTATACTGCCTCCTGTTATATAGATGAGACAGCCTTTTATGGTTATAAGAGTACTGGAATGTTTAGGAATAAACAATCCAATGCTTATCAAGTGGTCTTGTTTGGAAATTTAAGAAAAAGCAGACCACTTTTAAAATGATAAAAAGGGTCTCAGAAATGCTCCATTCTGATTGGCTGTCAACATTCTGACAGCTTTACATTAAGTAAGCAATAAGACATGACAGGTGTGGGTAGTAGTGTGATCCCTGCACACCCAGGTGCGTGATGAGAGGCCGAGTTCCTTATTGCCCTGGAAGTGCAGTGACCACACTGCTGCCCACACCCTGCAGTGTCTTATTGCACTTAAAAATTAGCCTTCATTTTTATGTTGTCTGCACATGCGCAAGCGACATCATAGCACATTCAGAGGTGTTTCACAATGTTGGCGAAATGTAGGGGACACTTAATGTGTGCGCCACTCAGCCACCAATCAATGAGCATGCTGGCAATGACAGCAGTTTCAAAGAGAGCCACAGAGTTGAAAGAAATCTGCTGCCCAATAAGGTGCAGTGTCCTCATTGGAGCATCAGATGACAAGGCTCCATTACATGCCTTTCCTGGTGAAACATTCCAATAAATATGGCGGCTCCTGCCACCACCACACAATCCCCTAAAAGCCAATATCAGGGATGCCCAATCCCATGTCGGCATGTCCTTCCCAGTTCAATTTGTTTGCCGATGGGGTGTCCAATCCCGTCGACATCATGCCCCCCTACACACACACACACACACACACACACACACACCTTCTTTGCCGACAGGTGCCTAATCCCCATCTGCATCAGCCCCCCAAACTCGTGGCACACTAGAGCCCACCCCAGTGTGTCCCAAATAATTTTTTACCTGTAAATGAACACCGCCCCCAAGGCCCGGTTCTTTTTTTTACCTGTAAAAATAATGGTCCTCTAAGTCCCATCGCTACCCCTCCCCAACCGCAACCCACCCCTGGGCACCTCCACCTCTCCGCACTCCCCTCACCCCATACTTACATCTGAGGGTTGTTGCTGTGATCATCCCTGGTGCGGGAATGCATCTGAACTCTTCAAAAGCCGACTGGGAACTGAACAAATGCAGTAATGGCAGGCAATGGGGTTTCAACTTAGGTGGATATCTCAGCCATTTTAGGGAATTTTGGTACCAGATTTTCAACATGTGGTTCTTGGGACCCCACCTCATGAACATATGCATTGCCATCTCATTACCGGTCCTGAAAAGTGATTTTGTGGTCACTCGTGGAATCACCTTTCGGGACCAGTTAATGAAACAACAGTGCCACTGTTCATGAGGTGGAGTCCCAAAAGCCCATGTTGCAAATTTGGTTAAACAGTTCCTGAAAATGACTGCGTTATAAGCATGCATTGCGCAGTTTCCATGCACACTCATAAGTTTGACAGTTTTTAATATTTTCAATCCAGGTTTTCAACAGTGCCATTTTTACCCCTCCTTATGAACAGTACAGCTGTCATTTTAACATCCTGCCTGAAATGTGTTTTCACACCTGTAGTGCACAATGGCATGGTTGTTGTGGGAAATCAACTTTTGGGACAGATTAACAAAATCACAGTGCCACTGTTCATGAGGGGAGGTCCCAAATGCCTATGTTGAAAATGTGGTTAAAAAATCCAAACAATAATTTATACAGGCGTGCATTGCACAGTTTCTACACATGCTCATGACTTCACCAGTTTTCATATTTTCACCCAGATTTTCAACATTGCCATTTTTACACCTTCTCATGAACAGTACAGCTGTCATTTTTCACATCCTGCCCGGAATGTGTTTTCACTCCTGTGGCACCAAATGGCACAGTGGTTGTGCAACATCACCTTTGGCTAACGAACTAATAGTGCCACTGTTCATGAGGTGGGGTCACAAAAGCCTATGTTGAAAATTTGGAGTAGAAATACCAACAAACGCCCAGGGCGTTAGGATTTCCAACTGTAACGCCCCACCCTGTAGAGATTGACAGGCATTGGGGTGTGACATGAGCTCATCAGCTGTAATGCCTATGCCATTCCACCCCACCCCCACCCTGCAGCCAGTGACAGGGATTGAGGTGTGCCTTGGAGTCTTTGGCCCTAAAGTTCACCCCATTCTCCTATACTGCACCCATCTCAGAGCGTATTTTCTTATGGAATGGGTGAGCATAAGGCCCAAGACCCCAAGGTACACCGCAACACTTGTCAGCGTCCGTGAGGTAGGGTGAGGTGAAATGGCATGAGTGTAATGGCCGACAACCTAAAGGCATACCCCAACACCTGTCAGTTTCTACAGTGTGGGGATGGGGTTGGCGCCAGTTCAACACTTCACTGTCATTCCTATTATACATTCTCTAACTCCTGCACTACCAATGCCAATGCCAGCAAGACAACATTCGGCATTGACAAATGCTTGTTAAAAAGATTTAATTATCAAAATACATTTTACCATGTAAAACTTGCAAATAAAGTGTTGTTCTCAGCTAAAGTAGTCCTTCCACCTCCTGGGACTAGGTGTGTTTTACTGCTCTGCTTTAGGTCTTTTGACCTAAAATGCATTCCATATTTGTAGTTTTTAGTTTTCTACCATGCCCCCACCACCCACAGCAAACAACAGTATGTTATGTTAACAGCATGTAAAAGAAGTGCAGGTCATTTATGTATTTTATTTTACTATACCAGTTTTCTGTTTCCAAGAGTGTGTGGTGTTAGATTGGCAGACCAATTAGAAGGACAGCGTGTCACAGTCAGTATTTGTTTTCCATTTGTTTAAAGCAAAAAGAGATGACTGCACATAGTTAGATTTGTTCACTTCTATTAGGTAGGTATCAAGGAAGCCATGGAGTGTCATTAAGGTATAAGAACTATTCAAGAATTGCGATTGTGATGCTGCCACACGCTACCATCTGTGGTAGCATCATTCATAAGAGTACCAGTGCCCTGCATGCGGTGTCGACTCTTCAGTTGTTCTTGCGAAATTGTGGTAGTCAAAATGTATGACAGCCAGCTATGGTAGTTTGGTAGTTTGTTTTTTTTTATACTACAGACAGCAGAATCGTGTTTAATTTATGGAGCTGGTGTGGGACCTGTAAGACCATATTACTGAGCCATTCCAAAAAGGGCAAGGCTATGAAGAGAGGCTGTCATTTGCTTGCTGGGCAGTGCAGTCGGGTCACAAGAAATATGTGGAAACAGTATTATAATGGCCACAGGAGAAAATGAGCAATAAAATAATAGTACTTTATTAGATGGCAGTGTTGGTTAATAGATATGTTTGTCACAACCACTATTGACAGAGCTGACGTGTGCGTGTGTGTGTGTGTGTGTGTGTGTGTGTGTGTGTGTGTGTGATCACAGTACAAACTCTTCAATTTAGTTTTAAAAGTTAAACATGTAGTCAGTTATGTAGGGTACAGATTAAAAGTGTCATAGTTTTCAATTGTGTGGTGATGTCTGATGTAATCTAAGCTGGAGGAGGTGGAAAACAATTGATACCTGATTGCTTTTTGAGTCTCTGTTTTGTGAGGGTAAAGAATGGCTGCCAAACATTTTTAAGATTCTGTGGTGTGCCTTAATATGTGAAGAGGCTAAATACCAGGATAACCATGGGTAGTACTGCAATCGTGCACAGTCAGGTGATTGGTTCTAGCCAATCAGGGCTGGAGGATTTAGCTGCCCATTTCATAATTTATGTTACACTGCCATGTACAGCCTGATGCATGATGCATGAATTCTTCCTGTCATGTCTCATCTTCTAGCACTGCTGAATGACTGGAAAGATGCATTCTGATTCTGAATCAGTATTCTCAAACAGTGGGTGGATGGATGAACTATTTTATTAAAAGTCTCCCTTTCAATGAGGAAAACAATAAAAGGTACACTTCAATACTTTTCTTTTGAAAATAGCTTTTATGATAGCAATAAGACACTCTCAAGAGTTATAGTAACAGTCAGTTAATCATGCTTTGTGGCAATATGGCACTCTGCTGTGCTTCGTCATATTGTTCCACTGGGGTTGACCAACAGTCTGCTAATCTAACTTCTGGCTATGTCTTATTGCATTAGTAGTTTAACAAGTGAACTGAAATTTGTTCACTTTTCTATGATATGGGTGCCTGTGTATCTTTTTAGAATGCAAGTGCATTTTTACCAGAGAAGCTATAGAACTCTTTTATTGCTACTGTTGCATAGCTAAGATGCAGAAGACTGCTGACAAACCAGTCATACAAATATGTGGGTAATCGATGCAGGGTCATGTGATGCATGAAGATGCACAGACCACAATTTCCAAAGCCCATTTTAGAGGTATGGTTCATATCACTTCTATTCGGCATGACCACAACTGTCTCCCATCCCTTTCAGGATTCACTTTGAAATTGTCCTTGTTGTGTTTAACATTCTTCATGGTTCAATGCCTCTGACAACATCTCTTGCTGACCTCATGCTTAATTTCTTCACACCTTCTGCAGTTCTCCATCTCTGCTCCCTCTCCGTCTATCCTCTGTCAGCAGCAGGCCTTCCTCACTGCTGTGCTTTTTGTTTGAACAGCCATTCTCCTATCTGCACCTTACTGACTCCCTTGAAATTTTCAAATCTCATCTCTAAAACTCATTTCTTTCCCTTGATCTCAATTTCTAGCTTAGCCCCACTGTCCCATTAGCTACAGTTTTTTTGTGCATTGCATTACTGCATGACTCTGTAGCAGTCTGTGATTTATGTTCTCTATGAAAGATGCTATACAAAATGAAACAGTACTGTATTGTGTTTCCTCTACAAAATATAATTCACTAAGATTAATTCAGAAAGTTGAAAGAAGTATAAGGACAAAGCCCACAAACACTCCTGTTGGTCACCTATAATACCCAAAGGAATAGTCATGTAATAAGTAGTTGTCTAGATGTTTTTGAAGATATTCTTGGTTTTACTGATGACAATGTATGTAGGGAGTGAGTTCCATGGATTTGTAATTCTCTGAGAGAAAAATATCTTCTTGTTTTGTATTAAAGCGTTGTCTTTTTATTTGAAGTGGATGTCCTCTTGTGTTAATGTTTATCTGCTTGAAATTGATGCCAATTTCAAACATTAAGTTTTCATCATTTATAATATCTCTAGTGAGCATAAGGTCACCCCGAGTCTTCTTTTTTCAAGTGAAATTAATCCAAATTTCTCCAGTCTTTGTTCATAATTTAAGGACTGTACACCATCTATATATTTTGTGATTTTCTTTGAATTTTTCACTTCTTAAGATGTCTTTCTTATTGTATGGACACCATAATTGAGAAGCATAATCAAATATGGTGCTAATATATGATCTATACAGTGGAAGAATAACTGATTTGTCTCTTGATTTAATATTCCATCTTATACTCCACCAGATGCGATTTGCTTTATTTATGTTCTCAGTTATTTGAGTATTGAATGTTAACGTATTCTGTATTGTTATTCCCAAGGCTTTTTCAGACTCCACCACTTTTAAGGGTAAAGATTGAGTGAGTAGGGCGTGATAGAATTTTCAGTTCCAAAGTGCATGACGCTACATTTATTATTGTTAAATTTGAGACCCCATTTTTGGACCACTCAGTCAAAATATTTAAGTCATTCTGTATAGAAATTGATTCAGACAGTGTTTTGCAAGGACCTCCAAGTTTTCAGTCATCTGTATATTTTATAATATAATTTTCTAGATTATCAAATAAATTGGTTATAAACAGTTGAAATATTAAGGGCACCAAGACTGATCCTTGGGGTACCCCACTAATAAGCAGTCTCCATTCTGAAGCATGACCATCTATTAGGACTCTTTGAGACCGATTTAATAACCAATTTTTATCCATTTTATAATGCTAGTGTGTATGTTATAGAGATTCAGTTTTATTAGTAAGACCCAATGAGGGACAGAGTCAAATGCTTTTTGAAGTCCAAAATACCACATCACATGGTGTCCTGCTATCAAGATGCTTGCTCACTGATTAATAAAAGCATAACAAGTTTGTAATACAAGATCAACCTTTACAAAACCATGTTGTTTTGAGTCAATTTCTGATAACTTGTTTATTATTTTGTCCTGAAGTATCGTTCCATAATTTACAGAAATTAGAATAAGGCTAATAGGCCTATAGTTATTTGTATCTCCTCTATCTCCTTTTTATTTAGTGGTATAACATGTGCTTTGTTCCAGTCTGCTGGTACTGCTCCAGTTTTAATGCTGTGATTGAATAACATTTGTAATGGTTTGGTCAGATGCGCTTACATAATTTTGATCATATCCATGGAGATGCTATCTGGGCCTGGGCAGAACCAGGTTTTATAAGTTTAAATTTAAATAGAATTTCTTCCTCGAAATAATAATATCAGATTGAATTGTATCTTGCATGGTATGGGTATTGGATGAAGGGTGTCAAAAGATTTACAGAAATGATCATTTAGCAAATTGCCCATCGTTGTTGGTTCTGATATTACATTATTTTCAAATGCTAATGGACCTACTTTACATGATTGTTTCCTTAAGGAGTTTATATAACTGTAAAATGTGTTGTTGTTTCCTGTGTTTGCTTCTGCCACAATTGTAACTCTGCTGTTTTTTTTTTTTTGCTTTCTGATTTCTCGTTTGCATTTATTTTGGATCTGTTTAAATGTTGCCAATCTAGATATAATAAATATATATATAAAAATAAATTATAAGGGCAATGTTTTTCTTAATCAATTTTTAAGTTTTACAATTAGCCATTTTGGTTATTCTTAGCAGAGCAGTGTTTCCTGATTTTTATATGCTTGAGTTAGCTATTTGCAAGATTTTGCCTTTAGGATAGTCCATATGTCTTCCACTGATGCATTATTAAATAATTCATTCCAGTCAATATTAGTGAGTGCTTTATTGATTATATCTAAATTAGCTTTTTGTAAAGATTTCAGGACATTTTATACATGGAAACATCAGAAAAGATGTCAAATTAAATCATATTGTGGTCATTACATACAAGTGGTGCTTATTGCATCAGTTTGTTTTATTTTTTTATTCATCACAATGTCTAATATGTTTGAACCCTTTATTGGAGTTGTAACTGATTGTGTTAAGGATAGTTCATCACACAAATTCAAAATCTTTGGAGATGCTTGATTGGGCAGTACCTTTGATCCAATCAATGTCACCCATATTAAATCTCCAAAACACTGTCTCCGCTTGGTCTACAGTGTTTTCTATTTCATTCATAATTTCTTTCAATATTGGGGGTGATATCCAGTGGACAGTAGCATAAACCTATTAAAAGAGTTTCATTATTTTATTCAATAGTTTTATCCATAAGGTTTCAGTGTGATTAGAAGTTTATTTTGTTTGTAATATTTAAAGGTTTTAGTTCAGATTTTATATAATGCAATTCCTCCTCCTCTCTGTTTTCTCTACTGTTGAAAGACAAATCATAATCAGAGATTGCTGTCCCTGCATTTCTTTATTAGGCCACCAGGTTTCAGTGATGGCAACAATATCTGGGTTATACAGATTACATAGTGCTTTTAGTTCATCCATGTTATTATTCAAACTTTGGCCATTGATTAAATATGTTTTAAGGATGTTTTACTCATCAGAGACTTAGTTTTGATAGGTTGGCAACTTTCATAATGGCGTATGATTGATAGTGGCAAGATGGTACTTGACCCTCCCTTTTACTAGTGTAACCCCTAGGTGGCGCTATCCCACAGGCTACCACCCCTGCCTGCTTGGCTAGTAGCAGGTTAAGGGCCTAGGTTCTGCAACGGGTGCCTCGACCAGAGGTCAGGGTTGGTAGTGGTCAAACCAACCTGGGCACAACCCTCCGGACACTGTAACCACCCTCTTTCCCTTCTAGTGGCCTGAGCAATATACAATAATCACTTTCACAGTACCCCTTGTACACTATACAAGCACCCACACTGTTTGCATTTACCACCAGGGCTGGTTCCTCTGGCTTGACCCTGGAGACCCTGTAAAACAAGGTTATGCACAGCAAATAGCAACAGTACAATACTCTTGGCACAAACTGGAACCACAGTCAGGTTAAATGCAGAAAAGTCAGATCTGATTTATTCAGGGGACTTGAACAAGGAAGGGTGTAATCAGGTTGATTGGCTTAAAAGCTATATTAATCAAACAGTTGTGCATGCACTTTAAGTCCCCACACAGTCACCCTCTGGGTACCCAGGTAGGAAGATGGTGGGCTAGCCAGGAATGTTGCAGCTGGTTGGGGCCCTTTGATGGAAGAAAGCAACTTGCACAACACATACTATTTGCAATCCAGAGCCGGAGGGCTCAGTTCGTGAAAGAAAACAACCAGACAATCAGATGACAACACTTTAGATTTAGCTGTTGTTGCTGGGAGCTACCCTGATGTTTACTCACAATACCCATTACTGGACACAGGCAGGATGAAATGAGACTGCAGGTTGTTGAGCTGGAGTGCCCAGAGAGTGGAGCCCACGAATCACTGAGGCAACATTCCTGTTCAAGGTGTTGAGCAGGGGCTGATCCCCAGGCAGGTCTCTCATCAATGGCTTTTCTGTGCAGCGGTAGTCAGGCTGGGCAGTGTGGCAAGGCCCAGGCCCAATGGAGATGATTTTGGATTAAGTCTGGGGCTGGATGCAGCTTCCAGCAAGCAGAATACAGTTCAAACCACAGTGGGGAACCAAATCATGACCCACTATAAGTACACAACACATTCACATGTAAGGAAATTCCACTGTACCAGGCAAAAGGCTCTCTGGTTGAAATTACAGAGTCTTTGCACAATCCGGGAGTGCAGAGGTGGCTGGAAGTCCAGACAGGCCAATCGCATTCAGCAAATCTTCGATCTTCTTCAGGTAGGAGCCTGGTCACAATTCAGTGGCTTACTCACTCTCCAAGTTCGGATTCAGTCCAAAAATGCACAAGTTCCCTCCTCAGGGACAGCAGGCAGGCATGCAGGCCAAACCTCAGGCCCTCCACAGTTCTCCCATGCGGTCTATGCCGGGCTGCTGCTTGAATCATTGAAGCTATTATCTCTTCACTCCCAGCTCAGAACTAACTGAAACTGCAGGCAGTGTGGGACTTCCCAAGATCCAAAAGGTTTCAGTTGGCTGATCTGTCTGTCAGTCACAACAAGGGCTCCCCTCCAGGTTATTTTAGGTGCCAAAATGCAAAAACTACAATTCCTACAAGTTTTGATCCCACAAGCCCTGTAGGCAGGCTCCATTTAGAGCCCTCAATAGTACTGATTGGCCCATTCTGACAGTCCCGCCAAGTTGGTGGAGATAAACAGAACAATCCTTGCTGCAAAGAAGGCAGGTTAGAACAAACTGCAATATTATTACTACTCTAACAAATAATCATCAAACAAGCACATCTTCTAACAGAGCTCCTTTAGATTAATTAAGACTGTAATCCAGGCAGCTCTTACAGAGACAGTACACAGAGGCTATAAGGCACTCTGGCAATACATTTAATCTG
This sequence comes from Neoceratodus forsteri, assembly GCA_016271365.2. NCBI lineage: Eukaryota > Metazoa > Chordata > Ceratodontiformes > Ceratodontidae > Neoceratodus > Neoceratodus forsteri. Next base: position 658,354,439 of record CM057453.1, read on the forward strand.
TTAAAATGCAGAACACCAGCCTGGCAGTGAGCATTTAGGCAAGCTCAAGGAAGGCTTTTTGGGAACCCCATTTGTAGGGGGTTACACAAGTTTAAATCCATGATGCTAAGAGCCAAAAGAAAAAATGAAGTTAGTTGGTCTGTGCCTCTTTTATTTAGATGTAATCCATCTCTGGCAAACAAAGATCTGTTTTGTGAGAAAGTTCTCCAGTGGTCAATAAACAAGATGTTCTCTTGAATACACCAGTTTCTAAGCCTAGCATTAATTCTGGCTATAGTATTATTTTTTCCTGTGAAGCTCTTGGTATTAGTAGAATAGCAGAGATGGCAACATGACACTTATTGTGCTGCATTTTCTTTCATAAGTCTAGCAATACATAACATATGTCCTTTACGTGAGTGTGTCCACATTATTAGACTCTACATGCATGATAATTTTGGTGTTTTCTTCTTTTAACAAATTGTCAAATCCTGATGCAACATCTTGTATTTGTGCCCTAGTAGACACGTGACATTGTTTCTTAGTTTATTGGTTGGTGGAGGTGAGAATCAATGTGTTTAATAATAGAGTCTCAATGATTTTATGTTGACTCATATCATTAGAATGAGAATTATTCTCAGTGACAGTGTCAGGCATTTCCATAGTCTCTTCTAAAAATGCAAATCTATTATTAGTTGGTACTGAATAACAAGGTGTGTGAAAAGTATTATCTATAACAGGAGGTTTATAGACCTCCGCTCACTTCCTTTTTGACTTTCTATGTTGTACTGTTTCCCAATCCCTGTTTCAGTATTAACTGGCTCTGGTTCTCGTGATCTTTTATCTCTTCATGTGCTGTTGCTTTCTGCTTCAATATCAACACCCTGAGTCATAGCTTGCATTTTGTTAGAGGTATGAGATGCACCATTTTCTGTGGTAACAGCTGGCTTTATAGTTGGAGGGGCTATATTTCTAAGCATGTTGTCCATGAAGCATTCTAAACTGCATAATTGTTTTAGGTTAGTCAATTCAGGGTGCAGTTTAGTAAATTGTCCTTTAAGGCTTAAGATAACTTCACAGTTATTACATGAAAAGAAATTCTGGGTTCAGTAATAGAGTTATTCTTATGATCAATTGTTTTACAAGTTTGACAAACTATCACCTTGCTTCCATTTCCTAGTTCTAAGATGTTAAACTGATTTTGTTTGCTTTATTCCATAATAGAAAATAGGAGGGTACTTACAGACTACCTGTAACAACAGGATATTAGGGCCAGATTCTCCTTTGGTATTAAAGTGAAAAGGTTTCAGTCTTAGCTCCCTAGGTGGACACTGGCAGATGTTGCTTGCCTCCTGCTCAAGCCGCCTGTGTTGCTTCCACCCTGCACTCACCTTTGGCTTACTGGGGAAGCCCAGAAGTGATGTCATGTCCACTTTCTGTCTCGCTGAGGCAATATTTAAAAGTTTTAGCAAGCAGTTTATCAATTTACTGGTGCAGCTACAAGGTACAGAGCCTTTAAAAGACATCGTAAACTTGTTTTGGTGCTCTAAAGGGCTGACCAAAACTGCAGAAAATCCACAGCAGCTCTCTGTGTTCTTCTAAATGGTCCTCCTCAGTTTCACAGGCAGTGAAGCAAAGTGGAGTCAAAAACACAGCTCTCACCTGAGTATTAGTAGTAGAAAAGCTCCCTCCTCATGCACAGGGAGATGAGATTACTCTGAATTCAGGCTATTGTTTTTGACATCTTGACATGCAATAACTTTCTCTGCCAGAATGAGTAGAGGATGCCTTTTGAATCTGCTCATGTCCAGAGGGCTCAGTAGTGAGTCAACTGGCTTGTTGATTTTTCAAACCGTAATTTATTTTTGAGCATGTCAGAATGACATCTCTTTTAAAGAAAATGAATAAGCATCAGAGGTTAATATAGAAATTGGAATCCTATCCAACACATTAGTTCATTTTGACTGTAAAAGTTATTATACTAATAAGGATACGTACAAACTGATTCCATCTCATTTGTGATTAACAGATGTAGTTTTATTTGGTATCCCATATTACATGGGCTTCTCGGGAGATTAAACACATACACTTACAAATGGTACAGAAAAGTGCCCTCCTTACATTGCTTTGTGATTAATAATTGTAAGGCTATTTTGATGTGCATACAGTAGGATCTGAGACAATGAGTCATGAGCCTCTTTTTAAAAGATTTACTTAAGTTGCTTAGATTCAAACAAGGCTATGCCCACAGCTCATTAGACTTTCAGAATTGCATGCACAACCCCTTGGTGGGAGAGGCAATGCTCTAATGGCAATGATGGTCCACAGAAGTGTGTAGTGTTTGAAAATAGAGGGTTATATAATGTCTAGATATTAGACTGAGCAGGAACCTATAGGAACTGGGTTTCTCCTCATCTTCCTGTATATTATGTGTAAGCACTCTTTAGGCACTTACTAGTTAAATTTTGGTGCTGGGGTAGCTAGGAAGAGATGAGAGCTATGGTGCCATTGAGTCTGGGATGTGGTGCTGACTGCAGGTGGGGCCCTCTGGAGAGGGTATAAATAGCAGGTGGATATGGCACCAAAGGAGAAGAAGATCATGGAGAGAGCAGGAGAGAGAAGAGCTGGGGTTTTGGATCGCAAGTTTGGCTGGAGGGCTGTGGCGGGCCAGGGTGGTCATCTTGTTGCCCTGGCCCTCCACCATTGAAGACCCACATGATGGAAAAGCAACGGTCCGCTGCAGTAAAAGGGGAGCAAGGGAGCAAGGAAATGGAGCAGTAGAAGTGGCCTGTCACTGCAATTGGGAGCCAAAGCCCAGGAGAACAAAAGAAAATGGAGGCCCACCAAGTGAACTTCGCACCTTGGTTGGGTAGCGTAATAGGGCCTAGAAAGAAAGATTGACCATGAGTAGTTCAGCTGTTGAGCCAGAATGGTTTACTGTGGGTGGGCCCGCTATGGCAAATAGGGCCTGGGGCATGGTTTGGAGTGACAGTCTTTTCATTGAGGGTGTATTAGTGGCAGTGTTACCCCCATGCCCCAGTTTGGAGGCTGCTGCAGAGTTGGGACCCAGTGAGCTGCTTATGGAGGCGGAGAAAGTCCATTTGGGGAATAATGTTTGGGATCCCAGCAGGGTAGCAGTCCATTGAGTGATCTGTGTGGCACTGGCAGAAGTCTCCTGAAGAGTCAGTTCAGAGGCTGGAATTGCTGCAGAGCAAAGCGTGCTGGTTAGAACTGGGATAAGGTCCAGAGCACCCACAAGCCCAGAATAAGGCCCTGCCACCAGCCGAGGCATCAGCAGTTGGATCTCTGGAAGGGTTCTGGTGGTTTGTTCTTGCTATAAGAACTCCAATTGAAAAGCATGAAACTTAAGATCTAGAAAGGAAAGAAAAGTAAGCTCCATTAAGAAAAGCTCTTAGTGGAGAAGGCATAAGATCAGGCTGGAAAAGTGAATTGAAGAAACTATGAAGGTTTGGGACAGTAGGAACATCTCATGCTGTCATAAACCAGAGTGAAGGTATAGGAATGGAATAGCCTGAAGAGACAGCAAAGGGAAAGGAATGTAATTGCTGCAGAGGAAAAGAGAAAGAAATAAGACACGAGTCGGGTGAATTGTGTCTGTGTTAAGCTACCTTACTTAGGGACCTTTTCTGTCCTAGAAACTGCTGCCGAAATTCCAGCCTTTTCGGCTGAAGGAGATCTGCATGAAATATGTAGTCTGTTAGCACAAGAGACTGTTGCAGTAGATGTCCCAACTGTGTCTGAGAAAACCAACCCACTTGCTAATACACCTTGCTCCATGGAGTAGCTGTTACTATTTTCAAGTTTAATTAAACCATTTTGCAATTTGATTCTGGACTGGACAATGGACTTACTTAAAATGACTGTGCATGCCTGTTTTTCCTAACGAACATTGCCCCTACAGGTGAAGAGATCTGCAATAAGAATGGAGACTGCTTCCCATTTTGTGACTCCCAGTCACTAAGATTCAAGAACCCAGATAACGAGTTAGTTTTGCTTCAGATGCCTAGGACTATGTTGCTTGTGTTTATCAGTGCCCCAGCAAAAAACTTAACACCTGGATACCCCTAGATGGGGAAGGGGCTTACAATTGTAAGATAATTTCTGCTGCTTTGACACATTTCTGCATTAAATGCTATAGGAGAGTTGTGCCTCTTTACATTATAGCCCTCCATCTTTGCCATTTAAAGATGAGAACCCCACCCTCCAAAACATTCACAATGTAAACCAAAACAGTGTTTGAAAGCAGAGTGGTAGGAAGTGCTGGACAACAGAGGGAGGTTCAAGAACTCTAAAGGGGGGATACTTTTTCAGCATACAAGACACAGACACCCTTTCCTCCTTATGGGGATCTATCACCAAATAATATTTATAGTTTATTTACTAGGATAGCCCAGCTGAGATGCAGCATTTCATTTTCAGTGGGGCCATACTTCTACCCATTTCTGCAGCTGGTTGAACTGGAGCAGTAGGAGATGCTGTATGTGGTGTGCTCAAGGTCGAATAGTGAGTATTTAACTCCAGTGCAGTCTGAATCTGTGATCTCTAAGCCTGTCCCACAACCACTAGGCCATGTTGCCTCTACAATTACAATACAGTTTTAATTTGTTTCATGTACCGTGCATTGGTGACTGAAATGAGAGCACAATGGATATAAACACTACATGTATGTCCATCAAGAATGTCAGTTTTATTTATTTATTTAAATTCTCAGATTATAAGTACCTTTGAGCCAGGGGCTCATTTACAAAGGTCCCACTTCAGTGGGTAATGGAGACAACATACATGATTTGGGAAGACAGTGGGTAAATGAACAGAATGTTTGGTTACATTACATTTAAGGACAGCCATACAACCAATACAAAATATTAGAGTTCATACAATTCAGAAAACTTCAGGTAGTACAATTTAAGTGATAATGCTTACATACAATGTAGGATAGGATATTAGACATTTTGCTTTATTCATACCGACCTAAGCTTGCAGCCAAGAGACCTTGTCAGGAGCCCAGAGAGCCGGTGATGGGGAGGAGGGCATAAGGACCAAAGGGAAGAAGTTGAATATGAAAAGAGTAGGAAAGTATAAGGTGGGAGAGATGAGAAGGGACAAACTAGAGAGGTGTAGGGGTGGACAGTGGTAGTTGGGAAGTAAAGGTGAGGGGTGAGTGCCCTGATGTTTGTCATAGCAGCTAAGTGCAAAGCTGGGCAGTGTAAACAGGTCAGCCAGATTTCAATTAGGTTTGGCAGTCACAGCTACTGAGCACAGCTAGGTAAGCTCACAGCTTCCACTTAAAGGCACATTTTAGATTCAGCCAGTATGTCACAGCAGAGGAGTTCAGACAGTTGGGGCATGGTACTCAAATGATCTTTGCCCTTGTGAGGTACGGCAGAAGGAGCCTTGAAAGGCTGGTTGATTGTTCCTCTGGTGTGGTGGGATTTGTCGATGGGCACAGAAGGTTTTGGATGCCAGGAGGGTTAGGCCCAAGGATGTTTTCTTGGCAAGCAGGAAGGTCTGGTACTTCATTCTGACATGAAGATTGAGCCACCCAGCTTGGCATATAACTCAAAGGAGTGTTTGAGCTGGTGGGCCCCTTTGATGTTTCCACAGTCCACTTGAAGAAAGGGGGTTACTAGCAGGGTGCCGAGGGTTCAGTACTGGACTGATCCTCCACGTCTTTATATGTGACATTTCAGAGGGACTGAAAGGAAAAGTATGCCCTTTGCAGTTGACACAAACATCTGCAACAGGGTTGATACACAAGGGTGGTGGAAAGGATGAGAAGTGACTTGGCAAGACTGGAGGAATGGTCAAAAGTATGGCAGCTTAGATTAAATGCAAAGAAGTGCAAAGTAATGCACCTGGGAAACAAAGACCCAAGGAAAGAGTATACAACTGGGGGAGGTATTAACAACAACAAAATGGAGAAGGATCTGGGGTAGTCATATCAGATGACCTAAAGGTAGGCAAGCAGTGTGAGAAGGCAGTAAGGAGGGCTGAGGGATACTGGGATGCATAGGGAGAGGCATCACCAGTAGAAAACAGGAAGTTGTTCTCCTCTGTACAAACAGTTGGTGAGACCCCATCTGCAGTACCGTGCAGTTCTGGAGACACCATCTCCACAAGGACATAGACAGGATGGAGGCAGTCTAGAGGAGGGCAACCAAGATGGTGCAGGGTCTGCACCAGAAGCCATACAAAGAGAGACTAACAGAGCTTAATATGTATACCCTTGAGGAAGGAGGGAGAGGGGACATGACAGAAGCTTTCAAGTACCTCAAGGGAATCAACAAAGTCCAAGAGGGTAGCATCTTTCAGAAAAGAGATGTGCAAGAACAAGGGGAATTTGAAGATAGAGGGAGGATGGCTCAGGGAAATGTGAGGAAGTATTTTTTCACAGAGAGGTGGTGGACGATGGAACCACCTTCCTGAGGAGGTTGTAGGGTCTAAAACTGTGGGAGAATTCAAGAATGCATGTGACAGACATAAGGAAATTCTAGTGGGGGTAGGAGGAAGTAGGCTGTTGGTTAACTAGGATCTGCTGCCTATCCAATAGGTAGGGAAATGGGCAGACTGGGTGGGCCAAGCGGTCCTTATCTGCCATCAAAGTGTATGTTTCTATGTATTTAAGGCTATTGAGAATCTTTTAAGGTGGAGTCTGTCACGGCGCCATACACAACCTGGCCGTAATCAATTATGGCGGTCACGGAGCTTTGTACTGCAAATCTGAGTGCTTCATCAGTCAAGCAGTGTTTGTACCTAAGGACGAGGCCTATTTTTGTATTGGAAGCCGCAATACCTGGTGGACATGGTTTGCATAGGATAAGTTGCTGTCTAGTGTACCCCTAAGTATTTGAATGTGTGGACAAGGTCTACAAATGGGTGCCGAGGTTATTTCAGATTGTGAATTGATATGATCTGTGCTTGTTATGTGGGTTGCAAATATCATGTTTTTGGTCTTTTGTAGTTCATGAGTAATTTATGATTCATGAACCATGTCTCGCTATGGAGAAATTCCTCTAAATCTGTTTCTTTAGTAATACTAGGTCTGAATTACTTGTAAAGAGTACCTCATCATCTGTATATGAGAGAATACTGCCTTGGCATGCCAAAGCAATTCAGAAAAGGCTGAAGAGCAGAGGGCATAAAATGGTTCCTTGGGGACCCCATTTGCACTTGACAGCTTTCAGAAAGTACCCCATTTATTTTTACCTGTTGCATTCTATCTGTGAGATAGCTACTGATCCAACCCATGGTGTCAGGGGAGAGCCCTATGAAGAGGGGAGGTCTATGAAGGATGCTCCACAAATTGCCCATGGTCAGAAGTGCCTTATGTGGCACCGGTGAACTCAATTAAAGCTGTGGTGGTGCTCTGTGACTTTCTAAATCCATGCTGTTGGGGCACTGTATCTGGTATTTGTCAAGATACTTCGAGCTGATCAGATACAATGCGTTCAAGTGCTTTGGATGGTGGGGATAGCTATGGAGGTGATAATTTGTATGTGTGGCCCTGTCCCGCATTTATGGACTGGTGTTACCATGGCAGCATTCCGTTTCTCTGGGAATTTGGCAAACCTTGATGAAAGGTTTAGGATATTTGTTAGTGGTGTAAGTATCTTGTCAAGTGGAAGGCAACAAGCTTGAGATCTAGTGTGTCTCCACTGAACCTCAATTTACCTAGTACCCATTATAGGTACTTTTTACATTTTTCTGTGATGATTTTGAAATAAAATCAAATTATGAAACTAAAAGAGAACAAATGCTATTATAAAATGTCAACACTGTGCTTCACATCTAACACACTGCATTATAAAATGCATTGCTGACTTTGTGACAGACACTGGAAGAAAACAAATCATTCATCTTTTTGTATGTAATAAAGCCTTGAGCTGTTGTGCAAACCTAATGAATTCTTTCTTAGTTTCCCACTAGTCTCTTTCATGCTAGATAAGACATTTGTCAACTTAGTATACAAGGCATTGAACTAAAAAGCAGACAAGCTCTTGGTGGTAAGAGCTTCAGAAGATATATAATTACTGTCCACACTTTGTAGTCTATAATATTTTTATTTCTGATTCACTTCATCAAGTGACTGAGAGAGTGAATCAAAAATAAGACTGCAATTGAGTAATGGACAGTAAGTGTATGCTTCTGACATGCTTCAGCTAAGTCTAGCACCATCTTCAGAATTTGGAGTGTAACTTAATGTAATATGGTTTCCTTGTTTCTGTGACAAGATAGTATGGTCTTACCTATGATGTTCATTTAGTTCAGGTGACAGACTTCACAACCCTCAGCATGTACCAAAAGAACAAACTAAATACATGAAAGGCATTCAATACATAAGGTGCAGTACTTACAGAGTCAAAATCAGTTCTGAAAAATAATACCCTACCTCCTCAAGATCAAAGAAGCTGGGTTTGACTCAGAGATGTAGTTATGTATATATATATATATATATATATATATATATATATATATATATATATATTAATGTATTGAAATGACTACTCTTGAAAATATGAAAAATATATAAATCTATAAGAGCTTTGTGGGGTTACAGTTTGGACCCGTTAAATTATAACCAGAGCATATTTGCACTTCTCTACATGAGATATGATAGTCACAGATTCACTAATGACATATTAGTCATCAGTCTGCTACTTTCATCATATACTCACTTTCTTCTGACAGCTAGAACCTCTATCTCATAGTACCGACTCTAGATGACATGTGCACAGGCACATCATCTTACTTGCAGCTGGTACCCATTCTATTTTTCACAATAACATAGTAATTTAAGGCTCAAAGTATAGTTTGATCATGCCTACCCTTGTTTCATAAGAAGGTATGACTACATACTAATGTAAACATGTGCTACCTGAAAGAGACCGTGCCCAACTCTGACAACTTTGGAAAATGTAATATTTAGACAATATTCAACTCATGTTTCATATTTTTCCTGTGAGTCTCACCCTCTTTCTTTATTGCTAAAGACAGTTGCAATCAGTATCAAAAGTGGGAACTGGTTTAGAAACTGGTTAACAGATAGAAAACAGTAGGTGGTAGTAAATTGTGCTAACTCGAAAGATGGAGGAGTGACCAGTGGGGTGCCGTGAGGGCTCAGTACTGGGACCGGACTTCTTTAATGTCTTCATAAGTGACATTGCAGAGAAACTGGAAGTGAAGTTATGCCTTTCTGCAGATGATATCAAAATCTGCAACAGATTGGAACCACAGGATGGGGTGGAGAGAATAAGCAGTGATCTGGGAAAACTCAAGAGGAGTAGATAAGAGCTTGGCAGTTGGAGTTCAATGTCAAAAGTGCAAAATTATGCACCAGGGCATATGAACCCAGGAGCTGAGTTTAGGATGGTGGGCAGGTATTGACAGTCACTAAATAAGAAAGCAACCTGGAGTTATCATATCTGATGACCCTCAAGGTGGCAAGACAATGTGACAAAGCAGTGGGTAGGGTAGGTAGAAGCTGGGTTGCATAGGAAGGGGTATATCCAGAAGAAGGAGGAAGGTGATGTTGCCACTGTATCACTGCTGGTGAGACTCCACCTGGAGTACTATGTCCAGTTTTAAAGACCACACCACAAAAAGGACATAGACAGGGTGGAGGCAGTCCAAAGTAGGGCAACTAAAATGGTGCTGGGGATGCAACAGAAAAGCTATGAGAAGAGACTGAAGAACATCAACATGTATACCTTAGAAGGGAAGAAAGCAAGAGGTGACATGCTAGAGACCTACCAGTACCACATAGAGGTGAACAGGGTCAGGACAAAAGCCTCTCAAATGAGAAGGAGCACAAGGACTGGGGGCATGTGATGAAGCTGGGGGGAGGTTGAGAGGATCTGAAGAAATATTTCTTCATTTAAAGGGTGGTAGACACCTGGAACAAACTATTGGCAGAAGTGGTGGAGGTCAAAACAGTGAGGGCTTCAAGAAGGCGTGAAATAGACATGAGGTGTATTATTGTCACAGCAAATTGCTAATTGTAAAATAGATATATTTAGTATTTAGTTATACAGTATGGTTATTTTGGTGTCATGTGATACTATGACACTGGACTTGTTCAAAAAACTCTAAATAGTTTTATTTATCTGGATGGACTGTTAAGTCAAGGGACGAGAACAAGCTGAGTTTTTTGTGTTACAAATTGTCCCTTCAGTGAGAAGAGGTGGGGCCCCATATTTTCAGTGTGGGTGTACCAAGTAAACTGATACTAGAAGTCAAAGTTGAATTTGAACCAGCCTTGTTGGAGCTATTTTCCACAGTAACTGCTCCAAAGATGTTACAGGACTGAGAACAATGAAGTTACAGCCTACATCCAAGATTAAAAAATACCTTAATGTATTTTTGTTTACTGCCACAAAACTAAAAATGCTACAGGTATGAAGATAACATCATTTGATGGCATGTGATTTTATCCACTGGAGAATCAATATTCATAGGTGCAGCTGTTATATAAATGGAGTTATTTGTAAAAAAGTTCTGTGCTAACAGTTTGAAAATCTAAATACTCATATTTGGTCTCTTTTGAACACTAATGTTACAAGACATTCAAATACATGTCTTTTGTGCATTTATATGATTGCAGGAAGGAGTTATACTGTTTAAGAATTCTTCTCATAACTTTTTAGAAGCCTAAAGTGCTTCTGTTGGCACCTTGCAAACGTGTGAGAGGCCTTTCGGCACCATGCATTGCTGCTTAAAGTTGAACCAGCATAATATTCTGTGGTGATTTGCATATGTAGCCCATGATGCTTTGCATTGTGGGGGCATGTGTGATTTTGTATTTCTAAGATTTATGACTCTTCATGTTTGAACAGTTTTAAACAAAGAACTTCCACAGAGATGGGATTTTGTCACTGCTGCTTTAGTTCTAAAAATTTGTTTGAGATAAAAGTACCTCATCTTGAAGCATAGAACAAGGAGGTTCAGGAGATATAATTTTATAAGGATATTTGCCTGGAAACAGTGTTTATGACCCATCTGGTGAACTATGGGCTATAGAAAGAAGAGACTTACATCAAAGCATGCAGGATGCTGTCCTGAATCTATATACCTGTGTGCTGACACCTGCATCTGGTAGCTTCCAGGTATTAAGATGAAAAACAACTTTGATTTTGTGTTCTTGCTAAAATGTGCACTGTACTGTACAGATATGTGCTAAGGACAGGAATTTGCCATTCCCTCCTCATTTGCAATGTCCAGTCAGAGTGGATAGATCAGAATATGTGATGCAATAATTATGTAAATGTGACTGACTTATAAAACCAGACAGTTTGAAATCTGGTCAGAACTTCTTCAAGCCTACTGCTGTCCAAGTCCACGCTCAGTTGAGGTTGTTACCTTCTAGCTGATAAGCCTTCCCACCAAGAGCCTGAGCCTGTCTTCCTGCATGTGTAACAGAAGAGTGTCCATGCCAGTGTGTGTGAAGAGAAACTGCCACAGCCAAAGCCAAGAGAACCAGAGTGACATAAACAGTAAAATAGAAGTCTCCATTATTTTGTATCATAAATAAAAATACACATTTTGTACAAACTCCAAGTGTCTAAGTATCACTTTAATATTTATGTATTTTAATATATCATAAGAAAGGGTGGTAATATAAGGGAAATCTTTTAGCCTATCTTAAATATGGGTATGCAGAAACAATGTTAGTATTTACAGACATTTGCCAAGACTATATCCTGTGTAGGATTACTTCTGTTTGTTGTTTTGAAAGTTTTGTTGCTTTGTTTACCTTGTGTTTGTTTTGCCTTGTGCAGTGTTTATAAGATTTGTTATATCTCTGCAATATTTTTATTAGTTTGTTAGCTTATATTTTACAGGAATAATAAAATCTGGTTTTATATCACTCTGAGGTTGCCACATGCTGTGTTCATTTACAAATTATAAGGACCTATTATATGTGGTAGGTTGTGAAGGAAAACTTGAGCCATTTTCAGTTGTTTTGCATGGTCCATGAAGCAAGGGGGAAAAATTTGAACCCGAGTTCAGTGGACATGACATATAACTGATATTCCAACCTATTCTTCTGACATTACAAAACAGGCAGGGAGAAGGGAGGGTCACTAGGTACCAGTTAGGGTCTGAGAGACATTAGGCAAGGAAAATCTGGGCAGACTGGGTGGGCCAAACAGCCTTTTCTGCCAATAAAGTCTATGTTTCCATGCATGAAAACAGGATTTTGGCCCTATGTGCTCTGGCTGCTTGTCTACACCTGACATCATAATTCTGCTTGTGTCATCACAATATGTTATGGTGGAGATAATTATGTATGATGTCATAAACAGATTATTATGATGTCAGCTGCCAGAGTAGATGAAGTCTAGGGGACAGTGAAACTGTTTTCATGGAACTCTTTTCAGCAAAAAAGGAAAAGGGTCATAACTGCATAAAATATGTGAAATATAAACTGAATTGTCTAAATCTTACCTTTTTCAGAGTTTTCCCAATAGCGTGAGGGGCTCTTCAGAGGGGTTCAGTACCCACTCTACTACCCCAGATATTCAGTGGTTTCCTTGGTAAGCAGACATTTGTGTAGGTTTACATTGAAGGCCTGTATTATCTCCCTGTCCACTGTCTCCACTGGCAGGCTCTTCTGTAGGTTCCACAACAACAAACCTCACTCCACTGAAAAGTGCATGCCAGATCCAAATAGAACAGCAGCATATCACATTGGCACCACACATAGCTGAAAAATACAAAGTAAAGCTTTCATATTTTTTCAGCTGTGTGTGGTGCTGATTTTGTTGCCCTGCTATTCTGTAGGTTCACCAACCACTGGGAGAAGAAAGGCTTCCTAATGTTACCCTGTATTTACCACATCTGACCTTCAAGGCATGTCTCTGTGTCCTGTTGGAGTGATACCAGATCAAACATTTCTGTCTGTTTGAGCTTGTCAATACATTTGATTAGGAGTTAAACTGCAACCATGTCACCTGTCAGCTTCCTTTTCACCAGTGTAAACATGCTAAGGGCCACCAGACTCTCCTCAAAGCTGTGCTCTTCTACACCTGACCATTTTGGATGCCCTGCATTGCACCCTCTCTGCAGCCTCAATGTCCCATTTATACTGGAAAGCCTACAACTACACTCAGTACTCAGGGTAGGGCTTGACCAGAGCCTTGTAAAGTGGCAGAATAATTTCAGCTGGTCTGCTGGTCACCCTTTTTGATATATCCCAGCATTTTTCTTGCCCTACTGAGAGTATATGTCCTTTATACCCGGACAGGTTGATGCGATTTCCGTGACTTAACTAAACAACTACCTCCAAGATCAAAGACTGGATGAGCACTAGCTGGCTGAGGCAGAATCTGGATAAGACTGAGGTGATGGTAGTGAACCCAGGTCACCTGGGGTGGGTTTGGGAGCGCATTCATTGGGCCTATGGCTTGATGGTGTTCAGCTAATTCCTCAGATTGGCGCGTAACCTGGGTGTTATTTTTGACGATGGCCTCAACCCTGACATTTCAGGTGTTGGCAGTGGTTAAATCCTCATTCTACCATCTGAGGAATATTGCCCAGGTGAAACACCTGGTTCCACCGGATGATCTTTCAACACTGGTCCATACCTTCATTATCACCCGTCTTGATTACTGCAATGCCCTCTACCTAGGGCTTTCTGGGGTTGATATCCACTGCTTGCAGCTAGTGAAGAATGCTGTGGCAAGTTATTGACTGGTACTCAATAACTAGCCACATCATGCCTGTGCTATGCGGACTGCACTGGCTGCCGGTTCAGTGGCGGATCACATATGAGGTAGGCTTGCTTACCTTTAAAGTCCTACATGAACAGGGACCTGACTATCTGAAAGATCTCCTGACTCACTACTCCCCACTCATCCTCTCCGATCCACTGATGAGGGATTGCTAGAGATTCTAGGGTGAGCTTAAAAACTTCTGGCACCAATCCTGTGGAATTTCTACCTAGTCGGTTAAGAAAATGCCTGACTGTCAGTAGTTTTAAATCTTTGTTAAAACATATTTATTTACATTAGCCTTCCCAGATTGTTTTTAACTATTCTGTATTATTGTTTTATTCAGTTTTATTATATCTGTGTATTTAAAGTGTACAGCGCCTTGGTTTTTGAAAGACGCTATAAAATAAAGGATTGATTGACTGATTGAGAGTGGCTGCACACTGCATGTCACATTTCATCCCTTGTCTTTATGGCTCCCAGGTCCATTTCTTCATATCTACCACTGGTTATCGATAAAATCTTTGTTGAACGATCAAACAGTGAAACTGGCAGATCAACTTCATTTTGCAGTGTTACTGGTTTTATATTAAAACAAGTGTTTTCTTTGGGGCTTGCCCTGAACCTCCATTGCACCCCCCCACTTAGGATTGTCAACTCTGAGTCAGAGCTGATTCGGGGTGGGGTGCAGGACTCCGACAGACAGTGCAGGGTCCCAGTGGGTTCCTCACAGTGACGTGGTGCTGTTGTTACTGTAGTGGACCACACTGTCAAAATGTCTCTGACAGTGTGGTATACCCATTTCTTCCACCACTGCAGCAAGTAGAGCCCCTCCCCACAGTGTGCAGTTCCTTTCCCATTGTAGCAAGTAGAGCTCCGCACTGTGTAGGTCCTGCCCCTGTTCTTCCTCCACAGGTGTAGCACTTTGCATTTGTCTGTGCTGACCCTGAGATTTAAGGAGCCCAATGGATCACTCAGCTTGTTCATGTCCACCTGAGGCTCATCCCCACCTTCAAGTGAGTCCACCATCCTGGCCTGCTTTGGGCCATCAGTAAAGTTCAACAGCCTGCTGGAGGTCCCAGATTCCAGAATGGTGATGAAAATGTTGAACAGCACTGGCTCCTGAGGGATCCTGCTGAGTACCCCTCTCTAGATGAAGTAGTGCTTGTCCACTGCAACCTTTTTTTCTGCACCCAACCCAGCTCTAGATTGTCAAAGGCCTTGCTGAAGTCTAGATAGACTAGACCTGCAGCCCTGCCCTGTTTGCCTGCCTGGCCAATCCAAGCAATAAATGGATCAGGTTAGTTTGGTGGGATTGGCTCCTCATAAAGTCATACTGAAAGGGGGCAAGACCTTGGCCTCAATGAAGTGCTCTGTTTTGTCCTTGCTAATGGTTTCCATGACCTTGCCTAATTCTGAAATCAGGTTAAATGGCTCATAGTTGCCAGGGTCAAACCACATTGGCCACTTTCTAGTCCTCTGGCACCACACCTGTCCAGACAGACTTCTGAAAGATGACTGCAGGTGGCCTTGACAGTTGTTCACTTATCTCTACTTAGAACATGTTGTGTATCCAGTCCAGCCATTGGGACTTACCTGGCTTGTTATACACCAGGTAGTCAGCCACCAAGGTGGCTTAATGCCCACAAACTGCATCATGGTTACTCTGATACACTGGGCCATCCAAATGAGCTCCTTCCACCACCAGAGGCACTGTGATAAACACCAAAGTGAAGTACTCATTCAGCATCTCAGCCTGAGTTAGTCATTGCCTCTGGCACTCTCACTGGTTCCTTCCCTGTTCTCCTGTTTACTGAGGCCCAGTCCCCCTTCTTTGTCTTCCTCTATTCATTTATGTATGGGAAAAAAGCCATGGTGTTATTGCTGTACCTTATGCCATCTTGGCTTCCAGACCCTTCGTGCTTTCTTAATTCTATCCTTGCACTTCCTCAGTGTTGCTCAGTGCTCCATCCATAGACATTTTTTCTGTTCAGTAGCAGTTGCCTTATATCCCCATTGTGCCAAGGGCATGATGTTTTGACACTTTTCCTTTGTTGCTTACAACCTGTAAAGAACGTTATACCCAGCTTTTCATTAAAAGGTTAGATGTTTTCAGAAGCCTAAGGATTCCGAGGTCTGTCAAGGTTTCAGCACTTAGAAAATCTTAAGGCATTTTCAGAGCATAGAAAATACTTCCCCTCCCCAGCTTTTCTCAAATGTTCTAAATCTGGAATATCTAAGAACAAACATTGTTCTGGAAAACTCTTGTGGACTGATTCATGGAGGATGACACAGGGCTTGTGCCGAGCCCTGCATCATCTGTAATGTTGCTAGCTGCCTAACAGCAGTTGCAATGCAGCCATTCAAGAAGGGTTGTCACATTTGCAACCTTTTTCCACATTTACTCCAGCTTGTGCCAAAGGTTTGGCACAAGCCCTGTCAAATGGATCCCGGACACAAAGTTAGACCGAGGGAGTGGTCTAACTTGTTGCATCTGGCACTCGCTATCCAGAACTCGCGATAGCCGATGTCCGTCGAAAGTCCCTGTGCTGTATGTTCAGTGCACTGGGATTTACAGCAAATGCAACCGCTTGTGAATCTGGCCTTTGGAGTTTTAATATTTGACAACTGGAGGGTGAGATTATTTGGACAATCATATTTACACTATAGCAGTTTGTGAAAATGTAGTGCAGTGGTAAAACAAAATGACTACAGGAATGAAAAAGATGTATAGAGTGTATAGGCAATGAGAGATAAAATATACAGTTTGACTAGATGAACAAAAATACTTTCTATAACATTCAAATGGTTGTTACACATTTTGATAGTATCTGTCTGTTTTCTGACTGGTCTCCAATGTACTTTAATATCAAGTCTCTAAGCCTTTAATTAACGTGTGTTGCTGTTATAAACTGAATGGTTAGAACTGCTACCTCTGACACCAGGGAGGCAAGGGTCTACCTCGGGTCTGACTTGTGCCTGTAATTCATTTGCAGATGATGTCCTAACAAGCTGGGTAGGATATTACAGATGCAAGTAGATTAGTTTTCAGGACTCATTTGACAATAGGTTTTGAAAACATGGTGCACATTTTAGGGCTGTGAGAGGAGTCTATAGCCCTATTGGGATTGGATTGTGGGTCTAAAATGGCTGATCATGGAACTCCTTATGGACATTTGGAAGTATTCCTCCACAGTTGCAAAACAGTGCACTCCCCTCTAATTTTTGTTATTTGCTGCTCTATGTTAAAAGCATCTGAAAGGAGGAGATGCTACTGTATTGTACCACTGAACTTCTCAGGATATTAAAAAACCTTTTGAAACTGCTGTTTCTAGCCCTCAGTTGAACCTTTGCAGGGCTGCAGATTGAGCATCTGCCCAGCTCAGTCTAATAGATGTATTTTATTTCTTTCAGGAACCTAGGGGTTAACTCATTATCTGTTGTATTGGAATTTATTGAAGCTCTGAAACAGTCAGGCAGACTACAGTGTCAGATTACAGACAGCCCAGCTGCAGCTTTGTTAACTCTCTCGCTCTTTACTGACAAACTTAATTTTTTACCCTTGTTCCTATGGGCATTTATTGGGATCTGAGACCATTGTCTTCTGTTTATATATATATATATATATATATATATATATATTTCTATTCAGCCTTTGTATATTTGCTGTCCAGTGCTAGTGAAAGGTGGGGACTTATAACTCCTCGGTTTATCCACATAATCAGGTTCACTGCTGACTTTTCTTCTCAATGCTCATGCGAGGTACAGTTGAGATAGCACTAGATGGTAAACTAAAGCTCTTTGTTTATCCACAGGAACAGGTATTGTGCAGCCCCCCCACCACCACCACACTCACTGTGATGAATTTAGTACTGGTAAAAGTAGATGAAGCCTCAGTTCATCCACAGGTACAGTACCATGTGGAGCAGGCTCAGTGCAAACTTACCCACACTGTGATGGATTTAGTGCTGGTAAGAGGCAGGGATTGACACCACTTGGGCTTTAAACCCTTGGATGCTCCACAGAGGCAGCTTCAGTGTGGGGGCAGGGTAAGTGCTTGGTTTCCACACTGTCTGCATTTAGTCCTGGTGAATGGTGAAAGACTGCCAGAACTGAGGACTATAGCATTTTGTTTATCTATAGTGACAGATTGAATGCACACACATACACACACACACACACACACACACAGACAGCAGCATGTACTCTGACCAAATAAATTCAAGAGGACTGAATTGGCACATCATACTGACCCCCATTAGTGTTGTTGGGAGACACCTCCACACTAGACCCCTCCCTCTCCATGTGAAATAATGGATATTACAGTTCTGATGGAGACTAGTGCACCTTCTTATGAAATGGAGACAACCTGCCCCCAAACCTTGCTAGCCTGGCATGCGGCAATAGTGCAGTTGTCCTTCTTTGAATGCATTTCCTACCTCAGTCTACATAAGGGGCCCAAGTATTACCAAAAATGGGAAGCATTCCTTAATTTGCACTTATGCTGTATGTCTCCCTCACCTCCTGGCAATCCACCTGCTTGAGTGTATGGATGCATAGTTGCTCCACTGACCCTCTTCCACATACTTCCTTGTACAGTTGGTAGGTAAACCCAATGAGGATGATTATATCTGTTGTTCAAAGTTGCCCTGCTCAGGACAGCCTGTCTTTCGGGTTGACTGTGATCAGGATTTATTACTCCCTTTAAGAATTCTGTTAGGTGCTCTTAAGTAAATGTTAGTTTGGTAATTTGTTCATGTTGTGCTACTAGGAAGTCTTTTCTTCCCTTTGCACTTGGGAATGTAATGAGATATGTACTCCTCAGTTTGTTTGTATGCAAGTGTTTGTCACAGTGCTGACTTTGTATCTGTAACTTTATTCTGTATGATATGTACTGTACTGGTTTTCCTAATGTTGAAAACAATTAAATATTTCATGTTAAAAAAAGAGGACTGAATTAGCAGCATGCCAGTTTTTGATGATTGTGACTGAACAGCACCATACAGCGCCAACAAGAAAATAATAAATTGCTATCTGAAATGTTTATCCAAAATAATACTTGAGTGAAAGTATGGAAAAAATGTTTAATAAAAGATGTTTTCCATATTTGCCCAGTGCTTTTAATAGTCATAAATATTACTTCAATATGTAGTGTGCATTTTAAATATTTAACTTGTAAATATTGTTTATACTTGTTGTTATGACCATGTCACGACAACAGCTTAAAATAATCTCTTCAAAATAAAACTCAAAAAGGGAATGTGTTTGTATTGGAGATAGAGATATTGTAAATTTATAGTTTGCGGTGATGCTGGTAAAATCTGGGAATGTCACACTTCCGAAGCTTTGCAAAGTTCCCCAACCTCATATCAAGTTCACTACCGATTTCTGAATATTAAAAATAGCGCATCCCTTCTGAGAAATCACCTTTTGGGACAACTGAACAAAATGACACTTGCACTCTTCATGAGGAGGGTCCCAAAAGGCCATGTTGAAAATTTGGTGCAATACCTCCAAAATGGCCAAGTTACACCCGAGCATTGCATAATTTCTACACACGTAACTTTGGTTATTTGGTAGCTCTTCACAGCCCTATTGGCTCTGGCTAGAGTTTGTTAAGATGGGTTGTGGTTTTTGTCATTTGTAGCAACTGTTTGATATTCATCTTGCTGTGCTTCAGAAAATGAACTGATTTTTTCCTAACTTTCGTGTATACTCAAAAAAACAGACCATTTATATTTGTGTTGTACCTATAGTTCAAATTTATGAGAGGCACAGCTACAAACTGATGATGCTGGATGTGAAAAAATTAAGAAAAGCTAAGATGAACAGTACAAACATTCAAGTCATACTATAACTGTGCATTGAAAAACGTTCTGGCTGAATGATACATAAGGTAAAAGCACAGATTTGTAAGACAATGGATTGCAGGTTCTGTCCCCTCAGGGCCACAGATGAAATCTGAGCTTCAGTAAACATTATTACCATGCTCACTGCCATAGCGCAGCAAAGCTTAAACTGAGACTTCCAAATGATCTAAACTTTTCTAAGAAAATCCAGGTGTGAATACCATTGTAGCCTTTCTAAACCTGTTCCTCTTGGAGGTCAAAGAAAACATAGAAAGTCTAAACTTTTCCAAGTCAAACGTTTTGAAGTTATTTTAACCTTAAATTTACAAGGAGGAAGCAGGCTTTGGATGCTTTGAGCTCTTTCTTGAACAAATTCAACATGTGCTCTGCTTTACCAGTCAATCTTTGACACTATAATCTTCATCTTTTTTTTTTTTTTTAGATTCTCTTTATCTCTTTCCCTGGCGAAAATCTCTCAGGCTTACCACTGGCCTGACCACTCTACCACCTGCTGTGTCCCCGTCATCTTAAAGGATGTTACGACTTCTGGGGATGCGGGCACTACAGCCCTGAGAGATCAAAGAGGCAGTGATGGAAGACCAGCATTGGGCTGTGGCGGCGGCACTGGAGGAAGCCATCAGCCTATCCGGCAGGAGAGGATTTTCCCCCAATGTTATGCTCCCCATGCATGGTGCATGTCCTCAACTTCGGTGCACGCCACCCTGCCTGCATCAGGCCATGCTGTGTACATGTAGGCCAGTGCTCTGTGGTGCCCCAGTCTCCACCAGGGGCTGCCAAGTGCCAGACTCTCCAGTGCCTTCCCAGGATAGAGTGCAGCCCTGTGGGTCCTCAATCCAATCCCTCCCTGCTGACCCACAGCACCTGAGCTCGCTCCCGAACTCGGGTCGCCGGCATGGCGCAGGTGTGGCGCCCAGTGCCCCAACCCTCAGCGCCACTGGGCCAGCCTATAATCATCATCTTGGCAAAGCCTACCTATCTGAAGGTCCAGGTCCTGTGATGGAAGCATGACTAGTCTTCCCTGTATCCAGGAAGAAACTTAACTGATTGTGATCACTGCCTTCACAGGTTACTTGACATTCACTATGAGGATGACCCCATCACCACTGCTGAGAGCAAGGTCAAGGGTGACATTAAAATCAATCCCTGTTTTGCATGCATCTCTAGGAGTCAATCCTTAAGTGATGACAGGAACTGTGTCTTAGCCCTGACTTTAGCCCCTCTCAGTAAGTCAGTCTATGCCTTGTAGATTGAAATGCCTCAAGATCACTGCTGCATCTACTTTGGCTGCTCTTGTAATTTCCCTAACCATCTGGGCATCATGCTCCAGTGAGAAATTTATATTCCCAATCTATGGATTCATCAGTTCTGCAGACCTGCTCTGCACATCAAAAATAGATTGCTCTTGGACTACCAAGTACAAGGAATTTGGATCAAAGCTT
The DNA here is from genome assembly GCA_016271365.2 of Neoceratodus forsteri. NCBI lineage: Eukaryota > Metazoa > Chordata > Ceratodontiformes > Ceratodontidae > Neoceratodus > Neoceratodus forsteri. The sequence goes on from CM057453.1 coordinate 658,375,457, forward strand.
TTTTTGCTTCCAGAGTCTGCAGTGAGTAATGAACTGACCTTGCCACAACTTACACCTATTTAGACCATAAATTATACTAGATATACATGCATACAGGAGTATATATCGGAGCTCACTGTTGAAAGAATCAAAACTGTTACATGTTGCGTGCCATGTTGCTAGAATAAAGATGTGTTTACACTGCCTACCCCAGTCTCATTTGCACTGTGGTGCAGGCTGCTCCACTCAATCTGCAGTGATGCTGCTCCCATTCATACATCATCTCCTTGCATCTTTGTGACAATCTTTCCAGCATTTCGGTCAAAGTTCCTTGGAAAGCAGAAGGGAGGAGTTGGGGTGACCAGCTGCTGACAGTAATAACTGCCTAAGTCGGGTTGTATGTGGATCTGTTTCACAATTATTAGCAGCAGGGGTACCAGGCAGACTGGGGCAAGCAGTCAATTTCTGCTGACATGTTAACTGCATCCCTTCCAAAGCATAATAGGTTTTACCATGAGTGGGTAATGAAGGAGGTACACAGGCATCAGCAAGCAGGTCCAGCTGATTCAGAGGTTCAGGAAGGGAACCGCATCCCTTCCCAAAACAGGCTTTACCACATTAGAGCAGGTAATGAGGGCAGGTCCAGCTGATTCGAGGTTTCGGAGGTTTCAGCAGGGGAACCGTCCCTTCCAAACAACAGGCTTTACCACATTAGAGCGGTAATGAGGGCAGGTCCATCTGATTCGGAGGTTTCAGCGGGAACCACATCCCTCCCAAACAACAGGCTTTACCACATTAGAGTGGGTAATGAGGGCAAGTCCAGCTGATTTAGAGGATTAGAGTGGGGTGGCCCAGGGCAGCACCAGTGAAGGCAGAGCAGCATGTTTAGATGCTAGCAAAAATGCCTGCACCAGTACAAACTCACAAAGAGGGATGGCAGTTTGCTGCAATGGGTGGTCCACAGTGCTCTGCAAGTTGTTTTCATGACATGACCTGCACTGGTACAACTTATCTGTACCGCTCAATGGGATGCAGATCTGATCCCATGAATAGGCCTTCCAATAATTTATTTATTTATTTGTTTTGGTTGACTGGGTAGGTATACTGCTGAACTGAATGCCTAGTTTCAGGTACTATTCAAGGCATGCAATGATCAGAAAAACATTTTCTTGGCAAGTGTATTTCTCAAGTATTTTCTTCAGTGGGCACGGATGGATAAACAAATGACAGGCTGAAGTTTTTATACACACAAGATCATCCACGTTTTGGGAGTTTGTTCTTAACCTTAATGTTATTTATTGCAGGTTACTTTACACTGCATAAGTCATGCTGAACAAATAGGATGAAACTCGTAGAACACAGGCTTTTATTGTTCTTAACCTACTAGTTATACCCCCGTCATTACTCCAACACAATCCTTCCTCAGGAGCTCTCAAAGCCCCCATAGCCCAGTCAAACCTTGTCAGCCAGTGCCAGTGCCTTCCGTGGAGCAGCCCCCCAGAGGTGGGGATGGGAGTAGGAGGATTTACTCTGACATCCTATATGTTATTAAATTACACCACTGGTGATGGTGGCGGAACCGGCTGTACTAGGGGCGCCATCTGCTGTGGCCCATTTTTCTACGTTTTTGTTCCCCACCTACTGGGCATCAGCGTGAGTGGCTCTCAAATAAAGCATACACGGTGGTGTGCCACACGTGAGCCCATCTGATGTGCACCCACCCACTCAGCCATCCTGTGCACTACCAACTATTGCCATCCAGATGGCAGCACTACAGTGCAGGCAGTGACCCTTCTCCCTGGAGGAGACAGCGTCCTCTAGGATGCTCCCTCCTCCACTCCCCGCTGGCCTTCTGATGTTCTGTTCTCATTATCAAACCCAGGTCACCAGCATCAGGACAGCCAGCATAAACATGTAGGTGAAAACCAAAACACCAAGGCAATCTGGCATGTAGTATTTTATATTACAGCACTTTTTAAAGGGATAATGGCAATCCTTCCGGCATCTTATTTTCCAGTTGAAAAAAATAAAATAATGATTGCTCACCTTCTATAGACTTTGTGAATGTTGTTGGCTGTTTTTATCTGCGTTTTTCTTGTAGTAAAACAGAAACATATGCTACTGGTGTACTCTCACTAACATTTGTTTTGTTTCAAATCCTTGAATTCATCTTTTCTTACTGCATGCTTCCTGAACTTTAGGAACATGGTCCCACTGTCAAACATAGAAACATAGAAATTGTCGGCAGATAAGGACCGCTAGACCCATCCAGTCTGCCCATAGGCCCTATACATTGTATGTGGCCACTGACCCTATGTGATCATTGGCTTTTCATCCACTCCTCCCCCTCTCAGCTTCCCCTCTGCCTGTCCCAGGCATGCTTAAACCCCTCCACTGTGCTTGCCCCCACCACCTCCTGTGGCAGACTATTAAGCATCGACTACCCTTTCTGTGTGAAAAACCTCCTCACATTACCTTTTAATCTACCCCTTCCAATTTCATATTATGCCCCTTATTCTAGTACTTTTTCTACATTGGAAAAGGTCCCCACCTGCACCTTTGTTTATGCCCTTGAGGTACTTGAAAGTTTCAATGATGTCCCCTGCTGTTTCCTCTCCTCCAGTGAGTACATATTGAGGTCCCTTAGTCTCTCCTCATATGTTTTGTGGTGCAAGCCCTGCACCATCTCTGTTGCTCTTCTCTGGATAGTCTCCACCTTATCTATGTCCTTGCACAGGTGTGACCTCCAGAACTGCAAATGGTACTCCAGGTGAGGCCTTACCAATGTTTTATACAATGGTATCACCACCTCCCGCCTCCTGCTAGTGATATACCTGCCTATGCACCCCAGCATGCCACTGGCCCTCTGCTGCCTTAGTGCACTGCTTTGATACCTTAAGGTCATCAGAGATGATAACCCTAGGCCCCTTTCCTCTTTGGTGACAGTCAGCTCCTCCACGAACACCCTAAGCTCTCCCCAGGGATCCTCTACCCAGGTGCATTCTTCTGCACTTCTTTGCATTGAACCTCAGTTGCCACCTCTGATCATCTTTCAAGCTTCTCCAGGTCCCTCTTCATTTTCTGCACCCTTCTGGAGTATCCACTCTGTTGCAGACCTTGGTATCATCTACAAACAGGCAGACCATTCCTTCCAGCCCCTCTGTAATGTCATTAATGAAGACATTGAACAGGACTGGTCCTAGTACTGATCCTCATGGTACCCACTTGTCACCTCCCTCTCCCAGATTGTACCCCATTTACCACCACCCTCTGTCTCCTGTCTTTTAACCAGTTCCTAACCCAGTTCACCACCTTGTCTTCCATGCCCAGACTACCCATCTTGTTAATCAGCCTTCTATGTGGGACAGTGTCGAAGGCTTTGCTGAAATCTAAGTAGGCAATGTCTACGCCCCTCCTGATTTATTTCCTTAGTCACTCCGGCTGGAGGCATAGGTTGGATCACCTTGGGCCCAGCAGCTAAAGTCCTATAAATCCATCGGGGATAGTAGTCATCATAGAAACACCATTTTCTGGTTGTGCGCTTTATGGCTCAGGACCTGGCTTACTCCCTCCCACAAGGGCCACTTGGGGTCCATTAAATAGGGAACCAGATGATTGCTGTAATGTATGAAATTTAGAGGAATAATTTACATTCTGAGATTTTGTTAGTATTGGTAGATCTGTATTTTCTAGGGATCTATTAAGGTAAACTAAGTCTATGTTAGTAACTGTAAGTTCTATAAGCTCTATATAGAATTTAGATCTCATTACACAATAAATATCAGTTGAAAGGTTTGACCTGAATGTACTGGCTGAACAATTTAGAACTTGACTGGGAAGTATTGAATAAAATAATATTGCAGACCTCTATGGTGAACTGAGGGTGGTCATCTGGGTATATCCACAGAAGCTTGTCACAAGTAGGATGTTAATTCCTGTAGTAAGTGTCTGTCATGGACCATATAGCAGGAGATAATTCCTGGGTTGTGCTACTCTGACCTGCTCCTGAGGTCCATTTCGGTGTATGTGGTGAACCAACCCAATATGCAACTATGGGTCCAGATCTTTGACCTGGTAATTGAGGCACATAGTACAAACTGGTGGAAGGTGCCTGATCTGGGCCCCATATAAGAGGGTGTCGGGCAGCATGCGCTGCAGGGTATCTCCACTGGGATCTAGAGTAGGGACTAGCCAGTAGTACATGTGAGCCCTATCTGGGTCTTGTGACAAGTGACCCATTAATCCATAGACATGTTAAAGTAGCCATAAAAATGCTGATTAATAGATTTGGAGTAGGGGAATGTTTACAACACACATTTTGTCTCCAGCTTGGTAAAGTGAGGATTACTGAACAAGGTAGGCACAACTGAGAGTGACATGTAACTTAGGAGAACCTGGGTAGGTTATCACTTATAAGTCATTAAAGTTGGCCTGCTTGGGTTTATGGTTAAATTAAACAAAGAGTTATATGAGAGGACTGAGGGCATGAGAGACTATACAAATAAGAATCTGTGATCCACTGATTATTTATGATTATCCTGTCTTCTAAAGATGGATTTAAGTATGAGGAGAAATGTTCTGTGTTTATTGTAGATGGAGTTATTGGAGATCAGTGTATAATTTAAATGTGGACCAAAGTATTTTATTGTATTTTAAATGTTTTATGTTGTAATGGTTGAAATAACGATCAACAATAAATTTACTTACTTACCCTAGTCACCCAATCAAAATCCATTAGATTCATTTGACATGATCTTCCTGCTGAATACGTGTTACCTCAGATCCTGAGCACTACTGGATGCCATATATGCCACTATCCATTCTTTCAGCAGTGTCTTCATGATCTTACCCACCACTGAGATGAGGCTGACTGGCCTGTAGTTCCCCCTCCTCCCTACTGCCGCTTTTGTGCAGTGGGACTATATGCCATCCTCCAGTCCTCTGCAGCGACACCCGTGTTGAGTGACTCTGTGAACAGGGCCACCAGAGGTGCTGCTAGTTCCCTTCACAGCTCCTTTTAATACCCTCGGGTGGATGGCATGATTTGGCATCTGGTCCCATGGCCTTATTCACCTTCAGCTTCTGAGTTCTTCCAGAACCCTCTCCACTGTGAATGGATTGGTGTCCACTTCTCCCCACCCCCATTGCCTCTGCAACCCAGCTGTGGTCCTTGACCCTCCGCCTCCTTAGTGAATACTGAGCAGAAGGATTTGTTAGTATTTCTGCCTTGTCCAGATCCCCTCCTTACTCTCTCCCTTCTCCCCTTTGAGCCTCACAATCCCCCCGGTTTTCTTCTTTCATTGATATACCTATAAAATACCTTATTTCCTTTGTTTACAGACCGTGCTAAGCCCTCTTCTGTCTGTGCTTTCACCCTCTAACAGCCTTCCTGCTTCCCTTAGACATTCAAGGTACACCTCCCTGTCCTCCTCCCTTTGGCTCCCCTTATATTTCCTGAAACTCAGCCTTTTAACCCTGACATTGTCCCCCACCTGTTTGGAAAACCATAGTGGTTTCCTTCTTCTTTTCCTTTGGACACTATGCTAATGCATTGGTTTGTTATATCCACTATGGCTCCTTTCAGTTTCTCCCATTGCTCTTCCACCCCCGTGTTACCTCTCTGTTCCCCAGGAGTGCTTGTGTAGATCTACCCATTTCAGTGAAAGCCACCCTCCTGAAATCTAATACTCTTGCCCTTGTGTGGCTTAATTGAGTCCTTGTCTCCATGTTGAGCCATACCATGTGGTGGTCACTGGACCGCAGCTGCCCTTCCACCTGTATTTCTTCGACTCTGTTCCCATTGGTCCATGCCAGGTCCAGAATTGACTTGTCCCTGGTTGGCTCATGCACCAGTTGCTTGAGTTTAAATCCTGCAGGGATTCCAGCATGGCTGTGCTTCTGGCTGAAGCAGCCACCTTGGTGGCCCAATCCACATCCACATATTGAAATCCCCAGTAGCAGGATTTCACATTTAACTACCATGTCATGTATGTTCTCCACTAGTTCCCTGTCTACTTCCTCCCTCTATGCTGGAGGTCTGTAGATCACCCCTGCGTACTGCTGTTCCATTCCCTGGCTCCAGGGTGACCTATATTACCTCGGCCTCCTCTATCTTCCCTGAACTTCTGTAGCCTTTATACCATCTCTGATGTACAGGGCCACTCCCCCAGCCTTTTTACCCTTCCTGTCTCTCCTGAACAGTGTATAGCCTGGTACATTGACTTCCCAGCCAACCACTCAAGTCTCTTCCCACTATATCATAAGTAACTAGACTGTTTGGGGTGTCCCAAGTTTCAGGAAGGATGCAGTAGGAGTTTATCAAGTACTATAAACTACCAGTTGTTTGTGTGGAAATACCAATTTAGTGGACAGCCATTTGTCCAAAGAAAAGCAATTAGATTAATGATATCTAGAGATAGCCTGGAATATGAGGAGAGACTTGATGATACCCTTAACATGTTAGCTTAGAGCAAAGGAGGTTAAGAGGAGACTTAATGTTGCCATATAGGGAGAGGAAATTGTTTAACCAAGAAAGGCACACTAAGCTGAAGCTTGTTTCCAAGTGCAACCTGGGAGCACAAGGAAGTTAAGTGAATTGCCCAGGGTCACACAGTATGCAAGTGAGGGCTGTGGGATTCAAACCCGGTCTCCAGGTTTGCAGCTCAGAGCCTTAAACCACTTTGCCATACAAGGATCCAAAACCATCAAAGAACTGGGGCTAAATATTAAATAAAATGGAAGTACAAGGGATATAACAAGCTACTGTTAGGGGACATTTTCAGGGGGACAAGTGGATGTACTACTTTTCACAGAGGTGTGGTTGAAATATGGAATTCACTCCCAAGTAGAGTGGAAAAGTTAGAAATTAAACATTATAGGAAAAATAAGACAATTGTTACTGTGAGACAAAGTAGACAAATACTGCCACTAAGATGGAGGGGGAAGAACTGATAGGTGACAAGCCTTCTGCCATTCTTATGTTTATTCATATGTTGTTTACTTATATTAAGAAAACAGAGTCACATAAATTTAAACATCTACATCAGCACTAGGGCCAATGTTAGACTTGATGACATCCCAAACGAAAACACTTGTGGCACCCTCCTGCTCCATCACACTCTCCTACCCATCCCCCACTCACCCTTGCCTCTCCCACTCCACCTTCATCCCACACCCACAACAGGTTTTAACCTCGTGGATGACCCCCACCCCAAACTTAATGGAGTGGCATATGTGAATCGTGGCCAGGATTAGGCGGGTGAATGAATAGCAGATGTAGCTGTTGTTCTAAGCCCCACCTGCCCACAAAACAGTACAGTATTCAAACATGGGAGCAACATGACAGCAGCAGTAGTCAGTGAAATGTAGATTTGAGAGGTGGTAGTCCTCTAGTAGTACATTTGCCTGAATGATCTGTTTGCTCCCTTAAGTTATTGGTTTACCTGAGTTATTAATTTGATTACCTTACATGATTGATCAGAACAGATAATTTAGGGGGCTGCACTACTGGATGCCTGGACCCGACAAGTCATACTTTATTGACACATTGGTCTTCACACTGCACACAACCCTTTCTCATCTGAGAAACCCACCGACCCAGTGACCCAGACAGTCTGATACTCATGCAGGCTCAGTTTTCCCACTGTGCTAATGTGCTGCTGGGAAGCACCTTTGTATTTGCCTGTGCTATACAGTTTACAGTACTGTATGTGGTCTGTGTAATGACTTGATGTCCTGCCAAATGGATCAGATATCCAGTGGATTTCTTTCCTGGTGTGCTCTCCCAGCCACGTTTCAATTGCCCTAAGGCATCTACTCTGGTCCAGTCTCAATCACGAATACCAACTGCATTAATCATCTGAGTGTTAAAGACATCACAGTTCACGGACTTTCTTTGTGCCACATGCACATCAAAGATGCCAGTGGCAGCAATGTTGCAAGTGACATATTCAGAGTGCCCTCGGACTGGGGAAGTTAGGGTGGAAATTATAGTCCTTTGCTGCTGATGGCAGCTACTGCTACCACTCATCCCTGCTGGGCAGGGATGGGGTGAGTGCAGGGGGAGGATTGGATGTGAACAGTTTGTACAGCAACATCTGGTGTTCAGCGGGAAATAGCACAGTTTTGCAGTTGTTAAAAACACCCTGGTTGTGCTAATGCAACAAATGTTCACTTGCTCCACATTGACTAAATGTTGCTCTGATCAACACACTCTACAAAGGTGAGCAATCATAGTATATGTTTTCAAACTAGGGACAATTTGAAGTCTAAGGTGGGTTGACAGAGTCCCTATAAAGGTGAGATGAAAAGGATGTTTCACTAAAAGGACTTCATCATACTGAAGAAGACATGCTGATGAAACATCCTTTTTCTTTCTCCTTTCTACTTCAGTTTAAGAAAGTTGCTTCAAATACCATGCCAGTGTGGTCCGTATTTTTGGTTTACAAAATCATGCCACTACTTGTGCATCACTGGACTACTGGGTCTGTACCTGTTCTCAGGAAATCTATTGGAAGATAATTAATTTAATGGTTGGAACTTTTGGAATTGCATGATAACACAATGTTGCTAATTTTATACACAGTACATGCATATAACTGAAAACGTGAAGGGGCTAGTTTTCTCACTAACCTTAGCCAGAGCTTTCCTCTGTTTTCTGGTCATGTGAGCCTGAGTCGTGCTTGTGTTGACATTCCCAAACTCATCAATTTCCCTGAGGTGCAAGATCCAGTCCAGCAGTCGGAAAGGAATTCCTTGTTCTCTTCTTCAGTACAAAGTGCTTGATCAGCTGAAAATATAGGGCTATGTCATTGCTCAGTGGATATCCTGGGCAATCAGGTAATGAATGTATTTTGATAGTTATGGCGTCTTACCTAAACATTCTCCATAGTATGCGATAGCAGCCTTCTTGCCTTTTCTGCAGGCATCCTTGTGCAGTAGGCACTCATTGTCATACTGACCGTCAGGAACTGCACACAGGTTGAAACTCACTGAAAAACATTTGGAAACCATAAAAGATGCTGGTCTACAAAATATATGGAGCATTTCCTGCTTATTTAAGGGCTTAAAAAATATCACTTTTGTTTAAAAAGTCCTGGGCATAGTACAACTTGTTTAAACAAGTAACAACAAAACTGTCATCTGAAGCAAACATACAGGTTTATGTGCTACACTGACCAGAGATGAGAAAATGAGAGTGGTTTCATTATTCGTTCTGAAGTCTAAGCTGAAGCACTATCTTTACTGGGAAAAACTGCACCTTGCTCACTTCATTGCTCAAATACAGTATACGACGTCATGTCAAAATGAATAAGACAAACATCAGTTGGGCAAGTGGTGTTTCTGGAACCATCCTCAGATCTTCCCATGGTTCAATTTTTTTTATATACCTTAACTTTCTGTTTTCTTCCCAGGTTCTTTCCCTACAGAGGCAGCCAGAGATACGTTGCTAGATAGATAGATAGATAGATAGATAGATAGATAGATAGATAGATAGATAGATAGATGAAAGGCACAGTAAGCCAAAGTAAAGTTGCAGAAATGACCCATGAGATACCTAGATGGGTGTTATCCTGCTGTCATTTCTCTTGCCTTACAGACAGATTTTAACATGCTGTCAAGTTGGTTCAGTGCTAATCACCTAGTCCTCAATCAATCCAAGGCAATCTCTGCTATTTTGCATCAAAAATATCTTCCTAATGCCCCCAACTTGACTATTATCCCTTTGGATGGTGCCTCCATAGCATCCATGTGACATTATAATTACTTAGATGTCATTCTGGACAATTCTCTGGATTTTTCTTCACATATTCAGACTCTTGTTTCAAACCTGTACAGGAAGCTTGCTGCCCTCTGTCAGGTGGGTGACTGCCTCTCATTGCGATTGTGCAAATACCTGGTCGAGCATTTTATCCTTCTGATCATTGACTTTGTGTACATGGTCTATAATGCCACCCCTAGATGCCATTTAACAAAACTGGAGACCCTATTCAATGCCCTCTGTGGGTTCCTCCTATAAGCCCTGCCCAAACACATCACTGCACTTTATATAACTGCCTGGGCTGGCCTTCACTGCCTGATAGACATGTACAACACTTGGCTCTCTTTGGATTTAAATACTGGCTCAGCAAGCTCCCAAATTATCTGTGCTCTTTCCTCGCCCCTGCTGCTCTGCCTGCGCATCATCTTCACTCCCATGCTGGCAACAGGTTTAGGCAGCTTGCCTTCAGTTGCCAACTCCCTCAGGTATGGAACAACCTTACCCTGGGTAACAACTCTCCCTCCAGTATTGTTTTCGCTAAACAGCTTCTCAAGAGCACTGCTGTGTCCTGTTGTGATTGTGCCTGATTTGTTGCTGTGTCGCTGATGTTACCTATCTGTCTCTAGCCGCTGAACTTACTGATGATTGTTGTAATCTCGCTTTTCTGCACATTGTTTTCATTTGTGATCCTCTTCCCTTCCCCAGGCCACATCCATAAACGAGGCTGCATATCTCTGCATGTCTACCTGGTGAGACACTTAAAGTAAATAAACCAGGATATCACTATTTACTTCTGAGATTTTCTGTGCTATATCTTGCTATGTCTAGACATATTTCTACATATCTCTGGCTACCGCTATAGTTCTTTCTCATTGCTGTAAGTAGTGGCTCTGAACACTTTGAGTTGGATTTACAACCAGTCATTTCTGAATCAGGCTCATGATATCACACTAGTTAGAAGAACCTAAAAGAATGTAGATGGTAGTGGCTTGTCTGGCATTTATTATTTACACCACTTTCCAGACTTAAGTGATAGAAGAGTCCTGAAAAACAATGGAAAGTGGTTTGAATCATTATGATGTTGATGCTTCTACCAAACCCCTGCAGATGGAAAATACATTTGGTTAGACAATGCTCACAATTCAGATTTTTTGCATCTAGCTAAGAGTTGCTGAACTTCGGCACTAGGCTAAAAATCCAGCCTCACCTCTCCAGTGACACTGATTTAGCACTGCTAGGTCAGTTGGCTCTTCCAGTTTGCCTTACCTCTGGTCTTCCTGCCCCAAGCAACCGCTCAAGAAACAAAACATAATGCCTAGCACATCAAAACCGGAGACAGGGATTTACAGTATAATTGCAATTGTCTCAGATGTTCAGCTACTGTGCAGTGCCAACCTATTCCATCTTGCACAGTACCACATTAGGAGCAGACTGTACCTCAAGCTGAAGGGTGCTATGTCAACACAGTGAAAACAAAAATAACAAAGAAAACAATAGCAAATGAACATTAGCGCCAACAAAGGTAGTGAATGGAAATAATAGTGAAGAGTCAAAACAACGAAAATAACAGGAAAAAAATAAGCAACTTCAGCACAACACACATCACCAACTATAACACAAACAGCACCAAGAAACTATACTCATCAACATCCAACAGTATTTTCACAGCAATAACCAAAACAAGCCAAACAAAATAAACCAAAACAAGTCACAAAAATAGAGCCACAACATTACTATCAAATAATTGCTCAAATAGTCATGTGCTATAAAGACACATAGCTAAAATGACACTCGTTATTTTCATTCGCTATTATTCATTCCCTATATTGACACCAGATTCCATCCGGTACACTAGGAACATGACCAAGAAGATATGGTCCATAATGAGTGAGAGTGTCTTAAAGGAAGTCTGAATCTGAGCTGAGCTTTATGTATGTATGCAGCTACTTCTCAGCAGGCCTTTTCAATTCATATCTCAAGCAGCTTGGATCTCAGAAAATATGATTCAGGTAATCCGAGACGCATCCAAAGCACTCTGCCAGAGAAAGGGAAGGTATGAGTCCAAACCAGTTTACCCATCCATAGGTCAGAGGTCAGAAATGTTTTCAACTTGCAACATTCTGGGGTATGGAATATGCATTTTGGGCTCACAAATAAAGACTCATTACGCTCCTCAACTCAATCAGACATCTGAGCAATTATTTCTAAATGGGAATCTGAAAATGTAGTGCTTGTCATGAACTAACACTGGTTGTAGCTGTCAATTTCAGCACAGCATCACCAGCTCTTGGACTTGATGAGGACATTTAATGAAATCTCTTATCCAAAACTTTAAGATACTGATACAACAGATGAAGAAATCAATTCAAATGTCTTCCAGATGTAAGGGTGCGAGGGTAGAGAGCAATGTGTAGTGCTCACATACTGCAGGTCATCTTTAGAAGTCCAGTCCTGGAGAGATACTGATCGTGGATCCAGCAAGTAAATGGAGATCATTTTTCCTGCAGGCAAAACCTATATGTTCAGAGATTTTCTGTTATCCCCAGCAGGGCTTGGACAATCTGGGAGAAGAATATCCATTTCCTTTACTACTAAAAGTGGCCACAAAAAAATTACTTTACTTGTTGTTGGCTTACTCCTCATTCCCCAACTGTGGCAGACATGTACTGTACAAACTGGTTAACCACCTATTCTGAATGGGAAAAATAACATACTCATTACACTTCAAAAATAGACTTTTTTTAGAGATGGAACCCGTGTTTCTGCTACTATAATGACAACAGTAGGGTATGCAGTGATTTGAGTGAGTTTTATTGAGCATCTCAATCTGAGCGACTCAATAAAACCACTCATGATTAGAGAACATGCTGAATAAGATCAATGATTCCGTAGAATGAGTGCAGCAGTGAACTACACTCACTAAAGCAGGATATAGGGACTCATTTGTCCAAGCCCTGCTGAGCTGGCTGTTTAGCATAGTGGCTTGAGCCACTGCCCTGGAGCTGGCAGACTCAGGTTCGGGACTAGCTGTAGGGAAAATATTTTTCTTTTACTGTCCTTCTTCCCATGTCAGTGGCCCCGTGGAGTTGATTATATTGATTTTGGGCAAAGGAGTGTGTGGAGGGCATAGCCCCCACATAAAAATGATTGTTTGTTGTCTGCCTTGGGAATGTAAGGGACTGTCACTGATTGCAGCGGCCGCTCTGATATTGATCGCCCTTTTAATGTTGGGCGGTCCTTGAGTTGCTCTTTTTGGTCGGCGAGATTAAAAACTCAGCTTTATCAAATAAAACCCAACACTATCAATCATTTGATTAATTTTGTTTTATGGAGTGCCTCTCTGAAAAGGCTTGAGGCACTGTACAGCACTGAAAAGCACAAAGATGCAGCATTCAGAATATCCCATGGTGTTCATTGTTTTAGAAAGGCCAACAGTATGGATTTGTTTTAGACTGAGCTGAATGGGGCAGGCTGGAGCTGGTTTTGTTTCTGGTTCCCAATGCTTCTTGTTGTTGTTATTTTTTGTTTGATTTCACATTGCTACTGTAATACTGCATCAGCATACAGTCAAATGAATGTCTTAATTTTACTTCCTCCTTCAGTATTTTGGGAAGCATTCTCCTGTGCTTGTTTTATATACAAAGTTTAGTATCACATAAAATACAGTCATTTCTACAGAACTGCATTACTTTCTGACCAAAACAAACAATATGTGCCGTGTCTGTCAGTTCTGTTGGGTTGATTCACTATGAGCTGTTGCTATGGAATCAGTGCTAGACCTGAAGCCTTGAGTCTTCAAAGCAACAGCTCTGACCATTCAACAAAATGAGATTTCCCATTAGCTGGGTGGTTAGATTGCTCTCTTGCCATTAAGTAGCATTTAACAGTAAGTGGCCTGAATAGTAGGTACACATTTAGTAAATAAGCTTTTGCCACTTAATTAGATGTTAATAAGACCTAATAAGCTGTTACATGCTTTTAGTATAGGTCTGATTGAGAAACACGTTATGGAATTTATTTTACTTTGTTGAATAACCACTTGATGTTTTATGTGTGTGGGGGATGTTGACTGGGAAAGGATGGCTAGGCAATACTTTATGTTTTAGCCTTGTCTCTGGGGAAGTTGTTATAGACACAAGCTGGCTGGTTGGTGGTTGCTAATGAATGTGGGAAATATGACCAGGACCCAGAAAAATTCCCCATGTCTTTTCGAGAAGTGCCATGGGATCCTTAATGTCCCCTGAACAACCACAAGAACAGACAAATGAGGCCAGGCAAAACACCACCTTAGGCACACCGTGTTCCCAAATACCATGCTGGCACATTGGTGTGGTTATGTTTTAACCAAGGGGTGTGCCCTCTCCAGAGCAACCAACACCACTTCCTGCAACACCTGGTGTTCCTTGGCGGTCTCCCATCCTACTACTGACCAGGCGCCTGACCCTGCTCAGCTTCTGAGATCCGATGGAATCAGGCTGCAAGGTGGTAACATGGTAGACTTAGCAGGGTTAAGCATCAAAAATATTTTAATAGATCGCTATCTAATAATGTACCTTTACTGTCCTTTGCTGCAATGTACGAGATTAGCATTTGTACCTACTTTTGTTCTTTTATGTAGGTAGTACGAAATTCAGCAGCCAGGTAGCAAAGGCTACTGCAAATTTATCAGTGGCAACTAATACACACGCTTGGTTCACTTTATTTAACTGTATCTTTAATAAACATCAAGATATAGAAACATAGAAAATTGCTGCAGAAAAAGACTCAAGGTCCATCCAGTCTGCCCATTTTTCCTTCCTATTCCCACTTGCCTATTGTTGAAGAGGTTATTTTCTTTGTGATCTACACCTCCCTTCCCCCAGTTGCCCCTCCACTTTCTACTCCCTCCTTACCCCTCTTCTTGGTGCTAGGAGTCCCTGTATCTGTCCGCTAGATCTTGAACCCATTGATAGATCTAGCCCACCACACTATAGTGATCTCTTCCATTTGTTGCACCACCCTTTCAGTAATGAAGAACTTATTTATATCTCTTTAAATCTCCCACCACCCAGTCTCCACTCATGCCCCTCACCACTGTGTTACCATTCCTGCTGAACAGGTCTGAACAGCCCACTCTGTTAACCCTTCAGGAAAGTGTACATTTCTATCACCTCTTCTCTCTCACCTGGCTTTAAGCATGTACATAGACACATAGAATTTGTTGGCAGAAGAACACTACTTGGCATACCCAGTCTGCCTGGATTGTCCTTGCCTAGTCTGTCTCCAGACCATAATTGGTCTTCGCGACCTACCCTCCCTCCTCCCTGCCTATCTGCTAATATTCCCCTATGTATATCCCATGCATGTTTGAAGTTCGCTACTGTTTTCACCTCCACCACTTCCACTGGCAGTCTGTTCCAAGCATCCACTACACTTTCAGTAAAGTAGTACTTCTTCCTCACATCCCTTGACACCCCTCCCACCCTCCAGCTTCATCATATGCTCTCTGGTCCTGCTACTCTTTCTCATTTGGAAGAGACTCCCTCCTGCACCCTGTTTCCATGAGGCACTTGTAGGACTCTATCATGTCCCTGTTCACTTGCTTCTCTTCCAGGGTGTACATGTTGAGGTCACTGTCCTCATAGGGCTTTTGGAACCCTGCACCATTTTAATTACCCTTCTCTGGACTGTCTCCACCCTGTCTATTTGCCTCTGAGGTCTGGCCTCCAGAACTGGACACAATACATCAGATGGGGTCTCACCAGTGAATATATAGTGGCAACACCACCTCCCCCTCCCTCGTGCTGGAGATACCTCTCCCTATACATCACAGCATCCCACTGGTCCTACTTACTGCTTTGTCACACTACCCTGCCCCTTTGATGTTATCAAACATGATAGCTAGGGATGTAAGTTTGTCATGGCAGTCATAACATCATTGATTCCATGACGTTTGATCTTTATTCAGGACTTCCATGACTTTCACTAGTGTCATCAGAATGTAGCAATGATGACAGTGCCACAACATTTACTACTGTTTACTAATGATTTCATGAACAAACAATGAGTCATTAAAACCTCATCCATGACAAACTTACATCCCTAATGATAGCTCAAGGTCCCTTTCCTGCTTAATGATGGTCAATGTTTTACTACCATCCTATACTCAGCTTCTGTGTTCCTGTGCCCTAGGTTCATGATTTTGCACATTTTGGCATTTAACCTCGACTGCCAAACTCTTGACTACTCCTCAAGTGGCTAGTGGACATGATTGGATACACTAGAAGTTCTACCTATGATCTGCCTTCCTGTCCCTGGATTATCTTGGTGACCCAATGCCATACAGTTGCAAGCTTCTCCCTGTCCTTCCTCAAATGCGGGTTTCAGAACAGGGCACAGTGATCTTGAGAGGGCCCCACCAGGGACCTGCACTGGGCCAGTATCTACTCCCTTTCCTCCTACTATTGTTGAATCCTTCCCCTATGATTCCCAGCATCCTAGTTGCCTTACTGTATGTTCTGTTGTGCTGGGTTGAGGGAGTCAATGGTATTGCTAATAATTACCCTGGATCCCTGATTTATATTTTATTTTTTAATAGATGTGCATTGTCCATTAAAAATGTAGTGATGTCCTCATGGTGTACCTCTGTAACCCTCTGCTGCAATGTGGGAGACCACAGTTTGACACAACATTTTCAGCATTTGTCCAGGTTGCAAGAAATCCAGTAGCCAAGTGGGCAATGACAAATGGAAAATATCTAAAGGCAACTAATATGAACATACGAAGAAGCCAGCAGAAGAAGGCCATTTGGTCTATCAGGTCTGCTTATATTGCAGGGTCCACAGCTTGAACTACTGTCCCTGCCCTTCCTCTCCACTCCTCCCATCCTCCTACCCATGATCCTTACTGTCCCCCCTATGCCTATCCCAGCCTCTCCTAAAGCTGCCCACTGTCTTCAACGAGATTACCTCATCCAGTAGCGCATTCCAAGTGTCCACCACCTTCTCTGTGACCTCCTCCTAAAACTCCCACCCTCCAGCTTAAGACTGTGCCCCATCATGTTATGGTTGCCACTCAGCTTTAAGAGACTTTCCTTATCAACCTTATTTATCCCTTTCAAGTATTTGAAGGTCCCAATCATGTCCTTCTCTCTCTCCTGCCTTCCAGAGAGTACATGTTCAGTGCCCTCAACCTCTCCTCTAATACTTTGCCCTGCTGACTGGCTAACATCTTTGAAGCCCTCCTCTGGACCTTCTCAAGCAGGTTAATGTCCTTTTTGAGGTGTAGGCACCAGTACGAACTCCATACTCTAGATGTGGCCTTACCAGTGACCTGCACAAGGGCAGTATAACCTCCTCTCCCTACTACTGATCCCCCTAACTATGCATCCCAGCATCTTGTTTGCCTTTGCTGCTGCTTTCTTGCACTGCATGGAGTGCTTCAGGTCACTAATGATCATCACTCCCAGGTCCTTCTCCTCCTCTGATGCAGATACTCGGACTCCACCTGGACAATTTCTAACTAATAAAAATGTTTATTTTACCTTGTTAAACCAACCCAGTGCATGGTTCAATAAAGTGAACACCCATTTGTTTTAGTTGCCACTAAAACCTTTTCAGCAGTCACTGGTTAATTAGCTACTCAATATCAACAACCAAACCTATATCCTTCTTGAGCTTCTCTCCAACACTGATGCAAAATTCTGTTTTCGGTCGGAGAAAATATTTTTCCATAGTTTGATAGTCCACCCTAATCTAAGCCAACAGTACTACTGATTTAAGGTTGAATTCACTCCTAATGAAAGCTGTAGCAACATTGTTATTTATACCCATTATTTGTCTATAAAAGGCATTCAACTCGGCGCCATATGGGAGACTAGTATGCAAGCTAAGGGCACAGGGGTGGAGGGCAAGATTGGTGGATGGTTGGAGAACTGGCTGCAGGGATGACAGCAGAGGGTGGTGGTGGGAGGTGAATTATCATCCCCAAGGGCAGTGATGAGTGGGGTCCCACAGGGGTCAGTGCTGAGGCCAGTGTTATTTGTGGTATTTGTTGCAGACATCTCAGTAGGTGTAAATAGCAAGATCAGTCTATTTGCAGATGACACCATGATGGGAGCAGTGGTGGATGACCAAGGGGTGGCAGGGATTGCAGGAAGATCTAACAAGGCTGGAGACATGGTTGGACACCAGGCAACTTGGTTTCAATGTCAAAAATGCAAGGTGCTGCATTTCAGGCCAAAGAATACAAAGAGGAGCTACCATCTGAGGGGTGCAGCTAGCTGTGACTGAGGAGGAGGAGAAAGTTCTGGGGTGCTCATTAAGGGAGTAATGAACAACTCAGCACAGTGTAGGAAAGCAGCAGCAGTGGCCAACAAGATGCTGGGTTGTATTGCAAGGGTATAACCTCTAGGAGGAAGGAGGTGATTCTGCCGTTATACAGATCGCTGGTCAGACCCACCTGGAGTACTGCATTCAGTTTGGGCACCCTTACCTAAAGAGGGACATTAGATTGCTGGAAGGGGTGTAATGCAGAGCAACAAAGATGATCATGGATCTGGGGAGTTACCATATGAGGATAGTCTAAGGGAGTTAAACATGTATTCTCTGGGGAGATGAGGGACAGGGAGATATGAGTGAGACCTTTAAGCACATGAGAGGAATAAACAGGAAAAGCATGGAGGGACTGTTCAAGAGGAAGGAGGGAGAAACACTCAGGGTCATGACATGGGGTTGGAGGTGGCAGGTTTAGGAGGGAGATGAGGGGCATTTCTTTACAGAAAGGGTGGTAGCAGAGTGGAATGCACTACTGGCAGAGGTGGCGGCCTGTAAAACAGTGGGATGCTTCAAGAGGAGCTGGAATAAGGCAAAGGGAGGGTCATGGGAGGGGTAGGAGTGGGAGGGGCAGCTGCAGAGTAGGGGTGCTAGCTACAAATCAAGCAGACTCGATGAGACCGAATGGGCTTTTTCTGCTGGCAGTTTCATATGTTTGTATAGGTATTCTGGACAGTTTCCAGATCTAACACCTCTTTTCCAGGGCCCATGTTTCTGCCCCATATAACAAAATACTAATCACTTTGGCATCGAATGCCTGCTTTAGGGCTTTAAAGAATTGCTAACAAACATTTTTGCAAAACTTATAATGGCTTTGGATGCTTGATATGCCTGTATTTTGGAATTAGACATATGGGCTTTCCAATTACCAGTCTTCTGAAAAGTCAAGCCCAAATATTTATACATTTTGGTTAGTTTAAACTGTATCACCTATCTTCCATACTGCCTTATCTTTGGTCCTAGCATTTGCCACACTACCATTACATTAGATTTGGGGAATTAATATACAAATCCATTGTCACTAATGGCTCAATCATTGTCCTGATTGCTCTTTTAAACCTGTTGGTGTCTGTGAAAATTATATCATCGGCATAACAAAGGATAACTATTTTATGATTAAAAATTCTGGGACAAAAGTATCTAGTTCCCCTACTTTACAAATAATATGTTCAATATAATGTTGAAAGCAGGGCACCAAAAGGCACCCTGCTTGACACCTTTGTTAACTGGAATTCCTTCGCTGATATTACCCTCACTGGAAACTCTAACAAAAGCATTGTTGTCTTTATGAAATATATTTTAAATATTCAGTAGGTTGGGGTCTAATCCAAGCTGATTAAGTATTTCCATAACAGGGCTCTACTGACATCGTCAAAGGCTGATTTAAGATCTAAAAGGCCATATAAAGAACCCTTTCCTTTTCTCACATATTTATAAAAAGAAATCTTATAGAAACATATGGTCAGCAGTGCTACACCCTCTATGGAATCCCACCTGTGCTTCAGATATATTATTATCAATGGTCCAAAGTTTCATTTTCTGTAGAATTACCCTTGTAAAGATTTATAGCCCTATGCCCAACAAGCTCATGGGCCTGTAATTATCGGGATTATCATAAGGGCACTTTTATGTAAGGAGATGACTTTACTGTTATTCCAATCACTAGGCATGATTCTGTGTTCAAAGACAAAGTTATACAGTGCAATAACATCTCAGCCCATGTATCTGGACTGCTGTGAAACACTTCTAGATCACCAAAGGTTCCCCTTTACACAAATCCACAAGGGATGCCAAAGCAAAAGCGATTGCATACAAAATTTTATTAATTAAAAGCATACAGTGGTATTGCTGCCACTTCTGCCTGTACCCTTCAAACCCGGTGCTTTAATCTTATACTGGATTTTAATGGCCCATATGACTTCTTCCTTATTGCATATCTATTAGAATATTTCTGGTTGCTTATTAAACATTAATTGATTGTTCAATAAAGTACAAATAATTGCCGTAATATACATTTCCTTATTTCACAATTAACTATCACGTAAATCTGTGATAAAACACATTACGTCCTTTAACATCTTATTAGGTGACAATAGCTTGCCTAGTACATGCTTAGTAATTGTTATTTAGGCAACTTTATTGAAAGTGATACCAACGTTTCCCTTACTATCAGATTCTTACTAGGAGAGAGCAAAGGTGTTACTCATTTTTAGCACCATAGGATACGGTTATTGCACCATCTCATATCACATTACATGTACAATGCATGGTACCACTACTCACAGACTGCTCTTTTATATTCAGCAACATGCATTAAACTGGGCTCTTACTTTCAGATTGTAATGCAGACTCTCTCAAGTACTGTACATTCCATTTGTTTGTCTCTCTCTCTCCTCTCTCTCTCTCTCTCACTGCTTCTCTCTATCTCTTTCATTTATACAAAGAGTCACTCACATTTAGCAAGGTAAAATAATGGTCACCAAGCTTCTGTTCAAATGCTCAGTTTAATCAATTAGGTACAATCAAAATGGAAGACTGTGAGGTGAGCTTTTAGGCAGCAGGAAGAATAGTCAGAGCAGCATTTTAAACTTTGCTGTTCCCAATAGCAAGACTCTTTGTGAACATGCATAATCACATGTGAAATGCATATGGTTGAGAAAGGATCAAGCAGAACTCAGTGTGGCTCTCTGCATGATTACCCTGACATGCACGTGATGGGCTTGCTAGCTATGGTTACAGATTGCATTATTTTAATGAGGGCACTGTAGCAAGCCAGAAGTCTGCTTTGTTACATTGCAATCAGATAAAAGTGCAATAGTCCAGGTAGTCTTAGGATTTCAAGCATCGTTTGTGTTGGATTGCTAAAGTGTATGCACGTTGGGTTCTATACAGTAATGTTTACCTCTGCTTCACGTAAGAAATGAGTAAGCAAGAGAGAGGTACATGCAGTAAGTGTTGCTAAACTGAGTCCTCACGGAACAAAACCTGAAAACCAAGACTGCTTCTTTCCAAAAGACAGAAGCTATCTTGAGATAAACTATTTATTCATGTCTTGGGATACCCTGGAATGAGATACTGGTCACACTTTAAGTGTCAGTTTCAATGTAACTGTGGGGTAGGTAATCATTAAATACATGAAAGAGGGGTAATTACACTGATCGTAATGCGCCTTTTTGAAATCATGTATTTGACTTCCAAAAATAAGCTAAAAGGCTTTCCAAAATAAAGAGGAGGCCGTTTTGGGACCCAAAAGGAAAGAGTAACTCACATGGCATTTAATGTTGCTAATCAGCCTGTATCAACTTGCATATTCACATGTATGTAGATTACACTGTTCTCTACACTTCAGGCCCATCAACTGAGACATGATTTCCACAATGTCCTGCATTGGTTTCAACCCAACCAACTTTGAGTCAACACAAAGAAAACAGTCTCCATGACCTTTGGCTCCAACCAGAAACTAACCAAGCTTGCCTGCCTCCCTTCCTTCACAACTCTACAGTCCATTCTTTTAAGTATCTATGTGTGTGTGTGTGTGTGTGTGTGGCTCAATAGCAGGCTCAGTTTCTCTGCTCACATTGATGCTCTTTATGCTAAACTCCACCCCAAACATAGAGCCCTGTACTGTAATAAAGACAGCCTGTCCCTGTATGTCTGCCAGGAACTGGATACCAAAATGGTACTGCTAGTCTTTGACTACACTAATATGGTTTACTGTACTGCTCCCTCCTCTTCCCTTGCCAGACTGGACACCCTCTGTAACGCCTTCATTCATTTTGCCACAGACTCACCCCATCACACCCGTAACTGCTCACTCTACCTTTCCCTATCCATCTTCCTCTTCCCTCCTGTTGCCTGCATCACTGTGCTACTTTCATCTCTAGATACTGCTCTGTGGAACTGCCCTCGTGCTTATCCACTCTCATCCCTCCCATCCCTCTGCCTCTTACCTACTTTGTTCCAGGGATCCCACACATTCTCCCTCCCCCACCCTCACTCCTCACTGGCCATTCAGCCTTCTCATATCATCTTCCCTCCCTTCAGAACCTCCTCCTTCTCACTCCATCTCTCATCCTCCTCAACCTCCCTGAAGCACCAACTCAAACTCCTTCCACCCACCTCCTGTACCTGTCAGCTCCTTTCCTGACCTGCCTTTCCTCCCTCCCTCCCCAATTCATGCCCCTCCACTGAGACAGCTGTAGGCCTCCCATTTCTCTGTACTGTGATTTTCCACCAATTGTTTGATTTTGTCTGAAGTTTGTAGAGTGCGTTCTCTCTCCTGATACACATATCGATTAATTTTCTGCATTTGCCAATTTGCACTACTGTTGTTTGCACCTTATTTGATTGTAATCATCTTTCTATTGTATTTTGCTTGTTGTTTTCCTCACCTCTCCCCAGGTTGCACCTGGAAATGAGTCTTGGCTCAGTATGCCTTTCCTGGTTACCAGTTGTTAAAAAATAAATAATTGTTTCTGGAAGAAGGATATTTTACCAGTTATATTTTATATTGGCTTTGAAAAATTGGTTTCTTCTGGAATAGGGACTTCCATAGTTTGGGAATGAGAAAGTAATTTGACTGTAACAAACTCTGGAATGACCTTTATATTTTGACACATGAAAGCTTTTACTTCTGCTGAAAAATAAAATCACACAACCTGTACTAGAAGTTTTAAAGTTGAAGAGTGAAACTTGTCAGTCTAACTCTCAGAGTAGATCTGAATGAAAGCTGCTTATAAATGAATTCTGTTCCATTTCATTCTGGCATGCACATGTGTTTAGCCTCACAGAAATACTGTCTCATCAACATTCCAGTCACAGACGCATGCTAAACAAAGCAAATATTAAGAGATTTAGGCATGGTTTAACCTTCTCTTTCACTGTAAAAAATATCAGATGAAGGTTTCTGCTAATAATAATTGGCAAATAAAGATGTCTTCTTTAATGTCAGGGATCAAGATCACTGGGCCACTTAACTTTTGTAATTTTAATTAGGAGCTGTTGGAATTCTAATCGATGCAACTGACATGCTTGTAGCAAACTGTCTTGTTATAAGAATGGAAGAGCAAAACCTTGCTCTGGAGTCAGGACACTCCAGTTACTTAATAGCATTTTTGTGGCACCTGATCCTATATCTCTATTGAATTATTTAATCTTGATGACTAGGTTGCAGCCCATAGGACAAGCCCATTTTTAATGAGAGAACTTGAGTTGTGCATATGAACAGAAAATGGGTGACCTTCTCTAACCTTGCTAAATACTGTACGCATTTTGCTTACAGGCTATGGGGTGGGGATCCAGAAACACAGCTACAGAGAATGAAATGTCTGGAAGGTGAAATAAAAGAACCCTGTTAGAATATAGAAAATAAATAACACCAAACTGTGAAGAACAAACTGATTCATAATCCTCATTGGTGATGTGATATCACCTGGTGGGACAGCCAAACTTGAGTGCCTCACCAATGTCACAGCACCGATGATGTGTGTAAACCAGAGAGTTTTTCACAGTTTAGTGTGGGTTTCTTTTTGTTTTTGCTTGTTTTTTTTTTTTTTGTCTGTTTGTTTTTAATATGTTGAATAGCCTGTAAAAGTACATCAGCTTTCTGTGGATTTTTTCACCTTTTTGAAATTGGTGCCTCCTGCCATCTTTATTACCAGTGATGGCATATCTGATCAACTATTTCAGCACAGTTTAAAATAAATCAATTTTTTCTACAAAGCAATGATTCCTATTTGTACTGAATGTTTCCTGTGGTCCACCGCTACTGCATGTCCCCAAGTATCAATGGCTCATGTGACCCAGTGTTCTGCGCATGTTGACAGTGCTATCTTTTAAGCTTTATCACATGAACATAAAAATCAGTTCTGTCTTTCACCCTGATCTCAGTAAAGTAGTTGGTTTTCAGAAATTTGGGTTATTTTCTGTACAAACAGTTTTGAAAGGTAAAACCATGACTCCAAGCATGAGCATCAGCTCTTCTATAACCACTCATCCTCCTTGTCCGAATTATCAGTAACAGGAGATTCACATCTGCATCCTGGATTGATAACATTATTGGTCCCCACCACTGGCCTCTTGCCTTACTATACCGGAGGCAATAACCACATTTTACATCCTCAATCCCCACTAGGATACAACTGCAATTGCCATTGCTTACAGACCCTTGTTTTACACCATAACTGCAAAATGTTCCTCTGAAAAAGCTCTAATCTGAACAGTGCGTAAGCTCTTCTGAGCTGAAGTTTTATTTACATGTCCAGATAAAAATCTGTAGCCATAGTGACAGTCATTTGCTATCAACCATAGGGAGAACCTTATTTCTTTTTTATAGCTTCCAGATCATTAAACCAAATTCCTTGATTTCTGGTTGATATTTTTTATTTGTATTTAAGACTCAGTGTAATATCTTTGCTAAAATACTTGTCCAACATTTCTAGATCAAACTGCTTTTGAAAATGTTGGATTTCCTTTAACCAGTATGATATTTGGCAATCAAGCTTTTTCAATTGAAGCTTCTCTTCTAAGCAGACTTTAGGCAACTGAGCTTTGGGCATTCTGGTAATTGTAAGACAACTTAATTACGCTTGCTTGCATGCAGTCTGGCTTCCAGTCTAATTAATACTGATTCTACTCTAACGTAAACTGCAGTAGACTTATTTACTCCTAATGTATTTCTGAATAGTTGATTTGTGGGTTTCTTTAATATTTCTTTATACTTTATATCCACACTTCACAGCATACAGAGCATGAGCATTGTATTCGGCTCTTACAGCCTCGGACGAGGGGTGAATAATGTTTCCCCAAATCTGCAACAACATTTTCTAAGTCATATGTGCTTTTTCAATTTTACCAATGTTCTATTAGCTTGCGTAGTCCATTTACAGTTGGCCAAAAGATAGCACCTAAATATACATAATTCTTAACTGTTTCCGTATAGACTGTCCTTGTTTCCAATTATAAGATTCTATGTTATTCCCAAAGGCTATTACCTGACTCTTTGCAGTATTTACACTGAGTTTTAAATCATTCACATAACTAAATAACAAAACCAGTTTTCTTTGAAGCCCTGATTTAGCCAGTGTAAGTAGGATCAATTGTCCACATAAGCAAGAGGCAGCACATGTACTACAGCCTACTGTTGGTGAATGTGAGATATCATTACTTAAGTTAACCAAAAGCTGACTGATATAAATGCAGAACAGAGTGGGATCCAGGATATAGCCCTGCCTTACACCCCAATTAGTTGGTAATGTGCTGGAGAGCTGCCCTTGACCCCACCCTTACCTGGGTCCAAGTCTCAGTATATAAAACCCTTACAATACTTATTAGAACCAGATCTATGCCCCAGTTCCACATTATTTTCCACAAAATTCATCTAGATATCTGATCAAAATCATCTAAAAAGCTGCATATAGTTTTTATTATGCAAATGCATGCATGTTCTATTACGTGCAACAGCACAAAACAGCTGTCAGTTATGGAGTAGCCCTCTAAACCCTGTTTGAAGATTGTTAAGTCCTTCTGGTTTACTGATCTCATTCTGGAGTCTGTCCAATATAATTTTTGAAAAGATCTTGGAACCAAAGTCCGATAAACTTATGGGTCTATAAAATTTGGGGTTCTGACTTTCTGTCTCTCTCTCTCTCTCTCTCTCTCTCTCTCTCTCTCTCTTCTTTAGGGCTGCAAAGAAATTCTATGCAGACCTTCTGTCATACACAGAAAGAAAAAAAAGAAAAAAAAGAGCAGCTAGAAAACACGTAATAGGATACCTAGACTGTTAGAACTGAAGCACATCAGGTCATCTCCATTTAACATAGTGGTGTTCTCCTCCCTTTGCCACTGCACTATATTCTTGGTAATAATAAATTCACTGATTATTTACATTTACTCAGACTCCCACTTACTGAGGAGAACAAGCATCTGGTCTTAATTATAATTGTCATGCGTGAAAGAGAGCTTAGTTGATTTATTTTTACCAGTCAGAAGGGATGGAGTTGAGGATTCACCAAACCTAACTACTTATGTAAGCTAATGTAGATAGAGAATTGTTAAAGGTCCAACAAGTATACGAATGAAATGTTTTAAGTTAATGTACCATAGTATTGATAACTTTTAGTAGGTATGAATTAGTAGGTGATTACTCAAATGTCTTTTTATCTACACTTTGATGGGTATAACTTATTTATGCTACAGTATTGCTCAACCCTATATAATTATTAGTTAACTGTTTAGTTCAGTGCTAATGTTAAAATCAAAACTGCTGCTTTATTATACAATGGCAAGAAAATTTCCTGGACTCTGATTGGTCAGTCTGGGGCTGGATCCATGATGTTATCCAGCATAACATCATGGGTCTAGATTCAACACTGTGAATCAATATGGATGCTTTCAACATGATCAGGATCATCTCTTTTTCCATCTCCTGTTAAGAAACTAAAATATTTTCCAGACTAATAAAACATTCTTTAAAATTATTTTTTATTTTATATATAACAACAAACCATTGTATAATAGGAATAATGCACTCCAGATTGTGTGTACAGTGCTGGATAACATCCACTTCTGGGGTGATTAGTCATCGCTTTCGACCTGTGGCCTCGTGCCTAATCACCCCAGACGTGATGTTATCTCAGTATGTTACACCCTATCCGTCCAGCATTATTCCTTTATTATAATATGTATTAGCTAGTATTCATGTTATGTACTTATTTGTATTTTTTCTTTTATTCAAAAAATCAAGTAGTAGTAAAACCTTTATTTTTATATAGGAAAGTTGCTGACAATTTTTATATCATTAGGACATAGTCCTATTTGCAAGATGCTCCTGTTATCTAAAACAAAAAAAAAATCAATAAACTTTTTAATGAGAAAAGCCTTTGTCCCTTGCTTTCCCACTCTCTGACGTGTCACAAGTGTGACAGTACTCAGCCACATCTTTATAGACACCAGGTCAATAGAAGTTTTGTATCAACCTCTGCTTGGTTCATGAAAGCCAAACAAGACCAAAAGGGAGGGAGATATGATACAGATATTCAAGTTCCTTAAAGAAATTAACTGTGGGAACTATTTAACCTGAATACCAGTTCGCAGTCATTAGGACGGAATGGAAATTAACAGGAGGCAGGTTCAGGAGAGATGTGAAGAAATACTACTCTACGGAAGGGGTGATGGAACATTGGAACAGTCTGTCAGCTGAATTGATGGGCATGAAAACAGTCAAAGGATTCAAGTAGGGCTGGGACGTAATGAAGGGAATAGTGGTTACTGGGTCAACAGGACCAAGGAAGAGAATAGAGAGTGGATGGGAGGTTAGTACCCTGGAGGAACCATAGGTTCCAGGGATTATAGGGAACCTGGGCAGACTGGATGGAATACTGGTCTTTTCCTGCCATCATTGTCTATGCTTCTAAGTATAAGAACAAGATTGATACTTTTAGTAAGTACAAATTAGTAGGTGATTACTTAAATGTCTTTTTAGGTACATTTTGATGGGTATAACTTATTTATGTTACAGTATTGCTTAACCCTTCTGTAGAATTATTAGTTATCTAATTGTTTAGTTCAATGCCAGTGTAAAATCAATAATGCTACTTTATTGAATATGTATTAGCTAGTGTTCATATTATGTACTTAATTTTATTATATGTTTTGTCCTCTTCTTTTGTTTAAAAAGCAATAAACATTTTAATGGAAAAAGTCTTTGTGCCTTTGCTTTCCCACTCTACAGTGCTCAGCCACATCCTTATAGACACCAGTCCATTAGAAGTTTTGAATCTACCTTTGCTTGGTCCATTTCACCCCCTCCCCCACCCCTGCCCCAGTGTCCCACAAGTGGAATGATGTGTGCCATGCTGAGTGGCTCTTGCCTAAACTTAAACTAAACCTTAGGTACTACCAGCTGTTTACACACCTGCCAAACTTGGACGGGATATGGAGAAAATTTGATCCCAAGGCAACCATACTTATGTTATTAAAGCATAAGGGTTATTGTATCAGCATAACTACATTTTAGAAGGTGGATCCTGTTCACATATGCATCCATATGGCAAATGGCGACTTACATAATTTTAGTTATGAGCAATGCAGATGTTTATAATTCTGACCTTGCAGGACAGAGACTGACTCATTTATTTATTTCTATTTTATTTTACTCTTTGGTAACCAGGCAAGGCCCACTAGACATGGCTGCCTGCTTCCAGGGTGACCTGGGGCACTGTGGTGGTTGAGTAACTTGTGCAGGGTTGCACAGTATGCAGGTGGAGGTTGCAGGGTTCAGACCCAGGTCTGCCAGTGTCTGAGGCTCAGTCACAGCTCGCTCCTCTAGCCTCAGGGCTATACTAGACTCTGCATCACTAGAATCAGAGTTTGTCTGTGTATTAAATGTATAAAATGTACATTTAACAGAAATAGTATGCAAAAGCCTGGCCAACCTCCTGTATCTAGGGGTACTGGATGGCATTTCATCCAGGAGACTGTCTGCCTCACACCATGATGACCAGTACTGCACCAACACCAGTCACCTTTGCATCATGGGTCAGGGGCAATGGGAATAGTGGCACCGTAACACCACACCATAACAAGAGATCACAATCACAAACTAATTTGTCCATACTAGAGCTGAGACTAAGCATAGTGATATTTTATTATTTAGCTGCAAGAGTATGCACAGTTCTCAGGGAATTTCTCTGTCCATTACTTTTTCCCAGGTGTTGTACTCATCTTTCTCACAACATTCAGTATCACTGAGCAACCATGTTGGCTCAGAACAGAGTTTCTTTATGTATGGTAATGAATTCTGCTCCTCTGTGAACTGGGCACAAATCCTTGGCCCACATAGTCTGCCTATTTCCTACCTAATGGATAAGCTGCAGATCCTAGTTAACCAACAGCCTACTTCCTCCTGCCCCCCACTAGAATTGTCTTATGTCTGTCCCATGCATTCTTGAATTCCCCACTGTTTCTGACTCACAGCCTCCTCAGGAGAAGCTGTTCCATGTATCCACAGCCTTCTCTGTGAAAAAATATTTCCTCGCATTACCTCTGAGATTTTCCCCCTCTATCTTCAGATTGTACACCTTGTTCCTGCACATCTCTTTTCTGAAAGATGCTACCCTCTTGAACTTTGCTGATTCCTTGAGGTACTTGACAGTTTCTATCATGTCCCCCTTCACTCCCTTTCCTCAAGGGTATACATATTAAACTCCTTTAGTCTCTCTTCGTGCAGTAGTAGCACTGAATTAGTCAAAGGATTTTTAGGATTTTTTAAAATCCCTATTGAGAATTGTGAAACCTTCAGTTAGGGATTTTGTTTTGTTTGTTAGTGTGTTCACTGCTACCCAAAGAGGGTTGTCTCATCTAATAGTGTTGTTGAAAATCTACCAGATGGCACATAAGTACTGCAATAGGAACTGGTCTCTTGCTGTATATATAACAAAAAGAATTTTAGAGGATTTTGTTTCCTAAATTCTGTGAAGGATAAATAGTGAATGTCACAAAATTGCTTGACAAATTCAGCGCTACTACTGTATGTCTTCTGGTGCAGACCCTGCACCATTTGGATTGTCCTCCTTTGGACAGCCTCCGCTCTGTCTATGTCTTTGTGGAGATGGGGTCTCCAGAACTGCAAGAAGTGCTCAGATGGGGTCTCACCAACTGTCTCTACAGAGGATAATAACTCATATTTTCTACTGGTGATGCCTCTCCCAATGCATCCCAGTATCCGCCCACCTCCTTACTGCCTTCTTACATTGCTTGCCTACCTTTCGGTCATCTGATATAACTACCCACAGGTCCCTTTCCATTTTATTGTTGTCAGTATCTCACCCCCATTGTGTATTCTTCCCTGGGTTTTGTTTCCCAGGTGCATTCCTTTGCACTTCTTTGCATTGAATCTAAGCTGCAATACATTTAAACATTCCTCTAACCTTGCCAAGTCCCTTCTCATCCTTTCCACCCCACCTTGTGTATCAACCCTGTTGCAGAACTTTGTGTCATCTGCAAAGAGATATACTTTTCTTTCCAGTCACTCTGTAATGTCACTTATAAAGACATTAAAAGGACCGGACCAGTACTGAACCCTGCAATACCCACTAGTAACCTCCTTTCTTCACTGTGGACTCCATTTACTATTACCCTCTGTGTCCTGTTGTCTAGCCAATGTTTTACCCAGGCTACCACCCTGGAACCCACTCCCAGGCTGGCTAATTTGTTTATTAATCTTTGTGTGGGGCTGTGTCAAATACCTTGCTAAAGTCTACATAGGCCATGTCCACAGCCCCTTCCTGGTCTATGACTTTGGTCACCCAGTCAAAGAAATCAATTAGATTCATTTGACATGACCTTCCCACTGCAAATCCATGCTGCCTTGGATCCTGTGCCCCACTGGCCTCTATGTACTCAACAATTCTTTTTTCATAAGTGATTTCATCATTTTCCCTACCACTGAGGTCAAACTGACAGGTCTATAGTTTCCTGCCTCTGTCTTGCTCCTACTTTTGTGAAGAGGAACCACATCTGCCCTCCTCCAGTCCTCAGGTACCACATCATCCTCCTATAATTTATTAAAAGGGTAGTCAGTGGTGTTACTAGTTATCTCCCTTAGTTCTTTTAGAATTCTGGGTTGAATCCATCAGGTCCCATTGCTTTGTCCACCTTCAGTTTTAGGAGTTCTTTTAGAATCCTTTCTTCTGTGAAAGGACTGATATCAACCCCCCATCCAGAGTGCTTCTATTGATTAGATTAGGTACGCCCCTTCTCTTCTTTTGTGAATACTGAGCAGAAGTATTCATTCAGTATCCCAGCTTTTTCACTGTCCTCTCTGCCAACCCACCATCCTCTTTTTTCAGCCTCAGGATCCCTTCCTTTGTTTTCCTTCTCTCACTAATGGACCTATAAAGGTTTCATCCCACTTTTAACCAAGTTGGCTATCTTTTCCTCAGTTTGGGCCTTTGCTCTTCTGACTGTCTTCCCTACTTTCTTCTGTTTTAACTAGTACAGTTCTCTGTGCTGCTCCTTCTGTGTTTCCTTATACTTCCTGAATACTATCTTTTTCTCCCTAACCTTCCCTGCCACCTCTTTTGAGAATCAGAGTGGGGTTTTAGACAAGTAGCACATAAGGTAACCTTCTCGGAGGTGCTGCCTGTCCATCCTCCAGTCCTTAGATATAACCCCCACCTCCGAGGCAGTTAATTCACTCAGTCAGTGGTGCAGCTAGGACCTGTCCCCATCTCCTTTAGCACCCGGGATGCAGCCAGTATTCATGTACTTACCCCACAACACACAGAATTTGCCCACAACACCACCTCACAATGTGTGCACTCTGCATGGTGCATGAAGTTTGTGTTCCCAGTAGTGTGCAAAGTGTGTGCTCCTGATCATGTTCGCAGTGTGTGCCTACAATGCAGCATGTAAATTCCATCCTAGACGCCATGTGAAAAATGTTCTATGGACTCTGCAGATAAACTGACCCTGAAGCTGAATGAAAATTATTTATTTATTTATTTATTTTATTTCTGTTTTCAGAAATACACCTTTGAGTCAGGGACTCCTTTGCAAAGGTTCCATATCAAAGGTACATTTGGAGTTACATAGGAATTTAGAACAAGAATACAGTGGAATAAGACATACAATACAAAGTAAGCAGCAGGGATCATTTGGGCAAAACAGGCCCATTGTCCAACAAAATTAAACAATCCAGGAGATTCAGTAGTTTTTACCTAAGCCAGGTATTGGATAATTTGCAGACATCAGACAAATAAGAGCAAAAAGACTAGGGGTGGAGGGAGGGAGAGACTAGGTGATAAAGGCAGGAAGCTAAGGGGAGGAAATTAGGGACAGTCACAAGAGGACTGCAACAAGAGCAGATTTTTGAGATGAGTTTTGAAGAGACCTAGTTTTAGATCATGTAGGATGGGTGTGGGAAGCTCATTGAACCATTTAGGTGCCCGATAGTGGAAAGCCCTTTGGCCAAGGGAGGGTCTACAGTGGGGGACAGCCACAAGTGATTTGGCAGTACTTCTGGTGGATCTGTTTGTTGGGGCTGCTTGGGTAAGGCAGACAAGTCAGGGGAAGAGAGGTGAGAAGGACTTTCTTTGCCAGGAGGCAGGTATGATATTTAAGCCTTTGAGTCAAAGTTTAACAACTGTGCCTCCTGATATAGTACACAAGAATGGGTAAGTCTGTCACAGTTTGTGATAAGATGACAGGCTTTGTTTAGGGTGATTTTGAAGTGGCTTAGGGCTTTATGATTGGCCAGCCATAAATAACAATGCCGTAATCCATAATGGAGAGTATTGAGGAGAATACAGCAACAACAGATAGCTTCCGTGGAAGATAGTGTTTGAGACGGTAAAGGAGATCAAGTCTAGTGTTTAATGAGGTAGATAGGAGCAGGATGTGTTTATGAAAAGAAAGGGATGCATCAAGGGTTATGTCCAGGTATTTGAAGGTGTCAACCTGTTCTAGCATATCACCCAGCAAGTTTAAAATAGAAGTGTTGATCCACAGAGGGGTATCTGACGGTGAGCAAAGATCATAGATTTAGTTTTCTTATGGTTAAGTACAAGCCTGTGGTCATGAAACCAGGCTTCCACTTCTGAGAAGTACTTATGGAAAGATCATTGTGGGGGGTGGCTACTGAAGATAACAGCATCATCAGCATATAAGAGGAGCCTACCAGAACAGGACCTTGGTAGTGTGTTCAGAAAGTGGTGAAAAGGAAGGGGCCCAAGATTGAGCCTAAGGGACACCAGATAGGACCAGGTGGTAATCGGATAGGGTGGACCCGATTTTGACACGTTAGGTCCTTCCAGTTAGCTAATCTGAGAACCAGGATATGGTTTCCTGGGAGAGTCCAAGGGCAGGTAGACAGTGCAGGAGGAGGTCATGGTTGACTGTGTCAAAGGCCTTTGAGAGGTCAATGTAGAGAACCGACTATGAGTCCACGGTCAAGGGCTTGATAGATGTAGGATGTATACTCAACGATGGCAGTTATGGTACTATGGCCTCTACGGAAGCCATGTTGTTCAGGGCAGAGGAGATCATGTTCTAGATAGGTAATGCATGAGTTGATCAACAACTATTTTTCTAAGTCTTAGATGGGGGACAGTATGGATATGGGCCTGTAGTTATTAGGGAGGTTTTGTCATCACTCTTTAGGATAGGGGTTATCACAGCTTGCTTCCAGGGGATGTGAATTGGCCTAAGCAGAGGGACTTGTTAAGAATTTTAGTTACGGAGAGAGGACTTCATCAAGCATGAGGCGTAGGAGCTTGAGGTCCAGGAGTCACTACTATACCGTGATTTGGTCAGGAATTTTAATAGGTACTTCTTGGCTTGCAAGGGCAAGACTATTCTGAGGTGAAAAGGGTGTATTTGGTAAGGGGCAAGAGAAAGAGCAGGGGAGTCAAAGAAATTTGGGGACAGTACCTCACTTAGGTCAGAGAAAGCAGTGTTAAGGATGTTAACTATTGCCAGGTGGTCTTGGTGGTAGTCCTGGTGGAAAATAGTTGGGGGAGGGAGTGGAGATATTTTTCTGCTACTCTCTTTATGTTTCTCCAGAAGTCCTGCCCAGAGCCCCATGTGGCAGTAAGAGCAACCTTATTACAGTGGGCAGCCTTGGCCTGCCGAATGGCCCAGGTGCACGCATTTCTGGCCTCTGTATAGTTGCCTATCGTGAGGAGTCGGAGTCAATGGCTTTGTGCCAGAGGTTGTCATGATGCTGCATCATATCCAGGAGGGCCTGAGAGATCCAAGGGTGTCTCAATTTTTAGTGTGAAGCTTAACGAAGGAGGCGTAGTGGTCACAGGCCACGCTGAAGGTGGCAATGAAGTGAGACAGGAGCAGTGTCAATACACTCAGCGCTATCAATTGGGGCCCATTCACCCAACCAAAGGTGAGCCTTGAGGTGGGAGAGGGAGCCTTTTCAGTCGATGCTGGAAAGCGGGGTAGGGGTGGGATGGGGCAGGGTTTATGTTTGTCCACCAGCAGGCAACAGGGAGTGGTCACTGATGGTATTTGGGAGGACATTAACACAAGAGATATTTTGGTCTGTTGGTAAAGACGAGGTCAAGGAGAGTTGCGTTGCCTGTGTTGTCATTTAGTCTGGTGGGGATTGGACAACTTAGGTGACATCAAGGGCTACAGCAGATTCATGGAAGTGAGAAGAGGAGGAGGGAGGAGAAAGCCAATTGATGTTGAAGTCACCAATGAGGATGACTTCATTTTTGGGGAGCAGTGTGATATAGTCCAGGATGGATTTGAAGGCAGGTTTTGGTTACTTGGGGAGATGTAGGTAACAGAGAGGTAGCAGGTTTTCCTGGGTCACCAAGGAGCAACTTGATAGTGATTTGGGCCTCCTGTTCAGGGAAGGGAGGTTGACTGGGGTTGCTTGTAGAGTCTTTTTATATAAAGGCACAGCCCCTCCCCTCTTTTGGTAGGTCAGTCAACTCGAAAGAGAATAGCGTCTAAGGCTACTGCAAAGTCAGGGGTGCCGACTGTAAGCCAGGTTTCAGTTAGGCCAGAATATCTCTCTCCCTCCCCCATTCCCTCTCTACCCACTGTCCCTCCCTTCCCTTTGATTCCCCTCCTATCTCTCCTCTCACCCCCACTCTCCAACCCCCACCTCCAGCCTTGTACCCAATATCTCCTCCCTCACCCCAGCCCACATAGCACTTCTCTGACATCATGCTTGTGACAAGGTCAACCCCTGACCACCTTCTCTCTCAACCCTCTCTCATTCCTGACTCCCCTTGCCACTTAGGTCTAGTTCTTTATACGTACTCCCAGCTTACCTATTTCTGCTCCCTCTACTATGTTTCTATGATTATTGTATAATGTTGTGAACTCACTTTTGTGTTGCACCCACATTGTTTGTTTTAGTCTCCTGCTGACGCAGAACCTTTGTAAATGAACATCTGATTCAAAGGTATTTGTAATCCTAGTACTAATAAATAACTAAATATCTGGTGAGTGCCATGCAAGCCAGGCTTGAGGAGGAGAATTTTGTTAACAAACTGCAAAGAGAGGTGATATGGAGGCCATTCGGTTTAGAAGCAGGGAGCTGAGGCCAGAAAGAGGACCAGGGTTGGGGTGGACATTTCGGAGAGAGAAGGAAAAGAAAGAGGTACACTGCAGAAGGCGTTTTCAGGAGGTTTAGCTTATAGGGACAAACATGGGGAGGCACTCTGAGGTACAGCGGAGATGAGTAGGGACCCTAAGGTCATGGGCCAGCCAGTTGAGAGGAGGGAGATCCGTGGGCCAGATGACCAAAACTGGCACCCTCATGCTGCATGACATTTTTCCAATTGTTGTCAAAATTTTCACACTTGCCATCATGCAAAAATTCACTACAATGTAGTGGGCAATTTGTGTCCAAGAGACAGAGGCACAACTAACTACCAGAAGATGCCACATCAGATCTTTGCATCTGAGGAACAGAAAGCTGTGAGCTTGCTGTAGTGAGCAGAGAGAACTGTGTAACTGAGACAAACAAAAGATTGCTAAAAGGAGTTTAAAAGACATGAAATGGTAAACGAGCACCCAGGATCAATTTAATAATGTGACAAGAACAGTCTGTTAGAATAGTTAAGAAAGTACTTAATTTTGTGTGATTAAAGTGCTGAGTATCATAAATATGTCTACATTTTTCTAGGACCCCTACCGTGAAGAGGTGGTTACTATGCTTATGCCGCCATGAAACATATAGAATTCTGCACTATGTGGTCAGTTCCAATACCAACTTTTGGAATTTGAATAAAATTGATGAATCAATTTAAAGTACCTAGTGAGTCTATTACTGCATACCTACTTTGGTGTCCTGTAAGCGAGTGAGTAAATAACACAAATTTAACTTGTTGTTAGTTAAAACTTTGTTATTCTAACCCACAGGTTGAAAGTTACTTCTTCCAGTAGTATGCAAATACATACATCGGAGAACCACCTCCTGTATACTGGAGGCCTGCTGCCCTCTTGTGGATATAAGTAATATAACAACATTACAGGCTTATGTTATGTCTCATCTACATGATACCGTTGAATGTGTGTCCACTGGAGCAATAACTTTGTGGCTCTTTTTACATTTTTCACTATGGTTATGACTACTGGTGCTGTAGAGTGTTGACATCCAGGGTACTCTGATTGACCTACAAAGTCTTGAACAAGCTGTGACCTCTTACCTAGAGTACACAACCTCCTGACCACTGAGGTCTTGTGGTATAAGAGCATCACAGTGGGGCCTGTTGGAGGTCCCTTCTCCCAATTAAATTCTGGAAGAAATAGGGATTTTTGTTTGTGCTTTTATCATGTGGAATGTTCTTACATGGGAGTTTAGAGGTGTTCCTTCAGTGGCCCTGTTTACGAACATATGAACATACAAAAGCCAGCAGAAGAAGGCAGATTAGTCTGTCACGTCTGCTTGGTAACTCATGCAGGTTCATAGTTTATGCCAGTGACCCTGCCCCCCCATCATCCCTCCCTGCCTTCTATCCTCCTCGGTCCCATGGACTCCCTATGTGTTGTCACAGGCCCTGTTAAAGCCCCCACTGTCTTTACTGAGACCACGTCCTCTGGCAGTGAATTCCATGAGGCCACCATCCTCTTGATAAAGAAATGCCTCCTAACATCCCTCCTAAACCACCCTCATCAACTTTAAGCTATGCTCCCTTATGGTTCTGTTGTCACTCATTTTAAAGACACCTTCCTTCTCCCTCTGTTAATCCCCTCAGGTATTTGAAGGTCTCTATCATATCCCCTCTCCTCTCTTCCAGGAGTACATCTTTAGGGCTCCCAGCCTTTCATTCTAGGACCTATTCTGCTGACCCTTGATCATCTTGGTTTCTCTCTCTTTTGGACCCTCTCCAGCATGCTAATGTCTTTCTTAAGGCATGGATGCCAACCTTACCCATATTCTAAGTAAGGTCATACTATTGACCTATACAATGGCAACATGACCTTGCTCTGCCTACTACTGAAGCCTTTGGCTATACACCCCAGCATCCTATTAGCTTTCTGCTGCCTTCTTACATTGTGTGGAATGGGTTTTAAGTCTGTAGTAATTACCACCCCAAAATCCTTTCCTTCCTCTGAAGCAGGTAGCTGACCCCCCCAGTAACATACTTGCATTGAAGACAAGTTGCCAGATTTCTGACCATCTCTCAAGTTTACCAAGGTCCTCCTGCTAGTCCTGTAGCCCTTCTTTTGTGTCCACCCCCAACAGAGTTTCGTGTTATCTGCAAACAGACACATCTTGCCTTTAATGCCTTCCTAAATGTCACTTATTATGAAGACACTGAATAACACTGGCTAGCGCTGATCCCTGTGGGACCCCACTGGTGACCTCCTTGGTGCTGGATAACTCTCCCCCACCTCTACTCTCTGGGTTCTGCCCCTCAGCCAGTTGTCTACCCACCTTACCAGTTTCTCTCCCACCCCTAGATCCAGCAGTTTACTGAGTCAACCCCTGTTTGGAAGGCCAGGTATAAAATGTCCATTGCCTGACCGCTGTCCACACCTTTGACCCAGTTAAATAATTCAATCAGGTTCATTTGACATGATCTGCCTACCACAAACCGTGCTGCCTCTCATCCTGAAGACTATTCTCTTCTATGTACTTCCCCAACCTTTCCTTTAGTATGGTCTCCATGAGTTTACATACTATTGAGGTCAGGCTGACCAGCCTGGAGTTCCCAGTTCATCCTTGGATCCACTCTTGCGGAGAGACACCATGTGTGTTGTTCTCCAGTCTAGTGGCACCATACCTGATTCAGGGATCTACTGAAGAGTACACCCAGTGGCCCCATCAGCCCTTCTGCTAGCTCTTTCAGCACCCTAGGGTGTAAGTCATCTGGCCCCATAGATTTGCCCATCTTCAGTATTCATTTAATACTTCTGCTTTGCTCACTTCTTCATCTACCCATCCATCCTCTTCCTTAGCCTAACTATTCCATCCTTTTTATCTCTTCTTTGGCTTATGTAGCGAAAGAAGGCATTCTTCCTTCTGTATCCCTTCAGTTTATTTTGAGCTCTTTCTTCACCTTAGCATGCTGCACCTCCTTCTTGCTACTCTAGCCAACCTCAGGTACTGTTCCTCATCTTCTTCTTCCCTTGTGATTCTCTTGAATTTTCAGTAGACCATCCTCTTTTCCCTCACCACTCTGGCTACCTCATAGTTAAACCAGATGGGTGATCTGGCCTCGATTTCTTCCTTATGAGCTTGATGCAATCTGATGTAAAAGTAAAGAAAGGTGAGCACACACCAGTAGAACTGTGGTGGACATTTATTT
The DNA here is from genome assembly GCA_016271365.2 of Neoceratodus forsteri. Lineage (NCBI taxonomy): Eukaryota > Metazoa > Chordata > Ceratodontiformes > Ceratodontidae > Neoceratodus > Neoceratodus forsteri. Next base: position 658,413,790 of record CM057453.1, read on the forward strand.
TATTATAAATAACATAGCATAGCACAACACAAGCCTAACAGACCCATGTATCACTCAGCAAGTGAGTCTTCCTCAGGGGTGGAGTTAGCCAATATTTCCACTGCCCTTAAATACCTCATGATACCATATAATCAATTACATTGCAAGCAAAATAAATGTTAGAACCAAAATGTTCAAATGTTCCACAGAAAATAACCAATCAGTAAAGTGCAAGTGAATCGTAAGCAATAAGACATGACAGGGTATACATGGAGACAGATTTTACCCTGACCAGGGGCAAGTGCCTTTAGCCCCTGATGCGGTAAAATCTGTTCCATCCCCACCTGGAGTGTCTCATTGTCTATAAAATGGTCTCCTATATTTATATGAATTTGTACAGTTAGAAAAATGTTGCTTGTATGTAAAAAAAAAAACATTTAATGCTGCTAATCCATCACAAAATAGTCCTTCTGCGGCATTGTGTTAATATTCATGAGGTAATTTGCATTTGACACCAGTGCATTTGACACCAGGTTGCTATGTGACAGCCAGCATTTTTTTTACTATAGGCAACACAATGGCAATGATGGGAGCAGGTACTGGATGCTCGACATTTGCCGCTGCATTTCTTTCGAATGATCGGCGAGGCTTCTGGTACCATTTTGCTGTTCTGCTTTGCTGGGTGCAGCTCATAGAATTAATTCTATGGCCAGGCTTTGTCAGTTATTTTTATTTATTTAGTTTTTGTTGACGGGTAAGTGCACTAGACAAATCCTGCCTATCTTCAGGCACGACTCGAGGGAGGGATACAGATGAATGCCAACTGACCTTGAATCAGATTAAGTTGTTGGTGGTATTTTAGTGAATGGTATTTTATACAGGTGGGTGGAGTGGGGGAGGCCACACTGATGTTCAGGCACTAGTCACAGGTTGTAGCTGGGGTTTCCTCTCTAAAGGTCTGGGAAAGCCACACCTCATTGTGGTAAACTGAAGTGCTGTGGACTGCGAGACAGGCAGCTCATTTGCAAACTGTGAGACAACGGCCGGGGGAATCGGGACAACTGACAGGTGGTCGGGAACAGTGCAGTCTGCAATCCATTCTGCTCGGGACTGTTCAGGTGAACGCATACCCCAGGTACTTTCCCAAAATGACAGCGTACTTCCGCACAATGGCAACAAACTTGTGTGTAACGTGCCGATGAGGGCACATTCAGGTGAGGCACAAAGAGAAACAGAATGTCCATGGTGCACCATTTAGACCAGCCAATTCAAGCTTGTATTCATTATCCTAGCATGAGAGAATGAGCAAAAAGTAAGCAATCTGTTTTTCTCTCACACTGGGTAAAGAAAGATGGCTGCCAGTAAATGCCAATGTTCTATGGCAGATGAATCTTGGCCTTTTAACTGCCAGCTCTTTTTTTACCCATGCATGGAACAGAATTCATACATGGTGAGCTGCTTCTTTGATTGGCTGATTTACCTTGCCCATTTTATAAATTTAAAACATTTGCCATATATGTTCTCAAAAGTAGTCAAATGTTCACACATATAAATAGAAATAGATATTTGCAGATCTATCTTAAACCAATAAATGTCAGCAGATGACATTCAGATAGTTACTGTCTGCAAATTAATATAAATTTCTTATTGGAATATGGGCTAAACATGGCAATAAAAAGTACAAAGACAGTGCAAATTAGTGAAACACTAAACTGATCTTTTCAATTCATACTGAGTCAGGTGTCACTGGATAGTGTAGGATATCCAAAAGTCATGCAAATGTCCAAATCGGGAAAACATCTCTGCAAAAGTGCAACACATTTTATTTAGTGAATATAGCTCTGTGCAGATTTCTCTAATTAGGTTACACACGCAGACGTTTAACTTTCAGTTTTTAACAGGTTCTATCGTCAAAATTCTGATGGAAGCATTCATACAGTTGCGATCTCCTAAGTCGCCACTCTGACCAATTGACCAGTCTTTTATCAAGCAAGCCATAAATCCAGGAGGGCCAGCACAAAGGGAGACTGAGGATAATATTAGTATCACTGGTTTCAGAACAAAATTCATCTCACAGATATGGTCTAAAGTCAAGTTTGTCATTTAGTTCTATAGGTATTAAAGCACCCAAGATAGAGATCCTTGTTCTCATTGTGAGAAGCATTTTAACCTTATCACCTCCTTGGAAAGAACATGATCAATGCTCTAAATCTGAGACCTACGGGGTTGCTATGGTGTGATTCAAAATAATGGTACCTAGCATATTTTCCATTTTACAGTTTATAATACCTCAAGTGCTCCTGTATTCAGCATTTAAGGGAACAAGTTGTGTGGCCAACATACAGCGAGACATCCTCACACCAGGCTGCATAAAGATTAAATGGGGTTTGACAATCAATGTATTCATTCAAATAGAACTTCTTCCCTGTTTTAGGATGTTTGAATGGATTTACTATACAATCCCAACAGTCTCCCAAACTCCATAAGCCCAAGTTCAGGAGACCGACTGTCGGAAGACCACGGCCAGTCTTGGTGCCATCATAGGGCAAGCTCCATGCACACCCCATAACTAAAATAATCAACTCCGAGGGGAGCAGACCTTGGAGTTGGTTAAAAGCTTCTAGGGACAACAACAGTGTGAAGAAAAAAATGTCCTCTCTGGGAACAGAACCTGGGTCGAGAGTGCTATGCTGGCCAAGCTGCTAGTGGCCTAGCCCTCCAGACCACAGGAGCAGCTCAGCCAGCTTCTGCATTTCCTCCTTGCTTGTGGTGCCCAACTAGGGTAGGGTAGCAGCTTGTCACATCTGCTTCCTTACCCCTATCAGCACCAGCTTCCTTCCATCGGGTGGCTGTGTGTCGGGCTACTGAACTCGGGATCCCTGAATGTCGGGATCCCGAGTGTTGGTATTTAGTAGGGATACCATTTGAGTCTATCTCCTACCTCAGCATAGCAACAAACATTACATTTTATACACTGAAAAACTTTGTCTCTCAGATATTTTTCTTAATTTTTCTGGATCCATATAGTGACTATAAGTTAACATGTCCTTGAGACTGGCTCCCCTACAAAATGATACTAGTGGAGGTTCTTTTTTATCCCAAATTCTCGTCAGCTTGTAATACATCCATCTTTCCTAATAATATTCTTAATGTCATAGGATCTGCTGTTATAGTCCATCACAAAAACATTCTTTGCCCAGGGGTGGGCAGAGGGCGTCACACTCCACACCATTCACAACAGTGGAGAGTGCTGGGCACGGGGAGAGGATACCTTATGCTGGGTAACACCTGCCGTAAGGTATATGTGAACCCCAGGATGCGCCGTTGGGCTGGGCAAGAAAGACGGGACACAGCAGACCAACTAAACATGCTGCTCCAGCCCATCTAGACCACACAGAGAGCTGGGGGTGGCTGACCAGGCACCTGCAGCCCCTGTGGCACCAGTGCAAGTGCACCATCTGCCACCATCCGCACCCCATGGGTGCAAGGGATCCACTACAGGACCGGGTCCAGGCATCACATTGGATGCCGCCCAGTCTGTGGAACAGTCCTCTGCACACCAGGAGCAGGGCCACGGACAGGCGGCTGGCATTAGTGAATGCTGGTATGTTCATTTCTGTATGATTTTTAAGTAAAGTTTGTCTTTCAATTCCTTTTACTTTCTCAAGAGCCTTTGTTATTGTTTGGGCATCTCTCTCTCTCTCTCTCTCTCTCTCTCTCTCTCTCTCTCTCTCTGCGTCTGCTTTTATATGTGCAATAAATATTGAGCATATTGTTGTTGATCCAATCCATAAAATCAGGCAAACTCTCAGTATCCTCACCCCAGGCACATATGATATTGTCAATGAAGCAACACCAGAGCACTATGCATCCAAGGTGAGGGTTAGATTCCCTAAAAACAACGTGTCTCTCCCACCATGCTTGGAAGTTGCTCCCATTGCCATGCCTTGTAATTGATGGTAAAACCTTTCATCACAAAGGAAATTTCTTGATTTTATTAGCAGATCCCTGATCATGGCCCATGAGATCTGCTAAATAAAATCAAGACATTCAATAGTCCAATAGTACTGTTGGCTAGCAATAGATATTACTTCTCTTTATACAAGCATTTGGCATGAAAATGGAATCAGGGCCAACAGAAAGTTGCTTGTCTGAGGAGGGCAATTTCTCCAAAGCCCCCAGAGAATTCATAATAGACATTTTTAGATATAGTATGTCTTGGAACATAATTTTTATTATGCATTTTATTATCATAAGCTAACCTGTGAATGAAAGAGTACATGCTTGTACAATTATGTGCTCATTCATTGACAGTGAACAGCTCAGTAGTGCAAACCATGGTGGAAAGCAAAGAGCTGTACTGGTCGCCAGCTCAGGTTTGGGATTGGTGGTGGGGTAGTGGGACACTACCTGCGGGATGAGGGGCAGATGGTGCACTAGACCACCAGGGAATAGCTTCAGATACTGAAAGGGAGTGCATGAATCACAATCTAGTTTTATCGGGTGTGACTGGCAAGGGGAAGCCACTAGACACCAGGGAAATCTAGCTTTATCAAGCAGCGCTCAGCAACTGGCAGGATTAGCCACTGGACACCAGATAGAGTTTTTTTTGTTGTTGTTTGTTTGTTTAAAGCTGAACAGGGCAAACATTCACCAAAAATATTTGGAAAATTTCCAATCTGCCACAGGCAGAGTTCAGAAATTTCTGTGAAAGTTGTGAAATTTTGCAGATCTGCTAAAGCGAAGTTCACAACTCTTAACCATCTACAGACCCCTCCCTACCAGTTCTCCAAAGAAACTATTAGCATTCTAAATTGATTAAATGACTTTGGTGGAGAACAATAGGCTGACTCAATTCCTATGTACCATATGTCAACACACAGCCAATATTGTAGGCTTTAGAGACATCCTAAAATAAAAGAAATTCAGATATATCCTGCTTCATAATTTAAACACACAAGGGGCTTCTGTCACTCTCCTTGATTCATCCTGTGCTCGCTCTCTCTGAAATCTGGAAGTCTTCCTTGACCTAAAACTTACCTTCAATTTTTCACAACTCTATTGTCAGCAAATCTGCATACTTTCATTTCAGCAACATTTCCCATGTATTCCTTCCTTCTGCCCTCCTGTGTTGAAACCCTTATTTGTGCTTTCAGCTCTGTTCCTCCTAACTACTGTAATTCCCTCATATCATTACCTTCTGCAACTATGCAAATTTTGACTCACAACTTTTCCTACACAACATTGCCGCTACTGATTGGTCCTCCTTCTTATATCCAGTGATGCTCAGACTGCCCTTAATCTATTCCTGACCCACTTCCTAGTGCTCCAGGCTAAACACTGCAAACTTGTAACTCACCAGGTAACAAATAGGCAAACCTGCTGGCTAAAATCTGATCTACTTTCTAAGCTAAAACAAAGAGACAGACATTGGCTTCTCAAAAACTCAAAGCTATCCTCTGACCTTAATACCTACAGGGATCTGCGCAATTTCTGCAAAGGACATCAAAAGGCCAAGAGCTCCTATTGCAAGGATCTATTAACCAGCTACTATGGCGATTCAAAAATTCTGGTCCCATATTAAATTCTTTTTGGTTTGAATCCAGCATCCACCCTAATGACATGACACCTAATGGCATTCACTGCAATAATCCAAGAACAATTGCTAACGTTTTCAGCAGCAAATTATCTGACTTAACACATTACACCTCCTCTTTCCGTACCCACTCAGAACATATCTTCCCATCAGTTGTCAATGGCCCTCATTTCTTTTTCAAGGCAGTCTCAAGATGCGACTTAGATTGCTAAACAACATCTCTGACTAGACTGCAGCTGGCTATGACAATCTATAACCCAAGCTCCTAAGATTGCTGCCACCTACATTGCTGCTCCCCAGCAAAGATTTTCACGCTCTCCCTGTGCCAGAGCTATATCCCTGATATATGGAAGGTAGCTAGGATTACCCTGTTTTCAAAAAGGAGATCGTAAAGATCTCTCAAACTATAGGCCCATTGCCATCCTGTCAGTCTTAAACAAAACTGTTGAGAAGCTTGTAGCATAAACAATTGAGTTCCTCCAGAAATATGATCTACTTACCTCAGCCCAGCATGGCTTCACAGGACCATAGCACTACTACCGCCCTTCTCAAATTTACATTGGATACCCTAGAGGCTATGAACTCTGGTCTTCTCACGGGCCATTTTCATTGACATGACTAAGGCATTTGATCTAGTTGATCACTCCATCCTCCTAGCCTCCCTTAGATTACTAGGCTTCTCATCTAATGTCGTAAGGTGGCTTGGTAGCTACCTGTCTGACAGGACTCAAATTGTGAAATACAACTCTACCTTCTCGGACAAGGCCTCTATAAACATTAGGGTGCACAAGGGTCCATCCTGGGGCCTCTGCTTTTCTCTGTCTTCATAAATAACATCACCACCAACCTTCATAGGACAGTCTCCCTGCTACATGCAGATGACATTGTTCTATATGCTAGTGCATAAGCATTGATGACATAAATCATAAACTCTCCCTTGACTTTCAACTAATCCAACAGTGGCTATCTAGTCACAAACTTATCTAAATGAGTCCAAAATCCAAGCTATGCTCTTTGGATCAAATGCCAAACTCAAACACACCCATCACAAATTTAAAGTCTCCTCCTCAAATGGTTTAATAGTTGGGGTGGTGGATTCATTAAATATCTGAGTGTCACACTGGATTCATCGCTAAACTTGTCCTACACATCCAACAGACCTGCAAGCTGGCCAGCCCTAAACTTGGCATAGCCTACCGCACCAGTTATCTGCTTACTCCCTCAGCAAGGCTTGCCATTGCACATTGCATACTTCTTCTTTCACTTACTTATAGTGTGCTACATACACCTCTGCATGCAAATCAAATCTTGGAAGTGGGATGTCACATACAACATCTGTCGCTGGGTGACCTCCTCTCATCAGCTGAAACACCACTGTCTCCTTTATTCATTCCTGGGATGGCTTCCTCCACCTGCAATTAGGATTTATGTGTATAGCTCTGTTATTGACAATATTGTCTGCCTACAAATATCCCAAACCTCTGGTGGGCCTCTTGAAATTCTCACACCTTGTTATGGGTTGCAGTCTGCTGACAAAGCCCCCATCTTCATACTCAGACATAATACCTCCAAAGGCGCAAATGCTTTTGCCTGTCATGCCCCCAATACTGGAACTCCCTCCCACTAGCCTTACACAAATCACCATCTCATGCAACATTTAAGAAAGGGTTGCATACCCACCTCAAGTCCTCCTGCAAATGCTCCTGTTTCAAACCCCTAGCTCTTACTTCCTTCCTAGCCTTGCCTCTCCTGCCACTTCTGATTTGCTCTACTAAATGCATAGCACTTTCCTCTACCTGTTTGTCCTACCTCCACCTTGCCTCATCCCCAACCTTACTCTTTCCTCTTATTTCTATCTCCTCACTCTTATCCCTCCCTTAAATTTCTCTATTTTCAACCCTGAATGAATACTATAGTATTTACAATCTTTATTTGATTTTCCTCAAAACATAAATGTGATGTAGCCTTGGATACTGAACTGTTTCTGTATATTGTTTCTCACACTGTTATTGCATCTACCTTGTCTGTAGTCCCTCTTCTACTTGCTCTGTATACTATTGTCAACTATGTGAACTTGTATTGGAATGTTTGCCTGTATTGTTGTGCTGTACCCTCCCGGGTCATGCCCGAAAATAGTAATTGCTATGGCTAGTGCACCTACTTGGTAAACAAAGCTAAATAAAATAAATAAAATATCTGTATGGTTGCAGCCAAAGACTTTGTCAGATATTTTCCAGTATTTCTAAAGAGATTCCCTCTGATGGCTCTACTGCAGGAAGGATGGGATTTTCTCTAAAGATATCACTGACATTTTGGTAAATGTCTGAGCATGTCTATAGCTGCAACTGTAACTCCCAAATACATCCTCACTGGACATCAAACTAATCAAATGTCGATACTTGCCTTCTCACCTACTCCAGGTAATATGTGCAGATCGGTATCCTCTAGCATCTCCACGGGTTCCTTACCCAAACCTCACTCACTTCAAACTCTGTCTGCTTGTTTACAGAATTCTTTATTGCCTTGCACTTACATCTATGACATAATCAGCACTGCCTACTCTCCATCCAGCACTCTCCATTCCTCTAACTATGGGCTTCTTTCTGATCCTCATATCCTGCACTTAACTTCTGGTGGTCCTTCAGCATTGCTTCCCTTACTATCTAACCCCCCCCCATCGCTCCCTTTTCAAATCCTGCCTCAAGGCTCATCTCCTTTCTCTTGCCTTTAAGTTCTGAGCATTACATCAGTTTCACCAATTTTGCTGTTCAGTGATTCAGTGTTACAGTCCTTTTTATGTTTGCTTGCGCATGTGCAAGAAACATAAGTGCCATCATCTGAGTTTTGGAGGTGTGGCAGCCCTATTCAATTCAGGCAGTGTGTTTGCAGGCGGCGGCCGCAGTTCTCAATGCCTGCTCGAGGCTGTCTATGACAGCAGTCCAAAATGCAGTGGTGTACAGTTGAAAGGGGAGCTACGCCTCAGTGAGCAGCGAGTAAGATATCGCCTGCATGCACGCCTCCCCTGCACACACGCACACACACACACGCATACTGTGAGCTGTTCCCATACACACACACAGTGTAGCCAATGGGGTGCCCAATCCCCGCCGGCTGTGCTGCGCCTCAAAACAGAGTTCTATATGCCACGCTGCGCCACCCCAACATGGCTACACATCAGCATAGCTGACGGGGTGCCCAGTCCCCGTTGGCTCCACTAGTCCACCCCAGGTACAGGGTGCCACGCTGGGAGCCCACCCCAGCATGGCAACACATGCTATCACCGGCGAGGTGCCAATCCCCATCGGCTCCACGCCCCCCACAGCTGTCCTTGTGCCACGCTGGGAGCCCACCCCAGCGTGGCAAACATTCAGCGTCATTCGTCATTTTAAAAAACACCTGAAACTCAAAAGCGGTCCCTCGGTGTCTCTGCCCCACCAGCGCCCACCACTGTGCACCCTGCCTGCCCACCCACCCCACCCCATACTTACCTCTGGACTCTGCGCGGCGATCTTGGTGGACCAGGAACACGTCTGCACTCTTCAAAGCCGACCGCGAACTGAGGAAATGCGATAAGCTGTATAATGGGATAGATAGGGGTTTTCAACTTTGCTGCATATCTCAGGCATTTTTGGAATTGCTGCACCAAATTTTCAACATGGGGTTTTGGGACCTCTTCTCATGAATGATCTCACTGTCATGGGTTAATCGGCCCGAAGGGTGATTTCACAGTCACTGCCGAAATCACCTTTCGGGACAAGTAATGAAACAACACTGCCACTGTTCATAAGGTGGGCTCTCAAAAAGCCTATGTTGAAAATTTGGTGAAAATTTAAAATGACTGTTTTATTTAGCTGTGTTGCGCAGGTTCCGCACGCCTCGTAAGCTTGCTAATTTTCAATATTTTCACTCCAGATTTTCAACATTGCCATTTTATACACTTCCTTATGAGCAGTGCAGCTGTCATTTTTCACATCTTGCCCAAAATGTGTTTCCGCCATGTAGCACACAATGGCGCAGTCGGTGTGTGAAATCAATGTATGGGACACATTAAGAAAACCACAGTGACACTGTTCATGAGCAGAGGTCTTAAAATGGCTATGTTGAAAATTTGGAGAAAACTTCCTAGAAATGACTGTTCTGACATGCGTTACGCAGTTCCTCATACGCTCTTAAGTTTGAAATTTTCTATATTTTCACTCAGATTTCCACATTGCCATTTATTACACTTCCTTATGAACAGTACAGCTGCCATTTTTCACATGTCACCCAAAATGTGTTTCCACTTTATGTAGCACAATGGTGCAGTCGTTGTGCAAAAGCAATGTGTGGGACAGATTAAGAAAATCACAGTAATACTGTTCATGAGCAGAGGGTCTTAAAATAGCTATGTTGAAAATTTGGTGACAAAGTCCATAAAATGACTGTGTTACGATGAGCATTTCGCAGTTTCCATACACCATCGTAAGTTCATGACTTTTAATATTTTCAGTCCAGATTTTCACCAGTGGCATTTTCCACACTTCCTTATGAACAGTATAGTTGTCATTTTTCACAACATGGCCAAAATGTGTTTTCACACTTTCAGTGCAGAGATGCATGGTCGCTGTGGGAAATCATTGTTCGGGACAGATAAAGAAAATCACAGTGACACTGTTCATGATCGGAGGTTCCAAAATGCCTGTGTTGACAATCTGCTGTAAAAATCCCCAAACTAATTACATTACTGGTGTGCGTTGCACAGTTTCTATGCGCGCTCGTGATCTTCACCAATTTTTTGATATTTTTACTGCAGATTTGCAACATTGCCATTTTACACCTCCCATGAACAGTATAGCTGTCATTTTTCACATCCTGTTCGAATGTGTTTTGCACCTGTGGTGCTAAATGCTGTAGTTGCTGTGCATAAGCAGCTTTTGGCTAACAAATTGATATTGCCACTGTTCATGAGGTGGGGTCACAAAAAAAACTGTGTTCAAAATTTGGAGTGAAAATACCAACGAATGCCTGAGGTGTTAGGGTTTCCAACCATAACACCCACCCTGTAGAGAATGAAAAGGCATCAGGGGTGTGACTTGGGATTCTTGCCTGTAATGCTCATGCCATTCCACACCCTGCAGCCAGTGAGAGGCATCGGCGTATGCCTTGGACTCTTGCCCCAAAGTTCACCCATTCTCCTATATTGACCCATCTCACGTATTTCCTGATGGAATGGGGTGCGCATAAGGGCAAAGACCCAAGGCACACCGTGACACTTGTCAGTGTCTGCAGGGTAGGGTGTGATGAAATGGCGTGGTCATTATGCCTGATGACCCAAAGGCACACCCCAATGCCTGTCACTCTCTGCAGGGTGGTGGTGGGATAGCTTTAGTTCAATACTTCACTGCCATTTCTGTTATGCAGCTCTGTAACTTCTACACTACCACATGCCAATGCCAGCAAGCAAACATTCAGCATTGACAAATGCTTGTTTAACTGACCATAGCACTGCCTCTGGCGCTAATGTTATTAGTTCACTCAATAACAGTTGGAAGCACTAATATACACTAATACTAGTACTAATGTACCTATTTATATTCAATTTCCCTTTCTCTTGTCTTTGTTACTTGCTCAAGCATTAAAGCAACATATTTTTTGTTTCTGATGTTACTGTAACATTCTTCAGTGTAAAGCATTTTGGGATATGTTTTATAATGAAAGTTGGTTTATAAAAAACTTGTATTTCCTTTAAAAATGCGCTATGAAATGCTTCCTTAGGTAGCTGAGTATCTGTATAAATATTTTAATACAGATACTACGCTAAAATCTCTTTAAGATTAGCACTTAAGAAAATTCCATGCTCCTCTCAAATATGAAACTTTCATACCAGTTACATAAGGCATTAATTTGAAAATCCACCCACTCGGATCCTCTTTTGAAAAGTCAGTCTGGTTTGTCACAGTACTCGTCTCACAAGTGGAGTTCTTACAGCACAGACTGAAAGCGGGTAATTGCATTTCAATGTTCAATGATAACACAAAATCCTGTTCTCTAATCCAGGCAGTACTTTCCTATTATGAATAAAAGATCATGGAAATTACCGCTGGCAAATCCTGTACATTTAAATTTAGCACTGACCTTGGAGTCCACAATTCCTGCTTTATCTCATGTCTGTGTTTAGAGGTTCATATGCTTCAGACAAAAAAATGGATGCTTTTCACAATCTACTGCTAAACTAGAACTGCTTTATAATGCCATGTCTTTGAACTAGCAAAATAGCCATTATAAAATGACATCACTTTCTGACATTGAAGAAAAAGATCTCTTTATTCACTTGGACAGTTGCTCGGCACAGGCTTTGCAAAAATTATTTAGTAATGTATATTAGAAATAATTCAGTTAATCAATAAAGAAACAATAATAGCATTGTGTTCTTTCCTCAGACTTCACATCAGATTTCAATTCCTAATTTACTGTAAACTCTGCATAGACTAAACCAGACTAAATCTCAATGTGTGGAGTAAATCTCTGAGCTCATCTCTTGAAGCAACCACTGGCACTGATTTGCTAGATTTGCACTGGGACTGTGAAGGAAAATTGCTGAAAAGCTGTCTGATAGCACAGTTTTTGTAGAGTTTGCACAGTTGACACTTCAAGGAGATTAGCCATAGAGACACATTAGAAGATATTTCTTGTTCTTATTTTGTGTTTTCAGTCTGTTTTTTCCTGTATTAAATTTCCCACAATCTTTTTTTTTAAGACATTTGCATGAAAAAGAAAGTATTTGTCCTGTAGTTTCACCTGCTCCAAATGCATGTCTACACACTATGCCAGAATCCTGTTGCTGTTGTGAAAAAAATCTTGGGGGTTCCTATACAATACATAGTCCTTAGGAAAAGGATTACACTACTAAGGGAGTGAGGTTCCTAATAGCGAAAAAAAAACCCACAATTTTAAAGGGAGGAGAGAGACATTTGGGAAGTGGTGCAATGCACTTGCTGTTGGGTACCAGTCTTCCGGAGACATTCTTGAGGCTGCGATGCTGCCCTTTTGCAGACACCTCTGCTCTGAGGGAGGAGGTTGCCCATCTCCAGGCCATCCTGGCAAGGAGTAGGAAACCTCCTCCCCACCCTGGATCTGGCAGGGTGGAAATCTCCTCCCCACCCAGGGACCACCAGGACTACTGCCACTGCCTCAGAGGTTACCAAGAATAAGAGTGGTTGAACTCTGGTGGGCTAGGGGAGGGTGAAGGTGGTAGAACAGAAGCACATCCCTCCAGTTGTACCTCTCCACAATTCATATGCCATTCTGGTGGAGCATTGTTCCTCTATGAAGGCACCTGCAGTGGAGACCAAGAGGATGCTAGGAATCTCCACAAGGAGACCCACAGGAGAGTGGCATAGAATCCCACAGGAAGGAAATAAATCCTGGTGGGGGACTCAATTGGTAGGAGGTAAAACTGGGGAGGAAGGGAGAGGGAGATAAGATGCCTGCCTGGCACCATGGCATCGAGGGACAGAAAGTGAATCCCCAGGATCATGGGAGCAGCTGCACGGAGAGGGAGCTGGATGTCATTGTCCACCTAGGGACAAATGATCTAGCTGGGAATGAGATCAGAGCTGTGCAACAGGAGTTTGTGGAGTTGGGAGCATTGGACAAGTAGCACACGGTGACCCTCACAGAGGTGCTGCCTGTCGATTTTACTTATTTATTTAGCTTTTGTTAACTGGTAAGTGCACTAGCCATAAATGACTATTTTCAGGCATGACCGGTAGAGTACAGACATGCAGAAACTTAACAGGATAACAAATTATAAGTGCTTTACATACAATGAGTTAAAGAGGATACAATATATCAGAACATACAAAGTAAAAGCGCTTTACATACAGTGAGTTAAAGTGGATACAATATATCAGAGATATACAGAGTAGACCATTCATAAGTTCATAGGTGCCTACCTATGCAATGAATGGAGGACCTTGGACAATAAATTATCAGGTGACATATCATATGAACAAAACAAGGTACACAACAAAAACAGGTAATACAAAAGGAAGAAATAACCATTGAGAGCAGGGGGTGTCATTAAGGAAAAGGTCGGTAAGTGAGGAGAGGGGAGCAAGTCATGAAATTAGATTATATGAGTGTATGTAAGTGTAAGGGAGATGCCTGCAAGGCGAGATTGTATATGGGTAGGGAAGGGAGCAGGACAGGCTGAGGCAGTAAGAGGGTTATATAGAGGTGATGAAAATACTATTGTATGGCCAGAGGCATCAGTCATTTGGTAGGGTGAAAGCAGGAACAGGTATCAACAATCAGCATATTTGAGCATAGTTTTCTCTTAAAGCATGTGTGGGAGCTAGAAAGTCTAATGTCAAGGGGAAGGGAATTCCACAGCTGGCATGGGTGAGGCTAGGTACTCTGCACCATGGGATTCAATGAATGGTTGAAAGACTAGTGCAGAGCACAGGGTTTTGGCTTCACTGGGGACTGGGGGTCCACCTGAAGGGATACAGGCCTATATTGGCACGATGGTCTGCATTTGTCCAGGAGGAACCAGGATCCTGGGTGATAGGTTTAAATCGTCATTGGCAAGCTTTTAAACTAGCCGGGGTAGATACTGAGAAGGAGGAGGGAATTCCCAGCCTCTCCCTACAAAAACAGGGTAATTAGCAAGGTTAGCACCAAGGCAGAGAGGTCAGTAGGGGGCAGGGGCAGGGATAAATGGAGAAAAAGGCAACGGCAGTAAGTACAGGGTAGAGCTAAAAGGGGTAAGGCCATCAAAATGGAGGCGTACTAATGCCCTAGTCTGGATAACAAGCTTCCTGAACTAGTGACCTTAATAGGGAGGGATGCCTGGATAGCATGGCAGTCACAGAAACCTAGTACACAGAGAACCATGACTGGGATGTCAACATTCCGGGTATACAATCTACAGGAGGGACAGGAAGGGTAAAGAGGAGGAGGATAGCTCTCTACATAAGAGAAGGATCAAAGCAATGGAACTAAAGGGTAAACAGTGAGGAGAGGCAGCACTATGGGTCACCTTGGAGACAGGAAATGGCACCACAGTCCATTACAGGAGTTGTATACAGACCCCATCTCAGGGGAGGCAATGGACAAGAAATTTATTTTATTTATTTTATTTAATTGTTTACGGGTAGGTGAACTAGCCATAGCAATGACTATTTTCAGGCACGACCCAGGAGGGTACAGAGCAAACAACAGAAAACAAATTTCAGTAGATACAAATTACAGTACATAGTAGACAATAGCATATCATACGAACAGTGTCAGCAGGCGTAAACAACAAAGTAGGGTAAATACATAACAGTGTGAAAATACAGCAAAAATACTGGTAGTTATACATTAAATCATAGCTACTTAAGAAAATAGGGAGGAGAATACGATGATGGCTATAATCTATGAAAGAGCCAATATCGGGTAGGTGTAGCAGAGAAAATATGAGGCAAGGAGGGTAGAAGTGGGATAGGGTAGGGCTAAGAGCAAGATAAGAGGAGAATTTTGTTGATTTAAGGGCAGTAAGAGAAAGTAGGAGCAAGTGCAGAGTGTTAAGTGGGACTAGCAGAAATGGTCTGGGTGGTGAAGGTTAGGAAGAGTTACATAAGCTAAAGGCGGTTTGAAACAGTAGCACATGCTGGAAGTGGTGAGATGATTTCATAGCTCCTTCTTGAACATGGCATGGGAAGAGACTTGGGGTAATCTTGAGAGGGGTTCGGTACTGGGGGCGTGACAGTCAAATGCACTCACACCTCTGGAGGTGCTGTGTTTGGGGATATGGACAAGGGTATTTTCCATCGATCGTAAGCCATAGCAGGAAGTGTGGTTTCGGAAGAGAGTTGCTAGTGGCTTGGGTATCTGTGATCTGATAATGTTGTCAATGATGGTGCCATATGCATAGTACCGTGATGCTTGTGGTGGGAGACACCCAGATCAGAGTAAAGGAGCAGTGATGTTTTAGCCGGTGAGAGGAGGATGCATAATGACAGGCGTTGTTGTAGGTAACATCCATTTCTTAAGGTATGATTTGCCCGCAGAGGCATATGTTGCAACAGCATAAGTGAGGGTTGGTAGGAGTATGCCTCGTGCTATAGCAAGCCTTGCTGAGGGTAAGGACATAGCTAGTTCGGTAAGCAATACCAAGTTTCATGTTGACCTGCTTACAGGTCTGTTGTATATGGATATCGGTTAAGTAATGGGTCAAGTGTTATGCCTAGGTATTTAAATGAGTCAACCACCCCAACTGATGTTCCATTAGAGGAGGAGGCTCTGAATTTTGGTTGATGTTTTTGAGTTTCATAATGGACCCAAATAGCATGGCTTGGGTCTTAGATTCATTCAGGACAAGTTTGTGTCTCAACAGCCATTGTTGTATTAGTTGGAAATCTTGGGAGAGACTCTGGTTGATCTCTTCAACAGTTTTCGCATTCCTGTACAGGACAATGTCATCCACATATAACAGGGATGAGGTCTGTAGGAGGTTAGAGTTGACACTGTTGATAAAGATGGTGAAAAGCAGCGGTCCTAAAATAGACCCTTGTGGCACACCAATGTTTATGGTTGTTTTATTTGAGATGGTGGAATTAAATTTAACCATTTGTGTCTATCGGATAAGTAGCTGTGAAACCATTTTACTACATTGGCGAAAAGCCTAGAGATGTGAGGGTAGCTAAGAGTAGGGATGGTCAACTAGGTCAAATGTCTTAGTCATGTCGATAAAGATGGCTCCTGTGAGATGACCAGAGTCCATGGCTGCTAGGGCATCCGACATAAATTTGAGGAGGCGGTGGTGGTACTGTGACCCTTGCGGAAGCCATGCTGTGCAGATGTTAGAAGGTTATATTTATGGAGAATTCATTAGCTTGGTAGCTACAAGCTTCGAGGAGTTTGCTGAGAACTGACAAAATGACTATGGGTCTGTAGTTTGCTGGATCCTTTCAGTCTCCTTTTTTAAAAACAGGGTAATTCTAGCAATCTTCCAAATGTCAGGGACAAAACCCTGGCATAGGGAGAAGGTAAAAATCCTAGCTAGAGGAGCAGCAATGTAAGGAGCAGCCAGTTTCAATAGTTTAGGTTCCAGATTGTCAGATCCTACTGCAGTGAAATCAGAGATGTTATTCAGTAATCTTAGTACCTCATTTTTAGAGATTCTTTTGAAGAAGAAATTTGGGCCAGTATAGCCAGGCATGGTGCTTGAGTGAGGTAGGGGTGGTGAAAGCAGAAGTGTATTTGGTTAGGTCTGAAAAATGTGAGTTGAAAAAGTTAGCAATGGTTGAGGGATTGATGCAGTGGACCCCATTTAGCAACATGCCATTAGAGAGTGCAGGGCTGGATTAGAACAGGAGGAACTTTATGTGGGACCAGAATTTTTGGAGTCAACATAAGAGGTAGTTAGTAGATCTTTGCAGTAGTCACTTTTGGCCCATTAGATTTCCTTTTACAGAATTTCGCAGTGCCCTATAGGTATTTAGGTCAGGTATTTGCCCAGAGCTTTTGGACGGGTGCCAACTTTTGTCCCTCTGCCTGAGTTTAGAAAGCAAGTCAGAGTTTAGCTAATGGGTATGCCTATTTTTACCCTACGGGTAGTAAGGTGGCAGTGTTTATCGCAGCACAATAAATTGGGTCAGGAAGTGATCTAGAGCTGCTGGAGCATTGTTGGTTGAGAAGAGCGGGACCAGTCAATAGTACTGGCGTCAAAGAAAGGCCTGCGGGTCAAAGTTCGCATAGTTGCGGAAGGTGATAAAATGTGGCTTCACAGAGGGTGGTCTGCTTTTGCCCCAGATACAGAAGGTAGGGAGTGGTCAGTGATGGCATCGGCTAGTACCCTGAGGTGATTATATGTTCAGGGTGGTTAATCATTATCTAATCCAGTAATGTACTAGTGTTCGAGCGAGGGCAGTTCTGGTGGGTTCTGAATCAAGCTGGTGTTTGTCGTGGTTTTGTAGCTTGGATAGGGATGTGCACTGTAAGTTGCCCAACCAGTTGATATTTAAGTCCCCAAGTATAAGTACCTCGTTTCTCCCAGAGAGAAATGAAGTTTGTTCCAGCAGCTCATCTAATCCTTTGAAGTTGCTAGCAGGGGTTGTAGGCACATATGATGTGTAATTTGTTGGTGCCAAGAGTGAGAAGGGCATATAGTGCTTCACAGTGGGTTAGAGGTGGTGAGGAGATGGAGGTGAGTTGAAGGTGGTCTTTGAAGTAGATAGCCATACCCCCTTTTAGGTGCTGGTCTGTCACCCGCGGGAGACTGTAGATGAGATGGAGTAAAGGGAGTCAGGGTAGAGGGTTTGAGCCATGTTTCAGTTAGGCATATTATATCTGGCTTGTAAAGTGAAGTCCAGGATTCCAACTCGGCAAAGTTGTGCTTTCGAGGCTCCTTATATTGGTGAGCTACAATGAGACCTTTGGCATTTGTAAGCGGGCTAGGTGTAGTATATACTGGACCAGGGTTGAGGTGAACATCACCTGAGAGCAGTCTGCCAGTAGGAGGAGATACCATAATTTGTGGCGCAGAAGGGGCATAAATGATTATATGCAGGTGACAATTTTAGGCGTATGCTACCATGTTTATCCAAGTCCTGTTTAATAGTAATAGAGTGGAGTCATATCGGGTGGTGGGCATGAGAAGAAGATTCGAGTAGAGGTAATCATTGGGCAGGAAGGATGGGTTAGCTGAGGCAGCTCTGGATACTGTGGGCATGGATAGGTGGAATAGACATGGCGAGCATAAGAAATGACAGTAGCACATATTGGTTCATGGTAGGATGTCCTAAGGGCAGATTGATTTGCCAGAGAAGAATCAGTAGACTCCTGGAGGATTGGGGAAGAGGTAGGACTGTAACTGGACTTGAAATAGAATCCCTAATATCGGTAGATAGGGTGAGTGTCTCCAGGTATGGATCCTAGGATAGGCTAGGCTCAAGGCTTACAGAGCTAAAGGTTGTCTAGTTAGTTTAAGAGACTAGCTGTTATAGAGCTTAGTAGGTTTAATAATACATGCTTTTGAAAACTTAGAAAGGCAGAAAAAGGAGATATTGTTGATGGGGGACCCTATATGCCACATGTTAGGGAACATATTTGTTGCAGCCACATCCAAGATTACAGTCATTCTCAATGCCCTACAGGGACATGCCTCAGGCAGCTAGTGTTAGAACCCACTCGGGAGGGAGCAGTCTTAGACCTGGTACTCTCAAACAGGGATGGTGAGATGATCTTGGATTCAAGTGGGTAGCCATCTGAGAATAGCGACCACCAGACAGTGTGGTTCACAATAAACACAGCCATAGGAGTCAAGCCATACAAAAGCAAGGGTACTGACTTTCGAGTGCTGACTTTGGCAGAATGGGAGAGTGCCTAAGGAATGCACTAGCAAAAGAGCAGGAAGGAGGGTGGAGGAACAATGGGGAAAATCAAAACTGCCATCATAGAGCAACAAGTCTTTGTGTGAAGCAGATAAACAAAACAAAACAAAGGAAAAAAACACTATGGTTCTCAAAAGAGGTGGCGGGGGAAGGTCAGGAGAAAATACAGCATTCAGAAAGTATAAGGAATCACAGAAGGAGCAGGACAGAGAACTGTACCAGTTAAAGCAGAAGGAAGCAGAAAAGACAGATGGAATAGCAAGGCCCAAACTGAAGAAAAATAGCCAACTCAATTAAAGGGATAAAACCTTTTATAGGTCCATTAGTGAGTGAAGAAAGATCAAGAGGCTAGTGAGGCTTAATAAAGGGAGGGTGAGCAGAGGGTGACAGTGGAAGCGGCACAGATACTGAATAAACACTTTTGTTCAGTATTCACAAAAGAAGAGGCGCACCTAAACCAAACAATAGAAGCACTCTGGATAAGGGGTTGATACCAGTCCATTCACAGAAGAAAGGGTCCTGAAAAACTCTTAAAACTCAAGGCAGACAAGGCAATGGGGCGGATGGGATTCACCCAGAATTCTAAAAGACTAAGGGAGAATTAATGACACCACTGACTGTGCTTTTTAACAAATCATGGGAGGAGGATGATGTGGTATCTGAAGACTGGAGGAAGGCGGATGTGATTCCCCTTCACAAAAGTGTGAGCAAGGCAGAGGCAGGAGAAAACAAATCTGTTAGTTTAACCTCAGTGGTAGGGAAAATGATGGAATCTCTTCTGAAAGAAAGAATAGCTGAGTACCTAGAGGCCAGCAGGTCACAGGACCTGAGACAGCATGGATTGACAGCGGGAAGGTCATATCAGACGAATCTAATCGATTTCTTTGACTGGGTGACAGTAGTAGACCAGGGAGGGACTGTGGACATGGCCTACCTAGACTTTAGCAAGGCATTTGACACAGTCCCACAAAACATTAATAAACAAGTTAGCCAGCCTGGGAGTGGGTCCCAGGGTGGTAGCTAAATAAAAAATTGGCTGGACAACAGGATGCAGAGGATAATAGTAAATGGAGTCCACTCTGAAGAAAGGGGGCTACTAGCAGGATACCGCGGGGTTCAGTACTGGGGCGGTCCTCTTTAATGTCTTTATAAGTGACATTGCAGAGGGACTGGAAGGAAAAAGTATGCCTCTTTGCAGATGACACAAAAGATCTGCAACAGGGCTGATACACAGGGGTGCAAAGGATGAGAAGGGACTTGGCAAGGTTGGAGGAATAGTCAAAAGTATGGCAACTTAGATTCAATGCAAAGAAGTTCAAAGTGATGCATCTGGGAAATAAAACCTAGGGGAATAGTACACAATGGTTGGGGGTACTAACAACAACAGAAATGGAAAGGGACCTGGGGTAGTCATATCAGATTATCTCAATGTAGGTAGGCAATGTGAGAAGGCAGTAAGGGAGGATACTAGGATGCATCGGGAGATGCATCACCAGTAGAAAACAGGACATGTCATCCCTCTGTACAGACAGTTGGTGAGACCCCATCTGGAGTACTGCGTTGCAGTTCTGGAGACCCCATCTCGAAAGGACATAGACAGGATGGAGGCAGTCCAGAGAGAGCAACTAAAATGTGCAGGGTCTGTAACAGAATCCATATGAAGAGAGACTAAAGAAGCTTAATATGTATACCACGAGAAAGGAGGGCGGGGATGATAAAAACTATCAAGTACCTCAGGAATCAACAAAGTCCAAGAGGGTAGCATCTTTCAGAAAAAGAGATGAGCAAGAACAAGGGAGCACAATTTGAAGATAGAGGGGCACAGCCAGGGGCAACGTGAGTAAGTATTTTTCACAGACAGGGTGGTGGACACTTGGAATTGCCTGCCTGAGGAGGTCATGGGGTCAAAAACAGTGGGGAATTCAAGAGTGCATGGGACAGAAATAAAGGCAATTATAGTGGTGGGAGTGGGAGGAAGTAGGCTGTTGGTTAACTAGGATCTGCAGTTTATCCAATAGGTAAGGAAATGGGCAAACTGGGTGGGACAAGCAGTCCTTATCTGCCGTCAAGTCTATGTTTCTATGTTTCTATGTTTCTGAGAATGTAATTTTGATTCCACAAGTAAAGGGTGGTGATTTCACCTGTATTGGGAAAGTATGAGCAGTGGTTCTTGAAGGAAAACCAATCTCAATTCCATGTAAATGTCCTGGTTAATATCGTTAGCACAGTTGACTGCCATGGGTGCAAAGCATGACACGAGGTTACGTCAAGCTATTTTGGAATGATGGGAATTACTGTATGTTAAAATACCCTAACAAACTCTTTCTGCAAACATATAAAATGGCTGCATCACATTGATGATTGTTTCTGTGTGTAGGAAGGGCGAGACACTTATTCCTGAGTCTATGAGTTGGCTGGGCAAAACAATCTAAACTGAAGTTTCGTATGCACTTCCGTCAAAAGTCAGTTACAATTCCTAGATTTAAAACTCTTTGGTATATCAGGTGAGGTAGTCACTACAAACTGCTTTAGAAAAAGACTACTACCAACATGCTGTTGAGGTCTGACAGTGCCCTCCACCAAAATTAAAGGAATCAATTTATTTTGGTCCGATGTTACATCTTCACAGGAACTATAGCGAGACAGAAATTTTTCTAAAATGGAGAGATTCATTAATAGGGGTATGGCAAAAAGTTTACTGGAATCCAGCAGGAAAAGCTCTAGAGTTAGATAGGAGCACTCTGTTAATAAAGTATAAAAACAAATAAAGTTCCAACAGAGAGCTGAATCCAGAAACCTTTGTGACTGAATACAATGGACTAGCAAGTAGAATCAGCCTATTCTAACAAGTGACTTGCATGTAAACAAGGCAGTAGAATTAAACCTAAGGTTTCGTTCAGTACAGCATGCAACATCAAGGAAAAGTTGTGCACAGTAAGGGTACTACAGACAGCGGTCAGTCAGCAAGCAGAATATGGCTACCTAAATGTCCAGTAGGCTTTATAATGCTTGTGTTGTAACATTTGTAAACATGTTCTACCTGGTAGTTTATTTAATCACCCTGCAAATCTTAATTCCAAGTCAAAACCTTACAATGCATCACCGTTACAGTTTGTGCATTGTGGTGCCCATGTAATTTGATTTATGTTGGGTTCACCACCAGACCTTTAAAGCAGAGAATTCAAGAACATATAAGGTCTATTGTAAATGGTGGGCAGGACACCCCGGTTGGTACACATTGTCTTCTGAAACATGGATCCGCACCAGAAAACTTAAATTTTAGGGATTGAACACAGCCCTGTCCCAACAAATGGGGATAATCATACCAATTTACAGCTAAGAAAGGAAAGCTACTGGATTTTTATGCTTAACACTGTTAAGCCCCATGGCTTGAATGACCAATGGGATTTAAAGCCTTATTTGATGGATTGAACTTATGTTAATGGTTAAAGATCCATACCTGAACATAATAGAATTATCTAGGATGAATCTAAAACAAAAATATTCAAGAGTGTTTTCTTGCCTTCTAAATTCTCACCACTCTGTGTAAAATGAATATAGCCTGATGGTTACCTGGCATTTGTATAACCCTGCTCTTCTTCTTTTGTTCTAGTGTTTTCTCTTTGGGATAATTGGGAATCAGTTTAATAATTAATTGAAGTATGTTAAAAGTATATAGAGAATGTACATTCATGCAGCAGTATTTAACTAGCCTTTGTGTGTTCTCTCTCTCTCACACACGACATCAGTGCCTGTGCGTCTCTCTTCTCCTATTTTTTCAGTGATAGTGACTATTGTTGATTGCTCCAGGGATGCTAGATTGCAACTGCCTCCTTTCACTTATCTGTCTATACATAGAACAAAGCAGCTGTTTTGAGCCAGCTCACTGGTGCAGCGGCAAGGCATCCATCTCGTCGCGCCGCATCCTGGGTCTGGAGATGGATCCAGGAGTTAGAGGGCCAGCCAGGGAAAGAGTGATAGAGCATCCCATGGACTGCTTTCCCTCTCGGGGAAGGGGTAGTGTTTCTGACACACTGAGGACCCCTGCGGAGGCTGGGGATCACGCATGAATAACATCATGCTTGAGGTGGGGCGGATGCTGGAGTTACTGCGTCCCCACCCCAGTGGGGAAAAAGTTACAAAACAGCCAACACGCAATGATGTGGTCCTCTTCCTGCTGTCCTCGTCAGACCATAGTCTGCAGGTGGGGGTTCTCCCTCCTATGACCCCACCCCAGGGGGCAAGCCAGGGCTTGTGACCAGTGTTCCCATGGAGGGGTCTCCTGCCCGATGGCCCCATCCGGTGGGGAGCCTAAAGGAGCAATTGGTGGATTGAGGAACCAGAAAAACAGGCACAAAAAAAACAAAAAAGAAAGAACATAGCAACAATAATAAAGTAATGTTAAATATTGTACTTGAAAATTTACGTTGTGATCTGCATTCAAATGGCAGGAAGTTGTTTAACTATTCTGGAGCATAAAAACAGTAAAATAAGTTTCCTTTCATTTTATATGATAAATAGTGTTTAAATATTCGTTTTGAATTTTGTGTCAATTGTAACTAGCATGAAGCTATTGGTGGATTTAATCATGTGAATGAAGTGATTCAGTATTAAAGACCATCATCCTCTCCTGTACTAGCCACACCCGCTGATGAAGGTTTTATACCGGAGCGCTGAGCAAGTAGTTATCAGAGGCGTGCCCTCAGGAGCTTGAATACTGCAATAAAGCATTTATTTGGATTCATAGAAGTTTCTGGTTTGTCTTTTTGAGTGTGGCATACTAGGACTTTGACTGCCACTCTATGCCTGGCCTCATTAATAACTCCATTTACACGGAGGTCTATGCATGCTTCTGCAGCAGCTCCCTGTGTCATCCGTCATCCTGGGACAGCCACAGGAGGTTGTGGGCATGTCAAGCTGTTCAAAATGCGGTAGGAGGAGGCAGGATCATCTGAACTTATGAATCTGCCAGCAGAAAACAGGCCTTGTGGTCTACCTAGTCTGCTTCAGGTGTGCAGCTAGTGCCCTTAAACTGCAGCTGCCCCACCACCTTCCCCCTCTCTTGACCCTTCCCCCAGCGCCCTGTCCCATGCCGTTTTAAGCTGTCCACCGTCCTGCAGGATACCACCTCCTCTGGCAGAGTGTTCCATTTCGACACCACCGCTCCGTGAAATAATGTCTCCTTATCTCTCTCTCCACATCTACCCCCCAACCTTAGTCCATGCCTCTTGTGCCCCTTTCTTTCCTCAGCCTAAATAACCCATCTGTGTCAAATGTGTTGATCCCCTTCAAGTATCTGAAGGTCTTAATCATATCCCCGATCCCTCCTCTCCTCCAGGGTGTATAAACTCAAATCCCTCAGTCTGTCCTCGTGGTATTGTCTTCCAACCCCTGGATCATTTTCATTGCCCCACTGCACCCTCCAGCAGTCTAATATCCCTTTTCAGATATGGACACCTGTACTGCCGCAGTACTCCAAAGTGCTACCTGACCAATGATGTGTACAGGGGTATGATCACATCCTTGTGTCTGGACGAGAAACCTCTTGCAATACACCCCAACATCCTGTTAGCTTTAGCTGCTGCCTTCCTGCATTGAGAAGAATTGTTCATGCTCCCGTTTCTGTCACCCATAGGTCCTTTTCTTCCTCGGTGACACCTGAGCAACCCCTCCCAACCAACGTTCCTTCTAGGGTTCTTTGCTCTGAAGTGCATAATCTTGTACTTCTTCATTGAAGCTCAATTGCCACTTTTGCTGACCACTCCTCCAGTTTGGTCAGGTCCCTCTGTAGCCCCTGCCACCTGTCTATATCATCCACCACTGCCCCTATCTTTGCATCATCCATGAACAAACAGATCCTGCCGGTAACTCCATGTGAAATATCTGCTATGAACAGTCCAAACAACACCAGACCCAGCACAGAGTCTTGCAGCACTCCACTCATCACTGCCTTAGGGATGAGAGTTCCCCCACCACCACCACCCTTGCTGCCTCCCCTTCAGCCAGTTCATGATCCAGTGTACTATCTTGCCCTACCACCACATATTCCAACTTACCCCAGCCGCCCGTGAGACACTGGAATCAAAGGCCTTGCTGAAGTCCAAGTGCAGGACATCCACTGCATGGCCCATATCCAGCACCCTTGTTACCCAGTCATAGTACTCAATTAGGTTGGTCTGGCAGGATCTTCCCAAGACGCATCCCATGCTGTTGCCCATCCTGGAGTCCATTGTCCTCTGAAAGGTCACCAGTCTCTCCTTCAGGATCGCTTCCATAAGTTTACCTACAATGAAAGTGAGGCTTACAGGTCTCATGATTGACTGGTTCATCCTTCATGCCATTCTTATGGATGGGCACCACATGAGCCACCCTCCAATCCCGTGATGCGAACCCGTGTCCAAGGAGGTACCAAACAGGTCTGCTAGTGGCCCAGCCAGCACCTCTGCCATCTCTTCAACACCCAGGTGAATGCCATCAGGACCACGTGCCTTATCCAGCCTTAGCACCTTCAGACCCTCCAGCACCCTACTATCTGTAATCCTCCTGTCAGTCACCCCTCCCCTCCCGTGCCCACCCTCCTTGTCCACAGTGGCAGTTGTCCATCCTTCTTCATGAACACAGAGCAGAAGTACTTGGTTTAGTACTTCTGCCTGTTCTGTCCCCTTCTCCATCCACCCCATCCTTCTTAGTCTGCACTGTCTAGTCCCTGCAACTCCTTTTCTCCTTTATGTATCGAAAAAGTCCTTCTCCTCTTCCCTGATGCCCTGCACTATCCTCAGCTCCCTGGTGGCCCTGGCCACTCTGACTAGCCTGGTTATCCCCATGGATGTCCTCTCACAACCCCACTCCTCCCTTCCTGTCCTCTTGAACCTCTGAAAAGCAGCCTTCTTTGCCCCTCACCCCATCCAGTTCCTTCCAGCTCAGCCAACATGGCTGCCTAGCTCTAGTCTTCTTGCTCAGTGTCCTGGTGCCATGCTTCAGTAGCTTCCCTCAGTCCAAGTTTAATTCTATCCCTACTTCTGTTGTGCATCCATCTCAGCCTTATCCCTTCCAGGTGCCCTTTCAGGATTTCCCACATCTTCCCAAAGTCTGCACATCTGAAATCTACCACCCTTGTCCCTGAACCTACAGCCTCCTGACTTAAGCTGAGGTGTGAACCACGCTGATTAGTGGTCACTCCCAGCTAGTGGGTCCCTCCACCCTTAGTTCCCCACTGCCCCACCATTCATTAGTACCAGGTCCAGTGTATTTACTAGCCAAGTTGGCAGTCGACCATTTATGGCAGTTGACTCTCCTGTATCACATCCAGTAACACCTGCTCCCTGGCACATGAGGTGGCTGGGGTTCCCAATCCACATCACGTAGATTGAGTCCCCACAATCACCACCTTCCCTTTCCTGCATACCCTTTTGATCTGTTCCACTAACTCTCTGTCCAAATCCCTGTCTGAATTGATGGTCTATACACCACCCCCAGCCTCAGTTTTCTACCTTTAGATTCTAGGAACTGCATCCAGAGTGCCTCTGTCCTGCCCTCCTCCCCTTGTCCCTTGTACATCTAATCCCATCTCTTACGCATAAACTGCCACCCCTTCCCTCTCCCTGCTCTTCTGTTTTTTCCTATAGTCTTTACCCTGGGTCCCGGTCTTGGTGATTAGTGGCCCAAATCTCCATGATGGTTGCAGCGTCCACCACCCCTTCAGCTAAGAGAGCCTGTAGCTCCGCCTGTTTTGTTCCCCAGGCTTCTTGCATTTAGGGATACCACCCTCCACCCCATTCCATTCCCTACCCTACCCTACCTCATTCCCCTCATCCTGACCCCTCCTCTGTAACACTCAGTGTTATTGGGGGCAACTCGTTCAACTCCTGTCCAGCAACCTTGCATACTTGCCTTTTACCGCCTTCCCCTCACTAGTTTAAACCCCTGTGTACATAGAAACACAGAAGTTGATGGCAGATAAGGACCACAGGCTCATCCAGTCTGCCCCTTTATTTACCTATATGAATGTGCCATAGGCCTTTACTCCGCAATGGGCTATCTATTCATACTCATCTGTATAGCTCCCTTATGCCTATCCCATGCCTGTTTGAAGCCCCACACTGTATTCACATAACCACCACCTTCCTGGAGGTAGGCTGTTCCATGCATCCACCACCTTTCTGTGAAAAGAACTTCCTCACATTACCCCTAATCAGACTCCTCTAATCTAATGCTGTGCCCCTTGTCCTATTTTTTATATTGGAAACATGTTAGACTCTTTTACCTTGCTAATGCCCTTAAGATGTTTGAATGTTTCAATCATATGAATTATGCCAAAATTGTATTCTACTCTAACTTGTGTTAATGTTTACTATTATCTGCGTATGTATATTAATTTTCTGTTATATTGTTGCTCTGACAGTTATCTTCATTATGTTCCTAATTATTGTCATTGCTGTAACTTACTGTTTTGTCATTACTGTATTCTCATTTTGTACTCTCTCAGGTCGTGACTGAAAATAGGCAGATTTGTTGCCTAGTGCACTTGCCCAGTTACCAAAAGCTAATAAATAAATAAATATCACCTTTCTTCCTCCTTTGCTCTAGGGTATACATATTAAGCTCCATTAATCTGTCCTAATATGTTTACTGATGCAGTCCCTGCACCATTTTGGTTGCCCTTCTCTGGATTGAATCCATTTTGTTAATGTCCTTGTGCAGGTGCAGCCTCCAGTATTGCATGCAGTACTCCAGATGTACATACTATGTACTCCTCCAGCTTTTTCTTCAACCAGATCACGATATGTATATATCAGCAACGTAAGTGGAAAAACATATTACACTTTGCGAAAAAGCTAACGGCCATGCTTTACACTGAGGCATGGCCCAGTTACAAATGGACATGTAAGCATTAATCCACATGATGAAGTTGGCTCATTGGGAGTTAATGCATGGTTGGAGCCTGTTGGGCCAGCTGTCCACAAGTCGAGTGCCTACAACGGACCAACCATGCATTAACTCCCCATTAGATGCCACCTTCGAGTGGATTAATGCGCTGGTAACATGACAAGTGCAATGCAAGTATTAATTAGATTATGTTTCACTTGCTACCAAACACACATGAGCAGCTGGACTTCTATCACTGACAGATTTATGGTTTACGTCTGTTACTTTGTAAGCCTGTGTCTAACTGGAGCGCGCGATGGCGTTCAGTGGCCACATCGAAGTACAATAGTGTGTACCACTCTTTGCAGATGTTATGTGCTTTTACGAGGGAACAGACAGGAAAATTAGCAATTACAACTCAAAACTTTGTTCTTCTGATGGCCTCTTCTACTGTTGTGTGTCCATTTCTGCCTGTGATTCCTACCGTGATGGCTTCTGGGAACATTTACTAGGTGCATAGTTTTATATGGCCAACATTGACTGAATGTGTGAGTGACTGTACGCCGCTCACTGACTATTTTGACCAATAGGTGGTGCTTTCATAACTGCACTGCTTTTGATGTGTTTCTACCTCATCTCTTTGCTACAGTCGGTCTCTGAGCTTGCCATTGTCTTGCGACTAGTACTCTGTGAATCAGGTCCTTTGCTGCGACAAGCAGCAGACTTTTAGGTCAACACATTTGCTGCACCGCTCTGTGGAATACTTCCCTTTTCCCGACTACCTAACACAGCACCTTTCGGCTACAGCTTTGCTCATTGTTCCGACCAATATGTGGCACTTTCTAGGATGAATGACACTTTCGCTGTCTATTACTGACTTGTGGTTCCCAGTCATGTTTTTCATTCTGGGTTGGTTCCTCAACTATCTACTGGGTGGGTGCGTGAGACCAGCACTCTTTCCCCTTCATTGCTCTCTGCCCTACTTCCACATTGCACTGAGCAGACGCTCCTCCATTGAGAAAACTGTTCATCTGTTTCACGGTTCTGTGAATCCCTCTACTTCCCAGGGCTCTCTTGAACTATTCCACTACTTGTGCCTATTCAGTCACTAGCTGCCTAAAGAACCCCTGACTTTCCCGTTGTTTGGTACCTGCTCTACTTGTCACTTGGAGACCGGACAGCTCAGTCCTCCACTACCTTTCTTAGGGCTCTCTGTACCGTTTCATGTTCTATGTTAGTTGCGCCACCTATTGGTCAGACTGCACCTACTTCATACATTGCTCTCTCTACCTTGTAAGCGTTCACGTAGCTCAACACGACATTATCGTCTCATAACGCTCGTGTTGTCTTCTACCAGCTGACTTCCACCTATCATCTTTCTTCCCTCAAGTCCTGGTGTTTGTGCCATGTTACAAGTCCCTTTAACTAATTGCTTTGCTAAATACTTTTAGATGCTGTGTGTATGAAATGCCCTATATAAAGCCGAAGTGTATGTTCTATATCCCCAAGGATGATAGGTAAAAGAAAAGGTCTGCATCCTTCAGTTCCATTGTCAGCACACACACTCTCTCCACAACACCCCATTTTGGTCTAATATTTCCTTATTTTAGAACAAATTTAATAAAACACGTGGTAAACACCACAGGGTATCAAGTGTATACAAGGGTGTACCTACTATTTTCCATAAGCCCTTCAAACTTTATATTTTTCTAACAAAACATTGTTTGGATCCAAACATTTGTTTTAAACACATATACTGCCACACATAGTTTTAAATATATCGTCAATTTAATTTGGATTTATTTATTGCAAGCAAGTTGAGCTGGGCTCTTTTATAGTTGTATCCAGTACTGTTTGGAAAAATGACATGGCATCATGTGTACAAATAAATAATAATGCAACATACTGCATTATACCAAACGAGATATCATTTACCCGGCATGAGTTATTTCTGAAGTTACTTATGCTGGGTTCGCTAACCAGTTTATATAATGGTTGAGCATTCAAATGCAGAGTATGGGGTAATTTACCTCAACCACTTAGTCTAGTAGTCCATTATTGTGCTATATGTGGAAACATGTAACTTTTGATTAATCTTATATTGGGCATTTTGTTACACCTTGCAACCCCCCAAAAAAAAACAAAAGATGATATTTATTTATATTTTATAATATGACTAATGTATAGTAACACATTGTTAGCTACGGTATGTAGGCGATGACATTCAATGATAGTTTTCCCTTAGCAATGATGCACATTTGTACAGGCAACAAGAAAGCTTTTGTCGTGAAGGGAATAACAAAAATCCTGTGTTTACAAAAACAAAGTCAAGCAGCATTTTAGAAAAGACTTGGCATGCATATTCTTCAGCGAGAAATTATATACTTTACTTTCAAACAACACACATGTGGGAGGTAGGAGTTTAAATGTTCAGCACGACTTAAGTGACTTCAGTTTGCCTTTTCTTTATGATAAATGACAGAGTCATCTCTGTTAATGGACATGTTATATAATGGGCAAAGCATCAATATACGCATTTTCATTCTGTTTCATTCCTGAACTGAAAATCAATATGTGGTTTGAACTGCTGGAGGACCTACATCGAAACAACAATGCTCTAGTTAGATTATCTATCGGTAATGGGTGACTTGAGCAGTGGAGAGCGATCAGTCAGACACGGACAGTTGGAGTGAGTGGTGGCGGTCCCAGAGCAAGGGAAGTGGAGTTGTTTGGGACAAGAAACTTCACTAGCACTAAGTTTACTTACAAAACAAAAGACACGCAAATGTTTTTAACATCTGCTCCTACTACCGGCTGGCCAGGCATGGCTGAACTAGCAACAAGGTGTTAATTATGATGCTTGTGGGGGGTGCTGAGGTTCCATTATTCTCTGGCAAGCCACAAGACAGTGGGACAGCAGCAGAGCAGTTAAAGGTGTTAATTTCTACAAGATGACTCCAAGCACCAAGGCTGAAAGAAATTAACATATGTAAGTGTTCTCAGCAGCATGGGGGGGGGGTCGGGGTCTATTTACATATGCTAATTTCTTCTTTCAGTATAATATGATCAGTGCTGTGGCCTAGCTGGATGGGCAGTTGCTCATAATATTTTTTCTGATTTGTCACAGTCAGAACAGTAGGGGCCCCCTCGCTGCCTCAGGGCCCCATGCAAATGCATGGGTTGCATGTACCAAATGTCACCACTGGTTCACTGGAGATCACGCTTCCCTTCTGGATGGATGGCAGCTGTTGCCCTGTACAGGCCTTTATCCCTCCAGGTGGGGTCCCCATCTCCAGTGAATCAATCCTCCTCTCTCCACCATGTGTTTACTCTGGTGCAGAGAATACTGTCCTTCCCCTGTCATAGACAGGCAACACCTCTAGAAGGTCACAGATTGTGCTAATTGCCTAAGACTCCTCCCTCAATTCCCTTAACTCCTCCTGAACTATTTCTGGCTTATCCCTAGCCAGGTTAATAGTCCCCAGATGGACAATGACATCCAGCTCTCCCTCCCTCCTTTCCTGCCGCCCCCACAATCCCTTGGATCCTCTTTCCATCCCTTCAAGCTGTGGCACCGGGAAGGCACCTAACCTCCCTCTCTTCATCCCTACCTGCCTCTAACTGTATCCCCTCACTATGGAGTCCCCACCAGGATTCGCTTTCCTCCTCCTCTGGGGTCCTCTGCCACCCCCTTGGGGTCTCCACTATGGAGGACCCCACATCCACCCCAGTCACTACTTTGGGTGCCTCTGTGGGACATTCCCACCTGACCAGTGCAACATAGGGTTTGTAGTGGTACCAGATGGGGTTGTGCCTGCGCTGTACCACCTTTACTCTCCTTGAGCCCACCATTGTCCAGCCATACCTCCTATTTGGCATCCTTTGAGGTAGCGGTGGCAGACTAGGTGGTCCTGGGTGGGAGTAGGTCCTCAACCCAAATCGACTCAGCCTTGAGTCTGGCAACCTCCTCCCTCAGCCCAGAGAGGTGTGTGTAGATGAGGCAGCAACACAGCCTCAGAAGGTCTCCTGAAGACTGCTGCCCCACAGTCCCTGCACTACACCACTCCCATCATCCTCTACTTCCTACTGTCTCTGTAATTTTAGCCCTTTGAATTCCTTTTATTCCCTCATCCTATATAGGAGTTTCACCTATCCCTAGGTTCCTGTTCCCTCACTCCAACCCACACTGAACACTTGCCAGCAGGCTGTCCACCTGTTACCTAAAAAGAATATCTAGCAAATTCCACACTTCCTCTCTTCTGCAACAGCTCTTTCAAGCAAGCCTCCTTGCACTGCTTACTATCACCCAGAAAGAATTTCTAGCTTGTTCCTCAACCACAGTTACACAACAATGAATTTCCAGCACGTACCCACTCCCACTGCTTCCCAGAATTACTTACAAGCCAGTCTGCACTCTCACACTAATACAACACTTTCCAGCAAGGCCCATTAGCCCCCTCACCCTGTAATTATCCTATCCCTGCACTTACAGTTTCACAATGGAAATTCCAGCAAGTCCTTCTCCCATCACTACTTTCTAGTATTACTTACCAGCAAGCCTTTGCACTCTCAGTTCCACAACAAAACTATCCAGCAGGCCCCTAGTCCCATGAACAAGCTGTAACGCTGTCAGTCTTTGCAGTTAAGAGATGAACACAGTGGAACCTCCAGGTCCTCAGCTTCCTCCAGTGGATGCCTGCTGCTTCCAGACACCTGTTCTCCTCCTTCACTTATCCCTGCTGAGGTGCAGAGTGTATGGCCGCTGGCTGCCTCCTGACTGCCTCCCTCCTGGCAGACTCTCTCTCTTGACGCCTTTGTGCTCGGTCCCTTGTGTGGAGGTCTGCAGTGCAGAGGTCCACTTGACAGTCTCTTCCTTTTGTAGTAGGAGGAAGCAGTCAGATGTGCAAAGCAGATCTCTGATTGATCTGCCCTGGGACCAGTAGGTGCGGTCTTCCTTTTGATTGGCTCCTCTTGGACAATAATAAAGACACTATTTCACCGAGTTCCCCACAATTTATCTCACCTTTGTTGTCTCAAAAGCCTCTTCAGTTCCTGTCTGTGACCAAAACACACTCTGCTTTTCTGCTCAGGCAATGTTGGACAAGACACCAGTGAAAATCTTCTACTCATGATGAATACTACAGCATCTTTAATTACCACCTAAAGCTTATTTAGTAGTTAACAATTTCTCACCAGATAAATGCATTGGGTTCAGTGTCCCATATTCAGGCATGATCTTTGGGGGTACAGAATGTGTTCTTAGATTCTAAAATGCCTTTCTGCTGTTAAGGCCAGGACAAAGACAAACTGATCCTTGGATTTTTCTGAGCATTATTCTGGAGCAGAGAGCATAATTTGTTTCTCCTCAGGCCTACAATTGTTACTAAACAACAAAGACCCTTTATATTTAGTATCTGGGGAGAGAGAACTAAAATTAGAAAGTTCACTTTTTGAACTTTCTGTTTATTAAATTTAAAGAATTTAAAGGAATGCTCCAATAGGGTTGCTCGTAATCCGTCAGTTCAGATCTGATTTGTCGGTTTAAGAATTTAGGAATTTCTGATTCCTTAACTGATTCCTATTCAAGTCCTAAAGGACTTCAGAATCGAATTTGAATTTGGATGCCTATATCCTAAAGTCCAACATAAAAAATCAGTTTCAGGATTTAATTTAGGAATTAGGATTTTCAGACTACAATTCCAAAATCCTAACTCAGAAACATTGGGTTGGAATCTGAAAATCTGATTCTGTTTGGCAGATTGTGAGCAACCCTAAAGCACAATGCAGAGAAATTCTGCATAAATACCTAACAATGGTTTACCTGAGCAGGAATTCAGCATTAGATTATACACAGTAGAAAATAACCCTTTCTGTGCCAAATGACCACCTTACATCTCTGCCAATGATGAATATATTTCATATTATTAAGAATTGCATCGCTGGCCCAGTAGCGCTGAGGGCTGAGGCGCTGGATCGCTACACTGGTGACCCATGTTCAGGAATGAGCACGGAGCTTCCGAGGCTTGGCAGGGAAGGAGAAGGATTGAGCATCTGAGGGACTGCTGTCCTTCTCTTAGGAGGGGAGATCAGTGGTCCATTCTAGACTGGCCCCTAGTGGAGGCTGGGGAAGCATGTCAATGCTGCAGAAAGGGCGGAGATGGGCAGGCGCCTGGAGGGAGGCGCATGCGGACGCATGCACATCCCTCCATCAGCATCATTGCATGCCACATCTCCAGGGTGATCTAAAACTAGCGAAAATGGTCCCGGTCACAGCAGAGTGAACAGCCACCACTGCAGGCCCCAACTCTGAATGGCGCTTCCCGGATGCTGGATCCTATTGAGATGAGTTGAGTTGGGGGCTCTACCACCCTGCCAAGGGAGGGAAACTGTGGGGAAGATGGGGATAGCCTGCCTGATGTTGGGGTGTGGGGCTGGGTGGGTGGCTGCAGATGAGTACCAACTGGGAGACCAAGGAGAAATAAATTAATAAAAAAAAAAAACAAGCATTGCATCTGTAATGGTTCTGCACACTTTCAGCATTGCAATGACCGTCTGATATTTCACACAACCGATGGAAATGTGGCACGTACAAAATCACAGGAATGAAAACAAGTCCTCTGATCTGAAAGTGTTGCTAAACAGGTTTAAAGTGACAATTTTAGCATGAATCGAATCAGCACCAAAATGATGGAGCTGCTTCAACTTGCATTTGAATTAATTTCTGTTGTGAGTCTTGGCAGTCTGATACAATTTCTTTATGGAAGGTGTAAATGTCTGTTTCCATCTTTAAACTGGGTATAATTACTGCTATATGGCACAAGGGTTTGACAAGATGGACCCTATGCCCATTCTGCCTTCCTATGCTACTAGTTGAAATGAAAGTTTAAGCAACAGATTTCTTGTAATTATTAGTGGCTACATGCACATTAAAGCACAAAGTAGCTCCTTTCTTGTTTGACATCTTCTTACCTTGGGCATGTTTTAGGACAGACACACTCTGGCACTGGAACACCATCTTTAGCAGAGACTTGACACAGAACCTTCTGGATTTGAACACTTCACCTGCTCGCATGGATCATCTGTAATGGTCAGAGAGTAGAAGAACTGTACAGGGATATTTTCAAACAAAGCCCAGACACTGGAAAAATGATGAAGATGAAAATAATACAACCACTTAATGACTGCAAGTTACCAGCCCACCCTAGGGGATCATCCTATATCAATGAGAGGCCAACCGGGTGGGAGTTCAGGTCATAGATTTCTAGGACTCGAGGAGGTCACTCCACCATAGCGCCTAGGTCAGAGCTGTACAAAGTTCATTGCCCACTTAAAGAAATCAAGGACAAAGCAGCACAGCAATTCATTTACAACTTGAATCACAGCAAGCAGGACTTGTATACCTTATTTACTGTGAGTCACACATTTCTGATCTGATGTTACACCTTATGATTGTGCTCCACTAACATTATTACAGTCCTAGGGATGCGGATTGGAAACACAACCTCCACGGACATCTCACCCTCTGTCCTCCCTGAGTCCCCTTTCCTTGAAGGCTACTGAAATGCAGGCTCCCATACAGGTAGCCAAACAGATGAGCAGAGTCTACTAGTGTGAGATAGGGCCCTCTATCTGATGAGCCCCTCTGGCACCCAGTTACCTTACGACACCAGTGTTGGTGACAGGGCACTGTCTTGGAGGACCAGTTCAGCTATGGACTGCTGCACACCAACACATGCCACCATCCATCTAGTGTGGGGTCTTTCCACCCGGATATGCTAGACCTTCTGACCCTGATGAGCTGATGCTCCTTCAACCCAATTCCAGGTTTCCCCAGAAAACTGTGATGCCCCACCCTTTTACTTCTTACCTTCTCATTTCCTGCAAAATGTTGTGTGTTAGCACAAAACCCACAAGGGCATCCAATGGACCCCTTGAGGAGAATCTCTTGTTGTCAGCTGTCCTCGCCTCCTCCAAAACTCCAGACTTGCCTCTTCCCAATTGACTTAATATGTTGCCAGGCTCCTACTTTTGTATACTGACTGTGGTCACATGGTGGGTAGCTGACTCTGGCCTTAATGTTAACTCTTTGGAGTAGGGGTGTGCAGGTACCTGTTTCTGAATATAAGTCCAAGTATTTGTATTCAGGGCCAAATGCTGAGGTACCCAGCCAATGCCCTCATGACTTACCCTTCATGACAGGGTTCTCCAGGATGGGCTCTGATGCCAAGGCAGTAGTATCCAGTAGCTTGGGTGCCTGGTTAGTGGTGTCAGGTCTACAAAGGTCCATCATCATTTGGCATGAGTGGGGTTTTCTCCATTCTTCCTCCCCATAGGAGTCCCAGCATGCAATGACGTGTATGCACAAGGCATATCCATATCCAGTGGAAGCTCCTCCTCACATCGGAGTCCCAAACTGGGCATCAGTTAAGCAGCAGAGCTGCAGAAACCACCTCCCAGGAAGGAGAGTCATCACTGGGATGCTCAATCCTCCCTTTCTCCATCATCCTCCCGTGACCCAGGTCCGTTCCCTAGCCCCAGTCACCAGCGAATGAATGTGGCACTATATCTATGCTACTGGGCTGGTATACCCACTCCTTTTTGTCCTTTTCTTTTCATTTTATAGGTACATTGCTAATGTTTTGAATGAACTATTGGCAAATACACTGTGATGCAAACCTTTTGCATGAACTAAAAGGAAAACAGCTTTCCTAGGCATGAGGGATGTCTTCCTAGCTGATGGATTTCTAAAGGACAGACTGATAAATGCAACATTATTTTTGTGTGGTAGTACAAAACAATGTCCAGAAACAGAGCATTTTGATGGGTTAACAGCATTCAAAAAGAGGTATATAAATGGCTAGAAACCTTTATGTACATGAAAGAATTAGAATGTTAACTATTAAGACGTTCAAATTAAACAAGCATTTGTCAATGCGAATGTTGTCTTGCTGGTGTTGGCATTGGTAGTGCAAGAGTTAGATAGATGCATACTAGGAATGGTAGTAAGTATAGAATCGGCGTGAACCTCAGCCCACCCTGAGGAAGCGACATGCATTGGGGTGTGCCTTTGGGTCACTAGCCCATAATGCTAATGCCATTTCACTTCACCCTACTCTGCAGACTCTGACAAGTGACACATTGTGCCTTGGGGCCATCAGGCCATGCACACCCCATTTCATAAGGAAGTATGTTGAGATGGGCAGCACAGGAGAATGGGTGAACCTTGGAGCCGAAGAGTCCAAGGCACACCTGGATGCCTGTCAGTGGCTGCAGGGTGGGGTGCAGTGGCATGAGCATTACAGCCAACAATCCAAAGGCACACCTGATGCCTGTTAGTCTGTACAGGGTGGGATGTTATTGTTGGAAGCCCTAACGCCCGGTGTTTGTTGGTATTCGTGACTCCAAATTTTCAACATAGCCTTTTTCTGACCCCACCTCATGAAAGCATGTGGGACCTCTGCTTATGAACAGTGTCCCTGTGATTTTGTTAATGTGTCCCAAACATTGATTTCCCACAGTGACCGCACCATTCTGTGCCACATAAAAATATTAGCTGCACCATTCATAAGGAGGTGTGAAGAGATGGCAATGTTGACAATCTGGAGTGAAAATATTAAAATGCTTGATGTTACGAGTGTGCATGAAAACTAGGCAACACACGCTCGTAACAGTCTGTTTTTTAAATTCTTTCACCAGATTTTTAACATAGGCATTTTGGGATTCTGCACATGAACAGTGGCAGTATGATTTTCTTAATTTGTCCTGAAAGTTGTTTTCCCAAAGCGACTGTGCCATTATCGCCAGATGTGCAAAACCACATTTTGGGCAGGATGTGAAAATGACAGCTGTACTGTTCATGAGAAGGGTGCAAAAATGGCAATGTTGAACATCTGAGTGAAAATATTAAACATTTTCGAACTTATGACAGTAAGCGCGGACACTGTGCAACGACACTTGTAACATAGTAATTTTGTGATTTTTGACCAGCTGTTTAACACAGGCATTTTGGAACCTCTGCTCATGAACAGTGTTACTGTGATTTTCTTACTGTGTTCGAACATTGTTTTCCTACAGCGACTGCATCACTGTGCGGATGTGCTAAAACACATTTTGGGCAGGATGTGGAAAATGAAGCTGTACTGTTCATAAGAGGTGTGAAATCGGCAATGCTGAAAATATGGAGTAAAAATATAAAAAATTCTCAAAGTTACAAGCATGCATGGAAACTTCATGCAATACACGCTTCTAACATGGTCATTTTGTAGAATTTTTTCACCAGATTTTCAACATGGGCATTTTGGGACATCTGCTCATGAACAGTGTTACTGTGATTTTCTTACTGTGTCCAAACACTGTTTTCCTACAGCGACTGCGCTACTGTGTGAAAACACATTTCAGGCAGGATGTGAAAAATGAAGCTGTACTGTTCATAAGGAGGTGTGAAAAAATGGCAATGTTGAAAATCTGGAGAAAAAATATTAAAAATCTCGAAGTTAAGCGTGCATGGAAACTGTGCAACACACGCTCGTAACACAGTCATTTTGGAATTTTTTCACCACATTTTCAACATAGGCATTTTGGGACCTCTGCTCATGAACAGTGTTACTGTAATTTTCTTATTCTGTCCCGAACATTGTTTTCCTACAGTGACTCGCCACTGTGCACCAGATGTGTGAAAACACATTTCAAGCACGATGTGGGAAATGACAGCTGCACTGTTCATAAGAGTAGTGAAAAAATGGCAATGTTAAAAATCTGGAGCAAAATATAAAAATTCTCAAAGTTACAAGTGTGCATGGAAATGCACAATGCACGTCAGAACACGGTAATTTTGTTTGGAATTTTTCACCAAATTTGCAACATAGGCTTTTGGGAGTCCACCTTATGAACAGTGGCACTGCCATCTTGAAAATGGGTCTATGACCCAATGATGTAATCCATTTCTACCTGTATAAAATAAACCTTTACCTACCTACCTACCATTTTGTTACGGTCCCGAAAGGTGATTTCGTTGCAGCGACGCATAAAATCACCTTTCAGGACAGAATAATGCCATGACAGTGCCTGAATTCATGAGGAGGAGTCCCAATAACCCTATGTTGAAACTTTGGTGCCAAAATTCCCAAGATATGCACCAAAGTTGAAAAAACCTATTTATGCCATTATACAGCTTACTGGCATTTCTTCAGTTTGTAGTCGGCTTTGAAGAGTGCAGATGTGTTCCTGGTCCACGAAGAGCATCGCGCAGGGCTCGGAGGTAAGTATAGGGTGAGGGGTGTGGGAGGTGGGGTGCACAGAGAGGATGGTTGCGGGTTGGGGTGGGGGCCGCCAACAGCCAACAAGGACCTTTTCCTTTGTTTCAGGTAAAAAAAAAAAAATCATCATGGACCGTTTTCTGTTTTTTTTACAGGTTGTGGCCACACTGGGCTGGGCTCCCAGTGTGGCACATTGAATTGGGGTCATGTCACCCACACTAGGGTGGGCTCCCAGTGTGGGCATGGCACACAATCAGGGCAGCATCAGGAAAATGGCGGGGGTAATATGTCGACAGGAGGATTGGGCAGCCCCATCGGCAAGGATGTCTGCATTTGGAGGCATGATGTCGAGGGGGATTGGGCACCCCTCAGCACACCACAGCAGGAAAGGGGCACATATGCAGTCAGAGGATTGGGCACCCTGAAGATGACTGCATAGGGACTGTGAGGGGGCGGGTGGCGAGCACAGCCCACCATGTTTACTGAAATGTTACCGCACAAGGCCACGCCCTGCAATGAGGTGGAGTGCTTACTCATTGCAGCGGCTAAAACATTTGAAGGGGTGGCTTCGCTTTTGCACGCTGTCATAGACAGCGTGCAATCTAATTCGTGCCGTGGAACCCAGCCTGAAAAATCAGTGGCGCCACTGGCCACAGCATGACCACGCCTCCAAAGCCTGCTATTCCAAAGTTACAGCAACATGTTTCTTGTGCAGGCACAAGACAGCATAAAAATGAACACCTTTTTGTGTAAAAAGAGCATTATGGCACTCCAGAGGTGGGGGTTACTTTTTGCTCTGCTTCTTCTCATGCCTCATGACAGGTCTAAGGTTATATTAAGGGATGGCAAGCCAGTTCCTGGTCATGCCTAAATGTTTGACAGTTTTAATTCCTTGCACTGTTCAATGTATGCTGTCATAAAATGGTAGCTAAAATGGAGAGTCATGTTTATCTGAGACCCATTGCATAACCATGCTGTGATTTTGCTTACTGCATGGTTACAGGATTTGATTTCTTTTTACATTTCATTTCTGGAAAATCCATTTATAGGTGTGACAACATAGTCAAGGATTGCATTAAGCTATATTAAGCTACAACCTGGGCATTGTAAGGCACTTAGCTGGTGGCCTCATTCTCTCCACACACCCAG
Organism: Neoceratodus forsteri; assembly: GCA_016271365.2. NCBI lineage: Eukaryota > Metazoa > Chordata > Ceratodontiformes > Ceratodontidae > Neoceratodus > Neoceratodus forsteri. The sequence goes on from CM057453.1 coordinate 658,453,992, forward strand.
GGTATGTATTGCAATCATCCTGTTTCTTTTCTCTATCTTTCCCACATTCAACATATGCAATGTTTACCATGACATGTAGCTTATCGCTGGGGAAAGGCAAAAGAAAAAGAAACAGGATGAGTAAAGGAGGCAATAAAACTATATCAACAAAGAACGAAATGGTGGGAAACACAGTTACATAGACACAGACCAGCCCAAACTGCTGAAATACAGTCCTGAAGTTCATAAAAGCACATACATTTGAATCATATATGGGTGTTTCAATGTGAAATCTACCCCAAAAACAATGACAGGTTCAAAAGTTTTGAACACATTTCCATTAAAATACTATATCTGTGTTGATATGAAATGCAAATAAGGTAAAATGTCTTTTCTTCTTATAAGAATGTATGCCACACATGGTTTTTATTGTCTATTACAGAATATGGACTATTTTTGTCTTCAAAGTTAAAATGGAAGCATATTTCAATGAAAGGTCCTATTTCTTAGCTTTCTTAGCTTTCTTCTTTTTCATTAATGTCAAGTCAGATAGTTAAATGCTATTTTCATAAGTGCAATAAGACACTACAGGGTGTGCCATTATGATAATAATCATAGTTATCTTTCTCATTTAACCTTTCATTGCACCTCATGCCTAACAACGCACCTGAGGCATGCAGTTAAGCACCATAATGCACACCCTGTCAGTCTTATTGCTTACATATTTCTTATTCAGTGCTGTTTTGCCATTAGGGTGCACGTGCTGCTATAGTTCTGTTTGTTGACTTTGCTCTGTGGCTTAGCACCAAGTTTTCTCTTACAGTGGTTACTTGCTACTTCCGTTTGGCGAAACATTTTCAGTATCGTGAAACACTATGAGACATGTCTTATGTGAAAAGAATTATACACTTTCTAAGGCTGCTTGCATAGCAAAAATACATTTACTGTTACTTAGGAGCAGAGAATAGAAGGCTAAAACCAGATGAGGCACATTGCCCTGTTGTTTCTGTGTAGTCCTCTCTTTCTGGTCTCTCTCAGCACATTTACAGAAGTCCCTAGTATCTAGTGGTCCACCTTTCCTTCTACTGACACAATTGATGGCAGTCCCTGTGTCCAGCAGTTCCTCTCTGACTTCCAAGCATTGAAACAATTTTTGGTATCTAGCAGTATCCCCACCTTTCCCCTCCCATTAACAGCAGTTGCTGGTTCTTAGTGGTTCCACCTCTCTCCCTCTGACCCACTGACAGCGGTCACTGATATCTACCAGTTTGCTCCTCATGCTCTCCAGCCCACTGATAGCAGTCCCTTGTGTCTAGCAGTTCCCAAACCCTCTCCCTGGCCCATTGACAGTAGTCCAGTATGTCTAGTGGTTCCCCTGTCTTCCTATTCACAGCCCATTGACAGCAGTCCCTGGAGCAGAGTGGAGTCACCCTCCATCTCCATGAACAACTGAGACCAGAACCAGTAATCTAGCTGTTTCCCTTCCCTCTCCCAGCCTATTGAAAGTAGTCCCAAGTGTCCAGCAGTTTCCCTCTCATTTACACCAGCCCTTTGTGAGCCGGTATCCTAGCAATGGCAACATGAGCCCTCTCTGCCTACAGCCCTATTTCCAGTACCAGAATATGGTGTGATCCATGACATTTGTAGCTCCATCCCCACACTGTTGGGAGTAAGGGGCTGGCTTCAGCGAAGGACACGAGAAGAATCTTTGTAGTAGAGTGTTGAACTGCCTCCAGTCTTGGCTCAGTGGGAAATGGGAAGAGCAGTAGAAGTGGGGCTGGGCCTAAGCTCCACCAAGCCAGTGAGGAGGGAGCCACAAAGACAGACACCATGAGCCCCAAGCACGTCCTGCTACCACAGGGGTCACTAAGAGTAAATGTCATGGCCTGGGCCTTGGTACCCTCAATGCCTTCTGCTTTATCTGGAGGTACCAGTGTTTGTGTGGGTGAGGTGCTATCACAAGAAAGTTAACTACTATCAGAGTAAGGGAGGGCTGGTGGTCTCCCTGTCATTGGAGTAGAGGTGAATCAGGCCATCAGGGGTTGAGTGTGTCCCTGTCATCTGGCATGTGGGGTGTCCCTGCCATAAGCGGTGGGGGGTTTTGCCATCTTAGGTGGGGTGTCTGTCATCAGGGAGCCAAGGTGTCACTGCTAAGGTGGTAGAGTACCCCTGTCATCAAGGAGGTGAGCAGCAGGGTCCTAGGGCAGAGGTGACTGGGTTGTCCCTGCCATTGGAAGAGTGGGAAGGGTTGTCCCAGTCTTCAAAGAAGGAAGATGTTGTTGGGGTATCCCTACCATCAGAGGATGGGGTTGGGGTTCTCCTGCCATCAGAGAGCAGGTGAGGAATGGGGTGTTCTCCCATCAGAGGAGAAGGCTGGAAGGTCCCTATCATATGAAGAGAGGGATGAGGTGCCTGCCTGCCTGCCATCATGGGTAAATAGAGGTTTGTCCCTGCTATCTCTGGAAGAACAGACAGAAGATTTGCTGCTATCTCATAGGAGAGGTTTGTAGGTTTGAAAGCTAGTCTTTTGTTACTGGATGAAGGAGGGGATACCATTGAGGTAATCATGGTGATGGGGGACCAGCCAAATCCAGTGATCAGAGTTAATAGCCTAGCGAGGAAGCATGAGTCACAATGTTCTTTCAGGGGATTATCCCAGGGGTCATGACTTATGGGGACCTACTGTTGTTGGCAGACATTGTGGGACAGAGTTCAGAGTTACTGTGCTGGGGAAGAAGGATGTGAGGATAGAAGTCATCCTAAATATGGAGTACATGCACTGAGAGGGTGTGGTATGTTTTGGAAACCAAATTTGACTGTCTGGGGTATTAGGCTGTAAATCTGTATGCTGGTTGGAAACTTGCTTTTGAAAAATGTGCCTGTGCAATATTAGGAATGTTAATGAGACTATCAAACAATGTGGGAAAAGGGCAGATTGATGGCCCAGTTGTACCACATGGCACTACCAAGCCCCAGGATATAGACATTTGGGCAGCCTGGTGGCTCAGTTGTACCACATGGCACTACCAAGCTCCAGGAGGTAGACATTTGGGTAGCGTTATTGCCCAGTTCATACCACATGGCACTGTCCGGGCTGAATATCGGGATGTGCAGAGTATGCATAGGCATCCCCCCAACCTCGCTGCATACATTACTGATGTGTTCCGGAGCATCAGGATTTGTACCAGGAATAATTCCCATTTGAATATCGCTAGCATGCATTTCAAAGTATTAGCATGGTACATAGATACATAGATACATAGAAAGTGTTGTAGATAAGGGCCTATGGCCCACAGTCTGCCCATTTGAGCTTGTAAGTTCAGTTTGTTTTCCTAAAGTCTGTTTCCCTTACCCCTGACCTCTAGAATTCCTTTATGTCTATCCATGCATTCTTAAATCCCGTGATTGTTTCAGCCCCCACCACTTCCTCTGGCAGGGTGTTCCACTTGTCCACCACCCGTTCTGTGAAGAGTTCTTTCTCATGTTTCCTCTGAATCATCCTCCCTCAACTTCATCCCATGCCCTCTAGTCCTGGAACATCTTTTCGCTTAAAATAGTGTTTTCCTGCTCCTGTTCCTCCCTGTAAGATACTTGTATGTCTCTATCATAACCCTCTCTCCCTCCTCTCCTCCAGGGAGTACATGTTCAGTTCCTTCAACCTGTCTTCATAGGACTTGTTATGCAATCCATGCACCATCTTTGTTGCCCTCCTCTAAACCTTCTCTACCCTGTCTTATGTCCTTACGTGAGGTATGGTCTCCAGAACTGTACACTGTACTCCAGGTGGGGCCTCACTAGTGTCTTGTATAGTGGAATTATGACCTCCTTTTCCTGCTGGTGATGCCCCTGCCTATACATCCCAGCATCCTATTTGCTTTACCTGATGCCTTGTCACACTGTTTCCCTACCTTGAGGTCATCAGAGATGACAACCCCAAGATCCCTTTCCTGCTTGGTGCATGCTATATCCTCACACCCCAACTGATATATTGTGCAAGGGTTTTTGTAGCCCCATATGCATTATCTTGCACTTCTTTGCATTGAATTTCAACTGCCAAACCCCTGACCATTCTTCAAGTTTCTGCAGGTCCCTTCTCATTCTGTCTACACCCTCTGGTGTGTCTACTTGTTACAGAGCTTTGTGTCATCAGCGAACAGTGAAATTCTGCCTTCTAGATCCTGCAAATGTCACTGATGAGAGATGTTGAATAGGACCGGTCCCAGCACTGATCCCTGTAGTACCCCACTGGTCACTCTTCCCTCTGTGGAGTGACAGCCATTTACCACCACCCTCTGTGTCCTGCCACCCAGCCAGTTACCTACCCACCACACTACTGTCCTGCCCATGCCATGCGCAACCCTTTTGAATATCTGGGCCAGTAACTGTATCTGCTGATGATAATGCTATCTGCCTCCGATTATGGACAATGTCTGCAAACAGATAAGCCCACCCACTGCTGCTGTAGCCAATCCCACCTTCCTCCTACCTGCTGCCCCTGACCTCAAGGACACATAAAAACCCATCCTGTGCTACCACTGATCTCACTTCCCTCAGAAGAGATGGAGACAGGATTCGACACATATAATAAAAAATCTACAGGTGTCTGTCTTTTGCATAATGAGGTCTCGGGGTGGGGGTGAATATTGAAAAGGAGTACAAGAAAAAATGAATTTACCATAGAGCATAGAGGCATGAGAGGTTCTTGGAAATGGGGGATGGGGAAACTGTAACAATATCTGCTCCAGCGTTACAAAACCTGCTGTAGGAAAGGAATATTGCTATCTTTTATGAGCCCCTCTTCTGAACATAATAGATAAAGTGCTGCCTGAAACTTTATTTTGTGCCACAAGGGCTAAAACACGTTTTAGCCAGAATCTTAAAACACCTATCTTGTTCATGAGGTGGTGTGAAAAAACAGCCATATTGAAAATGTAGGTTAAAATACTGAAAATTACTTAAGTTATGAGTGAACATTGAAAATGTCACCATACCTTCATAACTTTGGTGTTTTTAGATTGTGATCCCAAATTTTAAGTCTTTTAATGACCCCACTTCATGAACCCTGTAGGTGAAATGTTTCAAATCCTGCCTGAAATGTGATTTCATTGAGATACTGTGAAATCACCTTTTGAGCAGGATTGGAAACTCTTCTACTGCACTTATGAAGTGGTGTGAAAAAATAGCTATGTTGAAAATTTGTAGTCAAAATAAGTAAAATTACTAAAGTTATAAATGAATATTGAAAATGCAACATGCATTCATAACCTTGGTGTTTTTAATATTCTGACTCAAAGTTTCAGCATAGTCTGTTTATGAGCCCTCTTCATGAACTTAGTGGTGACATTTTTCAAATCCTTCCTGAAAGGTGATTTCACAGAGAAACTGCAAAATCACATTTTGAGCCCGATTGAAAATGTCACCTACCATGTTCATGAGGTGGGTCAAAAAAGCCATGTTGAAAATCTGATGAAAATAATATTAAAGAATGACAAAGTTATGAGTAAAAGTTCAAACGCACGAAAATACATTGTCCACACTCACCACATTTCTTCAGTTCCCAGTCAGTGGTGAAGAAAAGGACATATTTTACTCACAGAGTGGGTTTTCAGTGCTGGACTTGTGATGGGGTGTGGGAGTGGTGGATGCTAGTGGAGATTAGGGTGGAATGGAGGGAATGGGGGACAGGAAGACTGCAAAAGACATTGATGGATTGTTTCTGCTTTTCAGGTTTTAATAAAAAAAAAGACAGAGGGACCAAGGGTGACACTGGGAATGGGCACACCAGTGTCATAAGTAGAGACACATGTAGATATGGGGGGTCTCAGTGGGCCACACAGCCTCAGCCCAGGATGGCATTTTGGGGGTCTCAGCAGGGTCACCCCACCTCAGCCCAGGATGAGCAGTTTTAATTAAAATGTATGAACATAAGTCTGATTCACATGAAGCAGCGGTAAAATGAAAGTAATCAAAGATTGCTGGTCTGATTCACATGAATCAGCTGGTAAAATAAAGTAATCAAAGACTGCTAGTGTTGTATCCTTACTAGGGATACTGGCAGTAGGCAGGGGTCTTATAGGAATTGGGGACAATCAATAATAATACCACTGAGCTTTTGCTGGGTGGTGTCATGTAGATGAAAAAATCCAGAAGCTATGTGATAGGAGCAGCTGACTTCTTTCAACTACACAAAGTTTCCACCCATCACCCAGCAGAACAGCATCATGACCAGCCTCCCTGATCATTGGCCTGTCACATCGAGCTCCCAGCAGCCTGAGTCACAATGTATGGAACAGTGAAATGCCTCTGGAGGCTGTTACTTATGACAATATGTTTGCTTCCCACATTGTCCCAAGCAAACATAAAATAGGGAGAGATATACAGCAATTAAAGACAAATAAAATAGCTGCTAATATCAATGCAATATAAAATGAAGAGACAAAAGAATCTAACAAAACTCAGACAACTAATTATAATAAATTTGGGTAGGCTTGATTAAACAGATGTTTTTCAGCTTAGTCTTAACAACATATATCTTAGCAAGACAGACAAATATCAATAATAAGTGCATTCCAGAGGGCAGGAAGTGCTACAATGATGGTTCCTTGGTGGAGAAGGAGCGTGTCTGTGGTATGGTAGAGTTAGAGGAAGTAGAGTTGTGGAGGGGTGCTTCAGGGAATCATAGAAGGAGAAGGATGGGCTGGAGAATAACATCAGGCAAAATGATAAAGAAAAAAAAAAAACTATTAAATTAATTCCTAAACTGAAATTTACTTAGAATTAGGCCCCAGCCAGATCCACAACTGAATATTAAAGTAAGGGTAAAAGGTGTGCATATGTATTGCTCTGTGAGTATCCATATAAGTAATTATGTGTGTGTGTTTGTGTGTGTGTAGTGTACATGTCTGTTTGTGATCTGTGTGTAGTGTGTGTGTCTTGTAAACTCTATAAAACCTACACAATAAAACCCTGACACATTGAGTTAATGCAGAAGTAGTCATTATTGGCTACAGCCAATTTTGTTTTATAATCTTTAGCTGTTGTCAAAATGCTCTATAAGTATGAGTACAAAGGCATTTTATCTAATGCAGGGCTGTAGGAACCAATAAGGTTGGTAAGGCCATGGCCGTACACACAATCCCCTAGTTTCCAAAAAAAAAGAATGCAATGCAGAGTGATTCCTAGCGACGCCCACCCAGCAAGTAATGAGTTCAATTTTCTGTCACTCTGTCGCAGTCTGCTGTACAGAGCCATGTGGCAGGGTGGCAGCAGAGAGCAGCTCAGCACTTCTTATTTTGTTTTGTCTGTGGGCGCTGAGTCTCCATTGATGCAGCAGACTGCAAACAGGCAAGAAAGGACAGCCTGCTGGGGTCCTTCACAGAAGACGGAGGTTGTTCAGCAGATCGGAGCACATGACATCGAACCTGATTGGTGATTCATATTTCTGTCTGTGCACTGTCTGCTACAGCTTGTTTGGTTGTGTGGCAGGTGGCAGACTGATGAATGTGGGCAGCTGCAGCACATGTAGAAGCAGTTACTGGACAGAGCTGTTGTTTCCATGTGTTGTACATTTATTTATTTATTTAATTTTGATTACTGGTAGGCCCACTGAGACCAGATGGTCCCTTTTTCAGGGCGACCGGGGTTAATTACAGAGAATCATGAAGCAGTTGGCATATACATTATACAAATATGAACAATTATAGGACATACATTATAGGAGTACAATATTAGTTACATTTTCAGAGCAACACATTAGGCTTGGGGAATAATAGATTACAAATAGCAGGCACAGAATACGGCAAGACAATAAATTACAACATTTTATGTGGACAACAGTGCGACAAGACAGCCCCGATCAGCCATAGCAGGAGCAGTGGGCTGGTTTCAGCAGGTAAGATTTAAGAGCTTTTATAATTCTTTAAGGAGGTAGAAGAGTGGAGCTTACACGGGAGCACATTCCAGAGGGAGGGAATGGAGGAGTGTGACAGGAAGCTCCTGCCACTCTTGAGAACCGACCTTTTCCTAAATCTGTTGCAACAGTTCTTCTGTTTCTTAGCCTAATCTATCCTTTACAATTTCTAGTCCATAAGGTTGGCCACCTATGGGTATCCCTTCCTTTCTTGACTATGCTATAGTGTCCTCTAATTTTCCTTTCCCTCTCAGGTCCTTGTACATGGAGGTTATTGTGGTGACCTCCAAGTGTATGTAAAACAGGTTGCGTTTATTGTTGGATTTAGTATGTAATAGCACTATGTCATTAAATACCTTGATGTACATACTTATGTTTATGAATCCTGTAAATGTTGAAAATACCATGACACTAGGTGTTTTTGATAATGGTAAAAGTACTAGGTGACTATTATAGAAATTAAGTTAGTTGTGCTATTTAAAATGCATGTAAATAGCTGTAAACTGAACAAGTCTGAAATGTCATGGGTGATTTGCATATATCCCATGATGCTTTGCATTATGGAAGTATGTATGATGTTGTATTTCTTTGAAGACTGATTTGTTGCCAATGCTCCTTGGGGTAACCCTTTTTCAGTGATTCTGCATTGAGGTTCTTTGCCTATAGCTTGTTTTTTTTTTTTTTTCTTTTTGAGCCCCCACTACTCAAGCAAGCAAGGCCCACATAGGGATGAAGGGTTTTCACAAAAAAGTTTAAGTCAGAGATCAGTGTCAGTAGGAGCTGGCTAAGCGCAGAGAAAAGACATACTTATTTCCTATATTTTGAATAAACATCACACAGATATTGTGTGTTGAACCTGAAGTTCAGTGTCTGGTCCATCTGTTATCCCACAACTCCTCCACAAGGAGGAAAAATCGAGCTTTCCAGGAGTTGCAGACCCTGGGTACTTGGAGTAACAGGAGTTCCGAAGATCTTAAGGTTCTTGTGCACCACTTAGGTTGCAGCAGATTTTTTAGACTAGGTGGTAAGGTGCCTTGCCTAAGTTTGTAGGCTAAACATAGGTAGGGATAGGCCAGTCTGCCCTCAAGGGACAGTCAGTTTAAGGAATTTAGTACTGTGTAGTGGTGTACAAGTGGTTTTGCCAAGTTGGCAAATCTCCTTATCCTGTGGTAGAGAGTTCTCATCATTTGCAGCTCAGTGCCCTTAATGAGTGCAGTACTGGAACCCCATGGAGAAGGGTGGAAAGAAGGGTAGTTTGGGCAATTTTGGGTGAGATTCAGGGATAAGGAAGGGATTAAGCAGTATAGGAGACCTAACTTCTGATTTATACATTTAGTTAGGTGGTTGAGGTGGGTTTTGTATGTGCCAGACTGGTCAAGGTAAACCCCAGGTATTTGAAGGAACTGACCACCTCCACTCTTGACTTGACAGAGAGGCAGAGATCGAGCTTTTCAGCATGATCAATACCAAGACTTTGTAAGCCAAGTAGCATAACTTTAGTTTTTCCCCATTTAGGACCAGTTTGTTTTCAAGAATCCAATTTTCCAGTGATAGAAGATCTCTACCTAATTGCTCATTTAGTTGTGTGTTGCATTTGGTGTAGCCCTGTACAGTACAGCATCATCTGCATATAACACAATTTTGGCTTCTTTAGTGTGTTGAGGAGATCATTTATGAATAGCGAGAACAGCAGCGCCCAAAGATGGATCCTTGTGGGACCCCATCCAGTACTGGCCGCTGGTCAGAGAAAGCACCTTGCCACGTCACTATTTGAGATCTATCCTCCAGATAGTTGGTGAACCACCATAGTGAGAGATTATCTAGGTCCAGGGATTCCAATTTTTCAACTAGTAGGTGGTGGCAGACCAGATCAAATGCTTTTGTGAGATCTATGAAGACCCCACCTACTAGAAGCCCTCTATCTACGGAGTTTAGAATATCAGTGGTCAGGCTGACAAGGGGCAGCGTCGGTTCCATGGTGCTTTCTGAAACCATGCTGTTCAGGTGCCAATATCTCATATCTGCCCAGATAGTCTTGTACCTGGTTATAGATAAGCCTTTCCAAGATCTTATTTAGTGCAGGTAGAATTGATATCGGTCTATAGTTTTCTACCATTTCTCGGAACCCCCCTTTATGCACTGGAGTGACATGGGCCACTTTCCATAAGGAGGTAACTTCCTTTCATAAGTGATCTATTGAATAGCCAAGTGATAGGGAAGGTGATGACCAGGGCAGCTAACCTTAGTAGCTTGGGCTCAAGCTTATCATAGGCTGCAGAGCCTGTCTCATTAATCCTCTGTAGGAGCTATTAGGACATCAGAACGTGTGATGAGTTTAAGGTGAAACTTTGGTCATTGGGAGTGGGCTTTGTTTTTTTGAATGAGGAGTGTTAGTTGGGGGTTCTGTATTTGCCAGATCAGCAAAGAAGGTGTTTGTCTTTATGGCAGATTCAGACAGATCCGTGTGGCATGACCCATTAGACACTATGTCCACATTAGCCGAGGAGACTTTTCCCTTTAGGAGGGTATTGATATTGGCCCAGAATTTTCTAGGGTCAGACAGGCTTCAGTTTGTAGGTCTCTCAGGTACCTTTTTTGCCGATTTAAGTTCAATTCTACATTTGTTCCTCAGGTTCAAAATTTCACCCAATCCTCAGTTAGGTTAGTGGATTTATAGGTAAGCCAGGTCTTTTCTTTTTGTCTCATGAGGGATCTTAGATCCCTGGTTAGCCATTGAGCGATCTGTCCCTTACCCATATTTGCTTGTAGGGGCGTGTTTATGGCAGCAGAGGAGAAGTAGTGTATAAAGATATCAAGGGCATCATCTAACGTGTGGGCACATTTTATGTAGGTCTAATTCACTTCAGCCAGTGTCCTTAGGATGGAGGCCTGGTCGAGTGGGAGAAGTCCCTAGACAAGAAGGCTCAGGGAGGGAGTGGAAGTCATTTTTCCATGTCACAAATGTCGGGATGTGGTCGCTAAGTGAGTCACTAAACTTCCCAGTCAGTTTAAATTTATTTGTCTGGGATACAAGGATCCAGTCCAGTGTAGAGTGGTTGCCATTTTCATGTTCAGCCTCGTTGGAGCTTGAATTATCTGGGTCAGGTTGAGGTACATTAGGGTGGACTTAATACCAACATTTGTTGGTGTGGCCCAGTGGATGTTAAAATCCCTAAGATAATCTTTTCCAGTGGAGGTAGGGCCTGTATAGCCCCCATAAGTGCCTTAAAGGCAGCAGGGCGTCTTTTTGGGGGTTGTAAGCACAACCATTAATAAGGAATTTGTCATCTCCCAACATTACTTGTACAAACAGAGCTTCAGAGTGGGAGTTGATAGAAGTCCCAGGTGTAACTGGTTTGATGTTAAGTGATGATTTAAGTATAGGCGACCCCTCTCCCTTTTATTGACTCTGTCAGCACATTGCATTGTATAGCCAGGGAGTTCAACTTCATGCCCTAGTATACCAGGTCTGAGCCATGTCTCAGAGACTGCCAACACATTAGGGAATATGAATCCACCCATGCCTCAACTTCATGCATTTTGGTCTGAGGCTGCACGCATTCATATGAGCCAACTTCAGGCCTTAGTCCTAGTCCACAGCACAGCATTAGCAGTACCAATGTATGCGTTTGAGTTTTGAGGGCCTGGGTTAAGTTCAATGTCTCCAGCCAGGATGAGTCTGAGTAATACTATCAGGTATATCAGAGAAATATCCAGTAGTCTGGGGCTTGGAGGGTCGGCAAAGGTGGCTCCTTGTACAGGCTATCAGGGCATAACAGTAACCCTTTAGAGTCAATCCATGTATATCAGGGTATACAGCTGAGAATCAAGGTGAATGAAAGCCAGGGAGTCATATTCCATTGGGTATAGTGGCTGCCCTGGGACAACATGCAAGTTTAGTGTGGCCAGGTCAGAACCTAAGACTACCATTGTATAAGCTGCCCTAGTAGAGTTCCTTTAACATCCTGTATTAGCTTTTGGGGAAGATGCAGGGAGAGAAGAGAGTGCAGGTGTGCCTTTACCTAGCGATACCAAAGACACAGTTTCTAGCTAGAGGAGCCCTGAAATATGAGGGAGGGTCTATAGGTAATTGTGGCTGTACATAGGTATTCAAATACAGTTTTCCTTGATGCTATTAATGCTATTAATTACCACCATGAGTTAAACTACCCTAACAGTAGCAGGCTGACCCAAGGCATATAATTCATTGTAGACCACTAAGACTAGTAATTACCACAGCAAGGTTTAGCTATCCTTACTATAGTAGGTAGGGTTCAAGTTAATTCACTTGGCTGACCAGTAGATCTTATACTTGCAACTCTATGCTACATAACTTATACTTACAACTTTATGCTACATAACTATTGAAGCTGCAAGCAGTCTGTAATTCTTGGCACATCTCAGCTCTAAAGGAGAGAAAGTCCAGGAGTCTTACAGTCAGTTCAAAAGAAATGTAGGTTCTGGATACAGTCTTATTGGCACATAGTATATGTGAGACAGCTGCCGCCTTATTGGTTGCTGACTCGAGGGAGTGGCTCACGACCATTTAACAGGTCGTGGGCATGGTGGTGGGTGGACTAGGACAAAAAAAAATACATCCGTGTTGCAGGAGAGAGACAGCCAGGAATTGTCTCTCTCTACCCCCAAAGAGATTCTTGATCATCCAGGCAGGAGTTGCAATTGGCTGGTTGGCTCTCTGGTGCAGGGGAGACAAGTAGCAGGTGGTCTTCTCCTTGACCCTGATGCAGCTTCCGGGTCTCCAGTGGCATCACGTAGCAGCAGAGACAGCAACAATTTTTAAGGCTGGCTGTACCCCCATAGAACAAAGGCAAGAATTGAAATTTTGGTGCCGAAGTGAGGCTGCTTGCTGATTGGTTGCAGCTATAGCCTACAGCTAGTTCACAGTCCTTTCCAATGCTCTGATGTGGCAGCAGGCAGAGGGAAAGCACAGACATTTCTCAAACGAAACCCAGTCTGCTGGTTTCTGTCAGAAGAAAATATGTTCGTGTTGCGGGAGAGAAAGCCAGGAATTGTCTCCCCTGACCCCCAGACAGATTCCTGATCATCCAGGCAGGAGTTGCAATTAGCTGGTCAGCCTCGGGCAGGGAGGGACAGGAGCAGGCGTCTTCCCACGCCCTGATGCAGTTTCCTGGTCTCCGGTGGCGCGACACTGCAGCTGTTTTGGGTTGGTTGATTTCTGATTCTGTCAGTTGATAAAACTGACTTGATTCTCACGTGTGTGTGTGTGTGTGTGTGTGATTGATCAAAACTGAAAACAGTTCTGCGCAGGCACTTATTACACACCTGGCAGGACATTTGGGAAGGGGACTGGGATGCTGCAGGCAAGAACAGCAAGGACAGGAGAGGACTTGGAGGAATTTCTCTTGTAAGAAAGAAAGGCAGCAGTGGTCGTAGGTGAATGAAACTGTTCCAGGGAGGGATCTCACAGCCTCAGTGGCAGGTTGACAGCCTCAGGCAAACTCAGTACTGATTGAGTAAGCTTTGGAGGGGACCAGAACAGCAGCCAGAAAAGGACAGGAGCAAAGGGAGAAAAGACAACACTGGTGGTGGAGGTGTACTGAAGTGAAAACAGTAAGATCTCAGGCTAAGGGAGAGGATGATCTGTAAGCCTGGCTCAGAGGTGGTGCTGAGAGAGAACAGACAAAGAACAAAGGGGAGATGCTCAGAAAACACTGACTAGAATGCAGCAGCTGGTGGGGTACTGCTGAACGAACCCCTCCCTACTCTAGAGTCCCTGTATCCAAAATAAAAAGGAGACTTGTTTGGCTCCAGTGGTGGTGCTGGGCGAGAACAGAAGGAGCAAGGTGGAGGGAGGAGACACTGGCTGGTTTTTAGGGCCTGCAGCTGCAACTGGTGGAGGGGGGCAACTGGCTGACCAACAATGCCATCACTCACCCACCCTCTATAATAAGCAGCATTATTACAATGTCCTGGGTGAAATATTTTTATATGAAGGCTGGGAGGCTGGGGGTGCAGCCTCCAGAAGCTCTGGGGGGTCTAGTTGCTGTGTGGTGGGTTTTTGGGGCTTTTAGTGAATTATTAAATACACTTTGTTAGTCTTCCTACCCTGGCTCCTGGGAAAACATTACTCTTTTCCCTGGAGTCAGAGGTGCAGACCTGGGGAACAAATATTTTTTTCCTAGGAGTCAGGGTGGGAGATGTAACAGAAGTGTGTTTAATCTTCAATAAAGCCCCAAAACTCACCACAGAGCATATAGACCCCGCACTTCTGGGGCCTAGTGGCCTCCAGACCCTCAGCCTTCATACAAAAATGTTTCACAGAACATTGTACTGATGTTCATCATGGGGTGGGTGAGTGGTTGACGGCATTGTTGCTAGTCATTTGGCCTTCCAGTTATAGCTGCAGGTCTGGAGGCCAGTCAGGGTGTCCCACACCCCTAATTCAAGGGGAATTTTTTTCCCACATGAATCAGAGTATGAAAATCACAATAAAATGTTTTTATCTTTAATAAAAGCCCCAAAACTCACCACAGAGTGTCTAGAACCCCGACCTTAATGTCTTGGGTATCGAAATTATGGCTTTTCCACCTTCAAAATGCTTCCTAAGGGCCTGATACAATGGAAGAAGACCAATGGTATGTCACATTCACCCACCCTCTTCAGAAGGCAATCTAGTTTTTAAAGCAGCCAACTGAACTTGATCTGATTGCACTGTAAGACAATTATCTAATCATCAGTCCTACTACCCACCAAGTGATTGCTTTCTTAATTATATTTCTAACCTCCTACTGCCCCAAGCTTCAGCCCATGTCACAGAGTTTTTCTTCCTCTTTCCTAACTTACTGTACAACTTACAGCCTACTCAATTTTCAGTATTGAGTTGATTAACAAAATTATGGAGAATTGCAATGAATCAGCAAACCCAAACTGCATGATCTCAGTCTAAATCCCATCCTGCACTAAAGGGAAAAACAAGATTACTATTTTTAGTACCTGGGTGCTCCTTTTGATGTAGTTTACAAGTCTTCCATGGTTATTTATAAGCATCCATTGGTTTACATTTCTCCTCAAGGACAAGCCCTGCAGATATTGAAAAGATTAACAAAGTCAGGCAACCAGTGAACATATTACTCAGTGAAATACAAAATCACACATTCCACCATAATGCAAAGCATCATGGGATATATATGCAAAGCACCATGAACATTTAGGCTGGTAAACTGTTCTGAGGTTCTTTGGCTTTATATCACTCAGTGTCCTCCTCAAACATTTAGCAAGTTATAATCCAATTTACAAATGGTTCAACTCATTGAACTACAATGATCTTGTTATGTTGTATACCTCATACCTATTGGAATTAGGTGGTGGTGTCGGGGTGGTTCACTAAATAGTAAGGCAAAGCTGGGCCATATAAGAGCATCAGAAACATAGAAACATAGACTTTGACGGCGGATAAGGACCGCTTGGCCCACCTAGTCTGCCCATTTCCTACCTATAGGATAAGCTGCAGATCCTAGTTAACTATCAGCCTACTTTCTCCAACCCCCACTCTAATTGACTTATGTTGGCCCCATGCATTCTTGAATTCCCCACTGTTTTTGACCCCATGACCTCCTCAGAAGGCTGTTCCATGTATCCACCACCCTTTCCATGAAAAAAACTTCCTCTTGTTCCTCTGAGCCGTCCCTCTCTGTCTTCAAATTGCTCCCTTGTTCTTGCGCATCTTTTCTGAAATATGCTACCCTCTTGGACTTTGTTGATTCCCTTGAGGTACTTGAAAGTTTCTATCCCCCTCCTTTCCTCAGGGTATACATATTAAGCTCTTTTAGTCTCTCTTCATGTAGCTTCTGGTGCAGACCTTGCACCATTTTGTTGCTCTCTTCAGGACTGCCTCCATCCTGTCTATGTCTTTGCGGAGGTGGAGTCTCCAGAACTACATGCAGTACTCAGATGGGGTCTCACCAACTGTCTGTACAGAGGATAAAACTTCCTGCTTTCTACAGGTGATGCCTCTCCTCTGCATCCCAGAATCCCCCTGCCCTCCTTACTGCCTTCTTACATTTCTTGCCTATCTTAAGGTCATCTGATATGAGTACCCCAGGTCCCTTTCCATTTTTTGCTGTTAGTACCTCCCCCATTGTATACTCTTCCCTGGGTTTTGTTTCCCAGGTGCATTACTGCACTTCTTTGCATTGAAACTAAGATGCCATTCACTTGACCATTGCTTCAACTTTGCCAAGTCCCTTCTCATCCTTTCCACGACCCTTGTGTATCAACTCTGTTGCAGATGTTTAACTCAACTGCAAAGAGGCATACTTTTCCTTTCAGTCCCTCTGAAATGTCACATATAAAGACATTAAGGAGGACCAGTCCCAGTACTGAACCCTGCGGTACCCTGCTAGTAACCCCTTTCTTCGGAATGGACTGTAGGCTTATCAAAGTGACCCACCAGCTTAAACTCTTCTTTGAGTATCAACCCTGTCACAGATCTTTATGTCATCTGCAGAGAGGTATACTTTTCCTTCCAAGCCCTCCACAATGTCACCTATAAAGACATTAAGAGTACCGGTCCCAGTACTGAACCTAGGTACCCCACTAGTAACTCCCTTTCTCCAGAGTGCTCCGTTTACTATTACCCTCTGCATCCTATTGTCCAGCCAATTTGTTACCTAGGCTACCACCCTGGGACCTACTCCCAGGCTGACTAACTTGTTTATTAATCTTTGTGTGGTACTGTTTATTTATTTATTTAGCTTTTGTTAACCAGGTAAGTACACTAGATAAGACATTTGCCTATTTTCAGGTATGACCTGGGAAATGTTTAATGCTTTGCTAAAGACTAAGTAGGCCATATCCACAGCCCCTCCCTGGTCTACTACTTTGGTCACCCAGTCAAAGAAATCTATTAGATCAGCCTGACATGACCTTCCGCTGTGAATCCATGCTGCCTTGGGTCCTGTGTCCCACTGGCCTCCTGGTCCTCGACAATTCTTTCTTTCAGCAGTGATTCCATCATTTTCCCTATCACTGAGGTCAAACTAACAGGTCTGTAGTTTTCTGCCTCTGCCTTGCTCCCACTTTTTGTGAAGGGGGATCACATTAACCTTCCTCTAGTCCTCAGGTACCACACCATCCTCCCAAGATTTGTTAAAAGGGTACTCAGTTGTGTCACTAGGTCTCCTTAATTCTTTAGAATTCTGGGGTGAATCCATCAGGTCCCATTGCTTTGTCCACCTTGAATTTTAAGAGTTCTTTCAGGACCCTTTCTTCTGTGAATGGACTGTATCACTCCCTGCCCAGAGTGCTTCTATTGTTTTGTTTAGGTACCTCCCCTCTTCTTCTTTTGTGAATACTGAGCAAAAGTACTCATTCAGTATCTCTTCCTTTTCACTGTCAATCTTTGCCTCCTCCTCTCTCCTTTATTAAACCTCACTATCCCTCCCTTGGTCTTCCTTCGCTCCCTAACGTCCTATAAAAGGTTTTATCCCCTTTCCTAACAGAGTTAGTTATCTTTTCCTCGGTTTTGGCCTTTGCTATTCTGACTGCCTTCCCTGCTTCCTTCTGCTTTAACTGATACAGTTCTCTGTCCTACTCTTTCTGGGATTCCTTATACTTTCTGAATGCTATCCTTTTCTCCCTTACCTTCCTTGCCACCTCTGTTGAGAACAATAGTGGTTGTAATGTGTCAATCCAAGCACCACCTGGCTATAGCCTATTAACAATCTGCTCCAAACCTGCCTAGAAAGTAATGTCATATCATTATTTTTTGCCATTAATCTGTTTTTATGCACCAGCCCAGCCTAACCTCCACTGCCCCCATTGCCGACATCCAGGTACTCAACTCCAATCACTATTTTTAAAATGTTTCAAATGGTAGCCTCTCTCAAATATCCTAGATTTAGTTAAATGCACCAAGTGATGGTTATGTGAGACACAACTATATTCAAAATAGGAAGGCATCACATAGCAGCTTTTTGGCATCATGCTTATTGGGAGGCAGGTCCATAATTTATCACAAAATAAGATTTTGCAACTTGCAGCTTACCCCATCCTAATGAACCTTTACATTTGTTTACACTTTATTTACCCTGGACAGTTTACCTGAGTTGAAAGATCTGGTTTTCAATGGAGCACTGCATCTGGCAAATTTTACAGCCAAGACTCAGGAGGACTGATATTAGCCTCACCTTGCTTCAGTCCACACCAAGCAACAGTAGAAATAGGACCCGTTGAAAACAAGATGTTGTATCCCCTTGGATCATCCTGGGCACAAGGCACATTAGTTGTAACATGACAAAGATGGTAGATTAGAGTACACCAGTCAGGCAGCATTACCTGACATTGGCCCCAATACTAAAAGATTAGCACCAGTGTGAATGGTTAGCACCGGCACTAAGCCAGGTTTGTGCGTTTGTGCCAGTGCTCCAGGCAGAGCCATATTCAAATGTTCTCAGAGTGCCCCACACCCAGCAGCACCAAGGGCTAAAATACCACTGCACCTATGCAAATGAGGGGGTCCCATCATGCACTCTGGAGCAGCAGCATTTTCAAAGGTTTTCTATAGCCATAAACAGACCCCCGCCGCCAAGCAGCACTGATTACCACCACAGAAAACCACCTCTTATTCAGGTGCTAAGCCCCCAAAGGTAGACTGCTTTTATAGTGTGCATGTTCACTGACAGCTCATAAGGTGACCAGCCATGGAGGTGAGAGGAGGTGGTCTCTGTACTCGGTGTCAGTGAGTGCTGGACACCAGGGCAAGGGAAGGTGGGATGAGGAGTGATGTGAAGGGGTCGGTTGGATGGGAAGCATGGGACTGTCCTTAGGGGAACTGGACATTAGGGACTTTTTTTACTTGCACTTTATACTCCCCCTGCTCCCAGCCCACACCATCGGGAGTTGCCTATGGTGTCTGCCCCTACTGAAGGTGGACCTCATGGAGCCTTGATTCTAACCCCCAGACAGAGATGAGGTGGGGCACCTACACACCAAGCTTCTAGTTTTGTCAGGCTCCCAGCAGGACAGGCAGGAGAAAGCTATGGGTCTGCACAAGCTTTCATCTTCCCTGTGCTCAGGGAGCTGTTTTCCTTGTTCTCGGGGGCATGATGTCTGCCCAGATGTCAGAGTGCTAATGCCAACGTCCGTCATGCCCCAGCCCCTCAGAATGGCTTTGTTGCTTGCTGTGACTCTGGCCTCTACCAGAGGCCAGTCAAGTCTCGAGCCTCATCCCCCTCCCTCCCTGGAGAAGGTGGAGCAGTCCTCAGGCGCTCAAGCCTCCCTACCCCCAGCCGGCCCCTCCGTCTCCCAGGCATGTTCCTGGGTCAACGGCAGCACAAGCAGTAGCGCTACTGCTGTGCCGGTGGGCTGGCTATTAGGCATCTTTACAGGATCAGAGGGACAGACTGGGGGGCAGAACCACCGGATCACGAGGGACTGTATCAAATCAATGTACTGAGCGATGGGGGGTGGGGAACCACTGAACTACTAGGGACTGTATCATATAGATGTACTTGGTGATTGGGGGGTGGGGGAACCACTGACTACAAGGGACTGTATCAGCTAGATGTACTGGGTGATCGGGGGACACTAGATGACCAGTGCTGTTGTTTTACTGTGAAAGGGGTACTAAGGGGCTGCTGTATCTAATGCAAATTAGCCCATAATAGGCATGCAGATGGCCCTTATGCATTGCATGCCCAGTGGGCTAATTTGCATGCTCAGGGTGAATATGGCCCATAGGGGACCTAGTGCTATCCCGCTTCAGGCAGTGCTTTTCCTGTGGGCCATATTCATCCCTCTGGTCCATGTCAGGGCAGCAAAAATGCACTTAGCACTGCACAGACATGGGCCAATATTCAGATGAATAGTGCCGTTCTGTCGGTGAGTGCCTATCTGTCTGAATACTTGTGGGGAGACACAAGAGGCAAAACGGAAAAGCGCCAGACTTGCCCCATTTACTAGTGTCGGGCCATTATGTTTTGCAGAGAAGTGACTGTCAACAGTACCTAGCAGCCACAAAATCAGAAACATTAGCTGTGAAAATCAGAGGACTTATTTTGTTTTATAGGTATTGTTAGGGTTCTTTTTTCATAAATTACAAGGAGAGTACATCTGGGTGAGCAGTAAACAAGTGTTGCATTTTATTATGCAATGTAATACCCGATCATTGCTCATCAGTTTGCACACCAATTCCACTCCATATTCTACCCCGTATTCAACTAAGAAAGTTATGATTACTAAAAACTTCAGCCATTACTTTGCCTGTAAGCAAAAGCAGTCTGTGAATAAGATGGCAGAGATGACAAAAATCATTTAGATGCACCCCATAGAAGCACCTAGCCTACAGAGAAAAAGTATTACTATTTAATGGGGACACGAATGAATGTAACAGACTGGGCTGTATGGTCTGCAAATGTTTTTTTTCTTTTCTGCATTCTTTATCCCCCACTGACAGCCTTCCACCCCCCCCCCCAGCCCCATCACCCCGGTGTCTACTGACCTGCACCTCTGGCTTTAGAGGTGTCAGCTGGCTGGATGCGGCACCTGTGGGGAGCCGCATCATCTGCCGGTTGGTGGCATTTTGGCCTTGATGTTTTTCCCTACCCCAAATACAGTGGTACAGGGTGCAATGACGCCAATGGCAGAGCCGTGCATGCTTCTGCATGCGGCACGCCAGGTGTCTGCCTACCTCCACCCCATTCTCTGCAGAGCCGTGTGCCAACCTCCAGCCACCACTAGAGACCAGGCAAACACCGACTGTAGTCCCACCTCTCCCAGAAGAGGAGAGCTGTCCTCCAGATGCTTGATCCTCTCCCTCCCGACCGACTCCTGGTGACCTGCTTGCACGAAACACAGAATGCGGAGTGGCAGGAGGTAAGGCAGTAATGCCTCAGTCCTCCACGCCACTGTGCTGACTGGTCTGCAAATGTTTTAATAAAATAAATACATGTTTACAACAAGGATTTGCCTGGGATACTTATTTTTAAATTGAGCAATGCAACAAACCTTGCACTCAGGGCTTCTGTAGTTCAAATGATTAAGACCTTAAAACCAAGGTATCACAGGACAGTCATTTTACAGCTACATGGGTGGAGCTCTGTAGATGTTATGCCATCATCATCATCTCAGAAGAGAACTGTGAAAGCACATGACAAGATCACTGTCCGGTGTGCTTCCACAGTGCTCTGGCACAGGTTTCCAGTGGTTGCGCTTATGCAGCCCTTCCTCCACCAGCCACATAACTCACCCACTTCACAGGGCATTTCTTTTCTTTCACAACTGCAGAAGTGACAGGCGCTATGCACAAGATGGCTGCTGAGTCAGACTGCACATTCGCGCGAGTACTGTGCATCTGCAGATCTGTCATCACTGCCATCTTGTGCCTGTCATACTCAGGCAGTGCTCATAAAAACTCTGCTGGCCATATCGAGCTCTGACCAGGTTTGTTATTCCTGCCTTTGGCAACACAATAAAAATGATGAAAAGTGGCATGGCAGTAAAACGCCAACACCGCTCCTGCAGTGGAGGTTTATCATCTCTTGATAATGCAACCACACATGTGCAAATTGATGCTTATTGTCATGCCACTTTTTCATCATTTTTAATTTGCTGCCAGAGGTAGAAATAACAAGCATTTGTCAATGCTGAATGTTGTCTTGCTGGCATTGGCATTGGTACTGCAGGAGTTAGAGATGCATAATAGGAATGGCAGTGAAGTATTGAACTGATGCCAACCCCACTCCCACCCTGCAGAGACTGACAGGCATTGGGGTGTGTCTTTGGGTCATCAGCCATAATGCTCATGCCATTTGACCTCCCCACCCTGCAGACACCGACAAGCATCGCTGGTGTGCCTTGGGGTCTTGGCCTTATGCTCCCCATTCCATAAGGAAATACGCTGAGAGGGATGCAGTATAGGAGAATGGGGTGAACTTTAAATAAGAGTCCAAGGCACACCCCGATGCCTGTCACTGGCTACAGGGTGGAGGTGGGGTGGAAATGGTGTGAGCATTACAGCTACATGGTGGGGCTATGGTTGGAAACCTAATGCCCCAGGCATGAGTTGAGAGCTTTTCACTCCAAATTTTCATCATGGGCTTTTGTGACCCCATCATGAATAGTGACACTATCAGTTCATTAGCTGAAAGGTGATTTTGCTGAGCACTGCGCCATTTGGCGCCACAGGTGCAAAACACATTTTGGGCAGGATGTGAAAAATGACAGTTGTACTGTTCATGATGAAATGTAAAAAAATGTAAATGTTGAAAATCTGGGTGAAAATATGAAAAATTGGTGAAGTCATGAGCACGTGCAGAAACTGGGCAATGCACACCCGTAGCGCTGTAATTATTTTGGGGATTTTTTTAACCAGATTTTCAACATAGACATTTTGGGACCTCCCTCATGAACAGTGTCCCTGCGATTTTGTTAATCTGTCCTGAAAGTTGATTTCCACAGCGACAGCGCCATTGTGCACCACGTATGCAAAACATATTTCAGGCAGGATGTGAAAATGACAGCTATACTGTTCATAAGGAGGTGTGAAAAATGGCAATGTTGAAAATCTGAGTGAAATATTAAAACTGTCAAGCTTACGAGCGCATGGAAATTGCTCAATGCACATTCATAACACAGTCTTTTTGGAATTTTTCACCAGATTTTAACATAGACTTTTTGAGCCCACCTCATGAACAGTGGCACTGTCATTCATTAATTGGTCCCAAAAGGTGATTCCACGCAGTGACCACGAAATAACCTTTTGGGACTGAATAACGAGATGACAGTGCATGTGTTCATGAGGTGTTCTAAGAACCCATGTTGAAAATTTGGAGCCAAGATAAAAAATGGCTGAGATAGCCACCTAAGTTGACCCCCATTGATGCCATTATACAGCTTACTGGCATTTCTTCATTTTGCAGTTCAGTTTTGAAGAGTTCAGACGTGTTCCCACTCCACCAAAGATCATAGCGCCAGCCCTCTGGAGGGAGGTAAGTATGGGGTTAGGGTGTGTGGGGAGGTGGGTGCACAGAGGGTGGGTGTGGGTTGGGGAGGGGCGCCACAGACAGCAAGGGACTATTTTCTTTTTTTAGGTTAAAAAAAGGACATTGCAACATGCTTTGTTAGACACATGGGGTGGGCTCCCAGTGTTCCACACAATGGGGTGGGGGAACATGTTGCACGGTCAACTTTTGTGAGTAGTGGCACACTTGGGTGGGCCCTGTGTGCCACACAATGTGGGAGGTGGAGGACATGGCAACATGGGAATTGCATCCCCACAAGTCCCTAGTCTTGTGCAGCAAATCCAAAGTCCCCCCAGAGCCCCTGCTGAAGAGGGGTGCTTCAGCAATCTGTATCTAGTTCTCCGCAACCATTTAGCGGGTGGGGACTACAGATTCTTTCTCAAGTTCACAGAAAAAGTCAAGAAACAGTACTTGTAACTTGTGAGCATAGCTACTCAGCCTGGAGCTTTCCATAACTCCTGTGGTGTGTGCAGTGACTGCG
Organism: Neoceratodus forsteri; assembly: GCA_016271365.2. Classification (NCBI taxonomy): domain Eukaryota; kingdom Metazoa; phylum Chordata; order Ceratodontiformes; family Ceratodontidae; genus Neoceratodus; species Neoceratodus forsteri. Next base: position 658,477,363 of record CM057453.1, read on the forward strand.
CTGTCTCCTCTTGCCCTGATGATAGGCTTGCTGGTAACGAGGCTCAGCTGCCAATGTCGGCCATGATTACTGAGGAGGAGGAGAACTGGAAGCCAGGTGTTGTTAGTTAGCAATAGCTAGATGGCAGTAAGAGACAGAAGGTGGCGACAGGAGCCGCCACCATGTTTATTGAAATGATTCATCAGGAAAGCGCACGTGGAGGCGCTCTCTTCTGCCACTGCATGATGAGCTTGTCTCTGATTGCACTAGCACATTTCTTTCGAGATGGTGGCACTTTACATAAATTTTGTGTCAGCACTATGCTGGCTAATTGGGGAATGAGGGATGCACCTACTAAAGCTTGCCTCTGCATTTGCCAACACTGACACACCTCTCACCGTGCTAGTACTACCAGAAGATATTGCTTGTGCACGTGCAAGACAACATAACAACATAAAAATGATTGGTTTGTGATACCTTGGTTTTAAGGTCTGAATCATTTGAACCATGCAAGGCTTGTTGTACTGATCGATTTGAAACATTTTTCTTACCTGGGCATCAGCACTTTTGGATCTGAGCTGCTTATTATGTTGTGTTTAGTATTTACTTTAGCCTTTTATAGTCAAACTGTACATAGCTGTCTGTGAGTTGTGATCCTCAGGATTCCATGCTGTCGTGCGAGATCAACAGACTGTATGACATTTACTGCTTTAGTTTCTGCAGACTTATTTGTGTGTCTCAACATTGCTGGAATAAAGCATAAAATATTTAGGGAATATGTTATGGGTGTTCATGAGATATGGTATTTATCTTCATGAATGGTCAGTGACCATTTGACCTTCAAGAGTGGGGAAGCCACGAGTGAGGTCAAAAAGAGGTCACTGACCACTCGTGAAGATAAATACCATATCTCATAAACACATATCACATGTGCGGTTTATACACTGTACATTAGTGTTTTTTCCTAATGACTTATGGATAAAACATAAAAGTTTTCCTCCTCGTAGTCTGTTTAGTTTTAGAATTCTGGTGAAGCCATGATTGACATGTTCCCCAAGTTACAGTCATGTACTGATTGAAAGATGTAGTTCATGCTGGCAGGAGTGTGGGGATGTATAAACCACAGGGCACGGGTGTCAGAATGAAATGTATGTTAGTGATGTATCCAGCTAGCTAGATAAGGTTTGTGATGTACCTAATGTGGAGATAAGAACTTTATCTAGCTAGTAGGTGTTCTCCGTACAGATAGCATTTTATTTAGCATAAAAAAGCTTATGTATATTGTATAAATGTATTTATCTATGTAGATATCATAGTTGTATGTAACCTCGGACAATGTTTCATTTATTTATTTTTTCATTTCTGGATACGGTCAATAGAGAAGTCAGCTGTTCTTATTAAATACACACACACACACACACACATAACTTAATAAAATGTATTTTATACATTATCACATAAACTGTTTTCTATTTGGCTATGGGATGTATGCTGCTGTGAACTAACATCACATACAACTATATGGAACCTAGGTCACCAGGACCGCAAAAAACTCAGCAGTGGCAGTGTGGGTAGTCTGATGTTCTTTTGAGTGTTTTGGGGCAGTTTTTACATTTTGTAGGCCATGTGGGGAAATTAGCTAGCTAGAATAGTTAAGCCTATTGTGGATAAGTGGTTACTACCTGTGATGCAGGTGTTTGACTGGGGAAAGACAGGAATAGGCATACTGCATTCTAACAGAGGCTGACTGCCTTATCAGACAGACACTGAGCAGGTAAACGGTAATGGAGGTAGGCTGAGGGGCAGGATGAACAGAGAGTGGACCAGTGAACTATGTACTGTTTCTTACAGTAGGTTTTACCAGGGAAGAATGAATCACACACACAGCACTGCCAGGGCTGCCTGCATGATGTATGCCATCCTGCCTGCAAAGGGTGGAGGTACATGCAGTCACTACAAGCTGGTTGCTGCTCTGGAGAGGCATATTCCCAGTCTGAAATAGTAACGGCTGCGCCAAGGAGGAACAAAGAGGGCATGGGAGTTGGGGAACTCAGGAGATGGGCAGACTAGTGTCCAGAATGCTAGGGTGGAAGCACACTGAGTGCTGCACAGGCTGTGCAGGCTGTGAAATGTAATGAGAGCAGATGGCTGATAAGAATGGGCAAGAGAAGGCTAGAGACATGGGGACTAGGCCAGGGGAACACTTGGTAGGGGTAGGTAGGTAGGGTAGGGTAGAGTAGGGTAGGGTGAGAAGGTTAGCTGGAACTATGATCTCTAGTAGAAGGATGAGGGAGGTTCAGAGTGAGGAGTGGACAGCAGCAGGTATCAGCTTCTGGCTGGCTAGGTTGAGAGGGCTCAACAGGTGACTGCAGTCCAGGCATCTTGACATCTAACCAGCCAAAGAGGAGGAAGGAAAAGACTGTGGGAGGAGGGTCAGGAAGGTAGTAAACATTGGGACTCCATTGTCATGCCAGTGGGTGATGGAGGGCACTGCAGACCAGGATAATAGCTTGAGTAAGGTGTTTTGCCTGCCTGGAGCACAGGCTGAATGAGTGCTATGCAGGCCAAGCAACATATCGGGGGCAGAATATCATCCTCTATGTTGGAACACATGACATAGGGAACACAGTTCCCAAGGACTGAGAGGGTCATTCATAGGAATGTGCATGTTCCTGAAGGAAGGAAACCAAGGGATTTTTTGTCTGAGATCCCAGGGCCCTGGGAACTAGTAAAAAGTGGTAGTAGGCTATTAGGCAGGCTAAAGCCTGGGCTAAAGGTTTGTCATCAGATGGAGGGTTTTGTTTTTCTGGTCAACTGGAGGTCCTAAGCAAGGGACACCTGTATGGCCAAGATAGATCACATGCACCAGGAGGAAGTGGAGGCACTGGCTAGGACAATGGACAGGACAATTGGGTGGCCTTAAATAGGGGATAGGGAGGAAGAAGATGGTACAGGGCAGGGGATCACCAATGGCAACAGATAGATGCAGGGAAACAAAGAGGAAAAGATAGTTGAACAGGGAAATGCCAGGAGAGGAGACCCAACAAGGATGAGAAAGCATAGAGAACCAATTATATTCACTTGCTTGCAAGCTAATAGAAAGAGTGAACACAGTAAAATGGGTCAACATTAGGGCCTAATGCGCTGCCAAGGTTTAAATGAACTTTTAGAGACCTAGTGTGGAGAAAAAAAAAGCAGGTCACGCAAGGATACAGAGATACAGCCTACTCCAAAAGGACGAGCCACATAGATGAGGGTGGATGGCTCACGTGTGAGGGAGAAAGTCATGGTGGAAGACAAGGAGGCTACTGGGGTAAAACAGTCTCACAGAGTCCATCTTTGAATCTGGCAATTTTACTTGGCATAAGCTTTGAACCTTTAACAGGAAACAATTGCAGCAGCAACAAAAACTGTATTCATGGCCAAAATGAGATGGCACCTTGTCGAAGGAATGACCTTTCAGGCATTTATTTTTATACCGTACTTAAAGACATCCCTTTCTACCAACAGGGATGGAGCAGTGGTGGGCCATTCCTCTACAGCACTGACTACCCTAATCATCTGCTGACCCCTTTCATTTTAAATATACAGATACAAAACAAAGAGTTTGGAACAGAGAAGTTTATGGTGAACCAGGTCAAAGGTTTTCATCAGCTATACAAAGCCTACCTCAGTTTTATTGCTTTGATCCATAGTGGTCCTAATCTCTGAAGTTACCTTGGTAAGGGCTGTAATTACCTATCTAGAATGGGGGAGGGGTACAGAAAGAAGACCACACGGAGACAAAGGCAAAAAGAGGACCAACTGTCCTCCTGTGTGCAAGCCAGCATGAAGAGTGTAACAGTAAAATGGTGCGCTGGAAGGCCTGGAAGCACTCTGAAGGTCAGGACATAGAGGCTTTCATAGAGACCTGGTGGGGATGAAGAAACTAGAGGATACAGGCTGTTTAAAAGGATAGGTAGGTCTGACAGGAAAGGAAGAGTGAGGGAGGGCTCTATTCAAAGGGATGGAGTAACTGTAGAGGAGGATAAGGCTCCTCAAGCCCTCAGATCAGCCTCCCTCCCTGTTCTCCTAAAACCTAATCTGCGACTAGCTGTCACACGTAAGTCATTCTCCTTTGCAGCAGTATGTAACTGGAACTCCCACCCCCTCTGTCCTGTCCTGCACTTCACTTCACTTCCTTTATTCCAGTCCAATCTACTCACCTCTCTTACCACCTCGGCAAAATGCACTTGCTTCCGTTGATGCCTGATTACCTCTGAGTTGCAGGTCAAACACCTCTTGGTGCTTCAGATAACTATATACAGTACTCCATTTTGGATCTCCTAGTCCATCTTATCTTCCTCTCTCTGCCTAAGTTTGAAATATCAACTATCTGACCCAGCCCCCAACCTATCATACCTGAATGCTGATGGTGCCATCACTTGTACATAGTCATGTGTTGTATATATACAATTTGTAAATAATTAATTTCTTTTTTATTGCCTAATGTTATGTGTCATAGCATATTTCTCTTTATGTCATAGATCTGTTAATTGATATATGTCATCATGTTGCTCCTGTAATCTGTCTCTTCCTGAACTGCTGTAATTGCTTTGAATTTGTTTTGTTGCCTTTCCTGGGTCGGCCCTGAAAAAGGGACTGTAATTGTCTCAGTGGTCTTACCCAGTTACAAAATTCAAATAAATAAAAAGAGCAGATGGAAAGTAAACAGAGCCACAAAGTCCACGTGAGCAAACTAGGGGAAAATAGTCACTCTGGGTGTGCGCTTACAGGCCTCAGGCCACAGCACCTCAGCAGACCATAATGCTCAGTTGGCTGAGAAGATTATGAAAGTGGCCAAATCAGACAGAGAGTAATCTTAGAGAACTTTAATATACCTTGTATAGACTGCTGTCTGAAGAGGGCTGAGACAAAGTTCTTGTCCACCATCAAGGACTGCTTCCTAGAATAGCACGTCAAACAGTGAATTAGGTTTGAGGCTGTCTTGATCCTGATGTCAGCAGTGGGATGGGGTCACTTACAGTGTAAACATCAAGTAACCAGTGGTAGGCAGCGATTGCAACTTAGTAACCTTCTCCCTGTTGACAGGGCAGACTTGCCATGCCTCAGTCACCAGGACCTGGAACATCAGAAAAGTGGATTTTGCCAAGAAAAGGACCTACAGCAGTATCCAAATGAGAAATTGTAGGACACTGGTCATGCAGAGTGTGTGTGGAATTTGTTGAAGATGATACTAGAAGCTACTGCAAAGGCATGCATCCCTGCATAGAATAAGAGGGAAAGAGACAAAAATTCCCTCCATAGCTCAAGTGACTGATTCTAAATAAAAGGAAGTCTGTATCTGCTGGAAAGAGATGGGTTACCTCAGCCCAGAGGTGAGTACTCAGCAGCACAGAGGGACTGAAAGCAGGCGGTGCAGAATGAGAAAATTCCAAATTTGTGGAATTCTAATGGATCTGAAATTTGGCAGGTTTATTTGCTGACAGGTGCTCTAAGGTGTGCTAAATATCATGTCATTAGGACTCATTGTCTCAAAATTATAGGTGCTCAAAGTCTGTCATTTATTTTATTTTTTTTGTGAAAAATTTCATGAATATTTGTATCTGTATATTTATTTTATTCTTTGGTAACTGAGTAAGGCCCACTAGGCACACATGCCTGTTTTCAGGGTGACCTGGGGCACTGGGAAGTTAAGTAACTTGCTCAGAGTAGCATAGTATGCAAGTGGAGGTTGTGGGAATCAAACCCAGGTCTGCTGGATGTACCAAGCTCATTCACAGCTCGTCACTCTACCCTCTAGGCTAGACTGCCAGACCCACGTATAACTCAGGTATATACTGTATATATATATATATATATATATATATATGTAGTAAACCGTTGCCTGCAAAATTTTATAACATTTCAATGAGTACTTTCAAAAGTATATAACTAAAATCTAAATTTTGACAAAATGTTTGGCTACCTTGTCATAGCCCCTTTAAAGCTTGAGACTTAAAACTTGGTGCACACATACCCAAGTTGCATGTTTCTCTAAGACCTGAAACTATAGAGAAATTTAGACAAGACATTTTAAAATCAGAGGGAAATAACTGAAGATAAAATTTTGATTAAATGTTTGGCCACCCATAACTCAGCTCCTTTTCAATCTAGGACTCTGGTATGCTTAAGAAGCCATTAGTACCTGTATACGTGCCACATCTGGTATCATTTGGATACATACTTTGAAAACTAGGCCAACAATAACAACAATTTAAAATATGAAAAATTCTACAGAATGCTTGTGCAAATTCCACAAAATTGGAATGGTAATTTCATGGGCATTCCACCGCTGAATTTTATATCCTGCATAGCTCTAACTGAAAGGCTAGAATTAAAGAGCTAGTGGAACCAAAAAGGCAGGCAGGAAATTTATACACATTTAGAAGTAATGAGCTGAAACTTCTTATTGCTGAAGTAGTTTTCTTTTTCTTTTTGCTCATTAGAAAGTTTACTGTGTGATAATATTGTGATGGGCCAGGTGGAACAGCTCTCAGCCTGGCAGCTGAAATATCTCTCTCTCTCTCTCTCTCTATATGTTCCCCCACTACATCATCGTCATCATTGTGATCTCACTGTCAGTGACATCACAGGTGACTGATCTGGCAGCTACTGAGTGGCTGTTCCTAAGCAGCAATGATGTCATAGTCAGTGAAGTCACAATGCTGATGATGTAATGAGTGGAACAGAGCTAGATATGTCAGCTGCTAGGCAGAGTGCCGCTCCACAAAGCACACCTACTAACATCAGGTAAACAGGTTTCTAATTAACCAAAGGGAAACTAAAAAGCACCTCAGTTTTAAGCAGTGCACTAGCTCTTCAAGGCAGTCAAAGAGGAACTGGAAGCCAGGATAGTGGTAGAAGCTGTGGACAAATCAAAGTTTTCTTCCAGTACATAAATAGAAACAGGAAGGTGAGGGAGAGGCTTGGGCCTCTAAAACAGGGAAATGAGGAAGGAACCAGTGAGACAGCCCTTGATGATGGCAGAGATGCCGAATAAATGCTTCACTTTTTGTGTTTAATACAGGGCACCGAGAGGTGGGAGGGTACTCATTAGGAAGACACATGGCATCAGAAGTAGCCATAATGCAGCCAGGGGACATTGCACCCACCATGGTAGCTGAATACATGCTAAAGTTCAAGTCAGGTAAATCCAAAGGGACAGACAAGATATACCTATGATTCATAGTGGGTCTAAAGAAAAAGTGGAAGGCCCATTGCTGTAATCTTTCAAGAGTCTGTCTGGTCAGTTGTGGGGTTAGAAAAACGCCAATGTGGTCCCCATCTTCAAGAAGGGAGCAAGGTCTGATTCTGGCAACTACAGGTTGGTCAGCTTGAGTTCAGTGGTGGTCAGGGTCCTGGAAGCTGTTATCAAGGACCAGAAAATGGAGCACTTGGTGGAGGTCAAGGTTCTTTGTGGTTTCCCATTGCCTAGAAATGCAGGGCAGTGATTGTGGTGATTGGGGCCAAAGGCACATTGTTCCTTGAGTCTCCTATAAACACTGTATGTGTTAGCTTAAGTGTTTTAAATAAGTTACAGAGTAATGGAATCAAAGCAGGGGTAATACCGCAATAAAGGATGGTGGTAAAAGACACTTTTGGATAACTACAGGTATATAAACAAATGAAGAAATGGCCAAAAATATAGAGCAGTGCTAAATATGCACAGAATAATGGTACAAAATACAGTAACCCCTCACTATTATGAAGCCTGTTATACCGAATGTTTGGTTATAGCGAATGGTTCATATGGCTCCACTGGATGGTTGTGGAGGTTTCAACGTCAGCACGGCATATGGCAAGTCTGTGTCACCAGTGAGCAATGATCCTGTGATGACAACGCTGCCACCAAGTTCATCCTCTGGCTAAAACAAATCCTGGCTGATGGGGGATACTCCCGACCAAGTTTACAATGCCGACAAAACGGCTTGTTTTGCGTTGTCTTTCCAATGTGACCTTAGCCAGCTGCAGTGAATTAAATGTGAGCAAGGGCTTTAAGGTCAGTAAGAACTGGGTAATGTTTTGTTTTGCTGTAATGCAACAGGGAATGATAAGATAAAACCTCTCCACCATCCGCTCCACCTCCTACCTCTTCCTACCCCTATGGCCCACCTGTTCTGCATGACCTGCCCCCAAGCCCCCCATGTCCTGTCAAAGAAAGCCCCACTTTAGACTGCCTTATGGCCCCCTACTTCCCCATGACACTTGTCAACAAAAGCCTTGCTGTAGGCTGCCTAACATCCCCCTCTCTACTCCCCTGTGGGTTGACCCCACCCCGTTTCTCTGCTCAGTGTCGAGACAGCTCCTAGGGGGATCTCCCTCTGCACCAGCCCTAAACTAAGCCTCTTGCTACCACTAGGACAATTGCATAAAATATTTTCCTCAGTGTTAACACGTTTCAATTGTGTAACACTCTGTAAATGGTCTGTTTTTCTTTCTTGTGTCTGTTACTGTTATAAGACATGGAACCTTTGTAAAAGAGCCTTGGCTCAAAGGTTATTTTCCGAATAACTAAATAAATAAATAAAAACCTCTGTGCATTGGCACATTTCAAAATCCGTGGTTTCCATCACATCAACATGAAGTCACTGCCAATTCAGTACAGCAACAGCTAGAATCGTGGATGACATCCACAATTTTCAAGTCATGGTTTTCAGAGACATTTGTCCCTTCTGTCCATGCCTACCTCCATAAGAAAAACTGCCATCTAAGGCGCCTCCTTCTGCTGGTTCAATGTCCAGTGCACCCTCTGAAACCAAACTCTGTTCAAGGGATGGGAAAATCAGAGTCCTTTTCCTACCAAAAATACCACCTCCAGAATACAGCCACTGGATGGGGTATAACTGCAACCTTCAAAAGCACTACCAGAAAAGGCTGCTTGGGGATCTGGTGTCAGTATCGGCAGGGACACTGGTTACAGATTTCATTAAAAATTAAACCTCAAAACAATGATGGATCTGGCTGGTGAGGCATGGGAGAATGTGAGTGCTAACACAATTGCACACTGTTGGTCTGCTACGCTCAGTCTCGCATTTGTTTCTGATTTGGAAGCAGACTTGGATTCCACAAACACCGAGCATGATGACATCCAGAAATTATCCAAATGGCCAGAGACTTGCATCTTATAGAAGCCGTGGATTCTGAGATGACATTTGATGACTGGCTTGTTTCAGGTGATTGCACCCGACCACTGAGAAGCTCACAGATGCTGATATTGTGTCAGCTGTGCTACATGAAGAGCTGCCAGATGAAGTGTTTGATACTGGAGATGAAGAAGAAGAAAAAAAAGATGACTGTGAGCCTCCACCACTACTTCCAACTAACATTGAGGCTATCCAGGGGCTGGAGATGGGTCTGGCGTGGTTGTCAACACAAGATGTTGACCCCATTAAAATCATACAGCTATGCCAGCTCATCTCCTTGCTAAGGATGTAGCTGCTGAAAAGAAAACTAAGCAGACCATGATGACTGATTTTTTGGAGAACCAACAAGAGTGACAAGAGCTGAGGATCTAGTACAGTACTGTACTAAACCCTTACAGCTACTGTGAAGCACTAAGCACGAAGCAGTGAAAAAGTCACAAAATAAGCACCACTATAAAAAATACATAAAACTACTCAACACCACCAAGTAATGAGGCACTACTGAGTAAAAATCAGTAACCACAATTAGTCAATGAAGTGCCAGCACCAGAAGTCGCTTCCCTCAGTACAACGAATGAGGAGCTACAACGAATGCATCTTATGGCACCAAATCCATTCGTTATAGTGAGGGTTACTGTATCGAGTGGTGGTAATAAAATAGAGGGCAGTGGTAAAAAGAGAGTGATGGCACAAAATGTAAAGTGGTAGTAATAAAACAATAGGGTGCTGACCCACTGTGCTAAAATAATGAGTGTAGAACACTGTTCTTGCCATCTCTTAGAATAGCTTTATGAGGACTGATCATGCAAAATCAATCTGATTACCTTCTTTGAGGGTGTAATCAGGAAGGTAGACAGTGGTAGCGACGTAGACATATTCTGTTTGAACTTCAGCAAGGCCTTTTGACACTGTGGCTTATGATAAGCTTCTAGTATAGTACTGCATTGTGGTATACATGAGGCATACATAACGTGGGTTGTTGACAACAAACAAGACAAACACACTACCAGGTAATGCTGCCATAAACCATCAGAAACTCAGACTAGACAAAATACAGCACAAATACCTATAGTATCTTAAAGGTTTTACATTTTATTTCAGCAAAGCATGCATAACAAAGAAAGATCCGCCACTTCAGAGTGCACTATCCCTTCTTCAGGAAGCCAGTCACAAGTGCTCTGAAAACAGATGCATTAAACAGTGAAACAAAGTAATCTATCAGCTACATTACATCCTGACAAGGAAGATTTGTGTAAAATGGAAAAAATAGTTTATTCATATATTTAAATAGCTTTATACATCATGTAAGTAGCATCACAGACTAACTGCAGTCTCCACTAGATGCACAGAATTTATCAAATAGTGTTTTCCAAATTATAACAAAATGCATGGACGTGAGATCTGCCAAGGCTGGTGATACATTATTAATCCAAGTGGAGACAACAGTGGATGCTCACAGGATGGGATCCAAATAACAGTGACCAAGTGCTGGGAAAAATTTTGTGTGAAGCAGCTTAGAATAAAATGCTGATAATATAGAGAATAATGGTTATGCAACTGTGTGTTGTGGATTTGTTTTACACTCGAGGTGTGTGATGACCTATAAACCTCGAGCAAAACTCAAGAGGTTTATGAAGTCATCACACCCGAGGTGGTAAAAAGAATTCTATAACACCACAGTTGCATTAACTTTATTTTTATAATTGCTGGCCTGACAGTCTCTCCCTACATAGACACACACACAGACACATGTACACACACACATAAACTCACAGACACACAAAACACACACACACACACAAAACACACAAACACACACTTTTCCCATTCTCCCTCACTCTGTGACTGACCTCTTTTCTGTGAGCTGTGAATCATGCTGGGGTCTGTTCGGAGCAGAGTCAGCATCTGTCGATTCGGAGACACGGTGGGATCAACCAGATATTTCTTGTTTATTTGGGAGACAGGATCACCCAGATAAATAATTAAAAATCATGAGGGTAATAAAGAAAAATGGCTCATCGGTGGCGAGAAGCCGAGCTGTCATTTATTTACAGACTGCTCAGCCCACCCAAGTGCAGATAATGAGCTAATGAAGAGGCACAATACAGATTGTGCACAAGGAGACTAGTGCTGAGTTTAGAAAATGCCATAATAACCAGTTATTATGGCATTTCCTGGTAATTACAGCATTTAAAAATCACAATAAAGCCATATATTGAAGGGGTCACCAGTAATTATATAAGTATCACACCCAGGTAAAAGAAAACAGATACGATTAACAGAAAGGATTTCTTTTAGATATTGCCATTTGAACATTATTCTGCTTTTGGCCAAATGGATCTGTTCTACTTAATAATACTGGACTTCTGGAATTTGGAATTTTGTGAAGCATTGAGCATGGTTTTGGACACTGCAAGGAGAGGACTTATCTCTGAACTATATTTCCTCTCACCTCTTGGACACACTAGATCTGTGGCCATAATTGTTAATCCTTTATTGTATTTTGATGGTGTTTCTTAAAATGTGATGATAGTATTGCAGTTCCCATGCTTATTTTTTATTTAAAATGTATAATATTTCTAGGTTCTTTTCCCCTGCACTTGACCTAGTGTTTTCTTCTTTGCTTTAAAACGTTGTTGTTTTTATTCCTCTCCATTAAAGTGTGACTTTCTAACATCTATCTGAAACCATTATATTCTTATTTATTTTGGACTTGAAAAGTTTATTTTCTTTGTGCCACAGACTTTTGCTTATGTGGCACTATGAACTAATATGAAACCAAATAATTTTGAATACCAAAATTGATTATTTATGAAACATGCTTTTCATATGCTGCCTGTCCTTCTAGTTAATTTTACTGCATATTTTTTAAATGAGTGTGATATTTATATTATCAGCACTTTATTCTAAGATACTTTGCACAAGATTTTTGCCAGTACTTGGTCGATGTTATTTGAATCCCATCTCGTGGAGCATCCCACTGCTGGGGTCAAAATATTAAAAACAACACAATTATGAAGGTATGTTGACTTTTTCTATGCATTTTCACATGTTTGGCAACTTTTGCCATCTGATACTGCACAGAGCAGCAGGGCCTATACTCCTTCCATAAGCGCTGCACATCAGCACCAGTTCCTTTAGAGTTCTGAAGGATCTCTGCCATAAATAAGAATATTCTTCACTACTCAGAAAGAAGGAAATTCTTTGCAAAAACTATGTTAATGCACCAGTTAGGGTAACTTAAAACCACAAAAGCAGGAAATGGTGTTTGGGTTTCAACCCCAACTCCCACCCCCATCCTCAAGCAGCAAAGGAAAGAAACATTAGGGTTTGGATCTCCAGAGTCTTGGCAAATCAGTGGAAGGGTCTTCCTTGGGGTTGTCAACGTAATACCCACCCCATTCCCTGAGTAAACAGTGTACACAATGATCTCCTTTCTTCATGTAGGGCCCACATGAAGAAAGGTACAATAAATTGTGTTGTCAGCCTGTGGTGAGAAATACTTCTCTACCTTTGAGGAGGTATTATTATAAGCCAGTGGCTTGGAGCTGTAATTTGAGTTTCAGATTGGAGGCTATGGGCTGGGGGATCATTAGGGATTGACAACCCCAAGGAAGACCCCACCACTGATTTTGCAAGATTCTAGAGACCCAAAGTCCTTAATGTTTTTTCCTGTTTGCTGCTTGGAGGTGGAGGTGGGAGTTAGGGTTGGAAACCCAAACACCATATTTCCCTGCTTTTGTGGTTTTAAGTTACTCTAACTGGTGCATTAACACAGTTTTTTCTGAAGAATTTCCTTGTTTTTGAGATAGTGGAATAATATTCCTTAGTCATGCAGATCCCTTTGGAACCTGCATGAACAGGTGCTGATTTGCAGCACCTATGGAAGTGGAGGGCCCTGCTCACCCTGCCATTCTGTGTAGCATCAGATGGCAAAAGCTACAAAACTTATAAAAATGTGTAGAAAAGTCAACATACCTATAACTGTGTTTTTTAAATATTTTGACCCCACATTTTCAACATAGTCTTGTTTCAAACCCACCTCAGGGACCTGATATGTGAAAATGTTCAAATCTCAGCCAAAACATCATTCCACAGTATAGTGCAAACTCCCATTTTGGCCAGGTTTTGAAAAATGACCGTCGCTACATTCATGAGGTGATATGAAAAATTTCAATGTTTAAAATTTGGGGTGAAAATATTTAAAATTTACCTAAGTTGTGAGCATGTGTTGTAAAATTTCAATGTCGCTTATAACTTTGTAGTTTGTAATATTTGTACCCCAAATTTTCAACATCGCCTTCTTATGACTCCACTTCAATAACAAGGATGGAGAAAATTTTCAAAACCTCCAAAAAGGATTTCACTCATTGACAATGCCATTTTGCACATAAGTAAAAACACACTTTGGCCAGCCTAGGCAAACAAAATGCTATAGTTGGCTCAAATCCTTTATCTGAAGCAAAAGGTCTAGGTGCACAATAGCAGGGAAATACAAAGGAACAAGTTATCCAAAATGATAGTTCTATATGCACTCTATTTAAATAATGGCTTTCCACCACTTTTGTTAGAAAAGTATTAAACAATTTTATTAAAACAGTTTTATCAGTCAATTTTCATCAGTGCATTATTTATAACATCAAAAAACATTATTAGAAATGCACGTCAAATGTCTGAAAGCCACTGTATCAAACTTCATGTGGCTTATGTGTCCTGCTAGTAAAATGTTACTGGCTGAATTGCCTAATCCAACACAAGAAAAACACCATTTTCCTCCTTCCAGCTTTAGCTTTGGTTTCTCCACCCAAGGGAGCATATGCAGTCACTGATGTTGCCAGAGCTAACTTGGCTGACCCCAGAATTTGGGGCAAGCTTCTTTAGAGTGTGTAGAAAGGGTTGACTAGATCCCCAGGCTAGGGCATCTTTTCATCTTTTCACTGCTCCACTCTCCAACTCTTCTCCACTGCAATTGGATCAGTCCAGTTCTGCTTGCTTGATGTTTGGAGTAATGCACCCCATCCTCAGAGTTCTGTGGATGGGGTTGTAGTTACCCAAAATGTAGCAATTATATGTCAGTCAGTCCAACATTAGTGGTTGGAAAATTAATAGAAACCCTGCTAAAGGAGAGACTGATGGAGTACCTGAAGGCAAATAGGCTGCAAGATCACCAACAGCATGGGTTCACGGGGTTGGAATGCATGTCAAACAAATCTTGGATTTCTTTGACTGAGTGACTAAATAAGTGGTTCAGGGGAGGGCAGTGGATGTGGCCTACCTGAAAATCAGAGACTTTGACACCTTTCCATATAGGAGGCTAATTAAGAACTTTAGCAACCAGAGGATTGTAGAGAAGGTAGTAAACTAGATATCAAACTGGTTGAAGGATAGGTAGCAGATGGCGGTGATAAATCTCAGTCACTCAGGGGATGGAAGAGTGACCAGTGGAGTACCATAGGAATCAGTACTGGGTCCTGTCCTCATCGACATCTTCATAGGTGACATCGCTGAAAAACTGGACAGGAAGGTGTGTCTCTCTGTGGATGACACAAAATATGCAACAGGGTGGACACCCAGAAAAGGGTGGAGAAAATGAAAGGGATCCAGGGAAACTTGAGGAGTGGCCTTGGCTGTGGCAACTGGGTTTCAATGCCAATAAGTGCAAATTCATGCACCTGGGAGGAGAAACCCAGAGGCTGTGTATAAGATGGGGAAGATTCTTACGGTCACCAAGCAAGAGAAAGACCTTGGGGTAACCACATCTGATGGTCTCAAGGTGCAGTGGAGCGTGACAAGGCAGTAAGCAAGGCTAGCAGGATGGTGGGTTGCATAGGAGGGATTTCTAGCAGAAGAGAGAAAGTGTTGCCACTATATCCTGTCTAGAAAGATCCCACCTACAGTGCTGTGTACAGTTCTGAGTCCACATCTCTGCAAAGACATTGACAAGGTGGAAGCAGTTCAGAGGAGGGCTACCGACATGGTGGGGGGTTGCAAGAGAAACTTTATGAGGAGTGGCTGCAGGAGCTCAGCATGTTTCAGGATAGACTAGAGCCTGTGTGGCTGGCTGTTTGTGTTTGTCTGTCAGTAGTTTAGTTTTGTGGATTTTCATGTGTTTCTGCTTGGAGGAACTGGACCATTCTTGGACATAACATCTATGAACATTTCCTGGACCAGAAACTGCAAAACATCACCACCAGGCATTGGCATTCTCATCATAAATCAACTTTTTGGAAGCCATCAAAAGCAAAAGCAAGGTCAGTAAATCTGTTATACAAGCTCTGAGTTGTAGAGTGCTGCATCGAATCCACATTTCCATCTGACTTGTTCTTAAAGAATATGTACTTATCTTTGAGGTCTATTCACAACCATTTTGGAACAAAGGAAGATACTAACAAAGGATTTTTACATCCTGCATATGCCCCAGGCCAGTGTTCAACATCTTCAGGAATTTAACACCTTCAGGAATTTAACACATTCTGGGTCTTTGATCTACAGTAACAACAGTTTTCTGGTCCCCAGTAGTTCACCATTTCCTGTGGATTGATTACTTCTCATCAATCACGTGGCAGCTCTGAGAACATGGCATTATATATTGTGCCCTGCAATATCACAGGGCAAACACAGACCAGCATGGCTAAGAGGACTAGATGCCCTACAACAAAACTAGTCTGCAAAATGATTAAAGCGTACCTTCTTAGGATACTACTTATGCTACTTCTGATATCTGGAAATGTTCATCTAACCTGGCCTACCGCCTAGCACCTATGCCAGAAAAAGGTGGGGGGTCCCTCACATTAGCCTCAATCAATGTCTGCAGCCTCCTTACCAAACTTGACATCTTGCAAATCTGGGTCCAGCAACATAGCTCCTGATGTACGCCTGTTGTCGAAACATGGCTTAACCCTCAAGATACCAGATGCTGCAGTCACCATCCCTGGATACTTTATATTCAGGCATTACAGGGTTTCCAAATGAGGTGGGGACTGTGCCATCTACCTGAGGAATTCCTATCTGAGTCAAGTCTTCCTTTCTCAAACCCTAAACCACCCTCACAGGTTCTCACTATTAAAGTTCTACCTAGGGTGCACAACAAGGAGCTCACCATTGCCTCTGTGTACCTACCTCATAAAGATCAACCCAATGATTTATGAGCATATTGGAAAGCCTACAGGGATTGCACCATAACTCTGAACTCTTAGTACTAGGCAACTTCAACATAAATTGGCTATCGCTGGAAGCCAGAAACTACAAGGATGCTGTGAGGCACAGAACCTCACCCAGCTTGTTACCACCCCTACCAGATGCAACTATAGGACAGGGTCACATACACTTCTGGACTGGATCCTTACGAATCACCCTGAATGAATCTCAAAAGTCTCAGTGCTCCCTGATGGGATCAGTGACCACTCACCGTCACGTGTACCTGACAAACAAATTCATTATGCCCTCCTAAAATAATCCACACCAGAGTGTTAAAGCAGGGTACCTTGAGCTACTAAAGACACACACCTAAGCTGCCTGGACTGGATACCAATCGACTCGCCATTGATGTAAACCAAGTCTTAGACCTTTTCATCAGCCACTTCACTGCAGCCTGGACTATCTTTGCACCTCTCAAAAGCTGAAGGTTAGGGCAGAGCTATCCTTGATAACCACCGATCTAATCACCTTACTCATCATCATCATCATCATCATCATCATCATCATCAATCTTTATTTATTCAGGCGAACATCATTGAGCAAGGCTCATTTACAAGATGGACCTGATAAGGTCAAGGTTCAATAGTTGATACACAACAGATACATCATACACTTATATAAGACAGTTATACATACAGGGAAAATAACGTTTATAAACACAGTGATGTACAGTAAATTCACATGATAAAAACAGTTACAGGAAAGTTAAGCTAATATTTACAGTATGTACAGTATATACATATCCCATTGGGGGCATGGCAGACACTCAACATAATGTAATACTAGGATGGTGAAGGTATTACTGGGTGCCATAAGATGGGGTGTCTGTCTGGAAGGAATATGCCATATATGGTTGGAAGGAGATTTGTGAGATGACAATGCTAGCTCTAGTGGTAGCAATTGCATTTCTTTGAAGAAGACTGTACAATGCTGTTTAAAGGATGCAAATGGAATGATATTGGACAGTTTTAGGGATTTTTGTAGGGTGTTCCATGCTATAGCTAGAGAATAGCTGATTGCTGCCCCTAGCCTGGTGTTGAATTTGGGCAATTTGAGCAGGATGATGTTGTTGCTTCTTAGGGCATAGGAGCTAGGAGAGGTCTGGGTGAAGCAGTCCAGGATATAGTTTGGAAGTTTTTTGACAATGCTCTGTAAATCCATAGTGCTGCATTTCTGTTCCTTCTGAGGTGAAGGGAAACCACCCAACTGCAGCATAAAGAGAGCAATGATGAGTATTAGATGGCAGATCTGTAATGAACCTTATTGCTCTATGATATAAGGTATCCAACTTGTGATGGTAGGAGATGGGGCAGTGACTATAAAGGAAGTCTGCATAGTCAACAACT
Organism: Neoceratodus forsteri; assembly: GCA_016271365.2. NCBI lineage: Eukaryota > Metazoa > Chordata > Ceratodontiformes > Ceratodontidae > Neoceratodus > Neoceratodus forsteri. The sequence goes on from CM057453.1 coordinate 658,495,070, forward strand.
GATAGAAAATGGCCTGGACTAACCTCATCTTTGAGTCTCTCTGTTTAGGAAGGGTTTTAATCTACAGAGAAGGCCAAGCCTTTGCTAAGCTTTTTAACAGTTCTTCTAAATGATAAGTGAAGTCAAGTCTGTTGTCAATCCACACACCTAGGTATTTGAAGTTTTCTACATACCCCAGATCATCTCCAAGTATAGTGCATAGCTGGGGAGAATGATTGGAGAGGATGTGCTGGATGGAGCTTTGATTTGTGAACATCATTGCTTTAGTTTTCTTTGCAATTAACAGAAGCTTTTTCTCGAGTAGCTGATATTGTAGCAAGGAGAATTCTGTTTGTAGGATTTCACCGAGCAGCTGCAGGCTAAGGGTTGCTGACATACAGAACAGTGTCATCAGCAAAGAGGTGTGCAGAGGAATTGGTAAGGGTTGAATCAATGTTATTTATATAAATGGCAAAAGGATAGAACCCAGAATAGAACCTTGGGGACCTCTTGACAGTGGTTTTAATGGGATAGGTCACCTTCAGCTTTTACCTGCTGTGACCTACCGGTGAGATAGCATCTGAACCACTTAAGGGAGGATGGATCTAGACAAATGGAGTATAGGGATGAAAGTAGTAGCTCGTGGTCCACAGTATTGAATGCTTTGCTCAGGTCCAGGAATACTGCACAGACATTGTTCTTTTATCTAATTCGGATTGCCAAGTCATTTGTGACCTTGGCTAGTGCAGTAATAGTGCTATGCTTGGCCCTGAATCCAGATTGAGCTGGGTTTAGGAGGTTAGCATTGTCAAGATACTCCTTAACTGATTACTCACTAATTTCTCCAGCATCTTGAATAGCACTGGTAGAATGGAAATGGGCCTGTAATTATTAAGATCCATAGGGTCCCCTGATTTTAGAAGGAGAACCACTTGGGCTGTCTTCCACAGTGTGGGAATAGAGCCAGAGTTTAGGGATAGGTTAAACATAGGGACCATCTCTGGCACTGTGCCCATGCAACATCCAAACCTAGGGATATTCATAAATATAAAGCTGCCAGAAATGAGTGCATGTGGGCAGTTAGGAGCTAAAAGCAAATACTTCAAAGCTCTCTCCAACTCCTGGGGTGATGGAAAACATTTTGGAGCAACTGAAAGACCTTACAGGCAAGGACCCTAAGTCACCACCCACCATGCTCAACATAAATGGAACATCAACATCTGACCTGTACACAATCACCAACACCTTTAACAATGTGTTCTCCAACTTGGATAGTGTCCTCCCTTCAGTTTCCTCGATGTCCCTCTGGTAGTAACCCTCCTGCCATTGCTCCTCTCCTACACCCTGCCCCACAATTCTTCTTCAAGGAGATCCCAGTGCATGAAGCCAGAACCTGTATTCGAAGGCCATTTGCAATGCAGGCTACAGCGGTGACTCCCTTGACATGAAGTTGTTAGTGTTTGTCCTTGAAGAAGTCCTTGAACCTCTGACAAAGATCCTCAACTTATCACTAAGGATGTCCCAGTTCCCATCTCACTGGAAACAGGTGACCATCACACGGTACACAAAAGTGGAGACAAATCACTGCACTCCAACTACAGACCTATCTCCATCCTCCCTCCATTGTCTAAGGCCCTGACCACATCGCCTCAGACCAACCAGTCGAGTACCTGGAAAAATATGACATCCAGTGTCCTGAGCAACATGGTTTCCAAAAAGGCACAGTATCACCACTACACTATAAGAATTCATGGGCTTCATCCATACCACGCTTGATCAAGAAAACTATGTGGAAGCAGTATTCATCGACCTTATGAAAGCCTTTGATACTGTGAACCACCCTCCTACTCAAGCGATTATCAAACATTGGGTTCTCAATGAAGCGCTGCTCTGGTTTTCAAGCTACCTTGGGGAGAGGGTCCAGTGGGTTAGGATTGCCAGTGTCACCTCGAAGAAAAGCCAGTACTTTCAGGGGTCCCACAGGGTCCATCCTGGGGCCACTACTCTTCAGCATCTTCCTCAACGACCTTCCCAGTGTCTGCTACCAGAAATTACTGCTCTCGCCAACAACGCAGTCATGTTCACCAACCACCAAAATGCAGAGCTCTTTGAGAAACAATTATACACCTTGAATTCATGCATCAAAGAATGGTTCAAGTCACACAAACTGGTCATGAACTACAGCAAAACAAAGGTTATGACCTTCTACAATGCCAGAGTAAAATCCCATGACCTCAACATCCTAAACCAAACAGGGACTTTACTTGAACACGTTCCTGATTTTAAATACCTAGGTGCCACATTGGACAGCTCAGCTCCTACCATAGACACATAGATTCTATCGCCAAAGCCACCAACATCCGCATAGGCCTGCTCTACAGGCACAAACACTGCCTGACTCTGACACTCTCCAGTTGGCTATCAACAGCTCTGTCACCTCCATCATCGATTACAGGCTAGCAATCTATGGCTCTGCTTCTGCCTCTGCACTCTGCAGGAGTACAGTTGCACTCAACAAAGCATACAGGCTGCTAACTGGGGCTGGCCGACTACACACACTTGTGGACCTGTACACTTGGGAAGGATGGCTTTCTCATCAGCCAGATACAGTATTAAACCTGCCTCATAGCCAAATAATCCTCTTCAGGGCCATGGCCCGGGCATTGAAAAGCTCCTCATTGACCACCACAGCACCCAGTGAATTAGAAGTTCGCAACAACTAACCTTCCTTGTCCCCAGATGCCGGACTACCATGGGCCAGAGGGCCTTTGTCCACAGAGCACCACAGTGGTACAATACTCTCAACAAAAGAAACTCTTACTGCTGCTGCTCTTGGCCTTTTAAGAGACAACTCGACTTCATCTCATTTCAACTAGTAGTTGTGACTGCCTCGCCTAATCAAGGGCCCACCGCTCACTGCCCTCCACTTCAGTCTTGACAGCTACCTCTCTCCGCCTTGCACCCCTTCTACCTGCCTCACCTTCCCACCCCCTTGCCCCTCTCCTTTCCTCCCTCCAGGCATTTCCAGACTTTTATCCCTCCCCTTTAGCTGCTTACCTTCACCCTCTACTCTCAGACAATGGCCTTCCTGCCTGCATACTCACCCCTTCTCACCAGCAGCTCTTATTTCTAAGATTGCCCTTGGCTGGTATGTCATGCTACCTAACATTTGGCACATTTTGAATTTATGGAATTTCCTAAGCCTCAGTCTCTTGCTTCTTTTATTGTGTAACTTTGTATTATTATATCAACCTTTGTATGTATGTATACCCCCATTCCTTTGATGTGGAACCTTTGTAAACGAGCAGTTCCTGCTCAAAGGTATTTGTAATCCTAGATTTCAATAAAATAAAAATAAAATGTACTCTCTGGAGGAGAGAAGAGCAAGAAGTAACATGATTGAGGCCTATAAGTACCTCATGGGAGTGAACAAGATGCAAGAGGCAAGTCTCTTTCAATGGATGAGGAGTACCAGAACACAGGGGCATGCTATGAAGCTTGGGGGTTAAGAGGGATGACAAAATACTTCTTTACAGAAAGGTGGTGGATACCTGGAAGAACCTGCCAAAAGAGGTGGTGGGGTTAACACAGTAAGGAGTTTCACGCATGTGTGGGATAGGCACATGGGCATATTAGATAGAAGAAAGGGAAGCAGGGACGGACACTTGTGACCAAGTAGGGTCCAGGATGTAGAAACAGGCAGGAAAACAGAACAGACTAGATGGGCCTACCAGTCCTGTTCTGCTGACAAATTCAATGTTTATGTTTCTAATACACAAGGTGGATTGTTATCTGGCTTGGTGGAAGGAAGCAGGGTGGTGATGGTGGACAGAAACTATTCCAAGTGGATAGGGGTGCTCAGTGGTGTGCTTCAGAGATCAGTGACAGCACTACTGCTCTTCAGCCTTTTATCAACTGCCTGTAAGCCTAGGTCTCTAGCAGGCTGCTTGCGCTTTGCTGATGGCACTGATCTCTCAAGCAGGAAAAAGGAATAGTTACTTACTGTAACAGTAGATCTTCAGAGACTCTCCTCCACTGAGCCACAGCATGAAGCTGTAAGCTGTCAGCATCAGGACCACCCAGAATCTTTTGCTAGCTAGTGCATGCGTTGATGTGCATCATCACCTCCCATATAATATGGGAGGCCCATTATGTCTCAGTTCCCGAAGGAGGCAAGGTCAGAGGATCACTGGACTGACAGGGATCAAAAGCAACCAGAACTAAACCAGGCACACAGGAGAGAATATGGAAACGTGGAGTAATATAATGCTGAAATCGGGCATAAGAGGAGAACCAGCTTCTTAGAGTAGGAGGAATAGCCACCGCCACCCAAAAAGAGAGAACGGAGGGAGGGAGAGAGTGCTGTGGCTCAATGGAGGAGAGTTTCTCAAAGAGCATTGTTACAGTAGTAACTATTTTATCTTCTTTGAGGATACCTTCCGTCACTGAACAACATCATGGAATGATTCCCAAGCAGTACCAAAGCACCGAGGAGGAAGGAAGGATATGAATACCCTGAGTAAGGAGGCTTTGCAAGACAGTAAGGTCAAATGCAGTATGTCTGTGGAGATTATGTCAAGACTGTAATGTTTAGTGAGATGTACGAACAGTACTCCAAGTAGGTAGCAGCACAGATGTCAGCAGCGACAACAATCCATGGAAGCAGCAACTCTGTGGGTGGAGTGAGTACAGACAGGACCAGGAAGCTGCTTACCATGCTTCTGGTAACAGTACTTAATGCAGGGCAACCATTTGGAAATGCCCTGTTTGGAAATAGGGGAGTCTACCATCCTGGGGTGAAAGCCACATATAGCTGAGAGGATTTTCTACAATTCCATGTATGATTAAGATATCAACAGAAGGTCAAGGGTGTGCAGACAACATCCCTACTATCCATGGGAGTTGAAAAATAAACCAGAAGGTCAGCAGTCTGATTTAGTGTTCACTCAGAAATGCCCTTTGGTAGAAAATGAGGAGTTGGTATGCAAGGTAACCCTGATCCTTGAGGAAAATAAGATAAGAAGAGGAAGCTCTGCAACCAGAGCTTGCACCTCAGAAATACATCTAGCAGACATCATAGCTATGAGGAAGAAAGTGTCTTCCAAAAGAGGACGGCAGCCTACAAGTAAGCAGCAGGCTTGAAGTGAAGTGCATTAAGGGTCTCCAGAACCATATTAAAGTCCCACACCAGAAACCAGGTCATGGACTGGGAGGTGCAGATATAGGATACCTCTGAGGAACCTGTGAGAAACCTCAAGCTGCACCACCATTTTACCATCGATGATGGCATGAAAAGCTGACACTGCAGTCAAGTGAACCTTTGTTGAGGAATCCTGAGCCCTGCATCTGTGAGAGACAGGAGGTAGTCTATAATCTTGACTGACTGGACACGAAAGAGGTCCAGCTGATGGGTACAACAAAATAATAAAATGTTTCTATTTTGTAAGAGGGTGTATCTATAATTAGATGGCTTACACATAGCCAGCAAGAACAGCTACAACAGCTGTGGAATCCCAAAGTGAGGCTCTACATCCTCAGGAGCCAGGTGTTGAGGTGCAGAGATTGATGATCTGGATGTACCAGAGAGCCGTGTCTTGTAACAGACATCCCATTTGTGTAGGAGACAGTGTTCCACTGCCAATTGCTGAGCCAGATGGAACTAGATTTGTCAGGGCCAGTATGGAGCCACCAGAATCAGGGTGTCCATCTCAGCCCGCAACTTGACCAGAACCCCTGTGTATCAAGAGGGAATGAAGGAAAGGAGTACATTAACCTTGAATTCCAACAGAGGAACAATGTATCTTGCCAAAAACTCCAGCCCTGGAGTGCACAGAAAAGCAACAGTTTTACATTATATAGAGATGCAAAGAGATCAGTGTCTAGCTGATTCCCCTTTACAAAGAGGTCACCCACAATGAGTGTCCAACAACTCCTATTTGTGGCAACACCAGGACTGGCTGAGACAATCTGCTAGGTGTTGAGGATACCAGGTGTAAAGTCAGCCAACAGGAACATGTCATTTTTTCATGTCTCAGTGCCACACTTTCACTGCTTCTCTGCAGAGAGGATACCAATGAATTCTGCCTTGTCAGTTATGTAGTATGTCACTGAAATGTTGTCTGTATGAATCAACAGCTAGTGACCCCCAAGGAGGGACAGTGAAGGGCTGTAGGCAAAGCATAACAGTCCCTCATCTGCAGTAAGTTGCTGTGCAGAACTGTAGCTAAGGGCCACCACTGAACATGAGTCTGGAAGTAGCCCAGATGGATACCCCACCCTGAACCTGAGGGGTCCATCATTATCACTAGAAGAGGAAATGGAGAGAGAAAGGGTACCCCATCTCTAGGTTGGAGTGGTCCAACCACCAGAACAGAAAGCACAAAGCAGAGGAGTCACTTGTATGAGACACTGTAGTTCATCTGAATGCAAAGCCCACTGGGCACAGAGGAACCACTGTTGAATCCTCATATGCAGACGCACCAGTGGGACAGTGAGTAGAGCAGCAGCCATGAGGCTTGTCAGTCTGAGGAGGCATCTGGCTGAGACATAGACCCTGGAAGAGACCAACTGAGCCTGAGCAACCAATACAGCAGCATGGTCAGAGGAACGAAAAGCTTGACCCATTCCTATGGCCAGAACCACTCCTGTGTACTGCAGATGCTGCCACAGAGTGAGTACTGACTTTGCTTGTTCACGGCATGCCCAACTGCTTGAAGAGCTGCCTGGTGCAGAACAGTGTCTAAATTATAGCCTCCTTTGATGGGGCTTTCAGAATCAATCATCGAGGTACAGGAAAACATAAAGGCCCTCCTTCTGAGGGCAACTGCAACCACTACAAAGCATTTGGTAGAGTCATGTGAGCAGATGACAAGCCAAGGGCAATGCATGAAACTGATAGTGAGAGCTCTGGAGCATAAACCACAGGTACTGCCTGTGGGATTTGCAGATCTTAATATGGAGTGAGCATCCTTCATTTCTAGGGCACACAACACAAATCCCTTGCAGCAGCATGGGGGGAGGACTATAGAGACCAAGCAGGACCTTTTGAAGTATATAAACAGGTTGAAGCCTGAAGGTCCAGGATGGAATGCAAATCTCCTGTACACTTTAGTGCAAGAAGTACTGAAATAGTGTCCTCATCCATTTCCGTAAATTTGATGAGCTCTGTGATCCTCTTGTGGAGAAGGCATTGAACCTCTCCAACAGGAAGGTGAGATGTCCTGGCAGGTAACAGTTGGGCAAGAGAGGATATATGGGAGGGACAGAGAGAGTATTAGAGAGTGTCCTCACGGAACCACTTATAGCACCCAAGCATCTGTCATGATGTCCCTCCACTTTGGAAGGAAGAGGGGAAATGCGCCTCCCACATGGATGCCCTGATCTGCAGGGCTGGTGGATGCAGAAGGAGTCAGAAAGCTCCAGGGACCCTGACATGGGCATAGGGAGGAAAAGGGCCTGAGGGGACATCTGGGTCTGCTGGGATCCATGCCTGTGTACTCTGGAATGACCTCTACCAGGGTGGGCATAAGGCTTACAAAAGGAACTTCAGCCTTGACTCTGAGGTTTAGGATTAAGGGATTAAAGGGACCTCAAGGTCATTTTAGACATCTGTAGGTCCTTCAATTTAGACTCAACATCAGAACCAAAAGTTGCTTACCTCTAAAAGGAGCATTAAGGACTGAGTACTGGACATCAATGGCAAAGCCAGCACACGTAACCACAAGTGGTGGTGCAGGCAAATTCTAGAAGAAGCTGCACATGCAGCAGCATCAGAAGCATCATAAGCTGACCTTAAGAGGTACTTAACCAGCCTTCAGACCATGGCAACAGTCTGTTGGGTTTAAGTTTTATCAGGGCAATCGGATCAGGCAGCTTGTCGACCATGTTGCCATAGATTTCACATGCTAGTCTGATATTTAATCATGTAAGCCTGGTAGTTGAAATTATGAGGCCAAGGGATGCTTAAACATACATCATCTTTGTCCATCACCTGCAGTTTCTATGTTCTTTGTCAGAAGAAAAAGCTTTTGTGTTTTGGAGCATTAGGTTTGTCATGTGCAATGATAATAACCATAGAATCCATCTCAGGTCGTGTGGAATAGTAGTGCTTATCTGAAGCAGCCAGATATTGTTCATCCATCTTACAGGTACAGCAGGCAAAGCATTTGCCTGTACCTAACAGCCATAGTGGCATCCTCCAAAGCCAAATAGAAAGGAGGAACAATAACTGTAGGAAACCTCTAAAAATTCATAGAGGGTCTTCTTGGAGGAATTCTCTTCCTCAGCAGTGAAGCTCAGCTGGCCTGTAACTGCCATAGGAAAGCTTGAAATAGGCATCCACAGGAGGGACCTAGGTGTGTAACGCACACTGTCCTCATTACATGAAGATAAAGTGGATCTGGAATGCACATCGAGGGGTCATGCCTTCTTCCTTCACTTCATAGTCCTCTTCCATCAGATCAGGATTATATTCCAGTTCTTCCTCCTCATTGATGACAATAGGCAGTGAGTCAATGGCAGGAGGAGGGCACACTGGAGAGTCACTGATAGTCCAGATATCAATGAAAGAAGCTCCAGGCAAGATGTAGTAACCTGTATAAGGATTTTCACGCAGAGGTGAAGTCAGTGGTAGCGGACCTGGTGGTGGAGACGGGATTAGCATCAAGAGCAAGCCAAAGGCAGAAGTCTTTAAAACAGTGCAGACAAAGTCTGAAACAGCATCTGCATATCCATGGACCCTGACGGGTTGTTGATGACAGATTCAGGGATGGAACAATTCCCAATGGTGACAAAAGCTGTAAATTACCTGGAGGATTACAGCTGGTACCAGACCCTGACCTTGGTATCTGATAGATGATTTGAGGAGAGCAGAACCCAAGGGCTTAGCCTGGGATGTGCCCTTCTCAGGGACTTAACTCTTTTAAACGGAGAGCAAGACATCAACATGGTGGTTTTTCTATCAGTTTGGCAGACTTCTCCTTTTGTCTTTTCTGAGGAATCAACAGGTGGTGCTGTCAACTAGATAGTGAGCTGTGGGAGAAGGAGTGGGTGACAACAGTGAAGCAGCCTGCAGTGCATGCTGTTTGTCTTCCATTCCTTAAGTTTTAAGTAAACTTCTAAGGCTTTCTTACAACTTCTTTATGTCATGAGAGCGACTTGGCAGTGAATGTACACATCTTGAGCATTGTTTTATAAATGTTGACTTGAAAATAGTGGAACAGTGGTTCAATAGCTATCATCAGCAGCATAAACATTCATTAAATTACAAAAGAACAAAAAGTAGAAGCATTAGCAACACTTTCAAAGTTCAATGGCATTCTTCAGCAGCAGGGGACTGCTGAGCGGATGATGGTGGGAGAAAGAACTGAGGCATGATGGGGCCACCCACATTATATAGGCAGCAATGATGCACATCGATGTGGAGTCTACAGCTAGCAAAAGCTTCTAGGTGATCCTGATGCCAGTTCCACAAGTTGCATCGACACAAGTTGAGCAATGTGGCTTGGCGACATTCTCAGTGACAGGCGAAATTTCGCCTGTCAGACTTTTGTGGCTTTTGTAGTGGGAGCTGTGCCCCGGATTCTTCCCCACCCCATTTCTATATAACAAACACTGAGTTGGAGTTTGTTTGAAATGGGGAATCACTCTCAAACTGGCTAAATTTTACTGGTGGTCCATCACAGCAACAATCTAGAAACCTGTCGAGATTGTCACTGTGATGGGTTTCAGCCATTGAAATGTCATTATTTTCAACGGTATACACCTGAGGCCAACGCTTACAGTTCCATGATGTGGATCAATAGAGGAGCTATCCTTGAAGAAGATGTATCATTTTGACAACATTTTAGCAAAACAGCAATGGATGAACTAGCAGAATAGTAGCACAACACCTCACATACTTCCTTATGACTTATTTAATGCAATGTTACCTAGTATGTGATCCTAGTTATGAGCATATAAGGAAAATGTACCAAATACCTAATAAAACTGACTGTTGTTGGGAAAAGATGGCTGCCCTGAGCATACTTGCTATAGGTGAGCTCTGAGGGCTGAGAACAGCAAAATCTAATCCTCAGTAAATAAATGTTTTATGATGCTCACAAAAAGTAAAGACAGACAAAATGCATCTTCTGAGGAATACTTGTCACCCATCATTCAGGCCCTCAAAAAATGTTTGACCTGTGGCTAGCCCCAGAGGTTTTGGGAAGCCTGGTAGCCCCAGATCCCCAGCCCGAAGGGTTCCACCACCGCCTCAGCTTCCTGCTCTCAAGTTTTGCTAACTAAATTCAAACACTCTGAGGACAGCATTTCTATTTTGGAGAGAGGAACAGATTCTGCAGCTCGTAAATGGAGAAGAGCTGCATTTGGAAAGCAGTCTTAGTTTGTTGAGAAAGCCTGAAGTTGCACTTGAACTTGAACCTGAATTTGAACCTGACAATAGACAAATGGCACAAGGTAACAAATATACAATTAAAACACTGGATAACTCAACTGAAAAGATTTTGGAGGCATACACAGACTGGACCCGTAAATTTGAAGCACTAAGTTTAAAAGTGGATTTCATACAGAAGGAAGTTAAACAAAATAAAGAAAAAAATTATAGATACTGGAAACAGGTTCAAGGAATTCTCAAACAATAACAAATGTTACTGATGAGGAAAGCAGTTGAATTATCGACTATAGGGCTGGCAAAAGACAATTACAATGCTAACAGAAAAATTGTAATGATGGAAAATCAGGGCAGACACAGGAGCTTAAGAACTGCTGGTTTGCATTGTAAAATGTATGTTGATTTTGAAATTACCTCGAGATTTGGTTAAAAGATACATTTGTTTCCACATATGAGCTACCGCCTGATAATTTATCTTTTGTAATTAAAGAGTTCAGAGTACAAAATAGAGCTGCAATCCATACTCAACGTAAAACCCAGAATATAAGTAACAATCTTTATCTCGCTTGCATTTGAAACAGCTAGAGACCCGTATTTTCAAACTCTCTAGAATTAAGGAATGTTGTCTTACAAAGGATACAGGTTTAGTGTGTTCCCAGACTTTGTATATTCAACCCAACAACGTCGAAGAAATTTCTAGCTTATTGCCAAGATGTATTGGAGTTAGAGCACAATTTCAACTACTTGCACTGGCGAAGGTCTGTCTTCACCACAATGGGAAGACATACATATTTTTGAAACTGATCAACTGGCAGCCTTTTTAAGAGGGCAATATGATAAGGACTCAGAAAATGAGGGAGAGTCCCCTACTCCTCTGAACTAGAGAATGTCTTCTATTGTTGAAGCAGCAGAAGATCTGATTCTTAAAAGAAAAAATATGATGATCGACTGAATTACTCAGTTTGGTGTTTTTACACACGAAGAAGCATGAGGAAGGGGTGCGATGCTATAATAAAGTGTGAATTTTAATTTATGCTTCAATTAATGAAACTAACAGCTTCTATTATGCAGTCTGTTAAAGTCATTTTGACTGTTTATTTTTCTTGTTATCACCTTTTCCGTCCCTCCAGTTATGAACTAGAACTGTTTATGCACATAGGCATATACATTTATACAGATGGTACAGAGATGTTGTTGTTAATTGTAATATATATGGTGTATAAAAATGTAAAACTGAATAAAAATATATCATAAAAAGAAAACTAAAATTATCACTTTTCATGCAAAGTCATTCTTTATTTAACAAAAGGTGGTCCTCTTGAGGTCACATGATGCAAACTACCTGGTAGCAGCACTTATCCTGAGCTCCTGCCAACTGCCCTCTACAAGCCTCTTATACTGAATTTTATGAGTTTAAAACAGTTTACAAGCTGCTATTGAAGTTACTGCACATCTGCCTATCGAATTTGATCAACTAATCCTTTTCATCGTGAGAGCTGTGTAGTGGCGATGGAGGCAGAGAAGAAGCAGGCCACGATCAGGCATACCTGACATCTAAGAAGTCTAGAAACCAGGGTACGGAAGCCTAGGCAAGCGAGGTAGTTCCATCCTTCTGGTAATCCCTCTATCTGAGGAGCGATTCCTGCTAGAGCTCTTACCATTCCGGGAATCACCGGAGAATATCACTACAGAGCTAAAGTCAATCAAGGAGACCTCTCCACCCTTAAAGTGAGAATGATTGACTCAGAAGCCAGAATTTCATCTCAGGAGAAATGGAAAGAAAGAATCGAACCTGAAATTATCTTGCTCAAACAACAGGTCTGCAAACTTCAGATTAAAACAGAAGATTTGGAAGGGAGAAGCAGGAGGAATAACCTCATGCTTATCGGCCTACCTGAAGCAGCAGAGGAAGGCGCTGACATCATCGCATTTCTGCAGAAGCTCCTGCACAAGGTCTGGGGCCCCTCCACTAAATCAATACCATATAGAAGAGCCACCACTCCCTAAAACTGAAGCCCCATCAGAATCCCTCCTCGACCTATTATTATAAAATTCCTCAGCTTTGTAGAAAAACAGCCGTCATTGCCAAAACAAAAGATCTGCAATCAATAACCTGGGCTCCTCTAAAATTAGAATTACACAGGATCTTCTCTTGAAACCAGACAGAGGTGGCGGCCTTCCATCCAACTGTCAGCAAGTTAATTGCGGCTGAATTGCGTTCAGGATGTTATACCCAGCCAGATTACGGTAACAATTGAAGGCCCTCATACACTTTTGACTCTCCGGAACAGGCTACAAAAGATCTTACTTCCAGACTCCTAATTTGTTTAAAATTGGATGAACAACATAGCTAGCTGGGGGACAGTTATACATAGGATTTCTAATTCTTTAAAATGTATCCTATATTCTGGTTGTTTACCTGATGTGTTCTTATCGATGGGAGGGCGGGGAAGAGTAAGGCTGGTGGGTCGACTGATGGGCTCATCCTTCTTTTCCTTGCGGGGTTAGGCACTTGCTTACATCCCAGGAGAAGAAGACGGGAACCTTGAGCTGAAGTTGGCGGTAGTCGCTTTGTGACAGACCGGCTCTGGTCCCACTGCTATCGGGTCCCCTAATAAATTCTAGCCAAACAGCTGATGCCATGAGTCATTAAATCCAGTTTCTGAGAGAGAGAGATACTCCTTTCAATTTCTTTACTTATATCTAACTTAGGGAATGTTGTTTCGAGATTGTAAGACTTGGCATGGTAAGCAGCTTAAATTCCACTAATGCTACCTATTTAGATTAGAATGCTTGTGACATTGGGGAGATCAACCGTGATTATATTGCTGTGTTCATCGCGAGTTCAACAGAATGCAAGTCCCATCTCTCTGACAAACATAATTGGGAGGCACTTCCATCACATGTATTTCATGCTGGCAGGCTGGACTGGGGATTGTGGAGGGCGGGGAGGCTCAAAGAACAAGGTATGCCTGGGAAGCTGCTACAAACTAATAAAAGGGGGTGCGATCCTCAGGAAATCTGGCATGGGGTACTCATATCTGGTGCTGGGCTAAGCACCCTAACAGATTACAAAACCAGATTTCTCATCTATGTATTGTCGGAATGTCTCTGGTTAGGGACCTTGCAAGAGATCGCCACGGGGTTTGGGCTCCAAGTACCTATGTTTGGTCTTTCCAGATTTTGTTTGAATGTGCTTGGAGTCACTCTGTATATAGTTGAATTAGTTTTTGGGGAGAGGGAGGATGTATCAGGTCCCAGGGACTAATTTCTTGGACATTATATAGGATTAAAGCAACCGGTCTGGTATTGTTTGTTAAGCGGGTTTTTGGGGAATACCTTTTCAGGGGAGGATGAGAGGAGGGGGCCTGGAGTGTGCCTGTAGAATGTTTACTTTGGATAATTACTCATGGCTATTTCTTCTGCTTATTTGTTCACGATGTTTATGATGCCACTAAAATTGCCACATGGAATGTACGAGGTCTCAGAGACAAGATGAAGAGATATCAGTGTAACCCTTTGTTACCGGGGTTACTAGACCTAGTGGTAGGCAGGGAAGGCAGCTTGTGAAACTCCAGTTAAATGGGTTTCACACTGTCTCACTCTGTCCTCAGTCACAGCTGAGACTTGAGAGATGACATCACTATAGAACTGTCGCAGCTGCATGAGCCACTTTGGAATCTCCAGCTCAGGGAGTGAAGTTTAGAACTTTGGGAAATTCAAGGGAGTCTTCCATTTGTCCTTAAGCAAAAGGAAGCATCAGTCTGCTGTTTGATCTCTCACTAAGAAAAAGGAAGTGTTCCTGTGTTTACCTTTTTAAAGTGGTGGAGACCGCTCCCCTAGTCTCAGTGCCCCCCCTCCCTCTGGGGGAGGAAAAGTCTCTGTGGGTTCCAGAGGCAATCCCTTCTCCCACCATGGAAGGAAGCTGCCTGATTTTGTTTTTGTCTATTCTTGTATAACAACAAAGGTTACAGTACTTCGCCTGTGGGGCACCTGCAACGAATGGGTGAGTGTTTGGCTCCATTTGAAGTAGCAAACAAATTGTTTTCTTCAGTTGGGAAATGAATGTGGACTGCTATTTGGGAGGACTATGTCAACTAGGACAAAAACAATAGAGCAGTCAAACAGTTTAAAGTTTTAAATGGATTTAAAGTTCGCTGTAGAGGGGGTGCTTCAGTTCATCCACCGATCAATCTACATTTTAAAGTCTAAAGTTTTCTGTGTGTCCAGAGAAATGGCTGGGTATGGGCTGTGGGAGCTGGAGGTGGGAAAAAACCCATCTTTAGTAACCAAGTCCACCTCTGATTTCTTCTGTGTTTTGCTACTTGCCTCATGCACTTGGCCAGTGATGGGGTGGGTACCCAGATGTGGGTGGCAACTGAAAATCTCTAGGAGTCACAGACTCTAAGTGGTGTGGGGAGCCACAGGATGGGAAAATTACTCCTTGTTGGATGGGAGTCTCCTTGTTTGATGGGAGTTTCGATTGGAATGCGAAAACAAATCTCTCTAGGAGTCGCCGAGACTTCAAGTAGTGTGATGGGAGCCACAGTTTGGGAGTCTCCTTGTTTGATGGGATGTCTTTCCAAGTAAAGTTTGGGTTCATTCATCAAGTGGACCATCAGTTGAGTAGCTGGCAGAGCCGGGCCAGTTGGGCTATGTATCAATCATGTAAAGTCCGGGCTGAGTGCCTGGTGGGTCCAAAGCCAGACAACTGTAGTAATGTGTTCATTCCTCAAATGGACCACTGTGTTAACCTCTAATCTGCACATACAGTAACGTAGCCCTTTGGGGACCATGCAATGCTTTGTTTATGTTCAGTTAGTTAATAAATAAAGCCACTGAAAAATCAATTCTGGTTCTGGACATTACAGTTATTGCTTCCTGTAGTTGGATTTACTTGGGTGCCCCTGTGCAGAGTAGCAAACCTAGGTCCTTGTGCTAGGTAACCTCATCCTTCCCCGAACCCATAGATATGTTGACAAAATGGAGGCACCTGGGATTTGTCTTGGAAGGAAGGTGTGGGCAAGTAGGCTAGTGTTTTGGCTATCTGGCAGTCAGTAACCCAAAAAGTTGAAACAATTTCCTAGTGTGTGCTGTAGATCTTGTGCTGCTGTTTAAAAAATGCCAACT
Organism: Neoceratodus forsteri; assembly: GCA_016271365.2. Classification (NCBI taxonomy): domain Eukaryota; kingdom Metazoa; phylum Chordata; order Ceratodontiformes; family Ceratodontidae; genus Neoceratodus; species Neoceratodus forsteri. The sequence continues at coordinate 658,510,569 of CM057453.1, forward strand.
GTTTACCAAATAGCTGTAAAGCCAAAGTGTGTGTCCTTGTCCTGCATCAACATAGTTTACAGCGTTTGTCAGTTTTAAAATAAAGTTCTGTGAAGGAAAGTGTGGAAAACTAGGGGTAGCAACAGAGAAATTATCCCTGGATGTTATAAATGCTTTCTGTGCAATGCTAGAGACTGCAGAGTTAATGGCAATGTTACATGGTTGAAATGGGCTCCGCTGTAGAGTCAGTTGAAAAAAGAAAAAAAAGTGCATCTTTTCAGTTTAAATTTGCCTGCTCGATGATCGCCGTGAGGAGAGGAGCTCTGATGAGGAAGAAGAGGCTAATTGTGGCGCTGTGTGGTTGGTCAGTTTGCCATTGGTCCCACCCTCAGCCAGCTCTTCTGTGATTGCCTCAGCATTCGAGAGGAAGACAGAGAGTAGTGCGTGTACTGGCAGTGGAGGAGTGTTTACGAAGTGTTCAAAGCGCTGTAAACAGTAAAAGTGACTTTCTAGTTAAAAATCAGGCTCAACCGGCTTATCGATCGTGGGATCCAGTGAATTGTGGTTAATACTATGATCACGGAGACTGTCCACCCGTTTGCAATCTGAGGCCTTCAAAATCTGGCTGCAGGCCGTTTTACTATCGCAGCAATCTGCTACAATAACAGTGAGTGCCAATTAAAACTGCTCAAATCAGTGAGTTTCAGTAATACCATATAAAATATGTGTGCAGCTGTATAGTCGCTTTGCAAGTAGCGATTGTGTGATGTCCTGCTGGCAAGTGCAAGTCTGTAAAGCCATTAAATGTGTGCATAACTAATGAAAGTAGCCTCAGTTTAAAGTTTGCAGCCAAAGAGAGACTATGGGTTGTAAAATAAATTGCAACACTAGTAAAGCAGGCAATCCTGTGCTGAAACCTGAAGTTTTAAAAGGGACTGTAATTAAATGAATGTTGCCAGCATGTGAAAAGTCAAGAAAAATCCTGTAAATGTGTAAACAGCCAGAACAGAGCAAGTTGTGCAGTCTGAATAAAGTTATTAGTAGCTGATGTAAATCGAGTGCGCGGTGCTTGACCCAGAGTCTGAAAGTTGATGCACAGGAGTGCTACCGCCGCCATTACATGTGTGGGGTAGTAAAGTAAATACAGCAGGAGAGAGCCATTTTAAAGCTACAGAGTGTGTTCATTAAAGTGGGACTTTTCAGTTACAGTGAACTTTGTTTGTTTTTCTGCAGTTATGGCCTCAGGACCAGCTCGTTACCTGGATCATGCCGGTTGCAGTAACAGCAGCAGTAAATAGATTAGAGATATTGAAAATTGGTGCTATAAGGGCAACTCCCTCCTGATGTGGCAATTCCTAATTATCCAGTGCATGTATGCCAGAGTGCTTGAGTGCTGGAAGGAATTCTTCATGATTCCTCACTGTGCTGTATGTCTACAAAATTATGGCTTGTATAAAGCACCTCAAATTTGTTTGGTTCCCCACATGGACACAACTTCAAGAATCTGTAGTTGGCAGCACATAGCATCAGGTGGAGCCTGTGGAGGAAGGTCCCTCGAGAGTGTGGCACAAAGTTAAAGAGTGCAGAATTAGAGACTGGATCTGAAATTGAAGCATTGGATGCTGGATCTCGAAAGCAAGTTCAGATAAAAGCATCAATAGTCCCCTGGGTGGAGGGCTAGCCCAAGTCTCGAAGGTGAAGATGAGATGTGGGAGGCCTTTGAATGGAGTGTCGACCTCCTCCCAGTGATGAATGGATAGCCTCAGGGGTGAGAACTACTGCTCACTCCTGGGCTCAGATCCTCAGTGAAGAGGAAGATGAGAGGGAACCTATGTGGCCTTGTGAGAAAGGCAGGGTGCACAGCCTCAAGATCTTGCCTCGGAGGAATGTGTTCAAGAAGGTGGTGATGCCACTGCCTGGCTTCACCAGAAGAAGAAGAAGAAGTCAGGGATCCTTTTTTAATTTCATTGAGGATGCAAGCTGGCAGAACCGGACTGGCCACCCCAAAGCCAGGCCAGCGGTCTCAGATTGACCAAAGCAAGTAAAAAGAGAGACACTGGTTCGTAGAAAGGCCAAGTGAAATCTTTGGTATGACCTTTCCTACCTTTACTCGGAGAGTCTGGGAGGAGATTGAGAACTGCAGGAAATCCTGGATCTGGGATGAAGCAATGAAACATGTGCATCCTGGGACTAACCAGCATGTAAAGAATAGACTGTTCCATGAAAAGTATACACAGTGGAAGAGAGGCAGGACACTGTTTATGGACAGAGTGAGAATGGTGGATGGAGAGGGATGAAGTCTCCCACTGTGTGAATAATGTGCATCCAGATGGAGTAATAATTCAAGCCCCTGCCCCCTCTACTATTGGCCTCCAGTGCAAAGACCTCCCAGTAATTAAGCCCGTGCCTACAAAATGGAGAGCCGAGCAGTGGTAGTTAACACTGCCACACTAAGACTGTGAAGTGCCCTTATTGAACTGCCAATATGAATAAACAAGAAATCAGGTGCCCATATTCTTCAGTCCACAGTGTACTGTCCTGTTCAGCAACCATCTACTGGCACCACCAGATGACTTCAGATCCAGGAGGACACCAGCCCAGCTGTTTCCTGTTCATCGCCTGGTAATTGGATGATGCGGACCAGCTGTTTCTCTTTTGTTCCTGTTCTAAGGTTCCTTCTCCAGTTATGACATCAGCCCAGCTGTTTTCAGATGTGCACTCCTGTGGGTTCCGGAAGATGTCTGGCTGTATCAGAAGAAATGCTGCCAGGAGAGTCTTGGAAGGGACCAGGTTTGTGAAATCTGAATACTTCAAGAGCTGGTAAGTCCAAAAAACCTTTTTTCTATCTTTATGACATTGCAATACACACCTACACTACAGACTTCATACAGTGTGTGAACTGTCAAAAGACTCTCCCTTGAGGTTATGGCCTTAAGGACTATGTTCACAGGGCTCCGGCCCAGGAAGATTCTTTAATGGACTGGCTTCAGACCTGTAGTCACTAGTTGGGACATTTAGGGCACTCCATCCCCCAAAGGTGTATTGTTACCAATGTCATTACTGTACTTTAATGTAAATACTGTTTTCTACCTTTTCTAAAAAAAAAGATTTTCTTTTGGGATTGTTCAGTGTTTTGTTTTTCCTGTGGTAAGGGCTGTTGTTGTCGTTGTTTAGATAGACTGTACATGCAGATTAGTATATGTTTTGTTTGTTTTGTCTTTTCTTACAGGTGTTCCTGGAAGACAGAAGAGAAGACAAGAAGAGAGGAGGGGTTCATCGGAGTTCTCGTCAGTGCTTATAGTGTAAATTTAAATGTACTGTGTTATTATTGCTAATGGTTGTAGTTGCAGGCTGTCCAAGGTGGGGAGGTCCCCAGGTTTTGTTTTGTTTGGGATATTATGTTAGAGGCAGATGGGTTTTCCCTAGAGGGTTAGGGGGATAGACAGGTGGTGGTCCTGAGCGGCCGTAGGGATTGCAGTGTTGATCTATCAGGGCTATGCTCTGGATGGTTCTACCAGAGCCACTAGGTGTCCATAGTAAGTGGATAGAGTAGAGGCTGGACGTGTCGGTTATGAGGCCTCTAGACCCTTGTATTTGCCTACCTGTGCTTGCACATGGTAGGAGGGCCTGATCCCCCCTCCATGGGTAGCACATAGGGTGGGATGGCCTAAGGTCGGGTGCATAATGACTGGGGACAGTCATTTTCCTGGTCAGAAGTGTAACCCCTTTGTTACCCGGGGTTACTAGAATCCCAGTAAGACCTAGTGGTAGGCAGGGAGGCAGCTTGTGAAACTCCAGTTAAATGGGTTTCACACTGTCTCACTCTGTCCTCAGTCACAGCTGAGACTTGAGAGACATCACTATAGAACTGTCGCAGCTGCATGAGCCACTTTGGAATCTCCAGCTCAGGGAGTGAAGTTTAGAACCGTGGGAAATTCAAAGGGAGTCTTCCGTTAGTCCTTAAGCAAGAAGGAAGCATCAGTCTGCTGTTTGATCTCTCACTAAGAAAAAGGAGTGTTCCTGTGTTTACCTTTTTAAAGTGGTGGAGACTGCTCCCGGTCTCAGTGCCCCCTCCCTCTGGGGGAGAAAAAGTTCTCTGTGGGTTCCAGGGCAATCCCTTCTCCCACCATGGAAGGAAGCTGCCTGATTTTGTTTTTGTCTGTTCTTGTATAACAGCAAAGGTTACAGTACTTCGCCTGTGGGCACCTGCAACAAATGGGTGAGTGTTTGGCTCCATTTGAAGGGAAAACAAATTGTTTTCTTCAGCTGGGAAATGAATGTGGACTGCTATTTGGGAGGACTATGTCAACTAGGACAAACAAATAGAGCAGTCAAACAGTTTAACGTTTTAACTGGATTTAAAGTTAGCTGTAAAGGGGTGCTTCAGGTCATCCACCGATCAGTCTACATTTAAAGTCTAAAGTTTTCTGTGTCCAGAGAAATGGCCAGGTATGGGCTTGGAGCTGGAGGTGGGAAAAACCCCATCTTTAGTAACCAGGTCCACCTCTGCGATTTCTTCTGTGTTTTTGCTACTTGCCTCATGCACTTGAGCCAGTGATGGGTGGTACCCAGATGTGGGTATAACTTGAAAATCTCTCTAGAGTCACAGACTCTAAGTGGTGTGAGGAGCCACAGGATGGGAAAATTACTCCTTGTTGGATAGGAGTCTCCTTGTTTGATGGGAGTTTGATTGGAAGTACGAAACAAATCTCTCTAGGAGTCATGAGACTTCAAGTGGTGTGAGGAGCCACAGTTTGGGAGTCTCCTTGTTTGATGGGATGTCTTTCCAAGTAAAGTTTGGGTTCATTCGTCAAGTGGACCATCAGTCGAGTGGCGGCAGGGAGCTGGGCCAGTCGGGCTATGTATCCAGCGCATGCAAAGTCCGGGCTGAGTGCCTGGTGGGCCCAAAGCCAGACAACTGTAGTAATGTGTTCATTCCTCAAAGGACCGCTGTGTTAACCTCTAATCTGCACATACAGTAACATAGCCCTTTGGGGACCATGCAATGCTTTGTTTATGTTCAGTTAGTTAATAAATAAAGCCACACTGAAAAATCCAATTCTGGTTCTGGACATTACAGTTATTGCTTCCTGTAGTTGGATTTACTTGGTGCCCCTGTGCAGAGTAGCCAAACCTAGGTCCTTTGTGCAGGTAACCTCATCCTTCCCGAACCCGTGAATCGTATCATCAGGTTTTAAAACTGTGAATTACTTAATGTCGATATCCTTCTGCTACAAGAAACCCACCTATTGGATAACGAATCAACCTGGCGCGTGAATATGGTTTCTCCCAAGTTTTTGCATAGAGTGGAACGGCAGCAAGTAGAGGAGCTGCTATTCTAATAAAGAAACATGTCTCATTCCTGGCAGAAGAGAACCAAGTAGACCCAGAGGGCAGGTTCATACTAGTTAAGGCTCTCTTAATAACAGTAGCATAGTGCTGGGCTCCATCTATGGTCCAGTGGGAGAGCATAGAATTTATTATGGGCTTAGCAGATAGGATAGAAGTATTTTGCCTTCTCAGTTAATACTAAGGGGTGACTGGAACATCCCACCATCCAGGTCCTAGACAGAGCGTATTTACCATTAAAACCTATGTCCCCAACCCAAAAGGCCTTGGCAGACTTCATGGAACTTTGGGGATTGTACGATCCTAGCGTCTCCTCAACCCTTAGCACTGGTCATTCTCTTTTATTCTCATGTTCATCTATCTTGGTCTAGAATAGATTATATACTGATGAGTACCTCCCTTCTTTCCGGTCTCTCCCAGACAGGCATTGAGCCAATTGTCTTGTCAGACCACTCAGTTGCTTGGTTGAAGATTTCTCCTGACCTAACCCCCAGAGATACTGTTTGGAGATTAAACATTCAGCTTCTTAAGAAAGAACTAACAAGCTCCCATATTAAAGCCTGATCTCCAACTTTATAGAGATTAATAAAGGTTCCATGCCAAGGGAGGACTCAATATGGTGCTCCTTGAGTGCTACCTTTGAGGGAGTTAATTAAGCTAGCCTCAGTGAGGAAGAAGTGAAGAGGCAAAGAAACTTCCTTGATAAACAAAATTAAGGAAGCAGAGAGCTCACTATCCTCAATCTAGTCCCCCATTCTCTGGAAGCCCTGCTAAAACTAATGAACTAATATGCAGATTTACTTAAAGAAAAAGCAGAATATGCTATTTTGAAACCCAATCAAAATAAATTGATCAAGGGAACAGGCTGGCAGAATGTTGGCTTTTCGTTTACAAAAGTGGAAGTTCGAAGCTGATTCCAGTACAAGCACTGGATGGAGCTATTAAAAACTTCACCAAGGGATATTACTCAGGTTTTTGAAACGTTCTATAATGACGCTCTATAGCAAGTGCCCTTCTCAACACCCTATCAAACACTTTAAGCTATTTAGAAGGCCTGAGTCTTCCCTGCTTACAAGCTCATCATAAGTCAGCTCTCACTTCTCCCATCACATTGTCGGAAGTGGAAGAGGCGATTGCAAACTTAGCACCAGACAAATCACCTGGGCCGGATGGCTTCCCTCCAACTTTACAAAACCTTTTGTAAAGAATTAACCCCTCTTCTTCTTAGACTCTACGAATATATGTTCATTGCAGATACTTTAGACCCCACATTATTAGAAGCCATGATAGTACTAATTCTCAAACCAGACAAACCACCAGAAGACCCTGCTAGTTATCGCCTCATTTCTCTTCTAAATTAGACATTAAAATATTAACAAAGATCCTAGCCGATAGGATTAAAAGGTTTGGATTCACTTGCTGAGCCCAGAGCAGGTGGGGTTTGTGCAAGGTCGCTCTCTGGCTGATCACTTTAGAACCCTCTCATACAGTTTTCATACTGCACAAACCTCACAGATTCCCATGGCTCTAGTTTTACTAGATGCTGAAAAGGCTTTTGATAAGTCAACTGGGACTTCCTCTGGCAGCAGCTTGCAAAATGGGCTTTCTGGCCTCTTTTATTCGATGGATTCAGGCGGTATATAAGTCTCCTTGGCAAGAATTTATTGTAATGGGTTTTCTCTTCTGGTTCTATCTCTTTACTGGCACTAGACAAGGATGCCCCTCTCCCCTTCTTATTTCATCTGTACTTAGAACCTCTTCTTCTCAATATTAAGTGATCTCCACATGTTCAAGGCTGTTCAGTACTACAGCAATCACTGACTCTCTCAGTGTACGCTGATGATATCCTGCTTCATCTTGCTTATCCCAAGCATCTTTAACCCATGCTTTACAGATCATTACACAGTATGGCCTTTTGTCCAATTACCAGTTGAATCTAGCAAAACATAAATATTTCCATTAAATGCTCTCACACATAAAGCTAACTTCACCAGATTCTGGATGAAATGGTCCCAACACTCAATTAAATATCTAGGAATACATCTCACTAAGGACCCAGGGTTACTCAGGAAACTTAATCTGAATGATCTAATGACAAATATTCAACAAGATCTTCAAAGATGGGCTAAACTTCCTCTTTCCTAGGGTTCGAATTAGCATCATTAAGATGAATGTTCTGCCTCGCCTCTAATATCCTTTAAACTTACTGAATCTCTGGGTCCTTTTATCTTATCTACAGCATTTTCCTCCACTGTCTCCAAATTTATTTGCAAGGTAAACTCCCAGACATTCCTTTCTTAAGCTTTGTCTTCCTAAGGATATGGGAGGACTTTGTTTCCCAAATTCAGTTTTCTATTACTAGACTTGTCATTTTTCAAATTGGGAGATGGCTCCCACTCAGGGATAATGACCCTCCTCCTATCTGGCTTCAACTTGAGAGACGATTATTAGAAAAGAACAATCTCTACTTATCAACTACCTTCTACCTCTCTAACTCGGTTTTGCCAATTTCAATACAAAACTTGGTTATTGGTACCACCTTAAGGTTCTCACTCAATGCTGGCAATATCTCAGAATATCCCTAAGAGTGATATGAACAGCCCTTACATCAAATCTAATATCCGGTTAGATGATTTAACAATTTCATTAGAATGGCTTCCTCAACTACAAGGGGTCCTGATAGAGAATTTTATTCTCACGACTCTCTTCTTTCTTCTCCTGAAGTCATGGCCTTTTCTATCTCAATTGCAGGGATATGTAAGTAAACCCCATGGGATTTCAATGATATAATCTTATTTACTGGGTCTCAAATTCCGGATACCCTTTGGGCTCTACAGTATGGACTTCTCTTCTGCCAGATATCACCCCAATTGGTCTCAAATCTGGAAAGATCTACATAGATATCACACCCAAGACAGGCTTAGGCTCACTCAATATCATATATTAAATAATATGTATTATCTGCAGTCAAATTAGCTAAGTTGGAGGCGTCCTCTCTCCAAGTGTTCCAGATGCACCTAATTTGAAGGAACCTGATACATATCTTCTGGCACTGCGAGAAAGTCGCTCTGTGACATACCATTCAATCCAAACTAGACCCATTATTAGGATTGGATGGTTTGTTACATAGAAATATGCATCTTAGGTATGTATTCCAGTGTTGATAGTCAAGGCGTAGATTCCATATGGCACTAATTTCAATGGCGGTCAGAGGATGGTACTTGAGCACTGGATGGATCAACTGACCATAACATATGCTGAGTGGCTGAAGGATTTATCTGCTTGTTTCAACACTGAGAGACTGATCGCGAGTTCTCTAACTGTATGGACTCTTTTATAAAAAATGGGGTAAATTATATGTTTTATATTTGCATCAATAATTACTTTAGGTATATCTCTGTAGCACCCGGTTATGTTATCTACAATATTGTAATTAAGTTGCTTGAGGTTTCATCATGTCCTTGCAATGTTGATTTAGGTAAGCACTCCAGAGAGGGATTGTTCAATGGAAAGGGAGGGCATGGGGAGGTATTGGGGGGCTTCTTTATCCTTCTACATAGTATGGATAAAATTTTCCGTGGATACTGTGGATTGTTTGTTTGTCCCAGCTATAGCATAAATGAAGATATCTGTTGATATTTTGTATTTTATAAACTCAATAAAATGTTAATTTCAAAAACAGCAAAAGGTGGTACAGTTCTAACAGTTTTTACAAAGGAGACAGAGAGCTCCCTAATGTTTTGATAATAATGACTTCATCTTAAACCATTTTTCTGTAAAATAAAGGATCACCTTCATAGAAAAAATGACTGTTGTCTATGTACTGTAAGCAATACCACATGACTGGGTGTGTAGTTGTGCTAAATAAATGTATTCCGTAAGTGTTTGGAAGAACAGTGTGTAACCCTCATTAGGCAGGTTACTAAAACCTAGTTAGATCTAGTGGCAGGTAGGGACAGGCAGCTAGTGAAACTCTGGTTAAATGGATTTCACTATGTCTTGCTCTGTTTTCAGTCTCTGCTGAGCTGGGGCTATGACATCATTTAGAATTCTGCAGCAGCATAAGCCACAATGGAATGTTGCAGTTGGGTGTTAGATAGAACATGGAGAATTTCAAAGTCAGTATGAAGTAGGGTCAAGAGGGAGAAGGATGTAGATCCTGTAGTACAGTGGAGGGAGGGAGTGCTCTGCAGGGGCAGGGCCCCTGCTCTCAGCTCTGACTCAGAGCTACCTGGGGTGTGTGCTTCCAGCATAAGAGATGCACAAGGAAACAATTCCCAGGGCAACCCCTGGCCTGAGAAAAGGAAAAGCTGCTCTGATGAAGAGTGCTGAGGCACTACAGTTTTGTGGAATGAGATTCATTCAGAGTTTTGGATGCCTGCAATGTGGAGGGTGATGAAGCTTTGATAAAAGGCCAGTGCTATTCACCAAAACAGTGAGTAAATAAGTCTCTGGGGATGTGGGTCAGTCAGGATGCCAAGTCCAGGGCTTATGGAACAATGAGATGTAATGAATGTTGTATGTGGGGTCTTCAAGGAAAAGACAGTTTCTGCATTACAAAGCCATGTACAGTCTGCACTATAGTAGCCAAGGAAGAGGCTATGGAACAGTGAGAGTAATGACTGTTGTATATGGGGGTCTTCAGAGAAAGACAGTTACTGCATTACAAAGCCATGTACAGTCTGCACAACAGTAGCCAAGGATGTGTGTGTGTAAACAAAGAATGGCCGGGTATGGGTCTATGGAACAAAAGGTGGAGACCCCCATCTGGCGTGAACAGGGCTCACCTCTATGGATTCGCTTTGAGACACTAGTCACCTTTCTGTCAGGTATTGACCAGTGCCTGAAGAGGGTGCCCAGACATTGGGATGGAGTAGAGGTGGTAGTGTGCCACTAGTTAAAGAGTCCATGACATATGAAAGTTTAGGATCCAAGAATGGATATGTGTCTGTGTCATCACCTTATCTGTATTACAAGGAGTGTAGCCCGTGGGTCCATCAATGCTTTTCCTTCAGTGTTGCTGAATAAAGCCACACTTTAGAATCTCATCTCCGGTATTGGACATTATGTTATTGCTTCTTGTCTCTGGATTACTTTGGGTGCCCTCTGCAGAGTAGTCAAACCTAGTCACCATGCTGAGTGACACCTTTCTTCCCAAATTTTCAGCTTATAAAATGGAGGCACCATGTCATAGGACCCAGGCCCCTCAATCTGTTCACTAGCCATGCAGGCAGGGTAGTAGCTCACTCAGTTCAGTGCCAACTGGGGTTACATCTGGGAGGCTACCACTGGGATTCTGTTGAAATTTGGGAGAAGGAACAAGAAAGGTTGCTCAGGTGATGGTTAGCGTTTTGGCTATCTGGCAGTGGTAGCCCAAAAATGTGAAGCAACGTTTAACTAATGTGTCACTGTGTGCTGTTATCCATGTGCTGCTATTAAACGCCAACTGTTTACCAAGGAGCAGTAAAGCCTGAGAGTGTATGCCCTTGTCCTGCATCAAATTACAGTGTTTAACAACTTTTAAAAGTGTTGTGACAAAGAAAAGTGTGAAAACTGTGGGTAGCAAAAGGAAAATTGTGCCCTAGATGTTGTAAATGCTTTCTGTGTGGACTGAGAGACTTGTTGTGCTTAATGGCCATGATAAACGGTTAAAATGGGCTCCTGAGGAGTCATTGAAAAAAGTGTGGTTTTGCAGTTTAAATTTTGCCTGCTCGATGATCACCGTGGGGAGAAGAGCATGGAGGAAAGAGGCTAATTTACATGGCATTGTGACTGGTGAGACTGCAATCAGTCCCTCCCCCAAGCCAGCTCTAGAGCGACTGCACAGCATTCTAGAGGGACAGTGAGTGGAGTGTGAACTGGCTTACTAGGAGGAGCGCCACGGTGACTGAAAGGCCTGTAAAAGTTAAAAAATGACTTTTCTGTTCAAATTCAGGCTCAACCCACATCTCAATCGTCTGGACTGTGAGTGTAGTGTTCCAGGGACAATTGGCAGGACTGCCAACCCGCTTCCTTCCAGAGGCCTCCAAGACTGGCTGCAGGCCATTTTCCATCACAGCAAACAGCTACTGATAACAGTGAGTACCAACCAAATGAAACAGCTCAAGCTAAGTGATTTTGCCAAAAGCCAGCTGAATCTGTGTATAGCAGTGTAATCGCTTTGCAAAGGACTGTGTTAGTTTAACCAGCTAAAAGCAAGAGTTCTAAACAACAGACTGTGAGCATAATTAGGTCCAGCATCATTATAATTTTCAGAGCCATGTGAGAGACTGTGAGTTGTATGAGATAAGCGGCAAGAAATACAGGCAATCCTGTGCTATGAAATACTGAGGCTTTAGGACTGTAAGCTAGAGCAATGTCTTCAGCATGTAAAAAGTTCATGGTAAATCACATAAATGTGCTAACAGAAAGGACAGTGCAAGTTTGTGCAGTTTGAGCAGAAGTTATCAGTAGTGTGTAAATCGGATGCACAGCGGCTTGACCCAATTACAGAATGTTGACGCTGTAGGAATGCTGCCGCCGCCATTACAGGGTGGGTTAGTAATGTAAACACAGCAGCAGAGGAGCCATTTTGAAAGAGAAAAAGTTTTCAGTGATGTGGGACTTGAAATAACAGTGAGCGTTGTTTGTTTTTCACTGCAGTCATGGCTTCAGAATCAGCCCGTTACCGGATCATGCCCAGGCTGTGATAGCAGTAGAAGTTAACAAGTTAAGGGACATTGAGAGATGTTACTATCTGGGACAACTGCCTCCTCATGTGTCGATTCCTGGATATCCAGTGCGAGTATGTGTGACATGCTTAAATGCTGGAAGGACGTCTTCATGGTACCTCACTGTTCTGGGTGCCTAGAAAATATGGTTTGACCAAAGCACCCAAGATTCATTTGGCTCCACATGGACAAAAGTTCAAGAATCTGCAGTTGGCAGCACACAGCACCAGGTGGAGCCTGTTGGAAAGGCCCCTCAGAGAGTCTGGCCGAAAAGCTGGGGTGTGATGTACAGACAGCACAGACAACTGATGACTCACGCCTGAGCCACTAAGAGACAGGGAGAGGGAGCATCAGCTGATCCGCGGGAGAGAGGAGCCTAGCCCAAGTCTCTAGGTGAAGACAAGACAAGGAGGCCTTTGAATGGGAGGTTTCGACCTCCATGCCCAACGAAGAGTGGATGGTCTTAGAAGTGAGGATGACTGCTCACTCCTGGGTACAGATTCTCAGTGAAGATGAGGAGGGGAACCTATGTGGCCTGATGAAGAAGGTGTGGTTCACAGCTTCCAGTTCCTGGCTTAGAGGAACATGGAAGAGAGTAGTGATTCCACTGCCATGGCTGTGCAAGAAAGAGCCAGGGATCCATTTTACGCTCGCTTGCCGCATGCACAAGAAGCGTTTTGGGAGAGTACACTTTGGAGGTGTGCCTCTCTTTCAATCCACTGCTCTGCTGAGCAGGCATGGCAGTCCTGAACCAATGGGTGCAGGGTGTGGTATGACAGCGGTGGTCTTCGCCCAAAGAAACCACCGCTGTCATACAGAGCACCGTGTCACGCCTCCCGCATCATGCTGCCTCCCAAATCTTTGCTGCCATGCTGGGAGCCCAGCCCAGCATGGCAAACATCCCACGCATCTGCCGACGGGGTGCCCAATCCCCGTCCGGCTCCACGGCCCCCAAGCCATCCTCTGCCACGCTGAGAGCCCACCTCAGCGTGGCAAACATCCCGGTTGTCTGCAGACTGGGGTTCCCAATCCCCATCGGCTCCTCAGCCCCTTCAGCCATCCTTCTGCCATGCTGGGAGCCCACCCCAGCATGGAAACGTCCCACAGTCTTTTTTTCACCTGTAAAAATGGTCCCACGGCGCTTCTCCCAGTCCCCTCCTACAACCCGCACTCCACCCACCGCGCACCCAGCCTCCCCACACCCTCCCTCACCCCATACTTACCTCCGGAGCTCAGCGCGACGATCTTCGTGGACCGAACACGCCTGCACTTTTCAAAGCCGACTCAGAACTGAGGAAATGCCGTAAGCTGTATAATGGGCTAGATAGGGTTTCAACTTTATTGCATATCTCAGGCATTTTTGGAATTTTGCACCAAATTTTCAACATGGGGTTTTGGGACCCTTCTCATGAATGATGTCACTGTCATGGTGTATTGCCCGAAGGGTGATTTCGCAGTCACTGCGTGAAATCACCCTTTGGGCCTGAATAACACCATGACAGTGACATCATTCATGAAAAGGGTCCCAAAACTCCATGTTGAAAATTTGGTGCAAAAATTCCAAAATGACTGTTTTAGCGCATGCTATGCAGTTCCTACGTGCACGCGTCAGAAGTTCACGAATTTTCAATATTTTCATCCAGATTTTCAACATTGCCATTTTACCACACCTCCTTATGAGCAGTACAGCTGTCATTTTCACATCCTGCCCAAAACGTGTTTCTGCCCATGTAGTGCACAATGGCGCAGTCGGTGATGTAAATCAATGTATGGGACACAGTAAGAAAATCACAGTGACACTGTTCATTAGCAGAGGTTTAAATGCCAATGTTGAAAATTTAGTGAAAAAATTCCTAACAATGACTGTTTTAATTAGCGCGTGCACAGTTCCCACGCACGCCATAGGTTTGCGAATTTTCAATATTTCCACTCCAGATTTTCAACATTGCCATTTTACCACACTTCCTTATGAGCAGTACAGCTGTCATTTTTCACATCCTGCCCAAAACGTGTTTCCGCCTATGTAGTGTACAATGGGGTAACAAAAGGTCATGCTGAAAATGTATTGCACAAATACCAGCAATCGCTCAGGGCATTAGGGTAAAGCATCATACGTGCAAACACCACTGCAAATACCTGCAAGCTTAACGCTCGGCATTGACAAATGCTTGTTTGTGTTGTTAAGAATGTGAGCTGGCAGAACCAGGACTGGCTGCCCTCAGCCAGGCCAGAGGTCTCAAGTTGACCAAAGCTAATAAAGAGGAAAGACTGGTTTGTAGGAAAGTGAATGAAATCTACGGATGTCCTTTCCTACCTTTCCTCGGAGAATCTGGGAGGAGATTGAAAAAGGAGATCCTGGATTTGGGAAGAAGCAATGAAATGTGTGCATCCTGGTGAAAACAAGTATGTCAAGAACAGAATGTTTCAAGAAAAATACAGCCAGTGAAAAGAGGCAGGACACTGTTTATGGACACTGTTCGAATTGTGGATGGAGAGGGACATGAAACCTTTCACAGTGTGGATTATGAGTGCCAGACGGGCAATAATTCAAGCACCTGACCCATTGTGCTATTGGCCACAATGCAAAGGCCTTCCTGCGTAATGTGCCCATGCCTACCAAATGGAGAGCAGAGCAGTGGTAGCCAGTGCTGCCATTCCAGCCGTTGTTGTACCTATGTTGTTCCACCAGGCTGGACGTCCAGGACTCAGGTGCCCCACATTCTTCAGTTTTACAGTGTACTGGCCTGCCAGAATCCATCGACTGACCCACCAGATGACTTCAGATCCAGAGAGAACACCAGCCCAGCTGTATCCTGATTCATCGCCTGGGTATCAGATGACTTCAGACCAGCTGTTTTCCTTTTTGTTCCTGTTCCAAGGTTCCATCTTCAGAGATGACATCAGCACAGCAGTTTCCAGATGTGCCTCCTGTCATTTCCCAGAAGATGTCTGCCCAGCTGTATTGGAAGAATGCTGCCAGGGAGAGTCTTCAGCCGAGGACCAGGTGTGGTATCGTTTCATTCTACAAGGGACTGGTAAGTCTAGACTTTTTCAATTTTTCTGACATTCGTAGTACACATCCTACATCAGCAGACATTCATTGCACTGTTCTCAAAGACTCTCCCATTAGTTAGATCTGGCAGGCAGGGACAGGCAGCTAATGAAACTCCAGTTAAATGGATTTCACTGTCTTGCTCTGTTTTCAGTCTCTGCTGAACTGGGGCTATGACATCATTTAGAATTCTGCAGCAGCATAAGCCACAATGGAATGTTGCAGTTGGGAATTAGATAGAACGTTGGGGAATTTTAAGTCAGTCTGAAGTAGGTCAAGAGAAAGAAGGATGTAGATACTGTAGTACAGTGGAGGGAGGGGTACCCTGCAGGAGCAGGCCCCCTGCTCTCAGCTCTGACTCAGAGCTACCTCTGGGTGTGCTTCCACCATAAGAGAGGCACAAGGAAACAACTCCCAGGGCAACCCTTGGCCTGAGAAAAAGGAAGAAACTGCCTGATGAAGAGTGCTGGGACACTACAGTTTTGTGGAATGAGATTCATTCAGAGTTTTGGATGCCTGCAACGTGGAGGGTGATGAAGCTTTGATAAAGGCCAGTGCCATTCATTAAAACAGTGAGTAAATAAGTCTCTGGGGATGTGAGCAGTCAGGATGCCAAGTCCAGGGCTTATGGAACAGTGAGATGTAATGAATGTTGTATGTGGGGGTCTTCAAGGAAAAGACAGTTTCTGAATTACAAAGCCATGTACAGTCTGCACTATAGTAGCTAAGGAAGAGATCATGGAACAGTGAAAGTAATGACTGTTGTATGTGGGGGTCTTCAGAGAAAGACAGTTACTGCATTACAAAGCCATGTACAGTCTGCACTACAGTAGCCAAGGATGTGTGTGTGTGTAAACAAAAGAATGGCCGGGTATGGGTCTATGGAACAAAGGTGGGAGACACCCCATCTGGCGTAACAGGGCTCACCTCACGGATTCGCTTTGAGACACCAGTCACCTTTCTGTCAGGTATTGGCCAGTGCCTGAAGAGGTGCCCAGACATTGGGATGGAGAGGGTGGTAGTGTGCCACTAGTTAAAGAGTCCATGACATATGGAAGTTTAGGATCCAAGAAAGGATATGTGTCTGTGTCATCACCTTATCTGCATTACAAGGAGTGTAGCCCCATGAGGGTCCATCTATGCTTTTCATTCAGTATTGTTGAATAAAGCCACACTTTAGAATCCCATCTCCTGGTATTGGACATTATGTTATTGCTTCTAGTCTCTGGATTACTTTGGGTG
This sequence comes from Neoceratodus forsteri, assembly GCA_016271365.2. Taxonomy (NCBI): domain Eukaryota; kingdom Metazoa; phylum Chordata; order Ceratodontiformes; family Ceratodontidae; genus Neoceratodus; species Neoceratodus forsteri. The sequence goes on from CM057453.1 coordinate 658,526,901, forward strand.
CCCCTGTGCAGAGTAGTCAAACCTAGTCACCATGCCGAGTGACACCATTCTCCCCAAAGTTTCAACTTATAAAAATGGAGGCACCATATCATAGGACCCAGGCCCCTCAACCTGTTCACTAGCCATACAAGTAGGGTAGTAGCCCACTCAGTTTAGTGCTGACTGGGGTTACAAGTGCAACTCTTGCCATCGAACCACTCTAGAAGCGTGCTTATTCCGTGACAGCTTACACTGAAGAGTGTTATTGCACTTATGAAATGTTGTAACTGTTTTGTTTTGATTTTCCAGTAAGGCTATAATTTGCAGTAATGTGGTCATGAAAATAAAAGCATTGGCCTTGGAACGTGGGCAGCCAATTAGATTGCTTGATTTTCTAGAGCCATTTTATAAGTGCTGTGATCGTCTGTCTCGTTCTCTCTTGTCTATTCATCAGCCGGGATATCATACAGTATGCTAGTATTTTAGAAGTTAGCTGTAAGTACTCACAAGCTAATTAATTAACCAATATGTGAACCTATGAAATAGTTTTTTATTTTATGGTGCTGTTATGTAAGGTACAGGAAGAACATGTGTGACTGTACAAGAGAGTTTTAGAAAAAATAAAATGTAACTAATAAAGAGATTATGGTGCTGGTAACAGTGGTAGCAGCAGTAAAACTATTAGTGACAGTGGTCAGAGCAGTAGGGGTGATGGCAGTGCTGGCAATAATGAGCAGCGGTAGTGGGCATTATGGTACTGGCATCAGTGGTGTAACAGTAGTGTGGCATTGTGGTACCTGGCATCAGTGGTGGCAGCAGTAGTGGGCATTGTGGTACTAGCATCAGTGGTGGCAGCAGTAGTGGGCATTGTGGTACTAGCATCAGTGGTGGCAGCAGTAGTGGGCATTGTGGTACTGGCATGTCAGTGGTGGAAGCCATAGTGGGTAGTGTGGTACTGGCATCAGTGGTGGCAGCGATAGTGGGCATTGTGGTACTGGCATCAGTGGTGGCAGTAGTGGGCATTGTGGTACTAGCATCAATGGTGGCAGCAGTAGTGGGCATTGTGGTACTGCATCAGTGGTGGCAGCAGAAGTGGGCATTGTGGTACTAGCATCTGTGGTGGCAGCAGTAGTGGGCATTGTAGTACTAGCATCAGTGGTGGCAGCAGTAGTGGGCATTGTGGTACTAGCATCAGTGGTGGCAGCAGTAGTGGGCATTGTGGTACTAGCATCAGTGGTGGCAGCAGTAGTGGGCATTGTGGTATTGGCATTAGTGGTGGCAGTAGTGTGATGATTATGGCAAGGCAGTAGTGGTGGCATCATAAATAGCAGTGATTGTGGTACTTTATAAATGGGATGGAACTTTCTTGCATCCTGATTGGATAAACAAGTTCAGAGACCTATATCTTGATTCTTCACAACTTGACAGGTTGGCAAAAGTCTAGCGTTTGATTCGAAATTTGTGAACTCATACAGAATTCATGATCCTCTTTACTCATTCCTGATTTCCATCACAAAGATGGCTGCCACCTTTGTGCATATATAAAACCTTCAACTGGGCCTCTAAAAACACTCCTTAAATTAAACAACAAAAAGTAATTGAGTGTTTCTTCCTCTCATGAGCCTCTCCTTACACATATTAACAATTTTAAAAACATGTACTGTTTAGAGTTTTCATTTCTGGTGATTCTTTGAAGACCATGAAAAATTAGAAGTATTATTATTCGGGGACCAAATATTTGAGTATTCAGTATTCATATTTGTTATTCACGTGCATGTGAAAAGAAAACAGACCAAAAAGAAACAGCCCCACCCTCCTCCTTAGCCCAATCCTGTCAAATACAACCCCCATCCTCCCAGCCTCTACTATAGTCCCAATCTCCCATCCCTCCACCACCATGAATTTATTGTTACAAAATAAAACCTCCAGTGGTGGGTGACCGGCTCAACCCACCCGCCCACACTGTCTTTAGCATTTTTCTTTTGAGAATCAGTATTTCCATACTCCTACCCACGCTGGTGGCACTCAACTCCTACCCTTCCCCCAGCAGCCATTTTTTTTAAAGAAGGCCTTCATGTGTGACAATGAAGGCAACAGACACAACCCACACTCCTCCATGGCTGGATGCTTCTAGTGAATGAAAGCCCTCACATGCTTGCTCGCACAGTGAAACAGCTGATCATGTAAGCCCCAGGTCCAGTATTGCCCCATCACAAGTGAGCTCCTTGACTAGTTGCCTGAGAGAGGAGTCTAGGATGTCCCTGCTTCTAGCTGAGGCCATGGCAGGAGGCTGCAATTACATCTAGCAGACTAAAGTCCCCATCACAGCTGCCTCCCTTTTCAGCCATTGTGCTAATGGCTTCCCATTGCCTAATCCAATTCTTCCCTGAGCTGGAGATCTGTATGAGATCCATAGTGTGAATTGTGGCTCCCACTCCTGTCTCCCGTGACCCACAGCATCTCCAACCCATTTTTACCGTGAGTTCCATAGCACTTCCATCACTCTTACCTCCCTCTCATAAAGCACAACACCTCCACCCTTCCTTCCCTCCTTAATCCTTCTGAACTGAGAGTAACCTGGTATGGCCATGTCCCAGTCATGGTTCTCTGTGCACCATAGTTCAGTTATGGCTACCAGGTCTGCCTCCACCATGATGGCCACCAGGTCTGGAATTTATGGCCTAGACTCTCATATTGGCAAACAAGGCTCTCCAAACCTTTCTCTCACCCTTCCTACAACCGATATCACTATGAAATACCAACATTTAAAATCCTGACACCCAAGAGCCGAGACCGACATCCCGATGTGGCTCTTACTGACAGATTAATATCCCAACCACGGAAAGCCCGACAGTGGAATTTGCCAGGACTGGAGTTGGTTACAATAATTTTGGTGGGTGTAGGGGCACAACCCCTAGATGGGGGTTGCAGGGGTGTAGCCCCCGCTAGACCACAAACCCAGCAGAAGTCCAGTGTCAGGCTTTCTGTGGTTGGGATGTTAATTTGTCAGGTAAGAGCACATTGGGATGTCGACTGGCTCGAGGGTGTCAGGATTGTAAATGCTGATATTTCATAGTAGAACCTTACAACCTCCCATTCCTGCCTTTGCTGCCTCTCAAAGCTTCTCTCACCCCTTTCCTCTTAATACACTCTCTGTGCCTTGTCACCTCAGCAACTCTCTTTCCATATCTTCTGTTTTTGTCTCCTTGTCCCCTGCCATATCTGTGCTTCCTTCATCTTGCACCATGGGAGAGTTTTCTTCTCTTGGGCCCTCCCTTTCTGTTGCTTCAATCTGTTGGGTGTTTATGCCTCCTTGATAGTACCACCTCCCCTGGCTAGTTTAAATGTTCATCAAAATAACACTTACACTCCCACTGAGGACTGTGGCCCCTTCAATGGAAGAATGTAGGCCATCATCTCTACAGACCCAAATCCTTCCAGGTCGGCCCCAGTCCCCAAGAAACCATCTCCCTCCCCCACTATTCCTTCAACCAACTGTTGAAGTTCCTGGTACAGAGTACCCTATCCTCCCCCAGCTGTAGACAGGTAGCATCTCAGAAAATTCCACCATCTGAGTTACCTGCCTTAGACCCTCCCCAGTTCTCTGAACTCTCCTGTACTGTTCCAGCCCCATTCCTGTCAAGTTATTAGTCCCCAGGTGGACAATAACATCCAGCTCCCCTCTGCGCTGCCACCCTGGCAATCCTTCGCTCCATTGTCCATTCCTTTGAGCTGAGGCACCAGGTAGGCACCTAACCTCCTCTCTCCACCCCTTCCTGCTCCCAAATCTATCCTCCTCACAACTGAGTCCCCATCAGGAGCGGCTTTCTGCTGGAGTCCTCAGCCTCTGACCTTGGGCCTCCCTTGGAGGACCCTCACATCCTCCCTTGCCTACTAAGGTCCAGCTGGCCCTCCTCTGCTCCAGAAAAATCAGAGGCACTGGTGTCAAACTGGATGACCCTTGGTGGGGCAAGAAGTCCTCTGAATCCTAGCCAGCTCAGCATGAAGACCAGCAACCTCTGCCTCAACCCTCAGAGGTGTGTGCAGCTGAATGTGCCCCAGAATACTGTGGATCCACAACCACTGCACTGCACTGCACCACTACATATCTGCTATAATAGAATTCACCCCTTTTAAATGTAGCTTGCCCCCACTGTCCTTACCTTCACCTGGGTTCTTTTCCACTCACATTCTCTATCTGGACTTTCAACACCTTACCTTAGATAGGGTGTTAGCTGCTATCCCATTTAACAGTAGGTAATTCTAGTTATAGCTCTCCCTGTACCCTTCTGCCTCTTTACTCTGCCCTTTAACTAACTATCCCTTGTCCCTTCCTGAACTGCTATATTACCCTACCCCAGATAGGGTGTCTCCTGTTTTCCCACTTGTAGTTGTTACCGGTCTCTTTTTCTTCCAGCACTACCTCTGCCCCACCACTTGTAGTTACATGGCACTGGCAAGGGCTAGGCTGGATGTCTAGGAGGACAGAACACTGGCATACAATAGGTCCCGGTTACTTTGCTTGGGCAGACTCGATGGACCACAGGTCTCCTTCTGCCGTCATCATCTATGTTTCTATGTTTCTAACAAGAGCACTATAAAGGCTCCTTCCTAGCATGTCCCAGCATGCTCGTGTCCCAGAGTGTAAGTGGAACAGCAGGAGTGCAACAGGTAACTGGGATCTCAGGCATAGGTAGGCATCCAGAGTGACCGAGGGCAAGCAAGGGACTCTGCCAGACTGACAAGAGAAGGTGAGGTGTTCCTAAACACTGAGTACACTTACTGTTACAGCTGTATAGGTGTTTTTTCATAATTTTGTCCCACCCATGCTTAAAGCTTGATACTGACTTTGCAGCCACCACCTTGGGAGGTAATCTGTTCCAGTGTCCCACCACCCTCTCTGAGAAGTAATACTTTCGGATGTCTCTCGAATACCCCACCCTTCAATTTCCACTTGTGCTCTCTTGTAGTAGAATGGACATTTAAAAGCTGCATTTCTGGCACCTTGTTGATGCCTTTAAGGAACTTAAAGGTCTCAATCATACCCCACCCCCATCTCCCTCCTAGTCTCCAGTGAGTACAATTTAACTGTAGTAGTAGAAGACTAAGGTAAGGCTAATTGCAGAGAACTGCTTCCTTTCTGCCAAAGCCATACATCCTAGTTAATAGCATTCTCCTGGCTAACTACAGGATGATTGTCAGCTGCCTTCCCCAACTCAGACCAGTGTACTAGTAACTACTGTGCTTTTATACCCTGACTGAAGGTCCCAGTTTACCTTGCAGACCCTACACTTCTAATATAGTACCTATCTACAGTACTTTAAATGTTTATAAAAACCTTACGTGTGAGAGGCAAAACACTGAGGTATATTAGGTGGCCAGAGATGAACTAAAAGGAAAGAAATACAATGCAAGGACAACAATACAAAATACAGTTACTATAATGATAATAATAATAATAATGCTTATTTATATTGTGCCTTTCACCAACCAAGGTGCCTGAACAATAAGATAAAACAGGAACAATAAAAATCCTATTAAATACAGCATCTCATAAAAATCCATATCAATAAAATCAAAGAGGGTAGGCTAAATGCCACAAGTGTGTTTTTAGTGCCTGTTTAAATCCCTCCGAATTGTGCACTCCCAGATCTGATGGGTGAGAGATTCCCAAGGGCTGGGGCAGTGTACACAAATGCATGGGCCCCTGAGGATTTTAAAAGCACCTTGAATCACTAGCAACCCCTCATCAGCTGAGTGGAGGATCGACCGGGGCAGTAAGGAACCAGAAGCTCTTTAGGTAGTCCAGACCCTGTCCATTTAGGGCTTTATAAGTCAGAAGTCCGACTTTATAGGCGATTCCCCCACTGTACTGGCAGCCAGTGCAGTTTGCGCAGCACAGGAGAGATGTGACAAGTCCGGGAGTTCCTGTCATAACCAGGCTGCTGCATTCTGCACCAGCTGCAAGCAATGGATATCAACCCCAGGTTGCCTAGATAAAGGGAATTGCACTAATCAAGGCGCAAGGTCACAAAGGCATAGACCAGCATAGGAAGATCGCCAGACGGTACTAGGTTGCTTAACCCTGAGATGTTTATCAGATGGTAAAAGAGGATTTGACAACTGCTGTTACCTGTTATAGCAGTGTCAGCCGAACATCAAAAATCACCCCAGGTTTCGCACCCATGCAGAGGATGGGAGCTGGGAGACTCCAAGAAACAATCCCAAAGTCAAACCGCTCCCTAACCCTCTATCCGTGACTCGCCTCACGACCATCACCTCAGTCTTTTCCTTGTTCAACCTCAGCCAACTAGAATTCATCCAACCCTGGATTTCAGTACAGCAGTTATTAAAATCTGAGACAGCTCTGTCCTGGTCGGTGAAAGACAGGTAGAGCTGGGTATCATCAGCATAACAGTGAAACCTCAGCCCATACCATCTTACAATGTTCCAAGGGGCAGCATGAATACTGCGAACAACATTGGGGACAACACCGAACCCTTAGGAACCCCACTATAACAGAGAGACTGGGTCGGAGGAATAAATCCCAACACAGTTTTAATTTTTATTTAGTAACATTAAATACAGTTCCTTTGAGGGTGTGAATACGATATCTAAAAACAGTAACTGTACAAGCAGCTGCTATTCAGATATCTTTCCAGTCCCTTTAAACAAAGAAAACTAGTTGTTTACTTGAAACTGATGCCATGCAGGAGATCCAGTTTTGCTCAGATATTATTCAGTATGGTTGCTATAAGCTTTAAAATTAGAATCTGCTAGGCACAATGTGGACGAGCTTATGCTGACAAATCAGGCACATGATCATGGGTTGACTGGGTCTCGAATAGGTAGGAGAGCAAACCCATACTGATACATCTTGGTAAAATAAGCCAAACATCAAGCTTAAACTGCATTTGTGAATCTGGTTAAAAAATACAATGCAAGGCAACAGTGGAAAAGCACACCAAACATTTCATACGTGCATGCACTTTATCAAAGGGTGACAATGCCCTCTCATGGTGCTGCTTAGTACTGCAGCCTTTCACAGTAACAATACATTCTAACAAGAGGCACTCATATCTTAAAAGAGCACTACACCTCATATAGTATATGTTACTTTTTGGCACCTGTCAGCTCCATTTCTGTAGTAGTTGGGGATATAAACATGTGTGTTAGTCTGTTGAAACCTAAGTTGTTCCTGGGAGCTGCATTAGCAGTGTGGCCCCACCATTTCCTGCTGTCAATTAAATGCTTGTTTGGTGTCTCCTGTATCTCCTCTACATGCAAGCTGAAGTAGCCATCATCTTCAGTCACTGGCAGGATGATCAGTTTCAGACTGTGAATTGTATTTTTAATATTGCTGAATATGCCTATGATATCCAATACTATTATTTCCCCACTGGAAATATTTCCCAATATAGAGGTTTATATTCGTTATCAAGTTCGGGGATAGCCACCATGTGGCAGCCATATCAGTGCTGGCTCACCATTAAATACTATATGAAGAAAGCGTTTACTCACTCTACATGGCTGAAAAACAAGGAAAGTTAAGAGCTCTTCTTCATATGACTCAGGAGCCCCTTAAGAAAGGGTCCCATGGATAAATATTTTCAGTCACTGATTCTGACCTCAGAAAATGACAGCGGCTGCTTACAGCTTTATGGCACAGCCCAGGAGCCCAGGTATGTTAAACAAAGCTGTCACAAAGGTCACTTCTAGTGTTTCTCTTGGTGAGGTTGAGACACCAATGCAGGCAGAACAAACTGATAAGGCGAGTCTTCACTGGACTAATCTGTTAAATTGTCAGATAAATATACCCCCCAAAATGGAACAGTTGAACAGTCAAATTTAAAGCAGCAGTGCATGAATGTGGTAAAATTTTGACCTATACATTTTATTCTATTTTAGATTGCCACTTATCTATTGACTTGTATGATACCTTCTTTCCACAGTTTGAATCTGCTTTAGTACTTTTTCACATCTGAAATAATAAAAGGAATGCTCCTTTATATCGCTCAGACCAGATTTTCATCAGTATTCTCAGCTGTTTTTGTACATCAGTTGTTTAAAATCGCTTCTGTTCTGACTAAAATGGATTATTATACACCAGGCAGTACTCCTTGACCTTATGGGACAGTATGTGTTCAAAACCAGCTGCAAATCCTGATTAAAACCTGGTCTGAGCCATATTAAAAGGAGAACTCTTTATTATTTCAAATGTGTGTGAAAAAAGTACTAAAGCACACTCAAAACAGAGAAAGAAGGGTATCATACAAGCTAGCAGGTCAGAAGCAATCTAAAATAGAATAAAAAGTATAGATAAAAATGTGCACTGTGATCATGCACTGCTGCTTAAATAGCTTCAGGGAGGTTAGTCAGCATGAGAGATTGTTCATGTTTTTGGAGTGATTTGATAAAAATAGATAACTATATTCACAAAACAGAATTGTTAGAATTCAACTTCAGCCAGATGAAAAGATGATGATTTTATAATATATCATAGAGAACAACACATCGGTGGGTGTGTTTACCAGAATATAATAACTGTCCATCATTTTATGTTGGCTTGCGTTGCCGCACAAGTCAACATCTTGGTGGTAGTGCAGCTTTGGAGGCGCAGCCGCTATTGGGTTAATGCAGGCACGATCAGTAGGTGCGCCCCTCATTCCCTAATCAGCCTGCATGCCAGCAGCCACACCATGCATGCTAATGTGGCGAGCACATCTAAGGAAAGGTCTTCTGCAATCGAGCAAAGCCGTCAGATGCAGTGGACCCTTCCTGTGTGCTCGCCACTTAGCAGATGGCGGGCGCCGCCTAACGGCCGACTCTGGGGTGCCTAACTCTCCAGCTGGCTTACTGTGCACACACATTTGCTGATGGGGAGCCTTCTCCCTCAGCATACAGCAGCCTCCATTTCCTATATGCCGAGGGGGTGCCCAATCCCCTCGGTTCTTGCCTCCTCCCGCCATTGTGTGTCGACGGGGAGCCCACTCCCGTCGGCATAAATCAGCCCTCCACATTTCTTATATGCTGAGGGGTGCCCAATCCCTCAGCTCTTGCCTCCCACCTCCGGCTGTCATTGTGTGCGCTGGGGTGCCTAATCCTCATCAGCATAAATTAACCCCTCATTGTCTGCGACAAGGGTGCTCAATCCCGTCCAGCTGCAGCAACCCCCAAAACAGTTAGGTGGCATGCTGGGAGCCCACCTCAGCGTGCAAGTCCCCTGGGAAAAAAAACTGTCCCGCATGTTAGTTTTTTTTTTCTCCCTGTAACATAAAACGGTCCCTCGAGGTCCCTGCCCCCATCCGCACTCACCCACTGCACACCTGCCTCCCCACCCTCACCCCATACTTACCTCCGGAGTCTGGCGCGATGATCTTCGTGGACCGAACATGTCTGCACTCTTCAAAGCCAAACGCAAACTGAGGAAATGCCGGTAAGATGTATAACAGAATGAATAAGGTTTTTCAACTTTGCTGCATATCTCAGACATTTGTTGGAATTTTGGCACAAATTTTCCAACATGAGGTTTTAGGGCCCCTCTCATGAATCTATCACTGTCATGGCGTTAATCAGCCTCGAAAGGTGATTTCGCAGCCTTTCAGGACCCATTAACAAAATGACAGTGCCAGTGTTCATGAGGTGGCCTCTCAAAAAGCCATATTCCAAATTTGGTGGAAAATCCAACAAATGCCTGTTTCAGGTTACGCGTTGTACAGTTACGCAGGCTCGTAACTTTGCAAATTCACAATATTTTAATGCCAGATTTTCAGCATTGCCATTTTGTATACCTTCTTGTGAACAGTACAGCTGTCATTTTCCATATCCTGCCCGAAATGTTTCTGCACTTCCAGCACACAATAGCGCAGTTACTGTGGGAAATCAGTGTTTGGGCCAGATTATGAAAATGACAGTGACACAGTTCTTGAGCAGAGGTCCTAAAATGCCTATGTTGAAAATTTGGTGATGATACTCCATAAAATAACTGTGTTACGAGCTTGTGTTGGCAGATTGCATGCATGCTCGCATCACGGCATTTGTGATATTTTCACCTGGATTTTCACCATTGCCATTTTCCACACCTCTTGATGAACAGTACAGCCATCATTTCACATATCCTGCCCAAATGTGTTTTGCACTTCCAGTGCAGAATAAGCGTGGTCGCGAGAAATCACTTCTTGGGACACTTTGAAAAATAACAGTGACACTGTACATGAGCAGAGGTGCTAAAATGTCTATGCTGAAAATTTGGTGCGACGCCTAAAATGGCAGTGTTGCAAGAGTGCGTTGCATATTTCCCATGCACCCTTGTAACTTTGCAAATTTGCTATATTTACATGCCACATTTTCAACACTGCCATTTTTTACACCTCCTTATGAACTGTACAGCTGTCATTTTCACATCCTGCCCAAAATGTTTTCCCGCACTGCACTACCAAACACCCAAAGGACACCCAATGCCTGTCAGTCTCTGCAGGGTTGGGGTGGGTTGGCATCAGTTCAATACTTCACTGCCATTCCTATTTTGCATCTAACTCCTGCACTACCAATGCCACTGCCAGCAAGACAACATTCAGCATTGACAAATGCTTGTTTTCTATTGAGATATCCAGTTATTATTTATCATAATAACTGGCCAGTTATTATGGCAAACATGAGGACAGTGTGATCAGTTTCTGCTGTCGAGACACCCTATGCGCAGCAACATAGTATGAATCTCTCAGCGATTTCAGCGGTTTCAGTCAGCCCAGGCTATCAGCGGTGTCAGAGACAAAACCTTAACAAAAGCTGGCAAAAGTGATTTATTTAGTACCTCAGCCTTCACCACAAACTCAGCAGTACAATCACATCCTCTGAAAGCAGCACTAAGACCAAAGAGTCAGAAACACCTCAGCGCTCACAAAAACATGTCAAAGAAATGTGTATAAAAAAGTTGGAAGTTCATTTTATTGGGGACAATACCAGAATGTCAGTGGAGAACCCCTCACTACTGCTCTGCCACCCAACAACGTAACTCTCCCACCCATGCTTCTGCCACCAAGCCTAGCCACAGGATCAACCCTTTCCACTGCTAGAGGGAAGAGGGGTAAGGAGAAATTGATGGCCAGTAATTATATAAAATATATCATAGGCTGCAGTGCTTACTCAATTTAATACACACCAATGTGTGATGCTTGAATAAACCCCTTGAGCTTCACTCTCGGTTTATGTAGCATCACATGCCTTGGTGTGTATTAAATTCTTGTTCTCTGTTTTGGATTGACTTTTCTTAGTTTAACTTTTATTTGCCAGGAAGGAAATCTAGCTGGGAGATATTTGCAGTCATTTGTGACTAAACCTGTACTTAACCTCTGTGAAGTAGGTGTCTGAAAGGAAGGAAGGCACTCCTGGGTGAAGGGTCAGAGTTGTACTTGATTGTTTCTGGAGGGCACAGGTTTACTCCACCCACCCTTTCCCTAACCCCACCCACCCCAAGTGCATAACTTCCTTTCTATCAGGGTTCTGAAATCACTTCCAAAATTGCAACAACATACACCTTTTCATATCCTTAAAGACACAGCACACTGAACACAAGGCAGAGACACTCACAAGCTTGCACACACTAAAATAAGAACAAAAAATAGAAACATCAGAAACAGGAAGGGAGACAGATGTGGGAGTGGTGCAATGCACTGACTGTGGAGCAGCAGTCTTCCAGGAGACATTCTGGAGACTGCATTGCTGCCCTATTTGCAGGCACCTCTCTGGTCTGAGGGAGGAGGCTACACTCCATGCTGACCTGGCAAGGATTCGAAAACCTGCTCCCCACCCAGGGCCACCCAGGCCACCGCCACTACCTCAGAGGTTGCCAAGAAGAGGAGTGGTTCAACCATGGTTGGCTCAGGGAGGGTGAGGGTGGTGGAACAGAGGCGCATCCCTCCAGTTGTGCTCTCCACAATTCATTCACCATCCTGGTAGAGCATGGTTCCTCTACTGGCACCTGCAGTGGAGGCCAAGGAGGATGCTGGGAACCTCCACAATGGACACCCACAGGAGGGTGACACAGGAACCCACAGGAAGGAAACAACTCCTGGTGGGGGCTCAATCATTGGGGGTGTAGAACTGGGGAGGGAAAGGGAGGTAGGTGTCTGCCCGGCGCCATGGCTTGGAGGGACAGAAAACAAATCCTCAAATTGTGTTAGCAGCTGCAAGGGAGTGAGCTAAATATCATTATCCACCTAGGGACAAATGACCTGGCTGAGAATGGGATCACAGCAGTGCAACAGGAGTTTGTGGAGTTGGGGAGGGCCTTGAGACAAGTAGCACACGGTAACTTTCTGAATGCTACCTCTCAATGGCATGGATGAGGCTAGGGTACTCCACACCATGGGATTCAATGTGGTTGAAAAACTGGTGCAGAGCTCAGGGATTTGGCTTCATTGGACACTGGGGCTCCACCTGAAGGGATGCAGGCCTATACTGGCATGATGGTCTGCATCTGTCCAGGAGGGAACCAGCATCCTAGGTGAAGGATTTAAATGCTTCACTGGCAAGCATTTATACTAGCCAAGGGGAGGCACTGAAAAGGAGAAGGAAATCCTAGCCCCCACTACAAAAATCAGGGTAGTTAGTGAGGTAAACACCAAGATAAGAGCAGTCAATAGGGAGAAGGGCAGGGTAAATGGAGAAAAGACAAAGGCAGTAAGGACAGGATGGGGCAGAAAGAAATAAGGCCATAAAAAATGGAGGGGAGTACCAATACCCGTAGTCTAGGTAAAAAGCTCCCTGAACTGGTGGCCTTGATGGAAGAGGGATGCCTGGATATCATGGCAGTCACAGAAAATGGTACACAGAGAACCATGACTGGGATGTCAACATACCAGGGTACACAATCTACAGGAGGGACAGGGAGGGTAAAAGAGGAGGAGAAGTAGCTCTCTATGTAAGGGAAGGGAGCAAAGCAACAGAACTAAAGGGTAAACAGGGAGGAGAGGAGGCACTGTGGATTACCCTGGAGACTGGAAATGGCACCACACTCTGCACAGGGTTGTATACAGACCCCCATCTCAGGGGAGAAATGGACAAGAAATGACAGAAGGCATTCTTAGGATGGCAGATAAAGAAGAGATATTGCTGATCGGGGACCTGAATATGCTAGATATTAACTGGAGCACCTTTGCTGCAGCCACATCCAAGAGCAGGGACATTCTTGATGCCTACAGGGGCATGCCTCAGACAGCTAGTTTTGGAACCCACTCAGGAGGCACAATCTTAGACCTGGTACTCTCAAATGGGACAGAGAGAGGATCTCAGATCTAGAAGTGGGTAGCCATCTGGGAACAAGTGACCACCAAACAGAGTGGTTCACAATAAACTTAGCTGTAGAGTCAAGCCATACAAAATTGAAAGTACTGGAATTCAGGAGGGCTGATTTTGTCAAATGGGAGAGTGTCTCAGAAAAGCACTAGCAAACAGGCAAGAGGATGGGGTGGAGCAACAATGGGAAACATCAAAACCACCATCACAGAGGCAACAAGCCTTTGTGTGAAACAAATAAATCAAAATGAAAGAAAAACACTATGGTTCTTGGAAAAAGTGACGGGAAGGTTAGGAAGAAAAGATAGCATTCAGAAAGTATAAGGAAACACAGAAGGTGCAGCACAGAGAACTGTACCAGTTAAAGCAGAAGGAAGCAGGAAGGCAGTCAGAATAACAAAGGCCCAAACTGAAGAAGAGATAGCCAACTCAGTTAAGAAGTGGGAAAACCTTTTATGTGTACCAGCCCTTTGACTCACCTTGGCTGCTCGAGGCCCTCAGGTAGTACCGAACACACCTCTGGGGGCGGCCTGGGTTCTGCAGTAACAGCTTGTGTGGCACGGTGCCTCCACCTGGTAATGGCAAGGGAATCTTACAGATAAAGAACAGGTTACCACCCCCAGGAAATAGTACCCTGCCCCAACAATATGTTTCCCTACACAAATTACAGTTTCCACACTATTGCCCCACACCCCAGCAACACTCTTCAATAACACAGGGACAGTGAATGAAATGCAAACAGTAACCTTCTTTTGGGGAGGGAACAAGGAGGAGAATATCAAACACAATTCACTTTAGGCACAATACCTTCCCAGTATCAACCTTCTCACCACCCCTTGGTGCACTCAGATTGTCACTGTGTGGTGGTGCTGGCCTGGGGTCTTTCAGAGGGCCCAGTTAAACACAACACACGCTGAATTGATTATCTTATACTGGCAGACTTGAATGTCTCTTAATAGAGGGAAAATGATTTACCCCAAGATTCCTATCTGACTAGCTAACTACAAGACTCCCCAGAGCCACAGCTCGGGGTACTCACGGTTTGCAGTCCACCCTGGGGTTCACAGCCAGTTGCGTTGCATGGTATTGTGAAGGTTTTTGACGTAGGTGGTGCACCACTGGTGAGGAACATGACCGTGATGGTTTCAGGGATGATGAGCTTCGCCTGCCTGGCCTTGCCAGCTTCGCCTAGGGGCCTTTGCATACAGACTTCACACAGGCAGGCCTGTTTCATCCTTCGACTCGGAGTCGCTGTCTTCAGTCCAGGGAACCAAGTTTACTAATGTTCCCAAACCCTTCCAAAGCACGCAGGACAACCCTCGGACCAATGCAGGGCAGCAGTGCTTCCACAGTCTCAGACCTACAGCCCCTAAGCTTGAGGATACTTTGACAGCAGGCAGGGTCCTGTTGCAGCAGCTTGGATCAATACTTGCAGACTATCCCCTGGCTGAAATGTCCACTTCACTTAATGATTTCTGCGCCGTGGGGAGCATAGGATTATTTTCAAAGTCCACAACCCATCTCTTATTTTCTCAATTCAAACTGTAGTTCAGACTCAATGGGCTGCTATAAACTCTGCTTTTCTCTATCCTGTTTCAGTCCCACAAGCAGTTACTTTTCCTCCTGCACTCAGCTTGGCAGATGGAGGTAGGCAGGATTTGCAGTCAGTTAGACTGTATTCATGAGAGCAGTCTCTCCTCTCATATCCACCCTGCAGTCCCTCTTGACCTCCAACCTCTTTTTGGCGCCAAAACAGCCTTATATTTCCCTGAGCAGTCTCTATTATTGGCTGTAAATCCCCAGGTGATCTCCAGGCTGCCTCTGGGTAGTTTCCCAGCAGCAACCAGTCTGTAGTTCTTTGGGAGCTGCCCATTTGTCTTCCTGGCAGGCTCCTGAAGTCGGGCACCAAGATTATTTAATTTAACCACGTTAACACCACAGCCGTTGAGGGCCTGGCAGAGGGTCAGGGCAGTAGCCCTACCAGATAAGCTTGTGTGGGGCTTACATATAGGTACATTAGGGAGCAAAGAAAGACTAAGGCAGGGATACTGAGAGTGAATAAAGAGGAGGTGGTTGGGCAGAGAGCAACAGTGAAAAGCAGGATACTGAATGAATACTTCTGCTCAGTATTCATAAAGGAAGAGCAGAGGGAGATACCTAATCCAGTCAATAGAAGCACTCTGGATAGGGGTTGATATTTGTCCTTTCACAGAAGAAACGGTTCTGAAAGAACTCTTAAAACTGAAGGTGGATAAAGCAATGGGGCCTGATGGGATTCACCCCAGAATTCTAAAAAGAACTAAGGGAAGAACTAGTAACACCACTAACTACCCTTTTATGTTGGCTTGCCAGCTTGCGCAGCAATCAACATATTGGGAGAGTGCTGCTTTAGAGGCGTGGCTGCTGTTGGGCAAATGCAGGGCACGCATCAGTAGATCGTCCCTCATTCCCCAATAAGCCAGTATGCTAGCGCTAGCACCAACATTATGTAAAGTGGACAAAACTTCACAAGCAAAGTGCAGCTGCGATCAGAGACAAGCTCGTCTGCAGCATCACTTTGTTTAGAGATATATCACCTCGTGCCGTCCCCGGTACGGGTGCCTGGGAGCCCACCCCCAGCGTGGCAACTGATGCCATGGCCGACGGGGTGCCCAATCTCGCCGGCTCCACTGTCCTACCCCAGTACAGGGTGCCATGCTAGGAGCCCACCCCAGCATGGCAACTGATGCCATGGCTGACGGGGTGCCCAACTTCGTCGGGTCCACTGTCCTCCCCCGAGTACAGGGTGCCACTGGGAGCTCACCCCAGCATGGCAATTGATGCCATGGCCGATGGGGGTGCCCTAACCACTGTCAGCTCCACACCCCCCAGCCGCTTCTTCACACGCTGGGAGCCCACCCCAGTGTGGCAACGTCCCCGCATCGCTTTTTTTTAAACCTGCAAATTAAAAATGGTCCCACGGCGCTTCTCCTGCCCCCACAACCCACACCCACCCACTGCGACACCCTTCCTCCCCACACCCCCACCCCACATACTTACCTCCGGAGTACGGGCGCGACGCATCTTCGTGGACCGAACACGCTCTGCACTCTTCAAAGCCGTACTACCTAACTGAAAGAAATGCCGTAAGCAGTATAATGGGCTAGATAGGGTTTTTCAACTTTGTTGCATATCTCAGGCATTTTTGGAATTTTTGCACCAAATTTTCAACATGGGGTTTTAGGGCACCTCCTCATGAATTCTGTCACTGTCATGGTGTTTATCGGCCTCAAGGTGATTTTGCAGAAAGCAAAATCACCTTTCGGGCCCATTAACGAAATGACAGTGGTGGTGTTCATGAGGTGCCTCTTAAAAGCCTAAGTTCCAAATTTGGTGGAAAAATCCAACAAATGCCTGTTTTATGAGCTGCTGCTATGCAGTTGCTACCAGGCTCCGTAACTTCATGCATTCACAATATTTTACTGCTGGATTTTCGGCATTGTCATTTTTGTATACCTCCTGTGAACGGTACAGCTGTCATTTTCCACATCCTGACCGAAATGTGTTTCCGCACTTCAGGCACATTAGCGCAGTCAGCTTGGGAAATCAGTGTTTGGGCCAGATTATGAAAATGACAGTGACACAGTTCATGAGCAGAGGACCTAAAATGCCTATGTTGAAATTTGGTGATGATACTCCATAAAATAACGTATTCTACGAGCATGCGTTGGCAGATTGCATGCGCTTATACGTCGTGCATTTGTGATATTTTCACTCTGGATTTTCACCATTGCCATTTTTCCACACCTCTTGATGAACAGTGCAGCCATCATTTCACATATCCTGCCCAAATGTGTTTTCACACTTCCAGCGCAGAATAGCGTGGTCGCTTGTGAAATCACTTCTTGGGACACTTTGAAAAATAACAGTGACATTGTACATGAGCAGAGGTGCTAAAATGCCTATGTTGAAAATTTGATGCGCGCGCCCATAAAATGGCAGTGTTGCAAGCATGCATTGCATATTTCCACACACCCTAGTAGCTCCAGGAATTTGGTATATTTACATGCCACATTTTCAACACTGGCATTTTTTACACCTCCTTATGAACTGTGCAGCTGTCATTTCTCACATCCTGCCTGACATATGTTTCCTGCACTGCACTACCAAACACCCAAAGGGACACCCTAATGCTTGTCACTTCTGCAGGGTGGGGTGGGTTGGCATCAGTTCAATACTTCACTGCCATTCCTATGATGCATCTGTCTAACTCCTGCACTACCAATGCCAATGCCAGCAAGCCAACATTCGGCATTGACAAATGCTTGTTAATAAATCATGTGGTACCTGAGGACTGGAGAAGGGCAGATGTGATTCCCTTCACAAAAGTGGGAGCAAGACAGAGGCAGGAAACTTCAGACCTATCAGTTTGACCTCAGTGGTAGGGAAAATGATGGAATCACTTCTGAAGGAAAGAATTGTGGAGTGCCCAGAGGCCAGTGGGGCACAGGACCCAAGGCAGCATGGATTCAAATTAGAAGGTCATGTCAGACAAATCTAATCGATTTCTTTAACTGGGTGAAAGTAGTAGATCAGGGAGGGCTGTGGACATGGCCTACCTAGACTTTTAGCAAGGCATTTGATACAGTCCCACACAAAAGATTAATAAACAATTAGCCAGCCTGGGAGTGGGTCCCAGGGTGGTAGTCTGGGTAAACATTGGCTGGACAACAGGACACAGAGGGTAATAATAAGTGGAGTCCACAGTGAAGAAAGGGAGTTTCTAGTGGAGTACCGCAGGGTTCAGTACTGGGCTGGTCCTTTTAATGTCTTTATAAGTGACATTGCAGAGGGACTGGAAGGAAAAGTATGTCTCTTTGCAGATGACACAAAGATCTGCAACAGGTTGATACGCAAGGTGGGGTGGAAAGGATGAAAAGGGACTTGGCAAGGTTGGATGAATGGTCAAATGTATGGCAGCTTAGATTCAACACAAAGAAGTGTAAGTAATGCACCTGGGAAACAAAACCCAGGGAAGAGTACACAATGGGGTGGGGGAGATACTGACAACAACAAAATGGAAAGGGACCTGGGAGTAGTCATATCAGATGACCTAAAGGTGGGCAAGCAATGTGAGAAGGCAGTAAGGAGGACTGGGGGATACTGGGATGAATAGGAAAGGCATCACCAGTAGAAAACCGGAAGTTGTCCCTTGTACAGACAGTTGGTAAGACCACATCAGGTATGCATTTCTGGAGACCCCATCTCAGCAAATATATAGACAGGGTGGAGGCTGTCCAGAGGAGGGCAACCAAATGGTACAGGGTCTGCCCCAGAAGACATATGAAGAAAGACTAAAAGGAGCTTAAGATGTATAGCCTCGAGGAAGGGGGGGACATGATAGAAACTTTCAAATACCTCAAGGGACTCAACAAAGTCCAAGAAGGTAGCATCTTTCAGAAAAAGAGATGTGCAAGAACAAGGGGCACAATTTGAAGAAAGGGGGACGGCTCAGAGGTAATGTGAAGAAGTATTTTTTCAGAGAGGGTTGTAGATGTATGGAACAGCCTTCCTGAGGAGGTCATAGAGTCAAAAACAGTGGGGAATTCAAGAATGCATGGGACAGACATAAAGCAATTCTAGTGGGAGTAGGGGAAGTAGGCTGTTGGTTAACTAGGATCTGCAGCTTATCCATTAGGTAGGAAATGGGCAGACTAGGTGGGCCAGCGGTCCTTATCTGCCATTAAATTCTATGTTTCTATGTAATGCACAGCACCCCATGTTACATTAATACAATAAAATATTTCTTGTGTGGGTTTTTTGCATTGCAAACTGTAAAAGAGAAACTTCTGTCTAACAGATGTCATTAGGTAATTACGCTAAATAACAAAGTTGCTGAAAAGTGCAGTTGCAAAGTGCTGCTTCTACTAACGACTAAAGTGCAATAGTGCAGCTGTAATTTGTCTGCTTTTAGCAGTTTGCTTTTCAGTTTGTTTTGTGTCCTGAGGCACAGGGATTGCTAGTGGGCGGAGGCCCTGTGGGTCACCTTAGAGATGGGCAGTGGCACCATTATTCTCATGGGTGTGATCTAAAGACCTCCAGCACAAAGGGAAGACCTTGGACAAGGTTCGAGTGGAAGTCATCCATAAGATGGTGACTAAAGGGAAGTGCTGCTGGTAGGCAACTTCAAGTCTGCCAGATGTTGACTGGAGCATCCACGCCACAGCCTCATCCAGACTCAGAGACATACTGGACTCCTGCAAGGGCATGCCTCAGGAGCTAGTAGCGAGAGCCCACCCTTGAGGGTGCAATTTTGGACCTGGTGCTCACCAACAGGGACAGAATTGAAGATTTCATGCGTGGTGGGCACCTAGGTCCAGTGATCAGTGCACGGTGTGGCTCAATATGAGTACAGTGGCAGAGTCAAGTCACACAAAAGTGAGGATCCTGGACTTCAGGAGGGTAGACTTGCAAAGTTGGGGTATGTCTCAGGAAAGCCCTAGCAGGGAGAGAGGACTGAGGGGAGTTGAGGAACAGTGAGCCCATCCAAAAGGAGCCATGGTGGAGGCAACAAACCTTTGTGTTAGGCAATAAACAAAGGCAAGAGAAAAAGAAACCACTATGGTTCTCAAAGGAAGTGGCCGGAAGGTAAGAGCAAAAATGTGGCTTTCAGGAAGTACAAGGAAACACAGAAGGAGGAGGACATGGTAGTGTGTCTGGATAAGCAGAGGGATGCAGGAAGGCAGTCAGGGTGCAAATGGAGAAAAAATAACCCAGTCAGTAAAGAAAGGATAAGCCATTTTATAGGTACATTAGTGAAAGGGGAAAGACAAGGGGTAGGATTGTAAGGCTTAAGGGGAAGAGGGAGTGTTTGGAAGGGACTTGGAAAAGCAACAGTCCTGAACAAATATGTTTGTTCAGTATTCACAGAAGAGGGAGAAGGTGAGGGACCACAATTAAGTGGCAGGAGCAATAGGGAGGAGGTGGACACCAGTCCATTTATGGAGGAGAGAGTTCTAATGGAACTCGTAGAACTGAAAGTGCACAAAGCAATTTGACCGGACAGGATACATCCAAGAATATTAAAGGAACTTAGGGAGGTGCTGGCAGCACCACTGGCAGCCCTGTTCAATGAATCGCTGGAAATGGGAGTGGTTGCTGAGGACTGGAAGTGAACAGATGTAGTCCTCTACACAAACGTGGGAGCAGGAAAGGGCTGGAAACTATAGGCCAGTCAGCCTGACCTAAGTAGTGGGGAAAATAACGGAATCTCTGCTAAAAGAAAGGATTGTGGAACATCTTGACTCCATCAGAGCACAGGATCCAAGGCAGTATGGATTCACAGCAGGAAGGTCATGTCAAGCAAAGCTGATAGATTTCTTTGACTGGGTGACCAGAAAAGTGGATCGGGGGAGGAGCAGTGGAAGTGGCTCACGGGATTTCAGCAAGGCCTTCAACACACTTCCACATAAGAGGCTTGTAAACAACCTAGGCAGCCTTGAGATGGGTCCCAAAGTGGTAAACTGAGTTAGGACTGGCTGAGGACAGAACACAGAGGTGCTGGTAAATGGAGCTCATTCTGAGGAAAGGAGGGGAGTCCAGTGGGGTGCCACAGGGATCAGTTCTGGGGCTGACCCTATTCAATGTCTCCTTCAGTGACATTGCAGAGGGCTGGAAGGAAAGGTATGCCTCTTTGCAGATGACACTAAGATCTGCAACAGGGTAGACACTCGGTAGGAGGAAAAATGAAGAGGGACATAGGTAAACTAGAGCAATGGTCAAGAGTATGGCAGCTAAGATTCAATGCAAAGAAATGAAAATTCATGCATTTGGAGCAAAGGAATGCAGAGGAGGCTTACATGATGGGGGAGATACTGACAGACACCAAACTAGAACGAGATCTGGGGTAATCATATCAGATGACCTAAAGGTGGTCAAACAATGTGCCAAGGCTGTGGGGAGAGCCAGTGGCATAGTGGGGGTATAGGAGCAGTATCACCAGCAGAAGGAAGGAGGGGATGATGCCTCTGTACAAATCATTACTGAGACCTCATCTGAGTACTGTGTCCAGTTCTGGAGGTCTCATCTCCATAAGGACATAGACAGGGTAGAGGTAGTTCAGAAAAGGGCAACAAAATGGTGCAGGGCCTGCACCAAAAGTCATATGAGGAGAGACTGGAGGATCTCAATATGTATCCCCGAAGAGAAAGGAGAGGAGGGGGATATGACAGAGACCTTCAGATATCTCAAGGGCATAAATAAGGTACAGGAGGGTATCATCTTTCAGAAAAGAGATGTTCTAGAACAAGGGTTCATGACATGAGACTGGAAGGGGTAGACTAAGGGGTAATGTGATGAAGTATTTCTTTACAGAAAGGGTGGTGAATCCATGGAACAGCCTCCCAGTGGAGGTGGTGGGGGCAAATTGTTAGTGGAATTCAAAATGCATGGATAGGCACAAGGGAACCTTAGCGATAGGAAAGAGAACAAGGCCAGAGATCAAACAGGGTCTGTGGTTTTTGCAGAAAGTAAAGAAATGGGAGACTGAGTGGGCCTGCTGTCCTTATCTGCCATCAGTTTCTGTGTTTCTATGTTTACTTGTGCATGTTGTCATGGAAGCTGATCACGTGCTGCACTGGGAAAACTGGCTCAGACCGGTATGCTTTTTTTTTTTTTAGTGAAGCTATGGAAATGACAAACTAGGCATTTGAAAAGCTGAGTCACAGTTTCAATTACAATGTATGGAATATGTGTATCTGTATGCTGTTTTGATTATTTTA
This sequence comes from Neoceratodus forsteri, assembly GCA_016271365.2. Classification (NCBI taxonomy): domain Eukaryota; kingdom Metazoa; phylum Chordata; order Ceratodontiformes; family Ceratodontidae; genus Neoceratodus; species Neoceratodus forsteri. Next base: position 658,548,935 of record CM057453.1, read on the forward strand.
GTTTTGGCAGTTGTGGGGTTTGCTTGCATTGAGGTAAGTGTGAGGGCGAACACAGCTAACGGTTACAATCCATGGTTGTAAACAAAATTACAACTGGGTGGTTGTAATGTAATTTATAGAACACTATATTGGTATATTAAAATTGCTCCTTATATGATCATTATCAACTATGTTCAAAGAGCATGGTCAGTCTTCCAAAATCAGCACTGTGATCATAACTAACCAATATTATACATGAACTTTAAATGGCTGCCAATTAAAAACCATTACTTATATAAAAGGATGATTGTGATTAATAACGTTCTCATGTCATCATGCTTGTTCATGATTGCTCATGGTCAAAATCACTACAATAAATGAAAAAAGTTATCTTTTTCTGTACTTTTGGAATTTATCTTGTCTTCCGTTTAGACATGTTATTGGAATCATCAGTTGTGATGCATCTTCCATACGAACACTGTGCTTTCAGTTATACTTCATCTTTCTCCTCACTTATTACTCATGTTACAAAGGCTCAAATTGATTTATATAGCTGCATTCAGAGGTTTCTTTTATTGTTGTGGTAAGTTCCTCCAAGTACATGGTTTCTGCTCAAAATCTGTCTTTGCAGTCGGTAAATGAATACCGTCAAGGTAGAATTATTTGAAAAATAGAAATTACCATTGATGTGGTCCATCAACAGTGCTTTTAAAATATTAAAATTAGTCATGCAAAATTGTAAGATATTATTTGATTTGACTTAAAAGGGAGCATTTCATTTCTTTACAAGAACATTTTGTTAGGGACAAGCCCTGTACAATACATAACATTCTGCATAAATGGGACTACAGATTACTTCAAGGAAGACAAGAATACAATAGATGTACAAAAAGAGCGTAGCAGGTATACACTAAACAAGAACTATTAAGTACAATCCAAGTATAGCAGTCACAGAGTTGTTCCAGGATTTTCCTAAGAGCTTTGAAACTCTTTCTGTGGGTTTTGCCTAAATGTTGCTGTGTATTGCTCCAGCCCTCCCTTGAGGGGCTCATATTGCACCCGAACACGCAGGTCATCATAGACCCCATTGGCTCCTCAGACGTTTTGCCTGTTTTCCCTGCACCTGAGCTGTGCAATGGGCAAGGCAGCTGCCCCGCCTCCGTGGGAAGCAGCCAGATGCCCTGGACAGGTGCCATCCTCTCATCTGGGTGATGCACCTGTGCTGACACCAAGCTACCACCAGATGTCAGGCCACGGTACGCTACACTGTCCCCCCAAAGGAAGGAGAACTGTCTCTGGACGCTCAATCCTTCCTCCCCTCAATCTTCTGAGCGACCTGAGTCCATTCCCGAACCCAGTGGCGCCGGGCGGGTACTAGGTGTGGCCAAATCTTGCAAGTTTATTATATGTAGAGTCTATCTTTGATAGAGAATTTTGGGTTGAATTCCTGTATAGCAAATTCCCATATCCCAACACAGGGATCAACAACTGTCTGACAAGCTTAACCTTGGATTCTAAAGATATACAAAAGATATTCTATGAATTGCCCTGACTTTTGGTTGGTCTTCTTTCCCAGCTGATTTATATTTTCCAGAAATGATAGTTTGTTGTCAATTATAACACCTAGATATTTGTAACTGTTGGTGTTAACTACTTTTTATTCTAACTTAAAAATAAGGTCAGTGGTCTTATTAGCATTTTTATTTGACTGATGGTGTTTTTTGTTTTGTTTTTGCCTACTTAGTAACTGCCCCAATCTGGTGAATCACTCCTCCATTGCACTGAGATCCATTCAGAGGTTGCATTCCACTTTGGTCCAGCTGTCTCGGAGGCCACCAAACTGTGTTGTCTCATACAGCCAGACCTCCCCTGCTGAAAAGCATTTTTGGAAGGTCATTTCTGCACATACTGAAAAGCAGTGGGCCCAGGATGGAGCCTTGAGAGACTCCTTAGCTATTGCCTTAGGGGCAGATGTTATAGATCCCTGGGCAACACACTGTTTACCATTTGTCAGATATGTCTAAAACCCATTTAAGGGTTTGGTATGAACACCAATTTCAACATCCTTTCCAATAGGATAAAGTGGTTTACCAGGTCAAATGCCTTGCTGAGGTCCACAAACACAGGCCTGGTGCCTGTATACAATCCAACTAAGATTTGATAGAAGATTGTTAAAATCAAAAGGGCTTTGTCCATGGACCTGGCAGTATGAAAAATGGACTAGTACTCTGACAGTAAACCATACTTTTCAATGTGCTGGTACAGCTGACGAATGATTCATTCCGCACTTTTCATAGTATAGGCAGTAAAGCAATGGGAAAATAGTTGAAAGATATAGATGTATCTCCATCTTTAAAGATTTAAACAATTTTTGCTGTCTTTCAAAATCTGGAAAATGTTATGGTTTAAGCTCCAGTTTACTGTAAGTATGTCAATGTTGGTGCTATTATGTTGGCAGCCAACTTTAGAAATTTGGTTTGAACACCATCTAAACCCTTTGCCTTATGTTTGTTCACTGAATTTAGTTCTTTGTCAACTTATTTCTTATTTACCTTATAAATCTAAATATTGATTTAGGGAAGCATCTTTCTGGTCCGCTGTCCACACCACTCAAAGAAGCTGGCCTAATAACAGGTTTATTACTGCTGTAGTATAGAACTCCAACATCCAGCTTGCCCAAATCTAGGTCTGACAATTCCACAAAGTAGTTATTAAGTATTTCTGAAACTCTAAAATGACCACTTGTAACAATTCCATTGTCCAACAATTCAATATGACCTTTTGGACATACTGGATTTTGAAGCTGCTTAATAAAAATTCCAGTATTCTTTAGATCTTTAGTTATATCAATTTCTGAATTGTAAAATTTACTCTTCTTAGTTCTAATTAACTTTGAACACTTATTTCATCATTTTTACAACTGTGGGAGGAGCCTATAGCCATTTTGGGATTGATTGTAGCTTATAAAACGGCCAATTGTGGAACCTTCCATTGGATTTTTGAAGTATCCTTCCAAAAGTCCAACTGAGCTTGAAACACTCTGCCACAATCAGCCACTATGGAATAACAGCCCACTATTTCAGCTGTTACTTCCACATTCTGGGGCAAGAATTGCTCATGTGTGACTCACACACATGTGCAGTTCGCTACGCCTACCATGTTGTGAATGGTAACATGCCCGCCACCGCGAACTACACGGTGCTAGAGCCGCTGCATGGACAGTTGCATCGCCGCCACCATCTTTCAAATGGCACTCCCCACACCCTCCCACTGCTCCTGTCCTCCCGCCTCCCTCCCGCACCGCAGCAATAACACCCACCTGCACCCTCCCACTGCTGCTGCTGTCTTCCACTCCTCCGTCCCTGTCCCTGCACCAACATCAGGGTGCCCAATCCTCGTGTTGGCATTATGTACCCCAACTCATGTGGCACACTGGGATCCCACACCAGTGTGCTCAAATGTATGCTTTTGTTCCTGTAAATAAAGAAAACTGTCCCCTGATGTTTTTTCACCTGTAAGAAAGAAAACAGCCCCTCATTACTGCCCCAGTCCCCTCCCCATCCCCACCTCCCACTGATCACCCACCTCCCACACGCCTCCTTACCCCATACTTACTCCAGAGGTTGGCGCTGTCATCTTCTCTGACCAGGACACGCCTGCACTCCTCAAAGCCAAACCACAAATTGAAGAATCAAAGGTAAGCGTGCTATCCTGGCAGTCAATGGATTTTCAACTTATGTTGATAAATCAGTCATTTTAGGAATTTTGGATCCAAATTTTCAACATGGAGTTTTTGGGACCCCACTGCATGAACACTGTCACTGCCATTTCATTACTCAGTTCGAACGTGATTTCACGGTCACTGTGTGGAATTACCTCTGGGACCGATTAATGAAATGACAGTGCCACTGTTCATGAGGTGAGGTCCCAAAAGCCCATGTTGCAAATCTGGAGAAAATTCCAAAAATGACTGCATTATGAGTGTGCATTGCGCAGTTTCTACGCACGCCTCCTAATCTCCAGTGTTTAATATTTTCACTCCAGATTTTCAACATTCCCATTTTTGCACACCTCCTTATTAACAGTACAGCTGTCATTTTTCACATCCTGCCCAAAACATGTTTTACACCTGTGGCGCAGAATGGCGCAGTCACTCTGTGAAATCACCTTCCGGGACAAGTGAACAAAATAACACTTGCACTCTTCATGGAGGTGGGTCCCAAAAAGACCATATTGAAAATTAGGTGCAACACCTCCAAAATGGTCAAGTTGCACCCATGCTCAATATTTTCTACGCACACGTATAACTTTTGGTCATTTGGCAGCTTGTCACAGCCTTATCGGCTCTGGCTAGAACTTGTTTGAAAGGCTTCCAGTTATTTAAATTGTCTGTACATCAGGCTTTCTTCCACATCATGTTCTTTTTGTTCATATAACTTTTATGAATCTTGTCTGAAATCCATGGTAAATGATTTTTCCTGTGTGATTTTCATATTTTTGTGCGTGGATATCACAAATTGAAATACAAGTCTGAGTGAAATGTTGTACAGCGAGATCTAAATCAGGTATGAGTTGTTTATGCCTGTCTCAATGCTCGGCCTGCAAACTCTGTCAGAATGAGTCTACATTGAATTTTTCATATCGGTGATCAAAATTAATGAAAGCTCAGGGTTTTGATTTATCTATATTCAAGGCACACTTTATCTGGTAATGGGCCCCTAAATTTAGTGGCAATATTTCATTTTTGGCACATCTATGACCTCATTCACAAACATTAAATCCAAAATGTAGCAGGTTGGTTTATTCAGCTACTTGTTTCAATCCCCAAATACCAAAGCTAGTATATAGTTTTTTCCCGCTTATCTGTGACCAATCTGCATTAAAGTCCACAAACAAAATTGCATGTTTATCTTTTATTGAATCAAACAATCTGCTTGCCAATACCTCAGATGTGTTGGTATTAACTTTAGCTGGTGAGTATATTACCACCAGGTTAATTTCAAAGAACAAACTTGCACAACGTAACAATCAACTCCATCTATATTCTCAGACAGTGTAGTTTTAGAATGCCCTAGATACTTTTAATATACAACATGACTCCTCCCTTTTACCCCTATCTTATCTAGTTGTGTTATATCCTGAGAGCTGAACTTCCTCATTTTAATACAAGCAAGGAGCCACATTTCTGAAAGTCCTATGATATCTAGATGTTCTACTTCATCCCAGATTCTCTTACTGCGCCTATCTTTTATAATGCCTTGAACATTAGTGTGGCCAGTTATCAGGCTCCTTTCAGTTTGCTGGGCCAGGACTGGGTTGATCTCCCACTCAGTGACAACAACAAAACTAGCAGATGATAGCTGTTCTTAAGATACACGCTGAGTGGAGTGGCCCTGTCACATGGAGGGCTGAGGTGTTGGTACCTTACTCACTGCTACACCAGTGACCCAGGTTTGGGAATGGACCAGGGTCACTTGGGGCCAGCCAGGTGGAGGAAGGATTGATGGTTCCAGGATGGCTCTCCTCCTCAGGGAGGGGAACTGTGAGTCCTGTGACTTGCCTGCCACCTAGCAGAGGCTGGGTGACAGCAAGGTCGAGACCAGCAGATGTGGGGACTCGCACTGACACAGCACCACGTGTGTCAATACACACACATGTGTGCATGCATCATTCACAGATGTCCCAGGGAAGAGAAAGGAGGAAAAAACTCTGGCTTGCTCGGCATCCCCACAGGTGCTGCAACACTACAGCCTGGCCACCCACCAATACAGCTCTGTGTAAGTGGCGGTTAACCCATACATCCACAAGACATGTCAGTGATATGGCTGTGGGATGCTCCCAGTTCCAGGGAGGAGGCAGAGAAACAAACAAAGAAAACAAAAAGATACACACTGAATAACTAGTGTTTTCTGGGAACAAAGCTGAAATACTGCTGGTAATACTGCCACAGGTTGCTAAAGTTATTCTTTCTACTTAGGGAACACTTAATATCCTGATAACCTGTAGCAAACAATGGTGTTATCATCACAGAGTTTTTAAAATGTCTGTCTGAATCTCCTATTGAGATTTGACTTCCTAGTATTTGAATAAAAGTAATTAAAAATACAAATCTTAAAAACGGAAAAGATTTCATGGCCACAAGTCAAATGGTTCCTGGGTTCTGGGGAGTCACATATTAGTAAGTCTATATAAAATAGGATACAGGGCTTATAAGAAGCATCCATTTCTAATTAATATACACCCATACTGTGCATACAGTCTGGAGGCTTCACAATTTTGAACTCCTGTGAAATAATATCAATTACAAAAATACAGTTCATTCATAATACTATACCTCACATAGCACGTACTCCTCCTAAAGGTATTAAAACCTGGCTTTACATGATTTATATTATAAATGATTTACTTTTGCTGATATTTGACGCTCATATTTTCATATTAGTAACAAATACAATTTGTTAAATATTACTCATGTGACTTAAAATCTTCCAATACAAAACTGAAATGATCATCAGTAATCATCAATGATCATCACTTGATCACCAATATAAACAAAACCATTATGCTGATGTAAGCAACAAAAGAATAAATGTCAGTCGTTGATTTGAAAGTTACATGTTTGATGGTTAAATCATAATCCAGGTGATGCTCATTGATCATGCTCTCCTTGATGATCATATGGTGACAGGTGATGATTAACAGCTATTAGTAACAGCTGATCTTTATAAAACAAGGATGATGATTTTCCGATTCTCCTAGGAAAGATCTGAAAAGTATAGCTGGAGAACTAAATGTGTTAACACAGTCTGAAGCTAAAAGGAAAGAGACATTTTATAGGCTCTGAGCTTTTGCTTGCTTGACCTGCTGTCCTCCTGGTGCAAAACACAGTCACAGAGGACTGTACTTAGCCCTGGGAGAACAGCGGGACCAGAAAACATGTGACCAGAGTTTATAAAAGCTCTAACATGTATTGCAGGCTATTGAATCTCCCACTGCTGCAGCCCAGCTCTATATCAACTGCAGGGGATTCTGGGATGTCTGGTTACAGCAAATGCCAGCTTGGGAGTCAGCAAGATCAGCCAGATACAATCTACTATACTGCAGTAAACAGTAAGTACTTTTTCCCCCACAAAAAGTGAAATTGGGATCAGCCCCACACTTGGGGTTTGGGCTGTTAGTGCTGTCTACCCTTTAAGTGCAGGTTTCTTTATTAGGAACACACTGTCACTTTAAGGGTATAGTATTAAAGCAGCACCATGAGAGGGCACCCATGATAAAGTGCATCCACGTGTGAAACATTCACTGTGCTTTTTTTCACTGTTAGCTTGCTTTGTATGTTCTACAAATAAGATTTTAATGTTTGCCTTATTTAATTAACTCACACCCACCTCATAGTTTGGTCTTTTGTGCAGTGCAGTGTGGCATGTTAGCTCAGTTTGTTGCTGCCTCGCTCCAAGCTGCCTTGTTTTTGCCTGTCTGGGGAGAAAATAACCCCAGACAATAGAGCCTTGTGCTAGAGTCAACACTAGTATGGTGGCATGCAGCTTCATGATATAAGGCAGCAGTAGCACCACCACTAGAATTCACTCAGCAGGGTTTAAACAATTGATTAGCAGTTTTTTCCTGGAACAATACTAACTGTACAGATAGTATTTATATAAGTTTTCTAGAAGTGTTATGTTTGTTAAACACAGTGAGGTAAGTTGTATGCATTTTCACAATGTTTTAGCACTTTTATGAGCAAAACGCTAATCAATTTTTGGAGTTAAATAAATCCTTGTTCAGTGCTTGATTTGATGACTGGGATGAGCAAATCATGACACGAGTGCCCAGTGACAACAGTCTGGACAGTGTCTAAGTGATGGCTCACACTTACTTGACTATCTACAGTCCCACACCTACCTTGTTCCACCAGGGTGAGCCGATAGTCAAGAAGCTAGTTATAAATGTTTCAGTAGCCCTATAATGCTGCTATTCCTTATAAGCCCATAGAAAACCTTTAGAGGGAAGACATTATGACCTAGAGAAAGAGACATACACCTTCCACTAAGTCTAATAAACAAAAAAGAAGAACACTTGGCAGGTGCTGGAGGGAAGTGGGCACTTCCCAATAATCCACTGTTTTCTGTTAATAAAACAGCTGTTCCTATAGCCTGTTGGGGATGGCTATCACAAATTGAGATTTTTTTTAACAATTTATTTATAGCACTTAATTGCTGGTTTCCTCCTCCAATGAGTGACGGACTCCAGTGCTTCACCTGGTCTATTCAGGTCCATGCTTGCGCATACGCCTGTCTTGTGTATATGTTGTTTAAACTGCTGTGATCTTTAATTCTATTGTTAGTTTACCTATATGCTGTTGTCTTTTTACTCTTAAAGTTTGCCTTGTCTGTATATCTTTGTAACCTCCCAGGTAGTACTTGAAAATAGGCATGTATTTGTTCATGCACTTACCTGGTCAATAAAAGCTGAATAATAAATAATAATAACACCCAAGATAGCCCAGCTAAGAGGCATCATATTATTTCCAGCAGGGTCCAGTTTCTACTGATTTCCCAGCTGGGTAGAGTGGTTCATTCTGAGGTTAAATGACTTCCCAAGGTCACACAGAGTATGTGGCTTTTAGTGGGATTTGAATTGTGAATTCCTGGTTTCCAAACTGATTCTCTAACCATAGCTCACACTGTCTCAGCAGTTTGAAATTACCCACTATAGCTCATCTATTTTCAGTTTACATGTCTCAGATTAAAACTACTTTGAAGATCACTAAGCACATCAAAATTCACCATGCAATGTTTTAATTAAAACTGCAACAATGATTCCAAGGAGCATCAGAGATAAGCATGATGGACTGTGTTGCTTCTCAGTCTCATTCTTCCATAAATGTGACAGGTAGCCTCAGCTGCTCAGCCTAATTCTGGAAGAAAAACGTCTCCATCATTTTCTGCTGATACTGTTGTTGACCCATAACACCCTGAAGCTGGCCTGTGGACTCAAGCTGTAACAGCAACATCATGTGAATTTACCCCATTGGCTTGCATGGGTGAGTTACATAAGGTCACAACCCATCTCATGTCTGAAAATATTACAAAACTTGAAGTTGAATTTACTTACAGAAACACTTATCGAATGGAGTCCAATGAACACCAGAAACACAAGCTGACCAATGGTTTTCATGTTTTCAGTCTTCTCCTGCTTTTAAGAAAATAACCAGCTCCTTAAGATTATAATTTCAAACATTTAGGAATTACTTTTCATTTAAAATCAGGAAATACTTATTGATGTCACTAAAACAGATACATTTTACAGCTGTTGTTCATCAGGGAAAAAAAGGATTTTTATATTGATGAAATACCAAAAAAATGTAACTCTTGATTTCCACTTAGCAGGATTCTCAAACTATATTATTTTTTTAGTTTGAAATGGAGTGACTTTCATAAGCAAAATAAGGGTTGTGAACAGTTGACCCAATGCATACATTTGGAATATAATTTGCAAATGGCCAGCAGGCAGCAAAGCCTGGCAGCTAGTGATGTCGGGTGCAATGTACGGTTTGAGGCTGCAGCTACAGTGCAAAAAGCAGGGTGAATTTTTGTTATTGTTGTTGCCTGCATAATCAACAAACTTGGCTTCTTCATCAGTTTCCAATCCAAGTAAACAAAAGAATCACTTTTCTCCCGATTTTTCTTGTTTTGCTTGCCATCTCCAGATGTAATAAAAACAGTCTGCTCACTTTTCGAATGTACCACCCACCATTCTAGCAAAGACATATTGTACCACATCACCAATTTACTTGATATGTCATCAACTGTTGGTTTCATAAAACCCTGTGGGTTTTCAGAAAGATCCGTTTTGCAGTGTAAATTTCACAGAGAAGACAACTAGATGTTTTCACTGCTCTTCTTGTACAAACAGAATTTCAGCACATTTACAACAATATTTAACATTTCACTTATCCCTCATATGGGAGATGAACTCAGTAGCCATAGAAACATAGAAACATAGAATGTGACAGCAGATAAGGACCGCTTGGCCCACCCAGTCTGCCCATTTCCTACCTAATGGATAAGCTGCAGATCCTAGGTAACCAGCAGCCTACTTCTTCCTACCCCCACCCCTAGAATGCTGCTAGTGCAGTGGTTTAAGGCTCTGAGCTGCAAATCTGGTGACATCCAGCAGACCAGACCTGGGTTTGAATGCCACAGCTTCTACTTGCATACTGTGTGACCCTGAGCAAGTCACTTAACTTCTTTGTGCTCCCAGGTTGCGCCTGTAAAAAGCTTTCAGCTTAGTGTGTCTCACCTGGTTAAATAACTAAAAAAAAAAAAAAATTGCCTTATGACTGTCCTATGCATGTTTGTATTCAGCCACTGTTTTTGACTCCACAACCTCCTCGAAGGCTGTTCCATGCATCCACAATCCTCTCTGTGAAAAATACTTCTACATTACCTCTGAGCCCCCATCTTCAAATGTTATGCAGCAGCAAATAACAGTCACCTCCATGTCTGCTTCACGTGGATAGATGACACCCCATTATATTAAGCTTTCTGTACAAGGTAGATCGGTATGGTGTGTAATCTTGTTCATGTGCACCAAGGCCTAGGCTGCAAGCAATGCAGAATGTGCCATTCTCATAGCAGGCTAAATGTGGTGGTGGGCACGGAGGCATAGGGCAATAGGCAGCTTGTTTCAAGCCAGAGGGTCAGCATCCGAGAAGAGGTCAGAGTCCACTCTGGTGTTCATGTCATGGACAATTTATATATTCCGCCTCCTACCACAGATCAAAGCCCTCCAGGACTGGTCTGGGCTGTACCAAGGCCAGGATATAGTCAGGCATCTTACCTTCGTACACTGGTACATGAGGCGTGTTAGATAAAGTTATCTGCAGTCACCAAGGTTCAATCAATTCAGTTTCCTATATATATTGTGCAGTGATGGTGATCATGGTGAGCACGTAGTAAAAAGTAACCAAGCCTGTTGTAGAGCATAGTTACCTTGCTTAGGACAGATTTGTCCATTGCCGTGGGCATGGCAGTATTGCCTAGAGGTTAGAGTAAAGCTATGCATGAGCTTGGAACATCCAGCAAACCTGGGTTTGATTCCACAGCCTCTATGTGTATACTGTGTGACTCTGAGCAAATCACTTAAACCTCCCAGTACTCCCAGGTCACCCCTGTAAACAGGCCCTGTTAGTCAGTCATACCTGGTTACCAAAGAATAATAAAATAAAGAAAGAATTGTTGAACCCACTGTATAGTATGTTCCCATAGTCCAATAGAGGAGTTAACATTGTGTTTACAGTGTGCAGGTGTGTAGGAGTAGGAAAGCTGCCCTCATTTCTGTACAGGAAGCCAATTTTTGGGACAAAAGTTTTGTTTTTTTAATAGAGTCTCAATGTGAAGGTTCCATCTGAGATGGTGGATCCAACCACATGCCCAGATATTTGCATACAGTGGTGGGCTGGAGCTCATGATTGTCTACGGTAGTGATAACAGATGATGGTTAGGGCATCTGAGAGTCATCTGGGATGCATAAACCATTATTTGGGTTTTGTTTGTATTCAACATCAGATAATGTCTTATCTGTCCTTGCTGGGAGTGGGTGGCTTTTGCCCCTGCCCTCACAAAGCCGCAAGCCACGGGGTTGAGGCACTGGGAAACTGGTCGGACCTTCCCTGCTGACCAAAAGCCAGTTGCAAGTCTTTCTGAAGCATCGGTGGAATCCAGAAGGGGTTGTGGAGGAGTTGGAGCCGGAAGCCATTCTTAGAGAAAGGTGGACTTGAGAAGCTAGCCTGCTGTGATCCTGTGGTTTATGTGAGTCGCCACCTGCCGAGTGACCTCCCTGCCTGCCGCTGAAATTCTCGAGGCCCTGCATCTCTTTGTTTGAATTTCTGCCCACCCGCCCATCCTGCTCCCTCCTCCCATTAAACACGCAGTAGCTACACCCCCAGTGTCACCCTGTCCAATTCAGACCAAGTAGGGTGGTTAGCGCTGTGGGGATTGTTTGGGTTCTGGATCCACTGCTATTCACCTACCTGACTTTGTCACTACAGACAGTCTGCTGCAAAATGAATAGCCTCTGCACTTTGTCAAGCCTAACCCATGTATTCTAATTGTCTGCTGCACAGTCTGCTACAATATTTCTAATTGTTTGCTGCTCAGTCTGCTACTCTAGGAATAGCTTCTACAACTTGTTCATGCCTAACCCTTGTATCTTACTTATTTTAGTTGCTCTAAGGCTGTACGCCCATATCCTACTAGTTTAGTTGCTCTTAAGTCTGCATGCCTGTATGGTAACTTTAGTGCAGGGGTAAACTCTAGACTGCCAGTATATTGCCCAGGTTGTTATCCAATTGTGCATCCTTATAGTCCAAACCGAGTAGTACAACTTGGAGGTGAATCTAGGTATAACCACTGTACTCTGTTCTTGACTGACCTCTACTAGCAGCAGACTAGACTACCAAGGTTAGAGACTTCCAACCCAGCAAGGTAAAAGTGGTAGGGTTAATCTCCGGACCTCGTATATCGCTACAGGTGTCTCAGATAGTTGCCTCCTATGCTACCAACCTACATAGTAATACCAATTTGAGGGTTACTCTAGGCTGCCACCCTGTAAGTTACAATGGTTGCAGGGCTCTCTGCACAATGAGGAAGCACCCTAAGTTATCTGTTGCTAACTACACCACCTGTGCCACTGTGTGGTGTTATTTGTCAGGCAACTGCACGGGGCATTGTCAGGTATCCTCTGGTGGCCCAAGGCAGTTCTGTTCCAGGGGAACGTCTGTACCGAGGAGTCATGGGCCTCACTGAGCTCCCACTGAAGTGAGTTTGGTGCCGGCTATTCCTAGGTTCACTAACCACTATAGTCACTGTGTGCTTTACCGCCTTCTGGATCTCCTGGACCCATGGGACGGTTGATCCCTAAACACAGCACCATGGTGCACATGTGTACAACCGAAGAGTTGGATTTTACCTTCTCAAACACCATAGCAAATGGCTGTCCCCTGACCGTGGTCCTCAGTGGCCTCAAACTAAGGTGCCTGCTGAGTGCTGAGACCCTCTCATAAATGTAGGCACATTGATCGTAGGTCACTGAGCAAGGGAACCTCCCTGTTAAGGCATCTACTCTGGCTCCTGCTGGTGATACTTGTGCTGGCAGGAGACAGTGAACTAAACCCTGGGCCATTATCCCAAACCTCCCCTCACATGGGGGCTGGTCAGTGGTAAAAGGGCTGAAATTGGCCCATCTAAATATCGGAGCTTGCTCCCAAACCTAACGGAACTTAGGGTTTGGGTAACTCAATACAGTCCAGACATCCTTGGAATTACTGAAACCTGGCTGAAGGCGACCACCCCAGCTCAGCATGTGCCCTCCTGGTTATGACTTTATCCAGCAGGATCGACCAGGAAGTAAGAGAGGTGGTGATAAGGTGGTCTACTACAGAAACCACCTTAACCTGTCCGAACTACCTGACCAACAACCCTTGCAGACCTCCTGTGAGCCCTTGCATACGGTACTGTTACTGGGTATGACAAAAAGATTCACATTGTATACACACACAATCCACCAAAGGGGGGACTAGAGAGACTGACTGGCCTCCTGGGAGCAATAGGCTCAGTAACAAGGCTAAATGAATTAATCATTCTGGGTGGCCTCAACCTAAATTGGCTGGGTGGTAACACTAAGGCCTTTGAACCATCGCTGTCAGTCTCTCGCTGACTCAACTTGTCAAGGAGCCTACCAGATGCCCAAGTGGGGGTGGCAAGGGCTCACCCTGGACTGGATCCTGAACAATAGACCAGATAGGATAGGCTTGTCGGGCATCCTTCGGACTCCATCTCGGATCACTCCCGTGTACTGTGTCTGGAGGGTGTCACATCAAAAATTCCCCATAAAATGATCCAAATCAGAGATTACTCAAAGTTTGATCTGATCTCCTATCAAAATGACATCAAGTACACAGACTGGGTGGCAGTTTGGAATACCAGTGACCCGCAACCGCTGTCAGTCACTTCATTAGCACACTAAAGGCCCTGCAGGAGAAACATGCCCCCTTATCAGGCGGAGAGTGAGGGGAATGGCCACTAAATTGCTACACGGTAGCCTTCTGGCACCCTCAACACCAGAGATAAGTGCTGGGCCAAATTTAAGGCCACGGCTGACCACACTATCCTCCTGAGGTATAGGCAGCTCCAAAATGAGTGCAAGAAGAACATTAGGATCACCAAGAGTAAATATTGCAAATCGCCTTACTGAACTCGCCAGGGATCCTAGACGGCTCTGGAGGAACATTAAACAAGTTGTTAGTGGCGCACAGAGAACTGAGTCCACTGACATAATAATTGATGGTGCCAGCTGTAATAACTCGGAAACCATTGCCAGCTCCTTCAAGATTACTTTACGGAACTGTCGGAGTACACAAACGCTGCTCCCAAATATTGGTGGGGGTAGTGGAAACCAGCCCACAACAGCCACCTCCCGCCCAACCTTTCGGTTCAGGCAGTGATGGCTCAAGAGGTACAGAAACTGCTAGAGGGACTCTCCTCACTCTAGTGCCGGACAAGATGGCTTAGAACCTAAGCTCCTGAGTCTCGGTACACCCTGGCTGATGCCACTGGTAGTGCACACATTGTCAATCTGTCCCTGGCGAAAGGAGTAGTCCCAGACATATGGAAGGTTGCCAGGGTAGTCCCTATCTTAAAGCAAGGAACCTCAAGCTGATAGAGAACTATTGTCCCATATCCATCCTGTCAGCAGTTAGAAAATTCTGGAGAAAGTTGTTGCAGGGCAACTCTCAGAATACTTACAGGAGTATAACCTAATGACTCCAGTACAACATGGGTTCAGGAAGGGGCATGGTACCTCTACAGCCCTAGTTACTGTTACATCATGGACTAGAGAGGCCATGGACCAGGGTAACCCTTCGGGGCACTCTTCATTGACCTCTCAAAGGCATTTGACCTGGTCGACCATGCCATGCTGTCGACCCAGCTTAGAGCAATTGGTCTCTCCACTGCTGCTCTTGGCTGGTTCAACAACTACCTGTCTGGTAGAATGCAGCGGGTCAAATTCGCAAGGAGCTTTCGAGTCCCATCTCGGTAGCAATGGGGTCCCCAAGGCTCTGTCCTGGGACCACTGCTCTTCTCCATCTTTATTAATAACCTCACCGAGCCATTGTGCACTGTAAACCACTTCTTACGAGACGATCTGGTTATATTATCCCACTCCTGTGAGGTTGAGGTCATGAATCTACACCTGAGTGCAGACCTAGCTAACATTCAGGCATGGATTCTGAACCACAAACTTGTTCTTAACCTAAAAACACCAGGCCATGCTCATGTGGTCCCGGCCAAGATTAAAGCTCACCCGTACACACGTTCTATGTGACAGGGAAGGATAATGTCCCAGTCCCCATAACGGACAATTTCAAATACTTCAGAGTAACGCTGGACCCACAGCTTGACCTCAGCCTGCATATCAGAGGATATGTAAAACAGTCAACTGTAAACTGGGTCTGGCATACAGGGCTAAAAACAACCTCACACCAGCAGTGCGTGTTGCCCTTGCGAGAGGATGCTTCTCCCTCTATGTTATGAGCTCCTGCTGTTTGTCGGCACCACTAAGGCCCATCTCACCAAATGGTCGACAGCCTATAATAATATCTGCCGCTCGCCCTGTCAGCCCCCGGCTCACTCATCACTGTGAGCTTTACAATAAGCTAAACTGGCTCTTGCCTGCAAAGCACATTGACTTCATGCTTGGCTGCTTCACAGGCAAGGTCCTCAACACAGGACCCACGGGGTGGCTAGCCTGCTGGCACATCCTGAATCCTCATCATATCACCTTAGGTCACAGGGGTCGGTGGCACTCAAGGTGCCTGTGACCAGAACCCAAATGGGTGAAAGGGACTTTGCAGCATGTGCCCCAAACTCGGAACATATTCCCAACACAGGTCCGGTATGCTCCTCAGCAGGTCAGCCTATGCTTTCACTATGGAGCCATCTTAAAATGGCATCGGCCTGTGGGTGTCAAAACCCCATGACACATGATAGCACTTGCACCCACACATAACTTCCCGCAAACGATGTAGCATTTCTGTACTTCCCAAAGTTTATGCTCTGCCTCTCAGGTGTAAACTTACCTTGTTAGTCTCAAGGTGGGTAAACTGAGCCTAACCAAGTGTGTAATCTTATGTTAATCTTATGATGTAAACCTGTTCCTAATTATTGTGATTTGTAATCTTACCTTGTAGTCTCATGTTATGTAACCTGCACCTAATTATGTACCATGTTGTCCCAAGTGTCTAAGTATGTTATTTCCTGTACCTCTCGGTCGCACTTGAAAATAGGCAATTTGTCTTGTCTAGTGTACTTACCTGGTTAACAAAAAGCTAAATAAATAAATGAATAAATTTTGTGTGAAGAAACCTTGGGCCTCATCAAAACCTTGCTGTAGGTAGGGCTGTACTGAGGACACATTCCTCCCATGGATATGTAGGATGGTATCATCAGCAAATACAGTAGGCAGAAATAGACATTCTCAGACCCATGGTATAAGCCATGGATGAAGAGTGAGAACAGGATTGAGCCCAATGTATACCCTGGGAAGCCCTGACACAATGGGCTCAGTTTTGCTTTAATCCCTTTAAAGGAGATAGGAATGTTTTTTATAGTTAACTGGCCTTCCATCTTCTTTTCCATGCAGTTATGCATTCTGATATGTGCTTTGACCACTTTTGAATTACTTAGTTATAGGGTGCTATCAGATCTATAAAGAGTCCACTCTCCTCACCAGCTACTGCTCTTTCTTTGCATATTGATAAGACATCTATGACAGCAATAGCACCGTCTCCATGCTGTTCAACTATATGGCCTGGAATGAAGTTATTGATGCCATAGAATGTTCAGGCAGTGTGAAAGAGAGCAGCAATAGCTGAGGAGAGGGACTCGGGTAGTTACAAAAGCAACCAAATTAGATTATTAATTTAACAAAAAGGTCAAAACATATCAGAATATTGGATAGTCACTAAAGGACAACAGCAGGGTGCCAGGTCGCACCTGTAAACAAGCTTTCGCTTAGTGTGCTACCCGGTTAAACAATTTAAAAAATCTAGCAGTGTAAAATACTGTTTTCCATCACCTTTAAAGATGCAATCTGGTGCCTGAATGAGAGATCATTTTTCAGATAGTTTATCATGGAACTGTTTAGGCCCAGCCATTCAGTTTACCTAGGAGCAGCACATGGTCCAGGGAGTCAAATGAGTTAGACAGGTCAATGAACACGACACTCTGTTAGTAGCACACATCCATGGTGGTGTGCATGTTGCTGGTTAGGTTTGGGATGGGGGGTGCTGAGCATGGGATGAAAGTGAGACTGATACGAGGTTTGTGACTTATTATTAAAAGACAGAAATATTCAAGTACTCTGGTTCATTACTGGAGTTCTAGAATGGTTATCATCTACAGCCTGATCTCTGCATATGTTTTTGTCATCTTTAGTAATGAAGTCCCAGCTAGTGACCAGAGACTCTCATTTTTACCTGTAAACTGACTATCTCAGTCTCTAATCCTCTCACTCAGAGCACACGGCATTATGGGCTTCAGTAGTTCACAGTTAGCATATTAAAATAAAAAGTGGTGTATATAGTAAATTTGACACCCGCACACATGCACCCGTCACACCGGCAGTCACAGCACTTATCGAGGTTCCTCTATAGTACGATAATAAACTTTCACTTTTAAAAGTTTAGAAAACCCTGTCCCATTCTGCTGTCATTGTTCTGATGCTAAATGTACTGTATTTAATTAGACTGGCAAAACAACAAGTATGACTGTGTGATTGTAATGTCTAAAGAGTTGCAGCTTTGCATCTGAGCATGCGCAGTACAAACACCATTACATCATCTCATAGTACCAGTGCACATGCTCAGAAGCAAGGTTTCAACTTTTAAATGTTGCAGTAATACAGTTCGCTTGTTGTTTTGCAAAATAAGTACATTCCTTGGTAGAGCTGATAATACAGTTCTGAAATCAATCATCCACACTTATGGATTCAGAGGTCGTCCGCTACATGTAGTTTACAACCCATTGCCACTGCAGTGTATGAGACCATCCCAAAGGAAAACTAATGTCACTATGGAAACTAGCACAGCTATGTCTCATTCTTTGTCTTGATGGCTATACATTCTAAGTTCTGAATCTTGCAGGAGGTCTATTTTAATTAAAATACAAATTTCTATAACCGTTTCATTTCAGAAAAGGATAACTTTATTAAACAAAATTGGATAATAGCAATACGGGATGAAAGGGGTTAAATTAACAGTCAGTTAATAACCCCACTGGCAATATGGCACTCGGCTGTGCCTCATGCCTTATTATAGCCCAAGGGGTTTTAACACACTGTTAATCTAACCCCAGGTCATTCATTATTGCTTAATTGACTATGTGCTAAGGATATGTGTGCACCAAATTGTTTAGATTTATTGCAATTAATAACTGCATTATTTCAGCTACTGTGATAGGCGGGTACATATGTTTGGTTGCCCTGTGTGGCATTGTCATCTTGGGCCTTAGGGGTGTTAATATTGAGAGGGACAGATTACTTTACTCACTTGAGTCACCATGCCCATCCGGGTTGCTGCCTCTGTGTTGGTGGTTTACAGAGCCCATTGCTACAAAGAATTTATTAAAATGGTCAGCAGGGATTCTTCAGGTCAGTTATCTGTGCACCATCAAGCAGGAGGAGGAGGAGTCTGGCAGGGCATGCCATCTGGAGTTCGTAGACATTTAACTGGCCTCTAGCAGTCCCTTGAATTACAATGCTGTCAATTCATGAATTATTCCTGTTTAAAGAATGCCCAGGCAGCATCTATGTTAGGGATTAAGTAAACCTGTCCCAATTAATTGTCTCCAGATCAGTAATGAAACTGAGTTAACCAAACTTTTATAAAGATCTAAAAGATATAGTTTTTGCATGACCCAGGGGTTTCACCTCCCCCAAACACAGAAGGTCAGCTGATGATCACTAATAGACTCCTGAGGAGGATGGGCCACCCAGTGGCCCAATTGATAGTGTGTTGCGCCTGGTACAGGTGGCCCAAGTTTGGTAACGAGGTTGCTGAGCCAACTGGGCAGAGTAGAGGCTGGGGAAGTGCTGCTGTTTGGCAGTGCTCCCAACCCAGGGAGTAATGGTGTTCGGTTCTACCATACTGGTGACCCCTGCAGTGGGCCAGGAGCTTGCCTCACATGGAATGCTAGTGACCCCAGCAGTGGGCCATGGAGCTTGCTCCTCTGCATGGAATGCCAGTGATATGTCAAGGCCGTCAGGGCTGTAATCCAAAACTGGGAGGTGGAAGGAGAAAACATCAGTGGTTCCATGCTTAATGAAGTCCCACCTGCCTGTCTCCAGCCCTTACCATCTCCCAGGCCCTGCCATCTGGATGTATGACTCTGGGGTGGCCTCCTCTTGGCCCCACCACGGGAGGGAATCCCAGGATGATTATATCGGGTCTGGAGGAGATGGGTGGCCAGTTGGGGACTGCAGGGATAGGGCTGAGAGCCATCTACACTGCTATCACAAGGTGAAAAGCTTTATTTAAAAAAATAATAAAACAGAGTCCAGGAGGACACCACTGTTGTGTGCAATATGGTCAGGTCTGGAAATGAAGATTAGATCCAGCATGGTGGAGGAGGATGGAATATTCACATTTATCTGTGCAGTCTCCTTGATTAACTGTGTTAACCCCAGGAAGTGTGAGATGTCTAGCACTGGCCAGTTTTAATTTAGGTCACTTATAAATAATTCATGGCTGTACATGTATGTCTGAAGCCAGACCTGCAGCTTATAATACTAGTTATTTACCTTCTTACCGCACTAGATAACATGTCATACAATGAGTAGCTTACTGTGCCAATTAGGAAAAGTGTGACATCGAAAGGCCAAATAATTCAACATCTTAAAATCTCATAACAGATTATAATAAATGTACTGAGAACCACTGGAGTGTGGTATGACCAGGGCTTCAGATAACGGTATTTTGGATGTATTTAAGTTCAGAAATTTGACAAAATGTACAAAAATAGACTGCCTGGAGTCATTTATGTCTGTATTAACATCTAGGCTAAAGGACAGATGTCCATTTTTATGTTGCTTGCATGCATGTGCAAGAAACACAGTGCCATCATCGGAGATTTCGGAGGTGTGTCACCTTCTCCTCCAATTCAGTCAGTGAGCTGGCAGGCGGCCCTGTAAGCTAATGCATTTTGGAGCTGTCTATGACACGCTCAAAATGCAGTCATACTGATTGAAAGGGAGCTCACACTCAGTGAGCACGATAAGCGAGCCCCCCCACACGCAGGCGCAGCGCGCCTCGCACGCCCTGTAGCTGACGGGTGCCCAATCCCCGCCAGCTGAGCTACTGTCGCTTGTCCCCCGTATCAGTTGTTTGGCCGACGGGGTGCCTAATCCCATCGGCTGAACGCCCCGTCTCTGTACGCTGGGGAGCCCACCCCAGCATGGCAACGCCCTTGTAGTCTTTTTTTTTTTGTTTTAAACCTGTAAAAGTTCCCACGGGCTGCCTCCACCCCCTCCCACAACCCGCACTCCACCCACTGCGCACTCCAGCCTCCCACACCCCTCACCCCATACTTACCTGACTCGCGCCACGATCTTCGGTGGACCGGAACACGCCTGCACTCTTCAAAGCCGATCACGAACTGAGGAAATGCCAGTAAGCTGTATAATGGCTAGATAGGAGGGGTTCAACTTTATTGCATATCTCAGAGTTTTTGGGATTTTGCACCACCAACATGGTATTGGATCTCTTCTCATGATGATGACACTGTCATGGCAGTTATTCTGGCCCGGCGGTGATTTGACAGTGACCGCGCAGTGACTGCAAAATCACCCTTCAGGCCTGAATACCACCATGACAGTGTCATCATTCATGAGAAGGGGTCCCAAAACCCCATGTTGAAAATTTGGTCCAAAATTCCAAACAATGACTGTTTTATTAGCGCATGCTGTAGTTCTTGCGCAGGCTCGTAAGTTCACGAATTTCAATATTTTCACTCCAGATTTTCAACATTGCCATTTTACCACACCTTCTTATGAGTAGTACAGCTGCATTTTTCACATCTCTCCCAAAATGTGTTTCTGCCCTTTGTAGCTAGAATGGCGAGTCGATGTGCAAAATCAATGTAATGGACAAATTAAGAAAATCACAGTGACACTGTTCATGAGCAGAGGTCTTAAAATGGCTATGTTGAAAATTTGGTGAAAAATTCCTAAAATGACTGTTTCTGACGTGCGTTACGTAGCAAGTTCCTACGAGGCTCGTAAGTTCACAAATTTTCAATATTTTCACTCCAGATTTTCAACATTGTCATTTTACCACACCTCCTCATGAGCAGTAATAGCTGTCATTGTATCCTGCTCAAACACAGTCACTTCATGTAGCGCACAATGGCGCAGTCGGTTTAAGTAACTCAGTGTATGGACACATTAACAAAATCACACTGACACTGTCCATGACCAGAGGTCTTAAATGGCTATGTTGAACATTTCATGAAAAATTTCAATGACTGTTTTACGGCATTGTGCAGTTCCTAAAGACGTCAGAAGTTCGCAAATTTTCAATATTTGCACTCCAATGACTTCCAGATACCTAAACAGCACATAGAAGCAAGCAACATTCGGCATTGACAAATGCTTGTTTCTGTTATGGACATCATTTCAGCAGTTACAAGTCCTGTTTCTTTGAACTAAGCTGACTCTGACTGATAAACTGCTGTGTGTGCATGTGGTGTGTGTGGGGGGTAGCCTTGTCATCAGCGTGGGTGCCTCAGCACAGACAGTAAGACAAATAAAATTAAACTGAACAACTACCAGTCTTTTCACTGTGAACTAAGACTAAGCTGACTCCTGCTGACAGATGATGTAAACTGCTGTGGGTGTGTGTGTGTGTTGGAGGGTTAGCATTATCAGCAGGGTCTGCACAGCAGCTTTGTTTGTGTTAGCTGGATAAAATATAAATCCTCCTGACCTTTTCAGTCAGAAACATTGGAAATGTGGACAGCAGATAAGGACTGCAAGGCCCATCCAGTCTGCCCATTTTTTCTACCTTATGAATGTGCCATAGGTCTTGCTCTGTCAATGGCCATCTATTCATACTCATCTGTATCACCCCTTATGCCTATCTCATGCCTGTTTGAAGCCCTGCACTGTATTCATGTCCACCACTATCTGACGTGAGCTATTCCATGCATCCACCACCCTTTCTGTGAAAATAACTTCCCACATTACCCCTTAATCAGCCTCCCTCTAATTCATGCTGTGTCCTCTTATCCTGCTATTTTTCTTATATTTAAACATGTTAGACTCTTTCACCTTGTTAATGCCCTTAAGATGTTTGAATGTTTCGACTATATCACCTCTCTCTCTCTGTCTCTCTCCTTGCTCTAGGCATACATATTGAGCTCCATTAATCTGTCCTC
The DNA here is from genome assembly GCA_016271365.2 of Neoceratodus forsteri. Lineage (NCBI taxonomy): Eukaryota > Metazoa > Chordata > Ceratodontiformes > Ceratodontidae > Neoceratodus > Neoceratodus forsteri. The sequence continues at coordinate 658,571,407 of CM057453.1, forward strand.
ATATGTTTTCTGATGCAGTCCTGCACCATTTTGGTTACCCATCTCTGGACTGCCTCCATTTTGTTAATGTCCTTGTGCAGGTGGTTTCCAGTACTGCACGTAGTACTCCAGATGGGGTATAACCAGTGTCTTGTAAAGAGCGATTATTACCTCCTTTCACAACTTGCAATACCCCTACTAATAAACCCCAACATCCCTCTAGCCTTACCTACTGCTTTAGTGGTCTACTTGGATGATTTCAGATCATCTGTAATGATGGTGCCCAAGTCTCTTTCTTCCCTTGTGATTGCCAGCAACTCCCTCCCAACCTATAGGTGGCTTCAGGGTTTCTCTTCTCTCTATGTGCATGATCTTGCACTTCTTTGCGTTAAACCTCAGTTGCCACTCTTCTGACCATTTGCCAGTTTATCCAGATCTGTTCTCATTCTGCTTAGCCTATCTGGATCATCTAATCTGTTGCAGATCTTAGTGTCATCTGCAAACAGACAAACCTTACCCTCCATTCCATCTGAAATGTCACTGGTGAAGATATTGAAGAGAACTGGCCCCAAGACTGATCCCTGATGTACCCCACTTGTGACTTGCATCTCTTTTGACTGTATACCATTTACCACCACTCTCTTTTTTTCTGCCCGCCAACCAGTTTGCCACCCAGTTGAGATTAGTTTGACAGGACCATCCTGTTGTAAACCCATGCTGTCTTGGATCCTGTGCTAGTATGGATTCCAGGTGTTGCACTATCCTTTCCTTAAGGAGTGCCTACATAATCTTGCCCACTACTGAGGTAAGACTGACTGGTTTGTAGTTCCTTCCCCTCCCTGCTACCACTCTTGTGGAGCGGGATCACATGAGCCCTTCTCCAGTCTTCTGGGACCTCTCCTGTGCTCAGAGACTCACTAAACAGTTCTGCTAATTGCTCTGCTAGTTCCACCCTTAGCTCCTTTAGTACTCTGAGATGTATGCCATCAGGACCCATTGCCTTGTCCACTCTGTGCTTAGTGAGCTCTTGTAGGACCCTTTCTTTTGTGAAGGATAGCCCTATCTCTATGGGTTGTAGCCTCTGCTTCCTTGCCCCCACCCCATCTCCTGACCTCCATGTCATACATCATCTGACTAACAAAGGAAAGCAGACCCAAGAGCAAGCAGCTCCTCTTACAAATGCCAAATAAACCAAACAGCACTTAGACTGTAAAACACACAGTGTCGAAGCAGGCACATTTGGAGATGGAGTAGTTATATACTATCCCTTCAGTGCCTTTATTAGATTAAGTCTCACTGTATAAATTGCAGAAGATGAATGGCATAGTAGTTAAGTATAACTTCATCGCAGACGCCCGGAAGGGCTGTGGACAAAATCAGGTGTGGACTGCCTGTACAGCTACTTCTGGACAGTTCCCTGTTGTTTAAACTGCTTTGCCATTTTGCACTTTAAAATGTAGCTGCCATATCAAATATAACTACTTGAGGATTCTAGTTATTATGTCCTGGTTCTGGTGCAGATCCAGTATATCCCCCTACCCCATTTGCTGCTTGTCTGTCTCTGTTACTAATGTGTTGGCATAGCTGCAAGGCCATTCCTGCAAAGAACAGGTGTGCTCAGCTCTGGGATTCTCTTCTTCTTTAATCTGTTTGGGAAAAAAGTAGTTGTAATTTCCTGGGAGTAAATCTTGAGGCATTAATACTGCAGAGGGCTTCGGAGGTGGCATCACTGGTCACTGAAATCCACCCAGCTGAAGCACACTGGATCCAGGCCAGTTGGTCAAGGTGCAGTGGTAAAGCTTTTGCTAGACTAGAGAGCTGTGCCAAAATGCCTAATAGGTGGGGCTTACATTTACCCTGCATTTTTTCATGATGAACATTTACCATTTTGATTGTTGAATCAAATATACTGCAGATCTTCTTCGAGTCAGTCTCTGTAGCAGGCCATAACACATGGGATATCCAGCTGTAGGCATCACTTCCTTCAGATGATTTCCAGCAGTGCCTCCCAGGGTCCTCCCCTTCCTGTTACCTGATGTGCTCTTGCACATATATAAGGGAGGCCCCTGATACTCCTCAGTTCTTTTCCAACCATGACCGAGTTCACATCAAGTTCTCCTTCAAGAGTACCAGATTTCTCCAGTACCATCGATGACGAAGTTCTACAAGTCACCTAAGAAGCTTCATCCACTGATGTCTTCGAACCTTATTTCAGAAGTGTTCCAGGGGCCAGAGAATTGCATCAGATGATTCTACGTGATGTATGTGTTCTGTGCCTGGGTCCAGAACACAACTTCAGGGAGCTAACCTCTGTAAACGGTTCAACGGTTTGGCCTCTGCCCCATAAACATAGAAACATAGAATTTGACGACAGATAAGGACCGCTTGGCCCACCAGGTCTGCCCATTTCCTGCCTACTGAATAAGCTGCAGATCCTAGTTAACCAGCAGCCTACTTCTTCCTACCCCCCAGAATTGCCTTATGACTGTCCCATGCATGCTTGAATTCCACCACTGTTTTTGACTCCACTACCTCCTCCGGAAGGCCGCTCCATGCATCCACAACCCTCTCTGTGAAAAATACTTAAATTACCTCTGAGCCGCCTCTATCTTCAAATTGTGCCACCTTGTTCTTGCACACCCTTTTTGAAAGATGCTACCCTCTTGGCTTTGTTGATTCCTTGAGGTACTTGAAAGTTTCTATCATGTCCCCTCTCCTCCTTTCCTCGAGGCTATACATATTAAGCTCCTTTAGTCTCTCTTCATATTCTTCTGGTGCAGACCCTGCACCATTTTAGTTGCCCTCCTCTGGACAGCTTCATCCTGTCTATGTCTTTGCAAAGACTGGGTCTCCAGAACTGCACGCAGTACTCCAGATGGGGTCTGACCAGCTGTCTGTACGAGGATAATAACTTCCTGTTTTCTACTGGTGATGCCTCTCCATGCATCCCAATATCCCCCAGCCTCCTTGCTGCCCTCTCACATTGCTTGCCCACCTTTAGGTCATCTGATATGACTACCCCAGGTCCCTTTCCATTTTGTTGTCGTTAGTATCTCACCCCCATTGTGTACTCTTCCCCTGGGTTTTTGTTTCCAGGTGCATTACCTACACTTCTTAGCATTGAATCTAAGCTGCCATACATTTGACCATTCCTCTAACCTTGCCAAGTCCCTTTTCATCCTTTCTACCCCACCTTGTGCATCAACTCTGTTGCAGATCTTTGTGTCATCTGCAAAGAGACATACTTTTCTTCCAGTCCCTCTGCAATGTCGCTTATAAAGACATTGAAGAGGACTGGTCCTACACTGAACCCTCATGTACTGCACTAGCAACCCCCTTCATCAAGTGGACTCCATTTACTATTACTCTCTGTGTCCTATTTTCCAGCCAATTTTACCCAGGCTGTCATCTTGGGTCCCACTCCCAGGCTAGCTAACTTGTATATTAATCTTTTGTGTGGGACTGTGTCAAATGCCTTGCTAAAGTCTAGGTAGGCCATGTCCACAGCCCCTCCCTGATCTACTACTTTGGTCACCCAGTCAAAGAAATCTATCAGATTTGTCTGGTATGACTTTCCTGCTGTGAATCCATGCTGCTTGGGTCCTGTGCCGCTCTGGCCTCTAGATACTCGACAATTCTTTCCTTCAGAAGTGATTCCATCATTTTCCCTACCACTGAGGCTAAACTAACAGGTCTGTAGTTTCCTGCTTCTGCCTTGCTCCCACTTTTGTGAAGGGAATCACATCTGCCCTCCTCCAGTCCTCGGGTACCACCCCATCCTCCCATGATTTGTTAAACAGGGTAGTCAGTGGTGTCACTAATTCTACCCTTAGTTCTTTTAGAATTCTGGGATGAATCCCATCAGGCCCCATTGCTTTGTCCACCTTCAGTTTTAACAGTTCTTTCAGAACCCTTTCTTCTGTAAATGGGCTGGTATCAACTTCTGTATCCAGTGTGTTTCTACTGTTTGTTCTAGGTACCCCCTTCCTTTGTAAATACTGAGCAAAAATATTTGTTTAGTATCTCTGCCTTTTCACAGTCTTCCTCTGCCCACCCTCCCCTTATTAAGCCTCACTATCCCTCCCTTGGTCTTCCTTCCTCCCTGATGTACCTATAAAAGGTTTTATCCCCTTCTTAACTGAGTTGGCTATCTTTCCTCGGTTTGGGCCTTTGCTGTTCTGACTGCCTTCCCAGCTTCCTTTGCTTTAACTGATACAGTTCTTGCTCCTTCTGTGATTCCTTGTACTTCCTGAAAGCTTTCTTTTCTCTTGAACCTTTACTGCCACTTCTTGAGAACATAGTGGTTTCTTACATCGTTTAGTTTTGTTTATTTGCTTCACACAAAGGCTTGTTGCCTCTGTGATGGCAGTTTTATTATTCCCCATTGTTCTTCCACCCTCCTTCCTGCCCATTTGCTAGTGCATTCCTTAGGCACTTACCCATTTTGGCAAAGTCAGCCCTCCTAAAGTCCAGTACCTTTGCCTTGTATGGCTTGACCTCTATTGCTGTGTTTATGTGAACCATACTGTTCGATGGTCGCTAGTTCCCAGATGGCTACCCACTTCACATCTGTGATCCTCTTCATCTCCATTTGAGAGAACCAGGTTAAGATTGCCCCTCTTGAGTGGGCTCCAATACTAGTTGTCTAAGGCATGCCCTCTGTAGGGCATCTAGAATAACCCCACTCTTCAAGTGGCTGCGGCAACTGCACTCCAGTTAACATCTGGCATATTCAGATCACCCATCAGCAATATCTCCCTTTTTGCCATACTAAGTATACTTTCTATCATTTCCTTGTCCATTTCCTCCCTGAGAAGGGGTCTGTATACAACCCCTGTGCGGATTGTGGTGACATTGCCGGTCTCCAAATTTACCCACAGTGCTTCTTCTCCTCCCTGTTTTCTTTTGTTCTGTTACTTTGATTCCTTCCGCTATGTAAAGAGCTACTCCCTCCTCTTTTACCCTCTCTTTCTCTCCTGTAGATAGTGTATCCTGGTATGTTTATGTCCCAGTCATGGTTTTGTGCGAACCATGTTTCTGTGACTGCCATGATATCCAGATGTTCCTCCTCCATCAAGGCCACTAATTCAGGAAGCTTGTTACTCAGACTACGTGCATTGGTACTCATTGCTTTCCATTTTTTGATGGCTTTACTTTCTGTTGCAGCATCCCCACTGACCTTTCTACGCTCTGTCTTTTTCCATTTAGTACCCTGTTTTGTAGGGAGAGGCTGGGATTTTCCTGCGCATATCAGTGCCTCCCCTTGACTAGTTTAAAAGATTGCCAATGAAGCATTTAAACTGATTGCTCAAAAGACTTGTTCCCTTCCTGGACAGATGCAGACCATCCTGCCAGTATAGGCTGGTGTCTCTCCAGGTGGAACCCCAGTTCCCAATGAAGCCAAACCCCTGTGCTCCACACCATTTTTTCAACCACTCATTAAACTGCATGGTGCAAAGTACCCTGCCTCACTCATGCCATTTACAGGCAGCACCTCTGAGAAGGATACTGTGTGTGCTACTTGTCTTAGGCCCCTCCCCAGTTCTACAAAGTCCTTCTGCACTGCTCTAATCTCATGTTGAGCCAAGTCATTTGTCTCTAGGTGGACAATGACATCCAGGTCAGACTCCTGCAGCTGTTCTCGTGATCCTGTAAGGATGCGTTTCCTGTCCCTACAAGCCATGGAACCAGGCAGGCACTTTACTCAGTTTCCCTGCTCCCCAGTTTTATCCCCAATAATTGAGTCCCCACCAGGAGCTGCTTCCTTTCCTTGTGGCATCCTCTGCCTCCTTCCTGTGGGCCTCCCTTGTGACAGGTGTCCTCAGCCTCCTTAATCTCCTCCGTGGGTGCATCCATGGGAGCTGTGCTCCCCAGAATGGTGTATGGATTGTGGGAGGAACAACTGACTGGGTGTGCCTCTGTTCCACCCTCCTCACCCTCCCTGAGCCCACTGTGGTCCAACTGCTGTGCTTTGCAACCTCTGAGGTAGTGGTGGTGGCTCTGGTGCTCCCTGGATGGGGGTTCCTTCCTACCATCCAGTCTGGCCTGGGGAAGGTTCTCTTACTGCTGTCCAGTGTGGCCTGAAGATGGGCAACTTCCTCCCTCAGGGCAGAGAGTTGTCTGCAAATAGGGCAGCATCTCAGCCTCCAGAAAGACTCCCAAAAGACTGCTGCCCCACAGCCATTACATTGCACTACTCCCACATAACAATTTTTTTTGTGTGTGTGTGTGCTTGGTTTGTTATATAGAAATATATATATATATATATTATACAATGTGTCTATGATATTTTCAGTGCTGTGTGCTAGAGAGGATATGACATTGATATGCACCTTACACTCTTGAGGAAATGATGTCAGAACCCCAGGTATAAAGGAACTATTTCCAGGGGTGGGTGGAGTGAGGGGTGGAAGGGTTGGGCCTAAACTGTGCCCTCACAAAACAATCAGCTAAGAGCACTGACCCACTGCTGCGATGAGTGCTTCCTGTCTGCAAGATACTATACACAACAATTTGACAGAGAAAATCCCTGCTAATCAAACAGAGAAAAATCCAGACATCCAAGTCAGACACAGGTAAACCTCCCCAGCCCCAAAACAGCCTGGTGGTTTGTGCTCTGAAAGCAGTCAGCCCCAAAATAAGTCAGCTGTGCTTTGAACTCTTCCTGCACTGAAAATCTTAAGAATTGTAACAAGACTGTCTTTTCCTGAAAATTGTAAATTCCTTTATTTCACCTTTCAGTTAGAAGCAGCCTCCACCTGCAGTATATCTGCTACAAACCAAGGACAATTGAAAGGTTCCCTCCTCTGTTGTGAGCACAACTCGCTTTCTTGCAAATCCTATGTTCAGTATTGCAGCTCCCAACAAGAGATAGTTTGACTAGGAAAATATTAGCTGTTCTGATGAGTTTGCTATAAACACTTGCTTATAATACTATTGTGCTTCAGGTCTGTTACCAAAGCTATTGGCTGATTAAGTCTCTGTGATGTAATCACTTCCTGAGAAAGTTTGGAATTGCCTTTAAGGCAAACAATGATAAACACAAGAAAACAGTTTACTGTCTGGGTCAAATACACAACCTGTACCTGCACTTATTTCAGGATTTGTGACAAATGTTTCGCTCAGAGTTTAAAATCTTCCTGCACTGAAAGTCTTAAGAATTGTAACAAGACTGTCTTTTCCCGATAATTGTAAATTCCTTATTTCACCTTCAGTTAGAAGCAGCCTCACCTACAGTATATCTGCTACAAACCAAGGACAATTGAAAGTTTCTCCCTCTGTTGTGAGCATAACTCGCTTTCTTGCAAATCCTATGTTCAGTATTGCAGCTCCCAACAAGAGATAGTTTGACTAGGAAAATATTAGCTGTTCTGATGAGTTTGCTATAAACACTTGCTTATAATACTGTTGTGCTCAGGTCTGTTACCAAAGCTATTGGTTGATTAAGTCTCTGTGATGTAATCACTTCCTGAGAAAGTTTGGAATTGCCTTTTAAGGCAAACAATGATAAACACAGAAAACAGTTTACTGTCTGGGTCAAATACACAACCTGTACCTGCACTTATTTCAGGATTTGTGACAAATGTTTTAAGCCCAGTTTAAAATCTTCCTGCACTGAAAATCTTAAGAATTGTAACAAGACTGTCTTTTCCTGATAATTGTAAATTCCTGATTTCACCTTTCAGTTAGAAGCAGCCTCCACCTGCAGTATATCTGCTACAAACCAACATGCTCTACAGAACCTGACAATGCCACCTTCCTGGCAGCTCCACCCCAACCCCTCCTTATCCTTACCTACCCCACCTCTCCTCTCTTCTCATTTTTCTTACCTCCCTTGCCCCTCCCATTTCTTTCTACCACCCCCTATTATCCTCTTCCTTTCCACTTTACCCTCTCCCTGTCTGTTCGAAATTAATTTGATATCCTTTAGCCTTATTTGTGTAACAATTTTGTCTATTGTCATGTGATACCTATGTCTTGATGTGGAACCTTTGTAAAAGAGCCCTGGCTCAAAGGTAATTGTAATCCTAAAATTGAAATAAATAAATAAATAAATAGTAAATAAATAAATAAATAAAACAAGGCCACCAAGCTACCAAGGTTCCAGCAGCTAAGGGAGTACATCATGGAGCAGAAGGTGGCTCCTTTGGAGCAGCAGCAATGCTCCTCTGCAGGGGAATCTTTGACCTCCTCGACCTTTGAAGGGTGAACCTCATCATCGATGGAGCATGGGGCCAGGTGGAAACATTCTTCAAACCGAACATGTTTCCTGACACACCATCTTTGTAGTCAAAGGCCTTGACCTCTCAAGCTAAGTAGGAGGGCTTCCACTGATAACACACCGCCTTCTCCACCGTTGATGGTAGTGGGCCCTCCAAGTCATCGATGGCTCCTCCATCAACAACTGCAGTTGTGCTGCAGCTTCCATCACTGCCTCCACCAGCCTCCATTGTCAGCCATCATTCATCGACAATGGCTGCATCTTCTCTGATGGTCCTTCCGTTGACAGAGTGTTCTCTGGTCCTCCCATCGATGGGGCTCTAGCCACTCTTGGCTGCTCCATCAACAATGCTCCCATTGATGACATGTTCTGCCTGTCCTTGTCAACAGTGGACCAAGTGGCTTTGTTTCATTCTCTTCAATGGGTCTCCATCAATGGACTTCTTGTCTGCCTCCCGCATTGATGGCTCCCTTGTCAACGATTATGGCACCACCTCAGATAGTTTGGGGAATGTCTCTTTAAGTACTCTCATTTCTCTATTTTGGGGTGTTACATCCACCCCATGGTTCCATCAAGATGGCCAGGTCCTTTACCCTTGGCTATCTCCTCTGTGGTGCCCATCCAGTCCATGGCCCTCCTCTCGGGAGGTCAACTGGCCATGGTGACATCCAGGATCTAGTTCACTCTATCATGGGCCTTACTAGACCCTCCCTCCTTTGGGGAGACGGTGGTCCCTGCCTCAGTCCCCTCCAGGCCTTCCTCAGCCACTAGGAAAAGGAGTTCCTCCTTCCTCCACTGGTTTCCATCCCAAACCTGAGGACCCATCCCTCCCAGACTGGGATTTGGAGGATGAGGAGGTTGGGGAAATTGAACAGGATTATGGCTTGCAAATCTCTTCTCAGAGACATCTTCTATTCCTGGGGATGCCCCAGAAGTGCTCCTGCTCTCCTCCTGATGACCCATCCTTTTCAGATATTAGGTGTATCTGCAGAAAACTTTGGTTTCCAGACTACAGAACAGGATGCCTCAAGAATCAAGTTGGCCAGGTATCTAGCCTTCCTAATGGCCCTCCCTGGTTGTCCCTCCTCAGTTGGATGCTTTTGAGGAGGCCATGTTGCTTGCCTGGCAACAGCCCTCTGAAGTCCCCACCTTCCCCGCAGCAGACAGGCTTCTAGGGCCACTGTGAAACATCCTTTTCTTTCTATGTTCCAAAGGCAGACTTGTAGTTAAGAATGCGGCTCATGATAAATCTGCTAGACGCAACATGTGAGTGCTCATCCTCTGATGAAGAATCCAAGAAACTGGATATCACGGGAAGAGGGTTTATGCTTCGGCACTTTGTCCCCATCACATTTTGAATTATATGGGCCACCTCCTCAAATATCAGGAGGAGATCCTTAAGACTGCTCGTGCTTTGGTTCAATCCTTCCACCTCAGCCAGCCTCAGGTGGACCTTGATGCCAAACTTTCTACAGCTGGGGCTGTCTGTCACCACCTGCTTAGGGCCATTGGACTTGATAAGTCTTTCTCCTCCTTTACCTCGGGTCTCACACTACCCTCCAGACCTTGCTCTAGTGCTACAAGTAGAAATACATGCTTTGTTACAAAACATGCCATAGAACCAGTTCCCACCCTCAAAGAGGCTCGGATTTTACCTCGATTTTTCTGGTTCCCAGCTGGACAGGGACCTATCGTCCATTCTGGATGTCAGATCCCTCAACTTCTATATAAGGTACTAGAAATTCAGGATGGTGACATAACCTACCCTTCTTCCCCAGCTAAACACAGGAGATTGGCTTTGCTTCTTGGAAATGAAGGACACATACCTTCATATGCTGATCCACCCCACTCACTGGTGGTTCTTATGATTCCAGTTTCAAAGCCATCATTTTCAGTTTTGGTCCCTCCCTTTGGCCTTCCTCAGCCCCCAGGGTATTCATGAAATTCCTAGTAGCAGGAGCTCTTGCCAGGAAGGTCTGTTCATCTTTCCATGCCTAGATGACTGGCTCCTAAATGCATCTACTCACCCCATGCTGGAATACACCCTGACATGCACCAAGGCTGTTCTCCATGTGGGCATCATCAACTATCCAAAGTCTATGCTGACCCCAGCACAGACTCTACAGTATACTGGAGTGGTACTAGATATCTCTCAAGGCATGGCATTTCTCCCGAATCCAGGGTGGATGCCATCCTGACCCTCATTCTCTGTTTGGAACCTTGTCAGTATGTCTCTGCAAGGAACTACCTTTGGCTCCTGTGACATTTGGCAGCTACCATCCCTGTTGTCCCTCAAGCCAGGCTTATGAGGATCCTTCCAGTGGAAGCTCAGGGTCTAGTGGGATCAGAAATGGGATGACTTCAATGCCCAATCCTTTTGTTTTCCCCAGCACTTCACACAATACAATGCTAGAAGTCCAGAGACAATCTCCTGCAGGGCATGTCATTTCATCCCTGGTCCTGGACCTCATTCTAACAACAGATGCCTCCTTGTTGGGCTGGGTGCCCATCTTCCAGGGGTTCAGCCCCAGGGTTCTTGGACTGTGATGGAATCTCATCTTCACATCAACATCCTGGAATTGAGGGTTGTTCTCTACACCTTACAGGCATTGATTTTACTCCCTCAGGGTTGCCTTCAAGTGCAATCAGACAGTTCTATGGTTGTTCATTACCTGAACAAACAGGGTGGCACCCATTCATACCCTCTCTGCCGGGAGTCCATGAGGGTGTGGCATTGGGTGATCCAGAGAGGCATTCACCTTCTGGTGGTTCACATTCCAGGGTTTCAAATACTATGGCAGATGCCCTGAGCAGAACTCATGCTCAGTCTCACGAATGGGAGCTCCACCAACACATCTTAGCAGACGTCTTCCTCCAGTGGGTTGCCTGAATTAGACCTGTTTGCTTCTCCTCAAACTGCAAAACAGCTCTCTATTGCTCTCTAGAGTTAGGTCCTGGAACTTTATGGCTGGACGCTTTATCTCATTCCTGTACAGGAAAATTTCTTTATGCTTTCCACCCTTTCCTGTCACAGAGAGTACTCCTGAAACTGGTCAGAGACGGGACATCAATGATTCTCATAGCTCCTACTAGCCAAAGAAGTTGGTTCCCCTACTGTTGCAAATCTATGATCAGGATCTTCTTCCTCTACCTATTTGTCCAGCCCTCCTCTCACAGGAAGACATCTCCTGCTACACCCAGACCTGCACTCCCTGCACCTGCATGCCTGGCTCCTGAGGACACAGTCCTCTTCATTATCAGGTGTCCCCAGGATAGCAGACGTTCTGAGGGTGGCATGGTAGCCTTCTACTAGAGCCTCCTACTCTATGAAATGGAAGTGTTTCTCCATTTGGGCCTCTTCCAGGAACTGGAACCCTATGACTGTTCCCCATGAGAGAATACTGGACTACCTCCTTTCTCTGTCAAAGGCTGGTCTAAAATATTCATCAATAAAAGTACACCGATCGGCTATTTCTGCTTTCCATTTACCTGTGGACAACAAACCATTGTCCCAGTTACCTCTCATTAGAACCTTCCTGAATGTATCCTACATTTACATCTCCCTATTCGGACCCTGTCGAGTATGGGATTTGAATTTTGTTCTTGAAAATTGACTGAAGGTCCTTTTGAGCCTGCTGAAACATGTGAGCTCTGTTTTTGTCATGGAAAACAATGTTTTGGTGGTGATTATGTCAGGAAGATGTATCTCTGTATTACAGGCACTTAGTGCAAGCCACCTTATTTACAGTTTCATATGGATCGGTGTCCTTATGTACTAATCCCTCTTTTCTACCTAAAGTTGTTCCTGAATTAACTCTGAATCAGTCCATTTAGTTGCCAGTATATTTTGCAGAGCCTGAGAATCCAGGGAAGCCCTGCTTCATACTCGATGTGAAAAGAACATTGAGAATTTATCTTCTCTGCACTGAACAGTTGGTGTAAACTGAGCAACTCTTTGTTTTTTCTCCCCAGGATAATTGGGCAATCGGGTTTCTAAGCAGTGTTTGTCCACATGGTTGTCCAACTGCATTACGTTCATAAATAACAAATATGACAAACCTCTCACAGGATCTGTGAAACCCAACTCCACTAGAGGCATGGCAACCTCCAGGTGTGTTTTCAAGGCATTTCTGCTTCAGAGATTTGCAGGCCACCACCTGGTCTACTGTACAAACATTCACAAAACATTACAGTCTAGACATTGCTTCTAAGAACCATGCCATTTTGAGTGGGCCATCCTTAATGGACTCCTGTCCTAATTTGCTGCAGTTCACTTCCTCCTCCCATGGGCATCATAACTGCTTGGGATTCTTCCCATGTGTTATGGCCTGCTGCAAGAGACTGACTCGAGAAGATAGTACAGCTGTGTGAGAACTTACCATAACAGTAGACTTGAGAGTATCTCTTGCAGCAGGCCATGCTGCCCTGCCCACCATCCCTTGCTCCTGCTTCAGAAGGGTACCTTGCTCCATCCTTATGTGGAAGCCTTGAGCTACTGCCTTTGTTACTCTTCGGTTCCCATCGGAGACCTATGATTCACTTTTCATATTGGTCGCTAAGATGGAAATAGAACTGAGGAGTATCAGGGCCTCCTCTTTATATATGTGCAAGAGCACATTAGGTGACAGGAAGGGAGGCCCCTAGGAGAGACTGCTGGGGAATCATCCAGAGGAAGTGACACTTACAGATGGATATTCCATGTGTTATGGCTGCTACAAGAGATACTCTCAAGATCTACTGTTACGTGCACGCCCTTACACACCTGTACTTTCCTGTTCTTGTTGTCTATATGGTTTTCTTGGGTAAACAGATGCAAACACCATGTAGGAAGACAATAAACTGTTATTGAATGTATTAGTGCCAGAACAAGATTCAAAAATGTGTTTGTTTATTTTTTTTTATAATGTTGGGTACTACTTGATAGAATTTGTGTCACGACAACGACAGTTTAACAGTTGATGAAGGGTTTACCCTAACCTTTGCTGTTGCTGTCATTCATCTCTGAAGTCTACATATGAAGGAAATTCAAGTAAGATGTGAGAAGAAATGGAGAAAAAACACATGAGATTTTTGGGAATGCTCTGGTTCTGTTCTGAATATGAATCTACTCAAGCCAGTCTGCCATAAAAGTGTGGCAAATAGAGTTGCAGCCAGTTTTCACATAACTGTCTGCATGTTCCATCATGTAGCACCACTGGGGAGAATACAAGACCACCGAAAATCAGAGCTAGTGGATCCACTTGTGTTGGGATGGGGGAAGACTGTTTTCTGTTTGTACTTTAGCATTCCAGGCCCCTATCGTTCTTGTCACTCTTGTCTGAATCCTTTGATGTGCTGGTGGGATTGGTAAATCCTATTACTGGTGACAGCTAACTACTGCTCACTAGCTTGACAGATAGACAGGCAGAGGCAGACAGACAGATAATGGTGCATCATCAAAGCCAGCAGCTGCCTTGCAGTTTTGGTTGCAGAATAAGTGCAGAATGTTTGTTGGCTAGTACATTGGGGGTAAGAGAGAAAATACATTTCTGCACAAAGGGACCTAGGATTTCTGTCAATAACTCATTTGTCAGTCAGTATAGCTCAGTTGGCAGCAGCTAGCCTCTTGGTCAGAAGGTTATAGGTTCTAGTCCCACACCAGGACTTGAGCTCATACCAAAAACATTGCCAACCCTAATGAAGCACGTGTGTGTGTGTGTGTGTGTATGTGTTTCGGGGTGCCATCCTTCAGATGAGATGTTAAACTGAGGTTCCTTCTACCCATCTCTGGTGCTGTCCTGGTGGGTGTCCAGGATAAAGTAAAAGAACCCAAGGCACTTTTAGTAAAAGTAGAGGATTTTCCCTGATGTCCTGGTCAATAATCCCTTCCTTAAAACCTGTTCAAGCAGAAGAAATGTATTTCTGTGAATGTGGCATAGGTGGAGTTACAATGAGGTATTCAGAAGGCGTATGACTTCAAAAAATATAGGACTTGGAGTATCTCGATTGCAAAATATGTGGACTAGAATTAGTTTGACTTCCAAAATTGACAGCTGAAAGTAAAGTACTTAATGAGAGCAAAACCCACTCTATGCTTTTGGCTCTCCTGCCAGACTCAAATCAGCTCGTAATTCCTTTCAAATCCCATGCGAAATGGCTCCATGGTAGTAAGTACCAGCTCTTTCAAATATTTGGGCATCCTCCTTGATGAATCCCTGGACTTCGACCTTCATATCACTTCCACCTGTAAATCCATCAATGCAAAAATTGGAGGAGCCCTATCGTACAAGCTATGCCCTCCACGCCATCTGCCAGGCTTGCTGTGGCACAAGGATTTCTACTTCCAGCTCTGACTTATGGCTCAGTCACATACCTAGGGGCTTCAAAACCTCACTCCTCAGATGGGACACCACCTACAATAGCATCTGCCGCTATGCCTCTTTGGGCCATGTTTCAACATCACTGTCAGCTTTATGCTGACCTAAATGGCCTAGTCCTCTGCTCACCAGCATCTAGCCTTGGCTCTACTACACGGTATGCACAGCTCAGGTCTACCTAGATCTCTCTCCTCACTTCTGTACTCCCAAACCTCCACCTATGGTCTCCGATCAAATGATACATCCTTCTCTTCATCCCCAGATGCAAAACCTCTATGGGTACATGTGCTTTCTCCTACTTGGCACCTAAGAACTGGAATGCTATTCCACAATATATTCGCTAAGCCCCCATCCATGCCCACTTTAAGAAACTCCACCGCCAACATCTACTGGCTTCTAACCCCTGTACATGCCTCCAGCCACCATAGCCCACTCCATGCACCTCTACCTTCTACCCTACTTACCTTCCCTCTCCTACCCTCTCTACCCTTGTCTTCTACCTCATCTCTCCTCTCCCAAAACTTCACGTCACTTGATGGCACTTGCTATTTACTTTAAACCTGTTAGCACTAACTTTGTATATATATTCTGGTAGCTGTACTGCTCTAGTTCAACTGGCAATATTTGTTGAATGTGCTAAAACAATCTACTTGTCACACACTGTTTGCATTACTATTGTCCTACTGTCTACCTCTGCCTTGTGCTCGTCACATTGTACTAGTCGCTATGTTTCTCTTATACTCCGGGTCGTGCCTGAAAACAGGCATCGCTATGTCTAGTGCACCCACCTGGTAACCAAAAGCAAATAAATAAATAAATAAATTTGACTCCACTAAAATTGAAACTACTTCCAGATTTCAACAATGGAAGTACTGTATTTGACTTCCACCAAAAAACAAAAAACATTATCTGAAGCCCTGGGTATAATATGCCATTTTCTGCCTTTGTCCCCAGTCTCAGATAAAAAAAGGGTTTAGTATAGCGCGGTGAGAATATCCATGACTGGGAAGGGAGAAGCCAGAGAGGGCAAGGGGCAGCAAAGTCAGCTCCCAGGGTGGGGCTGACCAAACAAGCAAACACAAAAGACTGTTTGGCCTATTCTGATTGCATTTTAGTATGTTAGTATGTGACAGGGATTGGGGACTACAATAATCACCAATACATTTTCATTACCTAAACTGTTTCTCTGTACATGTTTGGTCCCCTTTCAACCTCAGTTTTGCTAACTGAACTCCAGTCACCATAACAAGTGAGCCCTTATAATGAAATTGTTTGGCTTTGGGAATCTCTGATTGGTTTGGGGCTTTTGCTGCTTTATTTACTAGGATGAACAGTAAGCCAGTCTACCTTTTAAAGTATTATCCCAAATCTGGAATTACAGTATGAAAGTATTTCTGCTGCTACATGTGTGAAGCTGTTATAGCATACTTATTATTGCCCTGTCGTGAAGCAAGGTGGGCAGACATGATGGACCTAGTACCTTCTGACCTTTGTGAACTATGTCACATGTCAATAATTACTTTTATATATGTCAAATGTGATGCTACAGTATTGTAATTGGTCTGCATATGCGATGGTATTGTAGAGATAACTGATTTATTTACATTAAGAGCAGTGGACCTTGAGTACCTCACAAATGGTGTGTTACAAGTGATGTGTCCAAGGTCAAACTGCTCGAGTGCAGATAAATTAGTTATCCCAGAGGTGTTCCCACTGCATATTTGATGTATGTAATAGGGAACTATTAGAAGGTAGAGATGGATTTTGTTTTCATGATTTATTTATTTTTAGTAGAAATTATAGAGGGCATTTTGGTAATGTTTTGTGTACTAGTTGCCAGGTTATTGCTATGGAGCGCCGTAATGTTCACATGCCCTGAAGCCCCAGTTGTGTGTTCTCATTGGTGGGTCTCTTGTTTTGTGAATAATTGTCTTGAAAAATGGCAGCGCCTCTTAGTGAGCTGTCACTAGGATCGCTGTTCCTATCATACTACTAAGACCATTTTTTTTTTTGTGAAAATAATTAAAATATTTCTTTCCATATATCTGTTTGGGCAAGTACTGCCCATTAGTGATTGTCAAAGTGAATAATTTCAGTGACAGCATGCATAAAAAAAAAAAAAAATATGAGTTTATACAATTCCCAAATTCTATTTTATTTTATTTTTATAATTGCTGGCATTGGAAAAGAATCCTCTCCTTTTGTGTAAATGATTTCTACTTTGAAAAACATACTCCAGCACAGGACCCCATCACCCCCAGTCACTACATGGATTTGTTCATTTGAAAATAAACTGTCTGGTTGATCCTGCTATGTTGGTTTGTATTTTAAAATCAGCCTCTGTTCAGCAACCACTGGAATTTGTTTCCACTCACTGAGTTTACAACCAATCAGTCCAACAGTGAAGTTCTAAATGGTGACTGCTGGGGAGAGGTAGACGGTGCTGGAACCGTTGGAGTGTGGCAGGTCTGGCTGCTTGTGAAAAGATGTGAAGGAAATGGCAGCTTGAGAGGTTGCAGATGCCAGGGTTGGATGCAGCCATAGGATTGATTGAGCTGCAGCCTGTGGACTGAAACAAATGGGAAAATTAGGTATAGTGTAAAAAGGGAATATTTATAGTACTTTTAAAAGAACTCAGTTGTTAATGGTGTGTTCTTTTGGTTGTAAACTGATAATTTAGGGGTCAAGAAGTCTGGAGTAAACTGAGGGAATACTGAAAATGAGTGGAAGTAGTCCTGAAAATGAAGGGGTCTGACTGACAGATTTTATTACTATATGTGTGATTAATTTCAGATCCTAAAATTTATCATGCATATGTGGAAATGAATGAATTTGTTGCACTGTTTTGTGTCCAACCCATTGCTTAAAAGGAGTTTATGTGCTATGTATTAAATTATGTATTTTATTTTATTCTACTAAAGACAGAATCAAATCCTGAATAGATTTATTTAATTTAATAATTGATGGAGGGACGGATGGACGGACGGACTGACTGACTGATTAATTGATTGACTGATTGAGTGACTGATTGATTGATTAGATGCTTGTATCATGCACAAAAGCATTTGATGATAGATCACGTTATTACCCAGAATTTTAATTCAAGTCTATCCTGGCTCCATTACTTAAAGCTGTTTGCTGTGCCAATCGCTTTTATGAATTTAATGATTATTTGATTGTTAGACAACAATTATTGTATGTCTTTTGGCCCTGTTCTTTGCTATTAGTGCAAGAAAGGTGCTTTACAAATAAAAACCCCAAACCCTATTCATCATAGAATTACAACTGTAAACTCCCTCCAAATGAGGGGATTTACTTCAACTGCTCCCTACTTTGCATCTTGATAAGCCTGTAGCTCACAGATGCTGTAGATGTCTCAGTGCCCTGGTCCCTAGCGACTACACCGGGGGTCTGGGCAGCATTCCCTGCAGGGATTCCCTCCTCCTTGCTCCTGCTGGCACCTTACATTATTGCATCTGAGCTGCCAGTGGGGTGACAATGGGCACCCATGCCTACTGTGAGGAACTGGAACTTTCAACCAAAAATAAATAAAATAAAAGAATTGTCTCCCTACCACTGAGCTGGCAGAGAGCAGTGGGAACCATTGATATCTGGAGCAGAATGCATGTGCTCAAGAATGCTGTCCTTCCTGCCCAACCCCAGTGGATGGCAGAGCAGCTGGGCGCCATCTTGAACTGCCACAATAATTGATAAGTACCTGTGACCCATCAGAACAAATCAAGAGCAATATAATGACAAAAAGCACAACTGTAAATGAGAAGGAGCCACAGAGGTAAAAACAATAGGTATCTGTCACCTCCATGGGCACTATGGGAGCAGCGATAACAGTAATCAACCTCAGTGATCATCAGCTTACAGAGACGCAACATAAAGTGCTGTCTTATGGAATTAGTTTTCTGCTGACTTCAATAAACAAAATCAACATACATCTAGATTTGTTCTGGTTCTTTGATGGATAAATTTGCATAAACATTTTGCCTCAGAGAAGAATATGGAGGTCAATCAATTGACAGGGATGTCAAGTAACAAGCAGACATTGCAGAATTTAGTACTGGTGAAAAGGCACCTCTAGGTCGGATTCCACTGGACCACCAGGATACCACAGTCCAAGATCTAACTGACATACTTATTGAGAATGTGCTGCATGAATATTAAGCAGAGACAATACAAATATTACAGCTATAAACAAATCTGTGTCAAGACCAAATTTTAGATCTGAATCTATAGTCACACCAGGGTGTCAGATGAGCAATGCCATTGCACTGCACCAACAATTGGTAACCATGGAGATTAGATACTAACAGTCATATTCTAATAAAATCAGTATCACAACCTAAACTCACAAGAAAGAATAGCCCTAACTGAACGTAAAATCTTAAAGGTGTCATTATCAGATAGTCCAAAAGGGCAGTCTTTTGAGCAATCGGTTTAAATGCTTCATTGGCAAGCTTTTAAACTAGTCAAAGGAGGAGGCACTGACAAGCAGCAGGAAAATCCCAGCTCTCCCTACAAACAGGGTACTAAATGAGAAAAAGACCGAGGTAGAACAGTCAGTGGGGATGCTGCAACAGAAGGTAAAGCCATCAAAAATGGAGAGCAATGAGTACCAATGCCCGTAGTCTGGGTAACAAGCTTCCTGAATTAGTGGCCTTGATGGAGGAGGAACATCTGGATATCATGGCAGTCACAGAAACATGGTACACACAAAACCATGACTGGGACGAAACAACATACCAGGAATACACTATCTACAGGAGGGACAGGAGGGTAAAAGAGGAGGACGAGTAGCTCTTACATAAGGAAGGAATAAAATCAACAAAACAAAGGGTAAACAGGGAGGAGAAGAAGCACTGTGGGTAAATTTGGAGACAGGCAATGGCACCACATCTGCACAGGGTTAGATATAGACCTCTTCTCAGGGGAGAAATGGACAAGGAAATGATAGAAAGTATACTTAGAATGGCAGAAAAGGGGAGATATTGCTGATGGGTGATCTGAATATGCCAGATGTTAACTGGAGTGCAGTTGCAGCTGCCACTCAAGAGTGGAGTTATTCTAGATGTCCTGCAGGGGCATGCCTTAGACAAGTAGTACTGGAGCCCACTCGACAGGGAGCAATATTAGACTTGATTCTCTCCAAATGGAGATGGAGAGGGGATCACAGATGTAGAAGTGGGTAGCCATCTGGGAACTAGCAACCATTGAACAGTATGGTTCACAATAAACACAGCAATAGAGTCAAGCCATACAAAGACAAAAGTACTGGACTTTAGGAGGGCTGACTTTGCTAAATGAGTGAGTGCCTAAGGAATGCACTCAGCAAATGGGCAGGAAGGAGGTGAAGAACAATGGGGAATAATAAAACTGCCATCACAGAGGTAATGAGCCTTTGTGTGAAGCAAATAAACAAAACAAAACGATGTAAGAAACCACTATGGTTTTCAAAGGAAGTGGCAGTGAAGGTTCAAGAGAAAAGAAAGCATTCAGGAAGTACAAGGAATCACATAAGGAGCAGGACAAAGAACTGCACTGTTAAAGCAAAAGGAGGCTGGGAAGGCAGTCAGAACAGCAAAGGCCCAAACTGAGGAAAAGATAGCCAACCTCAGTTAAGAAGGGGATAAACCTTTATAGGTACATCAGGAGCGAAGGAAGACCAAGGGAGGATAGTGAGGCTTAATAAAGGGAGAGAGGGTGGGCAGAGGGAGACTGTGAAAGGCAGAGATACTAAACAAATATTTTTGCTCAGTATTTACAAATGAAGAGGGGAGGTACATGAAACAAACAGTAGAAACACTCTGGATACAGAAGTTGATACCAGCCCATTTACAGAAGAAAGGGTTCTGAAAGAACTCTTAAAACTGAAGGTGGACAATGCAATGGGGCCTGATGGGATTCATCCCAAATTCTAAAGAACTAAGGGTAGAACTAGTGACACCACTGACTACCCTTTTAACAAATCATGGGAGGATGGGTGAAATCCGAGGACTGGAGGAGGGCAGATGTGATTCCCTTCACAAAAGTGGGAGCAAGGCAGAAGCAGGAAACTACAGACCTGTTAGTTAAACCTCAGTGATAGGGAAAATGATGGAATCACTTCTGAAGGAAAGAATTGTTGAGTATCTAGAGGCCAGAGGGGCACAGTACCCTGGGCAGCATGGATTCACAGGGGAAGATCATGCCAGACAAATCTGATAGATTTCTTTGACTGGGTGACCAAAGTAGTAGATCAGGAGGACTGTGGATATGGCCTACCTAGACTTTAGCAAGGCATTTGACACAGTCCCACACAAAAGATTAATATACAAGTTAGCCACCCTGGAAGTGGGTCCCAAGATGACACCCTGGGTACAGAATTGGCTGGAGAATAGGACTCAGAGAGTAATAGTAAATGGAGTACACTCAGAAAAAGGAGGGTTACTAGTGGGGTACCGTAGGGTTCAGTATTAGGACCGGTCCTCTTCAATGTCTTTATAAGCGACATTGCAGAAGGACTGGAAGGAAAAGTATGTCTCTTTGCAGATGACACAAAGATCTGCAACAGAGTTGATGCACAGAGTGGGGTGGAAAGGATGAAAAGGGACTTGGCAAGGTTAGAGGAATGGTCAAATGTATGGCAGCTTAGATTCAATGCTAAGAAGTGCAAGGTAATGCACCTGGGAAACAAAACCCAGGGAAGAGTACACAACAGGGGGTGAGATACTAACAACAACAAAATGGAAAGGAACCTGGGGTAGTCATATCAGATGACCTAAAGGTGGGCAAGCAATGTGAGAGGGCAGCAAGGAGGGCTGAGGGGATACTGGGATGCATGGGAGAGGCATCACCAGTAGAAAACAGGAAGTTATTATCCCTCTGTACAGACAGCTGGTGAGACCCCATCTGAGTACTGTGTGCAGTTCTGGAGACCCAATCTCCGCAAAGACATAGACAGGATGGAAGCTGTCCAGAGGAGGGCAACTAAAATGGTGCAGGGTCTGCACCGAAGACATATGAAGAGATGAAAGGAGCTTATATTATATAGCCTCGAGGAAAGGAGGAGAGGGGGACATGATAGAAATGTTCAAGTACCTCAAGGGAATCAACAAAGTCCAAGAGGTAGCATCTTTCAAAAAGAGATGTGCAAGAACAAGAGGGCACAATTTGAAGATGGGGGGGGCGCCAGAGGTAATTTAAGGAAGTATTTTTTCACAGAGAGGGTTGTGGATGCATGAAACGGCCTTCCAGAGGAGGTTGTGGAGTCAAAATCAGTGGTGGAATTCAAGCATGCATGGGACAGTCATGAGGCAATTCTAGCGGGTGGGGTAGGAAGAAGTAGGCTGCTGTTAACTAGGATCTGCAGCTTATCCAATAGGTAGGAAATGGGCAGACTAGCGGCCAAGCGGTCCTTATCTGCCGTCAAATTCTATGTTTCTATGTTTCTATGTTACTGAAATAAGATCATTACATCTGTGAAGCCAAACTACAACTCAGTGATGCAAACACTTACAGATACCTGACAGACAATCCAACAGCTATCATTCACAACAAATTAAAAATTCCAGAGACTGGGCATTATCTGAAGGACAAATTACCACCATGGACTTTGAGTTTCTGA
Organism: Neoceratodus forsteri; assembly: GCA_016271365.2. NCBI lineage: Eukaryota > Metazoa > Chordata > Ceratodontiformes > Ceratodontidae > Neoceratodus > Neoceratodus forsteri. The sequence continues at coordinate 658,593,578 of CM057453.1, forward strand.
ATGTTCGTACTCCCTTGATTCCAACATTTACCTACGTCCCAAAATTCACAAAATCCCATCTCACTCCCTGAAATGGCTCCATGTCAAAACAGCAAATGCATTACAGCGAAGGTCAAAATAGTGAATGCATAATAGCAAAGAAAATATAGCAAATGCCAAATATAGCGCATAGCACATAATAGCTACTAATACTATCAGACATGCAACTGAAAATTATATGCCAGGCCTCAAGTAGTTATACCGACTACGGATGTCGTACTTCTGAACAATAACCTGCAGGCGAACAGTCAGATCCCAGTACCTATGCTGAACTGTGGGGTCTCCATAGTGGACATAAGCTGTTTCATCCTCACCTCTGCCAAATGTTGTTCCTCCTGAATACATTCAAGAAATTTCCAGATAGAAGGGTAGCATTCACCCAGCCTGGTGCTAAACCCACTATGCCACAGCAGGGAGTCTCCCAGCAACAGCATCGCTTGTCCCAGCAACACTCTGCAACACGACTTGGGCAGTGCTCTCAACACTTCTTGTTGCCCTGTCCTCATCTCATTCACAACCTTGTGAGCACCCACATCGGATGCATCAGCAACATGATTGCGAGGTTTACCAACCATAACAACATTCTTGGAAACGGTATGAATCCGGGCTAGTCAGTGATATCGATGATTATCTGGGCACCTCCAGTACACCTTGCCTGCAACCTCCTTCCCTTCTGAACAGAAATCCACCACAGAAGGCAAGAGGTATACCCTTCTGACTCCTCAGAAATTCAACAGCCATCTTCACAACAGATATGAGGAGGAAACATATCATGCCCAGCTTTATACCTAACTGTAATAACTGTTGTGTATTGTAGTATATGCAGAGGGTTCTGTCCCCTACCTCCCTATTTTAAGATTCTAACACCATGCCATTCATTGATGCTGGAGAGAGTGTCATATTCTGGCCCACATAACCAGAAGTTGCTATTCTGTGTCATTCGTATTAATAGAATACTGCATGACAGGGTATGTGCCGGCTGGTTTAACGCCACGCCTGGGGTTGGGCATGAGGCCACAGGTTAGAGCGTCTAATGCCTCAGGTGTGGCGTTATCCAAAATGACATACACCCTGGAGTGCATTATTCCTGTTATACAATGGCTTGTTGTTATATATAAAATAAAAAATAATTTTAAAGAATGTTTTTATTAGTGTGGAAAAATACTTTGTCTTTTTAAGAGGAGATGCAAAAAAGAGATCATAATCATGGTGGAGATCATCCTTGATTGGTTAACAGTGCTGAGACTAGACCTGTGGCGTTATGCTGGGATAATGCCATGGGTCCACCCCAAACTGACCAATCACAGTTCAAGATTCCTTCTTGCCATTGTATAATATGTGTCAGCCGCTTATTTGAGAGTTGTTATTATGTATTCGCTATTATTGCTTCACTATTTGTGTTCTGCTATTATGATGTGATACCCCTGGACACCTCACTGTGTCAGGCAATGGTTCTCTAACTGAAAGCCTTTCCAATTCATTGATAATTATTTAAAACAAACTGTTCCCCAACTCCCTCTCATTCAACAAACACAACAGATGTTTTGAAGAAGCCTGAAAATGTTGTCTGGCAGGACACTTACCAGTGGATTACAACGGATGTCACTACTTTATACACATCAGTAAAACATGAATTGGAAGTCCCAGTGGTATGTAAAACGTTGAGTCATTTAATACTGCTATGCCTTTGGAATTTATTATGAATGTGACTGATTCTATTTTATCAACAAATTACTCTCTTTTGATAAAACTTTTATTATACAGCTTAAGGGTATGACCATGGGCACATCGATGGCCCCCTCCTCGTAAACCTGTTTATTGGTTGGTGGAGGTCATCTGACTCATGAAAACCCATTCTTGCAAATATTGGGTTTTATGGTTGTTATATTGACAGCCTCCTGTTCATTTGGCAAGGGTGCGTTAACTGAAATTGAGCAGTTTGTCTCCTATTTGAATACCAATGCTTTTGGCCTGAAATTCACTGCTACATCAAGCAAGGAGAGTATTACCTTATTAGACTTGACACTCCAGGGACTGGTTGGTGCACCTGTTGTAACATCAGGGCACAGAAAGGAAAACCATTGATATGTCTATACTATATTCCAAAGCACCTACTGACGGCACTTGAATAATAGTGACCCTTACGGACAAATGCTCTGCTTAAAAAGAAACTGCTTGTATGTCAAACCTTCAAAGCCCAAAATAGAAAAATGCAGGCCATGTTCTTAGCCCATGGCTATAGCCAACAGACTTTGAATCAGGGAATGATCTCAACTCATGTCCCCCAAACACACTGCTGTGACTGAATAACACTGATGACATTAATAAAGTGATTGTTAAGTATCGGCCAGTGCTTACAGAGGATCAGAACCTAGCACAGATCAGTCAGTGCCACCATCCACCACAAGTAATAGAAGAAGAAGAATCTGTATTTATATAGCACTTTTCATACACAGTATCCCAAAACACTTTACAAGCAATGCTAGACTGGTAGTGAAGTGACTGAATGTATGGTGGCAGCCATATCGCACATCATCACCCACATACAGCTGGATAATTACATGAACCGGTTTATGGAAGGGAATGTTAGCCAGGACACTGAATGCTCCCTACTCTTTTGCAAAGAGTGCCCTGGGTTCTTTACTTCCACCTGGACACCCACCAGGATAACACCAGGATGGGCAGAAGGGACCTCGGTTTACGCCTCATCTGAAGGACAGCACACCCCAGCAGTACAGCACCCCCAATACTGCACTCGGATGCCAGTGATTTTTAGGTGCAAGTCCAATCCCAGTGTGGGACGAGAGCCCATGACCTTCTGGTCCAGAGACAGGTGTGCCAACTAAGTCACGCTGACACCGCCTCTCTGTTAGAAAGCCACCTTGTATGGATGTGCTCTCAGCTCCTATCTGAAATCCTCACCTCAACAGAATTAAGAGCCTGAACTGACGTGTCAGCCCAGGACTATAGTACTTGGAGCATGGGCTACCTTGTTTAAGCTCTGTTTCTGTGACTGAGGGCAGACACTCTCTCAGCAGACTATGCTGCTGGGATTCATCCAGATAGAGGGCCTCATCACCATGGCCCTGGGTGACTGCCTACCCTAAGATATGTGAAGAAAAGGCCGCTCGTAGGGTCAAGAGGGTCACCAGATTTTCACTACAAGATTTTCTGCATAGCCTGCACCCTTCTTTACTGACTATACACTGAGTCCATCAGTCTAGTTTCATCTGTACAAACAGGATCACCAAGGAGGATGCTCCGAAGTGACTGTATCATCTACCTGAGGAAAGACATGAATACCATACCAAGGCTGTCAGCCCTGTAACTGTGTTAGATAGCTAGGGATAGCTACATAAGCCAATCTTTCTGGGCAAGGACTACTAAACTTAGAATACACCCAGTAGAACAGCCTCTAGGATTAAATGACTGAGGACTGTTATTTGTGTTTATTTATATTTTGTTATTTTATTTTAACTGCAATAACTCTACATCAGCACTACACCAATCCAGACAAAGCCTGCAATGTTGCACGACTGTGTGCATGCACTAAAGAACGTGACAACTTTAACTGAAAATGGGTATCTTTTTCAGGCATCAGTGCCAGTGGCTCAGAAGCAGCACGCTTCATCTTTGGTGTTCCAGTAGTTTCAAAGCCTCACCGCAAAACATTAATACTTGAGTCCATGAAAAGATGACAGATGCAAAGTTGCACTGGGTGGTATGGCTGATGTAGCTACACATTCTGCAATAAAGTCTTTGAATTTGCAACTTTGCATCTGTCATCTTTCCATGGACTAAAGTATTAATCTTTTGCGGTGAGTACTTTGAAACTACTGGCAGCTTTGACTTATTGGTGCTTGCTACCCCTTCTCAGCACTGGGACCCACACTGCTGAGCACACCAGATCTTGGACTCTCATGCTCATCTCTGGGTCTGGAAGATGTTCTAGCCCCACACCCATAACTGACACAGTAGCATAGTGCAATACAAGAGGGGTGCTGCACTGGTGAGGTGCCACACTTGGATAAGACATTAAACTGACATCCCTCTGCCCCTCTCGACTGTCCAGGTGGAAGTTAGTGATCCCATGGCTCATGTCAAAGAACAGTAGGGGGTTTCTGGTACTGAAGCTATAATGCTCTGTTTGAGACATCGCAGTCATTTCCACAGTAACAGATTATGATGTCACAAGCAGGGATTGTCTCAGTTCCAGCTGTAAGTGGACTATAAGAGATGAAGATTCAATTTTCACTTGGTCATGTCCAACTGACAGACCCTTATCACCTCACCCACCCACATGATATCTCACATAGCAGCCTACTTCACATTTCACTCACTGACTTGCTGGCAGTAGCTGGCCTGGCTCACACACTGGCAAAAAAATATTTCTATGTCCTGCACCACTAGCAGTCATTAAAATGACAAACCTATTTCATCAAATAAAATCTTCCAAATCCTCCTGCCTATTTCCCCCAGTCTGCTAAGGATGCTGCCCTGCTGCAGGGCTGCAGATGCAGAAAGCATATACTGTACTCTCCCGCTCTGTAGCAGGCCAGCAGCCCATCATTTATACTGACCTGCCTGAGACTGCAATTAACTAGCTAACTAGAAGGATAATACACAATTTCCGATGATTTGTAACTCTTCCTGATGATTTCTAACTATGTCTGCTCCTGTAGCAAAGAGCTACATCTTTTTCCACCTGAGAGAGAGATGGAAATGGCACAGAGGCATGTGCAGTGTGAGGAGTTTCGGTCTCCAGTGTCACTGATTGCGTACTGTAGGAGGTCACATGATTTCAATGAGCGTAGTGAGTGACTTCTTTATTCATGTATTTATTTGTTTGTTCATTTCCAAAGTTTCACCAGGAAAGACTTACTGAGTTGCTAACAGCTTGTTTTCACATGAGTCCTAGGGGTGGGGAAGTGGAGACAAATCCAGAGGTGGAAACAAAACTGAACAGTAATAATATTACATTACAAAAATAGAAATTATATACAGCAAACGGTATATCAAAAAGCACATAATTATAAATACTGAAGGCAAATCAGTACAGCAGATACATGTTGTAAACAAAATTGAGTTATAACAGGCAGGAGGAAAACTACTCATACAGGAATAGCCTAGAGGATGAGGGGAACAAAATGGGCAGGAAAAACAACCTAGTGGGGGAGACAAGAGGTAAAGGGCATGGACAGTTGCAGGTAAGAGAAGAAAAGTCACAAAGAAGAAACTTTGGGAGAAAGCAGAAGAGGCAGAGTGAACTGACAGGGAAAGGAGGACCAGAGTTTAGGAAAGTGGTATGAGAAAGCAAATTGACCAACAGTGGATTTTCTAGAAGGAATAGAGAGGAATAGAAATTATTACTTTGGAGAGGGTAGAAGGAAGAAGATGTAGGGGACAGAAGGGATGTAAGTAGGAGGGAAGGAACCAAACCAGAATTTAGATAAAAGAGCCCCAATGGGAAGGGGAGTGAAAGGGCAGAGTACAGTGAGCAGTGGTGGGTACTAGGGGGACAGTCTAAAGCAAAAGCGACAAAGAAGAGTAAAAAGGGGTCTAGTGTGGCAAGGAGAATTTGTTGGCGCCACTATAGACTATGTCATTATAGAAAAAATAGCACGAATCATCTTTAAAACAATTTCTCAGTGGACAAAGCGGGATACACACTTTGTTCCTGTACAGTGCACCAAGCTTTGGATGCAGCTTATAGTGTATAGCATCAATATGCACCAAGAAATCAAGATGTTGGTCCAGGCAGACCCAGAGGTACTTAAAAGAGGATACATCCTCAATCATAGCACTATCAAGGGTGTGAAATAATGGAGAAGGGTGAATCTGGTAAGCCTTTGTCAGGTGCTAAAAGTCATGGAAACTGTTTTTTGCTTGTTTGTTTGTTTAGCACTGAGGGGCAGTTGGTTAGACTGGAACGGTGCTGAATGTTGTCAAAATCCAACTGTAGCTGAGAGGTAAGGTCATGGGAAGAGAAGCCAGATGCAAAAGAACTGTATCATCAATATACACATTAATGGATGTAGAGGAACAGATCCAGGAGAGTCATTCAAGAATATGGAAAGAGAATAGGGCCCAGGACAGACCCTTGTGGGACATCTGGGCAGAAGGGCAGTGGTGATGAAATGGAGTTTCTTATCCAGTCAGCTTGAGACCTTCCCTCAAGGTCAGAATGAAACCAGCTGACTGAGGAATCAGAGAGGCCCGCTGTTTTAAGCTTGTCCTGAAGGAGGGATGTGCCGCAGTGTCAAAAGCTTTAGCAAGATCAACAAATATGGTGGAGGTGATTGGTCCTTGATCTTTACCTGAGAGGATGGAGTCAGTGAGCTGGAGGAGGGTGGTGGAAGTGGAGTGGGATTTCCTAAAACCAGACTGGAAGGAGTGAAGAAGGAGTGGGAGTCAAGGAAGGAAGAGAGTTGAGATAGTACAAGGTGTTCCTGTAACAGCCACGGTGGGCAGAAAAGAGATAGGACGGAAGTTACCAGGAGAAGGGAATCACCACCTTTAGGGAAAGGTATGACAATCACCTACTTATGGGCTTCAGAGACAGAGCAGAAATAAAAGAAAGGCTGAGGAGTAGGATAATCGGCAGTGCAAGAGCAGGGGCTTAGAAGCAGAAGCTTAGTATCAAGGCCATCAGGACTGCCTCCTTCGTGAGGATTAGGACAAGCAGGGCCTTAAGCACAGTAGAAAGAATGGTAGAAGAGAGGAAAAGAGAGAGGAGAGGGAGGAAGGCAGAGTGAGAAAAGAAAGGGGAGGGGCAGGAAGGAATGAGAGAGGGCACAGGTAGTGAAGTAGGGTTAAAGGAGTTCTGCTTGGTAAAAGCGAAGCCCTGACCACATCACAGATCAAAGCTTCACTGTTCTAAACCCTCCAGTCACCCTGTTAATTGTTTAGATAAATTACCTGTCCCCCGTAAAATTCAGGGAAACCCTGGTTCAGCCAGCATTGTCAAGCATGCCGCCAACATCTGTCCTCATTCTTGCTAGTATTAGCACAAGATGATGGTGCATCATTGCCTCAACTTTATTGATAGCCCCATGTACAGAAGTATTATTAATAGTAAATATTAAATGTCAATCATTATTTTCACACCTGGTGCCTAAATGTTATGTGTATGCCCAAAACACGCTGATGGAGGAGGGGCCGGAGGTATAGATAATGGTGTCATCTGCATACATGTGTAAATTAGAGGAGTGACAGATGGAGGGAGGTCATTTATAAAAACTAAAAAGGATGGGGCCATGCATGGAGCCTTTAGGGACCCCAGTGAGGATGGGGAGAGGGTGAAAGTGTGTCACCAATTTGGACGAACTGCTGCCTATCATGAGGTTTGAGCAGAACCAGCTACAGCAGGTTTAGCAAGGCCAATAGATATAAGTTTTGAAGTTGGAGGGGTGGAAACACATTCGAAAGCCTTTGCCAGGTCAATGAAAATGGCAGCTGTAATATGGCTTTGATCCATACCAGAGAAAATGGAGTCAGTGACCCACAACAAGCTGGGGGGAGTGCAACTGGCCCAGACAGAGGGGAGAAGGATCTGGAGTGCTCATTACAGGGTCAATGAACAACTCAGCACAATGTAGGAAGGCAGCTGCAAAGGCCAGCAAAATGCTGGGTTGCATTGCAAGGTATATCCTCGAGGAGGGATTCTGCCACTATATAGGTCATTAGTTAGACTGCACCTGGAGTACTGCATGCAGTACTGGTGCCCGGATCTGAAGAGGGACTTTAAATTACTGGAGGGGATGCAGTGCAGGGCGACAAAAGATGATCAAGGGGCTGGGGACTTTTCACATGAGAGGAGGCTGAGGGAGTTGAACATGTACTCACTGGAGGAGAGGAGGATGGGGGACATGATTGAAACCTTTAAGTACAAGACAGGTACAGAGGGGCTGTTCAAGTAAGAGAGGGAGGGACACCAGGGGCCATGATATGAGACTGGAGGCGGAAGGTTCAGGAGGAGATGAGAGACACTTTTTACAGAGAGGGCGGTAGCTGGGTGGAATGCATTACCTGAAGAAGTGGTATCCAGTAGAACAGTGGACTGCTTCAAAAGTGGATGGGACAGGACAAGGGGGATCAATGGAGGGAAGTGTGGAGGGAGGGGCAGCTGCAGAATAAGGGTGCTAGCTGCACATTCAAGCAGACTTGATAGACTCTAGGCCTTTATCTGCTGGCAAATTCTATATATTCATACAACAGAGAGGAGGTGGTTAAGTGCTGCTTCCTAAAACCTGAGTGCATGGGCAAGAGAGTTATTGCAGGGAAGGTGCTCAGAGAGTTTGGGGTGAATGAGGAACTCTTGGACTTTAGCAAGGGAGGAGGAGAAGATATAGGCTTGTAGTTTCCTGACAAGGGATCACCACCCTTGTGTAGTGGTATTACCTTGGCTGATTTCCAGGCTTTGGAAACTGTGGAGGTGAAGAGGTAGAGGTTAAGAATATAGGTCAAGGGTGGCCATAGCAGAGGCGGGAGATGCAGAGAGGCTATGGTGAGACCATCAGGTCTCAATTTCACTGGGTTAACAGAAATGAGGGCAGTAAGGACTTCATGGGGGAAAGGTGGAAAAGGAACTGACAGGGGAGGTGAATCAGTCAGAGTGGGTCTTTCGAGGAAAGCTGATGGAGTCACTGATCAAAGAGGACCTCATAGACTACCTGGAGAGCAACAGGCTCCAGGATAGTAAACAGCACAGTTTCATGGCAGGAAGATCTTTTCAAACTAACCTGATAGTTTTCTTTGACTGAGTGACACAGGAATTATACAAGGGCCGTGCTGTGGGTCTGCTTTTCTCTGACTTTGGCAAGGCTTTTGACCTGGTACCTTACAAATGATTGCTCAAGAAGATGGAAGATCTGGATGCAGCAGAACCCATAGTGAACTGAGTGAGTAGCTGGCTAGAGGGGAAGCAGCAGAGGGTGCACAGAGGGAATAGTGGTTACCAGGGGCAACAGGACCAGGGAGGAGAATAGAGACATGATGGGGAGGTTAGTACCCTGGAGGAACAGTAGGTTCCAGGGATTATAGAGAACTTGGGCAGACTGGATGGACCTCTGGCCTTTTTCTGTTGTCATTGTCTATGTTTCTATGTTACTATTAAGTCCAGGTACAGCCCAGCTTACTACAGCACAGAAATCCAAGAGCTGACCAATTAAGCCAATTCTCAGCTGTCAGCTCTTGTATTCCTGGGCTGAGGTGAGCTGGGCTGCATCTGAGCAATTGTATTCAGCCTGTGTATTGGATCTAAACATTGGGGTTTTGTGCTACACTTACTAGTGGGACTGGCTGTTGCTGTCCCTGCTTTCCTTCTCTTACTGCTATCTGCATCTGCTACTGCTGCTTTAGCCTCTTGCACTATCTTCCTATCTGGAGGTATCTGTTGGTAGCAGGGCTTGAAGCACTACTTGGAGGTCTTGGCCTAGTGGTCCTCCGCTGTGGTCCAGAGCCTATGGACCTAATTAAGGATTAACACGTAATCCCTAAAACTAATTTAATTCATGCTGTTGAAGTACCAAAAGGCCAAGGTGAAGCTAAACACCTTTAGACCCACTTTTCTGGTGTCAGAAGTGCTGGTTTTCATCACTTCCACAAAACTCCGATTGCATCAGCTCATCCTTGGCGCATAGTATGGGTGGGAGTAGGAGGATAAAGGAAAAAGATGCCCTTGAAACAAGGTTGTAATGGTTCTGAATACATATATTCAGTTTAACCTGAAGAAAGGAACTGTGAGTCTGAAAGGTTGTGTACTGGCAATTACTTGTTGATCCAATGAATGGTATGAAATTCCTTGCTTTGTCTATTTGTATTAGCCTACAATTATTATGCAACAATAGTTGCAAAATAAGTAGGTTACAAAGGATTTCAAAACAAAGAATCTCTTAAACCGTTTTGAGTTCTAGTTAGAGTCTGAGAAAGTTCACCCATCCCAAAGGATGAAAATAGACTTGACAAGGTTGGAGAAATGGTCAAATGTATGGCAGCTCAGATTCAGTGCAAAGAAGTGCAGGTAATGCACCTGGGAAACACAAACCCAGGGAAGAGTACACAATGGGGGTGAGATATACCAACAACAATCAAGGGACCTGGGGTAATTATATCAGATGACCTTAAGGTGGGCAAGCAATGTGAGAAGGCAGTAAGAGGGCTGGGGGATACTGGGATGCATAGGGAGGCGTCACCAGTAGAAAACAGGAAGTTGTTATCCTTTGTACAGACAGCTGGTGAGACCCATCTGGAGTATTGCGTGCAGTTCTGGAGACCCCATCTCCGCTAAGACATAAACAGAGGGAGGCTGTTCAGAGGAGGGCAATCAAAATGGTGCAGGGTCTGCACCAAAAGACATATGAAGGGAGATTAAAGCAGCTTAATATGTATAACCTTGAGGAAAGGAGAAAGATGGGGACATGATAGAAACTTTCAAGTACCTCAAGGGAATCAACACAATCCAAGAGGGTAGCATCTTTCAGAAAAAGAGATGTGCAGAACAAGGGGCACAATCTTGAAGATAGAGAGGACAGCTCAGAGGTAATGTGAAGTATTTCTTCACAGAGAGGGTTGTAGATGCATGGAACAGCCTCCCTGAGGAGGTTGTGGAGTAAAGAACAGTGGGGAATTCAAGCATGCATGGGACAGACATAAAGCAATTCTAGTGGTGGTAGGAGAAAGTAAGCTGTTGGTTAACTAGAATTTGCAGCTTATCCATCAGGTAGGGAAATGGGAAGACTAGGTGGGCCAAGCAGTCCTTATCTGCCATCAAATTCTATGTTTCTGTGTTTCTAGGTTTCTAATTTATGATGCTTTTCCTGCCCCATCTGTGAACATCTGAAAGTCAGGCCTCAGAAGTACCCAAGTGTAGCTCCACCATCTAGCAGCTTCTCTAACCCCTTAGGCCAGCTGAGGGGCAAAGAAATGTAACCCCTATAAATAGGGGTTCCCAAAAAGTCTTCCATGAGCTTGTCTAAATGTTCACTGCCAGTGTGGTGTTCGGCGCTTAGCCGTCTAAATATTGACACAGAATGCTTGTGTAGCCTCTATGTACTGTCGCTATAAGAACCGCTTAGTTTGCAGTAATAATTAATCTGGAAGGGGGCAGAGTGTTGTCATGCTCAAGTCCCACCCGACTGCCAGGTAATCGCTCTGTTTCTGCCATCACTAATTGTGCAGAGGAACTGTGTTGAAAGATGTAACTATTTGCTGAGAATCATTTAGAGTGATAAAGATATTGTAGTTTGTTCTAACCTCCTTCTTTGCAGCAAGGGGTTTCTGCCTATCTCCACCATTTGGTCCCGAACTGCGAATTGGACCAATCAGTACTTGGGGACTCTGAAATGGAGCCTGCTTATAGGAGTCGTGCAGAGTGAAGGGCTTGGGAATTGTAGTTTGGACTGTTGACGCCTTTTGCAACTGAATGGGAGTTGTTGCTTTGATTGACAGTCGACTCAGCCAACGAACCTTTTGGATCTGAAGGAAATCCTCGAGCTGCCTGCTGTTTGGGGAGATCTAAGTTGGAAACTGAGAGAGGAACAGCTCAAGATAGTTGAGCAAGCGTCTGCGTAGTTTTCGAGCAGGAGAACTGTGGGAAGGCCTGAGTTAAGGCCTGCAAGTCTGCCTGATGCCCTGAGAGGAGAGAGAATTTCATTAGGACTGAATCTGAGGTGGTGAGACCGAATTAAGCCACTGAAGTGTATCAGCTCAACCTGCTGCAAAGACAAAGATTTTGCTGCATGCAATGTGCCAGTTAGGAACTTCAGGTATCTCTGAGCTGCGGTTTGAGTAGAGACTGTGTGATCATGTATGGGGAGCAATTTGCCTGGTACAGTAAGAAGTCTGTGCATATAAATGTGCTGTGTACTGAAAGGGGATCGCGATTTAGTCCCGCTTTGTGTGGACTGTGTGATGATTGCTGAGCTGTAACCAGCCCAGAAGGACTGAATCTGCGGTTATCCTCATGTGGCTGGGCTCGCACGAGGTCCTGCAAAACTACCCTACTGCACAAGAAGAGCCATCGACGAAGAAGACCTGCCCGAGGATCAACCCCTGCCCATGCTTGAACAGGAGCAGCGCCTTGAGTCGTGTGAGCCTGCTTCTCCCTGACACTCCAGAGAGTTCACCTGCTGTCTCAATTTTCATCCATTCCGTGTCAGTCTTGGGTATAGTGAACAACCCCAAAGGTAGCTCCTGCAACTACAGTTTAATGTAAGTCGTCATCTGATTGCTTTGTTGTTTCTTTTCCTTCACGAACTGAGCCATCTGGCTCCGGATTACAATTAGTGCATTGTGCAAGTTGTTTTCCATCACGGGCCCCCAACCAGCTTCCAGCGCCCGGCCTACCAGGCAATGGTCCTGGCTAGCTCACCTTTCTTCCACCCAGAGGTGTGACTGTGCTAGGTACTCTAGACTGCATGCACAGCTGTGTGATTGATTAAACAATTAAGCTAATTAACCTGATTACCCCCTTCTTATTCAAATCCTGAATAAATCAGATCTACTTTTTCTGCATTCAGTCAGACTGTGGTTACAGTTTGTGCTTGAAGTATTGTACTGTTGCCATTTGCTCTGTCCAACCTTGTTATACAGGGGTCTCCAGGGTTGCACTGGAGAAACCAGCCCTGAGTGGTAAGTGCAAACTGTGTGGGTACTTACAAAGCATATCGGGTATTGTGAAAGTAATTATTGTATACTGTTTTGGCCACTAGCAAGGAAAGAGGGGTGTTACAGTGTCCCAAGGGCTGTGCCAGAGCTAGTTTGACCATTACCATCCCTGACCTCTGGGTAGAGGCACCCGTTTCAGAACTCAGGCCCTTAACCTGCTACTTGCCAAGCAGGCAGGGGTAGTAGCCTTGGGATAGCGCCACCTAGGGGTTACATCTTGAGGCACCACTGGGATTAACATCCTCTAGTGGCCAAAGGAGGAGTTACCCGATATGTTCAGTTTTGGTGAGAACATGGAGGACCTTTATGCTCAAGTTCAAAATCGCCTTCATAAGCTGTTGGTGCGGAATAATGGGGTGGAAGAAGCTGAGGGTTAGATCCTGACAGACCCTCCTGTTATTGGATGTCCCTTAGGGACCGCTAATGCTGGTATTATGGAAGCTGTGGAACATGTCAAAGATTTGGGCAAAGTTGAAGTGAAGAGGAGGGATTCAGACCTGCTTGAACAGACTATGATAGTTTTACTCTCCTGCAGTTCTCCCATAGATCCAGAAAGGTACCCCTGTTATCCTGCCAGAAGGGACCCAGAAAGTGTGGAGAGGTCATTCACTGCATAGTGATCCAGCTACCCCAGGCGAGTCCTCCAGTATAGTGGGATTTGGGACAAATTGCTCAAGTTGTTAGTGTCTGGAAGGATGAACTCCAAGAGCTAGTAAAGGTGCACACGCCACTGCAGTCCCCAGCCATGTCTCCTACTTCCCCAAGAGTTACCCTGTGAGTCCCCTCCCCATACTAATTCCATCTGTACATTTGGACTCGTACCATAAACTCAGCCTTTTTCAGGCACAGTCCCAGTGCCTACAGGGTGGATGACCTGAAACATGGATGGACTATGCTACCCTTGGTACAGGAACGGCAGTGCTCTGGGGGAAAGAAGAACATGGAAGCTTAGGGACCCTGCACTGGAGGCCATCCGCTTCTTACGAGTCACTAGCCCAGAGGCTACTGCAGCTGAATACCTCTACGTTGGAAGGAGTGTTTGGAAGTACTGAGTCAGGGGATGATTTGTTGTGGAAATTCAAGTCTGCCAAGCAATGGGAAAATGAGAAGCTGTCTCGTTTGTTACTAGAATTGAGAGGGCTCTGCAGAGGGCCCACAAAAAGGAGGGTGCAGGCTAAGGAACTGAACCAGGTCAGATTGGACCATATTCTAAAGTCAGTCAGATACTCCAGTGTGATGATGTTAAAACTCAAGTTACAAGACAGGAAGGCTAATCCTCCTGAGTACTGTCATCTTATGAAGATTCGTGAAACAGAGAATGATGAAGGGCTGGGAGCCCTATGCTGGGTTGTTGGTACCTGCCAGACCCCTGAGAGAAGTGACACAGATGAGGCACAGCAGCTGATGGAACTGATCAAAAAATTGACAGAGGCAGCCAGAGAACTTGACCTTTATCAGGCACCCCGGAGACAAAAACTGGGGTGGGGTGCATGTTGTTTCTTCAGAAACCCAGACTGAGGTAACCTATTGGAAGAAGTATGAGGTTGAGAGCCCTAGTGAGACCTACTATGAACCACACAGACCCCAAACCTGGTGAAACTCAGAGGATCAGAATGCAAGTCACAAGTCAAAGATGAACTGCAGAAACCCTGATGCGCCCAAAACAGGGGATGGCCTGCAGCCCCAGAGACCCCAGAGAACACACCTTTTACTATCATTTTGTCTCTTGCCAGAGAATCTGAGGAGGGTCACTACTAGACTATTAGCTTTAATTCAATGAAATAACAACTGGCTGCCAGGTGGAGCTGCTCAAAAAGGTTACTCTTTAAGGCCCTGCTAAGTCGACACCTAAGTCCTGCGCCACCAGAATGGTCCAAAGTGGTGGGTCCTTGATGGAGATGACAGTGAAGGTGAACAATGTATCCACCCGAGCCATGCTTGACAGTGGGTCTCAAGTGACTATCATGTTTCAAGACTGGTGTCGGAACACCTGCCTGATGTGCCCTACAACCCTTGGAAGGTTTGCATGTCTGGGGTTGAATGAAGTCATATCCATGCTTTGGGTATATTTGGATCTGGCTATCTTTCCTACCTCTGTGGCTGGAATAGCGAAACAAGTCAAGACCCTGGTTTTAGTGTGTCCCCTACTGGACTGTATGATGGGTTCCCTGCTAGTGGGACCAATGCTCATATGTTTGGGAGACTGGCACAACTTGCTATAAGAAACAGGGACACTAGACTGGTGGGCTCTGAGAATTCCAGCTCTGATCAAGAAGGCCCATGAGTTGCAGCAGAATTCCAGGAAGTAGACCAGGATGAACGGTAGGGGTTATATGGAAGAAGGATCCTGAGTTGATGGTGCTGGCCCTAACGCCCAGTGTACCTAAAGAGGAGGTCTGCCTATGGAAAGATGACAGAATAGAATACTGATGCTGGATGTACCAGGTAATGGAAAATTGACAGAGGATTATTGGTCAAGCCCAGCATCTTGCCCACTGGGCTCATGCCTATGCATGATGGGTGATGGTCCAGAATCACAATGTGTCAGATCGGAGATTCGGGTGAACAGAGACTGCATCCTAGCTGCAGTGCACTGTGCCAACACTGCAGTGTTGCCCAGCAACAGGCACCCTGGTGAGACTGATAGAGTAACTCCGACTTGTTTAACTTTGGTGACTCCCGTTGCCTGCTGAATGGAAGACTAGAATCAACAAGAAACTTGCCCAGAGACCAAGTATTTTCATTGAAGGAATGGGATGTGGGATGTGTCCAGGGTGGAGCATCACATCGCCTGCATGATGAACAGCCATTTGATGAGAGGTCTAGGCGCCTAGCTCCAGCAGACATAGATGATGTGAGAAGACACCTGCAGGAAATGCTTGCAGCTGGTGTGATACAAGAATCCAGGAGCCCTGTGCCGCCCATTGTGGTTGTGCATAAGAAGAATGGGTCTGTGAGAATGTGCGTGGATTATCGAGACCCTGAACCAGCGGACCATCCTGATCAATACACCATGCCCGTATGCAAGGTGCTCTGGACTGTTTGAATGGGAGCAAATGGTTCTCAGTGTTGGATCTTTCAGTGGGTACTACCAGATTCCCATGGCCTCAGAAGACTGTGAGAAAACAGCCTTCATCTGTCCACTGGGGTTCTATGAGTTTCTGAGGATGCCACAGGGGATATCGGGTGCCCGGCCACTTTTCAGTGACTGATGGAATGTGCGGTGGGAGATATGAATTTGCTGGAATGTCTGGTGTACTTGGACGATGTCATTGTGTTGGGAGCTCGTTAGAGGAGCATGAGAGTCGACTGCTCAAAGTACTAGATCAACTGGAGGATTTCAGTCTCAAGCTGTCCATCAACAAGTGCCAGTTTTCCAGACTTCTGTGATGTATGTGGCACATAGTATCTACAGAGGATAGAGACTGATCCCAGCAAAGTCGAGGCTCTGACCACCTGGCCCCAACCACACAATCTAAAATTACAATGCTTCCTGGGGTTCTGTGGCTACTATCGCAGGTTCATAAAGGACTATTCAAGGTGATTCACGCCTCTTGAATCTTACCCAGGGTTACTCTCCCTGGGATAGTAAATACAAGAAAGGGGCTCCCTAAGGACCAGAAAGAGTATACTTCTGCCCAGGTGAACTTTTGGGCCCGCTGGATGCCAGACTGGAAGCAGCTTTCCACTAAATCATATACCAGCTCACCACACCTCCATCCTCGCCTATGCTGAGTCCTACCAAACCCTATGTGCTGCATACCAACACTAGTCTACAAGGGTTGGAAGCTGTGCTGTACCAAGACCATGAGGATGGTTTGAGACCAGTGGCCTTCACTAGTAGAAGTCTGACCCCATCAGAGCAAAACTATCCTGTGCATAAATTGGAGTTCCTAGCGTTAAAGTGGGCCATCGTTGACCAGTTCCATGAATACCTATATGGGGCAAAGATACTGATGAAGACCAACAATAACCCATTGACTTTGTGCAGACTTCAGCTAAGTTAGATGCCACAGGGCATCAGTAACTTTCTGCATTGTCTACCTATGATTATGCTGTTGAATACAGGTCAGGCCTGAATTACATCGATGCTGGACGCCTACTCAAGACCCACTTCAAAGTAACTGGGTCAGGCTGTCTGAACCTGACATTCAAGCCTTGTGCCAAAAGTTTGATAAAGATGAACAGATGTCTGCGGACACAGTGGACTGTAGTGGATTGCTTGGCCCTTCTGATACATGCATACCAGCTGCATGCTGTCACTTCTCTGCTCTAGATATTAGTGCACTACCTCAATTTGACAATGACAGCATTCAGTGGGCTCAGTCCCAAGATCCTATGGTTCAGCCAGCCCTTGATGCCCTCCGTGCAGGAAAGATGTGTCAAGTTGCATTCCTCTGATTTGTGAATGGTTTTATTGTTTAAAGAAGGCCCCAGGTTGAAGCTGATTAATCAGTTGTAAGAGAGACAGTAGAGTTGGATGGCCAAGTAGACAAGCAACAATTGGTTCTACCCACAGCCTTCAGAGATTTGGTGCTGAGGTCCTCCACAATCATATAGGCCACCTTGGTATCGATCGAACCCTTGACCTAGTATGATCTCAATTCTACTAGCCCAAGATGGGGCGATGTTGAAGCACTTTAGCAAGGACTTGTAGTCGCTGCTTGCAGAGAAGACCCTGCCTCAGAGGGCTGCCCCCTTGTCAACATTGCCACAGCACCCCAATGGAACTAGTCTGCATAGACTTTTTGAGTTTGAGCCTGACCAGCAAAACATTGGTAATGTGTTAGTGGTTATGGATCATTTCACACAGTATGCACAAGCCTTTCCACCAAAATCAAAAGGCATCCATCGTGGCCAAGGTGCTAGTGAAAATTTATTTGTCCACTACAGAGCCCCCAGTGAATTCATTCAGAACAGGGTATAGACTTTGAAGTCAATTAATCAAAGAAATGCTCTCTCATGGGAGGTGCAAAAGTCAAGGACCACCCCTTATCACCCATAGGGACCCACAACCAGAACACTTTAATCGTACCCTGCTAGACATGCTAGCACCTTCACCCAAAGACAAGCATAAATGGAGCCAGCAGATTAGCACCTTGGTTCACGCCTATAATTGCACAAAAAATGATGCTACGGGTTCTCTCTACGCCTCATGTTCAGAGAGAGTCTCGATTGCCTGTGGAAGTCTGTTTTGGGATCTCTCCGGATGGGGTCTGAGCGAAATTATCTGCAATATGTACAAAACTAAAGCTCCATTGAATCATGCCTACCAACTGGCCCAGACAATGGCCGCCAAGAAATCTAGCCAACAAAGAGGCATGATAAAGGTAAAGGCTCAAGAACATCAACCTGGAGACCGTGTGTTGTTGAAATTTGGGACTGCATGGTAAGCATAAAATTGATGACCCTGGCACCATCTTCCCATGTAGTAGTAGGCAACTTGGATGATTTACCTGTGTACAAAGTACACCCTGAAAACAACTCCAAAGCTGTCAAGACCATGCACCGTAACCACTTGTTACCTATTGACCAAGTCATGATTGAGGCTGAACCTCCAGAAATTGCTCCCCTGGACCAGTGACTCGTGCTGCTGCAAGAAGAGATGACTCCACCTACCCCAGTGATCACAGATTTAGGTTCTCTCCACAGCAAGTTCGGAATGACAGTGACTGTCAGTCCACTTCCGATGAGTGAGTGCAACGATACCTATTACCCCTCTTATGAACTGAGTCAGCTGTTTGGGGTAACCCCATGATTAATTGTGGGGATGAAGCTGAGCCTTCTGGACTGCCTGCCCCCAGCTTCATCCTTGGAGCCAATACTTCCCTGAAAGTGAAGTGCAAAGTATCATGTCCGAAGATGCTGAGCCTCTGTGTATGGTGGAACTGTATGATTTGCCCAGGGAGGGCTGAGGTATGAGTCTCTCTGGTGACATGCAGAACTTGAAGACTGCCATGAGACTGCTGACAATTCCCTTTCAGTGCCAGAGTGCCTTCTAGTGAGCAGAGTGTTGTAGAAACAGAACTTACAGAGCAAGGAGCTGACAGTGCTCTGAGTTTGAACCTTCAAACCCAGGCAGAGGCCTCCTCAAAAGTGATGAAAGTCCCAGGTCCAGTGCTGAAAGTACAGAGACTGGGGTTGTTCCCCGAAGGACTGGCCGAGCTGTCAAGCCAGTGTGCAGCTTCAGTTATGATTCTCCCGGGAGGCCAGTGGATTTGCCTCTTAATGAGGTCCACAAGGGGTTTATGTTTCCCATAGCTCACTGCCCAAACTGAGTCTAAGTACCAATTCCAGGTTGATAGTTCTGCCCTCTAGGTATGGTGTCCCTGCCCCGTCTAGCCCAAAGTTAGCTGATAGGGAAGGGTCCCTCTCACCTTGTTCAATGTACAGGAAGTGATTACTTGATTTTGTATAGCAGAATGTCTAAATTACCTGTGTGAAATATGCATGATGTAATTCAGAATGGATATGGTATTGTGAAATGTAGAGGATATGTATACTAAAAGTTAAGTATGTTGACTGATGCCTCAGACGTTATTTGCATAACATGCTAATGGTATAGACGTACAATATAGTTTGCATTTGCAATTATTGTGATGGTACTGACTTGATGCGGATGCCAAGTTTTTCCAGGCAGGGAAGGTGTAACCCCTACAAATGGGGGTTCCGAAAAGTCTTCCATGAGCTTGTCTAAATACTCACTGCCAGGGTGGTGTTTGGCACTAGCCAGCTAAATATTATGCCACAGAGTGCCTATGTAGCCTCTATGTACTGTCGCTTTAAGAACTGCTTAGTTTGCAGTAATAATTAATGTGGAAGGGGGCAGAGTGTTGTCATGCTCAGAGTCCTGCCGGACTGCCAGGTAATCGCTCCTTTTCTGCCATCGCTAATTGTGCAGAGGAGATCTGTTGAAAGATGTAACTATTTGCTGAGAATCATTTAGAGTGATAAAGATATTGTAGTTTGTTCTGCCTTCTTTGCAGTGAGGGGTTTCTGCCTGTCTCCACCATTTTGGTCCTGAACTGCCGAATTGGACAATCAGTACTTGGGGACTCTGAAATGAAGCCTGCTTATAGGAGTCATGTGGAGTGAAGGGCTTGGGAATTGTAGTTTTGGACTGTTGGTGCCTTTTGCAACTGAAAGGAGCTGTTGCTCTGATTGACAGTCAACTCAGCCAACCAAACCTTTTGGATCTGAAGGAAATCCTCGAGCTGCCTGTTTTGGGGAGATCTAAGTTGGAAGCTGAGAGAGGCAGCTCGAGACAGTCGAGCAAGTGTCGGTGTAGTTTCGAGCAGGAGAACTGTGGGAAGGCCTAAGTTGAGGCCTGCAAGTCTGCCTGATGCCCTGAGAGGAAGAGATTTTCATTCGACTGAATCCAAGGTGGTGAGACCGAATTAAGCCACTGAAGTGTATCCAGGCTCAACCTGCTAAAGACCAAAGATTTTGCTGCATGTGATCAGCCAGTTAGGAACTTCTGCTACTTCTGAGCTCCCTGTTTGAGCAGAGACTGTGCGATCGTATCTGGGGAGCATTTTGTCTGGTACAGTAAGAAGTCTGTACATATAAATGTGCTGTGTACTGAAAGGGGATTGCGATTTAATCCGCTTTGTGTGAACTGTGTGCTGATTGGTGGAATTTGTAACCAGCCGAGAAGGACTGAATCCATGTGGTTATCCTCACGCAGCTGGGCCTTGCCATGAGGGCCCTGCCAGACTACCCACTGCACAGAGAAGAGCCATCGATGGAGACCTGCCTGGGGATCAGCCCCTGCTCCCGCTTGAACAGAAACAATGCCTCGCCGAGTTGTGTGGACCCTGCTTCTTCTGGCACTCCAGAGTTCACCTGCTGTCTCAGTTTTCGTCCACCTGTGGCCAGTCTTGGATATTGTGAGTAACCACCAGGTAGCTCCCTGCAACTACAGTTTAATTTAAGTGTGTCATCTGATTGTTTTGTTATTTTTTTCCTTCGAACTGAGCCATCTGGCTCGGATTACAATTAGTCGTTGTGCAAGTTGTTTTTCCATCACAGGGTCCCAACCAGCTGCAACACCGGCCTACCCGACAGCGGTCCTGGCTAGCCCACCTTTCTTCCACCTGGGTACCCAGAGAGTGTGACTGTGCTAGGGACTCTGACTGCATGCACAGCTGTGTGATTAATAAAGCAATTAAGCTAATTAACCTGATTACCCCCTTCTTAGTTCAAATCCCTGAATAAATCAGATCTACTTTTTCTGCATTCAGCAGACTGTGGTTCCAGTTTGTGCTTGAAGTATTGTACTGTTGCCATTTGCTCTGTCTAACCTTGTTTACAGGGGTCTACAGGGTTGAACTGGAGAAACCAGCCCTGGTGGTAAGTGCAAACTGTGTGGGTACTTGCAAAGCATATCAGAGGATTGAAAGTAATTATTGTGTACTGTTTTGGCCACTAGCAGGGAAAGAGGGGTTACAGTGTCCTGGAGGGCTGTGTCCAGGTTAGTTTGACCATTACCATCCCTGACCTCTGGGTAGAGGCATCCGTTTCAGAACTCAGGCCCTTAACCTGCTACTAGCCAAGCAGGTAGGGGTATGTGCCTGGAATAGTGCCACCTAGGGTTACAGAAAGATAAGCATTTGTCAATGCCGAATGTTTGCTTGCTGGTATTAGTGTTGAGAATGCAGGAGTTAGACAGATGCAGAATAGGAATGGTAGTGAGTATTGAACTTCACGCCAACCCACGTCCACCTTGCAGAGAGGAACAGGCATTGGGGTATGCATTTGGGTCCTCACCCATAATGTCCGCCATTTCACCTCACCCTATCCTGCAGCCACCAACAAGTGTTGAGGTGTGCCTTGGGGTGTTTGGCTTTACAGTCACCCTATTCCATAAGGCCATACACTGAAATGGGTGCGATAGGAGAATGGGGTGAACTTTGGGGCTGAAGAGTCCAAGGCACACTCGATGCCTGTCACTGGCTGCAGGGTGGGGGTAGGGGTGGAATAGCATGAGCATTATAGTCAGCAATCCAAGGCACACCTGATGCCTGTCAGTCAGTACAGGGTGGGACGTTATGGTTAGAAACCGTAATGCCCTGGGCGTTTGTTGGTATTGCACTACAAATTTTCAACATGGCCTTTTGTGAACCACACCTCATGAAAGCATTGGGACCTCTTCTCATGAACAGTGGCACTGTGATTTTGGTAATGTGTCCCGAACTTTGAGTTCCCACAGCGACTTTGCCATTCTGCGCCTGATGTACAAAACACAGATCGGGCAGGATGAGAAGAGTGACAGCTGTACCACTCATAGGGATGTGAAGAGATGGCTATGTTGAAAATCTGTAGTGAAAATAATAAAAAACTTGAACTTCAAGCGTCACGTGGAAACTGCTGCAACACATGTTCATAACACAGTCATTCACCAAATTTTCAGCATAGGCATTTTGTGACCTCTGCTCATGACACTGTCACTATGATTTTCTTAATCTGTACCAAACATTAATTTCCCCAGCGACACGTGCTATTCTCGCCAGATATATAACGCAGATTTTGGGCAAGATATGAAAATGACAGCTGTATTGTTCATAAGGAGGTGTGAAAAATACCAATGTTGAAAATCTGGGTAGAAAATATTACAAATCGCCAAAATTACAAGGGTGTGTGGAAACTGTGCAACATACACTTGTAACACAGCCATTTTATGGACTTTCATCACCAAATTTTCAACATAAGCATTTTAGCACCTCTGCTCATGAACAGTGTCACTGTAATTTTCTTAATCTGTCCTGAACACTGACTTCCCACAGCACCGGCTGTTGTGTGCCAGAAGTGCGAAAACACATTTGGCAAGGATGTGAAAAATGACAGCTGTACTGTTTATAAGGAGGTGTGAAAAATGCCAATGTTGAAAATCTAGAGTGAAAAACTACAAATTTGCAAAGTTACGGGGTGCGTGGAAACTGCACAACGCAGCTCATAACACAGTCATTTTATGGATGTTTGTCACCAAATTTTCAGCATAGGCTTTAGGACCTCTGCTCATGAACAGAGTCACTGTGATTTTCTTAATCTGTCCCAAACACGTATTTCCCACAGCGACCCTTCTATTCTGCGCCAAAGTGCAAAAACACATTTCGCCAGGATGTGAAAAATGACAACTGTATCATTCATAAGGAGATGTGGAAAATGCCAATGTTGAAAATCTGGAGTGAAAATATTACAAATTTGCTATGTAACACAGCCATTTTATGGACTTTCATCACCAAATTTTCAACATAGGCATTTTAGGACCTCTGCTCATAAACAGTGTCACTGGGATTTTTGTAATGAGTCCCAAACACTGATATTCCACAGCGACCATGCTATTATCGTCAAGTGTGAAAACACATTTCGGCCAGGATGTGAAAATGACAGCTGTTCTGTTCATAAGGAGGTCTGACAAAATGACAATGTTGAAAATCTGAAGTGAAAATATTACTAATTTGATAAGTTACAAGGGAGCATGGAAACTGAGCAAAGCACACTCGTAAAACAGTCATTTTGGATTTTTTACCAAATTTGCAACATAAGGTTTTGAGAGCCCACCCTCATGAACAGTGGCACTGTTGTTTCGTGTCGGTCCTGAAAGGTGATTCCACGCAGTGACCACTAAATCACCTTTAGGGACTGAATAATACCATGACAGTGATTGTATTCATGAAGAGGGTCCCAATAACCCCATGTTGAAAATCTGGTGGCAAAAGTCCAAAAGGGCAAGATAGCCACATAAGTTGAAAAACCCTGTTTATACCATTATACAGCTTACTGGCCTTTCTTCAGTTCGTAGTTGGCTTTGAAGAGTGCAGACATGTTCCCAGTCCACCAAAGATTGTTGTGCAGGGCTCTGGAGGTAAGTACAGGGTGGGGGAGCTGGGGTGCACAGAGGGTGGATGCAGATTGAAGGAGGGGCACAACAGACCCGAGGACTTTTTCTTTATTTCAGGAACAAAAATAATAAAAGGGCGTCACAGGAAGGTTTGTTTTCAGGCTTCATTTGTGCACACTGGGGTGGGCTCCCAGTGTGCCGCCTGTGTTTGGGGAAGGGGACTTAAGCTGATGGGGATTGGGCCCCATTAGCAAATAAGAGTGTTTGGGGGGCATGATGCCCAGAGGTTGGGCACCCCTCAGCACACAACAAATGGGGGACAGTATACCCGATGGGAGTGGGCTCCCACATCAGCAAATAATTGGGTCATTGGCATGCCGACAGGGGTTGGGCACCCCATCCGGCTTACATGGGACTGTGAGGCAGTGGCATAGAGCCGCCATGTTCACAGAAATGTTACACTAGGCAGGTACCACCCTGCCATGATGGATTACTCCCTCATTACAGCAGAATTACTGGCGCTGCAATGGCAGGAGGCAGACCCTCATTGCAGCGACAAATCGTTTCAAGTTGGTGGCACTTCTGCAGAACCAGTTTCATCAGGACACTGGGCCTGCATTGGGTGCACACCGCAAGACCACAAATGCCGTATGGCATTGGCCACCACGTTGCCGTACCTCCACAACCCGCTTCTTCCTAAGCTGCGCATAATGTTTCTTGTGCATGCAAGCAAGCAAACATAAAAAGTAACATAAAAAGCATACAAAACAAAAAGCAAAAGTGTGGCCAGTAGTTCATCCAATAAAACAGTCAAGAAAAAAGAGTTTGGGTTGGCCCTTGACCTGGCTGTAGTGTCTTGTAAGTTGTATTCTCACATAGAACAGGATGTTCCAGTTTACATTGCAGTCCTGGATGTTTCCACACAGGCCAGTGGGGACTAAGGTAGCATCTCAGTACTTGTTCTCACCCTCCAGGCAAGGGGTACATGAGTCAGTTTTTACATTTGAGCCCAGATCATACCTGAAAATTGGCATGTATTTGTCTGCTATGCTTACCTGGTCTATAACAACTAAATTAATAAAAATAAATAAATAAAACCTCTAGTAATCCAGGGCAATAATACAAGCTGACCACAGTAAGAGGACAGGGGGTGCCAGCGGGGCACCCTAGCATCATGTTGTGAATGGGGTTGTACCTTCTGCATGTTGACATCTGTGGGAGTAACTTAAAGAACATGAGGCTCATAGCCACAGACTGATACCTGTGGCTGTAACACCAGCCTCAGGTAGAGAAGGAGGACAGGAACCCCATACACAGTCACAGTTTAGTGGCACAAAATGGCCAAGGAGACCACTTGATGCTGTCCTAGGCTTTACCCAGGTGTCCTGTGTAGTCAGCTGGAAGGGGCCGTGAAATCATTGATCTTCGCTGAAGTCCTACCAGTCAGGAGAAGGGGATACAAAGAATCAATGACCAGCCAATTTAATGAATGGTTGAAGGTATGGTGCATGGATAAAGGGTTTAGCTACACTGGGGACTGGGGATCCACCTGGACAGATGCACGGCTGCATAGGGATGGTCTGCATCTGTCCAGGCAGGGAGGCAGTCCTCAATGAAAGTTTGGCTGCTTCCTTGCTGGGCATTTAAATTAGTCGGGGGCTATCAGAGGGAATGGAAACAATACAGTCTAGCCCCTCAGGTTGGTAATGTCAGCACTGGGAAAAGGAGGATAAGGTTGTAAACATGGATAGGAAACAGAGACAGGGTAAAAGACATAATGGGAAACAGAGGAGGGAGTAGTAACAGGTGCAGGTCAGGAATAATGGGACAAGAACAAAAGTAATGGCAGAGGACCAGGAACAAGCTTTGGAACATAATGCATATGAATGCCCAAAGTCTGGGAAACAAACTCCAGGATCTAGTGGTTTAATGGGGAAGCTGACATAGACATAGCAGCCGAACAGAAATATGGTACACTAATAATCACTCATGGGACACAACTATACCAGGATATGCCTTGTACAGGAGATAGAGAGGAAAGGAAGGGGTGGCACTTTACATCAAAGGAGACAATCAAGATGACAGAATCCAGGCCAGAAATGAGGAGACAGAGGAGTTGTGGGTCACCCTAAGCCTGGTAACGGAATGTCTGTTAGAACAGGAGTGATCTACAGGCCACTAGCTCAGGGAAGGGGCAGATAAGTGAATGCTGAGTCAATATACAACATGACAGATAAGGACGAGGTTTTGCTTATGGGTGATTTCAACATGTCTGATGCAGACTGGTCCATCCCAACAATCAGTAGGGCCAGTACATTGTGTAGTCCCTAAAGGGAGCAGGCCTAAGACAACTGGTACAGGAGCCCACCAGGACAGGAATATCCTGGCTCTAGTGCTCACCAATGGAGACAGGATCACAGATCTCAGGTGGAGAGGAACCTGGGGTCAGTGACCATCACATGATTTGGTTCAAGTTGGACACAGGAATACAGGCCACACATACAAAAGCTAAAATCCTGGATTTCAAAGGAGCTGACTTTGTAGAGATGGGAAGGAGGGTTAAAAGGAGTTGGCTATGGGGGGTCAGGAGAGGGGCATGGAGGGGCAATGGGTCCCACATTAAGGAGACCATTATCAGGTAACCAATCAATGTGTGAGAGTGAAGAATAAGAGCCAGAGAAGGAGAAGGCACTCTGGCTTTCAAAGGTGGTGGCAGATAAAATCAGGGTCAAGAGCTAGCCTTCCTAACATACAAGGAACACAAGAGGATAGGGACAGAGAAAGTACCAAAAATGTCAGAGAGGCAGGGCAGCAGTGAGGGTGCTAAAGCACAGACAGAAAAAGGCTAGCTCAATCGGTGAGGAAAGGGACAAGACATTCTTTAGGTACATCAATGAGAGGAGGAGGTCCAGAGGTGGTATAAGTCAGACTCAAGGGGGGCAATGAAGAGGTAGAAGGGACCTAGAGAAGGCCACGATCCTTAACAGGTACTTCTGCTCGGTCTTTACTAGAGAAGGAGTGAGGCAGGGATCACAACTGGAAAACAGATGTGTGGAGGGAAGAACTGAGCCGAACATTTACAGAACAGAGGGTCCTAGAGGAACTTACAAAACTAAAGGTGGACTAAGCAATGGGGCCAGACAGAGTACATCCAAGGATCCTAAAGGAACTGAGGATGGAACTGGCAGCACTTTGGCAGCCCTGATCAGTGAGTCACTGAACATGGGGGTGGTCCCTGAGAACTGGAGAAGAGCAAATGTGGTCCTCTTCACAACAGTGGTAGCAAGGAGGATGCAGGAACTACATGCCAGTGAGTCTCACCTCGGTAGTGGGAAGATCATGGAGACTCTGATTAAGGAACGTATTGTGGATCATCTGGTATCCATTGGAATGCAGGAAGGTCCTGTCAAACAAATCTGATAGATTTCTTTGACTGGGTGACCAAGGTGATGGACCAGGGAGGGCTGGTGGATGTTGCCTACCTTGATTTCAACAAGACCTTCAACACAGTCCAATATAGAAGGCCAGTAAATAAGCTGAGAAGTCTGGGGGTAGGACACAGGGGGGTGAACTGGGTCAGAAATTGGATAGTGGACAGAAGGCAGAGGGTGGTGGTAAATGGCACACATAAGAAATGGGAGTCACCAGTGGGGTGCCACGGGGTCATTCTTGGGGTCAGTCCTCTTCAATGTCTTCATAGCAGACATAGCAGAAGGGCTAAAGGGAACAGTATGCCTGTCTGCAGATGACACCAAGATCTGCAATACAGTAGCTACTCCAGAGGGAGTGGAGAGAGTGAAGAGAGACCTGGAAAAGCTGCAGAAATGGTATGAGGTATGGCAGTTAAGTTTTAATGTGAAGAAGTGCAAGATCATGCACATGGGAACAGAAGCCAGGGAGAGCTACATGTTGGGGGGTGAGTTGTTGACAGTCACCACAGAGAGAGAGGATTTAGGGGTCATCCACCAAACAGATTGCAAAAAGCAGTTGGGAGGGCTAGTGGGATGTTAGGGAAGAGTAATACAAGCCATAGGAGGGAGGTGGTGATCCCACTGTACAAGACACTGGTTAGGCCTCACCTAGAGTACTACGTGCAGTTCTGGAGGCTGCACCTGCATAAGGATATTAACAGGGTGGAAACAGTGCAGAGAAGGCAACTAAGATGGTACAAGGTCTGCATGACAAGGCCTATTGGTATAGACTTAGGGACCTCAATATGTACACATTGGAACAGAGGCAGGAGGGGACATGATTGAGACTTTCAAATAACTTAAGAGGAGTCTGGTCAAAGTACTACTTTGCAAAATCAGAATCAGCCTGCCCCAATAACTCTCATACCAAAAATTAGGTTTCTATATTACTCTGTTTTAAAGTTATGAGTTATTTTGTAGCCCTGATCTCACTTCCTGTTCAAAAATCCAGTTTCAGTGAAGAGCCACTGATAATAATAATAATAATACATTTTATTTCACAGAAGCGCCTTTCAGGCCATCAAAGCGCTTTACAAAAGATAAGAACAATAATAGAAAAACAGTAAGCATAATAGAATAAATAACAGAGGATGTGATGTCACAGACTACAGTATCTTCCTGTCAGCAACCTTGTAGGATCTGTTTCTCTGAAGTTATAGAAACTGTAACTGTAGTAATCATTAAAAATGACAGAGTTGCCTGCAGTGCTTGCATTTACAGAATGTTGAGATGCATGGTACTGTACTCTAGAGTGCATCAGGAGGCGGTTTTGGAATGCAATGCTGAATCAAAATATAGAATGTTAAAGTGGTGTACAATTTTAGAATGTTTCTTGGGAACATGCAGTCTCGGCATGTGGCAGTGATGAGCCATCTCACAGTATGGTGGGACACTCAGTCTCAGAATGTGACAGGGACACATGTCAAGGAATTTAGCGGAGACTGGGAATTCTGGAATATAGTATGGATAATCACTGTTGGAATATGACAGGACACACCATTTTGTTTTGAAACCGCTTGTCCTTGACACATTCCAGAATTGTATGCACCCACCACATTTCAAAACTGTGCATTACATCCCCACCACAATCCAACATTTTGCATCCCAGCCTCATTCCAAAATTTCAGCACCGCCACATTCCAAATTAGATCCAAACAATGTTCCAAAGCTGTGTTTCAGTGCTACATTCTAAAACTGTCAGTGCCACATTCCGTAAATGACGTCAGTGCCACCTTCGAAGTCATGCATAAGTACCACATCTGAAGTCATGCATCAGTGCTACATTCTGAAGTCATGCATCAGTGCCACATTCTGAAATAGGGTGCATCACCATTACATTCCAAACTGTACACCACCATCATATTCTGAAACTGTCATTGCCACATTCCAAAACTGTAAGTCACGCTACATTCCAAAATATGTGTCAGCACCACATTCCAAAATGTACATCAGTGCCACATTCAGAAAATATGCATCAGTGCCACATTCTGAAAATATGCGTCAGTGCTACATTCTGAAAATATGCGTCAGTGCCACATTCCAAAATATGTGTCAGTGCCACATTCTGAAATTGTGTGTCACCGCCACATTCTGAATTGTGAGACAGCACCGCATTCTAAAGTCGTCGTCATCACCAAATTCTGAAATTAATGCGTCATTGCCACATTCAAAACTGCATGTCTCCTCTACATTTTAAAATTGTACCTGCCTTCCATGTTCTGGAAAAGTGTGTTAACTTCCAAATTCAATACTGCCTGTCATTGCCACATTCTGAAAATGTGCATTCCACCATATTCCAAAACTGTACATTCCATCACATTCTGAAAATGAGTATTACTGCCACATTCAAAAATTGCATGTCCAAGTTACATTCTAAAATTATGCTTCCCTGCCTCATTCTGAAATTTCATGTGACTAACATATTCTGAAACTGTCACCACCACATTCTAAGATTCCGTGTCCATGCTGCATTATGAAATTGAATGTTGCCACCACATTCTGAAATCAAACATACATACCAACCACGTTCTGAAACAGTGCATCACCACCACAAGCCAAATTAATGCATCAAGACATATTACAAAATTACATATCCTACCACCTTCCACTACTGTGTCTCTCTGTCACATTCTAGAACTCAATGACTCTGCCATGTTATGAATTTCAGCATCCCTGCCACTTTTCAAAACTATGTGTCCTGCTACTTTCTGAGTATGCTATTGCTGCATTCCACAGTTGCAGTCTAGTGGCATTTCAAAATCTCTCTCTGCAGTATTCTAAAAACTTTACACATTTTTGTCATTCTAAAGCCATGTTTGCCGTTGTATTCAACCCCATCACATTCTTAAGTACTATATCTTGTGTCTGCATAGTATAGAAATGCAATCCCTGATCCACCCAATGTCAGCTTTCCTTTTTCAGATATTTACTGCAACTGCAGTTTTATGTAATGTAGGAGAAATAAATCTTATAAGGTAGTTTGTAAGAAGGACTAGTCTAGGAGTTCTGGTTGTGACATCATCAGTAGCTCTTTAATGAAATTGGCTTTTTAACAGGCAGTAAATTTAGGGTTACAAAATGACTTGTAACTTTCAAATAAAGTAACGTAGAGATCTCATTTTGGCACAAGGCTGATTGGGGATATGCTGATCCAAAGTCTGAATTTATTGATGCCAGACATTTTGGCCGGACTGCCTCTTTAAGGGCATACATAAGGTGGAAGGGGATAGCATCTTCCAGTATAAAAAGTACAGTAGAACTAGAGGATATGACATGAAATTGGAGGAGTCGCACAAGGGATAACGTGACAAAGGTATTTTTAACAGAGATGATGGTGGATGCATGGAACACCCTGCCTCAGGAGGCAGTGGAGCACATACAGAGGAGGGATTCAAGAGGGCATGGGATAGGCACAAGGGAATTATATATGAGGGCATAGATGAGGCCGCTGACCTAGTAGAGGCAGCGGGAGCAAATTGGTAAAATAGGCAGACAGGATGGGCCTTGCGGTCCTTTTCTGCCATCAACTTCTATGTTCCTTGCACTAATGTATTGAGCATTGTGACAGCATAGTAAAGGGACAGGGCCAGAATACATATTGTGTGCTGTGCTGTACTGTGCACCAATGCGCACTGGCCCTACACACTTCAATGACACGCGATACCATTACTGAAGAACTGTTACAAGCAGTTCTTCAGTGTGGAAGATGGCATGTAACAGGGCCAGGCAGGATAGTCAGGAACCAGATTGCTGAGGGACAATAAAACAAAACTGTACATGGAGGAGGGGCATCCCAATGGACACAAGGGATGAATCATAGTATGTGAAGCAGTTGGGGAGCAATGGTGAATGCTGGTCATCCTTGGTGGTACCAACAAATTTGTAGACCACATAGCTTAAGTGTGTCCCTTAAGGTCAGGTCAGAGGTGAGGTAAAACAGAGGTGGTAGCACCTGTTAATGTGGCATGGCAGTGCACCGTGTGGTTCTGCAATGCACGGACCTCTGTGGGTTGTGCAGCGTGAAATATTAGTGGGTGAAACATTCACTATGCACTCAATAACATCTGGTGGCAACATCTGCATTGCAACTTAGGAGTCTCCGCCAGTGGCTAAGTCTGGACTCTGAGTATGGTTGTTTTCAGTGGTGGCTCAATGGGGTGCATCTTTGCACCTCGGAACTGTGTCACCATCCATTATGTAGTAGTAGTAGTATATGTTTATTGTTCAATCATGTAAAATATCATTACAAAAGATCATTACAGAATAAAGAATACAAAATTCATAAACACAAATATTCATACTGCACATAAGACTTGTCAAAAGGTAGCCATTTACAAGAAGCATATTCTTAGCTATAATTCAAGGACACGTGCTGGAGGGTTACCTCCTACATATTCATTTCATCATGTTCAGTTTTACACAATTCTTTTCCTAATTTTCATTATTCCTCTAAAACAATTAGCAGCTCTGTTGGTTTCTCATCCTCTGTAGTTAGTAAAACAAGCATTTGTCAATGCGAATGCTGTCTCACTGGCATTGATATTGGAAGTGCAGGAGTTAGAGATGCATAATAGGAATGGCAGTGAAGTATTGAACTGAAGCCAATGCCACCCCTCACCCTGCAGAGACTGACAGGCGTTGGGGTGTGCCTTTGGTCGCCGGCTATAATGCTTATGCCATTCTACCTCACCCTACCCTGCAGACACTGACAAGTGTCTTGGTGTGCTTTGGGGTCATTAGGCCTTATACTTACATCATTCCATAAGGAAATACGCTAAGGTGAGCGCAGTATAGGAGAATGGGGTGAACTTTAGGGCTGAACACTCCAAGGCAGACCTTGATGCCTGTTAGTGGCTGCAAGGTGGGGGTGGGGGTGGGGTGGAATAGCGAGCATTACAGCCAATGATTCCAAGTCACATCCCTGACACCTGTCAGTCTCTACAGGGTGGGAAGTTACAGTTGAAACCCTAATGCCATAGGCGGTGTTGGTATTTTCACTCCACATTTTCAACATAGGCTTTTGTGACCCCACCTCATGAAGAGCGGCACTATCAGTTTGTTAGCTGAAAGGTAGTTTTGCACAGTGGCTATGTCATTTGGTGACACAGAGGCGAAAACACATTTTGGGCAGTATGTGAAAAATGACAACTATATTGCTCATGAGGAGGTGAAAAAAAAATTGCAACGTTGAAAATCTGGAATGAAAATATTAAAATTGGTGAAGTCATGAGCATGCATAGAAAGTATGCAACTCACATACATGATCCAATTATTTGGGATTTTTAACCACATTTTCAAAATAGGCATTTTGGGACCTCCCTCATGAACAGTGCCATTGTAATTTTGTTAATTTGTCCCAAAAGTTGATTTCCCAGCGACACGCCACTATGCACCACAGGTGCAAAAACACATTTTGGCTGGATGTGAAAAATGACAGCTGTACTGTTCATAAGTAATTGTGGAAAAATGCCAGTGTTGAAAATTTGGCATGAAAATATTGCAAATTTTGAAGTTACAGGGTGTGTGAAAACTGCGCAATGCCGCTTGTAACACAGTAATTTTATGGACTTTGGTCACCAGATTTTCAACATAGGCATTTTAGAACCTCTGCTCATGAACAGTGTCACCATTATTTCCTCAAACTGTCCCAAAACTGATTTCATACAACAACCAGCTACTCTGCACTGGACGATGCGAAAACACATTGGCCAGGATATGTAAAATGGCAGCTGTACTATTCATGAGGAGGTGTGTAAAAATAAATATTACAAGTTCACAAAAGTTACGAGCATGCATGGAAACTGCACAATGCACACTCTTAAAACAGCCATTTTTTATTTTTTCCACTAAATTTGCAACATAGGCTTTTGAGAGCCCCCTCATGAACAGTGGCACTGTCGTTTCATTAATCGGTCCCAAAAGGTGATTCCGCACAGCAACTGTGAAATCACCTTCTGGACTGAATAACACCATGACAGTGATTGAATTCAAGTGAGGAGGGTGCCAATAACCCCATGTTGAAATTTTGTGTCAAAATTCCCAAAATGCCTGAGATATGCACCAAAGTTGAAAAACCCTATTTATGCCATTATACAGCTTACCGCATTTCTTCAGTTAATTGGTCTGCTTTGAAGAGTGCAGGACGTGTTCCCGGTCCACCGAGATCATGTGCGGACTCGGAGGTAAGTATGGGGTGAGGAGAGGTCTGCGGGAGGCAGAGTGTGCAGTGGGTGGGCGCGAGGTTGTGGGAGGGGCAGGAGACGTGAGGGACCGTTTTCTTTTACAGAGTAAACAAAAAAAAAAGGGAACACTGCAGGATGGTTTTGCTTTTCAAGAAGTTTGGCACTCTGGGTGGGCTCCCAGCATGCCACCTAAGTGTTTTGGGATAAAGCATAGCCGACGGGGATTGGGCACCCACAGCACATACCAAAGGGGGGGGACAAGAGCCGAGGGGATTGGCACCCCCCAGCACACAACAAAGTGGTGGGACATTATGCCGACGGGGGAGTGGGCTACCCCATTGGCAAAGAAACTAGGAAGGTGGATTAAATCCGATGGGGATTGGGCCCCTCCATCATCAAAGAAAGACTGTTGGGAGCGATGATGCCGAGGGTACTGGGCACCGCATACATTTTAAATGGAAGATTGTGCCGACAGGGCGGGGCTTCCCCATCGGGCAAAAGAAGGGGTTTGGGGCACTCTGCAGGTGCTGTCACCAGGACAGACACATCAGGAGGGCCTGTTATTGTGCCACTGCATGATTGCAGCAGACCTTTGTTAGATCTGGTGGACACTTGATGTATGCCTGTGTGTCAGCACCTCAGCAGCCTCATTGGGGAATGAGGCACACACCTACTGATGCATGCCATGCATTTGCCTAACAGTGACTCGCCTCCAAATCTGCTACTACTGCAAGATGTTGGCTGGCGTGCAACACGAACCAACATAATAAAAGGATAAATATCTAACTGAGCACCCTGTAGGAATAAGCGTAACTGTACCCAGCCATAATTGCCTTGCCTTGTGTCATGGTGAAAAACACACCACATGCTTCAGGTCCTACTCCCTCCCCCAGACTACAATTACAAAAATGTGAGAAAGCCATCAACTAATTCAAATCTAAATAATATATATGCTCTTCTCAGGAGGGACTTCTCAAGAACATCTAGAAACTATTTATAACCATGTTTACAGTAATTACAACCAGCCTAGGAGAAAATGCCGACATTTTTATAATCTCAAGATCTTTCACAATACTGTAGTTTCTTACTTTTGAGCAACATATTTTAGTATTTAAACTCAAGGTAATATCTTTAGTGACATAGTTTGACAGTATTTCTAATCATATTTCTCCTGCAAACTTTCAATTTTATTTAACCATTGAGAGGATTTACACTCAATTTTTTTTCAAAGATAGCTTTTTCTGCCGGCACAATCTAGGGAGGTGCTCTTTATGCGATCTGGTGATTATTCACCAATAATGACGTTTTTTGGAATCCAACCTTGTTTAAAGCCAGTCAGACAAAGTCTGACCCTAATATAGACAGATGGAGTGGATTTATTTACCCCCAGTACAGATTTGAACAACTGATTTAATGGTTTTGTCAGAAGATCATTGAAGTCCCCAGTCCCCTCACCTCCTTACATTGCCTGTGAACAATATTTTGCTCTGGCAGCTTCAATAAGTGGAAATATAGAGTCGTCATCATATTTATAATTGCATTTCCTCATAACCTGCATAATTTGCTTTAATTTGTCTCATGGTACTATTAATATGTATTGACCACGGCCCAGTGGCACTGAGGGTTGAGGCACTGGATGCCACACCTGCACTCACGCCAGCAACTCGGGTTCAGGAATGGATCCAGGTCACCGGGGTCAGCAGGGAGGAAAAGGATTGAGCATCTAGAGGACTGCTCTCCTCTCCGGGTGGGTTGCAGGTACCTCCTGACGCAGTAGTAGCCTCTGGTGGAGACCAGTGGTAGTGCTAGACATCGGAACATGGTCAGGGCAGGGTCGTTGGCAGGCTCCAGTGGTGTGAGACGCAGAGGAATAGACTGCAGGAGCCATTCCACACTGCACCTCTAGGGGAACCAAACATGGAAAAACCCTACTGTGGCGGTAGGCTACAGTGGGCTCAGTGGCTGGGCCCTATGCAGAGTGGCAGGCTCTGCAGTGTGCGATTCTGATCTGCCTCCTCCTCCTCCTATCAGGTCACTCCACTAGATTCTAGATAAAGCGCTGGAAGAGATGGTGGCCCCACCCCAGGGAGTCGAGTGGCTGAAATAGGCTGGAGACTGGCGGATCCGAAGGCACATCAGAGGCTTCAGACGGCAGCAGAAGCACCAGTCAAGCATCCACACCCGAGGGAGGCTGTTGTAGGTAGGTGGAGAAACAGAGCTGAAAAGAATATATATGTGTTCCCCAGCTGAGATTTGCAAGCAAAAATAATTCCCAAGTATACATAACTGCTTACCATTTCTGATTGACAGTTAACAAGCTTCCAATTGTAAGAGAATTTTCTGATCTAAAACTATAACTTGACTTTTTGAGATATTTGCAGTCCATTTCAACTCCATTGAGCATGACTGGTGAACATGTGCAGTTTCTTCTGAAGACCTTTATATGACAAAGCAAACAAAACAGTATCATCTGCACGCTAAAGCTGGCATGTGCTTTTAACACATCCTTGCTGAATCTGAAATATCATCCATTAGGGTCAAAAGAAACTGGTTATGGCCAGTCCAGTGGCACCAAGGGCTAAGATGCTGGATGCCTTACCTCGCCACACGTGAAACTGTGTTCGGAATGAGCACGGGCCATCAGAGGTTGGCGGGGGGAGGTGGATCTGGATGGAGCCCTCAAGAGGCAGCTCTCCCTCTGGGGAGGGAAGGTGGTATACCTTAGCTCTTGACTGCCCGCAGTGGAGGGCAGGGGCAGCTCAGGCCAGAAGAAGCGCCAGGCACTAGGCCAATGGGTGAGTGGAAGGGACCGTCACCGAGGCTGTAGTATGCATGCACACCTCCACATGCATGCGTCTCTACTGCTGGGGCCGGGTAACTGGGGAGGACAAGAAAAGAGAAAATGGATCTGACCGTAGGATGGATGCCCGACCTCCAGAGGCTCCACTCCTGGGCCAGGCATAAGGTAAGCCCTGGTAATTCCAGGATGTCGGGCTGGGAGGGTCGGTCAGGCTGAAGAGGGGCAGCCAGGAGAGAGATAATAAAAAGGAAAAAGAAACTGGTTAATATAAATGCCAAACAGAGTGGGGGGCCAGGACACAGCCCTGCCTGATACCCTGATTTGTTGGGAATGTGCTGGAGAGTTTCCTTGGTCCCTAGCCTTACCTGAGCCCAAATAGTCAAATAAATAGCCTTTATTATGTTACTCAGTGCTGGGTTGATACAGCATCCATACATTATATGGCACAAAATTTCTCATGAGATAGAATCGAATGCAGCTGAAAATCGATAAAAGCCACAGATAATTTGTGCTTTCATAGTGCAATGGGAGCAAGCAAGCTTGCCTTTAAGGCACGTTCAGTACTCTACACAAAGCAGATGAGT
The DNA here is from genome assembly GCA_016271365.2 of Neoceratodus forsteri. Taxonomy (NCBI): domain Eukaryota; kingdom Metazoa; phylum Chordata; order Ceratodontiformes; family Ceratodontidae; genus Neoceratodus; species Neoceratodus forsteri. The sequence continues at coordinate 658,630,162 of CM057453.1, forward strand.
GACAACTGGCTGGGGGAGGTGATAGTATTCATCTGATAGTGTGATCAATGTAAAGTACTAAAACCAGTAGGAGAAGTAGACTCAAATTTTAAAAAGTGCATAGATTAAAAAGTGTACTGTTTTCAGGTGAGCCCTTAGCAAATGCCGAAGAAGGGCAGAACAGAAATCTGGATTGTTAAAGAAAAACCCACAGAAATGCTCCTCTTGATACTATGGACAGCTACTTATAATGGACAAATGAGTTACATAATGGAGTCCATTATAAATGGCTTTCACTGTAAATTTCTCCAACAGGTGCAGTAATAAACAGTTGTCTATTTTGGAGTACCCAGCCGGAATCCCTCTTGCAACTCACTCAGTCCACCCAATTTACTAATTTCATGGTTAAGCCTATTCAATAACACATTTTGAAAAAAATTAAGTTGCTATCAAGTAGGTTTATAGGTCTGTATATTGTAGGTTGGCCCAATTCCCTTTGCTACTGACTGTGAATCCGCCCCAAGTGAAAATACTGCCTCCTCCCAGGACCTGACTTCCAGAGTGCCATCTGGTAGCCCCATGGACCCTGCTTGGCCACCAGTTCCACATATTCTGCTGTCTGTCAGGGGTTCACAGATGGTAAACCCCATCATGGGGAAAGCAAGAGAGGTACAGATGCTATACTGGTTACTAACTTGGGGACTGAGGGCTGAAGGTGGCAATTACCCTGCAGAGCAGAGGAGGGCATGAGGTAAAGTGTTAACAAAAATTACTTTGAGTAATTTACCTTCATAAAGTGCCATTCATAAAATTTCATAGTGTATGTCAGTGACATGGGTAAATTTGGTAATATCAACCACATACAGATTTGAAAAATGGCAAACCAGTCTTCAGAAAGTTGACCTTTTAGAAGCATCTGTTACATAATGTTATAAGATGTTTGAGCTTTTATGCATAATAGAAGCAGAATACACTCCAGTGTGAGTGTGGTGTGCTGAAATAATTGCATTCCTGCATGATTGAAGGCCATTGGCTACACATCATGCCTTAGAACTACTCGTGTTTGACTCTTATCCTGTCAGTGTTAGATACTGCAGTTCAGACAATGTGAACAATTTGTGGATCCTGAGCTGAAGCATGGAGTAACTACAGGTGTTGGTTACTTGACTAGTTACTGCAGTGGATGCTTATGCGGTGTAGTATGGCGGTTATACCGTTAAATGGGGTGATGCTTCTGAGCACGGTTGGAAGCGCAGTAATGTTGGTACAGACATTTTAGGCAGAAGCCAGAAGACTAAGGTAGTTGGTAGGATATAGTAAGTGTGACCTTTAGTGCTCTCATTTACCAAGAAACTACCACCCTTTCAGGGCACTAGAGGCATAGCAATCCTCTTGAGGAGAGTTTCACTGCTAGAGGTGTTACAGGACTGCAGGACCCTTGGCTAGGGGCAGTACCAAAACAGAGGTGAGCCACTGGAGGAGGAGGAAGGAAGGATGATGTAAGTAAGAAACAAGTATCTGAAGGATGCTTTGGGCATGCACACTGATAGAGCCCATTGCTACATCGCCCCAGCTTATGCCAAGGGGGTGGGTTCTGCCTAGACAGCGACAGCAGGTCCGTCATCTTTAGCAATCCAGCCACCCACAGTGAGGCAAGGAGGATAACTGCATCTTAAACTATGAAACTTTAAGACAAATCTTCCAGCAAGCTCCTGAACCCCTCAAAACCCTTGTGCCTATCTGGTAACTGTAGGGTCCGTGGGATGAGGAATGACTGGATATTGCAGGACTCTACTCTATGCAGACAATAATCAGAAATTGAAACTGTAGCAGAGAAGTGTTCCACTTCCATGTCAGTGAATGCAAACCACAGAATGGGCAGAGAGAGAGGAAGAATAAGGCATCTCATTGTTTTAGCATTCTTCTTCCAATCCAGCAAGTGGGGAATGGGACATGTTAACCCAGCTGGAAAGCGAGAAAGGCAAGCAGGTGTACTGGTAATTAATAGCCTCTCATCAAAAGTTGACAGAAATGTTTCTCTCAAAAAGCATTATGTCACTGAATTAGCCTATTCTATACCCCACTTTGTTAGTCTTCATGCCTTCAAACTGCTTTTAAAGCCCCTGCTGAAGGAAAACTGCCAATGTTATGTCTAAAACCTTCTCCCAAGGTCCTGTATGGCACTTATTCCCGTCTTTTACTGCCTTCACGCACGTTTTCTGCCCGACGCTTAACTGGATGACTTCCTGCTCCTTCTGTCTCTCCCAATCCCTTTAATCCCGTTCCTCTTCCTCTCCTACCCAGTACTAGAACCTATGACCTCCCCTCCCCCAACCCTCGTCCCATTACTTATATCTACACTTGCCCCTCTCCCCTCCAGTACTCTAATACCTTCAGCCATGTTTGTTGCACTTAATATAGCGGTCTTGTATTTCTGTGAATCTGTCATGACTGCATTATCCTGAACCCCCAGCGCTCTACCTCATGATTGTCATGTTACCTATTCCGTGTATTTGCTCTTGGCTGTATTGTTCCTGTACCTCCCACACTGTACCATACACACTGTTATGTTCCCTATTGTACTTGCATCACCCATATTGTACAATTCAAATTGTTATTGTTCTTACCGTATCTTGTGTTGTCTCTCCAGGACTGCCTTGCAAATGAGTTTTCTCGATGGTGTATTCCTGGTAAAAATACAATTGAATTGACTACCTCACAGAAGAATTTGGAGTGACTTTAAAAAAATAGAATAAAGAAACTTGATAACACTACCGAACTATGGCATGTCTTCCAGAAGAGGATGTGCCATTCTCTGAGATTCATGCTTGCAGCAATGTAAAGAGCAACTACTGCTGTGACATAAGCGATGCAGAGATGGCAGAGCAGGCATTGTGATTTAAAGCTCGTAGTGTCTGTCTTCTGCCCCAGCGTTGTTCCTTGTAGTGCATACAGTTTCCTGTGGAGCCATGCATTATGGTCCATGCTTCCATGAATTCTTAGGTGGCAGGTACCATAAAGAGCTGGCATGGCAGTTACTGCAGTCAGCATGTTGAAGCATACTGTAAGTGATGCCTTTCCCAGACTAATGTATTTATTTATGTGTCTTGCCTTCTATGACTAGTCATTGCACATGGCATTGCTCACATTGACTACACCGTATAACTAGTTTTTCTGTGTCTCCTCATACATTTTATTCCTTTTCTGTGCAGTGATGCTACATGATTGTATCATTTTATGCAAGTGCTTTGTGTCCTTGTACTGTCTTGTATGCTGTTGTATTTCATTGCTTTTGACTTTGTATGCTGTCCTACCCAGGACCGTGAATAAGCTTGCTCAATGAAGCCTTTTCTTGTGGAAATAAATAAAAAATAAAGACTTCTTCCTCACTGTGTGATCACTGACTGCTAACTGGGTATCAGATCCTGAATACTGGTGTACAGTAGTTGTCTACAGCAACCACATGCCTCACTTGTGTTCACATTGTTTAAAAATCACACTGGGAGCTCGCCCACCCCCCCACCCCCCACTCATGCATGTTGAGTTTTAATTTATAGACTTTTCTCAAACTGCTCTGTGGCAGAACTCAAGTTCCAGTAAGACTTGATTGATATGTATTTCCACTGCAAGTACTTTGTGACAAAACTGATTACAGTACCAGTGTGATTTGCAATCGTTACATTCCAGCTCTGTTCAGTGAGATGCTGTGATGCCATTGGTTTAGGGTAGACGTAGATGCTTATTGCAGCCAAGGTATGAGTTGACCCTTGAGTACTTCTATCTTTGTGATGTGAGAAACATTAAGCCCATATTGCAAGTACTACAGATATTCAGAGAAACACAGGATCTACTTTACCCTACTGTATTTCCAGCTACCAAAATACATATTTTAAAGTTACCCTGCTTTAATTTTGACCGAAACAAAATGGGTCCAGTCCTTGCATCATCCTTCATTCTTTTTCTGTGCCCATTCTATGACTCTTTGCTACTAAGGAATAGAATACATGCAGGACCTAGCCACACATAACTGAAGTGATCAAAATGCATGTACTTACTCAGAGTTGGAGTTTTTCACTGCTCCTTCCGTCTCCAAGGGCAGGCAGCAACTGATAGCATTGTGTACTGCCACTACCACGGTAGAGTATATTAAGAATGCAAAGGAATTCTAGCCTTCTGGTCAGCAGTTCACAGTCAGTCTAGGAATGTCACATACACTTTCTTTCTACTGAGGTCAAAAGGCCTCCTGGACAGTGACTGCATAGAAGCTTCTGTGGGTACAAACATTTGTGCCCCTAAATTCTGCTAAGGATTCAGTTAGTAGGACACTGTGCAGTGAGTATGCCAGAAATGCAAGTGGCTGAATGCCCTGTTGTTTCATTGGTAAGATCTTATGTACCTCAGTGCGCCTGGAACTATGTCACTTACTGTAGACATCCCAGATGCTCTCTGGCCTTTGTAACAGTTCTAAGGATGATATGTTTGGACAAGTAGACTTCATGGCTGTAGAATTTATTTATTTATTTGAATTTTGATGACGAGGCCACTGAGACAGGACAGTCCCTTTTTTCAGGGGCAACCTAGAAATAGTTACAAGTAGTAGGTAAAAATACACAACATTTACAGATGCATAACAAGTAATGTACATACAGATGCAAAGATATTAGTTACTTGCATTAGGTGAATAATTTGCACAATATTTATAGCAAGTAATGGAACAAATACAGTAAACAAGTAATGATACAAATACGGTGCACCAAGGAGCAATTGGTCATTGAATTTCAGGCTGATTAAGTGGCACAAGATTTACAGAGCAGCATATAAGGTGTACCAACAGAGCAAAAAGTAAACATTTACAATTACAAGGAGCCACCTACAGACACTGTCTAGTTTATTTTTATATACTTTTTATTGCATTTTTTCATATGTGATACACAGTACAATACATCATAGTACCCTAAATTCAGAAAAGAAAATAAAAATAAGGCAATCGGGAACTCTTAAAGGGGAACAGTCCGCACTAAGAGCCCCTATATGCAAGAGTGGAGCTGGTCCCAATTTGAACTTTGTGAACAAAACTTTTTTTTCACTTACTGTTTACTGCAGTATTGTAGGTTGTAACAGGCTAATTCTACTGACTTACAAGCTGACATCTGCTTTTAACCAGAAATCCCAGAATCCCTGCAGCAGATGTCACAGCAGGCCACAGCAGGCAGAAGTAAAAAATTCAATAGCCTGCAGTATATTTTACAGATTTTATAAGCTCAAATCAGATGTGTGCCTGTCCTGCTGTTCTCCCTGGGCTAAGTACAATCCTCTGTACCAGCACTTAGCCCTGGGAGGACAGCATAACCCAAAACAAAAGATCAGTTCATAAAACTCCATTATGCACTGCAGGCTATTGAATCTCTGACTACTGCAGCCCTGTTCTGATGTCAGCTGCAGGGAACTCTGGGATTTCTGGTTACAGCAAATGTTCACTTGGAAGTCAGCAATATTAGCATGATTAATCTATACTGCAGTAAACAGTATGCAAAACAAACATTTTGCACACTAAGTTGGGACCAGCTCTACACTTCAGTATGACACTCTTAGTGCTGACTGCTCCCTTAACAGAAACTGAAGAACTGTACAGTGTAAAATTAATATCGACAGGGGGACAATATCCATTACATTTATATACAGATAATATGGTTTACCCTCAGCCTTCTGCAGTCAACAGCAGTATTCCTACTGCTCTGTCTACCACCTAGACCCCAGATCAGAGATGGTCTTATGTGAACCAGGGAGCACCACCCCATTCCACCTCACTGATCATCATTCATTAGTCATGTTTTATTTATTTAATGATTTATTTATTTAGTTCATGGGTTTTACCCGAGAGACATACTGAACTGGTAATAGGTTACTTCCGATGCACCCTGGGACATAGGGGCAGGGAGCAAACAATATCGGATGTTCAAGTGAAAATAACCAACTACAAAGTGCAGTAGTAGTAATAACAATAAAATCCAATAAAATACGTTATAAAAATAAAAGTAAAACTACATTTTGGTTGTGCAGACACGATACACAGACGGATAATCAGGACAACACAAAATAAAGATGTATAATAGTGCAAATCAAGGTGCAAGTACAATATAGTACTGTGGGCAATGCCAGATAATGGATAAATTACTATCAATCACCTAGAACAGTAAGGAGCAAGAGTTATTGATGCCACTGCAGAACAGAAGATACAGGTACTTAAAACATCTCTAGATGTGACAATGGATTTGTAGCAGTTTAGCCAAGGAAGAAGGAAAATTACAAGCGGGGCATCAACAAAATGGAAAGAGGGAACACAAGGGTTAAGAGCAGTTACTGGAGGGGTACAAAAGTCATGAAGAAGGGCTTCCGGTGACGTCATTTTCTGCATGGCAGCCTGGCATCATATCCCCACTCTGAGATCATCTAAAAACAAAATAGTTCTTACCTGTACAGGGAGAATCAGCAAGAGCCATGAGGAGATCCAATCACCAAAAATCAGGAGAAGGCAGAGTGAATGGCAGGGAGGACTGCCGATCCTGGTGATGCAGGTGGCTGATAGGCCTCAGGCTCTACCACATCAGTGGAGCCGGAATGACCATCCCCACAAAGCAAACTAAGAAAGGTAAGAAGCTGGACACTGTACTGATAGAATTCAGATTTTTGTGCAGCAATCTCCACCAAATTAGACATGCTATGGTCGGAGGTGGAAACACTGAGTAAATTGGTGGATGAAGTAGATGTCCAGCTCACAGCTACAGACCGGAGAGTTGATAGATTAGAGCATGGTGCTGCAGCTGTGTGGCACAGGACAGGATGCAGGAGTGGCAAGAAGACGTGGAGAGCTGTGCTTGCTGCAAAATATGAGACTGTATGGCCTGCCAGAAAATATTGAGAGTCTGGATATAGATGCTGCCCTGGGGAGATTTGTTTCAAATAGTCCTCCAGCTCGACTATGCAGTTGTGCCTGAGACAGAGAGAGCACACGGGCACTTGGAAACAAAGCATCTACCCAGGTGCTCAACCCCAATCCATAACTGTGTGTTCCCTGAAATATAAGGATAAGCAGTGCTATTAATGGGGCTTGGCAGATGACAGAGGAGAACTTTGGGAATAAAAGGTGTACTTTGACAATGATTTCCTCCATATACCATGAAATGCAAATGCATGTACATCCCTATCCTCCAGGCTTTGCAATGCAATCAACTAAAGTTCCAGACTCTGTACCCTGCAAAGCTTGTGGTATTCTTTCCAGAAGGGCAGCGGACCTTTGACTCAGCCAAAGCAGCTGAAAAGGCACTGACAGCAAAGGGATCATGACTGAGAAGAGGAAACCAGAGACCCCCAGGAACAGATTGGCAGCAGAATCATAGAAGGTGGCAGGCCCAAGTCATCAAAAGCATACAGAGGAGGCAAAACAAGACATCATCCCCGCCTGAAGGCAAAGCAGTAGCTGATGATCGGCAATCCTGTGGTGGCACTGGACACTTAAAAACAAAAATAGACTTTATGTTGTGTCTCCTTCCTCTCCTATGTTGACTGTCTACAACAGCATACTCTGACATACTGATGCTCTTGGAAGGGAGTGGAGTCTCTGGGAGTATGGGGTGAGGACTCATAGAAGTGGAGAGAAACAAACAAAACATAGTAATGTCTTTTAGTAGCTCTAGTATTTGGTCCCTTTGGGCACATTAACTAGTCAGCATCTTCTGGTCGGTGGTGATCTGAGGTTGGGAGAGCAGGGCGCTGCGCTCAGATAGTAACAGGCGACAGCCACAGATTGATTCTTCTCTGGGTTTGAGGCTTTCTAATGAGGGCCCCTCCACTGCATGAAAAGTGTGGCTACAGATGGTAGAACTGGGTGACCACGGCAAGAAAGCATGCAGATCATGGGGTATACCTGTCCATCATGAGTGGGTGACACCTGCAGCCCAAGGGACTGGCCCCAGGTCCAGAACATGACACAATAAATCTGCAAGATCAAAGGCCCAGACTAAAGGATAGAAACTGCGCAGCCCACTGTGATCCACCCCACATGGCTTACCCGGAGAAGAGGTGACCATCAGGATTTATTAATTGTCCATAGGCTAGTTCAGGAATTTGCTTTCCTCTGTGGTCCCTGGTTCCCCATGGCCCCTCTGTTCTCAGGAGTACTCCCGCTTCACCTCTGCACTAATCCAAGTCTGGAAGGGAGTGATCGCAGTAGCGGAGCCAGGTTTGGGAGTGTTTGGGAGCCGGGGGGGCCATTAAGTCAATCATGGGCTCCACAATGGGCACTAAACAGTGAATAAAGATGGTGGTGGGCACCACTACTCACACTGGGGCAGCCAGAGAGGCGGCCGCCCCCAGCCCCCAGCTCTGCCACTGAGTGATCGAGAAGCATTAGTTGAGCTCCCTCCTCTTGTTAGTGCTCATTGTTGATTTTGACTGGAAGCCTGATGTGGGCATAAAGCGCTTAAGTAAGGAATCAAAGTCTGCAGCTATGTGCTACTGTGAGCCACTGTGACACTGGAGCATAAAGAGACGCTTGACTATAGTTAACTAATTTCATTAGGCGGTAGATACAGAACACATTCCAAGATTTTCTCTCTCACTGCATATATGATGAAGACCACCTGAGGGAAGGGGCTCCAATGGCCCAGCTCACCTGACTATCCCAGGTTGCGGGATGTGGGGCGCCTTACCATATTCCTGTGTAAGCTCCCTCCCAGGTGGGCGTATTAGCCCTGGCCACCCTCTGCCTCCCCTTGATTAGCTGGTTAGTCTGGAGCCCCCTTCCTTGTCTTTTACACTATACCAGGGGCAGCAGCAGGTGGGTTTAAAAGCACTGGTTTTAGCCCAGGAAACAGGAAAGGGCAGGAGTCGGTGGTGGGTTCAGGGACAGTGTCCTGGAGGCCCCTTCCAGCCTAGTCAGGTGGGCGGGCAGCAGAGTCAGAGAAACAAGGGGCTGGTACTCTGGTGGGAGGCCAAAAGTGTAGCAACAGTCATGAGGGTTCTGTTAGGGATGGCCTTTGTGAGTTTAGGGTTGGCTATGGTTCAAGGAAGTGTACAGAAAGCGGAAGGTGTTGGGCCCAATGCTTCAGATCCTGCAGTCCAAAGGAATTCTGGAGCCCGTTAAGGTATGGGGTGCTCAGGTAGTGGGGCTGCTTCAGTGGTGGCAGCATTGATGCAGGGCGTCCTGGAGGTGGCATCTGTGGGATGCTGTACCCATGTGGCATGCTACCTGGGGGTATGTCGTATGGTGGTCGGGGGCCCTGGCGAGATTCACTATAGGACCTGCCGTGCCTATGTCTGGGGCATACCCTGGGACCTACTGTGCCATGTCTGGGGTAGGTGCAACAGACCCATTTAAGGGCCAGGGTCTTTCTGTGGAAACAGTAACCCTAAGTAAGGAAAGGCGCCACCATTTTTGCTGCAGTTTTGGGCTGGGGTTGGTATGGAGTGCCCTCTAAATTGCCCTTTGGCTCAGAAAAATTGTGGGTTTTTCATTGGTCTAGAAATTCACTTTACTTCAGAAGTTCTAAATGACTGCACACACATAATTCATTTAATGCATACTGGCTAAAATCACTTATAAAAGCTCTACTGTGCAAATCCTATAGTCACTGTAGCTCTACTCTAATACATAAGCTAAAAATAATAATAGAATAAAAACTGGACAGCATATCTGAGCCTAATTAAAAATTTAAACACATTTCATAGCATACATTTTCTGGGTGCTAATTTAACATTCCTGAGTTGATTATTACCTGAATAACAATACTGAGAGAAACATGGAGTGGTCTAGAACTGCAAAGATTGATGCTATAAGGGATTGGGGGTTACATTAAAACAGTCTATACCTATGGGGTAGTCTTATAATGGAAAGAGAAATAGTACTGTACTCTAATAAAGGAATAATGCACAACAGGGTGTGTGTCGTGGTTGGATAACGTCATGCCTGGGGTGATTAGGCATATGTTTGGTCCCTCTATGTCTGGGTGGGTGAACATATTCAGGCCATAGAAGAGGGGACTGAATATATGTGTAGCTGTTGCATATGTTTGGTCCCTCTATGTCCGGGTGGGTAAACATATTCGGGCCATAGAGAAAGGATGTATAGTTACAGGTTAAACCATGTACAAGGTGACATGATTAGCACTTACAAAAGGGTGACTCAATCACAGTGCCTGTGTACAGGAGCTACCTGGCAGGGAGGGCTACCTGGTAGGCGACCTACAGCGACTGGATGCTGCTGTATATACATGTGCAGGGGACCACATTGCGTAACAGCGGAAAGGAAGGAGGTATGTGGTGTGGTGGGTAGGTGGCAGGCTGGGGTCAGAAGGGTGCTGGGTTCGATTCTGGGCACGATCGTGTTTTGATTCAGGTCGTGGTTTTAATTTTTTAGTTTACACACACACACACCCCCGACATGCACCCCCGAGTTGAGAATCCTTAAGTGGGAGGCGTGAGGAGAGTCCTCCACATAACACTGAAAACCAGTCACCAGTTTTCTAGTCACCGCGAGTGTACATCGTCAGAATTCATTTTTGGTGATGTACACTCGCCCTAACAGCATCACTATTCCACCATAGAACAGTAGTACAGTCCTCTAGCATAACACTGTGACAGATGGTCTACTGATTTAATGTCATATATTGGAAATTAGAGTACAGTACTATTTCTCTCTCTCTCCATTATAAGACTACTCTATAGGAATACAAGCCTGGACACTAGACCGTATCTCCCTAAAAGAAAAGTATAAAAGCCAAAGAATATTCTGTACCTATAATAAGATTTTCTTTGCTGTTCTGGAGACCCCATTGCAGCAAAGACATAGACAGGATGGAAGCAGTCCAGAGGAGGGCAACTAAAATGGTGCTGGGTGTGCAACAGAAGCCATACTAAGAGAGACTAAAGGAGCTTAATATGTATACTCTTGAGGAAAGGAGGGAAGGGGACATGATAGAAACTTTCAAGTACCTCAAGGGAATCAACAAAGTCCAAGAGGGTAGCATCCTTCAGAAAAGAAGTGTGCAAGAACAAGGGGACACAGTTTGAAGATAGAAGGGACGGCTCAGGGGGCAATGTGAGGAAGTATTTTTCACAGAGAGGGTGGTGAACGCATGGAACTGCCTTCGTGAGAGGTCATGGGGTCAACAACAGTGGGAATTCAAGAATGCATGGGACAGACATAAGGCAATTCTAGTGGGGGTAGGAAGAAGTAAGCTGTTGGTTAACAAGGATCTGCAGCTTATCCAGTAGGTAGGAAATGGACAGACTAAGTGGGCCAAGCGGTCCTTATCTGCTGTCAAAGTCTATGTTGCTATGTTTCTATAGACTGTTTTTCTAGTCAGGAATGTTATATATATACTAGCACCCAGAAAATGTATGCTATGAAATGTGTTTGAATTTTTAATTAGGCTCAGATATGCTGTACTGTTTTTATTCTATTATTATTTTTTAGCTTATTTATTAGAGTAGAGATACAGTGACTATAGGATTTGCACAGTAGAGCTTTTATAAGTGATTTTAACCATTATGCATTAAATGAATTATGTGTGTGCAGTCATTTAGAACTTCTGAAGTACAGTGAATTTCTAGACCAGCTAAATGCTGAGATTTCAGAAATCGCTATTGGGACGTCACAGGAATATTGGCTATTTAAACAGCTAATTGTTCTTGTTAAATCAGCTTTTGATAAAGGAATCTGAGGATTCGAAAAGCATCAGGCTGACTTGCCTGCATGACCTTTTTATTTTTCATTTTATAATAAATGTAGTCAGTACAGTATATTCGAGTCCTGGAGTTTTTACTCTTAGGAGGTGGTATATGCCAGACTCTTGTGGTGATGACGTGTGACATTAAACCTGTTGACCTCCTCAAGTTCCTAGGACCCTGCAGGTCTGGCACTGAGACAGTATAGGCACATTCTAGGATGGGATTTTCCTGAATCCAAGGCATCCTGATCCCAAATTCCCACCCACATAGATTCTCTTTACAGTCTCACTCCTATTTAGCCATAGCTAGTTTCTATTACTCTCTCTCCTTCTCCACTCAAACCCCTAACTCAGACCATCACTTTCCACTGCTCCCCCAACCCCATTTTCCTGGAATAGTAACTCTGTGGAGCCTGAAGTTTCAGAAAACTTCACTTTCCACTTGACCTGGAGATGGTAGATTTGACACCTTCCCATTCACAGATCATAAGGCTGAACTCACTGTGCCCCTACCTTGGAAGCCCATTGTCTGGTTAAAAATAGAATAATAGATAGCTTACTGTGGATTACAAGGAGTAACTCCATCGAGCGGTTCTGGGGACATAAGAACCTAGAGAGCAAAGCTTGAGACATTCCCATGTCCCAGAACCTCAAGATGGAATTACCCTTGTGATGCACAGTAAGCTGTCTGTTTTTTAATATATGGATCCGATTTTGTTTTTCTCGTCATTTTGTGATGGGCGGTCAGCCCTTCAGTGAAGGACTCTCTCGGTCCTGTACGATCAGGCGCAGTCTCGTCTCGTCTGCCTACTGCACCCTCCTTCACGACGTAAGTACTGTGCAGCACAATTGGTAGGTAGTCCTACCTTTTCTTTTTTGGGTACTGCAGGTTCAACTAGATAAGTCCTTTTATGAAGCAGAACAAAAAGGGGAGAAACGTGGACAACACAGTGAGTTCATTAAGCAGACAGCAAGCCGCCTTGTTGTTGAAGTTGTTCTGCCCACTAATACAGGAAAAGTGGCCAATCGGATGGCACGCTTAGGATGACATGGGGGCAGACTTGCACTTGCGCTGTTGAAGTTTGCTGATAATAGTATCATTCAGGCACAGAACGATGGTATTACGTATCTGAATGATACTATTATCACTCGGAAGTGTGGTATTATCACTGTGGGAGTGATCCTATTACCACATATTTTCTATATGCTTTAGTATCATATTAATTTTAAAATCATATATTAAAGTATAATATATATAGTTTTACTGTTTTTGTGGTTATGGTTCCTAATGGTTGTCTTCTTCTCTTACAGTCATTCTCGTATCACAGAATATTGTGGTAAAGGTACTCATGACATCCTATAGAGAGCAGGCACTAGATTTGCAATATAGAAGTCCATTTATGGGTTGGTACCTACTTTTATGAGTATGTCAGAACATACCCTAGGAGGGACTAAATAGTCCAAAAGCATACCAGGATCTTGTATTGAAATATCACAACAATAGGCCCAAGATTAAAATGTATTCTATTAACGCTCAACGGACTAAACAATCATAGAAACATAGAAAATTGATGGCAGATAAGGACCACTAGGCCCATCCAGTCTGCCATTATACCCTACCTTAAAGAGTGCCCTCTGACCCTACTTGGTCAGCAGTTAGCACTCTCTCCCCCAGGGTACCCTTATGCCTATCCCATGCATGATTGAATCCCTACACTGTGCACGTGTCCACCACTTCCTGAGGTAGACTGTTCCATGAATCCACCACCCTTTCTGTGAAAAAACTTTCTCATTGCCCCTCAACCTGCCCCCTCAATCTCATTTCTTGTCCCTTGTTCTTGTACTCCTCTTGTACTGGAAGAGGTCCCCACCTGTACCTTGTTCATACCTTTAAGATACTTGAAAGTTTCTATCATATCTACCCTGCTCCCTCCTTTCTTCCAGTGTATACATGTTGAGGTTTTTCAGTCTTTCCCCATATGTCTTCTGCTGCAATCCCTGCACCATCTTTGTTGCCCTCCTCTGAACCGCCTCCACCCTGTCTATGTTTTTACAAAGATGTGGCCTCCAGAACTGTACACAATATTCCAGATGTGGCCTCACCAACATTTTGTATAGTGGCATCACCACCTCTCTTTTCTTACTAGTGAGACCCCTACCTATGCACCACAACATGCCACTGGCCAGTATACTAAACTTACTGACAACTCTACTTCACCAGACACTACAGCGATAACAGCGCCAGGTTGCTATAGTGTCGGCGTGGGACCCTGGCACAGCTTTCTATGGGCATTGCACCCTCTTCCTGAAGCAACTCTGACTCAAAGTTAATTACCTAAGTAGCAGGAGATGCGGGCACAGAGAGCCCCCACATGGGGAATTTTGGGGCTTCACAGAAGATGCATTTCTTTATGCCAACCCAAGAAATGCATTCAACACATAAAGGAGTCGCTGTAACATTGGTCGACAACAAATTGTTGACCGCCATCATAGATCCCCACTGGCCTTCCCTACTGCATTTATTTTTATTTATTTATTTATTGAGAATATCGGATAACAACCTTTGTACATAGCTTGGCCACCTTTTGATCCTCTGAGATGATAATCCCCAAATCTTTTCCTCCTGGTAATTGTCTGCAATCCACCCCACAACCTGCAGCTCTCTGCAGGGTTTCTGAGCCCTAAGGCATGATTTTGCACTTCTTTGTTTTGAATCTCAGTTGAGGTCCTTCTCATCCTGTCCACCCCATCCAGAGTGTCCACCCTGTTGCAGATCTTCATGTCATCTGCAAATAGGCACACCTTCCTTCCAGCCCTTACGAATGTCATTGATGAAGACATTAAAAGGACTGGCCCTAGGACCGACCCCTGTGGCCCCCGCTGGTCACCTCCTTTTCCCCAGACTGGATTCCATTAACCACCACCCTCTGTTTCCTGTCCTTAAGCCAGTTGTTAACCCAGTTCACAACCCTGTGGCCCCCCAGGCTACCCAGCTTATTTACCAGTCTCCTGTGTGGAGCAGTGTCGAAGGCTTTGCTGAGCACAAGGTATGCCACATCTACTGCTCCCCTGCTCACCTCTTTCATCACCCAGTCAAAAAAATCTTATTAGATTAGTTTGACATGACCTTCCTGCAATGAATCCATACTGTCTTGGATCCTATGGTCTGATGGATTCCAAGTGTTCCACCTTCCTTTCTTTGAGCAGTATTTCCATAATCTTTCCCCCTCGATGTTAGGCTGACTGGCCTATAGTTACCTGCCACCTCTGCTTCCACTCTTGTGAAGAGGGACTATATGTGCCCTCCTCCAATACTGTAGAACTACCCTTGTTCTCAGTGACTCACTAAACAGGGCTGCCGTGGTGCTGCTAACTCCCTCCTTAGCTCCCTTAGTATCCTGGGTGTATGCCATCACAGCCCATTGCCTTGTCCACCTTCAGTTTTGGGAGCTCGCTAGGACTGTCTCTTCTGTGAATGGACTGGTATTCACCTCCTTCCCTGCCTTGTGTCTGCTGCGAGCGGAGGTCCCTGTCCTCCCTTCCTCTGTGAACACCGAACAGAAATATTTATTTAGTATTTCTGCCTTTCCAAGTCCCCTCCACACTCCCCTCCGTCCCTCTGAGCTTTAAAATCCGCCCTGTCCTTCCTTTTTCACTGATGTCCCTATAGAATAACACCCCTCCTTTTCACTATCTGAGCTAGTCTTACCTTTGTTTGTCCTTAGTTCTCCAACAGCTTTCCCCTTCCCTCAGACTATTTAGGTACACCACCCTATCCTTCCTCCTTCTCTGCCCCTTATATTTCCTAAAGCCAACTCTTTTTGGCCCTTACCTTCTTTGCTACTTCTGCTGAGAACCATAATGGTTTTCCTTCTCTTGCCCTTGCTTCTTAGCCTTATCACTGGTTGTTGCTTCCACTATGGCTCCCTCAAATTGTGCCCCACTGGTCTTCCACCCCTTGCCTCCTTACTTGCAAGGCCTCCTGATACATATCTCCATCCTAGAAAAAGCTGCCTCCTAAAATCCAATATTCTCGCTTTTTGTGACTTACCTGTGCCCCTGTGTCCATATTGAACCAAACTGTGTGGTGGTCACTGAACCCCAACTGACCATCCGGACATCTTGATTTTGTTGGTGTTGGTCAGTACTAGGTCCAGGACTGCCCATTCCCTGGTGGGTTCAAGCACTAACTGCCTGAGGCCTGCCCCTGAAGGAGTCCAGGATGTCTCGGCTCCTGGCAGAGACAGCCGCTGGTCCAGTCCATGTCAGGCATGTTAAAATCCCCATTAGTAGTACCTCCCTTTCACTGCTATCTCATGTATTTCTTCCCCAGCATCCTATCCACCTCCTCCCCTGAGCTGGAGGCCTGTAGATCACCTTGTTTGAATTGCTGTGCAATTTTCTGGCTCAAGGTGACCCACAGTGCCTTGTCCTCTCCTTCCTTCTCTGTACCATGGTAGTTTTATTCCTTCCCTGACATACTGGTCCACCCCCTTTGTTTTCCCCTCCTATCCCTCCTGAACAGGGCATAACCCAGTACATTTACCTCCCAGTCATGGGTTCCGTGTACCATGTCTCTGATATAGCCACTATGTCCAGGTCTGCCTCCACCATCAAGGCCATCAGGTCTGGGATTTTATTTCCTAGCCTGTGAGCATTTGTACACATGACCTTCCACTTTGCGCTGCCTACCCTCCATTTCTTCTTGCTTTTGTTTACCTTTTCTTCCTCCCTACCCTGTTGCTTTATTATGTTGCTCCTACCTGTTACATCCCCTATAGTGGGTTCAGTTGTTCCTGTTGTAAACTTAACCTGATCTTCCTGTCTGTCCACTCTAACCTGTGGGGTGGGCTGCTTGAGTCTCCCTGCTCCCCATCGCTCCCCTTCCTTGGCTAGTTTAAATGCTTGCCTGGAAGTTTTCAACCTTGCATTGAGGACTGCCTTCCCCTTCTCAGATGGATGGAGCCATCATCCTTGTAAAAGCCTGCATCCATCCAGGTGGGTCCCTAGTCCCAATGTAGCCAAAACCATTCTCCTGCACAGCTCTCCAACAACCATTGAAGTGCATGAAGTGGAGATTCCTAGCTTCCCTCCTGCAATGGAGTGGTATCACCCAGAGAATGTCACAGAGTTTGCTATCTCCCCAAGGCACCCACCCAACTCCTTGAAGTCCTCCTACACCTGCTCTATGCTTGCCCTGTCCCTGGCAGGATCATTTGTCCCTAGGTGGACAATGAACTTGAGCTCCCGACTACTGCTTTAGCATTCCCTCAGGATCTGGTCCTCCCTCCCGAGTAGTGCCTCCTGGGAGGCACTTTACCTCCTCTCCATCCCGCTACCTGTGCCCAGCTCCATTCCTGGTCACCCATCAGGATTAGCTTCCTCTTCCTCTGGGGTACTCTTTCTCCTGCCCCTGGGTCTCCTCCTGGAGGATTTGTTCATCTTCTCTGGTCTCAACCTTGGGTTCCTTGTGGGACTCTCCTGCTCATCCAGGACAGCATAGGAGTTGTAAGTTGGACCGGTTGGGGATGTGCTTCTACTGACTTCCCCATCCTCCTAGACATCACTGCCCACAATGCCCCCCCACCTGGATAACAATTGTGGTAGTGGCCTCCAGGGACATGGTGGCCTCTGGGTGGGGGTGAAGGTACCCAGCCTCCTAGTCAACTCAGCCTGAAGACTGGCCACCTCCGCCCTCATCCAGAGAGTGCCTGCATATGAGACAGCACACGAGTACCATGAATGTCCCTCCTGAAGATCTGCTTCTCCATACCCACTGCACTGCATCACTCCCTGCATTTTTCCCTTGTTCTGTCTTGTACCTTTCCTTGCTTGCTATCTATGCCCTTCTATGTTCTCCCTCCTTCTCTCTCCTCCTTTCTGTTTCTTTCTTACCATTTACCTAACCTCTGTACTTCTCTTCCTTTGGCGTGTGTACTACTGAGGAATGTGGGAGAGTATCCTAAGTTGTTCTACTAAAGCACCCTATCTGTGAGGTTGTGTTATCAATCTGGGCCAAGCCTCCTTCTGCCTGATTAGGAGAAACCTGTAACCTACTATGTGTTTATAAATACAGATGACCCGGGGTGGGTGGGATTGGGGAGGTGGGCGGGTGTTAGTCATTGCCCTCCAAAACAATCAACCCTCCTGCTGAAAACAGTGAGTAAAGACCACCTCTGCACTCCGATCAGACCTGGGCCATGGCTCATTTACTCCGTTGCCCAATGCTTACCTGACCGAATACACTCAAAATGCAGTCCCTGTAACAAAAAAAGCAATCGGAACTACTGAACAGTAGCCAGGAAAAAAGAATTACTCAGTTGTGCTCCCAATCCACTCTGGAGTGAATCTTATAAGAGATCAAAGGTGTTTTCTGCTACTCGTATGGCTAGACCAGACATGATATGTTTAGATGAACTGCACCTTAAACTTCCCAGTTCATCAACGGGAGCATAGGGTTGTCTCAGGGTTGGTCAGCAACAGCTACTCCTACACAGAGGAAGTTCAACTGGAATGTGCTGGTCAAGTATTTCAGGACCCCTACTGTTGCAAAGCACTTTCACACTACCCATTCAGACACTTGCTGGAGGCAGTGCAGGAATGTGGGGACCCATTATCATACTTTTGGGCCTGCCCACTCCATAGTACTCTTTTGGAGGAAATCCACAAAACACTGCAGAGAATTTTGGACAGACATATCCTTTTACATTTAACAACTTAGTCCTAGGATTCCTGACCGCCTCACAGGTCCTACACCTAAGATCAAACTAGGCCCAGATGCTGCAAGTTACTGCTCTGAAATGTTTTAATTGGCTGTCACTGCGGCTCCACAATGGCATTATGGAAAAAAGTTAATGGAGTTAGAGGCTATGGAGCACCTCACGGCTATGCTACAGCTTCCCTTCTCAGGTTCCTAGAAATAGAGCAGCCCTGGCAGCAATCACTGGATGGAGGCTCTGATAGCTTAGAACTGGTCAAACCCACTCAGATCCTTGCCAGGGGTGATCACGCATGGTAACCCAGATCAGACCCTCCCCAAACCTGTCTTATGGTGGTGCAATATTTTAATTTTATGACTTGCCTCTTTAACATTGTGGAAACACACTGGCTGTAGTATATTTAATACGTTATGGACAGCAAATCTGCAATGTTTAATTGCTATCACCTTGCTTATAATGTTGTTGTGTTTTAAGAATTGAAATGTAGCCATGAAACACTATAGTTGGAAAGTCATAATTACTGTACACGGCTCAGTGTTGTATTATGTGCCTTCTTTGGATTGTAACACAGCTTCAATAAATAAAAGTTTAAAAACATAATTGCACCTTTCTCAGGAAGAGGCAGACAAATGAGTTAAATTCAGGTACTCTTTATATACTCTTCTGCTTAAGAGCATGGGAAAAGACGGTGGCGTAGCAGTCATGGTGGCTCGCCACCTAGCATTCCAGGAGGTTAAGGTAGTTTGGATAAAAAGGGTTCTGGCAGTATAGCCTAGAGGTTAAAGTAATGAGCTGTGAGTGAGCTTGGTACATCCAGCTGGGTTTGATTCTCACTACCTCCACTTGCATACTGTACGACTCTGAGCAAGTCACTTAACCACCCCAGTGCTCCTGGGTCACATTTGGAAACTGGCACTTGTGCCTACCTAGTGGGCCTTACCCAGTTACCAAAGAATTAAAAAGTGAGGGTGTGCAGGATAAATAGATGGGTTCCCATAACAGTGGCTACTGTATATATCCCCCAAGTTTTGATAACCTTTATTCGTTGTTTGATGAATTTGGTCCTAGATAAAAGAGAGGTTTCTTGTTTCTGTCAGGGGACTGCAGCCTCTTAATAGATGCAACTCAACATAGCTCTGCAATAAAACCCCACAATACACCCACAGCGCAT
Organism: Neoceratodus forsteri; assembly: GCA_016271365.2. Taxonomy (NCBI): domain Eukaryota; kingdom Metazoa; phylum Chordata; order Ceratodontiformes; family Ceratodontidae; genus Neoceratodus; species Neoceratodus forsteri. The sequence continues at coordinate 658,649,757 of CM057453.1, forward strand.
AAATATTTCCGACACCTTCTCTCCACACTGGATGGTGGGATGTATGAAGAGAACTGTACCCCAGGCAACAAGACTATTTCCATTACTCCTAGCTTCACCAGACATATATGAATTGACAATATCTTCACCCAGGTGGAGAACATGGGTGAGATACACTCCTGTACACTGAGACCAATCTCTTTCTTCATCACACCTCTATAATTATGAAGATGGATCTTGGCCTCTTCCATAAGAAAACCTCCAGGAGACTTGACTACTTTTATTTAAAGGATGAGGGATTTCTAGAACTAGTGCAGGCCCAGATCAAGGACATTTGGTCTTGAACATAATTCCCCTGAGATCAGGCCTGCCTATTGTGGGACACAGTTAAGGGCTCGGCCCCAGAGGCCATCTGATCAGTTACACTTCAAATAAAGTAAGAGAGCATAGAGCCCACACAGAAGATCTTTTGGCCACCCTCTTTCCTACAACAGCATCATACAGCGGGTTCCTTGGCAGATCCCTCCAAATTACACAAACCAAAAACAACTTAATGACTTAGCCCTAGTTCAGAAGGAGAGAGCTTTGAGGCATCGCTGACAAAAACATTATAATGGAGGGCCAAGGGCAGCCAGACCCTTAGCCCACAGAGAAAGAGGTTTCTAACTAAAGGCTACTATTGCTAAAATCTGCACTCCTGAGACTGTCTCTCCGACTCAGGACACTGATTCCATCTCGGAAGCACTCAAGGCTCTGTTATAAGAAACTATTCACAGCGGATCCTCAGGCTGACCCCATGGACCTTACTTCCTTTCTGCCCCCACACCTCCCATGACAAGATGCTCAGGCACAGGAGCTATTACAAGCCCCAATGACAGGAACACAAATACAGGAGGCCATTGGACCCCTAGAAATCGACAAGTGCCTGGGCTTAGTTGGGTATCCGGCAGAGTTCCTGAAGATGTTCACAGCTGAACACTCATCTCCTACTCAGGTGGCCCTTTAGCTTATTAGGGCAAGGATCCTGATCTCTTGGTGCTTTGCAGCCATTTTGGTTATTTCTAAACTTGGGAAATCTGTAGACAAGTGTCAATCGTATAAACTGATATCGGTCCTGAATATTGACTATAAAGTTTTAATGTCAATATTGACTAAACATAAAAGTCTAGATGCAGTCCTCCCACACATCATCCACCCTAACCAGACAGGCTTCACATGATCCAGACAGATGATGCATAGCATCGAGACAGCCTGCTCAATAATACAACATACCACCTGGTCAGGTTCCCTACTACTAGCTTTCAGTCTCGACGGAGAAATTGTTCGACCATGTGTCATAGACTTTTCTCAGCGCGTGCTCACAAATCTAATTTTCACCACTCTTCGTTAATTTCATTTTCCATATCTATGGCTCCCTTTAAGTGGTAGTTAGGTCAAACAGTCATCTTTCTCTGGTTTCTCACTGCAACGAGGCAGCATCCAGGGCTGCCTCTCATGTCCCCGCTGTTTTTGCAATTTATATAGAGCCACTGGCTCAAGTAATGCGACAGCATGGGGACATATAATGACTTCAGTGTCCGAGGGCAATGAGCACCATATATCTTTATAGCGACATCATCATGCTATATTTGACTGCCCAGATACAGCTCTCCCATCATTATGGACCCTCCTTGGCTGGTATGGGGAATTGTCCAGATACAAACTCACTGAAAGTAAGACAGAGACACCGCAATAAACTATGGCAAGGCAAGGCAAAGGCAAGACAAATTTATTTTTAGGCGCCTAATCCTGGAGGCTCTAGGTGCCGTATAAGTAAAAACACATGTAACACAATAAATAAACACAAAAGTAAATAAATTACAACAACACAATAACAAATAAACAGGCTACTAGACCCAGCTCTCAAGTCCGATATTCCTTTAGATGGGTCTCGCCACAATGACAACACACCCAGGATTGAAATCAGTGCAGTGACAATCCCAACATAGAATTCACTTATCACCTGAACTTAGTCAGAACTCAGACAATGACTTCAAACAAAAGAGCAATATGTTATTTAGAATCTGGACTACAGGCCCTAGATGGGGAAAAGGGAGTTTAGCAGCAATCAGGTCATGCAGTATAGTATTCCTTGGTTGATTATACCATGCCCCTCTAGACCCAGCCTACTTCAGTACCGCACCAGCTGCTCATCTTTGCCCTTCTGGAAGCAGCCAAAGTAACAGTAACTGCTGGACTGTGTTTACGGTATGTATAGCTCCTTGGCTCAGCCCTTTAACTGTGCTCAGCCCCCACAACACAATGCCCAGTACAGCTGCCTTGCCTCAGCACACCTGTACTAGAGGTGCTATCCTCCTTCCTGCTGGTACTAGTGCAATATCCTTTATTCTACCTAGAGAGCTTCCTGTGCTTCACTGGGTTCTAAGCTGTGGAGAGTGTAGGTTCAATAGTGGTGCATGTGATTTGTCAACAGCAGTGCACTTGAGCAAAACATCAAATCCAAATGCTTTTAAACCTAAACTGAGGTATGTGTAGCTCCCAGTTGAATGCCCTAGTTCATTACTATTGTGTAAATGTCATGTTGCAGAGCACGCTCTTAGTTTACTCATTGTTTCCCTGACCGGGATTTCTTTCACTGTTAAAGACTGATGACAGAGTTCACAGCAAGTCCATCCCTTATCTGTATCCTTTCCTTCTCCCTTCTTTCTCTCTTCTGTCGGTGATGGCATTCATTATCGCAGGGCTCTGGCTGTCCTTCTGATGCAGGTCATACCTTTCCAGAGCCACAGAAATCAGCATCATAACTATCTCCATAAGGCATATCCTCTTTGGGCAATTTGTGAGTCATTCTGCACCACCTAGCGTGTCCTGGCATCCAGTCCCAGAGGGCTGGCAATAACTGGTATCAAGTGAGGTACCAGGCAGGTGCTTCCAGTCACAATACCCGACTGCAGCAAAGAAAAGAATCTTTCAATCACTGCAGCTTTCAGCTTTGTTCTCATGCAGCATTAAACACGTGATTCTCTCTTTCTCTGCAGTACTGCTTCTCACATTCACTTCATCTCTGGTGGATGTACAGTCTGTATCTGTACAGTACTTCAGCCACTTGCTGAGCAATCCCCAGACTTTTGCTAGAATGGATGCCACGACTCTGCAACTGGGGCCTTTAATGTGTCAGCAGCAAAGAGATTTAAAGGTATAGTAGCCCCATGGGGTAACATATTGTTGCCCTTCATTGTGCATACCTCAATGTTGGAGCCCCATTGCATCCCACTGGGGACTGTATTACTTAGTTGGGGCTACCTCTAATCCAGTTACTGTCGCCTGTATTAGCCACACCACAAAAGCTTGCCCCTCAGTCAGGGTTCCCCTTTCTGCCTAGCCAGAGCACATTCAGGGAGGAGTAGCAGTATGAGGCATGCAGATGACAAAACCAAAATGGCGACTGGGGAGGGACACCCATTTGTGTGTCTGGAAGGTGTAAGCAGTTATTGACCCAGCCCATCATGCTGCCACCAGTGATGGATTCTATCCACTTATAGGGCACTCCATCACCTGTGTGGGAATCACGTGAGCTTGGGATTACCCTGTGAGGGTGCCAGGCAATGTTTTGTCACCCACGGCACCGGCAGCGCTTCACCAAGCCACCATTAGGTGTACAGAGCAGTGCAGTGTGCCATAGCCATCACTAGGAGGAAAACATCTGTGTGGCTAGTGGAGTAGCAGCAGTCTCTGCTCATAGTACTGGACCAGCCTTGTTTTATTTTTATTTTCATTTCTCTCAATAAACTATTTTGCATACCATATTCAATGGCTTGGTGTCCAGACTCCTCATTCAAGTGCAGCGCCCTCTTTTGGGTTCCATGTGATAACAGCTAAGATTAAACCATGAGTGAAAAAATAGTGAGTGCAAATCACTGACAAAAATCTCGGCAATGAACAGTACACGACCACCAAAACAGCAAGAACACCATAGTTCCATACGGGGGTGGTGATCTACACTACTATGTTTGCAGAGCTATGTTCTCTTGCACCCCTGAATGAGTAATAATCAACTCTGGGGGTGGACACTGGGGACAGAGGATAACATGGAGGGGCTACTCCATGGGGACAACCGCAGGTGAGGGGAACAAACTCGGGGAACAGGAGATTATACAAAACAAAACAAAATCAAAGTGCAACAGCCACAACAGTACAAAAAGTAAATAACCTATATGCAGTCCTGAACCCAGATCCATTTGTTTCACAGGCAGTGGCTGTAACCACCATGCCAGGTGGCCAGCTCGGCAGTGGCTTACTCATTTCATTAATTTAGCCTACCTATTCAGTAACTCTACACTGCTAGTTACTACTGTTCACTATTCTGACCCTCCACACTTGCTATTCGTTCCCCTCGCTATTGCATCACGGTCGCTATGTCTTTGGGTGCGCAAACTGAGTTACTCTCTTGGACTTAGCACTGTAAGCCTAGGGCTGGCAGTCCTCATTCCTTGTTTGCACCGGCCCTGCACTGTGCTTGCAGTTCCAACCCCTGAGCTTTATGAAACCAGCTCAACAGCATAGCCAGAGTGTTCCCTTTACTGCTCAGCATCACAGAAATCGCTCCCAAAATCCACTGCATATTGATGTTAATGGGATGGAAAATTCAGGAAGTTCTTTCTTTTACAAACAACTTTGCATGGCACATATCTCAGAAAAGAGGTCATGTGCTGATTCGACAAGTTGCACCATTGATCCAGTGCCTCAGCAAACAGACTCAGTTTATACCACCAAGGTGATAGTAACTCTGGTGAAGAACTGCTGTAGCATATCTCAGTATTCCATTATCCAGCATGTAAAATGCCTCCCAAACCAAAAGCCTTCATTACTGTAACTACAAAAGAAACCTGAACCCAAAACAATGCTTTGGGGGCAGAAACGCTGTTAGATTTTCTCAAATCCTGATCTAGACAGGTCACATCAAGCAAGGAATGGTATTAGAGGATAAAATAAATACCTGCCTACGAAAAGCCAGAAAACAGCTGCACAAAATCCATACCTGCCTTTCCTGTTTATTGTTTCTGCTGCAGAAAAACACTAGCACAAACCAGTGCTAGCACTACAAACTATAGGTATTATTACATTACCTACTGCACTCTCATGAGAATCATTTTGCAAAATTGAAAAAGGAATTTTACTGTGACTATTGAGCTTTTCTTTGCCCTTCACATTTGCTGATGACATCTGTGTCAGTTTATAGTATTATCTGATGATAAAGTTGCAAAATCACTGGACACGTTCAAAGAATTCACACATGCTACTAACATCAGAAGTCAGTTTATCAGCCTTGGGACTATAAAAACATTTTTGAAACAACCTAGACTCATTCACTGGAGAGGGTAGCACAGAGTTTAAGACCAGTAAAAATAAGACTTTTCATCCTTGCTATACTGCTCAAGCATAAACATTTGAAACCTCACTGGAGCACAAGAAGGAATTACCTTCTTCCAAGTTCCAGATGACCATTTTCCAAATATTAAGTTAGCAATAACCCACGACACAAAAAGTAATGATGGAACATTTTCAATGCTTGTCGTTTTACTATGACATCCTGTTAGAAAGTGAAGATAGACCAGGACAATGTAAGAGACAACAGAGGATTTCCTGACAGAGAAGGGAAAAAGAATGGTCATCGTGGCAGACATGTCTAAAGGTGTGTACCCCATGGGTTGGGCTTATCTGGATCGCTCCATGAGGCTGCTTTTTCGTCCTGCCAGTCCTGGGTCTCGTTTTTAGACCTGTTTGCTCCTGCCAGCCCCTGTGTGCCCAAATCCTCTGTGAGGGACTGGAGGAGCACGTGAAGTAAGCCACCCGTTTGGTGATTTTCATGAATGATATATAGTATAGTGTGCATGCGTTCCAGCAGGAAGCCTGCTGAAAGTGCGAGCTGGTGGCTGCCAGCTTGGCTGTGTACAAGCACTGTGGCGCTAAGTGTGAAAGCTGCGGTGGCAGCTCTGGACAATTGTTCTTTCCATGTGCTCCAACCCCTGGATCCCAGAACATGTGTGGGGGTCCGTGAGCACACGTGTAGGTTTTCTATGCCTAAAAATTCTACGTGAATTTCATTGATTGTTATTGTCCTGGCAGCATGTATACATTACTACTAACTGTTTTGACCTATGCTATTGTAATTTCATTGTACTCATGCTATGTACCTGTCTTTGATTGTTGTACTCCCAGGTCATGCCTGAAAATAGTCATTCCACGGCTAGTGCACCTACCTGGTTAACAAAAACTAAATAAATAAAATAAATATGGGGAGGAGAAATGTAAACTTTAAACAAGAACTCTTAAGCGCTATTACAATAGCAGCGCTATCACTTTAAGAGCAGCCTATGCCACTACATGTACTGAAGCCCTGCCTGCTGCCTAAGGGAACAGTGCTACAGTGCTAGCAACAGGCAGGGAAGCCCACTGCCAGACCCACTCTGCCACTGAACACAAGTGCAGAGGGGCAGCTGTCATGTCATGGGGCAATAAATGTTGAAATGTCACTGTTTGCCTGCAGTATGAACTTGTGGGACACTGTATAGACTGTTTATTTGCAGCCATATTTGCCACCTTTGACCTGCAAGCAGCCAGTCAGAATCCTAGGAGCCCTGGAGGACTTGGCAATGGCTCCTGGGAAGGGAGAAAGGACAATGTTTGGTGCCCAAAGGAGGCAACCAATCAGGCATCGAGGGTATCTAATGTATATTAATTTGCCAGATGGACAGCTGGTTGCACAAATGGAAAGCTGCCATTTTCCCCTGAGACCCTGGGACAGTTTTCAGCTTGTGCCAATCGCTGTCTGAGACTCTCTGAGTAAGCAAGGAGTGCTGAAGAGTAGGAGAGACATTTTGGGGAAGTCGGCCCAAAGCTTCCATGTCATTGGCAGGAGACCTGCTAAAATCTTCCATCAACTCCTTCATACTTCAACTCATATTATTAGCTATAGTCATTATTTGCATGTACAGCAAAGTATCACAGTTTAGTTGGTAATCCATGTGGGGGTGACTGTGAGGGTGGGTGGGTAGGTACAGTATTCCAGAGGGTTGTACCCTACAAACAACTGGCCCACTATATTTACTCTGGGTGGAGGAACCGCACTATTTATTTTCTATTTTGGGATATAACTGCCTCCCACTTTACCATCAAAACAGAGCCCATGCCCCTCAACTTGGTTTGTGGCCACCAGGCAGGGGTAGTAGCCCATTGTTAGTGGCACCCGGGTTACAGCTGTAACCCCACAGACCTTAAAAATTATTATATTTGAGTAACAGCCCTCTTGTCTCACTCACCTGGGCTACCCTGGAGTCCTCAGGGTCCTCAACATACTTCCCCAAGGCAGCCGGGCCTGAGTCCTGGCTGGATCACCAATGGTGACTTGGTGCCTCCACCTGGGGCAATGGTGCGGCCTCCTGTGGGCAGGACAGGTTACCACCCCAGGAACAGTGATATAGCCCCTTAGTGACTGACCCTCTGGCATAGTTAGATCAACACTCCCACCCCACAATAATGATAACAAAGCACAAACACTTGTGTAAGATGGCAAACAATAATCCCTCTTTATTTAAAACAATCTAAGACAGAGGAGGTGAGGGCTACTCCTCGAGCCTCCATAATATCAGGCATACAACCCAGTATGAGCTCTCCCTCCCTGGGTGCACTCAGAACAATCCCAGAGAGTGAGTACCTCACTGCTCTCAGTTGCAGTCCTGCAGTCTCTCATTGGGGCCTTGCAGAGCAACACCAGTTCAAAGAAAATCAGTCTGTCATTGGGGTGGGGCTTTTCCCTACCCTCCTAGCTGATGCAAAACAAAGAATCCAAGAGCTGCAGCTCGGGTACTCACGGCTTCCCCAGGAGGAGGATGGTCTCCTGATTCAAGGATATGCACAGAGGGTGGATGAGCCACTGTTCTTCACCTGCCTGGCCTTTCCAGCTTCATCCGAGGGCCTTTGTATACAGTATTCGCCAGGCAGGCCTGTTTATCCTTCTATCTCTCTGGTCTCTACTGCAGCAGCGGATTCACACTGAAGACACAGGGCAGATCAGCTTCCCTCAGCCAGACCTGGGCTAGTGGCCACCCAGCTTCCAGTCCTCTTCCCTGGCTGGAATTCAAGAGACCCCAGTGTGGAGCAGTCCCCAAAGCCTGAGGCTCACTTTAACTGTCCCTTCCAGTCCAGTCAGTCAGCCCCAGTCCCTCAGGGAAACCTCCTGCTCTCTTTCCCCAGCAGCTCTTGCCTTTCTCCCCTTGCTTCCAGGAGGGGAGAGGAGTAGCCAGAGAGCTTCCCACCAGCAGGCAGCCTTCCTCCTGCTCTTGTTATTTGGGGGAGTAGCCAGAGGCTACATCCCAGTTTATTTGTTTTTCTTTTTCCTCTAGCTCTGCCATTCCTCTCAGTCCTCTCTTTGTTCCCTTCTCTCCAACCGTGCTCTTTTTCCTGGCTCTTCTGCATATAAGCCCATTTTGGGGCTTAAATTTGAATAATCATTCTGTAACTATTATGTAACGCTACAGTACACTGCTGCTGTAACTGTCCCTTCTCGGGACCATCTTAAACAGCTTGGGTTCCACATAATGAGGCTGTCCTCATATGCAGCATTTTAGGATATTCGCATCAGAAGAGAAGGAAAGGCAAGACCTAAAATGCCACCTGAAGACATGCTAAGGAACAGGGATCCATAGATCTGCTGAAATGGGTGGGGGTAGCTCAGGTGATCTTTAGGAGTTGAAGACAGTTATGGTTACAGAAACCTTCTGAACTAATCAAGCTACAGTAAAGTTTTAGAAACTAAAATCAGTGTTTCTTAAATTATGGTTTTCCATGTTTGTGAGAAGCTGACATGATGACAAATTCCTTTCTTCTAGAAACAGGTCAGCTATCCATCTATTGAGAGACAGATGCACAGTACTTGTTTATGTGTTTTTGTTTTTTGCAATGTATTTACCAGGTTAGCTCAGTTGTGTTGCAACATCTCTTTTACAGTGAGGCCGCTTCTTTCTAATGTTATGGCTGCAAAGACTGAAACACAGAGAGGGCAGCGATCTTTCAGAGTGTATTATGGTATTTTTAGCAAAGAGCAATGAAAAGATATAGGCATCATCATTACTAGGAGCCTAAAGGTGTCACAGCAATGTGCAGTGGTGGTTGATAAGGCAAATTAAATACTGGGCTGCAGAAAGGGCATAGCATGCCTTGACATTGATGTGATTCTTGCCATCTATACACAACAATCACCTCCTACCTGTAGGGGGATGCTGTTCACCTTATGTGTCCAAACTGAGGCTGAAACTCTGGTGCCAGGTCTTAGGGTGAGGCTGTGTGGGAGGAGCTGAGGAATAAAAGCTCCTTATCAGGTTAGCCCAGTCTGAGTGAGTTGGTAGCAGACTGAAGGAGCAGCCTTTCAAACCTGCAGTGCTCAGGAGAGGCATAAATGTATTTCTAAATTGGGGATTGCTTTATACCTCCTAGTAAGTAGTGGGACCACAGGGATGGTGTAGAACCCCATAGTGGTTTCTTCGAGTTTGTACAGAACCAGTGCACCCTCCAACCCCCAATACTGCTCAAAAGAACTAGGAAATCATTTGAAGATGCTCCATTTTCTTACTTTCTGTCTTCCTTCCATCATTTTAAAAGGAATTCTCGGTCCCATCATTTGGCTGACCCATAATTAGCCTGATCTCCAATGGCAAGGTATCACAGGTATCATAGGCAACTTCAGAGCCATGAGACTTGCATCTAGAATGATCACGAGTTTCCCAATGTTTATTTCTCTCTAAAATGTTTGTCCAGTTTGGTCTTGAACATATTCATTGATGTGCTTCCAACCAGCTCTAGGAAGTCCATTGCAAATTGGTACCTCCCTTTGGTCAGCCCATTGGGACCATCTTCCCCACACCAGTGGGGATGTTAATTTCCTGTTAAGCAGGTAGTTATCAGTGCCTTTTTAAAATGTGCTTTATTGCTGGCTTTCACAATGTGGTTTGGAAGAATATTCCACATTTCGAGGCCCTAATTATAAAAAGTGCCTATGCTTATTTGTTACATATCTTGGAATTAAAATTTGTTTCTTGTGAGATCTCAGATTAGCTGTTTTATACGTATGAACAATATTACAGCCCTTCATAAGATCCTAATCATTTAGAATACTATGCAGCAAAAGAAGATTCCCTCTATCTCTCTAACCTGGAGATCATAGAGCCCAAGGGCCTTTAGCCTATCCTGATATGACAAATGGGTAAGTCTCGGGATTAGCTTAGTAGTTCTACTCTGTAAGCTTTCAATAATTTTCTTGTCTTTTTACTATGTAGGGGGCCCAACATTACACTGCATATGGAATACTATACAACAGACAGACAGACACAGGTCTGATTCTGAAGGTCAGTTTTACTACAAATGATGGAATAATAATTAGGGGATTGCAATCTATTTGCTACTGTAGCTATTACTAAAATCAGAATTATTCAACAGAATAAAGTTATCTCAAAATAATTTATGACTGAGATAAAAGGATATACTTGAGAAGCCTCTGTTTTTATAAATTAAGAAAGGATGAGAATGTTTTGTTGTCTGTCTGTCTAGAAATTGAAGCTGCATTCTAATATTCAATGTATATAAATATATCTAGGTGTAAGGGGTAATAGCTGTCCTGTGAAACTAGGGTAATGTTTAGATGCACTACTGTTTAGAAATGCTTTAATAATGCTGTGACTGGTTTATTGTATGTATAAAATTGTATTTGTAAAACGGTTAATTGTATTTATCTTGTATTATTATGTGCTATATGATTTTGTAAAGGTCTTCTGATTGAACAATAAACTTTTCTACTACTACTTCACTGCATAGTCTGTGTGAGGTCTAATGCATGCCCTGTAAGTGGCATTATGCAGGTTCCAGTCCTGCATATAAATGTCCTTTAATAGCATTAATCATTCAATTTCAGGTAAGCACTGTGAAGCTTGGCCAGCTGGTTATGATCGTTCTATGATATTTGCAATATAGAATGTGGTATGTGATTGTCTCACATGAGACATCCTGTGTTCCTGGGTGACACCCCCACCCCCAGGTTTTAGTGAAAATAACAGGATATATTAACCTGAAACCAGGAAGTAATTAAAAGACTAGAGAGACTTAATTAAGGGTCTCCTGTTTTCCTGTCTTAATTAGAACTGACCCAGCTGCCAGGATATAGGGTTCAGAAACTTTTAGACTGACGTCTTACAAGAAAAAATATGTTATACCACCATGGTGTGAAAAGTTGTAAAAAACCTTTGATGTTCCTTGAGAAAACAGGAACTGCTCAAGATCAAAAAGGAAAGGCTTGATTAAAGACTGTCACAATTTGGGAAATGAGTTTTGCTGATGTCACCTTATTTAATATACCTCCTGATAGGACATCCTGTTTGTATATTTTTATATTCTAAAAAGGAGGAGCTAGATGACATCATAGAAGGGGTGGAAACACAGAGTTTTAAACTGTATACTGTGGTTGAACTTGTGACATATCTTTTGGACTCTTAAGAAACAAGATCTCTGATCTAACTTAAGATCTGTAAAGAGGTAATACATTAGATAGAAAAGTCTAATTGTATTATGGTAGGAGTTTATGTTTTGTACTTTAACCTTGTTCTTTTAAGTGATTGTATGATTTTTGATATAGTGTTCTATGTTTACATTTTCCATATTTTTATCCATTTTAGTAAATGTATTATTTTGAAAGACTGCCTGGGTGTGTCTTCCAAGTTCTTTTTGCATGTGACTTATAGAGGGTTAAGACTGACAAAACTGTTCAAAAACTTGATGGTGTTACTAAACTGGGAAAAGGTAAGAATATACCTAAGGTCTTTTATAGAGTTTTAAGGGTTCATTTTGGATACCTGGTTAGGTGCCCTTAGGCAAAAGATATCTTCATCCCCAAAGAGAAGATTATCTGAGCCTGTACATTTGGGTATGCTAGCATAAGGTTCACAGTTTGAATCTTCCCCAGAACTTGAGACTAAAGGTGATTTGGACCCACAAGCAGACAGGAGGGTTACCCTGTTTGTTACCTGTTCACAATACTGCCTCGGAGGTTGGCATTGTGGGAGCAGAGGACCTGACCTGCTGAGTGCGTTTGTGACAAGAGCCAATTCTCCTGCATTGGTCACCTGGTGTTAAATGGTTGTTAATTAAAACCCCAAGACTTTTTCAGTGTTTACTGACTTAATTTTATTTCCACATAAATAGTACGTGGTGTTTGGATTTTTGCGCTTTGTGTATGACCAAACATTTTTCTGTGTTAAATTCCATATTATTCATAACAGCCCATTTTTCAAATGTTTCTAGGTCTGATTTAAATAGGATATTTTATTTTCTGGGTCAACCTCAGATGACATTTTAGTGTCATCTGCAAACTTAGTAATTGAGTTACTCAACCCGTGGTGTAAGTCACCAATAAAAATACCAAACAAAGCAAGGCCCAGGACTGACCCCTGTGGCACCCTACTTGAGACCATAACTGGTGTAGATACTGCATCCCTTATTTTAACACAATGTGTTCTTTGTTTTAACCAATTTATAATTGGATGGTGAAGCCATTGAATCCTAATTTGATCATTTTCAGATTATTCGGTAGTAGAAACTAAATCAACTGATTTTTGAAGTTTAGATAAATAATATCAGTAGGTATACCATTATCCATACTTTTACTGATATTTTCATAGAACTGAACCAAGTTAGTTGTGCAAGATCTACCCGTATGGATTCCATGTTGATTTTTGTCTGTTATTCCCGGCGCTGTATCTCAGATTCAGTTCTAGTTTTGATAGATTCTTCCATTAGTTTACATAAGACTGACGTGAGACTAATGGGTCGGTAATTAGATATATTTGATCTAGTCCCTTTATGAATAGGTACCACTAAGGCTCCTCCACTCATTAGGGATATTGCCAGATTTGTATGATTTGTTAAATATAATGGCTAAGGGTAGGTAACATGTTTCATAATTTCCTTGATAAGACAAGTGTTATATTATCTGGGCCAGGTGCTGAGTTGTTTTTAGTGACTGTACAGCTCACTTTATTTCATCAGGTATAATATTATCATAAAGTTTTTTTTTGTGATATGGAGAATTTTGTCAGTTTCCTCCACAAAGACTGCTCTGAAAATACTCGGAGTTGGAGATCTCTGTACTGTCATTAACTACTTCCCCATAAACACTGATTGATGTTATACTGTTATCTTCATTTTTATTTGATTTAACATAGGCAAAGAAAGCTTTAGTATTCCTTTGGCTACTGATAGACTGAATTCCAGATTTTTCTTTCCTTTTTAATTATTTGTAGTTAACTTCAGTTCATGTTTGCAAGTGGCCCAGTCTTCATCAGTCCCTGAATGTTTCAGTTTTTAAATGCTTTTTCTTTCTTTGTTTCCTTACTGTATTCATTGACCATTGTGGAATTTTACCCTTTTTGTTCCTAGTTTTTACTTGTGGAATGTATAAGTATTCTAATTCATGTATGCTATTTTAAACATACTCCATGCCTTCTCTATTGTGAGATCATTTAAGTAAAACTTCCTAAACATATGAATTTAGAGCAGTTCTTATTTTCCATAGTTACCCTTTCTGTAATTATAGCTTGTTGAGTTTGTTTTTGACCTGTTAGGCTAAAGAAGACTGTATAATGGTCACTACTACCTATGGGGCTATGGATCTGGAATCGTTGATATCCAGAGGAGATTCATCACAACTAGATCTAAACGTTATTTTGTCTTGTGGGTTCTGATACCATTTGTTCAAGTCCATATGAGAGACATGTATCTATGAGTTTATTCTCAGTTTGAGTACTGGCTGTAAGATTTTCCCAGTCAATGCCCAAGTAGTTGAAGTCATCCATTAGAAGTAGGTTTGATTGTTCAGCTAATTCAGCTATAACTGCATTAAGTTTGTTGTTATATTCAGCCTCAGCAGATGGAGGTCTGTATATGTTTCCAATGGTCAATTTTTTCCCTTATTGTCTGTAAGATTTATAAAGCAGCCCTCAATTTCATCCACATCCTCCATTTTAAAATGGTTTCTGCAGTTTTAAAAGTCCCTGGTGTAAATACATAACACCACCTCCCTTTTCTGACCTTTATCTTTATGATAGATGGTATATCCTGGGATTGCTGTAAACCATGTGGTGGTGTTGTCCGCAAGGTCTCAGTTATAGCTAGAATGTCTATGTTGTCCTGGGAAAGCGTACTTGCTAGTTTGCTTATTTTAAGGATGTTTAGACTTCCAGCATTCCTTAATAGAATGTTATAACCTTTTGTTTTTTGACACAGTATTATATTCTGTTATTAAGTGTACTTCTTCTTGTCCGTCTCCATTACTTTAAATGAATCTCAATTTCCTTGGCAATTTTTTGCTGAGCATATAGCTACCCTATTTGCTTAGATGTAAGCCATCCATCTGAATAGGCTATTATTGTCAATGAAGGTTTCAGGATCTTTTTTCAACGTCCATTTCCTGAGACATTCATTTATAGCTTTTATTTTATTAGTTACTGTATTGTTAGCCCTAGGTACAGGTAAAATTTGGAAATGCAAATTTCACAGCCTCATTGTTAATATCAGTTTTAGGTAGTACACTAGCTCTTTATATGAAGTCACCAAATTCACCTCCATGGAGAATTTTGGAAGTTTCCCATTTAATGGAATTTCATTTATGGCGACTTCACCTTTCAGCTTTAGCTTTATAACTGACTATTTCACCTTCACCTTCCAGAACAACCTTAACCACCCTTGAAGTTCTGGAAAGTCATCCATGCCCTCTCTCTCTCCCAACCCAGTCTTCCCTCCCCAGTCCTCAAGGTAGATAACATCCCAATTTTGACCACCTCTCTGTTACCTCAGGTTCAACTCTTTCTTCATCCTGTGCCTCTTCTCTTCTCTCCTCTCTCCCCCTCCATCCCTCCCTCCCTCCCCTTGTCCTACCACCCATCTCCTCCTTTCTCCTTCACTCCTATCACTACTGATGACACCCTCAAAACCTTCCTGGCTCTAAATCCTCTCAAGGGCAGGAGTCTGATGGACTTGCGCCAAACTCTTCCATCTTACTGCCCTGCAATTGCCCACCTATCACCTCCCTTCTTAACCTCTTTTCCCCTCACCTCAGTCCCTGATGCCTGGAAACAGGCAACTATCACACCTTCCCAAAGGCAGTGAATCCACCCTTCCTGGCAACTACCACCCTATATCCTTGCTACCCACCTTAGCTAAACTTCAAGAACACCTTGTGTTGGCTCAGCTCTCCCTTTCCTCCACTCCTCCTTCTTCACCCCCTTCTAGTCTGGGTTCTGTTAATTCCATTCCATCTCCTCCTCCTCCCTCCTCTGGCTCACTGACTCCATTCTCTCAAGCATGGATCAGGACCTTATCACCTCAGCCATCTTTGCTGACTTACCCAAAGCCTTCAACACTATAGCACACCCTCCTTCTCCTTGATAGGTTGCAGTGGGGTCTCTGACTCTCTACTAATTGGCTCCACTCCTACCTTGTGGGTAGGACTCAATCTGCTAGAATTGGTGATTCCTTATCCCCCCACTTCTAGTAGTACTGGTGTCCCCAAGAGGTCTGTCCTTGGCCCAATACTATTCTCAGTCTTCCTAAATGACATCCCTGATGCCTGTGACTCTGAATCCATACATATATACAGATGACATGGTACTATTCACCACTGGTACCTCCCTTTGATCTGATGGCCAAGCTTCAACTGGCCTTCAACAATGCCCAGCAGTGGTTCTGGTCTAATCAGTTATCACTCAATGCCTAGAAAACAGTCTCCATGACCTTAGGCACCAGACGGATGCTCACAAAGCTACTTCTCTCCTTCTTCCACACCTTAGATGGAGCCTCAATTGATGATGTCCCCTCATTTAGGTACCTAGAAGTCTGGCTCAACCATCACCCCAACTTTTTGGAGCATGTGGATGCCATCTACAAAAAGCTTCACCCTAAACACAGTGCATTATAGAGGAATAGAGTGCATTCCTCTTCCTGCTTGCTGAGCTATTGTTCAGAAATGATTCTCCCCATTTTCAACAAAGGTGACATTGTCTGATTATAGTGCTGCTCCTAAGTCTACCTTAGCCAGACTGGACCTCTCTTCCTTCTTCTGCCATTTTGCCCTAGACTGTCTGCCACACACCCACCACTGCTCCCTCTATTCCTTCCTATCCCTTCTCTCCCTTGAAGCCAGACACCATGCTCACTGTACCTCTTTATCTTTAAATACTGTCTAGGCTCCTCCCTACCTACCTTACCTCTCTCCTCCTCCCCTCCTTTTACATTCTTCATAACTATTGCTATCGCTGTCTTGCACTCCCTTCAAGAAAATCATCAGCTGGCCAGGCTGTTTTCTCCTACTGTTTCCCTAAACTATGGAATTTCCTCCCTTGAAACATCCACTCTGCCCCATCACAGCACTCACTCTTCTCCCTACTCAAAGATTTCTCACCATACCTCTGCAATTACACCTGACATCTGATCCCTGATCCTCTACATTCTACCTGCTACCCCATCTCTGCCCATCTTCTCTTGACCACCCTCTCTACCCTGGCACCTTGGATCCATTCTTCCTTGAATCCCAATGGATAGCCTTCCCTACCTCTTCCTTCTTTTTGCACTTTGCACTTTTTCCTGCTTGACTCCCCATGGGTTAATCTCTATCCTGGCACCTTATTTATTTTATTTAGTTTTTGATTTCTGGGTAAGTGCACTGGACAAGAGTATTGCCTATATTCTGGCATGGACCTGAGAGTACATAACAGGAGAAACAAGGTACAAACAGGAGTGACATTGTTCATGGCACAGCATGAAAAAGAACAAAACAGCAATGTTTACAGACTAAGAGCAAGCCAATTCTACAGAGCCAAGCAAACAGATTAATTACATTAACTACTTGCACTAGATGTAATGAAAGTACTAACAGAAGTCAGGCAACAAGTACTGAAAAACAATAACAGTTATAACAATAGAATAAGTGAGGAAGTAGGAACTGGCAAGTAACAGAACTGCAGAGCCAGCAAGTGCCATATGGAGGAGGAAAACAGCTAGGAGTAAGGGTCAGTTTCAGTGCAGGAGCAGACGTTAGAATCAAGTAGGTGGGTGTCAAGTCCCAGATTGAAGGCCTGGTGGGATTTGGAGAGTTTGACGTTTAGGGAGGGAGTTCCAATGTAAGGGCAAATGTTGCAAAGGAGAGTTCACCCTTTGATGAGACACCTAGGAATTTCCAAAGGGTTTGTACTGACAACCTAAGGGATAGGCTTGGGTAGAATAGGTAAGCAGCTTCAAGAGTAATCAGGGGTCCCTGTTCTGATTGTATTATCAATCAGACTGCAAGCAGAATAGAGTCTATACATTGAAGGGGAGAGCCAGCCCAGTCTGGAGTAGAGTTGACAACGATGAGTTAGCCTGTGAGCAGAGAGGCAAATCTGCATATGCTGTTATAGCAGGTGCTCCACTTCTGGAATGCACCTTTGCTGGCATTGAGGTAAGCTAGGAACAATATGTAAGACAGGGAAGGAGAAAACTTTTGTAACAACAAAGCCAGCAGCATCATTAAGGGAGGACCTGATTTTATAAACAAGTCCCAGTTTCGTGTTTACTGCTTTACAGGTAGCAGCAATGTGCAGGTTGAAATCCAGAGATGGGTCGAGTGTAACTCCTAGATACATAAAAGAGTAAACAGATTCCAATGGGGAGCCATCAAGACATAGGACTGAAAGGGCCATGGTACAGGATTTGATTCTATGGGGTGAGCCAAAAGCATGGCACGGTTTTCTGAGAGTTTAGTTGGAGCTTTTTTTAGAAGCTCAACCTTGTAAACAGTCTAAATCTGCTTGAAGATTTGCCTGTATAGATGTGAGGTCTACTACATAGAGAAGCACCATATCATCAGTGTACAGGATCATAGAGGAGGAACAGGGCAGAGAGGGCAGGTTGTTAATAAAAGAGAGAAGAGGCGAGGGCCAAGAATAGATCCCTGGGGATCTCCAGCACAGGTGGGGAAAGGTCAGAGACAGCAGTATCAACCTTGAACAAATGGCATTCTCCCAGTGAGATAGCTATCAAACCAGGAGATGGCAGTCTGGGAGAAGCCAGGAGGACAGATTGGAAAGTAGTAGAGGGTGATCCACAAGATCAAAGGTCTTAGAGAGATCAATAAAATGGCCCCTGTGAGCAAGCCCTTATCCATAGCTGTTAGAATGCCATTTGATAGTTAAGTAGCGCAGCTGGGTGCTGTGACCTGTTGGAAACCATGCTGAGCAGGAGATAGGAGATTGTCAAGATGCAGATATTCCAAGACCTGGGAGGCAGCAATCTTCTCAAGTAATTTATTGAGAGTAGAGAATGGCAATTGTTCAGTAGTTTGCCAGGTTTTGGTGTCCCTTTTTGTGTACAGGAACCACTTGAGCAATTTTCCATAGAGTCGATACTGTCTGGGTTGAGATGGATAGATTGAGAATTCTTGCATGTGGGGCAGCAAAGCAGGAGCTGCCAATTTAATGAAATTGGGCAGTAACCCATCAGACCCAGGAGATCCATAGGAGGGGTAGTTCTAAGGAGCGCAGCACCTCAGCAGTGGATACCGATCTAAGGTTAAAGAGAAGATCTAGAAGGCAAGTGCTTATCGAGAGAAGGAGCATGGGACTGATTAAATTTTTCTAGGTGTTCAGAGAGGTCAGAGAAATGTACAGTACATTCAGAGCATTTGCAATTGTAGGTAACTTGTTACAGTTAGCACCATTTAGTATCATTTCAGTTATAGATGGCTTGGGCCTTTGGCCCATGAAATTTTGATGTGGTTCCAAAACCCTGGGTATCTCCAGCAGAGTCTTGGAGTAGTTTATGACAGTAGTCCCTTTTTGTCCTCTGTATGTCTTTCTTGCAAGCATTCCTCAAGTTTCTATAACTAACCCAGTCCTCAGTCCGTTGGAACTTCTTTGTGGAGGTCCAGGCCTTGTCCTTCTTCTCATAGAGTAAAAGAGATCCTTGTGTAGCCATCTGTTTGCAGAGCCCTAATTCACCGCCTTTTCAGCAGAACATGCAGATCCTGGAGGAAGAGTAGCTTAGACATGACCCCAAGATGTATAGACCAATCAGTTTGATAGATATTTTGCAAAAATGTTCACTAAAATTATCTTATCATGGTTGCAGACATGGCTGGATCGAACATGATATCATCAGTGAGACACAAAATGGCTTTAGAAAACATAGGTCAACAATACAACATTGCTATACCCTGAAACATCTTATTTGGAAATACACAGAAGGCAGGAAAGGAAACTTTACTATTGCTATGTGGATTTTCTTCTGTCTTGATGGCATAAGCCACTGCCTGTTATGGCAGAAACTGAAAAATTTAAATACACTACAGGAACTACTGTCCATCTTAATAGAGACTTCATGAAAATACATGGGCTAAGGTCCAATACAACCAGTTTGGGCATACAACCAATGATTTTCAAACTAACATAGGGTTGTCAGGATGCCTACTGACACCCACTCTATTAACATTTACATCAATGATATCCTGAGAAACCTAAATGATCCAGAATTCCAGTCTCCTAAGATTCTGTATACCAGGGTTGACTGCTTGGCATATGCCAATGACTTTGTTCTCATCTCACTTTCAGCAGTTGGACTCAAATGGAAAATAGAAGCATTTGCTACCTTGTGTGATTCTCATAAGTTAAAGATTAATAAGGAGAAAACCAAGGTTATGATATTTGGAAATAGATCTAGAAAACGTCCCCATTTTTGGATTAAAAAGAAAAATCAAAGTGGTCAAATGTTATGACTATTTGGGCGTGAGATTCGAACAAAATCAAAGTTGGAAAGAACATTTAAAACTTTTAAATAATAAAATAACTACTACAATTAATGGGTTTAACATTTTTAATGCCAAAATGGGGTGGCGTTCCATATTAGGCATCTTGAGAGTTCTTAATGCAAAAATAAAGACCAGTGTACTTTATGCTGCCAAAATATGGGGAAAAGCTAATTTGAAGAAGGTGGAAATACTTTTTAATAAATTGTACAGATATATTCTAATGGTGCCTCAAGTAGTCCCAGCTGCTATCTTAAGGTTAGAACCGGACAATTTTTCTTTCAGGCTATGGTCTTGGAAAGACAACTCTTATTTATAACAAAACTTTTCCTATTTCAGGAAACCCACCTACCTAGGAAATGTCTAGAAGAAGAAATGTATTACTCTCTACTTGGCTTTGAGGCCCCATCTATACAATCGATTAAAATAGCTTCTACAATTAAAACCAGACTCAGAATAATGATATAACTAGAATTTTTGTAGCTTAAGGAAACTAAACTCTTCAGATGGTATAAACAAATAAAACTTACCATGGATTGAACCATATCTGACTAAAATTGTGAATCCGAAATTAAGACGGTTAATGACCAGATTTAGATTGAAATCTATGATGCACATTACACACACTTCAGACAAAAAGAGATTAGATGTTGTTTCTCCATTTTGCAACTGCAGAAATAACGCTGAAGATGACCTAAAACACTTTCTGCTAGTGTGTCCCTCTATAAGTCACAGATAACTAGTTGGCTGGGTGATATCATGGGAGGTCTTTACTTCCCTTCTGAGAAAATGGTGGAATTTTTCTTTTGTTCGGATAACAAACAGATCCTGGATAAACTGGTAGGCTTTTTAATAATGCACATGTATGAGCTAAATGTAAGGATTTGATTTACTAGAAATAGGGTGATATGTATGTATGGGGAAATTTGTCATAATAAGACAAACAAATTGAAATGTTAAATGTGCAATATAAAAATTAAGCATAATGGTTTTAATGAATAGTCTATCTTGATGGACTATCTAGTTATTATTATTAATGAATATAAACATGAGAAGTAAATATTGTAATGGCTTTTAGCAGATCAATAAAATCTTTGTACCTTTGATGTACTAGAAATGAGGTAGTCAAGGGCATTATTTACATCCTCAGTGATATAGCTGGGAGACCAGTCAATATTCTTTTGTCTTCAAGAAGTGGTCTTGGATTGAGCTTATTGAAGTCACGAAACTGTGTTACTTTGAGGAGGATTGGGGCAGTGACCATTCCAAATGCAGAAAGTAGGCAGGTGATCACTAATAGAATCAGAAAAGGTGCCTGCAGCCATGATATTATTTGCTTTGTTTGTAGCAATCCAGTCCAGAAGGGACTTAATGAGTGCCATTTGCACAGATTCAGTAGGGCTAGATATCAATGGAGATAAGTGAGTCTCACAAGAGCTTGCGTGTACAATCCAGTGTGGCTACCGGATAAGTCAAGGTTGAAATCACCTATTAGAATGACTTCATATTTACTCTTTAGAGCAGAAAGGTAGTCCATGAGGCCATTTAGACTAGGAAGAGCCCCTTTGGAGGATTGTAGGCACATACCAAGTTTAGTCTTTTGCACCACCTAAGAGCAAAACAGCATGCAGGGTTTCATTGATAACCCTGAATATTGAACAGAGATATTAAGGTGTTCTTTATAATAGAAAGCAACCCCACCATCCCTTTGTTTTGAAAGGTGGTCAAATCTAATAAGGTTGTAGCCATTTATTTTATACATAGTGTCAAATATGTCAGGCCTAAGCCACGTTTCAGTCAATCCTAGTATGTCAGGGCTATGGAGGAAACCCAGGCTTCGGTTTGGGAAATTTGTGGGAAGCTTCTAATATTCATATGAGTAATTTTCGTACCTTTGGAGGAGAACCAGTAGGAGCCATTGATATGCCTTACATTGGAGGAGGGCCAGGATTTAGCTCTATGTCTCCAGGTAGACATGTAGCAGAGTCACCTAAGGTTCTCTGGTGTACTGAAAAAGGAGCTGGAGGCATTTGGCACCACAGGAGGGTGACTGAATAGGAAATACATTTGTGCATGATACCCACAGTCACATGCCATGTAATTAAGCATGAGGTGAGAGGGAAATAAAAAGTAGCAGTCCAGCTGTGACCAGAAATATCCCTGGCTGGGTAAGAGAAAACATGATGGTAGGAGAAAGACAGCAGGCAAGAAACAAGCAGAGGAAAAGGTGAGAGACTTATGCAATCTTTTTTTTTTTTTTCTTGTTAGGGCAAGGTCGCTTAGCTGGCAATAATTTATCAGTCAAGGCAGGTGTCACATTAGTGTGCTAGCTGGTGACAAACCTGAAATGAACAAGCATTTGTCAATGCTGAATGTTTGCTTGCTGGCACTGGCATTGGTAGTGTAGAAGTTACAGAGCTGCATAATAGGAATGGCAGCGAAGTATTGAACTGAAGCCAACCCCAGCACCACCCTGCAGAGTGGCAGGCATTGGGGTGTGCCTTTGGGTCATCAGGCATAACGACCCACACGCCATTTCACCACACCCTACCCTGCAGACACTGACAAGTGTCACGGTGTGCCTTGGGGTCTTTGGCCCTTATCGCACCCCATTCCATCAGGAAATATGGTGAGATGGTGTGGTATAGGAGAATGGGGTGAAGTTTGGGCCGAAGAGTCAAAGGCACACTTGATGCCTCTCACTGGCTGCAGGGTGTGGGTGGGGGTGAATGGTATGAGCATGGCAGGCAAGAATCTCAAGTCACACCCTGATGCCTGTCATACTCTACAGGGTGGGCGTTATGGTTGGAAACCCTAACGCCTCAGGCATTCATTAGTATTTTCACTCCAAATTTTCAACATGGTTTTTGTGACCCCACCTCATGAACAGTGGCGATATCAGTTTGTTAGCGAAAACTGCTTTTGCACACCGACTATGGCATTTGGCACCACAGGTGCAAAACACATTCCGAACAGGATGGAAAATGACAGTGGTACTGTTCATGGGGAGGTGTAAAATGGCAATGTTGAAAATCTGCTGTAAAATCTTAAAAAACTGGTGAAGTCACGGCGTGCATAGAAACTGTACAACGCAACCCGTAATGTAATTAGTTTGGGGATTTTTACAGTAGATTGTTAACACAGGCATTTTGAGACCTCTGATCATGAACAGTGTCAGTGTGATTTTCTTTATCTGTCCCGAAAAATGATTTCCCACAGCGACCACGCATCTCTGCACTGAAAGGGTGAAAACACATTTGCCATGTTGTGGAAAATGACAGCTGTACTGTTCATAAGGAGGTGTGGAAAAATGCCACTGGTGAAAATCTGGACTGAAAATATTACAAATTCATGAACCTACGAGGGTGCGTGGAAACTGCGAATGCTCACTGTAACACAGTCATTTTATGGAGTTTTGTCACCAAATTTTCAACATAGCCATTTTAAGACCTCTGTTCATGACCAGCGTCACTTTGATTTTCTTAATCTGTCCCAAACATTGTTTTACGTAAACCGACTGTACCATTGTGCACTACATGTGCAGAAACACATTTTAGGCGAGATGTGAAAATGGTAGCTGCACTGCTCATAAGAATGCGGTAAAATGGCACTGTTGAAAATCTAGTGTCAAATATTACAAATTCGCAAACTTGCCAGCATAGTAGAACTGCTAGCGATCGCTCTAAAACAGTCATTTGGGAATTTTCACAAATTTTCAACATAGCCATTTAACACCTCTGCTCATGACCAGTGTCACTGTGATTTTCTTAACATGTCCCATACATTAATTTACATACACCGACTACGCCATTATGCGCTACATGGGAAGAAACACGTTGTGGGCGAGATGTGAAAAATGACAACTGTACTGCTCATAAGGAGGTGTGGTAAAATGGCAATGTTGAAAATCTGGAGTGAAACTATTGAAAATTTGCGAACTTACGGCGCATAGGAACTCTGCAACCAGCTCGTAAAACAGTCACTTTAGGATTTTTCACCAAATTGTCAACATAGCCATTTAAGACCTCTGCTCATGAACAGTGTCACTGTGATTTTCTTAATGTGTCCCGTACATTGATTTCGCACACCGACTGCTTCATTGTAGCGCTACATGAGCGAAACACATTTTGGGTGAGATGTGAAAAATGACAGCCTGTACTGATCATAAGGAGGGTGGTAAAATGGCAATGTTGAAAATCTGGAGTGAAAATATTGAAAATTCGGCAATTCTGATGCGTGGGGGCTTTCGCAATGCAGCTCATAAAACAGTCATTTTGTGAATTTTCCACCAAATTTTCAAAATAGGCTTTTGAGCCCACCTTATGAACACTGGCAGTGTCGTTTCATTAATCATTCTGGAAAGGTGATTTCACACAGTGGTTGCAAATCACCCTTCGGCCAGAGTAACGCCATTACAGTGCAAGAATTCATGAGGAGGGTCCCAAAACCCCATGTTGAAAATTTGGTGCAAAATTCCAAAATGCCTGAGATATGCAACAAAGTTGAAAACCCCTATCTATCCCATTATACAGCTTACGGCATTTCCTCAGTTCGCAGTCGGCTTTGAAGAGTGTAGACGTGTTCCCGTCCACCGAAGATCATCACGCCGAGGTCAGAGGTAAGTATGGGGTCGGGGGTGTGGGGAGGCAGGAGTGCGCAGTGGGTGGATGCGGGTGAGGGGCAGACACTGCGAGGGCGTTTTTGATTTCAGTTTTTTTGTTGTAAAGCGACCACGGGGCGTTTGCCATGCCTGGGGTGGGCTCCCAGCATGGCAAGATAACTGAGGGCGTGGAGCCAACGGGGATTGGGCACCCCCATCGGCCATGGATCTGTTGCCACGCTGGGTGGCTCCCAGCGTGGCACCCTGCATGGGGGTAGACAGTAAGCCGACGGGATTGGGCACCCCCATCGTGACAGCATGGGGAGAGAGACAGTGGAGCTGATGGGGATTGGGCACCCCGTCAGCCATACATCATTTTGCCACGCTGGGGTGGGCTCCCAGCGTGGCACCTGGATGCTTTGGGGGCGTGAGCTGACGGGGATTGGGCACCCCTCGGCCATAGTGTGTGGGAGGGGAGGGGAAGGCGATGAGCACGCAGTGTGCGTGGCGGCGCCAGACGGCAGTTGGGGGAGAGCTCTGCTCACTCAAGCAGAGCTCTCCTTTCAACTGTATGCCACTGCATTTTCAGCTCTCATAGACAGCTGGAGCAGTGATTGGTGCTCTGGGCCGTGCCTGCAAATACACTGACTGAATTGGAAGAGGCGACACTCTGGAAAACTAGTATGATGGCACTATGTTTCTGCACATCGTGCAAGCAAACATAAAAATGAAAAGGGTGCAGCAACCTCCAAGATTTTGTGACTTAAAACAGCCAATAAGTGTAGTAGCTGATAAATGTTACCAAGGAAACCAGGGACTTTGCAAACCAACAGCGGATGATTGAAAATATGGACTAATATTCTGGTAGCAGCTCAGAGGAAACAGAAACCCGCTCCAGAGAAGATCAGGAAATTTGCATGGGAAAACGCCTTTTAAATTAGTATTCACACATAATGAAGAGGGCGGAAGTCAGAACATCAACTAGCGAGAAGGGCAAAGTAGATGGACCACCTTTTATTAAATATTCAAGCTATAAGGAGAGAGGGTGGAGCAGGAGGAGCATTTAATAGAGAGAGGGGTGGCGGTGGGAGAAAAACTAGCAGGCAGACAGCAGCTCCAAGCAGTAGCTGCATGCAGAGCTGCAAAGAGAGCTAGCAGGCACAAAAGTAAAGAATTTCCAAGAAGGATTTCCAAGTTCAAAAACTGCACCGGAGAAAAGGTGCCAAGATTTGAATATGGGCTTGTGCTGTCCCATACCTTCCTGTGGCCAGCTGGGGACTTCAGCCAGGGTGTGCAGTGAGGGGAACCGGGAGGGCTTCTCTGTAGTTTAGCCCCATTGACCCTTCCTGTGGCCAGCTGGGGACTTCAGTCAGAGTGCAGTGAGGGGAACGGAGGGGCTTTTCTGTAGTTTATCCCTCACGACCCTTCCTGTGGCCAGCCAGGGACTTCAGTTGGGGTGTGCAGTGAGGGGAACGGGAGGGCTTCTCTGTAGTTTAGCCCCATGACCCTTCCTGTGGCCAGCTGGGACTTCAGTCAGAGTGTGCAGTAAGGGGGAACCGGAGGGGCTTTTCTGTAGTTTATCCCTCCACGACCCCTTCCTGTGGCCAGCCAGGGACTTCAGTTAGGGTGTGCAGTGAGGGGAACTGGAGAGGGCTTTTCTGTAGTTTAGCCTTCACAACCCTTCCTATGGCCAGCTGGGGACTTCAGTCAGGGTGTGCAGCAAGGGGAATCGGGAGGGCTTTTCTTTAGTTTAGCCCTCATGACCCTTTCTGTGGCCAGCTGGGGACTTCAGTCAGGGTGTGCAGCGAGGAACTGGGGAGGGCTTTTCTGTAGTTTAGTCCTCACAGCCCTTCCTGTGGCCAGCTGGGGACTTCAGTTGGAGTGCAGTGAGGGGAACCGGGAGGGCTTTTCTATAGTTTAGTCCTCACAGCCCTTCCTGTGGCCAGCTGGGGACTTCAGTCAGGGTGTGCAGTGAGGGGAACTGGGGAGGCCTTGGATCCATACTTCCTCGAATCCCATTGGTTAGCCTTCTCTACCTCTCCCTTTTATTGCACTTTGCACTTTGTTTTCCTTCTTGACTGCCCATGGTTAATTCTCCTCCTCACCCTTGCATGAAATGCCCAAGAAATGCCCAAGAAATTGCACAAATATTGTATAAATGCTTATATGTTGGTAGCTTAGTGTTTGTTGTTAAGTCCCCATGACTGCCATATAATTAATGCTTTGATGGTTTTATATGACTCACCTCTTTCCCTTACCACCAGGATTTTATTTATTTTATTTTGCTTTTGTGACTGGGTAAGTGCACTAGGCAAACAATGCCTATTTTCAGGTACGACCCAGGAAAAGCGTTTACAGACAAACAATAAACATGTGACGCAGCACATGAATGCAGTACAGATCAGGATGAAAACAGTGTGTAATAAGTACATTGACATACTGAATACTGAAGGTTAAGATAAGTAAATACAGGGAAAAAACATGATTGGTAACAAAAGAAAATTCAACATGGGAAGGTAGTAAGCTTCAGTACAATAAGTGCCATGAAAAGTAGAGAGGAGAGAGAGGGAGGAAGAGATGAAGAAAGAGCATGGCAGGTATAGGTCTTGAGGGGAAGGAAGATAGAGAGGGTAGATAGAATGGAGATGGGGAGAGGGCAAGAATGAGTGAGGGTTCAAGGTGGGTTAAAGCAAGTGCAGGGATGTAAGTGTGAAGGTGTTCCCATGTAGTTTCTTAAAGACAGCATGGGTGTTTGTTTGACGGATAGAGAGGGGTATAGAGTTCCAGTATTTAGGAGCAGTATAGGCAAAAGCACGAGTGCCCATATTAGTTCTACACCTTGGGACTCGTGAAGGGCTTTATCATTTGATCGTAATTCATGAGTAGGAGGTTGTAGTTCAGTATGGAAGAAAGGATGGGGAGACCTGTTCAGGACGGAGTCAATTAGTGATCCAAAGGTCTGAAGACGATACGCAGAAGGGCTAAGCCATTTTAAGTCCCGATAGAGGTGGCAGTGGTGCTTGAAACGTGGAGAGGCAGTGGCATAGCAACAGATGCTATTATATAGTGGTGTCCCATTTATGAAGGGAGGGTTTAGATGCAGATAGAAAGATTGACGAGCCATATACTAGGGCCGGTAGCAGGAAACCTGAGCCACGGTTAGTTCGGTTTGAGGAGTAAGTGCATAGCTGGTACGATAGGCACTTCCTAACTTAGCATTTACCGACTTACAGATAGTAGAGATATGAAGGTCAAGGTCAAGAGATTCATCCAAGGTGACACCAAGATATTTGAAGGATTTGGTGGAGGTAGAGAGAGCTGTCCGCAAGGAGATGATAAGTGGATTTAGATTTGCTTTGAGTCTGGCCTGAGAGCAAACAACATTGAGTAGGATTTGCTAGAGTTGAGGACTAGTTTATTATCAGTGAGACAGGTCTGGATACTCGCAAATCTGAGGCAAGGGATGGTGTAGGGAGGTTGAAGTTTTGCACTGTGGTAGATAACTAGATCATCCGCATAGAGCAGAGATGAGCAGTTCGTGCAATTGAGGGATGTCATCAATGAAGATTGTGAAGAGTAGAGGACCAAGAATAGACCCCTGGGAACTCCCATGGATCGGTGCAGGATCTGAGGTTGCAGAGTTAAAGACCACAGCCTGCTGCCTGTCAATCAGGTAGCTTTCAAGCCAGGCTATGGTATCTGGGGAGAAACCAAAAGACTGAAGTTTTGAAAGAAGGAGTGAGTGGTTTACCAGATCAAAAGCTTTAGTTAGGTCGATAAAAACTGCTCCAGTCAGGAGGCCTAAGTCCATGGAAGAGTAAATGTCATTGGTCAGCTTTAGCAGGGCAGAGGTGGTACTGTGACCTTCACGGAAGCCGTGTTGGAGTAGGAAAGGAGGTTATATTTTGGGAGGTATTCAATCGCTTGTGTGGCGTACTAGTTTTTCCAGGATCTTGCATAAGACAGAGAGTATAGCGATGGGATGATAGTTCTTAATTTCCTTTTGGTCTCCTTTTTTGGAATAGGAGTGATTTAGCAATTTTCCATATAGTTGGGACTATACCACGGCATAAGGACATATTAAAAGATTTTGGTTAGTGGAGAGGCTATGAAAGGGCCGCTGCTTTCAAGAGCCTAGGTTCAAGACCATCAGACCCAGGGCTATTGTTTTCATGGATGGAGAGAAGTAGTTTTCAACTTCTCTTTTGAATGATCTGGAACCTAAAGGGGATGCATCTGAAACAAGCTGGATGTCAGCTCAGTATGCCTTTACTGGTGAAACTTTTGAAATAAGTAATTAAATAAATAAATAAATAACTCACCTTTGCATTGGAAAGGTGAAGATTCTGAAAAAAAGTCTGTGTCAAATGGAGAGCTTCTGCAAGTTACCTGGTACATTCCCAGGGCAGGAAGCTTGTGGCTTGGTTTCAGTTTCTCTGTTACAGTGAGACAGAGTTTGTGAGCTGCAGCTAGTGGACAGAGAAGCTAACCAACACACTTTGAATTGTAATTTGTTGAAAGCAGTTAATGTTCAATCCTTTTCTGTTTATTCTGCTGTTCAGCACATTCCTTAAGTACTTGATTGTTATTTGAATAATTTTGATCTGTTTTTTTCTATCTGTCTCTCTTTTTCCTTTTTTTCTGATTCTGGTGCCCCAATTTTAATATAAAATAGAACAGGCACAGTGTGGAGTCCATGAACCTGGCCATCAGGATGTCTGGACCCTGGTGGGTCCGGGCCATCCAAC
This sequence comes from Neoceratodus forsteri, assembly GCA_016271365.2. NCBI lineage: Eukaryota > Metazoa > Chordata > Ceratodontiformes > Ceratodontidae > Neoceratodus > Neoceratodus forsteri. The sequence goes on from CM057453.1 coordinate 658,678,957, forward strand.
TCAATTGGGTGCAATCTATTGGCAAAGGCCTCCCCAAAACCATACCTATGAGTTGCCCCTGTGAAGCAGCAGCAGTGGCTCCAGTCCTGAAATGTCAGCAGGAGGAGCAGCAACAGCAGCCTGAGGCCCGCCTGGTTGCAACACCATCTGCACACCCTCCCCTGCAGAGGAGCCAAGTCCATCAGCAGTACCCCACCAATGCCAATGCCTGTATCCAAAGACTCCCTGTATGGATATTTTTCACCTCAGACTACAAGTGACCACAGGTGGTCATTTACAATGTTTGTGGGAAGCGGGTCCACAGGGGAAGAAGGGGAGCCATGTGGGGACTGGGGGAGAGGACCCATTTATGCCTACACCTTCAAGCCAAGAGGCCCAGCTTTGTGAAGCAGCAAGCGGAGGTTGAGATAGTCACCCGTCCGCACAGGATCACGGCCATGGTGTATGATGACATGGAACTTCATGTGCAATGGTGGGGTGGGTAGAAGAATGAGCTGCACCCCTGTAGTTCCAGTTCCTCTTCCTCAGGAAGCAGCAGCATCTGAACCACCACCAGCAGTAACAACAGCAGCTGAGCAACCTCAGTGAAGAGGAGAAAGTGAGGACTTTGCCGCCAACTTACTGAGGTGTAGCAGGACATGAAAGTCATTCAACATAATAAAGAGAAGCTCCTGGCAGTCTTGGAGGAGCTCTCTCATGGTGTGGTGTGGTGGTATTGGTGGGCTGTGTGATCACTTTGTTTTATTAATGTATTCCTTCTTGTTACTGTTCCCTGTATGTCTTATCCTTCATTCTCCCTAAAAAGAAAAATACCCCCAAAATATTTAACAGTACAAAAACACTGTCCTTATCCTCTTCATAGTCTTTTCAAGTTTCCAAGTTTCATACTCCATTGTTCCTCCAAAAGAAAAAAAAAAAAACATTTAAAAATGCATTCAGTGGGTTTACCAACTTAGGAGGAGCTATGCTTGTTCAACATTGTTGATAGTCTGAAGATATTTCAATGAATGTGCTGTTGACTGTCATAGGTGAATACTTTGACCATTCACACTTCTGTTCCACAGAGAAGTACCACCCTGTAGGGGTACTATGAAGACAAAGGAACCCTCTTGAGAAAGGTTCCATCCCTAGAAGTGCCATGGGATCAGAATTTTTAGGCTTAAGGTACCTTAGGAAGGAGCCCTGAGGAAAGAGTGCACCACTGCTGAAGCAGGAGCCAGGATGGCGGGGCAAAAAACAGTGCTTCCGAGTGAGGCTGGGAGGAAGCTGTCTGAAATAGCTCAAGCAGGGGCATGGCTGAGTTGCTCCCACCCATTGAACTGCAGGCATAGCCTTTGAATTCAATGGGCTTACGCGACTTAGTGAGGAGTTATACTTGTGCAGCTTTGTTGATAGTCTGAAAGTATTTGAATGAATTTGTTGTTGATTGTCATAGGTGAATATGCTGGCCATTTGCACTCTCTGTTCCATTAGGAACTACCACCCTGTCAGGGTACTGTGAAGGCAAAGAAACCCTCTTGAGGAGGTTCCACCCTAGAGGTGCCATAGGAACATAATCCCTTTAAGCTAAGGTACCTTATGAAGATGCCCAAAAAGTACTGAGCAGCAATCAGTGACCACAGAGCCTGAGTGAGGACAGATTGATGGCACATAGTGATGACTGGAAACAAGAGAGACTGAATTGATCAATGACCGATATATCAGAATTGATAGCAGAAGAGACATGACTTCCATAAGGAGAGAGGGAATGGCACGTGGAAGGAGGGCCACCATCCAACCCCAACTCACAGCGGAAACCTACATGGATAAATGTTATACTAATATATATATGTACTATATTATGGACCACTTGTTGAAGAGATTACCCTAGTTTTATGACTTTTGGCATGGAGGAGAGGAAAACCCTATGAGTGGGAAACCTCTAGGGAGACAAGGCCTTGGTCACCTTCCTTCCAGGTTTGGGATAAATTAGTGATGGCTCAGCTACTACAATCTAAAATCCCAATTCAGGGAAAGATTTTTAGAGGAAGGGTTCTCACTCTATCCCTCTAACAAGAAAGCCGTGGGGGTGCCACACGCCAATCTCTGCAGCTAAAGGAGGTTCCTTATGAAGGAGGCCCACCCCCAAGGCAAGAGGAGGAGAAGAGCAACAACCACTGAAAGGCACTCACCTGGCCTCCATGAGGGAGGCTAGAGATGAACCTGGACCCTTGAGGGATAAGGCATAAGAGTTGAGCCCTTGAGGGCTGGGACCTGGAGTTGTATGATCTTCACTCTTGAGGGCAGAGGAAGGAAGGAGGTGGAGACCAGGTGAACCTCAGGCACCTGAAGGGAAATAGCTTTCAAAGGTGTTGCCAACAAGGTCTGCACAGCTAAGGAGCTCCCTGGACTTGGAGGCCCCACCCTCTGGCTGTTGAAGTCTTAAATGCTACATCAAGAGGTGCAGTCAAGTCGATCTGCATAGCTAAAGCATCCTCTGGGTGTAGAACATTCTCACCGAAGGTCAGAAAAGAAGGACCCTGCCCAAGTTGATGGACCCACCTCAAGATCACCTTTCACTAAAAAATACCACCAACAGCTTAAAAATCTGGTTCAATTTCAGTTGGCATCCCTCTTTATCCTTCTCTCCCCAGGAAGAGGCTGAAAGTAGGCAAAAAATTGTCTAGTCCTCCTTCAGGGTCAACAAAACTAAATAAATAAATAAGATGTGGACTTCAAGGTGCAGAGCAAGACCATCTGCTTAAAGGGCAGGAGTCCTGGAAGCCATGCTATGGTTGTGGCTGTACGGCATCTGAGTGCAGGAGTAATGGGAGGCTGATGGCGAAACATGACGGTCATGAGCATATGGAAAATCCAAAACATAGGTAAGTCTGAATGGTTGATTGAGAGATCAGAATGAGAACTAGGACACTGAATGAGACTGAATTGTATGAACTTGGGCTGAATGATGAATATACCAACCCGGTTCCATAAGGGAGGTTAATGTTAGTTGCTGATGCACTGCAAGTCAGGTAGGCTGAAGCAGTAGAAACAGCAAATGAAACTGTTGGGGAAGCAGAAGCATATGGAATGCAAACTAGGAAGTAGTAGCTGCTGAAGTGAACAACAGCAGAACCCAAAAGGGAGTGGCTGCCTGGCTATGAGCCAAGTGTAAACATTTAAGGATTGCAGCTAAACTTACGCTGGGAGTTCCAAGGTGGCCAGGTGAAGTGAATGCCGTTGCACCTGACAGGAACACCTCCTCCCAGCTCATGTAGTACAAGTGTACTATTGATTGATTACTCTGCAGCCCAAAACAAAGCAAGATGAGCTACCTTAAACAGGCCTTATTTTCAGCCAGAATGGCATATTGTAAAAGTGAGGAGAACAAAGGAATTGTCGGACATCCATGGAGACAGAAAAACAAAGAACCCCAGGAAACACGGGCCACACAGCGACATGCCACTCACCATTCACTGAGTTTACCGGACCTCAGATCTTTATAGATACATTACAATCACCTCTCTCCTCTGGAGAATTCCTACCCAAATAGCAGACAAAGGTAACATTTTACTTACTTTAAACCAAAGGCTGTAATGGGTATCAGTAAGGAATGGGGTGAAATCCCAAAGTTAAAACAATTAATAGATCAGCAAGGAAAGTCAAGGGTGAGGACCTGAAGCAAATGTTACACACAGAACCAGGGCAAGCACACTGCATCTTAATGGTTACTCAGAGCCCTGAGCAGCACAAAAATAAAACAGGAATTGCACCAAAAGCAGGCATTAACAGCCAAAATTCACAAGAGACTGTGGCCAAGGATAAAGAAAACAGTGTGACCAGGTTAATAACAACTCAGATAACACCGAGAATGATGATACAGATTCATAAAAAAATAGAAGTCCCAAACACAGCATAGGCAATTACAATAACAACTGCTAGTGTAAATGCAGGCATTAGTGCCAATTTAAATGTTAAAACAAATAAAGAACTTAACCCAAATGGATGGTGTGCTAGCAGCAATAGCTAACCTTAAAGAAGAAATGCTAAAAGCTTTAAAGGAGAACTACACCTCATATAATTTAAATTTTATTTAGTTCCATGTCAACAGACAACTCATTTCCTGCAGCTGTTAGGGCTATATGTGTTAGGTTTGTTTGTTTCACTGCTATAGTAGCCCTGAGACTGCCCTGGGAGTTTCCTTTCCATGGTTGTTCAAAGGTTTTCCAAACTGCTGTTTAAATAAATAAATAAATCTCATTGTCCACATTGAGAACTGCAGTAGCATATGAGAACATGATGTCAGATCATCCATTTGTACCAGGTATCTCTGTGCTGAAAGAACAAATACCCTGCAAAAACTCTCTGAAACTCATAAATTGAATAAAGTTTAAAGGGAAAACCTGCATTATAACTCAGATAGTTTGCAAAGCTCACTGAAGGTAAATGTGGTATTTCACACCTTTTGCAGCTTGTTTCTTTTAAGAATAATTAAGCAGACAGGAATACTGGGGAGCTTAAAGGGTGATTACACATCATGTTCTCATATGCCAATGCAGCTCTCAGAGACAATGAAATTTCAACAACCATGAAATCGAGCCTCCCAGGATAGTAACAGGACCTAGTATGAACTATGAAAACAGACAAAATCATTTACGTACATCTTTAACAGATAGATTGAAAGAGTTATCTGCTGACATGGAAACACATAACATTTAGAAGATATGATGGTGTAGTTTACCTTTAAAGGACATTAAAGAAATGCTAAGTAATGTCACTGGGTCTCTGACAGAATTGAACAGTAAGTTAGAAAAGCTCATATTAGAACAGATGAACTGGAGATGCAAATGTTAGGGTACAGTATACAACCAATTAAACCCCAAATAAATTCTTACAGCTGGAGAGGCAGGTACAGAGCTTACAATTAAAAATAGCTGAACAAGAAGACTGTGCCTGAAGAGTAAAAGTAAGACTATGCAAAATACCAGAGAGAGTGGAAGGGACAGGGATCCAGTCCCATATTTCAAAACAATGGTTACAGTAGCACTTAACAGGAAGTACCAAGAAGATAAAGTTATACTGGACAGGGCCCACCATGCAGGTTCCAGATACAACAGTAATTACAATTACCCATGCATGATATTTATAAAACCCTTGAAGTTTCAGGACTGAGAAACAATTCTATATAAAGTTAGAGTCTCAAAGGCCTAACTTACAGACATATAAGCTTTAACGTCAGTCGAAACCACAGAAAGAAGAAGGTTATTTAATCCTTAAAACAGCTCCTATTTAACAAAGGTATTTGATTCTCCATATTGTACCCTGCAGAGATCTGATTTCTGATCAATGGAAGACTACAAACATTTGACTTGCCAGAAGATGCTATGGAAGCATGTAAGATGGCCTATGAAGACCAAAGAGAATCTGGACCAAGAAGAGACTATAGGGCCAATCAAACCCTTACCCCCTCCCCAATACCTCACAAACTTCCTCAGCCTCAAATACGATGGGGACAATAACAAAGTAAAGCCCAGGAACCACCAGTCGGTGAACAATAACATAAACAAATCTAAACTTATATAAAATAAAAAGCAAAGTTCTCAGCTCATGCATATACATGTGTTTTCACTATTAGCTAAGCTCTTATTTGAAGCAAGCAAGCTTAACAAAAAGGCTAATAAGAAAATGTAATTCTACATACTAACATACTATTTGCCAGCAGATTAGGCCTTATGGTCTATCAAGTCTGCTCGAACCTAGATCCTTAGTTGGGTGCGAGACCCTCCCATCCCTTGTGCTCCAGAAACCCTATCATCCATCCCCACCCCGGGACAGGCCATCATCTGATACATCTACTTTCTGTGTCTGTCCCACCCTCTCTTAAGCTCTCCACTGTGGATCTCTGAACCAGCTCACCAGGCAGAGCATTCAAGGGTCCACCACCCTCTCAGTGAAAAACCTCCTCCTCTTTTCCCCTCACCTTCCACCTTCCAACTTCAAACCATGCCTCTGGTGATGCCTCCCTGCTTTAGTCTAAAGATCCCTCCATGTTTACCCTATTTATTCCCTTGAGGTACTTGAAGACCTCAATCATGTCCCCCTGTCTCCCTCTCCTCCAAATGAAAACAGGCAGAGCTCCTCAAGTCTGTCCTCGTAAGTCAAATCCCTAGCCCTCGTGATCATCTTTGTTGCCCTCCTCTGTACCCTCTCCAGGAGCTGTATGTCCTTCTTCAAGTGTGGTCTCCAGTACTGTACACAGTACTCAAGGTGTGGTCTAACCAGTCCATTGTACAGCGGCAGAATCACTTCCTTGCTCCTAGAGGTGATCCCCTTCAGATGCATCCCAACATCCTGTTTGCCTTGCTAGCTGCTCTCCTGCACTGCTCAGTGTTATTCATACATGTATCCACCATGACCCCTAGGTCTTTTCCCTGTTGAGGCTTCCAGCACCTCCTCTCAGGGTGTACCTGTGTTTAGGGTTTCCCGACCAAGATGCAACACCTTGCACTTGGTGATATTGAAATTTAATTTCCATGTGTGAGCCCAGCTTTCCAGGGTGTCCAGGTCCCCTTGCAGGGCCAACCTCCCCTCTTCTCCCTCAACTACTGCTCCCATCTTGGAGTCATCCGCGAAGAGACTCATTTCACACCTATACCATCCCTGATGTCTGATATGTATGCATTAAACAGGATTGGACCCAGGACCGAGCCCTGTGGTACCCCACTACCAACCTCTGTAGGGTTCGAGAGCTCCCCACAGACCACTACTCTCTGAGTCGTCCAGCTATCCAGTTTTCAATCCATCTGACCATCAAAGGGCCTACTCCTAACCCCATCAGTTTCTCCACCAGACCATTGTGGGGACAGAGTCAAACGCTTGCTGAAGTCCAGAATAATACATCCACAGGCTTACCTCTGTCCAGTTCTGATGTTACCCATTCATAGAACTCCACAAGGTTGGTTTGACATGATCTACCTGGCACAAACCCATGCTGCCACTATCCAGACCTCCCACCTCCTCCAAGTAAACCCCAATCGTTCCTTTAGTATACTCTCCATTAATTTTCCCACCACCGAGGTTAAACTGATGGGTCTATAGTTTCCTGGTACTTCCTTGACCCCCTTTATGGATTGGTACCACATGTGCCTCTCGCCAATCCCTAGGTACCCTCCCTGTCTCCAGTGACCTGTTGAAAAGCTCCGCCAGAGTGCAGCCAGTATGTCCGCCAATTCGCGCTATCTCGGATGAATGCCATCCGGCCAGGAGATTTGTCTTTCTTTAGGGCCTTGAGGGCAAACCACACTCCTTTTGGTGGGGATGGCATCATCCGTCCCTCCACCTTACTGGTCTTTTTATCCTTATCCAGATGTGACACCCTGGGGTACCTTTCCCTCCCTTTGCTCCATTTCTGTTGCTCCCCTGATCCCACTCCCTGCGCTTCTATCCCTTTGTGCCTTGCTTTGTAGATATCCCATCCCCTCCCTAGTGAACACAGAGGCAAAGTACTGGTTAAATACCTCTGCCTGGTCCCTCGCCTCTTCCACCCTCCTCCTTCTGATCTCAATCTGCTGAGATGGCCTTAGTTTTCTCCGCTCCCCAATGTACCGGAAGAACCCTTTTCCTCCATGTATCCCCTGTGCCAGCCTTGCTCTTTACTGGACTTAGCTCCCTCACCACATGGGGTGACTTTTCTAGATGCAAGCTGGTACATTTCCTTATCCCTATCCCTCTTGTTGTTTTATATTTTTGTAAGCCGCCTTCTTTTCTCTGACTGCTACCTGGACCTCACTGGACCACCAGCATGGTTTATGTGACCTTGCTCCCTTCATGTTTCAACTTAGCGCTAGATTCTGACTGCCTCATGAAGTCCCGTTTATGACCTCCCATCTCCTTTCCACACTTGTTGTTGAGGTAATCCCTTCAAGTGATCCTTGAGAATATTTCCATGCCCATAAAGTCTGCTCCCCTGAGTCCACTGCCAGTGTCCTAGATCTCACCCCACTCCCCCAATGCTTATTTGAAACCAGACAGTATTGTGGTCACTCCCAGTCAGGGGTCCTGTACAACCATGTCCTTACCAGATCCCCATCTGCCAGAACCACATCCAGGACATGCCCCTCCCTTGTGGGCTCCATCACATGCTGTGTTAAGAACACATCCTGGAAGCCATCCAGCAGCCTCTGCTCCTTGGCCACCTTAGGGACATGGTTCCCCAGTTTGTACCTGGCATATTAAGGTCCCCATCAACACCACTCCTTCCCCTTTGGACCACTGGGCAATGATGTTGTCCAGCAAGCCATCCTCTAGAACATCACTCATCCCGGGGCCTATATGCTACTCCCAGCTTGACCTTATCTCCTGCTGGGGATCGTAAGGTGACCCATAAGGCCTCCACGTTTCCTCTGCCTCTTCTACCATAGCAATTTCTATGTCATCTCTAATGAACATAGCCACTCCACCCCCTCTGCCCTCCTTTCTATCCTTCCTAAGCATAGTGTGCCCCTGCACATTTAGGTCCCAGTCATGGTTTTTGTTGGCCCACGTTTCAGTGACTGCCGCCACATCCACCCCTCGAACAGCATGGCCTGGAACTCTGGCAACTTGTTTCCCAAGCTCCTGGCATTTACTAACACTAACCCCACCCCTTATCCTGATCCTTTTGTCCAACCCCACCCAGATTCCTTATACTTCCATCCTCCCCTGCTCCTCCTGAAACCTCCACCTCCAGTCTGTTTCCCCCTCCCCCTTGGGCTTGAAGGCTCCCCTCATCTGAGGGGAGGGCTTCGGTCAGCCCCTCCTATCCCTTCCCCTTACAAGTTTAAACCCACCTTTCTTGTATGTAGTCAGTCATCCCTGTTTAAGGACTTCTTCCCTAATGGGGCAAGATGAAACCTGTCCTTGGCATATAGTCCCTATCCTCCCAAACTCCATTCCAGTTCCCTAACACCCAACCCATTCTCTTCTCCCACTTCCTGAGCCATTCATTAACCTCTGTGAGCTTCATTTTTTCTCCACTGAGGCCTTTGGTACTGGCAATATCTCCGAAAAGGAAATGTTGCATCCATTATCCCGACAGACTCTGGCAAGTTCTTGGAACCTAGCTTGGATTTCCATAATGCTATTTCCTCTAGATCATTAGTTCCCAAATGCACAGGAATCCGGTTTCCCTCACAATCCCTAACCATTTCATACACCATGTACTTTGCTCTGTGCACTGTCAGCCCAGAGATACTCACTACCTTCACCTGGCTATGGCATCCATCCCCTGTCCTCCCAATGGATACCCTTAATCATCGAGTCTCCCAGTAACAGAACCTTAACACCGCCATCATCCTTATGGTTGCCTCCACTATGCCCTCTCAGCCCCTCCCCACTTTATTCATGATCGCAATTTCATGGGAGTCTTCCTGCCTTATTAGAGACCCCTTGTCACCCTCCCTTTCTGCCTCCCTTGCTATTTTGCCCACTTAACTCAAACTCCCTCTGAATAGGTGTCCCTTTAACCTCTCTTATCTGAACCATTTATCCTGGCCCTGATGGTTCCTCTTCCCGCACCCTCATCCCCCCTTGTAATAGTACCCTGTCTCCATAGGCTCTGTGGGTCCCTTTAGCTAGGGCCCCATCCTTGGTACCTGACCTTCCTGCTGAAGGGCTCCTCTCCCACCTCCTTGTCTCCCAGTTCCTCTCCAATCATGCTCTCCTCCTCATAAGCTTAAAATTATAGACCTGTATTTGTGATATGACATCCCTGCCTTATGTGTCATCCATATGTTTAATAACCAAGGCAAAGTTTTTAATTCTATAAGCTTTCAGCATAAGATTTAACAAGGCATAAACACATAGTACAATTTCTATAACTCTTTTCTTCTATCTTATTTTGGTTACCTATTTATCTTAATCTTAAGGCTTAACATATTTGTAAGATAACTGCAGGAGGGGGCACTCAGCTCCTAGCCAGGGTGTAGGCACCATTGTATGGAGATGGTTTAACAAGCATCTTGTCTGATGGGGAGTAGGTGGTAAAGTTAGGGTTAGGGGTTAGAATCAAGGATGGTGGGTAGGACAGGGGTAGGATGTGTGATATGAAACATATGCAGAGACCAAGAAAGTTTCCAAGAAAAATAATAAAATTTAAATACATGAAACTGATTTGGCTAAGGGTCTAGGAAAACAATACTGAAGAAAATGCTATTATGTGATACAGTATAAGAAGCTACAAATCCTAATAGAATTTGAATTCACAATATGGAAGAAATATTTCGACAGCTACCTGGAATGTAAAAGGGTTGCAGAACAGATCCAAGACAGTAAAAGTAATAAACTACTTGGAAAAAGAACACAAACACAATTCTGCTGCAAGAAACCCATTTAACTCCAACTGAAACCACTTGGTCTATAAACCGCTGGGGCCCAGCCTATACATCAGATTATTCTAGCAATTCATGGGTGTTATGATAGCAATTAATAAAAACAAAAACTTTGCCCTTGGTTATTAAACATATGGATGACACATAAGGCAGGGATGTCATATCACAAATACAGGTCTATAATTTTAAGTATACTTGTGCGGTGCTATATGGCCCAAATGTTAATGACCCCAAATTTTACTGAATTTTTTTCACTTTCTCAACATTTTGCACCATATATAATAGCAGGTAGTACTCAATATAGCGATGTAACAGAGAGATAAAACCACTGGATTGGACAAAATACACCAATCAACTAGGAACATTATATATAATTTTCAGAAGACCTAGGACTCATAGACCCATGGAGAGGGTGCTATAAGGATAAAAAAATATTGTTTCTTTTCCCAGTTCACCAATGTTACTCTAGGATTGATTTTTCTTAATTTCAGAATCATTATTATTTGCTATTTCTAACATTGAATACCCAGGCATCATCATTTTGGATCATTCTCCGTATGTACTGTCCATCAAATTGACTGATGTGAGGAACACATGGAGAATATAGTAAATAGATAAGTCAATTCTGTCCAAGCCACAATTAGAAGAAAAGATATCACAGGCATGCCAAGAATATTTGTTATTCAACACGATGGAACAGACCTCGATTGTAAACATTTGGGAAGCATTTAAGATGTATATCAGAGGTATAATTGTTAACCTAGACTCAGGGAGAAATAAAATATAGAAATAGGCTATTAGCCAAACTAGAAAAATAAATTAGTTCTCTGACAGAGCTACATAGCACGTCCTTTGATAATAATATCTTTAAGAGGCTAACACGAAAAAGGGACCAATATAACCAAAAATATTTGAAAAACAGAAAAACAAATACTTCATACTAGGTCAAATGACTATATTCTTACTGACAAACCACTTAAATTATTAGCGTGAGCAAAAAAAAAAAAGGAAAACTCAATAGTTAGGATCAAAGACCACAAGGGCAAACTAGTTAATAAACCTGCTGAAATAAATGAATGATTTGTAACATTCTAGAAAGACCTGTATACATCTGAAATACCTAAAGACTCACAACAGCCAGTAAGATTCTTGGACTCAGCCCAAACCCCAATGATTCTGGAGGAAATTTGCAAATTACTTGACCAACCCATAACACAAGAAAAATTATTAAAGTTTATCTACGATCTGCCCACAGGCAATGCACCCATTCAGATGGTTTGGGGATAGAATTTTATAAGAAATATGAAAACCAAGTAATCAGAACATTAGAAACACTATTTTAACTCATTCAGTAAACTCCAGAATCTCCCTGAATCTTTCAAACAAGCAATAATTCAAGTTTTCATCAAAAGGTAAGGATCGGCTGAGCTGTGCATCATACCACCCCATTTCACTTCTAAACATGGATTACAAAATATTTGTAAAAATAATAGCAAACCAATGAGAACCCATTTTACCCACCCTCATTAATCAGGACCAAAACGGTTTATCAAAGGCAGAACTCTTATGGAAAATATTAGAAGTACAATTGACATAATCTCCCTTAATAAATCAGATGATGCCATACTGTTGGCTATAGATGCTTAGGAAGCATTTGACCAGATAGAATGGCCATACATATTCTCAACTTTTCAAAAATGAGGTTTGGTGCACAGCTCATCAACTGGATCAGGTTACTTTATGATTCTCCAAGTGCCTCCATTAGGACCAAAATAACATCTCAGAGCAATTTAGATGCACAAGACAGGGTGCCCACTGTCCCTCTAACATTCACAATAATAATGGAAACATTTACAATAGCTGTCAGAGGTAATATCAAAATACATGGTATAAAAATAAACAACAATACACAAAAATGGGCTTTATGCAGATGATGCATTATTATATGTAACCCAACCAGAGAATTCAATACTGAATTTATAAATCAAGCATCACACTTTGGTGCTGGATCCAGATATGAAATAAATTGGTCCAAAACAGTTTTACTACAGTTAAATAAAAACTCACTATTAATGTCCCACCTCAGTACTCAATGCAACAATCAACCACAGATATTAAATACTTACAGCAGGTGTCAACATAACTACTAATACACAGGAATTATTTCAAACTAACTATGGGAGTTATTGAATGAGATACAAACATACCTAAATAGATGGGAATCATTATTATTGACTCTAATTGGCAAAATCAATTTAATATAAATGCAGATTCTACCCAGAGTCTTATTTTTGTTTCAAGCCTTGGCCATCCAATACCCCAAACATACTTTGATAAACTCAAAACCATTATTTCTAAATTCTTATGGAAATACACCAAGTTAAGGATAGCATGGTCAACACTGACACTCTCAAAGAACGAGGGAGGCCAGGCTTTGCCTAGCTTTCATATATGCTATCTAGAAGCACAGACAGCATGGGTATGGCATTGGATAAAAGAAGACAGACCTGGACTAAACTCTACTCAATTGGAAGAGGAAGCCCAACCATATGGTAGCTTAATGAATCTGCTATATTCATCCTCATTATCAAAAAAAATATTACAACTGAAGCAAACTTATAATTGCTGGTATAATATATAATCTATGGTGGGAGAGGATAGATGCATTACAAAATACACTCCAATATTTAAAATGATAACTCCCCTTCTATTATTGATAACAATTTTAAAATTTGGCAAGATAAGGGCATCACTCAGATTGGTAAGTTATATACTGGCAATCATCTCAAGACATTTATACAAGTACAATCTCAATTTGATTTCATGAAAGCACAAAAATGGCAATACCTGCAAAAAAACTTAGTTAATAAAAATAAATCTTTAAACTAACTGACCTCCACTGATGCTTGAATTACTTCAGAACAATACAGAGGGCAAAAATTGATCTTTACAATCTACCAAACAATCATGCTAAAAAAATAACAATTTAAATAAATTAAAAATAAATGGGAACAGACTTGGGTATAAATCTCACAGAAGAATAATGTCAACTGATAATAAATGCCTATATTAATAATGTGCAGTCAACAAAACTATAACAGATACTGTACAAATTAACACAACACATCAGACATACTATACACCAACCAAACTTCACCAATTTAATAATGCCATAACAGAAAAAATGCCCCAAATGCCCAAACACAGCAAGAACTATCATTTACTTAATCCATTCTTGCCCATATTTAACCAATTTGTGGAGTAAAATAGAACAGTTGTTATCAAGAATTCTTAAGAAAATTTAATTTTAGCACCATTAACAACTTTGCTAGGGATACACCCAGTGAAGGACTATCTACGCATAAATGAACTAAGACTGTTAACAATGGCATATGTTATAGCAAAAAATGTTATTCTTCTCAGATGGAAGGTTAGTACCATTCTGGTTTATGAAACGTGGATAAATATGATGTTGGATGTATCGAAACTGGAGCAGATATGGTACTGTAAAATCACAAAAGGAAACATTTGTTAAAATCTGGACCACTTTCTGGGTGGCTATACATAATGGAACAGTATAACATTATAAGATTGTTAAATTTTAAAGATTTAAAAATTGCCAGCAGGGTAGTTAGTAAATTCCTGACCCCTCATTGTGATGATAATAACAAAGACCTGGCGTCTAAAGTAATCTTATGATGATCCTTCACGGTCTCTGTTTAGTTATTTGAATTGAACAAAATAATAAGAAAAAAGTGTTGCAGTTGAACTGAGAGGTTGCAAAGATATGGAAAACAGCAAAATGGGAGCCTGAATAGCACAAGTCAAAAGAAAATGATGAAGGCAGGACACTGGGAATACTAGAAGGCCCAAAAAGAACCAAAACAGAAAGAAACACAAGGAACCTGAGAACAGGAGTGCAGTAGGAATAGGTAACTGAGAGAAGTACAAACTGCAACCAGGAAAGTAGAAAGCAAAATACTGACCTAGAAAGCGGAGAGGCACAAACCAAGCAGAAAGTCCAAAATCACAAAGGAAAAGTGGAGACAAATGTAACCCCTACAAATGAGGGTTCCCAAATGTCTTCCTTGGGCTTGCCTAAATGCCCACTGCCAGGCCAGCATCCTGTGTCTTAGCATTTTAAAAGTGTTTGTATAAGAGTGCCTTAGTGCCTCTGGGCTCTGTCTCTTTAAGAGCTGCCTATAACATGGTGCTTATTTAATCTGGGTGGGGGCTGGTGTGTCTATGCTAGAGTCCTGCCTGGGCTGCCAGATAATCTATCCATTCTGTCATCGCTAGTTGCAGAGGCGCTCTGCTAGAAGCTGTACTTATTTGCTGATTATCTATTGTAATAAGAATGATAATGTAGTTTGTCTAACCCTCCTTCTTTGCAGCATGAACAGTTCTGTTTATCACCACCATCTTGGTCCTGGACTGCCAGAATGGGCCAATCAGTACCTTTAGGGATCTTAAAATGGAGTCTGTCCCCAAGGGTCTTGTGGGAGTAATTTCTGCAGGAATTGTAGATCTTACTTGAGAGGGCTCTGCTGTAGGTAATTACATATAGGACTGATGCCGGCCGGTGGCAGGACCCCATGGAAAAATTTCTAGCTAGCAGTCCCTGAGGGGACCGTCCCATGTCAGGTGACCCGTCACAGCATGGGTATAAGAAAGAAGCGGTCCCCAGGCGCCCGCCTTCAGTTCTTTCCGCGAATCGGCTACGTGGTCATCTCAGTTAAGTTCATATCGCTCAGTCCTGTTACTTTGTCGCTTTTTCAAAAAGTTTTCAGTATTGTTTTTATACTTCTATCGTCAGGTGAGCGTCGGTATATATGTTGTCCCTTCAAAGAATAAATCGCGACTCGTGTGGCACCCAACTGCCTTACAAAGGCGGTCTCCTCTGCCTTTTCTGCTTAGGCCCCAACCACGCGGTTCGAAAAGTGTCCGCGACTGCCTCTCGCTTTCATAATCGCCATCCGTAGACAACGCCTAGCAGTCTCTGAAGCCCATCTCCTCAAAAAGAAGATGTCCATGATGGAGAAGTAGTTGAAGAAACTTAGGCAAGCGTTGACCTCCCTGAAGGGCACAAGAAGCGGGACAAGGAAAGGCACTGGGAGAAGGCCTCCTCCTCTCGCGACTCCCGGCTGGGTCCGTGAACTGGCTAACATCCCTCTGGGAGATGGCTGGCCGGCAGCCTCCAAGGCTTTGGAGGTGGCGTCAACCCACCATTGGGTTCATGTTCGATGCCCGCTGGGTGCCTCCGAGGCAAAGGAGGCTCCAGCTCCCAGTACCGCCTCAGGCTTGCGGCCTACTGGTGCAGGCACCTCCCTTAAGCTGGACATCGGCTCCTCCAACGCACGCTGGGAGAAGGCCTCTAAGACGCTCAACCTTCGGGCAGCGCTCGGCAGTGTCCCCCGGACTGGGCCTCTCATCCACGGCCCATCTCTGATGAGGACCCCGAGGGGGCGCCCGGCTCTCTGGCGTCCACTGGTTCCACCCCCTAAGCCACCGTCGGCTCTCACGTGTTGCGCCGGACCCTCAGAGCCTACGGCAGACCCTGCTTCGTCTGCCGTACCAGGCTCCCGCAGCCTTCGCTGCCATCAGGGAGCCCCAGTCCCCCTGCCCGACTCGGGATTTTTCCCTCCATCACCAGATGAGACTCGGATCCTGGGCCACCGTCCGATCCTCTTCCCTGAAGAGCCAGATCTGATGTCGGCTCCCCTGACGCTGCTCCGGCCCGGCTCCTCCGACGCCCGGCCCGACACCCGGCCCCCGGCGGGGATATCTCTTCCATTGGGCCCTCCACCCCATGGGCCTATCCCAGCTGATCTGTCCGTGGAGTACCCGGCTGGGCCATCTGCTCCGGCAGCTCCTCCAGTGCCTGGGTATCCACCGTCCTATCCGGCGCTGGTTTTCCCAGGTCCGCAGTATCCTGCCGCAGTCGCAGTGCCGACTCGCCCGACACCACAGTACCCGAGCGCTACAGTACCCTGCTCCGGTATACCCACAGCCGGTTACGGATCTCTCCCTACGGTTCCTCCGTGCAACTATCCCCCTCCTCCTCCTCCACCACCCCTAGGCTGCGGTGGATCTTCAGGAGACTCTTGCCTCCTGGTGGGCTGAGGCCAAGGCTCAGCTCACCAAGGAAGTCGAGAGCCGTCTTACGGTGACAGTGCCACCCCTGGCTCCGTACGCCCCAGACAGCACCTCCCTCTCTACCTCTGGATTCCCGGGCTTTGCCCTCGGGATCCAGAGAGGGCAGGACACGCGCTCTGGGATTACCCCTAAGGAACCGTTCCTCCCCTAGATGAGCTAGGAGTCTTACTCTGCTTCAGATTCTTCTTCCTCTTCTCTCTCGGACTCCTCTGAAGCTTACGATGGCTGTTCTGAGAAAGACAACAAGCCGTGCTCTCCGTCCAAGCCCCAGCCGAGGACTCCTCCGTCTTCCACGGAGGATCCTTCCTTCACGGAGTTGCTCAGGAAGATCCAGGAAGTCCATCGGTGGCATTCCACAGCCAGATCCTCAATGGGTTAAACTCACCGAACATCTGGACTTGCCCCTTACGGCTCCTACTCTAGTGCCACCCTGGATCGGGCCTCACACCCACCTTGTTTCCACTATTTGGAAGCAGCAGTACACTTAGCCCACTTCCCAGGAAGTCGAACAGGCTATACCAGGCTCCGGAGGGTGTAGACTTCTTAGACTTTCACCCTGTGCAGACTAGGTTGTGATTAGTGGCGCTCACGGCTGGTCAGCATACCCAAACACTTGAGCTCGCCTCCCGGATAAGGAATCTTGCCTTCTGGATCAGTATGGAAGGAAGATCTATGCTTCTTCCACACTGGGATTAGGGCCCTGAATTATGTAGCACATATGGGGGATTACCAGAAGGCTATCCTTACCAGATGGAATCTAAGGTCGACTCTTTGCCTGACTCCCAAGTCAAGCAGGAGTTAACCAACCTGGTCCGTTCTGCTCATTTGGCCAGTCGTCATTTTTGAGGATGACATCGAAGCAGTGGACACCGCTGGACGGAGCTCTGCAGTCACCGTAAGTCTTGGCGTCATGCATGGCTCCGTGTGTCAGGTCTGGTCCCGGAGGTGCAGTCAGCGATCCAAGAAGCACCTTTCAGGGGTTCTGTGCTTTCAGTGGTGATGTCAAGGACATCATCACTGATTTGAGGAGAAGGGGACGGCCCTAAATCTGTTGATTCAATGTACTGTCCCCATCCCCACAGCATCATCCCTCGCAGAGGCAGCTGGCCTCAAGCAAAACCTCAGGAAGGCGGGCCACTAAGCGCCGGGCCCCTACAGCTGCCAGGCCCCTGCCGCCCAAAAAGCAGCGGATGCCCCAGCTGCGGCGCTGCCTCACACCACCTGACTCCTTCCCTCTCCCACCGCCTCCGGACACCCTGGAGGAACACGGTGGGAGGAGGTTCTCCCTCCACCTTCCGGGTTGGGAGAGGATAACTACAGATTCATGGGTGCTTCAGATCATAGCAGAGGGGCACTCTATAGAGTTTCTACAGAAACCTCCATGTCTCCCCTCTGAACTCCTCTTACTCAGGGACCATCTTCCTTTGGTCAGGGAAGAAATCTCTGCTGTCCTTGTGAAACAGGCTATAGAGCCCGTCCCCCTCAACTCCACGGACGGGTTACTATTCCCATTTCTTCCTCGTACCAAAGAGACAGGAGATCTCAGACCCATTCTCAATCTCAGCTCCCTGAACCTATATGTGGCATACAAGAGGTTCAGGATGCTCTCCTTCAAACCCTCTTGCCCTGCTTTGGCCGGGCCAATGGCTTTGTGCTGGATATGCAGGATGCATACCTGCACATCCCCATTTGCCCTCGCACGAAAGTATCTCAGGTTTGCGTTCCATGGGGACCACTACCAATTCGGGTTCTCCCATTTGGTCTTTCCTCGGCTCCCGAGTCTTTACCAAATGCCTGGCGGTGGTAGCGGCCCACCTGCGTTCTTTGGGAGCTCAGTTTTTCCCTACCTGGATCGACTGGCTCCTGGCGGCCCGTCAGGGAGGAACTCCTGTATTTTCCCTCCTCAGCAGGTTTTCACTGGCCTGGGTATTACCATCAACCATTCCAAGTCTCACCTGGTTCCTTTACAGAGGCTCCAGTTCATCGGGCAATCCTCGACACAACTTTGTGCAAGCCTTCCTGCCTCCGGACAGGGGGCCTCCTCAGTCCCAGATTTCCCCTCTATCAGAACACAGGAGGGTTCCGGCAAGGTCAGTGCTCGGTCTACTGGGGCTTATGGTGGCAGCCATCCCGGCAGGTTCATCCGCACGCCTCCAAATGAGAATCTCTCAGTGGACTCTCCGATCTCAGTGGGATCAGCGGGTAGACAACCTAGATCATCTGGTCCTGATCTCCTCGCCGATGGCAAGAGACTTACAATGGTGGATGGTTCGAGAGAACCTATTCGGGGGTCCCCTTTTTCATCCCCGATCAGACTCTGACCACGGACTTCAGGCGGTTGTTGGGGTCCACCTGGAGTCCCTCACACGAACCCAGGGCCTATGGTCAAAGCTGGAGATAGTCCTCCACATCAACATGCTCGAGCTTCAAGCAGTGGTGTATGCTCTCAGGCCCTTCACCAATACATCCTTCCGGTCACCTAGCTGTCCAAGCGGACAACATGTGCGTGGTGTGGTACATCAACAAGCGGGAGGAACTCAGTCCTACCTGCTGTGCAGGAAGCGATGAGGTTTGGGATTGGGCAATGCTTCACAACCTTCACCTCACGGCAATCCACGTTCGGGAGTCGACAATGTCCTGAGCGGACAGACTAGAAATCGCTCTCGGCTGTACCACACAAGTGGGAGTTGGGCGAAAAAGTTCTAAAAGCATCTTCCAGATTTGAGGACTCCTCAGATAGACCTGTTACGCCTCCTCCCAAAATGCAAAACTTCCAATCTTTTGCTCGCTGCCTCCAGAGCGAGGCGCTCTGGAGCGGCGCTCTATCTCTAAGCTGGAAGGACAGATTTGTCTATGCTTTTCCCCAATTCCTCTGGTACCTCGTGTGCTGCAGAAGCTTGCTTTGGAAGGAGGAGAATGATTCTGATCGCTCCTTTTGGCCCAGGCAAATCTGGTTCTCTCTTCTACAACAATACTCAAGATTCCTCCTCTTCCTCTTCCTTTATCTCCAGGATTGCTGACCCAGGATCAGGGGACCCTGGTCCATCCGGGACTCAAGTCCCTTCAACTTCATGCATGGCTCCTGCAGACCTAGCTCAATCTCATTTTGGCGCCTCTCCTAAGGTGGCGAGATTCTGGTGGAGGCTAGAGGAAACCTCCACTAGGTCCACCTACGCCATGAAATGGAAGAGATTTTCTATCTGGGCTGCGTCCAGGAACATGGAGCCCTTTTCCTGTCCTGCGACCATTCTGCTTGAGTACATGCATCATCTTTTCGACCTGGGTCTCAGTCACTCCTCTTTGAAAGTCCATATGGCGGCTATCTCAGCCTACTATGTCCCTTTCACTGATAAGGCATTTGCCCAGCTGGAGGTCTCCAAAACTTTCCTTAGAGGGTCCTTCATCTCAGGCCCCTGTCGAACACCAGCTCCGCCTTGGAACTTAAACTTTGTCCTCGAGAACTTACCCTTCCTCCTTTTGAGCCTGCGGCTTCCATGAACTTGAAGTTTTATCGTGGAAGGCAGCTCTTCTTGGTGGCCATTACTTCTGCTCATAGGATTTCCGGGCTCCAGACCTGATGTGCAAAATCCCTTATTTGATTTTCACAAGAGCAGTAGCTCTTCGGCACGAATCTAAGTTTCTTCCGAGAAGGTGGTAGCGGAATCTACCTTGAATTAGTCTATTGAATTACCTGCTTTCTTCACTCAGTAGCTCCAATCATGAGAATACCTGCTCCATACCATGGATGTTCACAGGATTCTGAGATACTACACGATAGGACAAAGGATCTCTGTGAAAGACTGATCAGTTGTTCGTCTCCTTGCTCGACAAAGAAGGCAATGCTGTTTCTACAATGCCTATCAAAATGGTTGGCCCATTGCATCACTTTCTGTTATGACAAGTACAACAAGACCTCCCGGTCCAGATCAGAAGCCACTCCACTCATGGAGTTGCCGCTCTCTGACTTGTTTCAAGAACATGTCTGCGGCAGACATCTGTGCTGCCGCCACTTGACTTCCATCCATACCTTCACTAAACACTACAGTTTGGACATTGCCTCTCACCGTAGAGAGCAGACTTGGGTTAGCTGTCTTGCAAGGCCTCCTTTCTTGAGACCTGCTAGATTATTTGCTACTTTTTAGAGTGGTTCCTCCTCCGGTGCCTTTTCATTTGTTCCAGACTGCTTGGGTTCTGTCCTATATGTAATTACCTACTGCAAGAGCCCTCGCAGTAAGATAGTACAGTTCAGTAAGAACTTACCGTAACAGTAGATCTTCGAGAGAGGCTCTTGCAATAGATAACTCCATCCTCCATCCTCCTAGGCTTTTTCAGCTCTCTTTTCCATTGAGGAAATATCTGCTTCTCTCTCTTCCAGGCCTTCCAGGCCTGTGGCGGGAAAGAACTGGAAGGCGGGTGTCTGGGACCGCCCTTTATACCGACGTCGTGTGACACCGGTCACCTGACGTGGGGCGGTCCTGCCAGGACTGCTAGCTAGAAATTTTTCCGTGGGGTCCTGCACCAGCCGGCGTCAGTCCTATATGTAATTACCTACTGCAAGGCCTCTATCGAAGATCTACTGTTACGGTGAAGTTCTTACGTAACTGTACTTTTGAGCCTTTGAGCCTAAATGTACCTGGAGGAGAGCCCTTGCTTTTGATAGACAAATAATCAATGAATCAAACCTTTTGGACCAAAGGAAATTCCCAAGCTGCCTGCTGCAGTGAGTCAGTCTGGAGTTAGAGTTTGAAGAGTAAACAGCTCGGTGATTCGAGCAACTGCCCCTCGCGTGGTAGGCGGGAAATCGTTGGAAAGACAGAGTTTGGCCTGTCTGCCTGCTGTCCCTCGAGGGGAATTTTTGAAAGGCTTAGTAATCAGACTTATATCCGAAATTGAGTGCTATAAAGCCACTGTGTGACCAGCCTTGAACCGGAAGATGAGTCGAGATTTGCTGTACACAATCGGCCTATCAGGACACCCTTTCACCACAGAATGCCTGGTTTTGCTCAGGACATTGATATTGCTGCCGTACTGCTATCCATTTTGTGGTATGGCGATTGCTTTACTATAAATGTTACATGTATGCTGTTAGTGGGTCATGATTTGGTTCCCACTGTGTTATTGTGCCACGCTTGCTGGAAGCATCAGCCCTCCAGCACTGACATCCGAACTGTTCCACCTGGCCTGGGCCCTGCCACACTGGCCCAGCCAGCTACTTCAGGCACAGAGAACATCATTGAGCAGAGACTCACCCAGGGATCAGCCCCTGCTCAACATCTCAGACAGAAATGACACCTCGGTGATCCGTGTGGGTCCTGCTTCTCCTAGCATACCAGTTGTCAAGCTGCAGTCTCCATTTCATCCCTCCTGTGTCGTATTGGGTAGTGGAGTAATAATCAGGGTAGCTGCCTGCACATCAACTAAACCACAAGTGTTGTCATCTGATTACATTGTTTGTTTTCTTTTCACGAACTGAGGCTCCTGGCTCGGATTACAAATTGTGTGTGGTTGTGCATGTCTTTTCTTTTCACCACAGGGCCCCAACCAGCTGCAACACAAGGCCTACCCTGGAGCAGCGTTCCAGGCTAACCTACCTACTTCCAACTGGGTACCCAGGCGTGTGACTCTGCAGGGACTAAAGTGCATGTTATAATTGCCTGACTAGATCAGTTTTAGAATCAATCTGATTCACGCCCCTTTGTTCAATTCCCTGAATAAATCAGATCTAACTCTTTTTGCATTTAATCTGACTGTGGTTCCAGTTTGTACCAAAAGCACTGTACTGTTGTTATATCACGGTGCCTAATCTTGTTTTACCAGGGTGTCTCTAGGGTTGAACTGGTGGAGCCAGCCCCAGTGGTAAGTGCAAACAGTGTGGGAATTTTTTAGCTGAATAGGGGCTACTGTGAAAGTGTTTGTTGCATATTGTCTAGGCCACTAGAGGGGAAAGAGGGGAGTTACAGTGTCCGGGTGCTGTACTCAGGTTAGCCTTGCTACTAACAACCCTGTCCTCTGGGTGGAGGCACCCATTTCAATACCCAGGCCCCTTAACTTGCAACTAGCCAAGCAGGTAGGGGTAGTAGCCCTTGGGATAGCACCACCATGGGTTACATCTTGGAGGCACCGCTGGATTAGCACCCCTAGTGGTCAGATGTTATAAATCATTGTTGCTGAATATGGCCACACCAGTAGAACTCGTTGTGCACCAGTTGGTAGGGTGGTGTATGGGGCGGAGGTTGACCCCCATCATGCTGTGCTTATACTAGACATTCCCTTGAGTATTAGTAAGGACACAATGAAGAGTTTTCTCACCAAAGTAGAAGGTTTGAAAACACTGTGGTGGTGGTGGGTCGGCAGGCTGATTTACTGACCCAAACCCTCATGGTCTTGGTGGAGTGGGTGACCCCATGGGACGGCACTAAGGTGTCAATGACTATTATCCCTGAAGGGTCCCCAACTGCTTGGAGGGTAATAACTAGAGATAGTAATGATCCATTAGAGGATGAGCCCCCACCATTATCTGAGGCTGTTGAGGAGAAATGTGCTGAACTGTTGCTGGAGGATGGAAAAACAGAGGACTTTAAGCAATTATTCCTGCCACCTGGGGTGTACCTTCCCCACCCCACCCATTCCAGTACCAGCTCCAGTGCCTGCACCTACAATGGTGCCTGCAGTTAGTCATGACACATACCGCAAGTTGAGGATGTTCTCAGGTACCCTCCCACCCCACAGAGAGAGAGGATGACTGGGAGATCTGGATCTATTATGTTGCCCCTTGGTACCCAGTGGCAGTGTGCAGAGGCTGAGAAGTGAAAAGTATCATGGAAAGTTTGAGGTCCAGCCTGGAAGCCATTAGATTTCTGGTCCACGAATCTTGAGCGTCTGCTCAAAAGTACCTGCCTGCCCTGGAGGCAATTTCAGAAGCACTGAGTCAGGGGAGACTTTGATGTGGCAATTCAAAGAGACCAAACAGTGGAAAGGGGAAAGTATGTCTGTGTATGCTACCGCCTAGAGAGGGCCCTGCAGAGAACTTATCGTAAAGGGTGGAGGCCACCAGTGACTTGAACTGTGTGAGGCTGGAGCACATACTACAGCATGCTGCTACTTCTAAATTGCAGATATCCAGTTAAAGCTCCATGATAGGAGAGATAACCCACCTGACTACTGCAACCTGATAAAAGAACCCAGGAGGTTGAAGGTGAAGAGGAGATTCTGATTATGGGGTGGGCACAGCCAGTGACCATGGCACAGAAAGACCTCTCTGAAATGGAGACCACTAAGGATATTCCACCATGGGCTGGGCGGTGGAGATGAGCTGCAGAAGGAAGTCAGAAAAGTACCAACAAGTGCCTTTATGGAGGCCTCTACTGCAGACAAAGACCCTGGTCCCTCTCAGGATGTGGACTGCCATGGGTGGGAGTGCACTCAGGCATCTTCTGCCAAGGGTGACCCCCAGGCTGAGATCAAAAGAATTGACTGCCACCCTAAAGGAACTGTTAAGACACGTTGCATCACCTTCACCGCTGCAAACAGAATGGCTGACCCCGACCTTGCTACTGCTTCAGTCCCTCATGCAATGTCACTCTCCAAGGATGACTACAGAATCTATCATTTTTTTCCAACTGTGGAAAGGATGGCCATATGAAGAGGATACGCGGTCTCAAAAGACAGATAAAGTTGTGTACAGACTTCAAGGGAGCTCGGGAAAGCAAGACCTTGGCCGAGGGCACTGGCAACAACCACAGTGAAGGATCAGAAATCATAATTCAAACTTCTTTGTGCAACTCGTCTGTCCAGTCCCCTGCTACTGCTCTCAGACTGGTCCAAAAATAGCAGGCCCTCAATGGAAACTACTGTAACTGTCAATGGTATCCAGGCTTGGGCTGTGCTCGATAGTGGGTGCATGTGACCATTGTATTCCAGGACTGGCATGACAAACATTTATCTGATATGCCATTACAATCTCTGGATGGCCTACATGTGTGGGGCCTGAGAGACAAGTCTTATCCCTACCTAGGATATGTCCAGCTCTGGCTGTCTTTTTCTGCAACTGTAACTGGTGTAGATGAACAAGTAGAGACACTAGCCCTGTTGTTCCCTCCTACCGACTGTATGATGGGGTTCCTGTTAACTGGAACAAACACCTCACATGTTTGGGAGACTAAGACAACTCTGCCATGAGAAACATGGCAATGGACTGGATGGGGCCTAAGAATTCCAGCATTAATCAAAAGGGCTTATGACTTGCAAGAGAAACCCGATGAAGTGGACCGAGATGAGCTAGTGGGGACAGTGTGGAAAAGGATCCTGACTCTTTGATGTTGACCCCCAATGCCTAGTGTATGATCCATGGATAAGTCCACCTAAGGAGAGGTGTAAAGAACAAAATATTGATGAAAGACGCACCTGGTGAAGGAAGCTGCCAAAGAGGTTGATGGTTAAGCCCAGTATACTACCTGCATGTGCCCATGCCTTTTGCCTCGCCGAGTGATGGTGCATGTGGAAAACATGTCAGACAGGAAAGTTAGTATGAACCAGGGATGGATGCTGGCTACAGTACACTGCATAGACACATCTGCAATGTTACCTAGTAACAAGTACTCTGGGCAAAAGGAGAAAGTGACCCCAGACTTATTTGACTTCAGTGATTCCCTTTGTCTGCCGAATGGAAGACCCGACTTAACAAGAAACTTGCTCAGAGACCAAGTGTTCTCACTAAAAGAGTGGAACTTGGGTGTGTCCATGGTGCCAACCATAACATATGCCTGCATGATGACCGACCATTTCAAGAGCAGTCCGACACCTTGCCCCAGCTGACATAGATGATGTTAGAGGCACCTACAGGAAATTCTTGCTGCTGGCATTATTCAAGAATCATAGAGCCATATGCATCCCCCATCATAGGGTGCATAAAAAGAACGGATCCGTGAGGATGTGTGTGTGGACTATTGGACCCAACCAATGGACTATCCCAGATCAATACACCATGCCATGCATACAGGATGCCCTGGATTGCCTGAATGGGGTCAGTGGTTCTCAGTACTGGATCTCCGCAGTAGATATTATCAGATTCTGATGGCCCCGGAGGACCCGTGAAAAATAGCCTCTCATCTGTCCTTTTGGGGTTCTACAAATTCCTGATGCCACAGGGGATTTTGGGTGTCCCTGCCACCTTCCAGAGATTGATGAGAAAGTGCTGGGACACATGAACTTCCTGGAATATTTAGTGTTTGGATGATGTCATTGTTTTCAGACACACGCTAGAGGAACATGAGACCAAACTGTTCAAAGTCCCTCGATCGCTTGGAAGAATTCGGCCTCAAGTTATCCATAGACAAGTGCCAGTTTTTCAAACATCTGTGAAACATGTGGGATAACATCTGTCTGTGGAAGAGATACAGACAGATCCCAGTAAATTGAATCTTTGACCACTTGGCCAGAGCCAATAACCTAAAACAGCTACAGTGTTTCCTGGTTCTTTGCAGGCTACTACACGAGGTTCATCAAAGGCTATTCAAAGGTGATTTGACTGCTCCTTAACCTTACTCAAGGCTACCCCCACCAACCGCAAAATACAAAGAGGGATGATGAAAGAACAAGAGAAAGTGTATTTTCTAACAGGTGAGCCTTTTGGGACTCAGTGGACACCCAAATGTGAAGCAACATTCTTTTAAGACATATACCAGCTCACGCATGCCCCAGTCCTGCCTATGCTGATCCTGCCAAGCCCTATGTTCTGCATACTGATGCTAGTTTGTAGGGCCTTTGGGGCTGTGCCATATCAAGGCTACAAGATGGCTTGAGACCTGGTAGCTTTAGCAAGTAGAAGCTTGACCTTGCTCAGGAGCCGAACTTACGGTCCACACGTTGGAATTCCTCACCTTAAATTGGGCCACAGTTGACCAGTTTCATGAGTACCTCTATGGTGCAAAGATATTAGTGAAGACTGACAATAACCCAATGACCTATGTGCAGACTTCAGCTAAATTGGACACCACTGGGCACCGTTGGCTTTCTGCCTTATCGACTTATGATTATGCTGTTGAATACAGACCAGGACTAAACCACATTGACACTGATGCTCTATCATGACGGCCAGTTTCTAAGAACAATTGGGTCAGATTGTGTGAACCTTACATCAAAGCATTATGCCAAAGTTTGATAAAGATGAACAAATGTTCAGTGACACAGTGGACTGCCTGTGAGATTGCTTGGCCTCCTGATACCTGCATACCGCCTGCCTATTGCCATTTCTCTTTATTAGATATTAGTACACTACCTCAGTTCGATAATGACAGTATTCAGTGGGCTCAATCCCAAGATCCCATGATTCAACCAGCACTTGACGCCTGCATGCGGGAAAGATGTGTCCAAGTTATGCCTCCCTGACTTGGCGAACTGTCCTATTGTTCAAGGAAGGCCCAGATTAAAGTTGCATGAACAATTGTTATGCAAAGAGATAGTGGATCATCGTGGTCAAGTAGACAAGCAACAGTTGGACCTACCTATGGCCTTTAAACAGTTGGTACTGAGGTACCTCCATAACCACATGGGGCACCTCAGTATTGATAGAACTCGACTTGGTACAATCCCGATTCTACTGGCCAAGATGGGGGCAGATGTCGAGCACCATGTAAAGACCTGCAGTCATTGACTCCAAAGAAAAGCCCCTGCCTCAGAAGCTGCCTCCCCTTGTCAATTTCACTTCCAGCACCCTCTAGAATTGGTCTGCAAGACTTCTTGTGGCTTAGAACCGACCAAAGAACATTGGCAATGTGTTGATAGTTATTGATCATTTTACATGGTACACACAAGCTTTCCCAACTAATTATCAAAAGGCCTCTACCGTGGCCAAGGTGCTAGTGGAATAATTCTTTGTCCACTATGGTGCCCCCAGTGGATTCATTCTGACCAAGGCAGAGACTTTGAAAGCAGATTGATTAAGGAGGTCTCTCTCTGTGAGGGGTGCAAAGTCTAGAATCACTCCTACCACCCACAGGGGACCCTAACCTGAATGCTTTAACAGGACTGTCCTGGATATGTTGGGCACTCTTCATCCCAAAGACAAGTCCAGATGGAGCCAACAGATTAGCACCTTGGTACATGCCTACAACTGCACCAAAAGTGATGCTACTGGGTCTCTCTCTTCGTCTCATGTTCGGACAGAAGCCCGGTTGCCTGTAGATGCCTGCTTTGGAGTCTCCCCGGATGGGGTCAGAGCTGAGAATTATTTACAATATGTGCAGAGACTGAAAGCTCAATTGAACCATGCATACCAACTGGCTCAAACAATGGCTGCCAAATGAAACCTTGCTAACAAAGAGAGATATGATAGACAGGTGAAGGCCCAAGAGTTGTTGCCCAGGGATCAAGTTCTATTTAGTAACTTGGGGATTGCATGGCAAGCATAAAATCACTGACAGGTGGCATCATCTTCCACATGTAATAGTCAGTAAGCTGGATGATTTACCTGTGTACAAAGTGCACCTGGGAATGACTCTAAGCTGTCAAGACCATGCACAGAAACCACCTACTGCCTATTGGCCAAGTGATCATTGATGCTGAACCATCAGACATTGCCTCTCCTGGGCCAGTGACTCAAGCTACTGCTAAAAATAGAGAGAGTCAACCTGCTCCAGTTGTTACAGACTCGAGGCTTTCCCCGGCAGGCCCAGAATGATAGTGACTGTCAGTCCACCTCTGATGATAGTGAGTGTAACAACTATTATTACTCTTCCTATGAATTGAGACAATTGTTTCAAGGTAAGCTTATGTATAACTGTGGGGATGAAGCTGGGCCTTCAGGACTGCATAACCTCCAGCTTCCTCCTTGGAGCCAATGCTCCCTGAAAGTGAGGTGAAAAGTATTACGTCTGAGGTAGCAGATTCGTTGTGTCTAGTAGAACTCTTTGAATTACCTGAGGAGGAACCTGATATGATAAGTCTCCCTGGTGACATACCAGAACTTGAAGAACAATATGAAAGTGTTGACAGCACCCCTTCAGTGCCACAGAGTCTAATTGTGCCAGAGTCTCCTCAGAATGAGCAACCTGGGCGTCTTCAAAAGATGATAATGAGCAAGCATTGTGGAAACAATCTGCCGAGCAAGAAGCTGATAGTGTTTCCAGTCTGGACATTTAAATCAGTGCAGAGGCATCCCTCACTACAGGAGAAGAAACCAATGCCAGTGTTGACTGCCCAGAACCTGTGTTTCCCCAGAAAGTCTGGGCAAGCTGTTAAGCCAGTGATGTGCTTTAGCTATGACTCCCCTAGGAGGCCTGTGGATTTGCCTGTCAATGTTGTCCACAAGGGGTTTACATTTTCAAGAGCTCACTGCCCAAACTGAGCCTGTCTGCCACTTCTAGGGTTAATTGTTCTACCCTCAGAACATGATGCCCTGCCCGCTCTAGCCCTAAGTTAGCAGATAGGATGGGCCCCCATCTAGGTTATTCAAAGTGCAAGAAACTATTACATGAAAAGTATGGTAACGTTATTGCATAGGTCATAGTAAAAATCAGTATTAATGTATGAAACATGCATGAGTATTGTCAATGAAGATATGGTATAGTGAAATATAGTGAAATGTATAGTAATGTGATAAGTTTACGTTAACTGATGCATCAATATTATTTCCATAGTATGCTAATGTCACGTATGTCTTGTATATATTGCTTCTCCAATAATGTGATGGTGTCGACTTGACGCCGATGCCAAGTTTTTCCCAGGCAGAGAAGGGTGTAACCCCCTACAAATGGGGTTCCGAAAGTCTTCCTTGGGTTTGCCTAAATGCCCACTGCCAGGCTGGTGTCCTGTGTCTTAGCATTTTAAAGTGTTTGTATGAGACTGCCTTAATGTCTCTTTAAGTGCTGCCTATAACACGGTGCTTATTTAATCTGGTGGGGGCGGGTGTGTCTGTGCTCGAGTCCCACTCTGTGCTGCCGATATCGCTCCATTCTGCCATCGCTAGTTGCACAGAGGGAGCTCTGCCAGAAGCTGTACTTATGTGCTGATTATCTATTGTAGTAGTAATGATATTGTAGTTTGTCTAACCTGCCTTCTTGGCAGTATGGACAGTTCTGTTTATCACCACCATCTTGGTCCTGGACTGCCAGAATGGGCCAGTCAGTATCTTTGGGGATCCTAAAATGGAGTCTGTCCCAGGGGTCTTGTGGGAGTGGTGCTGCAGGAATTGTAGTTTTGAGCCTTTGGCACCTAAATGTACCTGGAGGGAAGCCCTTGCTTTTGACAGACAGATGGATCAACGAATCAAACCTTTTGGACCGAAGGAAATTCCCAAGCTGCCTGCTGCAGTGAGTCAGTCTGGGTTAGAGTTTGAAGAGTAAACAGCTCGAGTGATTCGAGCAGCTGCTTTCATAGTAGAGTGGGAAATTGGTGGAAAGGCTGAGTTTGGCCTGTCAGCTTGTTGTCCCTCGAGAGGAATTTTTGAAAGGCTTAGTAATCGGACTGTATCCAAAATCGAGTGTGATAAAGCCACTGAATTGTAACCAGCCTTGAACCTGAAGGAGACCAAGATTTGCTGTACGCGATTGGCCTATCAGGACACCCTTTCACCACAGAACTCCCGGTTTTGCTCAAAGACACCGATATTGCTGCGGACTGCTATCCATTTTGTGGTATGGTGATTGCTTTACTATAAATATGCATGTAAGCTGTTAGTGGGTCGTGATTTGTTTCCCCACTGTGTAATTGTGCCATGCTTGCTGGAAGCTGCATCCAGCCCTCCAGCACTGACATCAGAACTGTTCAACCTGGCCTGGCCCTGCCACACTGGCTCAGCCAGCTACTTCAGATACAGAGAACACCATCGACAAGAGACTCACCCGGGATCAGCCCCTGCTCAACATCTCAGACAGAAACAACACCTTGGTGATTCGTGTGGGCCCTGCTTCTCCTTGCATACCAGTTGTCAAGCTGCAGTTCCATTTCGACCCTCCTGTGTCTCGGTATTGAGTACCATGAGTAACAATCAGGGTAGCTCCTGCAAGATCAACTAAATCACAAGTGTTGTCATCCGATTGAATTATTGTTTTCTTTCACAAACTGGAGCCTCCTGGCTCCAGATTACAAATTGTGTGTGGTTGTGCATGTCTTTTCTTTTCACCACAGTGCCCCAACCAGCTGCAACACAAGGCCTAACCTGGGCAATGTTCCAGACTAGCCTACCTTACTTCCAACTGGGTACCCAGAGCGTGTGACTCTGCAGGGACTAAAGTGCATGCATAATTGCCTGACTAGATCAGTTTTAGAATCAATCAATCTGATTACGCCCTCCCTTGTTCAATTTCCTAGATAAATCAGATCTAATTCTTTTTGCATTTAATCTGACTGTGGTTCCAGTTTGTACCACAATCACTGTACTGTTGTTATATGCTGTACCTAACCTTGTTTTAAGGGGTCTCCAGGGTTGAACTGGTGGATCCAACCCTGGTGGTAAGTGCAAACAGTGTGGGATTTGTATGCTGAATAGGGCTACTGTGAAAGTGTTTGTTGCATATTGTCTAGGCCACTAGAGGGGAAAGAAGGGGTTACAGTGTCCTGGAGGACTGTACCCAGGTTAGCCTTGCTACTAACAACCCTGTCATCTGGGTGGAGGCACCTGTTTCAGTGCCCAGGCCTCTTAACCTGCAACTAGCCAAGCAGGCAGGGGTAGTAGCCCTTGGGATAGCGCCACCTAGGGGTTACATCTTGGAGGCACCACTGGGATTAGAGACCCTAGTGGTCATATGTTAGAATCATTCTTGCGAATATGGCCACACCAGTAGAACTCGTTGTACAGTACTAGTTGGTGGGGTGGTGTATGGGCAGGAGGTTGACCCCATCATGCCGTGCTTATACTAGACATTCCCTTGAGTATTAGTAAGGACACAGTAGAAGGGGTTCACTCCAAAGTCAAAGGTTTGAAAAACGCTGTGGTGGTGGGTCAGCAGGCTGATCTAACGACCCAAACCCTCATGGCCTTGGTGGAGTGGAGTGATCCCGTGACTTGCACACAGCAGGGGTAGTGAGGTCCACCACAGCCCTTAAAGGTAACTACTCTCCTGCTGCAGCTGAACTCTGTGAGGGGTGTTATCCCATCGATACTGCGCAATCGACTGCCCCACCCGCCCCAGCCACGCCTCACCCAAGGCCAGCCCTCAATTTATTGTCTCCTACCTATGACATCACTTCTCCATTAGCAGGTTATACTCAACGGCCACTAGAGGGTATTTTTCCTGCTTGCTCCCTATTCACTTTGAATTCCACTTCCTCTCCTAACTCTTCAGCCCTTCTATCCACCCCTACTACTCCAGTCCTTCACTCTCATCCCTGCTTAGGCCCTATCACTGCTCCATACCCCTATTCTAACCTGGCTACTACTGCTACTATACACCTTGCCCCTGCTGTCCACCTTCCAACCCAACTTCCCATTCCCCTGTGACCACTAGGAGTTGCTATTTCATCCCTCCACCCAGCTTCAGACCTAGCCTACCCAGCCCTCCAAACACCTGGATTTCCATTTTATCTTGGCCCATGGACACTTCCAGGGTCTTGAACCTGGCACCCCTGTGCAACTAAAATCTGCAGCCCTACCACTACTCCAAAATGGCAGTCACCCTCTTAGAAGCACAGCCGAGACCCTTATACAATCCACCACTATTATAAATATAGGCATCATGCATACACAAGCCCTTCTACAGCGCTCACTATTTTAGCCATCCTGGTACTTGCCTTTCTCCAGCCAGATCACAATCCCAGCCCTCAGGCAGCAGCAGCACCCCAGACCACCCTGTCTTATCTTGACCCCTCACTCTTGCTTCATGCCCTAGGCCCCGCACCCACCTCCTGGCAGCCCTCCCAACCCCTCTGCCTGCCGGGCCCTCCTGGACTCACCTCCTCACCACCATTCCACCTTTCATGCCCTACCCATTCCCTGTACCCTTGCAGCCTCACCCTCATCCCAACATCCAGCTAAGGATGCCTACAGCTACTGCCCCTGGTTAGTATTATTACTTTGTTATTGCTAGAGAGCTGAATGGAAATCATGCTCCCCATCCCAGCTCTCTATTGATGGCTTTATTACCACGGACCCCCTAAACATAGCAAACTGCCTTAATACCACCTTCACAGATCTTAGCTCTGTCTTTCCCAGTAGTTTCTTTGACCCCCATACCTGAATCCCAGCCCCTGTCCTGCAACGCCCTCAGTTCCACCTCACGCAAAATATCTGCTGTAGAAGCCAGGCTGTTCCTACTGAAAGCACTAGGCAGCAATAGCCCAAGCAATGACTCCCTGGACACCAGGATCCTAAGATTAGTCCTGGATGATGTCCTAGTCCCCTAATGGACTTACTAAACTGATCCCTTTGCTGGGTCAATTCCTCCAGTGTTTGGAAAACGGTCATCACACCCATTCATAAAAGTGGTGACAGGTCTTCCCCAGCAACTATTGGCCAGTTTCCATTCTTCCCCACTCTCCAAAGCTATAGAAAAGTGGTGGCCACACAGCTCACTGAATATTTAACTAAATATGCCGTCCTATGCCCTGAGCAGCATGGTTCACACAGGCCATAGCACTGCCATGGCCCTCCTAGAATTCTCCGACTTCTTGCACTCCTCCCTTGACTTTGGCAACCTTGCTGGAGCAGTGTTCATTGACCTCTCAAGGCCTTTGACACTGTCTGCCATCCCTCTTACTTGATTCCTTTACTCAAATTGGTTTCTCCACTGGTCCCCTGCCTGGTGCTCTAGCTATCTCTCAGTTCGATCTCAGTGCATAAAAATCAATGGGATTCTTCTCTCTGACACCCATCCTGTCTGCTCAGAGGTTCCCCAGGGCTCCATCCTGGGTCCCCTACTCTTCAGTCTCTACCTAAACACCCTGCCTAGTGCCTGCTCTGGCAATATTCTTCTATCTACGAGATGATGCCATTCTCTGCACCTCACACCGTAGATCTGCTCCCTCCAGGACTCTCTCCAACACACCTTCAACCAGGCAGAAAAGTGGTTCAAGGAACATAGACTTGTTATTAATCTAAAAAGACTAAGTTAATGCCCTTCTCACACCCCCAAAACAAAGCAAAAATGCCCCTCCTTATTCTCCCCAGTATTCAGCACCCCTTGAGCAAGTATCCACCTACAAATACCTGGGGATTACCTTCGACACTGCCCTCACCTTCCACACCCACATTAATGCCTCTTGACTGCCACTAACACCCAGATTGGCCTCCTCGCCACAAGGATTGCCTCCCACCCGATGCTCTCTGGCTAGCCATCACATCCTCTGTCCTGTCTGTAGTGGACTATGGCCTGCCTATATACGGAGCCGCTGATAATACTGCACTCAATAAGATCCAACTCTCACTCAACAAGGCCTGTAGGCTCTGGACTGGTGTTCCAGGCTCACCCATACCTGCCATCTCTACACCACTGCCAATCTCCTCAACTTCAAAGAAAGACTCCACTACCAGAACCTGCCTACTAGCCAAGAAAATTCTGCTTGGGATCTTCCCCGGGGTGTCTGCCTCCCTTCAGCAGGCCTCCCTACAGTCTACACCCGCAGCTCAGACAAGATCACCTTAATGGCACCCAGAACTAGGACCTCCCTAGTGCAGAGATCCTTCTGCTATAGGCCCCTCCTGGTTCAACTCTCTTCCTGTCATCATCACAAACACTCCCAAAGTTGCCCCTTTTAAACTCGGCTCTTCAGAACCACCTTTTCAACACCCGCTGCTGTAATTGTCACTAACTGGTGCTCGCGATACCCCCAGTACACTCAATTATCGACAAGTCCTCCTGGCTGCCTGCTTGCACCCTCTCTGGTTCCTCTATCCCTCCCCTGCTAGACATCTGTATATCTGGGTGTCCTATACTGATTCAAATGTAACTATGTATATAGATTGTACAAAATATATGTAACTCTGTCTGTCCCATTCTGTAACCTTCATCACTGTTTTGTCCTCTCTGTGATGAGAAACCTTTGTAAACTAGTCTCTGGCTCAAAGGTTGTAAACCGATTGTGCAAATAAATAAATAAATATTTCAGTATATTATTTTTACTATTATGTGGTGATATTCAGCCTGATCCAGGGCCCTTAGAAGGAACTCATATTAACACAGAAATTTTGCAGCAGGGAAAATTTGTAATAGTCCATTTCAGCTCAAGGAGTGTATGGAATAAATGTGATCAAATTAAAGACTGGGTAACCCCTACCACCCGAGATAATTTCAGTAACAGAAACCTGGCTAAACAAAAGGATTCCAGACTCATTAGTTGAACTGCACAATTACAAAATGTGAATGGAGGATAGAAATAAAAAGGTGTGGAATACTGGTATATGTTAATTCACTGTATGCCTCAAATGAAACACTAAACAATCTAACTGGGTGGGTTTAGAAATTGTAACAATTGAAGTTAATCTACTCTTCAGCAAACCTATAATCTTAGCTGGGATCTATAAACTCCCAAGGGGCGCTGGAGCATACCTACTGACAGGACGTGTTAGGAGAGCTCTGCACGAAAAAGAATTTAAACTTATAATTATTTTTTCTGTGCTGAAAATTTCAACTTGGAGAACAACAGTGAGCTCTGCTCATCGAGCTGAATCGAGCATATATTTTTCGTTAACTGCGTGCATGCGCAAGGAACATCTTGGGAGAATGGGACACTTTGGAGGTGTGCCCTCCTGTGCAATTCCTGCTTCATTGAGCAGGCATGGGTCCTGCACCAATCGGACGCAGTGCTGTGTATGACAGCGGTGGTCTTCTCTTCAAAGAAAACCACCGCTGTGCTTGCACCAGCGTCCGCCCCCCTCAAATCTTTGCTGCCACGCTGGGAGTCCACCCCAGCATGGCAAATGTCCCAGCGTCGCCTGCCGACGGGGTGCACTAATCCCTCGGCTCCCCGGCCCCCCAGCCATCCTTCTGCCACGCTTGGGAGCCCACCAGCACGGCAAACGCCCCTGCCGCTTGCCGATGGGGTGCCCAATCCCCGCCAGCTCCATGGCCCCCAGTCATTTTTTCTGCCATGCTGGGAGCCCAGCCCAGCATGGCAAACATCCCGCATTGTCTTTTTTAAACCCTGTAATTAAAACGGTCCCATGGCGCTTCTCCCTGGCCCTCCCCACAACCCGCACTCCACCCACTGCGCACCCTGGCCTCCTCACACCCTCACTCCCATACATATACCGGGAGCTCGCTAACGTATCATTGCTGACCGGGAACACGCTCTGCACTCTTCAAAGGCGACTGCCAACTGAGGAAATGCCGGTAAGCTGTATAATGGGCTATATGGGTTTTTTCAACTTTGTTTGCATATCTCAGGCATTTTTTGAATTTCTGCAAATTTTCAACATGGGTTTTGGGACCCTTCTCATGAATTCTGTCACTGTCATGTGTGTTATTCGGGCCCGAAGGGTGATTTTGCAGTCACTGCGGAAATCACCTTTGGGCCCAATTAATGAAACGACAGTGCCAGCATTCATATAAGGTGGGCTCTCAAAAAGCCTATTTGAAAATGTGGTGAAAAAATTCTAAAATGACTGCTTTACGAGTGTGGCTATGCAGTTCCTACGCACGCTTGTAAATTCATTTAATTTTTCAATATTTTCACTCCAGATTTTCAACATTGCCATTTTACCACACCTCCTTATGAGCAGTACAGCTGTCATTTTTCACATCCTGCCTAAAAACATGTTTCCGCCTATGTAGCTTATTAAATGGCAGTCAGGTGTGCTAAATCAATGTATGGGACACATTAAGAAAATCACAGTGACACTGTTCATGAGCAGAGGTCTTAAATGGCTATGTTGAAAAATTTGGTGAAAAATTCCTAAAATGACTTTTACGAGCATGCTGTATAGTTCCTACGCACGCTCATAAGTTTGCGACTTTCAATATTTTCATTCCAGATTTTCAACATTGCCATGTTACCACACCTCCTTATGAGCAGTATAGCTGTCATTTTCACATCCTGCCCAAAATGTGTTTCCTACTAGGTAGCATACAATGGCGCAGTCAGTGTGCTAAATCAATGTATGGGACACATTACGAAAATCACAGTGACACTGTTCATGAGCAGAGGTCTTAAATGGCTATGTTGAAAATTTGGTGAAAAATTCCTAAAATTTACTGTTTTACTGAGCGCATGCATACAGTTCCTACGCACATTCATAAGTTTCTAATTTTCAATATTTGCACTCCAATGACTTCCAAATACCTAAACAGCACATAGAAGCAAGCAACATTCAGCATTGACAAATGCTTGTACTTCTTGCCACTGATTTTTAAGCCATGTCCAAGTGCCAAATACCACTGCAAATACCTGCAAGCTAACGCTCGGCATTGACAAATGCTTGTTTCATGATGGACGACTAATAAAACCCTGGTGGTGGGTCAAAAGTCAGTCATCAACTGAACAACAACCTGCAGCTGAATCTCAACTTTTATAGGGTCGGAACCACTGTGGAAGGCCCTGCAAAGATCTATGCAGGCAACTGACAACAAAATTGAATCTATCCTAACGAGGCTCACAGAACAAGATACTAAAATTGAAAATGCAAATAAAACAGCTGTGTCAGCTGAATCAATGGCTGTGAAATCTTGGCAGCCATTAGTAAAATGGCACAAGAAAATGCTCAGTTACGCTACCGCTTAGAAAAGGTGGAGAACATGCAATGAGCCCCAAATGTTTGCATAGTGGGCCTACCAGAGAGCTGCGAGGAGGAAGGCCTTTTAGAATTCCTACAAAACTGGCTACCGGAGATTCTACACCTGGACTTATCACCAGCTAACCTCCTTAAAGCTTACTGCTTTCACCGAGGGCTGCAACAAGTCAAAATGATGTTCCTGGACAATCCTGCTAGTTACCTCTGGTGCTTCTACCCAGGACTATATTTTGCAAGCTGCAAGAGGCTCGGATCTCTTAACTACCAGGGTAAGACTGTTCACCTCTTTCCAGACCTTTCTTTGCCACACGAGCAAGATGGAAAAATTGATGTAGTCAGGGCAAAGCTTAGAATCCTGGGAATCGCTTCACTCATTACTAATGCCTGCTACTTTGAGAATACATTATGGGGACACACTTTTCAATTCTCTGATCCAGAGGAAGGGAAGAAGGTGGTAGTCATCGGTAAGGAATTTGACCATTCTCAACTCACCGATGCAACTGATTCAGATGAGGCAACCTGAATAAGAAGACTGTTGTTTTTGTTTGTTGAGCAGACTAACTGTGAACTAATAAGATTCTTAACGTAAAATAGCAGTTTAATACTAACTGGTTTAGCTAGCGATTTCTCTAGCCCATATATGTTTAATTGTTGGTTATAAAACCATTAGTTGTTTTTTTTGTACTCCAAAATAACACAAATAATTGTGTTTATTCAGCAACAGTTAGCAGGAGGGTTATCTCTTATTATATATTCTTAGAATGGTGTCAGAATATCTCCTTAGCACTACCAATGTTATGGTTTTCTTGTTGATAAGGGATCACATCAACACTGGTTGTTGTGCACAAATGCATGGATTTCATTGTTTCTTTTGAACTGACCACCCAAAGTCCTGTAGGGTGCAGCAAATCTTGAGAATATTTGTGGATTTGAATTTTGAGGAATACCCTCACATTCATATACCAGAATGCATAGATTTATATTTACTAATACATGAGATGTATCAACTGTAATGATATTCTAACTCTTGCATGAGATAGTTGTATTATATTGTTTTAATTCAAAAGCAATAAAGTATAATTCTAAAGCCCCCAAGACAAATGTAACTATTTTTAACACACGACAAGATTTCCTAGGTGACTAAAAATTCACATTAAATTTTACTAATGGGTGATTTTAATGTTAATTGACCAAAATTGATACCACTCACAGTTTGACAGACTTACAAGAAAATTTAGGGCTTACATAACTGATAAATGAGCCAATGAGAATCAATAACAAAGACTATGATAAATCAACATTAGATCTCATATTCACCAAGTATCCAGATGTACACCCCTCAGTGGGCTTTTGCCTGATACTTCTCAGACCATCAACACATTTTTGCAATTGCAACAAAAGGTAATAATAACAGCAAAAGTCCTACTATTATACATATGAGAAATTTCGTATATTCAGATTGTCTAACATTTATGTTGGAGGTAGAAAGTTTAGACTGGGACAGGTTAGCTTTAATTCTGGACACACCTGACACCTGGAGTTATTTGTATCAAGAATTATGCAGGTCTGTGACAAGCACGCCCAAGTAATAAAAAGAAAGGTAAAGATTGTGGGACCTAAATGGTATAATCCAGAACTTCATAAAATAAAAAGGAAAGGGACCGTGAACTGGCATGGGCAAAAAGCACAACTAATGAAGTTGATTGGCAAGCCTACATACAGGTTTGCAATAAGTACAAGTACAAGTAAGAAGTATTTACAGAGAGGGTTGTGGATGCATGGAACTGCCTTCCAGAGGAGGTTGTGTAATAAAACAGTGGTGGAATTCAAGCATGATGGGACATTCATAAGGCAATTCTAGGGGTGGGGGTAGGAAGAAGTAGGCTGCTGTTAACTAGGATCTGCAGCTTATCCATTAGGTAGGGAAATGGGCAGACTGGGTGGCCAGTGTCCTTATCTGCCAAAATCTATGTTTCTATGTATAGCAAAGCAGTTACAAAAGCTAAGCAAGACTATTTTAAAATAAATTAGATAAACTCAAGAGTAATCCCAGAACCTTTTGGAAAATAATGGGTGGATTGGTGGGTTGGAATAAACTAAGCATTCAGGTAACTTCTAAATCAATGGTCAGCAGATACTGGTGGGAAGCGAAGTGGTAGGGGCATTCAATGAATACTTTATTGGGGCCAGAGAACTCAGAACCTGAGGAGATCCAGTGAGAGGCTAATATGTGTAATCCAGGTTGGCCACTGACTTCAGATTTGACATTATCTCAGAGGCAGAAGTCAGAGCAGAACTGCTAAAATCTGAGGTAACTAAAGCGGAAGGCCTTGACAGAATACCATCTGGACTACTCAGATACGCTGCCCCGTGTTGCTTATCCCCGTCTATTATATTCAATTTGTCCCTCTCTAGTGGAGAATTTCCCACACAATGGAAAATCGCTAAGGTTATTCCAGTTCATAAATCTGGTCAGAAACAAGATATTGGTAAATGGTAATTGTCTTCCAGTTTCATTACTGCCTCAAATATCTAACATTTTGAGAAACTGGTTTCATGTCAACTCAAAGCATACTTGGAAAAGAGGGACAAACGGAATGCATACCAGTCCGGTTTAAACCCCTGCCACAGCACCCAAACTGCCCTGGTCAAGGTGATGAGTGACCTCTAGACGAGCCTGGACAGGGAAATGACGATAGGTGCTATATTTATAGGTTTGTCAAAGGCATTTGACACATTGAACCATCGTGTTCTACTGTCCAGGCTCACTGGTCTGGGTTTAACCAGCCCTGTACTAAAATGGTTCGGTCATATCTACGGGATCGAGCACAACCTGTGGCTCTGGGACCACATTGCTCCTCCTCAGTTTATGTCAAATCAGGAGTGCCCCAATGCTAAATTTTGGACCCTCTACTTTTTAACGCCACACGTTAATGGATTCCAGCTTGATGGCATGGACATGAAATATTTATATGCCATTGATATGGTGATTTATGTTGAGGGAAATTCTGTGGAGCACATACTGTACAAACTAAACTCCAGGACGGCATTTAACCATACTCAAGATTTCTTTAAAGCCCATTTTTGAAGTTAGAGGTTTTTATTATTTCCAAAAAATACATACACATACAGTAATACAGAACTGTGTTCCTAATGATGCTCAATGTTAAGAAAATCCAATTAGTACTGTTTAACAGGACTTCTAATAAAGGTATAATCTCCCTGGGTATTCAGACTTTGAAGGGAAATTAATTACAGGCCACTAGTCATAAATACCTTGGGATGTGGCTGTACAGCTCATTCAAATGGGACAAGCACATGAATATGATTTTGGGGAACACTAGTAAAACTAGGGGCACTATATCAGATAAAACATCACATGTCATCGGACGAGGATTAAGAATGGTAAACGCCACGATTATCCCAGTTCTAGACTATGGGGATATATTGCACCTAGGGCACCTAAAATTTGGTTAGACAGATTAGATGTTCTATTAAATAGATTTGCTCGCTATGTATTGGACGCTCCATACAGGACACATCACTGCTACCTCTACCATACTGTACTTTGAATTGGCCTGGATTACAATTTAGAGAGACCTGCATACTTCATTATTTATGCATAAAGTTCTTAAGGGGATGTTCCAAATATGTTTTTGATTTGTTCAAAACCAGACCTATCAAACAGTGTTTGAGATCAGCTCCAGGCATAGAATTCCATGATAAACACTGTAGATTTGATATAGGAGGTCTTCTTCTGTATAGGGGTCCCGCAACCTGGAACTCAATCCCACAAGAACTGGGTGTAAACACTATGACCAGGAAAGGTCAGCTACAAAATGGTACAGAGATCTTGGCAAAATCCCATGCCATGCTGTCCTAATGGAATCACCTGAATGTGTATATAGAGTCTTGCTTTTAGCTAGATATTTGTGCAGTTTTGTATGTACATTTGTGATTCCATCAAGAATAGTTTTAGGCCGCCTGTCGGTGCAGCGTTGGATTTCCACATGATGCGCAATTCGGTTCGAACGACCAGGGCGCTGGAGGGCCGGCCGGGGAAGGATAGAGCATCCTAGCAACTGCCTCCTCTCTGGGGAGGGAGGAAGTGTCCGAGCACTGGTGACCCCTGGTGGAGGCCAGGAGTCGCACCGCCACCGCACTCGCATACCAGGGGCGGGGCGGACGCTAGGCGCCATTGCACGCACCCTGCCTCCCCAAAAGGAAAAGCTGAAAATAGCTGCCGCCGCCGCTAATGAAGCCCGCCATGGCTTCACTAGCTCCCCGGCCAGCCCTCCAACTTTGTCCGAGGACTGCGGCATGTAGGGGAGTGCCGCAGCCCCGCCTCGCGGGGGCAAGCCACGGGCATCGGAGGGCTCGAGACTGATGCGGGAGTGGAGGTCTTCGCACTGCGGACCGGCCGAAACACAGAGGCCGCATTTGAAAAAAATAGAGTTTTAATCAGGCGTACTGTATACACTGTGATCTGTGATTTGTGATCTGTGTCCAGTGAACTGGGAACAATTATCATATGAGAATAGTCAATCTGTGATGTATGGTAATGGAATGAATGTATTTGGGACCTCATTGAAAATTAGCTTAGCTCAACTGAGTTTATTCCCTTCACAGTTTTGAATAAAATATACTACTACTCCTCCTCCTCCTCTCTCAAGATAAAAACCTCAGTTTCTCTTTGCTAGTCTCATATAGGTCATTATGATTTTTGAAATTTCACTGACCAACACACTGATGTAGCAGAGCACCTGGTCATCATGATTAATTTTAAAACTTTGAGGTATATGAGCTCCTTTGCCCTTCCTATCCGTGGCAGGC
This sequence comes from Neoceratodus forsteri, assembly GCA_016271365.2. NCBI lineage: Eukaryota > Metazoa > Chordata > Ceratodontiformes > Ceratodontidae > Neoceratodus > Neoceratodus forsteri. Next base: position 658,720,951 of record CM057453.1, read on the forward strand.
AAGATGTAACTGTTAAGCTGAACCAGACCTTTTCACTAATCCCAGTGCTGTGTCAGGAGAGAGTTGTGAGTGTCTGAGTTTCTGCAGGTCCTCATTAGAAACATATGGATAGTGTTCACTGTTGTCTTTGCCTTGCTTGTGGAAATGTTTTACAGCAACAAAGGCACTGTTTGAAGCTTTAGCATTCAAGATCAATACTAGGATTTTAGGAACAGTTAAAGGCACTGTGCCTATCTAGATTGCCCCCACCCACCCACCCACCCACATTTCTCAGTGGTCATATCCATTTATGTTGTTATCCGTTAAGTATTTATCTAACTTGTTCTTGAATGTTAGTTCGTCCATAGCCATAACGCTTTCCTCTGGTAGTGAATACCATATTCTTGCAACTTTGTATATAAAACAATTCTTCCTATGATTTTATTAGCAGCCATTGTTCAAGCTTAGACGATATCTGTGCTTCTCAAGTTATGACTAAATGATTAAAATTTGAATCCAGATGCTTGATCAGTTCCTATCCGTTAGTATCTTATAGAGGCATAGTAGGTCACCTGTAAGCTTTCTACTTTCTAAGGTGCATAATCTTAGATGGCTTAATCTGCGTAATTTTTATTTTAAAGAAAAACTATAACCTATTATCTTGTAAAGTTTATTTGTTTCATGTCAACAGACAACTCTTTTCTTATAATTGTTAGGGCTATATGTGTTAGCTTTAGTTTGCTTTCACTGTTCGTGGCAGCCCCTGTGACTACACTGGGGGTCTCCATTTTATGGTTGCTGAAATCTCATTGTCCATGAGAGCTGTATTAGCATATGAGAACATAATGTCACATCACCCATTTATACCATGCATCTCTATGCAGAAAGAACAAATACCCTGCAAAACTCTGAAAACACATAAATTGAATGCAATTTAAAGGGAAAACCCCTGCATTAGAACTCAGACATTTTGCAAAGTTACTGTAACTGAATGAAGAAGAAGAAGAATCAGCATTTATACAATCCTTTTCATACACAATGTATCCCAAAGCCCTTTACAAGCAATGCTAGACTGGTAGTGAAGTGACTGAATGTAGTGGTGGCCATATTGCACATCAATACCACACAGCCTGGACAATTGCATGATCCAGTTTATGGGAAGGGGAATGTTGGCCAGGACACCAGGAATGTCCCCGCTCTCTTGAAAAGAGTGCCCTGAGTTCTTTAACTTCCACCTGGACACTCACCAGGACAGCATTAGGATGTGTAGAAGGGATCTCGGTTTAACATCTCATCCGAAGGACAGCACACTCCAGCAGTACAGCACCCCCACCAATACTGCACTCGAATGCCAACATTTTAGGTATTAGTCTGATACCAGTGTGGGATGAGAACCCATGACCTTCTGGTCCAGAGGTGGATGTGCTACCAACTGAGCCACACTGACACCCCAGGTAAATGCGCGTACAGTATTTCACACCTTCTGCAACTTGTTTCTTTGAAGTCTAATCAAACAGCCAGGCTACTGTGGAGTCTAAAGGTGATTACTCGTGTTCTCATATGCTAATGCAGCCTCAGGGACAATGAGATTTCAACAGCCTGCAAATGGAGACCCCCACCTAGGATAGTTGAACATAGTAAGAAGTATAAAACAAACTAAACCAAGTGAATACATCTCAACAGCTACAATAAAAGAGTTGTCTGTCGACATGGAAACAAATAAAATTTGCATGATAGAAGGTGTAGTTTTCCTTAAGATGTGGTATCATTTTTATGGCTCTATGTTGGACACCTCCACTAGTGCAATATCCCTTTAAATGAGGAGTCCATGCCTGCGAATGATAATCTACATGGGGTCTCACATATGTTCTTTATAGCAGGATTATCACATTCTGGGTCTCACTGGTAAAAGCTTTTCTAACACAACCCAGTATTCTATTGGAGTTACTTGTAATGCTTTTGCACTTATCTTCATTTTTAGCTGGTTATTGATTATGATACCATCTCTCTCTCTCACTGCTGAATTTCTTCAGCTTTACTCCCATTCAGATGGTAATCGTGTTCAGAGTTGTTCTTGCCAAAGCGCCTCACAGCACATTTTGATACACTGAATCCCATATTGTTGTTGATTGCCCATTACTCTAGTAACAGCAGGCCCCTAGTGAGTCTGTTTATGTTCATTGCATTATCCACTGAGCTTCTAGTTTGGTGTCGTCTGCAAAATTGTTTATGAACATTTCACATCCCGAATCCAAATTTTTAATAAACAGATTAAACAGCACAGGGTCCAGGACTGAGTCCTGTGGGACCCCACTAGTCTCTGAGAATTCCTCAACATTGTACCTCTAATTCTGACTCTGTGGTCTCCCAGTTAGTAAATGCTGTCATTGATTTCAGGCGAGGTTCATGCCTGTTAATGGCTGCCCGTGGCAACTGTAGCTTGATAGGACATACTGTCTGCCAGCTAAATTGTGAGCAGTGACACTGAACTCTCAAGTACACTTTGTTTGGTTGTTCTGGTGCTAATGTTTGTGGGGTTTTTTTTCAGCTAGCTAGCTTTTGCATACTGATACAGTACAGCAAGTTTGCTTTTTAGTGGTCAGTTAATTTTTCTCAGATTCTAGTTCATTCAGTTTTCTGTTTTATGTGGTGTCATGCCTACTCACCATTTTGGTTTTAGCTTGTTCTTTGTATTCATAGGAGGCAGCAGCAGCAGAAAATCAGGGCAGCAGATTCTGTGGTATTTTCTCTGATCCAGGTCTTTCTACATTGTCTAGCAACCATTTCTCCAAAGAAACCCTTCCCAGATGTGCTTCTGTAAGGTAAATAATCCAAACATGTCATCCATGGCTATTCTGACAAACGGTTCACCCATGCTGCTGTGCAGGAGATGTTGGCAACATACATGAGGATGCAAGCAACATTTCACTTGTCACAATCATGGGTGAACATTACACCACCAGCAATGTATGGCACCCAAGGACCATCCAGTCAAAACTTACATTTTGCAGGGCACACCCCAAAATAAGCATAACCAACTCCGGGGGCATGCAGTGAAGAGCAGGAAAATAGTGTGGATGCTGAAAAGAGTCTAGTGCAGGATGCTGTGAAATCACAATGCCCTGTCACCTAACCTTGTCTCAGTGCCACATGATGGTGCCTTAATCATGGCACCCTACAATGGGCGTACCTGACAAACAATATGGTGTGTGCTGATATGTCTGTTTGTTTTTGTGATAAGGCTCTCTGGCTAAAAGTACTTTAGATCTGTGTGTAATTATGGGTCAATAATTACATGCCTGGGACCTTCTTTGCTAATCAGAACATGTGGATTTTTCTATATGTTGTAAATCATGACATATCACAGGAAATTCCCATTAATTTCAATTGGATTTTCAGGGATATTTCCAGATATATCAGATATATAGTGCATCTTCTCACTGGCTACCACTGTAACACACTGAACTATGTGTAAGTATTATATGCTATGTGTAAAGAATGCACCAATATGGAAACTCTTTTGACATGAATGCCATCTATTTGCCATGTTTATAAACCCAATGTGGGGTGAAACACCATTAAGGTGTTTAGAATGTTTCATGAAACCTTTTGATTTGAAGTGTACTAATTTCTCATTTTAGAATATCTGTTGGAATGTGAGCACTGGATTATGGCAACTAGTGAATCTGGAAACTCCTGGCAAAATATATAGTATACAGAATAATATAGGCAGCCATAACACAGCAAGGTTGTGTTGTCATCAAGGGGTTGTGTTGGCATCACAGAGATTCAACATCATTCCAATCCCCAAGATGGAAACACAAGCTGAGCTGGTATGGTTGACTGTGTAATATTTTATAGTATATGGTCCTTCATACAGAAAAGCTGTCCTTACTTACTGCCACTGCCCAGTTACTACTCCTGCTGCATCAGCATGGTTAAAGTGTCATTTACGCAGTCGCTCTGGGTATGTTGTTTCAGTTTCATGAAGATAGTAGTAGTAGTAGTAGTAGTAGTATACTTTTATTCATAGACCATGAAAGGAATTAACTCAATTAAGCAATACTCATTTACAATGAGAACCCAGGGTACATTCACACAAGTTTCAGTCAGTCTCCAAAACATAAGATCAAAACAAGACTACATATATTACTGAAGACATATATATAATATACACTTAAATATACATGAATAACATTTATTAATTGTAATTTACAGATGTGCATAGAACAAATAGTACTTTTATGGTATACCTATTGAACAACATGGTAAGGTCTCAGTCCCTGTTCCAAGTATCATTTATTTATAAAATATTTTCTGATCTTATTAAAAGCACTCCATAATTCAGTTGGGATTAAGTTGCAAATTGTTGATCTCCTGGATGGAAATGAGGACTTCCCCTTCAAGATTACAATTGGGTACAGTAAATTCAATACCTTGTACAGATTGCAAGCACAGTTTAAATGACCTAAGTTTATGAACATACGAAGAAGCCAGCAGAAGAAGGCCATTTGGTCTATCAAGTCTGCTCATGTTGCAGGGTCCACAGCTTGAGTTAATCTCCCTGCCCTCCTCCCTACTCTTCCCTTGCTCCCCTACCCATGACCCTTATTCTCCCCTTATGCCTGTCCCAGCCTCTCTTAAAGCTGCCCACTGTCTTCAATGAGATTACCTCTTCTGGCAGTGCATTCCAATTGTCCACCACCCTCTCTGTGAAGATGTGCTTCCTGACAACCTCCCTCCTACACCTCCCACCTCCATCTTAAGACTGTACTTCCTACATATGGTTGCCACCAGCTTAAAGAGACTCTCCTTATCAACCTTATTTATCCCTTCAGGTACTTGAAGGTTCCAGTCATGTCCCCTCTTCTCTCTCCTGTCTTCCAGGGAGTACATGTTCAGTGCCCTCAACCTCTCCTCGTATGACTCACCCTGCTCACTAGCTATCATCTTTGTAGCCCTCCTCTGGACCTTCTCCAGCAGGTTAATGTCCTTTTCAGTGTGGGCAGCAGTAGTGAACTCCATACTCTAGATGTGGCCTTACCAGTGACCTGTATATGGCAGTATAACCTCCTCTCCTACTACTGATCCCCTAGATATGCATCCCAGCATCTTGTTTGCCTTTGCTGTTGCTTTCTTGCACTGCGTGGAGTGCTTCAGGTCACTAAGTGATCATCACTCCAGGTCCTTCTCCTCTGATGCAGATTTTTTTTTTTTTTACCAGTTATTTTACCAGGTGAGACACACTAAGATGAAAGCTTGTTTGCAGGTGCGACCTGGGAGCACAAGAAAGTTAAGTGACTTGCTCAAGGTCACACAGTATGCACCTAGGGGCTATGGGATTCAAACCCAGGTCTCCAGATTTGCAGCTCAGAGCCTTAACCCACTGCACCATACTGCCTCCCAAATACTTGGACTCCACCCAGGTAGTACTCTGTCCTAGGGTTCTTGGCTCCAGTATGCATAACTTTTGAATAAATCCATAACATGCTTGGGTACAGATTCTCTATAAACTTTTAACATAAATGAGAAATGTAAAAATCTCATCTAGCTTGCAATGTAATCCAGTTCAGCATGTAGTACATTTGACAGTTATATGTGTTCTGAGGGGATCTCTAGTACAAATCTAGCTAACCTGTTTACCAGTATATCAAGTCTATCTAAGTATGTTTTGGTGCTCCAGAATGTTCCACATGAGCTTGTCTCTGGACATAGCTACTATGGTACAAACATCATTGAATCATAATAGTCACATCACTATTTTGGATACAGCCGCATCTGTGAGTGTATGGAAATCCATGTACAAGAAACATGGACCAGATACTGTAATGGTATTGTAGTATTTATTTAATTCAAAAGTTTTTCAAGGGTAGACATATTGAGCTGGTAACAATTCATTTTGGAAGGCTTAAGCCCAAAGTTCAATGTGGGAACAGCTCCTCCCACAACCTCACAGAACCCACCTATACCACACCTCCCTTGCTTAGGGAGTGTTTTTCCTCCTGGGCTCCTGCGTGGCTTGTGCAGCTGCAGTTCCCATGCCTCCTGCTGCTCTGTCTGTTTCCATTCCCTGTCTGCCTCACCCTTCCCTCCCTGGCATGCTTTCCATGGTTTCTGTTTCTCCCTTGTTCTCCTGTCCTGGTCTGGTTTCTCTTTTCTCCACAGCTCATTCCACCCCTGCTCTGCTCCTCAGTTGGTTTCCCCTGCCTCCCTGGTCCCAATTTTTCCCTCTGTATTTCTTTTGAGTTTCCACCCGCATTCTGTCCCTCTACTGCCTACGCCTGAGCATCCCCAGCTCCTTCACCATTATCGAGCTTCCTCCTTCTCCTCCAGGCGCTCGCCTCTTCTTGTCTGTCCCTTGCAGGTGTCCCATCCATTCTCGACTTCCCCTGCTCTACAAGCACGCTGTCTGTCTATGGACAATGTGGTTGGAGTCATTTCACCTCATTGCCCGCACTAGTCAGCTTTCACAGTAAAGTACTTCTGCAATGACATTCATTCGTTCTTACATGTTGTCTGTGTTTACAAAGAGTTCAAGGCCACTAGGCCATCACCACCGCGCCATGCCACTACCATGAGTTTACACTCGCATGTCTGACTTCCCTTATACTTTTTATGTGTTATCCAGCTCCCAATCATTGAACCCTCAGAACACACTGCTGTACAGTATATGCATGTGAATTGTCTCCATCCTGCTCTGCACAGAAAACTTAACTCGCTCACCTCTCCAGACAACTGTGTGCTTGACTGCATTCCCGTATATGTGCCAACCTGATAATCCTGTCAGTTCTAATTATTCTCTTAATCACCAGACTCCTGCACTGCACTGTAGCGTTACTTCATAACCTGCTCCTATTATTCTTTGGCAATCTATCACCCATGCATTGAAAACAATCCTATGCTACTGCTGGCTGGAATGTCCTGTACTGCATACTGCATAATTGCTATTATGTCAAAATGCCCTGCGATTGATGTCTTACTGTTCCAGTTCTGTTTGGGACCCATATCTGCCCCTTGCTTTTGTGCTTTTAGCCTGCAACTAAAGGACACGCAATCTTTTCTGTAAATCTATTCAACACATGTCCGAGTGTATGGCTGTTTATTTTCCTGAAGCGACATTATCAGGTGAGCACTTGATGCCTCCATACCTGTTACAGGTCAGTCGTTTCACCCCAATAAGGTTACAGCCTTTCATCAGCTGTTGGGTGGACTCTACTTCCACTGCTCCCTCAGCATGGTGCTGGGGGTGCCGTTGAGAGAGCCCTTCCATTTACTGTGCTATTTACCTCTGGCCATCAGGAGCATAAAAGGAGGTGCCCCATTCTCCTGATCCTGTTTTTTCTGGCTTCACTCCCTACTCCTGCAACCTCAGTCACCTTCACACACATGATTCTCCCTCATTCCTGCTTCTGTTTCCTGTGGAGTCTTTCTTCCCATACATTGTTACTGCTTTCAGAACAGATCTTCTTTATCTGCTGCATCCAGTTTATGTGCCTACCATTCTATCTCGCTACTTCTGTCTTACCATATCTATGTACTATTCATCGTCCTATCCCCTTTCAGTTTTCTACACTCCCTCTTTCTACAGCAGCTCTGTGCTTCTGACAACCCATACCAGCAGTACTCTGGACTCCATCTCTAACTCGCACCTTCTGAGGTGCTGAGTGAAGGTGAGCTCCCCTGTCTATTCCATTTCCATTACAGTCACTACCTCCGACTACTTACCAGTCTGACATCCTCCATCTCTAATGCTGCTGGACAGCATCGAGTGAAGGTTTGCTCAGACCAACTACCAGAGATGGGAGCCATGTCTGCATTCTACTGAGTCATACCATGCCTTTTCTGCCTCATACCAGTTGCCGCTTCCCTTCGGGAATGGAACTTCTTCACCCTATGTGCCTCATCATTATACCTATGCCTAGCTACCTCAAGTCATGATCATCTGCCTCAGCCATCACCAATGGTTTCTGAATCTCCATTCCACTGCTTCAAATTATGCTTTCTCAGCCTGATACCTGGATGCTACTTCCTTCAGGAACATGACTTTCACTGACTTGCCTTGTCCATCCTACCTAGTCTGTGAACGGAACTTCTTCAACCACATACTCTCATCATCCTACCTCTCCTAGCTGCAGTAAGTCAAAATCATCTTGCCTCGACCGTCACAGCTGGATGCTTGAGCTTATCTTCCACTGCTTTTCACGATCCATTCTAGATCTGTTTTGGATGCGCACTTATGGAACTGAACCTTGTCATGCTTGCATTCTCCATTCTTCCTTGCCTGCAGTCTCCCTCAGGTCTTATCACACTGTCTTCCTGGTCATGAGTCTGAGCTTGCATCACAGTTTCCACTTTCTGCATTTTCTCCAATACAGGTTGCCACTTCCCTTTGGGAACGGATCATTACACTCCATCAGCCGCCCACAGCCTCGGCTATACCTGACTATATCGACTGTAGATCATCTCAATGACTACCAGGTGGTAGCCTCCTTATGGATCTGCTAGTTTGCTGCATCCTTTGTCTCATGCCCGTTCTCTTCCCATCTAAAACAGAACCTCATGAACTCATTTGCCACCATCCTCCTATCCCTGCCAAGTAGTATCAGATACTAGTTCTATCTCCTCGATTACCAAGCCTGGAAGCTCATTCTGCAATCAACCATCTTGATCTTAAATTGCTCTCACGGAACCAATGCTTTCTGCTCCTCCTGACCTGAGCCATGCAATCAATGTGCCTTCACCTCAACCATTACCTGAATGTCATGTCCTGGTCATTTCACTTGATATACCTTGGTTAGGAGCCAGCATCTGCACTTGCAGGTCCTCATTATGTACCTTCCATATTCTACCTGATTACCACTTTCCTCCTGACACAGGACCTCTTCTCAGAATGACTTGCATCCTTCCCACCACTCATCTTCCTGCTCTTCCATGGACCATAATACTTGAAACCTTGGCCTCCTTTCCCTCATGATTTGGATCTTGCTAGTTGGTTCGGTATCTGTCTCAATCCAGTCTGACTGCCTCTGGGATTTCCTTGCTGCATGTCATGCCTTCTACCTGCTATATGAGTTTATTTCTCCTCCAGAAGTGGGAACTTCATCCTTCTTTGCTCCAGCAACTTTCATCCTCTCCACTGTCATTTGAAGACTTCATCAGATATAGGACTCATGTACTTCAACTCAGTTGCTCCTGTTGCCTGCCTTCACTCCTTGGCCTCCAGGGATCTTCTTCTAATACTACCTACAGCTTTCCAGCATTCCGCGCGATTCGCTGAGGAGCTGACATGGTCCTGTTCCTTCCTGCACTGTACATCATCCGCCGCTTTAGCCCAGCACCTCCTTGGATAGTCCCTTCAGTCCTTCAGGATTCACTCCAGACCTTCCTTCAATATCTGGATAGCAGCCTTTTCATCTCCACCTTTGTAGGCTCGGGCTTCGCTCTGTTTGTTGTGCTTGGGTATACTACCATATCTATGGTCAGTATTCATACTCAGTTAACTGCTCCTCCTGTTTATCCATCCCATGCTCCTACTCTGGCCATTCTAACAGCTCTCATCCACTACTCATTGGATCACATCCCTTGGAGAACATGCCTCATAAACTCTTACATCATCATAGAGTTTTCTATACTGCCCAATCAGCTCTCACAATCATTCCTGGAATCTCATTCGACTGGACAACAGACAGACCTCATCTGTCTCTATTGGATACTCTATGAATTCTGTCTATTTCATCACTGCGACTTCTAACTACCTCATCTCAGGCGATCCTCCTACATGACAAGGACTTAAATCCTTCAGTCATGCTCCGAATCCAGAACTATTATCATTGCTACGGATACCGGGACCGCAAGGTACCTCATACCACTATGGACATCATCCGCTTTACCTTCTGCAGCCCTCCTACCATCACCGACTCTGCTGACCATGTGACTAGATTCCTACTTCCTCAATAGACATTGCTTGTCCTAAGACCTTCTCAGCTGCCTTCCCAGAATTTTTATTGTTGGATCTCCAGTGCCTAGCTGCTGATTAACATCATGCTATTCAAAACACTTTTCTAGCTTCTGGACAACACCATTCCTCATACAATCATCTGCATGTCTTCATCTTATTACCATCAGCTGAGGTAACCACCCATCCAGCGGTCCCTCTAGTCTACCTTTCACAAAATATCTCCATTATTCCCTCCGTGAAGATTTTCACTGAGAACAGGCTCCTTGAGTTCTCCATTCGGAAATCTGCAACTACTAAGGCAAACTCATTATCCCAGTCTTGCCTCTCAATTGGTCTTAACCATAGCACTAGGCTCCTCTGACATGCCACACTACTCAAGCCTCACTACCAAGTCAGCCTACAAATTCTTCCACATATCCGCCTCTAAGCTTCTGTCAAGTATTTTGGCATCGAATTACCTGTAAACCTAACCAGCCATAGCCACCTTAGTTTATCCTCATGGACAATTATGTAGTGAATCACCCATACCTACTTCAGCCAGCGGACCAGCAGAGCATACACAAGTACAGTTATGACATCATGCCCACATAAGCTATCCAGTTTCTTATACTGAACTTCCAATCAGTCTCTATAGACATTCTGTCGCGCCTAGGACTGCATCTGCAAATCTTCCTCTAGACACCTACAAATCAGTTATGGCATTTCCCTTATCAAGCACTCAAAGTTTCTGCTCAAATTCTTCTTTCACTTCATGGATGCTTAATTAGCAACGTATTGCTCACTACTGAATCCCTAACCTCCAGACTTTACTGTGGACGCCAAACCTTAAACAAGTCAGATCATTCACCTATAACTTCACAAATCATCGATTTCCACAGTTCACTGTTTGGTAGTATATTGATCAAATCAGGCTTTCCCTGCTCATTACATCCTCATAATCCCTTTGGACAAGCACCTTCATTACCTTGAAATCTGGACTTCATTTGCCCTTCTTCGACAGCATCTGCTTCACACTCAGGATTCAACCGCTCCTTCAGAAAAGATCTACTTCTTCAACCTCAGGATCGTCATCCAACCTACATCATGCATGGATTGAGGATGGACCATCATCTCCAAGAAGCTCCTTCCTCAAAATTAGCAATGGTTACTAGAACCTAGGTCCTTTTCCTCTTCATATGCCCAGAGGATGGGCAGACCAATGACCATGGGTCCTCAGAGGTTCCTCCACCTGGGGGTTTTCCTCTCCTGAGTGCCAGCGGTCATACTTCTGTGAGTTGGAGGAGGTATCTTTTGGGCCTTCTATTCCCTATAATTCCTACCTACATACCTACTACTCAATGGTGGTAACAGAGTAAAGCCACAAAAGTACTACAAGTTACACAAGCACTAATATCCCATCACTATTCCCCTAACATTGAATGGGAGGCTTAAGCCCGAGGTTCAATGTGGGAATAGCCTCCCACAACCTCAACTTAAACCCACTCTATACCACACCTCCCTTGCTTAGGGAGTGTGTTTTGTCCATCACCATCCCCTCTTTCTCCTTCTCCTCCTCCGCACTCTCCTCAGCCTTGTTCATAGGCCTTCTATTCCCACAAATTCCTACCTACATTCCTACTACTCCAAAGGTGGGAATAGAGTAAAGCCACAAAAAGTACTACAAGTTACATAAGCACCTATACCCCATTGCTATTCCCCAAACATTGAACCATGTGCATCCTGGGGAAGTGGTAAAGGAGTACTGTTCATCAGAAAAAGCATAAGGTACAATTAGAAAAGCATAAACAGCAAATAAAGTCAGTCACCATCAAAATAAGAGCAGTTCCATAAAATTTAGCCCTAGTAACAGTGATACATATGAGCTTGTTGTAGTTAATGGGGCAGTAGTAGTAAAACTCCCACAGAAGGACATTGAAATCCAAGCCCTCCCTCCTTCTCGTATCCTTGTTTCTCTCCCCTTAACTTAAGTACTGTACTGCTACAGGTCTGCTGAATAGTCCAGTGGTTTAGGTTTAGTCCATCTGGATTCACCTAATGCCATCAACAGGTATCTGAGTCCCCAAGACACCACTACGCCATGTTAACAAAAATATAGAGTCATTACCAGACCATACCTCCCCAACCCACCGCCAGCTTGTACAGTTTCCCCTTGTGGACTCATCATCTTGGGGCAAATGGCTGAGGCTACTGGATTGTAGGTTAGCCCTTGAGGAGTGCCTGCACCATTGCTTCCTCTCACCCAGAATGAAATTAGCCTGGGCCCCTCCTAGTCAGCCAAGCACAGTAACAAAAAGATCGATCCTACATCCCTAAACCATGGGGCAACAAGGCAGAAGACAGTCTGGCAGCCATCAGTCATTCACTGATACTGACTGCCTGCTGGGAAAATTGGGGATGACTTGGCCTATGTGCACCAAACTCTGGGTTTTAGCCATCCAGATGCTGGGCTGGTACCCAGGGTTTGATGCATGTTGGCCACCACCCACAATTTTCCAAGCAGACTAGTCAGTTGGTAGGGCACTCGGGGTCATAGGACTTTTCTCTCTGAGCTTCTGTATTTGTCAGTGCAGTTTTAAAGTTTAGCCTGGGCCTGCTGAAGAAATTGGGAGTCAAGACATGGGACTGAGAAGGATAGCTGACCAGGTATAGGAAGGGATCATTTTATTAAACAACACTGCATTATGATCTGGGTTGGCAGAGGCAGCGGCAGCAGTGGAGGGTTTGCCTGAGTCTTCAGGGACTAGTACCTAGTAGCCCAGTAATAGCTCAACCGCCAGCCAGCCAAACAGGATATGGCTACTGTGATGATATGTATATGGATATTAATGACGACATCCCTCATCGTCACCTGTTTGAACTACTGTATAAATAGTGATTGGTGGGCTATAGTCCACCAGATTCAAACAATTTGTCTAAGTGTAAAGTTGTGCTGGTTATTTTAGTAAGATATTAGAAACTACAGGATTTGCCTCCACATTTCATTACATTGTGTCAGAAGATGGAGCAGCTGTCACCACCTCCTGCACTGGACCTCACAGGCAACTTTGCAGAAAACTGGTACTGCTTCAAACAGCAAGTTGAGATTTTTGGTAGCCTTAAGAGTATCAGAGAAATCTCTGAAGATCCAAGACATGACTTTCTTGCACATCGTGGGCCTTGCAGCCCTGAAGGTTTACAATACATTTGATTGGGAACAGGAGGAAGACAAAATAGACTTCGAACAGATTATGCAGCACTTTGAGAAATATGGCAACCCACAGAGAAACATCACTTTAAGAGGCACCTGTTCAACACATGCCACCAAGAGCCAAGGTGAAACCTTTTATGTTTATCTTACTGAATTACATTTGTGAGCTATGTCTTGTGAATTTGGCAATCTGACTGATTCACTGATCAGACACAAAATTGTTTGCAGCATTTTGGTGACCGTGTGGTGCCGACTGCTCTGCAAGATGGACTTGTCTTTGGCCAAAACTATTGATATTTTCAGGGCTGATGAATTATGCAAAAAGCAAATTAAAACTACAAGTGAACCCTCCAGTGCAGATGCTGCAGTGCATTTAATGGTTTTCAACAAGGGGAGTGATTGTGCAGAAAATGAGAGGGATTGTGCCGCTAGAGAGCCTGGATTGCAAACATGTAGTAAATGGGGGACAGCATGGACCAAACAGATGACCTGCTTATGAACAAAGATGTTGAATATGCAATATGCAATAGACAGAATTATTTTGCAAGAATGTGTAGTACAAGGTAAGTATCTAGTTGAGGAAGAAATCAGAAGTGAACATGAGAATGCTTTTGTTGTGAAGTATTGTATTTTCTAAACAACTGCCATGAGCTTCTGAAGAAGGACTGGTTGGTTTGAAAGCTAGAGCACTTTGTTCTTGTTGTTACATCTATCTATGTTGGTTCATTAAAAGGTATCAAATCATTTGCTTCTGGATCTGCTTTTGTTGTGGAAACACTGACTGTTACAGCCGTGGACAATGACTGGAAAGTGCACTTAAGCATTCATGGGAAAACTATGACTTTCAACCTGGATACTGGAGCTCACTGTAATGTTACGCTTATGAGCATGTATCAAATGGTATCCAGAGAGCCTATTCAAATGTGGAAAACACAATTAGTTTCCTATTCTGGCCATCATGTGAATGTGCTCAGAAAGTGTAGCTGGTTGAGGATTCAAAATCAGTATTATGTAGTCACGCTTGAAGTTGTTGATGCCAACGTAACACCTGTGTTGGGACTGCCTACATGTCTAGAGATGAAACTTGTTAAGAAATTGTTCTCACTTAACACAGAGAGTGAGTCAACTGGTGAGATATTGTCTAAGTTTGCTGATGTTTTCAGGAGCTGGAGTGTCTTGAGGAGAGCACCATATCAAGATAGGCAAGTCGGTTAGCCCAGTGATCCACCCACCTAGGAAAATACCATTTGCTTTAAAAGATGAGGTTAAAGCAGAGCTGAACAATATGGAGAAACTGGATGTTATTGAAAAAGCCGAGAGACCTACAAGCTGAGTTAATTCAATGGTAGTGATAGAGAAGCCTTCTAAAGTGAGAATATGCATTGACCCCAGAGATGTGAACAAGGCAATCAAGAGAGGCACTATCCAATGAAAGCTGTCAAAAACATAAGTCCAAGACTAGCTGTTGCCAAAATCTTTTCAGCACTTGATGCGGTCATGCATTTTGGCAAATAAAACTTGATGGGCCCACCTCTGAGCTAGTGACATTCAACACTCCACTTTGGCATTATAAATTTAGAAGAATGCCATTTGGAATATGCTCAGTCCCAAAAGTGTTTCAAAGAAAGATATCTCAAGTATTTGAAGGCTTAGAAGGTGTAGAAACATACATGTATGAAATATTGATATGGGGTCAGATCTGCAAGAACATAATGTAAGATTAAGGAAAGTACTGCAGAGAGCATGAGAGTGTCACCTAACATTGAATCTCAACAAAATCAAAGATTAGACTGAAAGAAATGCCATATCTTGGGCATAGACTGACCCAAAGTGGGCTAGTAGCAGATCCAGAGAAAATTAAAGTGGTAGTGGATATTTCCACACCCCAGAATGTCATGGAACTACAGACATTCATGGGGATGGTTAACTACCTAGCCAAACTCATTCCCAACTTGTCAACTTTGAATAAACCACTAAGAGAGTTTCTGGACAAGGATACAGCCTGGCATTGGGACCCCAGACATGAACAGGTTTTCATGAATTAAAGAAAATCATTACACAACCCCCGGTGCTAGTCTTTACAACCTGCACCAGCCAGTGGTCTTGTCTGTTGATGCCTCTTCTGAAGGAGTGGAGCATGCTTATAACAAGCCAATAAACCTGTGGCATTTGCTTCAAGGTCTCTGACCAGTACGGAGAAAAA
The DNA here is from genome assembly GCA_016271365.2 of Neoceratodus forsteri. Classification (NCBI taxonomy): domain Eukaryota; kingdom Metazoa; phylum Chordata; order Ceratodontiformes; family Ceratodontidae; genus Neoceratodus; species Neoceratodus forsteri. The sequence goes on from CM057453.1 coordinate 658,736,278, forward strand.
CTACACACAAATAGAAAAAGAAATGCTGGCTATAGTGTATGGGTGTACTAAATTCCATCAATAAACATACAACAGACAGAAAGTGCTTGTAGAGACTGATCACAACCCCTTGGAAGCCTGTTTAAGAAACCCCTGCATACTGCTCCTCCTCATATACATAGAATGATGCTCAAGTTACAGAAAACAATTTGTAAGTCATGTACAAAGCAGGAAGGAGCTGCACATCCAGATACCCCAGTAGGGCACTACAGAAAGGGACTGCACCAGAGACTGACACTGATAAATATGAGGTACATACTATTGACAAAATTCCAATTACTGACAAAAAATTGAGACAGTTTCAACAGGAAACAGCGCGAGACATGGAACTGCAAAGGTATCCCATGAGGTGGGCGCATAAGGGAAAGGCACCGTCCGTAATGACAGATCTTCCCAGCGCATCCCTCATGGCGATGGGAGGTAGGGTGACTGGATGAGGGGTGGCGAACTGGGTGACAGGGATGCTCATGTGTGGCCGGGGAGCGAAAGCACGCAAGCGGGCTGGAAAGGGCTGAGGAGCTGTAGAGGTGGTGCTGCAGTGGATTGCCGAACGGCCATGGCATCGGGGTTGGCTTGTGGTTGGGGTGGGTGAGGTGCAGGTTGGTTCCAGGCGCTAGTGCAATTTTATTAGCCCAGCCCGGTGCCTTATTTTTAATGCTTTCACCTCCCGACATGCACCTCCCTGGGGTTGAGAATCCTTTAGTAGGAGGTGCGGGGCAAAGCCCCACAGAAAGCATTAAAATACATGTCCCCAGCACCGTTGTCCTGTAGCGCCGAGGTGTCCGAAAAGTCAAAATGATTTTGGCATTCTGATCTGCCGATAACAGTGATCGCTTTAGGCTTTCATTGTTATCACATAGAACCAACTGCAAAAGTTGAAAGAGACAGTGTTATTAAGGAGGCAGTATGGCACAGTGGTTTAAGGCTCTGAGCTGCAAATCTGGAGACCTGGGTTTGAATCCCACAATCCCCACTTGCATACTGTGTGACCCTGAGCAAGTCATTTAACTTCCTTGTGCTCCCAGGTTGCACCTGGAATCAAGCTTCGCTTAGTGTACCTCTCCTGGTTAAACAATTTCCTTTCTTACAAAGATGGCCCTCAGAACACTCTCAAGTAGACCCTATCATTAGACCATATTGGCTACTTTGAGAAGAAATCATAGCTGACAGTGGGCTGCTCCTTGAAGGTGAGAGACTGATTGTGCCTGGATCTCATGCGAAAGGAAATGCTCACAAAAATTCATGGCAGCCATCTGGGCATAGAAAAGTGCAGGAGACAAGCCAGCGATGTTTTGTTTTGGCCAGGAATGAATAGTCAAATCAGTGATATGGTTGCCAACTGTGGTATCTGCTACCTACAGGAAAGCTCAACCCAAGAATCACTGCACCCCATGAAATACCAGAGAGACCCTGGCAAAAGGTGGGAGCTGATTTATTTGACTTTGATAGCATGACATACTTGCTGATGGTGGCCTATTATTCCAAGTTTATTGAGATGTCCAGACTGCAAAATACTACAAGTGAGATTGTGATTAACCATATAAAATCCCACTATGCACACCATGGTACACCAGAGATTTTCATTACTGACAATGGGCCCTAATTTGCTAGTGCTGACTCTGAGTCCTTTGCAAAAGCATAAGAATTCACACACCTCACCTCTTCACCCACATACCCCAGAGTAATGGCATGGTTGAGAAAGCAGTGCAAACAATCAAGACTTTACTAAAAAAGTCATGAAAGGTGGCAGAGATCCACATTTGGTACTGCTTATTTGTGGAACACACCTATTGAAGGTATGGGTCACCAGCACAGTTACTCATGGACTATTGTACTAGAACCTTGCTACCCACAACACATGAGTTACTGAAGCCAAGGATCCCAGAATCAGATGTCTGTGCTACATTGCAGTCTGCTCAGCAAAATCAACAGTATTATTGTAATAGATCAGTGCATACCTTGTTTCTGCTGAGTCCAGGACAGCAGGTGCATATGCAGACTGACCAGCATGAATGGACTCCTGCGGTTGTTGCTTTGCCCATGAACCCCACATTCCTATGTTGGCTCTGCCAATGGGAAACTGTACCAATGTAATCGCCATGATCTGATGGGCTCTCCCGGTCGTGCAGAGTTTCCAGCAGCAGTTCACACTTCTACATGCAGCGGAGAGAAGAAGAAACGGACATTGAAGTGGGACAGGACCTTGAAACTGAGTGAGCGGCAGAAAATGGCAGCAATGGCAGCATAGCCAAGTCAAGACCTTAGCGTGGACACAGCCAGTGGCACTGACAGAGACAGTAGCTGCCCCAATTGACTTGAGCAGCCAATCAGAAAGTCCCATTTGAATCAGTAGAGTTAGTGGACATTTGATACAAAAGCCTGCACATTACAGGACTTAAAATCTTAAAGACTGCAAAGTACAAAACAAAAACTTACTTTGAAGTTCTAATAATGTAAATTTTAACTGTTTAAAAGATTGTTGAAGGGGAGATGTGATGATATGTATATGAATATTAGTGACGCGATCCCCTATGCATCACCTGTTTGAACTACTATATAAACAGTGATTTTCAAACAATTTGTCTAAGTGTAAAGTTGTGCCAGTTATTTTAGTAAAACATTAGAAACTACAGCGATTGCCTCCACATTTCATTACAGCTGTGTGGGGTGAGTCAGCAAAAAGATGGTCGGCAGACTGGTGGGTGTCCATTATGGCCATGATTAACCTCAGACTACAAGAAGCCAATGGATTCTTGCCATATGGATGTGGAGGTAGTTGAGACCCCAGCTGAATTAAGGTAGGAGACTGGAGTGGAAGACACAAGGTTGGGGAAGGAGGGTGGTCACAGGTAGGGTGAAGGGACCCATTCTTTTGAGAACCTGGTTGAAGGCATGTTTTCATTGCATTTTTAGAATGCAGAATCAGAAATTCCAGTTCCATCTCCAGTTCTGCTCTGCTGCTTTTGTTGGGCTCGGAACTGGATTTGAAAATGGAGTTTGTATTTTGCCCTGTGTTAATTCAGTACATCATCAAATGTACACATCTAACAGAGATGAAGGGATGCATCAGGTTGGTTTTTAAAGGAGTTGTTTTGATTCCATTGTGGAAGAGGCTAGGGACTGGCTGAAAACCAACTTTCTGGCTCAGAAACTGAAGGAGATACTCCAAGATATGACAGGTGGGTGGCAAATCCCCAAGACTGGATGGCTTCTGAATAGAGTCGTACAAAGAAGTGGGTGATTTTGCTCTGTCTTACCATTGGAGGCCTTGCAAATGACTAGAATGGGAGGAGGCTCCTGCCTTCCTTGAATGATGCAAACACCACTGTCCTGGAGAAAGGAAATAATTTTCAGTGATTCAGCTACTGTCCCATCTCCCTTCTTAATGTGATATATTACCATTTGTCCAAACAGTTGGCAATTTGACTTAATAACATTCTATCACAGCTAGTCCACCCTGACCAAACCCGGTTTGTGGCATGGAGAAATGTGGCAAACCACATAAGGAGACTGGTTAACCTACTGTGGGCAGTGGCATCCCTGTGGGAGCTGGCAGTAGCTGTGGCACTGGACAGAGAGAAGTCTTTGAGTCTGTTTAATGACCCTGTCTCCTGGGGTGTTGAGGTACTGTGGAGATCAGTTTGTTTGGTGAGTGGCTGCCATATATACCAACCCAAGAGCAACAGTACTCATGAATGTGAGGCTCTACTAAATAAATTGATCTGGAAAGACACATAGCAGGGTGCCCCTAATCAATGGGGCTCTCTGTACTGCCCATTTAGCCACTGGCCAAGAGGTTGAATGAACACTGGAACCTCCATAGTTGTATGTGGGGGTCTGGGATATAAACCTGTGCTCCTTACTGGTGATATCCTTTTACACTTAAGAACCCTGCAAGGTCCCTACCCACTGATTGGTAAGCTAATGGAGTTTTGAAGGTGTTGGACCTCTGCAACAATTGGGGAAAAATCGGAGGTAGTGCCTCTTAATAACTTGTGCATGACAGAATAGATGGAAAGTACTAGACATAAATGGGCAGATAAAGTGTTTTTGTTCAAAGTTTAGCAAGATTTTCAATTATTGAACAACACAGTACATTAAACAGATTAATTGAACAATGAGTAACAATATAGATGTTACTAGGAGTACCCATAGAAGTACAGTATAAGACTGTAGTGATAAAATCTTCTTCTTGTAAAATGGCAACAGAACTACTGCATAACATGGAACTGCTGAGGGTCATTAGATAGTGTAGTTCATTGCAAAGTATAGCATAAAATTATTGTCCAAGCCCTCCTTACCTGACAGTTATTGGTACAGCTGGTGGGGGGGCATTGAGAGAGGTATATGAGGTGATTGCAAGAAGCAGTCATGTGGCACTAGACAGTATGTGGAGATAAGATAGGAACCCCATGTTTCCTTACATTTTCTAGAGTGCCCCTAATGGTGTACTGAACCCTTTCAAACCTGGTTATTTTGCCCATTTCTTTTAGTCATTCTTCTGCTGTTGGGGACAAGGTTGTTGCCAGTGGTGAAGTATCACTCATTTTGTAGAAATCAAGGCACTGATTAGCCAAGCTACAAAACTATGTGAGGGTGGATTCATAGGCAGCTGGATTCCTAGCATGATCAAGTGGCCTAAGCGAGGATCTGAGTGCCAGTAACTTAAGAGCAGACTTTTCCCACCTTGCCCCAGTATACTTGAAGTTAGGGCAGCTCCAGTCAGATGAGATGAATGATATCTCCTGTAGCTTGGCTGCATCTCTAGCAATGCTTGATCTGGTACTCACAAATGGGGAGTATGTACAGGAAATAATGGTCAGTCATTGGGTGGAAGTGACCATTGTACAGTGTGGTTCAAGTTGGATTTGGGCAGGAAAGCATCCGACTAAGGCGAAAATCTTGAATTTCAGGAGGCGGACTTCAGGAAAATGGGTGAAGTGCTAAGGAGCCATCTGGCAGGCATCAAAGCAGATTTGGGGGTGGATCAAAGGTGGTCCATCATTAAGGAAGGAATACTGGTTGCACAGATGAGTGCATTAGGCTCAGGGAAAGAATAAAATGGCCAAAGCCCCAGCTGGTTCAGTTCTGGGGTTAGCAGGCAGTAAGGGAAAAGAGGCTAGCCTATAGAAAATTTAGGAAGACCAAAAGAGATGTGGATAGGAAAATTACCTAAGGTTAGGTAGTGAGGCAAGTAAGGAAGTCCAGCAAGCAAAGACACAGAAGGAGCTACAGATAGCTGAAGGAATTAAAGGGGAGAAGGTTTTCTGTTGCTATATAAGTAAGAAAAGGACAAGAAGGAAGGGATTGTTAGGCTTTAGAAAGGGATGGAGTGGGTGGAGAATAATGGGAAAAGCAGAGATACAATGAATGCTTCTGTTCCATCTTCACCAGGAGAAGGATGGACCAGTGATGTCAGGAGGGAAAAGAGGAGCAGGGAGGAAGGGGAACACAGGTGTAGTGATAGGGAAGGATAGAGTGAGGGAGGGTCTGCTGGCATTAAAGGTGGACAAATCACCAGGCCCAGACAGAGTACATCCAAGGGTACTAAAGGAACTGGCTAAGGAGCTAGCAGGGCCAGTGGCAGACCTATTTAATAGTTTACTAGACTGAGGTGTGGTACGCAGGACTGGAGAACAGCACATTATTTAATTATTTATTAGCTTTTAATAACCAGGTAGGTACACTAGACAATACATATGCCTATTTTCAGGTATGGCCCAGGAGAGTACAGGAGATATGACATGGTACTACAGGATACATTTTAGGCAGTTACACAGAGAAAGCAGCAACATAACGGTTACATTTTAGGCAGTACACAGAAAAAACAGTAACGAACATAGTCAGCAGGTACAGAGGTCATAACAGGTACATCGGAACACCAGAGCTGCAAGCAACAGTGCATTATATACACAAGTCATTATACAGAGAAAGTCCTTTATATACAAAAACATAGACAGTCCCTCAGAAGTGGGGCACCATCATAGCCATGCCCCATACCTAGGGTGGGATTGAAATCATGCAAATATGCAGAACCTAAGGAGTATAAGGAGGGATGATCAGTGTAGTGCCCCTCCACAAAAGCGATCCTAAGGATGACCCAGGAATTATAGACCAGTCAGTCTGACCTCCATTGTGGGCAAGCTCATGGAGACCACACTAAAGGAAAGATTGGTGGAATATCTAGAGAAGCATGGTCTCCAGGATGCAAGGCAGCATGGGTTCATGGGGAGATCATGTCAAATGAATCTGATTGACTTTTGACTGTGTCACTAAGACAGTAGACAGGGCCAAGTAGCAGACATCCTCTATCTTGATTTCAGCAAGGCCTTTGACTCTGTGCCCCACAAAAGGTTGTTCAGGAAGTTGGTGGATCTTGAGGTTGGGGAAAGATGGCCAGATGGGTGGAAAGCTGGCTGAAGGACAGAACCCAAAAGGTGGTTGTGGGGGAGAGTTATCTGGTACCAGAGAGGTAACCAGTGGGGTCCCACATGACTCTGTGCTGGGGCCGATGTTGTTCAATGTTTTCATCAATGACACTAGGGATGGCATTAAGGGCAAAATGTGCCTATTCATGGATGACACCAAGCTCTGTAGGAGAGTGGACACAGCTGAAGGAATACAGGACCTACAGAAAGATCTGGAAAAGCTGTAGAGGTGGTCCAGAATCTGGCAGCTTGGCTTCAATGCAAAAAATGCAGTTATGCATATTGAGCCAAGAATCCCAGGACAGAGTACTACCTGGGTGGAGCCCAAGTATCTGCATCAAGGAGGAGAAGGACCTGGGAGTGATGATCACTAGTGACCTGAAGCACTCCATGCAGTGCAAGAAAGCAACAGCAAAGGCAAACAAGATGCTGGGATGCATATCTAGGGGATCAGTAGTAGGAGAGAGGAGGTTATACTGCCCTTGTACAGATCACTGGTAAGGCTGCATCTAGAGTATGGAGTTCAGTACTGATGCCCTCACCTACGGTGAGAAGAGCCTGCTGCCACACCCCGAGCCTTTGCTTGCAGGCGCCTCTCATAGCCCTTTGGGCTAACAGTGCCTCTCGACGGGATCTACATGCCTCCATGGTGAGAAGAGCCTGCTACCACACTCCTGAGCCCTTGCTTGCAGGTGTCCTCTCATAGCCCTTTGGGCTAACAGCACTTTGATGGGGGTCCCATGCCTCCTCAGTGAGAAGAGCCTGCTGCCACACCCCCGAGCCCTTGCTTGCAGGTACAACCTGGACAGTGTTCTGGGAACTCAAGGTCATGTGGCTGTTTCTGTAAATTTTCTAAGGACAATTGCCTTCTCTTGGAAAGCTCTTATTGGTTATCTGTGGACCATGAGCTCCTTGTTTGGTTCCTCATCCTGCTAGGTATTTTCAAATTCCTCCTGACTGGACTATGTCACTACCATTGGCCAGTTTAACCTTTTTTCCCCTAATCCAGTATTGCCTCTGATTTCTGGACTGTTTTAATACTCAGTGCTGAATTTCTGCAGTTTAAAGTCTAATTTTACCTGTACTTTTTTTTTTCCTACTTTTCAATTTGCAGATTATATTCTAAAGCAACTAGAGGGCAACAAAATGTGTAGGTTGCAATCCTCTTCCCATAGCTCTCCCCTAACACTTCTAATCCTGGATCATTCATACCTAAAGCAAATTATCTATGTCCCAACATTCAGTGGTGTGATCTGAATCTGTAAGTCTGCAGAAAGTCTCTATTACCCTACCAGAATGGTTTCCATCTCCCTCCCACTCATCCTTCCTGGTTCTTACTCTTATCCCAGTCTCCCATTTTCACCTATTGCCACTTTTCTCTCCACTTCCTTGCAGATACCTCCTTCATCCTGTCAGTCACCTCAGCTTCTTGTAAACAGAACCTACTTTCTACAACCCTCCAGCCTCTCAGTTTTCCTTCCTAGTCACTTTGCCTTTCCTTATTTCCTTATCTCCTTATCTCAACCCTCCCTCCCTCTTCACCTCCCTCCCGTATTTCCTACTCTAGTTATAAAAGTACTGAGCTTCACTATGTAACTTTGCCCTCCTCCTTCTTTCTTCATCAGGAAACATCCACCCAACCTTGGTCCTACTTCTTCTCCTACCCTGTCTCCTTACCCAAACAACATGTATCCAAACCCCACTTCCACTACAACCCTTCCTAATGGGTTGAAGCTCCTTGTCTTGAACATCTGTAGCCTGCTACCTAAAATCGACCTCCTACAAACTCTCATGATTTCACACACCCTGACATCCTAATTATTACCGAGACATGACTCAAAAAGCATTCTTTTTTTTTGCCATTAACACTTTATTCACATTTACACAGAGAATACATACAGGAAACGTAATCCATATCAAGGTACATACTAAAATGCATCAATACATCATGAAAATAATAAACTTACTGTTTCTCTGTTGAACCCCCAAAATAAAAAGAACAGCAAAAAGAAAAACAAAACCCTACACCCTCCCTTCCACCCCACACAAGGCCATACCACCTAACTACCGTCAAATAAGGTATATAAAGTCTTCATAGCGAATAGATAGTATAGAGCGGACCCCAAATCTTTTCAAATAGAGGTATTTGATTATGAGGGCGCTATCATCCTCTCAACCCTAAGATTCGCAAGAAGTTCCGCAACCATTCAGAGTAACTGATCACAGTGTTATCCTTCCAATGTCTGAGGACTAGCTTTTTCAAAGTGATCGAAAGCAAGGCCATATGGAATTTCCTGTTCTTAACGAAATACAAGACATATCCCCAACAGACAAATCTCAGGTCTAAAAAGGTCATCCAGGCCCAACAAGGTGTCAATCTTATTTTAATCTCTGTCCAAAGCGGGACAAAAAAGTCCTGACAATGCCATTGCTATCCATGGGTATTCCTCTCCAGACAAGATTGATCGGTCGAGAGGGGGAGTGGCCATGTATCCTGTCCTCACTTCAGGTTTACTACCATCCTATCTACCTCCATTCCAGCTACCTATGAAGCCCTTGTCACCCGTACCCTTCCTTTCTCAGTCCCAATCTTTGTGGCTGGATTTATTGTCACCAAACATTCAACCTCGGTCACAACTGAACTCTTACCAATATCACCTCCTGTCGCACTCTTGTGAACTATTCATAATGGGTAACATGAATCTAAATTGATTGTCTCCCAAGTTAAACAAGCTATGCAATGATGTCACTGCTCTAACCCTCACTCAACTTATACTTGAGCCCACACCTAATCCCAAAACTAAACCACACCTTGCTTGACTGGGCACTCACAGCCCACCCGCTGCGTCATTAAATCTGGTCTCCTCCCTGATGCCCTTAGTGATCACAACCCCATTTTCATTGTGACGTAAGGTCCACTGCCCCAAACCTCCCTCTAAAATCATACAGCTCTGGTCCTTTAAATCCTTAGACCTTACCCCAAACAGCTCTGCACTTGCTTCCACTGACTGGGCCCCTCTCCACTGCCATTTCTGTCGACCAAGCCCTTGACTATTTTAAGGATAAATTCATTTGCAACCTGGAATGCCTTTGCTCCTTTCAGAAGGACTAGAGTCCTTGGGCGTCGCCTCCCTGGATCACCCCCAAACTACTGGCCTGCTTCAGGAGTGTGACCAGGTCTGGAGGAAATACAAGTCTACTAAACATCCAAATGACTACGCCAAGTCTTGTGGTCATGTGCTGCATTACAGGGTGGTAGGAGCAGGTCTTTGGCTACATCAGGAGGTAACAGGGATAGTGGTACCTACTGTAGGGACACATCCCTTAATAGTCTTGGGAAATAAGAAGCAAATGCCAGACCAAGATCAACACACTAATGGGTTGCTTGACACAGAATTGGTAGAAGCCAATTACTTTTTTTTTTTTTTTTTTTTTTTTAATTGTCTGTTTTCCCTGCTTCTCTGGCCAGTCCTCTTATTTTGGCTCCTCCCCAGCCCATTTTCCATCTTCCCAGGTACTTCCTGCTTCCTAGATCTCATGTCTTCTTCCCATGGCATGCCTTTGGGGCTCCTCCTAGCCCCTCTGGGCATCCTTGCATGGCAGAGTGGGTGCCATAGATGGCAGTGTGGGACCTGCATGATGAGCTCGGCATCATCCTGCATGGCTAAGACTGTTTTCCATCCCCCACCCGTGGATGCTGCTGATGAGGATCTGCTTGGGTGTGCATGCATGTTGTGGTGTACCTGCCCACCTCACTGCAGTGCTAGCTTACATCACCACCTGTGCTCATCCACGTGATGGTAGTACAATGGGCACACTGCCCACCCTCCTAGGGGGAGAATAGCATCCTCTGGGATGCTCAGTCCTTCTCCCACGCCCATATCCATGATGGGCCTGGCTCATTCCCAAACACAGTTTCATGATGTGATGAGCAGTGCCCCTAGCACTGTGCTGACTGGCTGGCTGCCAAATGGCTTTTATTACATGGGTGGAGGATCCTTGATGTTCCAGGCCAGGGTGACTGGAAGCCAGTTTGCACAAACGTGCATAAAAGGCCAAGTTTCATTGCACAGCAGAAAGAGGCAGTCTGTGATGAAGTGTGGGGCAGACTTCTCAGAGTCGAGGAGGAGGAAAGGAGCTAAAGAGTGGGGAGTCATGAGGAGATAAACCCAATATGGAAATAGACCTACTCCAACTGCTCTGGAATCCTCTTAATGGTATCATAAAGGGAAACTGGGTCTCCTAAACCCAACATTTAAACATAATAAGGTAGATCCTATCCCAGTTTGCAGTTGTAGCTGATCTGGTTCAAGATGCTGGTTTACCAATTGATTTTATTGCTGGGTAGGCAACATAATTTATTAGTTTCATAATGGCAGCTTTGTGCACCCATCAGACCCCAGGTGATCTATGGGACATCCTTTGCAAACTTAGATTATAGGTCCACAGAGCAGAGCCCAGGAATGACAGATATAATGTATGCATACCTAAGAAATCAAAAACAACAATAAAATATAAATTTTAATACATTTTCATATCTATAGATAGAGAATAATGCATGGAAAACTACACAAAAGAAAAGGTGTTTTCATTAAGGAGTACTGATGTCATCAGAGGGACCCTGAGATCAAAACTGGAGGCTTCTGATGTCCTCAGGACCTCAAGATGGAAACACAGCTGAGCTGTGCATGGTTGTCAGTGTGTTTTTGTATAGTAAATGGTTTGAAACATAAGCTGTCTCTACTATTTGAACTAGTGAGTGGTTGTGCTAAACTCTGCTGTACTGTGCATTGCTGAACTACTGCCAGGCTACACCTCTGGTTCGGGGAGACGTGGTCACAAGTTACTGCTTTAAATCGTACTACATCCATCCAGCATTTTACAGTGTACTGTTAGCAATAGTGCAAGTAATTTCATAGTTTTGCTAAACACCACGATATGTGCATACTGCCTGTGGTTTCTCCAAATGCTGAATTGGGATACTACTGTAGCACATGTGCAGTAAAGCGACCGGTCTCCCGCTGCATATTAACTATCCCTTTGTTCTCTCCCCTGAATGTAGGCCTGCATCCTGCATCCCCGACCCCCAGTCGCAGATCCGGCCCCAGCCTCCTCCAGGAACGCTGGAGAACATGCGGGTGCCTAAGAGGTACAAACTACCTCCATCTGTTGCACCCTTGTGTGAGGGGGTTGCCCTTGACACACTGCTTAGCCGACTGCCCCGCCCACCCTGGCTCGGCATTTCCTTTATAGTTGCTGTCTAATGATGTCACATCCTGTTGCCCATTTTACTAAGTCCCCACTTCTCCATTTGCAGGTTATACCTGCTAGCCACTAGAGGACCCTCTGACCCTTCCACCTCAGCCTCCCACTCCTACTTCTTGTAACCTCTCTACCTGCCTAGGTTGCATCTCTCCCTAATCCCACCTCTACCTCTGCCCACACTTACCCTCGTCCAACCACCCAGCTAGCCCAACCTCCTGCCCCACACCCAGCCTGCCACTAACCCCAGTGACTACTAGGAGTCGCTGTCTCAACCCTGTTTCTAGCCCAAACCCAGCCACGGTAAGTCACCTTGTACCTGGATCCCCACTCTCAGCCTGGCCTTCTCCCAACCGCCCAGCTAGGGGTTTGAACCTTTACCCTGTCCACCAGAGTCCGTGACAGTACCACTACTCCAAAGTGGTATCTACGCTCTCTTAGAGGCAACCAAGCTATCTGTATTTCACCACCCCCTTACCCAGGCACCATGTTTGGGCACCCTTCCCAAAATTGGTAAATTGTCCCCATCAACAACCTTTGTACTACTGTTCTCCACCATCTTACTGTCCCTTCCCACCTTAACTCTCCCTGCAGCGCTACCCAGCACCCTCCCTCACCTGCTATTCTGACTCATCCTACAAACGCCCTATAAGTCCTCTGCATCCTCCCAGCTGTCTCCTGGTCCCATTTCCCCATGCCCCTCCTCTTGGCCTACTCCTTTGGCTGCCTTCTGGCCCTCTCTCCCTCTCCAGCTCCCTCCCTCCATTCAGCCTGCCCTAGTGCCTCCGCCAACTGGCTATGGCAAAACCTGGTCTCTCTGTGCTCTCGCTGCCACCTAACCATTGCCCTACTTTTCTGGCAGCAGAGGATATACACCTAACTCCAGCCCAAACCCTAACCCCAGGCCCCAACCACCGTGATACCAAACCCTCAGCCAAGGCCACCACTGACACTGCCTGCTACCTTCCCGTGGCCTACGCCTTTCTCCATCTAAATATCCGCAGCCAACCCCTAAGCTCTGACAGCCCAGGTCCTAGCCGCCCACCATGCCCCGACATAATCATCCTATCCGAGACCTGGCTAAACCCCAGCCTTCCAGATAATACCATCACTATTCCAGGGTACACCATCACACTGCAATACTGGCCATCCAGAGGCAGTGGTGTGGCTATGTACATCAAATCAGCCCTACACTTCACTGTCTCCCTCACTAAAGCTGAACCCAAAGCTTTCAAGCTCCTAATGGTAAAACTGTCCCTCCTCCTCATTACCCATCTTTGTGGCTGGAATCATTGCTGCCCAGGCACATCAACCACAATAGTCACCAACCTTCTAGGCCAGCTCTCATCTCTCGCACAGTCAGGTGAACTGTATGTCATGGGTGACTTTAACCACAACTGGTTAGCACCCCACTTTTAGCAAAACCCAAACTGAAATAACCACTCTCAACCTTAGTCAAACCATTTTGGAACCCACACGCTCTAACCATAAGTCCGTAATCACTCCCTCTCCTCGACTGGGCGCCACATGCCACCCACACCGCATCATCAGTTCAGGCCTCCTCCTGATTCCATCAGTGACCACCATCTAATCTACTTGGATACACAAGATCCACAGAATTAAATCCCTCCCAAATTCATATTCCAACGATTGTACAAATTCCTAACCTCTCCCCCCTCCTGGCTGATTTGGCCCACTCTAATTGGGTCCCAAGCCCTACCTGCTCTAACGTGGATGTGGCCATCTCACACTTTGAACACTTTCCTCACCGCCTGGGACAAACACGCCTCCTCGCCGGGCTAGAGTCCGGGCTTTCACCTACCCTGGATCTCCCTGAGCTGATAGCTTGCCAACAAGCCGTGACAAGGCCTGGCGAACTACAAATCCACGCCCTCCCAGGCAACTACATCACCTACCGCACTCTCCGGAACAAGTGCACAAAGGCCATCCACTTAGCTAAGGCTGATTACTTCAACAACACCCTAAATGCAAACCTTGGGAGTCCTTCTAAATTCTGGAAAGTCATTAACTCCTTCTTCACCCCAAACAACAAGCCCCTCCTGTCCTCCTCTCCCAAGGGACTCTCCTCTCCGACCCTGAAGGTAGCTTCGAGGTTTAACTCCTATTTTACTACATGCTCCAGGCCTTCCTAGATTTCCTTCCTCCAGCAACCACACCTGCTCCCCAGACACCTATCCACCTTCCAACTGGTAGGAACCCTTTTTCCTTCAGACATATCTCCCTGCCAAAATCCTAGATGCTCTTCACTCCCTGAACCCTCAAAGGCAAACTCCTGATGGACTATATAACAAACTACTCTTCCATCTGCCCCCCATTTCTACTCCCTCAGCCCTACTAAATCTCTCTTCTCCACCCAGTCACTCCCTCCAAATGGAAGCATGCCACTGTCATACCCTCCCTAAAGGTGGTGATCCTACCTCCACAACAAACTACCGTCCCCATCTCCTCCTCCCGCCCGCCAAACTCCAGGAACACCTAGTGCTTTCCCAACCTCCGACTTTCTCTCTGAAACTAACTTCACCCCTTTTCAGTCCAGTTTCCAAAAATACCACTCTACTACCTCCTCCCTACTAAGACTCCTGGACTCCATCCTCACTGGGATGGATAAAGGAGACTAATCACTGCCGCTATCTTCATCGACCTAGCAAAGTTTTACACACGGTATCCCATCCTCTCCTCCTATCTGGGGCTGGGTTAGCAGAGTCTGCCACTAACTGGTTCAGTGCCTACCTTCTAAATAGAACCCAATCCACTAAAATAACTGACCATACCTCCCCTCCCTATCACCACCGTGTCCCCAAAGAGCTCAGTTCTTGGCCCCATCCTTTTCTCCATCCTTCTAAATGATCTGCCTAACTCTTGCTCCTCTACCGCAGTCCACATGTACGAGTCGACATGGTCCTCTCTTTACCTCCGTCCGGACCCACAAAGAAGTCTCCTCCAAACTTCAAACCAATTTCAACAAAATCCAACGCTGGTTCAATACCAACCAGCTCTCCCTAAATGCCAAAAACTGTCTCTATGACTTTCGGCACTAGACAGCGTCTATCCAAACTCACCTGCCCCTGATCTTCCATACCCTAAATAACTCCATCCTCAAGGAAGTGCCTTCCTTCAGGTATCTAGGGTTTGGCTCGATCAGCACCTCATTATGTGAGTGACTGTCATGGCCCTCATTGTGATATATATGTATTGTACATATTGTAGATGTTAGTTTAACTTTCTGCCAAGCTTTAACATGTGAATTCTCTGTATATTATTGTGTTATAAATAACATTTTCTTGTTTCTGTATGTATAACTGACTCATAAGTATGTGATGTAATTGCTGTGCACCAACTCGAACCTTGACCTTATCAGGTCCATCTTGTAAATGAGCCTTGCTCAATGATGATCGCCTGAATAAATAAAGATTTGATTGATTGATTGACTGATTGATTGACACCTCTCCTTTTCCACACACGTGGATGCCATCATTTCAAACTGCTCCCAAAACTTGGTGCCCTCTATCAACCGCTCCAGTCTCCCACTACGGTCAGACGGGAACTAGTCCAGAAAATGATTCTACCCTCCTTTGACTTTCGTGGTTTACAGCTCCACCGCCAAGACCACATAACCAGACTTGACCCCTCTTTGTGCTTTCTGCAGCCGCCTCTATGCTCCCCCGCTCACATGACTGCGAGCTCTGGCTACTATTTTGCACATCCCTGAGCAACCGCGCCTAATTCATAGCGCCAAATTCACTTCACCCCTGGCTCGGCTCCTCTACCTCGCTTCCTCCTTATCTTCCTCCCCCCCACCCCACTCCCTCAGGTCTTCAGATGCTAGGCTTTGGTCATCCCTCACTGTAGGACCACCGCCAGCCAATCAGCCTTCTTACCTCTTCCCTAAACTCTGGAACTGCCTGCTGGCTCAGATCCCATTCATCATCCAAACACTCTCTATCCTTTGCCCTCACTAACTTCCTTGCAACAAATTGCACTACTCCTGACCCCCGATAGCTCTTCCACCATCCCCCTTGCGCCTGACCAGTGGCTCAGCCTTCGCCCTAATTGCTGGCTTATACACTACCCTCGCACTTCACTCACTCACACTCTCTAATTCCCTCCTAATCTCTCCCTTCCCCCCTCCTCCCTCCCTCCTAATTAAACTTTGCTTCTCAACCACATGCACTGCTACTGCTCTCCTCTCCCTCCTCCCTCCCCCACTCTTATTCACCCCTCATCCTCTCCTCCAGCTCCTACTGTCAACTTGGTGTATCCCACCTCAACTCAATTCCTGCTACTGGCACTCAAGTATTGTTATTGTCACTTACTTAATCATGTATTAACCTTGAAGTGTTCCTTGATATGTATTCCCTGTCCTTGATGTTTGATTCCTGTACCGTTTCACCTATTGTAAAATGTGCTAATGTAATCCTGTACTGCTTCACCTATTGTAAAATGTGCTAATGTAATCCCACCCAACTGTACATTATCTGTATTACGCTATTCAATATTCAATGTTTGTATGTTGATCTGCCTCCACTTGTAACCCTCCCCCAGGTCACACCGTGAAGGCGAGTATCTTTTTGTTCAGTGTGCCTTTCCTGGTGAAACATTTTCCAATAAATAAAAATAAATAAATAAAATAAAAAAGCTGCTTTTATTCTTTTCAAGCAGTCTTTGGTTTAAAAAAAAAAAAGCAAAAACTCCCCCTTACTAGGCTTTAACACAACCCACCTGAGAGAAAAGGGTGATGTTCTGTTTTTTAAATGATGAAATAACAGAAAACATTGTGTTAGGGAAGGGTATGGGTTCTGTGAGGTAAAACAGCAAGTGGAAAGAGTTTCATTCTAACTGAAAAAGCTACTGTAACACAGATGGGCACAACAACAACATTCTTTGGCCTTTGAAATGTAGCCAACAGCTTTTTAGCTAGGATGGAAATCCATGCACAACAAGGGTAACCACATGGTATATACCTCTATCCTAGTCTGTACCACTTGAATAAATGTAACTGAATTGAACTTTCTAAGTGCAGGGTATATAAATGTTTTTTTCTATGTTGTTCAGATAAAGATGTTGCCTTAACTTGTATTAAATAAATCAGGTTACCTCCTTAGCATATTAGTCAACCAGTGTAACTGTTGAACAGTAGCCATAGGGTTGTTGGGCCAGAGTTTCACTTTCATCATATAATAATAATGAATGCGTAAAGTCAAGACTGCACAAGTTTTATTTTCTCTCTTCAAAACTATGGTTTCAAACCAGTAATTACATAAATAAATTATAGGCAGAAGAATTACTTGTTTGTTTGTTCCACACCCTCACTGTGTGTTGCTTTACTAACCACTCAAGCTTTGCCTTGGGTGTGTACAAAAAATCTTGTAATGCACTACTGCCCTTTTATTATTTGCACTTCCAGTGAAATATCCAGGTTCACACCCCAGACTCAACCCGCCTCCAACTATAGCCTTTCTTTCATTGGGTCCCAGGAGCAGAAATGATGTCATAGGTAACCATACAAAGTAAGCCCTCCTCTGCTGAAAGGCATACATGGTGAAGGCATTATCACACACAGAGAGAAACAGAGTAAACTAGAGGACAAGTGTGGCACCTGACATCCTTCAGCTACTACATTTCAATGGCCCACGGGTCACATAGGAGCCTTGTCTTCACATGGGATCAACTGTGTCATCCAGAAGTTATCCAGATTTGATGAGGTGGTTCTGGGATGGAAGGCAGTTCTTGTAGGTGCTGAAGTTAGGATTCCCTGCACTGGGCAAAAGAAAACAGAATAAAGAAGGGAACCTTAATGATTACTGAAATCATTACATTAAGATGGGTCAAGAAATCCAGAGTGCCATCCCACAGCACAACTGCCTCTGCAGAGAAGGAATCTGTGCAGGGTCTTTGAGTAGTCAGTGTAAGGTTTGACATCTGAATGGCTCCCCAGGTAACAATCAACACACAGACACTGACCCATTTAAAATCTTGTTCTACTTGTTTCCCCAACATGCTGAGAGCATGCTATTCTCACATACATTTTAGCTGACTGCTAATTAGAAAAATCCTGAAACTCATTTTTCTAGAAACTCTGATTAAGTCGACTGCATTCTGCATATTATTGCCCCTATTTTCTTTGTTACCAATAACTACAGCTACCTGATGTAAAATAGTCAAACAAAATGGAAAAAATGTTACACATTAATGGTTCCAGTAGAATGCGGAACGGAGGGTCTTTAGATTAAACTGCTCAGTGCCTTTAGACCAGCTCTTCAGATGTGTTAGATGCCTGAGGAATGTTTCTACTGGCCTGTTGCAGGCTAGGGTTCATAGGTTTGGAACAATCCCCTTTTGACAAAATGTGTACTTGGGTGACTCTCCACTGTCAAGTAAACTGTCTGTTATTTTATCAGTGGCCCCACACTATTTCCCTCCTGGAATATTCTGGGAACAGACCCATTCTAGTCAGATTCTGTGCTTGGTTTAGTGTGCCACTGGCAGTATTTTTCAAAGTTGGGGTGGGGGATTATGGTCTGGGTCAACAGGCTGCCAATTAGTGTCACTGGGGCTGTAGAAAACATGCTAGCAAACTAGTGAATTGTGGTAGGGGTGAACACCATCCAAGTGAAATGATTTTTCCCTGAAACTATGAATAATTGATTACCATTTAGTATTCAGAATCAAATAACAAACAGTATCCACTATTTGTGAAATTAAATTTGGAAAATAAACAAAATAAAAAATAAGAAAGATGGAAAAAGCTGTTGTGTGATCAGAGCTAATCCCTGGTCACCCCACATCCCACTTAGTGATCTCCCACCTAACTACCCCCATTCTGTAATCCATGTAAACTGTAGTGTTCTTTTTTTGTCAAGCTGATAAAGTGCCAGTTCCTGAATATGACTTTATAAGACAGCACTCATCACAGGCCACAAAGATCAAAAGTTGCTAAATAGTCCACCTCCCCAGCTAGTCAGCCGTATCCTCCCTAAAGGGTGTTGCTGCAATCTAACAATGCTGTCACCTGATGGCCTGTATGCAGCATACCTACTTGGGGTGCAGCCTGTATGTCATTCATTCAGTGCTGCTATGCAGACTGACTAATCAGGGTAACTAGCTACTACGATTGGGATTGCAGGGATGCCACCTGCCTGACAACCCCACAACCCTTCCCCTCACACTGGTGAACAACTTTCTGAATTCATTGGAAGGGGCTGTGACCTCTTTGAGCAATGGGGTTGCAAAAATCTCCAGGAGGTAGAAGTAGTCGTGGTGGTCACTTTACATCTAACCTTTGTAACTGTGCACTGGACCCTTTTTGGTCACTTCACCTGGCTCAATGCAGCTGGCAGACTCCCAACATGTGGCTTACATTGCAGCTGTCTCTGGGGCAGGCAGGGTGTGTGTGTGTAACATTTGACATCTACAAAAAATGCCAGGCCAATAAAAATAACAAGGAGATAGTGTAACTTGCCTGCACAGAGGCAGCTAAGTACACTTTTTTGTTTGAACCCAAGCTGGTGAAAGGCCTGACTCAAAACCAGACTGACCACTTTGTTTTTTCAAAGGCAGTTTATTGCCATGGCGATAATGGAGCACCAGGCATTTTAAACTTGTTGGGAGGCATGAACACATGCATAAGGTCAAAGGCATTAGAGTTAATGGTAAGTAGATTCAGCACGCATTAAAACTACATATGGGTTGAGACTCTATGTAATTATGAATATGAGCAATGCTATGTGAAAATTAAGACACCGACCAAGTTAATATAAGTAGGCTTTTAATTCTAAGACTGAACATTTACATCAGAGGTATTATGTGTTTTGTCGCTTTAAGCTGTTGCTGTAAGTACATTTGCTGCATGAAAACAAGTCCTGTTTCTCTTTGTACTTTACTCCACTACTGAGATCAATTGTTATTACTTGGTTTCAGAACAATGTGATGCTACAGATTAGAATTACAGTAGGGGTGCTGTGTGAGTGGGACCCCAGATACCCAGCATTACCCAGCCCAAATAATAAGAAACAATCAAACAAAACTGAAGTACTTTCTAGTCTAGCACTGCCTAGATGGCTTGATTTAGTCCTGTGCCCCCACCAGAAAGGTATACCCCAACAAAAGGTTAACATAATGGAAATTGGGGTGTGCAAGTAACAAATAATATTTCCCAAATACCTCGAATAATGCACCATTTGTTATTCAGATCCGAATGAAGAATAATGGCAGCATTAGTCCCAATTCCTATTCACGAAATATTATCTTTAAGAAAAACAAAGAGAAAAACTGCCCCCACCTTTCTCCCCAGTCCAGAATCATTAAAATATAAAGCTGTCATTTCCCATTCTCAGTCAGAGGCCCTACCCCATTCCCCGCACCCACACTGTGATAATAAAGGCAGTATAGTGCAGTGGTCTAAGGCTCTGAGCTGCAAATCTGGTGACATCCAGCAGACCAGACCTGAGTTTGAATTCCACTTGCGTACTGTGTGACCCTGAGCAAGTCACTTAACCTCCTTGTGCTCCCAGGTTGCTCCTGTAAAAAGCTTTCAGCTTAGTGTGCTATACCTGGTTAAACAACTAAATAAAAAGTATAATTTTGTGAAAAAACCTCAGGTGAGCGACTGGAACAGTCCACATACCTCCACAGCTGGCCATTGTCTTTCAGTGCTTGTTGCACTAAAACAAATATGTCCCCCCTCACCCTCCCACCCTGGAAGCAATATCGTCCTCCCATCCTGCCCCCAGCACCTAATTCATAAACGGGTAAGAAAGAAGGAAGAAGGCAACCGACACGGCCACCCTCCTCCATGAGCTGGCCGCTTCTAGCAAACTAAAAGTCCCCATGCTTGCTTTCATAGCAAACTAATTTTTCTAGAACATTTTTAGATTTACATCATTCAATCAGTCAATCAATCTTTATTTAATCAGGTGAAACACCATTGAGAAGAACTCATTGCAAGGTGGACCTGGACAGGTTTACAAAATACAAAGCTCCCATAAATGGGAGGAAATACACAATATAGAAGATGCATTGGGAATACATTAAATGAAGATACCATACAATGATACAAATGTGCAAAGAAGTACATGATAATAGCATTGAGATTGGCATTTTTGAACAATAAGTGCATTAATTAATACAGAGTGAAACTGCTGGGCAATAGCCTCTGGTGAAACAGGGATAAATGGAAGAATACTGGATACTAACTCCAAGAAAAGAATACATACAAGTTACTGACCTGAGCAGGTCCAGATCAGACAGAAAGTTGGAGGAAGTGGAGGCCAGGGCGAAGATAATCAAAGAATGGACCATAACAGGAGTGGGGTGAGGAGGAAGGGATGTAAGTAGTATGGAAGGAGGATGGTGAAGGAGAAGTAAACATATAATATAGCGGAGGCTCAGAGCAGGGAATGGTGAGTTTTGAGCTGATTAGCTGGTTTCACTATGCAAGCAAGGCGGAGCGCTTTCACTAGAAGGCAGCTAGCTGTTGAGAAAGAAAGCTGTGTCAGTCGCCTTCTTCCTTCTTTCTCACGCTTGTGAATTGGGTGCTGGAGGAGGGTGGGAAGTTGCTGCTGCTGCTGCCAGTGTGGGGTGTTTGGATGTATTTGTTATAGCACAGCAAGCACTAAAAGATGGCAGCTGGTCATGGGCGTGGGCAAGGTGTGCCGTCGTGATCGCTGGAGTTTCTTTTCACACAAATTAGACTTAATTATCAAAATGTGGGGCTAAGGGAGGAGAATGGGAAATGGGGTTAACTGAGGGTGGGAGGATGGGGCCTGTATATTTTTAAAGGATCTGGGCTGGGGAGGAGGGTGGGGTCTCTTTCTTTATCTTTTTTAATGAATAACGAATATGAATACAAATACAGAATGCCAAATATTTAAGAGCCTAATACAATATTCAGGCTGAATATTCAGGAAAAGGTATTCTCACTCCCCTAATGAAACCAGTACTCCACATCAGTAATCTAATATTACTTACTGTAGGAATTTCCTTATACAATAGTGTTACTACATAGAGACATTTCTTGAACTACTAACTGTGAATGTTTTTTGTATTGTGATGGCTTATTATTATTACTATTTCTACTTATATTTATGAAAGTAAAGAAACTATTTAAATATAATGATTAATATCTACTGGATGGTAGACTACACAACGTGAGTGACCAAACTCTATAAAGGAGTAGTTTAACACTGTTTGGTGGGGGGCATCTGCTTACTAAGGGCTGAATGTGTCTTTTTCAACCTTTGGGCTCAAGTCACAAAGGTGGCTATGATTATAAAAAGGTGTGGAAAAGGTGAGTTGAGCTATGAGTTGTGTAAGAACTGCACACTTTGCCAGATTCACATAGGTGTTGGGAGTGGCCATGATGCAGTTAGGGTGCACTGAATGTCATAGAGTGAGAAAGAGCTTACCCAGTGGAAACACAGATACTGTATGCCCATAGAACACCCATTGATCCCACGATATAAGGAGAAATATGCATAGATCTGATGCAAAATCTCAGTTGATGTTAGAGCTTCAGCTGGCATAGCCACAGCAGAAGGCAATGGTGTGAATAAGCACCTTGGGTGCTTGTCTTACTAGCGCTGGGCCCCGCCAACAGGAAATGGGTGGCTGTGTGGATGTGGAGATCTTTGCACCAGCACCACAGACTGCAAACTGTAAAATGGAGGCGATAGCAAACATTGTTACAGCAGTGCTCCATCTATACTGGTCCCTATACAGGATCAGTGCTGTGATATGGACACCAGCAAACAAGCAGGTGACGTGAGAAATGATACCAACAGTTGCGATCCAGTCAGTAACACCACTTGCAGAATCACTGCAATTAAGTACAGTGGCAAGACTTCTGTAGCAGTGTGAAGAAAGAAATGTCCCACAATAGCTAGTCCTAAGTAGGCACTGGTGGTGGGGAGGCGGAGAAATGTATGGATAGTAACCTGTTGGATACCATGGCAGAGATGATAAGGCAGAACACCACAGATTGTGTGGACAATGGGATGAACACCAGTGATGTGAAGCAACAGTGTATCGTACTACAACCAGTACAGTATGCAATATGTGAACCACTGACCTTCCTGACCAACCTCCACAGATTTACTGCTCCCCACTCCATTGGATAGTGACATCTGCAGTGATGATGCCCCAGATAATTTTGATAACACCCATTCACAGTCCTGACCCAGTGGGGTGCAGCATACCTCTCATAACAGTAAGGAATCACATGGTTGTGGTCCATACGTGCATGTCACAGGTAACAGACCAACATGGGTGCATGCCCATTACACATATTAACATTGCAGGGCCACACACAGGGCTGGCATTGGCACCACAGTGTGTAGCTGCAACATCATTGTGCAGTCCACTGATGCCATAGCACCTCCATGCTGAGAAGACAGCAGCATGGCGGACACAAGCCAAGAGCATACAAGCACAACAACACTCACCAACACACATGCCAGAGCACACTGGTCATCCATGCACCAGCACAGCCACACTGAACCCCAGCATCTGCACCACCGACAGGCACACTGGTCATCCATGCACCAGCACAGCCCCACTGAACCCCAGCATCTGCACCACCAACAGGCACACTGGTCATCCATGCACCAGCACAGCCCCACTGAACCCCAGCATCTGCACCACCGACAGGCACACTGGTCATCCATGTACCAGCACAGCCCCACTGAACTCCAGCATCTGCACCATCGACAGGCACACTGGTCATCCATGCACCAGCACAGCCCCACTGAACCCCAGCATCTGCACCACCGACAGGTACACTGGATACATCAACACATACAGGACATGACACAGAACCACATACATACATAGACAGTGATGATCTGCCATACTGGATATTAATCATGGGACAGGATGAATGGGCAGATGTTTTCCACTGTCACCAAAATAATTCTTTACTTAAATGTGGCTTGGAAAGGGGTGGGGAATGCAGGAATAGATGGAACAAGATACAGAGACTGGACAGGAAACAACCATAAACAGTGTTCATTCCCAGTGTTGGGTAAGTTACTGTTTCTAGTACTCTATTATGTTTTGGAGAAATTGTTCCAGGAAGTTCTGTGCAGTCAGTAGCAAGGATGGGAAGTACTAGAAAGAAAAGTAATACACCTTACAATTAGTTACTTATTTCTTTTAATACAAAAACAATACCGAAATAATAAATAACTATAACAGATTACATTTTTTGAAAGTAATAGGTTAGTTACTAGTTACTTTCAAATAAATGTAATCAGTTACAGTTATGTATTTCTTTTGTATAAAAGAAATAAGTAAAGTAACTGTAAGGTGTATTACATCTTCCAGTACTTCTCCATCCTTGCTAGTGACTGCACAGAGCTTTCTGGAACAAGTTTTCAAAAGTAATAGAAAGTAATAGAAAATAACTTACCAACACTGTTCATTCCTCCTTCTCCTAAAGGCTCAGAGTCCACACCTGTTGGCCCCTGTTGCAGATCTATAAAACACAAATACTTACGTTTACTGTAACAAATAACATGCTCTGCTTCTCATTCATCCCCTTAATCAACAAGAAAGTATAACTACTTGAAACAACTTACAAAATGCCCCACAATAGGCCATATACAGCTGTAAATGTTCATGCAGGACGTAACATCAGGGGTCGGTTTAGAGCAAGTGGTGGTCTACAGATATGGACTGGCCACCCTCTATACTGCTCAGAAACCAAGCAACAGTCCAAGATTCTCACCCTTCAATCACAGAAAATTTGAGGGGGCAGGTCAATCATTGACACCATAACTGCTGCACAGTTCACAAGTATAACGTACCAAACAAGGAATGCACTCACCTGTAGAACATGGTCCACCAATCAGTAGGCATGGTGTCAGCCTATCCTCTCATAGGGACTGCAATGGCCGAGTGTGAAGTGATCTGGTGGAGGCAGTTGGCCTGCTGCTTTGACTGGTTTCAAAACAGTTATGTATAACCTGTCAACACTCCTGCGACAGCATCCATGCACACTTGGCATGGAGTCATGCTGTGAAGGCTGTATCCTGAGGACTGGTGTGAAAAGTCACTCAGCACCTGGGATCATAGGCAATGGCCTTACAGTTGTATCCTGTACATTCATTCAAGTTCACAGTGGTGACTGGTGCATTACATAGTGTTGCAGATGGTGAAGAGGAATCATGTGGTCTTTGCTGTGGTGACACTGCTATGAGGGCCAAAGCCATGTCCCCACTCTCTGTTGCCTGCAGATATTTGCATTCACATTAATGTTTGTTATAGCTATTTGTACATTTATTTAGGTCACTGTGTTGGTGTCACTCATGGCTCATGTGCTGTGTGCACAGTCCAGCTGTGGTGCCCATTGTGTGTGTTACTGGGCACAGGCTTGGGGTTTCTGACCATAACACCCTGTGAGCAGTGCAGGGTACGTGACAGTGCTGCTCCACTAGAGTGTTCTCAAGCACTGCCACAGGGCAGGAAGACCCAGAAGTAGTTTAGTTTAACACAACATACTGCTCCTTCACTTCAATCCCTTTAGTGTTAATTTACTATTTCCAGCACCGCCCCTACCATGAATTACCACTCCAGAGAAATTTCTGGAGTAAAGTAAAATTAGAGGACTAAAATATATACCCACATCTCCTGCTTTGCAGTCTTGTGCTTTAACCACTAGGCTATGCTGACTGCTGGGTTTCTCTTTTCTGTTGGTTATCTTGACACAGAAGTACTGTCCTGGGGTCAGCTGCCTCAGAGTCAGTGCTGCCCAGGGTCAGAGCTCAGGTGAATAGTCTGTGCTCAACTGGCAGTACAAGGTACACTTGTGGCCAGTCACTGCCTTCTTTTGGCATGATGCAGTGATTGTACTGCTACTTGCAATCTTGTAGAGTATTTTTTTTTTTAATTTATTTAGTGATTCGGAAAAGACCTTTGAGCACAAGCTCCTTTACAAAGGTTCCAGGTCATGGATTGCAAAACAAAGTACAACAGGAGATAGCAAAGGTAAATTACAATGAACGATAGAGCTTGGATTCAGAACTTACAGAATAACTCAAAATACAGGTACAAGTTAAATAACAAGAAACACTTTATGAGGGTGGGGTGGATGTGACACTGTTACTGCTGCTGCACGGAGGTGCACAGTTTCAGGTCCCAACTTTGCATGTGCAGAGACCAGTCTCATGCTGTGGATTTGCATCTGCACACAGGAATCATATGTATGTCCAGCCAAGACCCACACAGCACTTAGCATTGCTGATATGGGCATGTGTCCTTATCTTAGTTCTGTGCTGTGCATACTGTGCATTGTGGATCGTGACTTCCCATGCAAAGCCTATATACCTTAGATGCGTGGCTGAGTAAGCATCTGGATTCTTTGTGGAGTGGTCCTTTCTTCTACACTAGCCCATTTTGTCTTTAAAGCTGAGAGGTCCTGTGAAAACTGCTCATAGTGTAAAATCACTACATGTATTGTATAAGTGAATTGGGGTTAGAATGCAAGCAATAATACCCTCCAGGGTGGGCAGTATTGGGCTATACCTGCCCGTCAGGGACATAATGAGGCCTGACACGACAGGTGGGGGTATAGCCCATGCTGCCCACCCTGGAGAGTACTATTAGCTAGAAAATGGGATTTGGACTGCATTTTAGAAAAACAATTGTTCAAACACTTAAAAACATAAATAGTTAATGTTAATGAATAAAGACATTTTGCATTAAGTAGTCCCTGTTCTGTTGGCAACTGTGTGCTACTCCTGGTTAAACAACTGCATAAAAAAAACTGGTAGTAGACTTCTACTAGAGTTCTGCTTTGTAAAATGTTCTGTCCTTCCTCACTCATCAGAAGTTTCTCGTTTCTCCATCATTTTTCTTTTCATTATTTTTTCCTGAAGTGTCTGAAGCACTTACATTTGTTTCAGATACGTGCAGCCCACCTGCCTCATGAACATGGTTCAACAGGTGTAACCAAGCATGGGAAGAGCAGGCATGCCAGTGTACTGCTGTCAATGAGAACAAGCGGCACTTCAGTGGGAACGTCTCTGCAGATGGAGACGTGCTGCCAGTTTGCAGCACTTAAGACAGTGGGCAGGCTGCCAGAAGAGAAGGGCACAAGTACTGCTCCAAGCTAAAATGCTCTGCACTAGCGGTACAATATATACTTTATGAAAAGAAAGAGTTTTGTACATCAAACTTTCTGGCAGCCAAATCTCTTGCTCACTAAATGAGAGGAAAAATGGTTAACAGAAACTGTAAAAGTTTAATGTGGGCACTGATTCTACTGTGTAATGGGGCACTTGGCATAGAGGATTTGTTTTAGGTGGGCAGTGCCCACCTGAGACAAGTCTCTTAGTCAATCAGAAGGCTGGAAATCTTTACCCCATTCTCTAAATAGCAATAAGGTACAACAGGGTGCATTTGTGCTGACATAATGGCCTTCAGTCCGACTAGCATTAAAACACTCACCTCTGAGAGAGCGAAGGCGTCATGGACCGACGCGGAGACGCGACGCGCAGAGACACGCGCTGCCTTAGCGTGTGTCTATCAAAATCCATCGTGACCATCGGGGCAACGGTGTTAAAACAACAGTTTATGGTCTTATATATAAAGGGAAATCCAAGGTACTGTACTTATAGTTGGAATTTTAGTTAATATTATAATGAAGAAAGCAAATAAATATTGTACATCTTGTCAAATGTATGCAGTAGGCAAGCAAGTTGCAAATTATGTATGTGACAGATGTATTCTGATTAAAACCCTACAGGATGAAATATCCCGACTCCGTAATTCTGGGAGGCTACTTCTGATATTACTCAGCATACTATTGATCCAGAAATAGAAGCACTAGAAGAATACATTGATCATATGTCCTCCCTACTGAAACCAATAATTCCCCCCTTCTCCATACAAATTGTCCCCAGGGTACCCTAGTGATCAACAAGTCCCATAGTGAAATCACTAACACTCCACTAGAGCAAGGGTAACTTGAGAATAAAGACCACTTTAACTTGAACAAACCGCTTCTACCCCATATTGTTTGGACCCCCCTCCACAAAGCGCAGATAGTGACCGACACTACCGCTTGGTCAACTACTATTTGAATAAAATTCAAACTTACAAACAGAGAGTCTAAGATCATTATCCCTCCGATCTCACTACATAATTCCTATGAACCACTGGCTTCCCTTACTGATGGAGATAATTGCAGGGTTGAGTGTCTATCTAATATTGCCCAGGATGAAAATCCATATCTTCCTCTCCAAAAACAGTACCCCTACCCAGGTTGTAGTCCTAGGTGACTCTATGGTTAAATTCATAGATAGAACCATTTGTAACCCTGATAAAATTAATAGATCTTGCTTAAGCTACAGGGGTGCTAAGGTCTCTGATATAACTGCCATGACCAGTATCGCCTTACATGCAGCAGGCACTAACCCCTAGTTATAATCCATGCTGGAACAAATGATATACAAGAACCCCATTACAACAACTTAAACAGGACCTAGTTGCTCTCTGTAACGTATTAAATGAGAGGGATGTAATATTGGCATTTCAGAAATTCTCCCAGTACCTAGAGCCTCCTTTTATATTCAAAGGAAGATTAAATCTATGAGCGAATGGCTGGAAATGGTGCCTAAAACAAGGTATTACGTGCATCACCCACTGGGAGAATTCAATGATAACTCTGCCCTCTTCTGCTGGGATGGATTACATCTCAGCCGTAGAAATGATTCTCTCCTAATTCGACAATTTCTGTCATTCATTAACAACAATTTAAACTAAAACCGAAGGGGAGACTGGAATCCATAAACCATCTCTAAACAATATATACAAGCTGAATATCTTGACTTGTAATGCGAGAGCACTTAGTGTTCCTAAAATGATGGAACTGGAACTAAAATTCAGGAGTCTAACATTGGCCTGGTTGCTATAACAGAAACATGGGGTAACCAGGATAAACAATGGATAGTAAATATTCCAGGATTTAAACACTATTTTAAAAACAGACCTGATGATCAAAGGGAGGAGGGTTAGTCTTTATATAACAAATGATATTCCCTCATTTGAGGTTTCAACAACAGTATCTACTGAGAGTGTTTGGGTATACTTGCAGCCCAAAGGGCATCCTCAAATCTTGGTTGGGAACTGTTATTGGCCACCCTCTTCAGACCTTGCTTATCTACACCAATTAACTGCAGAAATGGCTCAAATAGCAGATAATGGCTTAGTCATAATTCTAGAGGTTTTAATCTCCCATCAATAAACTGGGATACTCTCTCTGGACATAACTCATACGATTTACAGCTGATCTCTGCTATTACTGATCTTGGCCTTACAACATGTAAGAGATCCTACTAGAGGGAACAATATTCTCGATTTAGTCTTTACTAACATGAATACAGCTTTATCAAGTTTACGGGTGCTGGATCCCTGGGTAACAGTGACCATTTGACTATTCAATTTTCCATGGCCTTAACTCACACATGTAGCCTTAATAACAGCTGCATGATCAAGCGATATGATAAAGCTAATTTTACTAAGATCAATGAACAACTGGCTGCTCTATCTTGGGACTCATTATTGGCACCTTAATGCAAATGATGCATGGAACACCTTTGAAAAAATTATACATAATTTAGAAGAAAACATGTACGGTGAGAAGGAGATACAATAATAAAGGAAAGGTCCTGCTTGGTATAGTAACAATATTAGAAAACTTAGTAATCATAAGCGGAAACTATTTAATTTGCTAAAAAGAGCAAACAGGAGGACAAGAAGGACATTTATACTAAGTACAAGGATGTTTTAAAAACTTAAAAACATCTATTACCTTAGCTAAAAGGAACCTAGAATTCAAGATTGCCCACACCAAGGATTCACATAAAAGCCTATATTCATACTTAAACAATAAAAAGGGTACTGTTAATAAAGTAGGTCCAATAATTATCAATAATTCAACTATTCTCTCAGATATGGTGACTGCATCTGAATTTAATAAGTACTTTTGTTCTGTCTTGAACAAGACAAAAGAACCTAGAACGATCTTTCATACTCCTGTTCTTCAGAGTTATATCATTACTATCTCTGACACTTATAAACTTTTGGGAACTTTGAAACCAACTACGAGCCCAGGCCCGATGGTATTACTTCCAAATTTCTTATGGGAACCATAGACAATATTGTCACTCCACTTACTATTATATTTAATAAGTCACTTACTGAACTAATTGTGCCTACTATTTGGAGAACAGCTACTGTTACCCCAATCTTTAAAACAGGAGTGCATTCTAAAACTGAGAATTATAGACCTATCAGTTTAACCTCTATACCTTGTAAACTATTAGAAAAGTATATCAAACATCTAATGGATAAAGAAATGCTCGAACTTAATATATATGATCATACATAACATGGATTCAAACGAGTACTCATGACTACAAACCTGTTATCTTTTCATAATGCTATAAGTAATAAGCTTGATCAAAATATTCCAGTGGACGTTGTCCTGCTGGATTATAGTAAGGCATCGACAAGGTCTCACATTCAATACTAATTAATAAATTGGCTACATTAGGATTCTCTAAATGTATTGTAACTTGGGTGAATAACTGGCTACATGAACAAACTCAAACAGTTAGAATCAATGGGGTATTATCAGAGGACAGATTTGTGACAAGTGGGGTCCCCAGGATCTGTGTTGGGCCCTACTTTGTTTGGCATTTTATAAGTGATCTAAAGATCGGATCACAGAATAAGTTATCGAAATTCGCTGATGACACTAAACTGGGGACCTGTGCATAACGATTACAGTAGGAACACTATATTGAAAGATTTAAAAATAATTGAAACATGGGCGACTACCAATAAGATGTCTTTTAATGTATCCAAATGTTCCGTGCTGCATTTCGGTAAAAATAACCCTGTACAACCATATTATCTCAATGGAACCAAAATACAAGACTCAGTTGTTGAAAAAGATCTGGGTATCATGATCGACGATCGTTTGTCCTTCTCAAACCACTATAATATAATAGCGAACAAAGCCAATGCTTTGTTCGTGAGGATAAAAAAAATACCTTCGTTTCCAAAACCGAAGAATGTATTATGACATTATATAAGTCTCATGTCAGGCCCTATTTGGATTCGGCTCCTTGTGGAGCCCATATCTGATAAAGGACATTGCAAAAATTGAGAGGGTACAAAGAAGGCAACTAAAATTATACCCCACCTCTCGTCATGATTATGCAACTAGGCTTCAGAGAACAAGATTATATTCATTAAAAACAGAAGATTAAGAGTGACATGCTACAATTATTTAAAATTATCTCATCCTCTATATTAATGGAATCTTATGACTTGTCCTATGCATCTAGGAAAATTGTTCCCGACTTCATAATAAACAAATTATAATTGAAAAACAAGAACAAATAAAAGACAGCAATTTTTCAATATAAGAGCTCCGAGTATGGAATTCCTCACTGAGGAAATTGTTGATTGTGACAACATTAATACCTTCAAGATTAAACTAGATGGATGGCTTTTAAATAAATAACAAACTTATTAATGGTCCACATGTGTGGAGGATATTCTCGATGAGCTCGGCCTTTTTATGTCAAATTACCAAGTTACCAGAAGTTACCTCAGATGGGTTGAAGCATGAGTTCAAAGGCTGAATGGCTTCCACCATCTGAGAAAGGCTATATCCCAGCACAAAGCACACCCTGGAGTGCATTGTTGCAATTCTGAAATGGGTCTATTTTTTTTTTTACTATAAATTTGAAAACTGAGAAAAGTAAAACAAAGGAAAAAAAAAAAAAAGTCCTATTGAGTCATTTAAGTTTCAGCTGTTTGGCCAGTGGATGGCAGATGCTGTAGTTCTTTAATTACAAGGAAGTGAACTGAGTTGTACTGACACAACTGTGCCTGCTTAATGTAAACAGACCAGTGAGGTCACAGATCCTTTTCCAGTGCTGCTGTGCTTGGATATCAGCACTGGATTCAAGCTCAACAGCCAAGTAGGGTACTGGATTTTTAAACCTATTTTAGAAATGTTTTTAATAATCAGTGTCCTCGGACCAGATATACAGATACAAATGGGTGTCACAACACCAGGGTGTGAAGAGGCATCCCTTTCCACCACCCTTGAAAAGTACCATACGACTATAAAACATAGTCACCAAGAGGAAGAGTCAGAATACACATGATGGTCACCAAATGTTTTTAGGTAGATGGCAAACATGTAAGTTACGACCATTATGGATGTCTGGGCATTGGTTTAATCCAGTTGCATGGATACTACCATGCCTAGAGAGAGGTCGTAGCATGAGATACTACTGTCTCAGTTGTTCTCCCATCCACCTGACCCATATGTTTAGACCTACGTCTGGATCATGGAGTTTTCAAACTTTCATGTCCCTCACTGATCAGCTCTTGGGGTTCAGTGCCCCCCATGGTCCTGTGAATTAAAACTATCTCTGGAATGGGTGAAGCCCCTTCTCCTTAGCCTTGTTCACCTGTACCGTAATTCACAGAATTATCCTTGCCAATCTTGGTCCCATGATGCCTGTGCCACCATGAAGAACTGCTTTTACAACTTCTTCCTTGCTGGTGGTACTCCCATATTGACTGGAGTGTGAGTGGACCAGCCTGTGACTGTGTATGACACAGTGCATCATTTCAATGTGCTTACGTAACTGGATGAGATAAGATGAGATGATGCTTGTATAACTTGATTTGCTGTGTGGCTTTCCACTTCTCTATTTGTAGGATATACCACCCTGTAGGGGTACAATGCAAGGAACCTAGAGGAGGGTCCCCCCACAGGTGCCAGAGAATGATTGCATCAGCTAAAGGTAGGTTAGGAAGAAGCCCACGGGTAGGAGATGAGCTGCAGAAGGAGGTGGATGGTGGTCAATGAAAAACGAATCCTGGAGGGCCCAGGATGAGTGACCTTGTAAGCCCGATGGGGAGTGGCGTTGTTGCTCCGCCCATCGAACTTCAGGCTTAAAAGCCCTCCCATTCAATGTGCTTACACAACTGGATGAGATGAGATGATGCTTGTGTAACTTGATTTGCTTTGTGGCTTTCCACCTCTCTATTCATGGGATATACCACCCTGTAGAGTGCTGAAGCAAGGAACCCTAGAGGAGGTTCCCCTACAGGAGCCATGGGAATGATTGCATCAGCTAAAGATAGGTTAGGTAGAAGCCCAAAAGAATACCCAAGGTGTGGAGCATCAAAGAGGCGAGGATGATGAATGAATTCTGAGAAGATGATAAGGGCTGACTTCCTAAGGAGAGAGAGGGAAAAGCCGGACCCACCATCGCCTCCATCCAACAACGGAATCTAACTAATTAACTGAAGAAAACACTAACTCCAACTAATATTATGACCATTGGCACAGAGAGAAAAAAAAACCCTTTAAGGAGGAAACCTCTGGGATGCAAGGCCTAGGTCGCCTTCCTCCAGGCTGGCGATGTTTGATTTGAGGACATACATCATTAAAGAGAACAGTTCCTTAATGAGAGGGATATGAGTAGGGAGGATGAGGACAAAATAGGGAAAAAAAAACAAAGAAACACAGATCAAAGAAGAACATGAGGTAGCAGGGACCCGAGAGGGGTATGCTCGAGTAGTCGATGGGAAGGAGTAGATCCATGTAGAAGTCAGAGGAGCAAGGGGTATCCAGATGTGCTCATGAGGAAACTGAGGATAATGTGGACTGACTTGATTGAGCGATGTGAGTGAGCAGACACTGAGGCCAGTGAGGCGTGCTTGATTATGCAATGTGAACAATTAGACACTGAGGTTGGAGTTGATGAGGTAGCTTAGATTCAATGATTAGACCTTTGTCTGGAACTAGGTGCTCAAAAGCGAAAGAGAAGTATGATGACGCCAAGAAAGCATGCCTGTGTCTGGAACCAGAGGGTAGAGGAGACATGAATGAACTGGAAAATTAACTTGAACAATGGCGGAGAACAGTTAGCCAGCGCTTAGCAAGGGCAACAGACAGGAGGGCATGTCCTGGGGACGAGATGGAGTCGATTCGAGGAAGCAGGGATAGTATGGATGAGGGAATGCTGATGAAGTCATGAACCTGAATACATGCAACAGGAGGGCCACGGTTCGATGAGGTGGCATAGGAGTCATGATAGGTATGCCCAAAAGAAATATCGAATGCACACCATGAGGGATTGAATCCGTGATGGCAGTTAGGGAGCCAGACGGAGTCAGCCGAGGTATGCTGATTGGTCAGCCAAAGCATACTAATTCAGCGATGGAAATAGATGAGCAGGTTGGTGTGAGGCATTGTGAAGCTGAGAGGGCTAAATGAACTGGAGCAGGTCAGCTAGAGACAGATCGAGTGATATGGCGATGTATTGCATGCTGGTGGTATGCTTCGATCAGTGGCGTGATGAGGTAGGCTCTCTGAAGGAGGTAGACTCTGAGGCAATGAAGGCCTGACCTATTTAGAGGTCAGATGAGCCAAAGATACCAGCTATGGGTAGCTGTTTGAGGAGGGATAGTAGAAGAGGCACTGGAATAGACCCACATGAAGATCGGATGAACACTGGACAATGGGTAACAGGTCAGGGGTATTGGAGAGCAAAATCATTGTCTGTCGAGAAAGCGGAGGAGAGAGCAGAACAAGTGACCCAGAAGCATTAGTATTGATGCGGTGGAATAGAGAGGAGACACAAAAGAAATATCAATTGAAGCCAGTGAGTGGAGCGAATCCTGGATGGCCAATACGGGATGAGAACTGCAGGAGTGAGTATCGTGAGTCGACTGGGGCGGCGAAGCCATGATTGGATGTAATCCTTGATGGCTGGTACAAGATAATAAGTGTGAATGATGACCAAAGTCTTGAACAGGATGGGCCAGATTCAGGACAGGGAAATCCCAAAAAGTATCAGACAAGGAAGGAGGAGAGCAGCAGAACTGATCAAATGGTCAGCAGAGAACTAGAGGGCAACAAAACTATGCTGCAGGACCCCAGCAGAAACGACCTCAAATAGTGTACACAATAGACTAGGATGAATAAGTGCCATTGAGGAGAGCAGAGTCTGAAATTGCAACGGTAGGGAGACCAAGCTAAAACCAACCTTGTCACTGACCAAAGAAATACATGGAAGCTGGTAGGGGTTCCGTTGCAATGTCCCCGATCCTTGCAAATACAGGAGCCCAGCACTCGAAGGAATGCCCCTGCTGTCAGTAGTAGGTCAGGTGCAAGGAAACAATGCTGGGCCACTGGAGGGCAGGTGAAATACTGATTCCCAGCAAATGAGCCAGGGGCCAAAGTCCCAGTACGGAGGCTGGAAATGGGCAAGGTAGTGCAGCAGCAGCCTGGGGAGAACAGCGGGAGGAGGACCAAATGAGGAAGGCAGAGACAGCCCACCAGGAATGGCAAGCAAAGTGAGCGAGGAGCCCGATGGGCGACTGAAATGGAGCAGGCAGCTGCAACAGAGGAGCTGGAGAGCAGGCAGTGGACTGCCAAAGTGAGCGGAAGCAGGAAGGTCCCCAAGAAGAGCACCGGAGGCTCAGGTACAGGACAGGCGATTAGGCAGGGCAACAGAGCAGACCCCATGAGGAATGGTCATGGAAGCGAGCCAGAATGCAGTGGCCACAGCATGCCAACAGCTATGGTGAGGGGCAAGGACTCAGCAATGGAGCAGAGAGATGGAAGGGCAAGCAAAGCCAGGCGAGGGGAATGGAGGGAGATG
Source organism: Neoceratodus forsteri (assembly GCA_016271365.2). Lineage (NCBI taxonomy): Eukaryota > Metazoa > Chordata > Ceratodontiformes > Ceratodontidae > Neoceratodus > Neoceratodus forsteri. Next base: position 658,771,727 of record CM057453.1, read on the forward strand.
AACCACACAGGAGCCAGGACAGAGCAAAAACAATGAAGGCGGGGAGGAAAAAATGGACAGGAAAAGAAAGCACCAAAGCAGCGAGGGCGGACAAAGGCATCACAAAGGAAGCAAGCTGAGGAGGGAGGACCAAGGAAGGAGCGAGGAAGGGCGGGCATCCGGCAGCAATGAAAAATGAATCCTGGAAGGGCCCAGGATGAGTGCTTTTAAGCCCGATGGGGTAGTGACATTGTTGCTCCACCCATCGAACCTCAGGCTTAAAGCCCTCCCATTGCATGCTAGTCTCTACCCTTTCCTTGGACTGTATGCCCATTGTAAGCACAGAAAACCCTGTCACCCCATTATTCATAGAGCAGTTTGAACAGAGGTGAAAAGTGCTCATTCCATCTACTTTGTGCCACAGAACTGCGGCAGTGTGTTGTGTCCCAAGGTCAGTATCTTGAAAGTATTCTAAATACAATCTATGGAAACTGTTGAAGCCAGAATGTATGGCAGCATCATTCATTTATGTTTCCCAATATGTACTGAATAGGGTGCCCAGTTCTGCTGAAATGTATTGACACTCTTGGTGTCTTGCCAAGCACGAGGTGCAGCCAAGTGGTTTCAATACGCAGTTGTGTGTGTATCACCAGCACAACTGGACACCCAGTGGTATGTTATTCCTCTTATAAAACAGTTAAGAAGTTACATCCGCTGACAAATTTAATAAAAATCAATGGCAAGGTCAGAGGTGTGTGAATGTGTGCTAACTGAACAGTCACATGATACTCTCAACCAATCAGGTCACTAGAATTTCTTCTGCTATTTATAAATGCATACACGTACACACACACACACACACACACACTCACGCATGCACACACACACTATATGATGACTGAACTTTAGTTGACCTACTTGCTGTCTTGATAATCATGTTTTGTTAAAATATGCTATAAACTAATGACCAAATCTGAAATCTATTCTGGGATTAGACTGTACCAGGTAGACCAATTATATGACTTTGTTTGTGGCAGCATGATAAAACTGTGTATATCTCTCAGTTTAAGAGGCAGCAGAACATTGAGGCAAAATGAGATAATTACATATTTCTTTGATGAGCTTGAAGGGATGGGAAAATATGTAATTTATTGTGTGACTTGCTGGTAATCCTCCATCTTCCATCACTGTGACAAATGAGTGCATTTATTCTGCAGAAATTTGTGTAGCACAATCATCCAGTGGATACCAGCTCCTTAATCAGTGCTTTCATAAGACTGTAATAACTAAACTGTGCAAAATATGTATCAAGTTGCTTATTTCATCATCACAAAATTCAGCACAATGCACCCAGAGGAGTGGGGGTACAGCCAGGAGAATGGACTAGGTAGTTAGGGGAATCACTAGGAGGATCAAACATGCTTGGAGTGCTGCCAGGCTTGCAAGATGTCTGAAGACAAAATAAGGTAGCACAGGCAGTACACTGTCAGAGTCTGGTGGTGTTGTGAACTCAGAGACTAAAGTCAGTATATTGGCTGCTGTGCAGATTCAGTCAGACCAGTACATAGACAGAGGTCACCGCCCCCATTGCATCACTTACTCTGAGGCTTCATCAGGGGATGTATGCACCCTGCAGCAGGGTTAAGGGAACACATCTACAGCTGCTGCAAGCTGGTCTTTGCTCTGGAAAGGCATATTGCCAGTTTTGAATAGCACTGGTTGCACAGTGGGGGCATAGAGCTGTCACTGAACCTAGGGGTAGCAGTGCCTGGTAATATAAAATGTAGAAACAGTACCTTGTTAAACCAGCACCTGCTGAAGGCCGGGTATGTGAACTCACACTTCCCCACGAACAGCACCATATGCCTTTGAGAAAGCACTAACATGTGAAACATGTCAGGAAGCCAGTGAATACTGCTCAGTGTGTGTTGAGGCAACTTTTTATACTGCACTGCACTGCACTTTATTGGAATGTTTTTGATGTTTACCTTGGATTTGCTCTGCATTTATAAAGGAATATTTATTGGAGACTTCCAGGAGTGATTATTCTATGGTGCTGTTCGTGGGGAAGTGTGAGTTCACATTCCCAGGCCTTCAGCAGGTACAGGTTTAACAAGGTACTGTCTCTGAGCAGTGGGGTATTGGGAGGATGTTTGGCAGGTGGGGGAACCCTGAGGGGTAGTGGTAGAGGTTAGCATCCAGAATACCCGAAGAAAGCATATCTAATGTGCTGCTATGGCTGTACAATGCACCTTCCTTCCTATGGAGAGCAGAAGAGGATACATCTGTATGCACTGTGAGACCGCTCAGTGCTCTCAGTATGTGCTTTGCTAGGCTGGAGATGCAGCTGGAGCATGGCAGGGGTGCAAGGAGGTCAGCAGGCCACCGAGTATAACAGGAAGAGGAGGCTATGAGCATGGGCACTAGGCTTGGGGGGTGTTGGTATGGTTAGATAAGGAAGGGAGGAGGAGGAGAATGACAGGGACTGTGATCTTGGTAGGAATGTGGGATGGATCAGAGTGGAGAAGGGACGTGAAGCATGGACATTGAGACTAATTTTGTTTTATTTGTCTGTGAGTGACAAGGAGTAGGTATATGGGGAATGTGTCTCTTTGCTGATCGTATGCAGTAGGTATATAAGAGGAGATGTGTCTCTTTGCTGATCATATGAGTAGGTATATAAGGAGGAATGTGTCTCTTGGCTGATCATACGGAGTAGGTATATAAGGAGATGTGTCTCTTTGCTGATCATATGGAGTAGGTATGTAAGGGAGATGTGTCTCTTTGCCGATCGTTGCAAGACTTGCAGCAGAGTTGATATGGGGTTAGAGAGATGTATCATGAATTTGGATTTGTTGGAGAGGGAGTCCAAAATCTGTAAATTGCATTTCAGTGCAAATAGGTGGAAAGAGGTGTATTTAGATAGAAAATATCTATACTGGGAAATGTGAATATTGGCTGGATGGAGTAAAATTAGCTATTGCAGTGGAAAGAGAAACCTAGGTGTTATTAGTACTGATACCTGAAGGTCTCTAGTAAGTGTAGTAAGGCATACTGTATAACAAGGCAAACAAGATCTTAGAGTGTGTAGGTAAAGGCCTTGATAGCAGAAGAAGTGAGGTGATTTTACCACTGTAAGTATCACTGGTGAGGCCCGTCTTGAGTACTATGCCCAGTTCTGGAATCTGCATATGAAAAAAGACTCAACTGGAGAGGGACAGAAGGATCACTAAGATGATACAAGATCAGCTAGATCAGGCATAAGAGGAAAGGCTTGCAAATCTCAATTTACATTTGCTGGAGACCAGGACAGAGAAAGATGATGTAACAGAAACTTGCAAGTTATAGATGGGTATGAATAGAGTCACTGCTAATAGCCGTTCACTAGAAATGAGGGTACTATTATTAGAGGGCATGAATGGAATATTGAGGATGGAAGGTATGGTCATCCAAATTCAAGTGTTAACCCCCAAATACTTGTCTTTCCAAAACATCTGTAACATAACACCCCTATCCTCCTTGGTGAGGTTTGGCCATTGGACTGGTCTGCTCTCTACTCACGCACTGACATGACCCGGCAGTAACCCTCTTCATTCAGACCCTGCTAGCCCTACAGGATTAGCATTTCCTCTCACCGCAAGACAGGTCAGAGGTGGTTACTCTCGCTGGATCTCCCAGGATCTCCTTGATCTCATAAAGACAGAGATCATACTGGGTCCCACAAGGCGTCCCCTCCCGGCCCTATGAGATGCCTACAGGTGCCGTTGAAACCAATGCAAGCATGTGGCCAAATCCTGAAACAGGCCTATTTCCGTAACCTTCAAAGGTAAATCTGGTCAACCCTCAGAAATTCAGGAATCCACTGGCTCCCTTCTCAACCACCACTCCAGCAAGACAGTCCTGAAATTGAACTCCCCACTGGCCTCATCACGGACATTCTTGAGGTGGCCCATGCCTTTAATGATAAATTCTCTGACCTATCTGCATTTCTAAGCAAGCTCCCACATGGCCAGCCTAGCAGCTCTGCCCACCCCATCCAGACTCTCATGACCCCACCCCTCTCCCCATCCCCCTTTCTATTTTAAATCTAACTCAACTACTGATATCTCTAAGCTCCTGAGATGTCTCCCAAACCATGGGTCCCAGGGTCTGATGGCCTCTCCCTGTCTTCCTCAGGCTCATCTCCCCCTGCCGTTGTCAGACCCCTAACCTTTATCTTTAACTTTGCCCTTTTCACCTCCTCCATGCCTGACCCTGGAAGACTGCCAAAGTAATCCTCATTTTTAAAGCTGGTGACCTCCTATCCACGGATAATTACCAACCCATCTCCATCCTCCCCACCATCGCAAACTACTGGAGAAAGTTATCCACCATCAGCTCACAGAACATGTAGACAAGTATAACCTCTTGTGCAGCCAGCAACATGGCTTCCACAAGAACCATAGTACTACTACGCCTTGCGCTGCTGACCGACCACATCCTCACAAACATGGACCATGGAAATGCTACCGTGACGTTTTGTTGCCTCTCCAAGACCTTTGACATGGTCAACCATGCCCTCCTCCTCTCAAGCTACGTCTCCTTGGCTGTTCACAGGAGGTATCCAATTAGTTCAGGAGCTACCTCACTGATCACTCCCAAAATGTGTGTTTAGGCCCTGCTTGCTCTCCTACCCTGCCTGTCTCAACCAGTGTCCTCAGGCTCCATTCTGGCCCCTTCTATTCTCCCTATTTATAAACTCCCTCAGACAGTCTCATCTGCAACTCACTCCTCTATGCTGATGACCTTGTACTTTTTCAGCGATAAATCCACGCCCACATTTCCTCAGTTCTCACAGTAAACTATTCAGCTGCAAATAAATGGTTTGTGGACATCCTCCTCCTGGTTAATGTCAAGAAAAACAAATCCATGCTGTTTGGATCTAAGCCCTTCTTGGCTAAGTCCCACCCCATTCCTCTCTTAATATTGTCTCCCCTGATGACCAAGCCCTTGAAATGTCATGACTTTCAAATACCTAGGCGTCCTGCTCGATCCCTCCCTCTCTCCTTCTTTGAGCACATCAACACAGTGGTTCACAGAATACACCAAAAGCTTGCTGCTGCCTATAGATTCAAGCACTACAATACCCTGAGGCCTGTCATGCCATTGTCCAGGGAATCTACTCCTATACTTGACTACTGCTCTACCATCTCGCTGGCCATCCGCAACCCTCTTTGCCAAACTCTCAACTGCCTATAATAGTGCCTGTCCTTTGACTTACTAGCCTCTTTTCTCCCGCCACTGTCTCCTCCACCAGTCCTCGGCTGGTTCCCACTACAATGCCATTTTGATCTCACCCTTTGCTGTATGGTTGATAATGCCATCTGAACTGGCCAGGAATCTCCCCTTGCTGCCCTCCTGAAAGTCAGCACACTACACTATCCTCTCTGCTCAATGACATCCCCTCTACAAGTCCCAAGGGTATCAACCAATATGGGTGGTAGAGCCCTGTCATGGCTGCCCCTTGCTGTAGAATAGACTGCCTGCAGAGCTCCACTCCTGGACACCTCACCACCTTTTCAAAATGTGCCCCAAAGACTGGCTTCTGGCTGAACTCGCTGCCATTGCTTGCTAGGTAACCCACCCACCTCTCCAACCTCTTTGAGTTTATCCTAGTATTATCCTTCCCTGTGTTTTAAATCCCCCTTCCCTCCCTCTCCTACACGTTTCCCCTCCTTCCCTCCACTCCCTGCACTTATAATTTACCCCCAGTCTAGGTATTCCCCGGCCTGCACTTATCTTGTTTTGTTCAGTTAGTGTTATTGAAGATTGCTTGTTCTGTCTGCTATTAGGTTACACACACCATGCCCTGTTGTTCATTCTACGTTAACAATTTTACCACCATGTATTTTGTTGCTGATGTATTTACCTTTGGCATCTTTGTTAACTGCTCTACTGTGTTGTGTAACCTTGCTGTGCCACTGTATATGGCCTGGGTCTTGCCTGAAAATGGTCCATGGGATCAGTGCACCTACCCAGTTAACAAAGTCATAAATAAATACATAAATAAGGGTATAAGACAGATGTTAGGAAGTATTGTTTCACAGAGAGAGTTGTAGAAAATGGAATAAATTGCCAATGGAGGTGGTGGAGGCTGAGACAGTAAATACATTTAAGATAGGGTGGACAGATTTAAAGGGATAGCAAATATAGAATGGAGGGTGAGGGACCTCAATTACAGATACAGTACTGAGTATACGGGCAATAGGCCAGTATGTATTTATAGGTTTCCTTATTATAAATTAAGGACAGACTAGATGGACTCAGTCTTTTTAGCCATCACTGTCCATCCATCCATCCATCCATCCATCCATCCATCCATCCATCTATCTATCTATCTATCTATCTATCTATCTATCTATCTATGTAGCTATCCATCTATCTATCTATCTCTCTATCTTTGTCACTGTCTATATCTAAGTATGTATCTATGTTTTAAAAATGGGAAGAAAAATCCTGGTCTTTGATTTTCTGAGCACCCCTACAAGGGTGCATTTATGTGCCAACAGATACAGGGTAAAACTGAGTTCCCTACCAACCTGCCTCTGTGCCAGTTGAAACCACTGCCTCAAACACAGTTTGAAAAAAGTGAAATAGCAGCTATCTTGTTACCTTACTTGTAAGTGACTGACCCCCAAACACACATGCACTTTCTACATAGACTGTGACATATTGACATATTTTTCTATGTTCCTCATTATTCCTCCTCCTCGCCATGTGAAAATTCATGGCGCTATGCACTCTGCACCATGCCAACTCTGCCATTTGTCCAGTCACTCATTGAATCACCCTGCTTACAATTGTAAACACACAAAAACATTTAGACACCATTCCTCTTTTCATTCAGTGGCAGTGGGTATAAGAAGGGGTTGAAACATTTAAATCAGACTTCAAGCATGCTTCCGTCCCTCGAACTCGCTCCGCTGCAGTCCCATAGCAGACCTCCTCACCCTTACCAAGTGCAGCACACAGTAGTCTCCATAAAATACTGAATGCTTACTGGAGAGGAGGAGGAAGCTGCACGCTGAGCTCCAGGAGTACTCAGCAGGGACTTGACAAGCTCTCTTACATTTATAATTGGCAAATCACCATTGCCATTATTTGTTCTGGATAGCATGTTGGATAGCGTTTTTCATAAGAATTTATAGAAATCTATAAAAGCATCTGTGGTCGATATAAAAGCGGTGTGTGTATATTTGCACTGGTCTGCTTTGACTATATTGACTGTCTGTTTGTTTGACTGCTATCCTGTGTATGGTCAGGCCCTTTCCAGACCACCTTGTGCTTCAGATTTTTTCCCTAGTCTTGCTTTATTCTGTAATTTCCCCACAGGTAGGACAGTCTTCAGTGGAGAGGTCCCCTGTGAGGAGAAAAACAGGAGACTCCACAGGACAGTTTCAAAGGGAAGGCCAGAGATCTTACAGGAGTGCTTCCCCATTTCTCTAATCTATGTTGCATGGAAAGGAAGAGCTCAGTAGATAAGCTGTGGAGAGAGAGAGAGAGAGAATGATGATGAGCAAAAGTCTACTAAAAGAATTAAAGTGCTGTGACTGCGTGGTGGAGAAGGACTTAGAAGGAACAAAGTGTTTGAGGGAAGTTTTTTCTCCTGTTTCTCGCTGCAGTGAGATTTTTCTTTCTCCTCGACTTCCACATATATGGCTTTGTTTTAGGGGAATGAACTGTTGATAATAGAAATAAAATAGAAATAATCTGATAGATAAGGTTTATAATAAAAAGATTTTAAAAGATTACTAGTTCTTGGTTGGTCAGCCTTGCGACATGACTCTTAGCTTATAGGAGCTCATGCTCCATGCTCAGGATAGTTAGTGAGGGTAAACATCAAGACAGAGCAGTCGATAGGGGAAGGGCAGGGGTAAATGGAGGGTAAATAGAGGCAAAAGACAAAGGCAGTAAGGACAGGGATGGGGCAAAAAAATAAAGCCATAAATAAATGGAAGGTAATGAGTAACAATGCCCATAGTCTAGGTAAAAGCTCCCTGAAATGATGGCCTTGATGGAAGAGGATGCCTGGATATTGTGGGAGTCACAGAAACATGGTACACAGAGAACCATGACTGGGATGTCAACATACCAGGGTACACAATCTACAGGAGGGACAGAGAGGGAAGAAGAGAGGAGGAGTAGCTCTCTATGTAAGGAAGGGATCAAGCAATAGAACTAAAGGGTAAACAGGGAGGAGAGGAGGCACTGTGGGTCACCCTGGAGACTGGAAATGGCACCACAATCTGCACAGGGTTGTATATAGACCCCATCTCAAGGGGAGGAAATGGACCAGAAATAATAGAAGGCATCCTTAGGATGGCAGAGAAAGGGAGATATTGCTGATGGGAAACCTGAATATGCCAGATGTTAACTGGAGCACATTTGCTGCAGCCACATCCAAGAGCAGGGCCGTTCTCAATGCCTACAGGGGTATGCCTCAGAAAGCTAGTTTGGAACCTACTCGGGAGGGAACATCTTAGACCTGGTACTCTCAAATGGGGATGGAGAGAGATCTCTGATCTTGAAGTGGGTAGCCATCTGGGAACAAGCGACCACCAAACAGTGTGGTTCACGATAAACTTAGCTGTAGAGTCAAGCCATACAAAAGTGAAGGTACTAGACTTCAGGAGGGCTGATTTTGTCAAAATGGGAGAGTGCCTCAGAAAAGCACTAGCAAACAGGCAAGAAGGTGGGTGGAGCAACAATGGGAAACATCAAAACCACCATCACAGAGACAACAAGCCTTTGTGTGAAGCAAATAAACAAATCAAAATGAAAGAAAAACCTCTATGGTTCTCAAAAAGTGGCAGGAAGGTTAGGAGAAAAAGATAGCATTTAGGAAGTATAAAGAAACACAGAAGGAGCAGAACACAGAACTGTACCAGTTAAAGCAGAAGGAAATGGGAGGGTAGTCAGAAAAGCAAAGGCCCAAACCAAGAAAAAGATAGCCAACTCAGTTAAGGGGAGAAACCTTGTATAGGTACATTAGGAGCAAAGAAAGATTAAGGCAGGATACAGAGGCTGAATAAAGAGGAAGGTGGTTGGGCGAGAGCGACAGTGAAAAGCAGGATACTGACAAATACTTCTGCTCAGTATTCACAATGGAAAAGCAGGAAGAGATACCTAATCCAGTCAATGAAGCACTCTGGATAGGGAGGTTGATATTAGTCCTTTCATAGAAGAAAGGGTTCTGAAAGAACTCTTAAAATTGAAGGTGGATAAAGCAATGGGGCCTGATGGGATTCACCCAAAATTCTAAAAGAACTAAGGAAGAACTAGTAACACCACTGACTATCCTTTTAATAAATCATGGGAGGATGGTGTGGTACCTGAGGACCGGAGGAGGGCAGATGTGATTCCCTCCACAAAAGTGGGAGCAAGACATACGCAGAAAACTAAAGACCTGTCAGTTTGACCTTTGTGGTAGGAAAATGATGGAATCACTTCTGAAGGAAAGAATTGTTGAGTACCTAGAAGCCAGTGGGGCACATGATCCAGGCAGCATGGATTCACAGCGGGAAGGTCATGTCAGACAAATCTAATTGATCTCTTTGACTAGGTAACCAAAGTAGCAGACCAGGGAGGGGCTGTGGACATGGCCTACCTAGACTTTAGCAAAGACATTTGACACAGTCCCACACTAAAGATTAATAAACAAATTAGCCAGCCTGGGAGTGGTCCCAGGGTGGTTGCCTGCAAAACACTGGCTGGAAAACAGGACACAGCAGGTATTAGTAAATGGAGTCCACAGTGAAGAAAGGGGTACTAGTGGGGTACCGCAAGTTCAGTACTAGGGCCAGCCCTTTTAATGTCTTTATAAGTGACATTGCAGAGGGCTGGAAGGAAAGTATGTCTCTTTGCAGATGACACAAACATCTGCAACAGGATTGATACACAAGGTGGGGTGGAAAGGATGAAAAGGGACCTGGCAAGGTTGGAGGAATGGTCAAATGTATGGCAGCTTAGATTCAATGCAAAGAAGTGCAAAGTAATGCACCTGGGAAACAAAACCAAGGGAAGAGTACACAATGAGTGGTGAGATACTGACAACAACAAAAATGGAAAGGGACCTGGGGTAGTCATATCAGATGACCTAAAGGTGGGCCAGCAATGAGAAGACAATAAGGAGGGCTGGGAGGATATTGGGATGCATAGGGAGAGGCATCACCAGTAGAAAACAGGAAGTTGTTGGCCCTCTGTACAGACGGTAAGACCAAATCTGGAGTACTGTGTACAGTTCTGGAGACCCCATCTCCTAAAGACATAGACAGGGTGGAGGTTGTCCAGAAGAGGCAACAAAATGGTGCCAGGTCTGCACCAGAAGACATATGAAGAAAGACTAAAGGAGCTTAAGATGTATAGCCTCGAGAAAGAAGAGAGAGGGGGACATGATAGTAACTTTCAAATACCTCAAGGGAATCAACAAAGTCAAGAGGGTAGCATCTTTCAGAAAAGAGATGTGCAAGAACAAGGGGCACAATTTGAAGATAGAGGGACAGCTCAGAGGTAATGTGAGAAGTATTTCTTCACAGAGAGTGTTGTAGATGCATGGAATGGCCTTCCTGAGGAGGTCGTAGGGTCAAAAACAGTGGGGAATTCAAGAATGCATGGGACAGACACAAGACAATTCTCGTGGGGGTAGGAGGAAGTAGGCTGTTGGTTAACTAGGATCTTCAGCTTATCCGTTAGGTAGGAAATGGGCAGACTAGATGGGCTAAGTGTCCTTATCTGCCATCAAATTCTATGTTTCTATCGTGGCATTTCCAACCAGAACGATCCATAGCTGCAAGACGAGTCGCCAGTTGTCAGCTGCTTTGAGCAGGATATTATGCGTGCTGATACCAGAAGCTGAGTCTAAAGAGCCTTTTAGACTTTGACTCTGCCTCTCGGTTTGCATTTTCTTAGTATACGTCTTAGTACATTTTTTAAAGTGAAAACCACGAGCAGCATGCTACAGGCTACAAGCAGGTCTCACTGGATGCTTTGGTTGTCCTGGTTTAATTCATCGCCATTGAGATGTGTGGGCACAGCAACATTAATATGATTATGTGTTAGTTTCAGTTTACTGGTGTTGGTTTTTATTAGATTATTAAGATTACTAGATCAGTAGAGAGAATATTGCTGGTATTGCACAGAACTCTTTTGGTACTGCTAAAATTCTGTTAAATTCTACCTAAGGCTCAGGCCTGTTCCTTTTTAGCATCCTTTTCAGTATGGGCTAGGCTGTACTGTTTTATCAAGGTAATCTATATTTCTGTTGGTTTGTTCGTAATGATATGAGTTTTCAAAAATAAAAGACTCGAGGGGATAAGTGGAGCCTATATAACATAAAACAAAGAAAACTGAATTCATAGCCCTCTAACCCTATAAGCCACAAAAATTTTTTGTTTGTTTTCTGTTTCTTCTAGTTCCACTACAGACCCCATCTGGTGTTGGATGGATATAGAAGTACATACTGAAAAATAGAAAAAGCTTTCAGTGAATCAGTGGGTGCCAGTGGATGCTAGTGGGCTGCAGTTGGAACTAACGACTGAAGTGAGACCTTTTACAGCTGGGGAAGTCTGGAGCTGTATCTGGTGAACTTTTGGACTCAAGAAAGCATTATTTAATGACAGATTTTTTTTATGCTATTTGTTATAGAAACATAGAAACATAGAAGTTGATGGCAGATAAGGACCAGAGGCCCATCCAGTCTGCCTATTTCTTTTCTACCTTATAAATGTGCCATCGACTTTGCTCTGTCAGTGACCTATCTATTCATACTCATCTGTATTGCTCCTTATACCTATCCCATGCCTGTTTGAAGCCCTGCACTGTATTCATAGCCACCACTTCCTGAGGTAGGCCGTTCCATGCATCCACCACCTTTCTGTGAAAAGAACTTCCTCACATTACCCTTAATCGGCCTCCTCTAATCTCATGCTGTGTCCTCTTGTCCTGCTATTTTCTTATATTGAAACATGTTAGACTCTTTCACCCTGTTAATGCCCTTAAGGTGTTTGAATGTTTCGATCATATCACCTCTCCCTCTCTTTCACTCTAGGGTATACATATTGAGCTCCGTTAATCTGTCCTCATATGTCTTCTGATGCAGTCCCTGCACCATTTTGGTTGCCCTTCTCTGGACTGCCTCAATTTGGTTAATGTCCTTGTGAAGGTGTGGCCTCCAGTACTGCATACAGTACTCAGATGAGAGCCTAACCAGTGTCTTGTAAAGAGGATTATTACCTCCCTCTTATGACTTGTGATACCCCTACTAGCCACCCTAACATCCCCTAGCCTTACCTACTGCTTTAGAGGTCTGCTTGGATGATTTCAGGTCATCGGTGATGATGATGCCCAAGTCTCTTTCTTCCCTTGTGACTGCCAGCAACTCCCTCCCAGCCTATAGGTGGCTTCAGGTTTCTCTTCCCTATATGCATGATCTTGCACTTTGCATTAAGTCCCAGTTGCCCTCTTCTGACCATTGTGCTGGTTTATCAGATCTCTTCTCATTCTGCCCACCCCATCTGGATCAGCTACTCTGTTGCAGATCTTGGAGTCATCTGCAAACAGACAAGCCTTACTCCCTAGTCCATCTGCAATGTCACTAATAGAGATATTGAAGAGGACTGGCCCCAGGACTGATCCTGAGGTACCCCACTTGTGACTTGCATCTCTTCTGACTGCATAACATTTACCACCACTCTGTTTTCTGCCCATCAACCAGTTTGCCACCCACTTGACCAACTTCTGACCCACCTGAGCCTACCCAGCTTATTTATCAATCTCTATGTGGGAGCAGTGTCGAAAGCTTTCGCTGAAGTCAAGGTAGGTGACATCAACTACTCCCCTGTCCACCACCTGGGTACCCAGTCAAAGAAATCTATGAGATTAGTTTGACAGGACCTTCCTTCTGTAAACCCATGCTGTCTTGGATCCTGTGCCCCTATGGATTCCAGGTGTTGCACTATCCTTTCCTTAAGGTGCCTCCATAATCTTGCCCACTACTGAGGTAAGACTGACTGGTCTGAGTTCTCTGCCTCCTCCCTGCTACCACTCTTGTGGAGCAGGATCACATAAACCCTTCTCCAGTCTTCTGTATCCACTCCTGTGCTCAGAGATTCACTAAACAGTTCTGCTAATGGCTCTGCTAGTTCCACTCTTGGCTCCTTAAGTACCCTGGGATGTATGCCATCAGGTCCCATTGCCTTGTTCACCCTGAGCTTAGAGACTCTTGTAGGACCCTTTCTTTGTGAAGGGAGTAGTGCCTCACCTCCCTCCCCTGTGTTCATGGTGCTGAGCTGTGGGCCCTGTCCTACCTTTTCTTCAGTAAATCGGAGCAAATGTATCTATTTAGGCTAGATGCCTTTACAGGGTCCTCCTCCTCACTTACTCCCTTTTCTCCTTTGAGCTTAGCAATACCCCCTCAGGACTTTCTCCTTTCACTAATGTAGCTATAGAAAGTCTTGTCACCTTCTTTACTGTTTGTGCTAGTGTTTTTCTCAGTTTGGGGCTTTGCCTGCCTTACTGCCTTCCCTGCTTCCCCTTAGGGCAGTTTGGTATGCCTCCTATCTTCATCCTGCTTGTGTTCCCTTATATTTCCTGAAGGCCACCTTTTGGCTCTGACCTTTTCTGCTACTGTTTCCTTCTTCTTTTGCACTTCCTTTTCTGTCTAACACAATGGGATGTTGCTTCAAAATTGCATCCTAATGCTTGCCCACTTTGCCTGTACCCCCTCACCTGTGTTTCTTTTGCCAGGGCTAGCTTAACTCTGTTGGCCATCTTATCAAAGTCAGCTCCTCTGAAGTCCCATAAGTTAGCTAGGAGAGCTGAAAATCTCTTTGTCTGTCTTAGCATTACCACACAGGAGGCTGTGTGGTCTAGCCTGAACTCGCATTCTCTGGGATTTCTTCTCTGAGACATTTTTGTGGACTGGGTAGAATCTTCTGGATTAATAATCAATTTGGAACCTGGAACTCGGAATTGGAACCTGGTACTTGGAACTTGGAACTTATTTCTTCTTGGTCTGAAGTATTGTTATACAGTGTAGCTTTGGGAATCTATATTAATATCTGCACTTGACTGTGAGATACTGTCTAGACTGTAGACACTGTTTACTGCACTTTATTGTGCTATTGTTCTATTGTGCTATTGCACTATTTTATTTCACATGTTATATTAATCAATTAAGTGAGACAAGGAACTTGATTAGTGATAACTGTTCATTGATAAATCAAATCTTAATCTCAATATGGTTCACACTAGACAGCAAGGCAAAAGTATCCTAATACTTCTCCTTACCAGAACTACCAATTGGTATTAAGAAGGGTTATAGTAGACAATTTAAAATCACTGAACACTTATTTCCTTGTAGTAAGACCTCAACTCCTCATTAAGAGTTGTAACACAAGTTGTACCACGAGCTGAGGTGTCACAGATTTGGACTAGACAGACATCAGATATCAGTCCAGGTATGGTAGGATATTCTGAGATGCATTCTAATGCTTCTTATATAGTTGAACATGAGGCAGGAAATTATGAGATGCATTCTAATGCTTCCTATATAGATGGGCATTCCCAGTCTATCAGATTGAGTATAGATGCCACTAACATGATCAATGATTCACGGCACTAGACTCAAGTTCTCAGATAGATTTTAAAGACTCTAATAAATATCCTAACAAGGATATTGGAATTATATCTGACAAACATGAGTGTTTATTAGAACTGGAAATTACTCCAAAATTGTGGATATTCAGGATTCACTAGAGAATGAGGTGCAAGATTCCTCGGCAGGAAATAGATATTAAACCATGAAATAATCCAGAATGAAAGGTGTAATACAGGATCTACAAACAATGATACAGGGCTTGAAATCAATAGAAGCTAAGATCTGTTTGTCTCAAAATAGGATATGCAATAATTGTGGGGTAGAGCTAAGGAGAAGTGATTAAACCAAGGCAAAATAAAATCCAATATAGACCTCTTTGCTTAAATGATGACATGATAAATCTACTAGGCAATTCCACCAAGTGCATTTAGCAATTATGGAACAGTTAGTGATAAATAAGAATATAATGGAAGCAATGAGAGGAGATATCCCATAATAGATCGAGGCTGGATTACCTCAGTGAAAAGAATCAAACTGAGAGAGTAGATTTTACATAAGGGTGTAGTACAACAGGAAAATAAGAGGTTAGACCAGAATTTAGTATTACTGAATTTCTGAACTCACCAGTAATTACTAATAAAATAAAAAAACAAAATGAACAAAGACAAAAAAATAAAAATAAAGCTAAATTAACAAAGAGCAAAGTCCTAAACGTCCCCTACTAAAGAGGTTAAAATTATAAAGGAAATGGGTAAAGCAAATAAGGAAAGTATAAGGAAAAATTAGATCATAATAGAAAGTACCAGTGGAGGTAGAAAAAATGCCATTCTTTGGTCAAAACAAGACTCTTAAGGTGCCAGAGCAATCCCTGTTGACACAGCTGGGTAACTTGGAACAGAAAATGGCAAAGTTAAACAAATTGGTGAAATCTCCCTGGTTAACAAGACAGGCACTTCTGCATATGGTCATGAAGAAGTTTTGGAGAACCAGCACATACAATCTACAAGAAATGTCACAAAAAACTCTATATAGTGAGATAGTAAAAGTTGGTTTACCTGATATTTACCCTCAAGATAATGGTATACCAAGGGATTGGACAGATACACATCCACTCATTAGAATTTATGCACCTGTGAATTGGGGTAATTTTGACCCCTGCAATTTTGAAAATCAGTTGCTGGAATATTTAAGTAAAGCAATAGATGCTCCAGTTAATAGAGATGACATAATAGAAATGAAGAATATCCCAATTCTAGCAGCTACATTGATTGATATCTTGTTGTTACACCACCAGTAGATAGTTGGTTGATACAGGAGAAAGAATTAATTGTAACTTTTCCAAACAGAGAATTGTTTAACAAGGAGATGAATAGGAAAGGAGATGTTCAAAGTAATTCAGGGATACTGGGTCTGTTTGGAATGAGACCCATTAATAATGAAGATGAATATATACTAACCAAAGCAATTAAAGACCTTATTAGAATTTTTCTGCATATACCAATAGATGAAAAGGTGACATTTCAGCTAAATAAACTTATGACAACTATCAAATTAATAGTCAAATCGACTTAGAGGTAACAAATTCTAAGATAGCAGATTGTATCCTAAATAAGGCTGATAAGTTAGATAGCCTCGGCCTTCATAACATTATGCCATGAAATGGTTATGAGAAGTTATGCTGATAAAGGTACAAACAGAGATAAGCTTGTGTTGTCTGATAGACTAAGATTAATGGCTGGGTATAATGATTGACTTAGCCTTAGTCAGGATGATGCTCCAGGACAGTTTAGGAAAAAAGCAGGAGAAGTATCTTATCTGTCCTGGAACACATAGCAGGCTGGATAAACAAGCTAGTTGATATTAAATTTAAGCTTCTGTTATTAGATCATGACATATTATGCCTACAAAAACTTGGCATACACACAATGATATAATTGAATTAAATGGATATGCAGTGTTTAATAGTGCAGATTCAAGAATGATGAAATATGTAGATGTTCTGGTGGATTAATAACCTTTGTTAAAATTGGGACCTTCAAAAGTAACACTTGGGAAGATTAGCAGTAATTATGTTGTGGTTCTTATAGAGGATGATCTACAAGAGACAGCAACTGTTAACTACTATGTTCACAGAATTCTCAATTTTATATTCCTACAATATGGAAAGAACTGAACAATGTATTGCTGGATATACCATTAGAGTATCATAATGTAGATATTCTGTTTATGGAGATTTTAATTCCTGAATAGGGTTATATGATGGCCTAACATATAATCCAAGACACTATCATTCAGTTACACGGAAAATCTTCTTCCAAGAAATCGAAGGATGTAAAATTGAATAATACTAGAAATAACTTAAAGATCTCCTAAAAGATTTTAATCTCTACCCATTAAATGGCAGATATTTGAGTGACTTAGAAGGAAATTTATCCGTGTCACAAATAGAGGTTCTTCTATAGTAGACTTTACCTTCTGAAAGGTCCTATTACCAGCTGGAGAATTTTGAATCCTATGATTGCAGGGGACAGCGATCATTTTCCGTTTATATTAGTGGCTACAAAACAGAATACTGCCATTTCAGGAAATATTGTGGAACAAATGATATTCACAGAGATAAGAGCCTCAAAGAAAATCATCTGGAACCAGGATTCCCATACTGAGATACTGCCTATTCTAATGAACTCTATTCTGGTATTGGAAGCAAAGGATCTATGGGGAGCAGAACAAGATTTGTTGATGGTAGAACTAATTTATTTGGGAATATTAGGAATAGAATAGAAAAACTATTAAAATTAGAAATATATCATTTACTAGTACTTGGTATGACAAAGATTGTCAGAAAAAAAAAGCAATATTGGGAAACTGTATAGCATCTATAGGAAAGATGGGAATAGACAACTACTGAAACAAATTAATAATGAAAAAGGCAATATAAGAGGCTTCTAGAAGTGAAGAAGAAGCCTTTTTGATACTCAGTGGTTGACTATGCTTAGTGCAGTGCATAACAAAGATTCTAAACTGTTTTGGACCCTTGTAGCAAAAGGCACTGATAAGTTTAAAACAGAGATAGACACATATATACCTGAAGAGATCTGGCTCAAATATTTTTCTAATATATTCCTTGATCCTCTGAAAGAGGAGAGTTCAGTGACTCCCTAAGAGTTCATAACCCTGTGCCCATATAACCTTTGATGAAGTCTATTTGGCTATCTATTCTCTAAAGAACATAAATCAGCAGAGGCCCAGATGGCATCCCTGCGGATGTCTCTCTCTGCTCCAGTATTATGGGGAAGTTTTTAAGTACTTTTACAATAGATGTATATTAACTGGTACATATCCAGCTTCATGGAAGGGATCTAATCTGATTCGATACAAAAAAGGAGATTTGTATAACCCGGATGTATCAACTTAGTAGTTTATTAGATGTAAACCTAGAAATATTTAGTAGAATTTTGCTAGAGAGGCTTAATGTTGAGATTTTGAGAACAAGTGGAATATCTAAATATCAGGCTGGCTTCAGGTTACACTATTCCACTTGTGACAATATCTATGTACTTGGACATATTCTGGAAATATATGTAAAATTAGGAAACAAAAGTCTTCACTGTTTTTATTGATTATTCCTCAGTGTTTGATTATATTTCTAGAACTACTTTGTGGGAATTAATGATTGAGAGGGTATTAATCATTCACTCATGGCTATCATAGCGGAATTAGATTAGGAACTTGGGCCAAAATAAGATTAGGAAACAAAGGCATCTATCTACACAATTTCACATAAATAGAGGTGTGAGACAAGTGCGTCTGGCCCTGTCTCGTCTTCTCTTTATTTAGAGAAGATTTTGGTAGAGATTGATGCCCTGAAGTCCGAGTCTCCAAAATTAAATCTACATTCTGCTCAACTTTGGCATATCGGATGATATCATTTATTATCATTAACAAAACAACGTTTACAGTATAAATTGAATTATATTAATTAAAGGCGAACAACTTCAATTAAAATCAATCTAAATAAGACAAAATAGAGATTTTTAATGACAGCAAAAGACAAACAAATGGTACATGGTATTTAGGAAGGAAAAGCTGAGGTAGTGGATAAATAACTCTATCTGGGAATTATGTTTCAGAATAACATCCGTTAGAATGCCCACAAAGGCGTTTGGTAAATAAACTGAAAAGCACCCTGGCAGGGTTGGTTAGATTTCATTTGAAATTTGGGGAATGACTATTCAACCCCTTGTTGAAATCATTAGAGCTAAGTTTGAGGCAAAAAATTCTATGTGGAGCAAAAATATGGGATCTTGAGCGAGATAATGTACTCATGTAACCAGTGTTCAGACTATTTCAAAATATCTTTAAATTGGGCCATTCTTGCCCTGAAGCCTACATTAGATCAGAGCTAGGGTTTACAAATATTAAAGCAACTTTGGAATCCTGTAAACTTAAGTATTGGCCAAGATTAACTAAAATAACAGAGGATACCTTAGCTAAACAGTGTCTGAAGGAAAAAAAGAATGGTTCGATTTAGGGTATAGGGCTTTGGTACACAACCTTAGTTTCCTGTTGGGAGAAACATGAACAAAAAATATGAAAAAGGCTGTTGATCAAGGGATCACATTAGTAATAAATATAAAAATATGTGTCTAAAAATAACTAAGTATTGGAACAATATGGATCTACAAGAAAAAGCAAATACTCTAAGTGGTTTGCATAAAATAATACCCTTTGGGGTTTAAACCATATTTAGAATTTTAGTTGATCCTAAATTGAGATCCCTCTTCTCAAATTACAAATATGAGCAGTTTATAAGCAATGTACTCCTTTGTAGATTTAAAATAGAAAGTGTACGTCTAGAACTTGTGGCTGTAGTCAGGAGGCATTGAAGATCTCGAGCATGTAATGTGGCATTGTTCATGGTATATTAAACCGAGAGTTTATTGGCTGCCTCTGTATATAAGTAATATTTATTAGATAGATAAAAGCCTGCTAACTAATATCTTAATAAATAATGAAGACTCATGGGGCAGGATTCACAAAGAGATGCGCTGGCGCAACTCAGATGCACGTGCAATGCAAAGATGCACCATAGAGTGATTCACACACAGGGTGAATAGGCCAGCACATCAGAGATGCCCTGCACCAAAAAGAAGTGCCATAGGTGCATCATAATGACATGCAGTGCATAAACAGGGGCGTACTCATGCATACACAGCACAAAGTGATTCACAGTGCAAAGCCATGGCACAACGACAAAAGCACCTCAGCGCAAATGCCAAATGCGCTATAAAAAGATAAGTATAAAGAAGCAGACAAGTCCAATCCACTGCAGGCTGCTGACTGAACAGCAACACCTGCACACTGCCAGAGGGGAGCATGTCAGAGAGAGAGAGAGTGTGGCAGAGCCAGTGAGTCAGAGAGTCAAGCAACACAACACCCGACAGCATGGACAGAGCACCAGTAGCCATTGTTGGAGTACTAAAGAAGCTGAGGAGACAGGGTGGTGGAGGCACCTGGGCAGCCAGCCCCATGGTGGTATCATGCCAGGCTGTCATTCGAGCACTGACAGATGTGGAGACAGGCCGATACTGCCTGAACAGAGCCATTCTGAAGAAGCTCTGTGAGTTGTGCCATGATGAAATGCAGGCACCGACTGCACATGGCCATGCCATCTCGGTGAGACCAAGGTGACAACAGTCATGTGCCTGCTCACCACAGGAACCTTCCAGAGGCCCACAGAGGACACACTGGCATATTACAGGCCTTCATGTCCTGGCTTCTCATGCAGTTACTCACTGCACTGCTACTGCATGCTTCAGAATACATCCATTTCTCCAGCATGCAGGCGAAGTGGACAGAAGCCATGTAGGAGTTCTACAGGGTGGCATGCATGCCAGGTGTCATGGGGGCCATTGACTGCACCCATGTGGCAATCCATGCACCACCTGGCGAGGACACCATCACATATGTCAACTGGAAGGGCTACCACTCTGCGAACTGCCAGGTGGTGTGCAATGTCACGGGTGCATCAGCAATGTCTGTGCCACACACCCTGGGAGCACACATGATGCATTCATATGGCATCAATCGACCCTCTGCAGGAGGCTTGAGACAGGAGACATACTGAGTGGCCATCTCTTGGGTGCGTGTGACATGGACACAGCACGAGAGGGCACCAAGGGCAGGACACAGGGAGTAGGCAGTGGGCAACACGTGCGGTGTGGTGCAGGTGCATGGGCCCTGGGACAGCAAGGTGTGCAAGGTACACAGGCAGGCACAGGGTGGCACATGGTCAGTGTGCACCACCAGTGAGGCACTGATATGGCTGTGCCTATGTGGCAGTGACACAGACATCATAATTGAATGGGGCATGAAGCTGCAGTAGATGTAAGAAGGCAGGACTGTATGAAGGGAGAAGCATGGGCAGCAGAGGTGCACACCACTGAGGCCAGGAGGATGACAGGGTGCATGCCACACAGGTAACCAATGTACTAACTGACACATCATCCCCACAGGTGATCGGTGTACCCGCTCAGCCCTGGCTCCTCACACCTTCAATGACCTGGAACTGAGGAGAGGAGCATTACAATGAGGCACACAGTGCAGCACACACTTTCATAGAGCATGTCTTCGGCATGTTGAAGATGCGTTCCAGTGTCTGTGTAGGTCAGGTGGTGCCTACAGTATAGCCCTAGAAGGCCTGTGGCATATTTCTATCCTACATAACATGGTCTTGGACCGTGGAATACCTGTCGAGGCCAGTAAGTATGACAGTTCGGGAGGAGGAGGAAGTGGGGGGACGGGCACCGCCTGGGGCCATGGCATGGATGCCATACCAGGATGGAGGGACCGCGACTGGCGGCATGGGCACAGAGACATCGCAGCTGTCTGGTGGAGGAGAATTTCGGGACCTGCAGGTGAGTATGCAGGTATGTATGAAGGGTGTGCACCATGGCACATGGGATGTCACTGAGCACAGTGGATGCTGGACAGTACACAGACACTGATGCACACAGGCACACTCACAGTCACACACACACAGGGCACATCACACACGCACCACCAGGACCATGGTAGGGATGTCAGGGTCAGTGTGCACTGCAGCCTGCACACAGGCACAGCAGACACCAGAATGCACTCATCATGCCCATGACACATGGCACAACAGTGGCACACACAGACATGCAGGTGGAACTGCACAGGTAGCACAGGGTGGTGCCAGGGCTGCAGTGGGGTGGGTGTCTGCCACACATGCCACCCCAGGCACCATCGGCAGGGCATCTGGTAAACACAGGTGTTATATGCCCCACCACAGGACCGGGGACATGGGCATCACAAGGCGCCACCCAGCCACCACGGACACGTAGGGTGGCCTCTGCCATGACAGGTGGTTGCGGTGTACCACCACCGGCCACAGGTGGTGTAGCCACCAACTCTGCAGGGGTACTGCACTGAGACCGTGAACACATGCTTGGTGGTGTTGCCATCCCATGGCCAGCATCCATGCCATGGACACCAGGCGTGGAGGCAAGAGGCGATGGCATCAGCTGCAGGGTTCTACTGGCATCACCACGGTGTGCGGGACATGCTCCTGGGTGTCCAACTGGATGCCCAATGTCCACAGCACACAATGGAGCCAGCTGCCACCTCTGCAGCAGCTGTGATCCACTCCAGTGCTGCAGGTCATGCCCACCTGGATGAGGTGTGCATCTGTCAACATCTGTGCATGCCATGCAGCAGCGGACTCATGCTCCTGGACCATCACAGTCCTGTCGCTATGGAACTCTTCATGGAGGCAGCCTGCCCTCCACAGTAGCCTACAGGAAGATGAGGTGGGCCTCCATGTTGTCCCAGTGGCTGAGCGTCACAGTGGCGTCGCTGACGGCAGGGGATGGAACAGCCCATCCTGGTGCATCCATGGGCAGTGGTTGCACCATGGCAGGCTCGGCAAAGGCAGGCCATGGTCATGCACAGCCACTGTATGCCCATGGCTGGTGGACATCGGTCCAATGGTGCGAAGTGCGTGCACCGCGGCGCCCTGCCAGATGCCACTGATGTCGCTGACACTGCACATGGCACCGTGCAGGGGGCACAGCGCCCACAGAAGTAGGCAGCTGTGACAACTGCAGCTGGACCATGCACAGGAGGCGTCCAGTGTCAGCCAGGGCCACAAGCACAGGCACCTGCGTGCTGCCCGTACCAAGGTTAGCCATGTCCTGCTGGTGCCAGTGGCAAGGATGTCCATGGTGTTGCCTCTGCCCCCAATGCACCACTGGCAAGCCACGAGGGCGTCCGATGTCCATCGCATCATTGTGATCATCGTCAGAGTACCCAGACAGGCACTCCAGCCATGTGATGTCCCGCTGACAGTCATGTCAGCGTTGGCGAAGGCCCACCTGCACTGGGACGCGACCAATGTGTCAGGTGCTGTGGATGGTCCAGGAATGGCACCATCCACAGTGGTGCCATTGGCCCTGTGACAGGCCACATCATTGCCGCTAGGGCGTCACATGCACCATGGCCACGGCTGCACCCGTGAGGCGTGATGGTGCTTGGAAAGAAGAAGGAGATCATGGTTAATGCACAGTACACAGTTGACATCAGGTATGCACACATGTACATGGCTGTCCACCACGGCATCAGGGGTGCACATGCCTGTCTGCTGCTGGGCCATGGTGCAACAATGCCACAGGCCATGCAACTGGCATGGCTGTCACTGTGCCACACTGCACATTGTGGCATAGGTGGCACATGCCACACAGGACATGCAGCAGCCAGGTGCCCCCACCCGGTACAGTGGCATGGGTGCTGGGACACCGCTGGCATGTTGCATCTGGCCCAGGCAACCGGCCATATGGCACAGCACCTGGGTACACAGTGACAGTGCAGAGCACACAGGGACAGAGCATGGCAGCCGTGGCACACAGGCCAGGCATGCCAAGGACATAAGCTACACAGTGCTGTGCGGGCTACCGCCAGTCTGGAAGCCACCACCTGGGACACCTGCACAACAGACCAGGCAATGGTGGCGGCCAGTAGTACCTCATTTGAGCTGAGCCAGACCTCTGTGTTGGTCCACCCCCAGTCTGCTGGAGGGATGCCTGTATGTTGGCCACCTTCTCTTTGGCCCTCCTGCGCCCATTGTCAGTGCTTCCTGCACTCCTGGACTGTATGGTTGTAGGGGGTGACAGGATTGACTTGCTGGGCCACCTCCTCCCATCCCTCTGCCTGGGCAGTCCGGCTACCACCCCTTCCAGTGAGGACATCAGGGCAGGGTGCACACCTCGATAAGTGCCCTCTCCTCATCTTTCATGAAGTTAGACCGCCGCCTGGTAGAGGTACTAGTGCCTTCCGACATATTGGTTTCTGTGGTGGGAAGCATACAGATGTTAGCCATGCCTGTAGGGTGCACCTGTTCCCGTGGTCGACTGGCTGTGTGTGGTGTCTGCCACCATGACCCGTCAGCTGGTAACATAGAGGGGACATGCGTGTGCACGCCAGGCACAGTGGGCGGTGCCCATGGGACTGTGTCCATTGTGTATGGTGCAATCGCCATGTATGGCCACCAGTCCACAGCTGGAGCACGGTGCTGCCGCCCAGAGAGGCATGCAGTGCTATCTGCCATGGACATGCACTACTACCACAGCAGTGTGTGTGCACCTGCTCGGGCCCCCATCTGTCCAGGGTACTACCCTTGCTATGCCAGTGTGGTTGTCGGGGATCAGGCACAAGACAATCAGCCACTGTGTATGGACCAGCAGGCCACAGTCTGTGGCATCGCAACAGTGGTAATGAGATGCTAATCAGATGAGATGGATGCAAAGTCCTGTGCAGCGAGAATATGCGGGACTGGGAAGGGAGAAGCAAGGTCAGCTCCCAGGATGGGGCTGACCAAACGAGCAGACACGAAAGACCGTTAGGCCTATTCTGCTGGCATTTTAGTATGTTAGTATGTTAGCATGAGATGCCCATGCACGGTGAATGGAAGCTGTTCTGGGCGCATTGTCTGTGAATTGCATAATTGCTTATCTCACTTCACATGGAGCATCTCTTGATTTGCACCTATCCTGTTATGGCGCATTCCTGGTGCATGAGCATAGCATTTGGCACATGTCCCAGAATGGGGGCATTCTACATGGCATATGCGCGCATGCTGACAGCATCTGCAGTGGCGCATCAACCCCTATGCGCAACTGTCATCTCTGTGTGATGCGCAGCTGCAGGACCTCCGAGATCTCACGCTGTGCATCTCGCCGCACATTGTCCACCCACCTGCCCTGATGCACACGTCATTGGTTGTTGCCATAGTCCCCAGATTGCATGGTATGCACAGTTGTTGTCAGTGGCACATGCCATGCATAACATGGCGGCACATGCACGCATCATGCATGCCCAACATGGACGTGATTGTGCCACGCCTCGGCGGTCCACATTACACATGCACAGCCATGCTCCATCAAGCCAATCACGCTTCACGACTATGCGCAGTGCTGCCGCGCCCAACACAGTCGCACATGCGGAGCATCATGGAATTTCACCATTTGTAGTTTATTTCACAATGCCTAGGGCAGGAGAGTTGTACCTCGGGCCATGAACTGGTCACAGGTGGAGCTGCTGCACCTGGTGGCACTGGTGCTGCCTGTGGAGGGCAGCTGTTTGGCCGGAGGACTTAAATGTGCTCAGGGCTCTGTGTGAGGCCTCCATTGCCAGTTAGCTGGTGAGGTGCACAGTGATGCCACACACTGCGGCACAGTGCAGGAATCGCTACAGCGACCTCCAGAGGTGGGACAGGGACAGACTGCAGCAGCTGCACCAACGTGCACGCAGGGGTGCACTACCATGGCCAGGTAGGTGTTGCACTTCTGGCTGTTTCTCTGGCACAGGCAGGGTGTGTATCTCTGCCCTCATGGGGTGCCCACATGGATCACATTACACATTAGTCCCGCTTACATGGCTGGGCTGCACATGCCCAGTGTTGCCATATCCTGTGTGCCACTCGGGGTGGGCACTGTGCAGTGCTGTGTGTCGTGCAGGGCACTGAGGATCACATGGCTGGATACCACTGTGTGTTGCATGCACACTGGACGGCAGGGGAGGGCACTCTGGCTGTACAGCTCTCACTGTGGCAGTGGATGGCTATCCCTGCACCTCATGTGCACACTGGTGTTGTGGTGTGGTTCTGGCAATGCTGTGTCGACTCATGGTGCTCTCTGTCTGTTGTGTTTGCAGGGCCGGAGGCCAGGTGGCACTGCAGAGGCTGCTGAACTATGGAGGAGGGTGTAGCTGATGCCAAGCATGGTGTCTGTGCAGGGGCAGGTAGTTGCTGCATTCTGATGTTGCTGCATTTCTGGTGCCGTGGGATACTGCTTGGTGGGGTGGTGTCTATGGTGTGGTCCTCAGTGTGTGTCCTCTGTCGTTGCTGAAGGTCTCCAGGATTGCCATGCTGTGGTCGGGGTGGCGGTGGAGCAGCCAGAGTGCAGGACCTGGACCAGCAGATTAGCAGGGCCATCCAGCAAGCTCTTTGCCCCCTGTACAGGATGGTGGACCGGCTGATGGCAACCCTGAGGGGTGTGTTGCTCCTCCTGCCTGCTCGTGGCCATGTGGGGGTGGGCGCAGGGATGCAGTGTTGCAGTAGAGGCCCACTGCCATTTGTGTTGGCACCCATTTGTATATAGCCCTTGTTTCTGTCCTTCCTACCTCCCATTTGGTCCCTGACAGTCCCACCCTGCTCCTTTTTGCTGATTGTTGTATATCGTTTGGTGTGTGTTGCTGATTTTGTACATTATGGAGTTGACTTTATTCTTTTATAAACTTATTGACATCTGAACCTGTGTCCATGTGGTTTCACTGTTCCACCTTCCTGTGTGTGTGGTGTCATGGGTATGTCCCGTGTGCCCATCCCCCATGGCTGTGTGGCATGCAGCATTGTGTGGTGTGCGGCCTCCTTCCATGCCCCCAATGTGGTGCTGCTTGCCCATGTGTGTGCATGGCTCACCATCCAGTAGCTCATGTTGCTGCCCCTGGTCCCTGGGTGTGCACTGCATGTGTCATGCCTACATTGCACTGCTGTCCATCTCCTATGTGCCTGTGTGCTGTTCCTGTGCTTGGGGTGGTGGCCTGTCTGTCTGGTGCTGTGGTGCCTCGATAGCCTGGTGGCTGGTTCGCTCTCCACTGCCCTGTGCCATACCCCTGCACTACCTTGGTGCTGGCCACATGCAGTGTTCATATTGTCCATGGCCCTCCACCCTGCCCTGTGCCTGTCAGCACTGTTCCGTGCTGCATTGTCTGCTGTAGCATGCTCCTTCTGTGTGCCTACCCCAGCAATTGTGTCGTGGCCATGGTCTCCACTATTCTTGGGTCCCCGTCCAGGTTCCGTGTCCCTTGTCGCCACTGTTGTGCCCTTGCCTCACTGACTTGTGGCTGTCCCATTGGCCCTCTGTTCCTCACTCCAGTGTATGGATGCATTGGACCTGTTGCTCCCTCTTGCCTTGCTGACTTGCTTCAATTACTCTGAGTTGCTCCTGTGTGGCTCAGCACACCCAGAATGCACTGGCGCATCTCCAGTTGTACCATTACTGTTTCTGAGAGCGATTCACAGTGGGGTTGCACTCCATGCCCTATGGTGAATGCCTATGTGGATTGCTCTGTCTCTGCTTGGCACATCCAGTTTGCACCAGCGCATCTGAGTTGTATTCAGCGATCTCTTTTATGAATCCTGCCCATGGACTGTTATTAGGGTTGCAAACTATTTTCGAGCAATTAACAACATAAAGAAAAAATTAGGATCCTATAAAAATTAATTGTGTATTAAATAGGAACTCTGGATAATCATGATTAGATAATATCTATTCTTATGTTCACCAGTTTTAACCTGATAAATTATGCTGCGTAAGGTTTGTGTGCTGTTTTATACATGGAATAATTGTGTATGGAATTTTTATAATGTATTTTAATTGTAACAGCTTTTTAAGCTAAAACAATAAACATGATGATGATGGATAGTTACTGTTTTGCTGGCAGGCCGAGGGGGACTATTTTACAGAAACATGAAAAATCTCCTCCTGATTTTTCTACTGCAAACTCACATAAATTTGCCAAGGAGGATTCCCTGAAGCCATGAGGCAGGTAAAGCATCAGCAGGCAGCTCAGAGCAGACAGCTGGTAAGGGGATGACACCTCAATCTGGCTGAGTCAGATGCCTCACAGGTTGCTAACTTTATTGCATCAGTAGAACCAGAATGAACTTCCCTAAGAAAGGCACGAAAAGGGAGGAATGAGACCTTATTTTGTGACAGCTGAAAGACTTTTGAATGTACATCTCAAAAAGCTGGATGATGTCAGGGCTGAAATTAATTAAAATTTTGCAGCGGAGGTAGACAATACCAACACAGCTGATGGCCATGAGTCAGCATGTCAGCAAACTTGAGTACATTGGTATTGCAATGCCATGCTATCCAAGTTAAACTCCAGGAACAGCATCCTGAAAGCGTTGAGAGCCCTGACATTAACACCTTGGATGGATTTCTCTGAGAGGACTTACAACTTGACCCGGAGCTGCACCTTGAGATTGAGTGGGTTCCCCGCCCACTGTAACCCAAGCCAATGGACCCTATTGCATGGTGCTACTTGATCATAGTAAGGATTGTCAGCATGAAGTGGGTCAAGACATCATACTCCATGTCTGGTGAATGAAGGCAGTTATGTTCCACAATGTCAGGATATTCTTGGACAATGATTACCACCTGCTCACCATGAAGAAATGTTGGCAATATAGACCTCTGTTTCAGGCACTCTAAAACCAACAGCTGAAGTTCCAAACCTCTTTCCCTGTGGGCCTATTTGTATTCTTCCCAGAAGGCAATGCCATTTCAAGACAGTGGAAGAGACCATCAAGTGTCTGCAGAAATGTGGCATCACAGTTGAAAGATGCACCACAGAGACCTGCTCACAGTGCTTGCAGTGCAATTCTTTACAGCTGGTGACGAAGGATTGGAAGAGACATGCAGCTGACACCCTGAAAGACATCATGGCTCAACTCCATGCACTACAGAAGAGTCCTTCATTACCTGATGACTCTAGTACCTGAATGGACTGAGCTTTGAAAATAAGCCTTTTTCCCTTTTACTACCCTGCCTCTATATGAATTACAGTGTGTTTTTTATAAAGCAGGATAGTCTATCTATCAGGGAGAAGGATTCAGGGAATCAGGAGGACAATACAAAGATGCAGAGAACCCCAACAGCTCACTGCAGTACCTACTTGAGATCTTGGGTGGAAGCCCTAGGGAAGTGTGGTGCAGTGCTTTTGAGGAACCCAGCCTGGGTGCCACTGACACTGTCTGTGGGATAGCAACCAGATGTACAATTAAACATACAATCTGCACTTCAGAGCCCACTCCCTTGTGTGAATAGATGATGGTTGCCTCCCTGCATGATAATCTGTCTTGTATATGGAAGTGCAGACTGAAGACACCTCATAGCATAGAACCCATAACCGGGCTGACTGTGTATCCTGCTCTAGGTTTTTCCTCCTTGAAGAGTGGCTCACACCTCAACTCCTGAGAATGAATTATGTGGATGTACAATGTGCATGGACTGCAGCCCAAGATGGATCCTATTGTGGGACAGCAGATCTGCAGAGTTGATGAGCTGCAATAAGGACATCTACTAATCCCTTCCACAGCCGTTCCATTCAGGTATGATATGCCTTGAGTTCAAATACTGCACTTTTACCTATTCAATATTCCCAGAGCTGCTTATTTCGTACTCTTTTTCATTACAAGTGTGATGACTGTATTGCATCCTCCTGGAGTTCCCTCCTAGCTTGGAGCTGGGAATGCTTGGCCAATTATTGCCCTCCCGTCCCCTTCTTTTCCTCCCATGGTCCCTCAATATATATCTGAAAAGCCTTATAAATACCCCATTCTGACGCATCTATTGAACTGCATGCTGGAGTGCGCATGTTACTGAGTGCTTTCAACTCCTGCCATTCTAATCGAGCACTTGCAGAGATAATACTAGCAGACATTTCACTGACTGTGGCATTTCCACTCTCTCCTAGAGCCCTGGACTCCTCAGTATGCCCACTATGTTGATAAGACCTCCCTCACACAGATTATTATATGCACAGTGTTTTATTGTTGTTCCCTACAGCAAATGTATCCCCACTTTTACATATTGTTGAGGCTGTTCTGGAGGCTCCAGACACTCAACCTCCAACATATGAACTCTCACTATGTAGTTCTGTATGACTGTTCTGCTGATAACTGATGGGCATTTGTAGGCTAAAGATTTACTCAGTTAATGTTAGTGATCTTACAAACTCCATAAAGAGATCATGAGTGTTCTCAACCACTAAACGGAACTCCCAGGATAGTCTGCTTCCAGGAAACCTCTCTTCGACAGAGCATCAAAATTAAATTTGGATATGACCATGTGTATCATTCATCATAGAGAAATAGTAGAAGGCAGGGGTAGCAGTCTTAGTTCCCCATTCTCCTTCTTCCAGGAAACACAAGTAGAAGTAAGGAAAAATTCTTGTGTGGTGGCAGGTGAAAGTAGATAGGCAACCCTTACAGCTGCCTCTGTATATCTCCACATGGTTCAGATACCTCTTTTATTAGAAAAAGTTCAACTGATGGTGGAGAAACAGGTGTTTTTTATGTCTGCTTGTGCGCACGCAAGAAACATTATGTGGCAGCTTAGGAGAAGCGGGTTGTGGAGGTGCAGCATAGCTGGCGGCCAATACCGCCACTGTATTTGTGGGCTTGGCCTATACCCAATGCGATGGCACGCTCCTGCTGACACTAGTTCTGCAAGTGTGCCACCAGCTTGAAACAATTGGCGCTGCAATGAGGGAGTGACCCGTCATTGCAGGGCAGGCCTGTGTGTGTGTAACATTTCAATTAACATGGTGGCGGCTGTCGCCATCTGCCTCCACAGTCCCCATGAAAGTCAATGTCGGGGTGCCAAATCGCCCTGTCAGCATGCCCCTCCCCAGTTAATTTGCTGATGGGGAGCCCAATCCCCATCGGCATCATGCCCCCATTAGCAGTATGCTGAGGGTGCCCAATCCCTCAACTCATGCACCCCCCAAACACAGACACATTTGATGTGCTGATGGGGTTCCCAATTCCCATCAGCCCCAGGCCCCCAACAAACACCCAGGTAACATGCTGGGAGCCCACCCTAAAGTGCCAATTGTCCCTGTAAAAAAAAAAGTCCCAATGTTGTTTTTCCCGTGAAAACAGAAAAACATCCCTTGTTATCTCCGGTGCCCCCTCCCCCAACCTGCACCCACCCTCTGTGCACCCCACCCCACACATCCTCACCCCATACTTACCTCTGGAACCTGGCACAACATCTTCGTGGAGCAGGAATTGCTGTCTTCACTCTTCCAAAGCTGACCACGAACTGAAGAAATGCCGGTAAGCTGTATAATGGCATCATTAGTCAACTTAGGTGGATATCTCAGCCATTTTTGCAACTTTTAGCACCAAATTTTCAACATGGGTTTCTTCGGACCCCACCTCATGAATTCAGTCACTGTCATGTGGTTATTCGGTCCCGAAAGGTGATTTCTCAGTCACTGCACAGAATCACCTTTTAGGACTGATTAACAAATGACAGTGTCACTGTTCATGAGGTGGCTGCCAAAGTCTATGTTGCAAATTTGGTGAAAAATTCCAAAAATGACTGTGTTATGAGCATGTATTGCACAGTTTCATGCCCAAGTGTAACTTTGAGAATTTGTAATATTTTCACTCCAGATTTTCAACACTGGCATTTTTTCATACCTTCTTATGAACAGTACAGCTGTCATTTTCACATCCTGGCCAAAATGTGTTTTCACACATCAAGCACACAATGGCGCTGATCGCTGTGGGAAATCCATGTTGGGACAGATTAAGAAAATACAGTGACACTGTTCATGAGAGAGGTCCCAAAATACTATGTTGAAAATTTGGTGACAAAATTCCACAAAATGACTAAGAGTGTGCATTGTGCAGTTTCCAGTCACACTCGTATCTTCTCGAGAATTTGTAATATTTTCACCCAGATTTTCAACACTGGCATTTTTGCACACCTCCTTATGAACAGTACAGCTGTCATTTTTCACACCCTGGCAAAATGTGTTTCTACATCCAGCGCACAATGGCACGGTCGCTAGGGAAATTTATTTTATTTAGTTTTGTTAACCGAGTTAGGTGCACTAGCCAAAGCTGACTATTTTCAGGAACGGAGAATACATGCATAAAATGAGATGAGATTATACAATACATAGTATATAGTACAGGTACATAGTATATATTACAGGTAGGTTAGAATACAGATCAAGTCAGACAGTATTTGAGATACTACATATAGCTATGCAGAGATGACAAAAGTGACAGTACATGCAAATAACTGAAACTGGGCTAAGTGGCAGCTATAAAGACATTTTATAGCAAAGCTTGTTTAGAGATGCAGCAGTGTCTTGGGCGAAATGGGGGCGGTTAGCTGTGAGGCATTATGGGATCAAAGCATGTGCAGGGTCCCGGATAGGTGGCTGATATCAATGTTCAGGACAGATTAAGAAAATCATAGTGACACTGTTCATGAGCAGAGATCACTAAATGCCTATGTTGAAAATCTGGTGAAAGAATTCCACAAAATGACAGTGTTACAAGCTTGCATTGTGCAGTTTCCATGCCTCGTAAGTTAGAGAATTTTAATATTTTCTCCAGATTTTCAACGTTGCCATCTCTTCACACCTCTCTATAAACAGTACACCTGTCATTTTCACATCCTGCCCAAACTGTGTTTTCACACATCTGGTGCAGAATAATTAACGATCGCTGGAAAGTCAACATTCGGAGAGTTCAGTGATGTTCCGACTTAGTGCTCATAGGTATTGAGTCATAGCCTAACACTCAGCTGCATGAGCAGACAGGAGCAACATTGATTTTTAAAGTTATTACCTTTGTTTTGGAAGGATTGTAACTGGCCCTGAAGCCTCGGCCAGACGTCCCTTCCAGCTTCTTGGTGCCGGCCCGCTCAACTCTGCACCTGCGCTCTCAGAAATTGTGACGGTGGCCAGGAGAGCATGGGGGAGCCCCATACAAGTCTATTGGGACTATTTTTAAAGCAGGTTTTAGCCATTTTAAACAGTCTTAAATCAAATCAAATCAAATCATGCTTTATTGCTAGCGTGTTTTCTTAAATCAAAGCACGTTACAATTTAAAATAAACCAAAAACAATTAAAACAGAGAATTGAAAGACAGCATACATATGATACTTTGACTAAGTATCCTCCCAAATGCTAGGCTGAATAAATACGATTTCAGGGAGGATTTAAACGTCTCGGTGGACAGGCAATCTCTAGAGAGTTCCACAGGGTCAGGACCACAAAAGCAAAAGCCCTCGCACCTGATGTCTGTAAACGGACCCTGGGAACCTCTAGCAATCCCTCATCGGCAGAGCGGAGAGGGCAGGGGCAGCGGTAAGGTCGCAGGAGATCTTGCAAGTAACCCAGTCCCTGTCCGTGTAGGGGTTTTATAGGTCAACAACGCGACCTTGAAGATGATCCTCCATCGCACCGACAGCCAATGCAGTTCACGCAGCACAGGCATGGCATGGCAAGATCTTGACTGCTCAGTCAACAACCTGGCCGCTGCATTCTGCACCAACTGCAGGTGACAGAGATCCACCCCCAGTAACCCTAGGTATAGAGCATTGCAGTAGTCAAGGCGAGAGGACACAAAGGCGTGAACCAACACAGGAAGGTCATCGAGGCGGGGCAAGGTGCTTTATCGGGCGATGTTCCTCAGAACACCTGTGCTTTCAGTGTCAGTTCATTGTCAAGCACAACCCCAGATTCTGCACCTTCTCGGAAGGTCTCAACTGGTCACCACTCAGCCCAGGTCAGACGGTTGCCCAGGAGTCAACTTGTCTACCTGGTGACCAGGGTCCACCACCAACACCTCAGTCTTATCCGGTTTAGTTTCAACCAGTTAGCACTCATCCAGTCCTGAATCTCGGCAAGGTAGTTGTTAAATACTGAAACAGCACTACTCTGTTCGGGTTCAAGGACAGGTAGCGCTGAGTGTCATCTGCATAGCAGTGAAAACTCAGCCCATACTGCTTATGATGTCTCCCAACAGCATATACACTGTGAACAACATGGGAGACACTACGGAACCCTGTGGAACCCCACAAAGCAGGGCAAAGGGACAGAGGAAAATTCCCATACACCACCCTCTGAGACCTGCCTGTGAGAAAAGAGTGGAACCATCTGAGGACTGTCCCTGACAGTCCACAGATTCATTGCAGGCATTTCAAAATACTCCATGATCCACAGTGTTGAATGCTGCAGAGATCAAGGAGGACCAAGATTTAACGAGTCCTCTGATCCCTCACTATCAGGAGATCATTCATCAACCGAACTAACGCCATCTCAGTACTGTGCCTCTTCCTGAAACCAGACTGAGAGGATCATAGACTTCATGGGTGGTAAGAAAGTTCTCGAGCTACCAGCGCAACTACCTTCTCAATAACCTTACCCAAAAGGGTAGGTTAGAGACGGACTGCAGTTAGCAAGACAGTCTGGGTCGCTGGATGATTTCTTTAAAAGGAG
Source organism: Neoceratodus forsteri (assembly GCA_016271365.2). Lineage (NCBI taxonomy): Eukaryota > Metazoa > Chordata > Ceratodontiformes > Ceratodontidae > Neoceratodus > Neoceratodus forsteri. The sequence continues at coordinate 658,805,956 of CM057453.1, forward strand.
TCACCACCGCCTCCTTTAATGGATCAGGGAACACCCTTGATCCAGTGAACACCAGACTATCTCCGCGAGGATCGGTCCGATGACATCTATACACCCCACCAGGAGTGTGTGTTGGACCAGGATCCAAACTACAGTAAGTCAGTCCCAAGCCCTGAACAATCTTCATGATATCCATGATTGCTGGTCGGTCGAAACCATCCAGACAAACTGGTGTCTGTGCCTCGCTCGACCTCCACCATACTCATTTGAATGAGTTGCACAGATCTCCGACCTGATGGAGGACACCCTTATCTGCAAAAAAATCAAACAAACTCCTCACATTTATCCTGTGAAAGGCTCTCCAGCCCTGAAGACAGACTGGATTGCACAGTCTGTCCACGGTCCAAAACAGCTGAGCAGGTCGATTTCTTGCCACAGTAATCTCCTGGACAGGAACTCTGCCTTCTTCACGGAGAGTTCTGATTGATAGTCCAAATAATGGGTGATCAACCTAAGTCTGTCCTCCTCCAGGCGGATTCCACCAGCGGCGTTCCAACCTTCGCCCCACTCTCCTCAACTCGCTCAAAGTCCCATCAAACCAAGGGGACTGAGGGCCGAAGAGGAGGGGGCGAACTCAGACAGGCGCTATGGAATCCAGGGCCCAGTAGTGCCCTATTATAGCGCTCACTAGATCTCCTGGATCCAAGCATTCCAATGGCCAACTGATAAGTCCAGCACCGCCAGCAGACCCTCTTGGGTTACACCCCTCAAGGGAGGTACCGGACCATTTCCAAGGGGCAGGTCTCACAGGGGGAGCCACGAAACTGAACCTGATAGACTGATGGTCAGACCATCCGACTGGTTCCACCACCAAGTCATCGGCCTCCATCCCCAGGAGGAACACCAGGTCCAAGGAGTGACCCTGACAATGGGTTGCAGCAGTAACTACCTGTGTAAAGCCCAACAAAATCATCAATTGGAGGAAGTTTTGACCAAAGATGAGAGTTCATCATCACCCAGGCATTGAAATCCCCAGGACCAACCACCTGGGGCTTCAATACCATGTTGACCATGAAGTCACAACTTCCTGCAGGAAAACTTTTCTTATCTCCAGGTGGACGGTAGATGAGAAGAATCCTGCTGCCAACACCTGCCCCTAGGATACACTCAAAGGATCTGGTGATCCCCTTGGAACCTCTACCAGGTCCAGTTCCATCTTAAAACAAATGGCTATACCCGCACCTTCGATCCAATCTCGGCGCCAGTCACCGAGTACCGGCCGAACTGCTGACACCAGTACAGACTGGCATTTTCATCCAGCCAGGGCTCGGTGATGCAAGCCAGGTCAGATGACTCAACAAGATCAGCAATAATTGCTGTCTTGTTTTTGAGACTTGGCATTCCACAACACCACCGAGTTGGATGAGAGGCCATGGAAGAACAGGTGACTTGCCCACCTCAGTGGAGCCCTTGGGTATGGAAACCAGGCAAGAAGAACCTCTTTACTGGACCCATTTTCCCCAGGCGCCCCTCGATCTCACCACCCCTATCCATCCACCTCAGCACCTCCCCCAGTCCAGAAGCCCCACCCTTCTGCCCTCCACACAATACCTAAGGCACGCAATGCTTATACACCTCAGGTTGTAATGGAGACTATCAAAGGCGAAGGTTCCTCAACCTGAGGGGAATAACGCCTGTCCACTGAAACATGATTCCAACACATATTCCCTATGCAGTTGACCACTATAAATGTTCACTAAAACAAATAAAATCACAATTAAAACAAACTCATATATAAGAACAGACTGGGACTCTCACTCCCAATCAATAAATACTACACCCTACCAGTCTCTCACAGATTGTAGAGCAACTAAACATACTAAACCCACATTACAACAAATAAATACCACCTACTAACCCCAAAATACCAACCCCAAAACAAGAAACCCCACAAGTCTCTACTTAAACAACAATGAAGCAAAAACATAAAAGTTATATACTATAAAATAACTATGGTTTGATATCAGCATATTACTGTCCACTATATGCAATATTGGAGTATTTAACAGTTCAAGGAGGTATGCCACGGCTCCACAAAAAGTAGAAAGTGAAAAGGAGAGCTCTCACCACTCCCTTTATTGAAAAATGTTTTGTCCAAACCAGGTAGCCTTCTCATTGCCACCTATTCAAAATGTTACTTTGAGATATTGAATCAAAGAGAGGCCCTATCACTGCCTCTCACCCAGTTTAGACATAGAAATAATAAATCCAATAAAATATAGTACTTTCGGCTCCCAGCAGACGAGTTCAAGTCCAGTTTCAGTTGACAAAATGAAAAGAAGTTCTCAGCGAGCCAAATTCCGAGAAAATCAGATCTTCCAGGATAAATCCAGATTAGCCTGATTTATGCGCCTCTAAGCAGACCCACTCAGAATCTGGCAAATTCCCTACTTAGGCTGTCAGAAGCACACCTGATGCCAGTCAGATCCCGACAGCCCCAAGAGATCTAAAATGCCCACCCTTCAGTCGGCACTACCAGCTCGCCCCAGGGAAGAAAAAGCCAGACCCAGTGTCCACCTTAGGCACGCCGGATCAGCTGTCCCAGTGCGCAACAAATCCTTCTCAGCTCCTAAAAATTCAAAGGTTCCAAGCTCCAAGCCCACTATCTCCATATATCCTACAGTGGATTCCGAGCATGCCACCGCAATCAGTTCCACCGACATTCGATTCCCAGTTCGGCACACGATAACCACACCAACAGAAAACTCCTGCAGGTGCACAGTCCAAGTAAAGCAAAACAGTTTGCAAATGATCGTGTTGGCATCCAGAATATAACGCGGTCAATGAAATAAAATGACCGCGATCCACAGCTACAGTTATATAGCTTACAAAATGCAGAGTAAAATAAAATAATTAAACAAATAAAACAAACTCCATGAATCAAACGAAGTACTCCTGACTGCGCTAGCCCAGCGTCGCCGCCATGTTCTCTCAGAACAAAGAGACTTAGGGAAAAATTAAAGCAGTCGTTTAACTAGTAAAGCACAAACCAACTTCCCCTGGGCATCCCTTCTTTACTCCTTATTAACACCATAAAGGGGCACTGGGAGCCATCTGTTCTCCAACATATATGATCATGAAAACTGAGGGCCTGTAGATACAACTTAAAGCTTTAGATAACTGAAACATGGAGTTAGTTAGTCAATTTACCTCTTAACACTGGTAGCAGATTTGCATATCCATGCAAAGTGACTAGCTCAATGCTCGGAGGAATATAACTGGAATTGCCTTATATGATTCTTCCTTACCCCTGTACAACAGGTGTATCGAGGCCTGGCTCTAACACCTGCATGCTGGCGACAGTGCGGTAAAACATGAGCCACACATTATCACAGTATTTTTTTTTGATGTTTTATTTCTTCTCCGGTTCGGTCGGCAACTATCCCCATCCACCCATCCAGCCCGTACCCCAAGATCAGGCAGCTACCCCTCTTCCCCATGGATTACCCCACCGTGGTGGGGAGGTGAGAGCCTCCCTTGGCTCTACTCACCTTGACAGGATCCAGTTCGGGGCGCCATTCAGGATCGAGGCCTGCTGCAGGTGGATGTATCATTCTGCACGTCCAGGACCATTTTCCCAGTTTTACTTCCTCACATGAAGGGCACGCAATATTGCCAGTGGAAGGAGCAGCAAGCACACGCCCAATATTACGCCCCTCCTGGCGCCTGCCCCATCATGCCCCCTTTTGCAGCATTGACACACTGGCCCCAGCCTGCTAGGGGCAGAGACGACCGACCACTGGAGTCCACCTCTCCTGAAGAGGGAGAACAGTCCTTGGATGCTCGATCCCTCTCCTCCCTGCTAATGCCCAGTGGCCTGTGCTCGTTTCCAAACATGGGTCACCGGCAGTGTGAGGTAAGATGTCCAGCGCCTCAGCCCTCAGCGCCACTGGGCCACATTATCACATTATGTGGGCTTGTCCTGCACTTCAACCCTTCTAGAGACCTAAAAATGTTACATAGGACATCTCTCTGCAATTACAACTCATAGACTATCTTTTCCTGTTCATCTACCTACCCCATAAGGAGAAAGACCAAGCAATAAGGTACCACATGGCATATTAATGGTGGCAGCTAAAAATGAATTACTAAAATGACTGACCCAAGACCCTTCAGTTTTGGCAGACTGGTGCCAGGTGGTGAAGGGGGGTTTATAAAATGGAGATCTTAACCTTCCCTATCGGACAACAAGTGGAAAAGGAACAAATGTGTGGGTGAGATCGGTGGCATACATGATGTAGTTCTTGTGAAGTATGTAAGCGGGTATCCTGTAACAAAAAGCATCATACTGTAGTGTTTGCAATAATGAAGAAAAAGTAGCCTTTAAGCAAAATCAGACTTAATACTACTGGTATTCAGGCTAGTTAGCCTAAAATTCGGAAGATCACCTTCCATAACAGTTATACTTTTCCTACTGGACCTAGTAGTCCATTTTTAACTTTAGATGGAACCATTTCTTGTACGTTTAAGTCATTAGGAGGTTCACTTTGTGTCAATTGGTAAGATATATCCGAATCCTCATTCCATCGCCTCCCACAACTTTGCAACACCTCATATCGATTTTCCATGGAAAGAGGTTCAGCAGTTGCTGATTTCAGAGTTTTCCTAGATAAAAGCAGCACATCAAGAATGGCAGCCTGTCTTGTGGGTTCCCTAACTAGCTGTACAGGCAGGCAGTCTTGCAATGTATCCAGTAGGGCCTGACTTTTGGTGCTCTTAGCTACTGGAATGTCCCAATTTATGTCTGGTAGATTGAGATCCCCACCATTATAACCTTTCCCTTTCGTCCCTTTTCTCAATGTCTGCCCTAGTTCCCCATCCCCTCATCTCCCCATCGCAGTGGTCTATAGATAACCACCATGCACAACTTCATTCCTGATGCTGTTTGAGCTGTACCCACAGCAATTCTGTCTCCTAATTTCTCCCTTGATGGACCCATCTTCTACAGCTTCAATGCCTTCCTTGAGATAGAGGGATACCCACCTCCTCTCTCCTTTCCCTATCTCTCTTATGCATAGTATACCCAAGTACTGCAGGTCCCAGTCAGTATTCCTAGTGGTCTATGTTTCTGTAATGGCTATGAGGACTAATCCTGCCACCACCCCTTAGAGCTCACTAACGTTGTTACCTAGGCTTCTGGCATTTAGGAGGACTGCTTTCCAGCTTGTGCCTATACCCTTACCCATCTTGTTGGCTCCTCTCCCTTTGTCCTCCCACCATTCTTAACATCTTGATTTTCCTGCTCCTAAGTGGCTTTGTAAGACCCCCTCATGGCACCCTTACTTAACTTATTATGGACCCTGCTTCGCTGCTTTCATTGCCATGGCTCCTAGTCCTGATTCCAGGGAGTCCTAGCTAGGTTCCCATTTCGTCCCCATCCTCCCTCTCAGTTTAAATGTCCACTTCTGCCCAAGCACTCTGGACCCCTATCTTGTTAGGTGAAGACCATCACCCTTCAAGAGCCTCCTGTCCCAGAAGTCCACACAGTCTCCCACAAAATGGTACCATACTACCTTACATCATCCCTTCAGCCACCAAGTAAATTCCTCAGTTTCATCCTTCCTCACCCTATACTTCCCCTAGCACACAGGGTGGACCTCAGAAAAGTCCAGGAAAGCTAAGTGTGCCTTTAATCTATCCACAGCCTTCAAAAGTTACACTTCAGTCTCAAAGGCTAATTTGCCAGATCACTGGTACCCAATTGTACCAGCACCCCAAGGTCCCTTCCGCTCCATCCTCCCTATCCGACAGAGGACTTGGTGAGAGCTGTCTCCGCTTTTAACTTTTCTGCCTTATGGTTCGTGAGTGCCTACAATTTCAAAGACCTTAAATATTTAAAGCAGCTCTGGTGAGAGGAGAGCCGCCTCTGAATTTGCTTTCTTTGTGGAGCTCCTAGAAGACTGAAACCATTTTCTGTATTGTGTTGTGCAGCATCAAAGACCTATGAACATTTGTGATGTTAGCACCTTTGTTCTTTCTGCACTATCAAACAGTCATTAGCCTAGGAAAAGGCTTAGACTTTTGGACTGGACAGTTAATTTTATTTATTCGGACATTTTGCATTTGTGTTTTTCTTTGAATTTGCTCTAGCATATACTCATCTGTCTATGTTCTCTCCTGTTGACTGTTTTACTATTTATTTTATCTTTATTTATTTAGTTTTTGTTGACCGGGTAAGTGCACTAGACAAATCCTGCCTATTTTCAGGCACGACCGGGAAGGTGGATACAGATGAATGCCAACTGATCTTGAACCAGATGAAGCTGTTGGTGGTATTTTTCGTGAATGGAGGAAATGTGGCCCATTGCACCAGGGAAATTCCCTTGCTCTTTTCGAGAAGTGCCATGGGATCTTTAACATCCACCTGAACTACCACCAGAACAGGCAGATGGGACTTCAGTTTAACGTCTCATCTGAAAGGCGGCACTTCAGGGTGCAACACCCCCTCATGCTGCACTACAGTATCAGTATTAGGATAGTAACCCAAGTGCTTGGTATGGGATAGAACCCACAGCCTACTGATCTCCTAGCCTCAGAGGCGAGGTGCTACCTGCTGAGCCACTGACACTGTAACTAGCTTACTGAGCGGTGGGTGGATTATTTGTGTGTGTGTGGGTGTATGACTGGGGCGTGTGCATGTTTTAACATAGAATTTGTATAATTAGAATGAGTGGGGGTGGTTTTGTGGTTAGTTTTAATATTTAGTGCTTATTAGTAAAAGGCTGTTCTAAATCCCTGGTTTGGGCTTGTGTGCCAGGCAGAGATGTGTTGGGACTGCATTATCTCGCTGCCTCTCTGCTTTACGACCACCGACCCTTTACTGACCTCCCAGTTTCATCTACCACAGCCAGGCATTGCAGGAAGGTTGGGATTATGAGGGGGTGGATGGGTCGTAGATAGCGGAAGGCAGCTGAGGAAGGGGTGGTGAGTAGTATTGAGGTTGTAAGGTACAGGAGACACCCTGGGTTTAAACAGAGTCTAGGGAGGAGGCCAGGCGTGTTTGGTCTCTGTACCCTGGGTTCCCACCAGACCGAATGGACAGGCAGTTAGAGGTCTGGCCACCCCTAATCCTCTTGAGCAGTGCTTTGCAATGCCAGGTCGATAAAGAACAAGACCACCATTTTGCGGACTTGATTTCCTCTGTCAACCTGGGTTGTATTATGGAGACCTGGCTGGGTGATGATGCTGGCCAGTTTTAGAGGCTGTCGTCCCGCTGGGTACTCCGTAGTGCACCACCTGAGGAAGGATCACAGGGGTGGGGGTGGCCATCGTGTTTATATCCAGCCTGGGCTTCATGGTGCATCCAGTTGGTAATACCAGATATTTTGAGTGAGTTCCTGTGCGTGGGGGTCCAGGTGTGGGTTTCAGGTTCTCCTTGTTTATCACCCACTGGGGTCAGGGGAGAATTCCTGCAGGAGGTAGTGGACTTGTCATCGACCAGGTGTTGGAGTTCTCCAGGTGCTTAATTCTGGATCGATGATGAATCTTCACATTTTGGTTATGACCACCTCCAGTTGATGTCATCACTGGGCCTGGCACAAGCGGTTGCTTCTGCAACCCACAAGCATAGCCACGCACTCAATCTGGTGTTCAGCTGAGTCTTGGGTCGATAGCCTCAGGTTTCATCAGGTCTCTTGGTCCGATCACTGCACCATGGGGTTCACATTTGGGGCCCCTCCTGAAAGTCCTTCCCCTGTGAGATGGTCAGCTACCGCCATTTAAGGGGTTTGCACCCAGAAGGACTTTTGGCATTAGCTGACCTATATAGAGTAGATGTGGCAAGTGCAATTGGCGCCAGTGAGGTGGTGGCCATCTATAATAGGGTGGTATCGAAGCACTGGATGTATCGTTCCAATTCATATATGGCCCAGATCCTCTCACTTGAGATCTCCTTGGTTCAATGAGGATCTCAAGGCGATGAAGATCAAAGGTCAGAAGTTGGAGCATTGTTGGTGAAGAACTCAGTTGAAGGCCGACAAACTGGCCTTGCATACTTACTATGGTGATTACCAGGGCAATTTCCCATAAGAAGACAAAATTTCTGTAGGGAAATTGCTGCAGAAAAAACAGACCTTCTCAGCTTTTTCGAACTGTGGATAGGCTTCTCCATCCTGCCTGTCTGCAGCCGAGAAAGACTTTTCATCCACTTTATGTGAAGAATTTGCTCAGTTTTTCTCTGACAGTGTGTCATCTATCCAGTCGGGGACTCTGTCAGGAGGCAATCTGCCCAGTGGCAGGACTGGGAGGAACAGAAACACTCAGCCTGTGTGGAAGGAGTTTAGGCCAGTGGAGGTGTCTGAAGTCACTGGGGTGATCTTAGAGCTGAAGCACACATACTGCATACTGGACCCAGCCCTGATGCATTTCTTTTTTCCATATTCTATTTTCTTGTTATTTTTGGTTTTACACCCCCCAAGGACTGTGGTGTACACCTGTGCACATGCGTGTGGAGGCACACATGCACACCAGGATCCAGTGGCCCCTTCCTCCCCACCCCAGACTTTCATCACCACTCCCTCTTGTCTGCCTCCCACCGGACCTCCACCCAGTGGGAACGGAACTACAGAGGAGTGGGCTGCCACCCGGAGGAGAGCTGCACAGCAGCTCAATCCTGCCTCGACTCTCCCCAAGCTGGATCCCCAGTGACCCAAGATCATTCCTGAACCCAGGCGCTGGCGTGGCGTGAGGTAGGAATCAGCACCTCAGCCCTCAGTGCCACTAGGCTAACCCCATGACACATTTCTTAATGGGATGCACAGAGGTTGTTGGCCCGGTGTTCACCAGGATAGCCAGGTGTTCGATAGCGGAGGAGGTATTCCCAGTGGCCTTGAAAGTTGCACTGGTGAGACCCCTCCTTAGAAATCTTCTCTGACCCAGATGTCTGGGCAAATTACCATCCGATCTCCAACCTGCCTTTTTGAGCAAGGTTGTTGAGAAACTGGTGGCACAGCAGCTTGAGGATCAGTTCATGTCCTTTTGACATCTATGAGCCATTTCAGTCAGGTTTCAGGCCAGACATAGCACAGAAACAGTGCTAGTTAGGGTGTATAATGATCTACTTAGGGCTAGAGATAGAGGAGAAAGGTCAGTTCAAATGCTTCTCTATTCTCCTCAGCGTTTGACACTGTGGATCATGTCATGCTTCTTGATCAGCTCTGTGAGTTTCCTTGACTTGCCAGTGTAGTCATCTGGTGGTTTGAATACTATTCTCTGATAAGGTGCAGTGGGTGGTGATGGGAATTTCTCCTCCTCCCCAATGCCCCATCATGTGGACTACCACAGGGCTCGATCTTGTCGCCGATGCTGTTTGCAGTGTATATGCTGCCCCTGGGTGAGATCATTTGGCAATACAGCGTGGAGTTTCACTGCTATGCAGATGACACCCAGGTAATTGTCATTTGCACCGGGATATCGGTGCTGCCAACGTGCTTAATACCTGTCTGGCTAAAATCAATGACTGGATGGCTTCCAGCTGGCTGAGACTAAATCCAGAAAAGACAGAGGTGCTAGTGATCGAGCCAGGTTGCGGGCATGATAGGTTGCCACCTGGAGCTGACACAGGTCTTTCCTGGGGTCTGCTCCATTAGTGACTTCCCTGAAGGTGCGTAATTTGGGTGTGATCTTGGACAGCAGGCTGACCTTTGAAGATCAGGTAATGTCTGCAGTTAAAAGTGTTTTTATCACTTGCAGAACATTACCAGGATCAAACCCCTCATTCCACCTGAGGATCTGCCAACTCTGGTACAGACCTTTGTTACCTCTAGGTTCGACTACTGCAACTCTCTCTATTCTTTGGGGTCATGGGAGGGACCCTCCGCAGACTGCAGCTGGTGCAAAATGTGGTGGCCCGGTTGCTGATAGGGCCTGTCTAGGGTCCAGTCATGTAACCCCGTCCTGCATGCTCTGCACTGGCTGCCTGTCAGGTGGAGGGTCCTTTCAAGGTGGGCTTGTCACCTATAAGGCCCTATATGGACTGGATCCTGGCTACCTGTCAAAGCTGCGGACACCTGTGACCTCTGCTCGCTCCCTCCACTCCTCTTGAGGGCCTCCTGGATGTTCCCAGGGTTTGGTTCCAGAACATCGGAAGACCATGCTTTAGTGTCTCTGGGCCAACCCTGTGGAACTCACTTCCATCTGCAGTCCGGGCTCCTCAATTAGGGTTTTCAAGCTGAGGCTGAAAGTCCACCTCTTTAGCCTGGCTTTTACAAAGTGATTATGCCAGCCTAACCAGCCCAACCATCCTAGTTATTTGAAGTTGATCTTAAATGTTGCTATTCTGAATTTTATCTATTCTGAAAATTTTTATTGTGGTTTTATTGTTTTACTTTTAATATGTTTGTTTGGCACCAGAGCCCCAGGGAATGAGTGCCCTATAAATAAAATTTGCCTTGCCTGGCCTATCCTATCCATATCCCAAATGACTGATTAACATGGAAAGCATCTAACCACCCCTCCTCTTATCCACCCCTCTAATCATAGTGTCCCCTACTACTGGGATACTCCTTGCTGCCTTCTTCCTTTTCTATTCCCTGGGTGTCAACAAGTCATTCTGTTCACTTTTCCCAACCAGCTCTCCCTCCACCCAAAGGATTCAGGTACCTGCACTCCTCCTGTGGTGCAACGTGATTTGCATTCATGATTTGGTGAGTTTAAATGACATCCTTGCAACTGCCCCACCACCTCCATCCTCCTGGCCCAGTGGGTCTCTGGGAAGGGCATGTGCCTGTGGGTTTTAGCTCAGCTGTTGATGCAACATGAACACCTCTTCCCATGCTGCTACAGCTCTGCCTGTAGCTCCTCAAATCTCCTACATATGGGGCCATTTCCTATCCTACAGAGCACAGGCAGGAGATTAGCACCCCACAGCCCTGCACCTTACTATCTCCCTCTGTTCCTGTGCTCCATATTACCCGTTGTTACCCCTTCTTTAATTTTGAATACCTTCTTCATACAGTGTAATGCACTCTACCTGCATTGACCTCTCCAAGCTGAATCCTTTTAGCTGCTCTCTTTAACACCCTACTCTAGATAGGGTGCTGACCAGCTTACTGTGTTTTCCACTTTCCCATCCTTACCCCTCTCCTTAGTGTAGATTTCTCTCATGTCCTGCTGCCTTCCTGTGGAGGCCTGCAGATGTCCCATAGGAAGACACCACACCTCTGCTCTGGGGCACTCATGCCTTGGGACACTTGGGTCAGAGTCCTTTATGCCTCCTCCACTTCCTGGATGCTTCTGTCCTCTCTCCTGGTTGGCTGGTGCCAATCATGTGCTAGCGACCAGTACTATCGTTCCAACAACTCTCCTTGTAAAAATGTTGAAGCTGCCTCAGCTGCCTTCTTCCTCGGTTAGCAAGAGCTCACAGTTTAACTGAAGCAATGTCTTAATGCAGACAACTGCTTCACTTCTGCCTAAGCCCAAACCACCAATTCTGTTTAGTTTTTGTTGAGGAGAAAGAAGAGCTATATACAATACTGCCTATTTCCAGCCTTGACCAGAGAGGGGTACAGATGCAAACTAACTGAAATTGAACCAGATTAAGCTGTCAGTGGTATTTTAATGACTTTAACAACTATCCCGCCAGCTAACTGCAGGAATGATTGTAATCCATCTTTGCCCAAACTCAGACCAGCACACAGTAAGTACTGAGCCTTTTTATACCCTGACTGAAGATCCCAGTTTAACTTCAGACCCTACACTTTTAATATAGTATCTATACTTTCTCTTCCTAGTTAAAAATTATCCTGCTGCCTCAGTCAGCTGCCTCCTTGTGCTGATAGCAAGAGCTCACAGTTTAACTGGTGTGGTCTAAATGCAGACAGCTACTTAACTTCCACTAAACCCACCATACCAATTAACAGTTCTAGGACAAAATCGCCCCAGACCAAAAGGCACAAGAAGAACGTCAGCCAGACAGAAAGGCACAGGGCAAAATGCACCTGCACTACTTAACACCAGAAAACACATAGTCCTCCCATAAAATAAGTTCAACAACAAGAATTTGTGCTAAAATGTTTCATGGGGCTCCATCCCCTCAACTCCTGGAATATATATAAACATCCCCAAAACCCCACAAATCACAACACCTATAAATCTGTTGACACCTAGAGCCATGTCATCCCTGTGCCATCCTATCCAGCTGCCATATTGTCCTAGTGCTGGTTCTTCCGGCGATGTTCTGTCCGGAGCCTTTGTGTCTACAGCCCTTTTGTCCTGTTCCTGAATTAACCCTATCCCCCAGTTAACTGCATGGATGATTTGCACCTGCCTTTTCCCAAACTTAGGCTAGACATGGTAAATTACTATGCCTTCTGGTTCCAATTTAATTGCAGATCCTACACTTCTAATATAGTATCTTACCCTCCTGGTTAAAAATGTTCTAGCTGCTCAGTCAGTTGCTTCCTTGTTCTCATAACAAGAGCTCATTAAGTGAAGTCTATTAAATGGCAATGGCTACACTTCTACCTAAACCCACCCCACCAGTTAACAGCTATCCCCCAGCTAACTGCAGGAATGATTTTTAGGTGTGTTGCCCCTCCCCCGAACGCTGGTCAACACATTTCTAAGTACTGTGCCTTTGATACTCTGACTGAAGGAGCTGTCTCCTCTGCTGTGCCAGTTGACCTACGATTTATCAAATTATGGCATAAAATATCAATGCAGTACACATGTGTTTGCTGGATTATAAAGCCTGATATGCGTTTCAGAAATGCAACATTTGCCTGTAAACAAGTGGGCACAATATCCGACCTATATCTGATATACCTGGGTGTAAATCATCTGCCTTGTTACTCAAAGATCCTTTTCACAACAGGCCACGAGTGGTCCCTCCCTGCAAAACATTAAGAGGATAGTTAACAGCAGGCTCCAGTCCCAGAGGAATTTAGCTGTCATTTGTTATTCTGATTCAAAGTCTTGCAACTACGTACAACACAAAGGAATGCAATACGTGCAAGGGTAAATATTACAGAAATGAGTTGTTTATAATTATATTGTGCATGGTCCTGGTGATTATAGGCAATATTGCACAATAGTTGTTTGTATAGCTTGTTGTTCTAGCTTGTACTGCTTATTGATGCCTGATTTTTATTATGTTGTGTTTACACATGTAATGAATTCAGGTTGCCCTAAAAAGGGATTCAGTCTTAATGGGTCTACCCAGTCAACAGAATTCAAACAATAAATAAATATACTTTCAAGTCCCACTGACAAAACAAGGTAAACGGCCTCCCAATAAACTATCTCAGATAATACATTGATGTTATGGTTCTCATATGTCCCTAATCAAAAGAGACATATTTTACATTTTACAATCAGTTCCAATCCAGTAATGTATTACTTAAAAAAACAGAAATCACAGGGGAATCTTTTTGCCAATATTTCATATATTTTTATTATTTAGCTTCTTTTTCTTTGCATCTATGTACAAAAACATGAAAATATAATCACTGTTGCCTACACTTGAATCATGTCATTTCAACCAGATTCACGTATGCTTTGAACTTGTTTGCTGTCTTTGTAATCTCCCAAGTCATGTCTGAAAATAGGTATTTCCTAGCCTAGAGCACTAACCTGATAAACACAAATAAATAAATCTACTCAAGCTGCTAGTCTACATCTGGCATTATACAATGGCAAGAAAAATCCTGGGTTCTGATTGGTTGGTCTGGGGCTAGACCCACAATATTATCCCAGCACAACATTATAGATCTAGTCCCAGCATGCACATGACAGCATCAAATGGTTAAAACAAAATCACTCCACTGGCCATGTCCAGGTGCCAACACTTGACATGTTTGCCATGGAGTTTGCCAGATACTTCCTGATTTCAAAAACTGTAAATCTTTCCCTCCACGGTGTCAGATAAATGCCTCTCTTTTACTTCCTCACCCAACAATTCCAGCAAATTTTTAGAATATTACCTTAATTTACACACCAATTCAAACAACACAAGAGAAGTTGTAAGCACAATCAGCTTCACTGTTCCGTTCGCTCTGGCAGCCAACCGGTGACCTCAATTAGCAGTGAATAACTACATCTTGCACTCTGCAGTACTAAATGCAACAGTACTGCAGAAAACCCACAACAGTCTAATTTTCAGACAGCACGAGTCCCCATGAAACCAATTCAACCTAAACTACATTTTAAAATTGCCAGTAAAAGAGCATAATAATGAAAATAACAACACTACTACAAAAATAAAAATAAACTGCCCGTATAAAGTGGACGGACTAAAGAGAATGGGCCACTGCCTGTACAAGGGGGTAAAACAAAATAAACAGGGCAACTGCCCATATTGGGGGAGCGAGAAACAAAAGAAACAGGACAACCATCTGTATTAAGGGTGGGAGAGAAAACAAAGAAACAGGGCAACCACCCATATTAAAAGGAGGACAAAACAAACAGGGCAACTGCCCATATAGAAGAGAACAAAAGCAACAGGGCAACTGCCCATATAAAGGGGAACAAAAGAAACAGTACAACTGCTTGTATGGAGACGAGAGAGAGAGAATCACGCACCAGCCATGAAAACAAAATCGAGGGAAGGGGAAATTGTTTATCCAAGAAAGGCACACTAAGCCAAAGCTTATTTCCCTGTGTGACCTGGGAGCACAAGGAAGTTACATGACTTGTTCAGGGTCACACAGTATGCAAGTGGGAGCTGATGAGATTCAAACCCATGTCTCCAGACTTGCAGTTCTGTGCCCTTAACCATTACACTATTGCCTCCTAGGCAGATCAGCTACCCTTGAAACCAAAAAGGGCAACCCAGCCCATGAAAAAATAAAAAGGCACACGCACATCAGTAATAGTTAGTTAGTCCTCCTGCCCCTCAAGGGCTGCAGGTGGTGGAGGTAATGGCTGCTAGTACAGTTCCACCCAAATGCCACTGACAGGCCTTTACTGGCATGGGTGTTTTCTATTCACTACATGGGTGCAGTTCTCCACCCACAGCAGTATCCACCTCAGCTTGGATCTGTCTTTTGAGGAGGTCATTCCAGCCCTGGGGCTACATCCTCTGACCCCAGTGGTCTCCTCCATCTCTTTGGACACTTGTGGAAAGAGGTACACCAAACTCAGCCAGCTGTGTACACAGGACAAAGGATACAACAGTGGCATACTGTGCATAACAGACATACAACTAGCCGAACATGGGCCACCATAACACACACAGGTGGAGGGGGCAAACAGCCACACAAAGAAATGTGTGTGGCATAACAGAGACAGCACTGTGGACCCAAACAGTAGAGGACTGCACAATACAATGAGTGTGCCATGCTGCAAGGGAGCATGACCACCGTGCAAAGGACACACAGCTCAGCAGGCATGCCAAATATAGAAACACAAGCAACAACAGCACCAAGCCAGCGAACAACAGGTTGTGCAATGGCTCAAGTGGCTTGGAGCTGCACTCCACACCCAGCGCTTGCACATGAGCCATCAGCACAGGCCAACACGGTGTGCAGAACAACAGACATCCATTATCCACCCTGGTTGATCAGAGGGCAGGCCCAGGCACACATGTTACCCAGAGCACATCTGTATACAGATGGCACCATCATGCACTGCTGTGTGCAGTAGCTGGGCAACATATGATGCAGCCTTATTGTATGCATGTGGGCGCCTTACACATGATACCTCAGCAGCATAACACTGTTATAGGATGAAGAGCCACCTGAAGACACCCACCACCCCTACAGCCCCTCCCCCATCCCAGCAGATGCTGGTCCCACTCTAGGTACAGCTTTGCCACTCATACAGGGCCTCAGGTGGCACATTGGATGTGTCTTGCTTCACAAGCAGGGGTCAGACATTTGATTCCCAGTGAGAACACATATTTATAGGGTGGATACTCCAGTGGAGGGGTGGAAAGGATGAGCAGAGAGCTGAGAAAACTAGAGGAGCGGTCAAAGGTATCACAGCTGGGTTTAAATATGAACAGTTGCAAAATAATGCACTTGTATTTATTTATTTTAATAAGGAAACAAAGCTCCATTGAGCAGTGCTCATTTACAAGGAGGTCCTGGTTAGGACAGGTAACATTATAAAAGGTGAAAACGATAGTACATATAATACAGTACACATAATACAGAGGTTAAAGTTAGTTCATTACACAGGTCAGCAGGTATAATCTAATACAAGACTAGCAGCAATAGTAGTGAGTAATATAGGTTTTACAGTGAGGAAAATACAACAAAATGCAGTGTTTCTCAAATAGTAAAACATAGTTACATAGCATTTAATAGCACACACATTTGTCAACACAAAACTGACCAAGAAGGACAAGAAACCCAGGGGTGAAGTACAAAATGGGGAGAGGTATTGATGACTACCAAACAAGAAAAGAGACCTGGGGTAATTAATTATACTGGATAACCTAAAGGTGGCCTGGCCAGGCAGTGTGACAAGGCAGTAGGAAGGGCTAGTGGGATGCTGGGGTAAATAGGAAGGGGTACCACTAGCAGAAAGAGGGTGCTGGGGTTGCCGCTGTACAGATCGCTGGTGAGACTCCACCTAAAGTGCTGTGTCCAGTTCATGGAGGCAGTTCAGAGGAGGCAACTAAAATGGTGCAGGGTCTGCATCAAAAGCCCTAGGAGGAGAGGCTAAAAGACTTCAATATGTACACCTGGAACAGAGAAGGGAGAGAGGATATGAAGAGACCTTTAAATACCTCACAGGGGTACATAAGGTACAGGAGGAAGTATTTTCAGAACAAAGGTGCTCAAGAAGACGTGGACATGGTATGAAGCTGGGGGATAGATTCAGGAGAGATGTGAGGAAGTACTTCTTCACAGAAAGAGTAGTGTATTCCTGGAACAGTCTTGCTGCGGAGGTGGTGGGGGTGAAAACAGTGGTGGAGATCAAGAATTCATAGGATAAGCACAAGGAAATCATAGTGGAAAGGAAGGGAGGAGAGAAAGAGCTGTAGATTGGGCACGGTCTGCGGTAATAGTGTAGGTAGGAGAACTGGGCAGACTGGATGGGCCAGCGATCCTTATCTGCTGTCAAATTCTATGTTTCTATGCAACATCAGTGCAGGACAGTGGCACTGCGAAGACCCAGTTGTGTCTGAATGTATGTATGACGTGTTGAAGGTATTTAGGAACACTCTTTCCTTTGAGAAGAATGTTTTAAGATGAGGAGAGAATTCATGAATGGTATACATAGGAGAGAAGTCTATGAATGGTATACTTAGGTTGTAAATTTATGTTTTACAGATTTTAAAACATATCTAGACTCTGGGGTTATCTGTTTATAAGGATTTAACAGTGAGAGAATTTGCCTCCAATAGAGGCCTTATTTTCAAATTTAATAAGTTGAACTAAAGGGCTAGTTATGTATACATTTAGGTTTCAAGAGTACAAAGAATCAGTTAATACCTTTTATAGGAATAAAAGTTGTTTTTCAGTGCATATGTTTGCCACAGTCTACAGTGAACACAGCAGCCTGTTTATATAATTTTTATTGTTATTGCTTATATAACCTTGTTGTATATACAGTAGGTTACTTATATCACAAATAGTGTTTGATAGGCACTGATACATATAAGGTGTGCATTGGGTTTTTTTAAGAGGGTGATTCCTTATGAAATTAATATAAGTATTCTAAAACTGTTATTTTTGTGTTTATTATAGAAACACAGTAGGATCTGAGAAGTGGTGTGGCCCATGAAACTGTTGCCCTAATACATTTGTGTTTGGAAAATAAAGAAAAACTTTCCAGAAGAATTTGGTAGCAGTGGAGTTCAACCTACAACATACTTGTTAGGAAGTACTTCTTCACAGAAAGAGTAGTGGATTCCTGGAACAGTCTTGCTGTGGAGGTGGTGGGGGTGAAAACAGTGGTGGGGATCAAGAATGCATGGGATAAGCACAAGGGAATCATAGTAGAAAGGAAGGGGGGAGAAGAGCTGTAGATAGGCCAAGTGATCCTTATCTGCTGTCAAATTCTATGTTTCTATGCAACACCAGTGCAGGACAGTGGCACTGCGAAGACAAAGTTGTGTCTGAATGTATGCATGGCCCTGCCCATGTGCTGTGGAATAATCTGGTCATCACCGTGTTAGTTAGACACCACCAACTATGCATCACAATGTCAATCACATATGGTAAGGTTAATATAACACCCACCAATGTCCCCTGCTGCTGACTCTATGCCACAAGCCTGGCTCTGTTGAGATGCAATGGCATGACACAAAGTGCATATGGCAGTGGAGATGGCACTGCTCGTGAGTAGACTGCCATGGTTGCTGTATGATGCACATGGCATGACACAGTGGTGTACTGGCCTGTTCCTACCTCACTAGACAAACATGTGCATTGTCCCAACCACGGCACAACAGACCCAAGCAGCTATGACAGGCATACCAAATGGGGCTATGAGCATTACTGCCAATTTCCTGGTACACTGGATCAGCAGCACAAGGGACACAGTGCTGCATGGTGTAATGTATGCCAAGGCACAATATATACACAGACAGGGCAGCATACCTGCTGCATGGATGTGAACAACAGTAGACTGCACAGACCCTGACACTCCACAGTGTCAGTGGTGGGATGAAGTCCCAAGGGCTGGGTGAGTGCCCCATCCACAACTGTATAGGTCCTGCCTGACAGACATGCATGTAGCATGACAATGCACACATGGACATCTATCTCCAACCACAGAAGCATGCCACATAGTACATACAACACAGAGGGTGAAATGCTCAGTACCCAGGCTACTTATGTGGATGCGTGTCTCTGATGGTCCCAGTCATGGGTTGCCACTGGTCCAGTCAGTGATGCTGCTACCCTGGCCCTGGCTTGGTCCTGCTGGGCCCTGGTGTCATAGAAACATATACTTTGATGGTACATAAAGACCGCTTGGCCCACCTAGTCTGCCCATTTGCCTGCCTAACGGATAAGCTGCAGATCCTAGTTAACCAACAGCCTACTTCTTCCTACCCCCACCAGAATTGCCTTATGTCTGTCTCCCACTGTTTTTGACCCACAATCTCCTCAGTAAGGCCGTTCCATGCATCCACCACCCTTTCTGTGAAATAGTACTTCCTTACATGGAGGAGGAGGAGGAGGACAAAGGAAACGTGATCAACAGTATGCAGCAGAACACATGGCATAGTATCATAAACCCTAAACAGTATACACACCCATATACTGGTACTGTGCAACAGCAGCCATACATGCATGGTGTGGACAGGACCATGCAGTGTCATATCTTACCACTGTACAAAGATGTGGCATCCACACAGACAGGTGTGCTATAGCCCGAGCAAACCCAGAAAGCTAGATCCCACTGTTGGCAGCTATGGTCTAGCACAGTGTATGCCCGAGCCGTAGTGCCCCTAGCCAACTGTCCTCCTCTCCTTGGTCCAACATACCCATACATGTCAGCTACAGGCCATGTACACCTCATAGTATGCAGTAGGAGTAGCAGCCCCAGGTCTCATAAAATGGGAATATGAAGCATACCTATGCAACAATAGTAGACGTATGCGCATGTGTGGCCAAACACAGTGACCAAGCCAAAAGTGGCATGCTATATACAATGTAATAGTACAATGCATTACAAGGCATATGAATACTGGCACCCATGCTGTGTAAACGGGACAGTGTACACAAAACAGACGTGGCCTTTGCAAAGTGCCACTGTGCCCCACCATAGCCACATCTAGACCACATTTTACATGACAGTCATCCACTCTGACATCGCAAACGTAAGTCACTGTGTTAGCACATACCCTTTCTGCCATGACAGGTATACACCCTCAGAGATCTTACAGTGAGTCCTGTAGAGTACAGGGCATCTGGGATTTCTATTGGGAGAGGGTACCCATACATCTGCATTGATAAGATCAGGCTATATAGTGGAGCAGGTACCACTGAACAGAGGGACACAACAGGGACACATGGGCACAGTGCACATTCTCTCAGGGACAGTACCCATGGGGTAACTTATCATGGAAACAGTACTGCACACAGGACGCCATCAAACCATATACCAGCTGTACCTGCCCGACTTTGGCACAGTGCCACTCTCCAACCTCGCCCAAAGTTGTTTGCAGGTGGCGTTGCTCCCTTCTATGTTACAGGTATGAATTGCACTCCAAAACTGGTAGTACTATTTCAGTTTAAACATTTATTGTGCACTTCTGCAAAATAACAAACTGTAGTGGAAGGCAACTCCAACCAGAAGCCTCGGCCGTGATCATATGGCTCTTCGTCAGGAGTACTATCGGCTTTGGAGTGCAGTTCATACCTGTGACATTGGCTAGCTTGTTTGGGGTCAGCAACCCTGAACTGCATCCTGACAGCTCTCTGGTGTGTGTGAGCTGTTCTTCGATTGTTGGCATTGCTCCCTTCTCTGTAGATCATTGTACCACTGGTCACCAGTGCACATGATACCTGTCCTGTGGATGAGACACTCCTTTACAGCTTCCCACCTTGAACCTTGGGCTGTTTCCTCAGCCCCTTCACTCAACAACTGTTCCTCCCTGGCCACACCAGGTCTACCAAGTTTGCTAGCTCGGTTGCCCACCACCTTTGGTCCTGTTGCACACAGGTCTGCTCCCTCCTTATGGACATTTTCTGTGTTGTCTAGTACCAGACCTCACACCAAGTTAGTAGCTGTATGGGTGTGTCCTTTCCATCTGTAACACATTTCAGTATTAGCACTGCACTAATGTCAATTAGCACAGCGCAATGCATGCTTCTGGGGGGTAGGCCCCATCTGCGTGCAGCAGGCATGAGGTGGCACGTGTGCTTGGTGCACATACACACACAAGCACAGCACATGCACCAATGCCATTGTGAGATATCATAGTGTGCATGCCGACACTGTATGATGATATGTCGCCCATGACATGTGACATCATGTTTGCGCCACATGTGGACATAGCATTAATGCAATTATAGCAGTAGCTCAGCTGCAAATACTAGGGCTGGGTGGACTGTTCTGTCCCAAAATCTAAACTTCTGAATCAAACCCTGGAACCACAGACCCAGATAAATATGGATTTCACAGCAAAAATCAGGTTCTGGGTCCATGGTAAGCATAGAATGTGCCTTTCCCCAGTGTGTTGACTGTTGCTATCACGATGTCGTCCAGCATGTTTGCTTCATGTACAGGTGGCCAGCGGCATCCAATCAGACAACAGTCACATGATGCTGGCAAGGAAAAGTCACATGACACACATTCATGGTATATAACCATGGTGAGTGCTCAACACAGTTCAGACTTGTGGCAGGCACAGAGGAAGCCTGGTAGGGAGTATTACTTGAACAGCACACATTTGGGAGCCAGAAGGAGGATTTTTTTGCAGTCTTTTGGGTGGCTGACTGGTGACAACAGTACTTCTTGGGGGCAAAAAATACAGAGAGAGACAAAGAGAGACTTACTGGAACAAGGGGCAGAGAAGCGTCATCATCGGGAGGAGAGGGATTGGATTGACAGAGAGAGAGAGTGGGTGGGTGGGGGTGATTAGAGGCGAAGAAAAACAAAATACAAAAAGACATCATCAGTGGAGTGTGGACTGGAGTGGAAACTTTGACTTTTGTTCCAAATCCATACCTTATTTGACTCCAGACACAAGAAAAAGAAACAGAAGTACTGGGGCCAAAGAGAAATATTAAGTCACAGAAATCACAAATAAAGTTTATTTCTGGCCTCAGTGTGCTGTGTGTGTACAGGGCAAGGACAGGCTGGCAAAATAAATCTTTGACTTGTTCCATCCAGGAGAAAGAGGAGACTCCTCTGGGGCAAAGATAAATTTTAGTCACAGAAATCACAAATAAAGTTAATCTTGGCCTAAGTGTGGTGTGTGTGTGTGTGTGTGTGTGTGTGTGTATACATGTGTCTAGCGCACCCATAGAACAGAGCCCTCTGCTCCCATAGTGCCAAATCTCAAAGTGCAATATGTGAACAGGAGACAAACAGGGTAATCCTCCTGTCTGTTTTGGGTCTGAATCACCTTCTAGCCTCAGTACTGGAGTCAAATATGAACCCTTTTTTCGCTAGCACACCCAGTTAACAGACTCAGATATGCACTCTTTTGGGTGATGCAGTGCAATACTTCACCCAGTGGGCACCAGCCTGGTTCACAATTCTACCCTTTTGACTCTATTTAAGACCTAGGTATATTCTTACCTTAGCAGGATAGTAACACACGGTTAAGCCCTTAACAGTTTTGCAAGATCTTGCCCAATACTGTTTCAGCCTCCACATGCAAAAGAAATGGAGAAAGGCACAGGCAGAATTAAAAAAATATGTTTACTAAAAAGTAAAATAGGTAAAATACAAAATGCAGAACTTATAAAATTAGGTTTACAGTCTTTTAAAGTAAATGGATAATCATACAGAAACAATGCCTTATTACTGCATTTCTACTACCCTATGTTTCAAGTAATAAACAGATGGTTGAATTTACCAAAGTGATGTGAGAGGTTGTCAGGAGTCCCACCTCAAAACCAGAGGCAAAATGCCCAAAGCCAAAAATCAAATGCAATGTTTTTCCTCCCAGCTGGCTGGTAATATGTCTGTTTCAAAACTCCTTCTTCCTGATGACACAGCTCACAGATGCTGGCTGTGAGGTCAATCAAACCTAAGAACTTGAATTAATGTATCAGTCACATGTCTCAGCCCACTGCTCAAACATTCCAATAATATATATATATATATATATATATATATATATATATCTTCTTCTTAATTAGTGAGGCCTTATGACAGACAGAATTATGCCTTTGATGTATTTTGAAGTTTCCTGAGACACTGTGATCATCTAGCTGTGAAACCTAACAGAATCAGTTAATAATTTCATTTCCCAGAGGTCCTAAAATGCACACTTTATCCCTATAGATCAAAGTAGAGAATAGTTTATGATTGTTATAACCTGGCATAAAGGAAGTCCTTCAACTATGTGTCAAAACAGGGAAGGAAACTGGTTATCTAGCTACCATAGCAACTGTTTTGGGGTCAAAAGGTCAGGCCCTTTAAAAGCTGATGGCTGCCATTTTCCTAAGCAGACAGTCACATAAACATATATTTATATCACAAATATAAATATAACTAGTAGAGAGTTAATCACGTTACAGTGTGTGCATACACAGGGCAGTCTGGCAAAATCTTTGACTAGTGCCATCCAAAGGAGACAGAGACCGAGAGAGACTACAGGGGCCAACGAGAACTTTTACAGTCATAGAAATCACAAATAAAGTTCATCTTGGCCTCAGTGTGGTGTTAGTGTGTGTGTGTGTGTATGTGTATGTGTGTGTGTACACAGGGCAAGCTAGCAAAAGAAATCTTTGACTTGTGCCATTAACAGGAGAAAGAAATAGAGACTACTGGGGCCAAAGAGAAATTTTACAGTCACAGAAATCACAAATGAAATATATACATTTTCCATATTCTTGTTGTTCCATCAGGAAAGAGACTTACGGGGGTGGGCAGAGATTATCACAAATAACATAAATCTGTTTTCTTGTTGCTCCATCCACTTCAACTAGAAAGTCATTCTAGCGAATGCTTGAATCAAAAAGGGTACATCTGTCAGATCGGTCCCAAGAAAAAAAAGTTACGTAGTTAAAACCAAAAGATTGGTGGGTACCACCCACAGACACCCAAGGTATGGGACAGTTGCATACTATGCTACTGCCAGTCCCTCAAAATCATCCGATTCTTCTGAGGTTGAACCTGACGATGGTAATAATAAAGATGAAGATGATGAAGAGAATGATCAGGCAGCACAAGCTTTACTGGAGGGATGGAAATTGCAGATGAGGAAGAAAGAGAAAGAAATGTTTTGGTTGAGGGAGGAGGGTGGTGGGTATAAATCACAAGAGGAACAGGCCCAAGAAAAATCTGGGGGCCCTGAAAAGGTGAGTGAGGTGCAGTGCCTTCCTGGGAAAAAACTAAAAATATATCATCTTTTGTTTGGTCATACTTTTCCATTAGGGCTTCTAATGAGTTGGTGGCAACATCGCTACTTGTTAATGGCCGATCAGCAGGGGTAAAAAGAAAGGAGCATTGGTAACTTCAGCACTGAAAGGCACCTAGACAGATGTCATAACATTACTGAGAACTCCAGTTGTGATACTCAAAGAGAAAGTGACAGTGATAGCTCACAACACTCAGGTAACTCTGATAGATGAAAGCAGTGGCAGTCCACACAGCACTACAGACACCTCCACCACTTCCTCCCATTTGAAGGACTCCTACTGTTACTGAAAGTGATCGTGTGTTCAAGCCCCTCCTTCAAGGAGACAGCTTACCATCTCAGGAAGCATATGAGCGTAAAGTGAAATATGTCTCCAGCCCACCCTGTTGCTGTTACAATAACCAAGAAAATTTCAGAAATCATAGCTGTTGATCATTTACTATCATATAACATGGTTGAACCGTAGGATTCAGGCTGGCAATTACCTCAAACCTTAATATAGTATACCATGAGAAAATACTTCTCCTCAACAGGGATTCCAGAACTCTATGATGTATATAAAAACTGAGTTTTCTGCAGTGCTGTTGGAGTGTGCATCTCACAACAGCTATCTGGGCAAGATGTCAGCCTGAACCCTTCCGTCTGTCACTACACATTGGGCATGTTTGATAATTCTTGTGGGGACAGTGAAATGCTGTTTTCTGTTCTAAAATTATGTTTCATTTTCCATCTGAACATACCTCATACTACATCAATGAAAGCTCCAAAACCAATACAGCAATGGCTCACTTCACAGGGACCGTCAGTTGGCTTTATAGTTGCTGATAATGGGGCCAACATCAGAAAGGCCTTGGAGGAGGTGGGCCTTGTTCACATCTGCAACTTGGTGCAGTGCTTAAATTTAATAGTTCACCATTTTCTTGGCGAGGATATGGACATTAAGGCTCTTGTTAGCACTGCTAAAAGAATATTTTATTTATTTATTTATTTATGTCTTTGGTGACTAGGTAGGTTAGCTGATCAAAGTGACCATTTCAGGCATGACCCAGCCATAAACAATGGCACATTTGGCAGAACAGAATATAGGAGGAGTAACATGGCCATAATACAGGCTATTAACAATGAGTGCAGGAGTTACAGCACCAACGGTATTAATAAAAATGAGAATACAATAAGGTACAAGGTGAAGTTGTAGGCTAGTGACAAGTCCATATACATCATCACAGGAACATGGAGAACAATATAGTAAGGTGACAAATTATCAGGAAAACCATATAAATCACAACTTCAAAAGGCATGGCAATAACAAAATTATGTAACAACCAGGTGGGTATTCAAAATTCAGTGTGACAGTCCACAATAAGCACAGAACAGTGAAGTAGACTATGAGAGAGGAGTGGGCCAGGTGGGGGTGGGAAAGAAGCTGGAGAGAAAGGGGTGCTCAAAGATGGGAGACCCCAAAAAGGTGTATGGGGGTATCTTCCCAGCTTACCAGAAGGACAACAGTATTTGGCTTCCAGTAGTAGCCAATATTTAAAGTGGCTTTTGAAGGATAAATGGCAGGAGGATGAGTGGAGCAATACAGGGAGCTCGTTCCATAAGGAGGTAAAGGCGGAAAAGGCTTTGCTGCCCATGGTAGTGAAGATTCTGGGAACTACCAGCAGGAGGATGGATGATTCACAGAGGCACCTAGCAGTCCCTTTGCCTGTGAGTAGGGATGAATTAGGGGACAGGGGACCATCTCTGAGTGTAGTGTCTATTAAGCAGCCCAAGGCATAGTTGAAGCACCCTTAAAGTGGGAGCCAACCAAGTGATTTGCATAAGTCACAATGATGGGTATAAAAGGGTGCGAGGAGGACAAAGTGGCAGATGCTGTTGTAAACTGATGTTAGCCTGGAGTGCATGGCACATGACATGGGGATATTATGGGGCAGCAGTAATCAAGAAAGGGTAGAAGATTGCATGCGCAATTGCTAGGCGTGCCTCATGGGACAGGAATTGTGTTAGTTGGTAGGTGGTTCCTAATTTCTGGTTATCTCTATGCATGTAAATCTTAACATGATCAGTGAATGTAAGGAAGGGTCCAGGTTGACACTCCAGTATTTGAGACTAGAGACATTTTCGAGGGGGCAATGGGCGTGAGTACAAGTAGAGGACTCCGCTTTGGATACTTTGGTGAGAAAAGGTTTGAGCCAAATAACATTGATTTTGTCTTTTTCATTTACTAGGAGCTTTTGGAAGTAAACTAATTGTAGGCAGTACCATAATTAAGAGTAAGGATGGAGGAGATGTTTGCAAGTGACATGTCACTATGGTATAGAACAAGGTCATCTGCATGGAGAGTGCCTCTGGGACAGATTCTCTGCTGGGAGTGCATTGATAAATGTGGAAAACAGTAAAGAGCCAAAGATGGAGCCTTGGGGACCCCAGTAGAGACAGGCAGGGCAGGGAGGATGCAGCCCCAATGGTAACTGACTGGGATCTGCCTCAAGATTGCTCTGAAACCATAAGGAAGTCTCTGAGGGCAGCCAAGGCATGGAGAGTAGAGTGTAGGAGAGGGTGGTTGACTAGGTCAAATGCCTTAGTCAGATCACAGAATACAGCACCTGTGGCCTTACCCGAATTCATGTTTCTGAGTACATGGTCAGTGAAATGGGCTAAAGCTGATGTGGTGCTGTGGAGCTTGCAGAACCATGCTTCTGGGGTCACAGCAGTGAATATTTTCAAGGTGCTCAGAAAGCTGAGGTGTACAGTTCCCTCTAGTAGCTTGCTCAGGAGGGAGGATGAAGATAGGCCTGTAGTTATCAGTAGAAAGAGGATTGTCTGCTTTAAAGGTAAGATCAGCATTAGCATGCTTCCAAGAATCAGGCATGGTGGACATGGAAAGGGCAGGTTGAAAAGCAAGGTGAGGGTTTCATGATTGCAGGAGAGATGAGCTTAAGGAAGGAGGGAACAACCCATCACTGCCAGGGCTACCCCTGGCAGGGAGATCTTCAAACTTGAGGTAGTTTCTGGGCCTATGGCTCTAAAGTAGAAGCGGGGTGGGGGTGTGCCAGAAGACAGTCAATCTGCCTGACTACTAGAGCTAGATTGTGGCGGGAGTCTACTGAGGTGGACAGAGAGGTTGGTACATTTTTGTTAAAGCTCTGTGCAGTCTCAGTGGGGCAATCAGGGGGCCTGATGGGAGGTGAGTTGAGTGACTTGGCTGTGAGTCTTTGGACTGAGTAAGGACCCTGTTGAGGCACAAAAATGCCACAGATCATCGAGGTTGTTCATTTGTAGGTTGAGGTAGATGTTGTACTTTAGTGTTTTGGCCGTTTCCTTAAAGGTGTTTGTAGGCACCTGTAAGCATTCAGAGTTGGGAATGGATGCTTTGTAATCCTTCCACTGGCTGTTCCTTTCTTTCATTATGGCCAGTATGTCCTTCGACATCCAACAGGTGTAACCCCCCTCACCCTACGACTGGTGAGTGGGAAGTGGAGGTCTTGCACCCAAAGGAGGGCATTGGTGAAGAAGCTAACTACCAATGACACATTGTCAATGAGGTAAAGAGCAGACCAGTTTGATGCTCTTATGTCATTGAAAAGCCTGGTGGTGTCTGGGCATAATAAATTTCTGAAGGAGAAGTATTTGGGAGGAGGGCATTCAATTTTGGTGGCCAGAATGATGTAAGTTGGGAGTGGTCACTTATAGAATCTGACAGGATACCCACCTGAAGGACCATGTCCACTTGAATTGTGGCCACCCAGTCAAGTAGAGAGTGGTTTAGTGTATGGGCATTATGTCTGGTGGGGCCAGAGATGACTTGCTCGAGATAGTGGGATTTTAGGAGATTAGCATGAGTGGGGCTCCTGAGCACCTAGCCAGTTGAGGTCAAAATCTCCAACTAATATAGTGTCCCTGGTTGGAGCTGTTAGCCCTAGACTGTCCAGTAGGTTAGATAAGCCTGGGATATCTCCAGTAGGGGGTTGTAGCAGCACCCCAGGTAGATTTTATTAGAGGCCCAGGGTTAGCTCAACAAGGAGCCATTCACTGGGAGAGAGGGATCGGAGCAGCTAACAATGGTGGCTGATATATGTTCCTTCACATACATCATGACACTGCCACCCTTCTTTTTCCAGGTCTGTCGAGGCGAACAAGGGCATAGCCCAGAAGATGGTAGGAGGTGTCGAAGTTATGTGGTTTCAGCCAAGTTACAGTGAGTTCTAGTACACGGGCTTATAAAGGGACATCCAGGCCTCTAGGTCAAGGAACTTTAATGGGAGGCTACAAATGTTTAGATGTGCCACTTTCAAACCAATTTTCCTTGTCCAGGTGACATTGGTGTGGTCAGTGGGTGTGTTTAAGGGGCCAGGGTTGCATTCAATGTCCCCAGCAAGGAGTAGAAGGTAGAGAAGAGGGTGGCAGAGAGGTGCCAGGATGGAGGTGAGAAGGTGAAGGAATACAGGAAAACTCCAAACAGGCGACATTCAGTGTTAGAGAGGAGGCAGGAGAGCTGGTCCCAAGGAGTCAATTCATATCTAACCATAGGAGGAGGCACAGTAGGCCTGCAGGAGATGAGTACAGGAGGACAGCTGCTGCTGATCAACAGCTAGCACAGAGCACAAAAATCCGATGCAAACAGCAGGCCAGTTATGTAGATGGCGGTAGGAGAAGCAGGAACAGCTTCATCTTGATGTGTTATAACAGTTTCCAACCAACAGTTGTTAAGGCAGGGTTGGCCAAGTGGTGAGGTTATAGACTGCAGTAATGAGGGAAAACTTCAGTGCAGGTTCAAAGCCCACATCCCCACTCTTGGTGAAATAATAAGTATTTTAATACAGTCAAGGGCAAGGTATGGCAATTCCCTGTGGTGTCACCAAAAGCTTGGGTAAACTTAATACAGTGAAGATTGGTGTAAATTCACTGCAAAGGAGCACTATGCACTCACTTCAGTCACTCAAGCAAAGTCCGTCCTTATTTGAAAAAATACAGCAGGAGCACAATTGACCTTGCACAGACTGATCAAGACATTTTACTCGATGGAATTCCACCTTTGTTATGTTCCAATGGCTGCTGGAACAAAAGAAATCAAGTCAGACAATACACCTTGGAAAATAAAATTGGTGATGCAGACGTCTACTTTACTCCACCACAGTGGGCCATGCTGGAGTTTCTAATTTTATTCCGCCAGCCATTTGAGGAACTCACCAGGAGGTGAGTGCAAACACAGCAACTCTGAGCCAGGTGATACTCCTAAAAACAATTTTAAATTCAGATTGAATCTTTTTCGGGAAAGTTAGAAAACCAAGACAGTTCTATCACACAGGCTGCCAGTGGTGTTGCTAACACATATAGGTTGCCCCAGAATGCAAGACCTAATGAGACATATGATCAACAAAGTTGATGAAGATGACAAACAATGTAAAATGCTTCATTCTGAGAACTACATTAAAGCAACAGTCTTGGACCCACAATATAAATCAAAGCAACAATTAAGTGATGATGACACTTCTTTCTCAATAAACAAACAAGAAATAACTGATGAGGTGGATGCTGTCATGGAATAGAGTATAGCAGCAGCACATTCAGAATCTTCTTCACAACACAGCACAGCATCTGGTGGCCCATCCTCTAGTGTTGCAACATTTTCTCCCTCTTCTCCTCAGCCACTGCAACAAGATCATCATCTTCACCACCATCCAAACATAGCACTGTCCTAGAGTCACTTGGTTCAGCGCATGTCTCTGGAATCACTTACATGATGTAATTGTCATCTTCTTCATCTACTTCTGTTACTGCAGCCTCAGCCAGATCATTGTGCCTGGCAGAGCTAATATCAACTGGAATGCCAATCCTTTGAAATACTGGAAATCCAAACAAAGTATGTGACCCGCTTTAGTAAACATTGCAATGAAGTACAGTACATTAATTGCCCTCCGACTAGCATCTGTTCAGAATGATTGTTTAGTTCAGCTGGTAACGTCATTACTGACACGTGATTCTGTTTGACACCAGAAAATGCTGAGCATTTGACATTTCTGAAAGTCAACATTCCTCACTTTAATTTCAAATATGATATCTGAATGCAACATATAATCTGGTGAGCAGGCCTTAACCACAAAATGCTTTCAGGAATTTATTTAGTGCCTGTGCTGAAAATCTTTTGTGAATAGGGTTTACTACATGAGGCAACAATTAATTGCAACAAGTCAAGTCAGGACTCAAGAGGATGGGCTAGGCCAGGTCAGAATTACTTGAATGGTCAATAATGAGCACAGTTCCATGACACATAATAACATCAGAGGGTTCAGAGTCCAAATACAGCAAGCAACTGCATTTCATATCAGAAACTTACTTGATGGCACTAAGTACCTCTGATCTGAAAAGGTATGGTAACTGCTGTCTACTACTACTACCACTACTATTATTACTACTACTACTACTAATACTTTTGTCCTCCTATCTACTACTACTAGTCACTTTTTGTCCTCAGCAACTGATTGAAAATATTATTTTACCACCAACCTGACTGTACTGTAGTACTACGGTTTGAATTTTTATACAACAGATGTCTTAGCAAAGTCTGAACACTGAAACTGAATGCTCTTTGTATAATATATTTCTCACATCCCTGATATTTGGCTGTAATTACGAGAAAATGTAAATTCATTTCATTATTGTGTATGTGTGGGGAGGGTATGCTAGCCTGGCTGTAATAACACTATATCTCACTTACAGTGACTCTGCTGAGATTATTCTATTTTAATTTTACATACTTAAATTACGTGGCACTGGTTGGCAGCAACTCTGAAACTAGGAAGGATGTAACTGTGTGTTATCAGGTCTTCAGGTGGCAGTGGCTATCTTTATTTTATGACTGCACTGCACTTGACTGATGTGATGTGACTGACTGGCTGTCTGGGTGGTGATCAGTTTATGTCTTTGCATGCAGATGGGGTGGGCAGAATGAGAGGAGATCTGGATAAACTAGCAAAATGGTCAGAAGAGTGGCAACTGGATTTAATGCAAAGAAATGCAAAATCATGCACATGGGAAGAGAAACCCTGAAGCCACCTATAGGCTGGGAGGGAATTGCTAGCAGTCACAAAGGAAGAAAAGACTTGGGCATCATCATCACTGATGACCTGAAATCATCAAGCAGACCTCTAAAGCAGTAGGTAAGGCTGGGGGTGTTAGGGTGTATTAGTAGGGGTATCACGAGTTGTAAGAGGGAGGTAATAATCCCTCTTTACAAGACACTAGTTGAGCCCCATCTGGAGTACTGCATGCAGTATTGAGGCCACACCTTCACAAGGACATTAACCAAATTGAGGCAGTCCAGAGAAGAGCAACCAAAATGGTACAGGGACTGCATCAGAAGACATATGAGGACAGATTAACAGAGCTCAATATGTATACCCTAGAGCAAAGGAGGGAGAGAGGTGATATGATCGAGGCATTCAAACACCTTAAGGGCATTAACAAGGTGAAAGAGTCTAACATGTTTAAATATAAGAAAAATAGCAGGACAAGAGGACACAGCATGAGATTAGAGGGGCCAATTAAGGGGAATGTGAGGATATTATTTTCACAAAAGGGTGGTGGATGCATGGAATGGCTTACCACAAAGTGGTGGCTATGAATACAGTGCAGGGCTTCAGACAGGCATGGGATAGGCATAAGGGAGCAATACAAATGACTATGAATAGATAGGCCACTGACAGAGCAAAGGCCGATGGCACATTTATAAGGTAGAAAAAGAAATGGGCAGACTGGATGGGCCTTGCGGTCCTTATCTGCCGTCAACTTCTATGTTTCTATGTTTCTTTTATTTCTTGTTTAATAAATGTATTGCATGTTGATTGATCAGTAAAAGTAGTCATAGAAAACATTACCACCTGTTGGACCAGGAAGTGTACTATACCACAGTACACTGTGTTAGGAAAGAAATTGTTTATTATAATCTAATTAACCAATAGCAACAATAAAATAATAGTAAGCAGTACTGATAAACAAATAATATGGGTTCTCATGAGTTGTGACCAAATAAGACCATCCAGCACTCAAGTAACATTTCAAAACCCTTTATTCGAGGAATAAGCAAAAGGTAAAACTTACAGCAGGTTACAAACTCCATAGACAGCTATGACTATTGGCAGCATACATGGCTATATTCATCATCAAAGTCCTCTGTAGGATCTGCTGCAGCTTCTCCAGGCCCTTTTCTGGCATGGCCATGGACGAAACACACAGACCAGGGTTCCAAGCTCACATTATATACTCTTTTTCCATACACAAGGCTGAGATATTATGTTCAAAAATACTACTGAGAAATGTCATCATAGATACTTTGTCAAAAACAATTCTTAGAACAAAATGACAAATAATATTTCCTACGGAAAGGGTGTATACCTGTTATAAAAACATTTCTGAAAATATACTGAACATCCTACATCAATAAGTCATATCATCACAAGGAAATTCCAGGGCCTCACACTGATAATAGGCCTTTCTCTATTTCTTATTTATCTATTTATTGATTTATTAATTAGAAAAGTTGGATTTACAACCTTTGAGTCATGGATTCATTTACAACGGCACCTCGTCGCGGGGGATAGACAGAGTTACATAATGTGGTTACAACAGTAAGAACAGTATAGGTGCAGAACATTAAACATAGAGTACACATAGGTTACATAATAATGTTACTTATAATAGCTTACAGTCATATACAAGGTACCCAAGAGTTACATTGGGGTACATTATAGAAGCTACACGTCACACTACTCTGTTACCTACAAATAAAGGTTGTTTTTGTCAAGAGACTGAAAATAACATTTTTCCAAGTAGTTCATTATGAGTAAGCATTTCTGCGTATGTCACATTTTCTGTGAGCCTAGTTTCCACTGGTCAGCATGACAGAACAGTTTTCCCAATTTCTTATACCGAGTTATCAAAGTGGGCCCCTTTCTCCCTTCACAGCCAGTAAATACTGTTGCACAATGTATAATTAGCTGTATGGAATATTGGGATATATTATTTCATTACAATCCTCCCCTGAAAACCCGAGAGTTTATAACTCATGGGTGTTCACCAAGCATAAAAAAAACACACATTCATTCAGCAGAGCAAAATCTCAAAGAAGCTGGCAGAAACATGAAAGGCAATTTATTAGAGCCATATGAGACCCTCCAACACCGAGAGGGCTGAAGGACCCTCCAACATTGTGAGAGCTAGATAAGACTCCCTTGTACCATGGATTAGCAACAAACCATGAGCCTAGGTGCAGAACATGAATGATCAAACTAGAAAAGCAATATGAACACTTGCTCTCTGCTCATCTTCCTGAACAGCTAACCCATAAGATAAAGCTA
Organism: Neoceratodus forsteri; assembly: GCA_016271365.2. Taxonomy (NCBI): domain Eukaryota; kingdom Metazoa; phylum Chordata; order Ceratodontiformes; family Ceratodontidae; genus Neoceratodus; species Neoceratodus forsteri. The sequence continues at coordinate 658,839,283 of CM057453.1, forward strand.
TAGCAAGGCAAAGGGTTACATGACAGACCCAGAAAACTTCACTCAAGGACTCACTTTAAACTGAAGTATGAGAACAGCAGTCATTTTCCTCTTCTAACTGCTCCTTAAAACAAAGGATGCTGCTATATTTCTTACCTTGTGAGCAGGGCCACTGGAAAATTGCAGGCGCAATTTTTTGCAATTTCACCCTTCTCCGTACAAAATCCAGCAATTTCTTGCAATTTCTTACATTTATGGAATTTTTGACTGAAATTGTATACAAATATTTAAATCCCCAAGGAAATCTACTCAGATATGCTAACAATTTAGTACACAGACTTGGCTTTTACCAAAACAGTACAGTGTGAGATGAGAAGGGTCAAATGTAACTCTGCTTTCATGTGGTTCACTTCCCTGCTTTGGTTTAAAAATTATCTGGTCATGCATAGGTAGACTTGAACACTTAAAATCTGTGTTAATGCAGACTATCAGAGAACTTTCTGCTGGCGCAGAGACTGAAACAGGTGTGAGAAGAGGTGCAATGCGCCCCATTCACCTAAATGAAGCATTGACCACAATACTCGCTTTTGAATGGCAGGGTAGATTTTCCTTGTATAAATACTTTCAATCTGAAAGGATTTTGATTCAAATGTGTCAGGAGTTTGGGAGGCCCTGCTGATTATAAACTTGAATGTGCTTCTGAGGGGTTAGTGGCAGTGATTCCTTCATGTCAGTCTGCCTAACTGCATACTCACATGCAAAACCTACAAAAAGTAAACATTTCTGAAAACATACTGAACAGGTTAAGTATAGTTAAACAGTTACCTTCAAATAGACAAAATAATTGCAATCCAAGTAAAATCACTGCAAACCCAGTAGAAAAAAAAAGTACAATGTGAAAACTATTGTATGATGTAATGAAAAGCTACTGGTATGATTTGATACTTTTATCATGTGATTTTAAATGCACTTACAGTGCTGATTAAGAACAGCAATTATTTTAACAAAATAAAATTTTCTTACTAGACCTTTATTAGGCACCCTGGTGATCTGTTTATTTTTCTTGCACCAAAGCAAGTAGCTTAAACAGGCTTCATTATTTAATATCTAGAAACTGGCAAAATTTGCTATTTCAGGATGTATTCAATACAGACTAATTGTAAATTACTGAATAAAATCTAGTTAGCACTGCATTATTTAGATGTCTTGATTTTTAGAAGATATGCTACATAATGATTAATTTGCAGTGCATTTCAAACACACACCTTCCTTCCTATTAAAAGCATTTACAAGTGGCAATACATTTATCTAACAATTCATGTGATCAATGCAAGCTGCAGCAAACAATGAAAGATTTATTAGGGGCAGTGGGGATGTATAGTGAACCCCACAATTTTCCCACAATTTCTGCAAAAAGTCTCCTCATTTTTGGGTAATATTTACCAGTTTTCCAGTGGCCCTGCCTGTGAGGCATGGAAACCATTAATCGGCTTAACTCTGACTTGGGGTGAGGCATGCAATGGGATTACCCCAGCTAAATAAGGAATTATCATCGAAGAACAAGAAAGATGCCCACAATGAGAAGAAATGACCAAAGACAATTCCAGAGGAAGCCTAACCCAGGTATGAGATTGGAAAACCAATTTGGTATTTTTAGAAATAGCATCCCATAAAGCTTGAGGTCAGAATAGAAGAGTATTGTTCATATGCTGGGCTGTGAAAAACAGCTCATTAGTTCTGTTCTGTATGTCAGGGATATAGGAAACTTGGGTAATCACTTCTTGTATTTTATTAAAATACTTTAGGCCATATAGGCACCTGAATGAAATTGCTGCATTGAATGTCAGGGTATATAGTGTATACAGCTGGCACAATGGGAAAAAATCAGTAATCACATGCATGGCATGGGTTAAGAAAGTGACTAGTGAGGCCAAGTAGACCCCTCAGTGAGAAAACAGTCAGAGTCTAAAATGACACAAGAGCCATTGGTCAGCTGATGTACTATATTATGAGTTGGGCCAGAGACCAAACTAACCTATAGTGGACAGGCCTGAGATATCGCATATGGAGTGTAGGCGTCCCTCACAAGTGTACAGTCTGTCATGCCATACTTCACAAGAATCATGAAAGGCTTTACCGCTTGCTTCACTATATGTAATGTAAGAGTAAGGTATTTTAGGATGGCATGCAATGCTCTATCAGGGAATAAAACCCAAAATTAAGTACAGAATACCCAGTACCAGACTGTCCCTTGAAATGACAGTCATTCGTAAAATAAACTTTAAACAAGAGCCACAATCCTAGAGGATGATTGGTAGAGGTATACCGTGGCTGTAAGGCCATGGTTGCTAAATCTAATAAAGAGGCAACTCCTGAGTCCAGACTGTATATTAATAATTGGATAAACTCTGGCCCCACTAATTCCATTTGCAGGATGCCATTTCTTAAATCAGAATTACGTCCAATAAGCTGTGCAATTGTGTTTGAACTACACTATCATGTTGAGCCTCTAAAATATTTTTTTGTGTAACAATGAAAAGACATTTCCATTCCCAAGGTCATATTTTGAAAATTTCTCTCAGTTTTGTTGAGTGCAGTATGGATACTACTGAGGGCACTTGTTAAGTGATCTATGGCAGCTCCCTGCTGGGACAGCAAGTGTCATATACTCCAAGAAGTGCCCCAACAAGACCCAAAAATGTTTAGGCCTTTTGAGAACTGATAACAACTTGGGTCCACTGGTTCATAAAGTAGATGTCATTGCCTCAGCTGCAAAGCCCAGAGACTTTGCAGCTGCTTAAGCTACTGTCCCTGAGTTTGCAATCCCACTGTTGGTTAACACTCTCCTTGGCCAGCAAGATCATGAGGTAAAGTTCACAGTTGCATAGTACAGTGGATGACTGTCCCTACAAACACAGGCAAAGAAAAGGTACCAGCGCCAGCCTCGTCACCCTGAACAGTAAGATCTGCACAGGTATAAGAGTCCAGATAGCATTACATAATTCCTGTGAGGAGTCAAAGGTAGCAGCAAGTATAGTATGACTGCCATTTATTGTTTTCATATGAGCAATGCAGCACCTCTATAGAAATATCCTGACCTTCAACTTTCCGTTTTTGCTTTTGCGATTACAATAAGTATACTGATGCCAAGGTGGGACAAAAGTAGCAAAATACATTTTCTTCCACTTAATGTTCTGGTGAGCCATGGCATTGAGAAACGTCTGATAAGAATTTTGAGTGGAGATACAAAAGTTATGCAACCTGTCTGGGCAGGCCAAAATGGTTTTATGTTGTACAATTTCAATTTGGTTTATAACCTTGGATGGCCCCATGGGATCATTAATAATGTACACCTCCGTTTCTCCACGTGCTAAGCATACTCTCAGGATTATTCCTGAGAGTAAGGATAACATCTGGGCTGAAAGCTTTAAGAAACTTTTGTTGTTGGTGCCTTTTGCCAAAATGTGTATACCAAAGGAGAAATCAAAATTAGGAATATTTCTCCTGTAGGTATTATAGAGATTATTAAAGTCTTTATTAATTGAATCCCAAAGTGACCATCCCTCTTTATTATTTTGTACCAACTGGTTATATACCTTGAACCCCAATCATTTGTTTATAAAGGCCAGTGGGCTCAGTGGGATCTTAACTGGTATAATAGCAGTGTCAGTGGCTCAGCAGGTAGCACACTCGCCTCTGAGGTAGGAGATCAGAATGCTGTGGGGTCTATCCCACACCAGGCACTGGTTTAAATCCCAATACTGACACTGTAGCAATGCACCCTGAGGTGCCGTCTTTCTGATGAGATGTTAAAGCAAGGTCTTATCTGCCTGTTTTGGTGGTAGTTCAGGTGGATGTTAAAGATCCATGGCACTTCTATAAAAAGGGTAGGGAATTTCCCAGTGCCCTGACCAAATTTCCCCCATTCATTAAAATACCACCAACAGCTTAGTCTGGTTCAAGGTCAGTTGGCATTCATCTGTATCTCCTCCCCAGGTCATGCCTGAAAATAGGCAGGATCTGTCTAGTACACTACCCAGTCAACAAAAACTAAATAAATAAATAACCAGGGTTTAATTACTTAGAAACTTTGGATATATCAACTGATCATAAACAATTCCATCACCCACTTGTACAGTACAGGTATGTCCCACTGAGTGTAGGCCACTTTTAGGTGTTCATGCTTTCTGAGAGACTTAAATTCAAAGTGACTTTAATAGCCTGAATGGAATCATGAATATTGTTTGTCTCATAAGTCATGTTAGTAGAGTGTCCGCTAAAGGTAGCATCCCACCTTTTTGAGTGAAATGAATATAGTCATATTTTTATCACACAGGCTATTATAACTGAAGTCCACAGTACCGACAGTGAGGTAAAACACATCAAGGTTTTCCCTTGTGTCCATGATGAAAGTGCAAAGTGAACAGAGTTCAAAGTCAGTGAAGCAACCAAAATCAAAGGTGAAATAATCCAGGCAAACAAGTCTTTCTTAGTCTTTAAAAGTCTTAGCAAAAATAGTGGAAGCTTGCAGCTTTTGGAGTGAATATATATGTAAAAGTTCAATGTCTGTCAGTTCAACTAAGTGACACGAAAACTCATGGGGCCAGATATTCAAAGGGGTTGCGCCATGCGCAATAGGGTCAAACTTGCTCCATTCTGCGATATTCAGCAGGAGGCAGTTGCGCCACAGAAAATATGCTGAGCAACAGCGCAATGCAAATGAATGCATGCTGAACTGGAGGGAGGAACCATGCATAAACTGCACAGCCGATATTCAGCCGGGCTGTGCAGGTGTCTGCAGCACAACTCTAACCTGCGCCTGCAGGACCTTGAGCCAAAAAAAAGGCTTGTCGAGGACACCACAGGTGAGCTGCTGTATTGCAGGGTGCAACACAGCAGCTGCCACCTGTGGCTGGCCCAACCCAGTCCCTGTGCCCCACCCGCAGCCCAATTGCAGGCATAGTGTACTCCCCCACCAGCCCGATTGCGGGCATCATGTAGCTCCCCTCCCGTTCATATCCCTGGTGGTCCAGTGGACCGAAATGCCGATCATGGTGGTATGTGTGATAAAACCACCCCCGAACATAGCCCTGGTGGCTGAGTGTCCCCACCCTACCCACCCACAAAGCCCCACCACCCCACTCCCCCGGCCAGGGCCGGCAGCATCCCACCCGCCTGCCGCCCGCGCCCACTGACTGATGCCGGTAGGGCTGCATGCCCATTGGTGCAGAGCAAGAGTCAATGGGCGGCAGCCCATACCGTATATGACAGTCCAGATTTTTATCGCTGCTCACTGAAGCGTAGCTCCCCTTTCAACTGTACTCCACTGCATTTTGGAGCTGTCATAGACAGCTCCAGCAGGCATGGAGAACTCGGCCGTGCCTGCAAACACACTGCCTGAATTGGAAGAGGGCTGCCACACCTCCAAAACTTGATGATGGCACTATGTTTCTTGCAGTGCAAGCAAACATAAAAATACAGGAGGCTGTGGAGGCAAATGCAATAGAAGGGCATTCTTTGAAAATAGCAGATTGAGGGAGGGCCTCGTGGATGGTGATGGGGCAGAGACTGCACAGTCATGGGGCTCCCCTAAGAGGAGCGGGCCAGAAAGCTAAGAGGTAGCAGTGGGTGAGACTTGAAGGTCTGTGTGATAGTGTAATTAATAATCTGTTTTGTGTTCATTCTGATCCTGTAATGATACTTTTCAGTTACCATTTTATAATTAATTCCAGGTTGCCCCAAAACAGGGACACTCATCTCAGTGGGCCTACCGGTCAACAAATTTCAATAAATAAACAGCAGAGAGGTTTATAAGCACAGATCAGATCAAGTTTTTGTGCAGGTTTTTCTAGATTCAAAGCCCACAGGGAATAACAGATCATCATTTTCTCTTGAAATTGCTTTCACTGTGTGTGTGTTTTCTGACACTTTAGGTTTTCGGATTGCTACATAGAGACAAATACTGACATCTTGCTCTCACTGCTAATGCTGCCCCAGAAACAAACAAGATTTTTAACAATCAAAAATGGAGGCACCAGCTGGCCCACTGGTGCAGCGGTAGAAATTACTACCAGTACCAGCGACCCAGGTTGAGGAACAGACTTGGACAGCTGGAGCCGGCCAGAGGAGGAAGACTGAGCACCCAAGGCTGCTCTCCTCCTCCAGGCAGGTGGGTTGCATGTCCTTGCTGCTCTACCACCACCTGGGTGACCACAGCTGGAGGTGCAGCATGACAGCAAGTAGAAGGGAGGGGAACGTCAGCCAGGAGCTGGAGCGTATCCACGTCCGGACGTGCATTGCCCCATTTCTCCCAAGCATGCTGACATCCTGTGGGAGGGCCCAGAGAAAGCAGGAAAAAACCGCAGTGCTGCCTGTAGATGGAGCTTCAGGCCTGATCCCACGGCCCTACCAGTACCAGCGATAGATCCCGATGAAATCACAGATGCTCGGGGCAGAGGAAAGGGGCCCCACTGTACCCACCTGGGGGTTAAACCAAGGCTTCATGGGGTGATAGACTGCACCAGCAACTAGACAGATGAGCAGGGATGTACAAGGCCATGGGAGTCTCCCAAAGGTAAGGAGGCACCGTGATGAGAAGGGGCATAAAGAGAAAATGAAAAATAAAATAAAATGGAGGCACCCAGGATAGTTACGGGGACTCCTCTGAAACAAAAATTTATATCCCCCACAGAAATAGAAATGCAGTTGACCAGTGAGAAGGAACCATATAAAATTTGCAATACTTGAAGATGTAGTTCTCTTTAAATAGCAATATTTTGTCTTGTGTCCATCAGGAGAAACAGCTCTTTAAACAGGAACCCAAATGTACATATTGTTCACACAGTATGTTCCTTGCACCTGCCCTAAATACTGTGACCTGTGTGGTATGCATAAGACATACCCAAGGTGGATTGCTAGCTGGCTTGGGGCAGAAAACAGAGAGTGGTGGTGGAAAGCACTACTCCTATCAGAGAGAAGTACTCAGCAGCGTCCCCTTGGGGATCAGTGCTGGAACCACTTCAACATCTTCATCAGTTATCTGAAACTGATATCTCCAGCAGGTTGCTTAAGTTGATGACACTAAGTTGGCCAGGTGTAGACTCCTTGAGGACATGGACAAATGTCAGCAGGACCTTAACCAGCTGAGCAACTGGCCTGTCTCCATGAGCCTCAGACCCAGTGTAGCCAAATGCAAGGTGCAACAGCTGGGAGAAAAAAACAAGTAGGATCTACACACTACGTGAGGTTCCTCTTGCTGCAGTTGGGAGGAAACAACCTGGGCATCATAACAGACATATGGCTGAAGCAGGTGAACCACTGCATGGCTGCTGTCAAGAGAGCTAGCAGAATGCTTAGGTACACTGAATGGAGGTGACCAGTGGAGCAGGAAGCAGTCCTACTACTTTGGAATGCCCTGGTCAGGCCCCACCTGGAGTATTGTGTGTAGTTTTGTCTCCTCAATACAAAAGGAGACTGAGGCAGTCAAAGGATGCAACACAGAACTACAAAAAATGATCAGTGGTATGGGGTGAAAAGAGGGGAGGCTGCTGGCCCTAAGCATATTCACCACAGTAAAAAGAGGCTGAGCAGGGATGTGAATTCTAGTCTATATACTCACCAAGTCTCCGGGTACCCTGGGTGGTAGAGTGGGTAGGGAATTCTTATAAATTGGTACATGCATCCACAGCATACTTGTGTCATCAGTGCTTATGAAGCATTGGAGGGAGCTAACATGATGGACCTAGATTCCTTCTGACCTTAAATTACCATGTTACTATGCTACTAGTTGTTAATATGCTCCTGCCCTCTTGTTTCTAGCTTCAGTTTTCTGTGTGGTTGCCTTCTTTCTTGCTGTTGCGTAACCTGCCTCGAGTTGCATACCTCCCAATTAACACCTCATTATTTATACATTGCCAGACACTGCTCCTAATTAAGTTGGAATGTACATGTCTCCTACTGCTTGACATATTTTTCAGATATCTTGTTTGCTTGCTTGGCCAGACCACTATTTCCAAGCAGATGATCACCTCCACTGAGGACTGCTGGTCATCCACCACCAAATAATCTCCTTTACCATATGCCAAGTAAAATCACCTGCCTACACACCAAAGTGCAAAATACTCAGTCTTAGTCTAGTGCTGGTAGCAATATGCCACCATTTGATCAAGTCAGCTACAGAGGAATTGGCATCTCTTGAGTCTTCTACAGTATCTGTTACCTTTAAGGAAAAAGCAAAACAAGAAACAGATAGGAAAACAGCAAACTCTTTGCAAGGAGAGCACTTTGTGTTACCCACCTACTTACTTACAGTAAAAAATAACAGAGTAACCTAGGCCCACTGCCTTCCTCCCTCCAAAACACAGCTACAAATTGGCAGAGCTGAATATCAGAAGCCAATCCTCAAGCTACATCACCCAAGGGCCTGGATCATGCCACAAAATGGTATAGCTGACCTGGCCCCTTTTTAAGGCCTATCAGAATGGTAGTGACGATATCATTTCACATTTCTTCTTGAGAGGACAAGAACTCGGTAGGAAGGGTAGGTGGGACCATTTTCACAGAAACAGAAATTTACAAGCAGAAAAAGACATGTGGTCCATCCAGTCTGCCTGAGGACCCAAGCTGATAGGAGTGACATGCCCACCTATGAGAAACAACCTGAGTGTTCCCCTATCAGAGATTCATGTTCCTTCTCCTGCCCCCTTCCTACCACTACTACCTGCCCCTGAATCTGTCCCATTGGCCTTGTATTGGACTAGTTTTATCATTGACTACACTGCTAGGTACACTGTTACTTTTGATTACCAACCACTCAGAAAGGAAGTACTTCCTCATGTCATACTAGGAGTCATACTAGAAACAGAGGGTACAACAGCCCTTAGCCCATGAAGACCCAAAAGCTTATATATAGCTTGAGATACCTGTATGAGTTAACAAGTATCTATCAAGTCTGCTTTTAAATGTATCTTTATTATTACTTAGAGCAATATTCAATGGTGGTTTATTCAGGGTTTCACTACCCTTGTGAAAAATAAAAGGATCTTTTTTTGTATTGCATTTACGTTGCACCAACTGAAGTGGATGACCTCTAGTATTAACAATCAATTGTTTGTATTCCAGGCCACAATCAATCAATAAATTGACATCATCAACTATATCCCAGCAGAATAACAAGTCACTCTAAAGGCGCCCTCCTGAAACTGTGCCCACCAACTTGTAGTTGTACCTACTGGTGTCTGAGCTCTCCTTTCATGTGAACTGCTCAAAGAGTCCATCATGTTGCTCCCATGAAGAAACTTGAAGGTTTCTATCATATCCCCTCTTTTTCCCTCTGGCCTCCAAAGAATGCATGTTCAGGTCCCACATCTTTCCTCATGTGAATCTCCATATGCCCTATATCATCCTATCTATTTTTTTTTAATTTTATTTATGTCTTTGGTAACCAGGTAAGTGCACTGATACATTGAACCATTTTCAGTCACGACCGAACCCTCAGATGTGTACAAATAACATAATCAACAGGGACGATGTACAAAAATAGCAATAGTACACAGCAACACATATAATACCATATATATAACATAATACAAGATTTGGTAACAGACCTCCAGATGAGGTAATTAACATGTGATGGAGACAAAGCAGGTCTACAAGCAAAGTTTCAGTATTCAGGGTCTATCTAAAAGATGCCTGCTGTATTAGTGGGGCAGTAGGCTAAATTAGTAGTGCATGGAAGCTTACATAGAGCATACAAACTATACAAGCTGGCAATGATCTAGGATAGTTAGGTGCATAGAAGCTCAGACTTGCTAGAGAAATATCAAAACAGTGGATCAGTAGTACTGCAAAGAGATAAGAACAGGTTAGGAGGCAGAAAGTACCATGAGTGCGATGCAGGTAGAGAAGGCTTGGGGAGCAACAGGAGGTGAGTTGGAGGAAGGGAGGATCCCAAAGATGGCACAGCAGGTCCTGGCACCACGATGGCCCGCACCCACTGGTGGTATCTTGGGGAAATTGATGCTGGCAGAGAAAGCTAAGGGACAAACAGAGTGGGAAAGGCCAGAAATGAGGGCAATGAGTTGTCCCAACAGCTCACCAGGTCCTAGCATCTTGATAGCCCGCTCCCTCTGGTATTGTCTTGGGGCAGTTATAGCCTGACCCAACTAGAAGCCAGTTGTGCAGATTGGTCTTGAAGGACAGATGAGTGGCAGAGGAGTGGGTGGATGGATGCAGGTAATTTATTCCACAGGGTGGGAGCAGAGACTGAGAAAGCTCTACTGCCCTGACAGAAGATATACGTGGCACTTCGGGGGGACAGAGGTTACCCTGAGGCTCCTAGGTACCACTCTGTCTTTGAGAAGAGAGGAGCAGGGTGAAGACTGGTGGTTTCTGAGGGAGTTTGCAATTAGACAACCCATGGTATAGTCAAAGCGACCCTGTAATGGGAGCCATCCAAGAGACTGGTAGAGAGCACAGTGGTGGGTGGAGTAAGGGCTTGCAGCACAAAGTGGCATATGGAATTGTAGAGTGGAGTTTAAATGGGTTGTGCAATAAGGAGGACATGAGAGAGTAGACAGGGAGCAGTAGTCTAGCAGGGGCAGAAGACTGCCTAAGTGTGATGGTGAGGGGCGCCTACATGGATAGTAGTTGCTTAGCCTGTAGGCAGTGCCAAGTCTTTGGTGGATTTTCCACACAGTGTTGTTGATGTGTTCCACAAAAGTAAGAGAGGGGTCGAGGCAATACCAACGTATTTGAAAGTGGGACAATGTCAAGTGGAGGACCTGCAGAGATGTGAACCAGGAGGGACAAGTTGGTTTTGCAGCCTTGGTCAGGAAGGGTTTGAGTCAAAGAGCATAGCCTTAGTCTTCTTGTTATTGACTATCAGTTTGTTGGAGAGCAACCAGTTGTGAGCAGTGCCATAATTAACAGAGAAGGTGGATGAGATAGATTCAATTGAGTTGTCACTGTGGTAGAGGACTAAATCATCGCCGTAGAGTAGTGAATTACAAGTGAGGCTATCTGCTGGGAGCGTGTTTATAAACATGGAAAAGCATAGGGCCAAGTATTGAGCCCTGGGGTCACCAGTAGCAATAGGTAAAGTGGAAGAGTGTACTTTGCCTATGATGACAGTCTGGGATCTACCAGATAGATAACTGTGGAACCAGGATGTAGTGTTAGATGAGCAACCAAAACTGCAAAAAGTGGAATTGAGAAGTTGGTGGTCAGCTAGGTCAAACGTCTTGGATAGATCCACAAAAACCACACCTGTGGCCTTCCCTTGTCCATATTTCTAAGTATGTGGTCTGTAAAAGTGTCAAGGCAGAAGTGACGTTTGCGAAAACTGTGTTGGAGGGGCATAGGAGGTTGTACTTCTCAGATGTTCAGATAACTGGTAATGAATGATTTTTCAAATAATTTGCTGAGATGAGGAGGAGAGATGGGCCTGTAGTTTTCTGGCGCAAGTCGAGCACCGATTTTGAAAATAGGATAACGTGTGCAAGCTTCCAGGAATCTGGCACAGTGGAAGACAAGAGGGCAAGGTTGAAGATGAAAGTAAGGGGTTTGACAATGGCGGAGGAAATCAGTTTTAGGAAAGCCATGTAAAGACCATCACTGCCAAGGCTGCTTCTGCCGGTAGTGCCTTCAGGAGTTTGGTAGTGACTTTCTGGCTAATGGCCTTAAAATAAAAGGAGGGTGTCGAGGCGGGTTAGCATGAGAAGAGGGCAGTTTTGGTTGGTGTTCCTCAATGAGTGGTTATGGGGGAGTTTATAGAGATAGGTAGATAGGTCGGTGAACATAGTGTTGAATGTGTCTGCAATTTTAGAGGAATCTGAGATGTTGCCCAGGGGGTTTGATCTGGGTAATCTGGTTACCTGTATGAGGGTTTAATATGGACCCAATGGCAGCCCAGAAATTACGAGGGTTCCTGAGGAGGTACTCTGTTGCGAGAGGTAGTACTTGCATTTTTAATGATTTGGCTGCCTGTTTATATACGTTGTGTTGTTGTCTATAGGTATTCCAAAGATGGGGGTGGGGGATGCCTTGTAGGCTTTCCATTTGTAGTTCCTTTCTTTCATTTGCACCAGAAGTTCCTTTGATACCCATGCATGCAACCTCCTCTGACCCATCTGGTAGTGAGGGGAAATGCTTGTCCTGTAATTTGTGAAGGACATTAGTCAGATAACTAAATGCAGTCAAGATGTTATTTTGCAGGCAGAGGATGGACCAGTCAGCAGTCATTGCATCCCTAATAACTGTATTCTATTCATCCTCCTTTGAGCTGTCTCAAACCCCACAGTCCTTCATCAGATGAGGGCTCCAGAACTGCACTCAGTACTCCAGGTGCCTTCTCACCATGGACCTTTACAGTGGAATGGCTTTCTCCTGCTGGTAAAATCCTAACAATACACCCCAAAATGCTGCCAGTTTTCCCATAAGCCTTACTACACAGTGAGGTAGATTTTGGGGTATCAGTAATGACCACCCACATCCCTTTATTCTGTACATTGTCACACCTCACTTCTTCAATCCAGCAGACTGTCTTGGTATATTCTTTTTCCTTATGTGGATAACCTTGGACTACTTGGCATTAAGCTATAACTGCCAGATGACCAACCATTGTTTAATAGTTTTAAAGTATTTATTTAGAATGTTATCCTTCTCTGTGTCCTCCTCTGTTCTTATCCCATCCTTTTGAATATTTCAGTGCCCTCCATACTCTCTTTTTCCCTTGCATACTGCACCTAAAGAGTGCTTTATCATTTTCATTAACCCTTTCTGCTATCTGCAGTTTCATTTTTATTTTTATTTCCAATCCCATTTTTGTAATTTTAAACTTGCATGCAAACTCCTCCCTGCTCTCCTCTGTCTGACCTTTTCATATTTGCTAAAATATATTATCTCTCTGACCACCTCTTCTATAGTGCCCTCCTAATGAACTAGATCACCATTCTAACTTCTTGCCCTTGGTAACATACATTACAAGGTCCTTTGTCACCCCAGTATCTCCTCTTGATTGCTGCTCATTTGACCTCCACCCTTCAACTCCCTATCCCTTTCAGTCTACCCTGGAAAATGTCCCCATCCTATCAAAATTCACCCTCTTAAAATCTGGAAACAACACATCTGAGGAGGCCCATCAGGTCCCTAGGATTATGTCAGTGCTCAGTGTTGTGGCTGCTCATTTCCAAGGGTCCTCCAACCTTAGGGTACCTATAATGTCCTGATTTGACAGTACAGTGTCCAAGGTAACCCTCCTCCTTGTAGCTTCTGGCACACACTGCTTGAGAAAGTAGTCTTGGAAGACCTGAATGAACCCCTGACTACTGCTACTCCTTGCCTCTGGTACTGCACAATCTACATCAAGGATACTGAACTCTCCCATAATGACTGTCATCTGTGACTCTCTTGCTTCTCTTATCTTTTCTAACAGCAGTTTGTCTGTCTCACCAGCCTGACTTGAAACATAGAAACATAGAAACATAGAAGTTGATGGCAGATAAGGACCGCAAGGCCCATCCAGTCTGCCCATTTCTTTTGTACCTTATAAATGTGCCATCGGCCTTTGCTCTGTCAGTGGCCTATCTATTCATAGTCATTTGTATTGCTCCCTTATGCCTATCCCATGCCTGTTTGAAGCCCTGCACTGTATTCATAGCCACCACTTCTTGTGGTAAGCCATTCCATGCATCCACCACCCTTTCTGTGAAAAGAATTTCCTCACATTGCCCCTTAATCGGCCTCCCTCTAATCTCATGCTGTGTCCTCTTGTCCTGCTATTTTCTTATATTTAAACATGTTAGACTCTTTCACCTTGTTTATGCCCTTAAGGTGTTTGAATGCCTCGATCATATCACCTCTCTCCCTCCTTTGCTCAAGGGTATACATATTGAGCTCCATTAATCTGTCCTCATATGTCTTCTGATGCAGTCCCTGCACCATTTTGGTTGCCCTTCTCTGGACTGCCTCAATTTGGTTAATGTCCTTGTGAAGGTGTGGCCTCCAATACTGCACGCAGTACTCCAGATGGGGCCTAACCAGTGTCTTGTACAGAGGATTATTACCTCCTCTTACGACTTGTGATACCCTACTAATACACCCTAACACCCCTAGCCTTACCTACTGCTTTAGAGGTCTGCTTGGATGATTTTAGGTCATCAGTGATGATGATGCCCAAGTCTCTTTCTTCCTTAGTGACTGCTAGCAACTCCCTCCCAGCCTATAGGTGGCTTCAGGGTTTCTCTTCCCTATGTGCATGATTTTGCACTTCTTTGCATTAAATCCCAGTTGCCACTCTTCTGACCATTCTGCTAGTTTATCCAGATCTCTTCTCATTCTGCCCACCCCATCTGGATCATCTACTCTGTTGCAGATCTTGGTGTCATCTGCAAACAGACAAGCCTTACCCTCTAGTCCATCTGCAAGGTCACTAATGAAGATGTTGAAGAGGACTGCCCCAGGACTGATCCCTGAGGTACCCCACTTGTGACTTGCATCTCTTCTGACTGTATACCATTTACCACCACTCTCTGTTTTCTGCCGTCAACCAGTTTGCCACCCAGTTGACCAACTTCTGACCACCCGAACCTACCCAGCTTATTTATCAATCTTCTATGGAACAGTGTCAAAAGCTTTGCTGAAGTCAAGGTAGGCGACATCAACTGCTCCCCTTGGTCCACCACTCTGGTTACCCAGTCAAAGAAATCTATGAGATTAGTTTGACAGGACCTTCCTTTGTAAACCATGCTGTCTTGGATCCTGTGCCCCTATGGATTCCAGGTGTTGCACTATCCTTTCCTTAAGAGTGCCTCCATAATCTTGCCCACTACTGAGGTAAGACTGACCGGTCTGTAGTTCCCGCCTCCTCCCTGCTACCACTCTTGTGGAGCGGGATCACAAAACCGTTCTCCAGTCTTCTGGGACCTCTCCTGTGCTCAGAGACTCACTAAACAATTCTGCTAATGGCTCTGCTAGTTCCTCCTTTATCTCCTTTAGTACCCTGGGATGTATGCCATCAGGTCCCATTGCCTTATCCACCCTGAGCTTAAAGCTCTTGTAGGACCCTTTCTTTTGTGAAGGGAGTAGTGCTCACCTCCCTCCCCTGTGTCCATGATGCTGAGCTGTGGGCCCTGCCCTACCTTCTATTCAGTAAATACAGAGCAAAAGTATCTATTTAGGATAGATGCCTTTACAGGGTCCTCCTCCTCACATGCTCCTTTTCTCCATTAAGCTTAGCAATACCCCTTCTGGACTTTCTCCTTTCACTAATGTATCTATAGAAAGTCTTGTCACCTTCTTTTACTGTTCGTGCTAGTGTTTCCTCAGTTTGGGACTTTGCCTGCCTTACTGCCTTACCTGCTTCCCTTAGGGCAGTTTGGTATGCCTCCCTATCTTCATCCCGCTGTGTTCCCTTATATTTCCTGAAGGCCAGCCTCTTTGGCTCTGACCTTTTCTGCTACTGTATTTGAGAACCAAAGTGGTTTCCTTCTTCTTTGCACTTCCTTTCTGTCTAACACAATGGGATGTTGCTTCAAGTATTGCATCCTTAATGCTTGCCCACTTTGCCTGTACCCCTCACCTGTGTTTCTTTTTGCCAGGGCTAGCTTAACTCTGTTGGCCATCTTATCAAAGTCAGCTCCTCTGAAGTCCCATATTTTGCCTTGGAATGGGATGATTTAGATGTAGTAGCCAAATTGAACCATACCATGTGATGGTCACTGGCCCCAGGTGACCTTCTACCTGGAGATCTGTGATCCCTTCTTTGTTAGTCAGTACTAAATCTAGGATAGCCCTGTCTCTTGTGGGGTTGCTGTACCAGTTGTTTGAGGCCCTCCCCTGCAGGGAATCCACTATGAGTCTAGTTCTGCAGATGTTCCTGCTGGTATTGACCAATCTGTATCCGGCATGTTGAAGTCTCCCATTATCAGAACCTCCCTTTAGCTGTCATGTTTTGTATATCTTCTAACAGTAATGTGTCTATGTCCTCCTCTGGTCTGGGGGCCTGTAGACAACCCCAGTTCTTATGGCTGTCCCATTTCCTGTTTCAGGGTGACCCACAGTTCTTCTGGCTCCTTATGTGTATTCTGAATTTCTGTAGCTTTGACATTTTATTAACATACAGGGCCTCCTCCCCCCACCTCGTTCTCTTCTGAACAATACATAGCCAGGTACTGAAGTCTCCCAAGTGTGGTTACTGGTAAACCACGTCTCACTAATTGCTACTATGTCCAGTTTAGCCTCTGACATTATTGCCTGCAGGTCTGGGATCTTATTTCCCAGGCTGTGAGCATTGTGTACATGATTTTCCATTGGCCAGATTTTGGTGTGTTAGTTGTTGGGTGAAGTTTGGCATTACCCGTGCGTCGTATGGGGAGACAAACCTTTCTTACCTGGTGATGCAAATGAGCGGCAAACATGCTGAATTCCTGTTTGACCACTAGCTGAGGGGAGGTTCTTCCCATTCGACGTATGGGGTGCTGCACCCCTCTCCCCATTGCTAGTTTAAATATTCTGCAAAGATGTCAAACTTCTGCCCCAATGCACTGACTCCTCTTTAGTCAGATGCAGTCCATCAAATTTAAAGAACTTTCGCTCCCAGAACTGTTGCCAGTTCCCTACAAATCTGTATCCCTCTCAGGCTGCCATAGCCCCAACCTCATTTAACTATCTCTAGATTGCCCTTCCCTTCCTAGCACATGATCCTGCTATCCCTCTGCCAACTTGGTGGCCTGAAAACATTCCAGTCCTCAGACTTTTCTCCTCCTCCACCAATTTTAGCCACAGAGATTCTATGTCTCCCTGATACATCTGTCCTTATTACTTTGACAGAGTCTTTAACATATATGTTATCCCATCCCTTAGCAGTGTAAATATATCTTCTAAATAGGGCATATCCAAGTATAGCAAGGTCCCAGCTGTGCTTCTGTGTTGCCCAGGTTTTAGTGATGGACAGAAAGTCAAGCTCATCCATAGCTGAGCGCCTGTACATGCAGTTCTTCGAAAGGTGGTCTCGTGGTACCTTTCAAGCGGACCTCAGTAGCTCAGAGATCTCTCTCCTACAGAGGGCCCATGTGGGTAAATGCTCTCCCATCAGAACTCACTAAATGTAGACAGATCAGCAACTTCAAAACAGGTCTCCGAGCACTCCTAGCTCTCAACTGCAATTTCAGGTGCCCTAATGAAACCTAACCCAATACCTGCTACCTTGAGCTCTCAGAACGTTCTTTAACAATCACTGGATATGCAGATTAATGCCCCTACTCCCATGTCCTTCACTACTAGTGACCCTAGCCCCCATCCCTGGCCCTTCCTTTGCTCTGCCCTACCACACCTCACTGGACCCCTGTCCTCCCCTGACCCACCCACACCACACAATTCCCCCACTCACCATAGAATGACACCCCCAGCACTACCCCATCACATCTACCTTCTTCTCCCATCCCTCTATCTTCTTCCCCTGCCCCTACTCCACCCTAATTACCCTCACCATCACCACCAAGGACACAGCCCTCTCAGGCTGCCATACAGCCCCAACCTCATTTAACTATCTCTCAGATTGCCCTTCCCTTCCTAGCACATGATCCTGCTATCCCTCTGCCAACCTGTGCACTCAGCTTCTGGACAGACTTACCTCCAGGTTTCCTCAACTACTTTGGCAAGTTTCTATATATTTAAGCAGACGGTGAAATGTTGTTGAAAATTTCTAGACAACCAGTAACTAAAGTGCAACCTAACAATTTAGCACAATTGTTTATGGAACCCATGTAATCTGAAATCTAGTTATCTCATATACGTCACTGTTCTGCCTGCATATGTACCGCCTCTTGTTGTTTTGTCTGTCCTGCTATATGTATTGATTTGGAACCTCTGTAAATGAGCCAATGGCTCAAAGGTGTTAATCCCAAACTGAAATAAATAAAAATAAAGAAAGAAAGAAAGAAAATAAATAGCTTGTAATGCCTGCAACTCCTCTATTTTGTTGTAAAGGCTCTAGCATTCACACAGAATTCCTTACAGAATGTCTTTCAAGTCACCCTCTGTTTTCCCTCCCCTACTGCCACTGTTTCCTTAACTGTTTCCTACTATCTTTGTTTTCTTTGTCCTACCTTCTGTGTACCATTTCAAGACTGGGAGTGCCTGGCAGGCTCCCTTGCTGTGTATCAGTGTAGTGTGCCCTGCCACTGCACCCTGCCTTTTAAATGCCTAGCCATAAAGATGTTCACCTTCTGCACTGATGCACTGGCTCCCCCATTAGAATGCAGACCATGTGTCCACAGGTTTAAGGCCAAGTCTGGCCTTCCTGTACCCCACCCCAGAAAGCTCCCTCTCCCTAGGAATGATCCTGCCTGTTGTCGCTCCAGGGCAGCAAGCACCATCCTCTCCTATAGATAAATGTCACAGACCTCCTTCTCTAGCACTCTAACTGCAGAATCCACAATTACTACTACCCGACTCCTGCAACTTTACCACTAGGATCCCTCCACCTAGCTCAGCCACACTAACTATAGGTCTTGTCCCGCAGACCCAGTTACTGAGTCTTTCCATGAGGGACTAGTGAGATCCATTACAACAAAGGGCTCAAAGTGGTTCATGATTTCCACATGAGAACTGCCCACTGCCTCCCCATCCCAACCCTCTGCTTGTCCCCTTCCCCTGCACACCACCTCCCCTTGTGGGTCCTAAGAGAGCACTGTGGTAGTGGGGTGGGTGAGTCTTGACTACGTTCAACTCATAGTGAATCCTCAGCTGGTGTGTTTCAGCCTGTGCCAAAGAGTCAGTGCTTCCAGTCCCAAATGCGTACAGAGCCAGCAGTCATTCATCTAGAGCACAACATAGAAATATAGACTTTGACAGCAGATAAGGACCGTTTGACCCACCTAGTCTGCCCATTTCCCTACCTATTGGATAAGCTGCAGATCCTAGTTAACCAACAGCCTACTTCCTCCTACCCCCCACAAAATTGCTTTATGTCTGTCCCATGCATTATTGAAGTCCCCACTGTTTTTGATCCCACAACCTCTTCGGAAGGCCATTCCATGGTCCACCACCTCTCTGTGAAAAAATACTTCCTCACATTGCCTGAGCCATCCCCCCGCTATCTTCAAATTGTGTCCCCTTGTTCTAAAAGATGCTACTCTCTTGGAGTTTGTTGATTCCCTTAAGGTACTTAAAAGTTTTTATCATGTGCCCTCTCCCTCCTTTACTCAAGGGTATACATATTAAGCTCCTTTAGTCTATCTTCATATGGCTTCTGATTGTAGACACTGCACCATTTTCATTACCCTCCTCTAGACTGTCTCCATCCTGTCTATGTCCTTGTGGAGATGGGGTCTCCAGAACTGCATGCAGTACTCTAGATGGGTCTCACCAACTGTCTGTATGGAGGGATAACAACTTCCTGTGTTCTACTGGTGAACAACAACAGCCATTCCACATCCACTGCAGCTAACCAACACCCCAATGGGTTTCTTAACATAGTTTGCACAAAACTGAAAACCCTTCTGAAATTTCTTGTGATTCCACAAAGGGATGCCTCTGGACTATATACCTTATTACGTAGCCCTACCAACCATGATAAGGCTCATTGAAGTGACACACGCTAAGAGCATAGACCTGCCACACAACCAGTGAATTTTACCTCTGCTTCCCAAGGGGATGCAATTTCACTCACACTCGACATAACAATATTGGCCAGAGTTCTCTCACCCCTACCCCACCTTGTGAAGTCTCTCTTCCATTAGTCCCACAGCACTTAATCTCAGTGTGCTTCACTGAGTGGCACATCTCACTATGCAAAATTCACCACACTCATGGGACGTGCCTTATATACTTCTTATTGCCTCACAACCACAAGTATTTCACCACACATCCTGCATCTGAGCACCTATATAAGAGCCCTCCTACTGGAATGGTCGATACCCCTCCACAGTAAGAAACCACAGAACAAAACACCAAAAGCACTTACCCTCTACCAACCCACCAACAGTGCTACTTTGAGAATTAAATAAAATACCTTCTTGATGAAGGCTAGGTGGTTTGTTCTCTCCTCTCTCAGCTGTCTCATCTATGATAAGCTTAACAAAGGCATTACTGATAGCACTGGAGATTTAGACTTCCTAAACTTCTTGCAAGAGCACTATAAAGGCTCCTCCCAGTATGCCCCATCTTGCTCATATCCCAGAACATGAATGGAACAAAGCAGGAGTGGAGCAAGTTACTGGTGTCTTAGGCACTGGCAGGCACCATGGGTGACTTTAGGTAAGCAGGGGCTTTGCCAGATAGACAGAGAAGGTAGGGAACCTTAGCTAATGGTTACCTGTTTAGGCAGCTACATGTGGTGGGGTAAGGAGTATCATCTGGGAAGAAAACAAGCAGTTAGCTGCTACAAGTAGGATAAGGGAGACACCCTATTGAGGGTAAGGTGAGTAAACAATTAGGAAGAGCTAAAAGGAAGGTTAATTAAAATAAAGTACTAAAGAGGCGAGGGATACAGGGCAAGATGTATCAAGAGATAGCAAAGTGAGTAAGGGGAAGCAATTAACACCCTACATTGGGTAGGGTAATAAAGTAAATACTTCAAGAAAGGGAAAGGAATATTGTTTAATCAGGAGTAGCACATAAGCTGAAGCTTGTTTCCAGATGCGACCTGGGAGCACAAGGAGTTAAGTGACTTTTCTCAGAATCACAGTATGCACCTAGAGGATATAGGGTGAAAGGAACAAACACAGGAAGGGGAAAACAGGGCAAAGTATATATGAATCCAGAGACAGCAAGCAAATAAAGGAGAAAGAAGTAGCATCCTATCTAGGGTAGGATGATAAAGCAAATACTGACAGAGGTGTAGGTGGAAAGCAACAAACACAGGAAGGGAAAACAGGGCAAGGTACATTTGTAAGCAGTACGTAGTGATACATAAAGTCAAATATGGGAGAGATGCACTTCAATGGATTCAGAGCTGTAGTATTCTGGGAAGTGTTCTGGAGACAGGTGCTGCTCCATCTGCATGCACCTCTCTGGGTTGAGGAGAAGGTTGCTGGTCTTCAAGCTGAGCTGGCTAGTATTCAGAAGACCTCTTGCCCTACCCAGGGCCACCAAGTCTTCTGCAATTGCACCAAAGGTTGCCTAGGAAAAGGAGGTTGGTGGAACTGAGGTGAGCTCGGGGGGTCAGGGGCACATTCCACAGCCTGTGTCACTATGGAATGCCTTCACCATTCCAGTGGGATGGGACTGCAGAGAGGAGACACCTGAAATAGTGGCAAGGAAGGATGGGGCTCTTTTGAAGGGAGGTCCCAAGGTGGGAAGTAGTTGACCCCAGCAGAGGAGGAAGCATAGAACAAAAGAAAAGTGGTGTGCACACTGTAGCTAAAGTACTCTTTCTTTATTCCTGCACACATTCTTCACTATCAAACATCCATATTCAGTGCTGCTAACAAACTTCACCAGGAAGAAGCTGCTTCTGGCAGGGGACTCAATTGTTAGGGGTTAGATTTGGGAACAGAAAGCAGGGAGGGATGTTAGGTGCCTACCTGGCATCACAACTCAGAGGGATGGACAGAGGATTCTAAGGACCGTTAGGGCATCAGGGCATTTGGGGTTGGATGCCATTATCCACGTGGGGACTAAGGACCTAGCTGGGGATGAGGCTGGGATTGTGCAGGGAGAGTTCAGGGAACTGGGGAGGGTCCTAAGGCAAGTAGCATGCATGGAGGTATTTATCAAGGTGCTACCTGTCTATGACCAAGGGAGAACAGGGTACTCAGCAACAGGAACATCACCTTGTGGTTGAAGGAATGGTGCAGATAAGAGGGTTAGGATTCATTGGGGACTGGGGACCAATCTGGAGGATGTGGGTCTTACAGATGTAGCCCCTTCCCAAACATCTAGGAGCCAGATGTTCCGAGAAGGGTTCCCAGACAATAGAATCTCACCAAGCATTTCTCCAGCCATAACAATAGCGAAACAGATTTTCTTACCTTAAGATGTCTTCTGGTACCTGTCTCAAGGTCCCCAAGTGATGATTCTTCTCCCAGCAGCTTACCAGCGGAGGACAGCACAATTCATTTTAACTTCTCTGTTTTTCCCCACTGGACCCAGGAGCAAAAGGGCGCAAGCTAACTGAATTGCTTCAAGGGCCCAGAGAAACCCATAGAACCCCTAAAATCTAAGGACTGATTATTTTATTTACATCCTTATAATTAAATCAATCACACTGGACTCGGTATTCTCCCACAAACAAATCAGGTTTTATTCTCCTGAACCCTAAATGATTAACAGGGTTCAAGGGTCCCAATTGCTTAGAGGAAAAATATTTTGCAAGCTCCATGGGGCTAAAACTTGTACACAGACAACTTTGAGGGAGAGCCTTTCAGGCATTTTAGGCATGGAAGATTTTACTACAAGCAAAGCTACAGCAGCAAGTACTTGACTCAGGACTAAAGACCTTTTCTTGTACCAGAAGTGTGATGCTCCAAAACATCTCACTGGCAGTGGTAAACTTGAGCTTAACTTCACAGAAACACAGGCTCTTCTCAAACACTTTTCCTGCAAGTGCCCTTTCTTCCCATTCTCACTGAGCACTTACACCAGGAGCAATGAGCCCTCTGACCACCCCCAAGCTAGTCCACCCTATGGGACGTAAATTCTTGCAGCCTGCTAATTCCTCTGCTTCACCTCATTCACTGACTCAATCACTGCCCAAATCCTTGTCCTGGACCCACCTGGTCCCGCAGCTTCTCTCTCTCTTAACTGGCTTCTGATTCACTTTTCTGCTGCACCTCCCTCGAACAGTCACAGTGGCCCCTCTCTTTAAATTTAGACTGTGTTGCCCGATTTGTAAACAAGAAGGAAATGGCCTAAAAGGTTCAGGAGAAACTCTCTGAAGAGGGGTGGGTCCCCTTCAGACTACCCTGCAGCAGTGCCCGCCAATCTCCCATCTCTTATTTTTTTGGTCTGATCCCACCTTCTGCCTCCTCTCTTGGAGAACTCACCCCTGCTCTGCTCCACCCGGCATGCCATGCCCGGGTTTACAGGGCAGGGCCATTGGGCTGGTGCCCCAATGTACAATATTAGGCAAGCCCTGGTTTACCCCCAGAGCAGGGCCATGTGAGCAGGACCCCAGTGGATGACAAAGGGTAACAGGAGTGGAAGTGAAGTGGGGGCTTCATGCCTTGTGGGGATCGGATTTTCTGGATGCTGCAATATTCCCCTTGAAGGCAGGACATGCAATAATGTCAGTAGAGCAAGTACCTACATCTGCCCCACCTCCTGTAACTCTGGGCGCCGGATGCCATGGGACTTCTGGCCTCTGCCTGGAGCTGCTATTGTGCCAGACATGCCCCTCTGCCCCCGGAGAAGGAGAGCAGACCATTGGATGCTCAATCATTCTCCACCTGGCCAGCCCTCTGACTTCCTGGATCTGTTCCCAAACCAGAAATGTCGGCATCACACACGGATGCCTTAATGCTTCACTGGCTCGCCAACACTGACCTCCCTCTCTAGACCCTACATCCCCTTATATAGAAAAGGATCTCTGCTGCTCCCAAGTGGCCAGGAGAAATACACTCCCCAATGCACCAAAACATCCCTAAGCACTGGGGAAGGAGGAGGGCCCCAAAGGAGAGTAATAAAGCCTCAAATGAGGGGGCTTACAGAGGTGATGGGCCACATCCAACTGGGAGGGAATTGCAGTGGACAGTTTCAATGTTTCTTTGATGAACATTTAAACTGTCTGAGAGGGGTGGAGGAAAGACCAAGGGAGACGTAAACTTCCGCCATACAAACCAAAGCAGTACAACAAGAGGACCTGAAGGGAGGAAACCTTCCAGGGAGCAAGTTAAAGGAAGCAGCAGAGTAGTAGAGGACAAGGGGATGGGAAAAAGATTGTTATGGCAGGGGAGGGGAATCTGAGCCGGCACCGAGTATTGGGACCTAGAGTCCTCTTAATGTCTTTATAAGTGACATTGCAGAGGGACTGGAAGGAAAAGTATGTCTCTTTGTAGATGACAACAGATCTGCAACAGGGTTGATATAGAAGATGGGGTGGAAAGGATGCAAAGGGACTTGGCAAGGTTGGAGGAATGGTCAAATGTATGGCAGCTTAGATTCAATGCAAAGAAGTGCAAAGTAATGTACCTGGGAAACAAAACCCAGGGAAAGCATACACAATTGGGGGATACTAATAACAAAATGGAAAAGGACCTGGGGGTAGTCATATCAGATGACCTTAAGGTGGGCAAGCAATGTGTGAGAGAGCAGTAAGGAAGGCTGGGGATACTGGGATGCATAGGAGAGGCATCACCACTAGAAAACAGGAAGTTGTTATCCTCTGTACAGACAGTTGGTGAGACCCCATCTGAGTACTGTGTCCAGTTCTGGAGAACCCATCTCCACAAGCACATAGACAGGATGGAGGCTGTCCAGAGGAGGGAACTAAAATGGTGCAGGGTCTGCACCAGAAGACATACGAAGAGAGATTAAAGAAGCTTAATATGTATACACTCGAGAGAGGAGGAACATTATAGAAACTTTCAAGAACATCAAGGGAATCAACAGAGTCCAAGAGGGTAGCATCTTTCAGAAAAAGAGATGCAAGAACAAGGGGCACAATCTGAAGATAGAGGGGACAGCTCAGAGGTAATGTGAGGAAGTATTTTTTCACGGAGAGGGTTGTGGATACATGGAACAGCCTTCCTGAGGAGGTAGTGGAGTCAAAAATAGCGAGGGAATTCAAGAATGCATGGGACAGACATGAGGCAATTCTAGTGGGGGCAGGAGGAAGTAGGCTGTTGGCTAACTAGGATCTGCAGCTTATCCATTAGGTAGGGAAATGGGCAGACTAGGTGGGCTAAGCGGTCCTTATCTGCCATCAAATTCTATATTTCTGTGTTCTATGTTTCTGGTGTTGGGATTGCAGTGTGGCAGGTGGAGGAAATAATGGAGAGATGGAGGAATTAACTGGTACCAAGTGGGCATCCCAGTATCAGAATAATAAATGTGATTTATCTGGCACCAGGGACTAAGCACCCCATTGTCCAGTTTAAAGAAATTATGTTGCTGGAGCGGTTAATGGCCATTGAAGGCCATATCTGAACAGAAGCACACACAGCTTCAATTCAGTGGGTGGGGCTACTGCTATGCACTGACAAGTAGCCCCACCCCACAGAAGGAACACTGCTGAAACACATACAGATGCTGTATGCAACATCAGTCTAGCCCTGCCCCCATCCCATACACACGAATACGTATTAGCCAAACAACTGCATGTGGAAATGTGGTCATAAAAAATCAATTATCATTACAATGTTCGGTTTTTAAACTGAGCATCTGTGTAGTTTTGCTTGATTTCTCGATTCTGGGGCAAGTTAGAGGCACAGAAAGTAAAACTCCACACATCTTAGCTCAAACTCTATCAAACTTGAAAGTCTCAGGTTTGAAATCCTTCAAGTTTTCAGTTATAGGTGAGCAAAAAGGTCTTAATTTAGGTTTTATGTTTTTGCACCTCTGTAACTTTGCCTCTGATGACCCAATTGCCATGAAATTTTCAGGATCCAACAATCTTGGCACCAAATCTATGCCATCTAAATTTCAAGTAAATCAATTGACTGGGGCAGAGTTATAAAGGTGCATAAATCAGGGTTTAACATTAAAGTGCTTACACAACCCTAATATACTATATATAAATTGCAAAAATATATATATTAACGCAGACATTAGGGTTGAAGAATGCAAAGAGCAAATAGTAGAGAAGTGAAAAACATTAGGGTTCTAGGTCTCTACAGTATTTGGAAATCAGTGGTGGGGTCTCCTTGGAGCTGCCAACCCTAATGCCTACCCCTTCCAGACCATGGCCTCCTGTCCAAAGCACAAGGTACAGCTCCAAGCCAGTGCCTCATAGTGACACACTCTTCCAAGGTTGACAACTATGGCTCGCCACATGTTGCCTGCTGGCATTGCATGAAAAAAATGTAGCTCACATCTTACCTTGTTTGCTCAGTGGAGGGTGGGCATTAGGGTTTACAACTTCAAGGAAGACCCCACCACATTACTAAATACTCTGGAGACCCAAACCCCTAATGTTTCTTGTTTCCTACTTTGTGCACATTGCATTCAACCTCAATATTTGCATTAGCATAGTCTCTTGCAATTAATTTCAATTATTTTTCTGATGGTGGAATTGTACCTCAATCACGCAGTGTCCCTGCATAAAATGAACTAAACAGAACACTGGAGTTATTTCTAGTCCTGCTTCACCAACCAACTAACAAGTGAAAGGCGAGCATCTCAGTCATGTAGTTGCACCATTACACCGTATAATGATACAATGTAATGGTTCAACTACAAGTATTGTAACAAGTAGCTCAGACACAGTACTACTAATAAAGATTTCTTACCTGGGTCCTGTGGATTGTGGGATGCTGAGGGAACATCCAGTTGTACCTGTAAAATAAGAATAGCAATGGGGTTACAAAGGATCTGCAGCTCTTTAGCAACTAACTGGGACAAACAAGGTACTCTAAACATAAAACAATATTTATCTGATACACGTGGTGAGTGTCCTTCAACATCAGTGCTAACATTCACTGGATCTGTAGACATAAAGTGGAAAATGGGTTAGTATAAGCAATAAAAATACTGATCAGCTGTGTAGGGTGGGAAGAGGTTGTGGTTTTATTTGGGGGTTTAAAGTGGGTTGTTGGAAGGGTAGGGTATATGCAGTACCACAGCAGCCACCCAGGTTTGTGAATGGACTTGGGTCGGTCATGGAGGCCAGCATGGGGGATGTAGACAGGATTCAGCATCCCTGTGCCGCCTCCTCTCTCAGGCTGGGGAGCAAATTGCTCCACTCATTGACCACCACCAGGGCACGATGAAGCCATCACTTTCTGCACACCCTGCAACATCAACAGAGTGACAGAATGGCAAAGTGGCTAACAGTCAAGTGGAGGCATCCATCCATCCCTTCCTATCCCCATCATGGGAGAATCTGGGTGGGTACAAGAGGAACAAGTTAAGTTTCTGAGATGGAAGGTGACGGGGCTGGGCAGCTGACAATAGGCAGGGAGCCTGTTGTTGATGCAGGGCCTGCAGTGACCTGACCTTCATCCACCAGGTACACTTCCACCATTCTTCTTGCCACCCCTGTTTCTGCAGACACAGTGCATGGGACCAACAGGCCTGACACGCACATCAACCTCTTGTGAGGGAAGGTTCCTCAGCCCGCCACAAGATATCATGTGTTTTCCAGAACACTGCTCTGTCCCTTCTCAGGCTAGGTTAGTGCCACACTGAGGCACCTTTCCTCAGCCTTGACCCATTCAGTTTGTCTCACTAAGCTCACTTCCAAACTCAGGTCATTGGCATGGGATGGTAACATGGTCCCCACTGGGCCAATGCCTGTCCCTGAAAACAAAATTATTTTATAATTTTTGTAACTGTTTTGACCCAAAAATGTCCACATCGCTTTATAACCCTCCCCCTTCTGAACATGACTGGTGTTATTTTTAAAATATTGTATGAAACATCATTTTGTACCACAAGTGTGAAATCACATTTGGCAAGGATTAGAAAAATGACAGCTGTTGGGTTCATGAGTTGGGGTCAAAATATTGAAAAAATACGTTATATGGCACTTGCCTGATTTCCTCAGGTCCCGGTCCGGTGTTAAAGAGAGAAGACATGTCTCTGGTCCAGGGAGGATTACAGTGTTGGACCTCTGCTTGGTAAGTATAGGATAAGGGGGTTGTGGGGTTTTAAGGATGGGAATGACATATATTATTACATCATTCCATATATATGCTCTATATAAATATGAGTTTGGCAGGAAATAACCCACCAGTATTGTTCTGAGATAAGCCGTGCTGAACTGTACTGTACTAAGCAGGCAAGCCAAGTACATGTAACTTTAAAGCAAAATTACCAGCCTCCGCTCATCATTACATTGTGTCAGAATGGAGCACTTGCCACCACCCACTGCCCTTGGTTTGCAAGGAAATTTGGCTGAAAACTAGCACAGATTCAAGCAACAGTTTCAAATCTTCTTTAAAGCTAGTGGTGTTGCCAAGAAATTGCAGAAGATATCGGCTATTACTTTTTATGTGGCTAGCCCTGCAGCTCTGAAGTCTACAACACTTTTGAATGGGAGAAGGAAGAGGATAAAGAGAACTTGTTGAAGATTATGGATAATTTTGAGAGGTTCTGCAACCCACACAAGAATGTGACATATGAGAGGCACTTGTTTAATATCAGAAGCCAGAATCCAGGTGAATCTATTGATGCGACGTTACTGATTTAAGATTGATAGCTAAATCATGTGAATTCGAAGTCTGTGCTTTCCGTAATTCAAGACAGAATAGTTTGTGGCAGACAGAATGATCAAGTGAGACATTGACTGATCCGAGAGGTTGTTTTAACCCTGGCCAGAGACATCGATATTTCTAGAGCAGCTGAGCTCCATTAGAAGCAAATAAGGTGTCTGAGTGAGACAATCTCAGACAAAATACTGTACATGCAGCAGTTCTCAAAAAGAGGAGAATGAGGAAGCTGGAGCAAAGTCAAGAAAATCCACCAGCACTGAATGCCAACATTACACAGATGTGGGAAGTGCGGTCAAGAGTATGAGCCAGCCAGGTGTCCCACACTTGGACAAAGGTGTAGACTCTGTAACTGAAAAAAAATGTTTTGCCAAAACGTGCACACGGAAGAGAGTGCTAATGTCAATATTGCTAAGAGGAGTCCAGCAGTAAGAGTGAAAATATCTTCTGTATAGAGAATCTAACTGCTAATGTAATGGAAACTAACTAGAAAGTGGTTCTGGATATAAACGGCAGAAATGTAACCTTTAAGTTGGATACAGGAGAACAATGTAGTGTAATCCCTCTAAAAAATGTAAAAACTTTGTCAAGAGAAGTAATCCAGAAATCAGAGCAAGATTAATCTCCTATTCTGGGCACCAGTTGGATGTGTGCAGTAAAGTTACTTTAGCCACAGGTTTCAAAAATCAGTACCACCTTATTAGAAGAAGAATCAGCATTTATATAGTGCTTTTCATACATCCATAGCGCTTTTACAAGCAATGTTAGACTGGTAGTGAAGTGACTGAATGTGTGGTGCGGCCATATCACACATCATCACCCACACACAGCCTGGATAATTGCATGAACTGGTTTATGGAAGGGAATGTTGGCCAGGACACTGGGAATGTTCCCTACTCTTTAAGAGTGCCCTGGGTTCTTTACTTCCACCTGGACACCCACCAGGACAACACCAGGATGGGTAGAAGGGACCTCGGTTTAACATCTCATCCAAAGGACTGCACACCCCAGCAGTACAGCACCCCAATACTGCACTCAGATGCCAGCGATTTTTAGGTGCAAGTCCAATCCCGTGTGGGATGAGAACCCATGACCTTCTGGTCCAGAGGCGGATGTGCTACCAACTGAGCCACGCTGACATCCTTAAGTTTCAAGTAGTGGACACCACTGTCATACCAGTTCTTGGACTGATGACTTGTCTAGAAATTAGACTTGTATAGAGAATGTTTTCAATACCCACTGATACTAATAAGGGGTGGGCATCTTCATAGGTCTCCTGAGGCTGTGGGGGATTGTCTGACTGGTGCTGGGCGTGGTCCTGACAGCCTAAGTGAGGCGGGATCTCCTGGATTCTGGGGTTCGCTTTGGGGTTCACCGAAAGGCCAACTTAAACTATTTGCTTAGATCTGATTTTCTTGGGACAATCGGCCATTTTATTAAAGATCCTCCTATACCTTGTTCAAGTGTGACTGGATGTAAACTTGTTCACTGGATACTGCAAAGTACCATATAAACTAAGGCTATTTTTGTGAATATTTGTCTGGATTTGTGCAATTCTATGACTAACTTAGGAGGCAGTGAGAGGTCTCCTTTCTGGTTTAATTTTACATTTTAAATTTTGAATATGTGGCAATGAGAGGGCTACGTTGTCTGGACAAAGATTTTCGATGGGGGGTGGTGAGCTCTCCTCTTCTACTATAAACTCTCTCGTGGAGTTTGGCATGCTCCTTTGAACCATTAAAGACTTAACACCATGTACAGTGAGCAGGGTTATTGCAGTGACATTAATCTGTGGTCACCTGGCCTTATTTGATTGGTTTTAACGTTTCCATTGTTGTTTTATTATTTATTTAGGTAGCATTTTGTGTTTTTTGTTTTAGGGTTTGGTATTTGTGTGGTATTTATTGGGGTTAGTGAGTGACATTTATTTGCTTATAGTGTGGGTGTTAATATGTTTAAGTTGCCCTCCAATCTGTGAGAGAGATTGGTAGGGTATATCATTATTACTTCTTTTTTTATTTTGTTTTCTTTGGTTATTTAATATTTGTGATTTTGAGTGTTTAGGCTCCTGGGTATGTGTATATAAATTTGGGAATCCAGATGTGTTAGTTGATTGCCGCCCCCAGTCGTCCGCTATTCACCCTCCAAACATCGCAACCTCTGCCCATTTATTACCCCTCCCTTCAGCCTATAGTGTATCAATGATGCAGAGCATTTGGAATTGCTCATAGGGTAGGGATTGGGCTTGAGCCACGAACAGCGGAGGGTGAATGAATGGAGTGCTCGTATTGGGTAGTGAGGCCCAGGAGACGCCCTGGGGTGAAATAGATTCTGTAACGTGGTCCTCCATGTCTGGTCTCCATACCCAAGGGTTCCACTAATGATGGGCAGGTAGCCCGGCAGCCCCTGAATCCCACCCGACTTGGCGGTGTTATGCAATGCCAGATCTAGTAAGAACAAGACTGCAATAATTGCAGATCTTGTTGGGACAGTGGATCTAGCTTGCATCACCAAGACCTGGCTGGATGATAATCCTGGCCCCATATTGGAGGCTGCTGTTCCAGCCGGTACTCAGTGATACACTGCTCAAGGTTGGACCCTGGAGGGGTTGCTATCTGCTTCAAGAGACAACTGGACCTTACAAGTGTGCCTGTCGAGGAGGCTGAGTCATTTGAGTGTACTGTAGCAGCAGGTGTAAGCGGCAGGATCGCTCTCATCTACCGTCCAGCAGGGGATGAGAAGCAGTTCCTCCAGGAAGTAGCGGACCTCATGGTCGACATGACGCTGGAGTCATCCAGGTTGATGGTCCTGGGTGACTTCAGTGCCTGAGTCGACGACTAACTCTCGCAATCTGGACAGCACTTCCTCCAGTTGAGTATACCACTGGGCTGTACACAGGTGGTTACCTCTGCTACCCATAAGTTCGGTCACTCTCTTGACTTGGTCTTCCTCCTGGGGATCAAACCTCCGATTTGGTGGTGGAACCAGTCAGATGGTGAGATCATCACACTGTGGGTTCAGTTTTACACCCCCAAATAGGCCTACCCCTGTGGAGATGGTCATATACTGCCCTTCTGGGATGTGAATCCCAATGGCCTAATGGGGGCATTGGACCTATCAGGAATTCCTGAGGCAAGTGGGAGTCCAGAAGACCTGGTCCAGGCCTATAATAAGGCCCTTACCATGGCCCTGGACTCCAATGCTCCCATCCACATTCACCCTCTCCCCTTCGCCCTTGGTCCCAATGGTTTGATGGGACCTTGAGGAGCTGCAGAAACTTGGATGAAGGTTAGAGTTTTGCTGGCGGAAATCTGTCCTGGAGGCCGACCACCTTAGATTGATGGAACATTATCAAGTCTATCAATCAGCGATCTCCGTAAGAAGGCAGAGTTCCTGTCCGGGAGATTGCTGCCGCTCAGAATCGACCAGCTCTGCTCTTTTCAACAGTGGACAGGTTGTGCAACCCATCCTGTCTCCAGCTCCAAAGAGTTTTTTCACAGATTGAATGTGAAGAGCTTGATTGTTTCTTTGCTGACATGGTGGCGGCATCAGGATGGAGATCCTTCCAGCACACTCCATGGGAGTTGACAGTGGTGGTGTACGTCGCTCCTCCTCGGTTCGCCTGGAGTTCTTTCGACGGTTGGAAATCATGGATGTTGTGCGGATTGCCCAGGGTATGCACCCAACATGCTGTAGTTTGGATCCAGGTCCAACCTCCTTAATCATGAGATGTTGTGATACTGTTGGCCCGGTCCTTGCTAGGATAGTTTGGTGCTCCATAGAGTCTGGTGAGTTTCCTTGCTCCTGAAGAAGGCAGTGGTGACACCTCTCCTGAAGAAAGCTACTCTGGACCTAAGCTGCCTTTGCTAACTACAGACTGATCTCTAACCTTCCCTTTGCTGGGAAGGTAATTGAGAAGGTTGTGGCGCTGCAACTGGAGAACCATTTGACCATCCATGACATCCATGAGTCTCTCCAGTCCAGTTTTCATAAGAGGCATAGTACCAAAACTGCTCTGGTTCGGTGCTCAATGATCTCCTGATGGCAAGAGATCAGAGCGCCATTCCATTCTGGTTATTTCTTGATCTTTCTTCAGCGTTTGATACCGTGGACCATGGGGTACTTCTTGAGTGCCTGAGATTCATTTATGGACTGTCTGGTACAGTTCTCAGGTGGTTTAAATTCTACCTCACTGGCAGAACACAGAGGGTGGTTTCGGGGATTTTTCCTCTGAGCCATTCTTCTGCCATGTGGGTCCCCAGGGCTCGGTGTTGTCCCCATGTTTGCGGTGTATATGCTGCCCTTGGAGACATTGTAAGATGGTATGGGCTGAGGTTTCACTGCTATGCTGAAGATATCCAGCTCTACCTGTCTTTTGCACCTGACCAGGATAGTGCATGCTCAGTATTTAACAACTGCCTTGTTGAAATCCAGGACTGGATGAGCTCCACCTGGTTGAAGTCGAACTCTGGCAAGACTGAGGTGATGGTGGTGGATACTGGTTACCGGATAGAGGGATGGGGTTGGTCAGTCCTCTGAACTTTTTCTGGGGAGGGTGACCAACTGCTTACCTCTGAACAGGTGTGAAACCTGGGGTGATTCTTGACAATAGGCTGACCTTGCATCACAGGTGTCGGTCCTCATCAAGTCCTCATTTTACCATCTGAGGAACATGCCAGGGTTAAGCACCTTGTTTCATCTGATGACCTTCCAACATTGGTCCACGCCTTTGTGACCTCGCGCCTTGACTACTGCAACTCCCTCTGCCTAGGGCTTCCAGGGTTGATATCCACCATTTGCAGCTAGTGCAGAATGCTGCAGTCCAGTTGTTGACAGGGACCTCACGTGACTTGTCACATCACACCGGTGCTGCACGAACTGCACTGGCTGCCTATCCAGTGGCAGATCACCTTCAAGGTTGGTCACCTGACCTGTAAAGCCCTACACAGACTGGAAACCAGACTATCTGAAAGAGCTCCTGGTTCCTTACTCCCCGGATGACTTCTCCGTTCAGCTGATGAGGGATTGCTAGAGATTTCCAGGGTGAGTCTTAAGTCATCTGGGGCCGATGCATTATGTACGCTGCCCCCGCCCTGTGGAATTCTCTACCCCATCAAATACGTGAGTGCACAACCATGGAGGGCTTTAAGAAGGCACTTAAACACACATCTGGTATAGTGTTTATCCTGACTAATAGTTCTATTTATCTTGAATACTGTGTATTTCATTTGATCTATTTATTTTACTGTTCAGCACCTTGACAATGGAAAGGCGCTGTATAAGCCAGGATGGTGGAAGCGGATCCAAAGCCTGCCAGATACAGGCAAGAACAAAACTGAAAATTTTGGACTAAGGACCTTGGAAATTATAAGTAGGAAATAACAGATATTTTTTTTTAAATGTTTAACCTTGTTTGGGGCTCAACTAACTTAAGGGAGGGGATGTAAGGATATGAATGACATATGGTATTACGTCATTCCGTATGTCTGCTCTATATAAATATGAGTTCAGCAGGCAATAATACTGTTCCAAGTCAGCATATATAAAACAGAAGAACTGAGACTGAGAGAGCAGGTCAGTTCTGTCTGCAAATGATCATTTTTCAAACATTATTTTCCAATACTTACATGTTTAATGATTTAACAGACAGACAATAACATATTTTGGTATATTTTTATTTCATAAAGCCCTTATGCTCTGAAGAAGAAACCTAGTGGGTTTTGTGATGTTAGCCAAGTTAATAAAGGAATGACAAGGGTCAGATACAAGAAATTTATGTGTATATGAAAACTGAAAAGGATGGAACTTAATGTGAACTGAAGAGATTACAGCAAAGGATAACAGAAGGAAATGTTGTCTGCAGTGTTTTTCCAAGTAGAGCACCTTACATTTTCAATCATTTGGATTACATGGTTTAAGTTAAACCTCCCCACACCACCCCAAGTAAAAAAGATAAAGGGCATAAATAAGAACCCAGGGCCAAGGTCTAGCATGGACTACTTAATGGGGTCTCAATGTCAGCAAGATACTTGGGGACAGGGGTCAACACCCGGTGTCCCAGACTGCTGGTAGGGATGGGGGTTGGAGTATGCCAATACCGTAAATTGGCACCCTGGTGTCAGCAGGTTAATGTGGTGGTGGGTTGGAAAGTAAAACAGAGGGAATAAACTGGCACCAGGGGTAGGCACCCTGTTGTGCAGCAGATATCAATCAGGCCACTGCCTGTTGCAGTAATGGCAGTGGCCAGGGAAAAGCAAACACACCCACACACATGCAGCATGTTCAGCAGGGGCAGAGCTACACATTGACACGTAGCCCCATCCCTGCTGAACAACCACAGCATAATCTCATATGCACACATGGAAACAGCCCTGCTCACTGCTACATGAAAATGCATTCTCATAATACGACCACATAACTTCATGTAGTTGTAAAAATTCAGTTATCATTAGAATGCTGATATTTTTAAACTAGATATGGTCAGAATTTGAACTATTTTTCTTAAATATTTTAAAAGCTACTTAAGTTTGGGAGATACAAACCAGAAAAGCACATCTTGGGCCAAACTCTATCAAACCTGCAACTTTCAGGTTTCAAATCCTCCTGATTTTTAGTTATAGGGGAGAAAAATAAAGGTAATAACTTTGTGCCTAGTGAACCGATTACCACAAAATGTCAGGATCCAGAGATACTGGCACAATATCTAGGCTTTCCAAATTTCCAATAAATTGTTTGAACAAGGGCAGAGTTATTATGGTGTAAAATATGGGGTTTAACATTAAAGTACTTACTCAAACTGAATATATAAGCTACTGCTTTGTATAATTATACTGGCTCACAGGGTTCAGTAAGGTGTTTAATATTAAACCCCAACTTTTGCACCTTAATAACTTTGCAACTTTTGATGAAATAGCCCTAAATTTGGCATGCACAGTCTGGCTGGCACAGTCTCAAGACATGAAAGGTTTTGTGATGGCATCTTGTGTAGTTTTCAAGATACTGAAAGTCAATTTTAATTAAGTGCTTTTTTCCCCATACTTATTACTGTATCACCCGATTAACCGAAATCCTTTATCCAAAACACGGAATATCTGAAACAGAGATGAGTCCCCATTTGCACCCAAATACCTTCAGCAGTTTGCTGTTGCTTTTGCTTAAACATGCAGTTAGCAGTAATTAGTGGCAATTAGCAGTTTGTTATTACCTGCTGTGCAACACTTAAATATCCATCCTGAGGCAGTTATGGTAGCCAGGAAGCAGCAATGGCCACAAAAAGAAAAGCGTAGTGTCTTGGAGATCTCCCAGAAGTTGCAGGTGCTCCAGTGCTTGGACGATGGTGACCATATTGTTGAAATTGCTTACTGATTTAACATCAGAAATGCCACGGTTTATGACATTCGCTGGGCCCAAGGGAAAATCAGCGGTATGCTATTACTATGGATAGTGGTGATGGTCCCACTTGGCAGAAATCAATGAAAGGGTGCAAAGATGAAGCCCTCAATCAAGCACTGTATGTGTGGTTCATACAGAACTGTGTAAAAGGCATTCCAATTTTGGGCCCTATCCTGAAGGCAAAGGCTACTGAGTTCCACGAAACCTTAGTGGGGCAGACGACACTTTTGAGGAGCGAGGGATTGGCTAAGCCAATTTAAGAACCACCATGGCATAAAACAACTCACCATTGTTGATGAGCTTCTGTCTGCACCAACAGCTAGCATTGCTCCTTTCAGAGTAAAATGTGCCAGTTAATGCTTGATGAAGGACTGACACATGAACAATGTGGATGAAATGGGCAGCTATTGGAAAATGCTGCCTGAAAGACATTAGCCTGTTCCACTGAAAAGTCTGCACCTGGCTTTAAAAAAAATAGACTCACGGTCCTTGGATGTGACAGTGCCACAGGCACTCATTGCATCAAGCTGCTTGTTATCGCAAACCATTGAAGCTGCCCTGCTTCAAACACATCAATATGAACACTTTCCTGTAATTTACACTGCCCAGAGTAACACATGGATGAGTGTGAACATTGTTAAAACTTAGTTTCACATAGAGTTTGTTCCTGCTGTCAGCACACACATGCAGTCTGTTAACCTCCACCCAGAACAATTTTACTATTTGACAATGCAGGAGCCCACCCAGATCTAGAACAGCTGTGCACTCCTGATGGTGCAATCCATTGTGTTTTCTTCCAGATAACATGACTTCAAAACTACAGCCCATGGACCAAAGTATTTTGTCCACTCTGAAATGATTGTACTGTGGTAAATTGCTGGCAAGTGTTCTTGCAGAGGAGAGCAGTGACTTGACACTGACAGGGACTATAAAAACTTCATGTCTAGGACACCTGTTGTTGCCTGACCAATTCCGGGTTGAAATGTGGCAGGACACAGTAAGAAAATGCTGGGAAAAATCACAGGCTGTGAAAGAACCCACACCAGAGCTCATGAATCCAGAGCTAGCTGCAAACAATACGTTGCAACCAGACTAGCAACAAGAGGCCACATTGAGCATCAAGCTGTTAGCTCAAGAAATCAAATGCAGTGCCAAGGTAATTGAGGATTGTGTTAACTGTGACGACATGATAATGGGTATGGAGTTATCGGACAATGACAGCCTTAACATCGAACAGAATAACCCTCTGTAATGGATGCTCCAGATGATGATGAAGAAGAAGAAGAAGAGAAACCAGACAGTGTGGCTTTGTGCCACTATTCCAACTGTGTCTGAGGCCATCACAGCATTCGATCGATGCATTGACTGGGCAGATGTCAGGATGGCGTGGATTGTGTTCAGACCCTGCTACTAAGAAAACTAAGAATGCAAGCACAAAAAAAAAAAAAAAACAACAGCAGTGGAAAGCTATCCACAATTACAAAGTTCTTTAAAGTGCTGTGAGTAAATTTAGTCTGACTTTATCAGACTCTGACACGATAGAGAATGTACAGTACCATAAATGTATGTGTTACTGTATTCCACAGAGTGCTATTTTTAACAATGTACAGTACTGTATTTATTTATGTCACTTACTGCTTAGTACTTGAATTTATGAATTTATGAAAAGCACTTAGAGCTCTTTAAGCACTGTAATTACAGTTCACGAATTTATTGTTTTTAAAGCAAAGAGCATTTGTTACAATAACAAACTTTTATTTGTACCAAGCTCAGGGTCTACTCCGTTTATTTGAATCCTCGATTATCCTAATGTTTTCTATGTCACTCTCAACATTTGGCTAATCGGGGTTATAATGTCTTTTTCTACTGTCATGTACAGCCTAGAGAGTATGGAATTTGTTTCTGAAACTTTTAGGATAGAAGCCGTCTGTGCCAAGGTACTGCCCAATATACAAAAAAGTGGACCAGGGTGCCTCTTCTGGTACCACTTTCCCAACCCTCCCCACCAGGTCACCCCTCCATGTATACGTAACAACACCAGGGTGCCCACCCTAATGACTCTGTAGAGTAAAAGCCAACACTGGGGTGCTCATCCCTAGTGTCGGATCCAACACAGTTGTAAAGCCAGAAAGAAAACAGACCCTTGTTGTCTTTTTTTTTTTTAAAGAAAATAGTCCTTCACTGATCTGCCCCCTCCACACCCACATGCACC
The DNA here is from genome assembly GCA_016271365.2 of Neoceratodus forsteri. Lineage (NCBI taxonomy): Eukaryota > Metazoa > Chordata > Ceratodontiformes > Ceratodontidae > Neoceratodus > Neoceratodus forsteri. The sequence continues at coordinate 658,877,173 of CM057453.1, forward strand.
TCAACCTGACCACCACCCTCCTCACCACACCATCACTCACTTAAAAATGTCCCATGGTGTATATTCACTCTCTGACTGAAAACATGTCTTGCTGCTGGAACGGTGACTGCGATGTACACAAACAGGGTAAGTGATAAGACACAATGGGGTGTGCATGGAGCAGATTTTACTGCATGTCCAGAGATGCAGTGAGGCATGAAGTCCACAGGCTGAATGCCTTCAGCCCCTGGAGGTGCAGTAAAATCTGTTCCATGCACACCCTGGAGTGTCTTATTGCACTTCTTAAATAGGCTCTATTTGTTTTAAATTTTACACTTGGGAAAAGCATTTTGTATGTAGAAACAATAGCTTTACTTGTGTGCATTTATGATACAATAGTCCTTTCGCCCACTGTAAATGATGTCATTGATGATGTCACTGTAGTACTGTTGGACAAAGTTTGTCCTTTGCTGGCATTAAGATTCAAGATATAGAAGGCTGGATTCACAAAAGGCAATTCAGGGCGCATAAAGGCAACTTGCGTCTGAAACAATAGTTCAAAGTAGCACTTGCGTCCTGAAGTGCACCATGGTGGGATTCACAAAGGCAGCCTACGACATGCTGCAGGCTGCCTGTGCCCAACTGCACCAATGCGCCTGAAACCCAGGGCGTACTTAAGTGACAGGGCGTAAATGGTTTAAGGCAACAGTTGCAACCCTATTCACAGAGGTGGCTGCTACGTCCCACATCATGATTCAGGAACAATCCCTGGTGGACATCTGTCAAAGACCACTTGCACCACCTATGAGGTGGCATAAGTGTTCTTTGCCTTCCACAGGGGTTGCTTCTGTGCCCCAGCACTACAGTCCCTGTGGCTACAGCCCCCAACAGCCCCAGTTCTCAGGTATGGCACCACTGTGCCAGGATGGGTGTGTGGAACATCCCCTTATGCCCAGACCCCCACACACATGTCAAGAGCCCCCTATATGCCCACTGCCCCACATGCCCTGGGGGCAGATCCCCTCCATCATACGTCCAGTATAGCCCTGATGGTCCAGTGGCCCCCATCCCCAGCCAACAATGCCAGTCCACCCCACTCCCCCTCCACACACACACACACACACACACACACACACACACACCTGGCAGGTGAGTCAGCGACTAGCACTGCCCACCTCTCCTACCACAGCCAGCCACCGATTGAGCTGTTCCAAGATCACGTGCAGTAATAATAGGCACTCTGTGAATGACATCCGCTGTCATTTACAGGCGCCTATTACTGTACAATCTTAAGCAAAGTTCAATCGACAGCTGGCCGTAGTGGTGAGAGATGGCAGTGTCAGTCAGCCGGTGGCATTGGTTGGGGGTATGGCGTAGCTCACACTCATGGGTGGGGGCATGTGCGCCTGACCTTGCCCTGGATTGGGGCGGCATGCAGGGATGCCAGCGCATCTGTCTCCCACCTTTCCTGTGGCTTGGGCATGTGTGGTCATTGCACCATCTGTGTGACCTATGCACATGAAGTCACGGGGTGCAGACCCATGGACCCACTCCTGATGCTGAATCGGGTGCAGGGTCCAGGTTGGAGTGGATTCAAGTAAGTGCCATTGCTGCAGCTTGCAGCCGACCTTTGTGAATCTGGACCAGAATGTTTGTCATGAAATGTTTACTATGGAATACATGGATTCAAAATTCTGCTCAGTTCCCTGGCAGAATGTTCCTCTCTTAACATACTGTACACACACAACAAAGGCCTCTTGTACAGTCAGAAACTCCATTATCTAGCTGTCAGGGCAAACAGAAGAGATTTCCTGATGAGCAGGTAGAGATAGAAGGGAGATTTTTCATTGTCAGAAAATAAATAGTTGTACTGAAACTATAAACAATACTTAATGTTTCTAATTTGTTTACGTGTAAGGAAAGTGTGATGATCATGGAAACAACATTAAATGAATGTGTTTCTTTTTATTTAAAGAGCTGGTGACATGTTCAGGAGAACTTTAACAAAATTTAATGTTTAGACACAGCCCAGTTTGTATTTCCCATTAGTGCTGTATTCCTCCTCCCCATTATTTATTACTGAGGTCATCTGTATTAGAACAGGATCTTTGCTCCTGAAGAGTTTGTCTATTCCTGCTGCTTTCTCCTACCGAAGTCACAGAGCACTGCTTGTGACATCACAGTTACTCCCATGGCAACAGATTGTGATGTCACAACAGAGGAATATGACTTGAAGTCAGGAGTAAACTAGAGGCAGATAGACTCTAAAAGAACTCTAAGGGATAAAGATCATATATGCATGCACATTTCTTAGGTAATAAATAATGAGGGAAGAAAAATATATAAAATATAAATGGAATGCGTTCAAAATTGTACCTAATTATTATGCTTTTAAAGTTTTCTTTGAGCGTCAGTAGCTCTTTATGGTAGTTTATTTTAGGGCCCAGTTGAAGGCTTTTACAGCGTAAAGGTAGCAGCCATTTTGTGATGGAAGATCAATTCTGGTTGCAGAGGACTGATGAAGATAGTTCTGGTTGTAGGAGGACTGATTGCTTATTGTGTGATGTAGTTAGAGACGGATGACTGTGCATGAAACAGATTTCATGCACAGTCACATGATATATTTTGACCAATTAGACTTCTTTATTCTGGATGCCCATTTTATAAGTCTGTTTAATGTATTTCAGTGTGTTTTGAACTTCTATTCATAACTTTGTAATTTTGCAGTATTTTACACCAACTTTTCAATATGGCCTTTTGGGGTCCCACCTCATAAACAAGGTAGATGAAAATTTTCAAATCCATTCCAAAAAGGAATTTTACGGTCACTCCACTGAATCATATTTTGGGTGGATTTGAAAATTGTTTCCTACTTGGAAACATGAGGTAGGGTCATAGGAAGCCTATATTAAAAATAGAAACATAGAAACATAGAAACATAGAATTTGGACGGCAGCAGATAAGGACCGCTTGGCCCACCCAGTCTGCCCATTTCCTACCTACTGGATAAGCTGCAGATCCTAGTTAACCAGCAGCCTACTTCTTCCTACCCCACCCCTAGAATGGCCTTATGACTGTCCCATGCATGCTTGAATTCCACCACTGATTTTGACTCCACACCTCCTCCGGAAGGCCGTTCCATGCATCCACAACCCTCTCTGAAAAAATACCCTTAAATTACCTCTGGGCACGCCCGCTCTATCTTCAAATTGTGCCCTCTTGTTCTTGCACACCTCTTTTTGAAAGATGCTACCCTCTTGGACTTTGTTGATTCCCTTGGTGACTTGAACATTTCTATCATGTCCCCCTCCCTCCTTTCCTCGAGGGCTATACATATAAAGCTCCTTCGTCTCTCTTCATATGTCTTCAGGTGCAGACCCTGCACCATTTTAGATGCCCCAGGGCAAATTTTGAACATGGTCTTTTGGGACCCCATCTCATGAACAATGCAGGTGACAATGGCGACAAGCGATTTTGTGGTCACTCTGTGAAATCATGTTTGTGTGAATTTGAACATTTTCAGCTACCGAGTTCATGAGGTGGGTCACAAAAGGGTTTAAAATCTGATTGAAAAATATGGTAAAATGACCAAGTTATGAGTGAAGATTGAACTGTTTTATCATTCACCTTGTGACATTGCTGATTTTTAATATTTTTCCATCAAACTGTCAATGTGGTCTTTTTGGGATCTCACCTCATGAACAAAGCAGGTGACATTTTCAAATCCATTCTGAAAGGTGATTTTGCAGTCACTCAATAAAATCATATTTTGGGTGGCATTTGATAATTTCACCTACCAGGTTCATGAAGTGGAGTCATAAGAAGAGTATGTTGAAAATTTAATGTGAAAATATGGTAAAATTACCAAGTTATGAGTGAATGTTTAAATAGTTTAACTTTTACTCAGAATAGTGCTAATTTTCAACATTTTGACTCCAATCTTTCAAAATAGCCATTCACTCACCTCATAAATGTGGAGTATAGAAACATAGAAACATAGGCTTTGATGGCAGATGAGGATTGTCCATTTCCCTACGTATTGGATAAGCTGCAGATCCTAGTTAACCAACAGCCTACTTTCTCCTACCCCCACTAGAATTGCATTATGTCTGTCCCATGCATTCTTCAAATTCCTCTACTGCTTTTAACCCATGACCGCCTCAGGAAGGCCATTCCATGCATCCACCACCCTCTCCATGAAAAATACTTCTCACATTGCCCCTGGCCGCCCGAGCGTCCCCTCTTATTTTCAAATTGTGCCTCTTGTTCTTGCAACATCTCTTTTCTGAAACATGATACCCTCTTGTATCTTTGTTAATTCCCTTGAGGTACTTAAATGTTTCTATCATGTGCCCCTCTCCCTCCTTTTCCTCAAGGGTATACATATTAAGCTCCTTTAGTCTCTCTTGTATGACTTCTGGTGCAGATCCTGTACCATTTTAGTTTCCCTCCTGGACTGCCTCCATCATGTCTATGTCCTTGTGGAGATGGGGTCTCCAGAACTGCACACAATATCCCAGATGGGGTCTCACCAACTGTCTGTACAGAGGGCCAACAACTTCCTGTTTTCTACTGGTGATGCCCTCTCCCTATGCAACCTAGTATCTCCTCAACCCTCCTTATTGCCTTTTCACATTGCTTGCCTACCTTTAAGTCATCTGATATGACTACCCTCAGGTCTCTTTCCATTTTTGTTGTTGTTAGTACCTCCCCACATTGTGTACTCTTCCTGTGGGTTTTGTTTCCCAGATGCATTACTTTGCACTTCTTTGCATTGAATCTAAGCTGCCATACATTTGACCATTCCTCCAACCTTGCCAAGTCCTTCTCATCCCTTTCCACCCACCTTGTGTATCAACTCTGTTGCAGATCTTTGTGTCATCTGCAAAAGGCATACTTCCTTCCAGTCCTCTGCAATGCCACCTATAAAGACACTAAAGAGGACCAGTTCAGTACTGAACCCTGAGGTACCCCACTAGTAACCCCTTTCGGAGTGGACTCCATTTATTATTGCCCTGCGCCCCTGTTGTGCAGCCAATATAGCTACAACCCTGGGACCCACTCCCAGGCTGGTTAACTTGTTTATTAATCTTTGAGTGGGACTGTGTCAAATGCCTTTCCAAAGTTTAAATAGGCCATGTCCACAGACCCTCCCTGGTCTACTACTTGGTCACCCAGTCAAAGAAATCAATTAGATTCATCTGACATGACCTTCCCACTGTGAATTCATGCTGCCTGGGGTCCTGTGACCCACTGGCCTCTAGGTACTCAATAAGTCTTTCCTGCAGAAGTGATTCCATCATTTTCCCTACCACTGTGGTCAAACTAATAGGTCTGTAGTTTCCTGCCTCTCTCTTGCTCCCACTTTTATGAAGGAAATCACCTCCACCTCCTCCAGTCCTCAGGTGCACACCATCCTCCATGATTTGTTAAAAGGGTAGTTAGTGGTGTCACTGGTTCTTTCCTTAGTTCTTTCAAATTCTGGGAATCCCATCAGGCCCCATTGCTTGTCCACCTTCAGATTTAGGAGTTCTTTCAGGACCCTTTCACATGTGAATGGACTGGTATTGACCCTCCATCCAGAGTGCTTCTACACTTTGGTTTGGTACCTCCCTCCTTTTCTTTTGTGAATACTGGCAGAAGTATTCATTCAGTATCCCTGCTTTTTCATTGTCACTCTCTGCCAACCCCACCCCTTTCCCTTTTTAAGTCTCTCTATCGCTCCCTTTGTCTTTCTTCCTCCTAATATACCTATAAAAGTTTTATCCCTTCTTAACTGAGTTGGCTATCTTTTCCTCAGTTTGGGCATTTGCTGTTCTGACTGTCTTCTCCGCTTCCTTCTGCTTTAACTGGTACAGTTCTCTGTCCTACTCCTTCTGGGTTTCGTTATACTTCCTGGATGCTACCTTTTTCTCCCTAAACTTCCCGCCACCTCTTTTGAGAACCATAGTGTTTTTTTCCTTCGTTTTATTTTGTTGATTTGCTTCAGACAAAGGCTTGTTGCCTTTGTGATGGCTGTTTTAATTTTCCTGTTGTTCTTCCACCACTCTTTCTTGCTTTTCTGAGGCACTCTCCCATTTTCCCAAAGTCAGCCCTCCTAAAGTCCAATACACTTGCTTTTGTATGGCTTGACTCTATGGCTGTGTTTATCGTGAACCACGCTGTCTGGTGGTCTCTTGTTCCCAGATGGCTACCACTTCTAAATCCACCTCTGCCAGTCGTAATCCTTTCACACTTATCAACTCCCCCACCCATTCTGCCCTTCCCAAGGGCCTGAAAATCCTCCACTTAAACATCTGCAGTCTCTTGTCAAAACTGACCTTTTATATCCTATGGTAATCTCCCTCACACCTGATATTTTAATTTTAATGGAAACTTCATTAAACGCTAAAATACCTGATCTCACCATTAATAACCAGGTTATTCCATAGTCAGGCAGGATAGGGTGACAGGGGTGAGTACAGTAGCCATGTATATTCAGTTCACAACCATTCTATCATCCTCATTGCCCTCTGCCTATGAAGCACTTGTAGTAAACATTAACTTCCTTTTCCTCTCCCTATCTTCATAGCTGGCATCTACTGTTGACCTGGCTCCAAGGCATCCAATGCTGGATCTCATTGCCTCCATAACCGCCCTCTCACATAAAGGCAGCTATACATCCTGGGTGATGTAAACCAAAACTAGCTATCACCAACAACTGCCAAGACACATCACAGCCCTCAATCTCTCCCAACTCATCCTAGAACCCACCTGCCTAAATCATAAAACCCTTAACCACTCCCTGATAGACTGGGCTCTCACCTTTCACCCCAACAAGTCATTAAATCAGGCATCCTCCTGGATGCCCTCAGTGATCATATCCCAATCTTCGTAGTCAGGAAGAGTCCATAGACCAAAACCGCCACACAAAATTCGCAACTCCACTCTTTCAGCTCCTTAAACCTTAATCCCCTTCTTAATGAACTGGCCAGTTCTGACTGGTCCCCTATTACCTTGTCCCTTCCATTGACCAAGCCCTTGCTTATTTTAAAGATAAATTTCTAACTACATGGAACTCCTAAGCTCCATTCAAATGCACAAGAGTTTGTGACAGCCATCATCCCATGGTCTCCCCGAGTTACTGACCTGTCTAAGGGGCGAGACAAAGCTTGGAGAAACATAAGGCCTCTCAGGCTTCCCCAGACTATGCCAGGTATCGCATGTTAGAAATGCCTGCACAAAAGCTACCAGACTAGCCAAGTCTGAATATTTTAAATCATTTTTCTCAAAATCATCAATTCCCCTCAAATTCTGAAAAGTGGTCCACGCCCTATTCTCCCCCATCACATCTGCCTCCCCATGCTTAAAATAAACAACTCATTGGTCTCCAAACCATGCACACTGGCTCAAGGTTTAACTCCTATTATTTCTCCTGCACCACAGCACTTCTAAGGTCCCTCCTCCAACCTCCCCCATCCACATCCTCCCACCAGCACTCAACCCCTCCACCTACCCTTTCTTGTCCTTTTCTGCTGTCTCCCAAGAAGAAACACTAACAGCCCTTCTTTCTCTTAATCCTTCCAAACTCATCACCAGATGACCTTGACCCTAAACTCCTCGATCTTTCAGCTTCTGCTGCAACTTACCCTCTCTCGTGAATCCTAAATCTTTCCTTCTCATCCTCATCTGTCCCTTCATCCTGAAATATGCGGTGGTCATCCCTCTCCCAAAGAGTGGTGACCCCTCCTCTACAAATTTTGCCCAACCTTCCTCATTCCTGCCTTGCTAAACTCCAAGAACACCTGGTCCTTTCTTGACTAACCTCCTTCCTCGATGGCCTTCTTTTCACCCCATTTCAATCTGGTTTTGGAAGAACCACTCCACTACCACCTCCCTACTCAGGCTCATAGACTCCATCCTCACGGGATGGATAATGGCCTCATTTCCTCTGCCATCTTTGTTGACCTCACCAAGGCTTTTCACACAGTCTCTGATGCTCTACTTTGACTTCCTTATGACTGCTGGGTGTGTACTTCTGCCCAAAACTGGTTTAGCGCCTACCTCTCAGGCAGAACACAATCAGTCATGATCCAGGATACAATCCCCCATTTCCAAAGAGTCCTACAGGGCTCAGTGCTTAAACCCATTCTCCTCTCCATCTTCCTAAATGATTTGCCCTCATTATGCTCCCCTCCTTCTCTATCCATATGTATGCCAATGACACTGTCCTGTCCTCCTTTGGCAAATGCCCAACCTATGTAGCAACCACCCTTCAGCATGACTTCCATCAGGTTCAGCTATGGTTTGCCTCACATCAACTATTCCTAAATGCCAAAGACTGTCTCCATGACCTTTGGCATTAGGCAGAGACTCTCTAGGTTCCATCCTTTACCATCTTTTCATACCCTTGATGGGACAATCATAGAGGACACCTCCTCATTCAGATACCTTAGGGGTTTGGTTGGGCCAACACTTCAACTTCTCTGGCTACATTGATGTCATCCTGAAAAAACTGCCCCCCAAACTTGGTGCCTTATTCAGGAACCGTAGTTGCATCTCTCCTATGGTGCAGTGTGAACTAGTCCAGAAGATGATCCTCCCATTTCGACTACTGTGATGTAGTCTATGGTGCCACTCCCAAATCCTCCCTAACCAGATTGGGCACTCTGTTTAACTCCTTCTGTCAATTTGCCCTTGATGCTCCATCACGCACTCATCACTGTGACCTCTACTATGCCCTGTCCCTTCCCCCACTTGCCAACAGGTACCCTCACTCATTGTGCCAAACTCACTTCTAAATTTTGGTTGGAGAACTTTCTCCCTACCTCTCATGCTCACTCTCTCACCTCCCCTCCCACTCCCTCAGATTCTCTGACACTTGCACTTTGTTGGTCCCCTATCAGACCACTCTCATCAATCAGTCAGGCTTTACCCATCATTTTCCACAAATCTGGCCCCCCCAACATCGCACTACTACTACTATTACTACTACTCCCTTGCCTCTGCCTACATAACTCTCTCTAACTGCTCCTGCTTTAACCCTCTTAACTGTCCTCCTATGCCTCTGTTCCTCTCCATGACTCACATCCTCTATTAAACCTTCCTCCCCCTCGAGCCTGCTTCTCAGCATGCTGTCCTCCTCCTTCGCTGCTTACCCCTCACTCCTACCCTTACCTTTTTTTCCATTACCAGCTTGCCCCTGCTTAATTTTGACCTCTGGCAGAGTTCTCAGCATCCTGGAGGGTCTAGCACTGGGCAACCTCCTCCTCCTTCCCCTCCCCTCCCTTCCCCTCTCTCCTTCTACCCAACTTGTTCTCGCCTAAATCTGCCCTGTGTCAGGATTCTTAGCACCCTGGTGATGTCTATGCTCAAGCTCGTTTCTTCCCCTCTTTTCTTTTTCCTTTCCTCTTCTATCCTCCCTATTCCCTCTGCCCAACTTGTCCTCACCTAATTCTATCCCTGGCAGGGTTCTCTGCATCCTGGAGGGGCCCAGCACTGGGCAATTGCTCTTTCACTCCCCTCCCCTATACCCTTTCTACCCAACTAGTCCTCACCTGATTCTGTGCTCTGGCAGGGTTCTCAACATCATGGGTGGCCTAATCTCAGGAAAGCTTCTTCTTTCCCTCCTCTCCCCTCCTTTCCTTCATCCTTTCTTTTCTCTCTTCCCAACTTGTCCTCAACTAGTTCTGCCCCGGCAGGGTTTTCAGCATCTTGGAGGAGTCTGGCACTGGGAAATGACTCTTCCGTCCTTCCCTTCCCCTCCATCCTGTCCACCTAACTCATCCTCGCCTGACTCTGCTCTCTGGCAAGGTTCTCAGCATCCTGAAGAGGCCTAGTCTTAGGCAAGGTTCTCCCACCTGTCCTCCTCCTTCCCTTTACCATCCTCTCTACAATCTCTACTGAACTTGTCCTTGCCTCCTGCCCCTTATTCTAAGTCATCACCTCATTCCGCCACAGGCAGCTATTTCCACACTCTGAAGGGGTCAGTTCCAGGTATGACTCATCCTTCCTTTCCCTATCCCTACCCCACCTCTCTCCTACCCCCATCTCTACCTCCTGCACTTAGTTAAAGAATTAGTTGCATGAGCTAATAATTTGCACTTTTGTTCTGTCTGAGGTGTTCCCAGATTGCTCTAGCTCTATGTTAACTTGCCATAACAGATTTTTTTTCTCACTTTTCTCTGGTAATGTTTCCCCATCTTTATCCTCTCCTTCCCCAGCTTGTTTCCCTTATCTACCTACCCTCTTTGATGTCCCCCACTGGACCTCATTCATTCAATAATTGCTAAACAATCTTGCCTATTAACCATGCTCCATTCCATCAAGGAGTTGGCTCCAAGGCTACATTAAATTTTGTACTATGTTCCTCAGATATGCCACTTGTAATTAATTAATTTATTTATTTATTAAATTTTGATAACCAGGTAGGCCCACTGAGCCCTGAAGGTCCCTTTTTCAGGGGTGACCTGGGATAACTTACATTGAAGATACAGAGAGGAGTCAGTTACAGTGTACAGACAGGTTTTTACGTATTCCACAGGTTAGCAGGGCATGGCATATGAGGAGAGGTTGAGGGCACTGAACGTGTACTCCTTGAAGACAGGAGAGAGAGAGGGAGGAGGACATGACTGGAACTCAAGTACTTGAAAGGGATAAATAAGGTTGATAAGGAGGTCTCTTTAAGCTGAGCGCAACCATAACACGAAGGCACAGTCTTAAGTTGGAGGGTGGGAGGTTTAGGAGGAGGTCAGGAAGCACTTCTTCACAGAGAGGGTGGTGGACACTTGGAATGTGCTGCTGGAAGAGGTCATCTCGTTGAAGACAGTGGGCAGCTTTAAGAGAGGCTGGGATAGGCATGGGAAGGTAAGGATCATAGGTAGGGAGAATGGGAGGAGTGGGGAGGAGGGCAGGACATTAGTTCAAGCTGTGGACCCTGCATACGATCAGACTTGATAGACCAAATGACCTTCCTCTGCTGGCTTCATCATGTGTTCATGTATATTTAATTGCATGTTATGTGACAAATGGTGACTGTATGATTATTTATGATATTTTTAACTATATGTCTTGTTACAAATGTAATCGAATGTTTAATTTCTCGGATATGTTAAATGTTAAACTGTATGTCTAATTCTTCATCCAATTGTACCTCACCCCCAGGTCACACCAGGAGATGAGCAACTTGTTGTTCAGTGTGCCTTCCTAGTGAAACATTTCAATAAATAAATAAAATAAAATCTGAGATCCTCTCTCTGTCCCCATTTTAGAGTACCAGGTCTAAGGCTGCTCCCTTCTGAGTATCATTTGCCAATCCTGGATGAGATGTGTTTTCGGACTTGTGGTGTGAAATGATGTTTCAGCCTCTATGGTTTAAAAAGCCACATGTCATGTTTCTAAGCGGGAGTCATAAAATGACTATCTTGATAATCTGAGGTCAAAATTTAAACTACATAATATTTCTTAGGACATTGTGTGTAGTGCCAGCCTTTACCCTAGCAGGCAGTGTTTGTGATCCCATGCCACTATGCTGAGTTTAGGGGCATGCTCAGTGAGCCTGTTGGATGGGATAAGGCTGGGCACTGTTATGAGACACCACCCCACAGCCTGGGAAGAAAAGGTGCAGAGTTGCCCGCATGGGCAAAGTACCATAGGAAGAAAGAACTCTTCTTTTGACATAGGGCCCTGCACCTCTGCACCCTTGGGCACCAGAGGCCCTGTACATTGACTGATAGAGCAACTCTTTGCCAGGTACATCTGTATCTGTGGCCACATGGAAGTCGCAGGGCCCAGACAGTGCCTACACTTCTGCAATCCACCAGACAGCCCCATGAATTCTTGACATCAGTTACCGCACAGATTTGTAGCAGGGCCTGTTTCTGTGGCTGGACAGAGTCTTCCCTTTGCATAGGGCCCAGAGTCCCCTGCACCTCTGCCTCTGTTCATGCAGGTCCCACTATCTCAAAAGAAAGGAAATTATTTGCAGAAAAACTGTGATAATGTACCAGTTAGGGTTCAACTTAATACCACAAAAGTAGGGAATGTGATGTTAGGTTTGAATCCAACTTCCCACCCCCAAGCAAAAGATAAGACTACAAGCAACCACAGACAGCCATCATCAAGTAAGAAAAATGACATACAGCTGTTTCCAGATGGCACAAATGTAGTAGCACTAATGTGCTACCTTTGTAATTATACCTATGGCTGCATAAGCACATGGGCCTGTGCTTATGCAGCCACACCTGTGTGTGTATGTTGTATAGTGTGCATGAGTGCGTGCAACTGCAGAAGTGCAGGTCCCATGGGGACCTGTGATTCTGAAGATAGAAGTTCTGCTGCAATGTGGTATTATGGTTTCAGCAGCAGATCTAGAAATTTTTCAAGGGGTAGCAGTTTTGTCTAGGGGTACGTTCCCAAAAAGTAAAATGTTACCTTTAAAGCTCCAATTAGGTTAAAACAGATATTTTTACTGACCTAAGTGGATAGTGGGTATAGAAACAGTTGAATGTTGTTTGTCTTACCTGATGATGGCTGTTTGTGACTTCTTGTGTGGTATTGTCCTTTTGCTGCTGGGGTTAGAGTTATAAACCCTAACACCACATTTCCTACTTTTGTGGCATTAAGTTGAACCCTAACTATGGTAGTGACACAGTTTTTGTTAAGAAGATACAGATCATATATATATATATATCTAGCTGGAACCTTAGGGCTACAAGTTGCCCATGGACTATGGACCTGGCCACAGAGAGACAGCTCCACTTCAGGCTCCCTCACTGGAACCTCAGGACTACAAGTTGCCCATGGACTGTGGACCGTGGACCCGACCACAGAGACAGGCGCTCCACTTCAAGCTCCCTCACTGGAACCTCAGGGCTACAAGTCACCCACGGACCATGGACCTGGCCACAGAGAGAGCTCCACTTCAGGCTCCCTTGCTGGAACCTCAGGGCTCTAAGTCACCCACGGACCCGGCCACATAGAGAGAGTCTCCACTTCAGGTAGCCAATTCAGAGCCTCTTAGGCATCTGGCGCCATTTTCAAATTCCACCACACAGCACAAGTCTGGTCTAATTTAAAACTTAGGAGCTGAACTGACCTTGTAATGTAATTTTAGCCTGCTCCTTTACCTCTGTTCTTGCCAATGTACTGAATTCTGCTAGACAGACTAGGGAATTTTATTTATTTATTTCAATCTGTGCTGCTGTGTTTGAAGCCCCAAAATGAGTGCAAATATAAAAGCAGCCCTCTGCTTGCTCAGCTCCCTGAATCAGATCGAATTTTTGCATGCCCCACCCTCCCCCACACTGTATTACATGGTCTTTCAGCTCTCATAGCTCCACCTTCATTAACTCAGCCTACCTATTGGTAACTGGGGGCATAGTAGTTAGCCCTTCTTAAAGGGCTTAAAATCATACTATTCTTTCAGGCACACTATTAGGCTCAAAACTAATGCCTGTCATTAGGAAATCATCCTGCCCTGCCTACTTCAATTTAATTCCTTAATACTGCTGAAACTAGACTTGCCACTGATCTTGGCATTACTGACTCACCCTCCTTCTGGTATCTGCTACTAAATACCCACAATGTATTTCCTTACCTGCCTAATCTGCTCTCTGTGGACCTTGTATTTCTCCATCTCTCTCCCACTTTCTGTTGGCCCCTTGAGGCACACCACACTGGTGACTACACACACCCCAACCCCATAGCCTCTTGGCATGATAACATGTATCCCCTTGGTGCTTCCCACTAAACCTCTGAGAGATGCTATCTGCTTACTAAAATGCACGTGCTACCACACTCATAAAAATCTTATAAGAGGGCTGGCTGTGCCTCCTTCTCTGGTTTTCAGCTCTCCTTCTTCTTGTGGGGACATCAACTGAACCCTGGACCTACCTCACAACCAACCTTAAACACTCCTTCCTGGTCCTCTCTTAAAGGTCTTAAAATTGCACATCTTAATGTTTGCAGTCTCATCCACCACCTTCTTAGCTAACTGCCTGGGATGGCCACTACAACCCTGATATTCTGTGCCTTACAGAAACATGGTTGAAACCTTCCACCCCTGACTCAACCTTTGTGCTCTCCAACTATAGCCTCCTGCTTCATGATCATATAGATAAAAAGCTGGGGGAGGTCTTGTGATATACTACAAAAGTCACCTCGACATATCCATAATCCAGTATGGCGTAGCTCCACCCTCTGCCACCTGAGAATTCCTTCATGGGCTTCTCCTTCTAGGGAATGCAAAAACTTCACATCATTCAGCTTATAACCCTCCAAAACAAGGCATCAAGGGGCTCTCCTATCTGTTTGATAACATTAGCCCCAAATCTCCTCAAATGAGGTACTTATCTGAGGTGATCTCAACCCTAAACTGGTTGGAAGACAATGTCAAGCAATCGAACCACTACTGGTGACCCTTGGCCTTACCTAGCTTATTAGTGTGCCCATACAAAACCACCACCTTGGGAACATAGGTTCACTCCTGGATTGGTTTCAAGCAACAGGCCCAACAGGATCTCGGTATCTGGTGTCCTTCCTGATTCAATATCTGACCACTCCCCATCTATTGCATCTGGAGAGTCTCCTCTCCCAAAGTGCCCCCAAGATCATGCTTTGTGAGAGACTTCTCCAGCTTCAACCCTACACTCTTTCTTCAGGAGCTTGCAATCTTAGACTGGGATACAGTTCTCTCTGCTACGGACACCACATGTGCTCTTGACAACGTTCTTAACAGCCTCCCTTCTCTGCAGGATAAGCAAGCCCCTCACATCAGAAAGAGGTCAGAGCACTGTTACTAAATGGTTACATGGGGACTTGCTCTCCTCATGAAAGCCTGAGATAAGCACTGGGGTAAATTCAAAGCCTCTAGGGAATTGTCTGCAATGACTAAAAAAGCCATCGAGCCGCTGAGAGTGAATACTGCAAGACTGCCCCTTATCCTCAGCTACGGATCACGAAACTTCTGGTGCACTATTAAGACTGTCGTTGGGAGGCATAGTAGGTGCGACACTGTGGATATGCTAATTGATGGCATAAATTGCAATAATGCTTCTATCATTGCTAATGCCTTTAACAAGCAATTCACTGATCGCTCAGCATACACCTCCCCACTCACTGCTGCTAATGACAAGTCATCTACCTCCATCCATACCTCCTACCAGAACCACTGTCTCACTCACCCTTCTATCTTAAGGCAATCTCAGTGAGGGAAACCCACAAGCTTCTCTCGGCCTCTCTCCTTACGTGAGTGCCAGTCATGATGTCCTCGACCTAAGCTCCTAAAGCTTGGGAACCCTTTACTTGCAGTCCCCATCTCCCATATTCTTAACCTATCCTCACCACTGAAATCATTCCCCAATCTGAAAGTAGCAAAGGTGGTCCCTGTCTTTAAGCAGGATGACCCGAAATGCATAGAAAATGACCAACCTACAGACACCTTGTCTGCTGTCAGCAAGATACTGGAAAAGGTGGTGGAAGTGCAGCTGACAGATTACCTGACTAAATACACTTACTGTCCACTGAACAGCATGGATTTCAAAATGCCATAGCACTGATACAGCCCTTGCTAAAAGTCACATCTGAAATAAGAACTGCCATGGACCATGGCATGTTGTCGGGGCTATCTTTGTGGACTTCTCTAAGGCCTTTGATCTGGTGGATCACACCCTACTTTGTGCAAAACTTCACTCCCTTGTGTGTCCAGCCCTGCCCTAAACTGGTTTTCCAATTATCTCACTGGCAGGCTACAGCTTGTTAAGTACAATAGAGCTCTCTCAGATCCTGCTCCTGTTGTGAGTGTGAACCTCAGGGATCTATCCTGGGCCCTATCCTATTTGCTTTTCATCAATGACCTTCCTATGGTCCCTGCCTATAATGCCACAACACTTTATGCAGATGACCTGATCCTCCTATCTAGCTCGGGTGATGTCAGTGCCATAAATCACAGTTTACAAGCTGACTTCAACAAGCTGCAGAATTGGCACCTGACAAACAAGGTTGTGCTGAACATAAAGAAAACACAATTCATGCTTTTCAGATCCTCTGCCAAGCTCAAGCAGTGTCCCGTCCCATTAAATATCTTGAGTCATGATAGAGTTCCTCTTGGCACTACATGCTCTTTAATTACCTGGGAGTTACTCTTGACCCTCAGTTAGACCTATCTCTACAGATTCAAAATGTATGCAGGGCAACAAACATCAAGCTTGGACTTGCATACAGGGCTCATGGGTCCCTTACAACAGCAGCTCACCTTGCCCTTGTTAAAGGATTGTTTCTTCCTTCTCTCAGCTACGGACTGACTACCTTTACCCTCGCTACTAAAACTAGTCTCACAAAATGGGATGTGGCCTATAATAATATCTGCCGCTTTGCCCTCGCTGCCCTCGGCTTACCAATCACTGTGAGTTATACAATAACCTACACTGGATGTCCTCAAATAATCATCATTCCTTTGTTTTCGTCTGCTTCACAGACAAAATTGTCCATATGCCACCCCATCTGCCTTGTCTCAACTCCTACAACTGGCTCTACCATAATACCAGTTCAGGTCATCTGTCCTGCCCCCATCCCAAAATCTCATACTCTGGCAGGTGATCATGCCTTTGCTGTCTGCACCCCTAGATTCTGGAATACCTTACCTGTGCCCATCAGACATAGTCCCACCCATCCCATGTTTAAGAGCTCCCCTGGTTGCACCTGAAGTCTGCCTCAGCCTGTAACTGTCCCTAGGCTGCTTGGTACTCCAACCCTGGCTTAGACCCAGGTGTGTTCCATCCACTTCCCTGGTCCTAACCCCTTCCCCAAGTTCAAATAGGGGAACCATCCACTCTTATGGTTTCCTGCACCTCAGCACTTATCATCCTTATACTGGGACAACCACCCAATGTCCCACCTTAAAAGCCCATGTGTTATACCAAGAATTGTTATTACTGCTTGTATGTTTTTGATCTATATGCTTATCTGATCATCTTGTACTTGTTTATTTGTTTCACCCTGCCTAATGCCTGTATTTTACTATGCTGTAGTTGTTCTCATTCTGCTTGTAAACTTACTCTTGTAAGCTCCCAGGTTGCACCTGAAAATAGGCATTCCTTGTCTAGCGTGCTTACCGGTAAACACAATCTAATAAATAAATAAATTTTATATATTGTGTGTGTGTATATATATATATATATATATATATATATATATATAAAAAAACTACATTAATGCAGATATTACAGTTAAAGACCACAAAGTGCACAAAACAGATATCTGAAAAACATTAGAATGTTGGGTCTCTGGAGTATGGGCAGAAGGGTTCTTCTTTGGAGCTGTCAACCTAATGCCGCTCCCTTCCCCACCAGCCCATAGCCTCTTGTCAAAAGCACAAGGTACAGCTCCAAACCAGTGCCTCATAGTGATACATTCTTCAAAGGTAGACAAGTATGGCTCGCCACATGTTGCCTACAGAAACTGTCATAGCTTTCTTCAAGCAGGCCCTGCATGAAGAAAGAGATCACATCTGAACAGGTTTGCTTCAGTGGAGGGGTGTGCATTAAGTTTGCAACCCAAGAAAGACAGCACCACTGATTTTGCCAATACTCAGGGACCCAAATCCCTAATGTTTTCAGTTCCCTACTTTGTGCAGTTTTCATTCTTCAACCCTAATGTGTGCATTAATGTAGTTTTTGCAATTAATTCCTCTCTTGTTCTAAAAGTGGAGCTAGTCCTGATGCAGTGCATGGGCCCATCAGGCCAAGGCACACATCAACCCTTATGAGGGAAGGCTCCCTGGCCCATCACAAGGTGTCATGTGTGCAGCAGAGCACTGCTCTGTCCTACACAGGCTGGGGCCAGTGGCACCGTGTCATAATGCCTAAAAGTAAAATGTCTCTGACATCAAGCTCTAAGAAACTACAGCTCACGGCACAAGCAACTATTTGAAAAATGCTGAGCAGTCAAAACCTCACAAAGCAGGCCAAAAAAACATGCCAAGAAAACAACTTTAACCAGGGCGAAGCAATTTATTTACAATGTTATGCAGAGGGCTCCACCCCGTGCCCCCGTAATATAGTTATAAAACAACTCAGTCGGCGCTATGGTTGACAAACAACAGTAAAATCAGTGCACTAGCAATGCAAACACTAGTTTTGATACACGATTACTCTTTAGCTATATTTCATACAACATATTGACTCGTTACCAGGCCGGTGCTGCTTTCCCCAACCTTGGCCCATTTAGACAGCTCAGTGAGCTCACACCTGAACTCAGGTCACTGGCATGGGAAGACAATGTGGTTCCCACAGGGCAAATGGCAGTCCCTGCAAACAACGTTACTTTATCATTTTTGGGGTGACATTTACATCCAAAATTTCAAGATAGTCTTGATAATCTTGTTATGACCCCATACCCCACCCCCACCCTTCTGAACATGACAGGTGTCATTTATAAAATACTGGATGAAATATAATTTTGTGAAAGCAGTGTGAAAACACATTTTGGACAGGATTTAAAAATGAGAACCAACATGTTCATGAGGTGGGTGAAAAATGCCTATGTTGAATATTTGCTGTATTTGCCAAGTACTGCAAATTACCAAAGTTATGAGCAAACATTGAAAAATTACAACATACCTTCATAATTTTTTTTTAATATTCTGACCACTAATTTTCAACACAGTCTGCCTATGACCCCACCTCCTGATCCCAGTAGTTGACAATTTTCAAATCCTGGATGAAATGTAATTTTGTGACACAAGTGTGAAAACAAATTTTGGCCGGATTTGAAAAAGTTGTCACGCTTATGAGGTGGCGTGAAAAATGGAGCAAATGCAAAAGCGCCTTTCAGCCTGGATCTGAAAACTGCACTTACCTTGTTCATGAGGTGGTGTCCCAAAAGGTTACATTGAAAAGTTGGGAGAAGAATACTAAAAATTACCAAGTTATTATTATAAGTTCAAAACGCATTGAATTACATTAAGCGCACTTACCTGATTTCTTGAGTTCTCAGTCCTGCTTTGAAAAGTGAAGAAGTGACTCTGGTCCAGACAGGATTATGGTGTGGCCTCCAGTAGGTAAATATAGGGTAAAAGTGTGTGGGGTGATGGGTGATGAGTGCAGGGGTTGGGGTTGGGTGAGGGGTTAGGGCGGCAGCGCAAGACAACGAGGGCCATTTTCTTTGTTTCAGGTTAAAAAGATGATGAAGGATTATTTTCTTCTTTTGAGGTACCCTAATGACATTGGGGTCAGCACCCCAGTACTGGCTTGAGACTTTGGGTCACCAGGGTGTCTTAGACTGCTGGGTTTGTGGGGGGCTACTGACACTGCGATTGTGCACCCCAGTGTCAGGAGATGTTGGGTGGTGTAAGGGACAATATGGGGAAAACAGGCCAGCACCAGGACTGGGCATCAGAATCATTAAAAATAAATACATTTAGCTGGCACCAGGGATTGGGCACGTTAAATCAAGTTAAATCAATGAGGCTGCTGATGTGGCTAATGGTGGCCAGCTGAAGGAAGAAACCAAATACACATGCACAGCTGCATTCAGCAGAGGTGGGCTATGCATTGACATGTAGTCCCATCAAAGAAGCTGCAAACAACCCAAGTCCTCACGAATATATAACCTAATCCTCACCCTACCCTACCCTATTTCTCCCGAGCCCCTCACCCCTACCCTCTCACCTTACCCCTGCTCCTCTCCTGAGTCTGCTCCTCCTCCTTACCTCTCCCCTCTCCCTCTCCCCCAACTGCTATCCTCGTACCTCCGCCTCCCCACTTCCAGCTTAATTACTGCACAATGTCTGCTCATCTTTGGCACTTGGGGCCCTCCTCTCCTCTTCCTGAACTTATCTACTGCTAAACCTATTTCCCTGCAGACAATTGATTGGTTTTCTCCATTCAGGCATCGTATACCTGTAAGTGTTTTGTTAGCCACCCTCCCTTATCCTTACTACCTCTGTAACATGTACTACCCTGTTGTATCTGCTGTATCCACCATCACTGTACTTTGTACCACTCCGTTTGTATTGTTATCATGACGTGGAACCTATATAAAGAGCTCTGTGTTCAAGTGGTGTTATTCTAGACTTCAATAAATAAATCGATAAATAAATAAATCCTCCTGGACCCTGGGCCACTTTACATTTGGCTCATTTTCACACTTGTCCCAGTAAGTCCACCCTCATGCATAGTGAAGCCAATCTTATTGAAATGAAATAAATGGCACACTGACGTACTATCAACAGTGCCATAAAATCACATCCACATCCACTCCAATAATGTTGATGAAGCACTTAACCATTTCATGAAGACCTTCAGTGTGGCATGCAACATATATGCCGCCTACAGTAAGCATAAAGTTTGTGGGGCTGTGTGTCCTGCATCACTCCACCCTCATCAAACTTATGAAGCAAAGAGACAACCTCTGGCACAAAGCTCAAAGCACTGGATCTCAAATAAATAATCAGAACTATAAAACTGCCTGAAATAGATGTATCTGGGCTATTCATCAAGTGAAAAGCCATTTCCTCAAAAACAACTGGCTAACTTCTGGTGGGACAGCTGCAAGTCCTGGGACAGTAACAGGACCCTAACAGGGAAACCAAACAAGACACCTCAACCATGCCAAATCTTGAAGAAACCACAACCCATGATCCTAAAATCATAGTAAACACCTTTAATAAGGTATTTACTGACTTAAGTGGTGTATTTCCCTGATTTCCTAGACCCCAAGTGGCACAAATCTAAATAACAGGCAGACTACCTATACTGGCACCTGCCCCACCTTTCTACTTCAAAATTATCTCTCAAGCCAAAGCCAAACATACTTTTTACAAGTTTTAGGAAAAACTAGAATGAGTGGTGACACACTTGATCTCAAGTTCATTGCTCTCACACTTGATGAGTTACTGTCACCCCTTGCCAAAATTATGAATCTATCGCTATAACCAGCAAATTCCCATGGCTATGAAAGAACAGTAGTCACCCCTGTTTTTAAAAGTGGTGACAGAGCTAGTTACAACAGCTACCATCTGATCTCCATACTCCCCCACTCAAAAAGCACTGGAGTGTATTGTCTATGACCAGCTTGTCAACTACTTTGACAAATATCAGTTGCAATGCCTGGAACAGCATGGTTTCAGGAAACAAAACAACACAGTACTACAACAGCGCTGGTGGACACTACACAGGCTACACTCATGCTGTACTTTATTGGGGGCTTATGGTGGTGCAACCTACAGACCTCACTAATGTCTTTGACACAGTCAATCATGAACTGCAGCTGAACCAATTAACCTGTACTGGGTTTATCGCCTGAATCTGTGGGGTGGCTGCAGAGCTACCTGTCGGGAGAACACAAAAAGTAAAATCGTTTATACCTCTCTGAAAGTCTGAATGTCATCACAGGGGTCCCCCAAGCTTCAATCTTGGACCCCTGCTCTTTAGTCTGTTCTTAAACCACCTCAGTCTAGCATGCCAGGATAAGGTCCTACTATGCTTATGATGTGGTACTCTACACCAGCCACACAGACCCAGAAGCACTAGAAAAGTGAAAGCAGGTTGATGTCTCTTTAGTTGAGGCCTGGTTTCTTGATTCAAAGCTGTTGCTTAATTATAAGAAGACCAAGACAATGCTGTTTGCTTCTCCTCACAACCGGCAGAGATCCCATCTATTCAAAACAGTAAACAACAAAAACACCTTACTAGAAATGTTCCAAAGTTTTAAATATCTTGGGGTCACTCTTGACTGTTTCCTTATTTTCACAGCACATTAACCTTGTAGCCAAGGCTGCAAATGTCAAAATGGCCAACTATTTAAGTATAAACACTCTGAGTACTGGGCACCTGCTTGTCTCAACTGCTACATGATGACCTGCGGCAGAATATAAACTTGGCCCTTCAAATCTAAACTTTGTAACCACCTAGCAACACTTAGTGGGTGTGACCGTAACTTCTACATTGCACAAGCTAACCCTGTCTTCTTTCTGTTCATTATAGCACTTACAATCTCCCCTATCCAACTGCCTTGTTATTTTCCCTCTCCTCTACCGTCCAACTCTGCCTTCATCCTCCATTCCATTCCTCATCCATTTCACTTCCTTCCACCAAATCTGCTTCCCCTCCCTCACCATAACTTCCAACTCCAAAACCCCATGGAATTTTCCCCTTCCAGCAAACCAATGACAAGGCCCTATGGGTGCTCCCTGCTTTCTCACCTATTCTCCCTTATACCTTCCTCACCTACTCAGAACTCTCTCTCAGCATCCAGTCTCTGCTGTTACCAGTTTCTCTCTCCATAGTAAGCTACCATTCCATTTTGTTCACCCTTTGCAACATACTTATTAATTAATGTGATTGAATTTTGTAATTTTAGTTACAAAAGAGTTGAACATCATCTCTGTATTCAATGCAATTTTGTAACCACTGTCTGTATTGTTTTGCTATATTTGTGTTGTTTGCTGTTGACATGGAACCTTTGTAAGTGATCTTATAGCTCAAAGGTATTCATTCGAGAACTGAATAAATAAAAATAAATAAATAAAAATGCATCCCTGCTGAATGAACACAGCTGATCATTATACAAACACTATAATTAGTCCTGTCACCCGACACATGAATGCGTTCTTGTAAAATGACCACATTAAGCAATGTGGTTGTGAAAAATCAGTTACCCTCAGAATGCTGATTTTCTTTTCAGCCCATGCTCAGAATGGAACTGTTTTCCCAAATATTTAAAAAAAAACTACTTTAGTTTGGGGTTAAAACCGCAGAAGCACATAACTTGGGACAGCCTCTATCAAACCTGCAATTTTTCAGTTTCAAATCCTCCTAGTCTTACTCACAGGTGAACAAAAAAAGGTCTTAATTTTTGTAATCTTGGGGATTTTGCTCATCTGTAACTTTCCCAAGGTAAACAGATTACCACAACATTTTCAGGATCGAGACCCTAGCACAATGTATGTACTTTTCAAATTTCAACTAAATCGGTTGAATGGGGCAAAGTTATTAAGGTGCAAAGATTGGCGTTTAACATTAAAGTGCTTACTCAACCACAGTTTACAAGTGCACCAATATAAGCTATAGATATATCTATATCTAGATATATTATAGTGGTGCGTTGCACTACTATAGTTAGGGTTGAGTAGGCTGTTTACTGTTAACCTCCAGTTTGCACTTTAATAACTTCACAGTTGTTCAAGGGATGTGCATGAAATTTAGCATGCACCATTGGAAACCCAAGAACTCTTGGTATGCAAGTCTCGCTCTGATCAGATGTGCAGACTCTGAGATCTGGACAGTGCAAAATGTAAAAACTGGGGTTGTTTTTTTGTCAGTCCCTAACACCCACATGGTTTGGAATTTTGGTCTGAAAATTTCTGGAACCTATCATGACCATTCTATTTGCAACATGTTATCAGCCCCATCTAGTCTAGTAGACTACAATAAGGATCTGAGAGATATACTGGTTAAAGAGGCAGAAAAAATGATGTTATAATCATGGGAGATTTTAACTACCCATGTACTGACTGGGAAGCCACACAGCTTCAAATAACCAGGAAAGCTTGTGTTTGAAGCTATAGGAGCAGTTGGTTTAGACCAACTTGTGGATAAATGAACAAGAGCAAATACTATACTGGATTTAGTGTTGACAAACGTACCAGATGTATTATCAGATTTCCTGTTTAAATAGTTTGGGCTGGCAGTATAGCTTAGAGGTTAGAGGAACGAGGTGTGAATGAGCTTGGTACATCCAGCAGACCAGACTTGAGTTTGATTCTCACAACCTCCACTTGCATACTGTGTGACTCTGAGCAAGTCACTTAACCGCTCAGTGCTCCCAGGTCACCCCGAATACAGGCACTTTTGCCTAGTGGGCCTTACCCAGTTACCAAAGACTAAAATGAAAAAAATAAAAACTTCCGTTAGGAAATAGTGCCTACAAAGTATCCAATTTAATATTAAAACATATAAAAGTTTTAATAAAAATCCAATATATATCAAAAACTATAATGAGGCAAATTATAAATCTATGAAAAACACTCTTGAAAAAATAGATTGGGAAAATATATTATCAGAATTAACAGTGGACGAATGTTGGGATAGAATAAAATGATATTACAAACGGTTGAAGAATGGTATCTGCCCCACAAACAAATTAATAGCAAAAAGGGTAAAATACCTCCATGGGTGAGTAAAAACTCAAAAACAAATAAAAAAGAAAATAAAAGCTATATAAACTATCAAAACACACAACAATCATATTCTAAATATAAACAAGAGGTAAAACAACCAAACATTATTTAAAATTGAAAAAGAAATTTTGAACTAAAACTATCCATGAATAAGGAAATAATAAATCTTTTGTCTTCTATCAATCAGTAATGACAAAAACTTTAATCAAACTCCAATATCAAATGGAGGAAAAAATTATCCCAATGAAGTAGCTATTATCCTAAACAATTATTTGGTACAGTTTTGGAAAGGAGATCAATCTCAATGAAATGTAGAAATAAAAACGAAGAACCACCAACTACTGAGATCATGGAAACAAAAAGTACTGGACCAACTCAGAACGAATGTGGCAGCAGGACTGGATGGAATGAGCCCAAAACTGTTAAAAATATATCAATAGAAAAAGTATACCATTAACTATATTATATAATGAATCAATCACAACTGCCCTTATACCTAAAGAGTGGAAAACAGCAGTAATTTGCCCTAGTTTCAAAAAAGGTAGCAAGACAAACCCGGAAAATTATCGTCAATACATTTGACTTGCATCCCATGTAAACTTTTGGAAAGTATATTAAAAACAGATTTGATAAAGAAACAAAGTGTTTGAAC
This sequence comes from Neoceratodus forsteri, assembly GCA_016271365.2. Classification (NCBI taxonomy): domain Eukaryota; kingdom Metazoa; phylum Chordata; order Ceratodontiformes; family Ceratodontidae; genus Neoceratodus; species Neoceratodus forsteri. Next base: position 658,901,961 of record CM057453.1, read on the forward strand.
CTACAACATAATACACAGCATGGATTTAAAAACAGCTCATGAGTCACAAATGCAATATTTTCTCTGAATCAATAAGTCAGAGTCTGGATAATGGCAGCCATGTGATATTGTCCTTATTGATTTTAAAAAGCATTCGATAGAGTTTGTCATCAGATATTAATAAATAAACTAACAGAAATGAAATATAGCCCATATTTACTTCTGTGGGTAACAAATTGGTTGATGGAAAGAACAATGAGTGCATATTCAAGAATACTTTCTAGTCCAATCAAGTGACAAGTGGAGTGCTATAAGGATCAGTCCTTGGCCCATATTTATTCAATTGCTTTGTATCTGACTTACATAATGGGATTAATTTAAATATCCATAAATTCACAGATGACACTAAAATATCAAATGAAGTGACACGTGCTGCTGACAGTGCACTGATACAAGTCAGACTTAACATAATATCTAATTGGTGTAATAGAAATGGGATGGAAGTCAATTATGATAAGTGTAGTAATTCATTTCAGAAATAGCAACTCAAAGTACACATACCTACTGACTATTCCACTATGCACAGCAGAAAATGAGAGAGATCTTGGTGTAATAATACACATAGAGGATAATGTATGGTCCTCTATCATTAACTGGTCAGTTAACGGTTGAGAGGTTGCCAGGGCGACCATATGGCGTCGAGCGAGAAGCTCTCGAGGACTACGTCATATGACAACTTCGAAAAGATTAAAATTAGACCAGTTGCGATAGAGGACCATACATTATTTTTATAGTGTATGGTCCCACCTCAAAGGCTGCTTACTTTTCCATAACTAGTCACCTGTGACCCTTCAGTCCTTCTAACCGCTGCTGTTCGGCGGGTCGGTGCCCGATCAAAAAAAGCGGCGCTGCGTCGCCAGACACTCACTGTTGTTAGCCTTCGATGTGACATAGGATCAATAGGTTAACAACATAGCTACGATCACATCGATAGGTTAACAACCTTAGGAAATGATGATTTCCTCAGGTTAACAACATTCTACCATACATTATAGTACATTTAAACATAGACTACAATATTAGAACTATGGTACATAGGGCCAACACAATTATTAATATCACAAGAAAATCATTTATAACAAGGGACAGGTAAACCATGGTAAATCTCTATTAAAATTATATACGTCCTCACTTGGACTACTCTTCCCCATTGGTCTCCATACAATAAGCAGGGGCCAGATATTCAAAGGTTGCGTACGCAAGTCGAAATTGCACCATAGTGCGATATTCAGCAGGAGAGCAGTTGCACCACAGAAAACATGAGCAACAGCTCAATGCAAATGAAGGTATGCGCAACCCGAGAAGAGGTGGAACCATGCATAAAGTGCGCAGTGCGATATTCAAAGGCTTGCGCGTCACGCCAACAGTGGATCAGGCGGAAATTGAGCCAAAATAAAAGGCTCAAGGAAGAGCGCAAGAACGCGACAGGAATGCACATGAGGCAGCCAGACAGAGCAGGCCACAGCAGGAACCAGTGCAGGCCAGGGAGTGTAGAGGACAGAATAGGGGCAAGTGAAGGTGTGTGGGGCCACAGAGTGCAGAGGCCAGTAGGTGTACCGGTGCAGTGGAGTAGCAGTCAGGACAGCGGGGTAACAGATCAACAACAACCCGGGGGACACAAGCCAGGAGATGGACAGTGCCAGCTTCCACATGGAAACTGTAATGAGGGGTGAGAGGCATGCTGCAGGGGGCGTGGCCGTGGAAGAGCCTGTCAGTGGTATGCCCCAACAGGCAGTACCGTGCCCACATCAGCTTTGAGCTGTGTTCAGACATAGAGATTGTGGGCCAGTACCGCTGAACAGGGCAATACTGAGGCAGCTCTGTGAGCTGTGCAGTGATGTGATGCAGGCACCCTCACGATGGAGTCACGCTCTGTCAGTGGAGACAAAGGTAACAGCCTGCATGGCTTGCTCACCACGGGTACCTTCAGAGGCCAACAGGGGACACCACAGGCATAACACAGTCAACCACATCACGCATCCTTACCCAATTCCTCAGCGCACTGCTGCCACATGCTGCGGAGTACATCCATTCCCCAGCACCGCGGCAGAGCGTACAGCAAACATACAGGAGTTCCACAGGGTAGCGTATGCCTGGCATGCTAGGGGCGATAGACTGCACCCATGTGGCCATTCACATGCCACCTGGCCCCAATGGGGCTGCCTATCACTGTCGGAAGGGGTTCTCCAGTGTCAACTGCCAGGTGGTGTGTGATGCCAGTGGGCGCATCATCAATGTTGTGCCACGCACCCTGGCGGAGCACATGATTCATTCATATGGTACCAGTCAGCACTATGCCATCAATTGAGAGTGGGACATCCCCACAGGACATCTAGTGGGTGGTATGCATGTAGGATTAGCAAGCGGGGGCAAGGGTGGGTAAGCCACAGGTGCCATGGGAGTGGCACACAGGGTTAGGGAGCAATGAGCCTGAACATGACACTAACCTCCACTATCTCCACACAGGTGACAGTGGATACCCTCCGTCCTGGCTGCTCACACCCTACCAGCAGCCCACCAGACTATCGCAGCAACGCTTCAATGAGGCACATGTCGCCACATGCAACATCATCGGCGGTGTTTGGGATGCTGAAGGCATGCTTCCGATGCCTAGATACCTCGCGGTGCCCTACAGTACAGCCCTCAAGGCCTGTGGGATATTCTGGCCTGTTGTATCCTGCACAACATGGCCAAAGACTGTGGGATAACCGTTACAGGTCAAGGAGGGACAGCGATGGGGATGCTTGTGACGCGGTGATGATGGGGATGAGCAGCCCCCCTTGGATGGCATGACCCCCGACTGAACCAGCTGCACGGGACACCATCACAGAGGAACGCTCGCACAACACTGGTAAGTCATGGGGCCATGTGCAACCAACACTGTCCAAGGCACAACCCACATACACACAGGGTAACACACCAGGGGTGCATGATGGCGAGGGAGCAGGGTACAGGGCACAAACACACAACCAGGGAGGGGTGAACAGTCACACCCACATGGACAGACACACACACACACAGGCACAAAGTGCACAGGGGTCAGGTGCACAGCAGAGCAGGAACAGACATGAGAAACACACGTCCACAGGCCACCACCACCACCACCTGTACTGTCCCTGTACGTGTGTCAGATGCTGGCACCCTTGCACCTTGGTATACAGTGTAATGCAGGCATCATCATGCACGCGCACCTGTGGACAGCGAGTCGGGAGGTGTGCAGGTGGTCCATGTGTCGGCGTGTGGGCAGGAGCACCCACTGGTGCACTGCCCACCACAAAACACCACATTCACACACAGGGCAGCACCAGACAGGGCCCACACTGAGACAGCTCAGTCATGTGGCACAGTTCCACGGCCACCTTGGATGCATGGGTGGCCCCCGAGACCAGCAGCACTGGCAGGCTGAGCATGGGCCACGTGGGGTGGCACCGATGGACCACCAGGGTCCCACTGCGTGAATGCGACCTTGTCGCTCAGGGGTCTGCAGCATACGAACATACCTGCACCAGGGGTGCTCGGGATGCCCACAGCTGAACCAGCGTCGACAGGGTGGGTGTTGCATGATGCCAGGAATGGGGAGTGGATGGCGTACTGCGCGGTGTGGCGGCACAGGGGCACCAGACTGTGTCCCAATGTGGCCACGGCACTGACCACTGCCTGTGTCAGCCTGTCGATGGCGGTCACATCCACCCATATGGTTAATCTGGGACAGGATCCTCTCATTGTCCCTGCTGTGCCACTCCAGAGCCACACACAGTGCCTCCACAGATGATGCAACCCGCATCTGCTGCTGTACTGATGCCTGCAGCAGGCGGGTGTGCTCATCAAGAGGTCGTCTGCCACATCGGCAACCTGTCCCTCAGGGTCTGGAAGGGCCTGATGTACAGCACCCTTGAGGGTGGGCGCTGCTCACCAGGACCAGATATGGATGTCCACAGGTGGTGCACCTCCATCACTGCTGAGCCCTGTACCCCCAGTCCCGGTGGGTGACTGCTGCTGCTGCCCCTCTGCCTGCTGTGCCCATGGGATCAGTGGTTCCCCGCTGTGGCTGCAACAGTGCCAGTGACCTGCACAGCCACCTGTGCTGCCACACGGTGCTGACAGGCACAGCCTGGGACTGTGCTGACATGCTGGCACAGCGTCGGAACCAGCTAGATCCATGGGGCATGTCTGGCCTGCTGTGTGTCCATTCTGTGACACACATGTCAATGCCCATAGTGGTCAGTGCATCATCGATGGTGCAGGTCTGTGCCACAGCCACAGCATGCTGGCATGCTTGCATGCCAGACTGTTGGGACACAGGAAGGGCACTCCCACACCTGTCTCAACATCTGTGAAGGCAGATGGCTGTGCACACTGCCGCGGTGCACGCCGGCAATCTGCGGAGGTGGATGGGCCCTCCTCCAACTCCGGTGGCTGTCCGCAGTGGACAGGCCCTCTACTGCTGACCCCTGCAGATGCACAGGATCTGTAACAGAAAGGAAGGACATGTTAGTGCATGTGAACTACCTTCCCCCAACATGACATACCATGCAGTGATGGGCTACCATCTGTCTGGAAGCCACCTCAGGCACACCCTCAATGGTGCTGCGCTGCATGCTTGGCGAGCATGTCCTCCGACGGGTCAGCTGCACCACCTCCAGCTGTCCACCACCTGTAGCAGCACGTGCCACCCTGATGGCTGCAACCTTCTCCTTCACCCTCCTCCTGTCGGTCCCCATCTTCTTTTACACTCCTGCACGGAGCTGGTGGCTGTCATGCAGGTTGATGGCACAGCCACCCCCTCCCATGCAGCAGCTCGGGCCTGTAGGCCCTGCCGTCCACAAGAGAAGTGGCTCCTCAGCCAGGTATGCCTCAAACAGTGCCTCTGTCTCTGCTTTGGTAAAGTTGGGCCTCCTCTTCCGCCCACCATCATCCTCCTCACCCAGTCCTCGCTCAGTCATTTCACAGCCTGTATGGGTGAGAATGGTCACCTGTGACTGTGCAGTACACAGCTTCTCTGGGGCCATGGTCCAGAACAGCAAAATGCATGCAACTCACCTATCAGCTGCAGTAACCGAATATGGCCACTGCAGATCAATGTCGCACATTTATAGCGCAATGCATGCAAATTAGGACTAGAGCAACTTTAATGAGATGCATAGCGCGCGCTGAGCCATTGAATGGCTGATCAGATGATTTGCATGAGCGGCTGAATATCGTGCTGTTGCGCTTCGCGTACTACGGTTAAACTGGCTGAGCCAATGGCGCAGTTCTGTGACTGCGTAGTATACCACACCGCGCATGCCTGGTAAAGCCACAGGCGCTCGCTATGTTGATGGACGTGCTGACAGCGACCGGGCATTCAGGACACGGGCCACCATTGTGCCAGTGGCACTACAGCACCGGTCACCACATGGCACTGTGGCACAACCGCGCAATAGTCCACTGTGGCAATGGCACTCAGGCGACCAATCACGCTGGACATGTAGACATCCGATGGTGCTGTGCATGGCCTTGCGCCAGAAGACCCATGACCTTGTGCCCGACCTTTGCCCCTTGGCACTGTACGTATGGCATGTCTGCAGCTCTATCGGCTGTTCAGTAACAGGCAATAGGGACTGGTGGCGCTATACCTAACAGCGCAATAGGGACTGATGGAGTTGTATTGCGCAACATTTCCATGTGGGGTTGCTACGCTGGGAGGCCATATTGCCTACTATATACTTGCAGGGATGGCATGGGAGAGCACCACAGTGGAGTGTGTTGGAGCTGGCCAACCTGGTGGCTGTGGTGGAGCCTCACCATGGGCCACTGTTTGGGGATGAACCCTGAATGTGGCCCGCACTGAGTAGTGGCAGGTGGCCACTGAACTTGAGGAGGCCACTGGCCGCGGCGCTCAGCGGAGCAGTGCAGGCACCGTACGGTGACCTACGCGGGAGGGAGCAGGCACTGCTGGCACGCCCTACGTTCACGTGTGCAGGAGGGGCATGGTGCCTAGGCCAGGTGGGTGAGCCGTCTATGCACCTGTATTGTCCGCATGGGTAACACTGTGTATTGTGACCAGCACATGGGGAGGGTTGGTCTATGGTTGGCTGTGGCGGTGTTTACAGATGTGTGATGTATGGGTCTGGCTGTGTGGGCAGGCACACTCATTGGGGCAGGGGCTGTCTGCTTTGGGATTTCACTGATGTGTTTCTCACCTTTTGTTTCCCACAGGTGTGGCAGAGCGGAGGCGGGCCCAGGATGAGGCACTAGCGAGGTGGCAGCGGTGGCTGTCCGAGGTGGTGGCGGTCGAGCCACAGCATCAGCAGCAGCAGCAGCGGTTTGATGAGAGTGAGTGTCATGACATCATGGATGCTATTGCATGCTGTGGGGGGCAGGGCATGGCCACCATCCATGGACAACACTGCCATGCGATGTGTGACAGTCAGCACTGTCCAGTGGCACTGCATGTCTGGGAGTGCGTCACTGGTGGTCCATGCATGCACTGAGCACATGGCTGTGGCACTAACTTCCCACCACGTAGCCACGTCACTGTACAGCCTTGGTTGTGCTGTGCTGGTCGTGGGTGGTGTGTGTGTGCAGTGGCAAACATGGCTGTTGCTGCCTGGTTGGGCTTGTCTTGTGCATGTTCACTGTGGGTGGGTGCAGTCCATCACAGGAGTGGGGCACTTGGCTGTATGCCATGCATGTTGGGTGGGCTTCAGGTTGTGGACAGTCACAGCCATTGATTCTGTTCCTTGTCCTAGGTGTCCAGATCCTGAGGAGGATAGATCGGGCAGTCCACCGCCTGCTGGACGTCTCATTGGAGTCCTCGAGATCCTGAGGGACATGCAGCGAAGAGGAGTGAGGCGTGGGAGGAGGACCCGGGACCAGCAGCAGCCCGGCTGATGTGCGGCCTGGCGGGCAGTAGCTGCCCTCACCTACCCCTTACCCATTCCTCACACCCTGCTTTCCCTCACCCAATTCTTCACTCCTGCCCTTACCCACCCCTACCTTGTACCCATACCCCCACCCTTGTCTTCTATATAGTTGTACATAGTTGTATGTTCCTGTTCATATTTTCATTATATAAATCTATTTTGTTATGAATACTGTGGTGGTTTCTGATTTGCAGCTGACTATAAGTGCTCAGTTGCAGTGGTGTGCATGGCATCTGGGGTGGTATTGTCCTGGGCATGTGTGTGTGTGTGCGTGGGAGTGTCCCTAGTGTAGTAGTGGCTTTCAGCCCGGTCTGGCCATGTTCTGCACACACACGCTGGAGTGCTCCTGGTGGGTCTGGCTTGTATGGTTCTGTGGTACACAAGGTTGCAGTGTGGCGGGGGCATGGGATTCCTGCAGTGACAGTGACAGTCAGTGCTCATGGGTGGTGTCTTGGGGTACCAGAGCAGGGTGTGCTGTGCACAGGGGTGCTATTGTGCACTTGGGTTGTCCGCCCCTTTGTGTGGCAGTCTCAGCTTGCCAGTGGGTGTGCTGGGGCACCATGGCCCAGCTGTGCTTTGTTGGCTTGTCCCCATGGGCCGGTGGATATTCTGTCCCTCCCCAGTGATGCTGTGCTTAGGGTGTGGGGTGTATTGTTGGTTCTGCAGTGTGTTCCTGTGCCCATCTGTGGCATGGGTGGTGGGCCCCTGCCTACCTCCCTGGTTGTGCAGTTCCATTGCTCTGCTGCTGGGGGCTCTCTGCTTGCGCTATGGTGCCTCTGGACTGCTCAGCTGGGCTGGCCTTGTTGCGCTATGGCGCATCATATCTGCTCAGCTTCCTTCCTGGTTGCGCTATGGCGCAGGTTGTGCGATATTCAGATGTTGGCTGGTTGCACAATTTGACTTGCTCCATGTTTGAATATCTGCTATTGCGCATGTAGCAATTGACTTGTGCTTGCTCCTGCTATTACGTTATTTTGGGCGCAGTTTGAATATCTGGCCCAGGATGTACATCTGATAGAATGTGTACAGAGACAAGCAACAAAAATGATACCTAGCTTGTCAAGACTTCCTCTGATGATAGAATCAAGGAACTAGGACTCATGCCACTGGAGGTTAGGAGGAAACGGGTGATTGCCTCCTTTCCATAATATTATCAGTGATTCAACGCTAGCAAAGGAATGTGCATAATCCAAAATAACAGAAACAGACATTTAAGATCGCATAATAATCAATTTGAAATACCAAGGACAAACACCAAAACAAGAGAGAATTTTTCACTATACGCATAATAGCATTCTGGAATAAGTTGCCAACACAGTAGTTAATATACAGGAACCACACAATTTTAAAAAGAACTTGACAAATGTCTTGGTTTTTGAAAGCAGTGTCCCACTAGAGTGGGGGACGAAGATAATGGGCTCATGCCTAAGTACGTTCAAAATACACAAAGTACAAAGTAAAGGGCTTGGCCCAGAGTAGTGCCTTTCACTGGTTCGGTAAAAAAAAAATAATAATCTGTTCTAGAGTTCTAAGGATTTAAAATGTTGGCTCTGAGCATGCTGAGTTGGCACTTTCGGAGAGATGCTTGAAAGGAAAAAGAATTTGGATATGTGAAAAAAGGTTCCTTTTTGGTATAAGGTCAATCTTTTTATAAGGAAAAATCCATTTTCATATTTTCATTTCTTTTACTGTTTAAACTTACAAACATTTAAAGTACACAACAACAATGTATTTTTAAACAGCTGCTGATGCCTCAAAGAAAACTTTAAAAACATAATATTTAGGTACAATTCAGCTTACATTCCATATATATTCTATAGAGTTCTCCTCAACATTGTTTATTACTGAGGACATTTGCATGAATACATGATCTTTATATCTCAAAGTTCATGTGCTTCTATAGCTTACTCCCTACTATAAGTTATAATCCTCTGTTGTAACACCACAATCTGTTGCATGGGAATAACTGATGTCATAAGCAGAGCTTTATAACTTCATTTAGGAAAGCAACAGGAATAGATACGAATATACGAACATACTAAATTTGCCAGCAGATAAAGGCCTAGAGGTCTATCAAGTCTGCTCAATGTGCAACTAGCACCCCTTATTCTGCAGCTGCCCCTCCTTCCACCCTTCCCCTTCATTAACCCTCCCCTTGTCCTGTCCCATCCCTTTTGAATCAGTCCACTGTTCTAGTGGATACCACTTCTGCAGGTAATGCATTCCACCCAGCCACCACCCTCTCTATAAAAGTGTCTCCTCATCTCCCTCCTGAACCTTCCTCCTCCAGTCTCATATCATGGCCCCTGGTGTCCCTCCCCTCCCTCCCTTACTTGAACAGCCCCTCTGTACCTGTCTTGTTTATTCCTTTCATGTACTTAAAGGTTTCAGTCATGTCCACCCTGTCCCTCTCTCCTCCAACGAGTACATGTTCAACTCCCTCAGCCTCCTCTCGTATGATAAGTCCCCAGCCTCTTGATCATCTTTGTTGCCCTGCACCCCTCAGTAATTTAATGTCCCTCTTCAAATCGAGATTTGCCAGTACTGCATGCAGTACTCCAGATGCAGTCTAACTAATGACCTATACAGTGGCAGAATCACCTCCTCCCTCCTTGAGGATACACCCTTGCAATACAACCCAGCATTTTGTTTGTCTTGCAGCTGCCTTCCTACATTGTGCCAGTTGTTCATTGACCCTGTAATGAGCACACCCAGATCCTTCTCCTCCTCCTCCTCTGTCTGGGTAGCTGCACCTCAGCTGGTAACTCCTCCTTGGGTTCTTCATCCCAAATGTAGCACCTTGCACTTTTTGGCATTGAACCCCAGTTGCCAGGTGTCTGACCAAGTTCAAGCTTTGCCAGATCATCCTGCAACCCTGCCATCCCCCTAGGTCATCCACCACTGCTCCTACCTTGGTATCATCAGCAAACAGACTGATCTTGCTCTTGATGTCCAATGATAAGTCTGAAATGAATATCCCAAACAACACTGGTCCCAACACTGAGCCTTGTGGAACACCGTCACTACCCTTGGGTGTGGAGAGCTCCCCACCCACCACCACCCAGTGTTGCCTTCCCTGAAGCCAATTCCTACCCATCTCACCAGCTTTGCACCTGCCCGTGCCATCTAACTTACTTCCCAGCCTTCCATGCAGCACGAGTTGAATGCCTTACTGAAGTCCAGATACAGGACATCCACTGTATGGCCCCTGTCCAGTTGCCTAGTTACCCAGTCATAGGACTCCACCAGGTTGGTTTGGCAGGATCTGCCATGTATGAAGCCATGCTGTCTGCTGTCCTGTAGTCCTTTGGCCTCTGGGAGGCCACCAACTCTCCTTCAGGATAGTCTCCATTAGCTTACCCACGATGGATGAGAGCTCACAGGTCTGTAGTTTCCCAGTTCATCCTTGGGGCCACTCTTGTGGAGGGCACCACATGAGCCATCCTCCAGTCCTGAGGTAAACACCCCAAATGTAGTGAGGCATTAAATAGGTCTGCCAAAGGTCCTGCAAGGACCTCTGCCAGCTTCTTCAGTACCCTGGGGTGGATGCCATCTGGGCCTGGCACCTTGTCCACCCTCAGTGCCTTCAAACCCTCTCGAACTCTGCTCTCCATGATTTCCCATCTGTCACCCCCTGTTTCTGCCATTCCTCCCCTTGGGTGTCACCCTCTTCTCCTTAGTAAATACTGAGCAGAAGTAATCATTTAGTGCTTCTGCCTTATAGCACCCTGCTTCCACCCAACCCCCAATCCTTACTATGTGGTCCTTACAGCTCCTTTTCTCTGATGTACCTAAAGAAGTCCTTCTCCCCTTCTTAATGCCTTGTGTCAGCCTGAGTTCCTTAGATGCCTTGGCTCCCCTTACTGCCCTTGTCATCTCCTTCGATTCCATCAAGTACTCCTCCTGTCCTCCCCCATCCTGTTTTTGAATCTCCTAAAGGCAGCTCTTTTCCTCCTTACTTTTTCCATGACCTCCTTGCTCAACCAGCACGGTATCTTAGCCCTAGCCTTCTTGCTCTGGGCTTTGCAGCAGGTTTTGGTTGCCTCCACTATCCCCAGCTTTATGAGCTCCCACCTCTGGTTAGTGTCCATACTAGATTGAATTCTGGCCAGGTACCCTTTACCACTTCCATCCTCCCAAAGTCGGCCTCCTGAAGTCCAGCACTCTTGTGCCAGATTCCACCCTTCCTGCCCATATCCAATGAACTCCATAGGAGCAAAGATCCTGCTTTCATGCAAATTACATCAGTAATAAATAAAGGGAGAAGGAATACAGAACTAATGTGAAATACAAGCAGAATTGTGTCTAAATGTTATGTTTTATTAAAGTTCTCCTGAAGGTGTCAGCTGCTCTTTAAAAAAACAAACACCTGAACCTAGCTAAATGGGACCCATTTAGCTAGATTCTAGTGTTTGAAGTGCCAGAAATAAATGTTATGGGCACCCAAAATCCAGGGTGCTCAGCTTAGTGAGAGGAGCCGTTCACCCATGTTCTTTGTGTATGAACAGCTGGACTTTCATGACTTCTGCAGCTGCAGCTGGAACTCATGCTGTGGTCTGCAGTGACAGCAGTGAGCTGCTGTGTTCCTGGTGTCCAGTGGTGTCCCCCATTGCTGTCCCTTTATGTATGTAATGTTGCCCTGGTGTCTAGAGCACACACCCCACCCCCTATCGCCATCCCATTTAGTATATTAGGTTTCCCTGGTGCCTAGTGGCACCCCACCCCCAGTTGCAGTCCCCAGGCCTGTAAGAAGCATTTTGAAAGTGGTAAGGCTATAACATGGACATCTGACACATGAATGCTGGGGGTCTGGAGCCACTTGACCCCAGAAGCTCTGGGAGCTTAAATACTCTGTGATGAGTTTGGGGCTTTTCTTGAAGATAAAACACACTTTTGTTACTTTTTTCCTACCCCTGACCAATGGGAAAATTATTTTTCCTGGAGTCAGGGGTGGAGACTCTGGCTGGCTTTATAGTCTGCAGCTGCAACTGGGCAGTGGGGGACAACTGGCTGACGAACAATGCCATCAACCAACCAACCACCCACCCCATTAGCATTATTGCAACGTCCTGTGACAGATTTTATATAAAGGTTAGGGTCTAAGTACTAGGCCCCAGATACTCTAGGGTTTTAGATATTCTGTAGTGGGTTTTGGGGTTTGTCATGTACCAGCTGCCTTCTGTCTAGTGTCTTCCCCACCTTGCTCCTCCTGTTCTCTTCCCAGCACCACCTCTGAGGCTAACAGATCCTCCCTCCCACTGACATCATTTTCAGTCCCCCACCACTGCTGCCTCTTCCTCCCTTTCCTCCTATCCTTCAACTAAGCTGTATGGAGGACAGGCAGCTGTTACTGCATGGTTACCCTCATGTAATGGCATGGCCCTCTGCTCTCTCTCTCTCCCCAAAGTGAATTTGTGTCCGAATCAAACAAACACACCCATGTCACCATGTCCATTCCAACTTGGCCAGCGGCATATAATCATGGGCATAGTGGGATCAGGTGTGGAAGGTGTGTGTAATTCCCTTTGTGTTTGCCTCAGAGTGAGCCACATGTGAGGAGGGTGCACTCTGTGGTGACATAAGCACTTTGCTTCTATTGAGGGCAATCTTTATTTTGTGGATTGTGCACTTGCTTTGCCATGCAGGTTAATTATATATTAGCAAAACATCTCTAAATGTGATGCATTAGTACCTTTTTAATGCAAAGTAACAAACCCACAGCACAACTCAGCACTATACAATGAGCAACAAGGTCTCCTTTGAACAATGCTATCCTCAGCACTTCCGTCAGTCTTGAGGCAAAACCCAGAAATTAACATGGTGCCAGCTTTAATGGTTTCATTTGTATTCATTAACAGAGCCATGGATACATCAATAATGTATCTCTATGCAGCCTTATGCTGGACACCAATCTGAAGGGCTCCTTTCTATTGTATCAGTGCCCAGAACACTGGCAGGCAGGTTTGCCTCAGTGACCCTTGAGATGAAGACACAGCAGACAGCACAGAGCACACAACTCCCAGCCAAACAGCAGCAGCATGCAGAGTTCACACCAGTCTGTCTCTCCACTTGCAAAGGATAAAAGTGCATACCACAGACCCTACGCATGCCCAGCGGCACCCATAACCTTGCCAGTTGGTACTGTGACACCTTGGGCAGCCAAACCGCCAATGCCTCTAGATAGTTGCATGCTGAGGGTGAAAGTGCAATTCAAAAGATGTAGAGTCCAAGTTTGGTGGCTGTTGCTACCTTGTGTCCAACTTGAGAGGAATGATGGAGACTGTGTTGTTGCTGTATCTGGCTGCACCACGATTACAGCCAGGACCAAACTTGTCACCACCTCAGAGGAGTCTGACGGTGACAACAATGAGGTAAGTAGCACTGCTGCTGCAACAGGCGCCATGCCCAGGGTAACCGCAGGTCATGCTGGTGCTCCTTGCCACTGATTGGGCGAAGGCAACCGTGACTGGTTAACAACCACACAAGTAAGTGCTCTGCTGCCACTCTGTCATTTGACTACTGTATAATAGACTGCAGCAGAGTGACAGACTTATGGGGCTCTAAATCCTTTGTGGATTTTGCTATAGCAGGTTTGTAAGGGAGCATGGGGCCAAATGTGGTACAATCATGGTGAAACCTTCTGATTGATGTCCCTTATGTGTGCATTTTTTCCTGGTGTCTAGTAGCACCCCCACCCTTCCACGCTGTCCCCACATTAATGTAACCAGTAAAAACAAAACCATCCCTCAATTTTTGTTTTCTAAACCTGTAAAAAATAGTCCCTCACCAATCCAACCCCCCACCCTGACCTCCCACTGAGCACCCACCACCCTGCACCTCCCACACTCCACACCCTCACTCACCTGAACACATCCCAGGGCAAAGATCCACTTTCCATCGAAGACACATCTTGCTGCTGGAGCCACCAACTGCAATATGAGAAACTAAGGTAAATGTAGTTCAATGTATTTCAATTCAGTTTTGAACTCTGATGCATGACTTTGTCATTTTTCCATATGATGACCCCAAATATTCAACATGGCCTTTAGGGACCCCAACTCATGATCAATTGTGGTGGAATTATGCAAATCAAGCCTGAAAGGTGATTTTGTGGTCATCTGGTGAAAATCACCTTTCAGGTGGGATTTAAATATTTTCACTGCCATTGTTCATGAGGTGGGGTCATAAGCATGCTATGTTGAAAATTTAGGGTCAAAACATGTTAAAATGGTGAAGTTATGCATAAACATTAAAATGTTACTACCGTGTTTGTGACTTTGGTAACTTAAAATATTTTCACCCCAAATTTTCTACACAGAATTTTTTTTTTTTTTAACACACCTCATGAACATGACAGCTGTAATTTTTCAAATATTGGCCAAAACCTGTTTTGTACCTGTGGCACAGAATAGCATTTCAATGGCGCAGAATGACATTTCAGTGGGGATTTGAAAATTTTCACTACCAGGTTCATGAGGTAGGGTAATAAGAAGGCTATGCTGACAATTTGGTTGACAGCTATGGTAAAATGTCAAGGTTATGAATGAATGTTGCAGTATTTCAACGTTCACTCATAACTTCACTAATTTTTACTATTTTGACTCCAGACTTTCAACATAGCCATTTTTCCATACCACCTCATAAAATGAAAGGTGTCATTTTAAAATCCTGGATGAGATGTGTTTTCGCACTTGTGGTATGAAATGACATTTTGGCCAGTACACTATAAATGGTACAAGTCATGTTTGTAAGGTAAATCATAAAACAAGTATTGTATCTTGAAAATTTGGGATCAAAATTGAAAGAAATATCTATTTTATATATATAACCCCCTACAAATGGGGGTTCCCGAAAAGTCTTCCTCGAGCTTGCCTAAATGCTCACTGCCAGGCTGGTGTCCTGTGTTTTAGCAGTTTAAATGTGATTGCCAGAGAGTGCCTGTATAGCCTCTGTGTACTGTCTCTTTAAGAGCTGCCTGGATTGCAGTCATAAGTAATCTAAGAGGGAGCTCTGTTGAAAGATTTAACTATTTGCTGAAAATCATTTAGAGTGATAATGATAATGTGTTTGTCTAACCTGCCTTCAGCAGAGGACTGTTTTGTTTATCTCAATTACCTTGGTCCTGGGCTGCAATTGGACCAATCAGTACTGGTGGGACCTAAAATGGAGCGGACTACAGGAGCTGCCTGGAGTCAAAATCTGTAGAAATTGTAGTTTTGGGCTTTTTGCACCTTTTTGCACCTGAAGGGGAGCCTTTGTTGTGACCTGACAGGAGGATCAGCCAACTGAACATTTTAGATCTTGGGAATTTCCCAGGCTGCTGCAGCTAGTTTCAATTTTGAGCTGAGAAGTGAAGAAGTAGCACCTCAGGTGATTTTGAGCAGTAGTTCTGTGTAGTTTTGCATGGGAGAACTGTGAAAGGCTGAGTTTTGGCCTTCCTGTCTGCCTGCTGTCCCTGAGAGGAAAATAGAGTTTATTCAGACTGAATCCAAGTTGTGAGGACTATTTAAGCCACTGGACTGTGACCAGGCTTTAACCTGAAGAAGACCAAAGATTTGCTGAAGGACTTCCGTGACGCCACGGAGCAGCATCCAGCCTAGTCGCTGAGGTCTCGACCCAGCTAACTGATTTCCCCTAAAAATTACAGCTTAAGAAAGTCAAAATGTCCAGAAGTGGTGGGGGAACATTGCAACTAACAAGCAGGGTAGAAATAGAGCCGAGCTAAAGGGATCAGCAAGGATTCAGGCGGATCAAGAACGGCCCCACCGAGCAGACAGTCCTCACCAGTAGGCCTACAACTCCCGGATTACGACACAGACGGCGAGAACGAACACCTTCGAGATCCAGATCTGAAAGGCTCCTGCATGAAATAAAGGAATCGAGGAAAGAAAATAAGCAGGAGTTTCTGCAATCCAGACCCAACTTGCTACATTTGAGAAACGAATGGATCTGGCTGGAGGAGAGAATTTCAGGAACAGAAGACACTGTATTCCAGCTGCTGCAAATATCAAGGAGCTACACTTGAATCTGAATCCCTTCATATAAATGCCTAGATTTAGAGGCCGCCGAGGCATGACAACCTGCGCTTTGTAAGGGTTGCCGGAAGACATCGAGACCCTCACCATGGCCCCTTCATAGAGAAATTATTGAGAGAAGCCCTGATCTCCCAGCCTCGCTAAATTTTCATATTGAGAGGCCATCGATCCCTACAGAAAAACCCACAGACCCACTGGCTAGACCACGATCGATAGTGTTCAAGGTGAATTCATTTAGAGCTAAAGAAGAACTGCTTCATAGGGCATGGAGCAAAAAGGAAATTAAATACCTCACAAATCGTTTATACCTGGATCATGATTATCCCAGGAGATTCAGGCTCAAAGAGCGAGATATACACCGATTATAAAGATCCTGAAGGAAAAAGCAGTTAACTTCACACTCCTTACCCAGCAAAGTTGAGAGTGTTCTGGGAAGATGAAATGAAGCAGTACAACACAGTAGAAGAGGCATTGGAAGATATGAGCGGAGAAACATTCAGGTTGAAGGGATTAGGAACCAAAATGAAGGCAGTGGGTCCTTTTAGGCAACGGACCATTTCCTGGAAGTCTTCAGGGTCTGTAAAGGGATCGCCTCAAACCTAATGCGCATGATTGAGAAGGTTATTAGTGCCAGATCAGCAACCTGAACTGAATTTTTAGCCGAGAGACACTGCATTTATATCAAGTTGGCCCTGAGTGGGTCGAGCTCTGGCTGAGGGTGACACCCTGACCTGAGGTGGGACTGTATTCAACTATTGCTATTTTCAGAACTTACGATCAACAGTGCTCGAGATGTGGAAGGATCTGCCGTTTCTAAATACAGTAAAGTTGATATGCCCTTTAAGAAGGAATAAAGGACCGTTCCCTACACCCCCCTTTTTTTCTCTTCCCCTCCTTACTCCCTGCCATGACAGCCGATGGTAAAATGCATACTTAGGTTTGCATTAAGATAGTTAGCTGGGTGGAGAGGCTGCACTAGCTGATTAGCTTGAGGCACAGTTTTCTCTAGCTGCTGCATCAGTCTTTCCCCCTTTTTTTTAGGAGCCCCATACAATTGAGGCTTCTGAGGGAGGTCTTCCGGAAGCGGAGGGGCAAAATTCCTCTCGTTCTCCCCAAGTGCGGAGAACAAAGGGCTAGTGAGGCAACTATGCCCCCAACCTTGGAGCGAATATGTTTGTTAAAGTTTACATGTTACAAGGTGATGAGTTGGTAATTATAAATGTTATTACAAAGTTGGCTCAAGCAGTGCACTGTAAAACAAAAGATGTGGTATCAGACTTGATAAAGGGCTTATCTAGGGAGGTGAGGTTCGCCACCACATGAGAAACCCTTTGGAGGCAGGCGGGAATAATTCAAATGACTTCTGCTCTTTACCAAGATGACCCAGCCATACATAATAAGCACGTATAACGTCCATGGGATAACCAATCCGGTAAAGAGGTAAAATACTCCAATCTATGGAAAGGCATAAAGTAAATATCCTATTGCTTCGGAAACCCACCCAAAGGGAACATGAGAAATTTAAAAGCTGGGCTTCTCGCTGGTGGTGTGCCTCTTACAAGGGTGGCAGGAGGAGAGGGACGGCAGTTATGGTACGACAAGGTACCCAGTTTGAACTTAAAGACCAATGTATGGATAAAGAAGGTCGATATGTCTTTGTAAAGGCCTCCTTGAAGGCCAGTTGACTACTCTGGCCTCCATATACATCCCCCAGCATCAAATTTAAATCTTATAGTGAAGTTTTCACTTGCTTAGCAGGGTGGGCAGAGGGTAGACTGGTTTGTGGGGAGACTTCAATATCAATATCTCAGGATTGGGAATACATAATCCTTCCCAGAAGAAGATGACTAGGATAGCTAGGGAGGTTAGGGGCTCCTTCAGGAGTTAGGCTATGTTGATATTTGGAAAAATCATTGAATGGGATGACACCCACCATACTTTTTTGCCCCAAGCACATAATACTTATTCCTGTTTAGATTTTCTCCTGACACAAAAGGAGAATATAACACAAAAATAAGCAGACCTGGCAGGAGATTTTATTCTTTCAGACCATGCCCCTATTTTTGTTCTCTGTCCGCCCATAAGATCCCCAAAATAGCGTTTTGGAGACTTAATGTCTCTCTGATGAGAGATAAAGAAGTACAAGAAAATAATTGAGACCATTTCTCAAACACTCCTAGAGAATGACACAGACCTGGTCCTACACCTATTCTTTGGGACACACTTAAGGCGATAATAAGGGTAAACTTATAAATATAGCAGCACATAAAAGCGCATGAGGGAAACATAGATCCTCCCTCGAGGTGGAAATAAATGAACTAGAGAAAATGCAACAAAATAAGTACTCTAGGAAAGATCTAAGGAACTTATGAACCTCAAGAAACAGTTAAATGAGATACTGGACTACGCTGTAGAACAAAACTGATATTCCTCCGTCATAAATATCATGACGGAGGACCGAGGTTCACGAATGGTTGCCGCCCAGCTCCGAAAGCAGGCAGCAAGGGCGATAATCCTAAAAATAAGACATCCTGACATGAAGGCTTTAAAATATACAGTACATACATAGCCGTGCCTTCTGTCAGTACTATTCTACACTCTATAAACAGGGTGAGGAACCAAGGAGGAAGATCAAATTAAATACATGGCAGGCCTTGATATTCCAATGTTATCTAAACAACAGAGAGATGCCCTATTGGTACCAATTACTTTGTCAGAAATAACAACCAATTGGGTGCTTGAAGTCTGGCAAATGCCCGGATCAGATGGGCTGCCAGGGAATTTTATAAAACCTTTTCTAAGACCTTGGCTCCCATCCTGAAGCGCCTTTTACCACCTTGACTCTCCCGGTGAAGATATCCCCCTTCTTGGAGGGAGGCTATAATATCAGTTATACCCAAAGAGGAAGGACATTACCCAATGCTCTTCTTATCGCCCTATTTCGGTATTAAATACCGACTATAAGATTATGGCCTCAATTTTAGCTAATCGCTTAGTCCAATTTGTCCCATCCTTAATAAATGCTGACCAGTGTGGATTCATACCAGGGCCAGGCCCAGGACAACGTTAAGCGAACTATATACATACAGGAACATATCCTCCAAAATAAACTACCAACGGTTTTCTTGGACTTGACGCGAAAAAGCCTTCAACATGGTTTCAGTGGTCCTTTTGAAGGCCTCCTGGTTAGGTTTGGCCTACCAGATCAATACGTGATTTAATTTTTAAATTTTATAAGGACCGGTAGGGTATGTCAGAACGAATGGACATATTTCTAAGAAATTTTCCTCCACCGAGGATGAGACAAGGGTGCCCACTGTCCCCCTACTCTTTGCATGCTATATTGAACCCTTAGCCCAAACTATATGCCAATCACCCTTATTCAGGGGTTCACCTAGCTGGAAAGGAACATAAATTAGCCTTGTTCGCTGATGATATTTTATTGTACCTAACGAGTCCCTGGATTCCGTGTAAGGCCCTGTTTGAAAAGGTTCAAGAATTTACTAGACTATCAGGCTTTACATTAAATATGGGCAAACGGAAGCCATGACATTTGGGTTCTCTCCCCTCTCCATCCGGAAAACTTATCCAATTAGGTGGGATGCTAAATGCATGACTTATCTAGGTATTCAAATCTCTAAAAACCCGAGGATTTAGCTACGAAAACTATGGCCCCTAGTTGATAATATTAAAATGACCTAAGACGATGGATACTCCTCCTTCCTCCTTCTATATCAGGACCCTATCGATTAAGATCAACATTTTGCCGAGGTTCTTATACCTGTTCCAATGTGTCCCATGTAAACTTACAACTAAAGAACTTCTTTCCTGGCAAAGAATACTAAATGTATACCAGTGGAATCGAAAGAGGCCGAGGGTGGGTTTGCCAAGTTAACCCTCCCAAAAGAGTTGGGGGATAGCTTTTCCTCTCTTCAAAATTATTGGATAGCAGCTCAGATGAGGCTGGCTTTGCTTTGGGGTCACAAAATGTACCAGGCCAATTGGAAGTTAATAGACTTAGCCCGACCGGCCCGGCCCTCTCCGCTTGTCTGTTTACCAAATTCCTATTGGATAAGGCTGTCCAGGAATTTCCCCAGCAACAGCAGCTATATTAGAGGGATGGAGAATGGGGACTAACAGTAAAAATCTCACCCGAAATCACTGGAAATCTGAATGGTTTCTTTACACCTTGAAAGAAGAAAGGGGTTGGTTTGGGAAGCAGGCTAAGGGGCCTAGAGGCCCATGGCAAATGCTATTAAGGGGAGGATTATGGATTTTGCAGGCCAACGGGCCTTCACGTGGTCAGAGGGCGACAGACTACATTACTATCAAATAAGAGCCTTCATATTAACACATATTAAACAAATGGGTGGAAATATAAGTATGGATGATGACATTGCCCTTATAAACAAATATGGGACTCCCAGCATGGAGAGAGAGCGATATCTGTGATATATAGAGCGTTGACCCGACTCTCCTCCCATGTAATGAATCAGATCCAGTTAGGTGGGAGCGGAGTTGAACTCCCTCTAACCCCCAGAGAATGGAATAAGATATGGAGAGGGACTTGGGCTACCACCTCTCCCGGTTTGGAAGGAATTCACCTGGAAGGTGAGGTGTGATTTTTCTGGATTTCACGACAGAACCCAGCCTGATAAGAGATATGACTCGAGTTGCTGGAGAGAATGTGGTGAATCAAAGGCAACTTATGAGCATATATTCATGGGCTGTCCACGCTTACAACCATTTTGGTATCAAATAATACACCATATCAAACATATACTTAATATCCAGACTACCATAGATCACTTTCACTGGTACTGGGGATTCCCCTGAGGATGTAAGGGGGTAAGCCGGGAAAATACCTGTGGGCTGTGTTTCATCAGCCTATAAAGCTATCATAAAGAAATGGATGCAAATACACTTCCTAATGTAAAAGATTGGACAACATTGGTACAGAGTATTCAACACAATGAACACATAACTTTAAATCTTCAACAGAGAACAGATACCTATGTGGAATATTGGACGCCTTGGGAGCTATATCAAGAACAAATAATTTAAGAGAAGAGAATAACCTGTCTGTAATTGATATGTAATACATCTGCCCGCTCCTATAATATATTTTTGTGTGAGAGAAAATTAGTTTTTCTATAGCTACTGTGTAAATGTCATGAATACCACACAGAACTTGTTAAAAGATGAATTCTCTAAGTAGCATTTCTATGTTAAATATTGAGCCTTGTCATAGTCGATACAAATGAGATATAACGTCTTTAATGAATGTAAAACTGCACTGTTTATAAGCCCTCTTTTTTGTTTTCTTCCTTTTTAATGTTGTCTGTTTAAAAACTTTATGTTCCAGTGATGGATGTACAGTTTGTCTGTTTATATCAATGTAAAGATATTCATCTACTTCAACTATATTAATAAAGAGAGTATAAAAAAAAAAAAGATTTGCTGAATGTGATCGGCCTGTCAGGATTTCCAGCTGCTTTTGAATCCCGGTTTGTGCAGAGACTCTGCAATCGTGACTGGAGGCGTTTGCCTGGCACAGTAGAATTTCCTTACATGTAAATGTGCTGTGTATTGAAAGTGGGTCGTGATTTGTTCCCACTGTGAACTGTGTTCTGCATGCTGGAAGCTTTATCCAGCCTAATCGGACTGAATCGCATTCATTTCCATTTGGCCTGGGCCATGCCACACTGGTCCTGCCAGACTACCCCACTGCACAGAGAAGCCACCAATGAGAGACCTGTTGGGGATCAGCCCCTGCTCCACGCTTTGAACAGGAATGATATCTTGGTGAATCGTGTGCCCTGCTTCTCCTGGCACTCCAGATTAACCACCTGCTGTCTCGATTTTTGTCCAGCCTGTGTCCAGTCTTGGGTATCGTGAGTAATCATTAGGTAGCCCCTGCAACAACAGCCTAATCTAAAAGTGTGTCATCTGATTGTCTTGTTGTTTTCTTTTAACGAACTGAGCCCTCCAGCTCCGGATTACAAATAGTGTGTGTTGTGCATGTTGTTTTCTTCCATCCCAGGCCTCAACCAGCTGCAACATTCTGACTAGCCCACCATTCTTCATCTGGGTACCCAGAGTGTGTGACTTTATGGACCCTGAAGTGCATGCATAACTGTTTGATTGATAGAGCCTTTAAGCAAATTAACCTGATTATGCCCCTCTGTTCAAGCCCCTTAAATAAATCAGATCTAACTCTTTTTGCATTTACCCTGACTGAGGTTCCAGTTTGTGCAAGAGCACTGTACTGCTGTTATTTGCTGTGTATAACCTTGTTTTATTTAGTTTTTGTTAACCCGGTTAGGTGCGCTTAGCCAAAGTTGACTATTTTCAGGCACGACCCGGGAGAATACATACATAAAATGAGATGAGATTATACAATACATAATATATAGTACAGGTACATAGTACAGGTAGGTTAGAATACAGATCAAGTCAGACAGTACTCGAGATATACGTATAGCTATGCAGAGATGACAAAAGTGGCATTATTACATGCAAATAACAACTGAAACTGGGCTAAGTGGCAGCTATAAGAGGGGTCCCCAGGGCCTGGCCAGAAGAAATCCCTGGTGGTAAGTGAAAACAGTGTGGATACTTGTGTGGTGTATCAGGGTATTGTGAAAGTGATTATTGTGTATTGTTCCGGCCACTAGTGAGGAAAGAGGGGCTTACAGTGTCCCTGAGGGCTGTGCCCAAGTTAGCTTGACCACTACCAACCCTGACCTTCGGGTGGAGGCCCCGTTTCAGAACTCAGGCCCTTAACCTGCTACTAGCCAAGCAGGCAGGGTAGTAGCCCTTTGGATAGCACCACCTAGGGGTTTATACACACACACACACACACACACATATATATGTATATATATATACTCTGCAATTATTACATTTTGTGTGTAGTGCCTGTGACCCCAGTGAATATGCTTTGTGATCCCATGCTGATAAGCTCAGTGAACTAGCTGGATGGTGTTGTTATGCAACACCTCCCCCAAGCCAGGGAATGAAAGGTGCAGGGTTGTCCACACAGGCCTGGGTACCATATAGTGAAGGCAACTGTCCATTTGGCATAGGGACCTGGACCTCTGCACTCCTGGGTGGCAGAGGGCCCTGTGGATTGGCTGACAGATGCACTCTTTGCTCGGTGTATCTGTATTGTATCTGTAGCCACACAGAAGAAAAAGGACCACAGGGCCCTGTGCTTCCGCAGCCCATTAGACAGTCCTAAATTCTTCACATCCATTGTTTCAGTGAAGTGCAGGGCCCACAAGGGTTCTGCACTTCTGTAAATGGACGGAATGTTCCTTAGGCATTAGGGATCAGGGTCCCAAAGGGACCTGTGTGAATGAGGATATGATTCCACTATCTCAAAAAGAAAGGAAATTCTTTGCAAAAAATGTTGTTAATTCACTAGTTAGGGTTAAACCAATAAAAGTAGGGAAATGTGGCATTAGGGTTTAAACCCTTACACTCCACCAGCCCCTCCAGCAGCAACAGGGAAAACCATTACGGAATCACCTTTCCTGTGTCTTTGCAAATTAGGCATGGGGTGTGCCTTGAGGTTGTCAACCCTGATGCTCACCCTATTCTCACTATACTACACATCTCAGCTTCTTTAATGATTGAAAGGGGTGAGTGTTAGCGTGACAACCCCAAGGCACACCCGACACCTGATTTGCAAAGATGCAGGAGAGGTGAAATCATAATGGTTTTCCTGTTGCTGCCTGGAGGGTGGGCTGGGGTGTAGGGTTGGAAACATCAACACCATTTCCTATGTTTTGCCAGTTTAACCCTAACTAGTGCATTAACTTTTTTTTTTTGCAAGATAGATAAAATAGATAGGTAGATAGGTAGACAGATAAAATTATATATTGAAAGTCATCAAAAGAAACAGGCACAAAAGGATGATCTGTCTCTCAAAGGAAGTAAGGGAGGTTGTGAGGGTTAAAAACAGGCACTTAAAAGGTATAGGGTGAACAAGGGCTATGAAGAATAGGAGGAATACCAGATAAGGCTAAAAAGGGTGAGGGTAGCACCCAGGAGGGCAAAAGCAGACACATAGCTGCTAATTCTGGAGGGTGTGATGGTATGGGAAAATAATTTGCTAAGTATATTTGTAAGAAAAGGAAAGGTTGTAGGGCTAGCTGAGGGGACAGGTAGTAGAAGATGATGAACAGAATGCAAAGGTACTGAACAGTTACTTCTGCTCAATATTCATGGTTGAGGATAATGGTCCTCTACTACAGATTGGGATCAAGGCAGCTACATGGGGTGCAGGAAAATAGGCAGGGTAGTGATCATGGTTGAATAGATGAAAAAGGACTGGGGCTCTCAGGGTGGATAAAGCACTGGGCCTGAATGGCCTGCACCAGATGGTACTTAGGGAACCGGGCTGAACAAGTTGAACCCTTGACTCAGCTGTTTAATAACTCATTGGAGTCTGAGGTAGTCCAGGGACTGAGAGCTATGAATCTAATCCTCTCCATGGGGGAGGGGCAGGGAGGAGCTGAGCAGCTACAGGCCAGTAAGTGTTACCTCCCATAGTTAAGGACAGTCTGGTGGTCTACTAGAAAACAACAAACTGCAGGCAACATGGGCTGATCTCAGGAGGTGATGCCAGATCAACCTGATACTAATTTTCCACTGGGTCACAAGGTCAATAGATAGAGGGTCAGCGATACACTTGCTGTACTTTGACTTCAACAAAACCTCTGACTGGTGCCACACAGAAGGCTGCTAGAAGCTGGGGACTTGGGACTAGAGAAGAGTTTAGTCAACTGGGTGTAAAATCAGCAGGTGGAGAGGCAACAGAGGGAGTAGTAAATTGGGCCAAAACAGGGACAAGGGGATCACAAACAGGGTGCTCTAGGGATCTGTCTGGGGACCTGTCCTACTCAATATGTTCATTAGTGACACAGAGAACGCATCCAGGTCAAGATGTGTCTCTTGCTGGTATCACAAAGCTATGTTGGAGGGCAGACAGTTAGGAAGGGTGAGGGAGCTCCAGAATGACCTGAAGAAGCTGGAAAAGTGGTCAAAGATCTGGCCAAGGAGTCTTAATGCCACAGAACATAAGGTGATGTACTTAGAGAAAGGAATCCATGCACAAAGTATTGGATGGGAGGGGTTAAGCTGGCTTCTACTACAGGAGAAGGACCTGGAGGTCATCAGTGACTCCCTCAAGCAAACCAGCCAGTGCAATAAAGAATAAAGTGAGCATCAAGGATGCTGGGATGTACTATGAAGGTTTTTACAGCAGAAGCCAAGTGACACTGCCTCTATACACATCAATGGTGAGGTCCTACCTGGCATACTGTGCCTAGTTCTGGAGCCCTCACCTGTGAAAGACAGACAGGCTGGACAGTACAGAAAAGGATAACCAAATGATCCAGGGCCAGCAAGGCAGGTCCTATAAGGAGTGGCTAGCAGTCCTGAACATGTACTTGCTAGAAGCCAGATCCAAGAGGGGGACATGATAGATACATATAAGTTTCTGAGGGTATAAACAGGGTGAATAGTGAAGACCTGTGCATTACAAACAAGGATACAGACAAAAGAGGGTACTATTGGAGGTTGATGAGGAGTATATTCAGGAGGAAAGTGAGAAAGTTTACTTTACTGAGAGGGTGGAGGACATAGAACAGATTGCTAGCAGAAGTGGTGGGGACGGTACTATAAATGGGTTTAAACAGGGCTGGGACAGGGCAAGAGGGCTCACAGTCCCATAGGGGAGTACCAGGAGGAGGGCTGACATTAGAAGGCAGGGGGGACAACCCTCAGGACACTAGGTTGGTGGTAAGGCAGTATGATATGGGCAGACTCGATGGACCTTCAGCCTCTTTCTGCCAACAGACTCTTATCTTTCTATGTTTCAAAGTGCATACCACCCATAGGAGAGCACATCAAAACCCTGTTCAAACTCTCTCCTCTCTATCTGGGATCTTTGTATTAATGCCTTCTATATTCCAACTATGAATTTTACAACCATGCTTGAACAAAATAAAAACTCAGTTTGTTTTTCCGGAAGGGATATTAATTTTATATGAACATGAAGGAGTAAGTAGTCAAGCTTCAACATTTGAGAGAAGCACAAATTATGTGTTGACTCGTGGTTTATTCTGATTCATAAACATCTCCTGAGCCCAGTTCTCAGAGGGACCATATTTTATCAACTGCCAGAAGGGATCAGGATTTCGTTCTATTGCTGCCATCGTGGTTGGCGGAGAAACCAATTCCACAATATTTATTCCCAAAAGGTCTAAATAAGGGTTTTTATGGATGCAGTGGGCGGAGCCTCCGGCCATTTTGTTGTAGCTCTGAAAACAGGATAATGAAGCACAAATTAAGAGTT
Source organism: Neoceratodus forsteri (assembly GCA_016271365.2). NCBI lineage: Eukaryota > Metazoa > Chordata > Ceratodontiformes > Ceratodontidae > Neoceratodus > Neoceratodus forsteri. The sequence goes on from CM057453.1 coordinate 658,928,306, forward strand.
GCAGAACATACTTCTGCTACTCAAAATCCTCCACTCATACCCTCCCCACAGAGCTTCTTTGCTGCCATTGCCCACTGTGCTCAATATGGGCGCCAAACTTTATTGAGCATGCATGACTCGCTTCAGAGTTGTGGTTGTGCATGCCCACTGAGCTCATGGTGGAATATTCTGCCATGCCCAAGATGGCCACTGGAGTGCAGTGCACATGGTGACTTTACCACAAATGCAAAGTGAAGTTCACACATCTTGCCAACTACTGGGTGTATCTTAATAAGGTTCAGCAGCCATTTTTGACACAGCGGACTGTTGCCATGTTCCACCATGACCTCCATGAACTCGGTTGCTGTTGTATCAGCTCTGGCCAGAACTTGTTTCTAAATGTCACATGTTAGGTCAAAATCCTAAACAAACATTTAGCTGCCCATCCCAGTGCAGTAAGCTATTCATTCTAACCTTTGCACAGATGCTATACTTGTAATGACAGATGTAGCATCTGCGTAAATAAACTGTGTGAACAGTCATAAATTATGAAAAGGTCCTTAAAAGGCAACTTTAAGGAAATTCCTTGCATGTGGCAAAAAATGATGGTTGAGCAAGGCACCCTCACTGTTGGAATTACACTTTATGAGCTTTGGGAGCTAGGGACCTGCAAGGGTTCCATTTTTATTCAACGGCAGTGATGCGGTGTTAGCGGGTTCACTTCAGTGCTCTGGGGACTGAACCCTGGCATGCCCCCAATAATTCCGCACGGCACACCTTTCAATTATGCAACTTTTGCCAAAAGTCTGCCCTGAAATGTTTAAGGTTTGTGTGACAGCTGCAATAAAGCAAATCGTCATAGCACAGCAAGAAAGAGTCCTTTTGTAAATATTGTTCTAAACTAAACCAATTTCGCAACAGTTACCATGTTAATACTTTAGCATGCATGTCACTCATATAATGTAGTTAAGCTACTTCAAAATTGCTTGTAATGTTTTCTGGTAAAACTGCAATTAAAACTTTGTTTCAACCTCAACCTGAGGTTTTGGATAAACCTTTGCTTATTACACACCATTTGTCATATAAATTGGAAACATTATTGGTTTTCCTACAACAGATGTAATGCCATTAGAATTTGAAAGATGTTAATTCTTTACAACAATTTACAATGATTCAGATTTCCTCTCATGATTCATAGATGTTTTAATTGCTGCTTAGTGCTGGCAGTTTGAGAGAAGCTTTAAATTGAGGTGAGTTACCTTTTCTTCAAGACAGGCACCAAGCAAGAATAAAGTATAGTAGCTGTATTTGGCTGCCCAGCTTTACCTTATCCTGTGCTTCTATACCAAAGGTACAGTTAATTTTAACTCTGTCATCTATGCTCCATGTCTTAACTTTCTGGTTTTTATTGTAAGTTGAAACTATATGCATTGGAGTACGGGTAACAGGTTACACAAATCGCTATTGTTGTGGGGGCTAACATGAACTTTATTTTCGAGCTTTTTTGTTTGTTTGTTTTTGTTACCACAAAATACTCGGTTTATGAAAGCAGTAAACCTTACTAGACTCAGTATAATAGAAATGTCGCAGCAACCTGTTCATCATGCCAAATGTGGGTACCCACTGATGCAGGTATTTGCATGATGCAATGTCCAGCAGAATGGGGCTTATTGCTTTAAGTGTTTGTTCCAGTGCCTATTTCCTCCTAGATCAGCTACACATTTGGCCTTAAAATTCTAACAGGAAACTGTGAACTGAACAAGAGTCTTGGAATGGAAGGTTCCAACAAATGTCATATGTCTGGGCTAATGCTACATGCTGGTCAGGCCCCATTACCTTGTTGAAAGATCTTTTCATGCACTGTCAGAATTTGAAGAACCCATTTGAACACTTTCCTTTCACTTTATGTGTTAAATTTGAGATTGTTTATCTATGCTGAATACATAACTCCATTCAACAAGGAAAAGTCTTTTTCCACATAACGAGTGGTGGACTTGTAGTAGAGTCTCCTCCATGATATGATCAGTGCTGGGACTATAGTATATCAGGTTCAAAACACAGTGGGCAGTTTCAAAAGGTTTATTAGAACAAGAGTTAGGTGGGGGGCAGGGATTACCTTGAGGGGCAGAGTGAATCAAGTAGGGCACCACGGCAGACTCAATGGATTCATAGACTTTTTGTCTCTATTCATCTATGTATGGTATCACTGTGTGCATCTAGAAATATGAAAAGCAACTGTGACTGTTTATTGCTACTAATGCATGCAATACAGTTGCACACAGGAGTCAAAAAGTAGCTGTATGTGGAAAGTTGGCTGGGGAGATCTGCACAAAGGGGCCAGGCCAAGAAACAAGAAGGCAAAGGTGACTAGCCCAAAAGGTAATACAGCACAATAGTAACACAATCATTGTCCTTTTCATCAATTTCATTTTTACTTTGTTGTTCATTTGTAAGTTTCATTGCAAGTTCATTTGACTGGGATTTTTAATTTAGTTTTGATTCCTCCATCCTTATCCATGGGCCTGACTCACCTTCAGCCTCCTTCACTAGCCCAGAATCCCATCCTAACAGTATAAACTGCCACTGTCCCTCAGACACCCCTATATTGTTCTAGGCAGAGCCCTCTGGTTGGGGCTGCCCAGTCAGGAAGGACCCAGAAGGTTTGGGCACCACAGTTGGTCTGGGAGAGCATAGCAGCATCAGACACCTTAGCCACACTGTTGCATTCACCTGTCTTTATCCCGGGAAGGAAAAGGAGGAAAAATTACAACCCTAAGAACTTTAAAATCCAGCACAAGGAGGGAAGAGAACATTTCTGCTACTAAGGCATATGGAAAGATTCAGCCAGCCCAGAGATAGACTAGAGGCGATTACAAGGAGGCTAAGCTCAAGGAGGCTAAGTGATTTGCTTAGAGGCACACAGTGGGGAGACCCAAGTGCTAGAGTGAATTGCAGAAGAGTGCACAGTATGCCAGGGATGACCACAGGATGGTGAGGCCAAGAATAGCTGAGATAACGGGCCAAGAGGGGAGCAGCTGTACTTCATCGCTCACCTAGGTATAGGAATGATCAGGCTGACAGTGAGGTGGAATGGTCCAAAGAAGGTTGGCAGATCTGCAGGAATGTGGAGAGGTTGGCAGCCTTCTTGAAGTGCTACCAGTACCAAGGGCCAGAAATGCAAAGAAAGACTAGGATAGAGGAATTTAATGTCTAGCTCGGGGGGTGTAATGAGAAAGGAGGGATATGGACTAATAGGTGGCTGAGGGAACACGTGGTGAGCAAAGATCTTTAGCACTGGACAGGCTGCGCCTCAACAAGGAGTGTGCAAGAGTACTAAGGTTGGCTTTGATGAATACATTAAGCAGGAGCTGACTTTAAACTGATTGGAGGGGTAGCAGGGTCAAAATACCCCATGTTACCTGGAGAAGGAGGCCATCAGGCCTCCCTCTAATCAGGACAAGAGGATGAAGGGATAAATGGGAGGCAAGGTATGGAGGCAGGAGGGTGGGACCAAGTATGAGAGAGAGAGAGAGAGAGAGAGAGAGAGAGAGAGGAAGGCAGTCCAGGAGTGAAGGGAATTCAGGTCAAGGTGGAAGGCGGTGTCTGAATGAAAAGAGCTTGGGGAACAAAATGGCTGAGCTACATTCACTGATGTCAGAGGAGAGGTAGATGTGGTGGCGGTCATTGAGAAGTGGACTATGTCTAACCATGACTGGGATCTCTCAGTCCTGGGGTACAAGCTGTGTAGTAGAGACAGTAAGTAGGTGGTGGGAGTAACTCTGTATGTGAGGGAAGGAATCACCTGTACTAGGGAGGAGGAGACAGTAGGAAGGACAGAGTTGCTTTTGGTACAGGTGCAGTCATCAAAAGCAGAAGCTAAGGACAGGAGTGGTGTACAGGCCAATGAACCAGGAGAGACTTGGACAGAGAGCTGGGGTCCAAAACTGTGGAGCTGGCCAGCAAGTGGGAGGTAGTGACCATGGGGACTTTTATCTACCTTGTGTAGCCTGGATGATTCCTGCTTCCACCTGTGCCAGGACTCGTGTGCTGCTGGAGGCACTCCAGAGTGAAATTCTGACATAATGTGGGTCTGATTGGGGCTGGCAGTATAGCCTAGAGGTTAGAGTAATGAGCTGTGAATGAGCTTGGTAAATCCAGCAGACACAGGTTTGATTCCACAACCTTCACTTGCATATTGTGTGACTCTGAGCAAGTCATTTAACATCCCCCAGTGCTCCCGGGTTGCCCCTGAAAACAGGCATTTGTGCCTAGTGGGCTTTACCCAGTTACCAAAAGAATAAAATAAATACAAAATAGAACCCACTGGGGAGAAGGTTATACAGGACCTGGTTCTGACTAATGGTGCACATGTCCAAGAGGCAAGAAAGCACCACTGGCAGGATGCGACCAAAACTCAGTGTGGTTTCACCTGGACACAGGCAAGGAGAGGTCAGAACTAAGACAAAGGTGTTTAACTTCAGGAGGCAGACTACGGAAAGCTGGGAAGAATTCTGGAGGGGCATCTTGCTGAGATCAGGAAAGAAATGGGATGGACCCGAAATGGTCCATCAGCAAGAAAGGGCTGTTGGCAGCCACTAATGAGAGTGCCAAATGAAAAAGCAAAAAGATCCAGAGCCAAGATGTCCAGCTGGTTCAACAGGGAGGAAGCCCAGATGGTAAAGAACAAAACGGGCAGCCTTCAAAAGTATAAAAGCACCAAGAGGGTTAAGGACTGGGGAAGTACAGCAACAAAGCAAGGTGGTGTGCAAGGCAGTCCAACTGACCAAGGCCAAGAAGGAACTGCAGCTGACAGGGTGAAAATGAAGAGGAGTTCTTCCAGTACATCAGGGAGAAGAGGATATCAGGGATGGGATAGTCAAGCTGAAAAGGAGGAGGAAGGGTGGAGTGTGAAAATGCAGAGGTACTTGACAAGTACTTCTATTCAGTCTTCACGAAGGAGAACAACGACCCAGTACCCCAGGAGAAGAAGGGAGGTAATGGGGGTGGAGTCACAGATGGTGAGATCGAAATTGACATAGTGAGGAAGGGATTAAAGGCCCTGAAGGTAGGTGAGTTCCCAGGACTGGATGGCATAACTCTGGGGCTTCTGAGGGAGTTAGCGGATGTGCTGGTGGTCCCAAAGCAATCCTGTTTAACACTTCATTAGAAACTGGAATGGTGCCCTTGGACTGGAGAACAGCACATGTGGTGCCTACAAAGTGTGGGCCAAGGGACAACCCTGAAAATTATTGACCCAGTAAGTCTCACCTCGATAGCAGGGAAGCTCATGGAAACCATTCTGAAGAAATACTGGTAATCTTTCGGGAAGAAAATGGACTCCCTGACGATAGGTAACATGGGTTTATGCCAGGGCAGTCCTGCCAGACCAACCTAATTGATTTCTTTGATTGGGCAGCAAGAACAGTGGACAAAAGCCAAACAGTGGACATAAATGTACCTGGATTTCAGCAAGGTCTTTGACACTTTTCCCACAGAAGAGTGATTAGTAAGCTGGAGTACTTGGGGTGGGGGCGAAATGGGCTAAGTGGTAAAATAGAAACCAGAAGGTGGTGTTCAAGGGAGAATTCTTGGATGCTAGACCAGTCACTACTGGGGTCACAAAGCCTCAGTGCTCAGCCCAGAGTTATTCGACATCCTCATCAGTGGCATTGTACCTGGGGTACAAGGCAAGAAATATATCTTTGTGGATGACACCAAGCTTTGTGTGAGTGTGGACACAGAACAAGAGAGACAGGACATTAGGGACAACCTGACTAAACTAGAGAGATGGTCAGGTGTTTGACAGCTGGGATTCAATGCCAAAAAGTGTAAAGCAATGTACTTGGGGTGAAGAACACAGAGATCACCTACTGGCTGGGAGGTGTGCAGGTCACCAAGTCAGAGGAGGAGGAGAAGGACTTGGCTGTAATCATTATGAGTGACCTGAAGCACTCAGCATAATGCACGAGAGTAGTGGCCAAAGTAAACTGGATGCTGGGATGTATAGCCAGGGGTATAAGCAGTAGGAAGGTGGAAGTCATCCTGCCACTGTACAGGTCACTGATTAGGCTGCATCTGGAGTACAGTGTGCAATATTACAGCCCTTACCTAAAGAAAGACTTCAACTTACTGAAGAAGGTACAGATAAGGTGACCAAGATAATCGAGGGTCAGCAAGCTAGGGCTTACGAGAGCAGCTCAGGGATCTCAACATGTGTTCCCCTGGAAGATAGAAGGGAGAGGAGTGACATGATCAGAACCTTTAAATACCTTACAGGTTTCAACAACGTGAGCTCTGAGGGTCTCTTCAACCTTCAGAGAAACAGGACCACTGGGGAGCACTGCCTGAAACTGTCAGGGGATGCTTCAGAAGGGTACTGAGGAGACACTTTTTCACTGAGGGTGGTGGCAAAGCGTGAGGAGTTGCCAGAGGAAGTTGTCTCCCTGAAGACTCTCGACAGCTTCAAGAGAGGATGGGACAGGGTAAAGGAAAACTGCATAGAAGGGAAGCTGGTGGGAGGGTACGTTGAAGGGAGGGAAAAGTGGATAGCAGGGGTGGATCCTCAGTAGTTATTGTAGGGTCTGCAAACTTGAACGGACTAGATTGTAAGACCTTTTCTGCTGGCTATTTTGTGTGTTAAGTGAATAAGTTGCAGTTAAGGCAATCAAGTTTGGGTGTTCAGATTCACAGTGCTCTGTGTTCTAACCACTATCCTTTACAGCCTCCCTAGGGCACAGCCTGAGTTGGGAGACCTGTCTGGCCAGTCAGAAGTGGGCTGGAACCAAGTCTAACCACCATACTCTGACACTTGCCAGCACAGAAACTGACTTATGATGTGTCAGTACTGCAGCAGGATTCCTTCATCTTAAGCAGTATGTTCCTGCCATATGACTCCCCAGTTGGGCCCCAGAAGACAGTCATGTAACTGCAACAGCAACTCCCCTGATGAAGCAGGTGGGATCCAAAGTGGATGCTTATCATCCCCTCTACCACCCTACTTAGGACTGTCCAGGCACAGGATATGACACCTTGGTAAGTTATAACTCTCACCATCAGGCCATCAGGGTTCCATCAGTTTATTGTTTAAATATTGCATTCTTAGACTCTGCACCAGTGCAGACCATCTGTTCTAATCGTTACCCATCATCACGTTGTTACAAATGACAAGATTCCCAAAGATACAGTACAATAGCAAATACCGTGCTGTAGCAGCTACTCTTTTGTTATTGTGTAACAAGGCAGTGAGATACTAAGCCATCCATCATCAGTCTCGTGCTCATTAACAAAACCCTATGCAGCATAAGACCAATTAACTAGATGTGAACAGATTTAGCATCTTGAAATCTTAATTACACATCTCCATTCAGTTTCTCCACTTGCCTCTTAAACCACCATTTCTTTTACATTCCATCAGATGAGGAGAGGAAGCAAGAACTGAGTGGCTCTCTACTGACAGATGAAAGAGCTTTAGTCTAGAAGACAGTGAGAAGCTCCAAGGATAGTGACAGTGTACTGTATTCTTTACCCACAGGTATCACTGAGCTGCAATATAAGCCATGAAGTCCACTGTTCTACTGATGTGCCTTCTGGGAGCAGCTTGCCCGTGTGGTATGCCATGCTTAAAGCAGTTTATATATACAGTAACATGTGGAATCATGTATTTGACTGTGTGATACAAGTTTGTTATACCTCTGAGGAGCGTACACATAAACCATGACAATAAAGTTTGAGTGGCTCTAAAGGCAACACATAATGAAGGTGTGTAAAAAAAAAAAATGAATTGTGTCACTCATGACCATATTTTATTTTTTGTAATAACTGACTTTCCTCGTTCTGAATATTTGCCATGGAATTGTTGCACTGAAAAATTCTCATAACCACCCATGCCCCTATGTATGTAACCCTTGCATTTTTTGTTTCTTTTATCTGGTTAATCTTATCACTATGTGAGTGTTCTTCCTTAAAACAAACAAGGACTCATGGCACACATTATTTTCCACGTGTGAGTAAACCGTAACTGAAGCAAATGTAGTGCATAGCAGGTCCATATTTGTTTTAAAATCTCTAATTACATGATTGTGATGTCACGCCTGTGTAATGTGGGATTTTAGAGCGCTGGTTTGGTGAATATCAGTCTTTACCAGTTTCTATATTACTGTAGCATCATGAACTGCCACTGCTTACTGTCTATATAAATTTCTGTTTTCCTATTAGATCACAGAAGAACATTCACGTCATGCCAGATCTGTTAGCTCTGAGGTAGGTTTATTTTCATTTAAAAAAAAAACTTTAGCCAGGAGTTGCTACCATTTGGTCAATGGGCTAATTTTGTCATAAGCAAATGACTCAAAGAGAGTCTAAAATGCTCATTTTGGAAGGGTGTGTAAATAACCAAAATCAGAAAATGTTAACTTCATCTTTGCTACTGAGTAAACGTTTGACCCCCCCACCAGAACAAGTTACTTGGCCACTTTGCACTGTGATTCTTTCACCTGAAGGCACTGGGTAGAAGAAGAAACACTCCTCCCCACCCGTCCCCCCACCCCAAAAACAAACTGAAAATGAGAGATTGCATCTCTGCTTTGGTTGTTTAGCTGCTAACATTTCAGTTAACTTGTACATGTTAAAGGAATAACTGGCTGATGTGGGTGATTAAAACAGATATTTATTCAACCACAGAGACAGTTATTTAAATATACTCCAGCTAACTGAATGTTATTACTATTACACGACTGGGCATTTTGAACCCAGGATTGTGAAGTTCTGTGGCAGTTTAAGTGGAACGTGTATCTTTCCCTCTGTTTTCGGTGGACTAAATGAATAACCTACTGTGGGCATGTCTGAAATGTGGATACTTACTGCAGCATCCAAAATGTGATTGTAGTAGTTTTGGGGTACTGAGTGACAGTTTTCCTGTGTTCTAATTGGCTGACAAACAATACCTTTTGTAATGATTATGGAAAAGCTGTATCATGAGGATTGAAATCTCCCCTCCCCAAAAAAGTCAGGACATGCAATATGAAGGTTTAAAAGTGAGCACAAATTAAATGGGACATTTACCATGGACAGTCTTAATGAAATGCAAAGCTTAATCTCAAACCTACAGACTTTTGCTGAATCTATCTTCCATTATTGTGTCTGTACTGAAATATTGCTGTTTAAATTGCAGCATTCTCCACACTATCCATTTACTTCTACTGTTTGAACATCTGGCGACAGTCTAATCTTATATTTGCAACATCGTATTAAATTCCCATGGAGTTAGTACTGTGTGACAGACGCTGGAATGTGACTTCACATCATGTCGAAGTAATACTGTATGAGTAGGTAACTTAAGAAAATGAACAGTAGCAGAAAATGAAATGCCCACTAGTACAGTGAGGCTACAGACCAGACACACAATTTACCAGCACTAAGGTCAGAGCTCACACATCACACCACCCGCTCCAAAAAGCCAGCAGTACACACGTACTTATAAAGTGCCATTTTTTATTGCATATAGCTAATAAAGTGCAGTGACAGAAGCAGTGGCAAAACACCACAGAAAGCAGATGTTTCACATGTAGCACTTCATCAAGGCTTAAAAGCTCTGACCACAGTGCTCAATTCATACTCGCACCAAATCATGTGACTTGTGCAAAATTATGTTTGCAGACTTAAAGAGACACTGACAATTACAAAACAGCACTGGTAAAGGCATACAAAGAAAACAGAACACAAAACAGTTTGAAGGCTAGATATTACACAGAAACAGCTTTTTAACAACTGGACATTTAGTCATAAACCTTATTTATGCATAAAAGTTCATATTGTGCTTCTTTGCCAGTGGCCCAAACTGGTAGCCCTAAATGAGAGCCATTCATAAAGGTCACTTTTCACTTTCTCATGGCAGCTTCCTTCTGCAAGGTAGTCTCTCAGCCTCTCCAAACCGATTGCACTCTGTAAACAAACTGTGCTAACAGAACCCACACAGAGACTTCAGTGGCTTTAAAACTAGGACCATAAAATGAGGAACCTTGTTAGTTGAGTGGATTTGTCAAAATCGGAACTCTAAACTATACTAAAAAGCAGTTAAAAATGTCCCTGTTGAACTCCATGGGCGTGCCCTGGACTCTCCCTGAACTGACACCACAAAATGTGCTAGTGCAGGGCATGTCTCTGAATAGGGAAGTGGAAGGGACTGGGCTCTTGGCTCCATAGAGCCAAAGTAAATCCATTCCCTCCTAAATACTGCCACCAGAACATTTAAAAGTTATTACAGAATTACACTTGGGGCCAGGCTAGCTGCTTTATATGTTTTGGGGAACAGCATTTTCAAAAAGTAGAAACCAGCTCTTTAAAATACTTTTTTTTTATATTGCTCCCTTTATTCTTCCCTTTCAACTAGCCTCATTCAGGTTGCCCCTCCCCAGCACCATCACCTGACTTCTCTCAGACAATCCTGACTCCCTATTCATCCATAGACTAACCTCCATGGCAGAGGCAATGGGGAGCTTTTCTCAACCAACTGTGAACTGATCCATATGGTGTCAGTGCCTGGATCACTAGTGCAGAGCCTGAGAGGTTGTGTTCATCCTGCTTTGTTGGCTATTTTCCCTGTTCTCTTGCCCTGCCCTCGAGACACCAGCATGCATGGATGCAGACATACTCCTGAAAATGAGTGCAGCACAGCACCATCTGTGTACTCCTACACACTGCAGAGCTCAACTGCACTGCCACCTGTGGTCCCAGGTGGCAGTGTTGCAGCATAGATGGCAGCCCTCCCTCCCGGAGGAGGAGGACAGCATCCTCTGGGGCACCCCCAGCTGGCCCCTGGCAATCCAAGCAAGTTCCAGAACATGGGTCATCAGTATTGTGAGTGATAGCACTATCACTGTACTGATAGGCCAGCTCCCTTTCTGATACTTAATGGTAACTAGCAGGTCTCCCCTCTCCGTCAGTCCTCCAGTGAATATACTGTATGTTCAGGCTGGCTAAATGCTCCTCATATGATTTTCTTTGCTGACCCGATTCATCTTTGGAGCCACCTCTGGACTGATTCAGTGCAGTCTTTATTATTTTCAGGTACGAGCTCCAGAACTGAACCCAGTACTCCAGGCGCAGCCTCACCAATGATCCCTAGAGGGGCATCAGTATCTCTTTTCTCCTACTGGACAACCCTTTTCCTATATATCCTAGCATCTGGTTTGCTTTTCTGAGTGGACTGGGTCATTGACTTGCGACTATCATGAAATGATGATCCATAAATCCTTTCTTCAGTGGTGCCCCTAGTCAATAAGCATTCTTCAGGTTACCATTGCCTATGTGCATAACCTTGCAATTCTTTGCATTAAACTTCCATTGCCATACCTTGGACCATCTCACCAACATTTTAGGTCCCTCTTTATGCCCTAACCTCTCCTTAATGTCTACCCTGTCACAGAGTGTAACATCATCTGCAATGAGGCAGGTTTTTCCCTTGGTCCTTCACCTATATCACAGATTAACACATTACACAGTACTGGTCCCAGCACCACCACTTGTAGTACCCCATTGTGCCCTCCCAACCTCTGAATGCTTCCCAGTTACAGTCACCCTCTGGGTCCTTACATCTAATCAATTTGCTACCCACCTTGTTGATGTTGCCCCAACCCCTAGTGCTTCCAGCTTTTGTCAGAAGTCAAAGGATTCCCAAAATTTATACATCACATACACTGTCTGGCCCTTGTCCATTGCTCTAGTTACAGAGTCAAAGAAATTAATCAGATTACACAGAAACACAGAAAAAGAAGGCAGAAAAGACCCTTGGTCCATTCTGTCTGCTCAAAATACCTCATACTACCCCAAAACCTAGTGTCTTTCCAGGGTCATTTGCCCCCAATGTTTCTTGCCTTACTGCTACCTCCAGATCACCAGATCACTATGTGGCTCTTAACTATCCCAACTGTGTTTGAAACCACTAATGGTTTTGGGAACCCAGCACTCAGTGCGAAGCTGGTCCATGGCTCAATTGCTCTCTCTCTCTGAAATATAATTTCTTCACAGCCCTCCTGATTATTGACCCCCACCATCACCACCACCAATCTTCTTCTCATGACCCCATATTCTAGATTTGCTATTCTGGTGAAAAGTCCCTGCAGTTTACCTTGTTCATTCCTTTCAGGAACTTGAGGTCTCTACCATATCGCCACTCTTCTTTCTGGCCTCCAGCGTGTACATGTTCAGTGCCTTAAGCTGGTCCTCATAGGGATTGTCCTGCAGGCATTATTCAGTTTGACAGCTCTATGCTGCACTGTTTACAGTCTGTCCCTGTCTTTTCTTGTGTGAAGACTCCAGAACTGGGCACAGTACTCAAGGTGTGGCCTCACGGGGATCTAAAGAGGATAGTACTGTAATACCTCTTTCCTCCTACTGTCAAACCAACTACCAATACAACCCACATCCTGATTGCCTTGCTACATTGGCAAGATTGTTTAAGGAGTTACTTATGATGGCTTCAGGTCCCTTTCTCAGCAGTAGTGACCAGCTTAACCCCACCAATCCAATATTCTGTTCTGGGATTCTTTTCTCTATGTGCATCATTTTGTACTTTTCGGTGATGAAGTTCAGCTGACAAACCTAAGACCACCTCTCCAACCTTTGCAGGTCCATTTGCAACCTCTTACTTCCTCCTTGTTGTGTACCCTACTACAGTGCTAAGTGTTATCTGCAGAGAGACATATCTTGCCCGATTTCCTCCTCCTATGTCTGTGATGAACATATTAAAGAGGACTAGACCTTAACTAAATCCTGTGGCATTCCACTTGTGATCTCTCCCCAACTCTGTCTCATTTTATCACTACCCTCTGTTGTCTCCTTCTAACCAGCTGCCCACCCATCTAACGATGTCTTCTGGCATACCTAGATCCTCTGACTTCTTCCGCAACCTTCAGTGTGGCACTGAGTTGAATGCCTTGCTGAAGTAAAAGTAGAGTAGATGTTCTGCTTGTCTCTTATCTAGTGCCCTAGCTGCCCAGTCAAAGAATATAATGAGGCTGGTCTGACAAGACCTCCTGCCATGAACTGGTGCGGTTTACTGTGCTGCAGCCCAGTGCTCTCCAGGTAGCCCACTTGGTCTTCTTTGACTAGTGTCACCATTAGTTTAACCACAGTGGAGGTAAGACTGATGAGCCTGTAGTTACCCCATTGATTCTTCTTCCTCCCTTGTGGAGTGGAACTAGACCACTACCCTCCCACCCTAACTCACCACCCAGCCCCCACCTCCACCACCGCCCCTCTCTAATTCACCATTCTATCACTCTTCCCCACCCAGCTAACCCCTTTTTCTCCCTCCTACCTCTTCCATCACCTTCCCTTCCGACAACACTCTTTGAGCTGCTTTCCTCCTCCTCCCTTACCTAAGTAACTGGCTAACTGTTGTTGATCTCTGCACCTGTTATCTGCTGCTTCACGCTAACCTCTCATTTTCCCTGGACATACATTGTACAAATCCTAGTGTACTCTTCCTGTTTTATAATTACTTGCTTTATAATCCTAGACAATGTTACTGGCTGCTCCGATTGTTCACCTTACTGTTTGTAACAAGTTTTTGTTAAATTGATGTCTACTTGTCAATGTACCAAGACGTGGAACCTTTATAAAAGAGCAACTGGCTCAAAGATGTAAACTGAAATCCTAATAAATTCCTCTAATCTTTTGGAACCACCCTGACTGTAGTGAGCTACTGAATACTCTGTCCCTATCTGCCAGCCTAACAAGTTCTCCTCCCATCTTTCTTTTTCCATAGAACATTGGAAAAACTGTTTTTCCCCACCCTTGACTCCCCACAACATGCAGCTCAGTGTCTGCTTTTACATCCTTGACTTCCCTCTTGACTTCCCTTGATTTCACTTGGTACTTACTCCATACTTTATACCCCTGCTTCTCCTTGCAACTGATGAAGGCCTTTCTCATGGCACCCAGCACCTCCCGACCTTCTAAGGGTTCAAGATTGGTCTCAGGGGACCTGTTAAGGTGTATTGGCCCTATTTTACATCTGTTTTGCTTACTGTGTGCATTGTGCACAGTTCCTGACCATCTCATCATGACCATGTTGCTCCAGAAATTAGCGCATGCACAGTTGTGCAAGACTGTTCCAAATTAGCACATGCATACGAACATACGAACATATGAAATTTGCCAGCAGATAAAGGCCTAGAGGTCTATCAAGTCTGCTCAAATGTGCAGCTAGCACCCTTTTCTGCAGCTGCCACTCCCTTTCCACCCTTCCCTTCATTAACCCTCCCTTGTCCTGATCATCTTCATTTGAAGCAGTCCACTGTTCTACTGCATACTACTTCTGCAGGTAATGCACTCCACCCAGCCACCACCCTCTCTGTAAAAAGTGTCTCCTCATCTCCTCCTGAACCTTCCTCGCTCCAGTCTCATATCATGGCCCCTGGTGGCCCTCCCTCCCTGCTTGAACAGCCCCTCTGTACCAGTCTTGTTTTATTCCTTTCATTGTATTTAAAGGTTTCAGTCATGTCACCCTGTCTCTCCTCTCCTCCAGTGAGTACATGTCCAACTCCTTCAACCTCCTCTCATATGATAAGTCCCCAGCCCTTGATCATCTTTGTCACTCTGCGCTGCACCCTCCAGTAACTAATGTCCCTCTTTAGATACGGGACGCCAGTACTGCACGCAGTACTCCAGGTGTGGTTAACTAATGACCTATACAGTGGCAGAATCACCTCCTCCTCCTCGAGGATATACCTTGCAATACAACCCAGCATTTTGTTGGCCTTTACAGCTGCCTTCCTACATTGTGCCGAGTTGTTCATTGACCCTGTAATGAGCACACCCAGATCCTTCTCCTCCTCTGTCTGGGCTAGCTGCACTCCCCTAGCTGGTAACTCCTCCTTGGGTTCTTCATCCCAAGATGCAGCACCTTGCACTTTCAGTTAAACCCCAGTTGCCAGGTGTCTGACCAGGCTTCAAGCTTTGCCAGATCATCCTGCAACCCCTGCCATCCCCTAGGTCATCCACCACCGCGCCAACCTTGGTATATCATCAGCAAACAGACTGATCTTGCTCTTGATGTCCCATGATATGTCTGCAATGAATATCCCAAACAACACTGGTCCCAACACGAGCCCTGTGGGACACCGCTCGTTACTGCCCTTGGTGTGAGGCTCCCCACCCACCACCA
Organism: Neoceratodus forsteri; assembly: GCA_016271365.2. Taxonomy (NCBI): domain Eukaryota; kingdom Metazoa; phylum Chordata; order Ceratodontiformes; family Ceratodontidae; genus Neoceratodus; species Neoceratodus forsteri. Next base: position 658,943,451 of record CM057453.1, read on the forward strand.
CCCTCTGTTGCCTTCCCTACCCATCTCACCAGCTTTGCATACGCCTGTGCCTACTAACATCCTTCCCAGCCTTCCATGTGGCACCGAGTCGAATGCCTTACTGAAGTCCAGATACAGGACATCCACTGCTTGGCCCCTGTCCAGTTGCCTAGTTACCCAGTCATAGAACTCCACCAGGTTGGTTTGGCAGGATCTGCCACATATGAAGCCATGCTGTCTGCTGTCCTGTAGTCCTTTGGCCTCTAGGAGGGCCACCAGCCTCTCCTTCAGGATAGTCTCCATTAGCTTACCCACGATGGATGTGAGGCTCACTGGTCTGTAGTTTCCCGGTTCATCTGGGGCCACTCTTGTGGAGGGGCACCACATGAGCCATCCTCCAGTCCTGAGGTACACACCCCAAATGTAGTGAGGCATTAAATAGGTCTGCCAAAGGTCCTGCAGGACCTCTGCCAGCTTCTTCAGTACCTTGGGGTGGATGCCATCTGGGCCTGGCACCTTGTCCACCCTCAGTGCCTTCAAACCCTCTCGAACTCTTCCCTCCATGATTTCCCCATCTGTCACCACTTCCCCTGCTTCTGCCATTTCTCCCACCTTGGGGTCACCCCCTCTTCTCTTTAGTAAATACTGAGCAGAAGTACTCATTTAGTGCTTCCGCCTTATCGTATCCTGCTTCACCCAACCCCCTCCTTCCTAATCCTTACTATGTGGTCCTTACAGCTCCTTTTCTCCTGATGTACTTAAAGAAGTCCTTCTCCCCTTCTTAATGCCTTGTGCCAGCCTGAGTTCCAGATGCTTTGGCTCCTTACTGCCCTTGTCACCTCCTTCGATTCTGTCAAGTACTCTCTCTGTCTTCCCCCTGCCTGTTTTCTTGTACTTCCTAAAGGCAGCTCTTTTCCTCCTTACCTTTTCCATGACCTCCTTGCTCAACCAGCTCAGTTTCTTAGCCCTAGCCTTCTTGCTCTGGGCTTGCAGCAGGTTTTGGTTGCCTCCACTATCCCCAGCTTTATGAGCTCCCACCTCTGGTTAGTATCCATACTAGATTGAATTCTGGCCAGGTACCCTTTACCACTTCCCTATCCTCCCAAAGTCGGCCCTCCTGAAGTCCAGCACTTTTGTGCCAGATTCCCTCCTTCCTTGCCCATATCCAATGTGAGCCTGATTGAGTGGTGGTCACTCCTGACAGTGACTCCCACAGTTGTGCAAAGTAAGTGAAGAACACGATATGTGATTCACATAGCCTTGCATTCCAAAATGTATATGGAGTGCGAAGGCTAAATTCTGGGTCTGTTTCAACGCGCTGATATCATTCTGAATGGAAGTTGGCTGGCACTGTTGTTGGGAAGGGGAAAGGCAGAAGAACTCATCACTACTGGATTCTCTAGACCAGGAGGGGATACTTTATTTCAGTCATAGTTCCAATTAATCAAGTGAGTTTTGATTCTGTCTTGACCCCTACACACTCCATTTTGTGTCAGAGTTCATTTAGTCAAAATCTGTTAGCTCAGTCATCAGAATTACACCTCCAGGAAGTTTTCCATTTCACTTAACTTGGAGCTAGTCAAAATCCTCCTTTATTCACAATCAGTCCTTTTAAAACCATTACTACTTTCAGATTAGCCCAGCCCTTGTAGTCTTCCAAGTATGACTGGTGGCAGCACTATGAGGTGCATGTATCACCTGCCCAAAGCCCTTCCAAGGCAGAGACAGTTTACAGAGCAGGAGCTTTCAGATGCCCAGTCAACACTTAGACTATCCAGCAGTGAGATATCAAATTAATTTGGAAAAAGTTTTAATGACACCACAGAGGATGATGGACCTCACTTACCCTGCTGTATCTGCTTTCTGATTTCATTCTCAGCGGTAGCAGCTTGTCAGTGTCCACAGATCTTTGACATGTTAGTAATTACTTGGTTCCTGTTTCATGGACACATCTTCACTTGTAAAACACTAACCCTTCATTCTAAGTTGTCTCAAAGCTGAAACAAGTTCTGGAAAATTAATTTGTTATCTTAATGTATTGTTTTTATAGCTATTATTCAAATACCCAAACTCAAACATCCACCAGAACAGTGACCATGTCGCAAGTACTACCTGACACACCAAAATATATCATCTTGGAAAACTAGGAAGGTTTTACTTCCTGGCCTAAAAGGTTATCTGGGGCACTGATTGGTCTTTCTACCCATTTCTCTTGCTGACTGTCCTCAAGCATGAGTATGTTACTCTAGAATGGCACCCTTAATTTCTACGCAGTTTTCTCCACATCCCTGATCTTCTTAACCCAATCATCCTATCCCTGACTAATTCCCTCATCCGTTTATTAGTCTGCTTCCTGAAATCTGGACTTCAGTCTTTGATGAGGGTCTACTGGTGCTGCAGGCCAGTTCAGGATGGCATCAGGCAAGAAATTGTGCCTAATCTGGAACTCTAAGAAGACTGGGGAGGTGGTGGAGCAAGAAAAAGGCCTTTGTCAGATTCCAGGAGAAGCAGGGGTGAAGTTTGAAGTGAGCAGCAAGTAAAATCAAGGGAGGGGTAGGCTAGAAGGGGAGGAATTAGGGAGGGAAGGTGGCAGAGCCCTGACTAGTTACTGAGGGCCTGTAACACAGGAAGACTTAATAGACTGCCAGGCCTTCTTCTGCTGCCAATATTCATATGTTTGTATGCTCAAACCATACAGTGTTATGGTCGCTAGAACTAAGTGGTTTCCAACCTCACCCTGCCTACTATTTTGAGTTTGTGAGCACCATGTCAAGAATGGCAGTCTGCCTTGTGGGTTTCCTGACCAGCTGCACCAGTGGAAGTCCTGCTGCCCTATCTAGCAATGCCTAACTTCTGGTGCTCGTAGTCACTGGGATATCCCAATCACTGTCTGTCAGGTTAAACCCCCTCTACCACTACCTCCCCTTTCAGGATTTCTGCTCCTACTTCCCGTCATCCTCATACCCCTGTCCCATTGGCCTTTAGACAACCTCATGCATAATTTCACAAATCAGCATGCTCCTGGCAATGATGACAGACACCAAGATGGACCTTATGGCCATCACAGAAATGTTCTCTCAAAATAATGACTGGGACCTGTCAGTCCCTGTGTACACAATGTTCAGAGGGATAGAGTAAAGGTAGTGGGGGCATAGCCCTTTTGTCAGGGATGGCACTGAGGTTGTGGAAGATGGGTGCATCATGGGTAGCACTGGGAAGACAGAGTTGTTGTGGTTGCAGCTACAGTTTAGGGTGATCTATAGACCACCAGGGCAAGGGAAAGAGGAACAGGAGCTCAGAAAGAACTAGAAAGGGAGTGTCAAAAGGAAAGTAATGGTAGTGGTAGTGGGTGATCTGCAACTGTCAGATGTCAACTGGAATGTTCCAGCAGGCAGCAGCACCGAAGTCAAGCTGTGCTAGATGCCTTCCATAGCCATCTACTGATACAGCTAGTTAAGGAACCCACCAGGCAGGCTGTCATCAACGATGTGCTGCCTCTGACTCAGATGGTAGGAGCTGTGAGAGTAGCAGAGCCATAAAGGAACCACAACTACAGCTCCATTTGGTTTGAACTGGCCCTTGGGATCAGAAAACCCACTCTAGAGCGGAGGTCCTTGTTGTGAGAATAGTGAATTTCAACAGGTTGAGGGAGTTGGTCTGGGACAAGTTAGTTGGGGTAGACAGCATAGATGTGTGGAAGAGAGATGGGGAATAAAGGGGCCATTCTCAAGGCATCTAAGTTATGCATGAGAATGGTAACCAAAGGTAACAAGTACAAGAGATCATTATGGTTCCCAGTAAGGGCCAGGGAAGCAGTGATGGCCAAAAAAGACCTTCATTGAATACAAGAAAAGCAGGGGAGAAAGAATGGGAGAATCCATACTGAGAAATAAAACAGGCAAAGATGGCAGTTAGGAGGCAAAGCAGACACTGAGCTGTATTGTGAAGGGAATCAAGTAAGGAGAAAACAATTCTGACAGTATATTAGGGAAAGAAGGAGGGAAATTGTTAGGTGATCTGGGGAGGTAGGGTGATAGAGGATGCAAAAGGCTGCTTTTACTTAATGATTACTTTTCCTCTGTCTTCACAGAGGAAACAGTGGGCCCTTGCCAGAGAGTAGCATCAAAGTGGCCACAAGGGGTCCCGAGATAAGGCAGCTAGTATTTATATGTGGAAGGGTCCACAAAGGACTAACAGGCCTAAAGATAGATAAGGCCCTGTGACTGGAAGGATACATCTAAGGGTGCTCAGGGAACTGTCAGTGGAACTAGCTGAACCCCCTGTAAGACTGTTCAATAGCTCATTACAGACATGGGTAGTTCCAAAGGAACAGAGCGTGATGGATGTAGTTCCTCTCCATGGGGTGGGGGAGACAAGCAGAAGTCAGTCTTACTTTCTATAGCAGATAAGCTGACAGTCACTGGTCAAAGAGGACCTTGTAGACTACCTGGTCAGCAATGGTCTCCAGGATAGTAAACAGTATTTGTTCATGGTAGGAGATCTTGTCAGACTAATCTGATAGTTTTCCTTGATTGGGTGGCAAGGGCATTGGATAGGAGCCACGCTATGGATTACTTTATGCTGCCAAGGCTTTCAACTCAGTGCCTCACAAGCAACTGCTGAAGAAGATGGGAGATCTGGGTGCAGCTAGGGACATAGTACGACAGGTTGGTAACTGGTTAAAGGGGAGGCAACAGAGGGTTGTAGTTAATAGGTGAAATCAGAAGAGAGGGAGGTCAGTGAGTAGGGCCCAGTCCTCTAATATGTTCAGTCAGTGATATTGGAGAAGGAATCTGGGCAGGTTGTGTCTCTTCGCAGATGACACTAAGCTCTATTGTGGAAGGATAGTGATGAGGGAATCAGGGTAATGCAGAATGACCTGCAAAAGACTAGAGAGATGGTCTAAAGTTTGGCAGTTGAAATTCAGTGCCAGAAAGTGCAAGGTGATGCACCTAGGGAACAATAATCCCAGGACAGAGTACTGGAGGGATGAAGTAAGACTTAGCACTATGGCTGAGGAACAGGTCCTAGGAGTTACCATTAGTGACTCCTTCAAAAATCAAGCCAGTGAAACAAGGCCTACAGTAAGGCAAATAGGATGCTGAGGTGAATGGGAGGGTATCTACAGCAGAAGAAAAGAGGTAATACTGTCTGTTTATAGATATTTGGTGAAGCCACAACTGCAGGACTGGCCCAGTTCTTGAGTCATCACCTCAGGAAAGATATGGGCAGGCTGGAGATAGTTCAGCAAAGGGTGACAAAAGATGATTCAGGGCCAGCAGGGCAGGTCCTATGAGGATCGTCTCAAAGCACTGAACAAGGACTCACTGGAGGCCAGATGGGAAAGTGAAATATGACAGAGTCCTTCAAGTTCCTGAAAGGAATAAACAAGGTAAGCTGCAGGGAACTATTTAGTATGAGTAGGGTTCCAGGTCATGGGGCACAAGCCAAACTGACATAAGAAAGGTTCAAGAGGATATTGAGAAAGTATTGTTTTACAGAAAGGGTGGTGTTACTGTGGAACAGTCTACCACCCAGGTTGAGGAGGCTAAAACCATTAATGGTTCCAAGCACAGTTTGGAGAGAGTAAAGGTATAGTGGTTACTCAGGGTGATAGTAACAGGGAGAGGTTGAGGGGTGGATAGGAAGGGCTAGAATCCTGTATGGAGGATAGGTCCCAGGGTAGATAGGGAACCATGGGTAGACTGGAGGACCATTTGTCTTTTTCTGCCATTGTTGTCTATGTTTCTATATTTCTATGTTAATTTCTTGCCTGATGCCATCATGAGCTGGACCCACAACAATTACAGGCTCCTGTTTCCTTCCCGATGGGCCCATTGTCTACCACCTTGATGCATTTCCTGATATAGAGGGCTACCCTGTCTCCTTTGCCTTTCCTCCTATTTTGTTTATCCATGGCGTAACCTAGGACCACCAGGTCCCAGTCACAGTTCCTTGTCCACATTTCTATAATGGCTATGAAGTCCCACTGCACTTCTGCCACCATTGCTTGGAGCACACCAGTTTTGTTTCCAGGCTCCTGGCAGTAAGGCAGACAACCGGCTCATCTTGGTCCAACCCCTCCCATATTTTATAGTTCCTCCCTTCTCCTCATCCCTGGACCTCTTCAGTTTCCGGTTTTCATTACTTTTGCCAGGTTAGTCTGGCATGAACTCCCTATTTACAAAACCATCCTGTACTGCAGCCCATTAACTTCAGGAAATTCCACCAGATGCTACTTGATGATAGCCTCTTGGAATTTTCCCACTATAGATGTCAAAGTCACACTAACCTGGTTATAGTTTCCTGGATCCTCCTGTCCCAACTTTTGTGCAGGGGTCCACATCCACCCTCCTCCAATCCATTGGGACTACCCTAGTCTCCAGGAAGCAGTTGAACACGACCATCAAGGCCATGCAACTTCTTGTCCCAATTCCCTCAGCACTCTGGGGTGTAATTCATCTGGTCCTGAAACTTAACTAACATGAGCACCCTGTGTACCTAAGTAACCAGTCCCTAACACCATTCCCAAATTTAGTTCCGCTCATCACCTCCCACAGCCTGCTAACCACAGTCGAGGTGGACCTCATCTCTACCATGAATACGACCAAAAATACTCACTAAGGATGTCAACCTTCTTTTCATCCTCCTCTACACATGCAGTAGATTACCTTATTTTAACTCCACTCTTCTTCTGTGGTGTTCTCTCTAATACAGGTAAAGAAGGACTTTTCATTTTTCTTTACTAGCTATCCACAGTTCCATCTCTGACCTTGCCTTCCTTACAACTCTGCTTGCCTCCTTCACTGTCTCCAAGTATGCTCATCTGTGCCCTCAGACTGATCCTCCTTATACTTGTCTAAAGCAGCTGCATTTCCTGGACTCCATCTCTCACTTCCCTGGAGAACCAGATCCGCTGTTTTTCTTTTCTTTTAATGTACCTGCTTCAGACAGGTCTTAGTCACCTACACTTCATGACTTTTCTGTACTTTCCCAGCCCTTTCCATCCTCCACAGTTTGTCTCAGAGGGTCTCCATTTCTGCTCAATCTGCAATCCTAAAACTTGAGACCTTTTTCACAGACTCCGTCTTCTGGTTATCTTGGATCAAAGTGACCAAAATTAATTGTGATCTACTTGTCCCCAGCGGGGTTCCTCACTTCTTCCACAATGTCCTGGTTCAACGATAAAAAATATGTTCAGTTTTAGTAATGATTTTGCATTTCAGAAACCTAGTTAAACATTTAAAGCAACCCAGGAATCAGTGGGGATTCATCTTTAATTTCAAAATTGAGTTTTGTGAACTGTGTTATGTCAAATCTCACCACAGAATGGATTTTCTCTTTTTCAGGGATATGGGGTGGGGTAGAGTTGACTAGAAATTATAAGTCTTTCTCTCTCCATTTTACAGATGATACGGTACATATCACGCTCACCTGGCTACCCAGCAATTCAACCTCCTTTAGCAGGGCCTGTGCCAGGTTTCAACCTCAGATGTACCCTTATTTTCTTCAGTTGATTCAAAATTATGAACAACAAATCCAGGACTGCTAACATTACTTTTGTTGACCCAAAACCCAAATCTTCCAGCTATACCACCATTTCTCATTCCATTTTTACAAAACAGTGCACTTTCAGCTCAACAAGGCATTGGGCAACTGACAGCTCCAAACTCCAGTCGTAGACAAGCCTCAGCACTTGCTTCACAGCTACCTGCCCGCTTCCTTCTGAAGCCTTTCAGAGCCCTGTAGAGCTTATGACTACTTACAGCATTCTCCAGCAACACCGCCCCTCATCCTTCTGAAGTTCCTGAAGTGGCAGTGTCTTCTCCAAACCTTTCCTTCAGTCTTCAACTCCAGCAACGTGCACTTGTGCAGCAGCGGTATCTTCATCTGCTCCTTGTCACTGTGCATCACCGCCTTCACCAGCTCCCATTGCTCCAGGCCTGCAAGTGATGAGCTCTTTTCAAGAACCAATGAGGACCAGAAGAAGTCTCCTGAGAGACGCCTCATCAAGAAGGAGAGGAAACGTATTGCCATGAATGATCAGAAGTAGACAAAGTACTTGCAGAAAAGGAAGAAAGCCAAATCCTACATATGTTTGATGACATTACAGTAGCTTTTAGTTGCTGTACTCTACCCCATCATCTTTTTCAGAATACAGAACATTTAAAGCATTGAATATCGTTATATAAGGGTTGGTAGAAGAAATCAGACTGGTTACAGAGATTTGAAATCAGTTAGTTTAATGATAAGGAACCCACATATGTAACCTTGTAAAACAGAAAATCTTAAAACACTTTTAAGTACTTTTTGTAAAATACCTGGTGAGCTGTGAGGCTCACAGCGTAACAATGGACCTTCAGCTACCTGGGAAGGGCAGTTATTTGGCATCACTGTACACGCTGTGGTGGGCTATTGCTTATTTAAAGAGTACAGGACATTATTTCCATTTTGCAGCTTTATAATCTCCGTTTTCACACATGATAGTTATACATCCAAATGACCCGGTATCCGTACAGAATACTGACAGTCAGAATCCTGACCCTTGAAAGCGACACCAAAATCCCGACAGCTGGAATCCCAATGATGGCAAAATCCTGATGTGCGGTGATTTGTGCAGTTTTGGAGGTTGTTTATATAGTGTGGGGCAAAGCCCCATGAACACTGCTTCATAATTTAACTTCTGTTATCTGCCATTGTTAGGATTCTGGCTGTCGGGATTTCGGTGTCAGGCTTTCTAGGTCAGGATTCTGACTGTCAGGACTCTGCACTAGAGACAATGACCCATATAACTGTGCCTGAATAAACCTTAATATGAAAAACTATATTTTATATTATGTTTCTTTATATGGGCAACATTCTTTACAGTTCTCTCATGGAATAAGTTAATTTGGAGTTTTGGCTACGCCAGGATTTATGTTCAAAACTCTGAGCTCTGTTCAGTTAGGCGCTAGCTTGTGCATAAAATTCTGTGCATAAGTCATGGAATCATAAGTTTGTCAGCAGAAAAGTACCCCATTGGACCATCTAGCCTGCCCTTGTTCCTCACCATAGGTAACCCTGATGCGACTACCTTACACACCACTTTAGTGTGGTGTGTGTCCCTGCCGTAGTTTCCTGCCCCTTTCCCAACAGGGTATCTATCCCTCCTCTCTTGTTTAAACCCATGTAGTTATCCCATGCACTTGAATCTCCCCACTGTTGATGCCTCAACCACCCTCTCTGGTAGCTCCATTCTAGGGCCCATCGCCCTCTCAGTGAAGTAGTGCCCTCTTATTACCTCTGAATTGACTGCTCTCCAGTTTCAAGCTATGCCTCCTAGTTCTTGGATTGTCCTTTATCTTGAAGGTATTCCTTCCCTCATCTTGTTAATTCCTTCAGGTATTTAAAGTTTCAATCATATCCCCTCTCTCCTAGTTTCCAGTGGATATAAATCAAGCTCCTCCATCCTCCTCGTATGTCCTCTGATGCCATAATACAGTCAAAGTGCAAATGACCAACCAGTTAAAAGCAACATACAAAACACAAGATCCAGATCTTCAGCTATTATTCAGCTACAGTTTTGAAATGGATCCTTTGTTGGTATGGATATAGTTTCTAAAACTAGGACCATCATAAACAGGTATTTCCTATCCCATTTCTACCAACTCCTGGAGTACCGTAATGTTCATTACTGAAAGCAGGTATCATTTTCAGTATTTCCAGTGTTTGTGTGGATGCAAATAATGGATTCCTACCCATAAAATAACCATTTTGAATCATTGCAATCAATCAGATTGTTCATAATGTTTATCTTTCTAGGGTGGCTTTCAGTTTCTAATTTTGGCTTATGCCACTGTTAGTGGGATCTGACAGTGCTAAAAGGCATGCAAAAACGTTATAGTTTTCTTGACCATAAACACTTGTCAGGCTGTAATCCCTAACCCCATGACCTTTAACCTTGTACCATCTATTTCTTCTTGAGCCTGTCCCCACAGCATCAAATGTTTGGGGCATAAAAGGAAACAGACACCATGAGCTTGAAGGGCAGCAGAGGCACAGTTTACTGCTCACTCCCTAGTTCTTGCAAAGTACTCTACTGCCATTGGATCCCTGTAACAGCAGCAAGGGGCGGAACTGGAAAGCAGAAAAGGTTTGACAGCAAGCAACAGATGTTGTAAACTGCTCTTCCCATTTCGCCCATGCCATGTCTTCAACATAGAGTATCCCTTCAGATAGAAAAGAGGTTTTAGAACAAGTACATGAATTTAATTACCTGGAGAATTCTAGAATCATGGCATATACATCAGTTCATGAAGCAAAATGTGATGTTACAAATTACTTTCTGGTCCAATTAGTCCCTTAAGTTTTGCCTTCCCTTTTTTACCTCAGGGTGGATTGCAGAGGTTGGGTGTGGTGGGGAGGTTCTTTTTCATTCAGTTTTGAGTTTCTTTGTACGAGTCATGTTTTCTAGACTCAGTGTTATATATCTGATGCTCTGTTAGTTTGTCATGCTGTATTGCTGTTTTGGTGTATTTTTTTATTTTACCTTTAATAAAATTTATTAAATTGCAAAAACAAAACTAATTTCTGAATAATGCTGCATTTCTAGGTGGAAACAGTAGTTCTCCCAAAAGTACAGTATGCTGATATATAAAATCATACAGTTCCAACTACAATACGAACTCCCTTTATATACTTTTTTATTATGTGCTCCCACAACCAGAAGTTCTTTTGGCATGCAGTCATTTCTATATCAGTAATTTGATGCAAATGTCATTACTAAATATGACAGTAGTCACTGCAGAGGAATGCCTCACCTTCATTTCTTAGCTCCATATTGTTACTAAGTACCACCAGAAAAGGGGTCTTTCAGAAAGACAAAAGATGTAGAGAAATGCATCTATCTTAACACCTGTCACTGACATATGGGGGGACTGAACATGACATTAATGACTCCATGCTTGGTGTCAAATTATATAATGCTGCAACTAAATGTGGGGAAAAAGTGTTTTTGTTTTTTTCTGGTGATGGTATATGTATTTTGTTTGGAATAACATGTTTATACAACGCTTATATCATGTCTTGCAGTTAGTTAACATTTGCTATGTGGCAGTATTATTGTTTGTCACTTCCAGTTGTGGAAAACAAATAAATTCAGAACAGATTTTCTCAAAGATGGTGTCTGTATTTCAGAATGTCTGGCAAAGGTATCCCAAAAACATTTAGGAGAGTGTTATTTCAAGTCGCAATGCACAAAGGTAACTGCCACCGACCTGAACAATAATAGTTCATTGCTCTTTTTCATCAAAACACTTCTCAAAGGGTCAACTCCCATCCTGAGTCTCAATTTTAAGAGAGGGTGAATGTTTAGCTAACAAGTAAATGAGTGGGGGCTCTACATCAATGCTAACAGCCTTTAAAAACATTTCAGACAGTGGCTTTTTTAAAGGGGCGCATGGCCAGGATCAGCCCTCCTGTGCAAGCTTACGCTCATGAAGGTAAATTGCCTCTGGGATTAGATCCATTCCCAGTCATCTGTTTTGCAGGTGTAACATAACCTCTACATCATAGAAGCTGCAGCTCACTTGCCTTATTTGTGGATTTGGAAGTCCGAGTCATAGGATTCCAGGCCTTTGGGTGCCAGCTGCTCAGGTACTTTAACCCATTTACCTACAGTTCAGTAGCACACAAAATATGTGTTTGCTTAGTAAACAATGGGTCAGTGGTTCACATCTGAGCAGGGACTTAGGTATTTTTTTTTTGTAAGAGGTGGTCCTGTCAGACAAACCTGCTAACCTTCTATGATAGGGTGAGTTGGGCATTGGACCAGGGCAACCCTGTGGATGTGGTCTATCTGGACCCGAGTAAGGCATTCAGTAAAGTTCCTTAGAAAGAGCTAGTGCACAGATTAATTGACATTTGATTAAATCCTAGGTTGATATCAAGGATAGATTCACGGCTAGTTAACAGAACACAGCAAGTGGTACTATGGATTGTTGCACCTGGATTTGTGGCAGTAACTAGTGGAGACCCACAGGGCTCAGTTCTGGGTCCAAGCTTATTCAACATCTATATCGCAACACTTCAGGGTACTGAGAAAGTGTGGTTGACCAAGTTTGCAGACAACACCAAACTGGGCTCTGTTGTAATAACAATGAGATAGTCAATCTACAGTGAGCTGCTAAGGATTCAGCATTAGGGATACAGACATAAACTGGAATTTAATATTGAGAAATGTACTATATTGGACTTTGGTGCAACCAACAGTAAGCATTGTGGGCCAGATATTCAGAACCTAGCCCTGGGCAAAATTAGACTGCACGGTGTGTATAATTAGCCCAGACCCATTTGCACGCTTATATTTGAAAGAATAGTCCTGGGGCTAAATCAGTTTACTATAGCGTCAAATGAAGCCATGCAAACAGGGCTGAGACTGAAGTGCAAAATTGCCCGCAAATATGACAGCTCTGAATATAGTAACCAGGATGGTCAAACTGCAACAGCAGCCCAGTGCACACAGAGGCGGAGTAGAGCACAGTTGCAGTAGGTGGCCAATGTGGGTGATAGCAATGAAGTGGTGTACAACCACTGCAAACAACATTGCAGCCCAAACACTGCAGAAAAAGTGCAATGGGTTTGACAGGTTTGCCAGGACTAATTCTTTGCCTGGTGCTAACACATTAGCCCGGTGCTAAATTTTGCTATATTCAATGCTCCTATGCAGATGAACCTACTTAGGCAATCCGTGGGCAAACAGCCACATTACCATCTCATTACGACCTGATTTGCATGCATTATCATGTAGATTGCCAGTCACTATTGCATGGTGCACACAGCTCCTCCTGTATGTCAGACTTGAACTGCAGGTCAGTAGCCGCAGGCTGGGTGTGCTCACAGCTCTACCTGTATGTCAGATATGATAAAGAGTTCAGCAGCTGCAGGCTGGGTTTGGTAACAGAAGTACGGACTATTGTAGCCCAGGGACTAGCACCACAGGTTATGCTGCATGCCATAGACATATTGTTATTCCTGCTACAGTGTGTATCAGATGGTACAGTACCATAGTAGCTGGTATTGTGAGGTACACAGCAATGCCTACAGTGTGTAAGGCAACAATGACTGTTGCTATCCACACAGTGACATGCGCAGCTGGAAGGTGTGTTTTGACAGTGGACACCACAGTCATACTGTCCTGTGACACACAAATGCTGCACCAGTGGCATGGGATTCCCACACTAACATACACATGGCTGTCCATGTGACAGGGAGCCTGGACAGGTGTGCAGTATGTGCCCGGGGACATACCATCATACAGGCACACTTATGTGGGGTATTCCCATCACTGGCACATGTGTACTATGTGGACAGCCCCAGCCATATGGCAGCATGTACTATGCAGTGAAGCCTGGCCACCTGTACACCCTCCCTTAGTACCCTCCATTGCCCCAGTGCTGCATAGTGTGCTGGATTGTGGTGGTGTACCCTATGAGGGAATGGACGTGTGTGCAGAGTTTCTTCCATGGCACATTGAGGCCCAGGGTGTCTAACTGCCCTCGCTGCCTCCTCATTGGCTGCAGTCATTATGTACCATGATGCTGTTGTTGCTTACAGTCATGTTGCCTGTTGCTGCTGTGTCCACGTCCCCATCCTTGTTTAAGCCCTGAGTTAAGACTATCTTTCTGGGCCATAATTGCAGTGTGCAAAGATGTAAACACACTTTGTGCTGCGCTAACATGCTGAATATAGCATAATGCCTGTATTCATGTACACACACCCTTCTCTTTGTATGGTGACAACATTATAATTTTGCCCAGAGCTAATGTAGTTTGCCTGTGCTATTTGATATTTTGAATATAGGGGATCTGCAAACTCAGCACCAATGGTCTGTGCCCAGCGCAAAGTTCCGAATATCTGGCCCCATATGTTTTGCTGGTTAGGTCCTGAAGACAGCTACTGAAGTAAGTGACCTGGGAATTTTAGTTCCCAATGATCTGCAAACAGAGAGACACTGTGATCAAGTCATAAAGAAAGCTTTCAGGACATTACGGTGCATCAAAAAGCATACAACTAGAAGGTACAAAGGTGATCTTGCCACTTTGTAGTGCACTAATTAGACCACACTTTGACTACTGTGCAAGATTCTGGGCTCCATCAACTAAAATTATATCTGTAAATTAGAACCTGTACAGTGCAGAACTATCAAGTTGATACTAGGCATGAGAGGTCTGAGTTATGAGGACAGGCTGAAAATCTGAATTTGCATTTGCACATCTTGGAATACCATAGGATGAGAGGGATTTGTGCTTGGTATTCCAAGCTTTTAACAAAGTTGAACTCTGGGATAGCGTAGGTTTAGAACTAAAAGTCAGTCAATACAACACGTGATCTCATGAGCTACAAATCCAAGGGCATGTAAGTCATACCACAAAAGAGCAACTGGTTGTCTGAGAGAATAGTTTCAGTATGGAATAAACTACCCCTTTAAATAGTAGGTTGTAGAACAATAAACAAATTTAAAACAAAGCTTGACAATTACTGCATTGTGAATAAAATCACTGCATATGATTTTGAAAGCGTGTCGAGCACAAGGACAAATTGTCCACTCAGCTCATACTATACCTATGAACACATGAATAAGATGGAAATGCAGTTGAGTGTGGATTCATGGTGGTGTGGAGCTGGAATAGTAAAGTATAAGCATATGGTGCATTAAACAGCTGGTACAGCATAGCAAAATGCTACTAAAACAGGGTGGTAATGCTAACCAGTTCCAGGAATGGTAGCAGTGAACTGCTAATCATTTTTAGGTGAGTCCATGGCACAGCAGACTAAATTAATAAAGCCATATATATTTTCAACATTTTGCTAACCATTCTGTGCCAAGTGCAATACATTTTCAAAACTGATTATCACTTTAATGTGCAAAACTGCAAACAATTTTTGGGGCTTATTTAATACCCAGTTCATTCAGTTAACAAAAAATTGTGAAGGTAAATGACCTGATAGGCATACAGTACAGTAGATCCCCAGTTGTCTGTTTCAGGATATCCTCTACATCATACAGAAGCACAACTCCTTACATTTGGCTCAGTGGCATAATGAATGAATGTTTGCTTAGCAGACAAAGGATCAGCAGTTCAAACCGGGTAGTAACTTACACATTGTTTTTAAGATGGAAACTTACTTCAGTAGTGATTCATGATGGTGTGGAGCTGTGCTAGTAAATTACATGATTATAAATTTAGCTAAGACCAACAATTTGTGAAGGTATATCATCTGCAAGAGTTAATTTAATTCTTTATTAACTGCGATGAAGCCCACTAGGCACAACTGCCTGTTTCCAGGGCAACCGGAGCTTTCCCTAGTTGCCTATTTTGCAGGTTATGACATAGCTTCTACACCATAGGAACTGTATTTCACTTACTACCAACTCAGTGGAACACAGTATCAATGGCCCAAATACTTGCAGGGACTTAAATATTTGTTTCAGTTAGTTTTGTAAGATGGAAACTCACTTGAGTGGAGATTAAAGGTGGTGTGGAGTTGTAATCATAAATAAATTATATGAGAAGTACATTTAGCTAAGAACCACAATTTGTGAAGGTATATCACCTGCTGGGATTAGGTCCCAGTTGTCTGTGTTGCAGGTGTGACATAACTCTTTATTTTATTTATTTAAAAGTTTATGACCGGAAAGGCACACTAAGCTGAGGCTCATTTCGAGGTGCAACCCTGGGGTGGGGACAAAAATATATTTTGGTGCTTAGCAAGTAAGAGCAATTTAAAATACAAATTTAGTGCTAACAGATAATATAGTGATACTACAACAAGCTAGAAATATATATATTAGCAGCAGAATAATGTACAACACATTTCAGGTTTAGATAATGTACAATGCAAATAAGCAGTAGGAGGTGAGGCTAGGATGGGAAAGGTGGAGGTGTGGTCTGTGAAGGGAAAGGCAAGAGCATATTGTAGTGGAGGCATCCTGGAGCCAGGGTTTAAGGGCAAAGAAAGTGGGGGAGTGGTAAGTGTCCCAGGGTGGTTGATTCCAGAGCTGTGGGAGACAGTAAAGAGAATGCAATCTTACCTAAGCAGGAGGCGAGGTGGGGAGGGAGAAAGTACGAGCATCCCTGGATCAGAGAGAGTATGTGGAGGAACTTACGGGTGACAGGAAGGAGTTGAAGTAAGGGAGTGACCCAAACAAGAATTTGGAAATGAAATTGAGGCTATGTATATGGTGCCTAGCAGAAAGAGGCATTAGGGAGAGGGAGGAGTAGAGGTGCAGTGGTGAGTGAGGGGTGATGAGGTGGCGAAACAACAGAAAGAGTTTAGTAGAGTGTTGAGTCTAGCAAGGAGGAATGGGTACAGAGCCATAAACAATGTCTGCATAGTCAAGTACTGGAATGATGGTTTTGGTGACTAGATCATAGCAGGTGATCAAGGGGAGGCTCTGCTTGGTGGTAGAGGGCTCCAAGTTTAAGATGTAGTTTGGTGCAGATGGAGTCAATGTGAGCATCTCTACACCGCAGTCACTACCTGCAGCTCAGTATCACACTGAATGTGTTTGCTTAGTAGGCAAAAGAATCAGAAGTTCAAATCCAGGTAAATCTGAATCCTGGTTGGGACCTAAACATTTGTGGCAATTCATGGTGGCATGGCGCTGGAATAGTAAATTACATGGGAAGTAAATTTAGCAAAGAAAACAATTTTAAGGTAATTGCTTTCTGGGTTTACTTTCTCAGTTGCCTGTTTTCAGGTTGTGACTTAACCTCTACCCTACAAGAACTGTAATTTCTATAACTACAACGTATGACACGCTGCACATGTGTTCACTAAGCAGGCAAAGGATCAGTGGCCTGAATCCAGGTAAGCATGCAGAATATTTTAATACATAATTATTTTACACTTTACAGACCTTATTGACACCTTTAATACCATTTCTACTTTGATTATTGTTATCATGGTTTTGCAGATCTGCACTTGGAAATGTAAGTAAATGCATGGCATTACTATCAATAGCCACTGTGCAGGCACTTTGAGTCTACTCAACTACAAAGGAGAACAGAACCACAGTGCAGCAGAGTGGCCAGCTGAAGTGGTGAGCACATATGAGATCAGCTGCTTGAGTTCTTCTGTGCACTTTTACTGAAGTGCTCTTGATTTATCTGCCCACAGTAATTCTTTTATAATTGGTGCAATCACTGTGTTATGCTGTAAAAGAATGCAATAAGCTTGAGATCTATGCTGCTTTGAAAGTGGAGGTGCTTATGTATGGAAATAAAAAGGGTTTTTATACCGCACCGTAAGCTGCCATACCACTTTACTGACTGACTTGAGATTGCTGCCCCCCCGCTTATAATTTGTGTTTATGACCTACTGACTTTAACATTTAGTTTCACCGTTCATGGGAAGTGCACCACCTGTAGAGCCGCTTAATGAGAGTGCGGTTGAACGTGATGACCCATTCCTTTTTCAGTCTATACGTCCATCATAACAGACTATTTGTTATCAGTTTTACTGCATGTTATTTTTCATTTTTATTTTTCTAAAAACTTGGTCAGTTATGAATTAATCCTATGTAGAAATCCTAAATGACAATGTATTGATTTGGTTAAAATGCAGTATGGCTCTGGTCACCAGCACTGCACCATTCCTCAAGTAGCAGTCATTTCCACTTTTCCTTATTTGGTTGTGTTGTTTAATGTTTTTGCCTGTTCCAAAGTTTATTGCATGGCAATTTACTGTTTGACATTTCATTCTTCAAGTGTCCCTGAACTGTATATTTGAACATACTGATTTCCACTTTATCGTGTTTTTATATATTTTACTTTGTCCCTCTTCTCCTCTTTTCCTCCCTCAAGACACATTTGGAAATGAGCTAATACTAGCTCAGTATGTCTTTCCTGGTAACAGTTTTAAAACAACAAACAAGCAAACAAACAAATAAATAAATGAGAGAGGAAAATCCAAGATCACTCCCAAGCACCATAAGATAACTTGTCCACTGTTTTAATCAAATTACCTTCCAGTGGTTGTGAAAACCATATCTTGGTCAAAACACATTTTTTTTTTGCTCCTCTGAACATCATCGATTTAGGTTTTAGCATTAGATGTGATGTTGGAAAATCTACCACATGTGTAACTAATCACTATTTAGGTGATGATATCACTGCAATTGAATACATTAGGCAATATCTGCATATAGTAGCAGATTATCTGGGGGCACAGGCATCAGGAAGAAAGAAAATAAACTAAATAGAAAGGAACCCAAAATGGAACCTTGCAGTACACCCAAATTAATGCCCTCTGTATTAAGAACACACATTTAGTGCAGTAGAGGCAACTTATCTCAGTTGTACCACTTTACCATCCCCACAAGCTTCAGACCAGGAAGCATAGGGAAGTGGGGAGCACAGTGCCTGCTAACTGAGATCTTATCTCCTCTTATCTTCTAGAAGAATCTATATGGAGGGCTGGTTATATATCATGTATAACCACCAACCTCATTATAGCCCTCCTGGTTGGGGCTTAAAAGTCCAGCATATAGTTATGCAAATCCCTTGACATGAGCACTTGCTCCTACAGGCTTGTTTTGCTGGTCTAAAACTCCTATGAAAACTTTTCTTGTGATACCTAAGACAACAGGGCCCCATATTCGAAGGGTAACCACAGCACTAACTGGGATAGTGCTGCACTAATGGCAGATTGCACCAGTCTGCCTGGGGTGATAGTAATGCTAAGTTAAAAAAGGGCATGGTGGCATGAATGTGCAGTGCAGCATGACATTAAACAGCATAGTACTCTGCACTAATGTTATTTAGCAACACTTAGCCCTGCATTAGATAAAGACTACAAAGGCTGGGCTTAACCTGGCACAAACCCACAGGTGGAGAACAGAACTGCAACACCAACAATGGCACACCCACTGTTCCTCATGCAAATCATCCAAGAGGATGAGGAGCAGAAGAATGCCCCACCACCACCACCATATTGCAGGCTCTGGAGATGCTATGCTGCAAACAGGCTATACCAGTCATATTCTAAGTCTCCCAGAGACAATCAAATCATGGACTGGTACAGGCTCAACAGACCCATGATCATGCAGTAGTGCAAGATGATGCATAAGAAGCTCCAAACAGAAGCCCACCACAGCCATGCAATATCCATAGAGCGCTAAGGTTATTGCAGCACTGTGCTCCCCTGCCCACTGGAACATTCTAGGTACCAGTGGATGACACCACTGGTATCACACAGTCTGCTACATTGTGCCTGTTGGGCCCATTCCCAGATGTCCTACTGACTCATGCTGGGGAGTTCTTCATATTCCCAGCATACCAGTAGAGCGAACAACCACCATGCAGCAATTCTTTCCAGGCTGTACATCTACTAGCTGTACTGGGTGCCACTGACTGCACCCATGTTGCTACCTGTGCACCCCCAGAGGATGGGGTGGAGGCCTTTGTGAATAGAATAGGCATCCATTCCATCAACTGCCAGGTAGTGTATTATGGAAAAGGTTACATCATCAGTGTCCTGCCACAGTTCCCCAGCAGTGGCCATGATAACTTCATCTGGCACTCCTCCACCCTGTGCACAAAATTCAAAGGTGGGGACATACCAGTGGGCATCTCATTTGTAAGTATATGCCAAGGCCCTTCTGCTTGGGGACAGCAAGGGGAGGGGAGGGAGGTTGTGTCTACCTAGCATCACTGCTCAGAGGAATGGAGCGGATCCTGAGGATCATAGAAACACAGAAGCATAGATTTTGACGGCATATAAGGACAGTCTGGCCCACTTAATCTGCTTATTTCCTACCTATTAAAACCCAGATGCTAAATGATCAGCAGCTTACCCTCTCTTTCATGGATCGCTACAGAAGCAGGACAGGAGGGAGAGATGGATGCCATGGTCCACCTCTGGACCAATGACCTGGCTAGGAATGAGGCTAAAATAGTGTAGGAAGAGTTCAGGAGTTGGGGAGGGTCTTAGGCAGGCAGCACACTTGGTGGCCTTTTCTGAGATGCAATCTGTCTATGACAGTGGGAAGGATAAGGTACTCCACACCAGGAGCTTCAACACATGGTTGAAGGAATGGTGCAGAGGATGGATTCAGCTATATTGGGATTGGGTCCCACCTGAGAGGATAAAGGCCTATACAGGGAGATGACCTGCATCCATCCGGGAGGGGAAGCACAGTCCTCAATGGATGGTTTAAATCTTACATTGATGGGCATTTAAACTAGCTGAGGAGGGTGGGAAGCAAATGGGGAGACAAACTGTACCCCCAAACTGAAATAGGCAGTAAGAAGAGAACAAGGAAAGAAATCCCTAAGGGTACCCAACAAAAAGGAAACAAAGTGGTAGAAGTGGAGGAAAGATGGGACTGAGTGCAGAGGAGGTAAGGAGAGATGGAAAAGGGAACAGGGCACGATGACAAACAGGACAGCACATTCTGGAAAGCCATGTGTTCAAATCCTCAAGTCTGAGAAACAAAATCCCAGACCTAGAGGCCATGATGGCAGAGGCTGACCTGGACATTGTCACCATTAATGAGTCATGATGCAATGAGAACAATGATTGGGATATAGCCATACCAGGCTATTCTCTGGTCAGTTCCACAAGAAAGAGCTGCTGCTGCGAAACTGCTAAGGGACAGTGCTTGGTAGAGGGTTGCAATCCCAACAGTAAATGAAATACATAAAACCAGCACTTGAGACAACACAGACAAAGTCTCTAGTTAGTTCTGAAAAATGAAATTTATTATAAAGACAAGGCTCTCACTCAGACCCCAGCGCTTGGCAAAAACCTTCATAAGGGGTGTGACTAACCATAGAACAGAATCAAAATAAATAGCCAACAATACCAAACACCTGGGGCTGGATATTCAAAAAGGTTGCGCCATGCATAATAGGTTGCACCTGCGCAACTCCGAAATTGGGCGCCCATTCTGACATATTCAGCAGGAGGCAGTTGCGCCCCCAAGGCAAGCTGAGCAACAGCACAATGCAAATGAATGCATACTGAACTGGAGGGAGGAACCATGCATAAACTGCACAGCCCGATATTCAGCAGGCTGTGCAGAGTTGTGCAGGTCAACCCCAACCCGCGGCTGCACAACTCTGAGCCAAAAAAAAAAGGAGTAAGTCAAGGCCACCCACAGGTGAGCTGCCACATTGCAGGGCGCAGCACAGCAGCTGCCGCTATGGCCAGCCCCCTCAACCTGCCTCCCTGTGCCCCCTGCAGCCCAATCGCAGGCATAGTAATGCCTCCCCGACTGGCCCGGTGCGGGCAAAGCGAAGTCCCCCTCCCCGACTGGCCCGATCATGGGCAGAAGGTTAAACAACCCCCACTAGCCAGATCAAGGGCATAATTGTAAATACCCCCACCAGCCTGATCGCAGGCAGCACAGAGTCCAACCCCCCAAGAACATATCCCTGGTGGTCCAGTGGACCACTATGCTCCAATCACGGGCTGCAAAATGTTGCAACCCCCAAGAACATATCCCTGGTGATCTAGTGGTCCCCACCCCACCCACCCACCCACGGAAGCCCCACCACCCGCCTCCCCATCAGCCGGTGGGCGTTGGCATCCCACCCACCTGCTGCCCCGCTGCTCTGCCGACTGACTGCTCCGTAGGGATGCACGCCCATTGTGCAGCAAAGAGCTAATGGTGTGCAGCCCATACCATACAAGGCAGTCCAGATATATACAGACTGATGTTTGGAAGGAAGCCAGATTGCCAGTAGATGTTTGTTTCGAGTTTCTCCTGATGGGGTTCAAGCAGCCAATCATCTAGAGTATGTGCAAAAGTTGAAGGCCCAACTCAGTCATGTTTACCAATCCAGCCCAGACCATGGCTGATAAGCAAAACCCGCCAATAAGGAAAGGCATGATAAAAAAGTGAAAGCAATGGAACTGAAAGAAGGGGATAGAGTGCTATTGAGGAATTTGGGACTGCATGGCAAACATAAGATTGCTGACAGATGGCATCACCTCCCTCATATTGTTGTGGGAAAACTGGAAGAGTTACCTGTATATAAAGTCGCGGCTGAAACAATTCAAAAGATGTGAAAACTATACACAGAAATCACCTGCTGCCAATCGGACACATTTTTATAGAAGCTGAACCTCCCAATGCCCCCCGGCCTATAACTAGAGCTGCTAGCAAGAAGAAATCAAGATGGGTCGACTCCTCAGAAATAAAACTAAAGAGGCCTTCTCCACCCCGCCTGATGAAGTTGATCCACAGTCTGTGTCTGAGAACAGTGAGAATGATGTTGAGTATTACCCCCTTATGAACTGAGCCAACTCTTTAGCGGCAATCCCTAATTAACTCTGGGATGAAGTTGGACTTCCTGGACTGTCTGAGCCCCCAGCTTTGTCTATGGAGCCCATGCTTCCAGAGGATGAAGTGAGCAGCATCAGAGCCAAGAGGTGGGATCTTGAGCCTGGCTGAACTGTCTGGCCTGGCTAAGCTATCTGACTTTTAGAAGAAGGAAGTGATGTGGGAGCCAGTTAGTGATATGCCAGAGCAAGAAAAATACTTTGAGTGCCATGATAGCACCTCGGTAGTACCAGAATGTCCCTTAGCTGAACCAAGCAGTGTGGGCTCCTGACATAGAGCCTGTTCCAGAAAGTACTATGGACCCTGGGTTCCCTTCTCCATGGAGGATCCCACACCAACCTAAGTGAGGTTCAGATGGAATCGGGGCCTGAAGCAGGTTTTTCCAAGACTCCTAGATGCACCAGCTGAGAAGTACGGCCTGTAGTAAGATTAAGTTATGAATCCGTGGGCTAGCCTGTGGATCTGCCTCTGAATGTGGTCCATAAAGGGGGTGTATGTATCCCCAGGCTCCTTGCCCAAACTAGCCCTGGGAGATGATGCCCAACTGTTAGTGTTACCCTCTGAGTATGGTACTACTGCCCCAGTTAGCCCTCAGGTAGCTGATAAGGAAGGCTCCTTTATCCAGGTGTCCTGGGCAGGAGCTAATGACCTGAGTTATAAACGGAAAAAGGTTGTCTGTATATGTAATGTTGTATAAACAATCGTGAAACTGTGTATTACAGTACCAGTGTATGTAACCAAAGGTCTGATGTTCTGTCAGTGTAAATTGTTTGCCTTAAAGTGATTTAAGGGTAACTACTTGTACGGATGCCAGGTTCTTTCAGACCAGGAAGGGTGTAACCCCTTACAAATGGGGGTTCCTAAAAGCCTTCCCAGAGCTGCTTAGGAGCTCCTTGCCTAACTGGTGTTCTAAGTAATGCCGCCAAAATGCGGCCACTGTGGAGTGTTTTAAAGCCTCCAGTATGGTCCCTTTAAGAGTTGCTCACCGCAGGCTTCAGTGATGTACAGGGGGACCAGGGTTTCCTTACCGAATCCTGCATGAGCTGCTGGGAAATCGCTCCCATTGTGGTAGGTCGCTGAAAAGTGCAATGGGAGCCCTTTTGATAGATGTAACTGGCTATAATTAGTTAGAGTATTAGTGGAATTACAGTTTGTCTAACCTGCTTCCTTTGCAGCTGAAACTTTGTGCTATTGCCCCTCCATTTTGGACTTGGACTATTGAACTGGGCCAATGGTGAGTGAGGGGTGACTAAAATAGAGAACTTTTGAGCCGACCAGGACTCATTTTGGAGCCGGGCTGGCCATAGGAGACACAGCCAGTAATTCTGGGAAATGAAGTTCTGGGCTAGGCGCCTTTTGCACCAATGGGGACAGACTTAAGTGCCTGGTATCTGCAGCCCACTAATGGGATCTGGTGGTGCCTAACTGAGAGTCCTTGCCCAAACTGCCAAGGGGCAGAGTCGTTGTGACTGTGAGCAAGGAAGGAACTCTAGGCTCTTGCACGTTGAGTTTTCATGTGGGAAGAGTGTGTGGAAGGCCAGAGTCGGGCAGCTTGAACGCCACAAAGTGTCGGACTAAATCTGCTAGGTAGGGTCAGAGGAGGCTATGCAAAAGCGCCAGCTACCTACCAGGCTCACCCTGTAGAGGACTGAAAATTTTAAAAGTTCAACATTGATTTAAAAGGATTGAGGCATGGGGTAGGAACAAAGGACAGGCTTTTCTTTAAAGAGATTTTTAAGGAACAGTCAATTGCCTCTTAGATAAATTAATTATTTGTAACTCTTCTGTTGATTCCGTTTGTTCCTCAGATTCCTTTTTATTTCAAGGTTCTGGTCTTTCCACCTCTCCCTCCTCTCCTTGTTTTTCTTTTCTACGTTCTGCTCTTGGCCTGATACTCCCATGTCTCCCCTCTGTCCTAAAAAGTTTTTCTTCCTCGGGTACCCTGATTATTAGTCCAATTTTCTGGATGAAAATCTTACTCTAAATTACTTCTGCTTCTAATCCTATTTCTCTTCCACATCAAAATCTGATCATTATCAAAGTCTTCTTAATCTTTAATTGTTTCTGGGGTTTTTCCAGTGATTTCAGTTTCATATTTAGATAGTCTTTGTTTCAGTAAAACATCCTGTTGTTTGTATTCTGGATGATCTTTTAAATTTATTATTTCTACTTTAGCAGCTTCTATTTCCACCCTTAGTTTTTCATGTTTTATAGTGTCCAATTTTATCAGCAATTCTGTAAGATTTTGAAACACTCTAGTGCTGCTGCTTGCCATTCTGACTTTGAACTCAAATTCATCAGATTCATCAAATCCACTAGATGGTACTATTATTATCATCCTCAGGCCACGTGAGCTTGTCCTTTACTAGATGTTGCTCCAGGGTAATGATATTATATGTCAAGTCAATCTATTTCTTAAGTAATCTCTCAAATTTAATAAAGGTACATTTTACATCACCAGATCCTGCAGTGTCTTCCTTCCCCTACAGCTTCTCGTGTGCCTTCCTGCACTTATCACGAAATGTCCGTAACATCCCATTCAAAGCCGGTATCTGTATTTGCGGTATAAGTCGCAGATTGCCGAGCCTAATATAAGCTCCTCGAATTCAAGTCTCTGTTGCCCAGAAATTATCAAAATTGAGTCAGTACTAACAATAACTTCTCAGACTGCCAGGTATAGTCACGAAATAAGGAGCTCTGATTAATAACAAATATGCATTGTGTCCATAATAGCTGTAAAGCCCAGAACACCAGGGAAGGTGTTCATGTTCAAGTGCAGCATTTAGCATAGATACAGTTCCACAAGAAAGAGCTGCTGGAAATGGCTAAGGGATGGTGCTTGGACTGGTAGAGGATTGCAATCCCAGCGGTAAACAAAATACATAAAACCAGCACTCAAGACAACACGGGCAAAGTCTCTAGTTAGTTCCAAACATGACATTTATTATAAAGACAGGGCTCTCACTCAGACCCCAAGCGCTTGTAGCTAGCCTTCATAAGGGGTGTAACTAACCATAAAACACAATTAAAATAAATAACCAACAATACAAAACACCTGGTGATTAATAAAAGTGTAAGGTTCACAGCCTGAAATTCATCTTTCATTAACTTTTAAATTGTGCAACTTCACAAATCACAAAATACATCCTATCAATGGTTACATTAGTCTAAACATTTCTAAATTTGCAAAATCTATCAATCTTATATCTTATTATCACCAGAAAAACGTTTTACTAGTTAAAGAAAAATTACTAAAATATAACTAAAGAACTAGTGATCATAATTAACACACAAATAGCTGATAACTAGAGAAAGCATGAGCTGAAAAGGGCAAAAACTTTTACTAGATCTCTAACATTGTTAAAGCAGAGGGCTGAAGCCTCAAATTACAAGATGCAAAGCATTCCAAAATATACAGGGACACACATATAAGCCTACTGCCAACAACGTAAATAAATTGTAAATAGCCAAATATGACATTGCAAATAGGGATAATAAAAATAACAAACATATAATAGCTTTCCATACTTTGTATAAAGAAATGCAATTCCTGCACAAGGTTACTTAAATTCAAGGCCCAGATATTCAAACTGGACACAAAAAGTGCACAACAGTAGGAGCAAGCACAAGTCCACTGTGCCCATGTGCAAGAAGTGCGATATTCAAAACCTGCCCAGGTCAAGATCCGCCTACAGCTGACGACTGAATATCGCACCACCTGCGCATAGCGCAACTAGGGAGGTGAAGCTGAGCAGTCCAGATGCGCCATAGCACAACCAGGGTGTCCCCAGCAGCAGGGCAGCAATGGAACAGCACAACCAGAGATGCAGGGGCCCACCACCCATGCCACAGATGGGCAGAGAACACACAGCAGAACAGACAGTTGTCCCCCACATCCCATGCACTGCACAACTGGGGAGAGCTGGAATAACCACCAGCCCATGGATACCAGCAACCAACCCTTAGCTGGGCCAGGTGCCCCATCCACACCCCTGGCAAGCTGTGACCTGCACACAAGGATGGCAGACTCACCCCATACCACACCATCTCCACCAATGCAGAGCACATCCTGCACCATGATCCCCATACACCCTGCCCAGGAGTAGCACCCAACAGTGCAGGACACCCCATGCATGCCACCACCCCACTGTGACAATGCAGCCCTGTGCACCATGGAGCCATGCAAAGGCAGCCCCACCATGGCGCCCTGCAGTGGGTGGCAGCAGACAGGGATGCAACAGATGCATACACGGTGCGCCCTGCATGTTCCCCGAGGTACAGCTGAGAGACCAACCATGTGTCAGCACACGGGGTACCCCACATGCAAAAGGCATGCCCCGGACCCCACCTCCAGTGGTACAGCACCCTGCACACCTCCCAGGGACACATCCCTCCCAGCATTGGCCACAACAGCCAGCACAGACCGCACAGTGTAGCAGGAGGCATGCACCACATAGGATGCAACACAGTGCATGTACAAACACCTACCCTTACCCAAGGGTACAGCAACACAGGGACACAGTAGGCAGGTCAACCAAGCCACTGGCGATGTGGCCACGGCTGATGTGTACACACGGCCAGCACCCCGTACAGTGTACAGGTGTGCCAGTCACCCTGAGCAGGCACCATGAAGCTGTATGCCACCAGCATGCTGCCGGAGCACAAGTGACAGACACTGGAGCACATCCCTGCAACAGACACAAGTGACAGCATGGATGGGGACAACAACAGCGAAGCCACAGTGCCACGGAGGCAGATGTGCACCATACTGGTGATGGCAGTCAACCTGGCATTGTGCCAGGTACAGTTGATATCAAGCATGGACAGCCACCACTGCCGCGCCAGCGAACCGTGCATATCACAGACATGTAAGAGTGTCAACTGCACAGGCCATGGACGTTCTGACAGGGGTGCCATGCACAAATTGCAGGCCCGTGGACCACTGCACACAGGCATCCAGTGCACAGAGTACAACACACAAACCACAGACAGTGACTGATCCCCTGCCCACACCATAGGTGGTTCACCTCTGCACACACACACACACACACACACACACACACACACACACACATGACACGCACCACCCCTGACGCCATGCACACCACTGCAGCTGAGCACCCAGGCCTGGCTGCAAATCAGAGACCACCACAGTTGTTATAACAAAATGTATATATTAAAACTATGTACAGTAAACCTATATACAAAACTATATACAATAGTGGGGGAAGGGCCACATAACAGGTGGGGACAGGTAAAGGGCAGGGGTGAACATATGGGAGAGGGAAGAAGGGGTGTGAGGGTGGGTCAAGGGAAGGTGGTACTTGGGGCATGGGGCGTCACTGGCCACCGGTCCTCTTCCTCCTGGTGCTGATGGGATCTCTGCCTCCTCCTCCTCACCCCGTGGTGGTGGATTTGCCTCAGGAGCTCCAAAGTCTCCCTCCCAACCTGCAGCAGTGCCTGGATGTCCCGCTGGATTTGCCAGAGAGTCCGCCACCTAGGGACGAGGGAGCAGGTCAATATGTGTGACTGTCCATCTCCCTGCAGCCCACCCATTGTGCATGGCATACAGCCATGTGACACGACCCTGTGATGGTGTCGACCACCCACAGTGACCATGTCCACAAGACCTGCCCACCCAGGCAGCCACAGCCATGTGGACCACTGCACACACCACCGCCTATGTCCTGCACAGCACCACCATGGCTGTACAGTGACTTGGCTATGCAGTGTGAAGGCAGTGCCACAGCCATGTGCCTGGTGCAAGCATGGAACACCATTGATGCACTCCCAGACATGCAGTGCCACTGGACAGTGCTGACTGTAACAAGTTGTGTGCATGGCAGTGGTGTTTACTGGATGGTGGCCATGCCCGCTGCCCACCCTGTCACACAGCATGCAATAGTAATCATGGATGTAAGGCACTCACAATCAGCAGGCTGGTCCACGCAGACCACCTTTGTCCCTCCTCTTCCCTCTCCTCCAACATGCGCCGACTCCCTCACTGTTACGCCTCCATGCTCCTGGCCCTAAGGTACAAACATGGAGAGGAACATCAGTACAATCTGGTAGCAATGTCCCCACCCCCATGTGTGTGCAATCCCACAGCCAAACCCACCCACCCTCACCCCGATACCACCACCACGGCCAACACCAGATGCCCCCATGTGCCAGACACATGCAACCGTGATACCTGTATGAATGATAAAAATGTATGGATGTTCACCTACCTGGCGTGGCACCGTGCCCCTCCTGGCACATGCCCGCAGGTGGGAAAGCAGGTCCGGGTCCCTGCGCCTCAGGTCCCCATATCGGTGGCGGCACTGCTTTGCCATCTGCCCCATACTGGTGGCCTCCTCCAGGCGTCGGCCACCTCCTGCCATACTTCACTCCTGGCCCTGTCCAGGGTGTCTCCCAAACAAAACCCCAACATGTGGCTTGACAGTGGCCACAAGGTTTGCCAGCTCGACCTGGCTCCACTGCACAGCACGCCTCCGCACCATCTCTGCTGCTCAGTTCAATCAAAATGGCACTCTGCAGCATGGTCCTGCACGTGCAGATGCTGCGCGGTACAGTGCTGCCATTTCCCATCGCTCTGTCACTGAACAGCGCATAGTGGTGCACCCATGCCTGACACATGGCACCTAGGGGCAAAGGTCGGGCACAGGGTCAAGAGTCTCTGGCGCATGGACAGCCACAGTGTGATTGGAACCCAATGCTTGTAGCATGATTGGGTGCCTGTGTGCACCTCCTGCCAGCGCCTACAGCGCTGTTGCCCCAGTGCACCCTCGACACCCCAGTGTTACCGCCATATAGGTGAACAGTGCTGTAGCCCCACTGGCACAATGGTGGCCATGCCTCGCATTGCCTCCCATGCACAGCACATCAACAGCACAGCAGGCGCCCGTCATCAACCTGGGCATGCGCAATTAGGTGTGTACTGCGCATGTCACAGAACTGCACCCATGACTCAGCACGTTCAACACAATTGTGCAAAGCGCAACAGCGCGATATTCAGCCAGCATATGCAAATCAGCTAATCAGCCATTCAATGGCGAGTCACTGCATTTGCATCCTCTAAAGATGCGCTTCACTCATTTGCATGGGTTGCGCGATAAAAGTATAACATTGGGCTGTACTGGCTATAGTCTGCTACTGCAATCTATTGCGGTGAGTTGCATGCTGTTTGGGATTGTGGACTGTGGTGTTTGGGACATGCATGGGACTGCACAGTCACAGGTAACACCTGTCATTCTCACAGGATGAATCATGACCGAGCATGTGGTGGAGGAACAGGAACAAAGTCGTGGGAGGAAGAGGAGGCTGAATTTCACTAAGGCCGAGACAGATGCCCTGTTCAAGGCCTACTTAGACCAGGAACCACTTCTCAGTGGATGCCAGGGAACACCACAGGCCCATGCTGCTGCATGGTGAGGAGGTGGCACGTGCTGTAAACCTGCATGGCAGCCACCAGCCGTGCAGGAGTGCAAAAGAAGATGGGCATAGACAGGAGGAGGAGGATTAAAGAGAAGGTGGCTGCCATCAGGGCAGCACGGTTCACGACAGGTGGGGGACAGCGGAGGTGCTACGCCTGACCCCACAGGAGGAGGCGGGTTGCTGGCAGAATGCAGCGTTGTGCCATTGAGGTGTTCTGGGTGGTGGATTCCAGACAGGTGGTAGCCCGTCACTGCATGGTAGGTCATGGTCTGTCTATTGGGGGGAACAGGGTAGGTCACATGCAGTAACACACGACTATGGTTTCTCTTACTGCTCCTGAGTGTCTGCATGGGTCAGCAGTGGTGGGCTTCTCCACTGAGGCCAGTCACATGGAGAGGAGGAGGGCCCATCCACCTCCACAGGAATACGCTGGTCAGGGGCGACAGCAGGCCTGCCTGGATGTCCGGACTGATGTTGGTGGAGCAGGTGCGAGGAGGCCCTGCCCGTGTCCCAGCATGCCAGCGTCCATGAATGCCAGCATGCTGAGACTCGGGCTAGTGCCGGATCCGTCACTGATGATGATGGAGCTAACGTCATGGGCAGTGATATGTGTGTGCCACAGGATGACCACACAGCAGGTTACATCAGCGCCATGGCTGTGGGTGGTGCCGCCGTGGAGGCCTGGCGTGTCATCACAGTCCCAGCCTGTGCCTGTCAGCACTGATGGGGCAGCACTGGTGTGTGTCCAGGATAGTGGGACTGTTACAGCCACCGCGGCAGCACCACTGAGCCTCCTGGAGCGGCAGCCGAGGGGCAGTATCAGCAGTCGGCCAATGGCCATGGGGGTACAGTATCAGGGGCAGCGTCAGTGCACCACCTGTGGACATGCCCAGGCCTGGCCCTGGTGTGCAGTGCCCACCCTCAAGGGGTGATGAGCATCAGGCGCGCAACACCTGAGGGACAGCATGCTGATCAGGCAGATGACCTCTTGGATGAGCACACCCGCATACTGCTAGCATCAGTCAATCAGCAGATGAGACTTGTGATGGCAGTGGATGCACTGAGTGTGGCTCTGCACCAGGCAGAGGAGCATCGCAGCAGAGACACCACTCTGCTCCTGCCAGGGATGGATCGGTTGCAGGAGGATGTGACCACTGCCATTGACAGGCAGACACAGCCATTCACTGCTGTCATGGCCACAATGGGCACACAGTTATTTGCCCATGTGCCGCAGACACCCGCAGTGCAATTTCCACCCCATTCCTGGTGTCATGCGACACCATCCTTGTTGACACCGGGTTCAGCTGTGGGCATCCCAAGCATGCCTGGCGCAGGCATGTTCATTGTGCTGCAGACCCCTGTGCGAGCACGGTCGCTGTCCACGCAGTGGAACCCCTAGGGGACCATCAATGCCACCCCATGAGGCCTGTGGTCAGCCTTTCACTGCTGGCCGGGTCAGGCTGGGCCGCCCATGCATCCGTGGTGGCTGTGGCACTGTGGCGAGTGACTGACCTGTCTCCCAGCATGGCTACTGTCTGATGCTGCCCTGTGTGCATTGTGTCATTCAGCAGACAATGCACGGGTGGGTACCCGACCGCGCACACACACACACACACACACACACACACAGTCCATCTGCACACCCTCCTGGCTGCTGGTCCACAGTCGCGGTGTACGATGATGCATGCCACCAGCGATGGTGCCCAGCGGCCTATACATGCACAATGACAGGCAGTGGGCGGGTGGTGGCAACTAGTAAAAGAACTCTTGTGAGGGAGCTGTACTGGACCTTGTATTCAATTGAAACAGCGTTTCAGATATTGCAGTGGGTGGGCAACTGGGGACCAGAAATCACCATACAGTGTGATTCAATATAAGAAATGCAGTAGGATCGAACCACACAAAGGTAAGGGTCCTGGACTTCAGGAGAGTTGATTTTAAAAGGTTTGGGGAAGGCCCCAAGGATGCCCTGGTGGTGGAGGGGGATTTGGGGAGTGGAGGAACAGTGGGCAAATCTAAAAGGAGGGATAAAGAAGGCAATAAACCTCTGTGTCAGACAAGTAAGCAAAAGCAAGAGGAAAAAAGACTGGTATGGTTCTCAAAAGAGGTGGCCGGAAAGGTAAGGGCAAAAAGTTAGCATTCAATGGGTATTTATAAGCAAAACAGTGGAAGACAGAAAGATGTATCAGGAGAAACAGATGGAGGCAGGGAAAGCAATTAGGAGCACAAAGGCACAAATGGAGGAGAAAATAGCCCAGACAATGAACAAAGGGAACAAGGTATTTTGAGGTATGTAAGGAAAAAGAGAGACCAGGGCAGGGATAGGAAGAATTAGGAAGTAAGGAAGGAGGGAGCTTGTGGAGGGTGACCAGGAAAAGTGGATATCCTGAACAAATACTTTTGCTCACTGTTCACAGAGGAAGGGGAAGGAGAGGGACCACAGATAAGGGCCAGGAGCATCGAAGGAAGGGCGGTAGACACTAGTCCATTTACAGAGAGAGAGTCCTGAAGAACTTACAAATCTGAAAATGGGCAAGGCAATGGGGCCAGACAGGGTGCATCCTAGGATATTGAGGGAGTTCAGGGAAGTGCTGGCTGCACCTCTGATAGCCCTGTTCACCACTCACTGGAGTCAGGTGGCCCGAAGGACTGGAGGAGGGCAGATGTAGTCCCACTCACAAAAGTGGAAGTGAAGAGGAGGTTGGCAGCTACATGCCAGTCAGTCTAACTTTGGTGGTGGGGAAAGTAATGGAATCACTACTGAAGGAAAGGATTGTGGAATATCTTGAATCCAGTGGCCTACAAGACCTGAGACAGCATGGATTCACTGATGGGAGATCATGTCAAACAAATCTGATACATTTCTTTAACTGGGTGATGAGAGAATTGGATCAGGGTGGAGCAGTGGACGTCTACCAAGATTTCAGTAAGACATTCAACATCGCTCCACGAGGAGAATTGTAAACAAGATGGGAAGCCTAGGGATGGGTCCTAAGGAGATAAACTGGTGAGAAATTGGTTGGGGACAGGAGACAGAGGGTGGTGGTACACTGATTTCATTCCAAGGAAGGGAGGGTAACAAGTGGGTGCCACAGGGATCAGTACTGGAACCAGTCCTCTTTAATGTATTTATTAGTGACATTCCATAGGGGCTAGAAGGAAGGCATGCCTTTGCAGATGACACTGTCTAAATGTGTAATAGGGTAGACACTTATGGGATTGAAAAATGAAAGTGATCTAGGAAAGTTAGAGAAGTGGTCAAGGTCGGCAGCTAGGTTTCAATGTGAAAAGTGCATAAATATTCACTTGGGCACAGAAACCCAGGGTGGAGAATACAAAGTGGGGGGTAGTATTAACCACCAACAAATAGGAAAGGGACCTGGGAGTAGTCATATCTGATTACCTAAAGTTGTTCAGACAGTGTGACAAGCCAGTGGGGAGAGCTAGTGGAATGCTAGGTGCATAGAGAGAGGTATCACCAGCAGAAAGAGGTGTGCTAACCGCTACATAGATCAATGATGAGACCTCACCTAGATTACCATGTCCAGGTCTGGAGACCACATCTCTCAAAGGACATAGACAGGGTGGAGGCAGTCCAGAGGAGGGCAGCTAAATTGGTGCAGGGTCTGCATCACAAGCCCTATGAGGAGAGACTAAAGGACCTCAATATGAACACCCTGGAGGAAAGAAGGAGAGGAAGAATATGATAGAAATTTTCAAATACCTTAAGGGTATAAATAAAGTTCAAGAGGGAAGCATTTTCAGAAAAAAGATGCTCAAGAACAAGGAGACATGCTATGACGTGGGGGGGAGCTCAGGGAAATGTGAGAAAGTTCTTCACAGAAAGAGTAGTGGATACCTGGAACAGTGTTCCAGAGGAGGTGGTGGCAGATCACAGTGTGGCAGTGGGGGTAATGGAGAGGTGGGGAATTAACTGGCACTGGGGTGATTACCCCATGTCAGAATAATAAATTACTTAGCTTGCACGAGGGATTGGGCACCACGTTGTCCAGTCCAATTTACAGAAATTATGACACTGAAGTAGCTAATGACTACTGAACTGCCCTTTCTGAACACAGCTCTGTTCAGTGGGAGCAGGGCTATACACTGACAAGCAGCCCAGTCCCCGCTGAACACCGTTGCTACTGAAACACATATGGATGCTGTAGCTGTAACCCCACAGATACAAACACATACAGTATTAGCCAAATGACTGCATGTAGCAGTGCATCTCTTACAATGTTCCATTTTAAACTGAGCACCTGTGCAGTTTTGCTTAGTTCCTCAAAACTGGGGCACATAAGGCAAGGACATAAAAAGCACACACCTTGAGTTAAACCTATCACACCTGAAAGTCTCAGGTTTGATATCCTTCCAGTTTTTGGTTATAGGTAAGCAAAACAATCTTAATTTATGTCATTTTTATGTTTTTGCACTGCTGTAACTTTGCCTCCAGTGACCCAATTGCCATGAAATGTCCAGGATCCAGAGATCCTGGCACCAACTCTTGTTTCCATATTTCAAGTAAATAAACTGAATGGGGAAGAGCTTTTAAGGTGCATAAATTATGGTTTAACATTAATGTGCTTACTCAACCCTAACAAACATTGGGTTGAAGAATGCAAAGCACACAAAGTAGGGAAATGAAAATATTAGTATTTGGATCTCCAGAGTATTGGTGAATCAGAGGTGGGGTTCCTGGGGATGTTAACCCTAATGCCCACCCCTTCCCCCAGACTGGTAGCCTCCTGTCCTCCAAGCCAGTGCCTCATAATGATATACTCTTCAAAGGTAGACATGCATGGCTTACCACATGCTGCCTACAGAATCTATTGTAGCTTTCTTCATGAATGAAGAACACTGAACACAGATTACACCTGACCTTCTTTTTTCAGTGGAGGAGGGGCATTAGGTTTGCAATTAATTTCCATTCTGTTTATTATCTCAATCACGCAGTGTCCCTGCACAAAATGAACTAAACAGAACACTGGAGTTATTTCTAGTCCTGCTTCACCAACCAACTAACAAGTGAAAGGTGGTAGCATCTCTAGTACTTAGAGTTGCACCATTACATCGTATAATGATACAATGTAATGGTGCAGCTACAAGTATTGTAACGACTAGCTGAGATACAGTACTACTAATAAAGATTTCTTACCTTGGTCCTGTGGATTGTGGGATGCTGGAGGGAACATCCAGTTGTACCTGTAAAATAAGAATAGCAATGGGGTTACAAAGGATCTATAGCCTTTAGTAACTAACTGGGACAAACAAGGTACTCTAAACATAAAACAATATTTATCTGATACAGTGGTCAGTGTCCTTCAACATCAGTGCTAACATTCACTGGATCTGTAGACAAAATGGAAAATGGGTTAGTATAAGCAATAAAAATACTGATCAGCTGTGTAGGGTGGAAAGAGGTTGTAGTTTTATTTTGGGGTGTAAAGTGGTTGGTTGGCAGGGTAGATGCCAGTATCATGGCAGCGACCTGGCTCATGAACATACTTAGGTTACTCAAGGAGGCCAGCGAGGAGGTGTGGACAGGATCCAGCATCCCTGCACCCACTCTCCTCCTGGGTGGGGGGCAAGTTGTCTGCTCATCCACCACCACCACCAGGGTAGAATGAAGCCACCACCTTTCGGCACACCCTGCAACAGAATGACAAAATAGCTGACAGTCAAGTGGTGGCAGAAATCCATCCCCTCGGGTACCAATGATACAAGTAAAGTTCCTGAGATGGAAGTTGATGGGGCTGGGCATCTGACAGCAGAAGGGGGCCTGTTGTTGGTGAGGGGCCTGCAGTGACCCATCCTTCATCCCAGCAGGTACACTGCCCCTTTCTTCTTGCCACCTTATGTTTGCAGATGCAGTGTATTGACCCAACAGGCCCTGATGCCCATGTCAACCCTGTGGCGATAGGCTCCCAGCCCGCCACAAGGTGTATGTGTTCAACATAGTCTTTATGCCCCCCTTCTGAACATGGCAGGTGTCATTTACAAAATACTGGATGAAACGTCATTTTTGTGCCATAAGCACAGAATCATATTTGGCCAGGATTAAAAATGACAGCTGTTGGGTTCATGAGGAGGTGGAAAAATGGCTATGTTGAAAATTTGGATCAAAATATTGAAAAAATATATTTTATGGCACTTACCTAATTTTCTCAGTTTTTGGTCTGGCATTGAAGAGAGAAGACGTGTCTCCAGTCCAGGGAGGATTGTAGCACTGCACCTTTGCTAGGTAAGTATAGAGTAAGGGTGGCGGTGGTGGTGATGAGTTAGGAGTTGGGTGGGGGAGGAGAGTGGCTGATGAGGACCATTTTCTTCATTTCAGGATTTAAAAAAAAAAGGCGTCCATGGAAATTTTTTAGTTTTATTTTAGGTGTCGTATTTGACACTGGGAATTGGCCATGCCAGTGTCATCCAAATTACTGAAAATGTGAGGTGCTCTACCCAGGACAAAAAAAAAAAAAACACTGTACACAATAGTTCCTCTCTCTTAGGGTGTACATGTTGAGATTCTTCAGTCTCCCCTCTTAGGGCTTCTTGTGCAAACCCTGCACCATTTTAGTTGCCCTCCTCTGGACTGCCTTCACCCTGCCTATGTCCATTCTGAGGTGTGGTCTCCAAAACTGGACACAATACTTCAGGTGGGGTCTCACCAGTGAGTGATACAGTAGCAACACCCCTCTGTCCTCCTGCTTAAGATCCCTCCTTATGCACCTCAGTATCCCACTAAACCTACCCACTACTTTTTCACACTGTCCCGTCACTTTTGAGGTCCTCAGATATGATAACCCCAAGGTACCTTTCCTGTTTAGTGACTGTCAGTATCTCCTCCCATCCTACAGTTAGCTCATGGGGTTCTGTGCCCTATTTGCAAAATTTTGCACTTTTGGCATTGAACCTAAATTGCCATGCTTTTGACTACGCCTCAAGTTTCCATAGATCCCTGTGCATTTTCTCCACCCTCCTATTAGAGTCAACTACTGCATATGTTAGTATCATCTGCAAAAGGCAAACCTTCCCTTCCAGTTCTACTGCAATGTCCCTATGAAGACATTGAGGAGTAATAGTCCCAATACCAAGCTGTGGTACTCCGCTGGTCACTCAGAGTGAATGCCATTAACCAATACCCTCTTCTATCTAGTAACCAGTTTCTAACCCAATTTATCCCTTTGGTTCCCACCCCTAGGCTGCTCAACTTCTTTGCCAGTCACATGTGTGGCACAGTGCCAAAACCTTGCTAAAGTCCAGATAGGCCATGTCCACTGCCCTTCCCTGATCCATTTCTTGGTCACCCAGTCAAAACAAACTCTATCAGATTATTTGGCAAGACCCTCCCCATGAATCTGTGCTGCCTGTGGTTTTGCAGCTCATTAGATTCAAAATATTCTACCAGTATTTCTTCTAGCATGGTCTCCATTAATTTCCCCATCACTGAAGTAAGACTGACCAGCCTGTAACTGCTTGTTTCCTCTCTGCTGTTGATTTTTGTAGAGGAAACCTTGTTAGAACATGGCATCAAAGTCTATGTTAGCCCTTCCCCAGTCCCCCAGAACCATGCCTGTTTCCAAACAGTGGGCTTTTGAACAAGGCTGGCAGTGGGGAAGTAGAAATACAGAATTTGTCTGCAGAAAAGGACTGGTAGGCCCATCTAGTCGGCTGTATTTTCAGTGCTTATTACCACACCCGGACCCTATTTGGTTGCTGGTGTCACTCCTCCTTCCTCTCCTCTACTCATTATGCGCATGTGCCTATCCCACTCATCCTTGAAGCTCCCTACTGTTTTCACCCCACCACCTCTTCTGGTAGGCTTTCCAAGTGGCCACCACCCTTTCTGTGAAGTATTTCCTTATATCACTATTAACCCCACCCCACCCCACCCCAGCTTCACTGCATGCTCCATGTTCTGCATTCTTCTTCCTCTGAAAGAGACTACCCAACTGCACCTTCTTCACTCCTGTGAGTACTATATGTTTCCATCATGTCCCTCTTGCTCTCCTCTCCACCAGGGAGTACATGTTGAGCTCCCACAGCCTCTCCTCCTATGGTTTCTCTTGAAACCCTGCATCATTCTGGTAGCTGTCCTCTGAACCGTTTCCACCCCTGATGTCCTTGCAGAGTGTGGACTCCAGAACTGGATACAGTGCTCTAGGCGAGTCTCACTAATGAGCAATGCAGAGGCAACACCTCCTCCCTTCTCCTACTAGAAATCCTCCTCCCTATGTGCCTCAGCATCCGACTAGCCTTGCCTACTGCCTTGTCACACTGCCCTACTACCTTAAGATCATCAGATATGATTATCCCCAAATCCCTTTTTGCTTAGTGACTGTCAGTACCTCCCCATCCTATACACAACTCCCAGGTTTCCCCACCCAGGTGTAAGACTTTGCTCTTTTGGCACTGAAACCCAGCTACCTACCTTAGAGCCAGGGGTCAATCTACTTTGCTTTACTAGCCCAAACCCTAGTGCAAATTGACTAGGCTAGTGCAGCTAACTCTCTACGTGTCTGTCTTGACTATTGCATGTTTTCATGGCTGTTAATGAAGTTAAAAAGTTTCCACTTTATCATGCTCTAGTCCTCATGCTAATCTCTCTCAATGTTTCAGATGGCCTGGTGTGATTAACAGCTTATTAACAGCTGCAATTATCTGGCAGTTCAAAGGGGATCCACAAAAGACTCAACATAAGTCATTATCACTCCACTGTTAGGACTTTCAGCTAGTGTCCAGGGTGTGATCAAGGGTAGAGTGCTGTTAAGTCACTAGCTTCCAGTTTTCTGAATGTCTTTGTCTAATAATTTGTTCCATATTATTAAGACCAGTGCCCCTCATTTCCCTACATTTTGAGTGTCTGTATCCAACATTTCAGTGGAAAAATGCAAGGAGGTATACAGGGTCATCCCTAGAGGTGGTGGGTTTTATCCCAGATTCACCATAACTTCCCTCTCCCTACAAATATCTTAACTTTGTTCTTTCCCTGGACACCACTGCAGACCAGACTCTGAAATGACCATCCACAGAACATCGCTGCCATTACTGGCAAGTGTAGGGGTCCCAGCTCTTCTAAATTGATGATGCCAGCCATCACCATCCATAGAGTCCAACCCTTATCCCACCCAGCATGTACTTCCATCCTAAAAATAAAGCCTTGGATCATGTATGGTACAAAATAAACCTTAATAAAATACATAATTTGAAAGCTTAAAATAGGCATTCCTGGAGTAATACAGATCATCCTATATAGAAATATAGTATAGCATTATGCCTGTGTACTGTTTCCCTGGGCTGATGAAAGGACAATGTTAAAGAAAAATATGTTATTGTTGGAGCAGAGCATATTAAAATCAATGCTTTTAAAAATACACATCATAGTTTTCTAGTTCCCAAGCCCCTTAGGTTTGTGTAGCCCCACCCCAAAGAATGGTTTATTTATTTATTTTAATTTCAGAAAACACCTTTGAGAACAAACTCATTTCATAGGTTCCATGTCAGATGAACAATACAAATTGGAAAAGTATGAGATGGAGAACAAACAAAACAAGGAATTATACAAGACATTACAAGAGTGTATAACTAGAAGTTCCAATACATGTGGCATTGTACAATGTATGTCATTGTGCATATTTGATTAAAACCTGGAATTCAAAGGGTCATATCAGAGGGGTGGGGTCTTATGAAATGACTCTTTACAGGAAAATGAGTACAGACTCTGCCTAATATCTAACAATCAACAAGGTAAGGGAAGACATCAGCCCAGGGTCTCATCAGAGGTAAGAAGGTATGGGATAAAGCATTTTAAAGTGAGCAAGGCAGCACAGGAGATATAACGGGGAGGGGGAATAGGGGAAGCCATAGAGGGGTGAGGGAAAGAGTGGAAGGGATCAGAGGAAATGTGAAGGAGAATGATTAGTGACTTTGAACAGTTATTTACATGCTGAGAACAGTTATGCATAAGGTTGGGATAGCATAAGGTTAGACGAATGCTGGTCACAAGAAGGAAGGTTATTGGAAGTAGTCACAACTGGCATCAGCAACTAGCTTTTGCTTAAGTTTAACCTGAAGGAGCCCAAAGTGGATGCAGAAGTGATGTCATGGTGCAGCGAGTTCATCCATAGCGGCACGGTAGGCAAAGGACCTTTGTCCCAGAAAGGTGCGACAGTGGGGTATATTAAAAATCTGGCTAGTAGAGCTTCTGGTGTAATGACGGTTAATAGTGGGGTAATACACTTTTTGCACTTCTGGGGCATTTTGCCTCAGCTTATTTTTTGGACAGTGAATATGTTTGGTACATGAGTCTACCTTTGATTTGGAGTCAATTAGCCTGAGCGTACACATAGCAGGTATGGGACAGACAGGCTGAGCCGGTAAGGAGCTGGTATGCTTTGTTGAGTGCAACTATGATGCGCTAAAAGTTGTTTCAGTAGCTGATCCACAGATTGGTAAGCTGTAATCAAGAAGCAAGACAAGAGAGCTTTGAATGTCCAGGCTAAGAGTCTCTGGGGTCAAACACTGCTTATGCCTATAAAGTAGCTCAATGCGGTGTTAACAGCCTTAGCAATGTTGTCAATGTGATAGGCATAGGTCACCGTACTGTCAATAGTAATCCCCAGATATTTAAAGAGCTGAACTAGCTCGAGGAGAGCCCTCTTCATTGGTGATAGAAAGAGGGTAAGTTCTGTGCCTATTTTGGGAGCTGGAGAACAGTACTACAACTACTGAAATTACTCTGTAGCCTGGATTCAAGAACCTTAGGGTCTGGATCACTGGTAAACAAGACAGCATCGTCAGTATATGAAAGGATGTGACCCTGACAGGAGTAAGGAAGGTTGTTGAGGAAAAGCGCTAAATAAAGAGGGCCCAAGATGGACCCTTGAGGAACTCCTGATAGGACAGGTCTGCTATCTGAGAGAGTGTTACCAATCTTCACCTGCTGTGTACGGTTGTGCAGGTAACTTTCAAACCAGGCTATGCTGTCACAAGCTAGGCCAATAGTGGTAAGCTGTTCGACCAGGAGGGCATGATTCACTGTGTCATAAGCTTTGGTTAAATCAATGAAAGCAGAACCGGCCAGATGTCATTGATCTAAGGAGTGGTGAATAAAGCCTGTGAACTCCAGAAAGGCAGTAGTGGTACTATGACCATTTCTGAACCCATGTTGTTGCAGGCATTGTAGCTGATATTTTTCTAAGTATTCAACCAGTTGGTCAGCCACTATACGCTCAAGAGCTTTCGAGAGTGTGGGCAGGATAGCGATAGGCCTGTAGTTCCCAGTAATTGTGCGATCCCCAGACCTATGAACTGATGTCACAGTGGCACATTTCCACTTCTGAGGGAACTGAGAGTAACTAAGTGACATGTTAATAGTATGTGTTAGAGGTGACAGAATTTCATCCATGTAAGGGCTACAAACTTAAAGATCCAGGGTGTCACCACTAAATCTTGATTTCCTAATACCTTGAGTAGGTAATGTCACAACCCACTCAGCAGGTCAGGCCCTCTGCTCCCACAGTGCCAACCTCTGAGCACAGTATTGTGAACAGGGTAACCCTCCTGTCTGTTTTGTGGGTCTGAATCACCTTTGGTCTCAAGTTCTGGAGGGATTCAAACTGTGAACCTCTTTCTAGCATCCCCAACTGTACAGGCTCAGATAATTCTGCTCTTCAGGAATGCCTGATATTTTTCGCCTACAGGCACCTAACCAGGTATACAAAATGAACCCTTAAAAACTCTATGAAAGACCTTAGATAAATTCTTACCTTTTCCAGTTTGGTATACCATTAAGCTTATGAACAGTGTTGTCAAAATTTTAACCATCCATACATCACAGGCAAAAAGGAAGGACTTGGAAGACACAGGCAGTCTCTTTAAAGTAAGAGGTTTTACTTAAAATGAATAAAATATAAAACGTAACCACAGAACAATATATCACAAAACATACAATCACTTAAACGAGCAAGGTAAAATACAAACATAAACTCCTACCACAATACACTTAGACTTGTCTATATAATGTATACCTTCTTACAGTGCTTTAGTTAGCTGTTGTTTCAAGAGAGTCCAAACAGGAATGTCTCTAAGTGGAAATACAGAATACAGTTAAACTGTCTCTAAACCTGCCCTTTTC
Organism: Neoceratodus forsteri; assembly: GCA_016271365.2. NCBI lineage: Eukaryota > Metazoa > Chordata > Ceratodontiformes > Ceratodontidae > Neoceratodus > Neoceratodus forsteri. Next base: position 658,985,330 of record CM057453.1, read on the forward strand.
ATGATGTCACCTAGCTCCTCCCAGTAAAATATAAAATTTATACACACAGGATGTCCCATCACTGGTGTATTAAATAAGGTGACGTCAGCAAAAACTTGTTTCCCCATATGACCCTTTGATCTTGACCCTTTCCTTTGATCTAGTGTGTTTTTCTGCTTTTCAAAGCCATCACAGAACTTTTACAACGCTGCAGTTTCTCACTAGCTGCAACATAGTTTTCTAGCACCAGTTGAAATTAACTGCCCTTCCTGAGAACATCATAAAATGGATATTTTAGTTCCTGGCTTCAAGCAACACAGATCCTAAACAAGGCTATAAAATGCGAGTTCTTGGAAGTTAATCACATACAGAGATCTGCTGTTTAACATATCCTATCCTTAAACTGAAACCTGAGGTGGGGTCATCCCAGGAGCACAGGATGTCTCATAAGAGACACTCAATAACACATTTTATATTACAAAATCATAGAGCAATCAGAACCAGCTGTCCAAGTGTCTTAGGTAATTCCTGGCTTCATGGGCTGAGAGGGTTTTGAAGTAGAAAGGAGGATGAGAAGGGTGCTGAGTCTCTTTCCCAGAGTAGTCACTTGTGAGGGGTTGAGAGAAGCAGCCAGGTGGCAGAACACTATTCAGGTCCATTAAGACATTATTAAAAGTGTTAGCAATAAGTTTGGGGTCAGTGAGGTACACAATCAATGTTAAGCATGGTAGGGGCAGATCGAGGTCTCTCCCAGTGACCTCTTTAAGGTTAGTCCAAAATTTTCTGCCATCTTTCCAGGTCTGAGAGAGCACTTCCTGATAATATTGATTTTCAGCTGTCACGAATAGCCCTCGTGCAGTTGTTTCTAGTCACTTTGTACCTCTGGATGTGGCCTGATTTTGCAGGGACCAAGACCTGTGCCACAGATGGTCCCTGGCATTCAGAAGCTCAAGGGATTACATAAAACATAGACTTTGACGGCAGATAAGGACCGCTAGGCCCATCTAGTCTGCCCATTTCCTACCTACAGGATAGGCCGCAGATCCTAGTTAACCAACAGCCTTTATCTTCCTGCCCCCACAGAATTGCCTTATGTCTGTCCCATGCATTCTTGAATTCTCCCACAGTTTTAGACCCCACAACTTCCTCAGGAAGGCTGTTCCAATCATCCACTACCCTCTCTGTGAAATAATCTTCCTCACATTGCCCCTGAACCGCCCTCCTATCTTTAAATTGTGTCCCCTTGTTCTTGCAAGTCTCTTTTCTGAAAGATGCTACCCTCTTGGACTTTGTTGATTCCTTGAGGTACTTGAAGTTTCTATCATGTCCCCCCTCTCCTTCTTTCCTCAAGGGTATACATATTAAGCTCCTTTAGTCTCTCCTCATACGGCTTCTCTTGCAGACCCTGCACCATTTTAGTTGCCCTCTCTGGACTGCCTCTATCCTGTCTATGTCCTTGCGGAGATGGGGTCTCCAGAACTGGACACAGTATTCCAGATGGGGTCTCACCAACTGTCTGTACAGAGGGATAACAACTTCCTGTTTTCTGCTGCTGATGCCTCTCCTATACATCCCAGTATACCCCGGCCCTCCCTACTGCCTTCTCACATTGCTTGCTAACCTTAAGGTCATCTGATATGATTACCCCCAGGTCCCTTTCCTGTTTTGTTGTTGTTACTACCTCCCCACCCATTGTGTATTCTTCCCTGGGTTCTTGTTTCCCAGGTGCATTATTTGCACTCTTTTGCATTGAATCCTAGCTGCCATACGCCTGACCATTCCTCCAACCTTGCCAAGTCCCTTTTCATCCTTTCCACGCCTCCTTGTGTATCAACCCTGTTGCAGATCTTTGTGTCATCTGCAAAAGGCATACTTTCCTTCCAGTCCCTCTGCAATGTCACTACATGAAGACATTAAAAAGGACTAGACCCAATACTGAACCCTATGTACCCCACTGTAACCTCTCTCTTCTTCAGAGTGGACTCCATTTACAATTACCTTCTGTGTCCTGTTGTCCAGCCAATGTTTTATCTAGGCTACCACCCTGGGATCCACTCCCAGGCTGGTTAATTTGACTATCAATCTTTGTGTGGGACTGTGTCAAATGCCTTGCTAAAGTCTAGGTAGGCCATGTCCACAGCCCTCCCTGGTCTACTACTTTGGTCACCCAGTCAAAGAAATCTATTAGATTCTGTCTGACATGACCTTCCTGCTCTGAACCCATGCTGCCTTGGATCCTGTGCTCACTGACCTCCTAGGTACTCAACTATTCTTTCCTTCAGAAGTGACTCCATCACTTTCCCTACCACAGAGGCAGACTGACAGGTTCTGTAGTTTCCTGCCTCTGTCTTGGTCCCACTTTGTGAAGGGGAATCACATCCGCCTTCCTCCAGTCCTCAGGTACCACACCATCCTCCCATGATTTATTAAAAAGAGTAGCCAGTGGTTTCACTACTTCTTCCTTAATTCTTTTTAGAATTCTGGGGTGAATTCCATCAGGACCCATTGCTTTGTCCACCTTCAGTTTTAGGAGTTCTTGCAGAACCCTTTCTTCTGTGAAAGGACTGGGATCGACCCCCTATCAAGAGTGCTTCTGTTAATTGGATTAGGCACTTCCCCCTCCTCTTTTGTGAATACTGAGCAGAAATATTCGTTCAGTATTCCTGCTTTTCACTGTCCCTCTGCCCACCCACCGTTCATTCTATTCAAGCCTCACTATCCCTCCTTTGTCTTTCTACTCCGCTGATGTACCTATAAAAGGTTTTATCCCCTTCTTAACTGAGTTGGCTATCTTTTCCTCAGTTTGGGCCTTTGCTATTCTGACTTCCTCCCTGCTTCTTTCTGCCTTAATTGGTACAGCTCTCTGTCCTGCTCCTTCTGTGTTTCCTTATACTTCCAGAATGCTATCTTTTCTTCCTGACTTTCACAGCCACCTCTCTTGAGAACCATAGTGGCTTTTTTCTTTCATTTTGATTTGTTTATTTGCTTCACACAAAGGCTTGTTGCGTCTGTGATGGCAGTTTTGATAATTCCCCATTGTTGCTCCACACCTCCTTCTAGCCTGTTTGCTAGTGCTTTTCTGAGGCACTCTCCATCTTGCCAAAGTCAGCCCTCCTAAAGTCCAGTACCCTCACTTTTGTATGGCTTGACTCTGTAGCTGAGTTTAACGTGAACCACACTGTTTGATGGTCACTTGTCCCCAGATGGCAACCTACTTCTAGATCTGAGATCCTCTCACTGCCCCGCTTTGAGAGTACGGGTCTAAGATTGGTCCCTCCACAGTGGGTTCGAAACTAGCTGTCTAATGCCTGCCACCTGTAGGCATCAAGAATGGCCCTGCTCTTGGATGTGGCTGCAGCAAATGTGCTCTAGTTAACATCTGCATATTCAGGTCTCCCATCAACAGTATCTCCCCTTTCTCTGCCATTCTAAGAATTCCTTCCATCATATCCTTGTCCATTCCTTCCCCTGACATGGGGTCTGTACACAACCCCTGTGGATTGTGGTGCCCTTTCCAGTCTCCAAGGTGACCCACAGTGCCTCCTCTCCTCCCTGTTTACTCTTTTGTTCAGTTGCTTTTATCCTTCCTTTACATAGAGAGCTACTCCTCCCCTCTTCTCCTCTGCCTGTCTCTTCTGTAGGTTATGTACCCTGGTATGTTAACATCCCAGTCATGGTTCTCTGTGTACCATGTTTCTGTGACTGCTTCGATATACAGGCATCCTCTTCCATTAAGGCCACCAGCTCAGGGAGCTTGTTGCCCAGACTACGGGCATTGGTACTCATTACCTCCATTTCCTGATGGCTTACCCCTTTTGCCCCATCCCTGTCCTTCTTGCCTTTGTCACTTTCTCCATTTACCCCTGCCCTTCTCCCTATCAACACCTCCATGTTGGTGTTTGCCCCACTTACTACTGTGATTGTTCAGGGGCTAGGATTTTCCTGCTCCTTTCCAGTGCCTCCCCTTGGCTAGTTTAAAAGCTTCCAATGAAGCATTTAAACCTATCACCTAGGATCCTGGTTCCCTCCCGACAGATGCATCCCATCATGCCAGTATAGGCTTGCATCACTCCAGGTGGACCCCAGTCCCCAATGAAGCCAAATCCTGAGCTCCACACCAGTTTTTCAACCACTGATTGAATCCCATGGTATGGAACACCCTAGCCTCTCCTATGCCATAGATGGGTAGCACCTCCGAAGGTTACGCAGCAGCCTTTGATTTTACACTTTTGTGGGGGCATGCCTATCAATATAGCGTTGAACTGAAGAATGAATTGATCAAGGGCAATAGTGTTGTTAGTTGTGTTAACCATTGACCAGTCCTGATTATGCAGGTCAGCTTTTAGTGATTCAAGATGCCCAGGGATGAGTACCGTGGTGGTAATTGTTCTGGCAGGTGGTTTAGGGAATTTGTTCACCCAGTGAAACAAGACTGGGAGTGGTCACTGAAGGCATCTGGGAGTACCGCTGTGTCTGATATATGATCAGGGTGGTTAGAGAGCACTCTGTCCAGCAAGGTACCTGTCCCAGTTTTATAGTTGATCACTCTCCCACCCCAAGTGTGTCTATTGGTTACCATCAAATCTTTGATGTGCTCCTGGCTCACTTGAAACTGTACAAAACTTCCAGAAGTACAGGTCTCCAGTTGACTATAGCCAGGTGAGGGCTGAGAGTGTTTTTCTGCCTGACTCTGTTCATTGCCCTGTGGGTGGTGGTGACAGTGTGACGAGGTGCATGATGATGTCAGCTATTGTGTGTGTGCAGAGCTAGGACTGCTAGATTGAACATTTGCTGTTGTGATGTCCTCTGGTTTTGGTGGTGGTGGTGGGAGGGGGCAGAAAGAGGATGAGAGGAGGCCATGGTACAAAACAATGGGGGCTCACTGTGTTTTCTGCTGGGGAGCTGGAAGCAATGTGGAAGCAGGATAAATGTGCAATAATCAGAGTATTTCTTGGGTTGCATTGTTTCCTGTATAAGTGATCAAAATGTACCATTATAATTGAGGGCTATGCAACCACCTGTGGCGTAGTGCAATTTTGAATCAACTTGCCCTGCTGGCTAGCACAAAAAGGTTAAGGTTGACGCTTGCTTACAGCACCCTACCAGTTTCCTCAGATCCCTTTGCATTCTCTCCACCCCTACCTAAGTGTCCACCAATTACAGATTTTTGTGTCTTCTGCAAAGACACACACCTTTCCCTCAAAATCCTCAGTAATGTCACTTAGACATTTAAGAGGACCGGACCCAATACTAATCACTGTGGTGCCCTGCTGATCAGTCTTCCACCGAGTGTCTGTTGGTTATCATCACCTTCTGCCTCTATGTTTCAACCAGTTTGATACTCAGCTTACTCATCTTCTATCCAGCCCCAGGCTGCAAAGTTTCTTTATTAGTCTCCTGTGCAGCACAGTGTCAGAAGCCTTCCTGAAGTCCCGACAGGCCACATACACTTTCTCCCTGATCCACCTCTTAGTTACCCAAGTCAAAGAAATCTATGAGATTCATCTGACATGACCTCCCCTGTGAAACCATGCTGCTGTTGGTCTTACAGCTTGCTCATTTGTTTCCAGGAGGAGAGAATCTCGAAGGAACTTACAGATATGAAAATGGACAAAGCCATGGGGCCAGAAGGGGTGTGTCAAAGTGTATTGAGGGGAGCCCAGGAGGTACTGGCTGCACTTCTAACAGTCCAATTTAACAACTCACTAGAAACAGGAGTAGTTCCACAGGACTGGAGGAGGGCAGATGTAGTTCCACTTCACATAAATGGTAGCAGGAAGATGCTGGCAGCTCTAGGCCAGTCAGCCTGACATCAATGGTGGGACAGTTAATGGAATCACTGCTGAAGGAAAGGATTGTGGAATATCTTTAATTAAATGGGTTACAAGACTGAGGCAGCATGGTGTTCTCAGGGAGGTCATGTCAAATGACTCATAAGGAAGCTGGGTAGCTTAGAGTAGGTCCAAAGGCAGTAACCTGGATAAGAAATTGATTAAGGGATAGGTGACAAAGGGTGGTAGAACGGAGTTCACTCTGAGGAAGGAAGGAGACCAGTAAAGTGCCTCAAGGGTCAGTGCTGGAGGTCCTCTTTAATGTCTTTATAAGTGACATTGCAGACAAACTGAAGGGAAGGTCTGCCTCTTTGCAGATGACAGAAAAACCTGCAATAGGGTGGACACTCCAGAGGGGCATGGAAAGCATGAGCAGAGACCTGAGAAAACTAGAGGAGTGATCAAGGGATGGCAGCTGGTTTCACGCAAAGTGCAAAATAATGCACTTAGGGAGCAAAACCCAGGAGCAGAGTACAAAATGGGTGGAGTGGTATTGACACCCACATAGCAGGAAAGAGACCCAGGGATAATCATATCAGATGACCTAAAGGTGACTAGGCAGTGTGACAATGCAGTCAGGAGTGCTGGTGAGATGCTGGGGTGCATAGGGAGAGGTATCACCAGCAGAAAGAGGGAGGTGGTGTTGGCTCTATATAGATCGCTGGTAAGACCCACCTAGAGTACTGTGTCCTGTTCTTAAGACCACATCTCCAGAAGGGCATAAACAGAGTGGGGTAGTCCAGAGAAGAGCAACTAAAATGGTGTAAGGTCTGTATCAAAAGCCCTATGCAGAGAGACTAAAGGACCTCAATATTTGTATACTTCTTTTATTGACCAGGTAGGTGCACTACACAAATTAATGCCCATTTTCAGTAATGACCCAGGAGTATTACACCATACTGATGCAATGAGTGCTGTATAATAATAAAACACCATACAAATACGAGTGCAGTATAACAGTGACAACAAGATTAGGTATACTGAGCAGTGTACCAACCATTGGTAAAGAGCATCAGAGGAGCAGTTAATAAACACTACTGTATTATTTATTTATTTAGTTATTTTTGTTGACCGGTAAGTGCACTAGACAAACTGCCTATTTTCAGGCACGACTCCGGGAGGGGGATACAGATGAATGCCAACTGACCTCGAACCAGATTAAGCTGTTGGTGGTATTTTTTAGTGAATGAGGGAAATTTGGCCGGGACACCGGAAAATTCCCCTACTGTTTGCCAGTAGGGGAACCTTTGCGTAGGTGAGCTGACTCAGCTGCGCCTGCTGGAGGGAATGGGGAACGCTGCAGGATGAGGGGAACGTCTCCTCTGAAGTTTCTCCGCAGTTCCCAATGGAAATTTCACCTGTGACTTCAGAGCTCGCACAGCCCAGGGAATCTACCTTTGTCTGAATTGCCTGAACTGCCTCGCTTGGATGCCGCTGTTCTACCTACAGATGAATCTCCTTTTCTGACCGACGACTCTTAAATAAGGAGTTGCAACACCTTTTGCAGCTGGAAGAACAACATTACTTGTCAAAAGAAAGAACTTTTCAACTGTTTCCACTTACAAGATCAGTCTTCTGCAGCTTCGGTTCCAAAGCACCCTGTTGACACTAAGCAGCCAGTCACTATGGTTACAATCCACAGTGAGGCCCGGCTGCTTCGGACGTGTTTTCCATCATATTGGCCAGGATCAAGCAGCCGCAACGGTGTTTTCTTTACTGCTGGGCACAAAGCTTCTCGACAAGACCAGGTCATAAACATGGGAGTCCTCATAAACTACGCTGGGCAGATACTCCAGTGAGTGAGGGCTTATACTTGGACGTGAAGACTCATTACAAGCGGTTGGCTGGGTGCGCCCCTGATACAGGTTCCTGGATTTCGAGCTTTGCACCCATAAAGATTACGGAGTTCACCTTCCTCTTCTCCTAACCCCACTAAAGGGCCCGTGAGTACTGTTCCTGAGCCTCTGGATACTGTGTTGACTGATGTGCCCTGATCCTGGTTCCCTAACCCCAATCCAAAGCAAGATTCCTCTCTACTTTGAGCTGAACTCAACATTCTCCTCTTCACCTATCCTCGGACTTTGCCCTTTCTCCAACCCCAGAATTTCAACCCAGAGGAGTCACAGGGGCTAGTTCTCCACAATGTGAGGTGGAGGCTGCAACTCTTAGTGATGCTTCTGTTTTTCAGATATCCCTAGATCTATTCCTGCTGAACTACGGAATGCTACTGAGGGCTCTCCTAAGGTAGCCCACCAGCCCCATCCGGTTGCCCCTCCTAAACCTTATGCTTCCCTTTTTAAACTCTGTTTCTTCAGCAAACGTCCATAATGCAGTTCGTATAATTTATAAAGGGAGTTTAGATGTGTTTCCAGATAGGTTTATGTGGGTCATCAGTTATTGAAGAATAGTTTGAAATTTCAAGTTTCAGAACTGTATGCGCTTATTCATGTATCAGGTGAGACTGTATTTGATGTTAGCTTTAAAACTAGGAAGTGGCCTTGAAACATTTTGGGCTCGTTATCGCCGGAAAAAACACCCCCTTGTGGGCCCCTTTGAAGTTCTTCCTCTTACTAGACCTACACATAAAACCATTACAGTTCTCTTTCGCAATGAAGGTGTCAGTGTCACTGATTTACTGTTTTGGTTGGAAACAGCGTTGTACTGTGTCTGGCCATCCGGAGGCTATATTTGATTCCGAGGGGATTTTGGATGGGTGGTTGGAAGATTCGGGTACTGCTGCATTCTGAAGAAGGGAATCCTGCCATCTTCCTAATAGTTTTTTCTAGGTAGGGATCGAGGTGTTTTATTCTACCCAGGTCAACCTAGGACTTGTTATAAATGTGGACTCTCGGACACATTAGTAGTGCTTGTGACCAGCTAAATGTTCCCTATGCCACAAAACTGGTCATCTTAGTGGTCAATGTTTCAACTCGTTCGTTGTAACCTTTGTGGGAAGAAGGCCATGTTTACATGACTTGTCCCAAGGCAGCTCATAGGACATCCTCTTCTGCTGATGGAGATGAACAGCATCTCTTGATTTCACTAGCTCAAAAGAAGGTTACTAATGCTGCTGGTATGCAGTTAGTAAAGGAAGTACCTTCTACTGCATTGTCTGTTTCCTCGGTTCCTGATCCCCCAGATAAGTGTAGTTGGTCCAGTTCCTGATGTACAAGAGCCTTCTTCCCTCCTTGGCAGTACTTTCTAAAAATCCCCTGATTTATCTTCAGACTTTGTGTCCGTAGGGGTCTCTGCACTCTATCTGGCTCTATGCCCTCTCGAACTCGAGGGCCCTCCTGCACGGAGACTCTCGACTGGAAACGGTCCACTGGAACTTTGCCCAACCCTAAAATGCCCAAGACCTCACTTCATGATGTTTCTAAAAGATTTTCGGTCCTTTTGACTGTTGATCACTCAGACACCGATTCAGTTTGTTCTTCATGGATTCTGTTCTGCCTAAGGACACTGCTGAATCCTTCCTGACTGATGAGGGTGGTACTTTTCCCAACCCTCACATCGAAAGGGTAAATCTCAGAAAAACGTTGATTTCATTTCCTTTACACTTTTTCCCCAAATGCCTTTCTCCCTCCATGCCTCATCTTGTCGATCAATGTCAATAGTATTAAAAGTAAAATTAAACGAACCCTGGTGTTTTCCTTTTACGGTCTTTTTCTCCTGGTATCTTTCTTTACAAGATACTAGGCTTCACTCAACCTTTGAGCTTTCTTTCCACTAAAGAGTGGGTTTCAGGGATTACTTACTGGTCCATAGGCCCAGACCGTTGTACAGGTGTTGGTATACTTTTCCATCATATTCAACCTACTGTGGTTCGGGTATTGGACCTCGTACCTGGTAAGGGTTTGCAATTAGATTTCATTTTGAGCATTGTTTTTTTTTTTAGAATCATTAACACATATGCACCACAGACTAAGGCAGAGTGTACGCTTCTTTTCAACAAATCAGTCACTTTTTGCATATAGCTCATTATGTGATTTGGGGAGGATTTTAATTGTGGTTTAAGTAAGTGGGATAGAGGTTCGGTCACCACAATAAAAATATTTGGTGATATGGCTGCTCTAGAAAAAGCTGTTTGTGACGCATCTCAAGGATGCTGTTTTTCCCCCATACAGGTGTATAGGAGAATCACATTTTTAAGGGTTCATTATCTACCCTGTATTGATTTTATTTTTGTCTATCTGTTGCTTCAGTCAGTTTCAGTTGAACCAACCCTTACTCAGACCATCGTCTGGTGCAGATCTCTTTAGTGCGTAGCTGTATCGCTTATGGGCCCTGGATATTGGAAATTAAATTCTAAACTTTTGCAGAGGGCGGATTTCCTTCAACTCATCTCTACTTTTTGGCTTGTAGGAAATCATTATATCCTTTATATGATGATCCCGTGGTCTGGTGGTTGGAAACTAAATCGGATCTACATTCCCTTCTAATTTCCGTAGTAGATGTTTTCGGAAGGGTTCATATTTTTCATAATTACAGGACAGAAAACAGCTCCAACATTTGTATTCACTTTCACAGCTCACCAGACATAATTTCTCAGCTCAGATTGCTCATTTTCAAGAGAAAATGAAGCAATATCATTTAACTTTGTCTATAGACCTCCAGTCCCGACAACAACATGCAACACAAGGACTGTTTTTCATACTTGTCCTTTACTTAGCCATCGGGAAAAAGTACAGTCTAAATCAGGGTTCTCAGACCTTCTCAGGTTGAGCCTCCCTATGTCACTTTGGACAAGCCTGGGCCTCCCATGTCTCAAGCACAGTAGAACACACTCAAAAGGATATATAATTTCATGCGCAATCAGAAACAGGCAAAATATACTATGATAGTGTTTATTTACAAAGTGAAGCACTGTGCATTGTAAATACAGTGCAAATGACTAATTAAAAGTCAACTGAAAGGCAGTTTACCACTGCACACCAGATACTATGCAAAGCAGCAATAAAAGTCAACTGATAAAAATGTGCTGTACATCCAGTGCTGTTTAAGTCAGTCATTGAAGACAGCCTGTACGCCTGTTTTCTTAGTCCTAAAAGGCACCCCCACCACTAAATCTAGCATCAGAATGTTTTAAAAATCATTCAGCTGAAGGGAGCCTGTGAGCCTGCTTTTGGCAGTCAGTTGCTGGATTCGTGGCTGCACTGTTGAGAGGTAGAGCGCAAGTCATCTTCAACTCTGCTTCACTCACAGTTCCCAAGCTAGCCAGTCCTGTGTTTCACTCCTCCAGCTCAAGCCAGACCAGCACACCAACCACAGATTCCATTCACCTTCTTTGACCTCAACATGGCAACTCCTGTCTGCTTGCTTCCTGATCTGCACAGCAAAGGTGACTCACAGAGGGAGGTACTGTAACTGTGCAGTCAGCTCAATGTCTCAATTTAAGTACATAAACACTTACGCTGTGACAAAAGGGTTGAGGTACACCTCAGCCAATCCTAGCACAAATTAGTATGCAAGGGCCTTGGGAAATGGATCCAAGTGCTTGTCTGTGCTCAGAGGCAGATGCAGTTTAGAGTAGGGACCCAGCTGATGGGAGGTCTACCTCAACGTGGTAGCTGGGTGACTTCACAGCAGGGCCCTGCTGTGAATACACAAAGACCCCCACTCCACTGAGCCTATTTTGGGCTGATGCACCCCATGTAAAGGTAAGCCATGAGCACAGCCTTCACTCCACGCTGTCCAACACACAGGCAAGACACAGGGGGTTGGGGGATGGGGAGCAAAGTAGAAATTCCTTCATACTTACCACGATTTTCTTATCAGTTAGTTCCAGCATGTCAGTGGGGTATTCATGTGGGATCTTCACTCCAAAGCCTCCCAACCCACCCAAATATGCAGACACAAGATTACAACACACATTTTGAACCCCACAGCACACATAGGTAAGGCAAATAATGCTTTTACAGTGAAAGGTCTTGGATGGGTTTGGGTGGGGAACACTCCTGAAAACACATGAAGAAGCCTCTCACCCCCAAGCTACACCAGCAGACCCTTCACTCACAAAAACGAACATAACCAGCACCATTTGATACCCACAGCACACAAGAAAGGGAAATTATGCCTACCGAAGGTCTCGTTTGGTTGGAGGGCCATTCCTTAAGACCTGAAGAAGCACCTCATGTCCAAGGTACACCTGCAGCCACCCCCAAAAAGGGCACCATTTTAGTACCAAAAACAATCATATATATGCCTAAGCTACACCCACAGCTCTAGTCTCAGCCTCACTGTGAACCAGTGTAGATGGCATTATGTACCGTGCATCTCTGTTTTCATCTCCTCTTAAGAAACAAAAATATTTGTTCACACTAATAAAAACATTCTTTAAAATATTTTTATATATAACAATGAATAATCGAATAATGCATTCCAGGGTGTGTGTCGCTGGGATAACGTCACTTCTGGGGTGATTAATCACACTCGGCCTGTGGCCTCATGCCTAATCACCCCAGGCATGATGTTATGCTGGGACTGACACACACACCGTCGTGCAGTATTACACCCTCCAAGTAAAACCACCAGGTCCATCACTTCAAAACAGTAGCAGACACAACTGTGCATCTTCCCACAAAACAGAAGCATCCAAAAGTCTCCACAGCCCGAGCCGAAGATGCAGATCCATCATTGTAGCATTGTAGCATTGTAGCACCCCCAGTCACCACAAGACTTCCTTTTGTGACATTTCAACCATACCCCCTCCCATAAATACAAATAGAGTAGACCAGACATAAAACGAACCAGAAGCAATCCTTCCTGTGAAATAGTCAGCTCTGTCTATGTACACCCCTTGTTTCCAGTAACAATATTCATGGAACCTACTGGCTGAGAGTCCCATTTTCAGCAGCAGATAGATGGGGAGAACATTTTTACCAACTGTACAACTCCTTCCTTAGAACCCTCCAAGATGAGGGAGGGCAAGAACATTTTTAGCAGCAGGTAAAACCCCAACCTTACAGACCCTTCCTTACTCCATCCTTGAAGGCCCTCCATGAGGGGGTCAAATGAACTTTTGCACATTAAAGGCCCAACCTTACAGACCCTCAATGAGGGGTGAAATAAATGTTTTTAATATTTAAAACACCAGCCTTGCAGCCCCAGGCCCCTGCAGCAAAAACCCTGAGTTGACCAGCCCCTTCAGCAAAAACAACTAAAAATCAATGCTTACCAGCCCTTCAGCAACAGACGTAGGAGAGTTCAGTTCTACACTCCAGGTGGCAGCTGGCAGCTTCAACGATGAACTGTGAATGCAACCAGATCGGTCGGCGACTCGAGCAGTGGCTTGAAGCAGCTGGGTCCTCGGTTGAAATTTCGCGCGAGATCTTTCCGATTCAGCAGCTGTGAGAAAAAACATCCCGGCATGCTGCTTTATTGTCGGAACTGTTCTGCAGCACAGGGTAAGCAGCAGATGATTGGCGAAGAAGTCTGCCAGCCATTGGCTGGAAATGTGAGACATACGATTGGTTGCATTTCCTCCCTTCTCATTGGCTGTTATTTGCCTGCTCCTCATTGGTCCAGTACATATGAAATTCGGCCTCTTGATTGGTTGGCTTGTGACACCCTCCTAGCCCCTCTAGGTCTGATGCCTTTCGTTTCGCACTGGCAGAAAGAGTTGGCGCCTCTCATCAAGGTGCTATTAGCACCTCATCGAGTCATTTAGGGACAACTGGGACTGAAGACAAAAGGTAGGGAGAGGGGGATGATGTGTTGTGAAGAATGGATGGGGATATGCTGCGTTACAGTCACGGAGGCGCTGTTTTGCTGTTTTCAGTTTGGCTGCTTGTTTGCTTCCTGGTTTCACAAGCAAGCCTCCGCACCTCCGCCTCCCTGGAAGCAGCTCAAGGCCCTCAGGAGGCTACTACCATTTGAGAACCGCTGGTCTAAATCAATCCCTGCTCTTTATGACCTGCAGGTGTGTGGTTCATAATGATCAAGGTAGTGTTTTACATATAGCATCTGATTATGCTGCTTCTTTATTTTCTGTGACCAAGCACATCATATAGATTTTTTTCTTTTTTAGTACTATTCGGTTCCTCACGCTCCGCAAGACCAACTTTTAGGTTTAATAGCTCCTTTACCACTCAGGAAGTTGCTACTGCCATTCAATCCTTATCCAAAGGTAAAGCCCCTGGTCTAGATGGCCTTACTACTGATCTTTATCATCTTTTAAAAGGTGAACTACTGGATGAACTAACTCGGTTTATAATACTATTTTGCAGACTCAGTCTGTCCCTTTTGACATGTCTACAGGTATTTTTATTTTTATTTTTAAGGACAAAGGTGATAAATTAGATTTATCTAATTGGCAGCCTATTAGCCTCTTGAATACTGATTTTAAAATTCTTTCCAAACTATTGAACACAAGGTTGTTAACAGTGGCAACATTCTTGATTTCTCCGGCTCAGTCTCGTACTGTGCCGGGAACTCGATACTGACCAACTGCTTTTATTGAGGGACATATTCTCTCATGATTTGGTTTCACCATTGGCTGGAAATGTACTTTCTCTAGATCAGAGGCAAGCTTTTGATATGGTGGCACATGTCTTTTATGGCAAGTATTGCAACATTATGGCATCCTGCACTTTTGTAGCCTGGCTCCAAGCCCTTTATCATACTGCAACTGTCCGTCCTTGTATTAATGGTTTTTAGGCCCTCATGTTCCTATTAAGAAAGGTGTTAGACAAGGGTGTCCGATCAGTCCTCTTTTGTGTATCTTTAGTACAGATCCAGATTATGGCTTCTCAAGTCCTCATCTGGTATTGACCCAATCAAGATATCTACTTTTATAGTTCCTTATAAGGCCTTGGCTTATGCAGACAATGTAGTTCTTTAGTAGGGAATGCTCAATCTGCTGCATCAGCGTTATCTATTTGTACCACTTATGGTACTGTCTCTGGTACCAGTTTGAACTTACTGAAATGTATTGGGAAACCTCTGGGGGTCAGTTAGCTCCTCACGGTAACATAGCTGGACTCCCTTACACGTTAGGCCCTTTAAAAATATTAGGTATTGAGTTTGGGTCACCCCAAATGGATATTGATAACTGGGACACAAAATTGCTCCTTGGATCCCTTATGGTTCAGAACTGGAACAGGACAAAATGAGTTATTGTAATGTGTTTACTTGACACGTACTTATTTGGTACCTCTTTTTTATTTCTTAGTTCTGTTTTTCCTGTTCCCAAGATAAGGGAAGTTAAAATTTATAGTTTATTTTTTCCAGTCCTTCTGGGGCAGTCGCTAAATCCCATCAAGAGAAATGTATTGTATTTATCTAGTAAACAAGGTGGTCAGCAAATGATTAACCCTGTCCTGTTCTTTTTCTGTCAATTTATATATGCTAATATAAAACCATTTATTTCCCCAGATAAATATTGGTGTGATCTCTTTGTTCACTCCATATCACCTTGGTTTGCAGCATGGGACTTGGGTAACCTGCATCGTATTGACAAAGGAGCTAAGTCTCCTCAGTATTTAAGAGATGTGTTTGTCAAGCTTCGGTCTTGGGGGATCACAAGTAGGCAAGTGATCTCCCTCAAAAAGCAGTTATATGCTGTTGTTCTGGAGAACCATTTTGTACATTGGATGTCTTTCCCAAATGTCCAGAACTGCATAAAGAAGCCTTATTTCTTTCCTAAATGAGAAACTAATCCCAAAAAATATAATGATCATCACTGGCTTAATTGTCATGAGAAACTGAATGTTAAGGCTAATCAAAAGCATAAGAGGGTGGAAGAACCATTTGTTCCAGATTTGGTGCATTACCCAACCTGAAACCCTGCTGCATTTATACTTTACTTGTTCTTATATTGTTGATTTTAGAAATTCCTTTTATGACAAGTCTGATTTGACCTTTTTCTCCATCTTACATATCCTGCACTTCTATATGGTAGCTATCCCCGAAATTGGGATATCTGGGATAAAAGTACATTGACTGTTATTTTTACTATTATCAAATGGTTTATTTGGCATTCTAGAGGTTTGTTTACTCTTCAACAGCATGAACTTTCTTACCATGATATGTATGGTAATATTTTTAAATCCATACAAGATGTCTATTTCTTTGAAACTAAGAGTCTCACTAAGATCCATTTGATGGCCCTATGGAAAAACTTGCCCTGAATTACAGATAATGACTTTCTGATTCTGAAATACTAATGTCGGAATCTGTTTATATTGTAGCCTTTCTTTGTTTTTTGGCCTGCTTCGTCTGTGATCTGTCTGTACCTTTGGATACTGTTGGTAATTCTGATTTGTACTGTATGATTTCCTTAATAAAGTCTTCCCTACTCTTTTCGATAAGTGCCATGGGATCTTTAACATCCACCTGAACTACCACCAATCCAGGCAGATGGGACCTTGGTTTAACATCTCATCCGAAAGACGGCACTCCTCAGAAGTGCAGCACCCTCTCATGCTGCACTACAGCATCAGTACTGGATATTAACCCAAGTGCCAGATGTGGAAACTGAACCCACAGCCCTCTGATCTCCCAGCCTCAGAGGCGCAGTGTGCTACCTACTGAGCCACTGACACTGACATACTGTAACACCCCATCCCCATTTAAGGGCTTGCCTTAAATGCCTCCAAGTTCTCCCATTTGCCCCTGATGTCTTTTTCTTTCCCCACCTTGTACCACCTGTTCTGAGTTCTCTGGTGTGCCAAAATTCCCCAAGCAGCCCCAGTACTGTATTTCAGCTGTTTGGGCTTAGAAATGGAACCACGAACTGCCACTGCTGTATTATGCACTGCAGTGCCAACGGAGATCGCGCATGAACCTAGGGTGCCTTTAATGTGCCAACTGCCGGTTATGTGGTTGAACAGCAAGTCCTGTGGTGGTTCCAGTGCCCATGTTCATCTAAATGGGGACCAGTGACCTCAATGAGGTGAATGAGAAGCTTCTGTAATGTTAAAAATAAAGTTTGGAAACAGGGCATAAAGAGGGGTCCATGAATATTAATGAGCTCCTGCATACATATTAATTAGTAGCTGCCTGCCACCTAGGGGATTAGTATCTCGTAACAGTGGCAAGGAAAGTGTTGGGATAAATGTAAAATAATGAAAGAGTAGCCCCTAGGTGGCGCTATCCCAAGGGCTGCTACCCCTGCCTGTGCAGCTAGCAGCAGGTTAAGGGGCCCAAGTTCTGAACAGGTGCCTCCACCCAGAGGTCAGGGGTTGGTAGAGGCCAAACTGACCTGGGCACAGCTCTCCAGGACACTGTAACCCCCTTTCCCTTCTAGTGGCCTGAGCAATATATGATAATCACTTTCACAGTACCCTTGTACACCATACCAGTACCCACACTGTTTGCACTTACCACCAGGGCTGGTTCCTCTGGCTCGACCCTGGGGACCCCTGTAAAACAAGGTTATGCACAGTAAATAGCAGCAGTATAGTACTCATGGCACAAACTGGAACCACAGCCAGGTTAAATGCAGCAAAAAGTCAGATCTGATTTATTCAGGGACTTGAACAAGGAAGGGGCATGATCAGGTTGATTGCGCTTTAAGTCCCCACACAATCACACACTCTGGGTACCCAGGTAGGAAAATGGTGGCTAGCCAGGAACATTGCAGCTGGTTGGGGCCCTGTGATGGAAGAAAGCAACATGCACAACACAGACTACTTGTAATCTGGAGCCAGAGGGCTCAGTTCATGAAAGAAAAGCAACAAGACAATCAGATGACAACATTTTAGATTTAGCTGTCATTGCAGGGAGCTACCCTGATGTTTACTCATGATACCCAATACTGGACACAGGCAGGATGAAATCGAGACTGCAGGTTGTTGAGCTGGAGTGCCCGGAGAAGTGGGGCCCACACGAATCACCGGGCGTTGCTCCTGTTCAAGTGTTGAGCAGGGGACTGATCCCTAGGCAGGTATCTCATCGATGGCTTTCTCTGTGCAGCAGGTAATCGGGCTGGGCCAGTGTGGCAAGGCCCAGGCCCAATGGAGATGATTTTGGATTCAGTCCATGGGGCTGGAGGCGGCTTCCAGCAAGCAGAATACAGTTCAAACCACAGTGGGAACCAAATCATGACCCGCTAGCATCACACAGCACATTTGCACGTAAGGAAATTCTAATGCAGCTTCCAGAAAGCAGAACACAATTCAAATCACAGTGGGGAACCAAATCACGACCCACTATAAGCACACAACACATTCACATGTAAGGAAATTCCACTGTACCAGGCATCAGGCTCTCTGGTCGCAATTATAGAGTCTCTGCACAATCCGGGGGTTCAGAGGTGGCTGGAAGTCCAGATAGGCCGATTGCAATTAGTAAATCTTTGATCTTCTTCAGGTAGGAGCCTGGCCACAATTCAGTGGCTCACTCACACTCCAAGTTCAGATTCAGTCCAAAAAAGCACAAGTTCCCTCTCAGGGACAGCAGGCAGGCATGCAGGCCAAAACTCAGGCCTTTCCACAGTTCTCCCATGTGAATCTATGCCAGGGCTGCTTCTTGAATCATTCAAGCTGTTATCTCTTCGCTTCCCAACTCAGAACTGAAACTAGCTGCAAGCAGCTTGAGAATTTCCCCAAGATCAAAAGGTTGGTTGTCTGATCTGTCTGTCAGTCACAACAAGGCTCCTCTCCTCCTCCAGGTTATTTTATGTGCCAAAATGCAAAACTATAATTCCTACAAGTTTTGACCCACCATGCCCCTGTAGGCAGGCTCCATTTAGAGTCCCAACAGTACTGATTGGCCCATTCTGACAGTCCAGGCAAGCTGTTTATCTCCACCAAAACAGTCCTTGCTGCAAAGAAGGTAGGTCAGAACAAACTGCAATATTATTACTACTCTAACAATTGAACAGCAAACAAGCACATCTTCTAACAGAGCTCCCTTTTAGATTAATTAAGATTGCAATCCAGGCAGCTCTTAATGAAACAGTACACAGAGGCTATACAGGCACTCTCTGGCAATACATTTAATCTGCTAAAATGCAGAACACCAGCCTGGCAGCAAGCAGTTAGAGCAAGCTCAAGGAAGACTTTTCAGGAACCCCCATTTGTGGGGGTTACAAAAAGCATTTGAAAGGGCACTGTAGGGGCTACGTGTCTGTAGGGCCTGAATAACTAAACATTTATACTGGCTGCACCAGAATTTTAAACTTTGGGATATTGTGTGAACAGTGTAAAAACTAACTGCAGCCATCTTTGCAGCCATCAGCCAGTCACAAGCCAGGATTTAATTACAGTAGAGACTCTTGTGACTGTGCCAGAGACTTCTGGAGGAAAAAGTGGGACAAATTTAGGCACCTAAACTCTAACCAATTAAAAGACTTAGACTATTTTGGACAGCTTGGGCAGCCAATCAGACTTAGGAGCTTTGCCCTTTATTAAAGGAGGGACAGTTTGAACTGAAGTCTGTCTGCAGTCAGTCTGGAGCTTCCAGAAGGAAGGGGCTCTGCTTACAACTTGAAAGTTTGGGAAGAGGCCTGCTAGCCTCTTCTTGGCCCGATATATTGCTTTTATTGCTGGGACTGCCAAACCTGTAGAGCAAGCTGAAAATTCTCCAGAAGGGAAAAAAGTTGTAATTTCCCCAGAACTGAAATTCTAGACTGAAGTGGGGTCAGAGCTTGAAAGATCCCCAATTTGCATTATGGTGAGGAACTGCTTTTGTGTCAGAGGCTTTGGCTTAAATCATAAGCCTGGGGTCACCAGAACTGTCTCCAAATTGTGTGCTAAAGAGGGAGACCGGAACTTCAATTTGCCAGCTTACAATACGACTGCAACTTGCAAACGGGTAAGCTGTGCAGCCTATCTAGAACGGTGCCCAAAGCTGAACCTGTGATGCTGAAAAATTTGTCAGAGAGACTGTTGCTGCTCTAGAGAACCCAGTTGTCAGACGACCAGAGAAGGGAGACAGCTCCTGCAGGGTTGTGGCAACCCTTTGGGAGGGATGCCCAGGTGTGGGGGTGAGTTGTGATAGCCCCAGTCCTGTATCCTGGTCCTTGCCAAAAGAGACGAAGTCCTGCAGCCTACAGCTACATGCCAGAGAGCTGAATCCTGCCTCAAGGGGTCATCCTGAAATCAACCCAGTTCCTGAGGTACAAGGTTCAGTGAGTACAATAGGGTTTTACCCTGCAACACCAATTAAAAGTGTTTTGCCATCTGATTTGTCTTTCAAGTTTCATTGTGGTTTAGACTGCTTTTGCAGGCCATCAGGCATGGATTACAATTTCTGGATTTTCAAAAGCGTTTATGATTATTGGTACAGCCAAATACAAAGAGAGCTTTAATCATTTCTTTATTTAAAAGGCCCCAACCAGCTGCAATGCTGCCACCCACAGCAACGCTTCATGTGCCTGCTACCTATTCCACTCTGGTACCAGCAGCTGGTTAAAATGATTAATTCAGGGACTAATGTGATAAATAATAAATGCTGTATGTTTAACTATAGTGCTGCAATCATTAAGCTAAATTCTCACCCCTTCCTTGTTCAAGTCCCCTTAATAAACCAGATTTACTGTTTGATGTTAGTTGGCTGTGAGCATATTACTACTCAGTGTCCAGTTACTGAGTTCGGCTGAGACATATTACTACTCAGTGTCCAGTTACTGAGTTCGGGCTGTGAGCATATTACTACTCAGTGTCCAGTTACTGAGTTCGGCTGTGAGCATATTACTACCAGTGTCCAGTTACTGAGTTCGGCTGTGAGCATATTACTACTCAGTGTCCAGTTACTGAGTTCGGCTGTGAGCATATTACTACCTTGAGTGTCCAGTTACTGAGTTCGGGCGGTGAGTATATATTACTACCCAGTGTGTCCAGTTACTGAGTTCGGGCGGTGAGTATATTACTACCAGTGTCCAGTTACTGAGTCATTTAGGGTACAGTGATAAGTGCTATGTTATTGTTAAAACCATTCTTTTGCAGGGGACACAGGGTGTATCTCTGAAGTCCAGACCCTGTTGGTAAGTGTCAAGCTAGTGAGCATATTATAAGCCTATCCACTAAATGTGATATTGCAAGAAAAGTACATTGCTTATTTTTAGTCTGTGTTTTGGGCTACTAGCTGAGTTGTAAGTAGGCATAGCTTCCCGGAGGCTGTCACTAGTTTGGTAATTCACCCACTTAGTTATTAGTCTGGGTGGAGGCACCATAATTCAAACCTAGGCCCGAACCTGCAGTCAGAGAAGCAGGCAGGTGAAGTAGCCTTGGTATAATGGCACTAGAGTTATACTAACAATTATTGATATAAATTACAATAATAGTAAACAAAGATACCTGAACTTTCACAAAACATTAGGTAGTAAAGAAACAGATTAGATGATAGAGTGTATCAAGTACAGGAATGTGCGCAGTGCCAGTGGCCAATAGGTTTCTGCCGAGCTCAGTTTTAAAGATGGAGTGTGAGAGAGGAGCACAAGGTATAGAGTAACAAGTTCCAGAATCGAGGAGCAAAATAAGAAAAAGCCTGTGTACCCATGTTAATGACGCATTTAGGTGTGGTGAGTAGCTCACGGTGGGGAGAACTGGAGGGATTACAGTTGATAAGACTTCTTGAACATGGCAGCAAGTATAGCGGTGTACCTGACCTAATGAATTTGTAATATGTACACCCTGGAACATCAGAGGGAGGGTATGATAGAGACATTTAAATATCTCACAGGGTAAATAGGATTCAGGAGGGTATTTTCAGAAGAAAAGGTGCTCAACAACAAGGGACATACTATGAAGCTGGAGGGAGGTAGATTCAGGAGAGATATGAGAAAGTACTTCACAGAGTGGTGGATTCCTGGAAAAGCATTCCAGCAGAGGTGGTGGCGGGGGAACCATGGTGGGGTTCAAAACTGCATGGGACAAGGACAAGGAAATCATATTGGAAAGGAAGGGGAGGGAGAAAGAGCTGTAGATCAGGCACCATCTGCAGTAATACTGTAGGTAAGGAGAAATGGGCAGACTGGATGGGCCAAACAGTCATTATCTGTCATCAAATTCTATGTTTCTGTATAAGAACTTCTTCACAGAAAGGTGGTGGATGCCTGGAACAGTCTTCCAGCAGAGGTGGTGGGTGAAAACAGTGGTGGGGTTTAAGAATGCAAGTTATAGGAATAAGTGGTAAGTAAGGGAAAGGAAGATCTGGAGATCATGTAGGGTCTCGCTGACACTGCAGTTAGGGAAAAATTAGCAGACTGGGTGGGCCAAGTGGTCCTTATCTGCCAACAGAGTTTATGTTTCTGTGTTTTAATGTTACTCCATAAGTCTCTCCTTCAGCAGGGACTCCACTCATTTCCCAGTCACTGATGTGAGACTGACAGGCCTGTAATTGCTGGCCTCCTCCTGCTGCCACTTTTGTGCAGAGGGACCACATCAGCCCTCCTTCAAGCCTCTGGAACTACCTGCTTCTCCAATGAGGTGCTGAATAGTGTTGCCAGAGGGGCAGGTAGCATCGTGCTCAGTTCTTTTAGAACCCCAGGGTGAATCCCATGTGGTCACATCATCTTATTTCCTTTTAGGGCTTCCAATCCACTTTGAACTCTCTAGAACTCATTTAAAATTACAGCTTTTCATTACTTTTTCTGCACAGTCCCCCTTAATATTATGATTTGGACCCACAAACCTCGTGGGCAGTGTGATTACACTACGCCACCAATAGCTCGCCCTGACTACCCACTGTGGTATCTGCAATGCTGTCTCTGTTCGGTATCTACCAGGTCCAGAACTGCCCCACCTCTAGTGGGTTCTGTAACCAGCTGCCTGAAAATGCCCCTGTAGGAAGTCAAGAATGGCCCTGCTTCTAGATGTAGCTGCAGCCATAATGCTCCAGTCTACATCCAATGGTTAAAGTCACCCAAAATTAATCCTCCACTTTGCTTGCCATTCTGCCACTGGCCTCCCCAAAACTTTGTCTAACTCCTCCCCATATTGGGGGCTATACACCATCCTCATGCAGATAAAGCTCTGACCCTGTCTCTATGCTGACCCCAAGCTCCAGCCCTTCCTTATCCCCTGATGTCCCTGCATCTCTGTGGTCTTTATACCTTCACTCACATATAAAACAACCCCAATCTTTCCTCCCCATCCTGTCCTTCTGGAACATGGTATAGCCTGGTATGGCCACTTCCCAGCTCTGGTTGTCAGTGTACCATGATGCTATGGCCACCAGATCAAGGTCTGCCTCTGCAATGTCTTGTCTCAAGGTCAGAAAGAACTGTTACATAAGAATGTACCGTAACAGTAGACTTGAAGAATCTCCTCCATTAGTCACACCTTTGAAATTACAAGCCATGGGTGACAGGACCCTCTGAAACCTTTTGCCAGCTGGGGACCATCCACCACAGTGACATGTCAGTGTCTGTGTACATATCTCCCCACCGGCCTCCCCTTGTTTAATTAGCAGGGCTTCTCCTCACCACAAATGTCTAGGAGCAACAGAGAGGGTGGGGATTTACATACTTTAGTACAAGACATAAAAGGAGGGAGAAATGGTCACCAGAAGACTCAGTGGACCAGACTGTTACACAAAAACAGTCAACCAAGCGTGGCAACTACCTGGCACACACCTGGTGGAACCAATTACCATGGCCAGCAACTCAGGTCCCTGGGAGAAAACATTTGCTCACAATTATTTATTTATTTATTTATTTATTTATTTATGAAGAGTTTTACCAGGAAGGCATACTGAGTGGAGATACCGTCGATTCCAGATGCGCCCTGGGGAGGGGGAAGAGGAGCAAAATACAGACAATAAATATTATACAAGTATGCCGATTGTCCATGGGCACAGACCCTGTATACACAGATAGCAGAGATTAACAGAGCTTCCATGGCTGTCAGCACAGAGGTAAACTTAAACAACTAGCAATAGCAAAAAGCTGTTCAGTAGGAAAATGTGATAGTACTGAGTGATATTTGATATCTGATATCCCTATCACTACTCAGGATATTGTTGATCTAGGGTGAGGCAGCAGCGGAACCATCATGAATTGTTGGGCTACATAGTCCATGTTCAAGGTTAAGCGTGCATAGCATGCAAGTGCAAGGGTCCTGCTAACTGAGAGGCTAAGGTTGTGTGGCGTGGGCGCCACCACTTGATGGTCATAGGTGCAAGCGCAAGAGATTGCACTTCTGGACAGGGGCACCCAAGTAAATCCAGACACAAGGAAGTAATAATAATACTGTCCAAACCAGGTTGGGATTCTAGAGTGTGGCTTTATTCACATAACAAAGTAGGAATAATCACAAAGCAAAGATGGCCCCCATGGGACTACACATACTGGTATTGCAGATTCTCCAGGGTAGAAATTCCTAAATTCCCAGTTAGCATAGGCAGAATAAACACAAAACAGTGAACACTCTGGTTCTGAAATGGAGATTGCACACATGGCCAGGCGTGAGTACATTTCCACGACTGTCACACACGGCCAGTACTAGAACACTTTCCCATGTTTCATGAGGAATGAAGGTGGTACACACGACCACAAAGGAACACATCCAGGCTCAGAACTTTCAGAATCCCTATACTGGGGTAATCTGAGAGAAAACAACCCACATCCAGGGGTAAACACTTTTCTAAGGCATTGGCCAACTGCACTGAAGAAAAAGTAGTAGGTGCCCTTCAGAACCTGTAGAGGTAAACTGGTTACTCCAGGTGGGGGTTCTCCCATTATTTGTTTCCATATTATATTCGGCCATTCATCTGGTTAATAACACCACATAACTGTAGAAACTGCAGATGCTGTCTTCAAATGTATTTCACACTTAACATACTACACACACACACACACACACACACACACACACACACACACACTCAGAGATGTCAGAAATTAAAGTTCTTTACTTGGACAGTCACATTCTGGACTCCAGCATAAGCAGACACTTTTAAAACAGAAAGTCTAGATGACAGGGTCCCTTTGGCAGATAAATTCACCCCAGCTATTGCAGATGCACCTAGGCTTTACACACAGATAAATTGTACTCACAACAAAATGAAGATGTCCAAGGCAGCTTCACCAAACAAGTGGATCAAGGGGATTGGCCCCTGAATCCTGGAGTTCACCCATCTCTCCTGGGATGGGGCAAAAAAAACCTTAGTGGCACAGGTCTCCACCACTTCAGAAAAACTGTCTTCTTTTCTTCTTCTAGGGTGAGAACAATACCACAAAACAAAAGGGGTAGCTCTTTGTCAGAGCTAAACTGAGGAGCTGCACAGCAGCTGCAGCCTCCTCTACTCAAACTCCACTGTAAGACTCCTCACTGAACATTCCAATTCACTCCAAAGCCAGCTGAACCTTGTGGCTTATGCTGCTGCGAGAGTTCTACGATTACATCATTGCTCCAACTCAGCTGAGACTGAAAACAGAGTGTGACAGTGTGAAACCCATTTACGTGGCATTTCACAAGCTGCCTTCCCTTCCTGCCACTGATTCTAACTGGGATTCTAGTAAGCCCTGAAAACAAGAGGTTACATGCATATAATATGGAAGCCCCATCACTCCTCAGTTCCCTACCAGAGATCATCCTCGGAGGACTTCTAGCTGTGAGTAACCAGGAGATGAACCAGCACCAAGCGTACAAGGGAGGCATGGGGCTGAGACAGGATACATGGAGGAAGGCTTTAAGCACAGCATTGGATATGAACCTCACTGAAATCAAAAGGGAGAAGGAGGGCAGGTTCTCTCAAAGATCTACTTCTATGGTACGTTCTTACGTAGCTGTTCCATCTTCATTGAGGATATCTCCTCTATTAGGCCACATCTGTGGAATGATTACTAAGCAACACAAAGCTGCAGAGAGGATGGCACAGTCTGATATGTAATCAAGACAGGAGGCATTGCAGTACAGGAAGCCCAAAACCAGCACATCTCTGAGAGACAATGTTCAGACTGCAGTATTTCGTGAAAGTCTGAAAAGTACTCCATGTGGCTGCATCACATGTGTCAGCAGCAGAGAAATTTTTGAAATAAGCAACAGAAGTGGCCATACCCCTTGTGAAGGGACCATGTACAACTCCAGGAAGTTAATTACTGTACTGCCTATAACAAAGTAATACAATGTGCCAGCCATCTGGTCAAGCATTGTTTAGACACAGGAGCACCCTCTTTCCTAGGAGCGAATGAAACAACAAGCAGAGAACTTCCTACAGTCTTTGGTGCAAGCAATATAATATCTTAGTATTCTATGTACATCCAAAGTATGGAGCAGAGCCTCACCCTGGTTGGCGTGCTTGGACTAATATACAGGAAGGTGTATTGTTTGATTCACTGTAAATTCAGGTACTACCTTTGGTAGAAACATAGGATTATATGCAAAGAGACTATCTTCATGAAAAATCAAATAAAGAAGTTCACACATTAAAGCCCGAGCTCGGAAATCCTCCGAGCAGAGGTAATCACAACTAAAAATAATGTTTTCCACATAAAAATATACATGGCAAATAACCTTTTTTCCCTGTACAACGAAGTCGTTATCTGAAACCACACAGCAGGTCAGGCCCTCTGCTCCCACAGTGCCAACCTCTGTGTGCAGTCTTTGAACAGTTAACAGAACAGGGTAACCCTCCTGTCTGTTTTGTGGGTTCGAATCAAACTTTGGTCTCAAGTTCTGGAGGTATTCAAACTGTGAACCTCTTGCTAAGCGTACCCAATGTACAGGCTCAGATAATTCTGCTTCTCGGAGGGCCAGATATCTTTCGCCTCACGGGCACCTAACCAGCGTACAAAATGAACCCTAAAAACTCTATTAAAGACCTCAGAATAAACTCTTATCTTTTCCCAGTTTGGTAAAACCAGTAAGCTTTGTACAGTGTCAACTTTAACCATGTATGCTTCCCTTGTCAAGGAAAAAATTTCAAAGGCACACCAAGTAGTCTCTAAAGTAGAGGTTTACTTAAAGATAGATAAAAATGTAAAATGTAAATACAAAACCATATATCACAAAACAATCATTTAAAAGAACAAAGGGTTAAATCGCTTGGACCCGCTGGCGATGAGATTTCCGCTTGCGACACTGGCGACCGGGTTGGGAGGCGGACTCGGGTCGCTGGAGGGCGACCAGGGAGAAGAATAGGCGTCCTATGGACTGCTCTCCTTCTCGGGGGAGGGATGGGGTAGTGATCGGGGTCTGCGCGACTCCTGGTGGAGACCAGGTGTGGCGACTACCGACCTCAACAGTGTCTGCGTCGAGGAGGTGGGGCAGGACACTCCAGCGTCATTGCACGTCCCGCCTCCAGAAAAAGGAAAAGGAGAATGCCTGGGAGACCCTAGATGAAGCGGTCACAGCTTCCAGGTAGCCCCTCAGGCCAGCCCTCGACCTAGTCCGGCCTCGGCATGTGTCCCCAGTGCCGCAGCCCCACGTGGGGTAAGCCACGGGGGTACCGGAAGGTGAGGCCGTGTGGGGGGGGGGGCGTGACCGGCAGATGGTTCCGGCTACCGCTGCAGGGGCAGAAAGAATAAATAGAAAAAAAAAAAAAGAACAAGGGTTAAAAAGTGCAAAATTCCTACCACCAGACAATTAGGCTATATATCTAATGTCTCTCTCCTAATACTGCTGATAGACAGATGTTGTCAAGAGAGTCCAAACATGTGTGTCTTTACAGGTCACTCACAGCATAATTAAAACACTGTCTTGAATCTGCCTTCTCCATGATGTCACCCAGCTCCTCCTCTGTTTATTAAAAATTATACAATCAGGATGTCTATCCAGCAGGAGGTAAACTAATAAAGGTGACCTCGGCCGAAACTCACGTCCCCACATGACTTTCTTTAAATAACATCCTCTCTTTGATTTCAAGTAGCTCTTCTTCCCAGGACACATCAAAGAATCTTTTATGACTTAGCACTAAAGCGTCATAACCTGCTCTCTTCCTCTAAATGTTATAAAAGTTTATGATTAGCCATCCTAGCAGCTGGCAAGCTACAAATAACTAGATAAATAGGAGATTTTAATTTAGGCTCTTCTAGCCTGTAATCGTCTCCTGGCCTTCCAGGTAACACCTTGTAGCCAAAACCTGGGGTGGGGTCATCCCACAGGCTCTCAGAATCTCTCATGAGAGACATTCAGTAACACATTTTTATATTACAAAATCATAGATTAATCAGAACCAGCTGTCTGAGTGTCAGTCATAACGAGATATATATAATTTTATATTATGCAATGAAGTGCAATATGTGTTTATAACTTTCATATCAGTTTAGACTATGGCTACTGGGTTATTTGCTATATTATGAACCTATGATGTATTTATGTCATTTATCTATCACTTACAGGTGCCATTGTACACTAAATTTAGAACTCAGATGCCCATAACAGGTCCACAAACAAATCATAAATTTACGGCTCTGCTGGATGTTCATTGATACGTGATTATTGCAATATTTCTCTTGTTACTTTTCTGCACTGTTTTCTTTTACATTTCAATGAAAATGAGGTTAAAAATAAAAGGTTTTCCATGACAGATAACATAAGCCACAACTCAAGGCAGGCTCAAAAGGAGCCAATGTTAATTTCTCAAGAACAAAATTTAAGTCCCAAAGCGGGACTGGATTACAGATAGGAGGTTTCTTATGAAGAATACCTCTCAGAAACATACAGGACACCTCCAACTCATTGCTCTCAAGTGTCCCTCATTACGAGGGCATCCCTCATTTTGCCCCATAAAATTGCTCTGTCCCTCATCTGTCCCTCATAGAAAAGGTGCTGCACACACAGAGAATGTGCTGTCAATTCAGATTTCTAAAGCAGAAACTCTTAATATTCTAAAATACTAAATCCAAAATAAACTTTGTACGAGCAAACACTTTGGTTTTCACAGTGTTGTGAGCTTATATCTCCATGTTTGAGGATGTGTCCCTCATTCTGAGGATCAGTGTCCTCATTGTACCTCATTTTGAATGTCCAAAATGTCCATGTCCCTCATTTCAGTGACAAAGGTTGAGAGGTATGCTTCAACTGGGCAACCATATGACCATCAGCAATGGTATGGAATTCTAACATAGTGGCCAAATGCACCTTAAGAGGAATACTGCAGGCCAGAGTCAGACAAGGAAAGCAAGTATTCCAACACAGCATTCAAGACATGTAAAAGGGTCCATATTCTGGGAAGCAGGCCACAAAATGAAGCACTTCCATTTCAGGAATGAAGAGTATGTCTGGTAGGAGGCTTCCTAGCCACAAGTAGAACATCAGTAACCTCAGAGGATACCCCAAAATGTGTGATATCTGTGTTTTCAAGAGCCATGCATGCAGGTGTAGGGTCTCAGGTCCAGATGGACCAGAGACCCTTGCCCTGTATCAAGAGACCCTAACACAGAGGTAGAGGGACTGGAGACTTCCTGCCAGATGCTGAAGGAGTGGAAACCATATCTGGTGAGACCAGAACACAGTAGTGAAGATGAGGTGGCATTTTCCACCTGCAACTGAGCAGAACCCTCTGTATAAGAGGAACGGGGAAATTGCATTGGAATTTCCCTTTCAGGAGATGGACAATGCATCTTGCTAAAAAAAACTCCAGGCCCTGGAGCAAGTGAGCAGAAAGCGCAGCAGTTGTGCATTGTGTGGAAGCATAAAAGGTCCAGTTCTGGATGACCCCATTTTACGAAGATGCCGTTTACTATGGAGACAGTAGTTCCATTCATGACCCATTGACTGGGACCTGCTTAACCTGTCTGCCAAAGCATTTTGGAGACCTGGGAGAAATACAGCCAACAGCTGAAGTCCATGAGACAGAGCCCAGTACCATAATCTCATTCTGCCCTGCACAGAGGATAGGAGTGAGTGCCCCTCTTGTTTGTTGATGCAATGCATCACACTGACATTGTCCATCTGGATTAGCAGAGGACCGAGGCAGAGATGATCCTGAAAGGCCTAGAGGCTGTATAGAACAGACAAAGCTTGGAAGAAAGGCCTCCCAGCTTCCCACAGACTATGCCAGGTGTCACATGTTAAGAAATGTCTGCACAAAGCTACCAGACTTGCCAAATCTGAGTATATTAAATCATCTTTCTCAAAAACTTCAATTCCCCTCCAAATTCTGGAAAGTGGTCCGCCCTATTCTCCACCTTTCACATCGCTTCCCCTGTGCTTAAAATAAATGACTCATTGGTCTCTGAACCATGCACTGGCTCAGAGTTTAACTCCTATTATACTGCCTCGCCACAGCACTTCTAAGGTCCCTCCCTCCAACCTCCCCCTCATCCTCCCACACTCAGCATTCAATCCTCCATGCCCACCCTTCCTTCTTTTCTGCTGTCTCCCAGAAGAAACACTAACAGCCCTTCTCTCTCTTAATCCTTCCAAAGGCTCATCACGGATGACCCTGACCGTAAACTCCTCTACCTTTCAGCTTCTGCTATAGCTTACCCACTCTCCTTAATCCTAAATCTTTCCTTCTTGTCATCCTCTGTCCCTTCATCATGGAAACATGCAGTGGTCCTCCGGCTCCCAAAGGATGGTGACCCTCCTCCCCTGCAAATTTTTGCCAATCTCCCTCCTCCTCCCCACCCTTGCTAAACTCCAAGAACACCTGGTCCTTTCTCAGCTACCCTCCTTCCTTAATGACTCTTCATTTTTCACCTTGTTCCAATCTGTTTTTGGAAGAACCACTCCACTACCACCTCCTACTCAGGCTCAGACACTCCATCCTCACTGGGATGGATAATGGCCTCATTACCTCTGCCATCTTTGTCGATCTCACCAAGGCTTTCAACACAGTCTCCATGCCCTACTTCTTGACTCCCTTATGGTTGCCAGGTTGTCTACTTCTGCCCAAAACTGGTTTAGAGCTTACCTCTCAGGCAGAACACAAATCAGTCAAGATCTAGGATACAATCTCTCCCCTCCCTCCCTGTTTCTAAAGGAGTCCGACAGGGCTCGGTGCTTTGACCCATTCTCTTCTCCATCTTCCTAAATGACTTGCCCTCAGTATGCTCCCCTCCTCTATCCATATGTATGTCGGCGAC
The DNA here is from genome assembly GCA_016271365.2 of Neoceratodus forsteri. Classification (NCBI taxonomy): domain Eukaryota; kingdom Metazoa; phylum Chordata; order Ceratodontiformes; family Ceratodontidae; genus Neoceratodus; species Neoceratodus forsteri. The sequence continues at coordinate 659,016,059 of CM057453.1, forward strand.
ACCATCCTGTTCTCCTCTGGCAAATGCCCCACCAATGTAACAACCACACTTCAGCACGACTTCCACCAGGTTCAGCTATTGTTTGCCTCACATCAACTATTCCTAAATGCCAAAAGACTGTCTCCATGACCTTTGGCACTAGGCAGAAACTCTCTAGGCTCCTCCCTTTACCATCTTTCCATTCCCTTGATGAGACAATCCTGGGGACACCTCCTCATTCAGATACCTTGAGGTTTTGGTTGGACCAACACCTCAACTTCTCTGCTACATTGACACCATACTAAAAAAAAAAAAAAAAAACTGCACCCCAAGCTTGGTGCCTTATTCAGGAACCATAGTTGCATCTCTCCTATGGCACAGTGTGAACTAGTCCAGAAGATGATCCTCCCCATTTTGACTACTGTGATGTAGTCTATGGTACTGCTCCCAAATCCTCCCTAACCAGATTGGACAGTCTCTTTAACTCCTTCTGTCGATTTGCCCTTGATGTTCCATCACGCTCTCATCACTGTAATGTCTACCATGCCCTGTTTCTTGCCCGCTTGCCAACAGGCACCTCACTCATTGTGCCAAACTCACTTTAAATTTTGGTTGGAGAACTTCCTCCCACCTCTCATGCTCACTGTCTCCCCCATCCTCCGCCCACTCTCAGTCAGGCTTTACCCATCATTTCCCATAAATCTGGAACCCCTCCCCAAATACGGCACTCCTCCACCTCCTCCTTGCCTCTGCCTTACATAACTTTCTCCAATTTAACTGCTCCTGCTTTAACCCTCCTTAACCATCCTCCTTTACCTCTGCTCCTCTCTATGACTCATCCTATTAAACCTTCCTCCCAAGCCTACTTCTCTGCGCTGTCCTCCTTCACCACTTACCCCTCACTCCTACCCTATCCTTTTCCATTACCAACTTGCCCTTCTTAGTTTTGACCTCTGGCAGAGTTTTCCAGCATCCTGGAGGGTCTAGCACTGGGTAAGCCTCCTCCTTCCGCTCCGCTCACCCTCTTTCTTTTCTACCCAACATGTTCTCACCTAAATCTTAGCACCCTGGTAATGTCTTCTGAGGTAAGTTTCTTCCCTCACTCCTTTTCCTTTCCTCTTCTATCCCCCTATTCCTCTGCCCAACATGTCCTTGCCTAATTCTATCCCTGGCAGGCTTCTCTCTGCATTCAGAAGGGCCCAGCACTAGGCAATTACTCTTCCTTCACTCCCCTCCCCTTTATCCTTTCCACCCAACTATTTCTCACAGATTCTGTGCTCTGGCAGGATTCTCAGCATCCTGGAGTGGCCTAGTCTTAGGCAAAGCTTCTTTCTCTCCTCTTCTCTCCTTTCCTTCAGCCTTTCTTTTCTCTTCCCAACTTGTCCTCACTGATTTCTGCCCACTGGCAGGGTTTCAACATCCTGGAGGGTCCAGCACTGAGAAATGACTCTTCCTTCCTCCCTTTCCCTCCATCCTCTCTGCACCAACTCATCCTCACCTGACTGCTCTCTGGCAGGGTTCTCAGCATCCTGAAGTGGCCTGGTCTTGGGCAAGTTTCTCCCAACCCTCCTCCTCTTTCCCTTTACCATCCCTCTACTATCTCTACCCAACTTGTCCTTGCCTACTCCTGCCCCTTTTCCTAAGTCCACATCTTAATCTGCCACTGGCAGAGATCTCTGCCTGAAAGGGCCAGTTCCAGGTATGACTCATCCTCCCTATCCCTTACCCCACCTCTCCTTCCCCCCTCTCTACCCCTGCACTTAATCAAAGGGAAATAGTTCACTTGAGCTAATAATTTGCACTTTTTGTTCTGCCTGGGGTGCTCCCCAGATTGCACTAGCCCTGTGCTAACTTGCCCCTCACAACTGATTTTTCTTTTTTGCTCACTTTTCAATGGTAATGTTCCCCATCTTATTCTCTCCTCCCCAGCTGGTTTTCCCTGTCTACCCCTCTGCCCTCCTTGATGACCCCACTGGACCTCATTCATTCAATAATTGTGAAATAATCTGCCTCTTAACTATGATCCATTACTGAAAGAGTTGGCTCCAAGGCTACATTAAATTTCTGTACTATGTTCCTCAGATATGCCACTTGTAATTGAATGCATATTCCACAGGTATAATACATTTAACTGTATGTTATGTCACAACTGTGATTGTATGATTATTTATGATATTTTTTAACTGTATGTCCTGTTACAAATGTAATTGAATGTTTAATTTCTCAGATATGTTAAATGTTAAACTGTATGTCTAATTCTTCAGCCAGTTGTAACCCCCTCCCCAAGTCGCACGGAGATGAGCAACTGTTGTTCAGTGTGCCTTCCTGGTGAAACAGTTCAATAAATAAATAAAAACAAAACATTTCCTGGACATTTATGTAAGCTCGAGCTCTACTGGCCCATGACCCCTACATTTGGTAAGGGCGAGATTGGCACCCATCCAGAACCAGAGTCATCCCTGATGAGGATCTGTATAGAAGCTGGTACACGGAATGGAAGGCCATCAGTAGGTTTTCATGATCCATCCACCATAACAATGCTCTGTGGAGAAGAGACATGACAAGAACCATTTGGTCCAGCTCATCCATCAACTGATCCCACTATACCCGAGCATTCACTGGGTATCCTCATATGAAGACATGCCAGTGGCACAGTCACTGTGGTCATAGCCATGAGGCCCAGGAGATATAACATTGTTTGTGCAGAGACAGAGTGGCTCCTGTATACCGAATGTGCCGAACAATCAAAGTGTTTGCCCTGTCCTGAAGCAGGAAAGCACATCCCTTCTCTGTGTTCAAGACTGCCCCATATATGGCAGTCTTTGGCATAAGTCAGCACAGACTTTGGTTCATTTCCTGTGACCGCCAAGTCATCAAACAACTGACATGTCTAAGACAGGGTATGTAGTACAGCTTCCTGGAGCTGGCTTTCAGGTGCCAGTCGTCCAGGTAAGGGAAAGTATACAGGACTTCCTTGTAAGGGCTGCTGCAACAACTGCCAAGCATTTGGCAAGACCCATGACACAGACGATAAGCCAACTGGCAATACCTTGAACTGATTGTGTTCACACTCCAGCATAAAGCAGAGGTACTGTCTGTGGCATTTCCTGATCATCATATGAAGGTATGAATCTTTTACATCCAGAGAGCAGAGCCAGTCCCCTTTTGAAGTAGGGAATCAGATTCTGCATGGATGCCATTCAGAACTTTTTGTATTCAATGTATAGGTTGAAATCCTAAGATCTAATACAGGATGCAGATCCCTGTCCATTTTGGGACTAAGAATATCTGGAGTAGAACCCTTTGTTTCTCTCCTCAGGAAGAACTGGTTCCATGGCACATTTTTAAGCGATGTCTGAACTTCTTCCTTCAGAAGGAACAAGTGGCCTGGAGGATGATCTGGAGGGTTTGCAACAGATCCAGAACATCCCCCTGCAATTCCAGAACCCACTCATCCATCAGGATCTACAGCCATTGTTTCAAATGCAGAGATCCTATCCCCAACACCATCCCTGGAGGTTACAGCTGAGGAGAAGGAGAGAAAAAAAGAAAGTCAGGTGGAACTCTGTGGTGGCAGGGCCACCAGAACTGACACCCTTTGGGTGCTTTGGCATGGGGAAAGGGATCCAGAAGGACCACCACTTACCACGGCCTTGCTGACAGTAGGCATGACTACCTCAAGCAGCAGGCTGATTAAAGGAGCCCCAACCACACCCACTAACAGGGTGGGGTATAAGGACTTCACAGACCTTAAAGTCATTTTAGAAGTCTGAATGTCACGTAATTCATTTCCCCATGACTGCTCCTCCCTGCTACTCCATTTTCTGGGAAATCTCTGCCTCACTCATTTTTTCTGCCTCCCTCCATGGCTAGTTTAAATGCCCATCAAAGTAGCATATAAACCTTTCAACCAGGACTGCTGTTCCTCATTTGCATGGATGGTGGCCATCTCTTCTGTATAGTCATTTAGCCCTCCATGTAGGGACCCCAGTCCCTCCTCCAGCACCATGCCTTCAACATCATAGTCTAACAATTTTGACCCATTTAAGGCAGCATTTACAACTGCCTGCTGCACATCAGTGGTAAGGCCAGCAACTCTGAGCAAGAAAATCTTTGCAAGCAAACGCTAGAAGACCCAGCCCTGGCAGAGGCATCAGAGACATCATAAGCTGAGTGCAGAAAATGTTTGCCAACATCAGCACCAACAGATAATGTTTTAAGTAGTTTGAAATGTAAAGTTTATTGATCGACAGTAGTAATTACACCGAGAACAGCAGAGGTAAAAATTCATATCCAAATAAAATATTTTCCAAGATAAAATATCACAATATTTTCCAAAAAGATCCCAGAGTATAGTTTCTCCAGTGAAGATGTTAGTTTCCGAATACATCAGGTAATTATTAGCCTATAAGTGCATTAAATAGAGAATAAAAGTACAGTATGGGTCTGGGTGTGTAATGAAATTGACACACACCCTCAGGGTTTATACATAGCATCAAACCCCAAGGGTGTATGTAAATTTGAGTTTTCACACACCCAGACCATATTTTATTTTATACAATTGTTGGGTTTCTTTTTCACCTCAGCAATTATATAAAATAAAAAGGCTGTGTTACCACAGTCCAATCCCCATGGCGTGATCGCTTTCACTTTTATTTAAAAAAATTTTCCCAATATTGTGAGGGTGGTCAAGCCAGTAGAAATGTGGTACATCTAAGTTTATTTTAATGTTACTTACTGCCAAGTGTCCGTGGCAGTTTCTCTCGATGTTGGGTCTGTGGTTGGGAAGGAGACGGCGATCAAGAATTGAGAGCTCGAGCAGGTGACGCAGAGTGGGGAAATCAGCACGTGTTTGCCATTATAAATGCTCCTTTATAACGGCAATTATGCTACGTTTCCTATGGAAAAGAGGAAGCCATTAATTATAATCATTCACATATCCAAAATACAATATATACCAGGATAAAACATTTTTTAGTGTAACATTGCAATTTCAAAGAATCCCTAGATACAAGGTATCTAGCAAACATCTGGATTTCCTAGTACTTAAATCAATTTAGGCAGTAGATATATCAAGAATAGGATAAAACATATCTTCCCAATATAAAGAAAGGGTTCCCAGATTGTTCCCATGCACATAATGCAAGTACTTGGGAGAGCAGTTCTCCAGTATATTAATCACAGGATAGTTAACCGTAAGTTCTTATAATATTTATATCAAGTTGCCTAACATGGATCATAATTCTATTGTGATAATTCTGGACAGAGAAAGTACACAGAAATAATTCAGTTGGGTCATATTTGCAAAATGAGAGTCTAAGAGGGTTTATCTTCTAGCTGTCCTGTGAACAGGATTAAATGGAACTTGTCCAGGTTCAGGTCTGTTTACTTACACCCTGGAAAAGTATTGCATTCTGTAATCTCACACGTTCCATAATTTGAAGAAGGAGCCTAATGATGGCAAACAAAGGAGAAACACCACTTATGCTCTCATATACAGTAACTATGTCACAATAAACATGATAAATTATCCTGTTTCATAATTTCAGAGATTTTAAATATCCAGCCAGTCTATTCAAAATTGTGAGATCATGAGTATTATACAACTAGAGCATTATTAACTCTGGTGTAGTGTTGCAGCTGGATAGGACAGATCCTAACCAATAAGCTTTTGGTATTATATAGAGGACACAATAAGGTTATGTGTTTTAAATCTTCTTTGACTTAATTTCCACATTTACAATATTTGGACTTTATTCCTGATCGATTTTGTTTGGCTAATATATAACTAGCTTCATACAATTCCATTCTGAATCTTGTAAGTTTTCTTCAATCTAAAGGATTAGATAAATGAGACAAATAATATTTAAGGTGATGAGTAAGTTTAAGTTGATTATACCATCTATAAAACTTTAGGGAATAAATGCAAAAGGCCTGTTCAGTTGCAACATCCCAAACTCTTTTCTTAATGTTATTTTTAATCTCATAAAAGATAGAGATATAGATAGTTAGGGTTGAGTACCCCATTTAAGGTTGAAGTATGAAATTGTCAGGTTAATAACTTTGCCACTGTATGACAGATTTGCCTGAAATTTGGCAGGCACAGAAGCGGTACCATAGATCTCTGAATCTGCCAAGTTTTGTACTGGTTGGATATATAGTTGCAGAGCTATAAAGCACCGCCCGAGTTGCATTTATGCTTTTTGCATTCTTTGCTCGTGCCTACAGGTCGCATGGTTTGCACAACCTGTCTGAAACCTTCAGGGAACATGCAGCCAGGGTCCCTGATGTGCCTTTCAAAGATTTCATAAAAAAATATTAAATGGTTCAAAAGTTATTCAAAAACAAGTTTCCCATTATAGTCAATGGGAAAAGTTAATAAAAAGTTTGACAGTGTCACAAATGCAGTTTTTAGTGTCGTGGTCAACCATTTTTTTTTTTTTTCCTTCAGTCACTGGTCACAGAAATGCTTGGCATTTAAATTTGGGACCCCTAGGGACACAATTCTTTTGTTTTCACCTAGTCGAGCCCTGAGGATGCTAGCATGTCTTTTTGGGGGATAAACACCCCAGAAATGTGTTTTTAAGTTTTGCAAACTGTAGTGTCAAGAAAGTAGTGTCACACCTGTGACATTTTTGTGATTTTTTTTGAAAGTGCTGTGATTTGCGGCACTATTTTGCACACTATGCCCAAAACAACAAGAATTCATTGCCACCCTGCTGCAAAAGAACAGTTTGGTCATTTTGGCTGAAATTTAGAGGGAAGAAAGCCAACATCCCACAGATGTGTCTATTGGTGGTTTGGTGACAAATGATTAGAGGGTGCATAGTTACAGTACTCAAGTTGACCCTTTTTCCCATAGACTAACATTACAGTGTCTGCCGCTTTTCCGGCCCCATATCTCAGAAACGCCGAGACATGGACTTTTCATCAGAAAATGCTTAGCGGGCTAAGTGCAAAACTAGCCAGGAAAGTCATAAATAACATGAAATTTTAATCTTTTCTAAGTCATACGGTTCCTGAGATATAAGCAATTTAGTATTCCAAGTGCTCATTTTCTGCTCCGAGGCCCATTATTATGCATACATTCTTTGCATTCTGTTTCTCTATGCAGCTTTTGGGAAAATAAGGGTGTACGCTTTTGTTACTGTTACATATTGTTTCCACTTGCGTTTCCGTGACCGCTTGCGTTACCATTCCTGTCTATGCCACTGTGTGCGTTACCCTTTGCATTTTCATTTGCGTTACTGTTACCATTTGCATTACCATTACTGTTTCTATTTATGCTTCGCTTTGCATCACCATGTGCATTACCATTTGCATTTGTGTACGTGCTTCCGTTTGCATTTGCATTTGTATTTATGTTTCCTTTAACCTCATCGTTGTTGTTACCATTAGCATTTTCATTTCCAGTTGCGGTACTGTGCCCATGCGTGTTGCGATTTGCATTTACATTTTGCGCTTGCGTTTGTGTTTCCCTTTGCATTACTGTTCACTTTGGTGTCATCGTTGCTGTTACTGTAACTGTTTGCATCTTCATCACCATTTGCATTTCTGTTGCCTTAGTGTTTGCATTTTCAGTTCGTTTCCGTTGTTGATTGCGTTACTGTTCCTTCTGTGGTACCGTTACCTTAACGTTTGCATTTCTATTTGCATTTCTGTTACAGTTTGCATTTTTCTTACCATTTGCATTTCGTTGGCATTACCTTTATGTTACTGTTTCCGTTAATGTTTGCATTTCTATTGCCGTTAGTGTTTAGATTACATTTCTGTTTTCTTTAACATTTGCACTTTTGCTTTCTTACCATTTGCATTGCCATTTACCTTTGCATAACCATGTGTATTGCCATTTTCGCTTGCATTTATGCTACCATTAGCGGTACTATGTGACAAAAATTCACTATTTATAGTGCTCATTCTCAAAAATGAAGGGAAAGTCATGGCAAAAATCTGTTTAATGCATCAGTTAGGGTTGTTCCACAGCGACAAACATGAGAAATTCGATGTTAGGTTCCCTCCCCTTGCACCCCACCCTCACCCTGCCCCCACCAACAGGCATCGGGTGTGCATTGGGGTCGCCGGTCTTAACTCTCACCCCATTCTCCTATACTGCACCACCTCAGCTTGTTTACACATGGATGGGGTGACAGTTTGACCGATGACCTTGACACACACCCCGATGCCTGTTGGTGGGTGCGGGTGGGGTGGGGGTGTGGTGTGAACCTAACATCGAATTTCTCACTTTTGTCGCTGTGGAACAGCCCTAACTGATGCATTAAATAGAGTTTTGCCATGAATATAAAAAATATATATAATATATAATTATAGTGGCATGGTAGTGCCTCTAAAGTTAGGTTTGAGTACCCCATTTAAGGTTAAAGTGTGAAATTGTGCAGCTTAATAAGTTTGCCACCATATTACAGATTTGCCTGAAATTTGGCAGGCACAGAGCAGTACCATAGCTCTCTGGATCTGTCAAGTTTTGTAATGGACGGATATACGGTTGCAGAGCTATAAAGCACAATTGAAAGTCGCATGTACGCTTTTTTGTGCATTATTTGTTTCATACACAGGTTGCATGCAGTTTGCAACTAGTCTGAAACCTTCAAGGAACATGCAGTCAGAGTCCCTGATGTGCCTTTCAAGATTTTGTGAAAATATTAAACGGTTCAAAAGTTATTTAAAAACAAGTTTCCCATTATAGTCAATGGGAAAAGTTAACAAAAGTTTGACAGTGTCACAAATGCAGTTTTTAGTGTCACAAATGATCCCTGTAGTGTTGTGAGTCAGCCCTTTTTTTTTTTTTTCCACTTACTGGTCACAGAAGTGCTTGGCATTTAAATTTGGGACCTTCTAGGGACACAGTTTTTGTGTTCACCTAGTGAGCCCTGAGGATGCAAGCATGTCTTTTGGCAGAAATATGTTTTTCAAATTTTTGTAAACTGAAGTTTTGCAAAGTAGTGTCGCTAATCACAACACTTTCGTGATTTTTTTTTTTTTGAAAGTGTCGTGATTTGCAACACTATTTTGCGACACTATGCCCAAAAGAATAGGAAATCTTTGCCACCCTGCTGCAAAAGACGGTTTGGTCTTTTGGGTTGACATTTGGTGGGAAGAAAGTTAAGATCCTGCAGATGTGCCTTTGGTGGTTTGGTGACAAAATATTAGAGGGCTGCAAAGTTATGGTACTCAAGGTTGACTATTTGTCCCATAGATTAACATTATGGTGTCCACTGCGCTCGGGCCTGTATCTTGGAACGCTTCAAGATACAGACTGTCAGAAAATGCTTGACCCCATTGGGGCTAAGTACAAAACTAGCCAGAAAGTCATAAATTATATGAAATTTTAATTTTTTTCATGTAACAGTTCCTGAGATAGAAGCAATTTAGTATTCCAAGTGCACATTTTCTGCTCCGAGGCCCATTATTATGCATACATTCTTTGTATTCACTGTGTTTCTCAATGCAGCTTTTGGGGAAAAAGGGTGTGCACTTCCGATACTGTTAAGTTAGTGTTTCCACTTGCGTTTCCATAACCGTTTCGTTAGCATTCCTGTCCACGCCACCGTGTGCGTTAACCTTTGCATTTGATTTGCGCTTGCATTTGCGTTACTGTTACCATTTGCATTTCCATTACTGTTTCTGTTTGCGTTTCATTTTGCATTACCGTGTGCATTACCATTTGCGTTTGCGTCGTGCTTCCGTTTGCATTGTGTTTCCTTTGGTGTCATCGTAGGTGTTACCATTACCATTTGCATTTCCAATTGCGGTACCGTGACCATCGCGTTACCATTTGCATTCGTACATGTGCGTTTTGCATTTCCGTTTGCGTTACTGTTTGCTTTGGCATCATCGTTGCTGTTACTGTAACTGTTTGCATTTCCAATTGCGTTACTGTTACTGTTTGCATGTTCGTCACCGTTGTGTTTCTGTTGGCCTTAGTGTTTGCATTCTGCAGTGCCGTTGCTTTTACCGCTTGCATTTCTGTTTCATGCTTATGTTACCATTTGCATTTTCTTACCATTTGCATTTCCGTTGGTGTTAGTATTTCCATTACTGTTTTTCTACCATTTGCATTTCTGTTGCTGTTAGCATTTGCATTACCATTTCTGTTTTCATTAATGTTTGCGCTTGTGTTTCTCTTACAGTTTGCTTTATCATTTATGTTTGTGTCACCATGTGCGTTACAGTTTGAGCTTGTGTTTGCTTTACCGTTAGCATTACTATATCAAAAATCACATGGTGGGGTCCCGTGCCCCACCACCACATTCCATTCACTATTTATAGTACTCATTCTCAAGAAGAAATTCATGGCAAAAACCTCTGTTTAATGCATCAGTTAGGGTTGTTCCACAGCGACAAAAGCATGGAAATTGATTATTAGGGTTGCCACCCTTGCTAAGCCCACCCCATCCCCACCAACAGGCATCGGGTGCGTTGGGGTCATCGGTCCTAACTCTCACCCCATTCTCCTGTACTGCACCACCTCAGCTTGTTTACACATGGAATGAGGTGAGAGTTAGGACCGGCGACCCAATGCACACCCGATGCACGTTGGTGGGGATGGGGTGTGCTTGGGGTAAGGGTGGCAACTCATCAACAAATTTCCTTGCTTTTGTCGCTGTGGAACAACCCTAACTGATACATTAACAGAGTATTTTGCCATGAATATATATGATGCAACAGGTTTCCTAAACTAGCGAAAACAAATGTTCCCTGATAATTCTGCTAGGGGACAGAGAAATCCTTTCTGTATATAAACAATTTGTTCAAGACATTGTCTAGGGAGTCTTTCTTCTGGTAATAGAAAACTACCCAATAGAAAGCTTAGCATTCTCTCCATTACTAAAGTAGAAATGGAAAACTGGCCTGTTTCAACTCTCAAAATCTCTGCAAAGACAGACTTAGGTACAGACAGTACATAGCGGTGTATCTTGTTCTGAACAATCTTCAGGGCTGCTGTGGAGCAGCAACATAGTGGCAGCCTTCTAACTCAGCTCACCTAATACAACCTGCAATTTTGCCTAAAATCACTTACAGAGATCTTCGTTTTCAAGATAACTGCACTGGCGCCTGGCTGAATCACCTGGGAGCAGAATGGGACCTAAAAGAGATAATAAGCATTCGTCCCATAACCTAGAAGTTTACCTTTCTTCTGCCAGCTCCTCTAAAGCATCAGGTCAACTCCACAATGCGGCCTAGTGGTTCCGGACCTCCGACTTAGCAGATTATGGCAATGTTCACTAAAATACAGGAACAGGGAGGAGACCAACAAAAGACTTGTGGCAGTCGAGGCCAAGCTTGCTGAAAACAAAGTTAAAATGAAAGATAATGCCTCGGCTATAACAGAGCTCTGGGGTATAACCTCAAAGCAGACTGACTGCAATGCTGCCTTTGTTCAGGACTTTCAATATCTGAAAAGTAAAACTGAGTCTCTGGAGAATACCCAGAGGCAGTCCAACATTCGTGTGGTTGGGTTTCCATCCAGATTAGCCAGAACATCAGATCTGCTCAAAATAGCGACCAAAATGATATTTGTGGACTTAAAAGCCTACCAAATGACTCTAAGGTCAAAATAGTAAAGGTTTTCACCATATTGCAAAGGCCACAAGCTAGGTGAAGTGTCCCAGAGAACTTTTACTGCCATTCTCACCCTCTCATCATCAAATCAAACTATTTCTATAGCGCCTTTCAAAACTAAGGCGCTGTACATAAAACCAATTACAGATAAAACATTAAAACAAGAAGCTAAAATATATTAATCATTAGGAAGGCTACATTAGATAAATATGTTTTCAACTCTTTCTTAAAACTATCAACGGTCAGGCATTCTCTTAGCCGACGAGATAGAGAATTCCACAGGGTCGGAGCCGAAAAAGCAAACGCACGGCACCTGATGTTTTAAATATACCCTGGGAATTCTAGCAATCCTCATCGGTGAATTGAGAGGATGGAAGGGCAGTAGGGTATCAAGAGGTCTTGCAGGTAACCAGGTCCCTGGTCATGTAGGGCTTTGAAGGTTAGCAAACCAACCTTAAAGGTGATCCACCACTGAATAGGCAGCCAGTGCAGTTTAGGAGCACAGGAGTAATATGACTGGACCTGGAAGTTTCAGTCAAAAGCCTGGCTGCCGCGTTCTGCACTAGCTGCAAGCGGCAGATATCAACCCCTGGAAGCCGTAGGTAGAGAGAATTGCATAATCAAGGCGGGTGGTGATGAAGGTGTGGACCAATGTTGGAAGATCATCCAGAGAAACCAAATGTTTCACCCAGGCAATATTTCTCAGATGGTTGAAAGAGGATTTGACAACAGCCAACACCTGAGACCGTAGTGTCAGGCTGTCGTCAAAAATAACACCAAGGTTACGCACCTGGTCTGAAGCAGTGAGCTGTATGCCATCAAGCAAAACGCCTGATGCCTGACCAGCCGTATACTGACCCCGGATGACCAGGGTCCACAACCAGCACTTCAGTCTTATCCGATTCAGTCTCAGCCAGCTAGTACTCATCCAGGTTCTGCTCTTGGTAAGGCAGTTGTTTAGCATGGAGAGTGCAACATCCTGTCCCGGCAGAAAGACATATACAGTTGAGTAGCATCTGCATAGCAGTGAAAACTCAAACTGTATCGCCTGATGATATCTCCCAATGGTAGCATATACACTGCAAACAACATAGGGGCCAAAATGGAGACCTGTGGCACCCTGCAAGACAGGGAATAAGTGCCAGAGGGTAAATTCGGTGGTAACTCTGAAGCCTGTCTGCAAGGAAAGAATGGAACCATTTGAGGACTATACCAGACAAACCACAAAGCAACCAGGCGCTCCAACAGCACACCATGGTCTACAGTGTCGAATGCTGCAGAGAGATCGAGAAGGACCAGAATGGTACATGCCTTCGATCTCTAGCCATCAGGAGATCATTCAATACTCGGACCAGTGCAGTCTCTGTGTTATGCTTCTTCCTAAATCCGACTGGAGAGTATCATAGATCTTGCAAGTTGTAAGATGATCATCCAGTTGCAGCGCAACCACCTTTTCAATAACCTTACCAGCAAAATGCAGGTTAGCGATAGTCGTAGTTAGCTGGGCAGTCCGGATCCAAGGAGGATTTCTTAGGAGTGGTCTATACTGCAAGCAGCATGCGCAAGAGGATACTGTTTGGAAGGGCAGCTGCCTGGTGTCCCCCCACCCCGATTTTATTGGCCCAGAAGCAAGGTCGAAAAAGGAGCTCCAGCTGATAAAAAAGATCTTCTACAAAATGGGTGCAGGTGCAACTTACCTACCCGGTGCATCTACAGATTAGGCATGACTCAGGACACACATCTTTGTTGCTCCCAAAGCAATCTGCGAATATGCGGAAAATCCTGGCTAAGAAGATTCAAACTGAGGAATCGTCAGATGAAGGGTGATGGACTAAATAAGGGAACTTTGAACTCTGTTTTGTGAGTTATATTATCCACTTGTGAGCTGGGGTCTCTTAATACTTTTAAGGGTCATGTTGTAGCTCCAATAAATAGTTCAGATTTAACAGATTGGAAATTGGCAGGGGAAGGCAAGGGTAATAGGGGATGTATCCACATTGCTCAATTTGTGAACATTACAATAGCCTTTTGAAATATCCTGATAGTTCAGGGATGGGGGTTAGTCCTACCTAGATATGTGGTTGTAATAATGTAGCTTAACTGAGACATCGTTATAGTGATAAATCCATCCCCTTACTGACTAACAGCTCTCCACAAAATATTAGTTCTATGGGTTGGAGAGGTAGCGTTTCAGTTTGTTTCATATTGATATGAGTGAGAGTATAAGTAATCTATTGCCTCATTTAACCAAACATTACTCCTACATTTAATGACAGGCAGCTCTCCAGAATCGTGTAGATTTATTGTCTGTTTTTCAAATGATGACTGACCTGATAAATGTATTGTGTATCCAACATGGAGGTCTGCAAACCTCAACTCTACTATGTATGTTGCAGATATTACCGTAATGTCATATAACCCATAAATAAATCATACAAAAAAAAAAAAAAAAAGAACAATCTTAAGCATAGCTATATTAGTAGAAGCCCAAGGCACCGGAGTGGCTTGAAGTGCCGCCAGCTGTCCATCTCCCTGGCCCACTGGAGTTCGATCTAAGCTTACCTAGCAGCTCCGGGCACCAAGAGTAGTTTGAAGTGCCGACAGCTGTCCATCTCCCTGGCCCGCTAGGGTTCAAGCTAAGGTACTGCTCTCCTCTCAATTTCTTCATGGTTGAGCTGCTACCAGACTGGACAAAGCTTTTGCAGCACAGTCTTGATCGGCCTGCAACCTGGCAATGGAAACACGTGATTGGTCTGCATTTCCAGCCGGGAACTTGGACTGATTCTCTACTCGGCTCCAGGGCCGTTGTGTTCCTAGAGTTCATTAGTTTTATTTAATGTGTTGGAAATTAATACTGATTTGTGAGGACTTAGCATTTGTGAGAACTTAACATTTCTTATCGCAGCCTCAGGCACCCCATTTACAGCATTTAATTTAACAAGCTTGCTTTCTTTACTGTAATTTGATGCAGGGCACTGCTCAGGCTGCTGTAACTTCTAAGCCTCCTAGTAATTCTGAAGTTAACACCGCAAATGTGTATGCTTGACATTTAATGTTGCCTCTGATGCTCCATTTGTAGCAACTAATTTAACATACTCAGCATTCAGTACTGCTTATTTGCTGCATCTAAAGCCTAGTGCTTTAACTGTAGGACACAGCTATCATAGATAATTCTCTGGCTCCTGCAATTCCTGGTACCAGGCTATACTTCTAATTTAAACCTTTAAGGCTTGTTATTTTCAATTGCTACACAGAGATAGTGTTTAAGCTTGTTCTTTACAATTGCTACACAGAGATAAAGGGTAGGGATGGTACTAGGGTACTCTGAGTCTGCCTGCATTTTCTCCTATTTCAGCTCCTTTAATTTCCTTGTCTGCTTTTGATTTTTCACTCTGTCCTCCCCCCCACCTGTCTGCCTGGCTCTCAAACTAATCTCTCTCGAAACCTCTTTGCTCTGGCTTTTGAACAATTTCTAATTTTTCCAGCTGCTCCCTGGTGCCTTCCTCCTCCTGTGCTCCTACCTCTGCAGCCCACATCCCACTTTTATTCATACCATCCTCCTGACTTTGTGCCTCGGGGTGATGCAACCTTAGGTGTAGTAAGGAGCAGACCTGTAATACATACTGTGCCCTAATCAGCTGCTTTCTCCCATTTTCTTCCAGCTTGCCTAGCAGCTCCAGGAACCGGAGCAGCCTGAAGTGCCGCCAGCTGCCCAGCTCCCCTGGCCCGCTGGGGTTTGATCTAAGGTACGGTTCTCCTCAATTTCTTCATGGCTGCGCCACCCGATTGGCCAAAGCTTCTGCTGCACAGTCTTGATTGGCCTGCAACCTCATGCCAGAAACATGCACTGGTCCACACTTCCAGCCCGGGAACTTGGACTGCCTCTACTCAGCTCCAGGGCTGTTGTGTTCCTAGGCTTCATTTAATTTTTCCTGCTCACCCGCCCCAGCCCTAACCACTATTAAATACTCCTTCTCCCCACACTAACACTTAGCCACTCATCTCGGCCTGACTTGTCCTCTCTTTTCTTGGACATTCACTGTTCTGAACAAGGTCACCGCAAACTTTAAAGGTACACAACAGCCTATAAGGCCAGGACACCCTGCTAGCTCTATCACATTTTAATCTCTTACTTTCTCCCTCCCAAGACCCTTCTTGCTGTGCCACCACCCTTTCCAATCTTGAACATGGCAACCAGACTAATGGCAATTCTTATACTCCTGCCCACTCTCTGTTTGCAGCTGCTGAATGACCCTAAATCAGCTAACCCTCTTATCTTGAGCACCCCATGGCAACACCTACAGCACTATAACATTCGTGCATAGTTGTGGGCCCACCTGCCAACCACATGCCTAACACCACACCCTGTCCTACCTAGCCCAGAACACATCCAACTTGACCAGGGCTTCCTCCCACAGTCCTGCCTAAACTGGATGTTCTCTCTGATTAGCATGCAGCTCGAATGAATCCAAAAAGACAACACAAAGCTAGCCTTAAACACTATAAAGTTACCTGGTCAGATTAGTACTCCTGTTACTACTGCTCTCAGGTAACATTCACCCTAATCCCACCCTCCTCTATGCCAGAGGTTGATTGAACCAAACCAGGCGCCTTAAACTTTGCATCACTAAACATCCGCAGCCTGACAGCAAAGTTTGACAACTTTCAAGCCTGGGTAGCTCTACCTAATCCAGACGTACTGTCTGTAGTAGAGACTTGGCTCACTCCCAAGATCCCTAATTGAGCCATCAGTCTGCCAAGCTATTTGATCTTTTAGGTAAGATCATAAATCCAAGAGAGGTGGGTGGTGGAATCTACCTTAAGGACAGCCTTCAGGGCATAGTCCTGAATTTACCCAGCCAGGTTGTTCTCCCAGGCCCTAGCCATTAAGGTCCTTCTTGGGGCCCACAACAAAACTGTCACAATTCTATCTGTCTACATCCCCCAAAGAACTCGCCCAAGGTCTCCATGCCATCATAGACCGTCCTTGGAAGCCTAACCCTAAGCTCTGAGGTTATACTCTTAGATGATTTCAGTATAATTGGCTTGCCCCTGAAACTAACCAATTCAAGGATGCAATTCAGGCTATCCACTTTACCCAGCTCATTAAAACACTTTCTAGGTCTAACTACAGGACATGTACTAGTACTCTGATTGACTGGGTGGTCACTAACCTACCTGAGCATGCCTCTAACACCTCCGTCCTCCTGGACTGACATCAATAAACCACTCCCCGTCATGTTCAGTTGGGCTAATAATTTCTCCAAACCCCTCCTAGAACAATCACCAGCAGGGTTCTCAAACCTAGTCACGCTGACCGCTTCAAACGGACCTCCTTAATGCTGACTGGTCCTTGGTTTTTGAGGCTTCCGGACGCTGACGACATGCTCGACTATTTCATCCTCCTCTTCAATACAATCTGATACCCATGCTCCCATAAAAAGCAGAAGATAAAAAGCTACTTTAACCCCTGGATGAGCCCTGACACCTTGAACTAATGAAAAATAGAGACCACCTCTGGCGTATAGCTAGGGCCATTGGCAAGCAGTCTGATATCCTGAACTACAAATGTGCGAGGAACAACTGTACCAGGACCATCTGTTTAGCCCAAAATGTATACTATAAAGATGCTCTAACCATAGAACTGGAAATGACGGGTGCAAATTCTGGGCTAACCTAAATGAGGTCACTGGGCAGGAGCCAAAACGGCCCCTACCATGCTCTGTGTTGATGGCTCCCCATCCTAGACCCTAAATCTATTGCCAGCACCTTTAACAATGCCTTCACTGACCTGCAGCATGTTCTTCTGGCCGACTTCTTCTCCCCACCATCCCTGCTGCACCCACGCGATCCCCACCGCATCCCCTTTCGTCAAGATTATTACCTCAGAGAAGCTAGGAAATATCCAGCAAAAGTGCTTGGGAAGGGAGAGTCAGTGGAATAACCTTGATCTGAAGCGAAACTCGCTGTCACTCGGAAATCCTGTCCCTCTCACCCATATTCTTAAAGAGGACAAGGAATTATTTCTAATCTGCAGCTGTTTATGGACGTTCCCATTTGTGAAATTATATCCATAAGCCTTAGTGACCATATGTAACTGTAACTGCATAAAAGGGATGTGAAAAACTACAGTTTGCATTGTTTTGTTTTTATGGGCAGCATTCTGCTACAGTTCTGTTCACAGAACTGGAGATCTGAATTTTAACTATGTCACAGTTTCAGCACAGGACTCTAAACATGGTTCGGATAGGACAATAGCTTATGTTTAACATTCTGTACTCAAACAATTACATAGTAAAACTCCACAAATTACTGGTTCTGTGAGAGGAACTGTGCAGAATGTTGTCCATAAAGGAAACAACTGAAAACACACTTTTCACATCAGTGTTTATTCAGGTACAGTTTAATATGGTTCATTTGGATGCAAGTCTTTCATTTCTGTTAGTAGTAACATTACTAACAGTTGCTAATTAGCACAGATTTCCTGTCTCCTTTAACTCTCGCCGTCCTCGCAGTATTCCCCCAAAATGGAAAGCTGCAGTAGTCACCCCTGTGTACAAGAGTGGGATCGTGCCTTCCCAGGAACTATAGACCAATCCTTATATCACCACTCTCGAAGGCCCTTGAACGAATCACTGCGGACCAACTTGTCAAATATCTGGACAAGCACGTGTTCCTATGTGCTTGAACAACATGGCCTTAGGTCTGGGCATAACACCACTACAGCCCTCCTGGAGATACACATGCTTCATCCACAAATCCTCGATCTTGCCAGCTCGTCGGGGACTATATATACTGACCTAACAAAGGCCTTTGACATGGTTAACCATGCCCTCTAATTGACCAACTCACTGCCATAGGCCTTGCCACTGAGGGTGACTGCATGGTTCCGCAGCTACCTACACTGCCGTTCACAACAAGTCAGGATAGATACCATTCTCTCTGACACCAAGCCTGTATGCTCAGGCATTCCACAGAGGTCAATACTAGGCCCCCACCTTTTAGCTTATTTCTGAATTGCCTCCACCTAGCCAGTCAGTGCTGTATCCTCCTCTATGCAGATGATGTGGTTATCTTTCTAGTGGCTCTGACCCCATTGCTCTTGAGTAATAGCTACAGCGTGACTTCACCAGCATAGAGTCGTGGTTCAAAAATCATAAATTGATGATGAACTCACAAAAACGTGTTGTTCACCAGTCTTCAGAACAAACACAAAACTATCCACTATCAATATGTGATAGGGGTGGTGTTCCTCTTGAACGTGTTCATCACTTCAGATATCTCAGAATCACTCTTGACAGCTTCCTCTCCTATGCCCTCCACTAGACATCACAGCTAAAGCAATCAACAAACACAAAGAGCTACTTTATTCAGCATAGGCAGAGCCTGACACAGAAGCCCTCAGCATAGCGGTCCACAGTTCTGTGGGTTCCCTAGTGGACTATGGACTGCTGATATATGGCTCTGCCACAGATACTGCTCTCTGATGTATAAAAACTTCCTATAACAATGCCTGCAGGTTCACCTTAGGAGTACACTGACTAACCCACACCTGCGATCTTTATGCAAAGGCTCACTGGCTAATGCTCTTTGGTCACTTAAAATATCGATCCTGACTCCTGGCCAAAAGATCTGCCTTGGTCAGCTCCCGTCTGAGGTCCAACAACTCCTAGTTCCCAGCATAAATCCTAGGCCCACCCGAATTCGGAACTGCAGTCCTTCCTGACTCTAAAATGTCAGACATCTCAAGGACAAAGGTCCTTTGCCTATCAGGCCCCATTGTGGTTGAACTCCTCCATGAGAACATTATTAGCCTGCCCACTCTGTGGACCTTCAAAAGAACCTAAAGAACCATTTAATACAGGAATTCAATGTGTCTGCTATTGCTAGCACCTAGCAAAGGCATCTCCTACCATCTTCCCTTCTGCTAAACATATCTCTCTCTTGTACACCCTGCACTTGGGGCTCCCCTCAACCCTGCCTCTCCAGCACATCTATGCTCTAACACCCTCATGTTGCTGACAACCAACAGGCTCCTATTGGACACAGCTATTTAGTCTGTTCCTGTATGTATCTGACTGTGTTTACTTATTCCAGTTTTAGTTTTCACTGTATTTTTGCATTCCTTTGTTTAAAGACCAAATCTACCTTAATGTTCTCATTCTAATCCTATTGCCTTGTTTGTCTCAATCCTCTGTATAGTTACCTACTTGCTCTAAATGTACTAACGAGGAACCTATATAAAGAGCTCTGAGCTAAATGGTTAATCAGAGAACTGAAATAAAATAAAATAATAAATATTGATTATTTTGGATGTGTGTTCAGTATTGAAATGAAATCTTATTAAAATATCCAATAGAAATGGATCAATGCATAAAAGTCTTAATTTTCGTAATAATAGCTTTTGACTAATACTGTTGAATGCAGCTTTAAGATCCAGAAAGCAACAATATAATTTAGTAATTTTAATCTTAGTATATTTGTAAATTAAATGTGACAGGACATAACAGTGTTGAACTGTGGAGCGCTTATGCCTAAAACCATTCTGTGACTCAGTTAATAAATGATGTTCTTGGAGCCAAGCTTCCAATCTCTGTAATACAATTTTGGAGAATATCTTTGAGATGCATTAAACAAACTAATTGGTGTATACAGAGCTGAATCCTTTATCTGGCCCTTTTGAAAACAGGGTATACAATACTGCCTTTCCAGCTGTTGGAGAAGTTTTCACCTTGAATAAATTTACTGAATATATCCAAGAAGATAGGTAGCCACCAAACTGAAAATATTTTGTAAATATCTCCAAGAATTTGATCAGGGCTTGCGCTTTATTAGATCAGGTTGTACTGAACGCAAATATTATTTCATCAGAAGAAAAGTATATTGTTCATGGTGAGGTCAAAGAACGTAAATAAGTTTGGAGTTCATCATACGCTGAAGGTCTTTGTTCTTCTATAAATGAAAAGTACAGGGCAGAAAATAATTCTCCCAGGACAGAAGAGTAATATAGGCCTCTACTCTAGAGGAATATTGTGTATACCCTACCAAAACCAGTGTACAGAAGGCTTTTATATATTTTTCTGTAATTGTGTTTCTTAATTTATTCCACATTTTAGTACAATATTTTCATTCTCATTTTCTTGTAATCCTTCTGAAACGTATTTAAAATTAATAAATGTCCTCTTGTTCTATGTCTTTTGTGAATTTCACCATTCTATTAAGATCCTGCTTGCAGCTCTACCAATCCCGTTAAACCAAGATGCTTTTTAAATTTTTCACAGAGTTATTCTAAACATAGGTCTTAGAAGATTATTTATTTCTTGCCATTTTTCAATATTAGCTACAGTACCATTTGTTAGAAGTGAGTATTCTATCATTTCTCAAAGTTATAAAAATGTCTGTATTTATTGTGAAAATTTATCTATGTTATTATTTTGCCAATGTATTCTTTTACTATTAATAATTTCAACTGTAACTTCCTCCAGGTTAGGTTGGATTGATATTATATTGTTACCTAAGAAGTTAAGAGTCACCAGTATGGGAGAATCACGAAGATTCTGGATGATCCAACACGATTAAGTCTATCACTCTTTCCATGGCAACCTGATTAACCTAAGCCAAGTCAATGACTGATGATCTCATTGGTCCCATAATGTTTCAGTACATCAGTCTTGACAGAATCATCAGACAAAGCCCAAGTGGCAGTACAAGCAGCTTTCCACAGGCTGTTTTGATATTTGATCATGCGGGTCTGGTAGGTTGCAGTCCTAAGCCCCAGTGATGCAGAGGCATTAGAATGCTTACCTATCATGCCCAACCACCTGGATTCCTTATCAGGAGGCAAAGTATACATAGGTCTAGGAGCTCTAGACCTAGCAAGAGCAACCATGATGACCACTGAGTCAGTTTCTCACTGGTTAAAATGATAAGTCGATGGTGTTTCTTTCAACAGGTCTGACGAGGATGATTGACGGTGGGAGAAAGAACAGAGGAGAAATGAGGCCATCCACATCATATACATGTAGACATTGCACATCATTGTGGGTGGCCCTGGCTAGCAAAAAGTTTGAGTGATCTTGATGCTGCCAGCTTATAGCTCAAAATGTATGGCTTAATGGAGGTGACATCCTCGATAAAGATTTTATTTCCTATATTCCTTGCTTTGTCACGCATGGCTCTCCACTCATTTTTCCCTCCCACCACCTTTTCTGCCATTCCTTCCTGATTCCATCCTTCAGCCTTCCTGCTTCCCGGTGCTATCTTACCCTTTTTCATTATTCCTCTGCCCACCCTCCTTAACACTTCTTTCAGCTTCACAGATCCACATTCCTACCCACCATTCAGCCCCCATCCCTACATTCCTCTACCCTAGGGAATTCATTTCCATGGCTACTCCTATCTGCTGATCCATTTTAGGAGGGCAACTTCAGTCTCACTCATTTTTTCTGCCTCCTCCTTAGCTAGATTAAACGTCCAGCAAAGCAGCATCTAAACCTTCCACCCAGGACTGCTGTTCCTATCTGCATGGATGGTGCCTATCTCCTTTGTACAGTCATCTAGCCCACCCAAGGTCAGACCCCAGTTTCTGATGTGGCACAAACCCTCTTCCCAGCACCATGCCTTCAACTAAATTTTGAAGACCATGGGGGTCCTAGCAGCACCCCCAGTCATACACAAGTAGCATCTCAGTGAAGGTGACCATGTGATCTACCTGCTTCTGGCCCCTTCCCATCTCTGTAAACCTATCCTGCACCACCCTTGCCAGGTCATTAGTCCCAGGTCATTAGTCCGAGATGGAAACATAGAAACATAGGCATAGAAACACAGACTTTGATGGCAGATAAGGACCGCTTGGCCCACCTAGTCTGCCCATTTCCTACCTACAGGATAAGCTGCAGATCCTAGTTAGCCAACAGCCTATTTCTTCCTACCCCCACAAGAATTGCTTTATGTCTGTCCCATGCATTCTTGAATTCTTCCACAGCTTTGGACCCCACAGCCTCCTCAGAAGGCTGTTCCATGCATCTACCACCCTCTCTGTGAAAAATACTTTCTCACATTGCCCTGAGCCGTCCCCTCTATTTCAAATTGTGTCCCCTTGTTCATCTCCTTTTCTGAAAGATGCTACCCTCTTAGATTTTGTTGATTCCATTGAGGTACTTAAAAGTTAAACTATTCTTAAGTGGGCTTGAACCATGAACCTTTTGGTTAAGGGTCCAATGCACTACCCAATTGCACCACAGAGACAACACTGACATCCAGCTCCCTCATGTCCTGCCACCCTAGCAATCCCATTGTATGCTGTCTATCCCTCCATGCCAAAGTGCCAGGTAGGCACCTCACCTCCCTCTTTCCTCCTGTCCTGCACCCAAACTAGCACCTAACAATTGAATCCCTCACCAGAAGTTGCTTTCTCTTCTGTGAGGGGGCTCTGCCTCCATCATGGGACTTCCTCTATGGAGGAACCTCAAATTCTCCCTGGACATTATCATAGGTTCCTCCTGTTTGCAGTCCCATCCTGCCAGAGCTGCAATGAGTTGTGTAATGGCACTGGCCAAGTAATGTGCCCTGACCTGCCACCCCTTCCAGAGCCCACTACAATCCAGCCAGCCCCTCCTCCTTGGTACCCCTGTAAGGCAACGGTGGTAGACTTGGTGGCCTCTAGGTGGAGGAAGAAGTCCCATAAATCCTAGTCATTTTGACCCAGAGTACAGTCACCTTCTCCTCAGCCCAGAGCAGTGCGAGCAGATGGGCAGCACCTCAGTCTCCAAAGATCTCCCTGAAGACTACTGCTCTGTAGCCACTACACTGCACCACTCCCAACATTCCTATTTCTACACTCACTCACAATGATCTGGAAAAGTACTCACACACTACCCCAGATAGGGTGTTTCTAAACTGCCATGTTTTTTCATTGACCCCATTGTTCCTTGACCCTAGATTGGGTTATTAAAGTTTTCCCTCTTGCTTTTAATAACACTTTTCTAATCCCCTATTTTGCTTAACATATCCTTTTATCACCTGACCCTAGACAGAGTTTTGAGTTTTTCCTTTTTTCTCTGTGATAACCAGACAGTTTTTGCTGGTAGTCTGAAATATTTTGTCAGATGCTAGTACTCTACCTTCTATAGCAGTGAGGGGCCAGAAGGCAGTGTTCAAGGGTAAGAAAACTGGCCTGATTGGGAGATTTTCAATAGCCCAGCACAGTTTCTTAAGTGGTGGAGTTTCATTGTACTGGCTTCCTAGAAGGACAAGTTTGTTAATACACAAAGGAATCAGTGCCATGCTGTTTCAATGGCATCTACACACAGACATTCAGATGCTAAATAATCTGTGAAAGAAGTTGGGTCCCACAGAAGCCAAGGATGGATAATATCACAAGGCAGGCATTGCCCAAAATTCCAAGCCTGAAGCAGTATTAGTCAATCAGATGAACCTGGGTACAGGGAAGTGATATCAGCCTTGCCTGACCAAGGCACCAGGGGAAAGAGAGAGAGCATACCTTCAACCCAGATGGCTTCCTCCTTTCACTAGGATTTCTGTGTGTCCAAGGAGGAGAGCCAGACTGTGTGACTGCAGAGAGGGGTTGAGGTAACAAGGCAAATGAACAGTGAGGTAAGAAGACTCTAACTTGCAGGAAAGTTAGAAGTGTTTACCTGCACAATTGTGCAAGCTTTCATAAGTCTGTATGTGTACTGTTGTTTTACTACATGTAAATAGTGTTATACATGATTATTATTACAAATGTATTTACACAATCAGTGTTTAAGAGCAACTATCTCCAATGTTGGCTCCTGGCAGGCAACCCATACAATGGAGTTGCCTACACTAGGAGCTGTTTGAGCATATACCATTTTTATTGTCTTATTACAAATTAAAGGAGTTATTACCTCCTTAAAGCCTCACTTATAACTTCCTGGGTACAACCTGAACAGCTGCTGCCCAGTGCTGTAGCCCACCCCTCAAAACAGAATAATTATGTGAGAGTAGGGAATGGGGCTGCAGGTACTATGGAGAATGTAACAGGATCTGGGAAGGGGGCTGCCTAAAATGTACTAGATTATCTTTGCTGGCAGGTACATATGTAAGGGCTATAATATGCTAAATATTAGCCCCATACATATATACCTGCCAGCAAATATCTAATACATTTAGGCAGCCTCTCCTGATCCTATTATATGCTCCATGGAGCACCTGCGGCCCTGGTCCCTACTGTGGTCATATTTATGCTGCTTTTAGGTAGGGCCACAGTGCTCGGCTCATACCAGGAAATTATGTTGGGTTTTTACAGAGGCAATAACTTTTGTAAGCAGCAAAAAAAAAAAAATTGGTATATGGTTTCAAATAGTTTCTAGAACAGGCAACTGCATTGTATGGGTTGCCTGCCAGAGCATGACAGTAGTTTCATCAAATCAGTTACTTTTCTAAAGACTGCAGTAACTGGTTGTTTGTGATTGCATCCTAGAGGGAAACGTACCTGGATAAAAGGGGTGCATAGTAAAAGGTCTCTGACAATGTGTGTGTGCTACCTGAGCAAAAGACCATCACTACAGGGAGTCTAGAGGGTAGAAGGAGATGGTATAGGACCATCAAAGCACAGGGGTCTGAGGTCTTGCTAAAGAGAGGACCTTGACAATGGTGATGCTGATCCAGACAGTCTCAGAGGCAAAGACATGAGTGAGAGAGAGAAAAAGAGGCTCACTGGGACTGCAAGGTGCTCTGACTGTCATATCCTCCCTTTTACCCTCACTCTAGATTGTTTTATAAATTCCCACTTTACCAGGTGCTTTTAGTTCCTGCAGTCCCTTACCAGGCAGCAACAAGTATAGGTATGCTAGATATATGACCCAGCACTCTAAACACAAAATACACTGAACACTATAGTTAAGTGTATTAGGGTATCCTGAGCATCACGTTACTCACAAGTGGGAGCCTGCTGAAATGGCGACCCACTTGCGATGCATGTCGACAGGGTGAGGAGTAAAGGGAGGTGACTGGGGTGGGTTCGCGAATAGCAACAGGATTGCAATATGTACAATCGCACTGGGGGCAAACATGCTGAACGATGGGTGGGAGGGTGGAAGGGTTTGTGAGGGTGGTGCCATAGTGAGCTGCCGAGCTGGCTCAGTGGCATGGTGCGTGGGTGCTGGGCTGGGGTGGCCAGGATGCTGGGTTGGGTCTGGGAGCAGTTATGCTTTGTTGTGCCCTGCCGGGTATTTTTATGTTTTACATTTTGCATCCCCAACATGCACCCCCGGAGTTGAGAATCCTTATAGTAGAAGTGGGGGTCACAGCCCCCACATGACATCAACAATTAGAGTCCTTTATACCATTTTTCCGCCGGTGGTGTACATCACTCCATAATGACGATTGCCTCCGCTACGACATGGAACCATGTA
This sequence comes from Neoceratodus forsteri, assembly GCA_016271365.2. Taxonomy (NCBI): domain Eukaryota; kingdom Metazoa; phylum Chordata; order Ceratodontiformes; family Ceratodontidae; genus Neoceratodus; species Neoceratodus forsteri. The sequence continues at coordinate 659,042,017 of CM057453.1, forward strand.
TTAGTGTACTATTTAATAGTGAAAATACTACTACTACTTAACAGTAAAAATAATAAAATGGAAGCAGCAGCAGGCTGGTAGGACAGAGGTCTGGGGTTATATTCTGTTTTAACTGAAATATTTGAATAGTTTTGTAAGTGAAATTAGTTCCATGTGTTAAAAATTATTACCTTGAGTTAGAACTGTTACTTGGGGTGTGATATTGTAACTTTGGAGGCTTGGAACAGTTGTTTGGCAGTGATAATTAGAGTGAAATTTAAATGTGTTGTTTGCCTGGTGTTTGGTAAAGCCCTCCGCACCCTGTTTTGCAGGCTTTCTTCAATACTAAAAAGCCACTGGGGGTTGGGATTGAAGGGCTGAGTATTTCTGTTTGGGACTGAAATTGAAACAACAGGACCTGGTGGGCTGTGACATCATACGGTACCTGATGTCTGCATACACACTGTTAGTGGGACTGAACACACACTGGACTGTATGTGTTTGTGAGACTTGGGAACTTTATTGGTGGGGTTGAAATTGGGTTTGTAAATAACTGAAGTCAGTATAGAGAGAAACTGTATTCCAGGGAAAGGGACTGAGAAAGGGGTGTGCCATTATAAACAGAGGGATAAACAGGGTGGCCATATTCCACCATGGCAGGCATCTTCAGAAGGGTTGTAGACTGCACAGGCTGTGGGATGGCAATAATTCTAAATTGGGCCTGGAGAGAAGGAGGCTGCCACTCTATATACAGCTATCTTGTATCAGGAGTGAGGTGTATTGGTTAAGGAGTAAGCTGGGGAGCGTGTCCAAGAATAAGGGTGTGGATATGGGCGCAGAAGGGTGGGGCTGAGGGGAGGCTGGGGCAATGCTCTGAAAGTACAGGATGTTATGTTACAGCAAGCAGGAGGGGATATTAGGGACAGAGGACCCTTAGATAGGGATGTTGGCTAAGGGAAAGCATACAGGGTGAACATTCTGAATACAAAGAGAGTGGAGGGAGAAGAGTCAGGAGGGCTGTTGTGCGGAAGCCTAAAACAGCAGACTGTGGGAAGGGAGCTCCTAAGGTGAACAGAGCAAGAGGGAAGAAGAGGGCAGTTTAGAGGTGCAGTCAGGGGAATCTCGGTTACTTGATGGAGGCTGACATAGAGTGTCACAATAAATTTGAGCTACTAAGCAACCTAGAGGGGGGAGGAAGGTTGGTGGAAACAGAAAACTTATACAGAGGCCGGGGAGGGAGTCGATACCCATAGGGCATCACAGACCGCTGTGGAAAGGATAGAAATAGCCCCAGAGGGAGAAGGGAAACATAAATGTTAAGCAAATGGGGAGATGCAACATATTGCAGACATGAGGGAGGAGAGCATGATTGAGAGAAACTGGGAGACAAGGAGGTGGAGAGGAGCCCCTTCAGCAGGGGGTCAGTACCAAGGATGGGGCCCTAGCTAAAGGGACCCACAGAGAGCCTCTGGAGGCAGGGTACTATTACAAGGGGAGGATGGTGTGGAGGAAGGGAAACCATCAGGGCCAGGATAAATGGTTCGGATAAGAGAGGGTTAAAGGGACACCTATTCAGAGGGGTTTGAGTTAAGTGGGCAAAATAGCGAGGGAGGCAGAAAGGTGAGGGTGACAGGGGTCTCTAATAAGGCAGGAAGACTCCCATGGAATTGAGATCATGAATAAAGGGGGAGGGGGCTGAGAGGGCATAGTGGAGGTAACCATAAGGATGATGGCAGTGTTAAGGTTCTGTTATTGGGAGACTCGATGATTAGGGGTATCCAGTGGAGGGACGGGGTGGATGCCATAGCTAGATGAAGGTAGTGAGTATCTCTGGGATGACAGTGCACAGAGCAAAGTTCATGGTGTATGAAATGGTTAGGGATTGTGGAGGGAATCGATTTCTGGTGCATTTGGGAACCAACGATCTAGAGGGAAATAGCATTTTGGAAATCCAAGCAAGGTTCCAAGAACTTGCCAGAGTCTGTCGGGATAGTGGATGCAACATTTCCTTTTCAGAGATATTGCCAGTACCAAAGGCCTCAGTGGAGAAAAATGAAGCTCACAGAGGTTAATGACTGGCTCAGGAAGTGGGGTGAAGAGAGTGGGTTGGGGTGTTAGAACTGGAATGGAGTTTGGGAGGATAAGGGACTATATGCCAAGGACAGGCTTCATCTTGCCCGTTAGGAAGGAAGTCCTTAAACAGGGGATGGCTGACTACATTCAAGAAAGGTGGGGTTTAAACTTGTGAGGGGAGGGATAAGGGAGGGCTGACCAGAAGCCTCTCCTCCAGATGAGGGAGTAGCCTTCAAGCCCAAGGGGAGGGGGAAACAGACTGGGGGTGGAGGTTTCAGGAGGAGCAGAGGAGGATGGAAGTATAAGGAATCTGGGTGGGGTTCACAAAGGGATCAGGGATAAGGGGTGGGGTTGGTGTTAGTAAATGCCAGGAGCTTGTGAAACAAGTTGCCAGAGTTCAGGCCATGCTGTTGGGGGGGTGGATGTGGCAGCAGTCACAGAGACGTGGGCAACAAAAACCATGACTGGGACCCTAAGCATAAGGGGTACACTATGTTTAGGAAGGATAGAAAGGAGGGCAGAGGGGTTGGAGTGGCTATGTTCATTAGAGATGACATAGAAATTGCTAGGGTAGAAGAGGCAGAGGGAAACGTGGAGGCCTTATGGGTCGCTTACGATCCCCAGCAGGAGATAAGCTCAAGCTGGGTGTAGTATATAGGCCCCCAGGATGAGTGATGTTCTAGAGGATGGTTTGCTGAACAACACCATTGCCCAGTGTGGACCAAAGGGGAAGGAGTGGTGTTGATGGGGACCTTAAATTGCCAGGTACAAACTGGGGAACCATGTCCTCTAAGGTGGCCAAGGAGCAGAGGCTGCTGGATGGCTTCCAGGATGTGTTCTTAACACAGCATGTGATGGAGCCACAAGGGAGGGGCATGTCCTGGACGGGTTCTGGCAGATGGGGATCTGGTAAGGGACATGGTTGTACAGGACCCCTGACTGGGGAGCGACCACAATACTGTCTAGTTTCAAATAAGCATGGGGGTGAGATCTAGGACACTGGCAGTGGACTTCAGGGGGCAGACTTTATGGGCATGGGAAATATTCTCAAGGATCACTTGAAGGGATTACATCAATGACAAGTGTGGAAAGGAGATGGGAGGCCATAAAATGGGACTTCATGAGGCAGTCAGGATCTGCGCTAAGTTGAAGCGTAAGGGAGCAAGGTCACATAAACCATGCTGGTGGTCCAGTGAGGTACAGGTAGCAGTCAGAAAAAGAAGGCGGCCTACAAAAATATAAAACAACAAGAGGGATAGAGAAAAGGAAATGTACCATCTTGCATCTAGAAAAGTCACCTGTATGGTGAGGGAGCAAAGTCCAGTAAAGAGCAGGGGATACATGGAGGGAAAGGGGTTCTTCCGGTACATTGGGGAGCGGAGAAAAACTAAGGCCATCTCAGCAGATTGAGATCAGAAGGAGGGTGGGTGGAAGAGGCGAGGGACCAGGCAGAGGTATTTAACGAGTACTTTGCCTCTGTGTTCACTAGGGAGGGGATGGATATCTACAAAGCAAGGCACGAAGGGGATAGAAGCGGCAGTAAGTGGGATCAGGGGAGCAACAGAAATGGAGCAAGAGGGAGGGAGAGTACCCCAGGGGTGTCACATCTGGATAAGGATAAAAAGGCCAAAGGTGGAGGGGACGGATGATACTATCTCCGCTAAAAGGGTGTGGTTAGCCTCAAGGCCCTAAAGAAAGACAAATCTCCTGGGCTGGATGACATTCATCCGAGAGTACTATGGAATTGGCTGACATACTGGCTGCACTCTCTGGCGGAGCTCTTCAACAGGTCACTTGGAGACAGGGAGGGTACCTAGGATTGGCGAGAGGCATATGGTGCCAATCCATAAAGGGGGTCGAGGGAAGTACCAGGTAACTATAGACCCATCAGTTTGACCTCGGTGGTGGGAAAATTAACGGAGAGTATACTAAAGGAACGATTGGGGGTGTACTTGGAGGAGGTGGGAGGTCTGGATAGTCAGCAACATGGGTTTGTGCTAGGTAAATCATGTCAAACCAACCTTAGGAGTTCTACGAATGGGTAACATCAGAACTGGATGGGGAAAGCCTGTGGATGTATTATTCTTGGACTTCAGCAAGGCGTTTGACTTGTCCCCACAATGGTCTGGTGGAGAAACTGATGGGGTTAGGAGTAGGCCCTTTGATGGTCAGATGGATTGAAAATTGGCTAGCTGGACACACCCAGAGAGTAGTGGTCTGTGGGAGATCTCGAACCCTAGAGAGGTTGGTAGTGAGGTACCGCAGGGCTCAGTCCTGGGTCCGATCCTGTTTAATGCATACATATCAGACATCAGGGAGGGTATAGGGTGTGAAATGAGTCTCTTCGTGGATGACTCCAAAATGGGAGCAGTAGTTGAGGGAGAAGAAGGGAGGTTGGCCCTGCAAGGACCTGGACACCCTGGAAAGCTGGGCTCACACATGGAAATTATTTCAATATCACCAAGTGCAAGGTGTTGCATCTTGGTCGGGAAACCCTAAACACAGGTACATTCCTGGGAGGGAGGCGCTGGAGGCCTCAATAGGGAAAAAGACCTAGGGGTCATGGTGGATGCATGTATGAATAACTCTGAGCAGTGCAGTAGAGGCTAGCAAGGCAAACAGGATGTTGGGATGCATCGTAAGGGGATCACCTCTAGGAGCAAGGAAGTGATTCTGCCACTGTACAATGGACTGGTTAGACCACACCTTGAGTACTGTGTACAGTACTGGAGACCACACTTGAAGAGGGACATACAGCTCCTGGAGAGGGTACAGAGGAGGGCAACAAAGATGATACGAGGGCTAGGGGATTTGACGATGAGGACAGACTTGAGGAGCTCTGCCTGTTTTCATTGGAGGAGAGGAGAGACAGGGGACATGATTGAGGTCTTCAAGTACCTCAAGGGAATAAATAGGGTAAACATGGAGGGGATCTTTAGACTAAAGCAAGGAGGTATCACCAGAGGGCATGGTTTGAAGTTGGAAGGTGGAAGGTGAGGAGGGAAAAGAGGAGGAGGTTTTTCACTGAGAGGGTGGTGGACCCTTGAAATGCACTGTCTGGTGAGCTGGTTCAGAGATCCACAGTGGAGGGCTTCAAGAGAGGGTGGGACAGACACAGAAAGTGGATATATCAGATGATGGCCTGTCCCAGGGGTGGGGATGGATGATAGGGGTTTCTGGAGCACAAGGGATGGGAGGGCCTCGGCACCCAACTAAGGATCTAAGGTTCAAGCAGACTCGATAGACCGTGAGGCCTAATCTGCTGGCAAATAGTATGTTAGTATGGAACACACAATACAATTCTGTATCGTATGTTCCGCTTTATTAATTTACTGTTAAATAGTACACTAATGCACATCTATATTGTACTATGTGTTTTGTTGAGGCCGTGACTGGTGGAGGTGCAGAGGCTCCACTTGCAGTAGGGCCTGTACTATCAGGGGCCCACTGCCTCAGAGGTCAGCATTAAGTAAACCTTTACTACACACAAGCTTGCAATTTTCTCTTTGGACATTGCTTATTGATTTGAAATTGAAGCCATCAGCAGTGGCAGTAGAAGACTCAACTTTAGTTTCACATGGTGGAGGAGTGCAGAACAAAGAAGCAACATTTAATCTTAGTGTCGGTGTCCAGAGGAGGAGTGGGACACATCATATTGTTTTGGTTCCTGATCATGGTACCAGTAAGTGGGATCGGGACAGTACCTAATAAAACTACAGATGCTCAGCAGGACTGCCACAAAGAACATGTGCTGTAAAACATAAAACATGAGCTAGTGGTTATTTTATGCTTATTTGTGGGCCCCACAAAATATTTTGCAGGGTGGGCTCTTATAGTTGTTGGCACAGCCCTGGTTTTGTGTTCAGAGTGCTGGGTCCTGTATCTAGTGAAGTTGCATGCTGAATCTCCAAGCACTGATGCTGTAGTCAGCAAGCCTCTAACTTTCAAATATACAGGTAGCCTACCTTACCTTAGTGGACCAGCAGAGTTTTCTGTAAGTCTGCTGATGCCCACCAATGTCCAAGATGCCAATCTCTTCTGTTCCACTCATGTATTAGGACGCGTTAGGGGGAGTCATTTTACAGTGCTCGTGTAAGAAGGTTAGGAAAGTCTAAATGCAGACAGCTGCTTCCTTCTGACTAAGCCACATATCCAATTCACAGCTAGCCTCACAAAAGCAAACTGCAAGGATGATTGTCAGCTGCTTTCTCCTACTCAGACTAACACATTGATAACTACTTTGTTTTTTTTTTTTTATACCAACTGAAGGTCCCAGTTTACACTGCAGACCCTACACTTATAAGTATATACATTACTTACCCCAGTTAGAAATGTTCTAGCAGAGAAGTTCCAACTGCCTCAGTCAGCTGCCTCCTTGCTCTGGAGAGGTACAACTATCTACATTCTACAAGGAAGTCTAAATGCAAACACCTGATTCATTTCTGCATAAGCCCTCCCACCTTACACAGCTAACTTCAAGGATGATTGTCAGTTGCCTTCCCAAGTCAGACTAGCTCACTGATGATAACTCCTGTATTTCTTACACCCTGACTCCTTGCTCTGAGAGCTAAACTACAGGAAGTCTAAATTAGACAACTACTTCACTGCTGCTTAAACCACACACCCCAATTAAAGGAGAAGTCCACCCAGAATGTGCAAAACATATGTTATGTAGAGTGTTTGGATATGTATGTTAAGTCCTAGTGTGTCCTTCCCTCTGTCTGCTGTTAGGAGTTTTTCCTAAATTAGCCTGCTTGCTGTATGGTAGTTTTACAACCCCTGGGGATCTCCATCACAAGTAGGTTTATTGGCTTTCTTTCTCATATGATGCACCCTGGTTCATGTGACAGTGATGTAGCTATGCCCCAGATTTAGAGGGTCTGTCACAACTCAGCCACAAAGATAATACTTCTTTCAGAGAAGAAGTCACATTGCTACATTTTGGATGAGTGTAATCATTATTATTTTTATTTTAGTACCTTGTCCTGCTATGTTACAACCTATAAGGTGATGTTTAATTTTGCTACTTAGTACTGGTGCAAAAACTGAAAGTGACTGAGAGGAATAGAGTAAACAGTGACATGATTCACACACACACACACACACACACACACAAGCATAGCAGGACAAGGTACTGATATCAAAAATAATAATGATTACACTCACCCAAAATCTAGCAGTGTGTCTTCTCTGGAAGAAGTATTTTCCCTGTGGCTGAGCTGTGACAGACTCTGTAACAAGACACTGGCTTCCTGAGGGCAATTAGACATCACACACTAAAGGGCACTCTGGGAAGACTAGAGGCCATAAAGAAACCAGAATGGCAACCTCCAAGGGCATAAAACAGTTAGGGAAAGTTAGAAAAAGCATCTCTCATAGCCAGTGGAAAAGAAAATGCCGTAACTGGTTAGAACACAGAAGAAAGAAAAAAAAAAAAAAGACTACTACTTATCTTTTTCTGATTTTAACATGGAGTTTTCCTTAACAGCTAGCTTCACATAGCTAATACAAGGATGACTGTCACTGCCTTTCCCCAGCTCAGATTAGCACACTGATAATGAATGTGTTTAAAACAGTTTTATATACTCTGACTGAAGGGCCCAATTTACCCTGCAGACCCTATATTTCTAATAAAGTATCTGTCTGCTTCCCCCTAAGTAGAAATGTTATAGCAGATATGTTCTAGCTGCCTCCTTGTTCTGAGAGCTGCATCTATCTACAGGGATGCCTAAATGTAGACAACTGCTTCACTTCTGCCTGAGCCACACCTCTTCAATTTACAGCCAGCCCCACCCAGCTAACTACAAGTACGATTGTCAGCTGCCTTCCCTCAACTCAGATTGTAACATGGGAAGAGAAAGGTTACAAGATTGGTCCAAGAGCATCAGGACCATTGATTAATTCTCAAATAATCCACAGTCACCTGAGAATTAATCAATGGTAAGGTGCACCCACATTTTGTTCCCATATCAGTTTCCTATACCAAAATAGTCAACCTGCAATTCATGGCCGACCAACAGATGGCTGTCAAACAAGAATAGATATGCTTAGTGTAATTTCTGGTAGTTCCGTCATAAGTAGGTTGAAAACATCCATATGACTGTGTAATGTATTTTTTAATTGGTCTTTTGGCTCAGAAACACATACCTTTCAGTAACTACACAGTAGTGTATGCCGACATGATTTTCCAGATTGCCTCCATGTCTTTTATTAAATATTTAAAAGAAAACTACTTTAACAGTGGAACCTAAAAAGTACATAAGCACACACCTTGGACCAATGTCTATCAAACCAGAAAGTTTCAGGTTTCAAAATCTCCTATTTTTAGTTATCAGGTGGCATAAAAAGGCTAAACATTTTCAAAAACTGAGACTTTTACATGTTTTGTACCTCTGCCACTTTGCCTCCCCAGAACCGATCTACATTGAATTTACAGAATGAAGAGTTCCGGACACAGAGGCTGTGCTTTCTAAATTTCATTAAATCAGTTGAAAGGGCAAAGTTATTAATGTGCAATGCTGGCTGTAAAACTGGCAGATAAAAGATGTAAGCCCTCGTGTACTACCATCTGTAGGTCGGCAAGGGAATTGCAGCAACAACTACCAGATCTCAAAATCGCCTCTGCATTAAAAAATATGCATTTCCTATAATGCAGAGCAACCAAACACAGCAGAAAAACGGAGATGATTCCACAGTTTACAAAACTAAGTCAAAATGAGCACATATTCTGAAATGTTGATCATATCTGCATATAAACAGTAAATGTTCACCGATGCAGTCACAATATTAAAACAAAAATTCAGCCTGTTCAGCATGCATTTCCTCCAAACAGGTGCAACCCTTTTTTCTTCCCATGTTACACATAGGAACTTAAATGTCCTCCCGGAACCCTTTAAACACTGCAGTTTGCACAGTTTGAAGCTATTTTTCGAACACGTTCACATGAGGAAGAAACACAAACAAAAAGTAGGGATCGAACCCTTTCTCTTGCCCATGTTACAAGTGAATTAACCCACTCCAGGCGTGGATCCATTTGGGATTAATCCATGGCTGGCTGGTTGGAACCACTTGGCTTGCAGCCTTATGGTTCAATCCCTCCCCCGCCATGGATTACCAATAGAACCACCTCTGTCATGGGTTAATCCTTACCTAGCACATGGATAACTACTGAAGGTCCCAATGTATCCTGTAGACCCCACGCTTCTTAATAAAGTATCTGTCTGCTTACACTCTAGTTAGCAGTGTTCTAGCAGAAATGTTCTAGCTGTCTCCTTGCTCCGGAAGCTAGCACCTCACTGAGTTCCTTTAGTACATTTAGGTTGTCCATCTGGTCCCATTGCCTTGTCCACCTTCACAACTGCAAGACCTTCCAGACTCTTTCTTCTGAAAATGGAAAGAGTTTAGAAGGGACCCACAGCTCTGAAGGTGCACAAGGTTATGGAACCAGATGGGATACACCCAGGGTGCTAAAGAATGCTACACAACATGACACTGAACCATGGAATATGACTGCCAGTCCCAGAAGATAACACTGCAGCAGATGCACAGCCAGAAGATTTAAGGGATGCAGGAGCAGCTCAATAGATGTGACCCCAGCATGGACAGGAGGTCCAGGAGTACCAGGACTGGATCACTGCAGACCACTCCAGACCCAGAAGATGAGTACAGGTTATGCAAGAGATAGTAATGGTCTAAAAAATGCATTCATGAAAGTGAAAATCTATACAGAACACTGAAAAGACAATGTAAAGGGTGGACAAGACAGGGTAGTGCAAAATAAATATCAGCCATCCCTGGGGTACACAGAAAGTGCGGAAACAAAAATGAGACATCCTGGTGGGGGCAGGGGAAGGTGTGAGGAAAAACAGTTTACCGAACAGTAGATCTTGAGGCAATCTCTGTCTTAGGTCACACCTATGGAACTTAGCCATCAGGCATCAAGATCCCATGGAAGCTTTTTTTCTGCAGCAGTCTATTAGGGGCGCCCATGCTGATGTCAGGCTCTGATGTCACACACCCTTTATAAGTGCAGGTGTCCCCACTCCCTCCTCAGTTCTTTCACTAGCTGGAGGCCATGGGATACAGGAGTGAGGTGCCCAGCTAGCAGAAAGCTTGGAGCAACAGGACAGCTGAGCTGTAGAGAGAGAGAGAGAGACAGAAAGAGAGAGAGGGAGAGAGAGAGAGAGAGAGAGAGAAAGGGGTGGAGGGAGGGATGGCATGGACAGGCAACCTTAGAAGTGCGCACTGGGACATGGTGCTCAAGAAACTTCACCATGCATTCAAAAACAGTTTCTGGCACACACTAACCTAAAAGGAGAGATGCAAACTTCAAATGAAGTTAAAATAGCATTTTATTTACTGTAGAGAAACATATGAAGGGCAGATTGAGTCGCTGATATGCTGGACTGTGTCCTTGAAAAGGACACCAGTCCCAAACATGTCAGGTGTCAGTCTGCCAGCTCATATGTTTTTCTAATGTATAAATAAAATGGTATTTTAACTTGATCTGAAGTTTGTGTCCCTCCTTTAGGTTAGTGTGCCAGAAACAGTTTTTTTTTGAAGGATGAGATGACCTGATGACAGATTCCTTGAAGAGCTACTGTTACGGTAAGTTCTTACATAACTGTTCTATCTTCTTCTGGGATATCTCTGTCATCAGGTCACACCTATGGTACAAGTCCAAAGCATTGCTAAGAGCAAGGACTGTCTGGGTGGCAGGAGGCCAGAGGCCTAAGAAGGAAGGTTCTGAAGCACAGCAAGGCCAAAACTTGCCCTTCTTCTGGAGGCACTGTCCAGACTGTAGTGCTTGCAAATGTGTGACAGTACTTCAAGTGGCAACAGCACAAATCTTGGCTATAGACACTCCCTGAAATGGGTAACTGAAGTGGTCATGCCCTGTTGGAATGGCCCTCAACAACCCCAGGAAGTTCTTTACCTTATTTCCTGTAACAAAATTAATACAGCTGGCCAACCATTTGGACAAGCACCATTTGAAACTGAGCGCCTCTCTGCCAGAGCAAAGAAGCAAATGGAGAGACTTCCTGAGTCCCCTCAGATTGTGTGTATAGTAATGCAAAATTCTATGCACATCCAAAGTATGGAACAATGCTTCCCTGGACTGGCATGTTCTGGAAAATAAACAGGCAGGTAGATGGACTGGTTTAAGGTAAATTCAGACACCACCTTAGGAAGAAACTTAGGGTTAGTATGCAAGGAGACCCTGTCTTCATGGAAAATAAAATAAGGCTGCTCCCAAATGAGAGCCTGAAGCTCTGAAATTCATCAAGCAGAAGTAATAGCAACTAAAAGTAAGGCTTTCAATGACAGAAAGTGTAGCTAGGAGACGCCGGCTGGCTCCAAAGGAGGCAGGGTCAGCTTCTCCAAAACAAAATTCAGTTTCAAGCCAGAACTGGGTTACAGATAGGAGGCTTCATGGAGAATGCCTCGCAGGAAAATGCGGCCTCATCCAGCTGTGCCACAGTATGGCCATCAATGGGCACATGAAAGGCTAATATGATTGACAGGTGCACTTTACGAGAGAAGTATTTAAGTCCTAAATCAGACAAGGTCAGGAGATACTCCACAACCTGGTTCACTGGACAGGCGAAAGGGTCCAGGCTTTGAGAAGTGGCTGAGATAGCAAACTGCTTCAATTTCATGGAGTAGGTGGCCCTGGTGGAAGGCTTTCTGGCAGCCACCAGGACATCAGCCACCTTCTGTGACACACCAAAGCGAGCAATGGCTATGTCCTCAGGAGCCATGCTGCAGGTGGAAGGACTTGAGGTTTCTATGGACCAGTGGCCCTGAGCTCATGGCCAACAGGTCCCCTGCAATAGCCAATTGTTGCAGTAATGGAAACCATATCTACCAAGGCCAGAATGGAGCTACAATAATTAGGGTGGCATCCTCCATCTGTAGCTTGATGAGCACCCTCTGAATCAGAGGAAAGGGTGGAAGGATTCAGAAACCTCCCTTTCCAAGAGAGGAACAATGCGTCTCACCAGAAAACACCAGGTCCTGGATCTAGCGAGCAGAAATGCAGCAGTTTTGCTGAGTGGGGACGCAAAGGTCCAACTCTGGATGACACCACCTGCCTAACAGATCTTCTGCAACTGAGGTCAGCAGTGCCCACTCATGCATTTTGGGGTTTGACATGCTAAGGCTGTTTGTGAAGGCATTCTGGATGCCTGGCACATGGACGGTGGACAGTTCTAGACTGTGCTCTAAAGCCTAGTACTAGACCCTCATTGCTTCCCAGCACAGAGGTAGGAATGGGTTCTCTCTTGGTTTTGATGTAGTAGACCACAATGAGATTGTCCAAGTGCACCATCAGAGGGCTCTGGAGAGAGATGGTTCTGGAAGGCCTGTGAGCCATACAGAACTGCTCTCATTTCTAGGGCGTTTATGTGGAGGTGAATCTCCCAGTGGGACCAGAGACCCTGAGTCTGATAAGGACCATGATGGGCTCCCCAACCCAGACCCAAAGCATCCATGGTGAGGGTTTGGTGAGGAGGGGATAAGAAAGGGATTCCTTTAAGAGATTGACTGATCCATCCACCAGTGAAGCACTTGCACACTGGTGAGGAGACAAGGACCAGCCGATCTAGATCATCCGAGTGCTGATCCCACTGAAGCCTGAGGGTCCACTGAGGGATTCTCATGTGCAACCTGGCCAGAGGGACTGTAACAATGGCCACGGCCATGAGGCCTAGTAGCGGAAGGAATTTCCTGGCTGGGACAGGCCAGCTCTGAGCCACCTCCATGGCCTGGGTAATAAGGCAGTCTGTCCTGTCTTGAGGGAGGAAGGCCTTGCCCTGAGTAGAATCCAGGACTGCTCCATGTACTGCAATTGCTGAGATGGGGTCAGCACAGACTTGGTCTGATTGACAGTGAAGCCATGGACTGGAATAACTGCAGGGTGTGTTCTAGAGTCAACAACAGGAGCTCCTGGACTGGGCTTTCAGTAACCAGTCATCCACGTATGGGAACACATGAGGCCTTGGACGGAGGGCTGCTGCAACAGCCGCTAAGCACTTGGTTAATACCTGTGGTGCAGAAGATAAGCCAAAGAGCAATACCCTAAAGTAGTAATGCTCCCCAGTTACAGGAGCCACAGGTATTGTCTGTGGGGGGAACCATGGTATGGAGGTAGGCATTTTGCATATCGAGGGAGCATAGCCAGTTTCACTGCTTGAGCTGAGGAAGACCATGCAGAGTGAACTTTTGTACTAGATAAAGAGGTTCAGCTCCTTGAAGTCTAGAATGGGCCTCAAATACCCTTTTGGGAACCATGAAGAACCTGGAGTAGAACCTCTGTTCCTTTGCCATTTGGGCACAATTTCTATATTTTATGGCCCACTTGTGCAGCAAGGTGAAGACCTCATCCCTGAGCACCTCTGTGGTCTGAAGGATAAAAGGTGGGGACTATGGAACATTTGGAGGCTGTTCTAAGTTCTAGAGCATGGCCCTGTTTGATTATCTGCATGTCCCAAGCATCTGTTGTGATGGATCCCCATTGGGACAGATGGAGGGAGAACCGACCTCTGACTACCACCTCCTGGCTTGGAACAAGAGGGGAGGTCTATCAAGGAGTCAGGCTGATGCTGAGACGTTCTTCTGGATTGCTTGGCAGAGGAACCAGAGGTGCAGGAGGGGCAGGCAAGGCACAGCCGGCTCTGCATTTGCCCTGGAGCTTGGTTCTGGAACTTGACCTGTGACAGACCTTACGAAAGGAGGGCCTCAGTCTACTCCTGGGCTTGGTATGGTAAAGGGAATGGGCAGACCGAATAGCCCTGCCAGAGGCCTGCCGGTGATTGATAATATCCTGCTCATCTGGACCAAAATGTTTGTGCCCCACAAAAGAGGTATTCAACACCTTTTATTGGACATCAGCTGCAAAGCCACAGACTCTAAGCCAGGAGTGCCTCCTGAGGCAAATGCCTGAGGCAGCTGCCCTGGCTGTAGTATCAGCAACATCACAGGTGGCTCTGAGGAGATGCTTACTGACATTTTCCAAGGCCTGGAGCACTTTGAGGAGCTTTTGTGTCTGAGAACCTCAGAAAGGGCCTGAGGATCAGCTTGCCCTTCCTCCAGAGGGTATTCTGGTAGTTAATCAGATGAGCCAAGTAACTGGCATGCCTAAGGCCTAGAATGGCAGAAGCACTGAAATGGTTTCCAGGTGGGCTGCATAAATAGGCAGCCCTGAGGTGCCTAGTAAAGATTATCAGCCTTCTGAGCATCACTGTTACCAGGTTGGGCCTGTGAGAGGCAGCAGTGGCGGCATCATTCGTGCTGGCAGCAGAGGAGGAATAACTTTGAATGGAGACTCTAAGATCTCCGAGAAATCCACCAGATTCCTTGTGACATCCTCTTCCTCAGGTTGGAACCCCACAGTGGAGGAGAGCTGCTTCATAATGATGAAAAGGAGGGGTCCTCCAGGGGTGTTTGACTGAGTCCTCACTCATGGAGGAGACAGTGGACCTGTCAGAGGATTTCACTTCAGTGTCTTCCTCTATTCTCTTCCTCAGTGAGGATGAGATCTGGGTGGTATTCCTCCTCGGCGTTGGCATGCTCTGAAGCAGGGGCTGATGGCTGGAGTATCGATGGCTCTCTAGAAGGTGCAGGTTGAATGGGTTAAACTGGCACTGATGCCAAGGCAGCACCCAAAGACTCAGGCGACAATAGCCCAGGCCATGCAACAAACTGTTGTATGAGAAACATGGTAATGGAGGAGAGAAGAGCATTAAGGTCAATAGCAGGAAAAGGAATCATCAACACAGGTGTCGACGGAGGGGTACAGAGCCAGTTTCCGACAATGCACAAGTAGCAATAGTGGAAGTGTGTGGCCCAGCACCTATTGACCTCGAACTTTGAGAGGTCTTAATGGCGGGCTGGTGCCGATGGCCCTTCCGCAGCCCTGTGTCGGCTTGGAGAAGACTCTCTGTGGGTGGCCTGATAGGGGCAGAGGCCTGCACGAAGCAAGGTGCCGAATCAAGCAATCAATGAAGCAATCCCAGGAGAAGAGGAGGAAGAATCTAACGAGGACCAGTATCATCAATGGGGGTTCTTATCCCGCTGGGAATGTTTCCCCATGGATTTGTCCTGGATCTTAGTGGCCTGACAGCCTGAAGAAGGTGCCAACGATGGGGGGCTCGGAGGACCCCTGCTCTCTGCTGGCTGTCTGTTGCTTCATGAGGAACTTCTAAAGGGCTTTCTTGCATCGGGCGCAGGGTGGTGAGATTGAACTTTAGGCAGAACTCACAGGCAGGAACATTGTGACAGGGCCCAAGACAGCAGACACAGAGGTCATGGTCGCCGGTAGAAGAAATCTTCTTTCCGCAGCGATGGAAGAGATCTGATGAGGGATTAGTCCTCTATATACAAGGATAAAAGAATCACTTTAAAGTGATTCAAAAGCAAGTATGAAAGAAAAGGTAAGTAGTTTTAGAAAATAGAAACACAGAAGTCGACGGCAGACAAGAACCGCAAGGCCCATCCAGTCTGCCCATTTCTTTTCTACCTGATGAATGTGCCATAGGCCTTTGCTCTGTCAATGGCCTATCTATTCATACTCATCTGTATTGCTCCCTTATGCCTATCCCATGCCTGTCTGAAGCCCTGCACTGTATTCATATCCACCACTTCCTGAGGTAGGCCATTCTATGCATCCACCACCCTTTCTGTGAAAAGAACTTCCTCACATTACCCCTTAATTGGCCTCCTCTAATCTCATGCTGTGTCCTCTTGTCCTGCTATTTTCTTATATTGAAACGTTAGACTCTTTTCACCTTGTTAATGCCCTTAAGGTGTTTGAATGCTTCAATCATATCACCTCTCTCCCTCCTTTGCTCTAGGGTTTACATATTGAGTTCAGTTAATCTGTCCTCATATGTTTTCTGATGCAGACCCTGCCACCATTTTGGCTGCCTTCTCTGGACTGCCTCAATTTGGTTAATGTCCTTGTGAAGGTGTGGCCTCCAGTACTGCACACAGTACTCCAGATGGGGCCTAACTAGTGTCTTGTAAAGAGGGATTATTACCTCCTCTTCCGACTTGTGATACCCTACTAATGCACCCCAATATCCCTCTAGCCTACCTACTGCTTTAGAGGTCTGCTTGGATGATTTCAGGTCATCGGTGATGATGACGCTCAAGTCTCTTTCTTTCCTTGTGACTGCCAGCAACTCCTCTACCAGCCTATAGTGCCTTCAGGGTTTCTCTTCCCTATGTGCATGATCTTGCACTTCTTTGCGATAAACCCCAGTTGCCACTCTTCCGACCATTTTCAGTTTATCCAGATCTCTTCTCATTCTTCCCACACCATCTGGATCATCTACTCTGTTGCAGATCTTGGAGTCATCTGCAAACAGACAAACCTTACCCTCCAGTCCATCTGCAATGTCATTGATGAAGATATTGAAGAGGACTGGCCCCAGGACTGATCCCTGAGGTACCCCACTTGTGACTTGCATCTCTTCTGACTGTATACTGTTTACTACCACTCTCTGCTTTCTGCCCATCAACCAGTTTGCCACCCAGTTGACCAACGCCTGACCCACCCCGCTCCTACCCAGCTTATTAATCAATCTTCTATGTGGAACAGTATCGAAGCTTTGCTGAAGTCAAGGTAGGCAACATCAGCTGCTCCCTTGGTCCACCACTCTGGTTATCCAGTCAAAGAAATCTGTGAGATTAGTTTGACGGGACCTTCCTTTGTAAACCCATGCTGTCTTGGATCTTGTGCTACTATGGATTCCAGCTGTTGCACTATCCTTTCCTTAAGGAGTGCCTCCATAATCTTACCCACTACTGAGGTAAGACTGACTGGTCTGTAGCTCCCTGCCTCCTCCTGCTACCACTCTTGTGGAGCGGGATCACATGAGCCCTTCTTCAGTCTCCTGGGACATCTCTTGTGCTCAGAGACACATTAAACAGTTCTGATAATGGCTCTGCTAGTTCCACCCTTAGCTCCTTTAGTACCCTGGAATGTATACCATCCGTCCCATTGCCTTGTCCACCCTGAGCTTATCGAGCTCTTGTAGGACCCTTTGTTTTGTGATGGGACTAGTGCACACCTCCTCCCCTGTGTCCATGGTGCAGAGCTGTGGGTCCTGCCCTACCTTTCTTCAGTAAATACTGAGCAGAAGTATCTATTTAGGATGGATGCTTTTACATGGTCCTCCTCCTCACATGCCCCCTTATCCCCTTTGATCTTAGCAATACCCCTCTGGATTTTCTCCTTTCACTAATGTATCTATAGAAAGTCTTGTCACCTTCTTTTGCTGTTCATGCTAGTGTTTCCTTGGTTTGGGCCTTTGCCTGCCTTACTGCCTTCCCTGCTTCCCTTAGGAAGTTTGGTATGCCTCCCTATCTTCATCCTGCTGCATTCCTTATATTTCCTGAAGGCCAGCCTTTGGCTCTGACCTCTTCTGCTACTGTGTTTGAGAACCAAAGTGGTTTCCTTCTTCTTTGCACTTCCTTTTCTCATTAACACAATGGGATGTTGCTTCAAGTATTGCATTTTAATGCTTGCCCACTTGCCAGTACCCCTCACCTGTATTTCTTTTTGCCAGGGCTAGCTTAACTCTGTTGGCCATCTTATCAAAGTCAGCTCCTCTGAAGTCCCATTTTGTTTTGATGGTTGAACTGAGCGAGGAAGCTCCACGAAGTCCATGTGCAAATGGTTGATGGCAGGAAAGAACTGAGGAGAGAGGGCCGCAACGCTATATAGGCTGTGTGTTGTCAGAGCCTGGCGTGGGCGGGCCCTAATAGACTGCTGCAGAAATAAGCTTCCATGGGATCCTGATGGCTAAGTTTCATAGGTGTGACCTGATGACATGGATATCCCTAAGATACACAAACATCAGCCAAGCTGGTGAGGGGAGGACAGAAAGTGTGGCAAAACAAAATATCAGCCATTCAGGTGGGGAGGGGGCTCAGTGAAGGGAACAGAAAGAAAGCCATCCAGGAAGGGGTGGAGGGCTGAGGGTGTGGGAATCATGAGTATGGGACATCTAGGTGGGGGAGTTGAGGATTGGCTACTAGGGCAAACAAACAAAACAGAAAGTCACACCATACCTATCTGTGGTCTGTGCCCCCACCACAGACACTGGGCTGATGTGGGAGACTTATCCTGGTGGGATGCAGTGGAGGGGTATTGTCCACAACATGCAGAATGGGTGTGGGAAGGGATTAGCCACCATGGCCAGTACCACAGCCCACGGTGCAGTGGCCACAGTGAGGAGCAGGTTGTGGTAAGGGTCAACGGGCAGCTGCCATGGACCAGTGTTGAGGGATTTTGGGTGTACAGTAGCCAAAACTGGTGTGATACTCCCACCCTTACACGGCCAACACCAGGGGTGGCCTCTATCTCAAATGACTACGATGCGGCCTCACATTGGCAGAAGCCACTTCATCAAAGTCTGCTGCCATTGACTGCTCTAGTCTTCTGATTCAAACTGCCATGGTATGCTCTAGTCCCCAAAAGCCCAAGGACAAGGACTGCTCCAGGTGCATAAAGACTGCCATATGCTTCGCACAGCACCCTTCAGCTGGCTATTCATGGACCTAGAGCATGACCATCATGTGACCCAACAGTCTGGAGGCCCTACTGGGCTCCCATGATAGCCCACAGAAGCTGCCTCTTGGTGGCCACCTGCTGCTGCAGTGGACTGTCCTGGGAGACAGGGTTGGGCTGCACCCAAGCTGGGATGGGGACTGGGGTGGCACTGCACTGGTGGCTGTGGCAGGGAGTGGGTCAGATCATCCCAGCAATGGCTGTGCTGAGGGGGAAACAGCCGTGTTCCATTGGCTGGGGGTTCAGCAGGGTGGTAACAGCAGGAGGCACACCTGGGATGAAGGCGTGCGGCTAGTCCCAGCCACCAGTCTACTCCTCAGGGATCCCAGAGTTGCTTGACATCCTCTGTCCTCTACACTCCTCCACAAATGTCTAAGTCTGAGTCCTTCTACTGCAGGGCTGCAATGACTTGCAACCCTGTGAAAGAGATGGACATTGCTTGGTGATGTATGTACCAGTGCTAGAACAATTCCAGCATGCAGTCCCAGTGTACTGTGAATAGCCATACACATGCCACCTTTGCCAGTCAGGCCAGTTGGGAGCACCAGGTTGGCCAGGTGGTGGAAGAGGAGGCCAAGCCAGCATGCAGCTGGTGGCAGTCAGGGGCGGCAGTGGTACTCTGACTCATGGACCCACAAGTACCCTGCATTGTATAGATCACAGTCTATACTGCATGTGTACACTATGCCACATTTTTGCTAATGGCTTGGGGAGAATGTCCAGGTCTGTGGCTCAGCAGGTTGCACACATGCCTTTGAGGCTGTCACCTTGGCAGCTGTTGCTCTGGCCCCACGTCTGGTCCTTGAGGCACTGTCCCACAACTGGCACTGTAGTGCCACAGGGATGGTGCTGTTTACTGGTTGGAATGATATGCCAGCATGCCTTCTTCCCTGTGTAGGTACTGTGCCATGGCATGCGTCGCACTGTGTAGTGGCCTGTCCTCTATGTCACAGCCTCGTACAGCAGGACTGTGACACTACTACTCTCTGCCCTGCATGGTGCCTGTCATTGGCTGGCAGGTCTGCCATGTCGCATGGTCTGGTATGCATACCTGTCTGGTGGTGGCAGTCACTAGCTACTGTGACACCGTACATGCCTGTAGCACACCATATGCAGCATATAGCATGCATTGTTTGTCTTCAGCAGCCTGACTGCACTGAGTGATGCACCACTGCATTTCACACAGATGTTATGGTTACTGCAGTATGGTGCGTCTTGCATATGCATAGACAACTGCAGTGCTCACTAACCTATCACGCTGCTGCATGACAGTACTGCTGTGCCCTCTGGGCCAGCTGCTGTCAGCTACCCTCCCTGAAGTGTTGCCTGTACCCTGATGCATGCTGTGGTCATGTGCACTGCTATTCCGATGGTGCACTGTCCATATACAGATATGCTTTGTGTAACAGTGGTGTCTGTGTGCCTGTGCCCTGCCGGTAGCTGGGAGGGCTCCTGCATGCATGGTGTTCTGTCCATGCACAAGTGTGGGCCTGTGTGCTGGACACCATGTCTGCTGGGTGTGAGGCCTGGTACTCATAGTTACTAGGGCCAGAACATTGCCCACTGTGCTATGCTTTGGTGCTGCTGTGGCTTGTGCTGCACATTCCATCTGGCTCTCTGCTGGTTTCCTGCATCCCTGCACAGCAGTAGTCATCTGTGCTGCAGCCAGGCACACTCTGTCCATGTGCAGTTTCCACTGTTCGGGTATGCAGTGCTGTCCCTGGTATGCTCCACAGATGCTACCATCACAGATGCATTATTGTCCACCTGTGTGTAGCATATCCCTGTGTCCGTGCGCCATGCCAGGCACAGGACAAACCTAGATGGCTGAATATGGGGGCCT
This sequence comes from Neoceratodus forsteri, assembly GCA_016271365.2. Taxonomy (NCBI): domain Eukaryota; kingdom Metazoa; phylum Chordata; order Ceratodontiformes; family Ceratodontidae; genus Neoceratodus; species Neoceratodus forsteri. Next base: position 659,062,488 of record CM057453.1, read on the forward strand.
AGATTTGGTAAGTTTCACGCAATATGAAAAGTTTTTCCGCCTGCAGTTATGAATGTGACATTATTTGTGCATTTGTAGATTTGGCTTGTAAGTGCAAAACCACATAAAATATTAAAAAGCAAAAGTAAACATTACTCAGAAATTCTACATTTAAGTTTCGTTTCTAGTGAATAATTTGTTTAATTGACCCCAGCTGCTCTGTATGGTAATTGTACCTGAAAACTACAGTACAATTCTTAAAAAAAGCACTTATAAAACAGGTTGTAAATTTACTGATTGACTAAATAAATTCAGAAACCCACATTTTAATCCTCTAGAAATGCACAAGTTGAAACAAGTTCAGAAAGTGGGACTTGGAATTTGGGCAAATTGCATACATAATTCATGACCCACTTCACTCAGCCTTGACTGCCACCATAAAACAGCTGCCATCTTTACTCACTGAAACACTTCAAAGTAAAACTCCTTTAAATGTTTAAAATACTTTTCAGCCGGCCGGCTCATTAGGCGCAGTGGTTGGATTTCCATCTGCAATGCTGGCGACCTGGGTGAACGGACTGGGTCGCTGGAGGCCAGCCGGGTGGGGAGCGCCCACAACAGCTTGCCTTCTCCGGGGATGTACATGCCTGCTGACCCCTGGCAGAGGCTGGGGCTCAGCCTGACATCCAACCCATGACGCCTGAGAGTGACCAAGGCCCGGCATTTGCTCAGACGTCAGTGCATCGCTGCTCCCGGTGAGGGGAAAACAAAAAATGGAGTCGGGAGTGCCAGGATGGGGCAATCCATGGGGCCTCAAAGGAGATCAGCCAGGTACGCTGGGGTGATAAATACAGTATACAAAAAAACTTTTCTCTTGTGAACCCCTCCTTATTCACACGAACAAACTGAAAAATTAAGTGCTTTCCAGTTCCACTTCCTGACTGAGGCCCATTTAAGGTAAAACTCCATTCCAACATATCCAACCAAAGGAAGTGCACCTGCTTCACATAAGCTAACAATTGATCCAAAGACCTAACCCTACACCCAACTTGCACTGTGTTATAGCTCCTCAATTATGCTACTTGTCTTACCAATTCCTCGCCTTCCCACTACCCAACCTCTGGTATTATGCCTCCCACCCTGCTCCTCCTCCCATCCACTATTCTTTACTGCTTCTCACCCACCTCCCTCCCTACCACCATCACAACCCTCTCTGGCTCAAAGCCTACAGTCCCAACTCCTCCCCACCAATAACCTTACCATACCACTGCCTCTCCCAACGTTAACTAGCCATCTCTTCCTGCTCAATCCTTGGCTCCTGGTATAATCCCTACTCTCCTAAGACTACAAGTAATTCCTGCTGCTTAACTTGAATTATGTCATTCTAAAATTGCTCCACTAAGGCACTTGCTCAGTTGTTTACATTTGTGTCTTACTGATCACCTCTTGTCAGATTGGAACTGTTCAATGTATGTTACCGATTCACCTTAACGTAAACATGTAATGTCCATGCAACCAATGTTGGCATACTCGTATAATACTCTTGTATGTGCTGTCTTGTGTACTATTGACATGGAGTTTATGTAAATGAGCTAGTAGCTCATAGGTTGTAATCCTAGACTTTAATTTAAAAAAAAATTGAGATTCTAGCTCCATATAAGGTCTTCTGCTGTATGTGAGGGAGAACAATCATCTATTCCATAATAATCAAACATTCTATTTATTGAATGTGTGAAAAGACAGATGAACAGGTGGGATCTACTTTTAACAAGAAAATTCCTATTTAAAAAAGTTTTTATTTTTTTTTCTGTTTACCCATTTTGTAAATGCGTTAAGACTCCTCCGCTCATTTGCTTTTTCGGACTGATGCACTTCCAGGTGTTAAAGGTACTCAGCATAGGTGCCTCATGCCTCACTACACATATGGGCATACATTAACCCCAGATAACCAAAGCCACATCATGTCATACTGCTTACATATTGTCTTTATCCTGTCTGTTACCCATCTGTCACTGACTCATTTCCTGTGACGATGATTTGGAAGGGGCTGGTTATCCTGCCATTTTTACTACCCCTTTATGATGCATTGTGGACTCCCTCTACAAGGGCCATTACCTCTTAACAAGACCCAGCAGAAAGGGTGTTTGGGGTGGTCCAAGGCTGCAGATAGTTTGATGCACATGGGGATTCTTACAGCATCATTCATGTACTGAGAGACAATCTTAACCCTTATTTATAGCCAGACATCTATGTCATCTGAACTGCACTCAGGACATGCGTTAGTGGTGGTGGCAGGTGAAAGTGGATAACAAACAAACAAACAGAAATGGGGCGCCACAGGTAGCTGCTCATGCTAACCAAAATCCAGGATCCAAATTTAACAAAAATGCTGCACTCAGGTTGAAACCGATGCTAAGGCATATAGCAAAAGTGAGTTTAAGACACAGTAACTGACCACGTGGGTCTTCCTCAGGGCGTGTCAGTTAGAATCACAGAACAGATAAGAATTTATACAACTCATGATTGATCTTAGGTGAAACCTATTACATTCAAAGCAACAACAGTTCAAGAGTAAAACACCCCATACATATAATAAAGTGCATATGCATCTCTAATATAGCAATGTCAGTGTCAGTGGCTCAACAGGTAGCACACTTGCCTCTGAGGCTGGGAGATCAGAAGGCTGTGAGTTCTATCCCACACCAGGCACTTGGGTTAATATTCCAATACTGACACTGCAGTGCAGCTTATGATGGGGAGGGCATGGTGTAGACAGGCATACTCACTGTACACATTTGTGTACAGTTTGTTGAGTGCCTGTCACAAACCATATGCCTTTCTGTTAACATTTTCATTCTAATCTGTAATATTTGGGTTGGTGTAGGCCACTTAGAGTGTCTCTGTCTAAACTTCTGTTGTTTAAGAGACAGATACATGTATAACCTCTTTAGAGATTAGAGCAATCATCTGACAACAATCTGACTTGTTTGGAAGGGGTGCCATTTGGAAAGGATGTGTACATTTTTAATGGGAGAGGGTGTAACTGTTGGAGATTGTGTACAAACTGGAAATTTCTGGCTACACCCCTGAGGGATTGGAGGTGCTGCACTCCTGAGGTGCCGTCTTTCGGATGAGACATTAAACCGAGGTCCCATCTGCCTGTTCTGGTGGTAGTTAAAGATCCCATGGTAATTCTCAAAAAGAGTAGGGAATTTCCCATTGGCCTGGCCAAATTTCTCCCATTCACTAAAAATACCACCACGAACAGCTTAATCTGGTCCAAGGTCAGTTGACATTCATCTGTATCCTCCCCAGGGCTGTGCCTGAAAATAGGCAAGAATTTGTCTAGTGCCCTTACTTGGTCATAAAACAACCTATCACATTTTTTTATATAATTATGTGAAACCTCATATCATTAAAACACATATTTCATTAATCAATGTTCAGAATCAAACTGGTATTTTATACTATGACGTTGAACAAATACTGATTATAATTTTAGTTCGCTACCCACTTGCTGGACCAAGCTCTAGGGCAATACAATGGACTTGAAGTTTTCCAATCAAACTTTGTCATTATATTTTACACTTTGTATTTCTTGATTTTTTAACCTTGTATTTATCCTCCTACCTGCACTGTCACTCCACTCTTTCAGACCCCTCAAGTAGCTTTCACAACAGCGCTTGGCGCCCCCAGGAGTCTGCTCTTAGAGTGTTCGTTCGCCAAGAACCCTTAGGTAACCCAATATATCCCCTAGGTGGGTGAGGGAAGGACACCCCAAATCTTACCTCTCACAATGGTGGAGTGAACGGACATAGTGGAGTCTCCCACCGTGAGCACCCCGATGCGGTCCGGCTTGCAGGGGAGTCATCACCTAGGAGTGACGGGCTCCATTTTTTTCTCTTGTTCTGGTGAACCCCCCATCCCCAACGTTGGCATGCAATGAGAGCTAGTGAGCACGGAACTGCACTGAGATGTGCCTCCTGCTCCACCCTCTGCCGACGTCTACCCTGTCCCTGTGCTGCTACTCCTCCAACAGCACCATCCACCCGGCTCCCCATAGGTGGTGGTATTGCGGCAGGAGCATGCAGGTAACCCCGGAGGACAGCAGCCATTACGCTAATCCTCTCCACCCTGGTTGACTCCCAGCTGCCCGTCTTTGTTCCAGAACACGGGTCACCCGCATGGTGCAAGGTGAGACGTCCAGTGCCTCAGCCCTCAGCGCCACCGGCCAGCAACCCTTTATATTTCTGAACTTTAATTCAGTGGGTAAGATGAATTTTATATCAAGAAAGATTAGAAACATTCTGATGGCTACCAGTATGGTATAAAATCAAATTCTTCATTAACCAATTTGGTACCAATGTATTCAGTACTGTTATCCAATTTGTTTTTCTGAAAGAGGAGCCTTTCTGATTCCCCTATAATCAATGGTGGCACATGTTCTATTTCTGGAAATTTTAATAAATTAATATTAGATGCATGGTATATATTGAAATGTGACCCCAGAGCATTCCTTTTATCTTTATTCTGAATCGCCTTACGTGTTTTGTATTCTTTTCTTTAAGGGATGCACTGTTTTCCGATGTAATATTTGTGACAAGGGCACCATGCAGCATGAACAACAAACAGTGTACTGCAAGTAATAAGATGTTTTAAATCAGTTTTATAGTAATCTTTGACAAATGCTTTACCTTCTGATGCATGTTTGCAAGAGATACCATTTTACAAGCAAAGAAATCTGTGGTGGGGGGCAACCAGTTTCTGGATACTGTAGATATAGGAGATTGTTTTACTAGCCTCAAAGTGACTTGAGGTTAAAATGTCTCCAAGGTTCATTGCCTTTCTAAATGTCACTCGAGGGATCGTGTTATGTGGCTTTTTAGAATATCATCTGCTTGTAAGATCGGCCACAGTTTTGCATTAATGCACCTACCTCATCCACTATTATATTCGGTAGAAAAGTAATCAGTCTAGCTTGGCCACTATTTTCTCCCCTACTATTACCTTGGAGTTTTGGTTTGGGATGTGGTAACATATCTCTTTCTGTTGCCAGAAATCTATCTAAAACAATTTGTAAAACCACATGACCATAGTCTCTATTGAGAAAGTGCTGTGTCGACTCCTGGGCTTGTATTTCAAATAACCGCTCATTCATGCAGTCTTTTCACCTGTAAATATTGCCCATATGGGATTGAATCTATCAATGGGGGGCTCTTGAAATATAATAATGCATTTTCTGCTGTAGATTTTCTATAGTTGCATGATGTAATCTTGTGGTCTGGAAGGGATTGCAGGTGAGATTCAAGAAGTTTAACCTGGTCAAATTGCATTCATTCGTAAATTTCAAGTTCACGTCATTGTGGTTAACATATTCCACAAAGTCTTGCCTCATCTGCTCACTTCCATCCCAGACACACAAGATACGGTATCATCAATAAAAGCGCCCCAAAATACAATGTGTTCCATATACTTACTAGGAAGGATGTACTTTTCTTCACAATATCCCATATATGTATCTGCATATACTGTATGGGGGCTGCAGCAGCCCCATCACCGCTCCACAAATTTGTGTGTGTGTGTAGATATATATATATATGTATGTAAGATTAATGCCAGGTGGCATTTAATGGGGAATTAATGCATGGTTGGAAGGGTTGTGGCATGAGGCCAATGCCTACACTGGCCTAACCATGCATTAATTCCCATTAGATGCCAACTGGAGTGGCTTAATGCACTTGTAACATGGTCATATTTTATATACTGTTGCAAGCATCTTGTGTCTATTGCTCACTACATCAAGAAAAGATTTCGTTATTTTCTGGAAATATGTTGAGAGCACTTCTCTTCCTGGATCTAGCTGTATACATCTATTGAACAACGGTGTTGTGCAGAAAAACCTACTCATCTGCTGCAATCAGATATTGACTTTTTTTTAACTTTCACAATTTTACTTGGCAGTTATTTCACGACAGTGCTTAGGAGTGCTGATTTTCTTGATTCTGTCTGTGCCGTGATCTCAACTGTTGAAAATCTACCACCTGATTTACATATTTGCTGACCTGCTTAGTCTCTTGTGCTCAGTCGTCCGATGTGCTACAAAGCGTTGTCCAAAGCATTTTCTCATTCCTCAACTACTTCTTTCCATTACAATTCCATCCCTATGTACATTCTATGCTGCACTGTCGTCTCACTTGTCGTGAATACCCGTCCGCTGAATGGTGTACGCTTTCCCATCTTGCCCATTACCTCTCTTGTGTCAGCCGGACACAGTTTGCTACTGCTGCCACTGCCATCTTCCATCCGATACTATCGGGCACTTGGGTGGGACAGGCAAGCACTTCTGTTCCGTGGCTTCTCTCTTGAAACCTTCACTACTGCTGATTCTGAACTCTGTGGCACACATCAGTACTTCAGTTTGAGGATAGCAATACTGCTAACTTAATGCCGTCTCAAACTATACCATGTGATGCTTTTGTCTAGTTACTACTGTTCATTTCGTCTTACTGATCTTTACTATGTTACAAAAAATATATATATATATATATCTTTGTTAAAGGTCTAAAGTTTCCATGCATTACTGTTAGAAAGAAATCACTTTTGCCCAGTAAATATGTACTTTTCCATAATTAATGACTTACTCCATTAATAATTTGATCATGTGGTATGCTAGTATACAAATTACATACATATATCGTAATCCAAGGAAAAAACGCTTTCCAGACCAAGTCATCCAACTCAGAACGTGTATACTGTATCTAAAAACAAGATGGGAGTATGAACACAAGTGGTTGCAAATAATAATTATTTTGCATAAGTTGTAAAGATGGAATTAATGTCAGAAATTATTTGTCTCAAAGGAGGGTCTATAAGATCCTTGTGTAATTTGGGGAGTGAATACAGAGTGGGCATAACTAACACACTAATTGCCAGCAGATTAGGCCTTACAGTCTAGCGAGTCTGCTCGAACCTCAGATCCCTAGTTGGGTACCGAGGCCCCCTCTTGTGTTCCAGAAACCCTATCATCCATTCCACCCCTGGGCCGGGCCATTATCTGATACATCCACTTTCTGTGTCTTCCCCACCCTCTTGAAGCCTCCACTGTGGATCACTGAACCACCTGCCAGGCAGCTGCTCCAAGGATCCATCACCTCTCAGTGAAAAACTCCTCATCTTTTCCCCCACCCTTCCACCTTTCAACTTCAAACCATGCCCTCTGGTGATACCTCCCTGCTTTAGCCTAAAGATCCCCTCAGTGTTTACCCTATTTATTCCCTTGAGGTACTTGAAGACCTCAATCATGTCCCCCTGCTCTCCTCGCCTCCTCTCTCTCCTCCAATGAAAACAGGCAGCCCTCAAGTCTGTCCTCACAAAACCTCTAGTCCTCATATCATCTTAGTTGCCTTCTCCTGTACCCTCTCCAGGATCTGTATGTCCTCTTCAAGTGTGGTCTCCAGTACTGTACACTGTACTCAAGGTGTGGTCTAACCAGTCCATTGTACAGCGGCAGAATCACTTCCCTGCTCCTAGAGGTGATCCCCCTTATGATGCATCCCAACATCCTGTTAGATTTGCTAGTCACTCTCCTGCACTGTTCAGAGTTATTCATACATGCATCCACCATGACCCCTAGGTCTTTTCCCTGTTGAGGCCTCCAGCGCCCCTCCCAGGGTGTACTTGTGTTTAGGGTTTCCCACCCAAGATGTAACATCTTGCACTTGGTGATATTGAAATTTAATTTCCATGTGTGAGCACACCTTTCCAGGGTGTCCAGGTCCCTTGCAGGGCCAACCTCCCTCTTCCCCTCAACTACTGCTCCCACCTTGGAGTCGTCAGCGAAGAGACTCATTTTACACCCTATACCCTCCTGATGTCTGATATGTATGCCATTAAACAGGATTGGAACCAGGACCGGAGCCCTGCGGTACCCACTATCACCCTCTCCAGGGTTCGAGAGCTCCCCACCGACCACTACTTTCTGAGTGCGCCAGCTAGCCAGTTTTCAATCCATCTGACCATCAAAGGGCCTACTCCCAACCTCGCCAGTTTCTCCACCAGACCATTGTGGGGACAGAGTCAAACTTCTTGCTAAAGTCCAAGAATAATACATCCACAGTCTTTCCCTGTCCAGTTCTCATGTTACCCATTCAGAACTCCACAAGATTGGCTTGACAAGATCTATCTGGCACAAACCCATGTTGCCGACTCATCCAGACCTCCCACCTCCCCAATTGTTCCTTTAGTATACTCTCCATTAATTTTCCCACCACCGAGGTCAAACTGATGGGTCTATAGTTACCTGGTACTTCCCTCACCCCTTTATGGATTGGCACCACATGTACCTCTCGCCAATCCCTAGGTACCCTACCTGTCTTGGCGACCTGTTGAAGAGCTCCACCAGGGTGCAGCCAGTACGTCCACCAATTCCCATAATACTCTCAGATGAATGCCATCCGTCCCAGGAGATTTATTTTTTAGGCCTATGGCTAACCACAGGCCAGTGGAGATAGCATCATCCATCCCCTCCACCTTACTGGCCTTTTTATCCTTATCCTGATGTGACACCCTGGGGTACCTGTCCCCCATCTTGCTCCATTTCTGTTGCTCCCCGATCCCACTCACTACTGCTTCTATCCCCATTGTGCCTTGCTTTGTAGATATCCCATCCCTCCCTAGTGAACACAGAGGCAAAATACTCATTTAATACCTCTGCCTGATCCTCTCCTTCCACCCACCATCCTTCTGATCTCAATCTGCTGAGATGGCCCTTAGTTTTTCTCCGCTCCCCAATGTACCGGAAGAACCCTTTTCCCTTCCCATATTCCCTGTGCCAGCTGCTGCACTTTACTGGACTTTGCCCCCTGCACCATCCAGGTGACTTTTCTAGATGCAAGATGGTACATTTCCTTTTCCCTATCCCCTCTCATTGTTTTATATTTTTTGTAGGCAGCCTTCTTTTCTCTGACCGCCCCCTGAACCTCACTGGACCACCAGCATGGTTTATGTGACCTTGCTCCTTACGCTTCACCTTAGCGCAGGTCCTGACTGCCTCATGAAGTTCCTGTTTTATGACCTCCCATCTCTTTTCAACATTTGTCATTGTTGTAATCCCTTCAAGTGATCCTTGAGAATATTTCCCATGTCCACAAAGTCTGCCCCCTGAAGTCCACTGCCAGTGTCCTAGATCTCTCCCCCTGCTTATTTGAAACCAGACAGTATTGTGGTCGCCCCAGTCAGGGATCTCTACAACCAGGTCCCTTACCAGATCCCCATCTGCCAGAACCACGGCCAGGACTTGCCCTCCCTTGTGGGCTCCATCACATGCTGTGTTAAGAACACATCCTGAAGCCGCCCAGCAGCCTCTGCTCCTTGGCCACCTTAGAGGACATGGTTCCTCAGTTTGTACCTAGCATATTAAGGTCCCCCATCAACACCACTCCTTCCCTTTGGTCCACACTGGGCAATGATGTTGTCCAGCAAACCATCCTCCAGAACATCTCCCAACCCGGGGCCTATATACTACACCCAGCTTGACCTTACCTCCTACCGGGTTTGTAAGGTGACCCATAAGGCCTCCACATTTCCCTCCGCTTCTTCTACCCTAGCAATTTCTATGTCATCTCTAATGAACATAGCCACTCCACCCCTCTGCCCTCCTTTCTATCCTTCCTAAGCATAGTGTACCCCACAATTAGGTCCCTGGCATGGTTTTTGTTGACCCACATTTTCATGACCGTTGCCACATCCACCTCCGAACAGCATGGCCTGGAACTCTAGCAACTTGTTTCGCAAGCTTCTGGCATTTACTAACACCAATTCACCCCTAACCCTGATCCCTTGTCAAACCCCACCCAGGTTCCTTATACTTCCATCCTCCCTCCTCCTCCTGAAACCTCCTCCCCTGTCTGTTTCTCCCTCCCCTTGGGTTTGAAGACTGCTCCCCTCATCTGGAGGAGAGGGCTTCTGGTCAGCCCCTCCTTATCCCTTCCTCCTCACAAGTTTAAACCTCACCGTTCCTGAATGTAGTCAGCCACCCCGCTTAAGGACTTCCTTCCCTAATGGAGCAAGATGAAGACTGTCCTTGGCATACAGTCCCGTATCCTCCCAAACTCCTTTCCAGTTCCTTAACACCCCGACCCACTTTCTTCACCCTATTTCCTGAGCCAGTCATTAGCCTCTGTGATCTTCATTTTTTCTCCACTGAGGCCTTTGTACTGGCATATCTCCAAAAGGAAATGTCGCATCCATTATCCCGAAAGACTTCTGCAAGTTCTCGGAACCTTGCTTGATTTCCAAAACGCTATTTCTCTAGATCGTTAGTTCCCAAATGCACCAGGAAATCCAGTTTCCTCCACAATCCTAACCAGTTCATACACTACAAACTTTGCTCTGTGCACCGTCAGCCCAGAGATACTCACTACCTTCACCTGGCTATGGCATCCACCCCTGTCCCTCCCAATGGATACCCCTAATCATCGAGTCTCCCAATAACAGAACCTTAACACCACCACCACAACCACCACCATCATCATCCTTATGGTTACCTCAACTATGTGCTCTCAACCCCCATCCCCCCTTTATTCGTGATCTCAATTCCATGGGAGTCTTCCATTTATTAGAGACCCTTGTCACCTTCCTCTTTCTGCCTCCATTGTTATTTTGCCCACTTAACTCCAACCCCGAATAGGTGTCCCTTTAACCCTCTTATCTGAACCATTTATCCTGGCCGTGATGGTTTCCCATTTCCCCACACCACCATCCTCCCCTTGTAATAGTACGCACTCCTCCAGAGACCTCTGTGGGTCCCCTTACCTAGGGCCCCATCCTTGGTACAGACCCCCTTCCTGAAGGGGCCCCTCCCACCTCCTTGTTTCCCAGTTTCTCTCCAGTTGTGCCCTCCTCCCTCATGTCTGCAATATGTTGCATCTCCCCATCTACTTAACATTACATTTCCCTTCTCCCTCATGACTATTTCTATCCTTTCCATTGCCGGTCTCAGATGCCCTATGGGTGTCCGACTCCTCCCCGGCCTCTGTATCAGATTCCTCATTTCCACCAACCACTTACTCCCTCTAGGTTGCTTAGCAGCTCAAATTTATTGTAACACTTTATGTCAGCCTCCATCAAGTAACCTGAGTTTTCCCCGACTGCCCTCTAAACTGACCCTCTTCTTCCCTCTTGCCCTGTTCTCCTTAGGAGCTCCTTCTCACAGTCTGCTCTTTTAGGCTTACCCACAACAGCCCCTCCCTTCTCACTGTCTGCTCTGCCTAGGCTTCCCAAAACTGCCCCTCCTGACTCTTCCCTCCACTCTTTTTATATTTAGAATGTTTACCCATAAGTTTTCCTCTTAGCATCAACATCCCTAACTAAGGGTCCTCTGTCCCTAATATCCCCCTCCTGCTTGCTGTAACATAACGTCCTGTAATTTCTGAGCATTGTCCCAGTCTCCTTTCAGCCCCACCCTTCTGCCACCCATATCCACACCCCTTATCCTTGGACATACTCCCCCAGCTTACTCCTTAACCAATATACTTCACTCCTGATACTAGACAGCTTGTCTACAGAGTGGGCAGCCTCCTCTCCAGGCCCAATTGAGAATTATTACACCCCATAGCCTGTGCAGCCTACAACCCTTCCGAGATGCCTGCCATGGTAGAATGTGGCCACTCTGTTTGTCCCTCTTGTTCATAATGGCACACACCCTTTTCTCAGTCTCTTCCCTGAATACAGTCTCTCTCTATACTGACTGCAGTTGTTTACAAACCCAATTTGAACCCCAACAATAATGTTCCCAAGTCTCACAAACACATACAGTCCAGTGTGTGTCCGGTCCCACTAACAGTGTGTGTGCAGACATCAGGTACCATATGCTGTCACAGACCCACCAGTTCCTGTTGCTTCAAATTTCAGTTACAAACAGAAATGACAGTCCTTCAATCCCAACCCCCAGTGGCTTTTCAGTATTTAAGAAAGCCTACAAAACAAGGTGGCTGGGAGGGCTCTACCACCACCAGGAAAACATCACATTAAATTTCACTCTATTATCACTGCCAAACAAGTGTTCCCACACCCAGCACACAAGCCCCAATAGTTACAATATCACAGCCCAAGTAACAGTTCTAACTCAAAGTAGTAATTTTAACACACAGAACTAATTTCAAGTACAAAACTATTCAAATATTTCAGTGTAACCCCTGATACTGGCTTACTAGAACCCTAGTAAGACCTAGTGGCAGGCAGGGACAAGCAGCTTGTGAAACTCCAGTTAAATGGATTTCACTATGTCTTGCTCTGTTTTCAGTCTCTGCTGAGCTGGAGCAATGACATCATTTAGAACTGTCACAGCTGCATAACCCACACTGGAATGTTGCAGTTGGAGGTTAGAGTAGAACGTTGGGGAATTTGAAGTAAGTCTGGTGCAGTCTGTAGTACAGGAAGGAGATGCTCTGCTGTAATCAGGCCCTCAGAGTCCTAAGCGTTGTCATAGAGCTATTTTTTTTAGAGTGTGTTCTCACCTGGAGAGGAACACGAAGAGCCAAGTGAAGTGGAAGAGACCGCTTTCTGTGAGCTCAGGGCCCCATCCCTGCAGGGATGGGGAAGGAATCAGCCTGTTTCCAGGGGCAACCCCTGGTCTGGCTAGGAAACAAGAAGCTGCCTGAGTTTAAGTTTGTGCTGAGGCACCAGAAGTTCTGGACAGATTTCTTTGAAGAGAAAACACCTGTGGGAAACCTGCACCCAAGGGGTGAGTTCGCTCTGCTAAAGGGCCAATGTGTTTCACCTGAGACAAGATGAAACTAAAGTGACTGTTACTGTGGGGTCAGGAAAAACAGCCAAGAACAGTTTGGAAGATGTGGGGATTGGACTGCTTAACTCTGTGGGGGTCTAGAGTAATGGACATAGCCACTTTTAAGTATGTTCATGTTCAGCACAAATGGGATGGAAAACAGTCGATTGGTGGTGAAATACATTTAATGAGAATCTACATAGCAAAGTGTTTTAAGGATGAGGCGTTACAGTCCAGAGAAATGGCCTGGTATGAATTATGGAGCAAGAAGTGGAGACCCCCATCAGTAGTAACCAAATTCACCTCTATGGGTTTGCTTTGGGACACCTGTTGCTTTCTCTCAGGTACTTGGCCAGTGCCTGAGGAAAGTACCAGATGTGGGATTGATGAGGAAGATTCTCTGATGGAGCCTGAAGTGCTCATAGGTGGTTTAGGAGCCACCAGTAAATGTTCCATGCTATACAGAAAGTGTCCAAAGGGCTGGCAGTGGAGCCAAGCCAGGAAACCGAAAAGAGTTGAGTTAGGGCAGAGTGCCCAGAGTGTTTCGAGACCTGAGGGTTTCAGTGTAAAGAGGATGTGTTCTGATCTCCATAAATCTGCATTACCAGGAGTGTAGCCCCGTGGGGTCCATCTTTGCTTTGTTATTCTGTTGGATGTAATAAAAGCCGACTTTAGAATCCCAACATCTGGTATTGGACATTACAGTTATTGCTTCCTGTGTCCGGAGTTACTTGGGTGCCCCTGACTAGAAGTCAAACCTAGCCAAAATACTGAGCAACAGTTTTCTCCCTGAGCCCAGGTCCCAGGTAGGGGTTACATATGGAAGCACAGAGCTAATAACACAAAAATACCACCAACCCGACTCTGGGGTAACCCACCGTTACATCAATTAAAACAGAAGGCAAACCAAACCTCTTTGGTGAACAACCTCCTACTAACTGGACAATCACTTTTAATGAACTCAGCTTCTTTATGAGTGATCTACCCCTGTGCACAGCCATATCCACAAAGTCATATAACTCCACTAGCATAGCACTTGTGGATTGTTTCACAATTTTTGTAGTCGTGTTCGATTAAGCATTTTTGTAATTTTGTTCACATACCAATTTTCAAACAACAAGACAAGGTTCCTCTTTATCTGAGTGTTTAATAACAAGCCCCAATAATTTGTTTAACTCAGCTAATGCCACTTTTCTGGCATTGTTAAATTAGACATTTTTCTGCTACTGTTAGTATTCTTTTATAAGTCTGTTTAATACCTTCTAAAAGAAGCTGCTCAAAGTGACTATTGTTGCATTTGTCCTATAATGTCAGGTAACAGAAAGAGATATGTTACTACATCCCAAACCAAAACACAGAGGTAATAGTAGGGACAAAACTGTGGCCAGGCTAGACTGATTACTTTTCTACCGAATATAATCCAATAGTGGGTGAGGTAGGTGATTAGTGCACAAACTGTGGCTGATCTTACAAGCAAATAATATTCTAAAAGCCACTTACAATGATCCCTGAGTGACATTTAGAAAGGCAAGGAATCTTGGGACATTTTAACCTCAAGTCACCTTGAGGCTAGTAAAAATCTCCTATATCTACAGTACCCAGAAACTGTTTGCCCCTCCCCCAACAGGTTTCTTCACTTGTAAAAATTGTATTTCTTGCAAACATGCATCAGAAGGTAAATACATTTATCAAAGATGGCTATAAAACTGATTTAAAACATCTTATTACTTGCAGTACACCCTTTGTTTATGCTGCATGGTGCCTTGTCAAAATACACATTGGGAAAACAGTGCATCCCTTAAAATAAAGAATACAACAGCACGAAAGGCAATTCAGAATAAAATGAAAGGAATGCTCTAGGTCACATTTCAGTAAATACAATGCATCCAAAATTAATTTATTAAAATTTTCAGGACTAGAACATGCCCGCCATTGATTAGAGAGGGGAATCGCAAGACCTCCTCCTACAAAAGAAACAAAATGGATAACAGCAATGAATACATTCTTACTGAATGGGTTTAATGAAAAATCTATTTTAAACCGTGATTGATAGATAGATAGATAGATAGATAGATAGATAGACAGACAGACATCTTTACTTTTATACAGGTTTGAACCATGTCATTAGGGTTATACAACCTTGTTTTCAGTCATGTCACTACTTTAAGTTTCTAAGACAAAGCAGATTTTACATTATACAGACATAGTTTCACTTGCAACATCAAGTTACATGTGATTACATTTGCTAATGTTTTCAAAACTACACACAATAACAATTAAAATATAAAAAGGGAAGGGCAGAATATACAATCACATTTTTACTCAAAAACATTTAATATAAAGTGCTATGCACTAATTTGTTATTACCTACAAGAACACTGGAACTTGTATAATTCATTTATCTCTTGGCTAAACATCTCATAAGAAGATGACATTTGAGCAGAGTATGGTAATACATTCCAGATGATTGCTGCCTGGGATCGCAACTTTTTTTTTTTTACCATATTTGTTTTTGGTCTTAAGCAATATTATTTTGTTTACGTGGACCATTCTCTTTGAATCCTGGAAGAAATTTCTATCCCTATAAAATATTACTTTAGTTATATAATATTCAGGATAAAAATTCTGTATTTATATATTATTTTTAATCAAGTTTTTTTGTATTTATGTGCAAAGTCTGCCACTTTAGTGTAGTCAACACTGTACAATGGTGCACATTAATTTTGTATTTTAAAACATACCTAGCGATTCTATATTGTGTTCTGTCTAATCTGTCCAACAATGTTTTATTTGCTGTCCGATACACCAGTTCTCCATACATCAAAGTTGGAAAAATTAGTCGCTGAGTCAATTTTTTCTGATCGTCCCTATTTAAAAAGTTGTTGTACGTGTAAGGCACCAAGCTTTTACTAATTACTGAGTTTATATGGTTTTCAAACATCACGGTGTATCAAAGATAACCCCAGATAACAATAGTTATTTACTAATTCTAAGCACTCATTTTGATTTATTTGTATCTTAATTTGATCAGTATTCTTTTGGGTGCAAAGTGCATCAGCTTTGTTTTTGCTATTCATTTGAGTTTTGACCTGGTGAACCAGTCCCCAAGCTGTCAAAGTCAGACTGTAACTTTATTTGGAGGTCCTGGATGCTATTTCTGGAGGCAATCAGGACGGTGTCATGCGTGTATAGCTTCACCTGGGAGTACTGCACTGATTTAGGTAAATCGTTGCAAGAATAACAGGGGCCCTAAAATTGACCACTGGGGTACTCCTCCTCCTCTTACCTGTTTAGAGATGACAGGTTTCCTGAAACAGAAACCTTTGAGTGTGGCCTCTGCACGTAAGTCTGAAACCAACTCCAAGGTCCATCCACTATCCCAGGGCTTGCATTTGATTCAGCAGGTGGGAGTAGTCCACCACCAGGTCAAAGGCCTCGACAAATCCACGTGAACTGCTGCAGTCTCCGGTCCAGAATCCAAAGATGAGCAGATTAGTTTATTAAATTCTAACAGTGCTGATGTAGTAGAATAGCCTTTTCTGAAACCGACTGGTGTGGCATCAATATACTGTGTTTATCTAGATGTTCCAATGACTGATTGTGAATGTGTCTAAGCATTTGGACAAAACAGACAATAACGCTATTGGTCTATAATTATTTAATTCAAGGCCATCTCTCCCTTGCATACTGGGATTATCTTACTACTTTTCCAGGTCTGGGGAAAGCAGCCCACTTTCAAGCTCCAATTAAACCAGTAAGTGACTACAGGCACTATGTGATATGCAGCCATCCTAAGAAATTTTCCATCTGTATCATCCAAACCTGTTGATTTATGAACATTAATATTTTTGTACCTTTATAAACCTTGGATATTTTAAGTATTTTAAATCTAAACAACTGCAAAGTATTTTGTTGGTTCTGAATTCCTCAGATCTTTATATTGTCCCTTGTATTACAACTTGGTAAATCAATGAAATATTGATTTAAGGCTTCAAGCAACTTTTTGGTTCCTCTATCATTTTGTCTCCAACTCTTACATTCAATTTCCTTGCTGCATCGTTTCCTCCTGGGTTTAACAAGTAATTTATAGTTTGCCAGACTTTTCATGGATCTTTATTACATTCCATTTTTTCTTGTAATACAGAGATTTAAGCTTTCTTAATTAACTTTTACACTGCCTCTTTCTTTTATCCCTTGCTGGGACGTGGACTGATATATCAGTTCAAAATTTCTATATGTTCTAATTCTGTCAGCAGCCTAAAGGTTAAAAACTCCCAATCACAATCTTGCATTGTCATTTTGCCCTTCTTCCAAATTCTATTCTTGATTCTAATTTGTTTTAAAATGTTTTCATTTATCCATGGCGACTTGGCTATTTTACTTTTTGTTTACATCGTGGGGCATGCATGTCACAAATATTTCTAAAGGTCTTTACAAAATAATCTCGTGATTGATCTAGGTCTGGTATTAATTTACTTAGCGCCCACCTTTCTGTACTAACACTCTGTGTACATCTGTCCTCAGAGAATCTTCTCATATCTCTGGTCCAGGTGTAATTTGAATAATTAGATAATGTCTGAATTTGTGTCATAGATAAATACATCCAAATTGGATTATGGTCTCCCAAATAAGGAGGGAGAACGCCTACACTTTCAACTTCGATTTGGGATGATGAAAGAAGTCCACCACAGAACCCTGTTCTGTTGTCGGTAAATCTTGTGGGCCTTGATATGCTGTGTTGCTCCAAGTATTGAGACAATTTCTCCAGTTGTTTCCCTTGGTCCAAACCAGTCACAATTTAAGTTCCCATCAGGACCACCAATTGGCCCCTATACAATCTTGCATTTTATTTACAATCTCATCAACTGACTCTAGACTATCCTTAGGTGGTGAATACATTACCACAATGACCATTTTAGCTTTTCTAGTCTAACAGTCAAGTATTCAATGTTATGTTCACTCCCCTAAAGTATCACAGTTGCCTGACCTAAATTATGTTTTATATAGCATTACCCTCATTTTTTCTATCAGGTCTCAATAGTTGGTATCATGGGAGACTAAATTCATTGTACCCCATTTTTTAGTTAGCCACGACTGGTTAAACCGAGTATATCTGGATTTTGTTCCGTTACCATTAAAGTTAGTAGATCCTTTTATGTCTCACACTTCATGAATTATTTTAATTTCAGATTAGGTTGGGCCAGGGCTCAATTCTACTGCTCCCTCCCTGATTATAAGTAAAGACATATAACAAATTCCATCTGGTTCCTGTGTAGCTTTATGCAAAGCATACAGATTTTGTATTCTTGTTTTATCATGCAGCCTATATTCCTTCCATATATTTGTAAACCCATTTCTTCTTCTAGTGTACAACTTTCAGACCCCAGACCCTTTAAAATAATATTTGGCTAATGTACTCTCTTCTGTTTTGCCTTTCTATTTTTGTAACATATAGGCTTATCAGGATAAACAACAGCACAAATAAAGTCACCTTAAATAAGTACATTTCTAAACCCTAATGATTTATTATTTCAAGTCCTGTATTCCAATGAATTTAAAAATAAGCAATATAAGTGTGTATTTAAAACAACTCATTAAAATATCCAAACATTCAGTTAACACTATAAGTAAACCTTAGTAAATTCACTCTAATGTTTTTGAAACCTCAATTACCTACTAACCTAATGAAAACTACAGTACCTTTGACTCTTTAAAGTTATTAATATTTAAATCTGTGATAACTATGTCGTGCAAAGATCTTTTCTCCACTTAGGAAGTAAGCCCCACACTCATGCTAAGGCGCGCTTGTGTGGGGCTTTGTAGTGTGTAGCCACACCTCCTGGGAGGTCCAAGAATCTGTTACTGACTCGCCGCTGAGTCCCCTCTCTCCCAGTGCACCCAGAGATTGCAGCTACAAGCTGCTTCAGCAGACAGTTTATTCAGGTAGCAATTGTAACAGGTAGTCACTTTGTAGTTAGGTAGTAGCAAATAAATACAGGTTACTCACCTGTAACAGGAGTTCTAGGAATGGTATATGTTGTTCATCCACACTTATTGGCAGGTTCCTTGCCGCTTAAATCTTGCCGGAAGGTCTTCAATTTGGCTCCTCCCACCCACCCAGGTGGTAAAACTCTCGGCTCCACCCCATGATGCCAGATCTAGCCGCTGGAAGCCAGGTTGTCTGCGTCGAAGCTGGGGAGGCCCGGTGGGTGTTTGGATGAACAACATATACCATTCCTAGAACTCCTGTTACAGGTGAGTAACCTGTATTTCTAGGGACATGGATATGTTGTTCATCCACACTTATTGGCAGACTCTAGCAGTTCTCCGGGAGGAGGGAGGCAAGCGCACACCCCTACTTAGGAATAAAGACTGGAGAACCGAGGCCCGACCAACATCCCGGGTGACCCAAGGTCAATGTGGAAGGGAAATCAGTATAGGCCTGCTTCCAGGCAGGAGCCCTGCGGATATCCTGGACAGGAGTATCCTCAGAAGCAGCCACCGATGCAGCAGAAGGGCAGGTAAAAGAGCACTTATCCTCTGGGAGGCTCCATGCCCGCCCACCTATAGCAGAGACCTATGCAGGAGGTGACCCACCGCTCGTCATCCACTTGGCTGCAGGTCTGCCAGGTGCGGCTTCCGCATAGATGACAAACAGCTGGCGAACCTCTCCCGAACTTCAGCCTACCACTCCCTGGGTAGGTGAGTATTAGATAGGGTCCCATGGATCCTATACCGCCTCCGAGTGTGAATGGGATGAACCCCTGCAGAGACAATACCGGTTGAGGAAGACTCCGCCACCACCTACGGAAGGAACTGGTGGGCACGGGACAACCTTGTCCTGTGGAAGACCAGATAGGGAGATTCAAGGAGCGCCTTGAACTCTCCCTCCTTCTGGATGGCAGAGTAGCCCCAAGAAGGTGTTCTTCCACAACAGGTGGGGAACTCGCACCTGTGCAAGGTTCGAACGGCTTGCCCGTGAGCTAGCTCTCATACCAGCGAAGATCCCACAGAATGGGGATATTCTCCCCAAAGGGAAGGTGTGATTGAGGCCTAGAAAATGCCAGACCACCTTTCTGCGCCACTGACTGCCTTCCGCCCGCGCCTCGAAGACAGGGTGACCACCAGAAGCACCTAGAGGGTCGTCGGTCAGGCCCCAGTTCAAAGAACGGACTGCAGATGGCCCGGAATGCTCGCCCAGGAGGGAGAGGGGCCCATGCCCTATCCCATCATCAAATGGAGAACTCTTCCAATTGAAGGCGAGCATGTTTGGCCGACTTCTAGCAGGATGCCTCGAAGCCTCGAGGACCTTGCCGAGGACCAAGGCCTGGCCCCTAGCAGCACAGGGACCAGGTTTGCCGGTAGGATTGAAGGTCAAAGGAAAAGACCTTCCCTGAAAAGAGATCAGGACTGGGCGGGCTGGAAGCCATGTGGGAGCCTGGGGCTGAGACTGAGGAGAGCTGGATACCAGAGCCACAATCCAGTCTGGGGCTACCAGCATCACCTGCGCCTAGTCCCTCCTCGCCTTGCCTGTAGGTCAAGGGAAATGGGAAGAGGCGTGAAAGGCCCAGGTCCGTGGCTCGACAGCATCCCCACAGCAAACCTTGCTGAGGGGTGGGCATGAAACAGTCTCGGCCTCGTATTCTCCCTGGAGGGAAGGAGGAGAAGATCCTGTGCTACCTCGGCAGGGAGACCACTCATGAGGCACAGCCTATGTCCGGCTTAGGGCATTAGCCAGGTGCTGGAGGCTCCTGCCAACAAATGGCTGGGAAACCGCCTCCGGCTGCACGAAAAACTAATCAGAGAACCTCCTTATGCGAGGTAAAGGGCTTGGCCGAACCTAGCGGGAGTGGTAACACATGGTCGTGGTGTTGTCCATTTGGACTTAAACCACTAGACCCACACAAATGGAGCAAGCGGTGCAAGCTAGCGGACCGCCTGAGCTCCAGTGGGTAGAAAAGACATTGGGACTCCCGAGAGACCAGAGTCGAAGCACTCTGTATTCCCTAGATGGGCACCCCACCCATCTGAGAAGCATCGTTGGAGAAGACCGTCGACTTAGGGCAGACGAACAGGATGTTCTCCTGCAGGAGCTGGAACGGTCCAAGGGGCGTTCCTCTAACTCCAGGGCTGTAGTCACGAACTGATCCGGGAATGCGGCACTGTGACTGCTGGCTGGCCAGTCCCACTAGGGGAACGATGAACCAGTGGGTCCACAGACCACGCTGGATCCAGCCGCTGTGAGCCCAAGAGGTGCAGGAGTTCCTGCAGGGCGCATCTGCCCAGTCAGACCTGACTAGGTAAAGGAGGAAGAACCTCAGCCCTGTTCGGCCAGGAGCCGAGCTCGACTCAAGAGTCGAGCCTCGTCCCCAAGAAGCATCACCCGCTAAGACACGAATTCCAATGTGGTCTGCAAAGGGAGACCAGTCTAAGCCTGGAAGGGTTGTAATCAGGCCGCCATCCGGGTGGGGTTAAGCCCAGACCCCTCAAAGCCGCAGAAAGCTGCTGAGCAGAAAGCGAAGGGCCTGGCCAGGAACTCGTAAGGAGATCCCCCCTTAGGAAAGGGAGGAGTCTCCCAAAACGGACGGAACGAGGAGGGTACATCCTGGAGGCCCAGGAAAAAGCCACATGCCTCATTCTGAGGATGGGATATCTGAGGCAGAGAGACCATCCAGGGTGCAGAAGGATGGGGCACAAGCCCCCATCCGTTTGAGACCAGGAATACCTGGACATGAACCCAGGGTCGGAAGGAGGGTCCGTAACCTTCCTGATCACCCCAATTAGAGGGCCAGGCAAGTCGGCTCAGCAGGCCGATGAAGAGGCTGTGGACCCAAAATCCCATTGGGCAATGGCTCAAAAGGAGAACCTGCTCGCAACCCACGACAGGACCTACCCTTAGCACCACCCAAGAGGAAGGTGCGGAGCCGTTCTCCACGGGGAACCCCGGATAGGACGACGGGCCAGGGACACGCGCCTCAGCCCATCACTGAGCAGGTTTGAGGAGGAAGAGGCTGAGGAGCTCTCGGATCCTTACCTCCCTGCTTCCTTTTGGAGGAAGGCGCTGGTCTGGCGACGAGCCGCCCAGCACATGCCTGCTGGCCCTCGTGTCAGGCGGTCAAGCCGCAGGGCCGGGGCAAGGGCTCACGCAAAGGCTGCTGGCTGCCCTTGACCCCGAGCGGGAGTGACCAAGTCTGGAGTGGCATCGACTCTCGGACCCCTGGAGGTGTCCCTCCACCCAGAGCCGAACAGGTCAGTCCCCACAAAGGGATGTCTACCAACTTGTGCTGGGTTTCCAAAGAGAAGGAGGATAACCTCAGCCACGCCTGCGGCATATGGCCACCGGCTGCCACCGATCTGGCACAGGAGTCGCTCAGATCCAGAGCCATCTGGAGCTGCTGTTTACATCACCGCCCTACCCTGGTCCCGCATCCGACGGACCGTGGTCCGCAGGTCGGCTGGGAGATGAGGGAGGACCTCATCCAGGGAGCCCAAGAGGGCGTGGGAGAAGTGTGCCATCAGTGCCGCCGAGCTGGCTGACGGAGGCCTAGGGAGGACGAGTGTAAAAACCTTGCGCCCGACATAGTCCATCCTTTTGGAATCCTTGTCAGGGGCCTATCCACATCCCTAGCGTTTCCAGAACATTGGAAAACATTGTTGGTAACTACCCTCTCAGCCGAGGGTGTTCCGAAACCGGGCAGAGAACTGACAGGGACAGGGTACTTTCTGGCCACCCTGGCAAGGCGCGAGGGCAGGAAGTAGGCCCGCCAGAGCTCCAAGGCTGGGCCCACGATTGCCTCAGCCACTGGGAAGGCCTCCGAGGTGAACCCCTCGGTCTAGAATCTCGAGGGCCGTTTGAAATGGGCTCAAGCTGCATCCCGTGAATTCGAGCTGGAGCAGACCCATAAAGACGATGGGCTGTCGTCCACAGAATGTTTGGGAAGACCATGGGTCCTCCCTGCTAGAAACATAGAGGAGTCGATTTCAGGCTCTGAGGGGTTCGAAAAGCTGCCGCAGGCCTGAGTCACTCTTCATCCACCGAGGACGGGCGGGAGTGAGGGGAACAGATAACCTCTGGGACAGGTCATGGTCCGCCTGAGTTCCACCGAGGACGGTGGGGCAGCAGGGATTGACAAGCAACCGGCCCCGGAAGGGCACCTCGACTGCCTCGGCGGCTGTGTCGGCCGGCCGGTGTGGCTGCTTGCAACCGGCGAGAATGAATTGGGGTTGATTGATTCCCGGACAACAACAGCTGCTGCCACATAAACTCTCGAACATCGACGGCAACGGCATCGAATCCACCTCATCCGAGGAAGAACAGCAAAGCTTACTTGACTCGGTGCCTCGACGAGAACGCCGAGATCGGGCGTGAGCGCTAGACCGAGAGGAGGACCGAGACCAAGACCAACTCGGGGAACTGAGGGAGGGCTTGGGAAGGAGCGAGGAGTGCCCGCCTCCTTCAGCTCGGAAGAAAGGCCGAGGACTGTTGACCAAGGTACAGGCAGAACCTCAGCCTCCGCCGGGAAACCGCCGAGGGATGGCGGCACCAGCAGAAGACAGCCCAGATGATGGGTCGAGAGACTCGATAACGTCGGCGGGAGTCCTGGCGGCTGACCTGACAGGGGTACAGTGAGGCCAGAGGCAGCACGCATCCTCAACCAAGTCGAGCGTGCGGCCGGCAGGGGAGGGAGAACTCTCCGCTCCCTCCGGTGCGGCGAAGGACTTAGCCTGTGACTCCTTGGACTTGGGCCGAGAGGCAGGTCCCAAAGGTCCCTCCTCTCGAGGAAAGGGACTGTCGGCTCCTTGAATGAAGCTGCATGAGGAGAACTCAAGGAGAGTGGGAAAAGTGCCGCGATCGAGGAAGATGGAGGGCAGTCGCCCTCCCCGGACGAAAGAAGATCGGGCTGCTCAGCCGAGACAGCCAATGCGGACACTGCCCGACGAGTCTCCGAGGAATTTTCCGAGGCGGGAAAAACTACGGTCGCCCAGGCCCCGAACGGGCCGCATGCGATCCTCCAGAGAGCTGGCCGAAGGGTACAACAAAATTCACAAAGTGAGGATCGTGATCCAAGTCAAGGCAGTAAACGCACGAGGAGTGCAGATCTTCCTGGAGGAAATAACCGGCACCTCCAGGAGCCGGAAAAGAATGGGCCATTGCCAGCGAAGAAGAAAAGATCAGTTTCATAAAACTTCCAATCGATTTCAAGACCAAAATTTCCAGGAACCAGTTGAAAACGCAGAGCGCCAAGGAGGGAACCTGAGCTTCCAAGCGGTAAGGAAGATCTCAGCGCCATGGGGCGGAGCTAAGAGTTTTACCACCCGGTGGGTGGGAGGAGCCAGCTTGAAGACCTTCCGCAAGATTTAAAGTGGCAGGGAACCTGTCAATAAGTGTGGATGAACATATCCACGTCCCTAGAAAGTGATTTACTTGGTGTTTCTTGCTGCAAGAGCCTTGATGCAACTGCCGGTGTCCTGCAAGATCTTCACAGTTGATTCAGCAGAGTGCCGGTGGGGCTCTGCAGTGTAACCCACCCTCCTGGGAGGTCCAAGAATCTGTTACTGACTTGCCACCGAGTCCCTCTCTCCTGGTGCAACCGGAGATTGCAGTCAACAAGCTGCTTCAGCATACAGCAAACAGTTTATTCAGGCAGCAATTGTAACAAGTTGTCTTTTGCAGTTAGGTGGTAAGCAACAAAGTGATTTACTTGGTGTTCTTGTTGCAAAGCCTTGATGCGACTGCTGGCTGCTCTGCAAGAACTTTATAGCTGATTCAGGTACTTGTAGCCATTAGAATGTTTCTAATCTTCCTTGAAACAAAACTCATTTTACTCACTGAACAAAAGTACACAAATTTAAAATATAAAAATACAGCTTGAGGTGGGGTAACGAGAAGTTTGCACACCTAGAGGTGTTAGATGCTACATAAACCCTCAAGCTTTATTTATTAAAGCATCTAACACCAAGGTGTGTGTAACTTCAAGTTTTACACAATACCCCATATTTTATTTTATATAATTGCTGGGTCTCATTTTCACCTCAACAATTATACCAAATTAAAAAGTAGCTGTGTGGCTGCGGTCCAGTTAAGTACAGCGCACAGTCCGCAGTGCCTTTCTGTATTTATTTAAAAGTTGTTTTTTATTTTGTGGGCAACCAAGTTTGTTGTGGTACATTTTGTTTTTCAGTTAGTTACCACCGAGTTCAAGTGGCGGTTCAGTATCCGACAGAGGTTTGGGAGAAGGCAAGTGAAGAGTGGTCTGGAAGCATAGAACTGCAGCAGGCACATGAGTAGGGTGAGGAAAACCATACATGTGTTTGCCATAATAAACGCCTCCTTTATTATGGCAAATTGTGGCACAGTTCTCTATGGGAAAAAGGGGAGGTCCATTAATTATAATAACAAAGTTTGATTGGAAACTTCAAGTCCATTGTATTGCCCTAGACTGAGGCTTGGTCCAGCAAGTGGGTAGCAAACTAAAATCATAATCAGTATTTGTTCAATGCTTCATATTATAAAATACCAGTTTGGTTCTGAACATTAATGAAATGTGTGTTTTTAGTGATGTGGGGTTTCACATAATTATACAAAAATGTTTTGATAGGGTGTTTTACAGATACATATGCACTTTATATACATTTGGGGTGATAGATCGAAACTTTATTTATATAGTGCCCTTCCCAGAGGCTCGGAGCACTTAACTGAATTTAAAACAATCCATACAAGAGCGATCACACAACTCAAAGCATAATGCAGAGATCAATACTGTTCTATCATTCATTATAACATTCCACAATAAAACAGCAAAACATAATAATAAAACAGCATTCGGTTCATTCATTACTCTTCAGCTCAAAGCAAATGCCTGGTTTAATAAAAACATTTTACATTTTTCCACCGAGGGTGCCACCCTTAGA
The DNA here is from genome assembly GCA_016271365.2 of Neoceratodus forsteri. NCBI lineage: Eukaryota > Metazoa > Chordata > Ceratodontiformes > Ceratodontidae > Neoceratodus > Neoceratodus forsteri. The sequence goes on from CM057453.1 coordinate 659,088,163, forward strand.
TGTCTCGGCAGGAGTTCCACAGGTTTGGTGCAGCAACTGAGAATGCACAGTCCCAAAATAATGCAACCTGGCCCTGGAAACACAAGGGGCAACCCTCAGAAGAACAGAGAGCCCAAGACAGGTAGTACAGAACCAAAGGTCTTGCAGGTAGGCTGGTCCCGCCCTGCAGGGTTTTATAGGTCAGTAATCCGACCTTGAATGCAATCCTTGTTACCAGCAGCCAGTGCAGTCTACGAGGACAGGCATGACACGGTCAAATCTCAAAACACTAGTCAACAGCTTAGGCACTGCATTCTGCACAAGCTGCAGGCGGTGAAGATTGCCTCAGATAGCCCCAGGTACAAGGCATTGCAGTAGTCCAGCCTGGATGTAATAAAGGTGTGTACCAGGGTGGTCAGGTCATTAGTTGGTATTAGGTCTTGGATTTGAGCAATGTTTCTCAAATGGTAAAACCACTTTTGACAATAGTGGACACCTGTGCATCAAATGTCAGCGGTCATCAAGGACCACACGGATCCTTAACCTGACAGAGGGACTAGGGGAACAGCCCCAGGATCAACCCAAGGGGTCACCAGATTCTCTCTGCCACAGTGACAGCCTGGATCCACCACAAGTACTTCCATCTTGTCTGGGATGAGTCACAACCAGTTATGAGTCATCCAGTTGTGCATCTCAGGCAGGTGTTAAACATGAGGCCACCATCTGGTTTCCAGGTGCACAAGACAGGTATAGCAGGGTATCATCAGCATAACAATGAAACCCAGACCAAACCGCCTAATAATGTCTCCCAGTGGCAGCACATACACAGTGAACAAAGGGTGACAGAACCAACACCTGCAGAACTCCACAGCCTAGAGGCATTGGGCTAGATGAGGCTAATCCTGTTGTCCCCTTTGTACTCTACCTGTGAGGAAGGACCTACACCAAGAGATGACAGTTCTGGTCAGTCCACACCAGTTCACTGATCGGTCCAGCAGCACCTTGTCATCCAAGGTGTCGAATGCCACTGAGAGATCGAGGCAGACTAAGATGGTATACTCTCCCCTATCCCTCGCAATAGATCATTTAGCACCTTCACCATTGTGGTTTCCTGCTATGCCTAGATCTAAACCCAGACTGAAACACTCATAAGTGGCGGAGGTGGCCAGATGAGTCTCGAGCTGGATAGCCACCACTTTCTCTATAACTTTCCCTAAAATGGGTGGCTAGAGACTGGTGTATCATTGTCGAGACATTCTGGGTCCAATAACTATTTCTTCTACAGGGGTCTAACCAAGGCCTCTTTCAGTGCCATAAGAAAAACCCACTCTCAAGGGAACTATGGACAATCCCAGTAACCACAGATCCTATCAGGTCCACACTTTAAACTAAACGTCAGGTTGGACCTGGGTCAAGCTCACAATATGTTGGTTGTAGCCTCAAGACTATGTCAGTCAGCCACCTTCTCCACTCCAACTGGATCAAACTCAGCCCACACGAGAGACCCCCAGCATGCCTCAGGTCCAAAACCTACAAGCCCTTTGAGTGAAAGTGGGAAGAGATCTCGACCCCATTAAAGGACACTTTGTCAGCAAAGAATAGAGCAAACTCTTCACACCTTGTGGTAGAAACCTGCTCCTCCTCCTGCCCAGAGACAGGTTGGATGGAATAGCCCATCCACTGTGTGAAAGAGCTGACCTGGTCTGTTCCTTGTCACTGCAATCTCCCTTGACAAAAAATCTGCTTTCATTTGGGAGATTGCCTCCTGATAGTTACCATAATGTGACCTCAGGACCAGTTTGTCCTTCATCAGTCCAGATCTCCTCCAGCATTGCTCCAACCTCCGACCCTTTCTCTCCCCATCAAACCAGGGGCCTCGGAGAGTGGATAAGGCCCAGACACTATGGTGCAGTTGAGTCAAGGCCGCCCAATGGCCATATTATAGGCTGCCACTGCCTCCTCTGCCCAGTCGCACATGCAGTCTCCACACTGATGAGGTCCAGCACTGCCTGTAGTCCTGCAAGGGACAATCCCCAAAAGGGCAGTATCGGACCATCTCTACAGAGAATGGACCTGCAGGGGCCCCAAATGTGAATCCCATAGTGCTATGAACCGACCAAATGACCTGATCAATCCAGAGGTCAGCGGACAGCAAGACCTAGAGTTAACACCAGGTCTAATGTGTGACTGTATGAGTGGGTTTCTGAGGGTGACAACTGTGACAGGCTCAGAGCTTCCATTCTCTGCAGGAGATCACATCCAAAAATGAGAGTCCATCATCAACCCAGGCATTGAAGTCCTCCAGAATCAACCTATTAGGGGACTCAAACACCAGGCTGGCAATGAAATCTCTGACCTCCCACAGTAATACCTTCTCCTGCTCAGTAAATCAGAAGGATCCTGTAGCCTGTGCCCAGACCCCTCTCATGGCAACACTCTCAAATGACCTGGTAGAACCCACTGAAAACACCGTAAGGCCCAGGCTAGCTTTAAAACAAATGGCCACGACCCGCCTCTGCGATCCTTTCTCAGGCTGTGTATCACAGAGTACCCGGCTGGCACTGCTGTCTCCAATATGGGAGCAGCATTTTCATCCCGCCAGGTCTCCATGATGCAAGCCAGGTCTACTGAGGAACCAAGTCCACTATTAACTCTTGCTCTGCTACTGGCATGTATACACTTCCTAAAACCTATACGTTCTAAATCTTCTGGCAGCCTAAGGAGTTAAAAGCAGTCTTGTTCCTTACGACCTGGCATTGCAAAGCACAAGCCTGATTAGGATGAGTAGGTATTTATTTGGTACACACTATAATGCAACAGGGCTCTCACCGCCAGTATCAGTTCGTCTCACAGCTCAGGAACTCTCTCACTTTCCGGCAAACCGCTCAAATTATAGTCAGATTGTCCTTTGGCTCCTCACAGCCTGTATTACAGAATTAAATAAGTTCTTTAATTTAGCCCTTTAACAATTACTGATCATACATTTGTGTCCCGTTTACCAGTCGCAGTAGAACTGATGGAGTGCTATTTCCTTGCTCACAGCACAGGGGTTCTTCTGCCCGGTTTACATCAATAGTTACCCCAAAACCGTCTCGGGGTTTTTCTCACAACTCTAGCCAGAACACAGCTCTGAGGATGAAAGAAATCCAGCAGTCTTGCTCCGCCTACTGCAGACAACGCCAATAGTGGCAACCAATTTCAAAACCTTTGCTGAGACTAAAACAACCCCACTTGTGCAAATAATCACCAGGGACAGAACCCAGGGCACTGATCAACTGGTTAAGGAGCAGCCCAAACTTCACTCCACTCAGCAGCACACCCAGCAAACACAGATCTCCCTTATGGAGTCATCCTCCAGCAATAAACCAGACACAGGGTCCTCCTTCAATAGTCGTCCCTCGGAAAAGGTGGGTTTGAAAGGTCAAGCTGCACCGAGAGCAGCAGAGAATTTCCTGCACGCCTCTAACCAGTGCAGATTCCTAAACATGCCAGTCACTCCAGGAGCCAATCACCAATCCGAACTTGTCATATCTTCATACAGCCTGCTCTCTCAGGTAATTCACTTAGTGCTCCATCAGTGCTAGTAAAACCTATGAAAACAAACAAAACAGTATGTGCACCGCTTTTGCAAACTCCTGTTTAAAAACAAAAAGCTGACTCCTACACTACACTAACAACCCTCTAAACTACTATTAGGTTCCTAACTCAACCCACTAACTAAAGCAACCAAAATATACTTAATGGACTGCTATTCTTAACTTTACGGACTGCTATTTTAAACATTTAAAAACACTTAAAATCATTAAAAATCTCTGCAATATGTCTTGGGTAACAGATGGCAACCCAGTGTGGCCATCATCACCATTGTCCAGCTCAGTAGTGGCTAATCCTTCACTCTTATGTTTTACCCTTAAATTGCTTTGTGCTTTGAAAGTACTAGATATCAGTTGCAATAAATTGCGAGTTGTATAAATTCTTGTCTGTTTTGTGATTGACAGCCCCGAGGAAGACCCACGTGGTCAAAGTGCCAGGGTCAGTTATTGTGTCTTTGTATCTTAATAAACTCACTTTTTGCCATATACCTGAGCGTTGGTTTCCACCCAAGTGCAACCTTCTTGTTTGTATTGCTGAAAGTGGACATCGCCTGGTTATACACAATGCTCAAGCCTGCCACAGAAAGCGTGCTCTTAACAGCGGGAAGGCAGGGTCCGCCCAGGAATGCAACATAGATGCCTCTGCAACCACACAGACTCAGATGTTGGGTCACAGGAGCCATCCAGAACTCTTTCCATAGCAGCACATCTGCTACCACAGCCTACAGATCTGCTATAAATATACAGAATGATCACAACCTGATGCAAAAAATAAAAATCTACGAGTGGGATACAATGAAAATTTTTTTAATTACGTTAGAACTCAGAACCTTAAGTATCTCCTTTATTTGATGAGCAAGGATTAACATGAACCAGCCTGTGAAATTTCACATTCTAGAAATTTTGTAGAGTTTACTATAGGTCACGTAAAGCACTGGGCAGAAAAATAAAACCAATTGGTAACCTTAACATCATGGACAGAATATTACAAAATTTGCAGGGATTACAATCAGATATAGACTACTACCTTCCAATTTTCTAAAAGTGGTATTAGTATGTAAATCCTCATGTTTTATACAGAAACACCAGTCCCAATTTAATGAAGAAATAATAGACCCTTATTTCATGTACTCAATATCACACAGAAGGGCTCTAGGTTTTGGGAGGAAAAACATCTAGGCCCAGATATTCAGACTGTCCCTGGCAATGGCGCAAACAGGCGCAGCACATCTGGGATGCGTCAGGGGCCAGGACCAGGTTATATTCAACAGCGATGTACCACAGTGCAGTACAGTTGAATATGGCAGGGAATGCGCATGGCGCAATGACAATGCGCCGCATACACAGATAGGCAGCACTGGGAATGCGCCAAGCAACTGCAGTTGTGATGGTGCAGCACCTGTGATATTCAGAAGGGATGCAAATGGGGCCATAATATATGCAAGGTACAAATGGGACCATTTGTATGTCACTACAGCCCCATTTGCATGCGCTGTGCAGGTCAGCCCGGTGAAATGTGCCTGGCACCCCTGCTGCCACTATAGCCCTGGTAGTCTTGTCCCCCCTCCCGTATGCCCAACTGCAGGCTGCAGAAAATGACAATCCACACCTGGTGGTCCATTGGAATCCCCCACCCTCTCCATGTCGCCCGAGCTACGGGCATCCAAATAAATATAATCCCCTGGTGGTCAGTGGTATCCCCTTCCTCTGTATGCCCGATGGCGGGCAAATGTTATAATACACTCACTGGTGGTCCAGTGGTATCCCCTCCCTCCCATTTCGCCCGATCGCAGGCACCCGACAAATATATATCTCCTGGTAGGCCAGTGGTAACCCCCCACCTCCACCCACAGAGGACCCTTGCCACCCAGCCTCCCCCGTCATCGATGGGAGGCTGCACTCTGCCCGCCGATGACAGCGTACAGTATGTGTTGTATGCCTATTGGTCCACAGTGTGGACCAATGGGTCTGCAGACCATACTGTACTACACAGGCACAATATGTGAATGAACGCTCAGTCCTCTGTGGGTGGAGGGGTTACCACAGGCCCACCTAGGGAACATATTTACGCTAGTGGAAACGGGAGGAGGGGATACCACTAGACCACCGGGGATTATATTTATATTGATGCCCGAGATCAGGCACACGAGAGGGAGGGGATTCCAATGGACCACCAGGTGGGAATGTCATTTTCACAGCCCCAATTGGGCACACAAGGGGAGAGAGACCACTAGACCACCAGGTTATTCTTGCTTTTACAGAAGCCCATGATTGGACATACTGGGGGCCACACTGGGCAGCGGGAGGGTGTGTGTGCTACTGGGCGGTGTCCCTGCTGGGCAGGTGGCCACCCACGGGTGGCGGGTGCTGTGTTGCGCCCTGCAATGCAGCAGCCTGCCTGTGGGAGGCCAGAAGTTGTTCCTCCTTTTCACAGGCTCAACATTGTGCCCCTGCATGTGGCACACATCAGGGCTGTGCCAGCATATGTGCTGCACATCCGGGGTGAATATCGGGATGTGCCACATATGCATGGGCACACCTCGCATTGCATTACATACATTACCAATGCGCCCTGCATTGGGACTGTGCAGTGCAACTTGCAACTTTGAATGCACGCCTAGGGACATTAACGGGTGCGCATATGGCAACCCCTGTTAGCAATGAGCAACCCCTTTGAATATCTGGGCCCTAATGTGCATAGCTGTCAACTTCAAAATAATCAGTTTTCAAGTTTCCTGCAAATAAAAATAGGCTACTCACCTGGAACAGTAGTTCTAGGAGTGGTATATGATGTTCATCCTCACTTTCTGGCAGTGTCCTTTCCCTTTAAGGCGTGCTGGAATGTCTTCAAGCTGGCTTCTCCCACCTCCCAGGTGGTAACTCCCCTAGCTCTGCCCTGTGACATCAGATCTTGCTCACTGGAAGCAAAAGCAGTGTGCCACTTGCCAGGGAGGTTGGGTGGGCTAGTGTGAATGAACATCATATACCACTCCCTAGCACTACTGTTACAGGTGAGTAACCTGTTTTCTAGGGATGTGGATAGGATGTTCTAGCCACACTTTCTGGCAAATTCAGAAGTTCTCCTGGGAAGAGGGGGTAAGGCGACACCTCTATTTAGAGAGCAGGGAGTGAGAACTGAGGCCCCAGACTAGCATCCCAGCATGACTTGAGGTCGATAGTAATGAGAAATGAACGTGTGTGCTGACTTTCAGGTAGCAGCTCAACAGATTTCCTGAATAGGGACATCCCTGGAAGCAGCCACTGAGGCAGAAATAAAGCAAAGGGCCCCTTTAGCACACAGCGATTAGAAGGAACCACCTTCTTCCAGCGGAAAGGAAGATCTGGCATCATGGGGCGGAGCCAAGGGAGTTACCACATGGGTGGGTGGGAGGAGCTAGCTTGAAGACATTCCAGCACATCTTAAAGGGAAAGGACACTGCCAGAAAATGTGAAGAGAACATCATATCCAGGCTCCTAGAAATAGCTCTTACAAGCATTACTCAAATCTCATAACATACCAAAACTGTTCAGTTGTAGGCTATTCCGTGCTTTTTACCTGCAATGTTTCTTCTGCAGCTATGTTGCCACAATACAAACCTCCCAACCCCATCTTCCCTCGTCACTACTGGGCTTGCACAGCTTACACGCCATGAAGGAGCCAGTGGTGTGAGGGCACCTGTATCGAGTTAAGTCACTAAGTGGTGGGTGGAGGGAGGAGGGTCTGAGATTGTCAAGGGTCTATCATCCTGATCGGCCAAGGCAAAGTGTGTTTGGCACATGGAGTCATTCCAGTGTCCTCCCTCCTTCAGAGCAGGCATTTCACTATACCGCCACTTGTTGGTCCCCAGGTAGAAGTAGTGCCGTGGGAGCCAGGTGACCCACCCTTCTGTAAGAGGAAATTGTCCTCTGAAGGCTCAGCCCCCCCCACGGCTACCTTCAGAAGCAGGGCTGCCAGCAGGATATTCCATTCTTTATTACTAAAGACATTTGCATGAAAACAGACTCTTTAGATTTCAGCTGTTCTTTGTGCTTTTTCTGAACTGAGGTCATAATGATCTGCTTGTGACCAAATAAGTTCCACAGTAACTCACTATCATGACATAATGGCAGGGAAAAGCAACTAGAGCATATCAATCTCCAAGGGTAAAAATAGTACAGTTATGTAAGAACTTACCATAACAGCATATCTTCGAGAGAGGCTCTTGCAGTAGGTATTCACAGGTAAGACTAAGCCACCAGGCGCAGGACCCCACGTAAAAATTTCTAGCTAACAGTCTCTTGTGGGGACCACTTCCACATCAGGTGACCAGCAGCAGACGGCGGCAGTATAAAGGGGCGTGTCCCCACTCCCGCCCATTTCTTTCCCGCCATAGGCCTAAAGAGGCAAGATGAGAGAAAGAGGATATGCTCCATGGAAGAATGCCAAACCTCAGCCAACAACTAACACAATCAAATCTGGCCAATGGAAAATCATGTACACAATGCTCACAGCCTGGGAAATAAGATCCCAGACCTGCAGGCAATAATGTCAGAGGCTAAACTGGACATAGTAGCAATTAGTGAGACGTGGTTTACCAGTAACCACATTGGGAGACTTCAGTACCTGGCTATGCATTGTTCAGAAGAGACCGAGGTGCAAGGGGGGTGGTGGCCCTGTATGTCAATGAAAATATCAAAGCTACAGAAATTCAGAATACACATAAGGAGCCATATGAACTGTGGGTCACGCTGGAAACAGGAAATGGGACAGCCATAAGAACCGGGTTGTCTACAGGCCCCAGACCAGGAGGAGGACATAGACACATTACTGTTAGAAGATATACAAAACATGACAGCTAAAGGGAGGTTCTGATAATGGGAGACTTCAACATGCCGGATACAGATTGGTCAATACCAGCAGGAACATCTGCCAGAACTAGACACATGGTGGATTCCTGCAGGGGAGGCCTCAGACAACTGGGTACAACAACCCACAAGAGACAGGGCTATCCTAGATCTAGTACTGACTAACAGGAAGGGATCACAGATCTCCAGGTAGAAGGTCACCTGGGGCCAGTGACCATCACATGTGTATAGTTCAATTTGGCTACTACATCTAAATCATCCCATTCCAAGGCAAAGATATGGGACTTCAGAGGAGCTGACTTTGATAAGATGGCCAACAGAGTTAAGCTAGCCCTGGCAAAAAGAAACACAGGTGAGGATACAGGCAAAGTGGGCAAGCATTAAGGATGCAATACTTGAAGCAACATCCCATTGTGTTAGACAGAAAGGAAGTGCAAAGAAGAAGGAAACCACTTTGGTTCTCAAATACAGTAGCAGAAAAGGTCAGAGCCAAAAGGCTGGCCTTCAGGAAATATAAGGAACACAGCGTGGATGAAGATAGGGAGGCATACCAAACTGCCCTAAGGGAAGCAGGAAGGCAGTAAGGCAGGCAAAGTCCCAAACTGAGGAAACACTAGCACGAATAGTAAAGAAGGTGACAAGACTTTTATAGATACATTAGCTAAAGGAGAAAGTCCAGAGGGGTATTGCTAAGCTCAATGGAGAAAAGGGAACATGTGAGGAGGAGGATCTGTAAAAGCATCTATCCTAAATAGATACTTTTGCTCAGTATTTACTGAAGAGAAGGTAGGGCAGGGCCCACAGCTCAGCACCATGGACACAGGGGGAGGGAGGTGAGCACTACTCCCTTCACAAAAGAAAGGGTCCTACTAGAGCTCACTAAGCTCAGGGTGGATAAGGTAATGGGACCTGATGGCATACATCCCAGGGTACTTAAGGAGCTAAGGGTGGAACTAGCAGAGCCATTAGCAGAACTGTTTAGTGAGTCTCTGAGCACAGGAAAGGTCCCAGAAGACTGGAGAAGGGTTCATGTGATCCTGCTCCACAAAGTGGTAGCAGGAGGAGGCAGGAACTACAGACCAGTCAGTCTTATCTCAGTAGGGAAGATTATGGAGGCACTCTTAAAGAAAGGATAGTGCAACACCTGGAACCATAGGGCACAGGATCCAAGACAGCTGGGTTTACAAAGGAAGGTCATGTCAAACTAATCTCATAGATTTCTTTGACTGGGTAACCAGAGTGGTGGACCAAGGGGAGCAGTTGATGTCGCCACCTTGACTTCAGCAAAGCTTTTGACACTGTTCCACATAGAAGATTGATAAATAAGCTGGTAGGCTCGGTGGGTCAGAAGTTAGTCAACTGGGTGGCAAACTGGTTGACGGGCAGAAAACAGAGAGTGGTGGTAAATGGTATACAGTCAGAAGAGATGCAAGTCACAAGTGGGGTACCTTAGGGATCAGTCCTGGGGCCAGTCCTCTTCAATATCTTCATTAGTGACCTTGCAGACAGACTAGAGAGTATAGCGGTCTGTTTGCAGATGACACCAAGATCTGCAACAGAGTAGATGATCCAGATGGGGTGGGCAGAATGAGAAGATATCTGGATAAACTAGCAAAATGGTCAGAAGAGTGGCAACTGGGATCTAATGCAAAGAAGTGCAAGATCATGCACATAGGGAAGAGAAACCCTGAAGGCACCTATAGGCTGGGAGGGAGTTGCAGTCACAAAGGAAGAAAGAGACTTGGGCATCATCATCACTGATGACCTGAAATCATCCAAGCAGACCCTCAAAGCAGTAGGTAAGGCTAGGGGATGTTAGGGTGTATAAGTAGGGTATCACAAGTCGTAAGAGAGAGGTATAATCCCTCTTACAAGACACTGGTTAGGCCCCATCTGAGTACTGCGGTAGTACTGAGGCCACACCTTCACAAGGACATTAACCAAATTGAGGCAGTCCAGAGAACGCAACCAAAATGGTGCAGGGACTGCATCAGAATACATATGAGACAGATTAACCGAGCTCAATATGTATACCTGAGCAAAGGAGGGAGAGAGGATATGATCGAGACATTCAAACACCTTAAGGGCATTAACAAGGTGAAAGAGTCTAATATGTTTAAATATAAGAAAAATAGCAGGACAAGAGGACACAGCATGAGATTAGAGGAGGCCGATTAAGGGGGAATGTGGAGAAATACTTTTACAGAAAGGGTGGTGGATGCATGGAACGCCTACCCCAGGAAGTGGTGGCTATGAATACAGTGCAGGGCTTCAAACAGGCATGGGATAGGCATAAGGAGCAATACAGATGAGTATGAATAGATAGACCACTGACAGAGCAAAGGCCAATGGCACATTTATAAGGTAGAAAAGAAATGGGCAGACTGGATGGGCCTTGCGTGGTTCCTTATCTCAAGTCAACTTCTATGTTTCTAAGAAGAGAAAAGAAACCTAGGAGGACGGGTGAAGGAATATAATATTTACTTAGAAGAGTCTCTCTCAAGATCTACTGTTACAGTAAGTTCTTACGTAACTGTACTATCTTACTCGAGAGTGCTCTTGCAGTAGGTATTCACAGATAGGACGGAGTCCCAAAGCAGTCTGGAACAAAGGAAAAAATAACTCTGGAGGAGGATTGTCATCCACAACATAAAACCTCAGGCTGAACAGGTCTCGTGAAAGGAGACCCTGCAGAACAGCCAACCTGAAGCCTGCTCTACGGTGAGAGGCAATGTCCAAACTGTAGTGTTTCATGAAGGTAATGACAGATCGCCCAGTTGCAGCTGTGCAGACGCCTGCCGCTGACACGTTTTGAAACGAGCAGCAGAGGCAGCTACTCCCTAGTGCAGCGACCTCTGACCTGACCCAGAAGGGTCTTATTGTACTTGGTGTAACAGAAAGTGATATAATTCACCAACCACTTAGACAGGCATTGCTTGGAAACAGCATTGCCTTCCCTGTTTGTGAGCAAAAGAAACAAAATGTTGATCCGCTTTCCTGAGATCCTTAGTCTGACTGGTGTAGTATCTCAGGATTCTGTGAACTTAGAGTGTGTAGGAGGTACTCCCATGATTGGAATGTTGTGTAAAGAAAGCTGGTAACTCAATGGATTGATTCAGCATAGACTCAGCCACCACCTTAGGGAGAAACTTAGGACTGGTAAGATGTACACCCGCTCCTTTGTGGAAAATCAACACGGATTTTACACATCAAGGCTTGGAGCACTGAAATATATCGAGCAGAGGTATGGCCACTAGAAGAGTCTCTTCCAGGAAAGGAACTTTGAAGTTCGTTTCCGCTGCCGTTCGGCGGGGGCAGTGAGCTTTTCCAAGATGAAATTCAAGTCCCATGAAGGGGCAGGATTGCAGATGGGGGGTCTCAGGTGGAGAACCCTTTAAGAAAAGTCTTAGAGACTTACAGTTGGGCAAAGGACCCATCTCCAAAGGGAATGTGGTAGGCTGAAACTGCTGCCATATGGACTTTTAGAGAGAAATGACTGAGACCCAGGTCGAAGAGGTGACGATGTAATCCAGGACTTTGTTAGCTGGGCACGAGAAAGGCTCTAAGTCCTTAGAGCTCGCCCAGATGGAAAATTGTTTCCACTTCATAGCATAGGTGGACCTGGGGAAGGCTTTCTTGCCTCCATCAAATGTCCATTACTAAAGCAGAGACTCTGAGCGACCGTGGCTACGCCTGAAGGAGCCACGAATTGAGATGAAGGGATTTGAGGCCAGGGTGAACTAGGGACCCCTGATCCGGGGTCAACAATTGCTGCAACAGAGGAAGAGGAAGAGGAGGGTCCTCGAAAACTTGCAGAAGAGAGAACCTAACTTGCCTGGGCCAGAAGGGAGTGATGAGGATCATTCAAGCCCCTTCTGTTCTGAGTTTGTTCAAGACTCTGGAATCAAGTGAATGGGAGGGAAGGCATAAATGAATCTGTCCCTCCAACAGAGAGACAGAGCGCCCTGCCAGAAAACATCTTGCCCTGGAGCGAGTGAGCAAAGGTGGGAAGTTTTGCATTTTGGGGAGGCAAAAGATCCACCTGAGGCATCCTCACTGTCGAAAATGTCATTTACGACTTGTTGGTCTAACTCCATTTGTGAACCCTGGCTGAGGATTGACTGAGCTCGTCTGCAGGGTATTTTCCACACCTGGAACATGAACTGCGGTCAGCTGAAGGTAGTGCTGAGCTGCCCAATACCAGACTCTCATTGCCTCCGGCACAGGGGAAGGGAATGTGTTCCTCCGATTTGTTGAGGTACCAAACTATACACATGTTGTCTGATTGGATCAGAAGATGACCAGGAAGAATGAAGGGAAGAAGAGCCTGTAGGGCTATAGGACTGTTCTCAGTTCGAGCACATTTATGTGCAGTTTCTGCTCGAAAAGGACCAGCTGCCCTGAGTCCTGCAGACCCTAGGTGGGCACACCAGCCCTCCCTGACACATCTGTTGTCAACGCCTGGGATGAAGGAGCAATGCAAATGGAACTCGCAGACACAGGTTCTCCTGCACCATCCACCAGTGCAAGTCCCTGCTCATGGGATCAGACACTAGCACCTCTTGGTCTAGATCGTCCAGAGTTTGGTCCCACTGCAACTGAAGCATCCATTGAGAGAGCCTCATATGGAGCCGAGCTTAATGGAACTGTCCGAATGGCATAAGCCCGAGAAGGCGAGGACTGACCTGGCTACAACCTGCTCTGCACCAGACAGGAAATGAGCCTGATTTTGAAGGGTCTCGACCATGTCCAGAGGCAAAAGGCTTTGCCTAGGTTGTGTCCAGCATCGCCCCTATAAATTGGAGGCGCTGGCAAGGGACCAGGTGGGACTTGGCCTGGTTGACGTGTAATACCCAGGCTGGCAAAACCTGCAGGGTAAGGGAAAGGGAGTGCAGGACTCTCCCTGGAAGGGGCCACCAGGAGTCAATTGTCCAGGTACGGGAAGATCTGCACACCCTGAGTACGCAGGGTGGGCCACTACCACTAACAGGCATTTGGTAAAACTGAGGGGGGCAAGGAAAGACCAAATGGGAGGGCCCTGAACTGGTAGTGGTCCCCTGAAAGTAAAAATGGATGTATTTGCAGTGGGAGGGCATATGAGGATATGCAGGTATGCATCTTGCATATACAGAGCGCATAACCACTGTCCTGGCCAAAGTAAGGGTAGTAGACCCTGCAAGGAGAGCATTCTGAAGCGCTTGTACTCCATGAACATGTTCAGGAGCTGAGGTCTAGGACAGGCCTCAAGTCTCCAGTCTTTTCGGAACTAGAAAGAAATGGAATAGTAACCAGTCCTCAAGATTAGTGGGGACTGGCTCTATCGCCTCCCAATAGAAGGGAAAGGATTTTCTAGAACCAGAGGAAGATGTTGCAGGGAGTAAGACGACTGAGGAGGAGGTTTGAGGCAGTTTCTGTAGAAACTCTATCGAGTGTCCGCAGATATTAGCTGGAGCACCCAAGCTTCTGATGTTATCCTCTCCCAACCCAGCAGATGGCAGGAGAACCTCCCCCACTGGCTCCTCTGGAATGGCCAGAGGCAGAGGGAGAGACAGGGAATCAAGAGGTGGAGGGCAGCGTAGCAGCCAAGGCTCCCCGCAGTATTTTTGCTGGGGAGTCTAGGTTTCTGGAGGGCCCGACGCTTGTTGGCGTGCTTTCCTTGGTTTTGTTTTTGTAGGTTTTGGGACGAAAAGGACGCCGCTGCCCTTGAGGAGGACTGTATAAAGTCTGGACTGACTTAAGTGCAGTGCCCTTCTCCTGCAGTTCAGCTATGATGTCCTTGACATCACCTCCGAACAGCACCGAACCCCTGAAGGGCGATCCTGTAGAGCAGACTGCACTTCAGGGACCAATCCTGACACGCAGAGCTGGCATGACGCAGTAAGTCTACGGGCGAAGCCGAGCTCCTGCCAGCTGTGTCCACCGCAACGAGGGTGGCACGAGCATGTGCCTACAGGCCAACGAAGGAACAGAGCAGGTCTCCCAGTTCCTGTTTGGTTTGTGAATCAGGAAGGAGTCCAGCTTGGATTCTCCCTGGCTAAGAACAGTCTTCTGAAATCCCCATGTGGCCAACATAATTGAGGGCCCTGATGCCTAGGGTCAAGATGAGTAAATCTTCCTGTACTGATCCAGAAGTCAGGATTCTTTGTCAGGCAGGGACGAGCTCAGATGTTTTGGATTGGTGGAGGGCGTGGGCGGCGCTGATCACAACCGAGTCCACCGGGTGGAGACTAAGAAAGTCTTTACCTCCGAGCCTGATATAGCCATCCGCCTTCCTCAGAAGGGGGCTAGTGTGATGGCTGCTTCCAAATAGTGGAAACAAGATCAGCGTGAGGCTCTCATCCAGGGCGGAATCAGTGTGGAGCGGTCTTGGGCAGATCCAAAAGTGCAGCAAGCTTCTTTGCGCTGTGGTTCTGGCTCCACTGATTGCCACTGACATGTCTCCTGGATCTTTCTCAAGAGCTCCAGAAAAGAAGGAGACTTCGGAGGGTCCCTCGGCCCTGGGTTTTCTGGAGCATGAGGCCTGCCTCCAGGTTCAGAGTGATCTGATTCGGAATCTGAGTCTGATGGCTCTGAAACAGATGAAGAAGACTCCTCCCTAGGAGGGGAGGAACGACCACTCTGGGGAACAACCGGGTGCATGTCCTCTGCCCAGGGAGCCAGATGGATGTCCTCTGGTGTCAGGTAAAGGGGAGGGGTCTCCATGTAGGATGATGACTCTACCTTCTGGTGAGCCGAGCCTTGGCCTTGGCCCACCAGGAGGCCAAGACCTCTTCAGATCTGCCGGGCGGAGGTGGCGGCAGAGGAGAAGGAGGGGGCTCAGATACGGTAGTTAGGGTACCTGTAATAGGAGTATCTGTAAACTGACAGTGGGAAACCCAAGGCCGGGTACTGAGGCGCCAGATATTGTGGCATCGGGTACTGCAGCATCAGATATCATGGAGCAGGGTACTGTGGCACCGGGTACCCTGGCGCTAGGGGCTCTGATGGAGCAGAAGGTCCTCATGAAGGCCCTACTGGCAGACCAGGCGGTGGAATAGTCAGTCCGGAGGGCCCAGCGTAGGGAGACCCCGAGAGGGTCTGACAGTCCTGGTAGAAGAGCAGGTCCTCTGTCGGGCAGAGGTATGCTGGAGGGTGGCATCGGGGCACCCCTGATGGCAGAGTCCCTAGGTCCCTCGGTCCCAGCCGGGAGAGAGGATTAGAACTCGGGGAAAAGGGATGCGGGAACCTCAGAAGGCAATGGGTCTCTCTGCTGCGGGAGCCTGGGGCATCAGGCATGACGGCTGGGTCTGACACAGGAAATCTTGCTGAGTGGTTGTTGGGGGCAGACGGACGGCTTATCAACAGTGTCCGGCAAATGTTGGTGAGCTGGCATCCGAATTATTGGACTGCCTGTCCGTGGAAGGCCATGAAGGAGGGGCGCTTTGCCAGAAGGGTGGCGGGCTGCGCGCTCACCTGAGGAGGTGAGTGGCTTATCAGCCCTGTCCGGTGGATGTCGGTGGAACCGGGCGCTGACTTACTGGACCCGCCTGACCAGAAGGCCATGACAGAGGAGCGGAAGCTTCCTTTACCCCGGAGGATCCAGAGGGCCCAAGCCGAGCCTGACGGGAGGGGTGACGCCATCTTGTAGCCACCAAGACGGCCATTGAGGAGCATCCCCGGAGGTGAAGATACCTGGAGGGCTGCGACTCCAGCCGGTTGTGGTTGCTGTGGATGAAGAATCCCGGTCCTGGTGCTTCTCCTTCTCACATTTCTTTTGGTGGCCTTCTGGGGAGGCTGTTGCCTGCCTAAGTTTCTTCAACTCCTCCATGGATGCCATTTTCTTTTTGGAAATGGGCTTCCAGGACTGCTGCCTTCATTTGCAGGTAGCTGTGCTGAATTTCTGGCAGTGCTGACACGCCTCCATGTGGTGGTCCGGCCTGGGCAGAAAAGGCACTGAGGGTGGCTGCATCCTTGTGTGGAAGCTGTGAACCACACGAGTCGCACTTATTTTTATACGATTTGGAGGGCGCCAGGATGACATACACAGCAGATGATTTAGAAAATGTATGGAATAAAAAGAATTAGCCGAAAAAGTCGAAACTTTACGTGACGAAGGTACTGGACGGTGCTGTTCTACCATGAAGAACTTTCACAAGCTGATGGCGGAAAGAACTAGAAGGTAGGCGTGGGGACCGCCTTTATACTGACATCGCCTGACGCCGGGTCACCTGATGTGGAGGCGGTCCTCACCAGAGACTGCTAGCTAGAAATTTTTCCGTGTCCTGATGCCTCATGCTTAGTCTCATCTGTGAATACCTACCGCAAGTGCCCTCTGGAAGTAAGATCTTGTTTTACTGACAATTGGCCAGATATTCAAAGCTTTAGTGCTAAGGAAAATGACTCTGAGGTGTGTTAACTGAGGTCTGTGCCTTGAGTCTAGACTTAGTGTGTGTGGGGCTCTTACATTTAAAGTACCACTCTGCATAGTGCAAAGACGGTTGTGTACTGGCAAAGTTAGGGATTGCCACATACAAATAAATACATGAGGGCCTGCATACAGTGTGCTTAGCTATATTCAAGCACTGTGCTACATCAGTGGTAGTCTTACACTGCACATTACTCTGGTTGAAAGACATGTTCCAACTTAGCATGAGCATGCAGAACAGAGGACACTTTCATGTAGTCCAAGCATGACTCCAAGGCTCAGAATGCATGGAAAAGCACAGACGAAGTTGGTACATGATAGTCCTTACTGAAAGGAGGATGCTTGTGTGACTGAAAAATGTGCATATTCCAATGTGCACACATCATAGGGATATGGTACCACAAACCCCAGTAATACTACATATTCTGATATATAAAGGATTCAAAAGCATCAGCTGCACTCCAACCACAGCACAGAACTGTGATACAGTGCTGCTTAATACGTGTTGTACTGCAGTCCCCCAATCCAAGCAGCAAAGTACAGTTCATGAGATTAAAATGCCTGCTGAATTATCTGGTAATGACCCCTTTGTGCAAGTTCAAAGAAACACATTTGGGTAACAGTGCTAACACGCTTTGGGACATGCTGATACTTTGTACTTGGGCTGTCTAGTCTCTATCCAGTGTCCTACCCTTCACAGGTCAAGATTTGTGGTCTCACAGTGTACTTGTGCTCGCATAAATATACCATCTTTAGCACACCATGCACAACAGTGCTAGGAGAAGGGACTTTGCACTATGCTATCCTCGACCTTTGAATATGGGGTCCAATACCTTCAGCCTTAAGTTCTACTGAAGTCACCTATTAATTTTATCTAGAAAGCAGAAAATCTTTGCTGTCGGCGCAGTGGTACGGTTACCACTTGCAACGCTGATGATCCAGGAACAAGCCCCGGGTCAGAAGGCCAGCCAGGGGCAAGAGGACTGAGCGTCCCAGGGACTGTTTTCTCCTCTAGAGGGAGGTGGGTCAGCTGTCGGCACTCAACAGATCCCTGTCGGAAACCGGGAGTCCAACAGCTGGGGCTTACTAGATTGGGAGGCGGGCAGACACTAATGTGAACACCACAGTCACTGCATGCCATGCCTCCCAGAGGACAGAACAAGGAAAATGTGGATCCACAGTATGCAGCCCTCCTCGCCTGCAGGTCTCACATCGTTGCCCTGAACGCTCCCTGGACACTGAGCTAAAGGACCAGTGGAGGTTCGCCCCACCAAGGCTCTGCCCTAGGGGGTAAGCCAGGAAGGAACACCAGAAAGCTAAGTCCTGGGGTGAAGGGAAGAGGTTGGGCAATGTGGGCTGGTGCAGGCGGAAGGATAAAGTATATTAAATAAAAAATCTTTCAAGTGTGCACAGGGTTGCAAACCTTTAGATACCGAGAAATACATAAATAAATAAACCAAACCCCTAACTCCACCCTTTTAATAACAGATGGGTGTGATGCACCTCCTTAAAACCTTTTTATGTCAGAGATATCATTAATGGAGAAATAAAAGTCAAGCAGCAGTATTTAACTGGCAAAAAGGTACACCATATAGTTTGTGTTTTGTTTTTAACAATTCTGACATCCATAGCTTCATAATCAGTGTATTTTTAATGTCCTCAGATATTTCAAAAATAGCTTTGCAACTATTTTTGCAATTAACGCCTCAAGTCATTAAAGATGGCACAAATCTCTTCCACTGAGGGTACCACTGGAGATACATACAAGATTTATACTGTGGAGGTATTATGGTGGTGCTAGTGCATGCTTCTGACGTTAAACAGCACCATGCCATACCAAGACGTTGCATTGTTTTCATGATGGGCATTACAAGGCAGCAAAAACTTTAATCATTTCAGTTAAAGAAAAATACTACATGACAACTAACAAATATTTTTGTTTTAAAATGCAGTGTGGAAAATACCAGAGGCAACTATACTTTCCACCTCCCTGACCAAGTTAGGTTTACAAGCAAATGCCTGTATGGCAGAAGACAACTTTAATGCAACCTGGACATGCAACTAAAACAATTAGTCAATTATGGCCATGCCAAACATAGCTCAAAGAACTATAGTGCTGCCACAGAAAAGGGAGTATTAGATAAGGTTCCTAAAAACTGGATTATCCCACCTAAAACAGGGAGATGGCAACCCTAAGTGGGCAATGTAAAAAGACAAGTCATCAAATTCTTTTTAAAATGTATGACTAGGGATGGCCTGGTAGCGCAACAGTGTCACTGTAGCTCACTATGCCATCAACCCAGGTTCAAAACGGATTCGGGTTGCTCACAGGCTAGGTGGGAAGGGAGGCCTGAGTGTTCCTAGGACAGTACTCCTGACTGCCATCTGATGGACACCAGGTAGCAGTACAGTGGCAGCACACAGATGGGGAGAGTGGCAGCCGCTGAACACCTAGTATGCCTGTATGCATGTCAGCAACCTCGAGGAGAAAACTAGGAGCTGGAAGCAAAGCCTGGTCTACTGTTGCAGCAGCATCCCCTCTCCCCCACAGGCCCATACATGACTAATATGGCAGGCCACCCACCACTACTGTGGTCCTGGGCAAGTAATGGATAATCTGCAAGTCTATGAGAAGGCCAGTGAGGGCCGTGGGGTACCATCGGGGCTGGGGAGATCAAAAAAAAAGTATGATTAGCTCGAGCACCAATTGCATAATCATCTGGAAGTGGATTAGAATGACTGATAAGCACCAGACTAGGAGTACTAACAAAGAAGTGCATTTACATACAGTAAATGCTGAAGGACAGCAAAGTAACACTACTACCCTCTGTACTGTGTGGTTAATGTACAGAATAGCAAACTGAAAGGAGAACTTGTGATCAAGGTGCAATAACGTTGAGGCCAAAGGATAGTGAATGGACTGCACTGCCCAGGATTTTGTACTGTGCATCAATCATCTGAAGCTTATACATACGGCTGACTTGGGGAAAAAAAAAAAAAAAATATGCAAGATATTGAGAGGTTCGTTACTGATGTATTAGAGTATTATGCAGAAAGTCATGAACACCCTACATTCAAGGATGAGACTGAAGTCATTTCATCATTGTAAAATAATCCCACGAGAGTCCAAACAGACAAAAAGTTTCTACAGTCACTGAAGCTATCTTAGCAGATTTCACTTTAATCAATCTTGTTGCTCGTGTTGCTGTTGGGATTGCTGCTGAATAAGCATTCCATCCTGAGCAGTGTTATAGGACCCGCATCCGTGGCACTTCATACCGAGAACGTGAACGGTACAGTGGAATGGATGTGGCAGTCATTACAAAGAACCTACCATGGTGGAGAAAACAAAACACATAATAAACATAAAAACTCAAACTGCTCTGTTAATAAAACTCACTATATTGAAATCTATGTGGCACTCAAGTAGTACAGTATAATAGGGTGTGATTTACTGCAGATACAGTCACTTCTCAGTTGCGTGGTAAAGCACAGCCAAATGCCGTTAAAACAACTTTGTAACAGCTGGCTTGAGATGGTGATTAATTTATTTGGTAGTGTTCCAGGTGATTTAAGGACAATTATTAAATGGACTTCAGAATCCTAGCAACTTCACTGGTCTAAACACATCACCTGACCATTAATCTCTGATACACAGTTTTTAATCACCCTACCCTAATCTTACCTATCAACAGCCTAACTAAAATAAAACTTTTTCCATTAAAAAGATAAAAAACATTTTCCATTTTATAAGTGCAATAGCCCACTCCAGGACATGAGTGAATAAGGCATTAATGCACTTCCTGGGTGGTCAAGAGGACACTTAGTCTTGGCCCTGTGCCTCACACTACCAGGGTCATTCATTAATGCCTGTTACAACATAGGCAAAGGATTTTGAGCAATCTGGCTGGTTGTTAGCTGTGCATTAGAAGTGTGTAACGACGGCTAAACTAGACACCCATCTAGAATACACAGACCCCTTTATATAAGCATTAAGACACAATAGGGTGTGCATTAGTTCTAATGCAAATACACAGCTAGTAGGCGTAGTGAAGACAAGAATCCGCACAACCACTCCAGGGGCGTACTTTTAGACCACTTCTAACGCCATGGCTAGGGGACTGTAATGCACTCCGCCTGCGCCTCGCGTCTCACTATGCCCCCTAGCCATGCATTAGAAATTTCTAACGACACCCCGTTGTGTCTTATTGCTTACATAACCAACAGTATGTAGTGGATATAGCTTGCACCATCAACCTCGGTATTCATTACCAGGTATGCTGCTATAGTAAAACACCTGACCAGGATAGTTCAAGATGTGGATTTCTGGTCTTTACCTGAGCTACTGGAAGACAATGTCATGCATTTATTCATTTTAATATCAATTATTTGCAGTTTTTATATAACGGAAAAAAAAACAAGGAACAGTGTCCAAACCATACTTAGATTATTATTTATGTGAAAAACTAAATAAAACTAGAAATAAACATGACTAGTCTGCAAAATACTCATCAGATATACATATTTTGCACCTTGAAATGCTCCTATTATAGGTCACATTTTTGTAGTGTTCTTAAGTGCCCATTGATGTGTGGCACATTCAGATACATTTTCTCTTAACGAGGACCTGCCTTTTTATCGGTTCAACAGTTCATACATGTCTGAGTCCACAAACAAAATAAAACAAATGATTACCAAATGTAATGTTTAATACCAGTTTAACAATGACAGGATAGTCATGTCTATGCATGTATTTATGGAGGAAAAGGTAAATTACTTACCTGTAACTCTTGATCTTCTAGAATATCTCCTCCAAAGAGCCCGCACTTTGGTCTTTGGCTAGAGGTGATAGGAACCTACTGATTACTGAGCTGTAACCGTAGTTCTACTGGTATTCAGTTCACATCTGCACTTACCAGTTCAGCGACTGTAGCTCAGCTGCTGGACACCTAACTGAAGGATTAAGGCCCCAAATGCATCATCTAACGACTGAGCACATCGGACGGTGGTGGGCTAAGAACGTCTGCGCACTGGACCAGGCTGCAGCCATGCAGGTCTCTCGATCAGGATGTAGCTGGCAGCAGCCCTGGTGAAATGAGCCTTTAACAACTTGGGTGGCTCCTACCAGACAAACAGTAACACAGATCAAAGCAAGATGTGATCCACTTGTGAAATGTCTGTTTAGCTGCTGGTCTGCCCAGACTGGATTCAGTGTAGATCACAAATGGCTAGACAGCCTCACTGTGAACCCCGGCCACGATTCTTTATAGTAAAGGAGCACCCACCCAGTGTATGCCCAAGGTATGAAGCGCACACCTGGCATTTGACTCTAGCTTCAGAAAGTAGACTGGGAGACACAACACCTCATGAAGATGAAACTCCAAGACCACCTTAGGCAGTAACTTGGCATGGGAGCAAACACCTACCTTGTTTGTGTAGAAAACCAAATACGGAGACTCCACGAGAGATTCAGAGCTTACTCCCCCACCGACTGAGACAATAGCAACCTCTCCTAGGAGGCAAACCGTCCACCAGAGGTGTGCCCCATCGAGCTTAACAGCTGTTACCATCCTGGTGTAAGCACCACTCCTGAGATGTCTCATCCACGCAGTTGGGAGCCTCCACCAACTGGCTGTCCACCACCTGTTATGTGCACTGGCAGGAAATCTGCCCACTGCATACCAGGGACCAGGCGTGGAGCACCTCCTGACACTGGGGAAGTAGTTGTCTCACCTGGTTTGTTCAGGCAGAACATGGTTGTCATGTTGTCAGTCTGGATTGCATTACCAGACCCCAAATCAGCAGAGTAAACTCCATCAGTGCCAGATGCACAGCAGAGAACTCCAGCATGTTGATGTGCTGGCAGGTTTCACTGGGTGAACAGAACCTATGGACTTTGTGATTGGACAGGTGAGCCCCTCCATCATACCAAAGACGATCTCTGGTCAAGGCGAGGGTCTACTCTGTGTGGAAAAATGGAATTCTTTACATGAGGTTCCTGGTAAACCGCACCACTTGATGGCATACCACATCAGCTGTCACCAGAAATGGTTCGGGTGATGGTGGCTCTGAGACCACTGGTGCCTCAGCCCTCTGGAGGATTACATGCACCAGTGGGTCCAACGGACCATGCCGGTTGAGGATGCCATGAACCCCAACAGCAGGAGGAATTCCCAGGCCACGTGCAATTGCCCAACCTGAAATAACTGCAAAGGAGCCAGATCCTCCACCCCATTTGCTGGTAAGCAAACCCTGGCTTGAAGGAGTCCATCGCTGCTCCAATGAACTGGAGGACTTGCTTGGAGTGCATTTCTGATGTCGCCACACTGATCAAGAGGCCCTGATCCCAGAAAGTCTGGAAGGCCAGATCCCTTGAATGCTCCATGGCCTCCTTGGAGATGCTATGATTAGTCAGTCATCCAGGTACAGCTATACCTTATTGCCTCCCTGTCTGAGGTAGGCTGCCATGACTGATACTTGGTGAATACTCTGGGTGCTGAGCACAGGCCAAATGACATGACCTGGAACTGATACAAGTACTGGCCCATGTGGAACCTGAGGTACCACCTGTGGGATGGATGGATGGGGAAGAAGGCGTCCTGGCAGTCTAGGAACAAATCCATGTGCACGGCTCCAGAAACGGTATGATCTGGCTAAGAATGACCGCATAAAAATTTTGTCTGTCGATGAACTTGTTTCAGATCATAAAGATCTAGAATGGGGTGCCAGATCCCTGCCTATTTTGGTACCAGAAAGTAACAAGACACAAACCCTTTTAGGCCAGGGCATATGAGACAAAATTAATAGCATTGTGCTCTAGGAGCTTAGCGATATCACTGAAGTGTGGCTAGGGTGTCCCTGGGGCACCATGGACTCCCCAGCCTCAGTTTGATGAGTCTCTAACTGGAGAAATATCCAAACCCACCAACCACAGAACCCACTTGTTGGATGTACTGGTGGACCACTGTGGAAGGAAGTGGAGGAGCCAACCCCAGTCGGGAGCTGTGGTAGGAACAGTGCAGGAGGGTGAATGGCACCCGCAAAACATCACTTTTGCCCATGGAGGGCTCGGGAGGACTGGCCTCTGAACACACTGCCACCCCTTTTTCTGATGCTGACCATTGTGTAACCCCTACCAGGTATGCCGTTTGTATCTGGCAGCACTACCAGGTGGCTGGGCTCAGGGTGGAATGTCACTCAGCACATAGGCTAGGTTTGGCTACTCTGCACAGGGCACCCATGTAACTCTGGACAAAGGAAGCAATAACTGTAATGTCCAATACCAGAAGTGGGATTCTAAAGTGTGGCTTTTATTCACATCCAGACAGAATAAACAAAGCATAGATGGACCTCACGGGCTACACTCCTGGTAATGCAGATGAAAGGAGACCAGAATACATCCTCATCACTTTAGCCTCAGGCTCTGAAACACACTGGGCTCACAGCCCGAACTTGTACACTGCTCTGGGTTTTCCCTGGCTCGGCTCCCTTGCCAGCCACTTGGACACTTTCCATATATCATGGAAACAATTACTGGTGGCTCCATAAACCACCTAAGAGCACCTCTACTCCATAAGGGAATCTTCCTCATCAATCCCGTCTGGGTACTTTCCTCAGGCACTGGCCAAGTACCTGAGAGAAAGCAACAGGTGTCTCAGAGCAAATCCGTAGACGGAATTTGGTTACTACTGATGGGGCTTCACAATTCATACCCGCCATTTCCCTGGACTGTAATACCTCATCCTTTAACACTTTGCTGTGTAGATTCTTTTAAATGTATTTACATTTAATCTACTGTCTTTCTTCCCATTTGTGCTGGACTTGACCCTACTTATGAGTGGCTTTGTCCATTACTCTAGACCCCCAAAGAGTTAAGCAGTCCAATCCCACATCTTCCAACTGTACTTGGCTGTCTTTTCCTGACCCACAGTAACAGTCCCTTTAGATTCATTGTGAATGCAGGTGAAAACACATGGCCCTTTTGCAGAGCGAACTCATCCTTTAGGTTGCAGGTGCCCCAGGCGTTTCCTTCACAAGGAATCTTCCTTCCAGAGCTTCTGGTGCCTCAGCACAAACTTAAACAGGCAGATTCTTTTCTCCCTAGCCGGACTAAGGGGATTGCCCCTGGAAAAACAGGCTGATACTTTCCCCCCATCCCCGCAAGGGATGGGGCCCTGAACCATTGAAAGCGGTCTCCACCACTTCAATTAGCAGTTCCTGTGTTCCTCTTCAGGTGGAAACACACACCTAAGAAACAAAAGTAGCTGTCTGACAGAGCTTAAGCTCTGAGGGCCTGCACTCAGCAGAGCACCTCTGCTGCCTCTACAGACTCTCTCACAGACTGACTTCAAATTTCCCAACGTTCTCTCTCTAACCTCCAACTGCAACATTGCAGTGTGGCTTATGCAGCTGCGACAGTTCTAAATGATGTCATCCCTCAGTCTCAGCTGAGACTGAGAACAGAGTGAGACAGTGTGAAATCCATTTAACTGGAGTTTATAAGCTGCCATCCCTGCCTACCACTAGGTCTTACTGGGATTCTAGCAGCCCCAGGTAATGAGGGTTTACAATTGGTTTGGGCTTTGCTGTACGCTAATACTGATACTGCTGCCTCTGCTGCTGATTGATAGCATTAGCCACAGAAGGAGCTATTTTGAGTTTAGAGGGACGCTTAGCATGCTGGGAAAATGCTACGATTCTAGGGTGACACTGGACTGCTCCATGCGGTGAGATGGGTCTGCTACCCCAGAGTCAAAGATGTTGGTACCCAAGAAGGCACATCTGGCAACTTGTGCTTGGTCTCCATAGTAAACGCCTAGAGGTGCAGCCAGGCCTCTAACTTATGGACACAGCAGCAGCCACTGTGTGGTGCATGAATTGCCCAAGTCCAGAACTGTCTGCTGTTGGCACTTGGAAAGTGAATGCCCCAAGTCCTGGCCTCTGCCCAGCTGTTGGTCAGTCAGAAGCAGAGGGATCATACTGGTGAGCTTATCACAAAGCACATGACTGAAATGGGCTATTAGTGCTGCATAGCTGGCCTTATGTAGTCCAAGGGCAGCCACCACATACACCTTGCAAACAAGTACATCCTACTTCTTGGACTTCCTGTCCAGTAGCTTCTCTGCATTTCCCAGCATATTCATCTTGTGGAAGGCAGAGTCTGAAACAAGTCCTCTGCCACAGGGTGCTTTGAAAAGGTGGAGAGCCTCCACCCACAGGGATCGTGAATCTGCAAGTCCCTAGCAGTGTTTGGGGGCAGATCTTGGGTGCTGCCAGATTTTGAGTGCAGGGCCCAAGGCAGCATCAGTCACAGGAACACCACCCCATGAGTAATCCTGTTCCTGGATGTCAATCGGGGTAGATCTCATGCTTTTGACCTCCTCTAAGGGATGCTGAAAGTAATGGATATATGCTGCAAATGAGCAGCAAAGAGGTAGAGACACCAGAGGAGGACTTGTCCAATGAGACAACCCCCATCTGACCCTCTGAGGAGAAAGCCATAGAAAAGTCCTCCAAGTCGTAGTCAATGCCCTGAACAAGGGTTGAGGTCTATGTTCGGTGTGGACCACCCAGTTATCCTAGGTAACTACTACTGACATGATGCTGGGCAAAGCGGCCCCAATCCTAAAAGTCTTGTTTGTAGTGTCTTCCAGTAGCTGCGGAGGTGGTGACTCCTTCAGGGTCATCTGAGGAACTGGAATTACTGAAAGCAGAATCTCTGGATGCACCCACAACAGTTGCATCAACATGGGCACCAAACAGGGAGTTGAGGTGGCCAGTAACACAGGCTGATCCTGCCCCAGGACTCAAAGGGACCACTGGTGCTACAAGAAGTCCTCATACAGCAGGAGCAGTCAACACCCATCTGATGAGGAGAATGAGTTTGACACCTCAACCAGAACCTTGACCACTGACCTTGAGGTCCACAGGAGCCCAACAGAGATGGTGCAGAACACTTCTGAGGCACCATGACCACAATGGGAGGCATTAGGATCAGGACCTGAGGAGTGACCACCCATGGAGTCTAAATGGGGCTATGTCGACCAGGGTCACGCTCTGGCCCACTTCGCTAACTGGGAGAGTCCAAGCAGCACTGCTGTCTTGGGCAATGACGAAGCTTGTTCTTTCTGACTCCTGGTCAAACAGTTCGAGCACAGTTTTGACCTGATCGATCAGATTGTCAGCCAAATTCGACAACAGCTGCTGCACTGGGGACAACCCTGAAGCTTCAACCAACCCTCGACTGGCCCACCTGGATACCTGAAATTTTCAGGTGGGCCCCTTAGTTGGTAAGTGGTTATCTTCTGAACTCTGAAAATGTTTGCATTTATCTTCCTTGTTCTAATTAAATGGGGTATCTGGGGCACTGTTGATAAATGTAAGATGCAAACACAGAGCTGGTGTATTAGAATGAAGTGGAATATTGATATGAGTGTGTCAACCTGGGCCGCCTCTACTGATTTTCCAGGTGGGCCCTTGTATTTTCTTTCCAGGTGGGCCCTCTGTACTCCAGTCCGACCCTGAGCAGCAGTAGCTCGATCACAGCCAAATGGTTGTGGGGAGCTGAAAGATTGAGAGGGCGAGAACTTCCCCTCCCACAATCAATGGCATTTTGTGATGCTTCTTTTGACAGGCGTGGCTCTCACTGAAAGTCTGCACTGCAAGGTACATTTCCGAACTCTGGGCAATCTTGACTCCAGGAAGCAGTCCCTGAAGGTGGACAGGAATTTAGTCTCAGCCCTGCCATTAGCCCCTCGAGACACCACTCTATGTCAGGATACTAAATTACCCCAGGATCACCACTGCATCTGATTTGGGTTCTCTCATAATTTCTCCAAACAGCTGGAGATCGTGTTCCACTGAGCTGTTTGGGGCCTGCAGCATCCCCAGGATGATTTGTTTTGCTGTTCTTTTTCCTCGCTCCATCCGATGGGGAGACTGACACGGTCTGCTCCCTGATGTCCTCCCTTTCTTTTACAATGATTCTCTCTTCCACAAAGAAAGCCACACTATCCCTTTTCTGTCTGGCCTGTCCCTAAATATTCTTCTGTTCTGGTGTCACAGTCACAACCCCCAAGACCAAGTCTTCACAAGGGCCACTAAATCCTAGCCTTCAAAGTGAATAAGGCCATTGAGTACAAAATATTTGCTGGCAATAGATCTTAGTCACATCTGTTTCTAAAATGAGGCCTGGGCCCATAAAGATCTTAATAAACTAAGATGCTAACTCTGACAACTCTGTTTAGGAACTGTGGCCATAAATGATTAGGGCAATGAATGGAAATTTACAGACACATTTTCAGTAGGGAGAGGAAGAATGTCTATGGAATTCCAGTTCATTGCCATTGTGTACTGCCTTGCTGGGTTTGATTATTCTGTTTTTAGCTGGGGAGCCCCAGAGATTTTCGGTTTCACTGCCCCCCCTTACCCCTGTAGACCAGGCCACCACTGTGGGTCATGGCTGCACCGCCGATTCAAGATCTAGCTGCACAGCATGAAGGCGAGCCATCGTGGCAGGTGCGCAGGGTGGAAGCTAGTGTCATTCAGTCAGCTCCCCGTTTTAATCCTAATTCCACCCCATGACGCGGGGTCAGCCAGCTCCCCAGTTTGAACCCCTAATCCTACCCCTGCGGGCCGTGGATGCAATGACATCAATGTAGTGCATGCGTGCACCCATATGGATGCCCCAGATGTCCGCCCGACAACACAATTGTTCTCCATGTGGTCCTAGCCCAGTGCATGCCCAGCCCTGCTGGTGGCCTCAAGTCCCCCAGGTACATCGGATGGCTCTGCCAGCACCCTCCCTTTCCGGCTGGTCCTCGGACTTGGTCCCAAACCCAGGTCATCCGCACTGCAGCGGTAACACTATCACGGGTAATCAAGGGCCAACTTGGGTTTTACTGGTTTAATGAATTCTTGTCATTGCCTTGGATGGATGTGAATATGCAGGGGCACTATTCAACAATCTGTCCGAGGCATTTGACCTGTGGATCACAGTACCTTGCTTGAAAAGTTGAGTCAGGTAATAATTTCTAATAATGTACAGGGATGGTTCAGTGATTATCTGAGCAAAGGAATCACGGAGTTAGATTGGGAAGGATCACCTCCATTCCTGAACAAATGCAACTGAATGTACCACAGGGATAGATTTTGGGTCCTTCCTGTTTAGCCTTTTTTAATGATCTTCCTGGGACTTGCAAGCATACTGACATCTTATTATACTCAGATAAAGGGCACTGTTTTTCAAAAGTAAGAAAATTCAGGTTATAAATATAAATCAACAATTAGATTTTGTGAAGTTGCAGCACTGGCTTTCCTGGAGTAAGTCAACATTAAATGTAAATAAAAACAGAAGACCATGGATTTCTTTAACTGAAACAGACCCGACAGTAGGGACCCCAGAATTGACCTTGTTACAGTAGATAATGCTCTTTGGAAATGATGAACTCCTTTTGTTAACTGGATGTGACATTTGACACACGAACATACTGAAAGCCAGTAGAAGACGACCATTTGGTCTATCAAGTCTGCTCGTGTTGCAGGGTCCACAGCTTGAGCTACTGTCCCGCCCCCCCTCTCCCTCCTCCCATCCTCCCTATCCATGACCCTTACCTCCCCATACCTGTCCCAGCCTCTCTTAAAGCTGCCCATTGTCTTCAACGAGATTACCTCTTCTGGCAGTGCATTCCAACTGTCCACCACCCTTCTCTGTGAAGAAGTGCTTCCTGACCTCCCTCCAAAACCTCCCACCCTCCAACTTAAGACCGACCTCCTCATGTTATAGTTGCCACTCAGCTTTAAGACACTATCCTTATCAATTTTATTTATCTCTTTCAAGTACTTGAAGGTCCCAATCATGTCCCCCCTCTCTCTTGTCTTCCAGGGAGTACATGTTCAGTGCCTTCAACCGTATGCCTTACCCTGCTGACCAGATATCATCTTTGTAGCCCCCTCTGGACCTTCTTCAGCAGGTTAATGTCCTTTTGAGGTGTAGACACCAGTACTGAACTCCATACTCTAGATGCGGCCTTACCAGTGACCTGTACAGGGCAGTATAACCTCCTCTCTCTACCACTGATCCCCTAGATATGCATCCCAGCATCTTGTTTGCCTTTGCTGCTGCTTTCTTGCACTATATAAGTGTCTCAGGTCACTAGTGATCACCACTCCCAGGTCCTTCTCCTCCTCTGATGCAGATACTCAGACTCCACCCAGGTAGTACTCTGTCCAAGGATTCTTGGCTCCAATATGCATAACTTTGCATTTCTTGGCATTGAAGCCAAGCTGCCAGATCCGGACCACCTCTCTAGCTTTTGCAGATCTTCCTGTAGGTCCTATATGCCTTCAGCTGTGTCCACTCTCCCAGAGAGCTTGGTTTCATCCAAGAATAGGCACATTTGCCCTTAATGCCATCTCCAATGTCACTGATGGAGACACTGAACAACACGGACCCAGCACCAAGCCCTCGGGACCCACTGGTTACCTGTCTTGTGCCAGATAACTCTCCCCCACAACCACCCTCTGGGTTCTGTCCTTCAGCCAGTTTTCACCCATCTGGCCATCTTTTCCCAACCCGAGATCCACCAACTTCCTGATCAACCTTTTGTAGGGCACAAAGTCAAAGGCCTTGCTGAAATCAAGACAGAGGATGTCTACCACTTGGCTCTTGTCTACTGTCTTAGTGACACAGTCAAAGAAGTCAATCTGATTTGTTTGACATATCTCCCCCATGAACCCATGCTGCCTGCATCCTGGGGACCATGCTCCTCTAGATATTCCACCAACATTTCCTTTAGTATGGTCTCCATGAGCTTGCCCAAAACAGAGGTCAGACAGACTGATCTATAATTCCCAGGGTCATCCTTGGGACAGCTTTTGTGGAGTAGCACTACATGTGCTATTCTCCGTGTCCCTGGTACCACACCTGTCTCTAGTGAACTATTAAATAGGACTGCCAGTGGCCCTGCCAGCTCCTCAGCCAGTTCATTTAGTACTCTTGGAAGTACTCTGTCCGAGCCTGGTGATTTGTCCACCTTCAATATCTGCAGCCCCTCCCTCACTCTATCCGCCTCTATCACTACATCTGTGTTCCCTCCCCTCTGCTGCTCTTTTCCTTACTGAAGCCACTGGTCCATCCTTTTCCCTGGTGAAGGGGAACAGAAGTATTTATTTGTATCTCTGCTTTGCCCCCATTATCCTCCACCCCTTTCTGAAGCCTAACAATCCCTTCCTTCTTGTCCCTTTCTCACTTCTACAGTGAAAGAAAGCCTTCTCCCCTTCTTAATTCCTTCAGCTACCTGCAGCTCCTTTTGTGCCTTTGCTCGCCTGACTTTCTTACTTGCTTCACTAGCCAACCTTAGGTAATTTTCCTATCCACCTCTCTCTTGGTCTTCCTGAATTTTCTATAGGCCAACCTCTTTTCCCTTACTGCCTGGGCAACCCCAGAAATGAACCGGCTGGGAGCTTTGGCCTTGTGTTCTTACCCTGAGCCTAATGCACTCATCTATGGCAACCAGTATTCCTTCCTTAATGATGGACCACCTTTGGTCCACCCCATATCTGTTCTAATGTCCACCAGTTGGCTCCTTAACACTTCACCCATTTTCTTGAAGTCCGCTCTCCTGAAATTCAAGATTTTTGTCTTGGTCGGGATGCTTTCCTGCCCATATCCAACTGGCACCACACTGTGCAATGGTCACTTCCTCCCAGTGGCTCCTGACCATTATTTCCTGTACATGCTCCCCATTTGTGAGCACTAGATCAAGAATTGCCTCAGCTCTTGTTGGTTCAGTGACTCCTTGAGTCAGGAACCCACTCTGCAGTTCTTCCAGATCACCTGACACCTAGCACATATCGTGGATGGTATGCTCCAGTCCACCTTGGTTGAAGTCTCCCACAATTACCACCTCTCCTTTCCCCACACTTTCCGATATCTGTGAGCTCAGTTCCCTGTCACTCTCCTCATCCTGACTGGGTGATCTATAAACCACCCCTAACCTCTCCCTCTATTGGACCTTAACTGAACCCATAATGCCTCCACCTTCCCTTCCTCTGACTCCTCCCTCGTGAAGTTATTCCCTTCCTGATAGTAAACTGCCACCCCTTCCCGACTACCCTGTCCCTCCTGTATAGTTTATATCCAGGGATTACACCAAGATCTGCAACAGAGTAGATGATCCAGATGGGGTGGGCAGAATGAAGAGATCTGGATAAACTAGCAAAATGGTCAGAAGAGTGGCAACTGGGGTTTAATGCAAAGAAGTGCAAGATCATGCACATAGGGAAGAGAAACCCTGAAGCCACATATAGGCTGGGAGAGGAGTTGCTGGAAGTTACAAGGAAGAGAGAGACTTGGGCATCATCATCACTGATGACCTGAAATCATCCAAGCAGACCACTAAAGCAGTAGGTAAGGCTAGGGGATGTTAGGGTGTATTAGTAGGGGTATCACAAGTCGGAAGAGGAGGTAATAATCCCTCTTTACAAGACACTGGTTAGGCCCCATCTGGAGTACTGCGTGCAGTACTGGAGGCCACATCTTCACAAGGACATTAACCAAATTGAGGCAGTCCAGAGAACGGCAGCCAAATGGTGCAGGGACTGCATCAGAAAACATATGAGGACAGATTAATGGAGCTCAATATGTATATCCTAGAGCAAAGGAGGGAGAGAGGTGATATAATTGAAACATTCAAACACCTTAAGGGCATTAACAAGGTGAAAGAGTCTAACATGGTTCAATATAAGAAAAACAGCAGGACAAGAGGACACAGCTTGAAATTAGAGGAGGCCGATTAAAGGGGTAATGTGAGGAAGTTCTTTTCACAGAAGGAGTGGTGGATGCATGGAACGCCTACCTCAGGAAGTGGTGGATATGAGTACAGTGCAGGGCTTCAAACAGACATGGGATATGCATAAGGAAGCAATACAGATAGGCCATTGACAGAGCAAAGGCTGATGGCACATTTATAAGGTAGAAAAGAAATGGGCAGACTGGATGGGCCTTGTGGTCCTTATCTGCCATCAACGTCTATGTTTCTATTCAATAAAGACATCCCTTTAGAATTTCCCACCCCTGATGCTATTCTCACATTCCTACCCCTTCCCTCACCACTTGCCATTCCTCCACCCTGGCCTCAGAGGTATCGCTGGCATATGCACTGTACTCAGCAGAGTACAGTAAAAAAAAATCAGGCGGGCAACAAAAAGAGGAAAGCAAGGACATTGTGAGTCAGGTTGTGTCTGTGTCATGCTGAGCCCTTTTGCCTTTGTTGTTCACTATGGGGCACTGATGTCACCAGTCAAATACACAGACAAGAACAACTAACCAGGCACAACTCAGACATGGCAAATGGGGGGGGCTACTGTTGGTGTGGCGTGGCAGTGCATATTTTGGTTTATGTTTACATAATGGGGGTAACAATGCATCAATTTTGAGTACAAGTTTAAATTAATGGCTACACCCCTGCCTAGGCTCCCTATTCCTCTGAGGAAGAGATACTCCAGTATACCGGGTGCTCCTCCCCACTCCCATCCCCTGCCTGATTCTGTCACTCCCTGGGCATCACCCGTCTGCCTTTCCCTCCACTGCTCTGGTCCTCTGACTTTCCAAACCATCCTCCCCAGCTCCCATCTGAGCAGCCTTATTTCAGTCATTAGCAGCTCCAGGCTGTTACACATAGGACATCCCTTTATTCCACATCACCCCAGAAAGACTGCTGATCCACAGCTATTGCAGTTTACCACTCTCCTGCTTCCCATACACGCACTTATTCCCCCAAAGCCTCCCAGCCCAGCTTCTCCAACCCTCAGTTATACAGAACTATAAAAACTATAACATTCAAAAATATATAAATTTCTATCTCACTTTACCATCAAAAGGTATCAACAATCACAATAATCTGCTTTCTAATAATACAGATTCTATCACAAACAGACCACAATGTAAAAACATCTGCTACTTAGCACAACAAACAGGTGACAACATACCAAGCCGATGTAGCTTTTAAAAACAGAAAAAAATGTAATCTTTTAAATTAGATTAAATCTAATGTTGGGTTGTTAATAAACTGTCATTATCTTCCTCAAAAAGGAGGAGGAAGAGGTACCTAATCCAATTAACAGAAGCACTCTGGATTGGGGGGTCGATACCAGTCCTTTCACAGAAGAAAGGGTTCTGAAAGAACTCCTAAAATTGAAGGTGGACAAAGCAATGGGATCTGAAGGATGCACCCCAGAATTCTAAAAGAATTAAGGGAGAACTAGTGATATCATTGACTACCCTTTTAACAAATCATGGGAGGATGGTGAGGTACCTGAGGACTGGAGGAGGGTGGATGCGATTCCCTTCACAAAAGTGGGAGCAAGACAGAGGCAGGAAACTACAGACCTGTCAGTTTGACCTCTGTGGTACGGAAAATGATGGAATCACTTCTGAAGGAAAAACTGTTGAGTTCCTAGAGGCCAGTGGGGCACAGGACCCAAGGCAGCATTGATTCACAGCGGAAGGTCATGTCAGATGAATCTAATCGATTTCTTTGACTGGGTGACCAAAGTAGTAGACCAGGAAGGAGCTGTGGACATGGCCTACCTAGACTTTAGCAAGGCATTTGACACAGTCCCAACCAAAAGATTAATAAACAAATTAGCCAGCCTGGGAGTAGGTCCCAGGATGGTAGCCTGGTAAAACATTGGCTGGACAACAAGACACAGAAGGTAATAGTAAACGGAGTCCACTCTGAAGAAAGGGGCTACTAGTGGGGTACTGGAGGGTCAGTACTGGGTCCAGTCCTTTTAATGTCTTTAAAAGTGACATTGCAGAGGGACTGAAGGAAAAGTATGCCTTTGCAGATGACACAAAGATCTGCAACAGGGCTCTATACACAATGTGGGGATGGAAAGGATGAGCAGGGACTTGGCAAGGTTGGAGGAATGGTCGAAGTATGGCAGCTTGATTCAATGCAAAGAAGTGCAAAATAATGCACCTGGGAAACAAAAATCCAGGGAAGAGTACAAATTTGGGGGAGGTAGTAACAACAAAATGGAAAGGGACCTGGAGGTAACCATATCAGATGACCTTAAGGTTGGCAAGTAATGTGAGAAGGCAGTAAGGAGGGCTGGGGATACTGGGATGTATAAGGAGAGGCATCACCAACAGAAAACAGGAGTTGTTATCCCTCTTTACAGACAGTTGGTGAGACCCCATCTGGAGTACTGCATCCAGTTCTGGAGACCCCATCTCCGCAAGGACATAGACAGGATGGAGGCAGTCCAGAAGAGCTAACTAAAATGGTGCAGGGCCTGCAAGAGAAGCCATATGAGGAAAGATTAAAGGAGCTTAATATATACCCTTGAGAAAAGAAGGGACATGATAGAAACTTTCAAGTACCTCAGTGGATTCGACAAAGTCCAGGATGGCAGCATCTTTCAGAAAACAAGATGTGCAAGAACAAGGGACACAATTTGAAGATGGGGGAGGGAAGACGACTCAGGGGCAATGTGAGGAAGTATTTTTCACAGAGAGAGGTGGACTAATGGAACCGCCTTCCTGAGGGGGTTAGTGGAGTCTAAAACTGTGGGAGAATTCAAGAATGCATGGGACACACATAAGTCAATTCTTGTGGGGGTAGGAAGAAATAGGCTCTTGGTTAACTAGGATCTGCAGCTTATCCAGTAGGTAGGAAATAGGCAGACTAGGTGGGCCAAGCGGCCCTTATCTGCCGTCAAAGACTATGTTTCTATATTTCAAATCACAGTGACAATCCAGCAATCCTGGCAGATATATGCAACCGAATCTTGTACTGGCATAATTCTTCTCTCTCTATAGACACATGGAAATCAACTATTTAAAATGTAATTTTACCAATTAGCTGTTGAAAATGTAATCTTACCTTTATCCAAAACAGATTAACCATTTACAGATCTGCTATTTATTATTTCTAGAACCTTTTTTGTTTTGTTTTACAATAAGGCATAACACTTTATCCCTAATGTTCACCCGCAAACCCATCAATGCTACCTATACACAAAACTAAATTGGGTCCTTTAGTAAAGCAAGATACTTGTTAAGAAGGTCTTAGGATGGCAGCCCAGTGGCATGGAGGGATGAGGCTGTTGTCTTACCTCCTGCCACATTGGTGACCCATGTTTGATTATGTGCACGGGGTTAGGGTTGGCCAGGGAGAGAAAGGATTGAGTGTCTGATGGCTGCTCACCTTTCCTGAGGGAAGGGAGGGACCTGCACACACTGCAAACGACTACCACCTGGTGGAGGCCAGCTGGTAGTGTGGGTCTAGGAGGGCAGTGGAATGGAGGACTGCAGGACTCTGGGACATGCGTGCACATCTATGTGCGCCCCTAGCATGGGGAACTGGGGAGAAAACTGAAAGAGAAGGCTCCGGATTAATGAAGCCCTGTCTGCCTGTCCCCACTCCTGTATCGCCATATGACCACCACCCTGGGGTGGTTGGTCGGGCTTGCAGGAACAGGGTTGAGCCCTCGAAGCTGACCCATGGGAGAAAAAGCTCAATAAAAAAAGGTCTTATGGCTTAGAAAATCTTGAATGGTGCAGCTCATGTAATATTGCATGGTATGATGATCCCAACCAATAAGAATTTAATATTAGATCATCTGCTCGTTTAAAGTTGAAATATCTTTTCTGAGAACTTCTTTAGGCCAGCAAGTAGTAATGTGCAGAATTTCCAAATTCCACCTGGCCCACCAGTGCAGCGGAAAGATTTACTGCTGGAGCAGGTGCCTTGGATTTGGGAACAAGCCGAGATGCTTGAGGCCAGCCGGAGAGGGTGGATTGAGCGGCCATTGCACACTCTCCACTCTTGAGGGGTGGGAAAAGGTAGTTGTGTACCTCGGTTCGGTGTTGCTGGGTGACCACGGGACAAGCCATTTACCAGACCACCTACTAGTGTCTCACAGTGGGGGGTTGTCAGACACATGATGTGGGTGCATCACAGCGTCCGTTGGACCCAGCCCCAACAACATACAAGAAAAATTCCTCCCGGCAACTGAATGCCTCTCACCCATGATGGCGTGGGTCCCGCATCCGTTACCTGGCTCCCCTGGAGTTAAAGGGGTGGCTCGGGGGCTCCGCTCTGAAGATCTTCCAGGGGTGCTGCGGCAGAGGATGCCAGAGTCTGCTCATGGGGTGCAAAGGCAGAGGGGGATGTCGCTGGGAAGCACAAAACACAGTAAGTAAAAAAAAAAAAAATTCAAAATTCCAGCAGATTGAAAATTCTACTGACTTTAGCTGGAAGTGTACTGGTGGAATTACACAGCAGAAAATGAGTAATGGGTTTTCTGCTACATTTCCACAGAATTCTGTTCTGCTGATCTCAATATTTTCTGCAGAAATGGTTCTGGATTGATTTTCTGTGGAAAATGCTGTTCTGCATGAATCACAGTAGGTGGAATTCTGCAGAAGATCAGTGAAATTACCACAAAATGGTCATGCCACATTAATTCCACCAGTGGAATTTGGTATTCCACAGTACTACCAGCAAGTCTCCTTTTATCCTGCTTCTTAAACCTCTAACTTAATTCCCACTTTCTGCCTAATAGCCTGACAGTGCAGACATTTAAAATCTACGTTTTAAGTATTTACTACACAGTGAATATGCTTCTGTAATTGAATTTTAAAATGATATGAATACTCTTTTTATGTCTGTTGAATATCATGTAATCTACTTTGCCTGTGGCACTTTCTGCCCTGGTGTATTCTGTCCTGGCATATGTTTTATAATAAAGTAAGGAAATGTGGCACTGGGGTTTCCAATCCTAACTCCTATGACCCCCACAACAGCAAAAGGAAAAACATTAGGGTTTGGAGCCTCTGGAGTCTTAGTAAATCAGTGGTGAGGTCTTCCTTGGGGTTGCCAACCCTAATGCCCCTCCCCAGCTTGTGGCCTCCTGCCCAAGCATAAGGCAGAGCTCAAGCCAGTACCTCATCGGATACACAGTGCATGTCTTACTTAATGTTGCCAAAACAATGTGTTGTAGCTTTCTTCATGCAGAGCCCTCACGTTATTTTATTTTATTTAAGTCTCGGATTACAATCTTTGAGCTGGGAGCTCACTTACGAAAGGTTCCAAATCAGGCATACAATTAATATTCATGAGGTACAATCAAGTTAGATTGAGTGGTAACATAGCAAATAACATAGGTGGTATAGTCTTGAAGCAGAAGATTCAGGCATTTGCTAGGTATATACTGGTATAATAAAAGAGTAAGAACAGGTTACCGAGGTAAAAAACATAAAACAAGGGAGGTGGCAAGACTTGGTTTGTAAATGGAAGCACAGAAAGCTTGGGATGGTTGACTGAAACATAGAAGGCAGAGGGTTTCCTGTTGCAAGTGGTTGGTAAAAGGGTGGGTGGAGCAGGGAGCGGGCAAGGCCGAATCCGTTGTCAGAATGTGAGGGGTGGGGGTGGTAGTAGGTGGAGACAAAGCTAGGCTAGAGTAGGTGGGTGGGATGAGGCTAGAGCAGGGAGAGATAGTAGAATGGAGGAGAGGGTAGAGGGACAAGGAGAGGGCAGGTAGGAGATGGGGAGGATGGAGAAGAATAAGGGTAGAAACAAAGAGGGTAGTGGTAGTAGAGCGTGCTGTAACAAGTGCAAGGAGGGCACATAGGTGAAGATCACGAAGTGCAAGGAAGGGGTTATGGCAGGGATCTTCACATAATGCAGGCATTATGTGGGACAGTTACACCTCATTTAGCAAACAAGGTGAGCGGAGCATCAACTTGAAAGGACTGATTCTAATTTCTGCAAGTAGTTCGCCCGGAAGGGAGTTAAATGCAGATGGGCTCAGTATACAAACGACCTTTGGTCTAGAAAAGTGCGGTGGAATGGTATCAAGCGGGTTAAGCGAGAATGCCTCATTGCCAAGGCGAGCGGTGCCAGGGTGTAACCATGCTCTGGACACGCTTTGGAAGGTCATACCTAGGGTAGCCTTTTGGCCAGGAGACTGACCTGGTAACTAATTCTACTATCCAGGTCAAGCCAGCCGTGCAGGAGTATAGGTCACAAGTATGGGTTAGGGGGAACACCAAGGAGGAGCCTACAGGCTTTATTGAAGTCAGGCTAATTCTCTTTAGTGTCAAGTGGAGGCTGCACTTTATGACAAAGCCATAGTTGACCATGGAGAAGACTGAGCAAGTTATGGCAAGGATCTAGCTAAACAGGTCCCATTTACCTAGGTTCAGGTGTTTGGCTTTTTGAAGAGACATAATTTTTATGTATTTTCAATGTTTATGAAGTTAAAAAAAAGATGATGGCCATCACGATTGGTATTTTTTCCCACACATTAACTAAATCATGAAAATAAGCAGTCACAATCTCTCTTCTTTTTTTCAAACCGTCCCATTTGCTGGTTATCCCAAAATTCTTATAACTCTGGAACCCTGATGATTTTATAAAAAAATTCCACACCATCTAGGCTGTAGATGACAGCAACAAAATAAAACAAAAAAGCAATGTTAAGTACTGTATAGCCTAACCCCCGTTATCTGGTGGTCAGTATCTCAAAAACGGAACAGAATGCTATCACAAAAATTTTAATGTCTTGAGACTCTGACAGCCTCATTGTGCATGCCAAATTCTGTGCTATTACATCAAACAACGCCAAAGTTATTAAAGAAGAACTGTAAGCACTAAGAGCCCTACACCAGTATGGGTCTGGGCCTAATCTGAACTCTGTGAGCACAAACATTTTATTCACTTATTGTTTAATGCAGTATAATAGATTGCAGCACACTAATTCTGTTGACCTATAAGCTGACATCTTCTGTAACTACAAATCCCAGAGTCCCCTGCAGCAGACATCAGAGAAGGGCTACAACAGCTAGAGATTCAATGGCCTGCAGTGTATGTTGAGCTTTATAAGCTTCATCATATATCGAGTAAGTTACTTTTTCTATTACTTTGGAATCTTGTTCCAGGAAGCTCCGCAGTCACCAACAAGGATGGAGAAGTACTAGAAAAAGTAATACACCTTACAGTTACAGTTACTTATTTCCTTTTTATATAAATACAATACAAAAGTAATAAGTAATTATAATCAGATTACATTTATTTGAGAGTACTAGATTAGTTACTTTCAAATAAATGTAATCAGTCCCCAGTCATCAATATTACTTCTGTATAAAAGCTCAAGCGATTATTTGCCATACTTGTAGCAGAACACTACGTAGTTTGCCAACCATTTGGATAAACACTGCTTAGAAACTGAAACACCTCCTCTGCCTGGGCGAAGGAATTAAACAACTGCTTTGTCTTTCTACATTACTTGGTGCGAAGCAGGTAGTAATTCAAAGTTCTGCTGCGTCTAACGTATGGAGCAGTGCTTCCCTGGATTGGACGCTCAAGAAAATAAACTAGAAGGTGGATAGACTAAAATGACACTTTCAAGAGAAAGCATAGCTCGCAAGTTGATACTGGCTCAAAGGTGACAGGGTCAACTTCTGCAAAACAAAATTCAAATCCCAAGCTGGGACAGGAGAATGGGCTGGGGTTTCTAATGCAGGATTCCCTTAAGAAGGTCAGAGACATCCAGTTGAGCTATCATATGGTCATCCACGGGGCTCACGAAAGGCCAAAAGAGCTGAAAAGGTGCACCTTCAGGAAGAATACTGAGACCTGAGTCACATGAGAGATCAGGTAGTCCAGGATCTGGCTCACGGGACTAGTGAAAAGGGTCCAGAATATGTCTGGCAGCCCATGCAAACCGCTTCCACTTCATGGCATATGTGTCTCCAGAGAAAGCTTCCAGGTGTGCGAGGACGTCCACTACTCTGTTGGAGACTCCAAAATTTCTATGTCCTCAAAGCCAAGCATCCAGATAAAGGACCCGAGTTTGGGATGGACCAGGGTCCTCTGAACCTGGGTCATCAGGTTCCTGCAAAGGAAAGCAGGACAAAGGTTCCTCCACCAGCTGCTGCAGCAGGGGAACCATATCTGGTGGGGCAAGAATGGAGCTACCTAAATCATGCAGACCCCTCCATCTGAAACTTGATGAGGACCCTCAGAATCAGAGGGGATGGAGGAATCGTAAAAGCACCCGCTCCAGGACAGGAAAAACACCTATCACCAGAAAACTCCAGGCCCTGAATCGAGGGAGCAAAAATTGGGCAGTTTTGCGCTGAGTGGGGATGCAAAATAGCCAACTCTGGACCACACCATCTGTCGAACAACTCTTCTGACAGGCGAAAAGAGCTCCCGCTCACCAATGGCTGGACTGAGTCTGGCTGAGGCCATCTGCCAGGGTGTCTAGCACTACTGGGACATGGACCGCTGACAGTGTCAGACCATGATCTAATGCACAGTACCACACTCTCATGGCCTCCCTGTGCAGGAGACAAGAATGTGTCGTCCCCCACCGCTTGTTGATGCAGTATACTCCACTGAGATTGTCTGACTGCACCAGCAGTTGGCCCGGAGCAAGGTGGCCCTGAAAGGCCTGCATGGCATAGAGCACCATGCTCCTCTCCCAGACACTGACATGCAGGGAGGTTTTGACCCAAGACCAGGAGCCCTGGGTTTGAAAGGAACCCAGGTGAGCTCCTCAGCCGCCGGAAGCATCCGTGACGAGTATCTTTGGAGAAGAGATCTGGAATGGGACTCCTAGCAGCAGGTTTGAGGGTCCATCCACCACTGCAGCACTTGTGGACTGGAGAGCCAGCACCAACTGATCTAACTCATATGTGAGTTGGTCCCATTGCACTCTAAGAGTCCACTGGAGAATATGCATATGGAGTCTGTCCAGTGGAAAAGTGGGAATGGCAGCCACCATTAAACCTGACGGCAGGAATAAAAGCGGCTCTGGGTCACTTACTAAGCTTGAGCTATAAGGCACTCCACACTATTCTGAGGAAGGAAAGCCTTCCCTGCACCAATCTAGACCACCCCTAAGTACTACAGTCTTTGGGATCGCACCAGAAACTACTTAGCAGATTGACTGTGATGCCCAAGGAGGTGAACAACCGGAGATTCTCTCCAGATTTTGCAGGAACTGCTCCCTGATTGGGACCTTCAGGATCCAATTGTCCAGGTAAGGAAGGCGTTAGCCCCTCCCTTCTGAGGGCTGCAGCTACTGCTGCTAAGCATAGTAAAACCTGCCGTGCAGAGGACAAGCCAAAAAGCAACACTTTTACTTGGTAATGTTCACCATGAAACAGAAATGAAGAAACCTCAGGTGAGGAGGAAAGATCAAAATGTGCAGGTAGGCGTCCTGCATGTCCAGAAGAGCAGAGCCAGTCGCCTGCCTTTGGAGAGGCAACAGACCTGGCAGAGTTACAATCCTGATCTTCCTGTACTGGATGATTAGACTGAGGTCCTTGAGGTGTAAATGGGCCTCAGATCTCCGGTCTTTTGGGGACAAAAAACCTGTAGTAAAACCTCTGTTTCTCTGGAGCCTGGGTACTGGCTTGATGGCCTGCTTATACAGAAGGGACTGTACCTCCTCCTGGAGAAATGACAAGTGATCTGGGGGATCGCTGGAGGGTGGGGAGGGGTGTCTGGAGGTTGCTCTATGAGCTCCAGGGTGTGACTCCTTTCTATGATCTGCAGAATCCAGGCATCCTAAGTTATGGTTCTTCATTGATTCAGATGGAGGAAAACCGAACTCCGACCACCACCTCTTGGTCGGGGACTGGAAGAGGCGGGGGTCTGGCCAGAAATCAAGCAGAGGCAGATCCAGCTGTGAGGCTGATCCCTTAGTTCTGGGATGCTTGGCCACAGCTGCAGCACTGGAGGGGCAGGCAAGGCACTGGGGACTCTGCTTCCCTTAGGGGTGAGGAGGCTGCACTGGGTCTATTAGTTTGCCCTGCGAAGGGAGGTCGCTGCCTACCTCTCTGCTGAGTATAATAGAGTGGACAAACTTGAGAGCCTTGTCTGAGGCCTGGAGGCCACTGATAATATCCTGGATGTCAGGTCCAAACAGTTTGGTGCCACTGAAATGGGCATTAAGTACCTTCTGCTGCACATCAGCAGCGAAGTCTGAGACCCTCAGCCAGCAGTGCCTACAGAGGCAGCAGCCCTGGCAATAATGTCAGTCATATCATAGAGGGCCCTGATGAGGTGCATGCTACCGTCCTCAGCCGTCTGCAGGCATTTAAGAAGCTACTACTTCTGTGTACTATCTGAGAGGGCCTGGGCGGCAGCCTCTTCTTCCAGTTCAAATTTTGGTACTTAACCATATGAGACAGGTAATTTGCAATCCTCAACACCCAAGGGTAGAGAAGGCAAAGACCCTCTTACCCCAGACATCAATTCTGCGGAACTCTTTAACCAGGAGGAGGGAGCTAAGGTGTTTGGGCACCTTAGACCTGTAGTGGGCTGCCTTAATAACCACCGAGTCCATTTCAGGTTGGGCAGCATAGCTGGCACCATGTGTGGTCTGTGCCAGGTTGCCCTGACTGAATTCCTCGAAGCAGAGCAAGATTGGAGGGAATGATTTCTGGGGAGACTCTGCGATCTCCAGGAAGTCCACCAGTTCCTTCCTGGTGACATCCTCTTCTTCAGTGTGGAAGCCCATGGCTGAGAGCAACTGCTTCATCACACTGAAAAATGTGGGGTCCTCAGAAAAAGACCTGGGAGTATGCTTAATCGAATCCTCACTGACAGAGGAAGCTGTGGACCTGTTAAAACCAGGATCTCTTCCCCTCCTCCTCAC
Source organism: Neoceratodus forsteri (assembly GCA_016271365.2). Lineage (NCBI taxonomy): Eukaryota > Metazoa > Chordata > Ceratodontiformes > Ceratodontidae > Neoceratodus > Neoceratodus forsteri. The sequence goes on from CM057453.1 coordinate 659,131,666, forward strand.
TATCATCAGGTAGAATGAGGTCTGGATGATACTCCTCATCAATGTTGACCTCTTCTAGGTCCAGGTCTGACACAGGATGAGCCACCGATGGCCTGCAGGGAGCCTCCTGCAGCCTGTTAGTGAATCTCGGCGATGAAGCCACTGGTGCCAGCAAAGTGGGCCTGAATGCACCCAGTTGCTGCACAATCACCGAGGTGAATTTACTGAGGATGTCATTTGGGTGGTGACCGAAGGATGTGTCGATTGGGGTGTTGATGGAGCAGGAATTGATGACCTGCCTGAAGGGCCTTGAGAACCCGTAGAGCCTGTAGCCCTGGAAGTAGAGGGGTCAAGCCTCATAGGGGCCGTTGACGCGAGCCCATCATCAGCGAAGGAGGAACCGATGACCAGGAGGTGAATGACCAACCATCCTGAGAATCGGTGGGTGTACTGTTGGTATGGGTCTGGAGGACACAGAGACCCGGAAAGCAACTTTGCACGTCAGTGCAGCTCCAACTGCAGCCGACAAAGAATCCCCCAGATGAAGGAGAAGAGGCCATTGGGGAGCGAGATTGCCCAGGGACGCGATCACGATCCCAGTCTTTTTATGAATTTTCCTAAGAACATGTCACAGGCCTTGAGACCTGGGAGCTCGCCAACCTTGCTGTGCGACAGAGGCTGGGACCCTGGAGGACCTCTGCCCGGAACCGGCTACCTGCTGATCCATCAGAAAATTGTTAAGTGCCTTTTTGTGTCGCCTGAGGGTAGTTTGATTAAACTTCTGGCAGAGCTCACAGTCAGCAACTTGATCAGGCCCAAGACAGCAGACACAGAGGAATGCTCATCTGTGGAGGCAATCTTTACGCTGCAGAAGCAACGGAAAACAGAAGTCAAAGGATTAACTCTCAACATAAACAAAAAGAAGGAATCTAATAAAGAGATTCAGAAACTTTACAGAGAAAAAGCTGCAGATGAAAGCGGCACGAGTACTGCGTCAGAGCTTCGCGGAGACCCATGTGATCAGGCTGACAGCAGGAAAGAACTGAGGAGGAAGCGGGCCACCCACACCCTTATAGGGTAGGGGACGTTGGCGATATTGGGCCCCAGTTGTACTGCTGAAAATCTTGTGTGTGGACCCTGCTTTACCGGACGGTGAAGTTGCCATGGTGTGACCTGATGACTGAGATACTCTAAAGAAGATATACTAATGTTTTTACCACAAAGTATAAGTTAGGACCAGCCACACTTGAGTGTGGGGCTCTTATGCTGACAGCTCCCTTCAAGGTGCAAATATTGGGGTTTAACATTAAAACAGTCTACTGAACCTTAACTATAGGCACACTATCTTGCCCGTATAATACACAGTTTGGCTTTCATCCGTTTTTGTTTTTTTTTGGAGGTGTTAATAAAATAAGAACTGAAATCATATTTAAAAAGGTTGGGCAGCACAAATGTGGAATCAATCTACCTTCGTTTCGTGATTTGTGCTGTTATCAAAACCTCAGAATCTGTTTAAAAAAACAGTGCTCACATGGTTTCCCATACTGCTAGTCCGTCAGCTTCAGTTTTTGTTTTCGTTCTTAGTCCTGTCAGCATATTTTTTTTTTTTGTTTTTTATTTCTTAGTCCTGTTAGTCTCAGTTTTTTTTTTTTTTGTTTGCTAGTTTGGTTCGTAGTCCTGTCAACCTTAGTTTTCCCCCATCTGCCCCAGAAAGCCCAGCTAAGATGCAATATTTTGTCTTCAGTAGGGCCCTGCTTTTAGCCATTTTAAAGCTGGGTGGACTGAAGCACTGAGAGGTGGCTTGCTCAGTACTAAGACCTGTGTACCACCACAGCATCTTGTAAGAGACATGGTGAGTCTGGCACAGGCATACTATGGAGGAAGTACAGAAGAAATATAATGCTGTACAGGATATATCTGCAGCTAGAAAATTTCATGCTGCTGATGGCTGCGAGCAGCTTTGGCCAAAATCAATATTGTGAGTAAACACACTGGATTTAATTTTAAAGTCCTTATTTTACAGCCTGAATGACTGTATTTTCAGTCAGTTGGCCTCAAATTTGCTTCTTCTGTATGTTAATAAGGAAGGCGAGACCACTCTCATGATTGTAAGTGATCTCATGCACATTCTTAGGGAATGAGAACCATGAAAGAATGGTCAGCAGTTTTGATACCCTAAGAAAGTAAGTGAGACTACTCTTACAACTCTAAGTGAGGTCTTGTTGCCCATATTAATGTATTATTGATCAAGCTCAATCAATAATCCACCAAGAATTTAAAAAATATTACCCAAAAAGCCGGCCCAGTGGCACAGAGGGGCTGATGTACGGTGCACCTACCTCCACTACACCAGCAGCCTAGACTGGGAGCGAGCTCAGGGCACCAGTGGTCAGTGGAGGTGAATCAAGCAGCCATCAGACAGCTCTCCTCTCCTGGATAGGGGTGTCTGGCCGTCTTGGCTCCCACCAGGTGGAGGCCTGGTGGTAGTGCCAACACACTAGCAGCAGACAAAAGTCAGGGAGGGTAAAGGAGCCACAGTTCCAGGACACATGCATGGCCTCCTTGTGCATGCATAGTCTGTGTAGCTGCAGTAAAGGAGGGAGAAAATGGAGAAAACTACGGCAAAGCACTGGGATAGCTGGACCAGTCGGGTCTGGAGAGTTGGTTGGACAGGGGGGCAGGGCAGACTGGTGCCCAAGCCTGCCTCTGCAAGGGTGGAAAGACAGATGATGGGAGAAAAACCTTACCCAAACATGCCTGTTTCCAGAACAGCAGCACGTGACACACTCCTGACAGAAAAAAGAGTGTCTCACGCACAGAGGAAAGGAGTTCTTCCACTGGTTGGGAGCACTCTCTCAATCTAAAATGGGTTTAGGAAGTATTCTACAGTTGCTGTGGATAGCTGGGGATAAAATATGCCGCATATGGGACGTGCAATGAACTGACTCAAGATACTCAATTTACCTCGAGTGTGAAGGGACAGGACTGTAACCTGTGACTGGCAGAGAGCGAGGAGTTATATATGTTTAACTGATTACCCCATGTAGTTAAAGTAGAAATGGGAGTCATGTTTTACTGTATTGACTGGATGTGTAATGTACCACTTGGTGAAATTCCATCTCTTGGATGCATAGGATATACCAAATAATAGTATTAAAAACCATGTAAAAATCTCTGTAATACCACTGAGCCAGTCCCACAATACCATTGTTGAAATCTCGTATCACTATCATTCAGAGCTCATGATACTATTGTTCCAGGCTCGGAACAACAGTATTATAAAACTGATTTAGAACCGTGTACTGATTAATTTTTTGTGCTCAGCGCAAGACACTTTTATTGTAACCGCTACGTACAGTAAAACCAACCTGCTGCTGACAAGAAACCTCAACAATGTACCTGGCAAGGACGACTGGTTCTGTGTGGTGGTAGGTTGTGGGTGGGCAACTGTCCTGTAGGTCCCTGTTTATCACAGTGTGACCCTGCATGCTGGACTGCCTCTGCTGGTGCAGTGCTGGGGAAGATGCTAACAAAAGCGCACTGGTGATGGCTTCTCCGTCTGTCCTTCAGTAGCAAGCTCCAGTTTGCACTCTGTAAATTCTTTGCCCGCCCATTAACACCGCATAATAAATTAATCTTTTTTTCCATTCTACCCACGACCGATCTCACGAGGAATCCATGGGACCACACTGAGACAAAGGTGTGTCTTCGTCTCTCAGAACTGGCCAACCTACATGAATCCATGGTTCCCTGCAGACATGGTCTAGTGTCTCTGACTGTGACAATATGCAGGGAACACGGGTAGTGATGCTGTTAGCCACCCTTGCTGCAGCGCCCAACAAAATCCTTTCTGTCCTCCTTCCTTTCCTTCCATTTCAGCCCTAGTGAGGACAGGCTCCAGAAACCATGTGTGTGCATTGGATGCAGGTCAGTACTTGATGTCTCTCTATTGCTGGGATGGGGGCGCAGGCAGTGTCTCTATTTTGTGGGTGCTGATATGGGGGGTCAAATTTACAGACAACAGCACACTGAATCAGCACCCAGATTTTCAGCACACTCAATGGCAGTTAGTACTTCAAACTCCTTAGATCCATATATTACAAAAACAAAATAGGGGACTGTGTTCACTCGGCCATAATACCACCTTGAGGTTCTGGTGACATGCTGAAACCTCTCAAGCTTTCTTGGCCAGGTTCATATGTCACCAGACACTCTCGATGGTATTACAGCCTCGTAATATACAGTCCCTTATCTATATCCATTCATATTTGCTATTAAATGCAATAAATTTCAAAACAAGGTCCTGCTGACATACAAGTGATTACCGGCATATTTTGAGTCAGATCATTGTGTATTCAATTTATACACTATTAGGTTACGTCTCCTCAGCCTCAGGTGGCCATTTGAATAAGGTTAAGCATAAAACGTCTGACTCATATTTACGCTGTAGGGTTGAATGTGTTGCTTTTAAATAGGTTATTTCTTGAGGATTAACGCTGACTGCAGTGCTACACAGTGCTACCGTGAAGTAATCGCACTGTGAAAGCAGCTTGCTGACTGGTGTAGAACTAACCTGCACAATATCAAGTATGACAACACTAGCAGCAAGATCACTTGTTATCCTCTAATTTGTATCTCCAGTCATGCTCTATAAATTTAAATTATAATTCAGAGGATCCATCCCTGCACAGATGAATCAAAATGAAAGACACCTGAAATTTAAGTTTAAAAAAAAAAAAAGATAAGCCCACCCTGTAAAAGAAAATCAATGCACTGTTGCAATAACTTCCACCACAGCAATAATCTTCTAGCCCAAGAGGAGAAACGCAACATAGGTAAACCCTACTAGTGGAATCACTATTTTGACATTTTTGACAGCTGATTATAAACACAGGGTTATCACTTATACAAGGGTGATTAAATAAATATGAAGTCACTACGTGGCGGTCATGTTTTGATATTCGGTGGCATTGGAGTCTGTGACACCTCCTCATCCAGATCCTGCCAGTACTGGGTCATATCAACAGCTGAATGCATACACAAGGGACATCTGTATGTTCTAGGAAACATAGAGTGTCACTATTACAGTGTCACATATAGCTTGAACTGCATAAAATATATCTAATTGTTTGTATTTGTGTGACATTTGATTTCCATGCCTCTCTTGCAGAGTGCAGTAGTGACTATATCACGTTTTACTAAGGATATACATCTAAACTTCTTAGACGGAATGCTATACTGCTCATGCTACGTTATGTAACCTTCAATGCTGTTCTTTCAAAAATATGTGTCTAGTCCTTCTCTGGTGGCCTGAAAAGTGCTAGCTTCCACACACACCACGTAGGCTATTCCACGGGCTAACGACCTGGTGTATAAATAAATATTTGCTAATGTTTAAATAGTTATTTAGTTGTTGACATGTTCCTGGCAGAAAACCCATACCATGGACATGCCTGCCCAGGAACTATTTGAGCCTTAAACTGAATTTTTGGTTAAGTACAAATGTAGATATTTTACTCATAAAGCCCAGCTCATAACTTCCTGATACAAGCCAGAGTGGCCAGGCGCTGCAGCCCACCCTAAAATTAGTATAATGACATAAAGTAGAGAGCAGGTCTACAGACACTCTATGGAGCTAGTAATGGGATTGGGGGAGGGTGTCCAAATGTACTACGATTATCTTTGCTGGCATGCATAGATGTATGGGACTATACTATAATACATCTTATTCATACAAATATTCTTCATGTATTCATTTGTATCACTGCATAAGAGTAACCATCCTGTTCTGTAGATACACAGTATTTAGCATTTTACACAGATGCTATTGTATACTACCACTATATTAATGTGTTAACACCCTAATAACACATTTCTACCAACACACTACAAATGACTCCAATAACACACGTAACAAGCCTTTTAATACTTACATGTAACAAGCCCTTAACAGCACACATAACAGCCATCTAACCCACCCCCAAAAAAAAAACACAATGCAAAACATAAGAAATAGCAAAAGTGTCCAGCCTAATGCAGTATATAAATTAAAAGATGGCAAAGTCTGGCATACTCGTGAAATAACACCATCTTAGGATCAAACAAGCTCATAAAGGCAGGCTTGTTCCGACACCAGAATGGTATTATTTCCTTCTATACTACACTTTGCCATCATTTATTCCCTTTCTCTCTATATATGTATTTATGCAATGTGTGGATCCAAAAGCCATTATATTAATCTTGTTATCGGAGCTACTGCTGCATAAAAAAATATGCATGTATAGTAAACTCATCGTTAGGATTGAAATATACAGACAAGTTGACATCCCTGCCCAGCCATTAGCCAGCACTACTATTCCATGGAAACCACTTTCACATTCCTGCACTGTCTCCCACACTACTGCAGTTAAACTCAAGCAGAACAGACTCAGACATTAACTGAATGTGCTTCCTTGTTGATTTTTCAGCCTCCTACCATATTTTATTTCTTTTACCATCACAAATATAGTACAGTTACGTAAGTACTCACCGCAGCAGTAGCTCTTCGAGAGAATCTCTGGCAACTGGTCACACATATAGGAACTTCCCAGCCGCAGGCATGGATTCCAGTTGAGCGATTTTATCAGCAGTCAACCTGGGACTGCCCTTGCGACATCAAGTGTTGTGCTCTATGGTATATATATAAGCGGTCCCAGATGCTCCTTGTTCTTTTCCGTCAGCAACCAAATGGTGCAGGTAATGAATGAGAGGCCTCAGAGGAAACCGAGGTAAGTGGAAGAACCCTGCTATGGTTGAGGAAGCAGGAACAAACTACCCTCCTAGAGTGGAAAGCCAGAGGACGGGGGGCTGACCTGTTGCAAAGGATTCTCTCAAAGATGTATAGCTACAGTGAGTGCCTACGTAACTGTACTATCTTCTTCGATGTCATATCTTGCAGCAGGTCACACATATAGGAATGAGTCCCTAGCAGTTGGGATGATACAGGAGGTGGAACAAAAACTGAAATTATGATAACAGTCCTGTAGGACTGCACAGCGAAATTGGCCCTTCTGAGCGCTATTCCAGGCTGTAATGCTTGGTGAAGGTATGGACCTTTGAACAGGTTGCTGCTCACATTTCTGCGATCAAGACACCTCTAAAATATGCAGTTGATGTCACCATCCCATGTGTGGAATTAGGTTTCTGACACCTAGGAGTTGCTTATCAAATTTTTTATAACAAAATGTAATGCAGTTGGCCAACCATCTGGACAAGCACTGCTTGGAAACTGCATAAGCTTTTACCTGGAGCAAAGGAAACAAAAAGTTGTGCTGTCTTGCACTTTTCTTTTGTACATGATAAGTAATAACGTAAAATTCTTTGTACCTCTAACTTGTGGAGTAATGCTTCCCTGGATTAGCAGGTCCCACACAGTACACTAGGTACGTGGATAGATTGGCTCAGAGCAAACTCTGAGACCACCCTTGGAAGAAAATTTGGATTGTATGCAGTGAAACCCTACAATTTATACAGGGTTCTTTACAAATGAGGGCTTGCAATTCAGATAAGCGTTGAGCTGATGTGATTGCCACCAGAAATAATGTTTCCAGGAAAGGTATCCTAGCTCACAATTGACCACTGGTTCAAAAGGGGTAAAGCGAGCTTCTCTAGAACAAGGGTGCGGATAATGGTAAAAGCTGAGGGGAGGAATCAAAAGGGCACTTATGAGGGTACAAAGGCACTTTTTCTATACTAGTTTTTGTCATACAGAAATAAAATTAGAGTGGCTACTGCCCCATTTCCCACACCCCGGTTCCGGCACCTATGCTCTAGAATAAAGTTTAGGTCCATGGAGGTTCCTCACTGGGCTTGAGGCAAAGGATGCCCTAAGGAAGGTTTCATAACCTCCAATTGGGTCAAATGATGGTTATCCACCGTGGCGTGACATGCAGATATAGCTGATAAATGTACATTCACAAAGGAGTACTTCAGACTTGCATTTGAGAGAGATGGAAGATAAACTAGACCACGCTGCAGAGGGCAGGTGAATGGATCTACTTGTTGGTCAGCTGCCCAATGGGCAAAATGTTTCCACTTCATGGAGTATGTTGTTCTAGTGGAAGGTTTATGAGCTGCCTATAGGACCTCAGTAACTTGGGAGAGACCTGGAATCTGAACAGAACTACATCCCTAGAGTCAAGCATGAATATGCAGGAGAGGAGGCTGGGGTGAAGAAGGGTTCCACAAGCCTGCATGAGAAGGATGGGACATACTGGCAGGGGTTTGTCGACTGACATTTGCTGCAAAAGAAACCAAATCTGTCGTGGCCATAGGGGATCTATGAGGATCATGGTGGCCTGACCCTGAATCAGTTTCAGTAGCACTCTCTGAATGAGAGGGAAAGGTGGAAAAGTGTAAAGAAATTTTCCTGTACAGGAAAGAGACAACGCATCTAGCCACACAGTTACAGGTCCTGGCTCTAGCGAGCAATAGTGAAGCAGTTTTGCACTAAGAGGAGATGCAAGTGGTCTAACTCAGGTTGACCCCACCATTCAAAGAGTTCTTCTACAACTTCTTGGAAAGCACCCATTATTCGTGCCCCTGGGCCCTGGAGCAACTTAGTGCACCGGCTAGAGTGTTCTTGTTGCCCGGACATGCACAGAAATGAAGTGCAACCTGTGTTCGATCACAATACCACTCTCATAGCTTCCCTGTATAAGGGGTAGGAATGGGTACCCCTTGTTTGTTCAAGTAATGGAATTCTGTTGCGTTGTTCATCTGTATTTGAAAGCAACCTGGTGGTAGAGATGCTGAAAAGTATGCAGCACATAAATAACTGCCCTCATCTCCAGGATGTTTATGTGGTGGTGAGCTTCTCCTTGACTCCATAGTCCCAGAGTTTGAAGATTGTCCAAATGGGCCCCCAGCCTAGGGTGGAAGCATCTGTGATAAGCGTGTGGAGTGGCAGGGGAGCCTGAAATGGCATGGCCCGTAACAGACTGCCTTTGTTCATCCACCACTGAAGAACATGGATCGCAGAAGTTGAGATCCTGACTCTGCCTCTAGGTCATCTGTCCTTTGATCCCACTGTACTCTTAGGGTCCACTGTAGTATGTGCATATGTAACTGGGCATAAGGGACTGTTGGTATGGTTGCTGCCATGTGTCCCAGAAGCCTTAGGTAACAGCGAGCTAAATGTATTTGTTGCTGCTGATCTGGGATGCCGGGTTGATCAGTTTTTCTGCTCAATCAGTGGCAGGAAGCTAAGCCTAGAGACATGTCCAGTCTGACCCACAATGTACTGGAGGCATGGAGTGCACTGCATTCTGAACCGGTACACTGACCGTTATTCCCAAAGGCAGAAAAAGATGCAGAGTTTGGGAAAGAGTTCTTGCTAACTGCTGCTTGGATGAGGCCTTGAGTAACCAGTCGTCCAGGTAGGGAAAGACCTAGTGACCTGCTCTCCTGAGAGCTGCCGCCACTACAGCAAGGCACTTTGTAAACAGCCTTGCTGCTGATGCCAGGCTAAATGGAAATGCTCTGAACTGATAGTGGAGCCAGCTGAAGCAGAGGCGGAGGTACTGTCTGTGTGCCAGGTGCATCATTATGTGTAGATGTGCATCTTTTATGTCCAGTGAACAGAGCCAGTCTCCCTTGTTCAGTAGGGGTGAGAGAGTAGGAAGAGTGACCATACTGAACTTGTTGTATTCTATGAAGTGGTTCAGTTGTCTGAGGTCTAAGATGGGTCTTAGATCCCCGTTACTTTGGTACCAGAAAGAAGTGGAATAAAACCCTCAACCTTGCTGATGAAGGGAACCAGCTCTATTGCGTTTCTGTGCAAAACAGCGGGCGTCTGCTGCCAACACTGTCTCTTGATCAAGAGGATAAAAGACATCCTTGAAGGCATCTCAGGAGGCCGGCCAGTGAAACTAGAAGAAAAAATTACTCACCTGCAGTAATCTTGTTTCTTCTAATGGAGTCCACTAATATTATTACTCTAGCAGTGCTCTTTTAGCACAGCCCTGGAGCAAATGGAATGCTATGCTATGATGGAATCTTTAGCCGTGCATCAATTTCAAAACTGCCTACATTCTAACTTCAGATTTCTTAGGTGCCTGCAAAGAGGCCATAATAACCTATAAATAAAATAACAGTAGAAAAAAGGGACCCCAACTGGGGCAACTAGTACACATCCACACACAGGAAAGAAGAGAAATTTCCCTTTTTCTTAATGTCAGATTTACCTAAAAAAAAAAAAGGACCTACAAGCTATAAACATTGCTAAAAATTGCCAGTAGATGGCATATCACTCAAAATATACATACAATCAGCTGTGGAAGGATTTTCTTTTATTGATTCTGTAGGGGAGGCAGGGTAGGAAGTAATATTATTAGTGGATCCTGTTGGAAGAAACAAAGATTACTACAGGTGAGTATTTTTTTCTTGGAATCCACCAATATTATCTCTTGCAGACTGTGCAGCAGTACCTCAGGAGGTGGGCAAATAATCTATTTAGGAAAAAGACTCTGCAGAACTGCTGTGCCAAACCTGGCATCACTCCTGGACTGGCTTTCCAGGCTATAACGCTTAGTGAAGGTGTGTACTGACCTCCAGGTGGCTGCTTTCCAAATTTCCACCAAAGGCACCTCTCAATTAGCGTAATAGTGGCAGCAGTGCCCTTGTAGAATGGGCCCTGAGCCCAGGAGGGGTACACTACCCACTCTGAGTGGCAAAACTGAATGCACTGAACTATCCATTAAGAGATAGTTCTTTTGAGGCAGATGTCCCTTTACCTACCTCTCCATAGGTGAGGAACAGCTGTTTCATTATCCTGCCTATGGTCCTTGGTATGAGTCATGTAGTAGCTTAAAGCTCTTTTTACATCAAGGTCGTGCAGTTTACGCTCCCTGAGCTAGAGTGATCAGTAAAGAAAACTGACAAGGTAACAGACTGGTTCAGATGGAAGTCAGAGACCACCTTGGGAGAAATTCATATTAGTTCTCAACACTACCTTGTCCCTGTGGAAGAAACAGTCCTTTTCACACAGGGCCTGGAGCTCACTTATCCTCCTGGCAGAAGTGATTGCTACGAAAAAGACTACTTCCAAGTAACAAATTTAAGCTCTGCTGGCGATAGGCTCAAGGGAGGAAGCATAAGCTGGGCAATGCAAATGTTTGGGTCCCAGGCTGGCACTAGTTAGTCCCTTAAAGAACCTCTTGAAGATAGGATTTCATGCTGAGGAGAGTCCTTTCCAGCTGAAATATATGCTGACACTGAAGCCAGTGTACCTTAGGGTTGAGTGCTGCAACCCCTGGGAATGCAGAAGTCGAACAGTCCAGCCAGGTTGGGATGCCAACTGAGCTGGGACTATATCCTTATCTTTACACCATATAGAGAATCTTTTCCATTTCCATTTCATAGGTTTTCTTAGTAGAAGGTTTCCTATACCCTCCGAGGACCTCCGATACCCTTTCAGAGAATTGCCAGCCTGCATATTCTCGTCCTTAGAGCCATGCCTTGAGCCTGAGAGACCTGAGATTGGGGTACATAACCCTCCCTGAAAGGAAGTCATTAGGTTGTACCTTTGTGAAGCTGAATCGGTTTGGTCACAGACACAGAGCACAGGAGGAGAGTACCAAGACTGTCTGACCCAGTCTGGGGTTACCAGAATCATTGAAGCTGGCTTGCACCTAAGCTTGATGAGCACCCTGAGTTTCATGGGAAAAGGGAGGAAGGCATAAAGATGCCTCCTTGTCCAATCCAGAATCAAGGCATCAGGGGAACTGTCCCTTTACAGGGATCCAGTAACAATACTGAGGTAAGTGGTGATTCTAGTGGATGCAAAAACATCTCTTCCTGGGGTTCTCCACCTCCTGAATAAAGCATTCACCACTTGCTTGTTCAGTGTCCATTCATGATGGGTCTGGTTTATCCTGCTCAAGGCATCTGCCAGGGTGTTGTCCTTGCCAGGCAGATGGATTGACTATAAGGAGGAGTTTAGTGAGTAAGCAAGGCTCCATATCTTCATTGCCTCTGTACAAAGTGGGGTGGATCTTGTCCCTCCTTGCTTGTTGATGTAGTACATTGTTGTGGTATTGTCTGTTCTGACTTGTACCATCTTTCCCTGCATTAGGTGTGAGAAAGCCTGAAGGGCCAGGTAAACCACCCTTAACTCAGCAGGTTTATGTGCAGCAAGTCTGCACTCTCCAGATACACTGACTGGTGTGTTCCCCAAATGGCACCCCACCCTAACAGAAGCATCTGTTGTGAAAACCAGTGCAGGGGCTCCTGCGGAATGGGACCCCTCTCTCAAGTTTTCAAGCTCCATCCACCATTGAGTGCCTGTAGTAACAACTTTGTTACTGGTATTGGCTTTGATAAGGAGTCCGCCTTTGGCACCAGTGTGCTCTGAGGTGGAACTGAACGTCCCTCATCTGAAACCTGGCACCTATGACTGTGCTTGCTGTCGAGCCATGTGTTCTAACAGTTGTAGAAACTGTCTTGCTGGGTTTGGCCTGCCCAGGACAAATGAACCTGCCAAAGTTGAATGCTTTCTGCCTTCTCCTCGGGAGGAAAGCCCTTCCCAATACAGTGTTTAGTTCTGCTCCTATGAACTGCAGAATCTGCACAGAGCTCAGGACTGACTTTCTGATGCTGAGAAGGAATCCCAGGAGTGCAACAGATCTTGGGTTACCTGAAGGTGTTCTGTCACCTGCTGATGAGATTTTCCCACAATTAGCCAATTGTCCAGATAGGGAAAAGCGATGACACCTAGCCTTCTTGGGTGTGCCACCACTACTGCCCTGCCATGCACTTGGTAAAACCCCTGGTGCAGAGGTGAGGCCGAAGGAAGAGTTGAGAACTGATAGTGGCCTGAGGGAGTCGGAATCTCAGATGTTTTCTGTGTGACTCCCTTATGGAATATGGAAATATCGTCCTTTAGGTCTAAGGAGGCTACCCAGTCTCCTTTTGCAGAGTTGGCAGAATCATGGCCAATGTTACCATCTTGAACCTGGGTTTTACCAGGTACTTGTTTAGCAGTCTGAGGTCTAGTATAGGCTGCCACTCCCCATTATTTTTATTGTTAGGAAGTATCTTGAACAACCCTTGCCCTCTTTGGCCGGGGAGGGGCAGGCTCTACTGCTCTTGCTAGCAGTAAAGCCTGCACCTCCTGCTCCAGTAGTTTTCTTTCTGAGAAAGGAGCAGGTGTAAACTGCTTTGATCTTGGAGGACAGAAGGGACTTGAAACAAAGGGACAGACCCTGACTCACTATTTCCAGAACCCACTTGTCTGTTGTTATTTTCAGCCATTCCTGAAAATAGTGAGTTATTCTGCCCCTACAGGAGATTGGGAGGCAGCCTAGTGGGAAAAGTCAGGGATTTTGCTTTGCTTGCTGCTGGTGCTGTGCAGATTGGAATCCTCTCCTGAAATCCCTTCTGCCTCTGGCTATATAGAAGTCACCCTGCTGTGATTGATACTGCTGTTGGTGAACAGCCTGCACCTGAAAGAAAGGCTCCCCTACCATAAGAAGAAGTGGAGGGAGAGGCTCTCTCTTTAGTAGAATTGCTCCCAAAGTAGCCTTATACTTACCTACTTTCTTCATGTATGCCTCACTCTGGGCACCAAAAAGAGAGCCCTAGACTGGGAAGTCCATATCCTTACTCTGGGTGTCCTGGGTGAGATTAGCAGCCCTCAGCCAGGCAAACCTTCTCACTGCTATGGTACCTGCCATCCATCTAGCAGCTGTGTCATCTGTGTCAGCTGACATTTGAAACTGGTACTTGGAAGCCTCCAAGCCCAGTCTTGCAGTATCCAGCAACTCTGAAACCGTCAGAGGATTAGCCTCAGTATTATCCACAATGGACTGCCAAAGAGCCTTCTGGTGAGGGCTGCATAAGCCCGATAGCTGGCCTGGCAAACTGCCAAGGATGCTGTAAGGTACCCTTTTTTGCCATGCTGTCTATTCTCCTTGAGTCCTTCTCAGGCAGATGAGGGACAAGGGAGTTTCAGCCTTTCACAGGCAGCCTGCTGAACAATACCCTGGTGGTCAGGGTGAGTAAACAAAACTCAGCTCCTGATCTTTCAAGATGATATTTCTTGTCACACTTTTTATCAGTGGGTGTGACAGTGTTAGGAGTCTTGAGAATTTCTAGGACATCCTTCTTAAGAACTTGTACATAGGCAGAAGGAGCCTTTTGTGGGTGTCAGCCCCATGTGCTCCATTTATTGAGCTTCTTCTTAATCCTGGACTTCTTCTGCAGTTTGCAGATCCAGGGTCTCTACCATTTTCTAACAAAAGAAAAATGGGATGAAAAGATCCTCTGTGAGTATGTCAGGAGAGCCAAAGTCTTGTTCTGAGTGAGACCTCGAGGTTCAATACTCTCCTCATCCTGATCATCTTCCTCACATTCTACTGTGTCAGTGGGTAAAATAGGTGTGAAAACAGTAACTTTCTCAGCAGGGTGACCACAGGCTGCTTAGGGGTAGTAAGCCCTGCAGCACTTGTAGTATTGCTAGAGCCTGGGTTAGATCAGCGAAGGAGCAGGTATAGGCACCTGAGGGACCCTTGAGGCATTTCAGCCAGGGTTTCAGTGTGCTTTGTTTTCTTTGTTTTTGGCAGGCACTGGAGAGTCAGGCGGTTCATTGCCTCTCTTGCCAAAGCCCTCACCCGTATCAGGGGTGGATTTGGAGGCTCGGAATGAACAGCCACAGTTTTAGAGGGTGGACTGGTTAGAGCCCATGGACCCTCTTCTAATCTTCTTTTAAGTATCTCCCTACGTTGTTCCACTGTGTTATCAGGGAAAGACTTACAAATATCACATATTTCAGAAAAATGCTGTTGACCAAGGCAGAGCAAACATAAGTCATGTTTGCCTGCCTTGCAAACACTTCTGCACACTTCAGGCAATTTTAAAACCAGGAGGTCCTGTTTTCTTTTTACGTTTATCTGACATGTCAAGAAACAAGAACCGGAACCAACAAAAATAGAGAAACTTTAAATATTTGCAGTCGGTTTTAAAAGATTTGCTGTCGGTTCAACAACCGATGAAGTCCAAAAACTATGATTCGATCGGATCAGAACGAGAAACTGCAGAGGAACCGATAAACCTCCAGTTCAAATCGGTAAATATATAAGAAAATAAAGAAAATATAATCAGAACCCTTAAAAAGGTTCGATTCAAAAGAAAAGAATCGGTTACCCTTGGTTCACAGGAACTGCGAGAACCGGTGAATAACGTTAACAATTAAAACAAGGAGGTAAAACACTAACAAACAATTACATTGGCAGTAATGAAAAAATTAAAATACTCAAGGTTTTTTTGTTCAATGCACTTCAGGAATTGCTTCCGTAGTCAACACAAGTTGACTCACGGGAACAACGTAAATTAAACAAAATACTCAATTTTTTTTGTTCAATGCACTTCAGGAATCGCTCCCATGGTCAACATAAGTTGACTACTGGGAACAGCGAAAGTGGGCAGGGAGATGAAGAATGTATAATGAATGATACGGGGTGAGGGGGCAAGAGCACATAGGAAAGGAAACCGGGTGGGGAAGATGCTGGAGTGGGAGAACAAGAGCAGAGGGAGGGCAGACTGTAAAACATGGAAGGTCATGCTAACAAATGCCCGCAGCCTAGGAAATATGGTTCCACACATGAGGCCTTGTTGGCAGATGCAGACCTTGACATAGCAACAATAACAGAGACATGGTACTCTGCTAATCACGGTTGGGAAGTCAATGTACCAGGCTATACATTGTTCAGGAGGGACAGGAGGGTAAAAGGGTGGGGGAGTGGCCCTGTACATCAGAGATGGTATAAAGGCTACAGAAGTTCAGGGAAGACAAGGGGAGGCCAAGGTAATGTGGGTCACCCTGGAGCCAGAGAATGGAACAGCAATCGCACTGGGGTGATCTACAGACCTCCAGCACAGAGGAGGAAGCAGACAGGGAACTGGTGGAGAACATACATGACATGGCAGCTAAGGGCGAAATCCTGCTACTGGGGATTTCAACATACAGGACGTGGAGTGGGCCACCCAGATGGCTGTTTCAGCCAGAAGCACAGCCATCCTAGAATCCCTGCAGGGGGTTGGATTCAGGCAGCTGTGCATGAGATAACCAGGGACAAGCCAATTCTGGACCTGGCATGGACCAGTGAGTACAGAGTCAAAGAAATACAGGTGGAAGGGCAGCTGGGGTCCAGTAACCACCACATGGTGTGGTTCAACATGGAGACATGGACTCAGTCAAGCCATACAAGGCAACAGTATTAGATTTTAGGAGGGCAGATTTCACTGAAATGGATAGACGTACTAAAGCAGTCCTGGGGAAGAGAGGTAGTAGAGGGGTAGAAGAACAATGGGAGAAACTGAAAGGAGCCATAGTGAATATAACAAACTAATGTGTTAGGATAGTGGCAAGAGGAAGAAAAGGCAGAAACCACTATGATTCCCATAAAGAGGTGAGGGACAAGTCAGGGCTAAAAGGTTGAGTTTCCGGAAATATAAGGGAGTCAAAGGAGAAGCATAGGGAGGTGTACCTTGAATGTCTAAGGGAAGCAGGGAAGGCTGTTAGGAGGGAGAAGGCGCAGACAGAAGAGCTTAGCAGTCTGTAAACAAAGGGATAAGGCATTTTATAGGTACATCAGTGAGAGAAGAAAACTGGGGGATTGTGAGACTCAAAGGGAGAAGGGAGAGTTTAAGGAGGGGCTCTGGACAAGGCAGAAATACTGAACAAATACGTCTGCTCAGTATTGACTAAGGGGGGGCAAGTCAAGGGCCACAGTTGGGTTGCAGAGGCAATTGGGGGGTGAACACCAGTCCACTCATGGTAGAGAGAGTTCTGGAAGAACTCAGAAAGCTGAAGGTGGATAAGGCCATGGGGCCAGACGGCATCCACCAGAGGATTAAAGGAGCTGCTAAGGAACTAGTAGCGCCTTGGCGGCCCTGTTCACAGAGTCACTCAACACGGGTGTCGCTCCAGAGGACTGGTGAAAGGCACATGTAGTCCCACTGCACAAAAGCGGCAGTAGGGAGGAGGCAAGGAACTACAGGCCAGTCAGCCTCACTTCAGTGGTGGGAAAGATCATGGAGACACTGCTGAAAGAAAGGATAGTGGCACATTTAGAATCAGTGATGCTCAGGATCTGAGGCAACACAGATTCACAGCAGGAAGGTCATGTCAAATGAATCTAATCATTTTTTTGATTGGGTGACTAGGTAACTTAATCAGGGAGGGCAGTAGATGTCACCTGAATTTCAGCAAAGCCTTCACACCGTACCACATAGAAGGCTGATTAACAAAATGGGTAGTCTGGTATGGGAGACAAGGTGGTGAACTGGGTTAGGAACTGGTCAACAGACAGGAGACAGAGGATGGTGGTAAATGGGGTACAATTTGGGGAGAGGGATGACCAGTGGGGTACCACAGGGATCAGTACTATCAAATAAAATCTTTATTTATATAAGCCCTTTCAAAATTAAGGTGCTTGCACAATATAAGCAAAATATTAAACAAGCAATAATATAAATTATTTAAAATCAGTCTGGGAAAGCCAAAGAGAATAAATACATTTTTAACGTAGATTTAAAACTGCTGATGGTCAGGCATTCTCTTAACTGATGAGGTAGAGAATTCCACAGGGTCAGTGCTGCAAATGAGAAGCACGAGCTCCAGAAGTGTTTAAACGAACCCTGGGAATCTCAGCAATCCCTCGTCAGCGGATCAAGAGGGACGATTGGGGAGTAGGGAGTCAGGAGATTTTTCAGGTAGTTGGGTCCATGTTCGTGTGGACTTTAAAGGTAAGCAAGCCTACCTTGTGGGTGATCCGCCACTGAACTGGCAGCCAGTGCAGTTTGCGCAGCAAGCGTAATGGCTGGTCCTGGAAGTACCAGTCAGCAGCCTGGCCGCAGTGTTCTACACTAGCTGCAAGCAGTGGATATCAACCCCAGAACACCCTAGGTAGAGGGCTTTGCAGTAGTCAAGGCGGGTAGAAATGAAGGTATGGACCAATGTTGGAAGGTTGCCTTGTGGAATCAGGTGTTTCACCCGGGCGATATTCCTCAGATGGTAAAATGAGGATTTAACCACAGCTGACACCTGAGATTTCAGGGTCAAGCCTCAGAAAAGAACGCCCAGGTTACGCACCCGATCAGAGGTAGTAAGCTGGACACCATCAGCCATAGGCCCGACATGTGCCCAGCTCCCAACCCGCCTCTGGGCGGACCCGGTCCACAAACCAACAGCTTAGTCTTATCCGGATTCAGTTTCAGCCAACTCGAGCTCATCCAGTCTTTGATCTCAGAGGCAACTATTTAGCGTAGAGATCGTATCAACCTGTCCAGGCATAAAGGACATATACAGCTGAGTATCATCTGCATAGCAGTGAAAACTCAGGCCGCGATAGCCTGATGATGTCTCCCAATGGCAGCATATACACTGCGAACAACATGGGCGCCAATATGGAACCCTGCGGCACCCCTCAAGACAGGGGAGGCGTCAGAGAATAAATTCGTGACCACCCTCTGAGACCTGCTCATGAGGAAGGATCGAACCATTCGAGGACTGTACCAGACAGTCCACAAAAGAACCACAGGGTCTCCAAAAGCACTTCATGGTCCACAGTGTCAAAAGCTGCTGAGAGATTGAGAAGGACCAGGATGGTATGGGCCTTTGATCTCTCGCCATTAGGAGATCCTTTAGTACCGAACAAGAGCTCTGTGCTATGCCTCTTCCTGAAGCAAGACTGAAGAGCTTCACAGACATTGTGAGTTACAAGGTGATTGTCCAATTTGCAACGCAACCAACTTCTCAATAACCTTCCCTACAAAGGGCAAGTTAGAGACAGGTCAGTAGTTAGCTGACTGGGGTCCAAGGAGGGTTTTTAAGGAGTGGTCGAATGACCGCCTCCTTTAGGTGGTCTGGAAAGACTCCTCTCCAAGGATCTCCACACAATTTCAGCTAGGATCAGGCAGATAACATCTACACACCCCACTAAAGGGGGTAGAGCCCAGATCCAAACTACAACAGGTTGGGCGCAAAGTCTGGACAATCTTCACAATGTCCATGAATTCCGGTCGGCTGAAGTCCGTCCAGACAGACCGGTGCTCATTACTCCCATCGACTCCGCAACCCCTCATGGAGGAGCCAGGCTGATTCCAGATCTGATGCTGGCAACCTTATCTGCAAAGAACTGAGCTAGCTCATCACACTTAATTTGTGAAAAAGCTCTTCTGGACTGGAGACAGACTGGATTGCACAATCTGTCAATGGTTTGGAAAGCTGAGCCAGTCGATTCTGTGTGGCAGAAATCTCCCTGGACAGGAACTCTGCCTTCTAACGGGTGATTTCGATTGATAGCCCCTATAGTGTCCACCAATCTAAACCTGTCACCATCCAGGCCGGATTTCCGCCATGCTCTCCAGCCTTCACCAACCCGCCTCAGCTCTTTCAAGGACCCATCATACCAAGGGGACCTTGGGTGAAGAGGAGTGGTCGAACATGAACAGGAGCAATCAAGTCCAAGGCATCTCCCACTGCCTTATTATAGGCTAGTATGAGGTCCCTTGGGCTTGTGCTTTCACCCAGCAATCCCAATAGGTCCAGAACCACCAACAGACCATCTGGGTAACTCCTTAAAGGGTGGTACCGAACCATCTCCAAGGGTAGGTCCATTTAGGGGCCCCAAACTGAACCCTATGGTGTGATGATCAGACCACCTGACTGGTTCCACCTCAAGTCAGAGATCTCCATCCCCAGGAAGAACAGCAGATCCAATGGTGACCTCCTATATGGGTAGAGGAGGTAACTACCTGTGTGAGGACCAGTCCTGTTCAATGTCTTCTTCATTAGGGACACTGCAGAGGGGCTAGAAGGAAGGTCTACCTGTCTGCAGATGACACCAAGATCTGCAACAGGGTGGATACTTCAGAAGGGGTACAGAAAATGACGAGGGACCTGGAGAAGCTTGAAAGATGGTCAGAGATGTGGCAACTGAGGTTAAATGTAAAAAGTGCAAAATAATGCACCTCGGTAGAGGGAACCCTGGGAGAGCAGCTGACTTGTCACCCAGAGGAAAGGGACCTAGGGGTCATCATCTCTGATGACCTTAAAGTATCAAAGCAGTATACAAAGGCAGCAGGGAGGGCCAGTGGGGTGCTGGGGTGCATTGCAGGGATATCACCAGCAGGAGGTGGTGATGCCATTGTACAAAACATTGGTAAGGCCTCACCTGGAGTACTGTGTGCAGTTCTGGAGGCCACACCTGCGCAAGGACACAGATAAGGTGAAGACTATCCAGAGAAGGGCAACAAAGATGGTGCAGGGCTTACACAACAAAACATATGAGGAAAGACTAAGGGACCTCAATATGTACTCCTGGAGGAGAGGAGACAGCGGGGGACATGACAAACTTTCAAGTACCTCAAGGGCATAAACAAGGTGCAGGGAGCTTTTCCAATGTGGAAAAGTACTAGAACAAGGGGGCACAATATGAAATTGGAAGGGGGCAGATTAAGAGGTAATGTGAGAAGTTTTTACACAGAAAGGGTAGTCAACACATGGAATAGCCTGCCACAGGATGTAGTGGGGGCAAGCACAGTGGAGGGGTTTAAGCATGCTTGGGACAAGCACAAGGGAAGCCTGAGAAGGAGGGATTGATGAAAAGCCATTGATCACATAGGGTCAGTGGCCACGTACAATGTATAGGGCCTACGGGCAGACTAGATGGGCCTAGCGGTCCTTATCTGCTGACAATTTCTATGTTTCTTGATTGACAGAAGATCTCCAGGGCATCTGAACTTTGCAGCGGAGAGAAGAAACCTGAGGTCAGAATGTAGGCAGTTACACTGGGCAGTTTGAAACTGGATGCACAAGCTAAAGATTCCATCATTAGCATAGCATTCCATTTGCTCGGGGCAGTGCTGGCTTAAAGGAGCACTGCTAGAGTAATAATAGTGATTCCTGGGTTTAGAATATGGCCTGATTGTATTAACTGAAGTACCCATGCATCCGATGTAACTGTTTGCCACCTCTGTAGATACAGGGAAAATCTGCCCCCCTACCTCTGTGGGTTGGGGCCTTAAGAACACGGGCTTGGGGAACTCCTCATTCTGAGGGGTGCCTGGTTGAAGACTGGTGGGGCTGGAAAGGTAGCTTTGAAGTTGGGGTGGGCCCAGGCAAGCAGACTGTGGCTTTTCATTTTATGGGTTGTTTTGAGTTGGGTCTTTGCCTGTTACAGGGCAACGAAAAGCCCCTATGTAGAAGGGTTTAGGATGAGTATGATATAGGCGCAACTGACTTCAGTGTGTGTCCTGATGTTTGAAGGGCATTAGGAATTCCTGAGTTTGAGGCCCAAACAGTTTGTGACCTTTAAAAGGTGCATTCAAAGTAGAATGTTGCACATAGAGGGAAGCCAGAGACTCTGAGCCATGAAAGCCTTCTGAGGCAGATACCCACAGCAGATGCTCGGGCCGTAGAAACAGCTCGCCATTGGCAGCACGCGAGGAGATGTCACCCAACTGCAGAGGCAGCCTATAGTATTATCAGTTCCTTCTTTAGGAACACCAGGCAAAGTTTGCACTGAAGCCTGAGCAGCCTCCACAACTTCTCCTGGTATTTGAGGAGGTGACCATATAGTTTAGGATTCTAAGAGTCATAGTCGATGCTGAAAACATTCACTTTCCCATAGCGTCAAGCTTTCGGGACTCCTTGTCAGGAGGAAGATTGCGGAGATGAGTAGGTATCACAGACCTATCGTAGGCAGCATTAATCACCACCAGCCGCTTGTGGTGGGGCGGAGAAATAACGGTGCTCTGTGGGTGCCTGATAGGTCTTATCAGCCTTCCTAGAGTAGAAGGGATGCTGAAGGGCTGCTGCCATGCAGCTAAAATAGTGTCTTCAAAGGCCTCCAATAATGGGGAATAACTATGAAGTACTGCCTGGTAGGCCCAAATAGTGTGGTAGTTTGTGTCTAGAGGTGTCTTGTTCAGGCTCTTGAAATCTGGATGTCTTTTGAGGTGCTGCATTACATCCGAGAAAGTCGGATCATCTGGTAAGTAAGATGCATTCTCCTCCACCTGAAAAGAAGCAGTAGAGTTCGAAGAGTGAAAAAATCCTCCTGGTCAGGCTCCTCCTCTTGATCCTCTTGTTCCCGGTCCTGAAAAAGGGGTCCTCCTCCATCCCAACATCTTGGGAGGGAGCCAGAGAAACTGTGGAGAAAGATGGCGCCTAGAAGGCCCAGGGAGGAGAGCAGAGCCAACCCCTGAGGTAGTGGGAGTGTTCTTCTGTGTCAGGTCTAAAATAGTACTGACTAGTGCTTTAACATCCACCACAATCAGCTGAGGGATCCCATAGTGGCAGGGTTACCATGAGTTGGCCCTATAGGAATAATGGAAGATACTGGTGCAGGTTGTGGCACCAAACATATCATTGATGATGGGATAGACAAGCACTGAGACTGAGCTCTCTGAGTCGCCAACGACAGAACTATTGTAGGAGAGGATGGGCCACGGATCCTAGAACATAGTGGCCTTCCCTGGCATCATGGTCATCAATGACCAAGTGGAGCTCCTGCGGGATTAAGCAGAGATCCCCTACAAGGTGGTGGCAGCAGAGGCAACTGCAGTTTCATTGAGCTCAAGAGTCCGCCGATGAGGGAATCGCTATGAGTGGGTAGGGTAAGAAAGACCAGAAGTTGTCGAGTGGAGAAGACGACGACTGGGCAGCACCCGCAGCTAGAACAGATAAAACTGTTCTAGAGTTAAGAACTGCCTAAGGAGTAGAGGAAGGCAGTTGCAACATCGATAGAGAGGAGATTTCTGGAGAATCTGTACTCCTCTCACAGGAGTGTTTACGCTTCTCCTTTTTATCAGCCTTCTCTGTCGACGACCAGTCCCAGTAGGAATGGTGGGAACTGGAGGACAATGATGAAGATGCGTGGGGTGTTTTAGATTGTTGCTTCCACTCTAGGACGGCAGTTTTTGTTCCATAAGGTACTCCTCAACTGCTGAAGTCGTCACTTTTTGTGGCTTTATTTAACTGTTAAAGCAATTTGGTAGAATAAGAGCCTCACCCAATTAATAATTTTCTCATGTATTCTTATTCATTAAAATTCATACATTATTTCTCAGGCACAGTGTTAAGAACAAAACAAATGTTTCGAGACCAAGTCCTTCATCAGTGGGTTACACGTCACCTATACAACAAATCAGAATTACAAAATATATTTTACCCTGGTTCAAATTTTTATCCATATGCAATATTTTATACACATCAACTGATCTGTGAATGTCTCACCTTGAAATATGTGCTTTCCTATCTCTTTAAAGAGGACCTTCCCTGATGGTCCAAACAGTTACAGCTTGTAGTCACTATATGCAGTACTAGACCTGAAAAGGTGTATGCATTTGTTATTTCTGGCCAGGGTTTACTCTGCCTTCCATAATTTGGATTTGTTTTGAGCCCTGCTGCACTTGCCTTTGCTAGTCAGCTTGCTGGTCTGCTAGCTCCTGATGACATCACTGTAGGATAGAGGAGTGACTCACACTGTTCAGTACCATGCAGTTGCAACAATGTTGCAAGGAAACCTACCAGTACTCAGTGTACATACTGTGTTCCTCCTTCCCAAGACACCCTGCTAGCAATGCATTATGCCAAAATCTAAATGTCTGCCTGTATGTAGGACTCGCCCTACAATGATGTCAGCAGTACAACCCTGGGCCCATGTACTCCGTGACGCCAGAGAGCTAATGGCAGCATAGACCCAAAGCTCCGCTCCCTCTCAGCTACAATCCACCACATCACCATTCAGAGGGATGTCTTCGCCAGCAAAAGTAAAAAGAAACAGAGCAGGAAAACCGCCATCGACCCCGATGCAAAAACTAAGAGAAATGATGCAGGAAGAAGGTCGATGTGACCCACAGGACAGAGAAGCAATGGAGGACCTACAGCACTCAGAGGCCTCGGCGATGAATTTCCACCGAGCCTCAGGAAACTATAATGCAAACAGCTCATAGTAGCCAAGATCGACCAAACTCTAAACGAATTTAAAACAGACTTAGTCAAAGTCGATCATAAAACAGAACAACTTGAACTGTGTGCTAACCAACTAGTTGAGCAGTCGGACCGCCAAGATAGACTCCTGATTTACCTACTGGCCAGAGACCGAGAACTTACCGTAAATTAGACGATCTCAAGGTAGAAACAGAAGGCAAAATATCAGGCTGTATGGGATCCCAGATGAGTCTGAAGATAAACATCAAAATGTAGCTCTGTTCCTGCAAAAATATTGAGGCAAATCCTTCCACTACCCCAAGAGCTGGATCTGGCGATGGACCGAAGCACAGGTCTTTCGGCCCCCACCCAAAACCTCGGATGCTAGGCTCTATAGTCGCAAGACTCACTAATTATCAAGCAAAGGAAGAAATCTTGAAAGCGGCTTGGAAACAAGGAGCACTGATGTATGAGGGCCACCGAATACACATAGACAATGATCACACCACAATTGTTCAAGATGCCAGAAAACTACTTTGGCCGATCATGAGGCAGCTTCAGTCTGTGAACATGAAAGCTAGGTTCTGTATCCTGCACCGACTTAAAATTGTCAAGGATAAGGGTTCGAAAGTCTTTCAGGACCTGCGGACCGCTACCCCCTTCCTGGAATCGTTGGAATAGCTGTACCACCCTGACAACAGAAAGATTGGAAAGGACCTCCTTACTTCAGCCTGGACGATCGCTCAGAAGGGACCACCGCGGCAGTGTGCTACCCAAGGAGCTCAAGGCGAACCTGTGAGCAGACATATCTCATTGATCACCCAGCTTGAGACCCTGCAGCTGAATAAAAGGCAGCTCATCCGCATGGAAGACGAGGGGTCTGTGTCGGGTAAGACCCTGAGACTGGCGTTGAGACATGACTTACGAGGGGAAGCGAAGGTTCCCACGCCTTTCTTTCCTAGTTTCGACTCAGCTCAGATTTTGATATACAGCCAAGTTCTTTTTCTCGCACTCACAATTGATATTTCCTTGGGTTTTTTCTCCTGTCTGATGATCTCTATTAACAGTTTCCTCGCACTTTGATGACTGTCCCTTGTTGCTAGGGGTAGGGGTTCACTGGCATTCTCATTGTCTGTTGAGGAACACATGCGAACTTTAACAGACCTCAGTGCTGGAGCCCATTGAGACAAACACCACAGACTACCTGTTAACTGAATCTCTCGAGTCCCCAGATGCGCCACCGCGATTGGTCCTGGCGTGACATCAGGAACTGGTGCTCTGCAGTTAGACTTGTTGAATGCAACTCAAGCTGGTTTAGTTGGGAATGCACCAGATCTTAAAGCTTGAGACTACTAATTTAAAGGCATATTTCTCCGAAGCATCAGTCTGGGGGTCATACTTGGAGTCACACTCGCTTGAGACGCCTCCTCTGGGGCTGCTTGGATATTTAAAGCTGGAGCTGACGTGGCTCACACCTGAGGCCCCACTGCAGGCACACTCTGATGACTACCCCACTAGCAAGAGTTGGGCCAGTATAACTGCTATACTTTTAACTGCAACCAGTTACCCAGCTCACACCTGTTAGAGGCAGTGTTTCCTCAGACATCCCTATCTGTTTATCTGTTACTGTACCTAAAAACTTCAAAAGGGTGAACCATTTATATCATTACAGATCCCTATGGATCTCGGAGGGAGGCGGATCAAGGCTGAGGTATGCCACTCACCAAGCTCAGGGCAACCCTATTAGGGGATCTCCCTTGGGAAGAAGGGTTTACACTCCACCATGGTGGAGCCCCTCTTAATCTGTGCCTGTAGCTTGCCCTATGGCTGAAATACCACCATCAGCCTCCCCAGAAAGTCGACTGACACTCGATTTAAGAGGGTCGCTCGGTCTTAAAAGGCTCGTCATTCCCATTCTTTCCCATGCTCGGGCCCTCAATTGAGGACTGTCTGAGCACCATTCCTGGCCAATGGTCAGGATTTTGTTCTCTTGTTAAAGTTCATGTGACCTGCATGCTCAAACGCACGCTTCCACTCTGAAGTGCAGCATTCTGTAAAACACAACTCGAGGTTGTTACACCAAGTGTCTCCAAGTGTTACTGGGTAAACTAATTTTAAAATCAGTGAATCAGCTTTATGCAGCTTTCAATGTAAGATGCTTATTTATCTCATTTGTTCACTACATAAGGAACTCCTAGTCCAGAGTCTTTCAAATGTACTTAGAAAATATATTTGGAATGTTATAATAGAGAGATTCAGGTCATTAGCTTTAGTTTGAATACATGGAGCACAGAATGGACTAGACATGTAGTGAGAAATACACATCTTATATTGAAAGCTGCATAAAGCTGATTCACTAGTTTTAAAATTAGTTTACCCAGTAACACTTGGAGACACTTGGTGTAACAACCTCGAGTTGTGTTTTACCAAGTGCTGCACTTCAGCAGGTAGGGCAGCGCTTGGAGCATGCAGGTCACATGATCTGCAGCCACAACACGGAACGCCCAACTCTCCAGGAAGCAAAGTTGAGTTGGTCAGGTACCGCCTTTCGGGATGTGGTCCCTGAAGACCTGATGGCGGTTATTGACCTCTCGTTGTTGGACGAGTCTTGCACTGATCCTGAGCAGTTGGTAGTGGCCTATAATGGGTCATATCTTCAGCCCTTGATCAGATTGTTCCTGTCTCGAGTTTGCCCCTTCCATGTCACCCTGAGCCCCGTGGTTTGATGGGGCTCTAAGAGAGTTGTGGAAATTGGGGCGAGGTTAGAGCTGCCGTGGAGGAAGACTGCCGCTGATGATCACTCATTGTATTTTGCTAGAGCATTATAACTATAATAAACAGAAATTTCCATAAGAAAGCAGAATTCTGCCCAGGGAAATTTCTGTTGCACGGAACTCGACCAGCTCAACTCTTCAGAACTGCTGACAGGCTGTGCAACCCAGCTTGTCGGCAACTCAGTCGAGTTTTACACAAACTGATTGTGGCAAGATCACTTGCTTCTTTGCAAATAAGGTCGGGCGACATCAGGAGGGACTGCCACCAACTTCACTCTAAGGGGTTGCTGTTGATCGGTGCTCTGTCGCAGAGCCCGGAGTTTCCTGGAGTACTTTTGACCTGCGGTTCGTAGACATTATGAGGATTGTCCAGGAGATGCGCCCCGTGCTGTAGTTTAGACCCAGGCCCTACTTCTCTGATTTTGAGTTGTAGTGAGATCATTGGCTCGGTCTTAGCTTGGATTGTCCGTGCTCTCTAGATATGGGTGAGTTCCCTAGCTCCCTGAAGGAGGGGTGGTGATCCCCTTCTGAAAAAGCTTATTTAGACCCGGAGAACCTAGCAAACTACAGGCCTATCTCTAACCTCCCTTTTGTGGGAAGGTTATTGAGAAAGTTATGGCTGCTCAAATGGATAACCATCTAACCATCCATAATTTATTCGAACCTCTCCAATCTGGTTTCGTAAGAGGCATAGTACTGAGACTGCTCTGGTTCGGGTGCTCAATGATCTCCTGATGGCGAGATCGGGACACCGTTCTATCTAGGTTCTCCTGGATCTATCATCAGCTTTTGACACTGTGGATCATGGGGTTCTGCTTTCAGATACCTGAGGTTCATCTGATGGGCTGTAAGAATTGAGTCTCAGATGGTTTTCTATCTTTCCTCGCTGGGAGAGCGCAGAGAGTAGTCTCGGGTTTGTTTTCATCTGGGGCTTTCTCTCTGCCTTGCGAGGGTACCTCAGGGTTCAGTGTTGTCCCCCATCTTATTACGCAGTATATATATACTACCCTCGGAGACACTATAAGACTGTATGAGCTGAGGTTTCACTCGCTTGATGATACCCAGCTCATCTGTCTTTCGCCTGACCAGGTTGGTGCATCGGTACTGAACAGCTGCCTCAGAAATCCAAGACTGGATGAATTCCAGTGGTCTGAAGTTGAACCCAGGAAAGACTTGAGGTTTTGGTTGTGGACCGGGTCATAGGGTAGAGGATTGAGGACTGGGATCCCTTCTGGTTTTAGTCCTGGGGAGGCCCAGATCCTCACCTCTGAACTGGTCGCGTAACCTGGGAGTGGAGCTAGCGATGGTCTGACTCTTGAGCATCAGGTATCGGCTGTCATCAAGCTGGCCTTTTTCCATCTTAGGAACATTGCCAGGATTAGGCACCTTGTTCCATCCAGTGACCTGCCTGTTTTGGTCCATGCCTTTGTGACATCGCGCCTTGATTACTGCAGCTCCTTTATCTAGGACTTCCTGGGGTTGATATCCGCGCTTGCAGCTAATGCAGAGCAGCGACACACATTGACTGGGGCATCTAGAAGATCTCCATATCCCCTGTGCTGCATGCTCTGCACTGGCTGCCAATATAGTGGCGGATCACCTAAAGTAGGTCTACTGACTTACAAAGCCCTACACAGATTGGGTCGATTGCCAGAAAGAGCTCCTGGTTCCTTACACTGCGACAGCTCCGGCTCCAGCTGACGAGGGTTGCTGGAAATTCTGAGGGTTAACTTAAAGTCATCTGGCATGCGTGCCTTTGGGTTTCCTGGCAGCTACCCTCTGGAATTCTCTACCCGTCAGCTCCGGAGTGCAGGACGGTAGGGAATTTTAAGCAGGCACTAAAGACTTTTTATGGGGAAGGCATTTCTTGTTTTATTGTGATTTTATACTGTATGTATTTGTATATGTGTTTTGTTCACATTAATATTGTACAGCGCTTTGAAATATTGAAAGGCGCTAATTAAATAAATGTTATTATTAAAGAAGCATGTTTATTTAAACTGCACCAGATGCTCACACTGACCTCCCACACTCAGGAGTGCAGGCATGGAGCGACACTCAGGATACTTTAGATGCATAAAAGTGAGTCAAAACCTTTAATTTGCTGATGCTATTGCTCTACAAAGCTTTGAAATGCAGCAACAGCAAAATAGAATATGTTATATTTCCCACAGATTATATTACATAGCGTGAACAAACTAAGGAGAGACATGTATGTGAATTTCTACGTGTCTGAGAGTCTATACTTGGCTAAAGTGATGAGCTATTTAGTAACCATACTGAATTTTAAGTATATAAGAACAGTAGATAGCACTAAACGATGGCAAATGAGCTAGACTGAAGCCTTGTTACATTCATTCAAATTTTGCTTTGGAACTGAGGAAAAGAAAGATGTTTAAAGTGAATATACTGTAAATGCTCGAATAAGAGCCGGCGCTTATTTATTTTGTGCTAACTCAGCACCAGGCGCTTATTCAAGCAAGGCGCTTATTCAAACTCAGGCGCTTATTAAACTGGCAGAACATTATAAGAGAAAATAAAAACAAGCACTCATTGGCATCTGCTCTTAAAATAAGTTTTATTTTATGTAATTTTTATGTCATTATGAAAAAAATCAACAGCTAGTTAGTTTTTCATTCATCATTCATCGCTGTAATCAATAGCTAGTTCATTTTCAGCATTCTCTTGGCATCCTCAGCATCTGCATCTACTTCTGGTTCAGGCTCTTGGTAGTATTTATGCCGCTTCTAGAGAGTGTCTGAAGCTTAATAAGGACAGCCTCCCTTTGTTCATATAGTATGCCATTCGGTTTTAGCACATTAATGTTCTCATCCTGCGACTTGTCAAGTGAATTTGAAACATTACAGACAACTAATGATTTGATGATAAGTTCATTGGGATAGTATCCATGCTTTCTTAACCCACTTTGCAGGCTGGACTCTGGAAGGTGGCTTTAGGTTACCGCTCAGTTGTACTGCTGCTCCCCTTCTGACATCCACTCTTCATAAAGCTCCCTGTAGTATGCTTTAAAGGGAGATTCCAGCAGATGTCTGCTGCCTGCACAAGGCCAGTGCAACCACACAGTGGTGGATTAATTGTTTTAAATAAAGTGTGTTGCTTTGCACTGCAATAAGCTCAACCAGGCGTTTAATGAAACCAGGCACTTAACTGAACCAGGCGCTTATTAATTTCAGGGCAGCAACTGACCAGACGCTTATTCAGGCAGGCGCTTATCTTGAGCATTTACGGTATGTGAGATGAAAAGATGTGTAGTTGTTATTTTCTGAAAAATAAGGATGTGATTTAAAGAATGAATTAGAAAATATAAAATAAGACTTCTTTAAACATTAAGAAAATATACTGAGAGAGGATGGCTTATGGTATTCTACCTCACTGTCCACAGTGCGCTCAATGAAATAACTAAAAAAAAAGGTATGTTGCCTCTTAGATCCCACATGTTTGAGAACAGATATTAAAGAATGAAGTGGTTTTACATGGTGATTTGAAAATAGTTGAAATTAAGTGATGTTGCAACAACAAGAAATCATTGATTATAGCTGCTTTGTTTTTTTCTAGATAAATAGCCAAACTAAGCTTGAACATTTCTAACTAGAAGATATTTAAAGACACAGGAAACACATATTTCAAGGTGAGACATTCACACATCAGTTGATGTGTATAAAATAATGTATGGATATAAATTGGAAACAGTAAAATATATTTTTGTAATTTTAGTTGTTGTATAGGTGATGGTGTAACCACTGATGAAGGACTTGGGCCCAAAAGTTTGAGTTTGTTCTTAACACTGTGCCTGAGGAATAATGTATGAATTTTATAAATAACAATACATGAGAAAATTACTAATTGGGTGAGAGGACTCTTATTCTACCAATTTGCTTTTGCTGTTTATTGTGCCTTAACTGGTAGAGAGCTAATCCTTTAACTGAATCTTTTTCTACCGAGGTTGGCTGAACTGGACTTTTCCTTTTGATTTTTATTAAACTGCTGACAAAGAGCACAAGCTCGCGTGTTGTGTAGGGCCCTAAGCAACATACACAAAGTTCGTGGAGGTCCTCTGCAGCGATCTTCTGACCACAGGCACACGCCCTAAATAAAGCGTCCAAGACAACATGGAGAAGACACGTCGAGAACTAAGCACGATGCGCCTCAAAGGTAATATCGGGTTTTCTTTTCTTTGTCAGCTGTAGCTAAACCCTGAACTGGATGAGTAGCATGTAGGCATGGGCGGAAAAACATCTGAGGAGTCTGAATCGCCCCTTACTTATATACCATAGAGCATGACACACGTGATGTCATTAAGGGCGGTCCCAGGTCGACTGCTAGTAAACCTTCTGGCTAGAATCAGACCCTGTGGCTGGGAAGTTCCTATATGCTGACCTGCTGCAAGAGATATCCTTGAAGATCTGTCTGTTCAATCAGAGCTCCAGTCTTTCAGCACGCTCCTTGCTCACAACCCTCCACTTCACTTCCTTTAGCCATACTGCCATCCAGACTCCCACCCACCCGCCCACTCACTCACTCCCGAACAAAATAGATTCAGAGAGTCATTTGACCTGTTCACCTTGTTGATCTTCCAGCCTCCTACAATTCACCTTGCAGCAACAACTAAACATTTAGTTTGTTCTTTCTTTTACTCCCAAGCCGCAGATAAACCCCAAAACTACATCCAGTTCTTCCTAGCCAGCTTCTACTACAAGCAAGTCCACTTTCACTAAACAGGTTCACTGTCTGCACTTAAAATTTTGGGAGGTCACACAGCTCCACCAATAAGTTGCAATGCTCCAGTGCTTTTGCAGCATCCTTGCTAGCATGTCCATAGCGATGGCCCCAGCAATCAAGCATAATAGTGCATTTTTCACACAATAAACACACCAAATGAGCTAAATTAAAAACACGGAAAACAAATAATAAAGAAAAATAAATAACCCATGAGGTCCTTACATGTTGTATAAATGAAATATGCAATGTTGATCTTGTTGTATAAATGGTTTATCTTCACTCGAGCAGTGTGATGTCAGGCACATCACTCCTGGCTACATAACTCATGAGGGTTACCCGGTCAAACTGCCCTTGTGAAGATAAATAACTACACAACAGGCCCCCACGTATAAAGAGATATACATCTGTTTACCTATATATACATATATATATATGTATGGAGAGAGAGAGAGAGAGAGAGAATCAAGTCTAGGAAAGTGTCATACAGGAGGATATAATGCCATCAAGGGAGCTAATTGGCCAATAAAGCATGAGCCTGAAGTGTGAGTGGGTTTACTGAGCTAATTAGCCTCCCGAGATGGCATTAGGTCCTCATATACATACACTTTTGCTGTGTCCTATAGGCAGCGGAGGGATACTAGCAAACTGGAGAAGAGCGGTCTGAAAGACGTTGGAGAAAAGAGAGAAATTGGGAGCCAGAAGACTCTTAACACACAAAGGAGACTTTTTAAGATGGTCTTATATGTTTAATGACTAAAAAATATTGTAGTTTTCAGTGTTTTGCCTTTTTCCACCTTAGAACTAGTGCTCGGTAGCAGTGTTTTTTACGTTGGTGTGCACTCTAGGATTCAAACTATATATTTTGGACCTATAACCTAAGCTACCAGTTTTTCACAATTTTCATTTTGAATTATTTTTGTAAGCAACTTAAGTGAAATCTGTATTTGAAATTTGCACCAGTGTAACCCGTGATGCCTCGGGATTAAAGGCGATATACTGGAGTGTTTGCACAAGCTCTAAACATAGAAACATAGAATTTTACGGGCAGATAAGGACTGCTTGGCCCACCTAGTCTGCCCCATTTCCTACCTAAAAGATAAGCTGCAGATCCTAGTTAACCAACAGCTACTTCCTCCTACCCCCCACTAGGACTGCCTTATGCCTGTCCCATGCATTCTTTGAAGTCCCCACTGTTCTTGGACTCCCACGACCTCCTCAGGGAGGCTGTTCCATGCATCCACAACCCTCTCAGTGAAAAATACTTCCTCACATTACCTCTGAGCGTCCCCTTCTATCTTCAAATTGTGCCTTGTTCTTGCACATCTCTTTTTCTGGAAGATGCTACCTCTTGGACTTTGTTAATTCCCTTGAGGTACTTGAAAGTTGCTATCATGTCCCCTCCCTCCCTTCTTTCCTCAAGGGTATACATATTAAGCTCCTTTAGTCTTTCTTCAGATGTCTTCTGGTGCAGACCCTGCACCATTTTGGTTGCCCTCTGGACAGCCTCCACTCTGTCTATGTCTTTGCGGAGATGGGGTCTCCAGAACTGCACACAGTACTCAGATGGGGTCTCACCAACTGTCTGTACAGAGGAATAACAACTTCCTGTTTTCTACTATTGATGCCTCTTCCTATGCATCCCAGTATCCCCCAGCCTTCCTTACTGCCTTCTCACATTGCTTGCCCACCTTTAGGTCATCTGATATAATTACCCCCAGGTCCCTTTCTATTTTTACTGTTGTCAGTATCTCACCCCCACTGTGTATGCTTCCCTGGGTTTTGTTTCCCATGTGCATTACCTTGCACTTTTTGCATTGAATCAGAGCTGCCATACATTTGACCATTCCTCCAACCTTGCAAGTCCCTTCTCATCCTTTCCACTCCATCTTGTGTATCAACCCTGTTGCAGATCTTTGTGTCATCTGCAAAGAGACATACTCTTCCTTCCAGTTCCTCTGCAATGTCACTTATAAAGACATTAAAAGGACGGTCCCAGTACTGAACCCTGCAGTACCCAGCTAGTAACCCTCCTTTCTTCACTGTGTACTCCATTTACTACTACCCTTTGCGTCCTGTTGTCTGGCCAATTTTTATCCAGGCTACCACCTGGGGACCCCTCCAAGGCTGGCTATCTTGTGAATTAATCTTTGTGTGGGACTGTATCAAATGCCTTGCTAAAATCTAGGTAGGCCATGTCCACAGCCCCTCTGGTCTACTACTTTGGTCACCCAGTCAAAGAAACTATTAGATCTGCCTGACACACCTTCCCATCGTGGAATCCATGCTGCCTTGGGTCCTGTGCCCCACTGGCCTCTAGGTACTCAACAATTCTTTCCTTCAGAAGTGATTCCATCATTTTCCTACCACTGAGGTCAAACTAACTGGTCTGTAGTTTCCTGCCTCTGTCCTGCTCCCACTTTTGTGAAGAGGAATCACATCTGCCCTCCTCCAATCCTTGGATACCACCCCATCCTCCCATGATTTGTTAAAGAGAGTAGTCAGCGTGTCACTAGTTCTACCCTTAGTTCTTTTAGAATTCTTGGGTGAATCCCATCAGGCCCCATTGCTTTGTCCACCTTCAATTTTATTACTTTTCAGAACCCTTTCTTCTGTAAATGGACTGGTATCGACCCTGTCTTCAGAGTGTTTCTCTTGTTGGTTTAGGTAACTCCCTCCTCTTCCTTTGTGAATACTGAGCAGAAATATTCGTTCAGTATCCCAGCTTTTCACTGTCACCCTCACCCACATTCCTCCCTTTATTAAGCTTCAGTATCCCTCCTTTGGTCTTTCTTCGCTTCCCTAATGTACCTATAAAAGGTCTTATCCCTTCTTAACAGAATTGGCTATCCTTTCCTCGGTTTGGGCCTTTGCTATTCTGACTGCCTTCTCAGCCTCTTTCTGCTTTAACTTGATAAAATTCTCTGTCCTGCTCCTTCTGTTTCCTTATATTTCCTGAATGCTGTCCTTTTCTCCTTAATCTTCCCTGCCACCTCTTTTGAGAACCATAGCGTTTTTTTCCTTCGTTGTGTTTTACTGATTTGCTTTACACAAAGGCTTGTTGCCTCTGTGATGGCTGTTTTGATCACTCCCATTGTTCCTCCACCCCTCCTTCTTGACTGTTTGCTAGTGCTTTTCTGAGGCACTCTCTCATTTTCCAAAGTCAGCCTCCTAAAGTCCAGTACTCTTGCTTTTGTATGGCTTGATTGTATGAGCTGTGTTTATCGTGAACCACACTGTTTGGTGGTCGCTTTGTCTCAGATGGCTACGCACTTCTAAATCTGAGATTCTTTCTCCATCCCCATTTGAGAGTACCAGGTCTAAGACTGCTCCCTCCCAGTGGGTTCCAATACTAGCTGTCTGAGGCATGCCCCTGTAGGGCATCAAGAATGAACCTGCTCTTGGATGTGCCTGCAGCAAAGGTGCTCCAGTTAACATCTGGCATATTCAGGTCCCCATCAACAATATCTCCCTTTTCTGCCATTCTAAGAAAGCCTTCCATCATTTCCTTGTCCATTCCCTCCCCTGAGATGGGGGTCTGTATACAACCCCATGCGGATTGTGGTGCCATTTCCTGTCTCCAGGGTGACCCAAAGTGCCTCATCTGCTCCCTGTTTACTCTTTAGTTCTGTTGCTTTGATCCCTTCCTTCATAGAGAGCTATTTCTCCTCCTTTACCCTCCCTGTCCCTCCTGTAGATTGTGTATCCTGGTATGTTGACATCCCAGTCATGGTTCTCTGTGTACCATGTTTCTGTGACTGCCACAATATCCAGGCAACCCTCTTCCATCAAGGCCACTAATTCAGGGAGCTTGTTACACAGATTACAGGCATTGGTACTCATCACCCTCCACTTTTTGATAGCCTTACCCTTTTGGCTCCATTTCTGTCCTTACTGCCTTTTGCCTTTTTTACATTTAAATCTTTTCTGCTCCCTAATAACTTCTGTACCTTGGTGTTTACCTCACTAATGCCATGTTTTGTGGGGGAAGCTCGGATTTCCCTGCCCCTTTTCAGTGCCTCCCTTGGCTAGTTTAAATGCTTGCCAATGAAGCATTTAAACCTCCTCACCTAGGATCCTGGTTCCCTGGACAGATGCAGACCATCACACCAGTATAGGTCTGCATCCTCCAGGTGGCTCCCCAGTCCCCAATGAAGCCAAAACCCTGAACTCCACACCAGTTTTCAACCACTCATTGAATTCCCTGGTGAGAAGTGCCCCAGCATTCCTTTGCCTACAGACAAGCAGCACTCCGAGAAGGTTACCGTATGCGCTACTTGTTCTAAGGCCCTTCCCCAACTTCTTCAAACTCCTCTTGCACTGCTCTGATCCCATTCCTAGCCAGGTCATTTGTCCCTAGGTGGACAATGACATACAGCTCCCTCCCTGCAGCTCCTCCCACGATCCTGAGGATTCGCTTCCTGTCCCTCCAAGCTGTGGCGCCAGGAAGGCACCTACCTCCTCTCCCTTCCTCCCCCAATCTATCCTCTAATGATTGAGTCCCCCACCAGGAGTTGTTTCCTTCCCCTGTGGGGTCCCATGCCACCGCCCTGTGGGTCTCCTTTGTGAAGGTTCCCAGCATCCTCCTTGGTCTCCACTGCAGGTGCCTCCATAGAGGAACCACTATCCACCAGAAGAGCGTAATGAATTGTGGAGAGGTACAGCTGGAGGATGCAACTCTGTTCCACCACCGTCTCCCTCCTTGAGCCCACCCTGGTCCAGCCTCTCCTCTTTCTTGGCAACCTTGAGGTAGTGGCATTGGCCCTGGTGGTCCCTGGGTGGGGAGGAGGTTTCACTAATCCTAGCCAGGTCAGCCTGGAGACGGGCAACCCTCTCTCAGACCAGAGAGATGCCTGCAAATAGGGCAGCATCACAGCCTCCAGAATGTCTCCCCGAACACTGCCGCCCCACAGCCATTGCACTGCACCACTCCATCATGTCTTATTTTGTGTCCTCTACTGTTTCTCTGGATGCTTATTCTCTCTCCTTGCAACTCTCACCCTTCCTGTTCTGGGACAGCAACTTCCTATCTTCTTCAGTAGCCTCCTTCTTCCTTGCTCAACATCAGACCACCAGCAACTGGGGAGCTACTTTTTTCCTTTAGGTTGACAAACCAATGTTTCTCTATGATCCTTTCCTTCCTACTGCCAAACAGGAAGTTCCTGTTGACAGTCAAATCCAGTGGCTATAAAAGTAGAACTGGCTTTGGGTGGGTGGAATGGAGGCAATTAATAAGAAAAAAGGCTAGCAACAGGAAGTTGTAATTTGACTCACCTGCTTTTATAGTGTCTAAACCACACCCCAGGTAAGCTCTCTTTCTCCTACTGGTTTTAGCAAAGTCAGCCGATTAGTACCTTCCCTGCACAGCACACACACTGACTTTCTTTCTTTTCTTTCTTTTAACCCTAAATAAGACCCTCTACTTCTAATAAAGTTATCTGTCTACTTTATCTTAACAGACAATGACTCCTGCTGAGATATAAGTTTTAAATTAATAAGAAAATGTAGCTTCTTTTAGTTAGCTGCTTTCTGCTCTAAACAAGGCTAGCACAGCTCTAACTTGAAGCTGACTGGAAGTGCTCTGAAAGGATGTGGTGTTTTTTTGAAGCTCTTGTTTTTATCGTACTGCTCGCTTGCTGGAGAAATTGTCTCCTCTAAGGGGAAGTAATACATCTGTTTTAAAA
This sequence comes from Neoceratodus forsteri, assembly GCA_016271365.2. NCBI lineage: Eukaryota > Metazoa > Chordata > Ceratodontiformes > Ceratodontidae > Neoceratodus > Neoceratodus forsteri. The sequence goes on from CM057453.1 coordinate 659,168,814, forward strand.
AAAGGAATTCATTTTATTTATTTAGTTAGTTTTGTTGACCGGTAAGTGCACTAGACAACTTCTGCCTATTTTCAGGCACAAACCCAGGGGAGGGGACAGATGAATGCCAACTGACCTTGAACCTGATTAAGCTGTTGGTGGTATGTTTAGTGAATGGGAGTAGGAGCATGCCATCAGAATGGGCTTTTTATACTTGCTGAGTAAATGAGTTTGCACTTTTGTGACATTGCTCTTTTTTTTGTAACTTGATAAATTTTAACTTGAGGGGAATTAGTTTGCTTTAACTTGCTTCTATTTCTGCTTTGTATATAATTACATACTGCCTCGTACATAATTGCTTTACAGTTTTGCCATTCTCTACTGTAAATACTATCCCTTGCCATTCGCTTGTACAAATTCTGTATCTCGTTTCAACTCTTATTTCAATGCTGTATTTGTCTCTTTGTACCCCTCCCAGGTCGCACCTGGAAACGAGCTTCTGCTCAAGGTGGCTTTCCAGTCATCAACTTTTAAATAACAATAAATAAATAAATTTATCTTTTTTTCTGGAGTGTTTATATAACTTGGGGTTTCAGAAAGTGTCAGCATTTATTACACTACTTGAGAATTAATTTATCTTGTGGTACCTCAGGATCTCGTATGGAACCTGTATAGACAGGAACTTGGGAACTGACTTCTGTAGCATAACAGCCAGTTTCTTGGTGTGTTTCTGCTTAGTCTATTCCTTTCTGGCATTATCAGTTTTTTTTGTTGTTATATGGCAGCTGGTTGGGTGGTATTGGGCAATCCTAGACCCTTTAGGGGCGAATGGGGTCCGATACCACAGATGAAGGGCCTTATAACCCTGGAAAGTCCAGTACTGCCCATACTGCCACTCTGGAGGGCATTACTGCACTTAGAAATGGGCTATATGTATCATTTTTATCAAATAATAAAAATAAAAGTAATTAAAAACAGTAGTTAAAAGCCCTGAAAGGTTGGTTTTGCTGTAAAGTAGTTCCTGTGGTACTGTACTTTGCATATGCTTTGCCAGTAGAGGGGCTGCTTGGTAAATGTAGCCGTTATGTCACGGGTGAGTACATACCTGGACGATGCAGAAACAGAAGGACACTTTTTTTTTTTTTCTTTTAATTGTAAGGTAAAGTTGGGGCTTTGTTTCATTTCTTGTTACCCTTTACATTTATTTATGATTGGGTCCATATTGGCAGGTGCTCTGTATGTATGCCAAACTTTGTAGCAAGAGGGACATCAGAATCGGCACTGGGGAAGGAAAGGAGGCTCTTCATCATATCGGCAGCAGAATGCAGTGTGACAGATAAAGTGATGCGCAGTGCCGACTGTACTGGTATCCCGCTTTTATTTGTTTGAGCAACTGAATGGTGGAAGTTTTCAAGTAGCTGGCACCACAGGGTGAGGGAGCGGAGCTGGAGGAGGCCATGATGGAGCAGGTGGCTTTCAATAGGAGTGAGCAGTCAGAAGCGTACCTGACAAAGGCTACAATAGTGGCAGATCTAAAAACTAAAAGTTTTGCCAGTGGAGTGTATCTGACAGTTGGTTGTGCATCCCTGTGTGTGTGTGTGTGTGTGTGTGTGTGTGTGTGTGGTGGGGTTCACTCAGACTTGCTCTCTCACCAAGTGATAAAAAAAAAATAATGCGTAGTCTGAAACTGTGTGCCCAGTGCTTCAGCCAATGACAAAAGTAGGCTGCACAATCATACTCTATTGGCCATGAGGCAGTTTGACTGGGACTTTTATCTGGTAGGCATCTATTGAAAGTTAATATACCCCTCGTCTAATGGATGCCAGCCAATCAGATGCTCTCCAAATAAAAGCCCACCTTCTAAAGGGAAAAAAGGATGGCTTTTTCAATGGGGAAAAGGACCCAACTATATATATATATATATATATACATACGCCACACACATATATATATATATATATATATATATATATATATAATATTAATGCCACTGTACAAGGCTTGCATATGCCTCCGCCTTGATCACTGTTCTCAGGCATGGAGTCCCTTTTTAAAGAATGATGTGGACCTTGTGGAAAGGCCTCAAAGAAGACTTATCAAGCTATTTCTAAATGCAGGGCTAGATCTTATGAGAATAGGCTTGGGGATCTGGGTCTGTTCTCATTAAAAGACAGAGAAGCAAGGTGATCTACTTTTGTTCCAAATCCTGAGTGATGAGCAGCTGTTTATCAATATGGGACTGAGTTTTAAACAGTCGCATCATGACTTGAGAGGGCGAACAAATTGCGGCTGGTCAAACAACCGCAAGCAGGAATATTAGGAAATATGTGTTTATCCCTAGGGTAATCAGGTTATGGAATAGGCTACTATAGGATGTTGTCTGTGCAGACAGTTTTCTGGTATTTAAATGTAAATTGGATTCTTTGATAAAGACTGGATGCTTGCCTGGTCTTGCCCACTGAGACGGGGGGCAATCATAATGGGTGACATGACTACTACTGCCCCACGAGCTAGTGTAAGACCTAATAAAATAAATGATAGGCAAGTGTGGTGTACAGGGATATCATTCCATTGAGGGGTATCATTCCATCAAGGGGTCCTATGATTTCAATAGTCACGAGCCCAAAGGGCTAGTGGCATTATGACCTCATTAGGACCCTAGATGATGGAATTATATCCCTATGCACCACACTTACTATTGTTTGTTCTTTTATAATACATGGAGATGATAAATAATGAGTTTAGAGTCAGAAATGCAGCCAGTAACGTCAGGTGTGCTGCCATTGATGTTGGACGTGGTGACATCACCAGGAGGCACTGGGCTTCAGGACTGCCTGTCCGAATGCTGACATATACAGGAAATAAATTATAATGGACTCAGTATGTACCATGTATTGTTTATAGTCACTGCAAAAACTTCATTAATGCAACTAACATCCCATCCCCCCTGCAGGCAGCAACAGGCATGGGTGTGCCTTGGGTTATCATCCCTAATGATCACATCATTCATTCAGTAAACAAGCTGAGATGGGTACAGTATATCAGAATGGAGTATGAGTTAGGGTTGACAGTCCCAAGGTACACCCCATGCCTGTTACTGCCTGCACGGTGGGGTGGGATGTTAGGGTTGGAAACCCTAACGCCTAGATTTCTACTTTTGTCGCTGTAGCCCTAACTAGCGGATTAAAGTTTTTTTGCAATGAATTTCCTTACTTTTTTAGACCGTATAATCGATTCTTATTTTCCTGTGGGCGCAGAGGGCCCTCCCATCCACTGAATAATTTTTGAGATAGTGTAATCGTATCCTTATTTGCCTGTGGAGCCCACCATACCTCTCAACCTCCTGCCTCATAAATCAGGGACAAGGTTTTAAAAATCAGGGACAAAGGACCAAAATCAGGGACACTTCTTCAAAATTGGAGATATCCACTCAGGAAGCTGGCAGAATAAAGGGTTTAGTGTAAAATGCATTTTCTAAAGAAGAGCAAGTCTGTAACTTTAATGTTTGACATTAGTTTGTGCTTATAACCCCACTGTTTGGTCACGGAAACACAATTTTTAGGAGAGTGTAAAATTTTTAGGTAGAATCAGGGACATCCCTGAAAATCAGGGATGGTTGAGAGGTATGGAGCCCACAGATGCATATATGTATGAACGGATGGATATTTTGTATCAAACCAGCAAAAGCACATCTGTGGACCAGCCCCTTCTACCCTGAAATTTTCACACCAAAATTCCACACTGCCTGGGTGCTACAGGTGTCTTTTTTCCCTGCCCTTTCACCCCCCCCACTCCCCATAATTAAGAATCACCACATCCCCCATCCTTTGGCAGGGCTCTTCTGCCTACCGCAGGGACCTGCGCGCTAGGCTGCCCTCGGCCCGTCCCAACAAATCCCTCCTCCCCTCTCTCATGCCTCTCTTCTCACCTTGCTACACTTAAAGAGAATTTAGTTACTGGAGCTAAGGAATGTGCACTTATTATTCTTTTGTCACTCCAGCTAGTACTTGCCCTGAGTTACATTCCCCTACTACTGATTCTACTCACTTGCTCTATTCAAGTGGATCCCCAATTATTCGCCTCCTCCCCATCTGTCTTACCCTGCCCATGCCCTATCCTCTTTGATTCTTTCTCCCTCCACCGCCTATAACCTGCTAAACCCTCTGGCTCTTGATTACGACCTGATTCCTGTAAGGTGTTGACCTCTGGCTGCATCAATATTACTTGATAGAACCCGTAGATACGCACTTGTAATAGTTTGTATATTATACTTGCTTATTTTAATGTGTCACATTACAAATTTGAGTGATTGTCTATTCTCCGCCGTGTTAAATGTGTATTTTCTCAGCCATGTTAAATATAATCTGTTTGTAAAGTCTACCTCCAATTGTACCCCCAGTCGCACTCAGGAGACGAGGAATGTATTGTTCAGTGTGCCTTCCTGGTGAAACATTTCAATAAATAAAATAAAATAAAAGAAGAAGAGCAAGAAATAGCAAACAAAAATTTTCATTTGATCTTTTCATTCATAACTGTGGTACGAATGAATACCAAACCAACAAAAGGTATGTATGTGGGCCAGCCCCTTTTGCACCCTGTAAATTTCAGATTAAACCTCCAAACCACATGGACACTACAGGTGTCAGAAGATGACGAGAATAGCAACAAATACCAAACAAAAATTTTGTTTGATATTTTTGTTTATATGTTTTCAAAGGATGAATATGTCTGCACCAAACCAGCAAAAGACACATCTGAGGGCCTTCCCTTTCTAGCCTGAAAATTCCACACCAAAATTCCAAACCATCTGGAGCGCTACAGATATCCGAAAACAGCAAGAATCCCATGACCAATACAAAAAAGGATTCTTTTTTGTTTGCTACAGCTGTTTTCAAGTACTAACTGAGCATGCCCAGAACCCGAAATTGTAAAATCTAATAACTTCTGAAAGTACAGTTATGTAAGAACTTACCGTAACAGTAGATCTTGAGAGAGACTCTTGCAGTAGGTAATTACATATAGGACTGAAGCTGGCAGGCGTCAGAACCCACGGAAAAATTTCTAGCTAGCAGTCTCTGGCAGGTGACTGATGTCATCTGACGATCCGTATAAAGGGGTGGTCCCCACGCCCTTCTTCAGTTCTTTTCCCGCAAAGGCCAAAAGGCAGATGAGAGAGAAGGGATATTCCCTCGAAAAGGAGCTGATAAAGCTAAGGGGATGGAGGGTAGGAAGATATTACTTACTGCAAGAGCCTTTCTCAAAGATCTACTATTACGGTAAGTTCTTATGTAACTGTACTATCTTACTTTGAGAGGGCTCTTCTAGTAGGTAATTACATACAGGACTGAGTCCCAATCAGTCTGGAACAAAGAAAAGCTCACGGAAGGAGGAAACTACTCACACACAGATCCTCTGGCTGTGAAGGCCTTTAGGAAAGTAGACCTGCAGAACAGCCAACCCAAGCCAGCTCTATGGCGAGAGGCAATGTCCAAACTGTAATGTTTACAAAGGCATGAACAGAGTCCAAGTTATGGCTGCACAAATGTCAGCCGCCGACACATTTTTGAAACAAGCAGCAGAGGCAGCTTGAGTGACTTGTGACCTGACCTGGCAAGGTCTTGTGATACTTGTCATAACAGAAAGTGATACAATGAGCCAACCATTTCGAAGGCATTGCTTGGAGACAGAATTGCCCTCTCTTTTGCAGCAAAAGAGACAAACAGTTGATCAGTCTTTCTGAGATCCTTTGTCCTGTTGGTGCAGTATCTCAGAATCCGTGAACATCCAGCAAATGCAAAAGGTACTCCCTTGACTGGAATACTGCATAAAGAACGCAGGCAGTTCCATGGACTGATTCAGCGAGATTCCACTCACCACCTTAAGGAGAAACTTAGGTTGTTACATGAGAGCCACACGCTCCTTGTGGAAAATCAAGTACAGGATTTTGCACATTAAGGCCTGAAGCGCGGAAATTGCCGAGTGGAGGTAATGGCCACCAGGAAGAGAGCCTTCCAGGAAAGGAACTTAAGGTCTGCTGATGCTGCCGCTCAAAGGGTGGCAGGGTAGCTTCTCGAGAATGAAATTCAAGTCCCAAGGAGGGGCAGGTGCGAATGGGGTCTTAAGTGGAGAACCCTCTAAGGAAGACCTTAGCGACTTCCAGCTGCGCAAAGGACCTGAGCCCAAATGGAACATGGTAAGCGGAAATGGCCACCATGTGAACCTTCAAGGAGGAGTGACTGAGACCCAGATCCAAGAGGTGACGATGTAATCCAGGAGCCTCCCGACAGAGCAGGAGAAAGGCTCGAAAGCTCTGAAAGAGGCCCAAACAGAGAACTTTTTCCATTTCATGGTGTAGGGAATGAGTGGAGGGCTTTCTGGCCTCCACTAGAATCTCCGCCACCGCGACTTAAACCCCGAACCGGTATTGAATCACGCCTGCAGAAGCCACGCATGCAGCTGAAGGATTTGAGTCCTGGATGAACCAGGGTCCCTGATCCTGGGTCAACAAAAGTTACACAGAGGAAGAGGAGGCTCCTCTGAGTACTGTTGCAGAAAAGAGAGCCAAACTTGCCTGGGCCAGAACGGAGCGATGAGGATCATTCGAGCTCCTTCCAAACAGAGTTTGTGTAGGACCCTCAGGATCAACGGATCGGGGAAAGCATAGACGAATCTGTCCTTCCAGTTTAGAAACAGAGCATCTCTCCAAAACACTCTGAGCCCTGGAGCAAGCGAGCAGAAGATGGAAAGTTTTGTGTTGAGAGGAGAGGCAAACAGGTCTACCTGAGGGGTTCCCAGTGTAGGAAGACATTGTCTACTAGCCCCTGATCCAGTTCCCATTCATGCGCTTGGGCAGACGACCGGCTGAGGTGGTCTGCCAAAGTGTTCTCACCCTGGAACATGAACCGCCGTGAGGTGAAGGTTGTGAGGTATCACCCAATCCCAAACTCGCATCGCTTCTCTGCAAAGAGGGTAGGAACGGGTTCCTCCCTGTTTGTTGATGTACCACACCACACACATGTTGTCGGTCTGAATGGCCAGATGACCAGGAAGCAGGTACAGATGCAGAGCTTGTAAGGCGACAGAATGGCCCCAGCTCGAGCACATTGATGTGAAAAGTCAGCTTGAGTCTGGACCAAGAGCCCTGGGTCCAATGAGATCCCAGGTGGGCTCCCCAACCCTCGCCCGAGGCGTCCGTCGTAAGATCTGGGAGGGGGGAAAGACAGAAGGAACTCCCGGCAAAGGTTCTCCTGAACCATCCACCATTGCAAGTCCCGAACCATCGGGAGGAGACCAGGATCTCGTGATCCAAGTCGTCCACCAGTTGATCCCACTGAGACAAGCGCCCACTGAGAGATTCTCATGTGAAGCCAAGCGCGAGGCACCACAGAATGGCAGCTGCCATGAGCCCGAGGAGGTGAAGGACAGACTTGGGGAGACCCGCCTGTGGCAGGACAACAGGCTGGCCTGAGCCTGAAGGGTGGCCACCCTGTCCAAAGGCAGGAAGGTCATACCTGAAGTCGTGTCCAGTATTGCCCCGATAAACTGTAGTCTTTGAGATATTATCAAATGGGACTTGGTCTGGTTGATGGTAATGCCCAAGCAGGTGAAAACCTGCAGGGTAAGGGAAAGGAGCGCAGGAGATCCTCCTGGATGGGACCGCCAGAGCCAATCGTCCAGGTAAGGGAAAACCTGAACTCCTGGGTACGCAGATGGGCCGCCACCACAGAGAGGCATTTGGTAAATACTCGGGAGCCGAGAGAGACCAAATGGGAGGGCTCTGAACTGGTAGTGGTCCCCTGAAAGAAAACCAAAGGTACTTATGTGGGACGGGCGGATAGGGATATGCAGGTAGGCATCTTGCATGTCCAGGGTGCACAGCCACTGTCCCGGCCGAAGGAGGAGCAAAAGGCTCTGCAGAGAGAGCATTCAGAACCTCTTGTACTCCACAGGAACTGAGGTCCAGGATGGGCCTCACGTCGACCAACTTCTTCAGAACTAGGAAAAATGAGAATAGTAACCGTCCCTTGAGATGGAGGGGACGGTTTATCACCCCCTTCCGGCGAAGGGCAGAGATTTCGTCCCAAACCAGAAGAAGGTGCTCCGGGAGTAAGACGACCTTGGAGGAGGTTTTCTGGAGGTTTCTGAAGGAACTCTATTGAGTGTCCTTCCGCTATCAACTGGAGCACCCAAACATCTGACACGATCCTTCCCAACCCTGTAGAAATGCAGGAGAACCTCCCCCACCGGTTCCTCTGGAAGGCCAGAGGCTGTGGGAGGAAAGGAGTCAGGTGGTGTGAGGCAGGCCGGCTGGAGCTCCGCTGCTCGTTTGGGCGGGGGCTTCAGCCTGAGGGGCCTGGCGTTTGTTGGCCCCTCCTTGTGGTTTTGCCTTGGCCCGCGCTCCACTTGCGAAGGACAGCGCTGCTGTTGAGGGGCTCTGTATGTTGTCGACTCCTTGAGAGAGCAGTACCTTCTCTCGCAGGGTCCGGGTGATGATGTCCTTGACATCGCCTCCGAACAGCACCGAACCCCTGAAGGGCTGGGCCCTGGATGGCAGACTGTACTTCTGGGACCAAACCTAACACTGAGCCAGGCGTGCCATCGAAACCTACGGTGAACGCCTCGAACTTTACCAGCAGCCGCCCACTGCATCGTAAGAGGCACGGGCATGTGCCTACTGGCCGAATGAGCAGATCGAACCAGGTCTGCCACTTCCTGTTTGGTCCGGTGACTCAGGAAGGAGTCCAGTTTAGCTTCCACCTTGATAAGGATGGCCTTCTGGTAATCCTCCATATGGGTGAAGTAGTTCAAGGCCCTAATACCCAGAGTGGAAAAGCGAAGACCTTCTTCCCATACTGGTCCAGAAGGCGGGATTCTTATTGGGGGTGATGACCTCAAATGTTTGGTTTTGGCTGTCCGCCACGGGCGGCGCTGATCACGACTGAGTCAGCCTTGGGGTGAGAGGTAAGAAACTCAACACCCTCGGGAGCCTGATATAGCCTGTCCGCCTTCCTCAGAGGGAGGCTATGGCGGAGGGTTTTCCAGATAATGGAAACAAGGTTCGTGTAAGGCTTGATCCAGGGTGGAACCAAGATAGGAGCGACCTCGGCAGGTCCAAATGGGCAGCAAGCTTCTGACGCTGTGGATCTGGCTCCAAAGAGTGCCACTGATGGAGAGCCTGGATTTTGCGAGCAACTCCAGAAAGAAGGATTCTCCGGAGGAGTCCTCGCCTGGGCTTATCCGAAAGCGGGCTCACGCCCAGTTGGAGCACCCATTGACTCATCCAAGGCTCCGAGGAGGAGGAGGAAGAAGAAGAAGAGGAATAGACCACTCCTGACGCAGGGGAGGAACGGACCTTGGGAAGCCCTCAGGAAGCGATTCAACCCTGCTTTGGAACCGGAGGGCTCACCTCTGGTATCTGGAGTAGGAAGGGCTCTCATCTCCGATTAGGGGTCCGGAACCGGGACCGGCGTTGAAGAAGACTCCACCTCCCTAGTGAGTCGAGCCTTGGCCTCAGCCTACCAGGAAGCCAGAGTCTCCTTCAAATCCACCGGCGGCTGAGGGGCGGTGCAGCAGGAGGAGGAGGGGATACCGATACTGAGTGTATCCGTAGGAGTGTATCCATAACCGGACGCAGATAACCCAGCATCGGGTAATGAAGCACCGTGTACTGCAGCCGGATAGGCCGGGCGTTGGGAACTGGGGCACAGGATACTGTGGACCCGGTATGATAGCATCGGATATGACGGGGTCTGATACCCAGGAACCGGGGTTTGCTGGGCAGACGCGGCCCAGTGGGGCGCCCAGCAGACTGGCCTGGAACAGGAGGCCCAGCAGATGGCGGGTTCAGGCGTGGGGGCGGCATCCGGGGAGGGGATGTCGCCCAGTGTAGGCAGGACGGCTAGCCGTGTCCTGGGAACCGACGTTAGGCCTGGGGAGGAAGACCTGACGAGGGTGGAGAAAAACTCAACCGCCCAGGGAAGGAGGGAAAATCTGGGGCCGGCTGAGGAGACCCAGGGTCCCCAGAGGACAGCGAAGGCTGCGGAGAGCCGGAACGGCAGACGGGCAGGTCCAGCGTCGGCTCGGCCGCTGCACGGAGTCGGGCAACCCCACATCTGACTTATCGGGCGGACGCCGGAGGAGCCGACTTCAGACTTAGTGGACCTTTGCCCGAGGCAGGCCGCAAGCGAGGGGCGGCCTGGTCGGGCAGAACAGGGTCCGTCGCGCCGCCAAGGGTCAAGCAACTTAGCAGCCAATGCCGGACGGGCATCAGAGGAGCTGACGTCCGGCTTGCCGAGACCACTCACCAGTAGGCCGCTGATGGCGGCCTTGCACAGGCGGGCCTCCATTAGCCGGAGGCGCCCAACGGGCCCGAGCCCGAGCCAGACCGGTGGGCCGACTTATCTTGGAAGCCTCTAAGACTGCCGCTGGAGGCCGGTACTCTGCAACACGCGACTTCAGTCAAGTTGCGTGGAAGAGGAGCCCTGTCCCAATGCTTCTCCTTGTCCTTCTTCTTCATGATGGTCTTCGGGAAGTAGAAGCCTGACGGAGCTTTTTTCAACTCCTTCTCCATGGAGATCATTTTCTTTTAGGATGAGGGCCTCAGGGACTGCTGCCTCCATCTACGGGTGGCGGCGTTGAATTTCAGGCAATGCTGGCACTTCTCCACCTGATGATCCGGCTCAGACAGAAGAGACACTGGGAATGGCCGGTCCTTGTGCAGCGCAAGTCGCACTTATTCTTGTGCTCGGAGGGTGTAGAGGATGACATACACCACCGAAAAAGTAAGCTATTTTTGAATAAAATCGAGAAAAACGATTTGTATAACAACCAACAGGCTGGATGAGCGTTGAACTCTTACCGCTGTAGGCGCTGGACATGGGCTAACGATGGAAAGAACTGAAGGCGGGCGTGGGGACCCGCCTTTATACTGATGTCGCATGACGCCGGTCACCTGACGAGGGGCAGTCCCGCCAGAAACTGCTAGCTAGAAATGTTTCCTGAGGTCCAGACGCCTGCCGGCTTCAGTCCTATATGTAATTACCTACTGCAAGAGCCCTCTCAGTAAGATCGTATTATTTTTGCACCAAAAAATGAAAGGCACATCTGAGGGCTGGCCTCTTTCTACCCTGAAAATTTCAGACCAAAATTCCAAAACTGTTCACGCCACAGGTGTCAGATCTTAGCAAAAACAGGCAACAAGATCGCAGAACAAAAACAGGTTACTCACCTGTAACAGTAGTTCTAGGAGTGGCATACGTTGTTCATCCACACTTTTGGCAGGTACCTTGCCGCTTAAGATGTACCAGAAAGTCTTCAAGCTAGCTCCTCCTCCTACCCACCCGAGTGGTATAACCCTTGGCTCCGCCTCATGACGCCAGATCTTGCCCGCTGGAAGCCAGGTTTGTGCGTCGTGCCGGAGGTCAGGTGGGTCAGTGTGGATGAACAACATATACCACTCCTAGAACTACTGTTACAGGTGAGTAGCCTGTTTTTCAGGATCGTGATATGCTGTCTCCATCCACACTTCTGGCAGACTCCTAGCAGTTCTCCGGGAGAAGAGAGGCAAGACGCACACCCCTACTTAGGAAAGAGGGACTGGAGAACTGAGGCTCCAAAACCAGCATCCCGGAGTGACTCGAGGTCGATGTGGTAATGGGGAAATGAAGGTGTGTGCTGACTTCCAGGCAGCCCAGCAGATTTCCTGGATAGGGACGCCCCAGAAGCAGCCGCGATGACAGGTGGAATGAGCCCTATGCCCACGGGAGGCTCCTACCCGCCAACCTAAAGCAGAGGTCAATGCAAGATGAAATCCATCGAGCTATTGTCCACTTGGCTGCAGGTCTGCCAGGTGTGGCTTCAGCGTAGGTGACAAACAGCGGCTAACCTCTCCCCGAACTTCCGCCTGTCGCTTCCTTGTAGTAGGCGAAGGCCATCTCAGGTCCAAAGTATGGAGCCTGTACTTGGCTCCCGAGGTGTAATTGGGTAGAACACTGGCTGAGTAATAACCTGGTTAAGGTGAAACTCCGACACCACCTTCGGAAGGAATTTTGGGTGGGGAGCAGGACAACCTTGTCCCTGTGAAGACCAGGTAGGAGACTCGATAAGAGCGCTTGTAACTCCTCAGTCCTTCTGGCTGACATAATAGCCAGCAAGCGGTCTTCCACGACAAATGTGAGATGTCACATTTGTGCATCGGTTTGAATGGCTTGCCCATGAGCTTTGCCAAAATCAGCAGTAGATTCCACAGAGGTGGAGGTTCATGCACCAGAGAGGATATGATCTAGGCCTTTGAAGAAGCGCCAGACCACTCTCTCTCCAGTGCCACTGACTGCTGACTGGCCCGCCGCCTGCAAGCACAGATGGCTGCCAGGTGCACCTTTAGGGTTGTCGACTGAAGTCCCTGCTTGGAGAGGGACCACAGTCCAAAATGCTAGCCACTGGACAGGATGATAGGTCCAACCTTTGCCCTGACACTAGATGGAGAATCGCTTCATTTAAAGGCATAACATTTTCTGGTTGATTCCCTACGGGAAGCCTCAACAACGCTTGAGGACCTCGGAGAGACCCAAGGCCTGGAACTCTAGCCATTTGGGAACCAGGCCGTCAGGTACAGGGATCAAAGGTCTGAGGGAGTACCTTCCCTGATTGATGGAGGGCAGGTCCGGCGTGCTGAAGCCACCTCGGAGCCTGGAGCTGAGGCTGAGGAGATCTGGATACCAGAACTGGTGTGGCCAGTCTGGGGCTACCAGGATCACCTGTGCCCTGTCCCACCTTACCTTGATGAGCACTTTGCTAATCAAGGGAAGGGAGAAAGTGTAGAAGAGGCCTGGGTTCCATGGCCTTGAGAAGGAATCCTCCTGCAGCGAACCCTGCTGGGGGGCATGATACAGCCTCAGCTTCGCGTTCTCCCTGGAGGTGAGCAGGTCCACCTGAGGGGTGCCCCAGTGGGGAACAGATCTTGTACTACCTCCTGGTAGAGACCACTCATGAGATGCACCGCCCATCTGGCTGAGGGCATCGGCCAGCTGATTCGAGGCTCCTGCCACATGAATGGCTAGGGATCTGCCTCCAGGCTGAGCATGGGGACCAAATGCGGAGAGCTTTCTTGCAGAGGGGCAAGAGCGCGCCCGCCCCTGCCTGTTGACAGTACATGGTCGTGATGTTGTCCGTCTGGACCTGGACCACTTGACTCGAACAAATGCAGCGAATGCAGTCAGGGCTAGCTGAGCTGCTTGAAGCTCCAGCAGGTTGATGTGGTATTGGGACTCCTGGGGGACCAGAGCCGTGGGCTCTGTGCTCCCCAGATGGCACCCCAACCCATCAGAGAGGCGAGGTCGTCAGGATGACTGTCGGCTTGGGGCAGACAAACGGGATCCCTTCCTGCAGATGGGATGGGACGAGTCACCACTGGAGGCCGTCCCATCCTCTGGGTCACAGAGACCAGCTGGTCAAGATGACCTGAGTGCTGAGACCACTGGCCGACCAGCTCCCACTGGAGGGAACATATGCCAGCAGGCCCACCTGACCATGCTGGTGCAGGCTGCCATGTAGCCCAGAAGACACAGGAAGTCCTGGGCAGAGGCACGACTGCCCAACCAGAAGTGATTGGGCAAAGGAGGAGAACCTCCGCCTGTCCGCTGGGAGCTGAGCTCTGGCTCAGGAGGAGTCCAGCTCTGCCCGATGAACTGAATCACCTGGGAAGGCACGAGTTCCGACTTGGCCTGCTGGATCAGGAGGCCAATGTCGAGGCAAGTCTGGAGGCCAGATCCCTGGACCGTTCTACCTCCTGCCTGGAGGGACCTGCAATCAGCCAGTCGTCCAGGTAAAGGGTACACCAAACCCTCGGTGCCTCAGGTAAGCCACCTATCACTGCATGCATTTGGTGGAAACCCCGTTGAAGACAGGCCGAGGGCATGGCCTGAACTCATAAAGGGTTCCTCGGCTCGAAGCGGAGGAACCGTCGATGGCACGGATGGATCAGGACACGAAGAACACATCTTGAAGATCTAGGGAGCAGAATCACATGCCTTCCTCCAGGGATGGTATGATCTGAGCCAGAGTTACCATCCGGAAGGTGCGGGACCTCAGGAACTTGTTCAGGTCGTGCAGATCTAGAATGGGCGCCAGCCCCCACTGTCCGCTTTTGGTACAAGGAAGTACCTGGAAACGAACCCTGGGTCTGAAGGAGAGTCTGCTACTCTGCACACCACCTCCTTGGGGAGGAGTTGAGCTAAGTCTGCCCCAGAGAGCCGACTGAGAGGCTGCGGACACCAGATCCTCTGCGCGGGCTCGATATGGAGGGGCCTGCTTGAATTCCAGAGGCAGGCCTCGACGGACCACTCCAGGAACCCAACGGTCCGTGGTGAGAAGCGGACCAGGCGGAAAACAAGTGGCAGAGTCGGCCCCATGGGAGGTCCCAAGGAAGGTGTGACAGGATTGAGGGAGGCACCCCCAACCCATCACTGGGCAGGCTTGGAGGAGGGTCCGCGGAGGAGCCACTGGGACCTTTACCCGGCTTCCTGAACAAGGAGGGCATGGACTTGGCCCGAGGACGCCAAGATTGAGCCTGCTGGCCCTGCTGCTGCTGGGCCGGTCTGGCCACAGGACTGGACGAACAAAGGGCATGCGTTTGATGCCTGGGGCCCTTGTCCTTCAGGGCAGATGTGGTGGAGTCAAGGTGGCATTGGACTTCTATAATGCTTTGAGGTAGCCCTCCACGCTGAGCCTGAACAGGTCGGTGCCCAGGAAGGGACATCTGCCAGCTTGTGTTGTGTATCAGCCATAAAGGTCGAGATGCGAGCCAAGCCCTGCAGCATGGCCACTGCGGCTCTACCGACACAGGAATCACCAATGTCCAGAGACGTCTGGAGTTGTTAGTCGCCATTGCCCTACTCCTGGTCCTGGACCTGCTTGACTGTGGTCTGAGGTCCGCCAGGAGATGAGGATCACCTCATCCAGGGAGCCCAAGAGGGCATGGGAGAAATGTGCCATGATAACGGCCCCAAGGGAGGTGGCAGCATAGACCTTCTTCCGGAATGGTCCAGTTGTTTGAATTTCTTGTCCAGGGTCTGTCCACATCCCTTTGTTGCCTGAGCCGAAAGATGGAGTCGGCCACCAAACCCACTGTAGAGGGGTGCTCCAAAACCCGAAAAGGACCCTCATAGGGACAACATACTTGCAGGTCATGCAGGCAGAAGGCGAGGGCAAGATGCAGGATGCTGCCACAGCTCCAAGGCTTGCCCACAATGGCCTCAGCCACCGGAAAGGCCTCCATCGGAGTATCCCTTTGTCCAAAATCTCTGTGAGGGGATACTTGGCCTGTTTCTGCACAGGCTCGAGCTCCATTTCGGTGGACTCGGAAATGAGCTGACAAATACCCATCAGCGGTGTAGGGCCCTCGTTGACAGAGAGGCCCCCAAGAGACTCTGAGTCGACAGGACGGGAAACCATGGAGGAATCTTTCGGACTCTGAGAAGTCCTCGTAAAGTGGCGACCACCCGTGTCACTCTCAACCCACCTTGGGCGGTCGGGAGTAAGAGTGACCGACACCGATGGGGCAGGCTTTGTGCCGACCGAGATTCCTGGGTCACAGCCCTGGACTTCAGTTTCTCAGGCGACGGTTCCACCCAGATCGGTGGAGTAACTGGCTTCAGCTGAGCCGGGCGGGCCTTAACCAGCACCTCTGGACGGTGGCCGACGCTAATCACCGGCTTAAAGCTCACTTAATGGCCAGGTAGAAACCGAATTGCTTCAACCCGACAGGACCAACTGCTACCATATTAGGTCTTCATAGCACCGACGCAACTTGCGCCAGAGCCTCTCCTTACCCAAGGAGGACGAAGACCAGGAGCAGCACCACTGCTTACCATGGCATCGGGAGCGAGATCGCCGATGAGGGCTAGTCTTGTCAGACGCCAACGCCAAGGAACGAAACCAAGACAATCGGAGGGGCAGAGGGGGACCTCAGAAGGAGTTAGGGGAAACCCGCTGCCTCCTGGTCAGGTTCTTTGGGGATAGGTCCTGCCCAGCGGGCTGAGCCGACGTGTCCCGAGGGCACTGGAAGCACCAATGTCTGAAATAAAGAGTTGTTGGCCAGATCAGGAAACAACCGCCAATTGGCTCAAGACAAATCTCGGCCGTGTGAACAGGCGTCTCAGCCAACTGGTCTGACGGGTTACCGTGAAACCAGTGGCCTCGGCTGCGACCAGACAAAGTTGAAACAGAGGTTTCCTGTGGTGGACCGCTCCTGGTCCCAAGAGCGTCAATGCTGCAATTTGTCCTTGACCCCTTCTTCTGAGAGCGCAAACATGCGATCAGCAGCGGGCCCTCTCCTGGTAGAGAGAGACTGGCACAACTCCTTGAAGGAAGCTGAATAGGAGCCTGCTGCGGCCTGAGCTGCCTCCTCCTCGAAGGCCTTAAGCTGTTCCAGCTGCTCAATGGACCCTGCAGCCACGAAGACCACCCAAAGGACATCCTTGGATTTAACCGGCGGGTAGTGCTTTTCCGTCGCCCGCAGCTGAGAGTCGAGCGGCGTGGTCTTCGGAACCGGAAGGTGAAAAGGACTGACAGTAATCGCAAGCCTGCAAATTGTAGTAGTGTCCCAGGCAGTAGGCGCATGCAGCTTGTCGTCGGTCTGGACACATCGCTCCGATTCAAGCAGGGCACCACAGCGAAACCAGGAACCGGTTTGTCTTCCATCGCGTAGTGAGAGAAGAAGGCTAAGACCTAAACTGAGAGAGTTTTAAAATAAGTTTTGGAAGCGATTCAAGATTCTAGGAGCCAGGGCCTACTACACACGGAGCGCTACAGAGGGAACCTGAACCTTCCAGCGGAAAGGAAGATCTGGCGTCATGGGCGGAGCCAAGGTTATACCACCTGGGTGGGTGGGAGGAGCCAGCTTGAAGACTTTCCGGCACATCTTAAAGCGGCAAGGTTCCTGCCAAGAAGTGTGGATAGAACAACATATCCACGATCCTAGAAAAAGCATTTTTCACTGTTCACACACACACAAAAAAAAAATAAAACAGAAGCCAATCACAAAAAAGATGTATAACCTAACCAAAAATAAATATATATTTCAGGGCATTCCTCCAACAGTTAACTGCAGAATCCACCTAATGGAGTCCCAATGACCAAGACAGACCTCTTGGTCCTTCTCCAGGGTGTCAATTTTGTGGTTTTAACATTAAAATTCTTTAGAACAAGATGTCAGCAAGCGAACAAGGAAGCGAGTCATGAACAAACGTAAAACCAGAAAATAAAAAGTATTTCGGGGCATTCAACAGTTAATTGCAGAATCCACCTGAGGAATCTCGATGACCAAGACAGATCCCATGGTCCCTCTCCAGGATGTAATTTTTGTATGCTTAACATTTAAATTTTGTGCCAAAAAAAAAAAAATGACAACATGGCGGCAAACAAAACAGCTAACTGAACTTACGGTGACATCACGACCTTGATGGCAGCTTAACTTCTCTGCCCGCACTTGAGGTCTTTCTAACACCACCATCTACAGCCATCCGCTATCAAGCCAATCTTCTTTAATAGCTCAAACCTATCTTGACTGCCACAAACGTGGGGAAGACAAAAGAAAGATCTTACAATGGCAAAACAGACGACTACCTTACAGACAGATTTGTGCCTGTGAGCCTCTGCCATGTCAAGGTCCTCTGCCCTAACAGCCTCGGCAGATGAAGAGGATGATTCCGGCCTGACACAAACTCCACCTCAACATTTACAAAAGCTGATGGACACAGGATGCTTAAAATCCTGCACTACATAGACTCAAAAATCATGGGGCTACAAACTGATTTTAAGAAATTAGAAGCATACACCTCGGCGATCGAATCCCAGGTTGATACTATCCAGAATGAACACTTGGCCTACGGAGTTCACTAGCCTACCTGCATAGAAGGAGAAGGAGCTTACCTTCCATGCTGAGGATGCAGAAGTGCGAGCCAGACGCAACAACATACACATATTTGGAATACCAGAAGGAGTTGAGCAAGCTCATATGGTAGCATACATAGAAACCTGGCTTCACTAAGAACTATCGCTGAACGAAGACTTCCACCTTGAAATAGAGAGGGCCCACTGTGCTGTTGCCACCAGACCCAAACCTGGGGCCCTTCAAGTTCTTAAAATTTCCGATGGAGAAAATCCTCAAGCTAGCCTAGAACAAAAAGATCTCAACTCAGACGGTCAAAGGTGTATTTTGACCAGGACTACCCCGATGATGGCGAGCATAAGAGTGTTGGCAGTTGTCAAAACTCTGAGAGAGAAAGGTTTCGAGCATTACTTATGAGTACCCAGCTAAGCTACAGCTTCAAGACAGAGGGAAAAGTACAGTTACGAAGAACTTACCGTAACAGTAGATCTTCAGAGAGGCTCTTGCAGTAGGTAATTACATATAGAACTGATGACAGAGCAGCAGGACCCCATGGAAAAATTTCTGGCTAGCGGTCCCTGGCGGGGCCGCCCACATCAGGTGACCGGCCAGACGACGTCGGTATAAAGGGGCGGTCCCGGACGCCCGCCTCCAGTTCTTTCTGCCACAGGCCGGAAGGCCTGGACGAGAGAGAAGCAGATATTTCCTCAATAGAAAAGGAGCTGAAAAAGCCTAGGGGATGAAGGGCAGAAGATTTACTGCAAGAGCCTCTCTCGAAGATCTACTGTTACGGTAACTTTACATAACTGTACTATCTTACTTCGAGAGGGCTCTTGCAGTAGGTAATTACATATAGGACAGAATCCCAAGCAGTCTGGAACAAATGAAAGGCACCGGGAGGAGGAACTACTCCAAGAAGTAGCAAGCAACCTGCAAACCTCAAGATAGGAGGCCTTGCAAGACAGCTAACCCAAGCCTGCCTCTACGGTGAGAGGCAATGTCCAAACTGTAATGTTTCTCAGAAAGGTATGGACGGAAGTCCAAGTGGCGGCAGCACAGATGTCTGCCACAGACACATTTTCTGAAACAAGCCGCAGAGGCTGCTACTCCGCGAGTGGAGTGACTCTCTGACTTGACCCGGTAGGGTCTTGTTGTACTTGTCATAACAGAAAGTGATGCAATGAGCCAATCACTTTGATAGGCATTGCTTGGAAACAGCATTGCCTTCCTTTGTGAGCAAGAGAGACGAACAACTGATCAGTCTTTCTGAGATCCTTCATTCTATCGGTGTAGTATCTCAGAATCCTGTGGACATCCATGGTATGGAGCAAGTATTCTCCTTGGTTGGAGTACTGCGTGAAAAAGGCAGGTAATTCAATAGACTAATTTAAGGTAGACTCCGTTACCACTTTCGGGAGAAACTTAGGATTCGGTGTGAAGAGCTACTCGTTCTTTGTGAAAAATCAGATAAGGAATTTTACATAAGGGCCTGAGAGCTCAGAAATTCTGCTAGCAGAAGTAATGGCCACCAAGAAGAGTGTCTTCCACGATAAGAACTTCAAGTCTGCAGAAGCCGCGAGGCTCAAAAGGAGGAAGGGTAAGTTTCTCGAGGACAAGTTCAAGTCCCAAGGGGAGCCGAGTCCAACAGGGGTCTGAGATGAAGGACCCTCTGAGAAAGGTCTTGGATACTTCCAATTGGGCAAATGCTTTATCAGGTAGGCTGAAATAGTACAGCCATGTGAACCTTCAAAGAGGAGTGACTGAGACCCAGGTCGAAAAGATGACGCAAATAATCAAGCAGAATGGCCACAGGACAGGAGAAAGGCTCCACATTCCTGGAGGCAGCCCAAACGGAAATCTCTTCCATTTCATAGCGAGGTGGACCTAGTGGAGGGTCTTCTAGCTCCACCAGAATCTCGCCACCTTAGGAGGAGACGCCAAAACGGAATTGGGCTAGGTCTGCAGGAGCCATGCATGACGCTGAAGAGACTTGAGTCCCGGATGGACCAGGGTCCCCTGATCCTGGGTCAGCAATCCTCAGATAAAGGAAGAGGAAGAGGAGGAACCTCTTAGTATTGTTGTAGAAGAGAGAACCAGATTTGCTTGGGCCAGAAAGGAGCGATCAGAATCATTCTCGCCCCTTCCAATGCAAGTTTCTGCAGCACACAAGGGACCAGAGGAACTGGGGAAAAGCATAGACAATCTGTCCTTCCAGCTTAGAGATAGAGCATCGCTCCAGAAAGCGCCGCCTGGAGCGGCAGCGAGCAAAGGTTGAGCTTTATGCTTTGGGAGGAGGCGAACAGGTCTATCTGTGGAGTCCCCAAATCTGGAAGATGCTTTTTAGAACTTTTGGTCCAGTTCCACCTTCTATGTGGCAAAGTCAAGAACGACTTACCTTGTCTGCCAGGACATTGTCGACTCCGGAACATGGATCGCCGGAGGTGAAAGTTATGGCGTTGCCATTCCCAAACCCTCATCGCTTTCCTGCACAGCTGGTAGAACCGATCCCTCCCTGCGTTTGTTGATGTACCACACATGCACATGTTGTCTGTTTGGACAGCTAGGTGACCGGAAGGATGACAGTGAAGGCCCTGGAAAGATACAGCACTGCTCAGAGGCTCAGCAACTGATGTGGGAGCTAACTCCAATCTGGACCATAAACCCTGGGTTCGGTGTGAGGACTCAGATGGGCTCCTCAACCTCCGCCTGATGCATCCATGGTCAGAGTCTGGGGGAGGATGAAAGAAGGGGCCCTGGAACAGGTTCTCTCGAACCATCCACCATTGCAAGTCTCTTTGTCATCGCGAGGAGATCAGCACCAGATGATCTGGGTCGCTCTACAAGTTGATCCCACTGAGGGAAGAGAGTCCATTGAGAGATCCTCATGTGGAGATGCGCCTGAACCGTCGGGATCGCCATAAGCCCCAGAAGACAGAGCACCGACCTGCCGGAACCTTCCTGCATTCCGAAGAAGGACATCTGGGATGGGAGGCCCCTGTCCCAAGGCAGGAAGGCCCTGCACACTGTCGTATCGAGGATTGCCCCGATGAACTGGAGTTCCTGGGAAGGGTCCAGATGAGACTTGGAATGGTTGATGGTGATACCAGACCAGTGAAAACCTGCTGGGTGAGGGAGAAAATGCAGGAGTTCCTCCCTGATGAGGCCGCCAGAGCCAGTCGTCCAGGTAGGGAAACCTGAACTCCCAGAAGCACGAGGTGGGCCGCCACCACCCAGGCATTTGGTAAACCTGGGAGCCGAGGAAAGACCAAAAGGGGGCGCCCGAATAGTAATGGTCCCCTGGAACGCAAACCTGAGGTACTTCGTGCGAGGGCAATGGGGATGTGCAGGTATGCATCCTGCATATCCAGTGCACAAAGCCATTGGCCCGGTCGGAGAAGGGGCAAGAGGGTTTGAAGGGAGGGCATCCTGAACTTTGTATTCACATAGAAGTTCAGGGAGCTGAGATCAAGAATAGGTCTGAGATCTCCCGCCTTCTTTGGCACAAGAAAGAAGTGGAATAGTAACCCATCCTGTGAAGGTGAGGGGGACGGGTTCTATGGCTCGCTTCGCGAGGAGAGCAGATATTTCTTCCCCGACCAAAGGAAGATGGTCCCTTGAGGCAAGAGGAGTTCAGAAGGGGTGGCGTGGAGGTCTGCAAAACTCTATAGAGTGCCCTCTGCTATGATCTGAAGCACCCATGAATCGATGTTATCCTCTCCCAACCCGGAAGGTGGAGGGAGAACATCCCTCCCACCGGTTCCTCTGGGGAGTCCGGAGGCGGTGGAGGGAAGGAGTCAGGTGTGTGAGGCAGCGCCACAGCTAGGGCACCCGCTGCTTTTTGGGTGGCAGGGCCTGGCAGCGGGGGGCCTGACGCTTAGTGGCCCGCCTTCCCTGGGGTTTCGGGCTGAGGCCGGCCAAGGCGCGCTCATGAAAGGGCTGGCGCTGCGGGGGCGGGATGGTACATGGAACACGGATTTGAGGGCCGCCCCTTCTCCTGTAAGTCGGTGATGATGTCCTGACATCACCACTGAAAAGCACTAAACCTCTGAAAGGTGCTTCTTGAATTGCTGACTGCCACCTCCGGGACCAGACCTGACACACGGAGCCATGCATGACGCTGAAGACTTACTGCAAATGCGGAGCTCCATCCCGCGGTGTCCACTGTATCGTAGGTCGCCCCTCAGAATGTGACGACTGGCTGAATGAGCAGAACGGACAAGGCCAGCTAACTCCTGCTTGATTTGGGAGTCAGGCAAGGAGTCAATCTAGATTCCGCTGGGTAAGGACAGCCTTCTGGTAATCCCCATATGTGCTACATAATTTAGGACCCTGATCCCCAGTGTGGAAGAAGCAAGATCTTCCTTCCATACTGATCCAGAAGGCGAGATTCCTTATCCGGGAGACGAGCTCAATGTTTCAGGTGGTGCTGATCGGCCGTGAGTGGCGCTAATCACAACCGAGTCTGCACGGGGTGAGAGTCTAGAGCCCACACCTCCGAGCCTGGTATGGCCTGTTGGATCGAGGCAAGGCTAGTCGACGGGTTGTTTCCAAATGATGGAAACAAGGTGGGCATGAGGCTCCGATCCAGGGTGGCACTAGAGTAGGAGCCATAGGGGCAAGTCCAGATGTTCGACGAGTTTAACCCGCTGAGGATCTGGCTCTAAGGAACGCCACTGATGGACTTCCTGGATCTTCCTGAGCAACTCGCGGAAGGAAGGATCCTCCGAGGAGACTTCGGAGGAGTCCTCGGCCGGGCTTGGACGGAGCGAGGTTTTGCTGCCTTTCTCGGAGCATCCGCCGGAGGAATCCGAGGAGTCCGAGAGAGAAGAAGAAGAAGAATTTGAAGCAGAGTAAGACTCCTAGCCTCGCCTAGGGGAGGAATGGGTCTTTGGGGGATCCCTGGACGTGTCCTGCCCCTCTCTGGATCCCGAGGGAAGAGCTTGGAATCCGGAGGCAGAGGGAGGTGCCGCCTGGGGCG
Organism: Neoceratodus forsteri; assembly: GCA_016271365.2. Taxonomy (NCBI): domain Eukaryota; kingdom Metazoa; phylum Chordata; order Ceratodontiformes; family Ceratodontidae; genus Neoceratodus; species Neoceratodus forsteri. The sequence continues at coordinate 659,191,658 of CM057453.1, forward strand.
ATGGGAGCCAGAGGTGGCACTGCCGCCGTGAGGCGGTTCCTCGATTTCCTTGGTGAGCTGGAGCCTTGGCCTCAGCCCACCAGGAGGCCAGAGTCTCTGAAGATACACCGCAGCCTGGGGGGGTAGAGGAGGAGGAGGGGATAGTTGTATGGATTATATCCGTGGTGAGTATCCGTAACCCGGCTGCGGAATACCGAGCTGGGTATTGCGGGCCGGGTACTGCGCGGCGGTGGAGTCAGCTGGTACTAGTGCCCAGGATATGTGGACCCGGTAAACTAGCGCCAGATAGGACGGCGGATACCCAGGTGCCGGGGAGCTGGTGGCCCAGTAGGGAACTCCACGGGCGGATCAACCGTGATAGGCCCGCGGGGTGGAGGGCCCAATGGGCGAGGAATATCCCCGCCAGCATCGGAGGGGCCGCCGCCAGAACCGTGTCGGCGGGCCGGTGTCGGGCTGGCATCGGCAGAGCCAGCGCCGGGGTTTGCGTTTGCCGCCAGATCCGGTTCTGTAGGAGGAGGATCTGATGGCGGAAAAGCATCCTGAGTATTGCCTGGGACGGAGGAGAGAAGTCCCGGGTCAGGCAGGGGGACTCGGCTCCGGACAGCAGCGAAGGCTGCGGGAATCTGAAATGACAGACGGTGGAGGGTCTGTCGAGGTCTCCGTGTCCGCACACGCTGGAGGAGCCAACGTGCGACTTAGGGGCCAACTCGCGGACGCCAGAGGAGCTGGTGTCCTGACTTAGGGGTCCCGTCGGAGGCGGGCTGAGGGTGGGAAGCAGCCCGTCCGAGGGGGACATCAGCCGCGGCGCGCCCCGGAGGGTCGGGCGCCTTAGCGTTCTCCCGGCGGATGTCGGAGGAGCCGACGTCCCGGGTTATGGGAGGCGCTCGCACCAGTAGGCTGCAAGCCTGCGGCAGTACTGGGCAGAAGCCTCTTTGCCCGAGGCACCCGCGGGCTCGAACGCGAACCTCGATGGGCGGGCCGACGCCTCCAAAGCCTTGAGGCTGCCTCGAGGATCCCCGGAGGGGATATTCAGCTGCTCCAGCCAGAGGGAAGAGGAGGCCTCTCCGGTGCCTTTCTTTGTCCCGCTCTTGTGTCCTTCTGGGAGAGTCGACACCTGCCTAAGCTTCTTCAACTCCTTCTCCATTGTGGACATCTTCTTTTAAGGAGATGGGCTTCCAAAGACTGCTGGCGTCGTCTCGGGTGGCAGCGTTGAAGTGCAGGGCAATGCGGGCACTTGTCGACCGCGCGTGGTCGGGCCTAAACAAAAAGGCAGAGGAGTGACCGTCTTTGTGAGGCAATTGGCGCCGCACGAGTCGCACTTATTTTGAAGGGACGACATAAACCGGCATTCACTTGACGAATAAATTGTAAAATATTGATACTTTCAGTAAAAACCGACAAAGCAACAGGGCTGAGCATGAACTTCACGGCAGTGCTGCGAGCTGACGGCGGGAAAGAACTGGAAGGCGGTGTCGGGACCGCCCTTTATCTAGCGTCGTCTGGCGCTGGTCACCTGACGGGGCAGTCCCCGCCAGCAACTACTAGCTAGAAATTTTTCCGGGGTCCTGCCCTACCGACATCAGTCCTATATGTAATTACCTACTGCAAGAGCCCTCTCAAGTAAGATCTCAAGTTTTCAACTCTATCTTACAAGCAACTCCAGCTAAACTCCCTCAGAATTCAAGTACCAGACACCAATGAGGAACAAACTGACCAAGAGATCGAGGAAATCCTGGAGAATTGCTCCAGGGAACAGGTGGCCCAGTAAAAGAAGAATGGACTCTCTACTACCACTGCATTCTGACATTGCTCATTGGATTCTACCTAGACAGCACAACTCTTGACCAACAAGGCCAAGTGTGGTTTAAAACCTTTCCTACCTGCCTGGCTTTGAGTTTCAGTTCGCTGCAGGACGGCAAGCCAAAGATGTGGGGAATTGCTGCTTGGGCTTTTTGGTCAGGTGGGGCACTCGATGGTTTTGATTCCCCGCTGATCAGATGGGCCCTTCTAAGCACTGGACAATTTTCCAGGAGTGGGTTTTAAATGAGACCATCCGCTTGGTGCACAGCATGAAGTTTCCCATTGCAACATTTGTTAGGCACGGATGCCTTCCATCGCGCTGGTTGTTTTCAATTTCTTTCAAGGATATCTCAGCAAATAGCCGACGATCCGTCAGCAAGTATTTCATGATTCTTCATTTTGAGGGCTTTTCTCATTGCTCTATTTTATTAGACACCTAGTTCTTACACAAAACCTCTCTTTCGATGGGCATGGCACTGTAGCCTCCATTTCTACTTTATTGAGGTGATGAATATTTTGTTTAAACTGAGGTCTAGAGCTGTTTTCAAACGCTTACAACTATTACACCAGCCATTCTTCATGAGACTGTTGAAATGGGAGGACTGTCACTTGTTTGGGGCTACTTTAAAAATGATGTTCATCACGCCATTATTTATGTTATTCTACTCCAGATTCAGGCTCTAAACACTGTAAAGCCTCAACATGTGTTAACTTTGTTTTAATTAGATACACCTGGTGACAGAATGCCTAAAAATGAATAATTAATGGATTTCTAATTTCTAATCACATATTCAGACCTGGGGTGTGGTTCACAGAGAGCTGCCTCGCCATTGGAGATATTCATAAGAGGAGGAGAGTGCATCTTTTGGCGGTGGTCAGGAGATTCACTCTCCAGCACATTAGTGCTTTACCTTTTTCCATTCACATCAGGGACCATCTCCCTGGGGTTCACCCCTTAGAGGGTAGATTTCCTTGGGTTTCATAGGGCTCTGTGGACCCCAAGCAAAAGTTGTGCTCGCTACATTCTTTGTCCCCAGTTGGAACCTAGTTGTTGTTCATTGTATTGTTTTGTTCTGCTTCTCTTGGTACGTTACCTTGATGTTGTATAACCTTATATTCTATTTTCTTAGCGTCTGTGCTCAGGGTGGGGGAGGAGGGAGCTTTCTGGTTCTTTTATTTAAATGATGGGTATTTTGAATAGCTGCTCAATTAATGTTAAAGGTATTAACAATGTGGTGAAGTGGGCCAGAATCTTATAAGAATCAAGAGAGCTTAGTGTAATATAGCCTGTCTACAAGAGACCAAACTATCTCAAGGCGGAGCATGAGAAATTGAGGAGGATTTGGGTGGGGACAGTGTGTAATGAAGCACATGACCTGGGGAGCTACCCTGACATGTGGGAGAAGCCATGATTTTGATAATTCCAAAACCTGGGAAGGACCCGATGGAGTATGGGAGTTATCGCCCAATATCTCTTCTCAACCAGGATGCAAACGTCTTCACTAAACTTATATCTATCAGGCTATAGATCTTGGCTCCTCACTGTGCATCCAGATCAAACCAGTTTTATTCGGCGCCATATCCAAGATAATATACACCTGCTTCTAAATACCATTTCATCAGCCAAAACCCCACACCAGTTGCTTAATGTAGTTATTTCCTTAAATGCTGAGAAAGCCTTGATCAGCTTGACTGGCTTTTCCTGGATTGCACCCTTGAAAAATTTGGATTTGGGGAAAATTTCCAAAGTGGATCTTAAATATTTACAGGAACCCCAGAGCTAGGGTGAAGGCAAATGGAGGGTTATCAGACGAGTTCTGAATTGAAAGAGGGTCCAGGCAGGGCTGCCCACTCTCCCTTGCTTTTGCCATTAGTATGGAACCTCTGGCTGCTATGATGAGACAGGCTAAGGATCTTGGGAATTGGGGGAAGGGAACAGAAGTGAGGATTTCTTTATACTCAGATGATACTCTGCTATAGATTTCAGATTTAAAACACTCGATCCCAACACTTAACTCAATCATAGAGGAATTTGGGATGGTTTCAGGATTCAAAATTAATGAAACCAAAACTAAAATGTTCCCAGTGGCAGCTGAGAGCATGGTACCACTCCTGCAAATTGGCCACTTTAAATGGGTAAAGGAAGGCTTTCGATACTTAGGATATACCCAGAGATATTTGAAACTCTATAATACTAATCACCTTAGATTGTTACAAAGTGTGTAAGAAGATTTTAATAGATGGAATGTACTCCCACTATCTCTGTCTGGTCAAATAGAATGCATTTGTATGAATGTTCTCCCTCGTTTCCTCTTTCTCTTCTTCTCTATTCCACTGGGACCCTCGCACTCTTTCTGGAGAGGTCTCAAATCCTCTATCTCCCGCTTTTATATGGCAGGGTAGGCTTCCAAGGGTTAGATGGTGTATGCTGCAGAGGTCCAAAGCTGCAGGGGCCTGGGTCTCCCAGACTTTACAAAATATTTTTGGGCAGCTCAGCTGCAGGCTCTTATCAAAATTAATATGGCTGGCTGACTCCCCCATGGGTAGACTTGAGACGCCCATGTCCGCCTGTTAAAACCAGGATTTATTATATATGGATAGAACCAGCTTACTAAAATTTACGATCACTAGCCGATGGTCTTGACCCTGAAAGGGTTTGTTAGCAATATGCAGAAAAATGGGATTACAACAGAAGATTTCCCCTCAGACACCCTTAAGGGCACGTCTAGTTTTTATGCCACTTCACATGGATGCGGGGTTCTCCAGATGCTTTGGGAAAGGACTGGTTACAATAGGTCAATTCTATGAGGGGAACACTTTCAATCCTTCCAGGGATTAGCTGAGAGTATGGCCTCCCTGCTCAAGACCTGTTCAGATTTCTGCAGGTTAGGCACTTTCTCTTTGATGAGGGCCTACATAATCTATCAGGGGTTAGTAGAAACCCTGTTCTCGACCTTCTCACCCCAATCCTCAAACAAAATACTCACAGGGTTTGATCTCAAAGACTGTGATTACCCTGAACACTCAGAAAACTCCTATAATCAAAGTAGAGGACAAGTGGGTTAAAGAGGCGGAATAAAGCTACAAGAAAAGGACTGGGCCCAAATCTGGAGAGGGTCTCCTTACCACAGCCTCCCCATCCTGGAGAGAATTCAGGTGGAAAGTGGTTGTAAGGCATTTTCAGACCCCAGCAATCACAAAATATTACAGCACCTCCAACACTAACTTATGCTGGAGGGTTGTGGTTTGGAGGGTAATCATACACATTTTTTTGGTCATATAATAGAATTCAAATATACTGAAACAGATAATAGCTGAATTTACCCAAATTTTTGAGATTCAGTTTCCAGCATCTCCAGATGTGTGGTTGGGCCTCCCACCCATAACCCTTAAATCAAGGGCACAGAGATACTTATTCTACATACTGCTGTCTGCAGCCCTAAGACCATCACTAAACAATGGCTTTCTGCAGTCATCCCTCATCAGACTTATGGTATTCAATTACCCTCAAAATTATGGACATGGAACAGATTGCAGCCAGGCTGAGAGCCCCACTGGATAAATTTAAGTCCAGATGGCTGCCTTCCTCCATTATGGAGCAAAGAGGGAGAATAAGGATATCGTCAGATCCTAGCAGAGTGTTCTTAATTTGGGAGAGACAGTATTAGCTCCTCTCTGCCCTCACTATAATCCAATTCAGAGTGTACAGAAGATAGATGGATTGGAATAACCTAAGGCTAAACAGGAGGTCTGCATGTGGTCTGCCCTGGTCCTTGGCCCTCTGCCCCCCGCAGAGTTTGGATGCTATTTTCCTTTTCTCTCTCATCCTTTTCTTTCTCTCTCTTCCTGTTTCTTCAGGCTTCTTACTGATACACCTACTAAAGGTGAAAAATACTGCAAAGAGTAAGTAATAAATCACCTTGTCTTGGTTCCTGGGTATTACACCAGTCAGTACACATGATCCCATATATTTGGTTATCCAGACTTGACACGGTACCATAGATATAAGGAAGCTGGGAATAATAATGCCCATCACAGATTACTACACAAGAGTCAAATGGATTGAAAATGTTTAAAGAACTTTATGACACTGTATAATTGGTAATGACTTCCAAATGATAAGACTGGTGATGTACTGTGTCTTTATTGCAAATACTTTCAATACAATTATTTAAAAAAAACAACAACAAACAAAAACAGCTAACTGCAGAATCCACCTAAAAAATCCTGATCACCAAGATGGATCACTTGGGCCTCAGGATGTCAGTTTTGTGCCTTTTAACATTAACATTTTCGAGGGGGGACAACAAGATGGAGGCAAATAAAAAGGACTTTTCCACTCACAAAAAGGATGACGTCAATAAGAAAAGGATTCTTTTTCGTTTCATACAGCTATTTTGAGATGCTTACTGAGCATGCTCAGAACCAATTTTCAAAATGTCAAAATTAAATAACAGATTCATACTTTTTTTTTTTTTTAACCAAACTAGCAAAAGGCACATCTATGGGCCACCTCTTCTACCCCTGGAAATTTCACACCAAAATTCCAAACCATATGGGTGCTACAGGTGTCAGAAACATAAAATAACAGCAAAACCAATGGGAAAACACATCTGAAAATACTGGTTACTCACCTGTAACAGTTCTAGGAATGGTCTATGTTGTTCATCCACACTGTCTGGCAGGTTCCTTGCCGCTTTAAATCTTGCGGAAGGTCTTCAAGCTGGTTCCTCCAACCCACCAGGTGGTAACACTCTCAGCTCCGCCCCATGATGCCAGATCTGCCGCTGGAAGCCAGGTTGTGCACCTAAGCGGGAGGTCGGGTGGGTCGTGTGGATGAAAAACATATACCATTCCTAGAAAGTACAGTTACGCAAGAACTTACCATAACAGTAGATCTTTGAGAGAGGCTCTTGCAGTAGGTAATTACATATAGGACTGGCGGTCATTGTGGGACCTGGAAGAATTTCTAGCTAGCAGTCCCTGGCGAGGACCGCCCCCCGTCAGGTGACCGGCTGATCGCGGTCGGTATAAAGGGGTGGTCCCGACGCCCGCTTCCAGTTCTTTTCCCGCCACAGGCCCAGAAGGCCCGGACGAGAGAGAAGCAGACATTTCCCTCAATGGAAAAGGAGCTGAAAAAGCCTGGGGGATGGAGGCGGAAGGTAGTACTTGTGCAAGAGCCTCTCTAAGAGTCTACTGTCACGGTAAGTTCTTACGTAACTGTACTATCTTACTGAGAGGCTCTTGCAGGTAATTACATATAGGACAGAATCCCAAGCAGTCTGGAACAAATGAAAAGGCACCGGGAGGAGGAACTACTCCAAAAATAGCCAATAATCTAGCAGGTCTCAAGAAAGGAGGCCTTGCAAGACACTAACCGAAGCCTGCTCTACGGCGAGAGGCAATGTCCAAACTGTAATGTTTAGTAAAGGTATGGACTGAAGTCCAAGTGGCGGCAGCACAGATGTCTCGCCGCAGACACGTTCTTGAAACAAGCATGAGGCTGCTACTCCCAGTGGCGTGACCTCTGACTTGACCCGTAGGGTCTTGTTATGCTGTCATAACAGAAAGTGATGCAATGGGCCAACCATTTTGACAGGCATTGCTAGAGACAGCATTGCCTTCTCTTTTGTGAGCAAAGAGGCGAACAACTGATCAGTCTTTCTGAGATCCTTCATCCTATCAGTGTAGTATCTCAGGATCCTGTGAACATCCATCGTATGGAGCAGGTATTCTCCTTGATTGGAGTACTGCGTGAAGAAGGCAGGTAATTCAGTAAACTGATTCAAGGTAGATTCGCTACCACCTTCAGGAGAAACTTAGAATTTGTGCGAAGAGCTACTCGTTCTTTGTGAAAAATCAGATAAGGGATTTTGCATGAGGGCCTGGAGCTCTGAAATTCTGCAAGCAGAAGTAATGGCCACCAAGAAGAGCATCTTCCATGATAAAAACTTCAAGTCTGCGGAAGCCGCAGGCTCAAAAGGAGGAAGGGTAAGTTTCTCGAGGACAAAGTTCAAGTCCCATGGGGAGCTGGAATCCAGACAGGGGCCTGAGATGAGGACCCCTCTGAGGAAAGTTTTGATACTTCCAGCTGGGCAAATGCCTTGTCAGTGAAAGGGACATGGTAGGCTGAAATAGCCATATAGGACTTTCAAAGAGGAGTGACTGAGACCCAGGTCAAAAGATGACGCATGTACTCAAGCAGAATGCTCACAGGGCAGGAAAAGGGTTCCACGTTCCTGGCCGCAGCCAGACAGAAAATATTTTCCATTTCATGGCGTAGGTGAACCTAGTGGAGGGTTTTCTAGCCTCCACCAGAATCTCGGCCACCTTAGGAGAAACGCCAAAACGAGATTGAGCTAGGTCTGCAGGAGCCATGCATGAAGTTGAAGGGACTTGAGTCCCGGATGGACCAGGTCCCCTGATCCTGGGTCAGCAATCCTCGAGATAAAGGAAGAGGAAGAGGAGGAACCTCTGAGTATTGTTGTAGAAGAGACAACCAGATTTGCCTGGGCCAGAAAGGAGCAATCAGAATCATTCTCGCTCCTTCTAAAGCCAGCTTCTGTAACACGAGGACCAGAGGAATTGGGGAAAAGCATAGACAAATCTGTCCTTCCAGCTTAGAGATAGAGTGTCGTTCCAGAAAGCGTCTCGCTCTGGAGCACGAAAGCAAAAGACTGGAAGCTTTGCATTTTGGGAGAAGCGTAACAGGTCTATCTGAAGAGTCCCCAAATCTGGAAGATGCTTTTAGAACTTTTTGTCCACTTCCCACTGCGGTGGTAAAGCCGACGAGCGACTTAGTCTGTCTGCCAGGACACTGTCGACTCCCGGAACATGGATCGCCGTGAGGTGAAGGTTGTGAAGTGTTGCCCAATCCCAAACCCTCATCGCTTCCTGCACAGTGGGTAGGACCGAGTCCCTCCCTGCTTGTTGATGTACCACACCACACACATGTTGTCCGTTTGGACAGCTAGGTGGCAGGAAGAATGAATTGGTGAAGGGCCTGGAGACATACAGCACTGCTCAAGCTCGAGCACATTGATATGGAGAACTATCTCCATTTTTGACCATAGGCCCTGGGTTGGTGAGGACCCAGATGGGCTCCCAACCCTTCGCCTGGGCGTCCGTGGTCAGAGTCTGATCGGGGAGGATGAAAAAGGGGACCCCGAATAGGTTCTCTCGAACCATCCACCATTGCAAGTCTCTTACCATCGGCAGGAGATCAGAACTAGATGATCTAGATCGTCTACCCGTTGATCCCACTGAGATTGGAGAGTCCACTGAGAGAGATTCTCATGTGGAGGTGCTTGTGGAGACCGTGGGATGGCGCCGCCATAAGCCCCAGTAGAGCGAGCACTGACCTCGCGGGACCCTCCTGCGTCCGATGGAGGGAAATCTGTGACTGAGGAAGGCCCCCAGTCCGGAGCCAGAAGGCCTTGCACAGTGATGTGTCGAATGCCCCAATGAACTGGAGTCTCTGTGAAGGCTCCAGGTGAGACTGGAATGGTTGATGGTAATACCCAGGCCAGTAAAACCTGCTGGGTAAGGGAGAAAATGCAGGAGTTCCTCCTGGATGAGGCCGCCAGGAGCCAGTCGTCCAGGTAGGGAAAACCTGAGCTCCCAAAGAATGCAGGTGGGCCGCTACCACCACCAGGCATTTGGTAAAGACTCAGAGGGCAAGGAAAGACCAAACAGGAGTGCCTGGAATTGGTAGTGGACCCCTGGAACACAAACCTGAGGTACTTTCAGTCTGAAGGCGAATGGGGATGTGCAGATCGCATCCTGCATATCTAGTGCACAAAGCCATTGACCCGGCGCAAGCAGGGGCAAAAGGTCTGAAGGAAAGCATCCTGAACCTCTTGTATTCCATACAGGTTCAGAGAGCTGAGATCGAGAATAGGTCTCAGATCTCCTGTCTTCTTTGGTACAAGGAAGAAGTGGGAATAGTAACCCATCCCGAGAGGTGAGGGGGACAGGTTCTATAGCCTGTTTTGCAAGGAGCACCGAGATTTCTTCCTGGACCAAAGGAAGATGGTCCCTTGAGTAAGCGGAGTTCATGGGGGGTATGCGGAGGTTTCGTAGAAACTCTATGGAGTGCCCTCTGCTACGATCTGAAGCACCCATGAATCGATGTTATCTCTCCCAACCCGGAAGGTGGAGAACCTCCCTCTACTGGTTCCTCCGGGGCTGCGGAGGCGGTGGGAGAGGAGAGTCAGGTGGTGTGAGGCAGCGCGCGGCTGGGGCACCCGTTGCTTTGTTAGGCGGGGCCTGGCAGCTGGGGGCCGGCGTTTAGTGGCCGCCTTCCTGAGATTTTGCTTGAGGCGGCTGCGTCTGCGAAAGGGACGGCGCTGTGGGGATGGGGATGGTATATTGAATCAACAGATTTAAGGGGCCATCCCTTCTCCTGCAAATCAGTGATGATGTCCTGACATCACCACGAAAGCAGAGAACCCTGAAAGGTGCTTCTTGGATCGCTGACTGCACCTCCGGGACCAGACCTGACACACAGAGCCATGCATGACGCCGAAGACTAACGGCAAAGGCAGAACTCCGTCCTCTGCGGTGTCCACTGCGTCGTGAGGTCGTTCTCAAAATATGACGACTGGCGACGGCAGGAGACGGACCAGGTCGGCCAACTCCTGCTGACTTGGGAGTCAGGCAAAGAGTCGATCTTAGATTCCGCCTGGGTAGGACGGCCTTCTGGTAATCCCCATATGTGCTACATAGTTCAGGGCCTAATCCCCAGTGTGGAAGAAGCATAGATCTTCCTTCCATACTGATCCAGAAGGCGAGATTCCTTATCCGGGGAGACGAGCTCAAGTGTTTTGGTGTGCTGACTGGCCGTGAGGCGCTAATCACAACCGAGTCTGCACGGGGTGAGAGTCTAAAGTCTACACCCTCCGGAGCCTGGTATAGCCTGTTCGACTTCCTGGGAAGTGGTGCTAAAGCAGGCGGTTGCTTCCAAATCATGGAAACAAAGGTGGGCAAGGCTCGATCCAGGGTGGCACTAGGGTAGGAGCCGTGAGGGTAAGTCCAGATGTTCGGCGAGTTTAACCCGTTGAGGATCTGGCTCTAAGGAGTGCCACTGATGGACCTCCTGGATCTTCTTGAGCAATTCCGTGAAGGAAGAATCCTCCGGAGGAGACTTGGAGGAGTCCTTGGCCGGGCTTGGACGAAGAGCGTGGCTCGTCGTCTTTCTCGGAACATCCATCGGAAGCCTGCGAGGAGTCCGAGAGAGAGAGAGAAGAATCTGAAGCAGAGTAAGACCCCTAACTTCGACTAGGGGAGGAACGGGTTCCTGGGGAATCCCAGAGCGTGTCCTGCCCCCTCTGGATGCCCAGTAAAGCCCGGGAATCCGGAGGAGGAGAGGGAGTGTGCCGTCTGGAGGCGTCACGGAGCCGGGTGGCAGCGCCGTCAGAAGACAGCTCAACTTCCTGGTGAGCTGAGCCTGGCCTCAGCCCACCAGGAGGCCAGAGTTCCGAAGATCCACCAGTGCCCAGGGGCTGTGGAGGAGGGGATAGGTGTGCTGGAGGAAACCGGAGATCCAGAACCGCCGCTGGCATACCGAGCCGGGTACTGCGGCGTCGGTTACCGCGGTGTCGCACCGTACGCGCACACGAGGATACTGCGGACCTGGGAAAACCGCCAGATATGACGGGCGGTGTCCAGGCACTGGAGGAGCTGCCGAGTAGACGGCCCAGCCGGGTACTCCACGGGCGGATCAGTCGGGATAGCCCGCGGTGGAGGGCCTGATGGAAGAGGAACATCCTCCACGCCAGAGGGCCGTGATCGGAACTCGCGAGGCAGGGCGGGTCGGGTCCGGGCCGGAGGAGCCGGTGCCAAGGCCAGATCCGCTCTCCAGAAAGAGGATCGGACGGCAGCCCAGGGTCCCAGCCTCATCCAGGGATGGAGGGGAAAATCCCCAGGGTCGGACAGGGGGACTGGGGCTCCGGGAGCCGCAAGCATGACATGGTGTCTGCCGAGGCTGCGAGTCCGCGACATCGGAGGAGCCGACTTGTGGCTTATGTCCAATCCCAGCGGACGCCAGAGGAGTCGGCTGCTCGACTTTCGGGGTCCTCGTCGAGGCGGGCTGGCATGGGAGGAGTGCTCGGTTTGAGTGGAACACTGCCGTGCTGCTGCCTCGGCGGTTTAGCCGCTTAGCTGCTTTTCTCCCAGCTGCACGGCCAGAGGAGCCGACGTCCGCTTAAGGGAGGTGCCCGCACCAGTAGGCCGCAGGGCCCGCGGTGGTACTGGGTGCTATGGCCTCCTTTCCCGAGACACCGGGCGGGTCCGAACACCAACCTGACGGGCGGGCCCACGCTCCTCCAAAGCCTTGAGGCTGCCATCGGCTATCCCCGGAGGGGATGTTACGGAGTCGCTGGAGGGGGCTTCTCCGGTGCCTTCCTTGTCCCGCTTCTATGCCCTTCGGGAAGGTCGACACCGCCAAGTTTCTTTTCACCTTCTCCATCGTGGACATCTTCTTTTGAGGAGATGGGCTTAGGGACTGCTGGATGCCGCTCTGCGGTAGGCCACGTTGAATCAAGGCAGTGCGGACACTTGTCGATCGCATGGTCGGGCCTAAGCAGAAAAGGCAGAGGGAGTGACCGCTTTGTGAGGCAGTTAGGCGCCGACGAAGTCGCACTTATTCTTTGAAGGGGACGACATAAACCGATCGCTCACCTGACGAAAGAAAAATAAAATTTAAACTGAAAACTTTTTTCGGAAAACCAACGAAGTAACAAGACTGACTGACATAAGAACTTAACTGGCGCAGGTGCTGCACGAGCTGACGGGCGGAAAGAACTGAAAGGCGGGCGTCCGGGACCGCCTTTATACCGACGTCAGATGACGTCGTCACCTGATCGGGGGGGGGCGGCCCACTGCCAGGATCAAGAAGAAATTTTTCAGGTCCTGCCGTAATCGGCGCCAGTCTTATATGTAATTACCTACTGCAAGAGCCCTCTCGAGTAAGATTTCCTGTTACAGGTGAGTAACCTGTATTCTAGGACATGGATATGTTGTTCAATCCACACTTATTGGCAGACTCCAGCAGTTCTCCCGGGAGGAGGGAGGCAAGCGATACCCGATACTTACTTGGGAAATAGAGACTGGAGAACCAAGGCCCCAAAACCAGCATCCCAAGTGACTAAGGTCGATGTGGTAGTGGGTAATAAAGGTATGTGCCGACTCCAGGTAGCAGCCCTGCAGATATCCTGGATAGGGACATCCTGGAAGCAGCTACCGATGCAGTGGTATGGTGGGTAGAATGAGTCTTATCCCTCTGGGAGGCTCCATGCCCGCCAACCTATAGCAGAGCTCTATGCAGCAGGTAACCCACTCCAGCTTATCGTCCGCTTGTCTGCAGGTTCTGCCAGGTGCAGCTCAGCGTGGGTGACGAAACAGCTGGCGAACCTCTCCCCGAACTTCAGCCGTCCGCTCCTTATAATAAGCGAACGTCATCTAGGGTCCAAGTATGGAGCCTATATTCAGCCTCCGAGGTGTGACTGGGGTAGAACACCGCAGAGTCAACACCTGGTTAAGGTGAAACTCCGACACCACCTTCGAAGGAATTTCGGTGGGGGCGAGGACAACCTTGTCCCTGTGGAAGACCAGATAAGGAGACTCGATGGAAAGCGCCTGGAGCTCTCCCATCCTTCTGGCTGGCGTGATAGCCACCAAGAAGGCGATCTTCCACGACAGGTGGGAAATATCACACCTGTGCATCAGTTCGAATGGCTTGCCCATGAGCTTGTCCAATACCAGCAGTAGATCCACGGAGGTGGAGGTTCTCGCACGGAGGGAAATGTGGTCAAGGCTTTGAAAAAGCGCCATCACCTTTTCCTGCCACCGACTGCTTCCTGGCCGCGCCGTAAGCAGAGATGGCTGCCAGGTGCACCCCATGGGTCGCCGCAAGCAAGTCTAGCTGAGAAAGGGACCACAGGTAGTCCAGAATGCTTGCTAAGGGACAGGCAGAAGGGTCCAAGCCTTTCCTGACACCAAATGGAGAATCTCTTCCATTTGAAGGCATAGCATTTCCTGGTCGATTCCTTATGGGGCCTCAACGATGTTGAGGGACCTCGTCGGAAAGACCCAAGGCATGGAACTCTAGCTACTCAGGAACCAGGCCATCAGGTGCAGGACTGGAAGGTCCGGATGGAATACCTTCCTGGTTGACTGAGATCAGGTCCGGGCGGACTGAAAGCCACCTCGGGAGCCTGGAGCTGAGGCTGAGGAGATCTGGATATCAGAACTGGCGGGGCCAGTCTGAGACTACCAGAATCACCTGCGCCTTGTCCTCCCTCGCCTGAGAAGCACCTTGTGGATCAAGGGAAATGGGGAAAGGGCGAGAAGAGGACCGGGTCCACGGCCTCGAGAAGGCATCCCCTCAGCCACCTGCTGAGGGGGCGCTGGGCGGGCATGGAAAAGACTCAGCTCAGCATTCTCCTGAGGCAAACAGGTCCACCTGAGGCGCGCCCCAGTGGGAGAAGAGATCTTGTACTACCTCCGCAGGAGAGAGACCACTGTGAGACGCAGCCCCTATCCGGCTTAGGGCATCTACCAGGGTGTTGGAGGCCCTGCCACGTGAATGGCTAGGAGATCCGGCTCCAGGCTGCGCATCTAGGGACCACATCGGAGAGCTTCTTGCATAACAGCATGGAGCGCATCCTGCCCTGGCGGTTCAGATAGTACGGTCGTGGTATTGTCTGTCTGGACCTGAACCACCTGACCCCGTAGAAACGGAGCGTAGGCGGTGAGAGCTAGGCGGACCGCTGGAGCTCCAGCAGGCTGGAGATGGCATCGGGACGCAGGGGACCAGAGGCCGTGGCGCCGGTGCTCCCAGATGGGCACCCCAACCCATCAGTGATGCATCGGTCGATAGAAGACCGTCGGCTCGGGCGGATGAACGGATGCCCTCCTGCAGATGTGCCAGAACGATCCACCACTGGACAGCGTTCCACATCTCCTGGGTCACTGTCACGGGCTGGTCCAACGGATCGCAGCGTTGTGACCACTGGCTGGCCAGTCCCATTGAAGGGGACGAGAACCAACGGGCCCAACGGACCACGCTGGTGCAGGCCATCCTGAGGCCCAGGAAGTCCCTGGCAGGCGCATTGCCCAACCAGAAATGACTGGGCAAAGGAGGAAAGAACCTCGGCCCTGTCCACGTGAGCCGAAGCTCTGCCTCAAGAGAGTCAAGCTCTGCCCCAATGAAGAGTATCACCTGCTTGCACGAGTTCCGACTTGGCCTCGTTGATGAGGCCAATCTGAGGAGCAAATCTGGAGGCCAGATCTCTGGACCACTCCGCCTCCACTCTGGAGGGCTGCAATCAACAGTCGTCCAGGTAGGCATGCACCCGACCCTTCGCGCCATGAAATGCTGTCACCACTGCCATGCATTTGGTGAAGACCTGGAGCAGGTAGAGGCCGAAGGGCATGGCCCGAACTGAAGAGATCCTCCGCTCTGAAGCGGAGGAATCTCTGATGAAACGGACGGATTGGGACGTGAAAGAACACGTCCTGAGATCCAGGAACAGAACCACATGCCTCGTTCAAGGATGGGATTATCTGAGCCAGAGTGACCATCTTGAAGGTCCGAGACCTTAGGAACCTGTTCAGGTCGTGCAGGTCGAGAATGGGGCGCCAGCCCCTGTCCGTTTGGGACCAGGAAATACCTGGACACAAACCCGGGTCTGGAGGAGGATCTGCCACCTTCCTGATCACCTCTTTTCGGGAGCAGGAGCACACGCTTGACGGGCCGACAGCGGGCTGTGGACCCTGTGGTCCCAGGGCAACGGCTCAAAGGGTGGAGCCTGCGCGAACTCCAGAGGCAGGCCTTTTCCTACCACCTCCAACACCCAGCGTTCTGTGGTGATAGCGGACCAGGCGGAAAGGAAGTGGCGGCACCTCTCAATCCATCACTGGCAGGCTTGAGGAGGAACCGGCCGAGGGACCTCCTGGGCCTTTACCTCCCTGCTTCCTGTTGGAGGAAGCCGCTGGCTTGGGTTTGGGATGCCAGCGAGCCTGCTGGCCCTGATGCTGGTGCTGTTGGGCGGTCGAGATGCAGGGCGAAGGACAAAGGACTTCTGCTGTTGCTGACTATGGCCTTTGTCCCTCTGGGCGAGGCGACCGAGTCCAGGATGGCATTGGACTTTTCAATCCGCTGGAGTGTCCCTCCACCCAGGGCCAAAGAGGTCAGTCCTTAAGAAGGGACGTCCGCCAACTTGTGTTGGGTATCCGCCATGAAGGTGGATATCCTCAGCCACGCCTGCGGCGCATGGCCAACGCGGCCACTACTGACCTGGCACAGGAATCACCTATGTCCAGAGCAGTCTGAGCTGCTATTTCACCACCGCCTACCTGGTCCCGCACCGGACCGTGGTCTGCAGGTCGGTCGGGAGATGAGGACAACCTCATCCAGGGAGCCCAAGCGTGGGAGAAGTGTGCCATCAGCACGGCCGAGCTGGCCTGTCGGAGGCCGAGGGAGGATGCAAGCGTACACCTTGCACCCGGCAAAGTCCAGCTTTTGGACTCTTTGTCGGGCTTATCCACAACCCGCATGCGACGACGCCGGAAAACACTGTCAGTGATTAACCCCTCAGCAGAGGGTGCTCCGAGAAACCGGGCAAAGAGCCGGTGGGGACGCATACTTCCTGGCCATCCTGGCAGAGGGCACAGGACAGGAAGCAGGCCGCTGCCAAAGCTCCAAGGCTGGGCCGACAATGACCTCAGCCACCGGAAGGCCTCTGTGGGGAATCCCTCGGTCCAGTATCTCCGCCTGAGGATACTGGCCGTTGGACATGGGCTCGAGCTGCATCCTGGTGGGCTCCGAGATGAGTCGAAGCAGACCTAAGAAGGACGATGGGCTATCGTCCAATGACCCCCCCGGAGGACTCCAGGTCGACCTGCCTGGAGAACAGGAGGAGTCGTCATCAGATTCAGAAGAGTCTGCAAAGAGCTGCCTCGGCCCTGAGCCACTCTCTACCTGCGAAGATGGTCGGGAGTGAGGGTGACCGACAACCTGTGGGGCAGGCCGTGACCCGACCGAGAATCCTTGGTGGTGCCCCAGACTCGGTTGTGGAGGCGGAGGTTCCGCCAACAATAGGTGGAGCAGCTGGTTTTGGCGAGCAACTGGCCCTGGAATGGGCAACTCGACTGGGGCGGTGGTTGCTTCGGTCGCTCAGGCGACAGCCACTTGATGGCCAGGGTCTGGACTGAGGTCAGTTTAGACCCAGACAACAGCAACTACTGCCTTATAAGCACCTCGTGAGCGCAGGCGTAATTGACGCCGAACTCCCTCATCGAGGAAGGGCGAGGAGGAGCGGTGTCGCCGCTTACTTGGTGTCGAGCCGAGACGCGCCGATGTCGGCGGAACGGCTTGACCGAGATGAAGTCCGAACCGAGACCTCGGGGACCAGGTGGGGTCTGGATGGGGCGGGGACACCGGCTCTTCCCTCGGCTCTGGCACTTTAACCGGGACCGCGCCCCGGCCGCAGGCAGATCCTCGCTCTCCACTGGGGAACCGTGAAGGTGTGGGTTATCGGCTTCACCAGTCGACAGCCCGCCTAATGGATCAAGAAAATCTTGACTGCGCCGACTGAAGTCTCGGCAGGCTGGCCTGACGGGACACCGTAAAGCCAGCGGCCTGAGCGCAACCCGACCGAAGTCGGCGGTCAGCTGTCCGGAAAGGAGACCTCTCCGCTCCCACGAAGCGCCGATGGTGGGACGTGCCTTCGACTCCTTCTCTCCTTGGGCCGAGAAGAATGTCCTGATGGCCCCTCTCCTTCGTGGAAAGGACTGACAAAGCTCCTGAACGAAGCTGCACGAGGAACTCAGAGAGAGTGACAAAAGGCGCGGCCGAGGAGAGAAGATGAGGCCTGGGCTGCCTCCTCCTCAAGGCGATCATCTGCTCGAGCTGCTCAGCCCGAGAGCCAGCCGCGCGGACACCGCCCATGAGCCTCTTGTTTAACACGATGTGAAGCACTTCTCGGGCGCCTGAGCCTAGTCGGGCAGCCACGATCATTCAGGATGTTGGCCGAGAAAGAGCGCACAACCTCGCAGAGCCTGCGGGTCATGATCTATGCCTAGGCAGTAGACGCACGTGGAGTGCGGATCCGTCCTGGACATTTTCTGCCGCAGGGCACCTCTTGAAAGCTGAATAGATTTGTCCATCGCAGCGCAAGGAAGATGAAGACCAAGTTTGAAAACTTCAAAACCAATTTCGGACGAAATCAAGAGTTAGGATCCAGTCTAAAACGCAGAGCGCTAAGGAAGGAACCTGAGCTTCCAAGCGGTAAGGAAGATCTGGTGTCATGGGCGAGTCGAGTTTTACCACCCGGATGGGTGGGAGGAGACCAGCTTGAAGACCTTCCGGCAAGATTTAAAGCGGCAAGGAACCTGCCAATACGGTGATTGAACAACATATCCATGTCCCTAGAAATGTACTTTCTGCACAATCTAGAACTCAGAACCGACCAAAGCGAAACTTGCATATCCAGAGATCTACCCCAGGAGACCACGCATGCAAAATTTCATGTAAATCCATTGGACAGTTGTGAAGTTATTAAAGTGCACAAACTGGGTTTAACATTAAATACCTACTCAACCTAACTACTGTGTTCACAGCACCCACACACATACATACACATATATTCCCCAAAAACACTATATTAATGCATCTTTGGGTACCAAAACTAAAAGGAGTTAAATGTGGTGTTAGGGTCCCCAACCTGCAGCCTTCTGACCCAGTACAAACCTTTAGTTTCATAGCCATGCCACATGGGTCTGCTGCTTCAAGTTACAGGTCAGGAGCCATGCCCTGCAAGTCTAGTGTTTCATACAGGCCCCAGTATCAATCAAACATTAAAATGTTATTGCACAGGGCCCTGTGTGAAGTAGGAGATCAGTCATAATTTTCTTCACACAGGAGATCACATATAAGTTTATGCTGTTACGGCCTGAAGCTGCAGATCAACCCTAACTTTCTACATGGCCCCAGACTGATAGTTAATGCATCAGATCCATGAGGCTCTGTAGCTTGACCTTAAGTTTCAAGGCTGGGGAAGGGAGGAGTTGGAAATGAGGGTAGAAAAACTAATGTCACATTTGATCCTTCTGTGGAATCCTAATGATGCAATGTAGATTTTTTTGTGCAATGAATTTCCTTACTTAAAAAAATAAATAGACTGTAGCTTGCTTCATGAAGACACCAAAAAAAAAATTGTTGAGTCCCAACTTGCTGTGCAAGAATGAGTCCTATAACTAACTGTAGTACAAAATGCAGGCAATCATGTTCTTGATGTTTGTTTCTGCTTTAAACATTTTGTTTGAGTTGAACTTTGAAAAACTTCTGCAATGCTTTTCTCCCCCATTTGATCATTACCATGCGCATACAGAGAGTTCTTTAACATCCATCTCAATTATTTTTTCAACCTAATCACAAAACTTTTTTTTCAATTAAAATACTAAGTGGAATAATATTTTATTTGATATTCAGCTTAGATGTCTTGTTAGACTATCTTCTGATCAAACCATACAAGTAAGCTCAGACATTTTATTAAGACTGTTTTGTGACAAACTGTATAGCTGTCAGCATTTAGAGTTAAAATAAAGGCGTAACTTTTAAAATTTCAGTTTTGGCATCATAGTCCGTTACCCTGCCGTGGCGATAGTCCCACTGTGTAAAATGATAAATTTTAATACTGTCCTGTCCTGTAAGGGAGGGAAGGAATCGTAACTCTGGCTGAACTGCCAGCCAGCTGATGTCTTCCACTTTCACAGTCCGTTGACCACACTCCAGCGCTCGGGCGTTTGTGATGTCTACCAAAGAGAACACGGGTATGCCCATTGAAGCCTACAGGAAGACTTTTAAAACATTACTATGCAGGTTTAAGCTACCTTTGACAGAAATGAAAGCCACCACTCAACTAATAGGGATCCTGTTGGTTGGCAGTGGCTTTCATTTGCATCAAGGTAACTAAACTTCCATAGTAATGTTCTTACAACCCTGTAGAATTCAATAGGCCCCTCGCTCCCTCCTGGGACGAACTAAATGTCTTATCGGGGTAATACGGACCGGTTAATGGAATGAAACTGGCTGACTGACAGTTTGACAGAATTACGATCCTTCTCTCCTTAAAGGGTAGTATAGCGCAGTGGTTTAAGGCTCTGAGCTGCAAATCTGGAGACCTGGGTTTGAATCCCACAGCCCCTACTTGCATACTGTGTGACCCTGAGCAAGTCACTTAACTTCCCTGTGCTCCCAGGCTGCACCTGTAAACAAGCTTTCAGCTTGGTTTGTCTCACTTGGTTAAACAATTGGGGAAAAAGTATTAGAATTCATCATTTTCACAGGAGGGACTATCACCGGCAGAGTAACGAGCTATGAAGCCCAAAACTGAATCTCACACCTTTACTTTTAGTAGTTTTCTCATTTTACACCTCAAAATTGTGTTTATACCAAACTTTAACTGGGAGGAGAATTTATTTTAGCGATTTTTTTTTCCAGTGAATGCGATGCATGTCATACCTGGCTCAAAGCAAGTCTTCTAGTCTGGTTTCAGGAAAACCACTCAACCACCACCTCTCTCCTACAGCTCACAGACTGCATCCTAACCAGGATGGACAATGGCCAAATTACCTCTGCAATTTCTGTCGACCTAGCCAAAGCCTCAACACCATCTCTCACTCCTTCTCCTTGACTCACTCATGGCAGCTGGCCTGTCTCCCTCTGCAACAAACTGGTTCAAGGCTCACCTTACTGGCAGAACAACATCAGTTAAGATCTTGACACCCCCAATTAGCACTGGAGTCCCCCAGGGCTCGGTATTAGGCCTCCTATTCTCCATCTTCTTAAATGACCGTCCCTCTGTTTGTACCCCATCCTCCGCTATACATATGTATGCCGATGATACAGTCCTGTATGCATCTGGCTCCCGTCCTGATGAGGTTACAACCAGTTTACAGCAAGACTGCAAGGTTCATCTCTGGTTTGCTAACCATCAACTTTTCCTCAACGCCAAGAAGACTGTCTCCATGACTTTGGCACAAGGCAGAGACTCGCTAGCCTTCCCTCCTACCCACTTTCCACATCCTTGATGGGAGTTTACTTGAGGACACATCCTCCTTCAGGTACTTAGGTGTTTGGTTGGACCAACACCTAAACTTCTCTGGACATATTGCGCCACCTAGAAAAACTGTGCCCAAGCTTGGTGCCCTGTTCAGGAACCATAATTGCATCCCTCCTACGGCTGGCGTGAACTTGTTCAGAAGATGATGCTGCCTATTTTCGACTACTGTAGCGTAGTCTGTGGTGCTGCCACTAAGCCCTCCCTGGCCAGACTGGACCCTCTTCAATTTTTTCTGCCACTTTGCCCTGGATGTCCCCCACACCACCACTGCAATCTTTATTCGTGCCCTGTCTTTCCCATCTCTACAAACAGGAGTCTCCCACTGTACTAAATTCATCTCCAAGCACAGGTTGGGTGAGCTCCCTCCCACCTCACCTCCCTTATAAAACACCCCACCTCCCATTCCCTTAGATCAACCGACTCCCGTACCTTGCTTGTCCCCCACAGATCCACCCAAATCAGTCAATCCGGTTACTCTCACGCCTCCCAAAAATTTGGAATTCCTCCCACCTCAAATCAGCCACTCATCCTCTGCTTACTCCATCAGCTCTGCCCTCAATAATTACCTTGCACCTAGCTGCTCCTGCCATGTCCTCCTAATTCCCTCCTCTGAGCCCTGGACAAACCTACCTCTCTACCATCATCTTCGTTTTTACCCGTGCACCCACCCTCAAATCTCTAGTCCTCCTTCCTCCAAATTGCTCCCCTTACTGGCCTCCCTTGATCTCTCACAGGATGTAAAGACCTCGAACGCTCTCCACGGGTCCTTCTCCTACCGCTCCAAGGGGCTTGTATTCTCGATCTACTCCTTCCCCACCATCCTAAAGGGGCCTCTCTGGGACACTGCCTTATCCCTCTCTCTGGTCCCACCAGTCCCCTTGCAGGGTTCCTCGCATCCTGAGGGGTCTCCAGGGACACGACTCTTCCTCCTCCCTCACTCACCCCTCCTCAACTTTCCTTTCACATAAGCAGTTGTTTACTTATTAACCTGGCACTTATTATTGTCCACTCTTTCTACATGTTATGTGCAACACTGCTGTAACATTGTTTGTAACACCTACCTTACAATTGTATGTTAACTTGATCTTGTAACTTGAATGTTTAATGTCTCACTCCTATTGCCCCTTCCCCAGGTCACACCGGGAGACAAGCGACTTGTTGCTCAGTGTGCCTTCCTGGTGAAACATTTAAATAAATAAATAAATGAGACATACCTTTTCTTGCACAGGGTCCCAGATCAGTAGCCTAAAGCGCCAGGCAGAGGACACAGTTCCAGAGCCACAGTTTGGCATTTAGTCATGAGGTTAGAGGCTGGGGAAGGTGGGTGGTCGTTAAATCCAACACCATATTTTCCTCATTTTGTAGCTTTGAAACCCTAACAATGCATTAATGTAGTTTTCTGCAGTGAATCTCCTTACTTTGTAAGAGAGTCCTAACTTGCTCGGCACATGAAGTGAGACCTAACTTGCTTCCAATGGAGCAGGAAATATCGGGGCCCTTTGGGCTCTTTCACAAAGAAAAAGATGAGTTCCATTTTGCTTCACATAGAAGTGTACGTGAGTCCTATGACCAACTGTAGTACAAAATGCACACAGTGGTTCCTTTTAGTTGCGTTTGCGACCTTTTCATATTTATCTGCTTTATACATTTTATTTGTGTAGGAATGTACATTTTCGTGACACTTTTGCTGCTTTAAACATTTTGCATTGGATTTTGAAACATTTTTACAATGCTTTATTCCCATTTGGTCAAAAAATGTTTTTCTGATTACAATACCTAGTGTAATTTTTTCCAAATGCTTGCTCAGATGTTTCGTTTCAAATCATAGAATTGTCAACATGTAGAGTTAAGTATTTTTCTCATTTTTCACTGAAATAGATTTTGCTCATGCCCAGCTTTAACTCAGAAAAAGGTATGCATTAACTTTCCTTTTATGACTGCTTATCAATCATAAAGTAATGGTAAAAGCAATTAAGACATTTAATTTGTACTGAGAGTAAAATATAACTTTTTGATTTACAGGCAATCATAAAAGTGAAGTTACAGCATATAAAGCAGTCAAAGGATTCAAGTAAAATATATATTCTGCTTAAAAGAATATGTCTGAATGCATGAAAATTTACAAAATTGACCAAATCATTTTCCCCGTTATATCAAGAATTAATTTATTAAATAGTCCTGCCATTCTAGATGGATACTTATCTCTTGAGGACAGAATAACTCTTGCAGAGTCTTATAGATCAGATAGCCCAGCCTGTTTAAAGCAGCAGTATTTGTTAGTAACTAGGGATGTCACGATAACACAATATGATATAGTCTGATAACTACCACTGACAATTATTTATCATTGTAAAAACAATTACGGTGACTATCCTGCACCATGATAAACCGTGATACAGCCATTATACCATGATACAGCATTTAATTTGCTGCTCTGGCATTATCTCCTCTCTGAATACCCACCTTCCTCTAATCAGATTTTGCTATTTTCCTAAAATTAGAAATACTGTAGTTCATCATGATAATCAGTATATTGTGATTTTTTTTTTTTTTTTTACACAAATATCGTGACATTCCAAGTTAGTAAGAATACATTTTTCACTAATAACATCTGTCCAGCAAAATATCAAGATACATAGTTTTATTTTTGTTTTCCTTCATTCCTGAACTAAGATACAGGATTTTGACATTTTAAATGTTTCCACTCCTGTGCCATGCTACTCATGGAAAAAATTTGTATTTTGGCACAGCGTTGTACTGTTTACTATTAGAAAGCGTGTAGTGGTGCCATCCTAATATATCCAGTGTATGAAATTTGCATTTATATTCAATAGGTAACCCCAGCAGAAGAAATTTTAAAACTGCAAGTGGTGGCCATCTTTAATGGTGTAAGTCATTAATTACAAAACAAGCTGTAAAAGCGGTTTTAACAAAATATGAGAACTAAAAATACACTGAGCATGAATCTTAGGATGTCAGAAATACAGGTTTGCTAACAAAACCCCTCAAAACACTAAATGACGTTTCTGTTGACTTAACAAATATGCTGCTTTTAAAGCATGCTTTTCAGAAGCATGGTTGTGCACACTACAAACAGACTGCTCACCTGTGTCTCAATGCACTTTCCCACACTTTTGTAATAAAATGTAAAATAATTCAATGTGTAGTTTCCACCTTGTGAGTATTCCTCACAGTTACATTTAACAGCACATAAAAAGAACTATATGACCACATAAAAGACTTACCCTTTTCAGCATATCACTGTAGCAAGTGCTGCACACAAAACCAAGAGACATAAAACAAGTCAATCAGTGAGACTGCACCGTATCACCCTGACTCTCACTATGTATAAAAACAAAATCGATCGATTAATGACCTAACCTATGAAGTAGATGTCCACACTGAAGAACATGTGCAGACACGCGGACGTATGCATATCCTGTTCAACAAAAGAGTAGGGTTACTAGACATTTGCACAATCAGTTGGTGACATAGTTAATTCTGATTCCTCCAAAACTAAAGATTTAAATAAAATTAAATACAATCAAAATCAATTAATCAAAATGTATTAAAATGTGAACATGATGATTTTCTGTCTTATGAGCCAAGGTTGGTTTCCGACATCTTTATTTTCTGAGTTTCAGTGATAAGTTACAACATTACAATAACATTCAGTATATACACATCAGAAGAACAGCAAATAGTATAAAACATCAGACATACTGTACATATTGAACACCAGTTCAAAAGCTATAATCAATTTCAGCACTGGAAGGAAATGATTTCTGACACCCACAGGCTATTCCCCCCACCTCCACCAACCAGGTTAAGATTTGTCCAAATGGGACCAGTTTACCAACAGATGGCTACAGTACTATAGGTAGAGTCTTCCACAGACCCAGGACAGTTACGGTACTATAAAATTACTTCTACCCTCTATGCTGTTGGTATGGGAAACAACAAATTCCAAACCCCAGACAATCGTAACCCCAACCTGACTAGTCCCAGTGACAAGAGATCAGATATATAACTGAGAACTTTAGGATGACCACCCCAACATACTGTACAAAGCACACCTATGGGTGTGAAATGAAGCACCCACTGCAAATCTAGCCATATAATTGAATGTAACATCCAATCTATCCGGAAGAGTGAAGGCAGATCTCCAATAGATGATGTCACTGTAATCACTGCGTGGTAGTAGCATCATGTTTACACCACAGGGATCCAAGCATTTAACATACCCTGTACAGTGCCCTAACCTAGGTCCACATTTACCCACCAGTTATGAAACTAGGGCTTCCTATGACATGTGCAAGTCCTACCAGACACCAAGATATTTGTACTTTTCTACAACCTTTAATACGGTTGAGTCAATGTCTTGGGACAGTCTTTTTTTTTTTATTCAAGCTAGTATAGTTAGTTGTTTTAAATAACATTGGGGGTTTGTTTGTTTGTTTGTTATTCTGAATCCTATCAACATTTTTCTGAACAGAGTCCTGGATCATACTCCTGTTCTCAGCCATGCAGTAAAGGACTGTATTGTCCATGTATAGATGCACACTGGCATCCTTGCATCAATATTATTAAGATCGTGAAGAGGCAGGCCCAGGACTGAACCTTGAGGAACTCCAGTTTCTACGGCCCTGATATCTGATTTCATCCCACGATTAACTACCAGTTTTCCTTTCACTTAAATAACTTTGCAAACCAGCCATGCAGCCCCTGTTCTTTATCAGAAAAGCATCGCCTGTGTACGAATCTGGAGCGAGTACAATCTTTGCTGTACAAATATGGAGCCTGAGATTTTGTGTGTGCATTTCGACAATAATACATAAGAAAAAATTATTTACCATAGTAATCTTGTTTCTTCTAATGGAGTCTTGCTATATTCTGACATATGCATTTAGCCCTTCCAGTTCAACTGCCCCAGAGATTAAAGAGTTAGCTCTATGCAGAGGCATAGAACGTTGAGCTCGAGCTTAGTTTTTAAACCACTGTCCCAGGTACATTCTATGTAACCGTCAAGATTCTTACGAGCACTGAGTGACCTGACACTAACTAATTTCTAGTAATAAAAAACACTAGTAATAATAATAATATTAAAACACAGCCACCTGACTAATAATGACCAGTCACTGGGCAACAAAGACTCAAGTCAAAAGCCCAAGAAAATATATACCAGACCTACACCCCTGAGGTGCAGCACTAGCAATGCTATCCCTTGATAAGGAAAGTTCTGTAAGGTTCTGCTAGGGAGGTATGGAGGAGGAGTCAGAACACAGCAAGACTCCATTAAAAGAAACAAGATTACTATGGTAAGTAATTTTTCCTTCAAACAACATGAAGTTTTGCTGTATTATGACATATGTAGACTTTAAGCAGTATCCCATGGAGGTGGGTACAGAACCTGCTTAGAAACATGCTCTGCAATACTGCTGTGTCAAACCTGGCATCACTTCTAGCCTGTGTATCTAGGCAGTATTGCTTAGTGAATGTGTGTACAGTCTTCAGGTGGTTGCTTTACAGATGTCCAGAAGAGGATATCTCTGGCAGCTGCTACAGAAGCAGCTGTCCCTCTGGTTGAGTGAGCCCTCAGGCCTGCAGGTGGCTCTTTCCCCAGTTTGTCATAACAGAACTGGATACGAGATAATCTACCTGGCAATGGTCCTTTTGGTACCTGGCTACCTTTGCCCACCTCACCATAGGTGAGGAACAACTAGGTGCATTCCTTCCAGTGGGCCTTTGTCTGCTCAAATATAGTAGCTAATGGCCTTTTTATGTCCAGGCTGTGCAATCTTCACTCCCCGAGGAAGAGTGGTCAGCAAAGAACACAGGAAGAGTCATAGTCTGATTAAGGTGAAAATCCAAAACCACCTTAGGGAGAAACTTCCTATTAGTTCCAAGAACAACCTTAACTCTGTGGAACAAAATATAGTCAACTTCCACTGATAAAGCCTGTAGCTCACTAATCCTCCTAGCAGAGGTGACGGCTACCAAGAAGACAGTTTTCCAGTTTAAGTACTTAAGCTCAGTTGAAAACATAGGTTCAAAGGGAGGTTGCATTATCTGGGCTATGCACATTCAGATCTCAAGATGGGTTAGGTTCCCTATGAGAAGGGTATAAATGTAACAACCCCTTAAAGAATTTCTTAAAGACTGAGTGAAATGCCAGGAACAGCCCTTCCCTGCAGAGAGATAGGCAGACACAGCTGCTCAATGCACTTTGAGAGTAGTAGCTTACGGTCTAGAGAATGCAAGTGAACCAAATAATACAATGTAGGAGCCAAACATGTTGAATGAGGATCCAAACCCTTCTAAGTACACTATATGGAAAATCTCTTCCATTTGGAATTATAGGTTTTTCTGGTGGCAGGTTTTCTAGAAACCTTTAAGATATCCAGTACTCCTTGAGATGGATGCAATCCTGCATATTCTAACTCCTCAAGAGACAGGCCTTGAGCCTGAGAGACCTGAGGTTGGGATACCAGATTCTCTCTTGAGAGGAGGTTAGCAGGCTGTGCTTCTTGGGAAGACAGATCGGACATGCCACTGATAGTGACAGTAGCAGGGGATACCAAGGCTGCCTGGCCCAATCTGGTGCAATCAGGATCACAGTGCAAGGCTGACTCCTGATGTTGACCAGCACCTGAAGAAGAAGGAATGGAGGAAAGGCATACAGGAACCTGCCTGTCCATTCCAGGATCAGTGCATCCAGAGGCACAGAGTCCAGAACTGGAGGTCTGCAGCAGAACTGAGGCAACTGTGACTGTCTGGGGCTGCAAACAGATCTATCTCTGGAGTGCCCCATTTCTTGAATACTACTTGCAGTATCTCCTTGTTCAGAGACCACTCGTGGTGGCTCTGGGTTATCCTGCAGAGAGCATCTGCTAGCATATTGTCCTCACCTGGCAAATACACTGCTATCAGACAGACCTGAAGAAAGTACGTCGAATCCAAATTTTCATGGCTTTGTGCACAAGGCCAAGGACCTTGTCCCTCCCTGTTTGTTTATGTAGTACATGGTAGTGGTATTGTCTGTTTGTTCTGACCTGCACCATTTTGCCATGTGCCCTCGTTCGAGAATGACAGTAAGGATAGGAACATAGTCCTGAGCTCCAGCAGGCTGATGTGGAGTAGAGACTCTTAGTGAGACCACTTCCATGGGAGGAAATTCCTAGGTGAGCTCCCCAACAAAGAAGGGAGCATCCATAGCGAGAACTACTGAAGGGAACTACTGAAGAAAAGGAACACCTTCCCTGAGGTTGTCCTCCTCCAACCACCATTGGAGAGCCTGGATCAAAGTAGGAGTCACAGGGATTAGCTTGGATAAGGGATCCTTCCTCTGAGACCAAAAGGACCTGAGGTGAAAGTGACTGTCCCTCATTTGGAACCTGGCTCCTGGACCACTGCAGTAGATGCTGCCATGTGCCAGCAGCTGAAGAAAATGTCTTGCTGGGCAAGACACTTGAACTCTGAAGGAGCTTGCTAGACTAACCAGATTGTTCACCCTCTGCCAGGCAAAAGGCTTTTGCCTGAACAGTATCCAGTTCTGCTCCTATGAATACCAAAAGCTGAGTTGGCTCTAGCACTGACTTGAGCAGATTTACAGAAACCCCAGAGTGCTTCAACTGTCTTGAACTAAGACCAGAGATTCTCTGACCTGCTCGGGAGACTGACCTACAATAAGCCAGTCCAGGTAAGGAAAAACTGACACCCTTGCTTCCTTAGGAATGCCACCACCACTGCTAGGCATTTTGTGAAGGTTCTGGGAGCAGAGAAAAGGCAGAAAGGCATTGCCCTGAATTGGTAGTGGCCTGAAGGTAACTCAAACCTGAGGACTTTCTGTGGGAGTGTATCGATAGGTATGTGGAAGTAGGCATCCTTGAGGTCCAGGAGGCTAACCAGTCTCCTGGCCTTAGAGAGGAAGAATCATGTTTAAAGTCACCATTTTGAACTTGGATCTTGTGAGATGTTTGTTTAGATACCTGAGATCTAAGATGGGCCGCCACTCCCCAGTCTTCTTTGGGATAAGGATGTACCTTGAGTATAACCCTTTCCCTGCATAGGAGAGAACAGGTTCCACTGCCTTCAACTGCACTAGGGAAGAAACCTCTGCTTCAAGATAGATGTTTCTAGCTGGTTTGCAGGTCTGAAAGTTCTTGCTCTGGATCTGAAAATATTTTGAAATTCAGAACAAGACCCTTGCTCACCACTTCCAGGACCCACCTGTCTATAGTGACAGACTTCCAGGCCTGAAGATAATGAGCCAACCTGCCCCCTACTGGTAAAGGGAGGCGGCCTTGACTGATGCATCAGGGTGTCTGGCAGCGGGGGTTTTGGCTGAGAGGTAGATGCAGCTCTGCTCATCCCCTCCTCTCTCCCTCTGAAGAAACCCTGCTGTTGATAAGCAGAGGAGGCCTGAGTTGGTAGAAAGGCCTCTGAAAAGGCCTCACCCGCCAGCCCTAGATTGCTGCTTCTGAGGGTAGCAGCTTTTATTTGCAGCTGCACTCCTGTAGGTTGTCCTGTATTCATCCATCTTTTCATGTACATCTCTGTTTGCTCCCCAAACGGAGAGTTCTGGGTGACAGGAAAATCCATGGCCTTAGCCTGGGTATCCTGTGACAGGTTGGTACATCTGAGCCAAGCAAATCTCCTTAAAGAGATAGATATAGCCATGACTCTCAATGACATGTCACTGGAGTCCACAGTAGCATGGAACTGTATCTTGGATGCCTCAATACCATCAGCAGCCACTGCTCCAGCTCCTTGGCCAGCTGGGAGGAGCATTTTAATCAGGCCTATCTGGGGAAATGTCAGGCTCTACCGTTCACCCAAGTCTTCCCCATCTTCCTCTTATTTATCCTTAACATCCTCCCACTCTATCTCATAGTAGGCTTCCAGATCATAAGGATCAGTGGGAGCAGAACCCCAGGCCGAACCAGCTGGCGGCGTATGGGTAGCCAGTTCACTTGGTTCGGATGAAGCGACTGTACAATATGAATCACTTTAGCAATTTCTTCTACGTAAGGGTCGGAAATTTAGGATCCAAACTGGCAGATTTCCTCTTTTTGACCGGTACTGAGGCCTCGGTATCGCTTTCCTTCTGCCTCAGAAGTATCGCCTGGTCAGAGAGCACTCTTCTTGGCTCAGCTAAAATCTCTTGAACCAACCGACCAGCCGCCCAGGTCAGCGGATTTCTCAGCCATTCTTTCCTTAAGCCGGCTAAACGCTTATCCAGCATGACCTTAGGAAAGTTAGAGCACATTTGCAAGTCTGTTTTCAGGTGGTCAAACCCAGACAGTAAACATAGATAAGGTGAGGATCTTGAGTTACTCAGACATAATGCATTAAAAGCCAAAGTTACCCTTAAGAGGTGGTCAGGCCAGAGTAACAAAAAGTCTTCGGTTAGCAACGGGTTATGTTGGTGGAAAAACAACAACTCTATGTAACTTGAAAACCACCGAGCCCAGAAACACAAGAATTTACACAATTTACCTCAAACTGAAAAAGAAGTCTGTTCCCTCGTTACGCAAACTCAAGAAAGAACCAGACTTACCCAATTTCTTCCCAATATCTAATTTAGTGTAACCTGTACCGTGAGCGAGGTTTGAAGAACCAAAAACAACCACAATTGAAAGAAACCAGCAGCAGCAGCAATAACTGAAGCAGCTAGGAGTAATCTCCGGAGCGTCTTCACAGTTAGCGGAGTAAGAAATCTGACAGTTACATAGAATGTATCTGGGACAGTGGTTTGAAAATTGACCTCGAGCTCAATGTTCTATGCTTCTGCATAGAGTTAACTCTTTCATCTCTGGGGCAGTTGAACTGGAAGGGCTAACTGCATATGTCAGAATACAGCAAGACTTCATGTTGTATGAATCGTTGATCTGCCCCCCCCATGTTCCCTTATTCTAATAGTAAACAAAAAATACTTACAATATCATATTATTCAGTAACAACAAAAGGTTAGTGTCAGGCACTTTTGAAAAACTGACATCAAAATCACACACAAAATTTCAGCCATCATTTTGTACAGCAGAAACTGCACACGCCACCACAAATCCTAGCAAGTTTTCTATTCTAGGAAGATTCCTAGACTTCCCAGTGGCAGGCAAAAGATTATTTTATTAAGCTTGTTACACTTTGCACCCTGGGATAGTGATTTGTAAGAGGATCCTGAGGAACAGGCAGCAGCAAACTTACATGATACAGTACATTATTTATTGTAAATCTGGTGACCAGGATAGGGTGAGTTCGATTCCAGGTGTGACCTAGGAAGGGGGGATAAAGCACACTGACAACAATGGGTGTATGTACACTAACAATGAAAGTGAGGTACAAGTAATACTTCTAAATTCCAGAAAAAGAAAAAACAATAAAACAATATAAAAAGTGTGCAGAGTACAAAGGTAATAACGACAGCCAGAATGGGAGCTATGGGAGTGTGCCACCAACCTATCTGTAACTGAATCACTGTAGCATGAAATTCATATTACAAAGTACACTGAGTTTTAAGCTATACAATAGTGTAAGAAGGCAATAAGTATAAGAACCAATATGGATAAACAGTAGAATTGTGGATAGGGTATGGGTTACTGTAGTGTGAGAAGAGGATGACAGCTAGCTGCAGGTGCATGCTTTTGAGAAAAGTGGCAATTAACAGTGGTTTCAGAGAGTACAGGAGCAGGAGAGATGGATGAGCAGAGGAGAGCTGTTCCATAGTGTGCTGGAAGGTGGAAAAGGAAAGCAGCCTGGCCTGCTGCAGATGTACTGTGAGGAATATGAGGGAACCAGCAACAAATGATCGCAGAGAGGAGGATGGGATGGCAGGGTTAAGGAGACAGGAGAGGTAAGTGGTAACAGGGCAAGCCAATATTTAGCAAGAAGGAACACCTAGAGATGCCGACCTCTAGAGAGGGATAAACAAGACTGGCAACAAACAGCAGTGATGGGTGAAAGATGAAGTACTAACAGTGAAGAAGCAGAAGTAATAAAAAAGGAGAGTCCAGCCTAGCAAGTGTAGACTTTGAGGCAGCGCTGCAGACCACATCTGCGTAGTCAACACTGGCAAGATCATCTTAAGGATGATCTCACGGTGGACTGGAAGAAGAAGGCAGGATTTGTTTTGGTACATCACATCAGGCTCAGGGCAAAGTTTCTCATGCATGGTATCAATGTGAGTGAGAAAGGTGAGATTCTGGCACAGTCACACACTTAAGTACTTTTTATTTTTACAATTTTGAACCAGGAAATACATACTAAGCTGAGGCTTGTTTTCAGGTGTGTTCTGAGAACACAGGAAAGTTAAGGATTTGTTCATGGTCAGACAGTATGCAAGTAGTGACTGTGGATTCATACCCAGTCCTCCAGGTTTGCAGCTCAGTGCTCTTAACCATTGTGCTACTGAAGTGGAGTACCTCTTCAGCAGGTTGTCATCCACAGTCTTGAATACAGAGGTATGCTGCAGCCTTGCTAGTCTCTGTCTACTGCCAAAAGTGTTTATTTTTTATTTAGTGAGAGCTGATTTAAGCAGAACCAGTGCTGATGTTTCAAAGTCACACCAGAGGGACGATTCCAGCTCAGGAACTGAAACACCAGAAGCAAACAGAATGGTGCCATCAGCATACATGTGTATATGTGGGGAGATACAGGAGAAGCAGAGACCATTTAAGAAGATGGAGAAAAGGATAAGGCCGAGGATGGAGCCCTGGGGACACAAAACTTGATGGGGGAGATACCATTAGCCTGGGCAGACAGGAGCTCATCCAAAAGGTAAGAGGACAGTGACAGCCAGCGCAGAGAGATGAAAGAAATTTTATCCAGCCCTGAAGAGGAATTAAGAGAGAGGAAGTAAGGTGGTCTTGGAGGAGACTGGCATGTGGAAGTGGGCATTAAAAGAACAAAAACGACATACATATGAAGTAGAAAATGACTGTGGTTGCAGTGCACGTGTCAGAGGCAGGCTTTGGAAAGGTTGAATCTGTGTATTTAGTTTACATGTGCTTGCAGGTACAGGTACATAATGTCAGCTCATAGCAGAATGATGGATAACTAAAAGCACAGCTG
Organism: Neoceratodus forsteri; assembly: GCA_016271365.2. Classification (NCBI taxonomy): domain Eukaryota; kingdom Metazoa; phylum Chordata; order Ceratodontiformes; family Ceratodontidae; genus Neoceratodus; species Neoceratodus forsteri. The sequence continues at coordinate 659,224,654 of CM057453.1, forward strand.
GTGGATTATCTGTACAGGAGATAGCCCCAGAGCAGTAGCTGATCCCAACGGAATAAGCCACACCACCACAGCTGATGACTGAGTAGCAGCAGTAGCACAAGTGTTTCCTTGTAGCCAGTGAGAGGTAGGCCTCTGATCTAAATATAAGTCCTGCAAACTTTTATAATAGAAATGCCAGTCCCACCCTCTACCCCTCCTCCACATACGCACACGCACACACACTAAGCTCTGAAGTTAATTTCAGTTTTCAAAGCCTGCAGGCACACAGAAAAGGTGGCTCAGAACACCAAGGGATGGAGCACAAGCAAACTGGCAAAGTCACTAGAAGCAAAACTCTTGACTGCACTATCTGGACAGAGGACTCTTCCAGACCTTGGAGCAGGTAAACACTTTATTTCAAGCAAGAAAATCAACCAGAGTAGCACCCTCACACTCACGTAGGTGGTTAACATTTCATTATCACCCAATGCTTTTTCAAGACATCTTGAAAAGCACAGAGCAAAATGTTGACGCTCTGCATGACTGTGATGTGCTACCCAGTTGATCTTTACTTGAAATAAAGTGTTTCACTGCTCCACGGTCTGGGAGACTCCTCTGTCTGGACATTGCAACTGAGAGTTTCGCCCAGTTTTAAAGCTGGCCTAGTAGCATGGAGGCTTGATGCGCTGGACGCCACACCTCCCATCACACGGTGACCCAAGTTCAGGAATGGGCTCAGGTCATTGGGTTCAGCCAGGAGGAGGAAGAGGACTGAGTATCCGTTTAACGGCTCTCCTCTCCCGGGAGGGGGGATCATTCGCACCTCCAACACTACCACCACATGAATGCATAGTGGCAGTGTGTAGCAGAAGCTTAATCGTCAGGGAATAGCCAGCAGTGATGGTGTAGTGCATGTATGCCTCCACGAGCACACAAGCCTAGTGTCACTGTATGCTGCTAGTTAGGGCGGACCAAAACACAGAAAAGTGGAAGAAGGCAAATGAAGCCTCACTTGTCTGCTCCACCACTCGGGATCTCCAGCTGACCATCTGGATGTGTGTTACCAGGGTGGGAGGATGGTCCTCTTCCCACCCCTGTCATGGGGAGGGGAATTGAGGGGATTCTCTGGTGGAGAATTCTGAGGGAGGTGGTAGATGGCAGGACAGATAAGCGGACTGAAGACACACCTGCAACTTGAGAGAAAAAGCTTTATGAAACAAAATTTTGGTTTTCAAATCAATGTACATGAAGTCACATTTCTTTTATTTTTCCTGGAGAACACTGTAATACTGTAGCTTTAATTTTATGGACCGGACTTCACTACCATGTTGCCGTGCTGGTTTCACCTTACTCAGTGAGTAGAAGTGATTCCAAAACCAGCAATCACTATCTGTGGCCACCATGTAGTTCCACTCTCTGGATTACAACCCCACTGAGCCATGCTCCATAGGGGTCAAAAGCTTCCCCATGGCTGCAAAAGTGGCTGTGACCATATGGCAAAGAGGGACACCATGACAATGATCCACAGCCCCATACAAAGACGTCAGCAGCCCTCACACTTCTGGTTGCAACCTCTGTTTTTTTTTTTTTTGGGGTACTACAAGCAAGGGGAACCAAATAAAATATATGGACACACAACTTCAGTTTTAACACTGACCGATGGTTAATAAATTTTAAAAGACACAAAAATCGTATACTGCCGAGTAACACTTTTCTTTTAAAGGTATAGAAGGGGCTGATCTCATGGCACTGGTGGCAACATGTGCTGCTACCTGAGAGATGGAGGTTACATGCCATCTCCTGAATCCTGCACTACAGCCAGCTGAGGGCATCGTGGAGGTGAAAACTGACTCCCAGGAGAGAGGGCTCATGAACCCCTGCCAGCCAACGAGGGAGCGGACTGAGTCAGCTGAGAGGGCAGTCATGATAATCAGGTTGCAGGACAGGGAAATAAGGGTGACATGGGGAAGAAGGTTTAAAGGGATAGCAGATGCCTTGGGTTTGTAGCAATGATCCTAAGTTGACTCTGTCGGCCAGATCAGACTGCATACCAAAACCAGAATGCTTGTTTTGTGTTGCAGATATCACCACCGCACGGTGATTGCTGAAGCAGCCCTCCCCATTTCAGCAAGTATTTATTTCAAACTAAGGGCCTCATTCTTAGCTGCTACTTGCATTACAGGGATGGCAAACACTACTTTACAACTGGGTGACCTCTGCACACACCTGTTCTTGCACCCATAAATGCCATGCTGCAACTGGGACCAGCTGGAAAAATGGACAATGAGGAAGCGAAAGTGGAGGGTCTGCTGGACCTCCTGGGATAAAAATAAAGGGGTTAGGGATAGGGAACCACAGACGGGGCACAACTTTGTCCAACGCTACTAATTTATCCAATACTTTGCAACATGCATGTTCTCATACTATGCCAAGCTTGCAGGCACACACCAGGGTACCAGTGGGCGCAACACCTTCAAAGTTAATTTGCACTGTTCTGCACTCACCGGGGGCGGTTCCTTCTCAGTTCACCACCAGCTGAGTAAAGCAGATCTGACTGCCAGTTTTCAAAATCCTGACAGCAACTAGGGATCAGTCCTTCAGTTTTTCTTACAAGAACTCACAGTTTTATTCACTGAAGAAAACTACAGTTTTAAACAAGCCCAGCTTATTGAAGTAGCAGCTCTTTTCAACGGGTTAAATGTCTAGAAAATCTCTTCAGCACTCCCTATACAGTCAGAGTCCTGCCCGAAGACAGCATATCATTTGCTACAAAGTGCGGCATTTTCTATACTTTTCAAACAGACAAACAAAAGAAACTGCTAAGAGAACTAGAAGTTATGGTGTTCTTGTTTTTAGAGCTGCTGGTTACAAAGCAAGGGATTTTTAAAAGCTGATCAAATGATAAGGAATGGCAGGCTGCTGCAGAGGAGGAAAACCTACTGAACATTTACAGCATTCTGTTACTGTTAGAGTTGCACAAGCCTACAGTTTACAGAAAGGCTTATGTACTGTAGAGGAAACCATGATAGACTGAAGACTTGTTCTCAGCACATTATGTCTGAAACTTACCTCCATGCATACCGACAGTTTTGTCTTGACACATTTTCAACACACTGTGAACAGCAAAATTCAGTTAAATTTTAAACTTACAGAAGCTGACCAAAGCATACAACATTAAGCAAAGCTACTGAGCATTTTCTTGATTGACTGCTGTTCATACCAATGCATCAAGACATTTGTCACAACCAAGGCCGCCACTGCTGACTCTACAGTAGAAGATTCACACCAACTGAAAGAACACATTAAAGGGTAGGTACATGTACTAGTCCCACACGAGCCGGATTGCACTACAAATGCAAAGTAAACATTTCAGCTTATTTAGTTGCCTTGTATTTTAACTTTATCTGGTTGATCCTGTTGTCCTCTTGTCCCCAACATCTTCTAAATACGGCCACGCTAAGGTATCCCAGAATCCTCCACCGCTGTCACAGCCATAAGTGTCAGCTATGGGAGATTCAATGTGGGAAATTCTTGTAAGTGTTTTAAAAGCTCTGTTAGGCTGGTTGGTAGCCACTTATTAATACAGAGACTAAAAATAAACAACGTGACTTAGAAGATGTTGGGGTATGGAGAAAGTGGGATTTATTTATTTAGCTTTTGTCAACCAGGTAAGTACACCCAGACAAGACATTTGCCTATTTTCAGGTACGAGACAGGACTACAAGGAAATCTGAGTTCAAGTACACAGGTCAACATGATACGATTTAGGCAGTTTCACAGAGTCAGGAAAGCATAACATATTAAGTCAGTACACTCAGTTAAAAGTTCAAGTACATAGGACAACATGATACAGCAAGGCAGTTACACAGAGTCAGGAAAGCATAACATATTCAGTCAGTACACACAGTTAAAATAGACAGAAACATATGCATAGAGTCACCAAGGCTGTGAGCAGTGCATTATATACAATTATATACCCGTCCATCCCTTATTCTTCCTTTTCCAGCCTCGGATAGGAGCTCACTACCCTGGGTTGTGACATCCTACCATGCCCGTACTTTATAGCATTCAATCCCGGGCTCACACATACTCCTTTTCTCCATCCACCTTCTCTACATCCCGTTTTACCAACTCCTTTCTGTGCACCGTGCCCTCCTAGCCTTTCTCCCCTACCTCCCTCCCTTCCCCCTACCTTCACCTCTACCTGGTGTATATTTTTATTTTTTCTTCTGTTACTTCCTCCTGCAACCTTAGATAACCTGCTTTATCTTCCTATAGACACTTCTATGTATGCAAATACCGTGTAATCTGTACAATATCTGTATAATTCTATGTGCATATGAACTTCTTTTTCTTTCTCTCTGTAAAAGTATTATCTGTATTGCCTTGTAAATACCTGTGTTGACCTGTATATACAATTGTTCATGCTCCACCCAGGTCCATCTTGCAAATGAGCTTCTGCTCAACGATGAACGCCTGGTTAAATAAAGACTTGATTGATTGATTGATAGATATACAATTTAGGACCCCGACAAGTGAAGCCACAGTCAAAGCCATGCCACACACATATGATGGTAATCTTACGTGCAGGGCCATACCCAAGCAGGCTGGCAACACCTAAGAAAGTGGGGTTCAGTGCTGGGTGCCAAGTGAAAATATGGAGCTTTGAGACAACCACGCGCTGAAGAGAGCTTCAAGTGATTCCACAGGGAGGTTCTGAGGCAAGCATGGGAGGGGTAGAGCAGACCTGGACAGGAAAGGAGTTCCATAATCTGGGGCACACAAGGCAAAATCTCTGTCCCCATTTGAGTGCGAGTGGCAGGAATCTTAAGAACAGCCGGGACCAGAGACCTATGGGAGTAAGTAGTGGAGACAGCCGGTACAAGGAGCCCTGCCAGTCCGGGAGGGGTAGATTCCAGTGCCAAGAACCTTGTCCGTGAAACATCCCAGGACAAAATTTAAGTAATTGGCGGGGAGAGCCAGTTAAGCTCGTTATACAGGTCACAGTGGTGGGTGAGACAAGGGGCAGCAAGAGCAAAACTGCAAATGCTCCCAGGCTATAGATCCACCTAGAAAGATGAGCTTTGGCAGTGCGAGCAAACACGAGGAGCCCATAGCAGAGAGCGGGAGAAACACACCTCTAGCCAGTGCAAGGCGAGCAGATGGAGTGAGATCCTCTCTAGCTCTGTAAGCCAGACCCAGTTTGCAGTTAACAGCTTTGCATAATATTCTGGATATGGTATCCAAGACCAAGCTGAGGGTCAAGTGTCACGCCAAGGTATTTGATGGAGTCAGTGATGAGGATGGGAGCACAGTCAAGACCAGTGATATACAAGGGGCAGGGAGGCCTTAACCTTGACCAGGGACCCAAAGAGCATGGCCTGAGATTTTATAAGGTTGTGGACCAGCTTATGGGACGTAATCCAGGATTGGATACTCCTAAAGTCCTCACTCGGTTGGTGGTTTATGACCCCAATGTCCCAAGAGTGAGTGAGAATGACCAGGTCATCAGCATACAAGATGGACCTGCAGTAGGAAGAGGTACAGTGTAGATGGTTGACAAAGATGGAGAAGAGCAGGGGACCCAAGACTGAACCTGGGGGACTCCTGAGGACACAGTAGCGTGTCCGAGAGCACCTTACTGTATTTGATAAGCTGCTGTCTGCCCTGTAGGTAACTGGAGAACCAATTGAGCACAGGCAGGGACAAGCCAAAGGACCTGAGCTGAAAGCAAAGTAGGACATGGATGAACAAGATATAAAGCAAAGAAATAAGCTAAAACTTTTCCTTTGCACTAAGACTGTAAACTGGTTTATGGTATGGAAATAGGTACATGGATGTCCCTTTTAAATAGGAGATGGCTTACTACAGAGCTGTAATTGTAAACCAAATCTAAAAAGTTAACAAAGAGTAGCAGGAATTCTGTTAACTCTCCAGGCAAGAAACCTGCAGAAAGCATTAGTAAACCTAGCTTGGATCTTTTAACAAATTGACTATGTGTTTGAATCTTTGAAAAGTGGATAATCAGTTCTACCCAGCTTAAATTTAAATATGCTATTTGGTTCATTAACATAAAACTGAATACAGTACATAGAACAGTTCCACTGTGACAGTGTTCCCTTTTTTTTTGCACCTTCCCTAGACCCTCCAGGCACCCCACTGCACACTGTTCCCTCTGCCAGCCAAACTCACCCTCTGCTGCCATCACCACTGCCAGAGTCACCAGTGTTTCTAGAGTCCTCGGAGGATCAGACTTATCCCTGGTGAGACCTCCTCCCTGTGGGCAGGGAAGGATGGAAACGATTGTACCAACAGGGAACAACCGCTGGGGAAGCGTGCATCAGTGTGTTAGGGGCCCAGGCTGTAGGGGAACGAGGAGGCAATCGTCCGTATCCCAAGACTGGCATGTATATCCACTTTCTAGGACCCTCCCTCCACCCTAGAAGCGTGCACCACAGTGATGTCTTGGGAGGAGCCAGCTGGCATGTGGTCACCTACAGCAGTCTAGGCTTTGTTCCCCACCAGGTGTCATCTCTCTCAGAGGTGCTCCACAGCACCCTTCTTGGGAGGACAGCATCTGCATGGATGTTCTATCTTCCTACCTGCTGGTCTCAGCATCTGGGCTATTCTTTCAAAGATAAGCTGCATATCTTTGAGCTGATTTGCTGTGTGGGGAGAGCTAACTGCATATTAAGGGACAGCTCCAAAATGGTGCACTACAGCCATACTAGTAGATGCATTATTAAGAAAGTTGTCCACATGGTAGAGTACATGTCCAATCTGGAAGTGACTATGGCACAGTTATAACTGACAGGTATTTCTGACAGCCAAGCAGTCCATAAGAACACAAGCAATAGAGCAAGTATGTAGATAAGTTCAGAAAGCAAATTAAAGTACCTTGTGATTTCCTTGGAGTTCCTGAGCTAGACACAAGTTGCATTTTGAGCAATGAAAGAATTTGTTCTTAGGTCCAATCCTAATAAGAAAGAAAATTACCTCATCAGATACTGATTAAAAAAATATTTTAAAAATCTTTAAATCCATTTTCAATCTTTTAGCAGTGTCAGTGGCTCAGTAGTGCTTTTCGCCTCTGAAGCCGGAGATCAGAGGGCTGTGGGTTCAGTTCCCACATCTGGCACTTGGGTTAATATCCAGTACTGACACTGTAGTGTAGCATGAGAGAGGTGCTGCACTTGAGGTGCAGTCTTCGGATGAGATGTTAAACTGAGGTCCCATCTGCCTGGATTGGTGGTAGTTCAGGAGGATGTTAAAGATCCCATGGCACTTATCGAAAAAGAGGGGAATTTTTATTACAACCAGAAAGCAAAACATTTACAAAATAGTGTTTACAGCACACAAAATCATAATATAAAACAAGGATTAACAGAAATAAGTATTACATCATACATTCAAATATCAGCAGCAGTTTAGCTAACCCAAAAACTAACTATATAGCGCTAACTCTCCACACTAAAATAGTAGGGAATTGTTTATTATCATAACAGTAGACCAAAAGTGAAATATAAACTGTGGTATGTCACATAAAATAATAAACAAATCATATAGAAAACAAACCAAATGAGTATTGTCAACATACCATGTCAGAGCAATGTAAAAGAAATAATATGAAAACATCCCCACTAAAAAGGATTAGGGAGTATTGCAACTAAAAGCAACAATCAAACAATAATATATACAGTAGAAATCATAATGCACAACAAATGGAAACAAAACAAGTATACTAGCATACAAATGGGATGTACAGAAAGCATAGAAACCAAGTATGCACAACAAAACAGCATCATAAAATTATTGGAAAATTAAAAAACAAATAGTACCAGAAGATACAAATGCCCCCCTAGAGAGGGAGAGTAGGTCTAAAACAAAACTTACGTATGCAGAAAATAGCAGTCCCCACCAAAATTACCCCAAAAGGAGGTTCTAGCCTCGACAAGCAGGGATACCCAGCACTTTTCAAGAAAGCCTGGACATAGCACCATAACCTTTACCCTGTGTCAAGCCAGCTAATTTTCCTCCACCACAATCAAACAGTTCAGGATGCACTTTTTCCTTTTCCGAAGTCTCCAGCTAAGTATTACCTTCTTAATGTTATAAATAATCTGGGATGCAGAGAGTAATTTCTCGTAAGTGTCAAATTACACAGGCTTAGCTACAGCTGAAAGCCTATATGACCCATTAACAGGCGATAGTGATTACATCATAAGTCACCCAGGAGCCTGGCAGAACCCCTTCCAGCCAGATCTGTGATGTAGGATCCCGAAAGGATTTAAAGGCCACACATCCTGAAATTGGGACCAAAAGGAAACTACAAAGGGACAATCCACAAAAAATGTTCCATAGTTTCAACCACCTCTAAGCAGGTTTCCTCCTGGGACAAAACCTCTCCAAGAGTTCTTTATGCCTCATATTGCCTTTTACCCCTAATCTCTTGTGGAGACACCGCCATAAAAATCCCACATATAGCGAGGTACCCTCTTGCTTACTAATAATTGTAATGTATAGAATTGCTGACGTGTTTGAAGAAGAAAGGATTTTCTGACAACATGCCAGGATTTCAACTTTTGAAACATCGTATGAAATGACTAGTCAGTGCATAAGTCAGTATCTGCCGGGCCAAAAGGAATCCTGAACCTAATGTCAGAAGGGATCTATACTATCAGCCACCCACGGGGACCAGATCTTAACAACCTTGAGCAAAAGAACTAAATTATAAAAATAAATATACTATGCAAGAATACAACTGGATTCACCATACCCAAACCTCCTTCGCAGATAGGTAAAAAGTGATACCCCTCTTCACGGATTTAATCTATTACCCCATAAACAAAGAAAAAATACATCATAAAGAGAGGTTTCTAAAGGGGAACTGCAGCTATAAACAAAAATATGGCAACAAAAAGTTTTAATCAAATAAATTAAACCGCTTTAGACATTGGCCCTTATTCCAGAGTAACACCCTATTCATTGCCTCCAATAATTGCCTCTCCCAATTGTACCGATGGTCATCCACACCTCCAAAATAAACACCAAGAATCTTCCTATAGCCAGTTTTAATAGGCATGTCTCCCAAATCAATGCCACATCGGTGGCCCCATACCCCAAAGGCAATATCCCACTTTAAACCTATTAATAGAGGAACCAGACATAGCTGAAAAGGTACAACAATGTCCGTGCAGCAACAGCAGAATTTTTATCTGACAGAACTAAAACTAATCATCTGCATATGCTATTGTCACTATCTGTGGGTCCATATAACCAACTGATAATCCAACAATATCATCTGTATTATTTAAAGCATGCAAAGGGGTCCAAGGATAAGACATAGAGTAGGGGACTTAGTGGACACCCCTGCCGTACTCCCTATGTGTACCTCAATATCTCTTCCCAACCATCCATTTATGCTAGGTATCAGAGTGATGTCTGTATAGCAGGTACGTAGCCAGTTTATAAATTGTGAGGGAAACCCATACAGTCTCAAACTCTCCCACAGATAACTATATTCTACTTGATCAAAAGCTTTAGCCTGGTCAAGACAAACCAGATGCCCAAACATGTCTCCAGATGCTCCTTTAGCTATAAGCTCCTGAGCAGGATCAGTGCATCCTGAACCTTTCGATGTGGCACCCCACTAAATTGTGATGGGTGTAATAAGGAACCCAATACACCCGTAATCTAATACAAAAGATTTTCATCAAGATCTTATAGTCAGTGTTCAAAAGAGACAAAGGCCTCCAATTATCTAAATCCCCACGCCCCTTATTTTTATACAGTAAAAGCAACACACCCTGTAACATGCTTTTAGGTAGAGACCCTGCCTGTAACCCAGCATTCAATCTCGACATAGGTCAGTACCCAAAACTTCCCACAAACTTTTATAGATTTCATGGGACAATCCATCAGCACCTGAGTAATTCCCAACTTCAGAGACCAAACTGCAGTCTTTAGTTCATCTACCTGTAATGGTTAGAACAAAGTAGACTGCTCATCTATAGACAAAACAGGGACTGGTCTTCTAAGAAACCAATCATTAATGGGGGTCTCAGGAGCAATCTACTCTTAAAGGATGCAGTAACATAGTCATGTATCGTATCTAAAATACCAGTATTTGTTGTAACACGCCCAGCTGAGGTGTTTAAATACATCATAGCTCGGGAGTGTTTAAGAAGTTTCAGATTTTCAAAAGGTAAAGTATCCTTCTTTGTACCACTAATCCCATATTTATGCTTTCTCCACATCCTGTAAAACCTGAGACTGTAAATTAGCCAACTCTTCCTTTACCTTTTAATTTGATCCAGATCTGCAGATCCCAAAGACTGGTGGAAGGTAGACAAAAATGAAGTCGTTTCTCTAAGATATTGAAGTCCATCATGCCAGAATCTCCCATTTAAACGACCTATGGTTTTAAAATAGAGTCCACTTCACATTTCGTGTCTTCCCACCAAGTATTTAAATCTTCATATAGAAAGAAAACAGACTGACGTGCTAAAAAGAGAATGTAGACCATCAGCCACACTAGGGATATCTAATAAGATAACATTTAATTTCCAAAACCTGTCCCCTCCTAACTTCAGGTACGCCACATAACACTAATCAAGCATTTTATGATCTGATGTGGCCACCTCCTGCAAGGACTGTGACTGCACTACAACCCCTGGTGAAAGAAAAAACAGTCAATTCTGGAAGCTCTAGTTCCATAAAAATAAGTATTTCCAAACCCATTAGAGGTAGGCCCAAAGCATCATTCAAACCAGTATCTGCAAGAAGTTTTGACAAGCTTGCCATATCACTATACACTTTCTTCCTCGTTCCAGAACAAACACTGGAAGGCAAGGAGCAGTTAAAGTCCCCCAAAGAATAGTAACATAAGAGGTGCATAGAAAAGGTATAATGAATTAAAAGGGTTACTTGATCAAATTTAGATTGAGGTGCATAAACATTAAGTAACTAGAAGGGTAAGGAACCCCACTTAACATCCAAAACCAAGGCCCTATCGGCAAATCTCTATCTGATGAATTACTTTTATATGTGAATGAAAAACAAATCCCCACCCACTACACAAATCACTTCCCAAAGACCAAAACAATCTCCCCACAACCAACCAGTAGTGGCAGCCTCTATCTCCGTAGGAGAATGCAAATGAACATCCTGCAGGAAAACAGTCCAGATTTTCATATAAAAAATGAGAATAAGTGCTCCGACGTTTAACAGGAGATTTAATGCTATTTGCATTTAAAGTTGCCACTCTAAAGTAAAAGGGAACCATGAGTTAATGAAAGGGTAAAGTCACTTTACTTTGCTAGATGCTCTTGTTACCCTTCCACTTTTCCCATCTGATGGCTTAGGGCCAATCTGTCCTTCAGCAGGTTCCAGGGCTCAGGCCTTGGGGTGCAGAAGGCAGAGACATGTCGGAAACCGCTCTGAGCCTCTACCAATACTGCAAAGGTATTAGGGTCAGCAAAGAACTATGCATGGAAGGTAAAGCTGTTTTCCTACCCACCTTCCCCTTTCCTTTAACAGATTTCCTTTCTTGCCACTAACCATAGTAAAACCGCTCTACCAAGGGATCCAAACTAGACAATACCAAATCCTGGCAAATAACCCCCTGTCTCTATCTCTGGTACCTCATGAGTCACCACTTCAGGTATATCTATACAGTCTGTGCTTGAGGTAGAGTTATCAATCAAACCTGACACGGGCAAAGGGAGACTAGCCCCAGAGGTACTGGGATCCAACTTCCTCCAGTAGGAATGCCATGTTGAACTGCTCTCCTAATATAATAGTCCTGTACCACAAAAATCAGCTTCCGTGTGTTTTAGCTGCCAAAGGGCAAAGTTCAAATGTGTGACCCACCAGATCACAAAGACTGCATTTAGAGGTTTGGAAACAGTGAGCACTAGGATGACCAGACTCCACAATAAGAACATTTAGCACATCACAAGAGGTGCTTATGTGAGTCCGAGACCCACTTAAAGCAAACCCTTGGCTGACCTGGATAAAAAGAACCCTTATCCCTCCCCCAAAAAAAAACAGTTGGGAGATGCACCAAATCAGAATCAGTAGAGTGAGTTTAATCCTAAATTTCCAACCCCCATTCCAAAATCCTCTGCATTCAGGATAGGAACAGGATTCCCTGTATTTCACATCTCTTAGATAACCAGTTAACAATATCTCGACATTAACCCCTTCATTTCTGAACATTATCATAATGACCCTAAAGGCCTGTTTTGAAAGAGGCAGTACAATAAAGTCCAACCATAGGGGATTAGTTTTAGATTTAAATAGCGACTCCAGAATAGTTCCAAAAGAGCTAGGGTGCGAAAACTGACATCAAATGTAAACTCTCCAGGAACATGGATCAAGGCGTAGACTTCAGAGGGAAAAGCCCATACTTTTCTTCAATAAAGTTTTCAACATAAAACCTATCAGGGGATTATCCCTGGGGCAACAGATAAGTAATCGAATGGCATTTAGCCTTGGCTAATTCTAGAGGTTGCCTAAAATGACTGGCATAGGAAGGTTTTTCCACAGGTTCCAAAGCTGGCCCCTGCATGACAGAGGAAGTAGCCACATCTGCAGCCATTTCCACTGACAGGCTGTCCAAGGGTAGTCCAGAATCAGTAGTAGATTTAGGAAAAGGGAGGCTGGAAGTTCAGAGACTAAAACAACAGGAGAAGGGACTGATAAAGCCACAGTACTTATCTCTGCAGACTCGGTAGTGCTGAAGATCCATCAGCCGGCTTCCATGAATCACCGAAATCGAATCCAGCCAGCCCCACGCTGCATAGCTCGGAGGCCAGGATTCATCTACAGATCTCCCCAATCTTTAGAAGTCAAAACTTGACTGACTTTCGGCCTTCAGTAGCCGGATGCAACTTGCTGGGCCCAGCTGCTGCTGCAGTGCTCGGGAACCCTCCGATCTCTTCCGCTTCCTGTCATCCTCCACAGCGAGGTTCTTACGTTCCTGTACCAATAATGCACTCACACGAAGAAGTTCCTCTTCCAAACAGCGTTGTTTCTCCGACAAACTAAGCCCCAGCGTAGCAACAGAAACTGAAGGACCACTTGAATTGGCGTTTTGTTGGCCACCTGCAGGTGCATCTCAGCCACCATTTCAGCGTTTCAGACTCGGTGAAATCAACAGGTGAGGAATTACTCTGGGCTATCGCGAGCCCATGTGCAGCTCCTCCACTGTCCTCCTGCTCCACCATCTTGGTCCCACCAGAAAATGGGTTCACCCTGCTCACAGGAAGCAGGAAGTAGGGGAATTTCCCCAGTGTCCTGGCCAAATTTCCCTCATTCACTAAAAATACCACCAACAGCTTAATCTGGTTCAAGGTCAGTTGGCATTCATCTGTATCCCCTCCCCAGATCATGCCGAAAATAGGCAGGATTTGTCTAGTGCACTTACCAGTCAACAAAAACTAAATAAAATAAATAAATAAATAAAAAGATCGTTTTTAGGGCAACTTTAAAACTTTGGACGGTCAGGCAATCTAGCACTCAACGAGGTAGAGAATTCCACAGGGTCAGGCCATAAAACTAAATGATCTTACTCAGGCGTTTGTAAGCGGACCCTGGGAATCTCTAGCAATCTCATCGGTGGATCGAAGAGGGTGGGGGGACAGTAGGGATGAAGTAGATCTTGCAGATAACTGGGTCCCCTGATCGTATAAGGTCAACAAACCCGACCTTGAAGGGTGATCCGCCACTGTACTGGCAGCCAGTGCAGTCCATAGGCCACAGGCGTTATATGACTGGTCCTAGAGGTACCAATCAAAGCCTGGCTGCTGTATTCTGCACCAGCTGCAGGCAGTTGGATATCAACCCTTGTAGCCCAAGGTAAAGGCACTGCAGTAGTTAAGTATGGAGGTAACGAAAACGTGGACCAAAGTTGAAAGATCATCGGGAGGAACCAGGTGTTTTACCGGTGATATTCCTCAGATGGTAAAAGAGGTTTTGACAACCGCCGACACCTGTGATTTAAGGGTCAGGCGGTCAGACATAATGCCCAGGTTCCATACCTGGTCTGAGGTAGTTAGCTGGACACCACTAAGCCACAGACCCAAAGGCAGTCTAGCCAACACACCTGCCTCTCGACGACCTGGGTCCACAATCAACACCTCAGTTTTCTCTGGGTTTAACCGCAGCCAGCTCACATTCATCCAGTCCTGGATCTCGGCTAGACAGCTCTTAAAGACTGAGACAGCATCATCCTGGCCAGGCACAAAGGACATGTGCAGCTGAGTATCATCAACAGCATTGAAAACTCAAGCCGTACCACCTAATAATCACTCTTAACGCAGCATATACACATAAACAACATGGGCGCCAAGATGGAGCCCTGTGGCACTCCAGGAGAGAGAGAGAGAATACCCTGCCTCTCTAATACACTTATCTCACCTTGCTATAGGACCTACAATCAGCTGGCCACTTTGACATGATATGTACCAAAATCAAAGCACATCTTTATGGAACAGATAGGTTTCCTCCAACAACAAAAAACATTCTTAAAGAGCTAGTGAAGCCAAAACAGGCAGACAGGAAAAGCATATACATTTTAAGTAGTAGTCAGTTATTTCTGAAGTATTTTATTTTTCCATTTGCTCATCAGAAATTACTCTATGTGATAATATTGTGCTGGATGTAGTGGAACCACTCTTAGCTGGCCGCTGACATAGCTTTCTCTGCTGCCCACTCTACAACATCAGCATTGTAATCTCACTCACTGTGACATCACAGGTGAATGACCTGGCAGTCACTCACTTGCTGTTCTAAGTAGCAGTGATGTCACAGTCAGTGAGATCATAATGCTGATGATGTACTGTGGGGGCAGTAGAGAAAGCTATGTCAGCAACCAGGCTAAACTGTTCCACACATCACACCTACTAACAGCAGGAAAACAATATTCTAGTAAAACAACGGAAAAGAAAAAGTACATCAGAAATGAAAGGTTTTTAAAATGCTTTTAAAATCTAATATTAGTTTTAGGCAGCGTCGCTAGCTCTTTAAGTCTGGAACCAACAAGCTAACCAGTGCTTAATGATCTATAAAGTGCCACAGGTTGTACTGGAAATGCAGCATTAAGTTGAACTCACTAACACATTTTCTTTTTCCAGATTCCTTTCCTTACTCCTGGGCTTATCATCTGATCCTTGAGCCACCAATTCCATCCTGACCTGGAACTAAAAGTACTCCCAAGAGGAGTCCCTCTGAACCAGACATCACCTGCCAAGACTATCTTCAATCCTTGGTTTGCCCTCCAAGGCAGGGTTTTTCTCTGTCCAGCATACTAGAGAGGAAATAGGATATGTAGGTAGTATGGTGGTGGAGGGAAGGAATTTTCTCATTCCATGGGTTCCCATAGGCTCCATCCTGTCAGAGCGTCAGGTGGGATTTTTCTGCTGTTTAGGCTCTTCCACCTCCTAGTCTTCCATGTACTTGTGAATGTCCTGAGGTGCTCAGGGATGTGTGGTCACCCTAACTGAAAACAGCACCACTACCAGGTATTCTCTAGGATCATCAGAAGATCAGAATCACAAAGCTTCCCTCCCAGAAGGATCAGTCAGATGCTCCAGTACCTTCCACTCTGACATACCAAACTTCTGATGGAAACCCAAGTTGCTAGCATGCTGAGTGGATGCTCCACTGTTTAAGCCATGGAGCCAGAACAGCCAGCGCATTTTCCACACACTGTGACTATACCTATGGGATTTTAACTCAACACAACAAACTGTTCCAGATAGGGGACACTAACAGCCAATCAAGAGTTGGAGGATTTAGGAATTCACTGTACAAGTACCTGTTTATACATGAACCACATCTTCTGAAGGCATGGACTCAAATCTCTGTTCATGTTGAAAAAAAAAAAAGAGTCAAAGGGTCTCATTTACATTTCAAAGAGCAGGTGTCCATATCACAGACACCATCACACACTCTGGACTGACTTACCACTGGCAGTCTTGGCATGCAACAGATGGCCTGGCCTGAATAAATCTAGAGCCAGAATTCTGCACCTCATCGTGGTGAGGCACTTCCTTTCAGGTCTATACTTGTCCGAAACCTGGCTGAGTAGCCAAGTAAAAGCACCAGAAAATGCCACCAAATATCTGTTTATTAAGAAAGTATATGCTCTATTTTCCAGTTACAAAGGCGTGGAATTTTCTTTTTCAAAAATGTCAAGGTATTGTGAATAGCTATACCAACCCTGTATGAAATAACTGTACAAGTGCTCCAACAGTGAAATCCGAGTGCAGCAATTGACTGGGATTCATAAACACTTTTTTTCTTTACAGGGTATTTACCCAGGCCACCTAACTGAGGATGCAACATCTTGTTTTTAGGTCAAGCCTGTACCATTTCTGCTGCTGGGTGGAATACAGTACTTGTAAGCACCTTACTCAGGACCAAACAAGTGCCACATTCCTGCCAAAAGCAGCATCAGCGGAATTTAACACATCCAACCTGTAGTGCTTTGTGAAAGCAAGTCACCACTCTTCAGATATCCTGAAGAGGCATCTGCCTGTCATACCCAAGAAATTGCAGGCGACAGAAAGAGTTTTCAGGAAGTCAGATACAGAAAACAGTTTAGACAGACTGGCTTCTTTAAAGAGCAACTAGCCAGGTCCCAGCTTGAAGAAGCAAGACAAACCTTCACCTAGCCCAAAATCAAATGCTTCATATATTTCCTTTATAGTAGCCCCTATTTCGAAAGGAAGGGATCGTAATTTGGCTCCGCGGCAGCTGAACTGCACTGTCCCTTCCACTTCCTGGTACCACTTCAGTCTGCGGTCCACCCGATCCACCCCGCAGCACATTTTTGACATCACTATCTGGAGAGCATGAGGCATGCTTCATATACCTGAATGGGTCATTTTTAAAGTACATTTAGTACTTTAGATTGCTATTTGGAACTAATCATGGCTGTTTAACTAAGAAGGACCTTGTTAGTTAAGCGGTGGCCATGATTAGCTCTGAATGGCAATCTAAAGTACCAAAATTTAACTAAAAACCCGTCCCCATTCAAGTAGATGGAGTGCACCCCCCGCACTCTCCAAATAGTGATGTCACAAAACAACGTTGTACATGGGTGGATTAGGGGCATATCGTAGACTGAAGTGGTACCAGGAAATGCAAGGATCAGCCAAATTACGATTCCTCCTTCCGAAATAGGGGCTACTATAAAGGAAAATACATGAAGCATTTGACTTGACCAGGTGAGGGTTTGTCTTGCATCTTGGGGATTTAAAATACAGCAGGAAAGTTGCTCTTTAATGCAAGCTTTACTCCACCTAGCCAAGGTGGTCTGGAAGCTGCGTGGCCTTTTACCCCTCTCAAAGGACACTTTTCTGACTGTCAGAAGTCTGCTGTACACCCCAAGAATATTCAGTATCCTCACTATACATCCAGTGAATGCAATTTGAGTTCCTTACCATTTAGGGACTAGGGCACAGGGATGGTAGTGGAATATCCTGAGTTAAATAGAACTACAAAATCACTTTCAGAAAAAGGAAAAGACTGTGTAGGACCATCTTGTCTTTGTGAAAAAGAAGGAATGGTTACTGCTCAGTGAGAGCTCTTCATTTTCCCCTACATATCTAGCAGAATGAATGTCCACCAGGAAAAGAAACCTAATGGAGAGGAAAAACAAGGAGACTTATTCAAGAGGCTCAAAGGGATGTGAGCTAGGGCATTCAGGAAGGCGTGAAGTTTCCATACTGGAATTACCAGTTTAACAAATCTAGTAGTAGCAAGCAGTAATTTTACTCTTGTAACAGAAAAAGAATAACACCTTAAGGAAAAAGTTCATGTTAAAGGGTCTCGGACACATAAAACAATACACCTTAATTTACACGAATACAGTACATAATGTATTAAGAAAATGAATTCCTAGAAAATAAACTCACATTTATTTGGTGAAAAAGGAATCCATATTGATGGTATTTATGTCAACCAAGACTAACATCATGACAGGATAGTTTCTGGTGATATACGGTATGGTGGCTATCTAGGGGCAGTTCCAGAGTTTACCTCAGATGGTGATCAGTGCATATACTCAGATTTCAAGGAAGCTGGTTTGAAACCTTTTCAAAACCATTTTAAAGAAAAACTGAGGACATGGATGGGGAAGCACTCTGGGGGTGTATACCCGGTAAAGCGCCATGATATAAAAAATGCTCAACACTTGGCAGCATATCTTGAAGTGCACTATTTTCTGCCCCTAAGTGTTCACCACTTTGTTGGAGTATCCTCTCCTCAGGAATCTTCTGCACTCAGGAGCCATAAGACAAGCAGTAGGCAAGAGTGATAAGGATGCCTGATGGGACCATGAACAAAAAGGTTGGGCCTGTCCGGAAGGTAAACAGCATCATCCAGACTCAGAGCCAGGTTAACCAGGTCTGAGTACCTGCAGACGCCAGTTCAGGAAGATAAAGATTGCACAGCATTAAACAGCTGGTATAGCATAGCGAAGCCCTACACAAAACAGGAGGTAATATTTACCACTTTCAGAAATGCATAGCAGTAGACTGCTAACCATTATCTGAGCGAGTCCATGGCACAGAAGGCAACATGAATAAAACCACATATAATTTTAACATTCTGCAACTCGCCTGTGCCAATGCGGATTATTAGCTGATTAGCACTTTTACATGTAAAATTGCTAATCAATATTGTCGGCTTATTTAATACTTAGACTGGTATCACTGGCTCACTGCACAGCTTTTGCATGATCTTGGGAATCATGAATCATAAAGAAAAGCCATAGAACAGCTTGACTGGCCATAGTACAGCCAACCAGTCTATTCCTTGTGATGTCATCTTTCTTTCTGAATCTACTGAAAAATCATAGTAGCCTAGAGTTTTGAGTCGTGACCATCATGTCTGTTTGTGGTAAGCCCCAGTGGGAGCAAAGATCATGGAAGATTTATTCATTTAGTTTTTGTTAACAGGGTAAGGTGCACCGACAAATAAATGTGTATTTTCAGGTACGACCGGAAGAGTACAACATGTTGCAATAACACCAGAAGAATACACGATACAGACAGCAGGCAGGGTACAACTTATAAAAGATAAACAATGAAGTTATACAAGAAGCATGAACTAGAATGCAGAAGTATACAAACAACAAATACATATATGGATATGAACTTCCTCAGGAGTGAAGCATACGATTACAAATGGCAAGATGAAGAAATAATGCATAATATAGGACTCCAATCACTATGCTTTAATGAGGGACAGTAAAGCCTGGGGCTAAACTGCACAATGACAGACTTAAGAACTCAACAGATAGAGCCGCCTGGTGGCACTGAGGGTTGAGGCGCTGGACGCAACACATTGCGCCACGCCTGCGACCCGAGTTCTGGAGCGAGCTTGGGAGCCGGGGGTCGCCAGAGGATGGCAGAGGACTGAGCACCCAACGGGTGACTCTCCTCTCGGGCGGGTGGGTGAGGATAGCCCAGCACACCAGCGGCTCCCGGTGGAGATCGGAGCACTGCAGTGCACAGGCTGCACATTACAGCGTGGCTGGCGCTGGTAGGGTTGCCATACACCGCTTGCATCAGGCATGCTCATGCGGGGGTGGAAACAGGCAAAACACCGGCTCTGAGGAACAGGCAACAGCACCTGTCCCCCATGCCTCTCGCCGGACTTTACCCAGACTGGCTCTCTGTTCCCTCCTGCCAACCTCGCCTGCAGCCAGAGACTGCCTTAGAAGAGCACCCAAGAGGAGAGAGCGACCCACCCTGGATGGGTTAAACTGGGGGTGCTGCATGGAAATGGAGGAGAGAGGAGGTGCAGTTCTGGGAGCCTCAGGCAGGCAGAACACGGACAGGATGCCTGAGAGAAGGTTCCTCGGCCACGACCGGAATTGGGGAGGGGGAGAACTCAACAGATGCTTGTGTAAGGCATTTCTGAATAGCCGTGTGAGGGGAGACTGAATTTCAAGAGGAAGGGAGTTCCATTGTTTCAGGGCAAGGAAGAGAAGGCCAGTCCCCTATGTTAGAGGCGCATTTCAGAACATGCAGAAGGGCTGAATTCACAAATCTAAGGGAACAGACTTCTTGTGGCACGGAAGGGAGGGAAAGCGGAGCAAGAGATCTTATAATTTCTCAATAAAGCAACCATGGGAATATAACTGGGCCCAGAAGGGGGGACAGCCCAGCAAGGTGTACAGGAAGCAGTGGTGCATAAGGTGAGGAGAGGATGGAAGAAATGGCAGATGATGTTGTAGGACACTGCCCGCTTGTTAAGAGACATTTTGTAGGCATGGGAATAAATAATCTGACCATACTGCAGGCAGGGAGGATGCCCTGGGCAACTGCAAGCATGTCCTTGGGTATGAGGGGAGTGTTTGGCCCTGTAAGCTAGGTCAAGACTGGAGTTAACAACTTTACAGGTCTGGGAGATATGGAAGGAGACATTCAAGCCCGAGTCAAGGGTGACCTCAAGGTATTTAAAGCCTGTCACACATGGAAAGGGGGACCTATCCTTCTAGAGGATGACAAGAGGAGCTGAGAAGGACCACATTATCACTAGTGATCTGAATAAACTGGCTTGGGTCTTGGAGGAATTGAGGTTAATTTATTCTGGATGAGCCATGGCTGGACCAAGGAGTAGTCCTTCTGCAGCTGTGAATTAGCTGTGGAGATGGAGGAACAGCTAGCCTACAGCGAGGAAAATCATTTTTAAAACGGAGATGAGGAGAGGACCAAGTATGAATCCCTGAGGAAGAGACTACATTGCTAAGTGTACAAACTGCTGTCTCCCCAAGAGATAGCCCCAAACCACAAGGCTGCATGGGGAGGCCCAAAGCAAGTAATTTGGAGTGAGCAGCATATCATCAACAGCATCAAAAGCCTTCAACAAGTCAATACAAATGGTCCGGTGAGGGAAAGAACAAATACGCATTTACTGTAACAGTAGATCTTCAAGAGATTCTCTTCCTTTATCCACACCTTGAACTAGACCCGCCAGTGCTAGGACCACATGGAAACTTTTGCTAACCGTGGGTCAGTCCATGACAAGACATATCAGAGTCTGCATAAACATGGGTAGCATAGCCCCATCTTTCCTCAGTTCCGCCAGGGACTGTACTTGGAGGACCTCCGCCTTGGGGACCAGGACAGCATACCGTGCCTCTCATAGTAGGAAAGTGAAGGCACTGAATATAACAACCATTAAAATTCCCAAGACAGAAACAAAAAGTACAGTTAGATAGGAACTTACCGTAATAGTAGATCTTCGAGAGTGGTTCCTTCAGTAGGTCATCACTTACAGGACTGGTAGCCACCTGGTGTGGGCCACACAGCAGACTTTCACTTGCATCCTGATGGGACCGCCCACTGGCGTCGAATCACGTGACCGACGCCAGCGTGGCCATATATAGTGGGCGGTCCCACGCCTGCCCTCCAGTTCTCCGCCGGAACAAGGAAGAGGCCTGACAGCAGGAGTGAACAGGATTGGAGACCCTGTAAAACACAGAATGAGGGAAGGGCGAGGAAAATATGACCTACTGAAGGAACCTCTCCGAAGATCTACTGTGTTCCTACGTGAACTGTAGTATCCTTCTTGAGAGGGCTCCTTCAGTACGTCTATAACTTATAGGACAGAGTCCCAATCAGTCCCTCCAAAGAGAGACCCAGAGAAACTAGGGAGAAGGAAAAATAACTCAACAGAATAATTGAATCCAGAATGGACCCAGCTAGGAAAGAAGGCCCTGTAACACAGCTAGGCTGAAACCAGCCCCTGCCTAGAAGCAATGTCCAGACTCTAGTGTTTGCAAAGGTATGGACAGAACTCCAAGTGACTGTGGCACAGATATCAGCTGCAGAGACATTCAAGTAAGAGCAGCAGAACAGCCAAGCCCCTAGCAGAATGACCTCTAATGGAACCCGGCAGAGGTTTTTCATACTTCTGGTAACAATACTTAATGCAGTTGGTTAACCATTTGGAAAGGCCCCGCTTAGAAACCGTTTGCCCTTCAATCTGGGGGCAAAGGAAACAAAGAGCTGATCACAGCTATGGAATTCTTTAGTCTGGGGAGTGCAATACCAAGAATCCAATGTATGTCCATGGTATGGAGGAGAGCCTCACCTCTGTTCGAGGGGATGGATAGTATACAGGAAGCTCTGATTGGTTCAGCGTGGCTTCTGACACCACCTTGGGAAGAAATTTTGGATTTGTTCTGAAGACCGCCCAGTCTTTGTGGAAAAATCAGATAGAGCTCTTTATAAACCAGAGTGTGAAGCTCCAAAATCCTCCGGCTGACGTGATGGCAACCAAAAACAATGCTCCAGGAAAGGAAGTGCAAATCACAGCTCATAGCCAGCTCAAAAGGAGGAACGGTGAGCTTTTCCAAAATGAAGTTCAAATCCCAAGGAGGAGTTGGGCTGGCGGATGTGGGATTTCAGATGGAGAACCCCTTTCAGAAAGGTTTTGAGACTCCAACTGAGCCGGGTTTACCATCCACTAGCTCGTGGTATGCCTAAATAACCGAAAGGTGAACCTTTAACGACGAATATGAAAGACCAGAGTCTGACAGGTGAAGGAGGTATTACATGACCTGAGAGGCAGAGCATGAGAAGGAGTTCCAACCCTTGGCAGTCGCCCAGATGGAAAACTGTTTCCACTTCATGGCATAAGTGGAACGAGTACAGAGTTTTCTGGCCTCAATGAGGACCTGAGCAACCCGGAGGAGACCCTCAAGCAAGAGATCGCTATGTCTGCAGGAACCATGCATGAAGATGCAGAGTCCTGATGTAGCAGACGACCTTGATCCTGGGTCAGGAGGTCGTGAGCCACTAGAAGTGGAACCGGTGGTTCCCTGGAAAGCTGTTGCAGCAGCAGGAACTAGATCTGTCTTGGCCAGAAAGAGGTGATGAGAATCATCTCTGCCCCATCTGCTTGAAGTTTGAGGAGAACCTCTGAAGAATGGGAAATGGAGGAAGGCGGCAAAAATTTCCCTGTCCAAGAGAGAGACAGCGCATCGTGCCAGAAAGCACCATGCCCTAGAATAAGCGAGCAAAAACTGGGAAGTTTTGATGCTGGATATGGAGGCGAAAAGGTTGATTTCTGGTCGCCCCAACATAGGAAGATGGATTCTACCACTTCTGATGTAATTCCCACTGTGAGCTCATGTCTGAGATCTGCAGAGACTGTCCACCAGGACGCTTAGGATGCCTGGCACACGATGGCCACTAGGGCCAGATGGTGCTGGACCGCCCAGTTCCACACCCACATCGCTTCTGTGCACAAGGGGTATGAGCGGGTTCCTCCTTGTTTGTTGAGGTACCAAACTACCGACATGTTGGCCGCTTGGACCAGCAGTGATCCCTTGGGAAGAAGGGTCTGGAATGCCTATAAGGCATAGACAGCCCTCATCTCCAGAATGTTTATATGCAGAGTAGACTCCAAGCTGGACCACAGTCCTTGGGCTTGGTGCTCCCCTAGATGTGCTCCCCATCCCATGTTCGAGGCATCCGTGGTGAGGGATGTTGAGGGAGCTGGGCCCCTGAAGGGAGACCCAAGAAAGGTTGCAGGGATCCTCCACCAAAGCAATTCTTTCTGAACTGCTGAGAGACCAGCACCAGAAGGTCCAGGTCATCCAGGAGTTGATCCCACTGTACGCCGCAAGTACCACTGAGTGACTTTCATGTGGAGCCTCGCGAGGGAAACAGTGGTGATAGAGGCCGCCATCAGGCCGAGAAGGCGCAGGATCTCCGGCCAGGATATTCCTGGAAGAAGCCACTTTGGAAGCCTGACAGATCAGTGTCTCCACCCTGTCTGGCGGGAGGAAGGCTCTGCACTGGACCGGGTACACAAAACTGCCCCAATGAACTGTAGTTTCTGGGCAGGGGTCATAGAGGACTTGGGGATATTGACAGTAATCCCCAACCTGTTGAATAGGTCCAAAGTGAATGAAAGAGCCTCCAGTAGAAGAGTCCCTGGATGAGCTAAAATCAGCCAATCATCCAGGTAAAGGAAAACCAGTAATACCCCCACGGCGTAAGAAGGCCGCAAACTACTGCCAGGCACTTGGTAAACACCGGTGCCAAGGACAGGCCAAAGGGGAGCGCTGAACTGGAAGTGTTCCTCCTGGAACTGAAACCGCAGGAATCAGCTGTGGCTGGGAAAGATGGGGATATGCAGGTAGCATCCTGCATGTCCAGAGCACACAACCAATGGTTCTCCAGAAGGAGTGGCAGGAGGCTCTGGAGAGTCAGCATCCGAAATTTCTTGTACCGACAAACTGGTTTAAGTCGCAAGTCGAGTATGGGTCTGAAATCCCAGTCTTTTGGAACCAGGAAAAATGGGAGAAAACCCTTTCCCTTTGCCAGAGGGGAACGTGTTCTATTGCTTCCTTGAGCAAGAGACTGTTCACCTCTTCTCGAACGAGAAGAGCCTGATCCCTTGAATAGGAGGATCTTTTGGAGGAGTTTCTGGAGGAAGTCTAGAAACTCTATTGTGTGTCCGACGGACACTAGCTGCAGGACCCATCTCGTCGGAGTTGATCGTCCTCCACTCCTGCGCTGTGAACCCCCCACCTGCTCCCTGTCGAGACTGGGAGGCAGTGGTGGGAAAGTCAGGAAGGGTCGGACGCTCAGGGGAGGACCCCTGCTCGCCTCCTGGTTCTTGGAGGCAGGAAGGGTGGCCACACCCATGACTTACACTTTCCCTGGCAGCGCGTCGGGCTTGCTTTCTGCCTCCAGGTCCTTTTCTGAAAGAGCTGCTGTTGTTGGGTGCCCGATCAGTAATGGACCTCACGGACCTGAGGCAAGACCTCCTATCCTGCAAGTCCGTGATAATGTCCTTGGTGTCCCACCAAAGAGCACCGAGCCCCAGAAGGGGCATCTTGAATCGCCGACTGACCTCTATTAGCAAGTCCAGAAAGGCGAAGCCAGGAGCACCATCTAAGGGCAACGGCAGTTGCCGAGGTGCATGCCACGGAATCGACAGAGTCATATGTGGCCCGCAAGCATGTCTACACAAGAACTTGAAGGCGAAGATCCTTGACAAGCTCCTCTTTCAAGGCAGAGGATCCATGGCTTGGACCCAAGCCTCTAACCTGGCAAGGTATCTTTTGATGAGACACCACATGGGCCACATAGTTAAGGGACCAAAGGCGCCTGTGGCCGAAGAATAGATCTTTCTCCCAAACTGGTCCATCTTCCCGACTCTTTGTCTGGAGGAGAGGTGCTCATGTGCTTTGGTGCTATGGAGCAGTCATTAGCAACAGAAATGACAACAGAGTCAGCATTAGGATGTGTTTTCAAGAACGGGGCATCCTTTGGCACCTGGCAATGCCTGTCCGCCAGCTTGGGGACAGCCGGGAGGGAATGAGACATCTGCCAGACGGTAGTGGTGAGGTCTTGATGAGGTCCAATTCATGGAGGAATGGGGACCGGAGACAGAGACTTAAGTCCAGATGCTCTGAGCCTCTGACTCATGGGGTCCTGATCCTCTGACTCCCAGTCAAAGAAATCCTTCATGGACCCTCAGAAGGTCCAAAAAGGCAGGGTCCTCTGGTGGTGATTTTCAGGGAAACCTTGCTTGACAGGCCTCAAGTTCCTCCGGACCTCCTCTGAGGAATCGCCAGCCCCTCATCGTTGTCGCCTGCCCTTCGACAGGACGGTGACGGATATTGGGAAGTGAAACGTCCTGATGAGTCTTCCCCGAGACGGTACAATAGTCACGGAAGAACTGTCTCGGAAGGGGACCTGGGAGACCGGGAGAGGGAGTCTCGTCTCCAGGTCCGATACCAACTCTGAACGAGCCCCTGCCACCAAACTGAATTGGGGTCTTGAACCGGGTAACCGGAGAAGGTGGAGGGTGGCGGAGGAGGTTGAAGCTGAGGGGAGGAGGAGGAGGAGGCGGCATTACTGGTGGGGTGGTAATGATAGCCCGGAATCCTGGTAGTGAGAGGGATTGAACCCAGGGTAAAACTGCCTGTAATTACTCCAGTCCGGAGAGGGGCAGCCGGGTAGTGGTCCCCAGGGAACCCATGCGGTAGTGAGGGACAGTTTGGGGTCTGGAGTAAATCTCCGTCATCAGGTCTGGCAGCGGGATACCCACGCCTGACCCGCGTGGTATATATAGGTTGGGAGTCTGGCGCAGGACAGAAAACGCTACGGGAACCAACGCCGAACTGGCACCACCCAATCTGGCGCCAGAAACGGATCCGCGCCAGAGGGCCGGGCCGAACCGGACGGCGGGCCCAGATGGCAGGACCGGATCTGGAGTCGGGGCCAATGGCTGAGGCTGATCGATGAGGTCCAGGCTCTGAGTCTGTCGCCGGGATGTCCAGCATTGAGCCAACAGCTGGGGCTGATCACTAGGTCCCGGATGAGCAACAGTCGCCGGACATCTGGCGCCGGAGTAGTTTGCGGGTCCTCTGGCGGTATGTTGGCTGTAATCGCGCTACAGGGATCCCGCCTGAAGGTGGAGGAGGGCTCACGTTAAGGCCTGCTGGCTCAGGAGGAGCCTCCTTCCCTGACCTCGAGAGAGAACGTGGAGTTGACCCTGCGGAATCCCACTACTGAGGGGTTCTCTGCTGTCTTCGGCCGAGGTACCCACCATTGAAGTGGAGGGCACGGTGAAGGAAGAGGGGAAAGCGGCTTTCTCCTCTGGTTCCGCTTGGATGTCGGATGAGGTGCTATTAGGCTCAGACAGGACAACCACACCTGTGCGGCTGTCAGGGGATGGGCGCCTTAGCAGGTGGCATCGGATGGGCAAGGGAGGAGCCCCGCAGACTTATTGACGGATGCCGGGCGGTCCCCACTGGCTGGGGAGCCAGCTTACCAGCTGCCGCACGATCCCGGAGGAGCCAGGGTCAACTTATCGGCTGGCGCTGATGTAATCGTTGGAGGGCCGACGGCGAGGACCACTGTCTTACCAGACTTACCGTCCGATTTTCTGGGCGGTGACTGGGCCTGCTTGTAGAGGGTCGTGGTGTCGCCCATAGAGCATTCCCGCCTCCCTAGACTTCTCCTTGTGCTTCTTCGATGGAGAAGATTTAGCTGCCGAGGACTCTCTCAAAAGGTCCATCTTCTTTTCTAGAGTAGCCAAGCGGCTTTCAAGAGATGAGCTCAAAGCCTGCTGCCTCTTTTTCTTCATGGCCTGGTTGAAGGTCTGGCACCCGGGCAGGAGGAGCAGAGTGGTCTGGGCCTCAGACAGAGGACGCACTTGAGGTGATCGTCTTCAGCGGGATCTGCTGCCCACAGGATTCCAGCACTTTTCTTCGGTGAAGACATCAATGTAATAGTTGGAAAAGGAAGAATTTTGTCAAAGGAAAATTCGATGCAAGGTACTTTCACAACGATCGCTATATGGAAGTCTGCAATGCGACTGACACAAGGCAACGGAGGGAAAGAACTGGAGGGAGTGGGGGACTGCCCACTATATATGCCACGCTGATGTCGGTCACGTGACGCCGGGTGGGCGGTCCCCGTCAGAGATTACTAAAAGTCTGCTGTGCAGCCTGACGCCAGGTGGCACCAGTCCTATAAGTGATGACCTACTGAAGGAACCCTCTCAAAGTAAGATTGTCATATTCCTTTACAGATTAGGAAAAAGGGAAGGAGGAAGAGCTGGCATGGCCTAATGGAAAAGATTCTTTTCAATGATCTACTGTTATGGTAAGTACATAACTGTTCTATCTTCTTCAAGGATATCTCTTCCTTTAGGCCACACCTTTGAACGGGTCCCAAGCAGTCCCAAAAATAACGGGAGGTTTTGCAGTCTGTTCAGGAAAGAAGGCCCTGTAGAACAGCAAGGAAGAAACGTCTGTCTAGGGGAAACAATGTCCAGACTATAATGTTTAGGCATTAGGTCAGAATATCACCACTGAAAACAGTGCAGTCAAGAACCGTGCCAGTCAAATGCACGCCACTTTATGTCCCCAGACTAATAGATCCTAACTCCGGGAGGAGCGGATCATGGGGCAAGAAGAAACTGTGGGGCCGTAGAGAATGCCATTTCCACGGCCCTTGTAAAAAAAAATAAAAAAATAAGTCTCAATATGGCAAAATCTAGGGAGATCAGGATTAGAACCTTGGGTTCTCCACAACCACCCGCCGAGCTGCTCCATGCTCAACCCTCCACGCCACGGAAGAAGCTCGGCCGGCCTCCAGAATTCTGCTGCCCTTGTCCTGTGGCAGCTCCATGGACAGTGACCTGGGGAGCGCCTCCTGCAAGGCTGTCAATCTCCTCTGTTGTTCGTGGCAGTGCTATTCAGACTACGCTCTTTACGGCGCTATTCTGGTAGCCTATTCTGACCAGGTAGGATGCTTAGTAAAGGTGTGGATAGTAATTCATATGGGTGCAGCACAAATGTCAGTTGCAGAGACATTTCTACATCAGCAAAAGAAGTGGTCATACTCCTGGTGGAATGACCAGCATTGCACCAGTAAGTTCATTACCATACTTCCTATAACAGAACATAATACAACATGCTAGCCATTTAAACAGCACTGTTTCGACACTGGAGTGCCCTCTTTCCCAGGTACAAATGAAACAAAAAGCAGAGAGGACTTTATGTAGTCCTTGGTGTGATTTAATAGTATCTTAGTATTGTACGTATGTCCAAGTTATGGAGTAATGCTTCACCCTGATTGGCATGCTCAGGATAATAAATAGGAAACTAGATGGTTTGATTTAATGTAAACTCAGATGCCACCTTTGGCAAAAATGTAGGATTAGTATGCTAAGAAACTCTTCCTCTTTGGAAAATCAAATAAGGAGGCTCACACATTAGAGCTTGTAGCTTCTGAAATCCTTTCAGCAGAAGTGACTGCAACTAAAATAATGCTTTCAGGCGGGACGGTGGCGCAGAGGTTTGAGGTGCTGGCCTACCTCCAGCCACGCCAGTAACAGGTTCGAGGCAGACTCGGGAAGTCGGGGGCTGGCAGGGGCAGGAGAATTGGCGTCCGTGGGGACTGCTCTCTCTCCTGGGTGGGTAGTGGGTTGCCGTTGCACTGCAGCGGCCTCTGGTGGAGACCTGAGCACTGCAGACGATTTGGAGGGTCCAACTGGAAAAGTGGAAATACCGCACGTCAACTGGATGACAGCTGCCCAGCTCTCTGAGGCCATCTAGGTCCTACTGAACTTTCCATCTCAGCAGCACCCCGGGGCCAAGTGCTGCGCTGGTCTGACCCCTCTTGGCTGGCGCCCTCGGAGGAGGGACCCATCCAGTGAAAGGTTACACCGGTTACCCTGGGGCTGGCTCGATTTGAGAGTGGACGCTCTGAGGACAGATGGGTCGGAGGTCAGCCTTGGCAAGCCCGAAGGAGTGGCTGCCATGGAGCACGGGAGTAATAAAGAAATAACACACACACACAAAAATAATTTATTTAGTTTTTGTTGACCGGGTAAGTGCACTAGACAAATCCTGCCTATTTTCAGGCACGACCCAGGGGAGGGATACAGATGAATGCCAACTGACCTTGAACCAGATTAAGCTGTTGGTGGTATTTTTGTGAATGAGGGAAATTTGTCCAGGACACCGGAAATTCCCTACTCTTTCGATAAGTGTAGCCAGGATCTTTAACATCCACCTGAACTACCACCAATCCAGGCAGATGGGACCCTCGATTTAACGTCTCATCTGAAGGACTGCACCCAGAAGTGCAGCACCTCTCATGCCGCACTACAATAATGCTTTCCATTATAGAAACCGTAAGCCACACTCACAGGTGGCTCAAAAGGAGCCAAAGAAAGCTTTTCAAGAGCATAATTCAGGTCCCAAGGTGGGACTGGATTACAAATGAGAGGTTTTATGTGCAAAATACTCTCAAAAACACAGGACCCCTAACTGGGCAACACTGTACCCATCAAAGAGGCATGACAAACTGTTATTTATTTATCTAGCTAGTTCATTTTTGTTGACCAGGACGACACTATTTTCAGCCTCATCCCGGGGTGGGGGTACAGAAGAAAACCAACTCACACTGAACCAGATTAAGCTGGTGGTAGTATTTGTTGTGATACAGTGGCCAAATGCTCCTCAAGTGAGGAATACTGCACACACAAGTCTGACAGTGACAGCAAGTATTCCAAAATTTATTTACCAGACAGAAAGGATAAAAGCAACTGAACAAAGAGTAAACAGGGAGGAAAGGAGGACTGTGGTCACCTTGAAGACTGGAAATAGCACCACAATCCACACAGGGTTGTGTACAGACCCCATGTCAGGGGAGGGAATGGACAAGGATATGATTGAAGGCATTC
Source organism: Neoceratodus forsteri (assembly GCA_016271365.2). Taxonomy (NCBI): domain Eukaryota; kingdom Metazoa; phylum Chordata; order Ceratodontiformes; family Ceratodontidae; genus Neoceratodus; species Neoceratodus forsteri. The sequence goes on from CM057453.1 coordinate 659,254,876, forward strand.
TTAGGATGGCAGAGAAAGGGAGATACTGTTGATGGGAGACCTGAATATGCCAGATGTTAACTGGAGCACATTTTCTGCAGCCACATACAAGAGCAGGTCCATTCTCGATGCCCTACAGGTGGCATGCCTCAGACAGCTAGTTCAGAACCCACTCGTGAGGAAGCAATCTTAGACCTTGTACTCTCAAATGGGGACAGTGAGAGGATCTCGGATCCAGAAGTGGGTTGCCATCTGGGAACAAGTGACCATCAAACAGTGCGGTTCACATTAAACTCAGCTACAGAGTCAAGCCATACAAAAGTGAGGGTACTGGACTTCAGGAGGGCTGACTTTGGCAAGATGGGAGAGTGCCTCAGAAAGCACTAGCAAACCAGCTAGAAGGAGGGGTGGAGCAACAATGGGGAATCATCAAAACTGCCATCACAGAGGCAACAAGCCTTTGTGTGAAGCAAATAAACAAATCAAAACAAAAGAAACAGCCACTGTGGTTCTCGAAAGAGGGGTAGGGAAAGTCAGGGAGAAAAAAATATGCAATGGGTAGGTCTTTAGAAGCCAGGCATGCAGATGCAGGGACTTCAGGTCTGGATGGACCAGAGACCCCTTGTCCTGTGACAACAAGCCGTGCACAGAGGCAGAGGCACTGGAGGCTCCACTGCTAGTTGTTGGATAAGCGGATACCATATCTGCCGATGCAGCAGTGGTGCAATGAGGACAAGGGCCGCAGCCTCCATCTGCAGTTTCAGTAATACTCTCTGCATTAAAGGAAATGGGAGGGAATGCATACAGAAACATCCCTTTCCAAGAGAGGTACAATGTGTCTCAGCAAAACTTCAGGTTTGGGCAAATGTGCAAAATGCGTAGTTTTGTGTTGTGTGGGACGCAAAACGGTCCAACTCTGGACAACCCCACCATGCAAGGAGGTTATCTACCATGGAGGTCAGCAGTTCCCATTCATGCATCTTGGACTGTGACCTGTTTAGTCTGTCTGCTAACATCCAACAATCAAAAGTTTCCATGGAAATCTATTATTTCATCTTCCAATGTTCAATATATGAAGTGCGGAGAAGGTGCTGTGTGTGAATGAAGCAACTGTGATAAGACATGGTACCACCTCTTGATAATAAACCAACAAGCATCCGACTTGGTTTCTTCTGGCTATATTTAACAGTCCCTAGAAGAAGCCAAGTCGGATAAACGTTAAGGCACAGATGAAAAATAAATTTAAAGAATAAAGAATCGGACTAAAAAATTTCAGCATTTTTGGTTTATTACCAAGAGTTGGTGCCACGCCTTATCATATTCTGTCTGCTAAGACATTTTGGAGACCTAGGAGATGCACTGCTGACAGCTGTAGACTGGGTTCCAGTGCCCAGTAGCACACTCTTATTGCTTCCCACATGGGATGGGAATGAGTCACCCTTGTTTGTTTATACAATGCATGACACTGGACGTCGTCCACAGTAAACAGAGGACCAAGAGTCGGCTGCTCCTGAAAAGCCTGGAGACTATGTAGGACAGTTCTCATCTCCAGGACATTTATATACAACTTGGTTCCCACCTGGGTCCAAGAACCTTGTGTTTGATAAGGGCCCTGTGCCCCCACCCAGATCTGGATGCATCCAAAGTCTGAATCTGAGCTGGAGTTGGTATGGGAAATGGAATACCCCTTAAAGAGGTTGCGTGTGCTCCATCCACCGTGTTACTGTTTTGCACAAGGAGAAACATGACAAGCACCTCTTGGTCCATGTCATCTGTCAACTGATTCCAAGGCACTCTCAATGTCCACTGCAGTATCCACATATCTAACTGGGCCAATGGCACAGTTAACATTGGCTGCTGCCAAGAGTCCCAGGAGACAGAAATGTTCTGGCTGAGACTTGATAACTGCTGTACCAGTTGTGCCTGAGCAAGGAGTCATTCTGCCCTGTCCAGGGGCAGGAATGCATAGCCCTGCTGTGTGTCCAAGACAGCACCTATGTCCTGCAGCTTTGGCAAGAACATATGATCATACAAAAGTAGCCAGCAGAAGGAGACCTCATGGTCTATCTTGTCTGCTCAAACTGATTCAGGGTGAGGGTCCTAGCTTTACCCTTACACCAGTGACACTGGCCCCCATCCCCTTTATTCCCCTTCCTTGGCCCTGTTTCTCTGTGTTTCTCCCAGGATCTTCTGAAAGAGGCCACTATTTTAGCCACCACCACCTTCTCTGGCAGCTCATTCTAGGCCACCGCCACCCTTTCTGTAGAAAATGCTTCCTCACATCCCTCTTGAATCTACCCTTCACCAGCTTTAGGCTTTGTCCTCTGGTGATGGTGGTGTCTCTCTTACTGAAGAGACCCCCACAATCAACTCTGTTTACTCCCCTTCACATACTTGAAGGTCTCTTTATATGCTCCCTCTGCCTCCTCTCTTCCAGGAGTACATCTGTAAGGCTCCAAGCCCTTCTTGTCACGTCCTATCCTGCTGTCCCTGATTATTTCAGTTGCTCTCCTCTGGACCCCTCCAGCATTTTAATGTCCTTTTTAGGTATAGGCACCAATACCTCTCTCCATAATTCAAATGTGGCCTTCCTAATGACCTATACAGCGGTAAAATAACCTCGCATTGCCTACTACTAAATCCCTTGCAATACATCCCAGCATCCAGTTTGCTTTCTGCATGTCAGATGAATCTAATAGATTTCTTTGACTGAGTGACCAACGTAGTAGACCAGGGAGGGCTGTGGACATGGCCTACCTAGACTTTAGCAAAGCATTTGACACAGTCCCACACAAAAGATTAATAAATAGTTAGCCACCCTTGGGAGTGGGTCCAGGTGGTAGCCTGGGTAAAAAATTGGCTAGACAACAGGACGCAGATGGTAATAGTAAAACTGAGTGCACGCTGAGGAAAGGGGGGTTAGTAGCAGAGTACTGCAGGGTTCAGTATTGAGGCAGGTCCTCTTTAATGTCTTTATAAGTGACATTGCAGAGGGACTGGAAGGAAAAGTATGCCTCTTTGCAGATGACACAAAGATCTGCAACAGGGTTGATGCACAAGGGGGTGGAAAGGATGAGAAGGGACTTGGCAAGGTTGGAGGAATGGTCCAAAGTATGGCAGCTTAGATTCAGTGCAAGTAATTCACCTGAAACAAAACCCAGGGAAGAGTACACAATGGAGGGGAGGTACTAACAACAACAAAAATGGAAAGGGACCTGGGAGTAGTCATAGCAGATGACCTAAAGACAGGCAGGCAATGTGAGAAGGCGTAAGGAGGGCTGAGGGGATACTAGGAAGCACAGGAGAGGTATCGCCAGCAGAAAACAGGAAGTTGTCATCCCTCTGTACAGACAGTTGGTGATACCCCATCTGAGTACTCGTGCGGTAGTTCTGGGGATCCCATCTCTGCAAGGACATAGACAGGATGGAGGCAATCCAGAGGAGGGCAACTAAATTGTGCAGGGTCTGCGCAGAAACCGCATTAAGAGAAACTAAAGAAGCTTAATATGCATACCTTCGAAGAAAGGAAGAAGAGTGGGACATGATAGAAACTTTCAAGTACCTCAGGGCAATCAACAAAGTCCAAGAGGGTAGCATCTTTCAGAGAAAGAGATGTGCAAGAACAAGGGGCACAATTTGAAGATAGAGGGGAGGGCTCAGGGACAATGTGAAGAAGTATTTTATCACAGAGAGGGTGGTGGACACATGGAACAGCCTTCTCTGAGGTCGGGGTCAAAAACAGTAGGGGAATTCAAGAATGCATGGGACAGACATAAGCCATTTATAGTGGAGGGTAGAAGGAAGTAGGCTTTGGTTAGCTAGGATCTGTAGCTTATCCAATAGGTAGAGAAATGAGCAGACTGGTGGCCAAGCGGTCCTTATTGCCGCCAAAGTCTATGTTTGTAAAAGGATCCCCCATCACGATTCCTACCAGGTGTGGGGTATAAGAATTTGACTGACCTTAAATATATTTATTTATTTCAAAAGTTTCACCAGGCAAGACACACTGAGCTAAAAAGCTCGCTTCGGATCGCGTGTGTATGTGTGTGTGTGTGGGGGGCAGATAAAGAAGGGCATGAGACCATACAAGGTGATAATTACTTAGACAGGTAAATGTATACAGCATTATATAATAAAAAAAAAAAAAAAAAAACAGGAAAAATAAAAGTTCATAAAAATTAAGGCCAAAACACATTCCAGCATATAACAAGAAGCATTGTTCAGAATACAAAGTGCAATTATACAGGAGGGTAGGTAAGAAGTGTAATTCAGTGACAGTGACAGGAATAATAGTTGGGAGGGAAGGGTAGCAGTGGAGTGAAGGCAGGAGGCAGAAATTAGGAGATGAGAAGGTTGCAGAAAGTAATGGGCAGACGAGAGTAGGGTGGGTATGGAATCAGGTGCAATTGTATCCTCTATCTTGATTTCAGCAAGGCCTTGACTCTGTGCCCCACAAAAGGTTGATCAGGAAGTTGGTGGATCTCGGGTTGGGGAAAGATGGTCAGATGGATGGAAAACTGGCCGAGGGACAGAACCCAGAGGGTGGTTGTGGGGGAGAGTTATCTGGCACCAGAGAGGTAACTAGTGGGTTCCCAGAGGCTCGTTGGGCCGTGTTGTTCAATGTCTTCATCAATGACACGAGATGGCATTAGGGGAGCAAATGTGCCTATTCGAGATGACACCAAGCTCTGAGGAGAGTGGACACAGATGAAGGGATACAGGACCCACAGGAAGATCTGAAAAACTGTGGAGGTGGTCCAGGATCTGGCAGCTTGGCTTCAATGCCAAGAAATGCAAAGTTATGCATACTGGAGCCAAGAATCCCAGAACAGAGTACTACTTGGGTGGAGTCTGAGTATCTGCATCAGAGGAGGAGAAGGACCTGGGAGTGATGATCATTAGTGACCTGAAACACTCCAGGCAGTGCAAGAAAGCAGCAGCAAAAGTAAACAAGATGCTGGAATGTGTATCTAGGGGATCAGTAGTAGAAATTACCATGTTATCTAACATCTTTAATCTGCATTTCCGTAGAGCATATTCCCTCAGGAAAACAGACTTTATCATGCTCGATGTAGCTGGACTGTACTCCTTTGGCAAATGGAGCCATCTCGCTTGCCCTTCCCACTATATAATGGAACCAACTCCAATCTGTACTAAAACTAACTAGCATTGTCTCAGTTAACTCTTCCAAGTGCTAATTGCATCTAAAATAAAAGATATTTGTAACTGCTACTAAGCCCTTCCTCTACGCCTATGTGTGCTTCTTGACTATCGTCTCCACTGGTACTAGCCTGAGATCTGGAAGCCTCAAGCTTGCAAAATGTATTCCATGGCTATCTGAACTATAGGATTTTTCCCATATCGTTCCTATACCCTTTCCTTCCTTAGGACTTCTATCTATATATTACCCTTGCTATACCTTTTCCTACCTTAGGCCTCCTACCTATATATTACCCCTTGCTAACTGACCCTCCCTCAACCCTGTTCACCCCTACTTATCCTATCCTTCCTATCATATGCTCATTACACTCGTTTCTATCTATTGCATTGAACAGTGTTAAAGTTATAAACCTTACCTTGTATTGCCTGTACACTTTATTCCAATGTTCCTTAACTGTACACATATTTACAATGTTGTACCTCACTATGTAATATCTGTTTGAACCTTGTGTGCCCTTTGAATATGTGGTAACCAAGGTTGCCTTACTACGTGATGTTTCATTGTCTGTGTATAAGCATCAGGACTTCCTTTTGAATAAGCTTGCTCAATGGAGTATTCCTGCAATAAACTTGAAGGAGAGAGGAGGTTATACTGCCCTTGTACAGGTCACTGGTAAGGCCAAGATCTGGAGTATGGAGTTCAGTACTGGTGCCTGCACCTCAAAAAGGACATTAACCTGCTGGAGAAGGTCCAGAGGAGGGCTGCAAAGATGATAGCGGGTCAGCAGAGTAAGGCAAACGAGGACAGGTTGAGGGCACTGAACATGTACCCTGGAAGACAGGAGAGAGAGGACATGACTGGACCTTCAAGTACTTGAAGGGAAAAATAAGTTGATAAGGAGACTCTCTTTAAGCTGGTGGCAACCATAACACAGGGGGCACAGTCTTAAGCTGGAGGGTGGGAGGTTTAGGAGGGAGGTCAGGACGCACTTCTTCACAGAAAGGGTGGTGGACACTTGAATGCGCTGCTGGAAGAGGTCATCTCAAGACAGGAAGCAGCTTTAAGAGAGGCTGGGATAGGCATGGGGAAGGTAAGGATCATGGGTAGGGAGGATGGGAGGAGTGGGGAGGGAGGGCAGGGACATTAGCTCAAGCTGTGGACCCTGCTGTACTGAGCAGGCTTGATATACCAATGGCCTTCTTCTGCTAACTTCAGATGTTCGTATGTAATTGCAGAAGTGCATGGTGAAGTTGTGGAGAAGAGAGGACAGAGAGCATTGGGAAGTGGAAGCGGATAGACAGGGGAGGGAATTCCAGAGTGTGGGAAACAGTGGAGAAAGCAGCCTGGCCAGCTGAAGATTTCCTGGAAGGGAGAGTGAGGAGCGGTAGCCAGAGTTACGAATGGAGTAAGTGGAAGGGGAGGGAGGACAGAGAGAGGTAAGGTATGGGGAAGCATGCCAAGCCAGTATTTCAAGAGAAAGAAGGCACAATGAGAGAGGCATCTGACTTCAAGGGAGGGGAGAGAGAGAGGAAGAATAAAGGAGCAATGGTGTGTATGGGACTGGACGGTCCACGGCAAAATGACAGGAGGAGTGAAACAGGGTATCCAGTCTGGCTAGGGTGGTCTAGGAGCAGCACTGTATACAATGTCGCCAAAGTCAAGATGAGAAGGATCACCTTCTGGATAACTGTCTGGCGCAGCAGGAAGAGGAATGCAACCTCTGTTCCTGTATAAGGCTCCCAGTTTAGGGTGTTTGTTGTTTATGATGTCCACTTGCCCAGAAAAGTCAAGGTGCTGGTCAAGCCAGACCCGAGGTACTTATAGGAACATCGTCAATGGTAGCCCCTTCTAGGGTATGGAGGGAGGGAGGACAGTAAGCCTAGCGAGCTTCTGCCTAGTGTCAAAGGTCACAGAAACCGTTTCTTGGCATTGAGAGACAATTGATTCGAATGGAACCAGAGCTGAACACTGCTGAAGCCCAGCCAAATCCCAGCCATGAGATCAGTGAGGATAGACCCAGAGGCAAACAGAACAATGTCATCCACATACATGCGGATGGACACAGAGGAGCAGACAAAGGGAGGTCATTCAGGAAGGCTGAAAAGAGTATAGGGCCAAGGACAGAGTCTTATGGGACACCAGTGTTGATAGGAAGGGAGAGGAAACTGAATTGCCAATTCACACCAACTGCAACTGTCCACCAGAGATAGGAGCAGAACCAATTGGTTGAGGAGTCAGAGAGGCCTGCTGCCCTGAGCTTGTCAAGGAGAAGGGGTGATATACAGTGTCGCAGGCTTTAGCCAAGTCAACAAAGATGGAGGAGGTGACAAGGCCCTGCTGATCCATACCTGAGAGAATGGAGTCAGTAAGCCGGAGGAGGAGGTGGAATGAAATTTACGGAAGCCAGACTGGAAATGGGTGAAGAAAGAGGAAGAGTCAAGGAATGAGGAGTGCTGGGTCAGCACAAGGTGCTTCTGCATTTGGCTAGAGTAGGGAGCTGAGAGATAAGGTGGTAGTTGCCAGGTGAGGAGGTCAACACCTTTGGGAAGAGTATAGACGGTAGCATGTTCCAGCAGTCAGGAAACGAGGCAAGGGAGAAAGAGAGGTTGAGAAGGAAGGTAAGAGGTATAGCAATGGCAGGCACGAAGAGATGGGGAGCCTGGGGTCAAGTCCTCGGGGCCCCTACATTTAAGGGGGTTAAGGTGAGAGCCTTGAGGGAGGCAGGAGTGATAGGAGAAGGGGGAAGAAGGAGGAGAGAAGAGAGGAGCAGTAGGTAAAGAATGAGTTGAATTCAGATGCAACAGAGGTAAGGTCAGAAATGGGGATGTCACCCACCTCAAGTACCGGGGGCATGGCGCCTTCCAGAACTTAGATGGTGGTTAAGGTTGCTCTGGAAGGTGGAGGCAAAGCACTCAGCCTTTGCAAACCTAGTAACTCTGGTACAGACATTGTGGAGTGCTCAGTACCTGGTTAAGTCAGCAGGAGCAAGAGAACTTGTGAGTCTTCCAAGCAAGGTCTTGTGCACAATAGTTCTGCGAGATCCAGGAGAGTGGGAATCACGGACTCTGGTTCGCTTGAGGGGCATGCTGACTCCAGATAGACATGAATTTAGAACTGAAATACTGGAGGGCAGAGTTGATGTTGGTGGCAGACAAAATGGGCAACCAGTCGGTCTCCACCAAGTCAGCATGTATGGAGGAGAGGTCCAACAATCGGAAAGACTGGATCTGGAGGAGGTTCTTTTTTTGGGGTGGAGCCTTGGGACAGAATTTTACACACACAGTAGACCGTGGTGGTCACTGAGGGCATCCGGGAGGGTTCACAGCAGAGATACAGTGGGGGTGGGAAAGTACCCAGCCCAGGAGTGACTGGAGAATTTATAATGGTGTCGGGTTGAGTCAGAGATTATTTGGATGAGTTCCAAAAGGACTGCAGAGAGGAGGTAAGTGACCAGGATGAGGAAGCAGGCCTCCAAAGAAAGGGGCGACAGGACTCCCAGGCACCTCCGAGGCATGTGGAAGGAGGCAGGGAGCAAGCCCTGGAGATCGGTTAAGGAGGAGGGGCGGCCTGGCCTCCCAGAGGGATGGGCATGGGACGGAGGGGCAGATGAAGCAGCCCATGAGAGGCCCCACCGTGGTCCCGGCAGCCCCTGGGAAGGGGCAGGAACGGGTTGTCCTGGCAGCCAAGGGGATGACAGGAACTGGGAGGCATGGAAGAGGTCCAAGACCGACCGCCAGGTATGACCAGACGGGCGGAGACAGAGAACCCAGAAGGTCTAGGTACAGGACCCAACAACGTGGCACCACAAAATGGGCGATGGCAGCTGACAGGTGCACAAATGGAGTCAACCCCACACCAAGTTGGCGAGGTGCCGCAAGGTGACGGCAGTGGTAAACAGATGGGCAGATGCAGCCATGGCATCGGAGCCCACAGGAAGCCGGTGTCGGAAAGCATGGAAATGGTGTAAGGGGCAGGCGCCAACAGGGCCGACCCTGGGGGAGGGGCAGTGGCAGTGAGAAGGCGCCAAAGCGGAAGCACACTAGGCACAGAGCAACCGGACCACACAGCCCACATAGTGAAGGCTGCAAGCAGCAAGGCACTAGGGGCAAACTACCATGCCAAAGGAATCATGGTACTGGAAAACCACATCTGGCGGGCAAGAACAGGCATTATAGGGCCGAGTGGTCGGGCAGGAGCCCCAGAGATGCCCATGGAGGCAGCCACAGAGCAGTGGCAAACAGGAAGGCCCCGACAGGGCGCTGCACAACCGGGAGGCCTACCGGGCATGACTGAGGATGCCAAAGCCCAGGCATTGGCAGAAAAGGCCCCTGCAGGGAACCCCAGGCTGGATCCTCAGGCATGGACCCCGGAAAACAGGAGGAGGGAGGGAAACCCAAGGAGACAGCCGGAACCGGACCTAAGCCAGAGAGGCGGGGGCATCCCAATCCCAGCGGGGTGGCACCGGAGCAGGGTGTGGAATGAGGGACGAGACCCAGGAACCCTGGCGAAGGCACAAAAGATGGGGTGCCCAGGGTGCAGGAATGGCGACAGAAAGGAGACCCCAGCGGCGCCAGGTAGTGTGCCAGTGCCATGGCCATGGACCCCGAACTGGGGGCGTCCGGGTTGCTTGGGCTCCTTTCACCCGCCGACAGGGACCCACCCGTCAAAAATCATGAAGGAGGAACTGCCTGTCGACGGGGAAGCCACCCTGTCGACTTGGAGGAATGCTCTCATCGGGGAAATTATGCCCGCCGACGGGAACAGATCCGTCGACAAGAGGTATAGCGCGTCATCGACGGGGTATGGCCGAGTCGACGAGAAACAGAAGGCAGGGTGCCCAGGCAATGGGGTATAACCCAGCACTGAAGAAAAGGAGCAACGAAGGCTCTGACGACAGGGGAGCAGCCCGGCGGTGAGGAACGCCCAGCAACAGTGGAGAAGCCACCGTTGGACGAAGAGAGGTGGAGGAGTGTGAGGAGTATAAGTCCCTTTCCCCAGCAGCCAGGAACATGAACCCTGAGCCGGGGACCCATAAAGCAGGACCCCAAGGTCCGTTCTGGCAGGGCTGCAGGCAGCCTGAAGAATCCACAGGCCCAGCAGGAGTGTCGGGTGAAGAGTAGCAGGGTTGCTGAGGTGGGTGACAGGCCGCATAAAGAAGAACCGGGGTTACTGTGAGTGTGTCACAGGCCCAGGCCCAGAGTAGAAGCCCAGCCTGTGAGTAGTACACATGCCCAGAACCAGAGGCTGGAGCCAGGGTTGCTGTGAGTGGTTCACAGGCCTGGGTCCAGAGGCAGGAGCCGGGTTACTATGAGTGGTTCACAGGCCCGGCCCTGGGAGTAGAGAGCCAGGGTATTTGTGAGTGGTTCACAGGCCAGGTCTAGATGCAGGAGCCGGGGTTACTGTGAGTGGTTCACAGGCCCTGATCCGGAGGTAGAAGCCAGGGTTACTGTGAATGTGTCACAGGCCCGCACAGAGCAGAAAATCAGGTTCAAGTTCACGTCGAAGACTGGAACACAGGAGACAGAGCTAGCTGCTGTGCAAGCTGAAGCCGGCGGAAAATGAACAGAGAGGGTGCCCAGGGGCCATACACTTATACTCAGCCTGAGGAAGTGATGTCGTGTGGTGGCCCCTATGGAAGAACTGCTAGAAGAAGCTGCCATGTGATAGCGCACCTGGTGGAACCTCCCAAGTGTAATAACCTACTGCAAGAGACCAGTCCACAGAAGATCTACTGTTACAGGTGAGTAATACAGGTTACTCACCTGTAAAGGATTCTAAGAATGGTATATGTTGTTCATCCACACTGTCTGGCAGGCTCCTTGCCGCTTAGAATTTTTGCTGGAAGGTCTTCAAGCTGAGCTCCTCCCACCACCGGGTGGTAAAACTCAGCTCAGCCCAATGGCCTAGATCTGCCCTGCTGGAAGCCAGGTTGTGCGTTGAAGCCGGGAGGTCAGGTGGGTCGTGTGGATGAACAACATACCATTCAGAGAACTCCTGTTACAGGTGAGTAACCTGTATTTCAGGGACATGGATATGTTGTTCATCCACACTGTCTGGCAGACTCCTAGCAGTTCTCTGGGAGGAGGAGGCAAGGCGACACCCCTACTTAGGGAATAGAGACTGAGAACCGAGGCCCCAAACCAGCATCCCGGCGTGACTCAAGGTCGATGTGGTAGTGGTGATGAAGGTGTGTGCTGACTTCAGGTAGCAGCCCTGCACATACATCTCAAGTGTCCCTGATTTTCAGGGGCGTCCCTGATTTTGCCTCAAAATTTTACTCTGTCCCTCCTAAAATGTGTGTTTTGTGGCTAAACAGTGGGGACTGTAAGCACTAAACAATGTCAAACATTAAAGTTACAGACTTGTTCTTCCTTAGAAAATGCATTTTGCACTAAGCCCCATATTCTACCAGCTTTCTGGGTGGATATCTTTAATTCTGAAGATGTGTCCCTGATTTTGGTTCTTTGTCCCTGACTTTTTAAGTCTTGTCCCTGATTTATGAGGCAGGAGGTTGAGAGGTATGGCCCTGCAGATTTCCTGGATAGGGACAACCCTGGAAGCAGCCACCAATGCAGCGGTATGGCGGTGGGAATGAGCTCTTATTCCTCTGGAAGGCTCCATGCCCACCAACCTATAGCAGAGATCTATGCAGGAGGTGACCCACCTGCCTATCGTCCGCTTGGCTGCAGGTCTGCCAGGTCGTGGCTTCAGCGTGGGTGACAAACAGCTGGCGAACCTCTCCCGAACTGCAGCCATCCGCTCCTTGTAATAGCCAAGCGCTCTTCTAGGGTCCAAAGTATGGAGCCTATATTCGCCTCCGAGGTGTGATTGGGGTAGAACACTGGCAGAGTCAACACCTGGTTAAGGTGAAACTCCGACACCACCTTCGGAAGGAATTTGGTGGGACGAGGACAACCTTGTCCCTGTGGAAGACCAGATAAAGGAGACTCTATGGAAGCGCCTGGAGCTATCCCATCCTTCTGGCTGACGTGACAGCCACCAAGAAGGCGGTCTCCGAGACAGGTGAGAGATGTCACTCCTGTGAATCGGTTCGAATGGCTTGGCCATGAGCTTAGCCAATACCAGCAGTAGATCCCACGGAGATGGAGTTCTTGCACTGGAGGGATGTGATCAAGGCCTTTGAAAAAGTGCCGACCACCTTCTCCTGCGCCACCGACTGCTTCCCGCCCGCGCCCGGTAAGCAGAGATGGCTGCCAGGTGGCACTTTAAGGGTCGCCAACCAAGCCCTAGCTGAGAAAGGGACCACAGGTAGTCCAGTATGCTTGCCAAGGAACAAGAGGGAAGGGTCCAGGCCTTGCTCTGACACCAAATGGAGAATCTCTTCCAGAAGCGTAGCATTTTCTGGTCGACTCCTTATGGGATGCCTCAACGACGTTGAGGACCTCGGCGGAAAGACCCAAGGCCTGGAACTCTAGCCGCCAGGAACCAGGCCGCCAGGTGCAGGGATTGAAGGTCCGGATGGAATACCTTCCCTGATGACAGAGATCAGGTCCGGCAGGATGGAAGCCGCCTCGGAGCCTGGAGCTGAGACTGAGGAGAACTGGATTCCAGAGCTGGCGGAGCCAGTCTAGAGGCTACCAGAATCACCTGCCCTGTCCCTCCTCACCTTGAGAAGCACCTTGTGGATCAAGAGAAATGTGGAAAGGCGGAAGAGGCCCGGGGTCCACGGCCTCGAAAGGCATCCCCTGCAGCAAGCCCTGCTGAGGGGGGGGCATGAAACAGCCTCAGCCGCATTCTCCTGGAGGCAAACAGGTCCACCTGAGGCGTGCCCCAGTGGGAGAAGAGACCTTGTACTACCTCCGGAAGGAGAGACCACTCGTGAGACGCAGCCCTATCCAGCTTAGGGCATCGGCCAGTGTGTTGGAGGCTCCTGCCATGTGAATGGCGAGGAGATCCGCTCAGGCTGCGCATGAGAGACCAAATGCGGAGAGCTTAGCTGCATAAAGGCATGGGCGCGTCCTCCCTTGCAGTTTAGGTAGTATATGGTAGTATTGTCCGCCTGGACCTGAACCACTGGACCCCGTAGAAGCGGAGCGAAGGCAGGAGGGCTAGACGAACCGCCAAGCTCCAGCAGGTTGATGTGGCATCGGGACTCCTGAGGGGACCAGAGGCCGAGGCGCCTGTGCTCCCCAGATGGGCACCCCAACCCATCAGAGAGGCATCGGTCGATGAGAGACCGTCCAGCCGGGGCAGACAAACGGGATGCCCTCCTGCAGATGTGCGGAACGGTCCACCACTGGAGAGTGTTCCACATCCCTGGGTCACTGTCACTAGCTGATCCAGCGGATCAAGTGCTGTGACCACTGGCTGGCCAGTCCCCACTGAAGGGGACGATGTACCAGTGGGCCCAACGGACCACGCTGGTGCAGGCCGCCATGAGGCCAGGAGGCGCAGGAAGTCCCGGGCAGGCGCGATTGCCCAACCTGAAATGATTGGGCAAAGGAGGAAAGAACCTCGGCCCTGTCACGGGAGCCGTGCTCTGGCTCGAAGAGTCGAGCTCTGCCCGATGAAATATATCACCTGCTTTGGCACGAGTTCCACTTGGCCTCATTGATGAGGAGGCCCATCTGACAGCAAACCTGGAGGGCCAGATCTCTGGACCGCTCCACCTCCGCTCTGGAGGGCGGCTGCAATCAGCCAGTCGTCCAGGTAGGGTACACCCGGACCCTTGACGCCCGCAGGAATGCTGTCACCACTGCCATGCATTTGGTGAAGACCCTGGGAGCTAGGGAGAGGCCGAAGGGCATGGCCCCAAACTCGTAAAGGGATCCCTCTGCTCTGAAGCTCTTCCGAGGGAGGAGAGGCGAGGACGGCGGCCCGTGGAACCTGTGTTGCCCGCCATGTGGCTCCCCAGCCCATGAGAGAGGCATCAGTTGTGGGACGCACCGTCCGCTCGGGCAGACAAACGGGATCCCTCCATGCAGGTGTTCTGGGACGGTCCACCACTGGACAGCGTGCCAAAGTCTCTGAGTTACTGTGACCAGCTAGTGAAATGACTCTGATGCTGGGACCACTGGCTGGCCAAGCCCCACTGAATTGGGCACATATGCCACTGGGCCCAACGGACCACGGTGGTGCAGGCCGCTATGTAACCCAGAAGACACAGGAAGTCCCAGGCAGGGCACAATTGCCCAACCAGAAATGAATGGGCAAAGGAGGAGAGAACCTCCATCCTGTCCACTGGGAGCGAGGCTCTGGCTCGGCAAGAGTGGGAGTTCTGCCCCAATGAAGCAGATCACCTGTGAGGGCACGAATTCTGACTTGGCTTCACTGACCAAGAGGCCAAGTTCAAGACAGGTCTGAAGGACCAGATCCCTGGACCTCTCCACCTCCACTCTGGAGGGACCTACTATGAGCCAATCATCGAGGCAGGGGTACACCTGACCCTCGACACCAAAGATGGGCTGCCACCAATGCAATGCATTTGGTGAAGACCTGAGGTCTGATGACAGGCCAAGCGGCATTGGCTTGGAACGTGAGGTTCCCTCCACTCGGAAGCAGAGGAACCTTGGTGTGATGGACGGATCGGGACGTGGAAGACTGCGTCCTGAAGATCCAGGAGCAAAACAATTTGTTTTGCTCGAGAGATGGTATGATCTGGGAAAGAGTTACCATCCAAAGGTGCGTGACCAGAGATACTGATTCAGGTCGTGAAGATCCAGAGCAGGCGCCAGCCCCGCCCATTTCAGAGACGAGGAAGTGCCGGGAAGCGAACCCTGGGTTGACTGGGAATCTGACTCAAGCCACTACCTCCCTGAAGGAGGTTGGGCAATGTGGTCTCGAAAAGCCGACCGAGGTTTGTCATGATACCCTTTCCTCGCATGGGGGGGCTCGGCTTGGGGAGTACTGTTCAATTCCAGAGGCAGTCCCTGACCGACCATTTCAACATCCACCTGTCCATGGTAACAATGGATCAGGTGGAAAGGAAGGGCGGAGCTGCCCTCAACGGGCAAGTCCCAGAGCAGTGTGACGTGGCGGGGTTAGACACCCCATCCCATCACTGAGCAGGCCAGGAAGAGGGTCCAGATGTAGGACCTAGACCCTTCCCTTCCGGTTTTCGTGCAGACTGCGTGCCTGACTTGGGCTGAGGGAGCCAAGACTGGGCCTGTTGCTGTTGCCCAGATTGAAACTGTTGCTGTTTGGCGTAGGTGCAGAGCGGAAAGGCTTCTTCTGGTTTCTGGAACCCTAGAGTTCCTTTTGGGCAGACACAGTGGAGTCCAGTGTGGTACTGGACTTCTCAATATGTTCAAGGTGACCGTCCACTCCCAGACCAAACAAGTCAGTACCCAGGAGCGGGACATCTGCCAACTGGTGCTGGTGTCGGCGTAAAGTTGAGACCAGCAACCAAGCCCTGCGCAGCGGCTGGTACTGAAAGGGCACAGGAATCCCAGACATCCAAGGTTGTTTGGAGTTGCTGCTCAGCAACCGCCCTAACCCTGGTCCCGGACCTGCGCTTGACCGTGGTCTGAAGGTCTGCAGGAAGATGAGGAAGCACCTCATCTAAGGAGCCCAAAAGGCATGGGAGAAGTGTGCCATGATCACAGCTGTACTCGCCTGATGGAGGCTGAGGCGATGAGGCAGCATAGACCTTCGGACGGAGTGATCCAGTTTCTTGGATTCTTTGTCCTGTGGTCTATCAGAGTCTCCTGAATTCCCTACCCATCTGAACACAGACTCGTCACCACTCCCTCAGCCGAGGATGCTGTGTAAATCTCAAAGGGAGCCAGTAGGTACCACGTGCTTGCAGGCCATCCTGGCGGATGGTGTGGGGCAGGAGACTGGGTGCTGCCAGAGTTCAGGGCTGGGCAGACAATGGCTTCGCTACTGGAAAGGCCTCGGTCGGAGAATCCTCTTCTGAGGAAGTCAGTCAAGCAGTATTCTGCCCATTTTCAATGTGCTCCAGCTTTATCCCGTGGACTCAGAGATGAGGAGGAGGATGCCCATAAAGGAGGTGGGGCCCTCCTCGGCAGAAAGACTCATGGCATCGTCATCCCAAGAATGGAATGCCAATTCAGAGTCCTCGAACTCAGGAGTCCAGATATAGTGGCCTGCTACCAGAGCCACTAAGAACCCACCGCGGGCAGTTGGGAGGAGTGACGGACAGCCTCATGCTGGAGGCCTGAAGCAGGCCAAGACTCTTGGGAGGAGCCCCTAAGTAGGCTGTTTGGTGGCAGCTCCACCATGATAGGTGGAGAGACCAACTCTGGCTGAGTCAAGTGGCGTTGCCCGGCTCCTTGGGAAGAGGGGCAGCGACGACCAACTCTGGAGTGGCCAACAATGGCCCAGTGGGCGGCAGCCATGTAATGGCGGGGTGGAAGTGACTACCTTCGCCCGGTTAGGGACCAGCTGCTGCCACAACATGTCCCTGAAGCGCGTGCAACTTGAGGCCAGAGCCGCCCCTCATCCAAGGAGGACAAGTGGCGGTGTCGCCGAGTGCCGCTTTTATGCAACTTCCTCTTTCTCGTCGGACAAGAGTCCCTGACCTGGACGGGCGACCGTCGGGGAACCGTGGGGTGTTCAGGAGACAGGGAGAACCTCGCTCCTCCAAGTCAGGGACTACCATCGCCTGGAGCTTCCCAGCAAGCTGGGTCACCTCATCGGCAAGGGCTGTTGGGACCGGGGTCCTAAGCGGGTCCTAAACAAGGAGCTGTTGGCCTCATTGGCGACAACAGGTTGATGGCGTGAGAACAATCCTGACAGATGTCGTCAGCGTCTGGACAGATGACCTGACGGAAGTACCGGCGTGGTCGGCGGCCAAGACCACATTGTCGGCCGAAGCCAAAACTGGAGACTCCTGGAACCAAGATCGCCTCTGTCCCAAGAGCGGCATCGACAAGATGCAGTTTTTTCAGTTCCTTTTCCTTTTATGGGGTCTGGAATATGAGAGCCAGGGCCTTCCCGTGATGGGGAAGAGTTGGACCATCTCCTTAAAGGAACCGAGAAAGAGGCCCAATTTGAGTGGAGCAGGAATAGAGGCGAAGATGAGAGCTTGGTGGCCCGTGCCACCTCTTCTTCAAAGGCCTTTATTTGTTCCGAATTATTCCTGGACCCCGCGGCCACGGAGATTGCACAGTGGGCATCCTTCGATTTGACTGGCGGTGCCGTTTTCTGGACATCCGAGCTGAAGACGCGTGGAGGATCATCAAGACGCCTGAATGAAAAGACCGACACAAGTGGGCCTGAGTGTCGTGATCGTGACCCAGGCAGTACACGCATGTGGCATGCGGGTCTATTCGGAGATCTTTTGCCCGCAAGGACACCGCAGAACCTAGGAGAGGACTTGTCCTCCATAGCAATCTAATGCAAAACTTGTTTGGAGTGATTCGAAGAATCTTACTCAACGTAAAACCTTGTTTTGGAGCATCAGGGCTACTAAACGTGGGAGCGAGAAGGGAACCTGTATCTTCCAGCAGAAAGGAAGTTCTGGCATCATGGGGCGGAGCCAGGGTTATACCACCTGGGTGGGTGAGAGGAGCCAGCTTGAAGACTTTCCGCCCTCTTAAGGTGAAAGGACATGTCAATCAGTGTGGCTAGAACAACATATCCACGATCCTAGAAATTATGGTGGAAGGAAAAATAAATATACTTTGGCATTACATAGGGGCTGAACCTTCAAGCGTTGTTTTTTGTGCTCTTATTCAAAAAAAAAAATGTTCTTCTGAACTGCTATTTATTGTACAATAATCTGAGCATCCTGAAACTGTTTATAGATTTTAGTTCCATCACGTTGTGCAGTTTCTTTGTGGAGCTCCTCATTTAAGCTCCCGTGGAGATGGTCAATTACCACTCTTTTAGAAATCTGAAGCCTCAGGGTCTTCTGGCAGCACCAGACATCTCCTACGTGGAGTCAAGGCAGCAGTGGTGGGCTACAACGTGGCTCTTGCCGTGCACCTGTCAATTCCCTAGCACCACTTTGTGTACATCCCTTAACTTCCTGCCACAGGTCACTATAGTTTGAGGGTGACCTGAAGAGGCTGAATACTAGGGGTGGAGGCTGGAACATTGTTGGGAAGGTCCTACTCAAAGGGGACAAACCGTGATGAGGACTCATTACAAAGAGTATCAGTGGGCAACCACTCTGAAAAGTCAGTGTTTCTGTTATGAGGATTGCTGCTGAAAAGAATCGACCAGCTCAGCTCTTCAACACTGTGGACATATTATTAAATCCTATCTGTCTGCATTAATGTAGAGCATTTTCTACAGAAGTGTGATGAGTTTAATTAGTTCTTTCCAGACAAGGTGTCCCTTTATCATGGCTGGGATATCTTCAAGCGGCAGTCATCGGTTGACAGTGTCCAGTATTTGGATAAGGGCACTTCGTCTTTATGGGAGGAGTCTGAGCGGTGTTGGTGGAGGATATCCTCCGGATAGTTTCAAGACTGTGCCTGACCTATTGTATACTGGACCCTGGGCCAACCTGGTCTCTTTAGAGTGCTGGGGTATGCTCAGTCCAATTATGTGGAGATTGTTGGCATTTGCTTGGGAGGAGATTCTCTCCCCGAAAAGGGTAAGGCCCCTTCTTAAGAAACCATCTCTGGACCTTGACATTCCTCAAATTACAGGCCTGCCTTGAACCTTTCCTTTCTGAGGAAGTTGATAAGAGAAGGTGGTGGCGATGCAGTTGGAAGAGCACCTGACAAATATGACGTCTAGAGCCTTTCTAGTCCAGATTCCAGTCTTGTCATAGTACAGAAACTGCTCTGATCAGGATACACCATGATCTACTCCTTGCAAGGGATACCACAAGTACAGTAGTTCCATCTTGGTTCTGCTTAATCTTTCCTCAGCCTTTGACACAGTGGACCATGGATGCTACTGGCCCCATCTGGGGGCACTATGTAAGACTCACAGGGATGGTGCTATGGTGGTTTGAGTCCTACTTATCTGGCACAGTACAGCAGGTAGCACTTGGCTCTCATCTCAGGTAGTGCTGCATTCTGCTGTGTGGTGTGCCCCAAAATCAATCTTGGCTGTGTACTATTCGCTGTGTACATGTTGTCATTGGGGATCATTAAATGATATGGCCTGTGTTTTCATTGTTATGCCAATGACACCCAGCTGTATGTGTCTTGTGCTCCTGGTGATAGTGCAACTGTTCTGGAACTGACAGAGTACCTTAGGAAATTCAGGACTGGATGGCAGCCAGTCTACTTAGACTGAATCCTACAAAACAGAGGTGCTTCTGGTGGAACTGGGTCCATTTGGTTCATCAGCTTCAAGCTGTGGTACCACTTTACCATCTTTGGCATGCTGCTCTTGAGGCTGTAGACAGGGTGAGGAATCACAGGGTCATTGTGGACTCCAAGCTGACATTAGAACATCAGGCCCTGATTGTTGTCTGCAGTGGCTTTTATCATCTTCATGACATCTCCCAGATCAAGCCCTTTCTTGAGCTGTCTGACCTACTGTAGCAACACTGGTGCACATCCTTGTCATGTCAAGGCTGGATTAATGTAATACTCTATACCTGGAGTTATCCACAAAGTCGCTGCATCACTTGCAGCTGGTCCAGAATGAGGAGCCCGACTGGTTGTTGGTACCTCTCGGTTTGAGCATATCATGCTTTTTCTTTACACTGGCTGCAGGTGTGATGGTGATTCAACTACAAGATGTGCTTATTAACTTACAAGGCCCTGCATTCTGGGTCCAGGCTATCTGTAAGACCTCCTGGCCCTATATGTTCCTGGCTGTCCCCTTGAGTCAGTGGATACATGACTTCTGTCGCAAGATCTTGTTTAAAGTCCTCGGAGATAGAGAATTTTGTGGCAGCTCCGCTTCTCTGCAATATCTTTAACTGGAGGTAGTAAGTGCCCCTTCCTGACCATTTTAAATCCAAGCCAAAACCCACTTGTTTAGCATGTGCTTTGGGGCATGATGCTGATATTTAATATTCTGCTGTGTTTATTTGATTATTGTTTTAATTGTATTTTTTTTATTAATTTGTTCGTATGTGAGGCATCCAGAGCCCTGGGATTAGGTGACATATAACCCAAATTACCTTGCCTAGTTTCAGTACCATTCTGGTGGCCATGTAGAACATGAAATTGGAGAACTTTCAATTTCAGTGCTGTCAACACTAATGTAATTTTTTAAAGCAGCCTTAAAGGATCTAAGCATTTTTCCCCACTCCTACATAGTTTAAATGTACTGCAAGTTTTAAAATATTTACAGAAGAAGACAATTTGATAATGAGAAGACTGGATAGGGAGTATGTACACGGACATGCTCTGAACAAATCCGCTTTTATGTTTATCTCTGCACTAGCCCAGAGTAAAAAGTGAAAGAGTACTGCTCACATACCTACAAATTCCACACTGATCGCAGTGATACTGTTCTTTGTTTTTGTCATAGAGATGACAAATGTCACAGTAGTACTCTCCAAACAGAGCATTACAGCCTCACAACTTTTCTGTGCCTGTAAAAATGGTAACATTTGCTTAAATAATTTTCTTTATTGTATTTTTCAATCAACAAATACTAACAAAAACTATACCAAGACATCCAAACTAACAAGGCACACAATATTCTCATACATTAACAATACAGGTTATTAGCTTGCCCTTGCGTAGTAGGAATTACTGCTCACAGGCCGCGACCCAGGTTGGAATGGACTCGGGGAACTGGAGGGCCGGGCCGGGGAGGAAGATCGGCGCCATGGGGCTGCTCTCCTCGGTGGAGTGGATGCGGGTCCCTGCGATACCGCCACCTGGGTGACCACGGTGGTGGTGCAGCGAGATTGCAAGTAGCAAGGAGGGGAGGACGCCTGCCAGGAGCCGGAGCGAGCACGCCAGACGCCTGGCTCTTGAGGCCTCCTAGCGCGCAGGACGCCCCACGGGATGGGCGGAAAAGGAAAATACCCTCCGTGCTCCCTGTAGACGGAGCATCAGGCCCCGATCCCAGGGCCCCTGCCGCATGGATGACGGATCCCCGACGCAAACTCAGTTACTCGGGCGGTGGTTGGGGCCTCACTGCACTTCTGGGGTTAAACCAAGGCAGGGGGGATGACTGCACCCAATGCAGACAGACGAGCAGGGACGCACAAGGTCAGGAGACTCCCAAAGGTGAGGAAGCACCGGGTGAGAAGGGGCGTAAAAGAAAGTATAAAAAAAAAAAAAAATTTACAGGTTATTTATGAACAATGTATAAATATCCTAAACATATAGGATAGTGCATGAGCAACAGTTAACAACAGGGCTATTCTTTCCCAGAGTTAGTACTATGACCACTGATGACCTTGAGAGCGCAGTTCAAGAGGTCATCAGTCATCATAGTACAGACAAGGGAAAGAATGGCCCTGGTGTTAACTGTTACACATGCACTATTCTATATAGTGTATTGTGGAACATCCCTCTGAAAAAACACTGCCCAGTATCCGCTTGAGGGCTCATACTCGCCCCATCTAGCCTTTTTATTTTGTAAATGAAATGTAAATGAAATCCTAGTTGTTGGAATATCATGAATTGCCCTGTGTTTGTGGTTGTCTCCGACTAAACTACGTACTGCCTTATGTCATTTTCCATTTTTGACTGTGTTTGATTTTCCAGCTCCAAAATAAATCGATCCCGCTTGGATAGTGGCCTTGATAGTACTGCCGCAGACATCGCTTGCTAGTTCGTGAATGTGCCCTAACTGTCAGACTGCTGCTCGAGAAAAGAATGTGTGATGTCCGCACTGCAGCAGAATGAAAAGTCGTTCTGCTGCACTGCGGACGCTCACTTTTGGTTCTGCTGCACTGGGAACATCACTAGTGCAGCAGAACAACATTTTGAGAGCGCTTAGATTTTAGTGAACAACGACGCTCCACTATACACTATAATACAAGACCCAATTAACATTTTTATGCAATTCAAATCTGTCACAACAGAACAAACAGTTTTCTTTATCATTCTGGAGGTTAGGTGGTCACAATTTCTTTTCAATGGCACAATTTCATATATGCTTATGAACAAAAAGTAAGATCAAAAAGGTTGCTACATTGACATATAGTCTGCTTAGGGAACAAACAGGTTCTCCTGAATGCATGCTGGGAAAAAACTAGAACAAAACAAGAGTTGGCTAGAAAGAGCTTCTACTACCAACCATAGTAAGGGTCCCCGGACCCCTTAGTTCTTCTTGAAACTCTTGATCAGATGAAAATAGGATCCAAAGATATGCAATATCTGGTCACCCTCAATTTTTTACACTGAAGGTGGTTAACAACAAGTAGGTAACACTATCGAGAATAACGATGAATAAAACATACACAACAATACTGTGTTTCCATACAGGGATGTTATGATATCATAAACCTCAATGGCAAAGCTTGAGAGGTCCTATGATGTTAATATGCTCGAAATCACTCTTTGCTGTATAAGAGTGGTTTCACGTACATTCAGCTTCAGCGAGAACAGCAAAGTGAAGCTGAGCTGCTCTGGCTCCAGCTGAAGGCAAGTGAAACCACTCTGATACAGCAAAGAGTAGTGAAGGGGAATATTAGTATATTATTGATCAAGCGTAATCATGCGAGATCAATAATATAATTTTTTAAATGTTCCTGAACATGCCCTTTTCCAGGGCTCCTGTGAGTGAGACACTCTTCACAGAATAAGAATGTCTTATGCGTGGAGGAAAGGAGCGCCTTTGATCTTTAATGTATTAAAAATCCTAAAATGGGAAAAAGGCCCTAGTGACTAGTATGAAAAAGAAATGGAAAAAAAATACTGATTTAGTTTTTCTTGACTAGAGAAAACATATATATATATATATATATATATATATATATATATATATATATATATATATATATATATATATATATATACACACACACATATATATATATATATATATAAATAAATATAAAAGTGACACATTTAGGGCCTCACAGTTGAAAGCTGGAGAATAAGCGTCTTCATAAAGAATCAATTTAGACCTATAAATTGGGGAACAGGCCACCAATGGGCTTAAATAATATGTTTGATTTGGTACCATTTCTAACATGATCTACTGGATGGTTATGCTTCTGTTAAGCTGTTGTGAATAGGGTTAGGTTGTTATCTATATAGTACTTTTGTTGTAATACTGTAAAATATTTTACATTAGCGCCGGTGATGCTGAGGGTTGAGGTGCTGGGCGCACACCTCGTGCTCACAGGCGACCTGGGTTTGAAACAAGCCCAGTCGTCAGGGAGTCCTTCGGGGAGGGAGGAGGATTGAGCAGCCAAGGCAGCTCTCCTCTCACAGGGAGGGTCCTTGTCATTCCTGCAGTCCAACTGCCCGCCAGGTGGAGGCTTGGGGGTAGTGCCGCCAGGAGGCAGCATGAATAGGGAGGTGCTGCAGAACCGTATGCATGCATGTCTCCCCACATGTATGCACGGCTGCGTGATGGGCGAAGTGAAAACGGAGGAAAATGGTGCTGACCGGCAGAATGACAATGGTCCCTGCAGGCTTTGCACCTGCTAGCTGGGCACATCTGTGCTATCGAGGTGTGAGTCCCGCAGACATCTGGGTGACTGGGCTGGGGACCGTAGAAGGGGTCGGTCAGCACGGGAGGCAGAACAATGTATATAGAGAAAAAAAAAAAATATATGTTTACATCATGCTATAACTAAAGAGTTAGTATAATCACTTTGTAAATTCACTGGAGTATGAAACTATATGTGTATATATTTATGTGTTATGTTATACATTAATTTCAAGCTTTATTCTATGTATGTGCAGTTCCATGATTCAACACTTATCTGCTACACATCCAACAAGTTCTGTCAGAGCCGATATGGCTGTGGAGAGCTTTTGGGATGCTTTACCATTATTTCTAATGAATTTGCACAATGCAGATCTGCAGAGAGGCAGCTTCAATGTGGTCTTCCTTTACACATTTGTATATGTGTTTTCCTAGAAGATGCCTGCTGACTGCTATATATTTAGCCTGGATAGTTCACAGAAGACATGGTGTCTTATTTTCAGTGGGCTGTACATCTACGATATTATGCTGCACTGCAAAAATCAGAACACACTGAAAACCATATTTTACATCTGGACTAGGCTACCCAGAATAAAAACATTATAAAATGGTAAAATTGCATCTAATCTGGGACATCCAGATTAAATACTGTGCAAAATGTGTAAAATGAAGAACCCTATACAATGAGATGTAGCATCTCCCCAAGCTATCCAGGATACAAAATATAGGATAAGAAATATTTAAAGGAAATCTACTGTAAACTAAATTTCCTGTGTTCATTGACATAAACAGTTTCTTTGTTGTTTTATAACATATTACATTGCAGTATTTATTCTGAATGTTGTGGCCATGAGGATGTTGTGTATAGTGTGTGTGTGTGTGTTTGCTGTAGCTCAATATATTTTTTCCCAAAAGCATAGTAACAAAAATGCATGCTGATTGCTATATATTTAGCCTGGATAGTTCACAGAAGATCTGGCATATGTATGAGACAGTGCTTATCAGACAGTGTTTTAAAAGTTAAAAATAACAGTGTAAATCTTTTAGATTTGTTGCTGGGAAAGGTGACATTTATGAGTTATGAATCTTTCTTGAAAGACAATACCTGCCCAACTGAAGACAGTAGCAAAAAATGTTTTAATGCTAAGTATTTAAATGTGCAAGTTGTTGCATTTCAAGGGGGTAAACAAATTCCAGGTTAATAGGCAACTAGTATTTAACAAGTTGTTTCAGTTTCCTAATGGCCATCTGATAAGCAGCTTGGAGTTCTGTCTCCATTATTCTAAACAGAAAGAAGGGAGTATTTTATTTCAAGTGGCATAGTGATTTGTGGGTGTGGAGGATACATTGAAAATTCCAAAATGTGTTCCACGGTATTCCATTTTTCACTACAGACAGCAAGATGGCTGTAGACTCGCCTACAGCCATAAAAATGAAGCCAGTTTTCTGAAAAGAATGGATTCAGCATGGTGTTGTCTGAAGATTTTGAAAATGTTAGGAATCAATTATCTATATTAGCAATGTTAACTTATGAATACATTTATCATTGCTGCTGTAAGAGCATATGATAGTTGCTGATTTGCACAACATATGTTGTGTTTTAAAATGTATGCAGTGTATTTTTTTTTTTTTTTAATTCTCTTTATGGCACCCTGGCCAAGTTAGGGATGTACCCGTATCGCCCACAGTGCCCGTGGAACACCCCATATCCCCTGGCATCCCCGAGCTGCCTGATCCAGGAGGACTGCAACTTTCTCCTCAAGGAACAGCTCCTGCAAGGAGAGGCCGAGATCACCCTGAGGCCCTGGTCGAGACTTACATATACATAGACAGTGTCGGCAGATAAGGGCCTATGGCCCACCCAGTCTGCCCATTTGAGCTTGTAAGTTCAGTTTATGTTTTCCTAGAAGTCTGTTGCCTTTACCCCTGACCTCCAGAATTCCTTTATGTCTATCCCATGCATTCTTAAATCCTTGATTGTTTCAGTCCCCACCACTTCCTCTGGCAGGGTGTTCCACTTGTCCACCACCCGCTCTGTGAAGAAATTCTTCCTCGTGTTTCCTTTGAATCGCCTTCCTCCAACTTCATCCCATGCCCTCTAGTCCTGGAACATCTTTTTTCGCTTAAAATAGTGTATTCCTGCACCCTGTTCCTCCCTGTGAGATACTTGTATGTCTCTATCATATCCCTCTCTCCTCCTCTCCTCCAGGGAGTACATGTTCAGTTCCTTCAACCTGTCTTCATAGGACTTGTGATGCAATCCATGCACCATCTTTGTTGCCCTCCTCTGAACCTTCTCTACCCTGTCTATGTCCTTACGTAGGTATGGTCTCCAGAACTGTACACTGTATTCCAGGTGGGGCCTCACTAGTGTCTTTGTATAGCGGAAATATGACCTCCCTTTTCCTGCTGGTGATGCCCTGCCTATACATCCCAGCATCCTATTTGCTTTACCTGCTGCCTTGTCACACTGTTTCCTCATCTCGAGGTCATCAGAGATGATAACCCAAGATCCCTTCCTGCTCGGTGCATGCTATATCCTCACCCCCAACTGATATATTGTGCCAGGGTTTTGTGCCCCATATGCATTATCTTGCACTTCTTTGCATTGAATTTCAACTGCCAAACCCCTGACCATTCTTCAAGTTTCTGCAGGTCCCTTCTCATTCTGTCTACACCCTCTGGTGTGTCTACTCTGTTACAGAGCTTTGTGTCATCAGCGAACAGTGAAATTCTGCCTTCTAGGTCCTGTGCAATGTCACTGATGAAAATGTTGAATAGGACCGGTCCCAGCACTGATCCCTGTGGTACCCACTGGTCACTCTTCCCTCTGTGGAGTGACAGCCATTTACCACCACCTCTGTGTCCTGCCACCCAGCCAGTTACCTACCCACCACACTACTGTCCTGCCCACACCCATATTCCCCAGTTTGTGTAATAGTCTTCTGTGGCACAGTGTCAAAGGCCTTGCTGAAGTCCAGATAAGCCATGTCCACTGCCCTCCCTGATCCACCTCTCTAGTCACCCAGTCAAAAATTCAATGAGGTTGGTCTGACATGACCTCCCCTGGTGAAACCAGGCTGCCTTGGGTCCTGTAGTCCATTGACAACCAGATGTTCCACCAATCTCTCCTTCAGTAGTGCTTCCATGATCTTCCCCACTACCGAGGTGAGGCTGACTGGTCTGTAGTTCCCTGCTTCCTCTTTGTTCCCGCTTTTGTATAAGGGACTACATCTGCTGTCCTCCAGTCTTTGGGTACCTCCCTGTTTCCAGTGATCAGCCAAACAGGATAGCCAGAGGTTCAGCCACCACCTCTCTTAGTTCTTAAGGACCCTGGGTGCACCCCATCTGGCCCCATTGCTTTATCAACTCTTATTACTTCCAGTTCCTTCAGGACTCTTTTCTCGTGTAAAGGGACTTGTGTCCATTTCTGCACCATTCTCACCCTTGTACTCCCTTCAGACCCATTACCTCCTCTTCCTCAGTAAAGACTAAGCAGAAATACCTGTTCAATATGTCAGCTTTACTGTTGTCATCCTCCACGCGGCCCCATCCTCCCCTTCAGTATCACTATCCCTCCTTTGACTTTCTTTTTTCACTTATGTACCTGTAAAAGGTTTTGTCCCTCTACCCACTGATTTTGCAATGTGTTCTTCTGTCTGAGCTTTGGCTTCCTTACTGAACTCCCTGCCTCCTTTGCTTCTCCTGGTACTTCTCCCTAACTCCTTCTGCCTGTGTCTTTTGTATTGCCTGAATGCAATCTTTTTGGCTTTCACTTTCTTTCTACCCTTTGGAAAACCATAATGGTCTCCTCTTCCCTTTCCTTTTGCTAACTTGCTTAATGCATAATTCTGTTGTTCTTGTAATCCCCATTTTAAATACTGCCCACTGTTCCTCAACCCCATTCCTGTCCCATTCCTTAATGCCTCTTTCAAGTATCTCCCATTTTCCAAAGTCTGTCCCCTAAAATCCAGGATACGTGTTTTTGTGGTTTGGTTCTGCTCTTTCTGTGATTTCAAACCACAATGACTGGTGGTCACTGTTCCCAGGTGCTCCCCCACTGTTACCCCATCACACTGTCCCTGTTTGTGAGCACAAGGTCCAGTATTGCCTTCTGCCGAGTTGGTTCCATGACCAGTTGCTTGAGGAAGGCACCCTGAAGGAAGTCCAGGATAAATCTGCTCCTAGTTGATGCTGCTGCTGGGATGCTCCAGTCCACGCCTGGAATATTGAAGTCTCCAACCAGTACTACCTCACTCCTTGTCTGCCATCCTTTGGATGGCTAGCATCAGCTCCTATCTGTTTCTTCCTCCTGGGCTGGTGGTCTATAGACCACACCCAGCGGATGGCTGTTCCCATTTTCCTTTCCAGCTTAACCCCACAGTATCTCTCCCCATTTTGTTCCTCCTGGATCTCTGTGGCCCTTATGTCATTTTTCACATACAGTGCCACCTCCTCCCTTCCAGCCTGCTCTGTCTCTTCTGAATATGTTGTAGCCAGGTATGGCCATCTCCCAGTCATGGTTATCGTTACACCAGGTTTCAGTGATGGCCACAATGTCCAGGTCTGACTGCACCATGACAGCCTCCAGATCTTCCATCTTGTTGCTAAGGCTCCTGGCATTTGCACACATGGCTTTCCATGATTTGACCTCCTAGACTGTTTCACTGTTCTACTCCAGCCCCTTCCTTGGTTGTCCTTTATCCCTGGTTCTCTTGCTGTCTGTCCTTCTGATGAATTTTGACCCTTTTCTGCCTATCCACCTCTTGGGCACTAATCTCCCATCTTTTGCACACTGCTTTGCAGAGATAGCCCTCCTCTGGTTCACTGGTTCCACTGCTAGCTGTGGGGGGTGAGCAAGTGGTACCCTCCTTGCTGGCCTGCCACCCCCTTTGCTAGTTTAAATGCTTGTCAATGTGCATTTAAACTTATCATTGAGTGCTTGGATTCCCTCCAGGATGGATGCAGGCGTCAGGCTTGAACAAACCCTCCATCCCTCCAGGTGGGTTCCCAGTCACCAATGAATCCAAACCCTTCCTCACAGCACCAGTTCTTCAACCATGAGTTAAAGTTCCTGGTGCATGCACTCCATGCTCTCCCTTGCCTCCTCGAGGTAGTACTTCTGAGAAGTGACAGAAGTAGCTACTTGCTTGAGACCCTCCCAATTTCCTAAACTCTTCCTGAACTTCCTTTGGCTCCCCATTTGCCAGGTCATTAGTACCTAGGTGGATAATGACATCCAGCTCACCCTCCCATCTTGCCTTCCCAGTGATCCCCAGGATCTTCCTTCCATCCTCCATGCCGTGGCACCTGGTAGGCACCTCACCTCACTATCCTCCCCTCCTGTGTTCCTAACTGGATCCCTCTTATGATGGAGTCCCCCACCAGGATTCGCTTCCTCCTCCTCTGGGGTCCACTGCTTTCCCGCTGAGGTCACCTCCTTGGCTAACCTCCACATCCTTTCCTTCCACTTCTCTGGGTACTTTATTTGGTTGTCCTCATTTGCCAGGGTGGCATATGAGTTCTTGAGTGGAATAGGATCCGGATGTGCCTCTGCTAATCGCTCTAACCCTCCCTGAGCCCACTGTCATCCAAGTGCTCCTCGCTCTCAGCATCCTTTGAGGCAGTTGCATTGGACTGGGTGGTCTCTGGATAGGAGTGATGGTACTCCTGACCCAGTTTACTTCCGCTCTGAGTCTGGCTACCTCATCCCACAGTCCAGAGAGATGCATGCAGATGGGGCAGCGCCTCAGTGTCCAGAAGGTCTGCCTGAATATGGCTGCCCCACAGCCACTGCACTGCACCACTCCCACATTATACTGCAATTTCACTACTTGTCTGCTACTGAAGCTCTCCTAGTTCCTTTTATTAATTTACTGTCCTAAAAATCCTGCCACTGATCCTCAGATAATTTTCTTAAAAAAAAAAAAAAAAAGAAACCAATAAATAAATAAGTCAAAACACTTGTGCTGAGGGTGGGCTTCTTCCCCTTATGCCCCTCCTACTTCACACCCCTTATTGTACCCTGTGTTTAGCTCCTGTCAATCAGATTTAACAGGGCATATAATTAAGAGTTGGGGAAGGGAGGGCTAAATTTGCAGCAATTAAAGACAGCACAGAATTACACCACCACTATGTTTTAAATTTTCAACAGCCCAAAAACAATTATAAGTAAAGACAACAAAGAAAGTACAGTGTCACTAAAAGCCCACAATCTAAGTTTAAAAGAAAAATAGCAATTACCAGTTACTCTAAAGCTGAATTGAATATGTTTCCTCCTTCCCTTCTGGCTTCTTCTGAGAAAATAAAACTCTACTTGCTACCTCAACTCTGACTAAGCCCCACCTCCAGTTATCACATAGCTGAGGTCAGAGGCCAGACAATTAACACCTTCACCCAACTACAGGGCAGTCAGACAAGCCAAGATAAAATTTGCAGCAATTAAAGACAGCACAGAATTACACCACCACTATGTTTTAAATTTTCAACAGCCCAAAAACAATTATAAGTAAAGACAACAAAGAAAGTACAGTGTCACTAAAAGCCCACAATCTAAGTTTAAAGAAAAATAGCAATTACCAGTTACTCTAAAGCACTGAATTGAATATGTTCTTCCTTCCCTTCTGGCTTCTTCTGAGACTTAAGCTGACATTTTTGGGAGCAAAGGAGGTTGCAGTTCCAGGGCATCATCCTGCTCCTGCTCATAGGGGGTGGCTGTGAAATGATGGTGCTGCGGTCGTCGCATGCTCCCATGTACTATGGTCCCTGGTCGTTGAGCTCCTACACTCTGCGTGGAGGGCCGTGCATGCTCCCATGTACTGTGGTCTCTGGTCATTGAGCTCCTACACTCTGGAGTGTGGGGCGTGTGTGCTCCATGTACTGCAGTCCCGGTCATTGAGCTCCTAGACTCTGGTACGGGGCCATCGTGCTCCATGTACTGCAGTCCCTGGTGGGTGAGCTCCTAGACTCTGTGTGCGGGCCATGCGTGTCTCTACACCGCAGTTCCTGGCCGCTGAGCCCTAGACTTCTGTGTGTGGGGCCAGGTATGCTCCCATGTACTGCGTCCTTGTTAATTGAGCCCTAGTCTCTGCTAAGAGTCACCATGACACTGGGCACTGCAGCCCTCCCGTCAGAGGAGAGCAGGCCAGCAGACCTTATACTACCTCCCCAGGCCGAAACTCTGGGCTCATTCTGAACCTGGGTCATCAGCGTCACAAAGCAGCAGCACACCGCTGTGCTGTGGGCCTTCTGTCGTGTATGTTTTGTATGCAGTTTTATATTTTTGTACATATTTATTGTTATCCTTCAGGTTCAGTGCTTGTTCTGTATAATTCTTGGGTGTCACTTTGTTTGGATGAGGGTTGAGTTAATTGTTTGATGCACAGTATAATGTTCTACACTACACGGCATCCTTGAGAGTTTGAAAAAGCACATACTGCATACGTAGTAAACTTTAGCTGGGTGTCTGCTGCTCTTGTCTATATAAGTTTTCTTTCTTTCTGTAGGCTTAGTGCTCTGAATAAATGTTCATTTCCAAGCTATGTGCTTGTGACTATATTTGTCACCCAACATTGTACATTGAGGGTGATAACAAGTAGGTGGTACTACATACTGAATAATGTATGAGCAACCATACACAGCAAGGTTGTGTTTCCATACAGGGGTTATGACAGCACAGACTTGAGAGTGAAGCTGGAGAGGTCCTATGATGTCATAATAACTCTAGATGGAAACAAAGTCTTACTCCCTCATGTTTCATTTTATATAGTACAATATTTGGTTTTAAGACAAACATTTGTCTCCTCAATTTGTCTGTTAACCCGCCACTCAAAGATGTCTGTTTTTACAATCAAAACCCACCTGATAAATGTCCACTCTTTCACCATTTTACTATGTCCAAAAATAGAAATCTGTTATTTTTTCTTAGAATCCCAAAATGTAGCTCAGAGGGAACAATGAGAGCACAAGGGCAAACTGAGACACAACAAACAAAACAGCCCTAGCTCACCAAATGAAACCATAACTGGACTAACGTCTCACGTAAAATTGATCTGCAAAACTTATTGCAGAATAAGCTTGATAAAGCATTTCATTGTTGCACACGCGGAGGAGTATTTTCACACTGTACGTGTCGCTATTTTATTGTTTTTATGCAGTAAAGGTTTTTGCACATTAATTTTATACGGACATTTTAGTCCAATTACAGTTTCATTTGGTGAGCTGGGGCTGTTTTGTTTTAGTTATTTTTTCTTACTAAACAAGGTCCATTGCTGATCAGAAAGCCTCGTAATTCAGTCCTTTTTATTAACAAGCATTGCCAGAGCAGTACTTGAGACTGCCTAGCGCATTAAAAACACGGAAGGACTTCGGTCATGACCAGGTTACTAGCCTGATTCAAGAGCTTCTCTTCAGCCTTCAAAAACCTCCTACTATACATTTTCAGGAACAAAATGGTCTAAATCAATCACTGGGAGGCTACAGCTAAAAGATGGAGCGGTCGAGCCACAACGTATCACCTTTGGAGCAGGTGGATGAAGTGAGGTTTGAGGAGGATGCTACAAAAGTGGGAGCTCACATGCCTCCTCAACCTTGCTGTTCGACGCCTCAGCGACTGAGACATGCTTGGAAATGCACAGCACCTTCTAGGCACAATATTATGCAAGCTAAAGGACTTAGAAAAGCACATAGACTTACCATAAAAAAAAAAAACATCCAAACAGACATTGCAAAATTAGAAAAGGGTAGCAAAACACAAAGAAGCAAGTCACAGCCACTGACTGCAAGGCAGATGTTACAGAGCGGGCCACAGTACAGCTACATGCTGCAATTTGAGATACCTATGCTAAAATTACAGGATGCTGCATGCGGAACAGAAGAAACAATCTCTGCCTCTATAATGTGCCCAAAAATACTGAGGGCAGAACCTTAATAAATACTTGCAGGACATTTTTCACCAGTCACTTGAATTCTCAGCAGACAGGCTCCTTGAAACTGATCAGGCCCACTGGCTATAGGGCACAAACCAAGCATGAAAGATGCCACCCCACTCCAATAATCATAAAATTATTGTGCTACTCAGATCAACAAGTAGTGCTCCACAGCATGGCAGAAAAAGGAGGCAATACTCGGCAACACGAGGGTTTTTCGATAATGATCACCCAACCGCCTCATGGGCCGACATCAAGAATACACCTGTCATAAAAGGTTTAAGGGATAAACAGATCCATTTTAGAAACTGCTACCCTGCATGCCTTAGTCTTTTTTGCAGATGAAGTCAAAACCTTGAACACAGCAGAGGAAGCAAGAGCTGAACTACAGACCAGAGGTATCACTGCCTCGACACCTACTGTCTAACCGCCTCCAGTGACTTTATAGCTATGTTGGCCCAATGGACCTGGCAGGCACAGTGGCAGAAGGACAACAGACAATAGCATGCTACTGAGAGCCTCAAGCAGATTGCCAACCATCTGCAAGCCACCCAAATGACAGATTCACACCTGCATCCCCAAACACAGAATGTGCCACTTAAATGAAAACAGTTCACCAGACTACATCATCTTTGACTGACAGACTCCCTGGACCCTTGGACCCAGATGAGCTCCTCTGAGTCTCCCCAAATGTTTGCACCCCGACTGGGTGGCTTGGTATTAACTTACTGTACCCTGGTTGGCCAGTTTGCATCAGGTTGAGCAGTGGATGGTTCGGACTTCAAGTGGAACTATTGGGATGGGTACAGTAAGTAAATATGCCACTGACCTTGGCTGGCTGTAGATCATTGTAGGTCACCTGCTGCTATCTCCCACCTCTGACAATGTAAACTCACTGGACTCCAGCCTCATGCACAAGCTACACTTCCTTCTAGTACCGATGTCCTGCAGGCCAGATTAAGATTGAACACACATGGCTGGGGTGTGGGGCCTCCTAATTCATTCATTTTCATTCATTTATTTTATTTTGCTGTTCGGGTAAGTACAATGAGTACAATTCCGTTTAGTAACTAAGTAAGTAAGTAAGTAAAATTTTATTTATATCAGCGCCCTTCCCAAGCTCAGGGCATTTTACAATAATTCAAATCACTTAACACACGTTTCACAACAATAAATCCAACAGTCACACAGTACACTCACTTATTAAGTTCCAGCAAATGCTAGAGCAAAAGGAAAGTCTTTAGTTGTTTTTAAAATTTTCAACAGTTAGGCAATCTCAGATCTGATGAGGTAGAGAATTCCACAGGGTTGGTGCCATATAGGCAAAAGATCTACCTCCAGACATCTTTAGACGTACCCTGGGAACCTCTAGCAATCCCTCGTCAGAGGAGCGAGGAGAAGGGCAGGACAGTAAGGCACCAAGAGCTCTTTCAGGTAGTGAGGTCCCAAATCATGTAGGGCCTTAAGGTCAATAATGCAACCTTGAAGGTGATCCATCACTGTATTGGCAGCCAGTGCAGATCCGCAGCACAGGTATCATATGGCTAGATCTTGAAACTCCATCAACAACCCTGGCGTTCACCGTTCTGCCTAAAGCTGCTAGGCGGATATCCACCCCGCAGCCCTAGATAGAGGGCATTGCAGTAATCAACACGGCTGGTGACAAAGACGTGGACCAAGATAGGAAGATCTTCCAGTGGAACCAAGTGTTTCACCGGGCAATGTTCCTCAGATAAAAAGGCAGATTTGACTCGGCCGACACCTGCATCTTCATAGTCAGGCCTTCATCAAAAATCACGCCAGGTTCGCGCACTTGGCCAGAGGCAGTAAAGCAAGGGTTTCCCAGTCCAAGCCCCTGTCGTCCTCCCTCCAGGGTCCACAACCAACACCTCAGTTTTCCTGAATTCAACCTAAGCCAACTATCACTCATCCAATCCTGAATCTCCAGGAGGCAGTTATTAAACATCGTGATGGAATAAGACTCTGATCAGGCATAAAGACAGGTAGAGCTGAGAATCATCAGCATAACAATGAAAACTCAGCCCATACCGTCTTATAATGTCCCTAATGGAAGCATATACACCCATGAATAACACAGGGGACAGCACCGACCCCTGCAGTACCCCCAGGGCAGCCAATGAGGGGCGGTGTAAATTCCAGACACCACTCTCTGAGATCTGCCCTCCAGAAAAGATCGAAACCAGCTGTGGACTGCTCCCTCAGACCACAGAAAACCACAGGTGGTCGAGCAATACCCCATGATCCAGGAGAACCGAGATGGAACGGGTCCTCCGATCTCTTGCCATCAGGAGATCATTCAATACCCAACAAGAGCCGCCTCTGTACTATGTCTTTTCCTGAAGCCGGACGGAGAGGGTCATAGATACTGTGGTTGGACAAATGATCCTCCAGTTGTAGAGCGACCACCTTCTCAATAACCTTCCCTAGAAAGGGAAGGTTAGAGACTAGTCTGTAATTTGCTGGGCAGTCGGGGTCAAGAGAGGGCTTTTAGGCAGGGAAAGTACTACCGCCTCCTTTAAGGGATCCGGAAGATCCCTCTCTAATGACACCACCACTATCCCAGCCAGGACTGGGCGATAACATCTACACACCCCACCACCAGGTGAGTAGGGCCTGGATCCAACTTACAGTAGGTATGTCATAGAGTCTGGATGATCCTCACTATATCTATTACTGCTGGTAGTCTAAAAGGTAGACCAGTACAACTGGGCGTTAGTACCACCCGACTGATCAGTGCAATCCAACAGAAGGACACTGGCAGATCTCATCCCTGATGGTGGATACCTTGTCAGTGAAGAATTTCGTAAACTCCTCACACTGTACCTGTGATAATGCTCTACCAGTCTGGAGACAGACTGGACTGCAGAGTCTGTCCACAGTCCAGAAGAGCTGGGATGGTCTATTCCTCACTGCAGCAATTTCCTGGACAGGAACTCTGCCTTCTTATGGAAAATTGCAGATTGGTAAAATTTATAATGTTCTAATAATTCAAGTCTATCCACCTCCAGTTGAGTTTTCTGCCAGTGTCTTTCCAATCTTGTCCTTCCTCTTCCACTCACGGACCTCCCCATCAAACCAGGAGCCCCTAAGTGAAGTGCAGGGACAAACACGGAGTGGAGCAATGGCATCCAGGGCCTCAGTTACAGCCCTATTATAGGCTAAGACCAAAGGCCCTGGATCCATGCTTATCCTTGAAAATCCAGAAGTCCAGCTCCGCCATTAGGCCTTCTGAGGTAATTTTAAAGGACGGAACTGTACTAACTCCCTAGGGGCAGGCCTATTTCGAGGGGCCGCAAGCTAAACCTCAGGGCGTGATGGTCAGATCATCCTACTGGCTCCACCTCCACATCAGATACCTCCATCCCCAGATGGAACACCAAGTCAATGTGTGCCCCCATGGGTTGCAGAGTAATTACCCATGACAGGCCCAATGAATCCATCACTTGGAGGAGGTTTGCCGCTCTTTTGGATGAGATGTTAAACCAAGGTCCCATCTGCCTGGATTGGTGGTAGTTCAGGTGGATGTTAAAGATCCCATGGCACTTATCGAAAAGAGTAGGGAATTTTATTGACAAGAAAACAAAACCATCACAAGAAAAACCTTGTCATCAGATTAACAAACATATTAAGAGAAAGCATAAACTTCTTCCACAATTCCTTCACTTTTACATTGGAAAAATTTAAGTCATCTTGCTTTCTAAGTGCTTTCAACTCTGTTTCAACATATGATACAATAATTACATAAGGTGTACATAATTGTTGCAGAACAAATTTACATCTTGCTTGCCATAAAAAAATTGTAAAAGGGAAAAAACACATGTAAAGTACTTTTATGATAGATGTCCCACACTCCTGAGTAATTTCCTAGAACCAAAGTTTCATAAGATAAACGTTCAAATGAGGCATTTGCCAATGTATAGCCGCAAATTTCCAAAATTCCTTATTATGCATACAGTCTAAAATAAATGTTTTTGACTTTCTTCGATATTAATGCAAGTATCCGTAAACAATACCTGTCACTCAAAGGTTTATATTTTAAATTCCTCTAACTCCTAACCTTCCATGTGCTGACATCCATATTATGTCCCATACTTTATGTGGAATTCTAACATCTTTAATTTATTAAGAGCATACTATATGGGATGGAGTACATTCCGAAAAATGAGAACTGTCAATAAATCAAATACAACATAAGTATAAAAGGACTTTCTATTAAATGAAAGTAATTGTGTATAGAAATCTTCCACTGAAAGAGTTTTTAAAAGTGGAAGTACCATAGGACGAGATCATCCAAGCTAAAACTCTAGGCGGATAAAGAGACCATTTAAAAAATATTTGTGCCATCTAGATTTGACCCAATAGTGCCACGGTAAAGTTACACCATCCCAAATAAAAGAAAAGAAGAAAACAGAAAGATAGAATGAAAAACCACCGGTTAACCATACTTAGACCTCCATGCTGCTTTCTTAAATAAGTAAATTCTCGTTTTACTGGGTTAAGTCTGTTTCCATAACATTTGAAAAAAAACTCTATATAATTTCGTTTCACGAGAAAATGGGGGGAATGTGACTAACATAAATAAATAATGGAAGGAGAAATTTCTTTATAATCAGTACTTTTTGTTTCCCAAAGCGCCAGTGTTTCCATTGTGTAACCTTAAGATCTCCAGCTGATAAACGTTTTTCCCAATTAAACAGTGCCATATCTTCCGTCCCAAACCATATACCTATTTTCTGTGGTGGAGATAAAATGGGAATATTATAGCACGGGATAAATCAGAACCCTGGGTCCTAACTGTAGGACAAAACTTTTTCTACATTTAAAGAGGCCCTGAAAAGTCCCAAAAAAAGAGAAAAGGTCCAGAGCTCTCTGTAGTGAAGAACTATCAGCCAGTAATAGGGTGACATCATCAGCAAAAGCAGTGACTTTAATTGGATCTAGTCCAGGGAAGGAGCAATACCAGAAATATTAACATCTAAGGAAACACTTGAATGATTGGATCTAGAACAAATGTATATAACAATGGACTAAGGGGACAACCCTGTCTCACCCTTTTTAATTAGTATCTCATCACCTAAAACATTATTAACAATTGGAATAGTGACTGCATGAGAATATAAAGTCGAGAGCCAATTAACAAAAGTTCTCGGAATCCCATAATGAAGTAGAATAAAGTAGAGATAAGAATGACACACTGAGTCAAAAGCCCTTGCTTGATCCAATGCTACTACCATTTCTGAATTTTGAAAATACTTCTTACTAGTAAACAAATCTCTAATTATAAAGAGGTTATGTTGAATCTTTCTCTGGGAAATAGCACAGGTTTGTGCTGGATGTATTAATGTTCTAGCAACTTTTTTAACCTCACATTCAAGATCTTTGTTAAAATCTTATAATCACTATTTAATAAACTAATAGGACGCCAATTGGATAATAAGGTCCTATCTCCTGTTTTGAAAATAAATTTTAATAACGACAGAGAAAAGATTTACAAGGCCTTCCTGATGCTAAAAGAATTATAAACTATAGGCAAAAAATAACTCGTATAGGAAATACAAGTTTTATAAAAGTCATCGGGAATACCATCAAACCCTGGAGCTGATCCAGTACTTAATTGTTTTATAACGGTAGTAACTTCTTGTGAGGTAATAGGATCAGTTAAACAGTATAACGATTTATCCGAAAGTAAAGGCAAAGTCTTAAATTGTTCCAACGGAAAAGATTCTAGAGTAATGGTATCTTGGCAAGAAAACAACCGATAAATGCCTTTGCACTACTGCCATCATTTCCAAATCAGTAGTTACAATGTTATTTTGAACATCACATAAACCTGACATAAACATATCAGCCAATCTCTGTTTACATGCCTGATAAGGATCCGAACTCGGACAATGCTTTGTGTCGAACCTAAATTCTAAATCCAAAGATTTAGCCCTATCATATTGAAAATTTTCATTTGATTCTTAACTTCAGCAATTTGAGAAGTACAAAGAATCCGTTGTTGAGGTTAAACAGACATCAATTTATAGAGTCTATTCCTAAGAAGCAAATACTTCCAGTAATCAGAATCTACTTTCCTCTTACCCCAACCCTGAAAAAGCTGCTTTATGTCTGTCTTTGTTTGCAACCACCACTCAAAAGGAGATGAAAAAATCCTTTGTAGAATATTTGGCTGCAAAGAAAAATTCTAAGTTAGAAAAGCAAATTGAATCATTTAAAAAGAAGTGTTCAGTCTCCATCGAGTAACTTTGTTATGGAATGTAGGAGTTAACGTTCTAAAGAAAAATACAAAATAAAATGGAATGATCAGAGAATTCTGTAGGAGTGACTGAACAAGAGGTGGAAAATAAATAATGGGATATAAAGACCATATCAATTGGTCTAAAAGGTATGTCCATTATAAGCATGTAGGCTTCGATAAACATCTTTAAGATTAGCATCTTTAATTATGTTAAGTAGGGCATTAGAGTCACAATAAACTTTTTACCTTTGCTTTAACAAATTTAGTATCTATGGAACAATTAAAATCCCAAAAGGATATGTCTTTTAGTATATAGATATGGTCTAATATCCTCAAATATTTCAATACGCCCAGTTTTAGTTTGGGATCCATAAACATTTATTAAGCGAAAGTAATAAGTATAAAAGGAGCAATCCAAAATTAAAATTCTTCCTGGATATATATATCATTACTTTGGAAATTTTGAAAGCAGTATTACAAAATAGAATGCCAAGCCTTCTGCTGCATCAGAACCGAAGTCCAAAAGAAGGGCCTAACACCCATTTTCTTTTATTGGATTCACTTCCCATAATGAAGAGAGCCTGGTTTCTTGTAAAAGATTATATCCTGTTTTAAAGCTGTTAAGTACTGAAAAACAGGTAGTTGTTTAAAGCTTTTAAACTACAAACATTAAGGTAGCTAGCTTCAATGTGGCCATAAAATTAACACTAGATACTATTTTTCTGGCTCACTTTTAGCTTTTACCTTTTTTCCTTTTTTTCCTTGGCAAATCTGTTGCCTTACTCTCCTCATCATCTGTTATAAGTTCTGAAATTGTGAAGTGTCAGATTCTAAATCAGATTCCTAGTATCGTCTTGCAAAAGGTGAAAAAATTTTCAGTGGAGAGAGGACCAGGCACAGGTTGTTTCAAGGAAGCCCTTGTAAAACGCTATTTTAACCACTTCAAAAGCGGGGCATAATTGTAGTGGAGGAAGTTTTATTAACAGTAGTAGGCCTAGAAACATTTTTCTCAACTGGAGGTTCCTCCGAAATATTAAACCCTGCATTATGCGATTCAGCATGACTCTTTAAATGCGAAGAAGGGAAACCTCAGAAGAAAGTAAATTATTAGATTCACTAAGTCCCTTAGTACTAGTTTGGGCTTTAATAATTCATCGTGGTCAAGACCCTCTGCACAATTTCTCCGGCCCAGGGGCATTGGTGGAAAGCATGACCTGGTTCATCACAAAGATTACATTTGAAAATAGCACACATATCAATAGAGTGACCGAAACCACCACACAATGGGCATTTTAAGACATCGCACACTACTAATATGTGTCCTATCTCCACATTTATAACAGGCCGAGGCTGTCCCCATAGAAGCAAACCCCTGTCTTTGCCTAAGAAAAACTATTCACAAGTGGACAATATCCGAATTAACTTGAAACAGTTTTACCTTGAATTTCCACCCTCCGTCCAAATACCTTCTCCATCTAACAAGGCTTCTGGTGGCTTAGTATGTCACATTTTGACTGAAGCCAATGATATATGACACTCACATTTACCTTCGTTTCTAAACATAATAGTTATAAACCGAATTAGAGGCTTAGAGAGGTATTGCAAAAAGGGTGTCCATAAGGAAGTAGTTTTCTGAACAGAGTATCTTTCCCAAAAGCGCTCCATAAGAGAATTGGTTTGAAAACTAACATCAAACGTGTCTTCACCAGATACATGTATTGGTGCATAAATATCCTTGGCCACAAAACCCATAGAATTCTTTAATAAATGTTTAAAGACAAAATATCTGTCTGGATGCTCAGTTAAACCTCCTTTATACCTAATTCTGACTGTTCACGAGGAGCCTGTTCTAGTTTATTTTTAAACAATTCAGACATGGGAGGTCTTTGAGGTTTTTCTAAAGAAACAGGCTTAAATGAGCTTTGTATGTCAGCTGGAACAGTTGTGGAGGTACTGGCTTAAAAGCCAAGTCACACTCCCCACCCTCTCGAGAATCATTATTATGGCACTTTATTAAATAGTACAGCTGTACCTTCAGGCAATGTGTTGCTGTCGTTGGCATGCATAGTTAAGTCCCATGAAGGATCCGCGTCCAAACACCCGCTTCTGTTCTTTTCAGCCAGCCTCCGATAGTGCAGTTTCTTCAGACCAGTCCAAAGCGTTCCTCCGGTATCGTTTTTTAATCCGAACTGCTGCCTAAGGATCAAGGAATGCGCGGTCCTCGCTGAAGTCCATCCGTTCAACACCGGCTCATGATACGTTCCGCTCGGGCTCAGACAGCCCTACAAACTGTTGTACCCTCAATGCTGCAAGAGGAAGAACAGGCGGCTTCCTCCATCGTTCACCTGTCGAGAGTCCTGGAACCATTTCCATCCTCAAATTCCCCTCCTGTTGCAACTCTGATGTCGGGGATCTGAAATGTATATCATCTGCTTCGTAAGGATTTTTGATACTTCAGATACCATTCTATCTCCGACCTCCTTCTCTTCGTGAGTCTGAGTGCAGTCTGCCATCCTGCTTCCGTGGACGTCAGGATGACTCCCAGACTAGCCACCGACCAGCAGCCAGTAGGGAATTTCCCGTGTCCTGGTCAAATTTCCTTCATTCACTAAAAATACCACCAACAGCTTAATCTGGTTCAACGTCAGTTGGCATTCATCTGTATCCCCTCCCCAGAGTCATGCCTGAAAATAGGCAGGATTTGTCTAGTGCACTTACCGGTCAACAAAAACTAAATAAATAAATAAAATGGCGAATGTTCACCATCGACCAGGCATTGAAATCCCCCAGAATCAACCATCTGGGAGATTCCAATACCATTCGCGATGAAGTCGCAACCTCCTTCAGGAACTCCTCTCATCACCTGGTGGACGGTAGGTAAGAAGGGTCCTGTAGCCTGCACCTGCACCTTCCCTGAGATCCAGATCTTGTCTAAAACAGACCGCAACCCCCCGGTCCACTCTTGCGGTGAATCACTGAGAACCCAGCCAGAATCGCGGAGTCCAACACAGGACCAGCATTTCCATCTAGCCAGGTCTTGGTGATGCAAGCCAAGTCGACTGAGGAAATAAGATCCACAATCACTGCAGTCTTATTCCTAATCGACCTGGCATTGCTTAACACCACCCGAAGGGACGGAATCCAAGGGTGATCCCACTTCCTGCCTGACACACTCCAAGTCAGTGCCCTTGGGTATGGGAACTAGGCAAGGAGGACCTCGCTCCAGTACCCATTTACGCCCCAGGGCATCTCCTAGCCCTCACTGTCTGTATCCGTTCTTTTCCCTCCCATCCCCCAAGAGTTCCAGGATCCCGTATCTTTCTGCATTTGATCTCATAATGCCGAGATTTCGACATCTAGCATAAACCTCCCGTAAGTGGGGGTAGTTCAAAGGACGGAGATCCCGAGTCTTGAGGGGGAGTACTGCCTAACCGTTTTCTTGTACCCCAACACATATTTTAAACCCTTTTATTCACCCTCATACAAACAAAACTCTCCCACCCCCAACTTAAACAACCCTAAAAAATAAATAAAATAAAATACCCCCTTAAAATATTGAAACAATGTACAAATACTCTATCAAAAAGCAAAAACTCATTCACACTGTCCAGATTTGCAGTACAGAATTGAAGTCCAATCAATTATTCCAGCTATAGATAAAGGTCCATTTGAGCTCTCACCTAATGGAAAATCAATTAAATAAATGATTTTAAACTGAATCATACCATGTTTGTAAATTAATTCCTTGAGCTCTCACTTCAATAGAGAAATTAGACCAAATAATAATTTCCAGTAAGCCAATCTCTCACATTGGCTATAATAGTAAACAGTAAACAAAACAAAAGTACTTCAGATTGGAAGTTCTCACCAATGCTTTGGTTAGATTCAGATCTTCTTCTCCCAATAATCTTGACCTGGTCCACAGAGTATAATGTTCTTTCCAAAATCCTGGCACATCAACAGATAAGGATCACAAAGGGGTCGCCAGTACACACGCAGGAGGCGACCTTCACCCACTGAGCCCACGGATTCGGCCCTGGGCTGGGAACAACTCTCCAGAAGATCCCCCGAACACCTAGAGGCACCAGACAGCACCATCCACCTTCAACAGATTGGGCCCAGTGTCTCCCCGGACCCAGCAGTAACAGCCAGCTCCCCCACAGTATCGACAGCTTCACGTCACCCCAATCCACTCTCCACCTTCAACATCTCTAGAAGGAAGGAAACAGATGGAAAACAAATAATCCTCTCAACCCGTTTGCCATGAAATCCGACAGTTCCCACAAGGTCCAACCGTCCGAGAGAGTCAATCCACTCAAAAGAGTCGCTCTGCAAAATCCTCGGAAACACTCCTCACAGCTCCGTCAAGATATCAAAGTTTTAAGCAGACAATAAACAGTTTTAGCATGTATAGGTATGTTCATTCTGATTCCGATAACTGATTTTATCAGACTTCAAAGGACTGCAAACTGATGTCTAAATACAAGACACCAATCACTATTCCCCGCTGCTTAACTCGCTATCTCACTTACTTACGCTTAACTAAACTAGCATTTCTACACTATCCCTAAAACAAACCCTTGTTGTTTAAGCTCTCGTCGGCTTCACGATACCAAACAATTCGGGTACTAATAAGTACACGTGCTCAAATTTAATTAATAGAAGCGTAAGCTGAAAACCTTACATTTTTATACTTAAAGCAGCAAAAACTGCTTTTAAACTAACAAAACGACAGTGCAAAGGTACAAACAGAAACAACAACATGTGACAGCACGATGCTAGCCAGCATGGCTGCCATCTTCCATTGCCATTGTAGGTACAACCAGATCAGATACAGAGAATTCTTCAACAAACAGAAATAAATAGGGACTATAAAGTTCCATGTCAATTAAATGCAAAACAACAGTTTGGTACAACGGAACAGTAATAGACAGGGACAATAAAGGTCCACGCCAGTTAAACAATACAATAAATTGGTACAAGGCATTAGAAATATTCACATTTGGATAGTCCTGTCAGGTGAGTTGATAATACAGTAGAAACAGCACTGTAAGCAGGAAGACACCTGATGTGAGGTGGCATTTTATTCCAGGTGGATGCTGCAGAAGCAGCAAAGTTTGTTGGCCACTTAAAATATGTACAAATGGCACATTTTAAAATGTTGGTCTTGTGAAGAGTGTGAGTTGAAACTTGGTACATGGTCCATAAGAGACTTCTACAGAGCAGGCAGGCTGCCTGCCTTTCGGATCCTGTAAACAAGTCAGAACAAGGATAGCTTGTAATTCAAGGAGACAGGAAGCCAACCCAATGTTCAGCATCATACTTGGACTGATAGTGCAAATCTCTCTATCTTGTGAAGTACAACTGTCTTTTAGTATATCTGCTAGGGCCTTGTCAGTCACTGTTGAGCGTAGTTAACTAGAGGTAGTAGTTTTGGTTCACTATCGCCATTCTGGTTTTGGGTGTTAGAAAACTTCAAATTTTAATGAGAGTAGTAATTTTTGCATTAACTTTGATGTGATTATGTCCATGTGTGGCCCAAAGCTCAAAGTGGGGGTTCAAGGTTACCTCAAGATGGACAGGAAGGGGAAATTGTTCAACCAGGAGAGGCACACTAAGTCAAAGTTTGTTTC
The DNA here is from genome assembly GCA_016271365.2 of Neoceratodus forsteri. Classification (NCBI taxonomy): domain Eukaryota; kingdom Metazoa; phylum Chordata; order Ceratodontiformes; family Ceratodontidae; genus Neoceratodus; species Neoceratodus forsteri. Next base: position 659,299,300 of record CM057453.1, read on the forward strand.
AGGTGCGACCTGGGAGCACAAGGAAGTAAAGTGACTTTGTGGTTTGACTGCTGCTTTCGATTGCGATGTGTCGGGAAAGTATAAAGACAGTCAGGTGCTATTCCCTCCAGGCTCAGGGACCTCCACCCTTTTACTGTCCCTCTTCACATCTGCGACATACATAAGATGTCGCACTTTGGGGATAGTTAGAAGGTGAAAGAATGGGGGTTTGGGGCCTGGTGCGGGAATGAGAGGGTGGTCAGAGTGGGACAGTGGGGGCAAGGAGATGCCCTGGGCGAAATGGGACTAGGAAGGGTCCTCCTGTCTGGCTCCGTACCAAGGACTCTGACATGTGCAGGCAGGTGGCGCAGTCTTCCTCGACTGCTCATCCTACTTGGGCGGTGTTGTGCAATGCCAGGTCTATTTAAAACAAGACTGTTATAATTGCAGCTCTTGTTGGTACATTGGACTTGGCGTGCATCACCAAGACCTGGCTGGACAAAAAATGCAGGGCCAATTTTGGCCTCAACAGTTCTGGCCAGGTACTCTGTGATACACCCCGAGAATAGATTGAAAAGGCGGGAGTAGCCATTTGTTTTAAAGCGGAGCTGGGCCTGGTGGATGTGCCAGTGGGGTCCACCAGATCCTTCCAAGTATATTATGGGTGCGGGTGTGGGGTGCAGGATACTACTCATCTACCGTCCACCCGGGATAGGAAATAATTCCTGCAGGAAGTTAAGGACTTCATTGTCGACATGGTATTGGGATCACTCAGATAGTTAATTCTGGGAGATTTCAATGCCTGGGTCAATGAACTCTCGTATTTTGGTCAAGACTTCCTCCAGCTTACGACTTCACTGGGCCTCACACAGGTGGTTACCTCCAAACTCACAATCGTGGTCACTCATTGGACCTGGGTGTCCTCCTGGGATGGAGATCTCTGACATGGTGGTGAAACCAGTCGGTTGGTCTGACCATCATACCATAGGGCTCAGTTTCGCTCTCTAATGGTCCTGCCCTGAGATGATACGGTACTGCCCTTTGAATGATGTGACCCCAGAGGGCCTAATGGTGGTGCTGGACCCAGCGGCTTGTCGAGTGAATGCGTGGATCCAGGGAATCTAGTACTTGTTCTACAACAGGATGGTGGCGGAGGCCCAGGATTCCATAGTTTCTGTTCATGTTCACCATCACTTTCCTCAAGGTCCCCATGGTTTGATGGGACCTTGAAGAAGTTGAGGAGAGTTGGTCAAAGGTTAAATAGGGCTTGGCAGAAGTCTGTCCTGGAGGTCAATGCTTAGATTGATGGACCATTATGCGGTCAATCAATCAACAATCACCTGTAAGAAGGCAGAATTCCTGTCCAGGGAGATTGCCGCTGCACAAAACCGACCAGCTTGGTTTCTTCCGACTGTCGACAGATTGTGCAATCTAATCTGTCTGCAGTGTGGGGAGCCTTGTCACAAGAGAGATGCGACGAGTTTGCTCATTTTTTGCAGATAAGGTTGCCACCATCAGGTCGGAGATCCGCCCAGCCACCCTGTGGGATACTGCGGATGTCGGCAGGAGGATGCGAGCACCCAGTTTACCTTGCTCGACTTTTGGCCAGCCGAATATCATGGACGCTAGAGGATCATCCAGATTTTGCGGCCAACCAGTTGTAGTTTGATCCGGGCCCAACATGCCTCCTTGTGAGGTGTGTTGAAGTGATCAGCCCAGTCCTGGCTGAGATAGTCTGGATGTCACTGGAGGGAGGGTCTTTCCTGATCCCTGAAGGAGGCAGTTGTGCAACCGCTTCTGAAAACCCTCCCTTGACCTGGACTGTCTTACTAACTACAGACCAGTCTCTAACCTGCCCTTTGTGGTAAAGTTACTGAGAAGGTGGTTGCGCTGCAGCTAGATGATCATTTATCCACCCACGGCATCTATGATTCTCTCCAGTCCGGATTTAGGAAGAGGCACAGCACTGAGGCGGCCCTTGTTTGGGTGCTAATGACCTCCTAACAGAAAGAGAATGGAGAACTCGCTCCATCTTGGTCCTCCTTGATCTCCCAGCGACATCCGACACTATGGACCATGGATTTGCTGTTGCAACGCCTCGAGTGTTATCTGTGGCTGTCAGGTACCATCCTCAGATGGTTTTGATCTTTCCTCAAGGGTAGGACACAGAGAGTGGTCTCTGGAATTTATTCCTTCGACCCTCTCCCCTATCCTGTGGGGTACCGTAGGGCTCCATTTTGTCACCCATGCTGTTCGCAGTGTACATGCTGCCATTGGGGGACATTATAGTGGTACAGTTTGAGTTTTCACTGCTATGCAGATGATGCTCAACTGTACATGTCCTTTGTACCGAATGGGGAGATGTCCTCTCGGTGTTTGGACTGGATGAATGCTAGCTGGCTGAGGCTGAATCCAGTGAAGACCAAGGTGTTGGTGATGGACCGAGATCGTCGGGAGGTGCATTTGTCGGTGGGAAAACTCTCTGGCTTTGGCTTGGGGTGTCAGCTGACTAATTCAGATCGGGTGCATAGCCTGGGCATTATTTTGACAACGGTTTGACCCTAAAATCACAGGTGTCAGCTGTTGTCAAGACCTCTTTTTACCATCTGAGGAATATTGCCTGGGTGAAGCACCTGATCCCTCCTGATGATCTTTTGTCATTGGGCCATGCTTTCGTGACCTCTCACCTTGACTACTGCAATGCCCTTTACCTAGGGCCACTGGGGTTGATATTTGTGCCTGCAGCTGGCACAGAATGTGGCTGCCAGGCTGGTGATTGGTACATCTAGGACCAGCCACATTATGCCTGTGTCCACGGACTGCACTGGCTGCCAGTGTGATGGCACATCACCTTCAAGGACAGTTTGCTGACCTATAAAGCCCTACGATCAAGGACCGCTACCTGCAAGATCTCCTTGGCCCTACTGCCCTCCCACCACTCTGATCCACCAACGAGAGATTGATTGAGATTCCCAGGATGCGACTGAAGACATCAGGGAGACCACTCTTTGCATTTGTGGGTCCTACCCTGTGGAATTCTCTACCTCATCGGGCAAGAGAGTGCCTGACCATCCAAAGTATTAAAATAGCACTAAAACCCATCTGTTTAGCCTGGCATTTCAGAGGAATTTTAGCGTGGGACAATTTAAGTATACTGTCCCTTGATCTAGTTATTGGATGTTATTGGTATTGTATTTTAACTTGTGTTTGTGATTTTATGTATTGTATCTTAACTTGTGTTTGTGATTTTATGTATTGCATTTTAACTTGTGTTTGTGATTTTATGTATTGTATTTTAACTTGTGTTTGTGATTTTATGTATTGTATTTTAATTTATGGAGATGGTCATTTTATCTTTATGTACAGGTGCCTTGATCAATGGAAAGGCGCCCTTTATAAATAAAAATTATTTCATTTGACTTGCTCAGGGTCACACAGTATGCAAGTTGGGGCTGTGGGATTCAAATCCAGGTCTCCAGATTTGCAGCTCAGAGCCTTAACCACTGCGCTATACTGCTTCCTATCCTAAGATATTTAAGAGAAGAAACAATTTTATACTTTGTCCCATCCAATGCCACCATGCTTAGACTGTTACCATGGTCTCTCAACCTGGAATGAGTCCCAAACACCACTGTCTTAGTTTTGATAAGTTAAGTACCATGTTAGTCCTACATACCCAACTCTGTATTAAACCCAGTTCTCTTGTCAAAACCACTTCCAACTCAGTAGTTGATGATCCATGACCGATATAACTGCATCATCAGCATAAAGCTTTATTTATGTTTCAGCTACAACTGTCATTATTGGGTCAAGAACAAGGAAAATAAAACAGGTCTGAGAATGAACCCTGTGGGACACACACCCACCCTGACTTTTCCATATATACTGCCTCCGTGCTGGACGGATTGATACTCGTCAGTCAGATAGTCACTGAACCAGTCTAAGATCGGTTTCCCAAACCCCAGTTGCTCTAATCGTCTCACTAGTAAAATATGGTCCACAAGATCGAATGCCTTGGTTAAGTCCACAAAGGCTGCTCCAGTGAGGTGTCCCTCCCAATGCCATCATATACTTTACTCATGAATTACAAGACAAGTCGTCTCAGTACTGTGCCCTTTTCTAAAGCCATGTTAATTAATTGACAAGAGATTGTATTTATTGATATATTCCATCACTTGGTTATACAGTAGTTTTCTTGAAATTTTGAGAGGGTTGCTAAAATAGAAATCGGTAATTTCCAAAGTCAAAGAGGGGTCCAGATTTATGAACAGGCACAACATAAGAATATTTTCAGGGCAGCCTCACTCCATGCCGTATGCATCTATGGCCCTCAGCATTTGGTCAGGAAAGAGTCACACACAGGGTGCTGCAGGGCCTCAAGTGGAGCAACTGGCATGGCCGTGGCGGTGACACCAAATGGTGCCTCATGTAAGAACTGCATATGAGGAAACACTGCCAGCTACTGAAGAGGCTGAGGGCAGAGGCTCAAGTGCATCCTTCTAGATCATCCACAGAGACCAGAGGGCTAGCAGTGGACATGATGCAAGCATATCATTGGGGCCTGACGGGGAGGGCATGGGGAATGGGTCAGAGGACTGTAGGGCCCTGTGGAGGGAGAACTGAGCCATGGCTCCATCAGGAAAGTATCCCTGTTTAGTGAAGTAAATGGTTACCACTGGCAGGGGCAAGCTAAACCCCTTCTTTAAATCTGCCCTTCTTTAAAGGAACTAAACTGTACCATAGACCATGAACTGTTGGGGAGGGATGGGACTCACCGTGAGAGTTCAGTCTTCAAATTGCCACAACAGACGGTAAACTCGGGGGCAGGTCCTGGGTCTCCTCACAGTGCTTTCCCAGAGCCTAAACTGGTTTCTCCATACCATACCCATTCAGGTGCTAGGGTTGCTGTGCTCCATTTCTTTGGATCAGTAACTGCTAGGGACAGCGATGTGGAAACTCAGCAGTGACCGAGAGCTATCGAGGTGGCCTGAGAACATGCATTAGCATATATCTCCCCAGAACAAAGTGCAAAATACCCCCACACCAGCTAATACTCAAAGATCCTTAACTTACATGCCATGTTTTATGCAGCCATAATCCAATAACCTCCTCTATACAGCCCACATCTCGATTCAGAGCAGGCTGAAGAGGAGGCTGATATCACGCCCTGAAACACCCAACCTTGATGGCACAGTCAACTGGTGGCCCTCTTCCAACAGGTCACCACCCACAGTAGAAAAATTTGCCTGATTAGGGGACAGCTTGATGGCCCCTCCTGAAGTCATATCAATTACAGTTCCTACTTCTGACAGGAGCCTGGTTCTGTTTCTAAATAGTTGTTGGACTGTATGGCTACATTCCATATTAATTTAACGTATGGGAAGACATTGTATATGGAATTCCATATACTCACAAAAGTTGTTCTATGTTAGTAGTTATGTACCTACTGCAGAATAAGAACTCATGATGCAGTAGGTACATCCGCTAGTTCTGACTTTACTCCTTTCACCTGTGTCGCCAAATTTCTGCATCAGCTCCTCACAGAATCGGCTATTAACAATAGCTCACTTGGCCATCGACTGCCAACTATTAAACTGCAGCGCTTGAAATGTCATTGTGCGACTTCTATTGTCTGAGGAGAGAAAGAAGAAAATGTAAACTCACTGTGTTCCCCCCCTCCCGTGTTCAGCACTTCCCTTTCTCCTCAGGCAGTCTTCCTTAAATCACAGCTTTGTGCTGTGAAACCTTAACACACACTGGAATGAGACAACTTCTAAATGTGGAGAAGGTTTCAATGCCTTTCTTTTTAATCTGCTTGCGTCATTGCGATTGTACCCCATACACTATACAGAAAAGTGTATCAGGGAACAGTGCACAACAAGGCTGTTTGTCCACCTCAAAGAGTTACCATGACTTAAATGTTCCCTATATACTATTGTATATGTTTACTGGGACACTTCGTTAATCTGTTCCCAACATTTCATGTGCTCTCTATGTTATGAGTTAAAGCAAGAGACACAGTGCACACCCTCCTCACCCCTTATTGTTAGCAGGCAATATACAGGGTGAAGCTGGTTGCATGGATGGCAGGTGGGGGCACATGCCAGTGGATCCAGCAGGGGCTTAATAGCTACAATTTCATAGGTTGTCATGGCAAGTAAATTATGCTGTATTTACTCTGTCAATGTAAATGCACTTCACAATCTATTGAAGCACTCCCGGATTTTATCCCCAATTACAAGATCCAGACCAGGGCGATCTATCGCCAAGAAACACATTTGACCTCAATGGAAAATTCCAAACTGAATAAATATGCTTTCCCACAAATCTACTCCTCACAATAGCGGGAGGACGCAGAAGGGGGTGACCATATTGATCCTGAGATTCACGAGTTTCATGGTAACCAAAATCATAACTCATAAGTATGGTTGCCTCGTCATGATACAGAGTCGCCTCAGTTAGGTACCAGTCACAATCTGCAATCTATATATACCACCTGGAGCAGACACCCTGCACATTCAAAGGATCCTTGATCTGTTAGTTTCCATTGTGATGGGGTCCTAATGGAGCAGGGACATTAACCTGATCCTGTTTCCAAACTGGGATACTTCTAACCTACGCCTTCATTAGCAGACCCTGACAAAAAACAGCTATCCCATAACTTACACATTTGGGCTTGGTAGATGTTTGGAGAAAACTCCACAAAGGCATTTGGGATTACAGCCACTACTCGGTGGTCCACCAGATATTTATATATTTATTTGAATTTTAATGGGTAGGCCCACTAAGACAGGACTGTCCCTTTTCAGGGCAACCAGAAATAGTTATATACATTTTTAGTGAGAAACAAATATACAGCCTTTACATAGTAGAAAATACATATAAAAGAGCAGTCAACATACATACAAAGTACAGCTTATTAGTTACAAATAGAAGCCTCAAGAAATGTATATTCAGAAACAAGTGAGATATACTCCCACCTGGATTACTGCCTCATGCCACAAGAGGTGTCACAACAGGTGAGGGAGTGCCAAATCGGAGACATTACATATTCCGTTCACACACCAGTGATAACCAAATTAGAACTTGGAGAAGGTATTCTGGAGACAGGCTAATTCTTTGATCAGAGGGAAGGCTGCTGAAGCCCCGAGCTCCATCTCAGCCAGTGGTACAACCCTTGCAGACCCTGTGTCCATCACCCTCGGATTTAATGAATTTTTACTGACCTCAAAAGATGCACCTCGCTCTTCAGTAACTCATCTCCCTTCTGCCCTCCCAAGTACCCCTGAGGCTCGACCTTCATTTCCATTTGAAACTGGCCCTCAAAGAGGTCCAGAGACTTCTTGCCAATTTAAAAGCTCAGAGATCTTCTGGCTATGACTCCTTGAGCCAAAATTCTTAAGCTAGGTGCTCCGGCCTTCCTTGCCCTCTCTTTGTCACCTATTCAACTGGTTATTCTTAACTAGTACTGTACTGGACAAATGGAAGGTGGTGGTAGTTGTTCCTGTGCATAAGGGGGACCCAGCACCATTGTTGAAAACTTTAGACCCATATCCATTCTCTGCCCTTGGCTAAAATTCAAGAGCGAATCGTTTACAACCACCTTCAGAACTACCTGAAACTTCACAACCTACTATCTCCATATTAACATGGCTTCAGAAGGAATCATAGTACCTTACTGCCCTAGTAAAGGGACCTCAGTCATATTTCAGGCAATGGACCATCGTTCTGTCACCAGTGCCATTTTTGTTGACCTTACGAGTGCTCGATCTAGTGAATCACGGTCTTCTGCTTCATCAGCTTCATGTTCTTGGTATGGATTCCAGCGCACTGAATTGGGTCCAAAGTTATCTATCCTAACGCTCCCAAATGGTCAAGTGGGCTGTCTCTGTCTCTGATCTTAGACCCATCACTCATGGTGTTCCACAGGGCTCCATTTTGGGACCAATGTTGTTCTCGCTATTCATTAACAACTTACCCAGCTTCTGTGGTGGGGCTCTGTACACCTCTAGGCTGATGATGCCATGATCTATCACTCCTCTCCTGATATTGCTCTGATTAATCAAGAACTTGCCTCTGACTTCACTACCCTGGAGGGCTGGTTCAGAAGCAATTATCTTGTTCTTAATACAAAAAACCCTAAAAACATTATATTTACCCCTTCCTCCTCCTCGCATACTCACTCCCCTCTTAGCATTGCATCTCTCAGTGGAGATACCCTTGAGTCTGTCCATTCCCTTAAATACCTGGGCATTACCTTGGACTCCTCACCTCCCTTAGTACATGTCTCAAATGTCACTAGATCTCTGAACCAGAAACTAAGCCTCCTCTATCGCTTCCGTCCCTTTCTCTCTGCGGCCTCCTGCCTCAAGATTGCTTCATCATTCCTTCTTCCTCTCTTAACTTATGGTGCTCCTTACTGCTCTCTACTAATTCCTTAACCCTGTCTCTCCTCTCCCAGGCTTACCATGGAGTGAGAAGGTTCGCTTTGGGGTTAATGCCCATTATCACCACTGTGATATCCTCTTCTCACTGGGTTGGTTGCCTATGAATCCAAACTCAAGTATTCCTCCTGAGCTTCATGCATAAACTTGTCCACAAATTCACATTTCCCTGCCTCAGTGAGACCTACGACTAAGACAAGCCTCGTGCACTCAGATCTGCCTCCCTCCCCTTCTCATAAAGCCAAATTTGCATCTCGCTATTGCTCGCTCTTTCTCCTTTGCAGCAGTATCTGACTGGAACTCCCTGCCTCCCTCCTTCCTGTCCTGCTCTTCTCTCCACAAGTTTCAGTCAAATTTGCTTGCCTCTCTCTCTCAGCTCTGTATCATACTCCTGCTTCTGCTAATACCTTACTATTCTCACTCTGCCCTACACCTCTCTCCTACTCCTATCTATCCCTGGATCCTCCTCCTCTTCTCTCTCCTCCTCCTACCTGCCCCTGAACCCTCCTCCTCTTTCTCTCTCTCCTGTTCCTTATCTTAATATGCTATTTGCTAATTGCTCCATATCCCATAATTTATTCCTCTCAAATTTAGGACTGTATCCCGTGAACTCAACTGTATAAGCCTTGCATCTTTGTACATAGTGAAGATTGTATATACCTTTATTATGCCTTTTTCCTTGATTTATTTATCTCCCCCCGTGCTCCAGTGCCCACCACTCCTTCAGGCCGCCATGGCCCCCGACTTACCTCCTACAATCCTCACTCAGCCCTCCGTCCTCACATTGCAGCCGCCCCTATGGTATCCTGGCATAACCCCCTCCACCAGGTGGGCCCCTCCCGAGGGGAAGGCACCGTGGGGCTGGGCACACTCACTATTAGGCCCCAGGGTGCTGCTGAGGCGGACATGGCTCTCTGGAGGGCTTTGGTGAGTCAGAGACCGCAGCCCTCATCCAGCAGATCCCTGGAGCTGTTTTCTGGTCTTCCTGATTTCCCCATCGTGCCACTCATACAGTGCCTCCAGTCTCCACTGGGGCCGCTGCTGAGCGATGCTTCCCACACCCCACCCCAGGAGAGGAGGCATTCCTCCGGTGCTCAATCATCTCCTCCCCTGCCAGCCTCGGCACCGAGTCCGTTCCCAGGTCGTCGGCGCTGCGGAGGAAAGCGTCAGCGTCTCAGTCCTCAGTGCCACTGGGCCAGCATGCCTTATTTTAATGTATAAATTTTTTTTTTTTTTACTACCTCCTCATATGGTATGCCTATTCTTGTAATCTTAACTCTGTATATCTGCTTTATCTGACTGTACTGTAGTTGTTTGTTTCATTGTACTATTCTGTATTTGCTTGTTTCTACCAGGTCGACTCTAAAAAGGGACTGTAATTGTCTCAGTGGACTTACTCAGTTACCAAAACTCAAATAATAATGATAAAGACCTTCCACCCAGAGGAGACTTAAATGTTTTATACCTGAAGTCCAAAACTTCAGAAATTAGTTACTGAAAGATTGTAGGAGACACTGTGGACCACAGAGATCCAAAGGTCTCTGAGCGCTTACTACTGGATATGGTAAAGATCTTTTTTTTTTCCCCATAATAGTTTTATTAAAATTTGTTCAAGCAAAATTATACAGAATAGAGTTATAGTAGATTATATATACCAATTAAGTATGATGAACATTACAAAGGTTTCCTAGTCCAATAACGATAATGTGACTACAGTTAAAAATATCATAGGCAGTTTTAACAAAATATTTAAACTAACAGCAAATCAATACAAAATGGTTCACTAATCGTCCACATGAAAGATCATCTTGAGGGGCTACATAACTGCATACACAGTCTGTAAGAAGGAGAGGGAGGCTAACAAACAACTCCTCGAACGCTCTCCACTTTCTGCACATAAACAGGGGACACCTTGGTGCTTCCTCCACTGATGAAGACCCGAAAGGAACTTGATGACCTATGCCTGAAGCAAACAAAATAACACTATATAGTATAGTTTAGGGCTTATTGTGGCTAAAATCGGTGGCTTTCAAAGGTTGTTGTAGTACAGGTAAGGTCAATAAAAGTTGTAGTAGTATCGTTCGACATCATGATGATACTACAACAACTTTCCCCCTAAAGCTGTCCTTGACTGGCTGAAACAGCTCAGTGTTCAAAAAGAAATTGACTTAAATGGCGGCACCGCTTAGCAAGCGGAGGGGTGAGCAGTTCACTAGGATGGTTTTGGACCCGAGCGGCGACTGTCAGCTCAGTGTGTCCAAACTATCAGTTTGGCAGTTTTCTTTTCTTTAAATCACTGCTGCTGTGAAATATCGGGTTGAGAGCAGAGCAGGACTGTAGATAGACCGAGATAGTTGGAAAAAGGAAGCAGAACAGTACTGCAGCAATGACAGAGAGCAAGTGGGTGTGTGAACACAAGGTATGAAACCTTGTAGTTAAATAAAAATATGGACATTTCTGGGAACCATAGACTATATTAAATAGTATATGGGTGACCGGACAACAAGCTTTGTTTCCATCTCGGGGATGTGATGATGTCAAGCGGACATCTCGAGCTTCCTCTCAAGGTCTGTATGCCATCAATCACATCCCTCAATGAAAACACAGCCTTGTTGTATGGTCACCCATACACTATTCTATATATGTATGTCTGACAGAAGTATTATTAAGTGGAGTCACTGGCTACCAGGCATCTGGCCTCCCAACCTCATCATCAAAGAGCCAAGACCACAGGAGTCTGAGCTGGCGTCATTGTCCACCTAGGACAAATGACTTGGCTAATCATGAGATTAGAGCAGTACAGAAGGACTTTGTAGAATTGGGAGGGGCCTAAGACAAGTAGCACACAATATCCTTCTCTGAGATGCCTGTCAATGGCATGAGTGAGGCGAGGGTACTTTGCACCATGCAGTTTAATGAATGGTTGAAAAATGGTGTGGAGCACTGGGGTTTGGCTTCATTGGGGACTGGGGTTCCACCTGGAGGACACCAGCCTATACTGGCAGGATGGTCTGCATCTGTCCAGGAAGGAACAAGTCTTTTAAAGCAGCAGTGCAACAAAAAGTTATTCCAAAAGCTGCTTTTCTGCTATAGTTATGAAAAATAATGGCAGAACTGTTTATTTGGGTTTTCTGGATGCTTCATGTGCTGTGTACTGTACAGTTGAATTTTTGTCTGGACTCTTACCTCCTTGGGTCCTCAATATTATTTCTGTGCAAAATGAGGCGGCCATCTTTTTTCTTGAGAAATAATTATTTTAGAACTTTCATAAAATTTTAGATGATAATGAAAACTGAAACTTTTACCACCAAATAAACAGGAAGACATCTGGCATCATTTAAGAAGAAAAAGGTGGGGTCAAATTTAACCCATTTCGTTCTTTGCTGCTTTAAGCAATCGGTTTAAATGCTTCATTGGCAAGCTTTTAAACTAGTCAAGAGGAGGTACTGATAAGCAGCAGTAAAATCCCAGCCTCTCCCTACAAAACAGGGTACTAAATGAGAAAAGACCGAGTAGAAAGGTCAGTGGGGATGCTGCAAAAGAAGGTAAAGCCATCAAAAAATGGAGAGCAATGAGTACCAATGCCCATAGTCTGAGTAACAAGCTTCCTGAATTAGTGGCCTTGATGGAGGAGGAACATCTGGATATTGTGGCAGTCACAGAAACATGGTACACACAAAACCATGACTGGGACATAAACATACCAGGATACACGATCTACAGGAGAGACAGGGAGGGTAAAGAGGAGGAGGAGTAGCTCTTTACATAAGGGAAGGAATCAAAGCAACAGAACAAAAGGGAAAACAGGGAGGAAAAGAAGCACTGTGGGTAAATTTGGAGACCAGCAATGGCACCACAATCCGCACAGGGATTAGATACAGACCCCTTCTCAGGGGAGGAAATGGACAAGGAAATGATAGAAAGAATACTTAGAATGGCAGAAAAAGGGAGATATTGCTGATGGGTGATCTGAATATGCCAGATGTTAACTGGAGTGCAGTTGCAGCCACTTCAAAGAGTGGGTTATTCTAGATGCCCTAAAGGGGCATGCCTTAGACAACTAGTATTGGAGCCCACTCGAGAGGGAGCAATCTTAGACCTGGTTCTCTCAAATGGAGATGAAGAGAGATCACAGATGTAGAAGTGGGTAGCCATCTGTGAACTAGCGACCATCGAACAGTATGGTTCACAATAAACACAGCAATAGAGTCAAGCCATACAAAGGCAAAAGTACTGGACTTTAGGAGGGCTGACTTTGCCAAAATGGGTGAGTGCCTAAGGAATGCACTAGCAAATGAGCAGGAAGGAGGGGTGGAAGAACAATGGGGAATAATAAAAACTGCCATCACAGAGGTAACAAGCCTTTGTGTGAAGCAAATAAACAAAACAAAACAATGTAAGAAACCACTATGGTTCTCAAAGGAAGTGGCAGTGAAGGTTCAAGAAAAGAAAGCATTCAGGAAGTACAAGGAATCACAGAAGAAGCAGGACAGAGAACTGTATCAGTTAAAGCAAAAGGAAGCAGGGAAGGCAGTCAGAACAGCAAAGGCCCAAACCGAGGAAAAGATAGCCAACTCAGTTAAGAAGGGGGATAAACCTTTACAGGTACATCAGGGAGCGAAGGAAGACCAAGGGAGGGTTAGTGAGGCTTAATAAAGAGGAGGAGGTTGGCAGAGGTGACTGTAAAAGGCAGAGATACTAAACAAATATTTTGCTCAGTATTTACAAAGGAAGTGGGGAGGTACCTAAACAAACAGTAGAAGCACTCTGGATACAGAAAATGATACCAGCCCATTTACAGAAGAAAGGGTTCTGAAAGAACTCTTAAAACTGAAGGTGGACAAAGCAATGGGGCCTGATGGATTCATCCCAGAATTCTAAAAGAACTAAGGGTAGAACTAATGACACCACTGACTACCCTCTTTAACAAATCAAGGGAGGATGGGGTGGTACCGAGGACTGGAGAAGGGCAGATGTGATTCCCCTTCACAAAAGTGGGAGCAAGGCAGAAGCAGAAAACTACAGACCTGTTAGTTTAACCTCAGTGGTAGGGAAAATGATGGAATCACTTCTGAAGGAAAGAATCGTTGAGTATCTAGAGGCCAGAGGGACTCAGGACCCAAGGCAGCATGGATTCACAGCGGGAAGGTCATGCCAGACAAATCTGATAAATTTCTTTGACTGGGTGACCAAAGTAGTAGATCAGGGAGGGGCTGTGGACATGGCCTACCTAGACTTTAGCAAGGCATTTGACAAGTCCCACACAAAAGATTAATATACAAGTTAGCCAGCCTGGGAGTGGGTCCCAAGATGACAGCCTGGGTAAAGAATTGGCTGGAGAATAGGACACACAGAGAGTAATAGTAAATGGAGTCCACTTGAAGAAAGGGGGTTACTAGTGGGGTACTGCAGGGTTCAGAATTAGACCGTGCTCTTCAATGTCTTTATAAGCAACATTGCAGAGGGACTGGAAGGAAAAGTGTCTCTTGCAGATGACACAAAGATCTGCAACAGAGTTGATGCACAAGGTGGGGTGGAAAGGATGAGAAGGGACTTGGCAAGGTTAGAGGAATGGTCAAATGTATGGCAGCTTAGATTCAATGCTAAGAAGTGCAAGGTAATGCACCTGGGAAACAAAACCCAGGGGAGAGTACACAATGGGGGTGAGATACTAACAACAACAAAATGGAAAGGGACCTGGGGTAGTCATATCAGATGACCTTAAGGTGGGCAAGCAATGTGAGAGGGCAGCAAGGAGGGCTGGGGGATACTGGGATGCATAGGGAGAGGCATCACCAGTAGAAAACAGGAAGTTATTATCCCTCTGTACAGACAGTTGGTGAGACCCCATCTGGAGTACTGCGGCAGTTCTGGAGACCCAATCTCTGCAAAGACATACACAGGATGGAGGCTGTCCAGAGGAAGGCAACTAAAATGGTGCAGGGTCTGCACCGGAAGACATATGAAGAGAGACTTAAGGAGCTGAATATGTATAGCCTCGAGAGAAAGGAGGAGGGGGACATGATAGAAACTTTCAAGTACCTCAAGGAATCAACAAAGTCCAAGAGGGTAGCATCTTTCAAAAAAGAGGTGTGCAAGAACAAGGGGACAATTTGAAGATAGAAGGGGGCGGCTCAGAGGTAATTTAAGGAAGTATTTTTTCACAGAGAGGGTTGTGGATGCATGGAACGGCCTTCGGAGGAGGCTGTGGAGTCAAAAACAGTGGTGGAATTCAAGCATGCATGGACAGTCATAAGGCAATTCTAGGGGTGGGGGTAGGAAGAAGTAGGCTGCTGGTTAACTAGGATCTGCAGCTTATCCATTAGTTAGGAAATGGGCAGACTGGTAGGCCAAGCTGTCCTTATCTGCGCCAAATTCTATGTTTCTATGTTTCTATGACTGATGAGTTAAAACATCCAACCCAAGGTACGACACACTGCTGAGATCTCGGATGCCCTTTGCAATTTCTATTAGGTCAAAGGCCACAGACCCTGCCTCAGTCGTAATGTTCCTTCAGGAACTGCATCTACCTAAGCTCTCAGATGAAGAGACATTTCATCCTCCACTCTATTTCCTCAAAGAGATCTTACTAGCCCATCACTGAGCCAAAACCCAGAAAGATCAGAGAGACACCCTATGGAATATTACAAAACATATAGGAGGATCAGAAGCTAATTGGTGATCAGAAGCATTATATGGCCCTGATTTCAGCATGCACCAAAAGTAATCCTTCAACACTGGAAAAAAAAAAAAAAAAACACACTTCTCCTACATATCGGGAATGGTATGTTGAACTGTTATTTGCTCTTCTCACAGAAAAATTAAAGATTATACACTACCTCCATGCAGCAGTCAAAGCCAACACCATCTATCCCCTAATTTTAGCTGGGTATGGGTACTTGATAGGACTGCCAGATGTCCGTCTCCCCATCACCCTCTATACAGAGCTGTTGGCTCAAGAAATTAGATGCCATGCAAGGGTACAGAGGATAGAGGTGGAGGGATGAGACTGTCGGCTCTCATTATATGCAGATAACGTAATCCTGTATCTCAGTGATCCCAAAAATTCCCAACCCACTGTGACTTAGTGTCCCAATATGGTACGCTCCCTGGGTACAAAATAAACACAGGAAAGACAGAGGTAGTGACATTCAGTTCCCAGTCTTCTGCATCACAACCCAGTGGTTCCCCTTCCGCTGTTCACTAAACTCTATGAATTATCTGGGCATCCAACAGACATGGAAGTCATCTGAATTACATGAACCTAACTACTGCCCACTCAAGAGACAGATGGAGGAGGATCCACACAATGGGCATGCTCCCGCTCAGCTTGACATGCCGGATGGATTTGGTCCATATGGTCACCCTTCCACAGGCACTATAACTTCCAGAACTTCCTCACCTGATGCGTGTGATGATTGAAAAAAATGGCACAAACTAATTATCCAGATATGCTTGGGCTGGGGGAAAAACCATGGATAAGATACAAAACTCTGACTTGCCCAAAATCAAGGGAAGGACTCGGATTACCAGACCTCCAGCTTTATTATGTAGCCATAAAGGTAAAATACATCCTTATTTGGCACCTCCCATCCTAAAAAGCAATGGCTGGAAATGGAACAATCATCTCTACCCAGGCCACTCAGATCGCAGGTCTTCATTCATTCATTTATTACACTGGATAGCAAGATGAGCTAAATAGCCCGTTTCACAAATGACAAGTTTAAAACAAGGAAAAAGAAAAACAGCCCAGGCACAGGCAAGCTGCAATAGTGCAATCAGGTGTAACAGTTTACAGTAGTACAGTCAGGTACACACTGTACATGCAGAAAGATAAGTAACACTGCAGTAGTACAATCTCATGTAGCATGGGTTACAGCATCAAGTTGGGAACAGCTACACAACATTTTGTCCAACAAGAACTGGCAGAGGTTACAAATTAAGGTAGGATGCCTGCCCTAGAGTGACGGGAGGGGGGGCAAGAAAGAGGTTGTAGGTCCCAAATGCCCTGAAGGAAAGGCATCTTTGCCCTACAGCAGTGTGCTTAAAAGGGAGTGAGAAATGAATCTGACCTGACAGCAAGTCGCCTGCTTGTTGGTGGAGCGGGCAAAAGAGAGGAGATACACGGGACAATGATGACAGAGGCTAAACTGGACAGTAGCCATTAGCGAGACATGGTTTACCAGTAACCATACTTGGGATACATCAGTACCTGGTTATGTACTGTTCAGAAAGAGACAGAGGTGCAAAAGGGGTGGAGTGGCCTTTTATGTTAATGAAAATATCAAAGCTACAGAAATTCAGAATACACATAAGGAGCCAGAAGAACTGTAGGTCACCCTGAAACAGGAAATGGGACAGCCATACTAACTGGGTTTTGTACAGGCCTCCAGACCAGGGAAGAACACAGACGCATTACTGTTAGAAAATATACAGATCATTACAGCTAAAGGGAGGTTCTGATAATGGGAGACTTCAACATGCCACATACAGATTGGTCAATATCAGCAGGAACATCTGCCAGAACTAGACACATGGTAGATCTCCTGCAGAGGAGGGCCCCAAACAAATGGTACAACAATCCACAAGAGACAGGGCTATCCTAGATATAGTACTGACTAACAGGAAAGGATCACAGATCACAGGTAGAAGGTCACCTGAGGGCTAGTGACCATCACATGGTATGGCTAATTTGGCCACCAGAACTAAATCATCCCAATCCAAGGCAAAATATCGGACTTCAGAGGAGCTGACTTTGATAAGATGGCCAACAGAGTTCAGCTAGCCCGGCAAAAAGAAATACAGGTGAGGGGATGCAGGCAAGTGGGCATTAAGGATGCAATACTTGAAGCAACATCCCACCGTGTTAGAGAGAACAGGAAGTGCAAAAGAAGAAGGAAACCACTTTGGTTCTCAAAAATAGTAGCAGAAAAGGTCAGAGCCAAAAGGCTGGCCTTCAGGAAATGGAAGGAATGCAACAGGATGAAGACAGGGAGGCATGCCAAACTTCACTAAGGGAAGCAGGGAAGGCAGTAAGGCAGGCAAAGGCCCAAACCGAGGAAATACTAGCACAATCAGTAAAGAAGGAGACAAGACTTTCTATAGATACATTAGTGAAAGGAGAAAGTCCAGAGGGGTATTGCTAAGATCAAAGGATAAGAGGGCATGTGAGGAGGAGGACCATGTAAAGCATCTATCCTAAGTAGATACTTCTGCTCAGTATTTACTTAAGAGAAGGAAGGGCAAGGCCCACAGCTCAGCACCATGGACACAGGGGAGGGAGGTGTGCACTAGTCCCTTCACAAAGAAAGGGTCCTACAAGAGCTCGATAAGCCCAGGGTGGACAAGGTAATGGGACCTGATGGCATACATCCCAAGGTACTAAAGGAGCTAAGGTGGAACTAGCAGAGCCATTATCAGAACTGTTTAGTGAGTCTCTGAGTACAGGAGAGGTCCCTGAAGACTGGAGAAGGGCTCATGTGATCCCGCTCCACAAGAGTGGTAGCAAGGAGGAGGCAGGGAACTACAGACCAGTCAGTCTTACCTCAGTAGTGGGCAAGATTATGGAGGCATTCCTTAAGGAAAGGATAGTGCAACACCTGGAATCCATAGGGAGTACAGGATCCAAGACAGCATGGGTTTACAAAGGAAGGTCCTGTCAAACTAATCTCATAGATTTCTGTGACTGGGTAACTAGAGTGGTGGACCAAGGGGAGCAGCTGATGTCGCTTACCTTGACTTCAGCAAAGCTACATTGCTTCACACAGAAGATTGACTAATAAGCTGGGTAGGCTGGGTGGGTCAGAAGTTGGTCAACTGGGTGGCATACTGGTTGACAGGCAGAAAACAGAGAGTGGTGGTAAATGGTGTACAGTCAGAAGAGATGCAAGTCACAAGTGGGGTACCCCGGATCAGTCCTGGGGCCAGTCCTCTTCAATATCTTCATCAGTGACATTGCAGATGGACCGGAGGGTAAGGTTTATCTGTTTGCAGATGACACCAAGATCTGCAACAGAGTAGATGATCCAGATGGGGGTGGGCAGAATGAGAAGAGATCTGGATAAACTAGCAAAATGGTTGGAAGAGCAACTGGGGTTTAGCATAAAAATGCAAGATTATGCACATAGGGAAGAGAAACCTAAAACCACCTACAGGCTGGGAGGGAGTTGCTGGCAGTCACAAGGTAAGAAAGAGACTTGGGCATCATCATCACCATCACCGATGACCTGAAATAATCCAAGCAGACCACTAAAGCAGTAGGTAAGGCTAGAGGATGTTGGGGTTTATTAGCAGGGGTATCACAAGTCGGAAGAGGGAGGTAATAATCCTCTTTACAAGACACTCGTTAGGCCCCATCTGGAGTACTGCGTAAGTACTGGAGGCCACACCTTCACAAGGACATTAACCTAAATTGAGGCAGACCAGAGAGGGAAACCAAAATGGTGAGGGGACTGCAACAGAAAACATCAGAGACAGATTAACTGAGCTCAATATGTATACCTCTAGCAAAGGAGGGAGAGAGGGATATGATTGAAACATTCAAACACCTTAAGGGCATTAACAAGGTGAAAGAGTCTAACATGTTTCAATAAAAGAAAATAGCAGGACAAGAGGATACAGCATGAGATTAGAGGAGGCCAATTAAGGGTAATGTGAGGAAGTTCTTTTCACAGAAAGGGTGGTGGATGCATGGAACTGCTCACCTCAGGAAGTGGTGGATATGAATACAGTGCAGGGCTTCAAACAGGCATGGGATAGGCATAAGGGAGCAATACAGATGAATATGAATAGATAGGCCATTGACAGAGCAAAGGCCAATGGCACATTCATAAGGTAGAAAAAGAAATGCTGAACTGGATGGCCTTGCGGTCCTTATCTGCCATCAACTTCTACGTTTCTATGTAGCTGACAGAGCACTGTTAACAGCTTTTATCATCTCCATTATTCTACATTCAGAAACAGAAAAATGTGTTTATTCTGGATTTATTTACTATTGATTTGCTGTGGCTCACTTTATAGAATCTATTCAGCACTGTATGAGGCAGATGTTTTAAATTTTGGAAGATAGGCAATGCTTATTATAGCTTATCAGATTAGTATTCATTTTAGGAACATAAGCGTTTCTTTATGTTTAAAACATATTCAAGTGGCAGTGTATTCATTTAGCAGTTTATACTGACTAATACATGCTGCAGAAAACAGTAAAAGATTTATTGTGAAGCACTCAGGGTCTACAGTAGAACTCCCGTAATCTTTTGCAAACAACTCCAGATTTTGGGTAACTCTTTCCGTAATTTTCCAGTGGTCCTGCTTATGTGATGGCATGTAAAAAGGGCTACAACTAAAAAAATGACTGACGCCAGACATATCCTCCACAGAGGACTAGAAAACAACAGTGAGTTAAATTTATAAAAATGGAACGCATCACTTTTACACTCAATGACTAGGAGAGCAATGCAAATGTAGATGGGTATCATGGATTCACTCTACAATGGCGAAGAACCACAGTTTGTGTCATAAACAGGGAATATGGGGGCTTAAAACTGGGAGCAATGCTGGCCCTGGGAAAGATTCCTGCCCTCCCTATCTCCAATTAGACTGCTGTGAACTACCAGTTTGGCCACCCTTGACAGCCTTCAAAAAGCTGGAAATGGTGGCCCCAGAGACTATGACCACAACAAACAGGGAAGGAGGAACCTAAGCTTTATTATGGACACTCCGAGGGCATTTTAGCTACTGCCAATGTTCACTCGCTGTCCCGTCTGTTTCTGTAATAAAGGAAAGATTTTCTTAATAAAATCTTTAATTACAAAACAAAAAATGGTAGTAACACTTTGCATTCAGCAATGGACCAGTTTATCCAGTGAAAATGAACAAATTTCAATTTTGGACATTATAAAGTGGCAAATGGGTGAGAAAGCTGGGTGCAGGGTGGGTGTTTAAGTTTAAAAAATAGATATTTTCATGTGGTGGCTAATAGTTGATAAGGGTGGGATCGCAGCATGGAAAATATTAAGGATATTTGAAGTAGAAATTCAAAGGCGAGCTGCATATGGGACACAGCTGGTTCCAGGTACAATATCAATCAATCAATGTTTATTTTACCAGGCGAAACATCATTGAGGAAAAACTATCATTTACAAGATGGAACTGGGACATAATGCAAATTACATATAATACAGATTAATAAGGCATTTCATACAACAACAGAACATGAGTTGTAACAGGTATGAACATAGTATACAAAAACAGTGAGGCAGGGAGATACAATAAGAATTGATATACTGTACATGTACAGTAAGTTCAAAATATAAGTACAGCAGTGGGTAAGCAAAATGCACTGATACATGCAGTATGAGCAAATGAACAAGAAAACAACAAATAAGGCAAAACAAATGAGAAATAATATAGGATGAATCAGACAGTGGAGTAGATAAGTCATCAGTGGATATGTGAGTGAGATGTAGAGATGGAAGATAGAGATGAAGGTCAACAGGGCCATAGGGAACTTACACAGTCAGGTGACCCCAGAGCCATCACGCCTACATGTCCCCTAGTAACTAGTCAGAGGGGAAGAGGCACAGGCATGGCGGGTCGGTGATTCAGTGTTGGAAGCAGTTACAGAACTCAGTAAAGGATCGCTGGATACATTTTTTAAAGGCAGCTAAGGAACCAGGTATGATAAGCTGCAGGACCTTTGAGCAGTGTTCCAGAGGACTGGAAGAGTGGCTAATTGCTGCTCTACCAAAGCTTTCAATAGGGTACAGTGATGTGTTGAGTAGGGGCACCAGTGATGAATCTTAACACCCAATGGTAAAGAGTGTCGAGTTGGAGTGAGGGCAGTGCTGGAGCTGTGTCCATAAAGAAAGTCAAGCGAAGTAATCTAGGGTGAGAACGTAGTTTGTACCAACCTGATTTTCCCTTGTATGTTAATAGAAGCTTGATTCTGAAGCTTTTGGAAAGCTCATCAATATGGGTTTTGAAGGAGGTTTGGGGTCAATCCATACCCCAGGTATTTGTAGAATCACTGATTCCAACGCTTTGCCAAGCAAGGTGTGAATTTGCAGCATGATCCTATAATGGCATGGTAAGAGGATTTTGCTACAGGAACAAAGATCATGGCCTTCATTTTCTTAGCATTTAACAGTAGTTTTGAGTAAAGTAGCTTACTCTGAAGGTGATCAAATTCTGTTTGGAGGTCTCTGCACGCGACCTCCAGCGTCGGTCTGGCTAATACAACACGTGTCATCCGCAAAATGTGGATGTCAGCTGACTTGACTCCAGAGTCTAACTGTTTATGTAAATGGCGAACAAGAGGGGCCCAGTATGGACCCTTGCAGTACCCTCTAGGTAGCATTTTGAGGGGAAGGATCCCTGCCTTGACCTGCTGATGATAATCGGAGAGGTAGTTAGAGAACCACCCAAGGCCTTTGTCATGGATGCCAGTGTTCCTTAGAGCAACTACTAGCAAGGAGTGGTCTACCATGCCAAAAGCTTTGCTGAGGTCAAGAAACAGAGCACATACATAATTTCTGGTATCCAAGGCTCTAAACCAGTCATTCGTGACCTTACCAAGTGCTGAGGTGGTACTATGGTGTAGGGAAGCCAGATTGGGCAGGGTTTAGTAGATCCAAGTCATTTATGTGCTGTCTGAGCTGGATTTGACAACTTTCTCCAGAAGCTTGGAGAGGGTAGGGAGTAAAGAAATAGGTCAATCGTTATTAAGATCACTAGTACTGCCAGATTTAAATAGGGGAATAACACGGGCAGTGTTCCAGATGTCCGGGATTACACCCTGAGAAAGGGACATAGTGAAAAGATGGGTAATTGGAGGTGAAAGTATACAGAAGCATTTTGAGGAAGGAGAGCTCTAGCAGGTCTGCCCCAGCACTTTTCCTGCTATCCAGATGGAGGAGGAGGAGGTCCTCAACCTCCTTAACTGTGACAGAGGAGAAGGAGAATGGCGTGCAAGGATGGGGAGAGTTAGAGATGAGGCCTAGGCCAGCCGGGCTTTAAGAGAACTGTTGAGCACGTGGGCTGGAGGCTGGGAGTCATCAAATGCAAGGCCCACGTGGCAAAGTGGTTATTAAAAAGACCGAGGATTTCTTGTTTATCGGTAGCAATCAAGCTGCCTACAGAGATTTTTGGTGGAGTGA
Organism: Neoceratodus forsteri; assembly: GCA_016271365.2. Lineage (NCBI taxonomy): Eukaryota > Metazoa > Chordata > Ceratodontiformes > Ceratodontidae > Neoceratodus > Neoceratodus forsteri. Next base: position 659,321,879 of record CM057453.1, read on the forward strand.
GCTAGCAGGGCTGTGACCTTGGATTTCTTTAAGTTTTCCAGAAATTAGCAGTGCTGTTTGAAGAGGAATTAAGTTTAGATTGATAGTAGCTGGTCTTTGCATCCGAACCAATCTAGTGCAACTGTTTCTAGCAGCTCTGAAGGCCGTCAGTCATTAGGCTGTTTTGTCTTCTTGGCCTTTTTCCAGAGCGAGTCTCTGAGGAGCAGCTCTGCTTTCAAGAACGAGGTGAGCCAAGGGCAATTTTTTTGTGGTTTGGGTTTTATAAGGGAGCGTGTTTACTGATGGCGCGAGGACAATACTTTGGAAGACTAAGGCTTCATTGACCAATTGTGCCAAATAGAAGTCCTGCCAGTATGCATGCTCCAGATCAAGGAGAAATGTATTAGGGTCAAAGGATCGCTTAGATCTTTTGAAGGCATAGCAAGAGGAAGAAGATGATCTAGGGTAGGTCCTCACAAGCTTTGACACAGTGGTCACTAAGGTCACTGAAGAAGACGCTGGAGTGGGAATATAGATGAGGTTTGTTCACTAGAATAACATCTAGTAAGGTGTTTTTATCAGGATGTTTTTTTGTTGGATCGAGTAGGCTCCATTATAAGTTGTGTCAGGCCAAAGTTGTCGCACAACTCCATAAGGGGCTGAGAGGGGCTGTGAGCCAGTCCATGTTAAGGTCTCCTGCTATTATCACTTCAGATGAAAGGGAGGTAAGTATGCTGGATATGGTGTAATACCTCAAGAACAGCAGAGGGTGCCTGTAACAGCCTAATATATATATATATATATATATATATATATATATATATATATGGGTCGAGGAGGAAACTGTACTTTCAGCGTGATGCATTCAAATTCCAGGGACACCGAGGTAGAGTTAATGATGGAGGCAGAGGACTTGTCCTGGATATAAACAGCCATGCCCCTTCCCTAGTTAACCTGTCAGTCCGGAAGACGGTGTAAGAGGAGGCTGATTTCATGGTCCAGTGTAGATGGTCTCAGCCAAGTTTCTGTTACCACAACGATGTCAGGGAAGCAAGATTAAGCCAGGACTGAAAGATGTCAAAATGTTTTAGCAAGCTGCAAGCATTAATATGATCAGGGTTAGAGGTTGTACAACAGTAGTGACCTACAGTAATTATCATTGGTACAACAACCTTTCTGACCTTTGAACTATGTTGCCACAGAAATCCATACAAAGGCTAACTATATATGACACGACACCATGCTACACAACAGAGTATATGTACTGTAGAGAATTGTTCTTAAAATAAAAAAATAAAAGAACAGAGTTTGCACCAAAGCTTTAACGACAAGCTTTCCGCTGTTTGCTTTTTGCATTCATATTGCTACAGGATTAATGTTTTTTTTTTTTTTATGTTTTATTCACTTTTTTGTTAGAAAAAAAACACTAACTGCAGTTTTCAGTGAATGCTAAATACTGAACTAGTGCTCATCAGCGGTTTCCACATTGTTGGCATATAGTGATAACTGGTTTGATTTTTTTTCTGAAGAATGTTTAAGAAACTTAACATTTGATTCTCGTGTAACCCTGTTATCAATGTGAACAAACAAAAGTGAGAAATGAAGCACAGAACTAGAAAAGAAAAAAGACTAGAACGGTGCAACACATCATCATGGAGCATGTAAATTAGGGTGTCATACTGTGGATGTCAAGCTGTCAGATTCCTGCTATTCTATATAGCTTCTGACAGCTGTGGTCACCCCCACCATTGCTCCTGAAATTTACAAAACCTATTTAATGTTTTGCTACAAGAATTGCCGATTTATTTATTGATAATGTACTACTGTTCCGAGGCCATATTCATTCATGAGTTTGACAATTTTCTTTCATGATTTTGCTAAGTTTCAGTGCTATCGTTTTCTGATTTAAGTCTGACCAATGTGAAATCACATGGGAGTCTGACAGTCACTGATGTCTGTAACTGTGTTGTTTGTCCAGTGAATCAGATGTTACATTTCTGTTATATTTCTAATTTTATTCAGTGTTATAGTGTTCAGTGTGGGCTAGGCACCCTTGTGAAGATTAACTTTCTAGGACATCTACGGCACAGGCTTGCGAAGAGAGCATAATGCAAAAATGGCATACTTGATGCGTGCTGTAAGAGTTCCAGTGTTTCCGAGCTACTGAAATTAGAGGTGATGTGCATACATTTAAAAGCGAGCGAATGAGGCAACCTACATTCACACCCACAGATACCCAGGTTAATAAACTGTGCGACAGAACTGCAGAAACCCAAGTAAAAATAATAGACAAAAGGATGCAGCGTAACAGAGCATGCCACAAAAATATTAGGATATGCAGATGTCGTCTTCGATAGCAATAATCTTTTGACATTATTGATATTTTCATGCATACAGCATTTGATTTGGCAAACGACTGCAAACTGGATAATGAAGCACACAGTATTTGGCCCCAAGCCCAGCTCCCCACAGCCCATGTCTGATCATCAGTCATTGTGTGATTTCTAAATTTTGCAGTAAAAGATACTGTCCTGCAAAAGGCTTGCAAACAGAAGACTTTCTTTTGACAGACTTGAGTCTTTTTGACAATTACTGCTCTCTGCTCCTGAAGGAAAAATGCAGGAAATACATTCCAGGTATACAAATTTTGAGATAATACCAAATCCTTTTCAAGACCCCTGTACCCTTCCAAACCCATTGTTCAATTTCCCAATGGACAATACACCTTTTGTATGGCTGCTAAGATAATTACTGACCTACAACGCAGAGGCTTGCTGAAAGACAGGGAGATTCGTGTCATCAAATCAGCCGCTGGAACCTTCCTGGAAACTGCAGTTGCACCAGGCTCGTAGACAACATGCTAAGACCACTGCTGTCAAAAGTTGGACTTCTTGGCCATACATTTTGGATTTTGGTTTTAGCTTCAGTGTGCATCTAATCTGGGGACGGGGTGGGGGACTGTCAGGTTGTTTTGTTGTTGTTTTCAGTTCTGAATGCTATTTTTATTGTCATCTCTAATGACAGTGCACACTGTCACACAGAAACATAGAAACTGGGCAGATAAGGACCGCTAGGCCCATCTAATCTGTCCACAAACCCTGACTTAATTACGGCTTCGACCCTAACCACTGCTTTTACCTCTATGGTTCCCCATGCCTGTCCCATGCATGTTTAAATCCAACCACAGTGCTTGCTCCCACTAACTCTTGTGGTAGACCATTCCATGGGTCCACCACCCTCTCTGTGGAAAAAAAACTTTCTCACATTCCTGTTAACCTGCCACCTTCCAATTTTATGTCATGCCCCTTGTTCTTGTATTTCTTCTGTATTGGAAGATGTCTCCCCTGCACCTTGTTTATGCCCTTGAGGTACTTGAATGTTTCTATCATGTCTCCTCTCTCCTCCTCTCCTCCAGCAAGTACATATTAAGGTCCCTTAATCTCTCCTCTAAGTTTTGTGGTGCAAGCCCTGTACCATCTTAGTACCTTTCTCTGGACCTTCTTCAACCTGTTAATGTCCTTTCGAAGGTGTGGCCTCAGAACTGCACACAGTACTCCATGTGAGGTCTGACCAGGGTTTTATATAACGGCATCACTACCTCCTGTCTCCTGCTAGTGATACCCCTGCCTATACAACCCAACATGCCATGGGCATTCCCTGCTGCCCTGTACTCTGCTTTGACATTTTCAGGTCATCTGAAATAATAACCCCAGGTCCCTTTCTTCCTTGGTGACTGTCAGCACCCCCAATCCTGTAGCTCTCTCCCGGATTTCTATGCCCCAGGTGCATAATTTTGCACTTCTTTGAATTAAACCTTAGTTGCCACTTTTCAGACCATTTTCCCAAACTTCCCCAGGTCTTTCCTCATTTCTCCACCCCTTTTGGAGTGTCCACCCTGTTACAGATCTTGGCGTCATCTGCAAACAGGCAGACCTTTCCTTCCAGCCCCTCTGCAATGTCACTGATGAAGACATTGAACAGGACTGCCAAGGATCAATTCCTGCAGTATCCGCTGCATTACTATGTGCCACAAATACAGGTTACTCACCTGTAACAGGAGTTCTAGGAATGGTATATGTTGTTCATCCACACTTATTGGCAGGTTCCTTGCCGCTTTAAATCTTGCCGGAAGGTCTTCAAGCTGGCTCCTCCCACCCACCCGGGTGGTAAAACTCGGCTCCGCCCCATGGCGCCAGATCTAGCCCGCTGGAAGCCAGGTTGTGCGTCGGGCCGGGAGGTCGGGTGGGGTCGTGAGGATGAACAACATATACCATTCCTAGAACTCCTGTTGCAGGTGAGCACCTGTATTTCTAGGGACATGGATATGTTGTTCAATCTACACTTATTGGCAGACTCCTAGCAGTCTTCTCTCGGGAGGGGGAGGCAAGGTGCACACCCCGATACTTACTTGGGAAATAGAGACTGAGAACCGAGGCCACAAAATCAGCATCCCGGCGTGACTCAAGGTCGATGTAGTAGTGGGTAATAAAGGTACGTGCCGACTTCCAGGTAGCAGCCCTGCAGATATCCTGGATAGGGACATCCTGAAAGCAGCTACCGATGCAGCGGTATGGCGTAGAATAAGCTCTTATCCTCTGGGAGGCTCCATGCCCGCCAACCTATAGCACAGCTCTATGCAGGAGGTGACCCACCTGCTTATCGTCCGCTTGGCTGCAGGTCTGCCAGGGTGCGGCTTCAGCGTAGGTGACAAACAGCTGGCGAACCTCTCCCGAACTTCAGCCGTCCGCTCCTTATAATAGCGGCTCATCTAGGGTCCAAAGTATGGAGCCTATATTGACCTCCGAGTGTGATTGGGGTAGAACACGGCAGAGTCAACACCTGGTTGAGGTGAAACTCGACACCACCTTCAGAAGGAATTTCGGGTGGGGCGCAGGACAACCTTGTCCCTGTGGAAGACCAGATAAGGAGACTCGGTGGAAAGTGCCTGGAGCTCTCCCATCCTTCTGGCTGACATGATAGCCACCAAGAAGGCAGTCTTCCATGACAGGTGGGAAATATCGCACCTGTGCATCGGTTCAATGGCTTGCCCATGAGCTTGGCCAATACCAGCAGTAGATCCCACGGAGGTGGAGGTTCTGCACCGAGGAAATGTGGTCAAGGCCTTTGAAAAGCGCCCCGACCACCTTCTCCTGCGCCACTGACTGCTTCCTGGCCCACGCCTGGTAAGCAGAGATGGCTGCCAGGTGCACCTTAAAGGTCGTCGACTGAAGCCCTTGCTGAGAAAGGGACCACAGGTAGTCCAGAATGCTTGCCAAGGGACAGGCGGAAGGGTCCAACCCTCCCCTGACACCAAATGGAGAATCTCTTCCATCTGAAGGCGTAGCATTTCCTGGTAGACTCCTTACGGGATGCCTCAACGGCGTTGAGGACCTCGTCCGGAAAGACCCAAGGCCTGGAACTCTGCCATCAGCAACCAGGCCATCAGGTGCAGAGGATTGAAGGTCCGGAAGGAATACCTTCCCTGGTTGACTGAGATCAGGTCGGGCAGGCTGGAAGCCTCCTGGGAGCCTGGAGCTGAGGCTGAGGAGATCTGGATACCAGAACTGGCGGGCCAGTCTGGGGCTACCAGAATCACCTGCGCCTTGTCCCTCCTCGCCTTGAGAAGCACCTTGTGGATCAAGGAAAGGGAAAGGCATAGAAGAGGCCCGGGGTCCACGGCCTCAGAAGGCATCCTGCAGCGAGCCCTGCTGAGGCGGGCATGGAACAGACTCAGCCGCATTCTCCTGGAGGCAAACAGGTCCCACCTGAGGCGTGCCCCAGTGGGAGAACAGATCTTGTACTACCTCCGGCAGGAGAGACTACTCGTGAGGCGCAGACCCTATCCGGCTTAGGGCATCGGCCAGGGTGTTGGAGGCTCCTGCCACGTGAATGGCTGAGAGATCAGCCTCCAGGCTGCGCACGAGGACCATATGTGGAGAGCTTCCTTGCATAACAGCATGGAGCTGTCCGCCCTGGCGGTTCAGACAGTACAAGGTCGTGGTATTGTCCGGCCTGGACCTGAACACTTGACCCTCGTAGAAACGGGGCGAAGCGGTGAGAGCTAGGCGGACTGCTCGAGCACCAGCAGGTTGATATGGCATCGGGACTCCCAAGGGGACCGGAGGCGTGCGCTCTGTGCTCCCCAGATGGGCACCCCAACCCATCAGAGATGCATCGGTCGCAGAGAGACCGTCGGCTCGGGGCCGGACGAATGGGATGCCCTCCTGCAGATGTGTGACGAGACGATCCACCACTGGAGGCGCTCCACATCTCCTGGGTCACTGTCACGGGCTGGTCCAACGGATCGCAGCGTTGTGACCACTGGCTGGCCAGTCCCCATTGAAGGGACGCATGTACCACGTGTCCAATGGACCACGCTGGTGCAGGCCGTCATGAGGCCAAGGAGGCGCAGGAAGTCCCAGGCAGTGCGACTGCCAACCAGAAATGATTGGGCAAAGGAGGAAAGAACCTCGGCCCTGTCACAGGGAGCCGAGCTCTGGCTCGAGAGAGAGTCGAGCTCTGCCCGATGAAGAGTATCACCTGCTTCGCACGAGTTTCGACTTGGCCTCGTTGATGAGGAGGCCAATCTGAGAGCAAACCTGGAGGGCCAGATCTCTGGACCGCTCCGCCTCCACTCTTGAGAGGGCTGCAATCAGCCAGTTGTCCAGGTAGGGGTACACCTGGACCCTTGGCGCTAAGGAATGCTGTCACCACTGCCATGCATTTGGTGAAGACCCTGGGAGCCAGGGTGAGGTCGAAGGGCATGGCCCGGAACTCATAAAGGGAGGCGGAGGAATCTCTGATGAGGCAGAGACGGATTGGGACGTGAAAGAATGCGTCCTGGAGGTCAGGGAACAGAATCACCGCCTCGTTCAAGGATGGGATTATCTGAGCCAGAGTGACCATCCTGAAGGTCAGACCTTAGGAACCTGTTCAGGTCGTGCAGATAGAGAATGGGCGCCAGCCCCGTCCGTTTGGGACCAGAAAATACCTGGACACAAACCCTGGGTAGGAGGAGGATCCGCCACCTTCCTGATCACTTTTTTTGAGGAGCAGGGCAATATCGGCTCGGCGGGCCGTAGCGAGCTGTGGACCCGTGGCCCCAGGACCAGCTCGAAAGGGTGGAGCCTGCTCGAACTCCAGAGGCAGGCCTTTTCCTACCATCTCAAACACCCAGCAGTCCGTGGTGATAGCGGACCAGGCAGAAAGGAAGTGGCGAGCCGTTCCCCATGGGGAGAACCCAGGGGAAGTGGCGAGGCTGGGGACGGCACCCTCAACCCATCACTGGGCAGGCTTGGAGGAGAAACCAGCTGAGGGACCTCCTGGGCCTTTACCTCCCTTGCTTCTGTTGGAGGAAGCCGCCCGGCTTGGGTTTGGACGCCAAGCCTTGAGCCTGCTGGCCCTGTTGCTGGTGGTGCTGGGCGGTCAAGATGCAGGCCGAAGGACGAAAGGAATTCTGCTGTTGCTGATGGCGGCTTTGTCCCTTTGGGGAGGTGACCGAGTCCAGGGTGGCATTGGACTTTTCGATCCGCTGGAGGTATCCCTCCACTCCAAGGCCAAAGAGGCAGTCCCAAGAAGGGACATCCGCCAACTTGTGCTGGGTATCCGCTGTGAAGGTGGATATCCTCAGCCCGCCCTGCGCGCATGGCCACAGCGGCGCTACTGACCTGGCACAGGAATCACCTATGTCCAGAGCAGTCTGATGCTGCTGCGCCGCCGCCTACCCTGGTCCTGCACCTGGCGGACCGTGGTCTGCAGGTCGGTCGGAGATGAGGGACAACCTCATCCAGGGAGCCCAAGAGGCGTGGGAGAAGTGTGCCATCAGCATGGCCGAGCTGGCCTGTCGGAGGCCGAGGGAGGATGCAGCGTACACCTAGCGCCCGCAAAGTCCAGCTTTTGGACTCTTTGCCAGAGGGCTTATCCACATCCGAGTGTTACCAGAGCGGCGAAAGCTGTCAGTGACCAACCCTCGGCAGAAGGGTGCTCGAAAACTGGGCAAAGAGCCGGTAGGGACCGCATACTTCCTTGCCATCCTGGCGAGGGCACAAGACAGGAAGCAGGCTGCTGCAAAGCTCAAGGCTGGACCAACAATGGCCTCAGCCACGGAAAGGCCTCCGTGGGGAATCCCTCGGGTCCAGTATCTCCGTCAGGGATACCAGCCCATTTGGACATGGGCTCGAGCTGCATCCCAGTGGACTCCGAGATGAGTCAAGCAGACCCAAGAAGGACGATGGGCTATCATCCAATGACTGGCCCCCAGAGGACTCCAGGTTGACCTGCCTGGAGAACAGGGAGGAGTCGTCATCGGATTCAAGAGTCTCGAAGAGCTGCCTCGCCCTGAGCCACCCTCTACCTGCCGAGGACGGTCGGGAGTGAGGGTGACCGACAACCTGTGAGGCAGGCCGTGACCCGACCGAGAATCCTTGGTCGGTGCCCCAGACTTCGGTTGTGGAGGGGAGGTTCCACCACAATCGGTGCAGCAGCTGGTTTTGGCCGAGCAACCGGCCCTGGAGCGGGCAACTAGACTGAGGCGTAGTGGTTCCGTCGTCGGGCAACAGCCACTTGATGGCCGGGTCTGGACCGGTCGGCTAGACCCGGACAACAGCAACTGCTGCCACATAAGCTCCTCGTAGCGCCAGCGTAATTCACGCAGCCTCCCTCATCCGAGAGGACAGGAGGAGCAGTGTCACCATTGCGCCCGGTATCGAGACCGAGACCGCCAATGTCGTGAGGAACGGCTTGGACCGAGATGAAGTCCAAGACCGAGACCCTCAGGGGACCGGAAGGGGACACCGCTCTTCCCTCGGCTCGGGCACTTTAACGGGACTGCGGCCCCGAAGGCGCAAGGCAGATCCTCAGTCTCCACCGGGGAACGGTGAAGGTGGGTTGTCGGCTTCACCAGTCGACAGCCCGTCTAACGGATCGAGAAAAATCTCGACTGCGTCTAACGGAGTCTCGGCAGGCTGGCCTGACGGGACACCCGTGAAGCCAGCGGCCTGAGCACTAACCGACCAATCGACGGTCGGCTGTCCGGAAGGAGACCTCCTCACTCCCACGAATGCCCGACGGTGGGACTACCTTCAACTCCTTCTTCTTGGGCGAGAAGAATGTCGATGGCCCCTCCCTTAAGTGAAACTGACTGACAAAGCTCCTTGAGCGAAGCCGCGCCCATACCAGAGCATGAGACAGCGGGATAAATACCGCGGCGAGGAGAAGGAAGATGCGGCCTGGGCCGCCCCTCCTCCACCGAGGCGATCTTCTGCTCGAGCTGCTCAGCTGAGCCAGCCGCCGTGGACACCATAACAGAGCCTCTTTTGATTTTACTGGCGGAACGTTTCTTGGGCGCTGAAGCTTCAATCAGCCAGCACGATCATCCAGGACGCTGGCCAAGAAAGAGCAGCACAACTCGCAGGCCTGCGGTCATGATCTAGGCCTAGGCAGTACGCATGCGTGAGTGCGGATCCGTCCTGGACATTTTCTGCCCACAAGGGCACCTCGCAAGAGAACATATTTGTCCATCGCAGCCGCGAGGAAGATGAAGACAAGTTTAGAAAACTTCAAAACCAATTCCGGACGAACGCAAGAGTTAGGATCCAGTCTAAACGCAGAGCGCTAAGGACGGAACCTGAGCTCCAGCTGTAAGGGAAGATCTGGCGCCATGGGGCGGAGCGAGTTTTACCACCCGAGTGGGTGGGAGGAGCCAACTTGAAGACCTTCCGGCAAGATTTAAAGTGGCAAGGAACCTGTCAATAAGTGTGGATTGAACAACATATCCATGTCCCTAGAAAGCCTGTTCTACAGAAGAAAACCCCAAGAAAGCATGGTTTTAGCCTTGCCTGCTAAAAACTAAAATGAAACAAAGTGCCTGGCTAGAATCTTGTGGATGTCAATGAGCATGCTTCCAAGTTTTGACATTCACAAGATGGCTCGGCAGTTCTGGTAGGTCCTGTCATTCTAGTCTAACTTCATGTCACAGAACTTGAAAGAAAGTTTTCAGGTATTCTAGAATGCCTAGCTACAGTCCTGTAACCTACACCAGCTGCATGGAAACTCTGTAGTGCTGCACTGTGTAACACCATGTTGTGTCAATTACATGTAAACTGGCTCTGTTACAGCTACAATGATTGCAAAAGCGCAGACATGAACAGCAACACAAATGGAGACAGCAGACAGACAAGCTCACAGAAAGACAGACATTTTTTAAAGTTGTGGCTTTCTTGGCCTGGGGACACCAGCAGTGATGATCCATAGTGAGAGATGGGACTACATTCTTCCGCGCTTGTATGATCCCACTCTTCTACCTGCTAGAAAATGAAACCGGGATACCAGCAGAGGCATCGCAGTATCTTTGGGACCGTGTGCTTTTGCTTTCCTTGCTGCAGGTAGATAAATAAAAAATCCAGAATATCAGAAGAGGCGTGAAGTTTCTTCAGAAGCCATGTGTCACCAACTTCCTCCCCACTGCTAGATGATACCTGGCTATCAGCAGGAGACGCTGCATTTCTCTGAGGCCTGCACACAAAAGTATCACACTACATACTGATAAAAGTAGGACAGTCACAAGAAGATGGATATCTGGGGAGGGAGGATGCATGTGTTTTTGGCAGTAGTGTGTCCTTGTGATACTACCATAGATCTGTGATCTGTGAACCGGAGGCTCAAGTATGAATCCCATGACCTTAAGCAAGTTACTTACCTTTCCTCTGCTTAACCTTAACGGACTCCTTCACTGTAAAAGCACCCAGACTTTCGTTAACAATTCTGTGCTACCCTAATGGCTGCTTTCAATCTTTCATGGATTGCAAAGCACCCTGTAATACCATGTATGAAACCCAGTACATACAACCTAATTCCTTTCCTTACCTTCCCTGGATGGCCCTGGTTGCACCAGCCTGGCATTCAAGCACCAGAAAGAAGTACCACTGGAACAGACATGAGTGGAGGGTTTTGTAGAGGTTTCATTCTTTGGGAAGAGGGATAAATCAATATCAGCTCAGAATAAACTGGTGCACCGATGGACCCACAAAAGTGTGCTGCATGTTGGTGACTTAGGTTCAGAAGAGCTGTCAGGAAGTTGGAGCCCGACAGTCAGGGCTGGGCCAGCAGCTCATCCCAACCCCTAGAGAACTGGTGCCATGTTGCACTACCACAGTGGTGCGGTGGTGGGCTAGGAAGCGTGTTCCTCCACTCAAGACACATTGTGCATGAGATCAGCAGAAGGCATACATACATACCTACCTTGAGATGTGTGTGGATGGTCAAAGACTAATACAGGCATGTACATGTACATGTACATGTACACACACACATACACACCCCTACACCTCAGTTAATAAGCATACCTACACAATACACTAACTCTGTACTTTAACTTGATTAGTCCATGCATTAGGGCCCCTGGAGTCAGCAAAATCTTTAACAAAAAAAAAAAAACTCTCATATGCCTTCATTCCTCCCTCTTGTGATTCATTACTCTTGATGGAGTAGGAGGTGAGACACTTAAGTTTTCACGTTCTTTGTTCCTGGGTCACATGAGCGCCATGGTCTGAAACCCTACTACAAACCCTGAAAGCTCTATCGTTTACATCAGCAATGACTTCAAACAAGTTCTCTCATACAACATAAATGGTAGCAAGAAAGAAGAAAATGTGCCACACCAGCAATCGAACAAAAGGACCCCAACTACTGTCCTAGTGCTCTGCCACTGTACTATAATTCCACATGGTGAGACGCAGTGTTTCTAGAGAGGTGTGCATGCAATGGGACTGCATATTCTGCACTGAGGGTAGATTCCTCCCCCATACACAGCTGCAGGAATTTAGCACTGAACTCTCTGGCAGCGGAAGGAATGTTTACCACCAAGTTGCATTCAAACCTACAGAAGCTTATAAACCTTAGCCAGAACAAATTAAGTTGACTTCAACACATAAGTAATAATTTTGTGTTCTGAGACTCTATTTCAAGCCCTGTTGAAATCCTGTCATTGACATCAGCAATGATATCTAACAATTTCTCTCATAATGCATAAATTGAAGTGAGAAAGAAAACATGTGCCCCACTGGGAACTGAACCCAGACCTCCAAAATTCTGTCACAATGCTCAGCCACTGTTCTGTCCTTCCACATGGTACAACCTACGATTTCTAGACAGAGATACAGACTATAGCAATGCATATCCTGCAATATGTGCAGATTCCCCATTTACAGCTGCAATGGAGTTTATTAATCAACTCTCTGCCAGCTGGAAGAAATGAACCCTCCAAGTTGCATTCAAATCCAAACCTATAAGCCTCAGTCAAAACTAATTAAGTTTACTGCAACACAGAACTAACAGTTCCATGTTCTGAAACCCTGTATCAAGCCCTGCTGAAACCATCAATGGCATCAGCAATTATATCTAACAATTTCTCTCATGCAACATAAATTGTAGTAAGAAAGAAAAATGTGCACTCTGGGAATCAACAATACCAGTCCCCCAAATACTGTCCAGATGCTCTGCCACTGTACTACAGTTCCACATGATGGGACATCGGGTTTCTAGACAGAGATGCATGCTATGGGAAGGCATATCCGACACAGAGTGCAGATTCCTCCATACACAGCAGCAATGAAGTTTAGTGTTCAACTCTCTGCTAACTGGAAGGAATACTTTCCACCAAGTTACATTCAAACCTAAACAAGCCTCAAAGCCTCTGCAGAACTAAGTTGACTACAACACAAAACTAACAGTTCCATGTTCTGAAAATTCTGAAACCTTATTTTAAGCCCTGCTGAAACCCTATCTCTGACATCAGCAATGGCATCTAGCAATTTCTCTCACACAACAAGAATTGTAATGAGAAATAAAACAGTGCTACACTGGGTGGGAATCAACCCCATACTCCCAAATACTGTCCTGGTGCTCTGCCACTATGCTATCATTCCATATGGCGAGACACACGGTTTCTAAACAGAGGTACATGCTATGGAATGCACATTCTGCACTGACTGCAAATCCTATACACAGCTGTAGAGGAATTTAGTACTGAACATTCTGACAACTGGGAGAATGCTACCCATGAAGTGGCATTTAAACCTACACAAGCCTCAAAGCAATATAGAACTAATAGTTCAGTGTTCTCAAACCCAATTTAAAGACCTGCTGAAACATCATCAGTGACATCAGCAATGATAGTAATAATGTATCTCATAAAACATAAACAGTAGTAAGAAAGAAAAATGCCCCACTGGAAATCACATGAGCCCCTCAAATACTGTAAACTGGTACTAAAGCTGCTCTTTTGTTTTCTGCATACCACAGTCACCAAAGTACTGCACTCCTTCAGGCCAGCTTATTACCCACTGCTCATCTGACACAATCAGCTGTTCTTCCGGTCCACTGCTCAGATAACTCAGGCCCCTGACAGAAGGTCCCCAGCAAGAGCTGCAACCTAGGAGCAGGGCCTAGCCAACAACACGTGGTCACCCATGCCATCGATGCCAGGAAGCCAGCCACCATAGGAGGTGCTGATGCAGCGGAGGATGCCGAACCACCCACTGGAATCTGAGCATGCTGCGTTCACAGAATGGCTGAAACTCCACCAGCCCTGTGAGGCAGTCAGGCTTGGACCACAAAAGTCAGGGTATTCACAAGGTAGAGTAATGTGCAACAGCCAGTGCCACCAGGCCAGACATAAAGCTGCTCCTTTTAATAATCTTTCTCATACAAGCATGATCATGACAGAGTCTCTTTGCAGTATCCAGGGGAGTGAGACAACCACAAAGCGGAGGAATTCCATCACCCAGATAATGCCAGTGGATATTTTTATATTCCAAAGAAACAGTGTAGCAGTATTAGGGAGGTTGTATGGTCTAGTGGTTACAGCACAAGCCTAGGAACCAGGAGATTACAGATTCAGATCTTAGCAGAACCAAATAATCATTGTGGAACCTTGAGCAACTCACTCAGTCTCCCAGTGCTCCAGCCCACTCAGCTGAGGAAATTTGAGAAGCAGGACCCCATTAAACGAGATGCTAACTCTCAGCTGGGTCATCCTGGGTAAATACATTTTAAAATAAAGAAAATAAACAAAGGATTAACCCAGGCGGGAAACCCAGGGACTGTGTATAAGATGGGAGGAGTACTTACAGTTACCAAGCAAGACAGGGACCTTGGGGTGATCATATCTGATGGTTTAAAGGTGGCAAGGCAGTCGACATGGTAGTAGGCAAGGCGAGCCAGATGCGAGTGCACAGAGAGGGGATCTCAAACAGGAGAAGGGAGGTGGTGTTGCCTCTATATCGCTCACTTGTGAGACCCCACCTGAGTACTGTGTCCAGTTCTGGAGGCTGCACCTCTGCAATGCCATCAACCGGATATAAACAGTCCAGAGGAGGCTACTAAAATGCTGTGGGGGTTGCACAAGAAACATACGAGGAGGGCCTGTGGGAGAACAACATGTTATCCGTGGAGGAGGAGGAGAGTGAGTGGGGACATGATTAAGATATCTAAGTACCTCATGGGGTAAACAAGGAGCAGGAGGGAGTCTCTTTCACAGGAGGAGCAGCACCAGATCACAGGGGCATTATATGAAGCTGGAGGGATTAAGAGGGATGTGAGAAAATACTTCTTCACAGAAAGGGTGGAGGATGTCTGGAATAGCCTGCCAGGCGAGGAGGTGGGGCGAAGACAATGGGAAGCTCCAAACATGCATGGGTTAGGCACATGGGTATAATAAATTGAAGCAAGGGAGGAGGGAGGAACACCAGTGACCAAACAAAATCCAGGATGTAGTGTTAGGTAGGGAAAACAGGGCAAACTAGACAGGCCTACCAGTCATTTTCTGCCAACATAGTCTATGTTTCTATATTCTAACCATATTACCATATATGAAAGACTAGATTTGCTGGCCCAAGCCACCTAGCTTCACCAGAGCTCTTTCCTTCCAGGCTGCTTGAAAGGACAGAGCAAAGAACCTACCAGAGCAAGGAAAGGATAAAGACTTCTTTTGGCTAGGCAGATTTACTGTGTGGTGTTGTTTTATTTTGTACTCACAGGGACTGTTACTGTTTGCTGCTAACATTTTATTGCTTTATTTTCTCTAATTCAAATTGTTGTTGCTGGTTATACCTTCTGCTGCATTATTACAAGGTGTGCCCACAGGTGTGTGCTAACAAATTACTGCTGTAATCTTCTGATTCAAATTGTCTTTTGCAAGGTGTATCTTCCGTTACTGCTTTATTTTTCTCTGTAACAAAGTGTTTCTTACAGGGTATATCATCTGTGAAATTATTACAGGTGGTGCTTTACAGGTTTTACAGTTTTATCTATCATTAGGATAAGCTTTCAGGATTATTGCATTTGTTGCGGACCGATTGTTTCTGCTCTTACCTCCTTGTTTCTTTCGTCCGTGGTTCTTCTTTTTTGACAGAAGGACCAGCCACCCACCCCATCCTCAACCACCCCACACTACACTCCTTTTATAGGGTAGCACAGTAGTGACATTTCCTGTGGCAAAGCAGGAAGGGACGGATTAGTGGAGTATCCACACAGTGACCTCATTTACAGGCACGGGCACTAGTAATTTAACTTGTTATAACAAGTTATACAAAAACAAACAAAACACAAAATAAAAGTTTTGCTTGCATTTTCTTCCTTCTAATTACTCTGACCAGGTTATAAACCCAACAATTTAACTGGAATGGATATCATTAACTGCAGGTACTACGGAACACTTTCAGAAGGGCAGTTTACAGGATTTAAGACACTGTCGTACATGCTGGGCCATTGGAGATCTTAGGGCTCAGATCCAGGCAGCAAGGGCAGAGACTACGAGCCTCAAATTTCATATTCAAGAGGAAATATATTATAAGAACCACCCGTCATTTCCCCAACATCCGAAAGAAGCACCTCGACCGCAGAGGGTAGTTGGTCTGGGAGGTTGGCAGGTGGTTAGGAGAGCAAATCAGGTGCCCCATCATTGGTGCTCTCCAACATATTACTTCCACAAACCAAATCAAAACTACAAACAGGTATCTGCCTCTATCTCCAAAATCAAACAAAGGGCAGAGGACACTACAAAACAGGACACTGCAGCACAGGAGCTAGCACAACAAAACTCACCCAAAACAGGAACCAAAACAAAAAAAGGAAATCTAAAAACTTCTGGTCATAGGAGACTCCATGATTTGGGAGTTGATACCCATCTCCAGCCAGGGGTAATGGTAAGATGTCTCCCGGTACATCAGTGTGGAGGACACTGACCACATTGCTAAAACTGTTCAGGAAGCAGGGGAAACATCGACGTCCTGGTACACATAAGGACTAATGATCTCGCCAGCCGGTCAGTTGTGGAGACCAAGGAACACCTGACCAGACTGGGTGACAACCGATCATCCATTTCGTCGGTATCTCCTTCTCCGAGATCCTGCCATTCTGGGAGAGGGGGCAGATGGACGGAAGGTCAAAGAAGGGAGATAGGGAGCTAAACATGTGGCTGAAGGGCTGGTGCCAGGAAAAAGGACACAAATTTGTAGGCAACTGGCAACAGTTTTGGGAGCGAAAGTTCTTTAAATCTGATGGACTGCATCTGACTAAGGAGGAGTCAGTGCATTGGGGCAGAAGTTTAGCGTCTTTGCAGAATATTTAAACTATCACATGGGGAGAGGGTGGAGCACCCCATATGTCGAATGGGAAGAACACCCCTCCCTCCTCAGCTAGTGGTCAAACAGGAGTTCAGCATGTTTGCAGTTCATTGCATCACCGGGTAAGGAAAAGGTCCGGCTCCCCATACAACACACAGGAAACGCCAGACTTCACCCAACAACAAGCACACGAAATCTGGCCAATGGAAAATCATGTACACAAATGCTCAGTCTGGGAAACAAGATCCCAGACCTGCAGGCAATAATGACAGTGGCTAAACTGGATATAATAGCAATTAGCGAGAAGTGGTTTACCAGTAACCACACTTGGGAAACTTCAGTACCTGGTATGTACTGTTCCAGAAAAGACCGAGGTGCAAAAAAGGGGGGTGGAGGGCCCTGTATGTCAATGAAAATATCAAAGCTACAGAAATTCAGAATACACATAAGAGCCAGAAGAACTGTGAGTCACCCTGGAAACAAGAAATGGGACAGCCATAAGAACTGGGGTTGTCTACAGACCCCAGACTAGGGGAGGACATAGACACATTACTGTTAGAAGATATACAAAACATGACAGCTAAAGGGTGGTTCTGATAATGGGAGACTTCAACATGCCAGATACAGATTGGTCAATACCAGCAGGAACATCCACCATAACTAGAAACATAGTGGATTCCCTGCTGGGGAGGGCCTCAAACAACTGGCACAACAACCCACAAGAGACAGGGCTATCCTAGATCTAGTACTGACTAACAGGGAAAGGATCACAGATCTCCAGGAGGAAGGTCACCTGGGAGCCAGTGACCATCACATGGTATGGTTCATTTTGGCTACTACAACTAAAGCATCCCATTCCAAGGCAAAAAAATAGGACTTCAGAGGAGCTGACTTTGATAAGATGGCCAACAGTGTTAAGCTAGCCCTGGCAAAAAGTAATACAGGTGAGGGGTACAGGCAAAGTGGGCAAGCATTAAGGATGCAATACTTGAAGCAACATCTCATTGTGTTAGAGAGAAAAGGAAGTGCAAAAGAAGAAGGAAACCACTCTGGTTCTCAAAAACAGTAGCAGAAAAGGTCAGTGCCAAAAGGCTGGCCTTCAGGAAGTATAAGGGAATGCAGCGGATGAAGATAGGCAGGCATACCAAACTTCCCTAAAGGAAGCAGGAAGGCAGTAAGGCAGGCAAAGGCCCAAACCAGGAAACACTAGCACAGACAGTAAAATAAGGTGACAAGACTTTCTATAGATACATTAGTGAAAGGAGAAAGTCCAGAGAAGTGTGCTAAGATCAAAGGAGATAAGGGGCTGTGAAGAGTAGGACCATGTAAACGCATCTATCCTAAATAGATACTTCTGCTCAGTATTTACTGAACAGAAGGTAGGCAGGGCCCACAGCTCAGCACTATGGACACAGGGGAGGGAGGTGAGCATTAGTCCCTTCACAAAAGAAAGGGTCCTACAAGAGCTCGATAAACTCCAGGGTGGACAAGGCAATGGGACCCGATGGCATACATCCCAGGGTACTAAAGGAGCTAAGGGTGGAACTAGCAGAGCCATTATCAGAACTGTTTAGTGAGTCTCTGAGCACAGGAGAGGTCCCAGAAGACTGGAGAAGGGCTCATGTGATCCCGCTCCACAAGAGTGGTAGCAGGAAGGAGGCAGGAAACTACAGACCAGTCAGTCTTACCTCAGTAGTGGGCAAGATTATGGAGGCATTCCTTAAGGAAAGGATAGTGCAACACCTGGAATCCACAGGAGCACAGGATCCAAGACAGCATGGGTTTACAAAGGAAGATCCTGTCAAACTAATCTCACAGATTTCTTTGATTGGGTAACTAGAGTTGTGGACCAAGGGGAGCAGCTGATGTTGCCTACCTTGACTTTAGCAAAGCTTTCGATTCTGTTCCACATAGAAGATTGATTAATAAGCTGGGTAGGCTCGGTGGGTCAGAAGTTGGTCAACTGGGTGGCAAACTGGTTGCGGGCAGAAACAGAGTGGTGGTAAATGGTATACAGTCAGAAGGGATGCAAGCCACAAGTGGGGTACCTCAAGGATCAGTCCTGGGACCAGTCCTCTTCAATACCTTCATCAGTGACATTGTAGATGGACTGGAGGGTAAGTTTGTCTGTTTGCAGATGACACCAAGATCTGCAACAGAGTAGATGATCCAGGTGGGGTGGGCAGAATGAGAAGAGATCTGGATAAACTAGCAAAATGGTCAGAAGAGTGGCAACTGAGGTTTAATGCAAAGAAGTGCAAGATTATGCACATAGGGAAGAGAAACCCTGAAGCCACATATAGGCTGGAGGAGTTGCTGGCAGTCACAAGGAAGAAAGAGACTTGGGCATCATCATCACCGATGACCTGAAATCATCAAGCAGACCACTAAAGCAGTAGGTAAGGCTAGGGGATGTTAGGGTGCATTAGTAGGGTATCACAAGTCGGAAGAGGGAGGTAATAATCCCTCTTTACAAGACACTGTTAGGCCCCATCTGGAGCACTGCGGCAGTACTGGAGGCCACACCTTCACAAGGACATTAACCAAATTGAGGCAGTCCAGAGAAGGGCAACCAAAATGGTGCAGGAACTGCATCAGAAAACATATGAGGACAGATTAACAGAGCTCAATATGTATACCCTAGAGCAAAGGAGGGATAGAGGTGATATGATCGACACATTCAAACACCTTAAGGGCAATAACAAGGTGAAAAAGTCTAACATGTTTCAATATGAGAAAAATAGCAGGACAAGAGGACACAGCATGAGATTAGAGGAGGCCGATTAAGGGGTAATGAGGAAGTTCTTTCTCACAGAAAGGGTGGTGGCTGCATGGAATGGCCTACTTAAGGAAGTGGTGGATATGAATACAGTGCAGGGCTACAAACAGGCATGGGATAGGCATAAGGAGCAATACAGACAAGTATGAATAGATAGGCCATTGACAGAGCAAAGGTCATGGCACATTTATAAGGTAGAAAAGAAATGGGCAGACTGGATGGGCCTTGTGGTCCTTATCTGCCGTCAACATCTATGTTTCTATATTCATAATTAGGTTGGCTGTGATACCACCCTCCCCACACAGATCTGAGAGCAGGATCTATAGCTGTGAACCAGAAAATAAGGACAGAGTAACTTACATGTTGAATTTTGTTACACTTTGCACACTGTACTACTGTCACTTTGAAGCGGTCCATCTGATGATCTTCCTTAGCATCGTGGCATAAGCGGCAGGTGTAAAATTTACTACAGCAGGGTGCCTACAACAGGAAAGGAAACAGACATTCAGTCGAAAATCCCAAGTCTCATCAAAGACTCTGTTACTGTGATAAAACTGTGCACTTTAAGGTTGGATTTTTCATTGTGCTGAAATTTGTCTGGGACGTGGGCGCGTGGCACTGCTCAGCTGCTCAGTCATGTAGGTGCCCAAGTGTGGACCTAGGCAGGCTGGTAGTGTACTTTGTCAGATAAAGTAGTGTGTAAAGTATGTTCTTACTCCTGTCTTCTAAGAAACTGCACTGGATATAAATTTGATCTATATACGTAAGCGGTTTCCTAGATCTTCCGGACACCCATGTATTATACTGCCCCTCCAATATTAAATCTTCTCAATTTTCGTATACTGTTAAGTTACTTTATTTTGTTGTACAGTTATTCTGAAAGTGATGTTATTTAATGATTGCAATGCTCCTTAGGTGTTTCTCATGGCCTTTTGCTAAAGCAGGTACTAACCGTCTCTCTTGAACATTGCCAAGGTGATCACAAAGCCCACCAGAAGTGACCCCGCTAGACAGCCTGCATCCATTCTTGACTTAATTTTAGGTTTTCCAAGTTTTCCTATTACTGTTTTGGTTTAATTTAATGACCACAGCATGTTTTTTTTTTTTTTTGCAAATTTGCATCTCACTTTCCTAAACTTCAACCAAGAACTTCAAGGTATCAAGAGAAATTCTTATGTTGTATTTCTCTGTAATTATCTTCATGCCACTTACCGGGAAAATGTATTTCTTCTTCTGATATAAATTTGGCTTGGAATTGCTTTGTAACTTATCAACATTTGTGACCTGCATGCTCCTTTTCTTGGTTAAACGTCAAGCAGCAACATACTCCCCACGGCTTCTTCAGTATTAAAAGTTCAAACAAAGGGCAAGTTTTATGGTAAAGCAAAAAATCACCTTGAGGCCTGGACCTCTTTTCGTAATGCTCACAGTCACTGTGTTTGCTTGATAAGACAACCAAAGGCCTATTATTTTAAAAGAACTAAACATTTTCAAAATAACCTAATTATAACAGCAAGTAAGAATGCTTGGGCTCTGATTGGTGAATCTGGGGTTGGACCTATGATGTTATCCCAGCATAACAATCTAGTCCCAGCACACATGACCAAATGTCATAAGTAAACAAAAAAATTATTACATATGCAGATTAGGGTGATTGAAAAATTATCTATTTACCGACGTATTTTGGGGTGAGATACTGACAACAACAAAATGGAAAGGGACCTGGAGGTAGTCATATCAGACGACCTAAAGGTGGGCCAGCAATGTGAGAAGGCAGTAAGGAGGGTTGAGGATACTGGGATGCACAGGAGAGGCATCACCAGTAGAAAACAGAAAGTTGTTGGCCCTCTGTACAGACAATTGGTAAGACCACATCTGGAGTACTGTGTACAGTTCTGAGACCCCATCTCCGCAGAAAGACATAGTCAGGGTGGAGGCTGTCCAGAGGAGGGCAACCAAAATGAAGCAGGGTCTGCATCAGAAGACATATGAAGAAAGACTAAAGGAACTAAAGATGTATAGCCTCGAGGAAAGGAGGAGAGGGGGACATGATAGAAATTTTCAAATACCTCAAGGGAATCAACAAAGTCCAAGAGGGTAGCATCTTTCAGAAAAGAGATGTGCAAAACAAGGGAGTACAATCTGAAGATAGAGGGGGCTGCCCAGAGGTAATGTGAGGAAGTATTTTCACAAAGAGGGTTGTGGATACATGGAACAGCCTTCCTGAGGAGGTCGTAGAAGTCAAAAACAGTGGGGAATTCAAGAATGCATGGGACAGGCATAAGGCAATTCTAGTGGGGAGTAGGCTGTTGGTTAACTAGGATCTGCAGCTTATCCGTTAGGTAGGGAAATGGGCAGACTAGGTGGGCCAAGAGGTCCTTATCTGGTCAAATTCTATGTTTCTATGTACCCACAATTCCTCACTATGTAAATTAGTATACAGGCTACTGTATTTCTGTACTCACTACAGGAACAGGAGACTACATCTCTCAGTAAAGAAATCTTGTCAGCTATCAGTGTACACACAATGCTTCTTTTGAAAATAAACATCTGTGATGCTATTTTGTTCTAATCACTACAAAATAGAAGACTGCACCTCCCAGTAAGGAAAATGAAAGGCAGCTTCATATTATACCCATAATGCTTTGCCACATACATCTATACGTTAGGTACTTATACTGCAGTCACCACTACCAAAATAGAAGACTGCGCTGCTGAGTAAGGGACATTTAAGTTAATTTTATAATCTACTCATAATTCCTTGTTACTGTATGTAAATCAGCATGATAGCTGTCATACTGCTGTAACCATTACATGTTAAGTGCTATACTTCAATCACCATTACCAGAATAGGATACTGCACTGCTGAGTAAGAAAAATTTAAGTCAACGTTATAATCTACCCAGAATTCTGGGTTGCTATATGTAAATCAGCATATTAGGATGAGCCTCTTGTGGATGACTCAAAACTGGGAGCACTGGTTGACAGGGAGGAAGTGAGAGAGACAGTCCAGAGGGATCTGGATACCCTGGAGGGTTGGTCAAGGAGGTGGGGACTGAGGTTTAATCCAGGGAAGTGTAGGGTGCTGCATCTGGGGTCAGAAACCCAGGTCATGTATACACCCTGGGAGGGTCTCGCTGCAAGCCACAATGAGTGAAAGGGACCTGGGGTGGTGGTAGACACCAGGATGAACAACACTGAAAACTGCAGAAGATTTGCAGCAAAGGCAACAGGATTCTGGGCTGCATAGCCCGGGAATAATATCCAGGAAGAGGAGGTGATCCTTCCTCTGTATAATGCCTTAGGTCAGGCCGCATCTTGAGTACTGCATGCAGTTCTGGAGACCTCACCTTAGGAAGGACATAGCATTGTTAGAGAGGGTTCAGAGGAGTGCAACCAGGATGATCTGGGGGGCATGAGCGATAGGGACCTATGAGGAAAGGCTGGGAGTTCTTGGGCTGTATCCCTGGAGGAGAGGAGAGGAGAGATAGGTGTGACATGACTGAGGTATTCAAATATGTAAAAGAGATTAACAGGGCAGAGCCAAAGAAATGTTCATGCTAAGGAAGAGGGGCACAACCAGGGGCATGGAGTGGAAGTTGAAGGGGAACCTACAGGGTGAACGTAGAAGGCATTACTTCACTGAGAGGGTGGTGGAGCCATGGAATGCATTGCCCAGGAATCTAGTTGAACTGGGCACAGTGGAGAGCTTTAAGAGGGGGGACAGAAGAATGGGTATCTGAAGCTGAAGTTGACACCCTTGGAGTCAGGGGAGGAGTAGCTAACATGGGCTGGCTAACAGCAGACACAACAGACCATTTAGCCTATTCTGCTGGCTTTTAGTATGTTAGTATATTAGCTGTTATACTGCTGTAACCATTATTAAAATAAAAGATAACTGATTCAGGAAAAAAGATTACTTCATGCTCAAATGTTAGAACATAATTTTAATTTCAACAAAGGGCCATTATATAATAGGAATAATTTACCACAGGGTGTGTGTTGTGCTGGGATAACGTATCTTCTCAGGTGTTGGGCGCACTCAGCCTGCGACCTCATGTAACCACCCAAGACATAACGTTATCCAAGCACGACACACACCCTGTCCTGCATTATTCCTCTAGTATTATAGTCTTATCTCCCTTTGCCTGACCCGCGGTGGACTCGGGGAATGAGTTTTTCCACCTAAGGATGCCATCCCTGATAAAATGTTTCAATGAATAAAATACTGTCCACAAAACTGATTCAGTCTGGAAGGAGTATGTGCCTGTAACATTTGTCTCATATGGCCTGTACTAGAAAAGGTACTGGTTCATTAATAAACGAGTTACTCTCGAAGCACCTGGGGAACTGCTAGCTAAGGCTGGAATTTAACATTCCAACTACTGATTGGGTACCTTAGGACCTGGCTCAACCAGAACAGGAGCGTACTCTAGAAGTAATGTTTCTGAGGTACATCATATTAACATGTTCAAACTGAAGAGAAGATGCCACCTCACAAGTGCCAGAGAGTAGTGCAGATAACTAGACTGATCAAAGCTTAACAGAAGCTTCTGTGTAAGATGAAACAGAAGGCAGAGATAGCTGTGAAACAAAGGGATCTAAAGCAGCATCACAGCATAAGAATATGCTACTTAGACCCCATGAGGCTGTAGAGTTTAAGGTCAGAGAAACGAACAGTGACTTTCATATGACAGGTTAGTCTATCAGCAACACTGGGGCACCTCTGTTGGGAGTGTACCACTTGATCAATATAAGAGGATAACTGTAGCAGTGGGAAGGCAAAACAGCTGTGTACTCCAGGCACTACTGCCCTTGCAAAGCAAAATTAAAGCACACAAATGGGGAGACCAGGAACAGACAAGTAGGTTTGTTAATTAGCAAAGCTATTTTTTTTTTTACTTATTTTTTGGCTTTTCAATAGGCAGCATGGCAAAGTGTAAAATTACTGTGCATTCTCACAGAGATAGTTTCAGTTGCCACAGCATTCACGTTACTTGGTATCAAGCAGTCTCTCTAGTCCAACAGTCCCAAAATATCAGATTCTACAGGGTAGCCCAAAGTTTGAAACGTCCTAGATTAAATAACCAAAGTTATTGGCTCAGTGAAAGGAGTCCAGTTGCCACATAAGCCCTAGTGTTTGCTCCACCAGCACTTTCTCGAAAGGCATGGCTGGCCTAGAGTTTACATTCCTGGTACTTAAGTACAGGTTGAGCAGTGATGTCATAATGATATCACAAAGTGCTAAAAGGTGAAAAAGTGCTATGCAAGTAATTAAAACTTTGACAGAAAATCACATATGTACATTAATGCTAATGCATAAAAGCCCTAACCTATTCTAAACAATGTATAAATTCTAGTAAGTTTCAAAACTCTATTAAGGATGATAGCACCTTGAAGCAAGAAAAAATTCATAAACAAATTTGCATTGATTCAAAATACCATTTGATTTATAGTACTGTTATATAATAGGAGGTAGAAGGAAAGTCCTTGCTAGTGGTGAGACATCCTTCATGGCCAAAGGCGATCTCCCTCAAGCGGGGATCTGACCCTGGTCTGAAAGCTGACAAGGCTTGAGAGGCATGAGAGACAGAGACTACCCTGCGGAGGAGATACTAACACACTAAAATGCCAGCAGAATAGGCCTAATGGTCTTCGAGTCTGCTCGACTGGTCAGCCCCACCCTGAGTCCTGACCTTGCTGCCCCTCGCCTTCTCTGGCTTCTCCTTCCCAGTTTCGGATATTCTTGCTGCATTGGATTTTGCTTCCAGAACCCTTCCTAGTACCTGTCCCACCCCTCTTGAACCCCTCCACCAGCCCCTAGGCAGTGTATTCCATGGCTCCACCACCCTCTCAGTGAAGTAGCACCTCCTCCTTTCTCCCTGAATCTTCCCCTCCAGCTTCCACCCATGCCCTCTAGTGGCCCCTCCTCCTTCCTTGAAGCACCCTGACTGTTCCTCCCTATTTACCCTCTTCATGTACCTGAAGACCTCTATCATGTCCCCTTGGTCCCTTCTCTCTTCCAATGTGTACATATTTAGCTCTTGAGCCTCTCCTCATAGGTCCTGTCCCCAAGCCCCAAATCATTTTGGATGCCCTCCTCTGGACCCTCTCCAGGAATTTAATGTCCCTCTTTAAGTGTGGCCTCCAAAACTGCACGAGTACTCAAGGTGTGGCCTCACCAAGCAGTTATACAGAGGAGTATCACTTCCCTCCTTCTGGAGGTGATCCCCTAGCGATGCATCCCAGCATCCTGTTGGCCTTGGCTGCTGCCCTCCTACAAGTCTCCGAGTTGTTCATCTTGACATCCACCACCACCCCAGGTCCCTCTCAGCCATCGTGACTTGTAGCATTCCCCCAGGGTGTACACTTGGCCTGGGTTTCTGCCCCAGGTGAGTACCCTGCATTTCCTGCATTGAACCTCAGCTTCCACTTTCTAGACCATCTTTCCAGAGCCTCTAGGTCCCCCTGTGGCCACCTCCCTCCTCCCCATCCACCACCGCCCCCAGTTTTGAGTCATCCGCAAACAGACTCATCTCACTCCTGATTCCTGTCCTTATGTCAGAGACGAGGCGTTGAACAGGAGGGGCCCAAGACTGATCCCTGTGGGACCCACTAATGACCCTCCTTGGGGATGAGACTATCCGCCAACTATCGGTCCTGGAGCCAACTGCCTATCCATCTGATCATCTGGTTCCCCACCCCCATTTCTCCCAGCTTATCCAACAGGCCCACATGAGGAACAGAGTCACATGCCTTGCTGAAGTCTAGAAAGGGGCGTCCACTGGTCTACCCAGGTCCAAGCACTCATCACCCAGTCATAGAACTCCACAAGGTTTGTCTGACACGATTTCCCAGGACAAATCCTTGCTGTCTATCGTCCAGGCACCCTGACTTTTCAGGTCCCCCAGCCTCTCCTTGACAATGCCCTCCATCACCTTGCCCACCACTGATGTCAGGCTGACAGGCCTGTAGTTCCCTGCCACCTCCCTTGAGGACAGGCACTATATGCGCCACCTTCCAGTCCTGGGGCACCCACCCTGTCCTCAGAGATGGTGAAAGCTCCACCAGGGTTTCGCCAGGACATCACAAGTTCCTTCAGCACTCTGGGATGTAATTTATCCGCCCTGGTACTTTCTCCGTCTTCAGGGGCTGAGGGCTTCCCTCACTCTCTCTGCTGCGATTTCCACTTCTGGTACCTCTTCTCCTTGCTTAGCCCTCCCCTCCTGCCAGTGATGCCTCCCCTCTCCCCAGACCCACCGATCGGTAAGGGTCCCTCCCCTCAGTATCTCTGTCTCCTCCCATGTATGATGCAGCACCCCATTTTCCTTGTGAAAACTGAGGTGAAGTACTCATTTAGTACCTCAGCCTGCTCCCGGGTCTTGTGCCCATCTCTCCCGGATTTAATCCTGCTAATCTGCCCTTCACCTTCGTTTTTCCCAATGTATCTAAAGAACCCTTGTTCCTCTCCTAATTTCCCTGGCCAGGTTCTGCTCCTTCCTTGCCTTAGCCGCCTCACCACCCTAGTGGCCCTTCTAGCCATCAGCTCGTGACTCCCTCGATCCTTTTCACTCTTGAGCACTTGAATTGCCTATAGGCTGCCTTCTTTCCCCACCACCTCCTGGACCTCCCTGGTCCACCAGCAGGAGTTTGGGCCCTACCGCATTTTCGTCTTACTCTTGCACAGGTGCTGGTAGCATCCTGCACCCTCTCCTGATGATTTCCCACCTACTACCAGCGTCCATGTCTGACAATCACATCCAAATGCTCATAAGGATCCTTCCCATTTCCTTAAAATCTGTTCCCCTGAAGTCAGTTACCTCAGTCTTTGTGCAGCTTTCTAGCCCTCCTAGGTCCAGGCAGAACCAGACCGTGGCATGGTCACTCCCGCCAATGGGTCCCTACCTCAGGCCCTAATCTGGTCACTGTCTGCCAGCACCACATCCAGTACCAGCGCCTCCTGGTCGGTTCCCCATCTGCTGAGTTGGGAACGCATCTTGAAAGACATCCAACAACCTCTGTTCCCTGGTCACAGAGGATGTCATAGTCTCCCAGTCTGTTCCTGGCATGTTTAAGTCCCCAACACCACCACCGTTCCTCTGCCCAGTCTGAAGTGTCTCCCA
Source organism: Neoceratodus forsteri (assembly GCA_016271365.2). Lineage (NCBI taxonomy): Eukaryota > Metazoa > Chordata > Ceratodontiformes > Ceratodontidae > Neoceratodus > Neoceratodus forsteri. The sequence goes on from CM057453.1 coordinate 659,349,382, forward strand.
ACATCTGCCACCAGACTCTCCTCCAGCTCCTCCGCCTGGGCAGGGGTCTATACACACCCCATTTTCTCTCTTGCCCCCCTTGTTATCAAGGTGACCCAAATTGCTTCCACAGTTCCTCCGCCTCCTCTACTCCCTATGCCAATGCAGTTTTTGACTATCATTACACCTCCTCCCTTCCCTCCCCTGTCCTTCCTGAACATAGTGTAACCCTCCAGGTTCAGGTCCCAGTCGTGTCCTGCAGTGGCCCAGGTCTCAGTGACCACTACCACATCCACTGCTCCCTCAGTTAGCATTGCCTGGAGCTCAGGCATTTATTTCCAAGCTCCTGGCATTTAGCAGGACTACCTTCCACGTTCCCTACTTCCATTTCCCTGCTTGTGTTCCCATGAGGATTCTGTTTTCCTTGGTCTGCACTTTATCAGTCGGCCTTTTCCGCAATCCTCCAGCTCCAGGGGGTGGAGACAAGAGTCCTCCTTTATCGGCACCCTTCACAGCCTTTTCTCCCATCCCACCCCCCTTCACAAGTTTAAACCCCACTTTTCAACAATGAACCCTCTATTTTCAACTTGGGATTCCCCTCCTCCAAATCGAGATGGAGTCTATTTCTAGCATACAGCTCCTTATCCTCCCAGGTTTCCCCAATCCCCCATCAACCCATACCCTCTGGCCTCACCTCCCTGAGCCACTGGTTTATCTCCTAATCTTCTTTTGTGTTCCCACTAGCCCTTGGCACGGCAGGATTTCTGAGAAGAAACTGTGCATCCTATGTCATGACAGACCCTGGCGAGCTCCTGAATCTTGCCTGTATTTCTAGCTCGCTATTTCCCTCAATGTCATTTGTACCCAGGTGGACCAGTATGTCCGGGAACCCCACAATCCTTTGCCAGTGATACCTCGTGCTTAGCCCTGTGTGCCGTTAGTCCAGGAAGCATTTTGTTCTAACTGGCCAGGCTTCTCCTCCCTATCCCATTTGATACCCCTGATCATAGAATCCCCAACAGGAGCACTCTGACCGGCTCCTTTGCCTCCATTTCCCCCTTCCATGTCCCTCATCCTTTCTACCGCCCTCCACCCAGTCGGCTCCTTGTTCCTCCCCTATCTGGGTGCCACATGCCACCCTCCTTATTTATCCTGGCCACCCATATTTGCCCATTTCATGGTTGTGAATTCACTTGTTTTGTTGATGTGTGTGTACACACACAAGTGCCGCAGAGGAAGAAACCATTAGAGTGTTTCAGCATATATTCTCTGTTCAGGCTTAGATTGGCTATAACAGCTTTGAACCAACTTGTCCCTAATACTGCAGCCATAAGCTATGCCCTCCTGTCTTTTGGAATACTGTAAAAAAAACCTTTGAAGCTACTTGATCCCCATAGAACGGTCTTACTTCAAATCCCTGTTCCTAAGTGTTTTCAAGGAGACATGTAATTGCTTCCATTGTCTTCTACCTCTTACCACTGACCAACCACCCTAAGTATTGTCCTCCTTTGCTTTTTCACACCCCTGCTAGTAATATCCTCCTTTCCTTACTCCCTGGCTACTTATGGCCGTCTCCCACCATATCCCTCTGTGTTTATTCCTGCATATCACCTGGATTCTGTAAATACTGTGAGGTGTGTGTGTGTGTGTGTATATACACACACACACCACCTCTCTATATATATATCTTGTTGATGTGTACAGAGTATTAACTACAATGAAATGTTGCCATTTGTTACTTCTTGTACTATGTAATGCATTGCTCCGATGACCGTGTGGTCTTTTACGTATATTTTTCTAAATGTATTATACACTTGTACCTTGCCCAGGTCCACCTTGCAAATAAGTCTTCCTCAATGGTGTTTCGCTGGTCAAATAAAGATTGACTGATTGTGTCCCTACTAAAAGTAATTCTGGGTTTTGTGCGACAGTTAGACAAGGTCTCTCATCCTTGCAAAATAGGCCAATTTTTAGTGATGATGTTTCCAATTTTGCCATCTTAGGATTAAATTCAGTGACAAAGGTGATTGGACTACTGTCCAAGGGAAGCAGCACATAAAAAACACTTCTAGGGGATCTAAAGAAACAGACAGCGAACTCTCATGAAATATCTTTTCACCAAGTTGGAGAGACTGTTATTTAATGAAGCTAATATTACCTGCACCAGGTTCCTTGGGGACTCAGAGTGACAAAGACTCCATCTAGTGGCCTGGCTGAGTTTAAGTTCAAAGGGAAACCAAAGTCAAAATTTACAAAAAAATTTATTATGCAGTGTTTTGATTTGTAGGTGTTGTCCTAGTGTGTCCTTGCTTTGTTTTCTGTAACGAGTTGCACCTTTTTTTCCAATTTACCTACTTGTTTTATGGCCCTGGGGATCTCCATGTCAGTATTTTTATGGGTTTGGCTCTCGTTTTCCTACTATGCCTCCTGGCCCATGAGACAGTGATACATCCATGAACACTGATTCAGAGGTGATAACTGCAGCAACATCTCTTGAGAGCAGCCTGATATTCAGACTTAACTCTTTCCAATACAAACTTTTGTTTTATTTATTAGCATTTGATTACCAGGTAAGTACATTTGGCAACAGACCTGCCTATCGTCAGGCACGACACGGAAATTACAAACACTCAGAGAAACAATCCACACAAAGTCGAATACAGAACAGTGTACAACATGTCACCACTTAAGGTTGTACAGAGCTTGACTGCAATATGAATGAACCATCTGCGGGGATGTGAAAAGTTAGACAAAAACAATACATGTAGTAATCAAAATTAACAGTAAAGCTAAGGACAGGGCAGGAGGTAAGCAAGCATAACGCCAACAAATTATTATGAACAATTACAAGTACCAAGTGCATATAGGCGAGAGAAAAGTGCATTCTTGAAGGTGAAGTGAGATATGGAACCCTTAATATGGTGGGGTAGGGAATTCCAGAATTTGGGAGCAAAGTGGGAGAAAGCTTGCTCACTCATCTTGGTGGAGCAGGGCAGGACTGATAATAGGAGGGAGATTAAGGACCTCAGAGGGTGGGAGTGAGTCACAGGGTTAATTAAGCACATCACCCAATGAGTCAGGACAGACATGTCGGGTCAAGGAGTCAATGAAACACCCCAGGGTAAAGGAGCTCAAGTCATTGGGGACAGCCAGTGTAAAGGCAGTAAAGCTAGCAGTGGTGGGCAAGGCGAGGGGCAGACAGGGCAAATCTGCAAATACTGTTATAGCGATGTCCCTCTTACGGAGTACACTGGCTTTGGCCTGGGACAGTACAGGGAGAGCATATGCGAGTTCAGGCAGAAGGACACCCCTAGTAACGGAGTTCTTGGCAGCAGGGGTAAGGGAGTGACACACTCTGTAGGCGACACCAATCTTTGAGTTAACTGATCTACATATCTCATTAATATGAGAAGTGAAGTCAAGAGAGGGGTCTAATTCACTCCAAGGTATTTGAAGTAGTCAGTAATAGTAACTGCAGACCCGTCAAGGCAAAGGACCTTTAGCTTAGAGGGATACAGCAGACTTTTCTAGAGGACCCAAGAACATGCATCTAGGTTCAGCCAGCAGGGTGTTTTGCTTTAAAGCTTTTCATTTTATTAAACTCACATAACCACAAAAAGCACACAAATCACCCCAGGTCAACAATGCTAGGATTAGTGGAGACTCCAACTGTTTCTTTACAGAAAAAGACCACTCAATTATCCCTCAGGCATTTATCATCTGTAAATCTAGCCTTCATTAGAGCTCCCTGGACAGGAGAGTTACTTAAAAATCACAGCTCTGCTACTGTAAACTTAAAAACAGCTTTATTAAATGATCGATCCTGGATGCATCACTGTCACGTGGAATGGGAGGCACTGCATGAAAGAGAAGAGCCATAACAAATGCTAACATGGAGATCCCGAGGGCCATAAAACTAGCAGACAAATTAACAAACAAAAAAAAAACTCCTTACAGCAAACAAGGGAAGGAGACTAGGACTACACTTATATATCAAAGCACTCTGCACCAGACCAGCAGTAAGGTGCAGCAATGGCCCACCACTTGCAACTTGGACTACATAACATGGCACTACCACCACCACCACCACCTGGGTGACCACAGGTGGTGTTGGTGCAGCTGAGGAGGCACGCTAGAGGGCGGGTGTCGCCAGTCGAGATCGGAGCAGAGGTGCTCTGCGCACCTCTGTCTCCTTGGTCCTCTTCGAGCACTGACATCGCAGGGAGGACCGAACAAGGAAAAACACCCCATGGCAGATCTAGGTGAAGTCCCCTGCACCAACAATGACCGCAGAGGGACTGGGGAGGACTTCAGCTGCATGCTCCCTGAGGACTCAAGTAGTGGCACCTCCCCTCCCGGGGTTAACCGAGTCTCTTGAAATGACTGCAGCAGGGCACTATAGGAGTCACCCTGGTCCCTCGCAGGCGAGCCTGCTGGGTGCACTGGGTGACGAGAGAGAGAGAGAGAGAGAGACGCCTTGGAGAAAGAAGGGGACAGAAAAAATAAAGTAAAAAAATAAATAAACACCCCACACATTTTTTTTTTTTTTTTAAGTAAGCTCTGACTATAGTTCCCTTAATGAAAGAATAGGAAAGCTGCTGCAGCCTTGTGCTCTACAAGATTTACTGAACTGATTATGAAAGAGGACCTTTGGAAATAAAAGTCACAAAAGAAATAAATGCTGTTAAAATTTAACTGAGAAATATAAAGATCAACCCAGTTTTAAAGATTTAGACAAGCAGCGAAGGAGAACCCTCAGTTCCCCTGCCTTAATACTACAGGACATAGAAGTCCCGGACATAACCCGCTAAAGAAATATCTTTTGTTTACTTTCAGATCGTTATATTTCTTACTTTTTGTCTGGCTGATCCCGCGTCCCTCTGCCCGCCACTGCAGAGACTCCAGACCCACCCCATGATGATGTGAGCAATACACTAGCCATGGGGGACACCTATGTCAGTAATGAATAGAGTAAGTTAATACTCTGCAACAGCAATTTCCTTGCTAGTCTACCGGTACCATGCAGAATCAGCCCAATCGGTACCAGTAGACTAAGCATGAAAATTTGCTGTTGCCAAGTATTAACTTACTTTTATTGATGCTGCCATAATGGTTTCTGTGGTTTAGTTTTACAGTGTGAATTTTAAAGTAAATAGTTAATACATAAATAATATGAATTATTTATTAGCTATATCACTTTAAAACTGTACTTTAGATGCCTGATATCCTGCATATCCAGGACTCCTGAAGAAGCAATATGCTAAACCGATAAAAGTCGGTTGGCAAGCACAGAAACATAGGAACATAGAAATTGTCAGCAGATAAGGACTGCTGGGCCGATCCAGTTTGCCTGTATACCCTACCTTATTAGTGGCCGCCTGACCCTATCTGGTCAACGGCATCCCATGAGTTGCTTGCAGGTGCTCTATCGGTAAATTATACAATAGTTTTTTTTTGCACAAACATTTGCACCTTCTATGTCTTTATTTACACGTAACAAATTCAGCTTTTCAATCCTGTAGCTGGTGCCAGGTTTTTGTGCTGGACCTTGTGTTTTTTTAACCAGGAACAGCATTCTGTTGGAGCAGTGTATCTGTTTGCACTGCCACTAGCCCAGCAGTAGGGGTACTTCACAGGGATAGCGATGTGGAGCAGATTTCTCCCACTGGACATTGGGGAGGAGGAGAACTTGGTGGAAAGGGAAGAGACAGGGAAGGAAGGAGATAGTGGGGGACGTCAGCGAAATAATGAAGGGGTGGAAGGAATAAGTTCAGGTGAGAAAGGAGTGCAGAAGCAGCAGAGAACGGGGTGGTGGGTAACGGAGAATGAGGGGACATGCCAGGTGGGGAAGCAGATGGTAAGAGTAGGGGGCAGGCTGCAGGGGTGAGCAGAAGAGTAATATAGGGTGAGTGCCAGCAGAGAAGGGATTAGGAGGGTAGGACCAGGATGGAATGGCTGGTGCAGGGGATTGGGGCATACAAGATGGGTAGGAGAGGAAGGAGGAGGCAGAGGAGAGTGGACAGTAAAACGGCAGAGCAAAGGGAGGGCCCAGCATGGGAGGGGAAGGTGGTGATCTTGTGGGATTCAATAGTAAAGGGAAGCAAGATGGGGGACCAAAGAAAATAGTATGCATGCCAGGGATGAAGGTGGGTAGAGTGTTATCTCTAGTAGCACAGTCCGAGGGGCAGGTGTGAGGAAACCTCACATTACAGTGCACCTATGTACGACTGACCTTGCAGGATGTGAGGCAGGGGTGGTGAGAAGTTCAGGAGGTGGGGAAAATTTGTAGCAAGGCAGGGAGGTCGGTACCAGTCCGGAGGGCTAGTATGGCAAGAAAGGCAAGAACTGAGGAATTTAATGGATGGCTTAGAAGGTGGTGCGAGGAGGAAGGGTATGGGTTTATTGAGGGCTGGGAGAGACTGTATGCACCACACAGGCTACATCTAAGTAAGAAAGACACAAGGATCCTAAAGAGAAAGCTGGAGGAATTCATGGGAAAAAATCTGAATTTAAATGGACATGGGGCACCAGCAGGTGCACAGCACCCACAATCAGCTGGTACAGGAGGCCGATTGCCTCCCCACCTCCAAAGTCAGGATAGCAATAGGAGGAGGAGCTAGATGATGGGGTGGAGGAGGGAAGGAGAGACTAAGAGAGTAGGGGACAGGTCCGGAAAAGGGGGATCCCCAAGTAGTGGTGGAGAGTGTGGTCTCTGAACACGTTGTGGCCACTGATGGGTGTCTGCCCATGCTAACGGGTTCTGTACAGTTTGTGGGTGGGGTCAATGTTCAGAAACCCTCACAGCACAGGCAAAACCTGCTAGAGCCCGAGCGCCAACATAACGCTGTGCCTAGCAAATGAGGTACCCTTCCCGCATATAGGCACACTGGCAAATTCAGCAGTTTGTATCGGTGTTAAATGGCACCATCCCCATCCCGATGCCACAAAGGTAGTCCTTGGAGTCTAGACGGTGTCATCAGGACACGGTATCGGGGTGAGTACCACTAGACAACAGGGGCTCCATTATCATTGTCAGGAAGGGCACTTGGGAGGGCAGGGTTGGCGGTCGCCACCAGAACTGCCTAGGGCCACCACAGGACAGGTGCTAACTGCTGCTGTATCCCATGCAAATGAGCCCATAATGAGCAACATATGGCCCTTGGCACCTGCGTTCTCAATGGATTTACTTGCATTCTGTTGGTGAATATTGTGATGTAGCTCCTGACACTATCCAGTCTGGGGTTGCAATTCACAAAGGCGGCATGCAGCCCAGATACCTGTCAGGGCAGTGCAAGTGACTTTGCACTACAGCAATCGGCTCTGATATTCTGTCAGATAGTGCTTGTGTGCTATCCGACTGAATACAGCACCCCCAGGTCAAGTACAGGTGCAAGTGCAGTGCAAGCCTTTGTGTTCCACTAGTGTGGGAAACAAAATGTCTGATTTCAGTCACTGATTGCAGAGGGAGAGGTGGAGGTGGAAGTGGACATAGCAGCCATCAGAGATATGGGCACGACAGCCATGACTGGAACCTGCAGTTCCCAGGTACAAGATGCATAATTGAATATTGGCTCTGTACGTGAAGGGTGAATATGGCCACTGGCAAATTCAGCAGTTTGTATCGGTGTTAAATGGCACCGATCCCCATCCCGATGCCACAAAGGTAGTCCTTGGAGTCTAGGCGGTGTCATCAGGACAAGTACTAATCTCTTAGTCTCTCCTTCCTCCTCCACCCCATCATCTAGCTCTCCTCCTCTTGCTATCGGTTATGAATTGCAATATTGCTCTGTACGTGAAGGACAAGATAACCTGTACCAGAGAGGAAGAGGCGAAGGTAAATCTGAAGTGTTCTGGGTACAGGTGCAATCAACTAAGGATGGGGTGGTCTACAGGCCACCTTCCCAGGAGGAAGAGCTGGATAGGGTACCAGGGTCCCAAATCACAGAAACGTCCAGCAAAGGGGAGTTAGTAGTAATGGGGATTTAAATCTACCTGGGGTAGAATGGAAAATCCCAGCTACCTCCCGCAAGTACTGCTGAATGCATTCCAGATCAATTTCCTGACACAATGGCCTCATGAAGTCCACTAGGAGAGGGCTATATTGGACCTGGTCCTGTTAAACTGTGCTCATGTTCAGGATGTGAAGGTGAAAGCATCGCTTGTAAGAAGTGACCACCACACAGTGTGGTTCCACCTGGACATGGGCAGAGGTGTCGTTAGGACCAAGGCGAGGGTTTTGGACTTTAGGAGGGCTGACTGATAGGATGAGAGAATTTCTAGTAGGACACCTTGCTGGCATCGGAAAAGTGATGGAAGTGGAACAAAACGGGCTGCAATAAAGGAGGAACTGATGAAGGTCACTATGAGCGTGTACCAATATCAAAGGTAAGAAATCTCAGGCCAGAAAGCGAAGCTGGTTTGGCAAGCAGGTGGCAAAAGCAGTAGGTGACAAGAAGGCAGCCTTTCGGAAGTACAAACATATACAGAAAGAGGAAGATATACAAGATATACAATGACCTATGTTCAAATATGCCATTTATTTCCATGAATGAAGGGTGGGACTATAACTCGAGTGGCAAAGCCACGAGTGAGTTATGAAAGTCCTGCCACCTCATGAATGAAATTTATGGCATATGTAAACACAGCCCATTGTATGTTCTGTGTATACAATGTCTGTTTTGTGTGACAGTTAAGGGCAGATTCATTGTGGGATGACAGTTAAGGGCAGATTCATTGTGGAACTAGCAGAATGGGCTTTCATCAAGTTACCTGTTACATATGCTAGTGATAAATAAACAGTGTTATTTTACCCACTGGGTGAATAACATCATTTACCTTTCACTTGGATCACAGTTTTGGGAAAATAATCCATTTATTTAAGCAATGGAATCCTACACACATAGTGTACAAAGGATTATAATGCTACATCAAGGGAGGCAAGCACAGTGGTTTACAGTGGCAAATGTGACAAGGGAAGTATAGCTAGTGCAGAGGATAAAAACAGGTGAGAAGGTCTTTCCAAAACACAAGAGAGAAGAGGAGCATAAAGGATGAGAATGCCAGAGAAAGTGCAAGGAGCTGGCAGTGAAGAGAAAGTGAGAGGGCTGGGTAGTGAAGAGAAGTGGAGGTACTTAAATACTTCTGTTCACGCTCACTAGGGAGTAGAATGGCCCAGTGCCACAAGTGAGCAGGAGTCAGGGACAGGGGGATCACGGACAGAATAAAGCAAACTGACAGACACTTAAGAGCCTAAGAGCACTAAAGGTGAATAAACCCCAAGGCCAGATGGCGTGCACTCAAGAGTCCTAAGGGAACTGGCAGCCTGGCTGAGTCCCCTAGAAGACCTGTTTAACACCTCTCTGGGGTGGGGATCAAGCCCCAGGACTAGACAACTGCACATGTGGTGCCTCTCCATAAAAGTGGGCAGAGGGAAGAACCTATGAACCACAGCTCGGTCAGCCAGATCTCAACAGTGGCCAAGCTGATGCAGACCACTCTGAAAGGAGACTGGTAACCTTTCTGGAGGAAAACAAGGCCAAGGATGAGGGGCAGTATGGGTTTGTATTGGAAAGGGCCTGCCAGACCAACCCGAGGGTCGTAATACTACCATAAAGCTAGCAGGCTATTAGGAAAACTCCTAATAGCAGACAGAGGAAGGACACATTGGGACTTCACACACATATCAAAACATTCTGCACAACATATGTTTTTGCATATTCTGGTGTGCTACTTTAAAATCTTCATAAGTGACATCAAGGATGGAATCAAGGACAGCTAAGATGATCTAAGGCGAGCAGAGCAACACATAGAAACACAGAAACATAGACTTTGACGGCAGATAAAGACTGCTTGGCCCATCTAGTCTGCCCATTTCTACCTACATGATAGGCCGTAGATCCTAGTTAACCAACAGCCTATTTCTTCCTACCCCTACAAGAACTGCTTTATGTCTGTCCCATGCATTCTTGAATTCTCCCACAGTCTTAGACCCCACAACCTCCTCAGGAAGGCTGTTCCATGCATCCACTACTCTCTGTGAAATAATACTTCCTCACATTGCCTCTGAACCGCCCCGCTTTAAATTGTGTCCCCTTGTTCTTGTAACGCCTCTTTCTGAAAGACGCTACCCTCTTGGACTTTGTTGATTCCACTGAAGTACTTAAAAGTTTCTATCATGTCCCCATTCTCCTTCTTTCCTCAAGGGTATACATATTATGCTCCTTTAGTCTCTCCTCACACGGCTCTTGCAGACCCTGCACCATTTTAGTTGCCCTCCTCTGACTGTCTCTATCCTGTCTATGTCCTTTCGGAGATGGGGTCTCCAGAACTGGACACAGTATTCCAGATGGGGTCTCACCAACTGTCTGTACAGAGGGATAACAACTTCCTGTTTTCTGCTGCTGATGCCTCTCCTATGCATCCCAGTATACCCCAGCCCTCCTACTGCCTTTTCACATTGCTTGCTAACCTTAAGGTCATCTGATATGATTACCCCAGGTCCCTTTCCTTTTTGTTGTTGCTACTACCCCCACTCCCAATTGTGTATTCTTCCTCTGGGTTCCTGTTTCCCAGGTGCATTATTTTGCACTTCTTTGCACTGAATCCTAGCTGCCATACTTCTGACCATTCCTCCAACCTTGCCAAGTCCCTTCTCATCCTTTCCACGCCTCCTTGTGTATCAACCTCTTGCAGATCTTTGTGTCATCTGCAAAGAGGCATACTTTTCCTTCCAGTCCTCTGCAATGTCACTTATGAAGACATTAAAAAGGACTGGACCCAATACTGAACTCCGCGGTACCCCACTAGTAACCCTCTTCTTCAGAGTGGACTCCATTTACAATTACCTTCTGTGTCCTGTTGTCCAGCCAATGTTTTACCAGGATACCACCCTGGGACCCACTCCCAGGCTGGTTAATTTCACTATTAATCTTTGTGTGGGACTGTGTCAAATGCCTTGCTAAAGTCTAAGCAGGCCATGTCCCCAGCCCCTCCCTGGTCTACTACTTTGGTCACCCAGTCAAAGAAATCTATTAGATCTGTCTGACATGACCTTCCCACCAGAACCCATGCTGCCTTGGGTCCTGTGCCCCACTGGCCTCTAGGTACTCAACTATTCTTTCCTTAAGAAGTGACTCCATCACTTTCCCTACCACAGAGGTCAAACTGACAGGTCTGTAGTTTCCTGCCTCTGTCTTGGTCCCACTTTGTGAAGGGAATCACATCCGCTTCCTCCAGTCCTTGGGTACCACACCATCTTCCCATGATTTATTAAAAGAGTAGCAGTGATTTCACTAGTTCTCCCTTAATTCTTTTAGAATTCTGGGGTGAATTCCATCAGGCCCCATTGCTTTGTCCACCTTCAGTTTTAGGAGTTCTTGCAGAACCCTTTCTTCTGTGAAAGGACTGGATCGACCCCCTATCAAGAGTGCTTCTGTTAACTGGATTAGGCACTTCCTCCTCTTTTGTGAATACTGAGCAGAAATATTCGTCTCAGTATCCCTGCCTTTCACTGTTCTCCTCTGCCCACCCACCGTTCATTCTATTCAGTCTCACTATCCCTCCTCTGTCTTTCTACTCACTGATGTACCTATAAAGGTTTTATCCCCTTCTTAACCAAGTTGGCTATCTTTTCCTCAGTTTGGGCCTTTGCTATTCTGACTTCCCTCCTGCTTCCTTCTGCCTTAACTGGTACAGCTCTCTGTCCTGCTCCTTCTGTGTTTCCTTATACTTCGGAATGCTATCTTTTCTTCCTGACTTTCACAGCCACCTCTTTTGAGAACCATAGTGGCTTTTCTTCGTTTTGATTTATTTGCTTCACACAAAAGCTTGTTGCCTCTGTGATGGCAGTTTTGATTATTCCATTGTTGCTGCACACCTCCTTCTAGCCTGTTTGCTAGTACTTTTCTGAGGCACTCCCATCTTGCCAAAGTCAGCCCTCCTGAAGTCGAGTACCCTCATTTTTGTATGGCTTGACTCTGTAGCTGAGTTTAACGTGAACCACACTGTTTGATGGTCACTTGTTCCCAGATGGCAACCCACTTCTAGATCTGAGATCCTCTCACTGCCCTCGCTTGAGAGCACGAGGTCTAAGATTGCTCCCTCACGAGTGGGTTCCAAACTAGCTGTCTGAGGCCTGCCACCTGTAGGGCATCAAGAATGGCCCTGCTCTTGGATGTGGCTGCAGCAAATGTGCTCCAGTTAACATCTGGCATATTCAGGTCTCCCATCAACAGCATCTCCCTTTCTCTGCCATTCTAAGAATGCCTTCTATCATATTCCTGTCCATTCCCTCCCCTGACATGGGGTCTGTACACAACCCCTGTGCGGATTGTGGTGCCCTTTCCAGTCTCCAAGGTGACCCACAGTGCCTCCTCTCCTCCCGTTCTACTCTTTGTTCAGTTGATTTTATCCTTCCTTTACATGAGAGCTATTCCTCCCCTCTTATCCCTGCCTGTCTCTCCTGTAGGTTATGTACCCTGGTATGTTAACATCCCAGTCATGGTTCTCTGTGTACCGTGTTTCTGTGACTGCTTCACGATATCCAGGAATCCTCTTCCATCAAGGCCACCAGCTCAGGGCTTGCTGCCCAGACTACGGGCGTTGGTACTCATTACCTACATTTCCTGATGGCCTTACTCCTTTTGCCCCATCCTGTCCTTCTTGCCTTTGTCACTTTCTCCATTTACCCCTGCCCTTCTCCCTATCGACACCTCTATGTTGGTGTTTACTGCACTTACTACCATGATTTTGGGGCTAGGATTTTTCTGCTCCTTTCCAGTGCCTCCCCTTGGCTAGCTTAATGCTTGCCAATGAAGCATTTAAACCTATCACCTAGGATCCTGGTTCCTCCTGGACAGATGCAGTCCATCATGCCAGTATAGGCTTGCATCACTCCAGGTGGACCCCAGTCCCCAATGAAGCCAAACCCTGAGCTCCACACCAGTTTTTCAACCACTGATTGAATCCCATGGTGCGGAACACCCTAGCCTCTCTCTATGCCATAGATGGCAGCACCTCCTAGAAGGTTGCCTGCATGCTACTTGTCTAAGGCCCCTCCCCAATCTCCACAAACTCTTCCTGCACTTCTAATCCCTTTCTTAGCCAGGTCATTTGTCCCTAGATGGACAATGACATCCAGCTCCCTCCCTGTGCAGCTGCTCCAGCAATCCCGAGGATTCGCCCTGTCCCTCCAAGCCATGGCGACAGGCTGGCACCTTACCTTCCTCTCCTTCCTCCCCCAGTTCTACCTTCCTAACAATGGAGTCCCCACCAGGAGTTGTTTCCTTCTCGCGGGTCCCCTGCCATCCTCCTGTGGGTCTCTTGTGGAGGTTCCCAGCATCTCTTTGGTCTCCACTGTGGGTGCCTCCATAGAGGAACCACACTTTGCCAGAATGGCAGGGAATTGTGGAGAGGTACAACTGGAGGGATGTGCCACTGTTCCACCACCCCTCACCCTCCCTGAGCCCACTGTGGTCCAACCGCTCCTCTTTCTTGGCAACCTCTGAGGCAATGGCAGTGGCACTGGTGGTCCCTGGATGGAAGAGGAGGTCCCACAAATCCTGGCCAACTCAGCCTGGAGATGAGCAACCTCCTCCCTCAGCCCAGAGAGGTGCCTGCAGATGGGACAACATCGCATCCTCCAGAACGCCTCCCAGAGGCCTGCTGCCCACAGCCACTGCACTGCACCACTCCCATCATGTCTTATTTCTGGCCCCTTAACTGTCTGCAATCCTTACTCTTTCCTGTTTTTTTTCCTCTCCTTACTTTCTGCCTGTGTGCCCTTTAAGCTCCTGATTGTCCTGTTCCGGACAAGAATATCCTATATTTCTCAGTAGACCCCTTACTTGCTCAGAGGCAGACTTCCAGCAGCTAGAGGGCCGGAGAGCTACTCTTGCCCTTCTAGGATGGTGGGTCTTTGGTGGCTCAGTGATCACTCACTTCTTGCTCCCAAACAGGAAGTTCCTATTGTCAGTCAAATCCTGTGCCTATAAAAGTAGAACTAGCTTTGGGGGAGGAAGGAGGGAATATAGTCCCAGTAGAGAAGTCCAGTCACACAGCAGTCCTTTCTCCTGGTGTCTTCTGCCAAGCTACTAGCAGAATCTTTCTAAGGCAGTCTTTAAATGTAGCTTCCTTCTAGCTAAACCACTCCCCCACTTACTAGATCTTTCTACAAGTAATTTAAACCTCACAGCTATCAAGTCCTTTCAATCACCTGAGATTTACACCGATAACTGTTCAGAAATACCTACAAAGAGAGGCTCAATGGGCTCAACATGTACTCTCTTGTAGACAAAAGGAGGGGCATGACTGAGACCTTCAAGTACCTTAAAGGTATAAACAGGGGAGCACAGAGGCCTCTTCAGTCTCAGTGGGAACACAGCAACTAGGGGCACAGCCTAAAGCTGGTGGGAGGAAGGTTCAAGAGCAAGATGAGAAGGCCGTTTTTCACTGAGAGGGTGGCAGTTAAGTGGAATGTGTTGCCAGACAAGGTGGTATCCTAAAAACAGTGGGCGACTCCAAGAGAGGATGGGACAGGTAAAAAGTAAATTTACAGGCACAGGAGGGGTGAGTTGGGAGGGCAGGCCCTCTGTAAACACACGGGAATTGCACTAATCAATCAAACTAGATAGATCATAAGGCCTTATCTGCTGGCATGTTCTTATGTATAGTATGTAACAAGACGCTTTTAAGGACTATCACCATCCCCACACCACAACCACAAATTTAAATTCAGGTAGACTTGTTTAAACTTTTCATAAATTACATTTGAGATATTTCTATTCAACAAGTGTTACAGCCACGATAGGAGGGCGTAAGAGGTGCTGGAATCTCAGACTAGCTCGACGTATTTAAGTGGTAAATATCCAGCAGCATGGATCTCGTAAGATCTGGCTAACCTAGAGGTATTAGAAAATATGGAGCGAAAATAATGAATCTAAAGTAGCAAGGGAAGTGTCACCCGTTTATACTAGGGGAAACAGCTTCTACAAGGCAAAGGCTGTTTAGGCTCAAACTGAAGTTTTACCCCACAAGTCTGAATGCATTTGACTGCATATGAAAATGCATTATGCTTAGAAATTGAAAACCTGTTAACTGAATGGAAGGAAAAAGGTAGCACAAATTACTTCCCACAGAACAGCTGGCCCTTAAAGAAATTACAGGATGCAAGAATCTAGTATTAAAACAAGCAAAGGGGGAAAGTTGTGGTTCTAAATGGTTCTGATTATGAAAGAGTGGTCTATAACTTACTGAATGTTGAAAACAACCACAGAAGACTCAATAGTAACCCACTTAAAAGTTGCACTAAGGAATTCCTGAAAATGCTTGAAGTGGCTAGGTACAATGGTCATATTAGTGAACATGAATTAAAATACTTGAGAAATGAAAATCCCACTGTGCCTACCTTGTATGCTCTACCAAAGGTGTATAACCCTGCACACCCATTGTCTCTGGGTGGAATCTTTAACGAGTAACCTGGCCACTATTATTGACCATTTCTTACAGACAGACATGAGCACACTAAGAGTCCACGCAGAAACACCATGGATGCCCAGAACAATTTTGAAAATGTCATCTGGGAAGAAAAACTACTACTGGATAAAGTACTGACGTGGAAGCATTGTACACATATATTAGATATGTGGATGGTATAAAGGCCTATGATTTCTTACTCAAGAACAGTGCAATCAGACATAAAATTGCAACTGAATTTATTCTAGAGGTACTCTGTTTCATTTTGACAACTTTTGAATTTGACAAAGATATTGTCCACAGGGTGTGGCATGGCTATGGGGGCCTGTATGGTCTTACATATGCCAACCTTAACCCCCAAACTATGGAAACTCCGACAAATACACAACCCACTCTAACTCACACACAGTGCGGTCATGTGGCTCGCTTTATTGATGACATCATCTGTATGTAGAAAGGCACTACTATACAAGCTGAAGCATTTGTAACTGGATGAATGTAAATAATACAAATTTATGATTCACAATGTGATTAGCCCTGATGATTTGAAATTTCCTGGATGTGACACTAAGAATACTATATGAAAGTCAAAACTGAAGGGTACAGAAAAACAGGCATAAATTCTCTTTCACATGCCAACAGTGCTCACCCAGCTCCTCTCGTACCTCCATTCAGTATGGCAATTCCTTAGAATAAGAAAAATTGTTCATGAGATGAGGATTTTACCAATCAAGCGGAGTATCATAAGGAAAGATTCAGGGACAGGGGTACTCAAGAGAAGGTCATAGAAGAGGCATTTGCCAAGTGGCCTGTAAGCTTTAGAGAAGGAACTTCCTTACTCCTAAAAACTCCAAAGATAATATGGACAATAGTCCAGTCACCTTTGCCACTGAATTTAATCCCAAAGCTGGAACAATTAGAGACATCTTTACTAAAAAGTGATCTATTTTATTTATTTTTATTTATTTGGTTTTTGTTAACCGGGTAAGTCGCGCTAGTCAACAAGTGACTGTTTTCAGGCACGACCCGGAGAATACAATTACAACACACAAAGAGTACAGCCAGATTATTAAGAGAACGAGTACAAAAATGCAGAGAGAAATACATATGGCAATGTAACATACATTAGTAAACAAAATATACTTTAGCACTTGATCATGGAACATACTCAAAATGTGAATGAAGCAGAAAATAAGAGAGGATAGGCATCAGTAGAAAGACACAAGGAAGGGAAAACTGGCAAAAGGATGGAAGGGAGATTATGGAAAGGAGGTGTCGCAGATACGGCAACAGCAGGGTGAGGTACCAACCTGCGGCCGGGCCTATGGAGCCGAAAGACAGCAGGCGAAGAGAGGGTGGTAGGGGAGCGCAGTAGCGGCAACAGCGGTAGGAGGTAGGAAAATACAGCCGGGCTGGTGGAACCGGTAGACAGCAGGGCGAGAGTGAGGATGCGGTGAGAGGAGGATAGAGGCGGAGGAGTTACGGCAATAGCGGCAAAAGTGTCAAAGTCAAGCCGAGCCAGTGGAACCAAGAGACAGCAGGGCAGGGAAGGGGGTCGGTAGACGGTGGGAGTAGGCGGTAGTAGGTGGAGAGGTGACTAAGGCACAGCCAGGAGGGTGGGGATTAAGGAGGGGCATGGATGAGGTAGGAACAGGAAGGTGAGTTTGGTGGGAGGGCAAAAGGGGAAGAGGATATAACAGAAGAAGGGGAGAGAAGCAGGGGTTAAGTGAGGAGAGGCTGTGAAGTGAAGATAAGAATGTCATGGAGTAGAATAGCATTTACAATTGTCAACAGCTAACATTAGGCTTATAAAGAAACAGGTTAAGGCAACATTAATTACAAGGCACAAAATAAAACATTAATTACAAGGCACAGTATAGAACACCCATTTGGACAGGCAAAAGTGCTAGCAATGAGGAAACAGTACAAATGCAGCTGGATCAGGTAGGGTCAAAGCAAAGACATTTGTCCATAGTAGTGAGGAAAGTCCTGAGTTTGCTCTTAAAAGTCACATGAGGAGACATCTCTTAGATCCTGAGGTAGTAGGTTCCATAGGTGGGGGCAGCATGATGGAAGGAGCCATGCCCTTTTAGTCCGACTAAAAGGGATGATAGTAAGGTCTGATCAGCCGATCTAAGATTCCTTGTGGGAATGGCCAGCCTGAGGAGATCAGACAGGATAGCAGGCTTGGACGCCCTTAGGATGGAATCAACTAAATTGTACAAGTAGTACTGCCTGGTAGAGGAAGGAGAGAGCCAACCAAGGTCCTGATATAAGAGACAATGATGCTGCAGCCGAGGTGCTTTGGTTGCATACCTGCACACATTATTGAAGGTAGTATCCCATAGTTGCAGTGAAGATTTGGTGGCCAAGGACAGGATGGGACACCCATATGTAAGGGTTGGCAATAGAATGCCTCTGGCTATCGCCAATTTAGCAGCAGGGGTGAGCAGGTATTTGGTTCTGTAGGCAGCCCCAATTTGCAGTTAATTGACTTGCAGGTTTCCGTATATGTGCTTTCAGGTCCAAGGTTTGATCCAGGTGGATGCCAAGGTAACGAAGAAAGTGACAGTTTCTATAGGGTCCCCATCAATATCAGGAGACAGAGATGGTCAGAGGACAGGATCTAAGCTTGTGATTGGAGCCAAACATCATAACTTTTGTTTTATTTGTATTTAAAACCAGGCGTTGAGAGTTCAACCAGTGTTGTACAGCACGAAAATCTGCAGTGAGGGCAGCATTAGATCCAGGACCTTATCAGAGTGATAATAAATTACCAGGTCATCCAGATAAAGAAGTGAGTGACCTGTGTGACCAGCTCAGGAAGTTTATTGACTAATAATGAGAATAGAAGAGGGCCAAGTATAGACCCCTGAGGGACCCCAATGTTGATAACAGCACTGTCTGACATGGATGAATTAAACTTAACAGCTTGTGTTCTGTTGGAGAGGTAGCTTTTGAACCAGGTAGTGACTGGGGAGAGAAGCCCAAGGTACTGAGGGCAGGATAGTAGCAGAGAATGGTCAACCAGATCGAAAGCTTTGTTAAGTCAATGAAGACTGCCCTGTTAACTTTCCTCTATCCATATTGGTAACGATATCTGAAGTGAATTTTGCAAGTGCTGTCATGGTGCTGTGATGCTTTCTAAAACCATGTTGTGCTGAGCTTAGTAAATTGAATTTCTCAGGTATTCAGTGATTTGCATGGATACTACTTTTTCCAGGATTTTATTCAGAACAGACAAAATAGCAATAGGTCGGTAATTTGATTTGTCATTTTACTGCCTTTCTTAAATACAGGAGTGACTCTGGCTGCCTTCCAGACTTCAGGGACAATGCCATTGGAGAGATAGGGTGAAGATGTGTGCCAGGGGCCAGAGATGTAGTAAGAAGCCATTTTTAGTAGTCTTGGTTCTAGGCCATCTGAGCCAGTACTGGTGTTTTCAGAGAGTGACCTGAGCAGCTTTAGGACCTGATGCATAGACACTTCCCTGAAATAGAAGGGGTTGGTTAAGTTTGGGGTCCTTCAGATGCTGTGGGGTTAAACTGTGAAGCAGAGGATTGTGATGGGAGGGAAGCTGTGTAGGCAGATAAGTCAGAAAATTGTTGGTTAAAAGCATTTGCAATGGTAGTAGAATCATTACAGTGTACACCATGTAGGACCATATCTGAGGGAGTGACATCTTTAGCAGAACCCAAGAAGGACTTAATGTGACCCCAAAACTTGCAGGGTCATTGGAAGAATTAATCAGCAGGTTTTGGTAGTATTTACTTTTGGCCTGCCTGATGCATCTTTTACAGTCATTTCTGTATTGTTTATACAGAATGAGATCTGACTGCAGTCCAGTTTGTTTGTATTTTTCCATTGATTGTCTCTAACTTTTAACTTTTGAAGCAGGTCTTTTTCAGCCACCTTGAATGCTGGCCCTTACCCTCCTTTTGACTGTAGGGAGGTGCTTTTTGGATGTTGCCAAATTCAGTCAGAAATAAATTGAGGGCAGTATCAACATTGGTTGAGGTATAAATGTTAGACCAGTCAACACAAGAGAGGTCAAATAGGAAGGCTTGTTTGTCCAGGGCAGCATAGTTTGAAAACCTAATCAGACGTGGTGGAGGAGGAGGAGGTGACAGGATCGCCATCGACAAAGTGTGGGGGAATGATCAGTGACTGAGTCAGCAAGCACTGTGGCATCTAGTACATGATCAGGTCTGGTGGTGAGGATCCAATCAAGTAGGGACCCTGAGTGCGGAGTAGTAGTTCTGGTAAAGCCTGTGATAGTTTGGTGTAGATTGTGCTTCTGTATTAGAGATTCAAGGAAGCTGTGCTGTGGACCCAGCCAGTTAAGGTTCAGGTCCCCAAGGAGTAGAGCCTCATTTGATTTTACATTCTGGGAGACATATTGTAGCAAATTCTGGAGACCACTCATCCCGCTTGTAGGTGGATTGTAGACACAAATGATGTGCAGCAGTTTTGAACCCAGTGCCAGGGTAGCGTGCAGAGTTTCACAAGGTGTTAGGAATCAGTGCAGGGTAGGATGTTCAGGGATAGATGATTTTTGTACATAATCGCAACCCTCTCTCTTGACCCAATACGGTCTTTTCCTTAGAATGCTATAACCAGGCACAAAACAAGTGGCATCAGGCACCCAAGGCTTCAGCCAAGTCTCTGATAGGCATAAAATGTCAGGGTTAATCAGTTTAGCCCAGGCTTCGAGCTCAGCCAGGTGACTCGTGAGACTCGGATATTCATGTGGGCTGTAACCAGACCCTTTTTGTTGCAGCTGCTGAGGGGTGAAGCGAAACCATAGGGCCTGATTTGGTTCAATATCTCCGCAAGCATAAGGAGCCGCCGGCAAGGTGAGAAAGTAGGTTGGCAGAGAGAGTGCCTAGCTGCGCTTTGGGTTCACGATAGTTCAAGATATAGGAGTGATAGACAGATAGATACAGCCCTTTTAATGAGGATAGAGTGAGCAGGGGTAGAATTCGAGTAATTTTAAAGAGATGAGAGGCTTGGTCTAGCTGTCGGCACCAAACCTTTTAGTAGGGATACAACATCAGGGGACAAGTTGGTTCAAAGCTGTTATAGCCAATCTAAGCCTGAAGAGAGAACATGACTACTGAAATGCTGTAATGGCTTCTTCCACTGCGGCACTTGATGTGTATATATACACTACATGCAAAAACAAAACAAGCAAAAACAAAACCAAGAGAATTCACACACCACAAAACAGGCACAAAATATGACTTAGAGGAATTTATTACCTGCAAAATAAGTTTTGTGGTTTACGCTTCTGGTGTCCCTGCAGACTTACGTAAGTGACATACCATAGTCCCCTGAAGGTCTGCATCCTGGAACACATTATGTCAATACTTGGAGTCAGATCAGATATCCCAGTGGGAGCATACTTCAGTCTGATGCTTGTCTCATGACATTTGGGGCCTTGAATAGGTTAGGCCACCAAAAGCAGCAGTGGAAAATAAGAACGCTTCTCCAAAAGGAGAGCCAGTGGATATACAGATTACAAACCCAGAAACTACTTGGCCAAAATCATATTAACTTCAAACTTTTTCCTATCTTGTAATATGGATTTTTTTTTTAGTTGCATATTTTTTCCTGTTCCTCGGCTGGCGGGGTTGTACCTATGATTCCCCCATTCCAGCTATCACCTCAGCCCCTACCTCAGCCAGAGCTCTGACACCTCTACATCCTGCCCTCCCTGGCCACATCACTGCAGGTATTTATCCCACTCATCAGGAAAACCAGGGGCAGACCCACCAGGGAGCTTACTTGGTGCGCTCCATTGCAGCACCACCAGATCCTGACTTCATTGTGTTCATAGGGACTGTTTTTGATTGAGTTTTTCCCACCACAGGGCACTGGACATGCAAGGCATCAAGGACCCTGCCATGTGCGCTACCACACACCAGACACCCAGCGTTGTCCGTGTCATCCCCTACTACAGACCACCACATGCACCGACCCCCAGCTACCACCAGGAGCCAGTACAGCCTGGTTCCTAACCCACCCTCCCGTGGACAGCAGTTCCTAGGATGTTCAATCGCTTCCTCTGCCCAGCCGACCCTCCGACATCGCGGCGTGGCCCAGCGCCAACCCTCAGCGCCACTGGGCCGCATAATATGGATTATTTTGTTATCACAAATATTTTATTTTTGGTCTATCCATAAGGTACTTTCTGTCTGTCTCTCATGCCTTAACAATCTTGGAAACAGGGGTCAGATCAGATCCCCACTGGGAGGAGACTGCCTTTGACCATGGAAGATGCCACACCACCAGTAGGGAATGTCTTTGTACCTCATATTATATGACTGTACTATAAAATCAAATGGTATTTTGAACCAGTGCGTATTTGTTTATGAATTTGGTTTTCCTGCTTCCAGATGCTGCCATCCTTAAAAGAATGTTGAAACTTATTAGAGTGTAGTGCCTCAAAATTGGGAGCACCACAGAAATTAATTAGACAAACTAGGTGCCCTCAGTGTCCCCTGCCAGAGTGGTTATCAGGGGCAGTAAAAGTAAGGTAGTGAGCTGGGACCCCTCAGTTTAGTGTTCCCCACCTCTTGCCAGGCAGCCTTGTTGTTTTTGACTGCCTGCCCTTTCACAACCATTTCCTGAGAAGGCCACAGGCTTTGGAATCTGTGTCCATGCGCTGGGACTGCAGCCATTGTACCACGCTATGGCACCACATGCTTGGGGATGATATATATTTTTAATTAGAAAAGTGTGTGCAGCCATTTGATGCATGCTCAGGGTTCAAGAATTGGAACCCCAAGTGAAGCACTTATGATTAAAAATAAAACGCTCCTGTGGCATTCCTGCCTGGTTGTGGAGTAGAGCGGACCGCTAGTGTGCGAAGGGACCAATGGGTTTACCTGGGAGAGTTGAAGCCGGTCCTGTCGACTCCTGAGTGGGCCCACCTCCAGCAGGTGAAGACTGCTGCTCCTGTTGTGGCGGTCCAGTGTGATAGCAAGTTGCCTGTTCTGCTCCATCCGTGTGGGCTCTGTATGGCCCCTTTTTGTTTTTGTGCCCATCCTCCCCTCGAGAGTAAAGCAGCAGCCAGGTCGCCCGCCATGTCGCCGTAAAGAAAGCCATCCTTCTGCTAGCAGCATCTCCCACCTCCAATCCAGTATTACTGTTTTCACCCAGGCCGGTTGACTAGTCGGCGCAGCACTACTCTAAAGTGCTGACCGCCATATTTAATTAAAGGTTTTTTTTGGTTTGTTTTTAAAGGTGTGAGGAGGATCGCCAATGGCCAAGAGAATGGGTGGACCTGATTTAAATAAAATTAATATTCATCTAGTATAGCGATGCCCAGGGCGGCACCCAGCCAGCAGGCCCTGTATAGGCTCATATATATATTTCATTAGGAGGTGGAGAAAAGTGGGGTAAGGGGAAGTGAGAACATTTAAAAGGGCAACCAGGCCCAAGAGACATTTAAAGGGGCAACAAGGCTATAGCCACGGGCCACAGTTTTAGGGGCCTAGCCAGCCACATTAGACCTAGTGTATTTAAAGGCCCAGCCACAGCAGACCCTTATCTTGAAGGCAACCAGCCAACCAGTGTACCCCACAGATTTAAAAGGCTCTAGTATTTGGTAGCCAGTGTGCCACAGTTGCAGGTAGTCCAGATTTAGCTAGAGGGACCCTACTCCGCCAAGTCCACATCTGAGAGATACCCAATTATGTGCTCATGTACTGTGATTTCAACATTTAGAGACTGTGATACTGACCACTATTGTTTGAACTGTGACGCTTATTTGAACAACTGAACTGTGCAAGTTTTCCAAACTGCATAATTGCCCAGGATTGCAGTTACATGGTATGGTGCCAGCATCTTGTGCCAAGTGTATTTCCAAATCAGCCTTCAGCAATTCTCCAAAGGCATTCAGCAGGTGGATTTCCTAAATCAGTCTTCCACAATCTTTGAAATGGTATTTCACAAGTGCACTTCAGAATCAGTCTGCAGCAAAACTCGTGAAGATCAGCGTTTTCCGCCGCATCTTTGCAACGCCACGCTTATCATTTTCCTCTAACCATCCCAGTGCAGATTCTGCCGCCTATTTTTTGTTTTGCTATCTTCATCATAGTGCCGCTAAGATCTTCTGTTCCAGTTACCCAAATCAATGTCCTGTTCATTGTTTTACATCAGTCCTTGGCTTCGTCTGGCCTTGAATTGCCCAGAACCTGCGTCATCTTCTGACTTCTGAAGACTTCCTCATCCCTGGTTCCTACTTCGTGGGGTCCTCCTCCCACCACCTTCTTCATCTTCCGTACCCAGCAGTCCACAAGCGGGCTGCGGCAGGGTGTTCTGCATCTTCCAGATTCCGCAGTCCACAAGTGGGCTGTGGCAGGGTAGCCACTGCATATGTCATCGATCCCGCTGTCCACCAGCAGATTGTGGCCGGATCCTTTGTGCTTCAATTCCGTGGCCCTCAGTACTAGGTTCATAGCCGAGAGAATCTTCGTGCTTGTTCTTAACTCGCAACCCAGGAGAGAAGGGTGTGACTCATGGTCTGTTGAGAAACCTCTCTGTATCCCCTAATCCCACAAGAAGTCTTCAGAGTCACTGGCCAGACAGCCTACTTGTTCCCTTACATGAATTCCTTGATCTTGTCCCCTTTGTACAACGGAACAACCCCATGACGACAAAGAAAGTAACAACTGCACAAACTACCGATAATAGTCAGTTATAGAGTTTTGTTACAGCATGCTGTATACGCTCTAAGTTTTAGATACCCTGGGGCATTAGTCACTTAATAAGAGATGCACCTCAGAGGTGAAGTGAAATAAGTCTTACAATATTGTCAGATCTTGACGCCTCCATGCCACTTCTGAGTTTGCCCTACTAAACGCATAGCACTTCCTCTACTTTTGTCCCACCTCTCACCTTGCTTCGCCCTAAACCCTTTTCCTGGCCACTTACTTCCATCTCCTTTACTCTTATCCCTCCCTTACTCTTCCCTATACCAATGAATACTCTTTCCTATACCAATGAATACTCTTTCCTATACCAATGAATACTATAGTATTACGATCCTTCTTTGCTTTTCCTCAGATAAAATAATGTGATGTAGCCTTTGTTATTAAACTAGTTCCATATATTTTTGAAACTGTTTTTGCACATACCTTGTCTGTAACTACTTTTTCTACCTGCTCTATACACTACTATTAACTATTTCAAACGTATTGTGATGTTTGCCTGCTTTGTTTGTACTGTACCTTCCCAGGACGGCCTGAAAATAGTCACTGCTATGGCAAGTACACTTACCGTAAACAAAACTAAATAAAATAAATGTGAAAACGCTCTTACAGCCAGTTTTATTGTACAGTCACCTTCTTATACGGACCTTAGAGTTCTCCTCATACAGGAGTTCAGAAGTATTAGTTTACCCCTTCTTCCCTGTGACTGTATCTTCCTTTCCCTGGTTATAAATAAATCCTGTAAAGCGCCAAACTCATTCACGACTCCCCGCCTCTCTTTGTCAGGTGACAACATCCACCTGCTTGGGAACCAGACGTGTCCTCCTATCATTACACCTACAGGGCGTGGCACTGGTATTGGTAAATAGTGTGCGATTTACCTGGGTTATCACGACACTGTTCTAGTCACGCTTTTATCTTAGTGGATCTCAACACACTACCATCAGGGCACTACAAGAGTTTGTACAATAGTTTTATAATAGGTTAGGGCTCTTTGTATTTGAATTAATGTAAGTATGTGAGTTTCTAACAAAGTTTTTCATTACTTGTATAGCACTTTTTTCACCTTTCAACACCAAATGATGTCATTATGACACCACCACTTAGCCTGTACTTAAAGAGGAAGTTATTGCTCTCTGTACCCAATGTGGAGTTATTCCCATTTAGCACTCTGTATGCAAAACACTATTTACTGCGTATATTTGATTGTATCATAATCAGATTAATTTTGCTTATTTCCAGACTAACATTTTCTGTAACTACAAATCCCAGAATCCCCTACGGCTGCAAGGCTGCAGCAGGGGAGAGTCAACAGTCTGCAGTGCATGTTAGAGTTTATAAAAGCTCTGGGGCAGCTGGTCCAGTGGCATGGAGGGCT
The DNA here is from genome assembly GCA_016271365.2 of Neoceratodus forsteri. NCBI lineage: Eukaryota > Metazoa > Chordata > Ceratodontiformes > Ceratodontidae > Neoceratodus > Neoceratodus forsteri. The sequence continues at coordinate 659,374,927 of CM057453.1, forward strand.
GAGGCATGGATGCCTTACCTCCTGCTGTGCCAAAGACTCATGTTCAAGGAGTGAGCGGGAGGGAGGGAGGGAGAGGATCGAGAGTCCAGAGGACAGCTCTCCCTCCCAGAAAGGGTGGCTCAGCAGTCCCATCGAAATGACTGCCCCCAGCCAGGTGGAGGCCTGAGGCAGAATGAGTCAGGGACACCAATGAAGGAGGTTGCTGTTGACCTGCAGTATGTGTGCGCCCACACATCTCTGCTGATGTGTCATGCCCCAGCAGCTGTGAGGAAAGAAAACTGAGGTCGACAGCAGAATGGCACCAGTCCCCTGCAAGCTCCAACCTAGCTAGCTGGGCACCTAGCCTCAAGGTAAGTCCAGGGCTGGGGGGGGCCAGTGGAAGGGGCCATTCGACAGAGAGGATAAAATATATATGAAAAAATAAATAAATGCTCTGGAACCAGGTATTCAAAAGCTAGCACAGGTGCTAAGGGGTGTTTGCCTGCTAACCGGGTTGTGCATCCAATTTGTGGGGGTCTCTATTCAGAGACCCCGCAAGAACACAGGCAAAACCTACAGGCTATTAAGCACTAACATACCACTACACACATACAAATGAGGGGTCCACCTGCGATGTGGGCACGGGTAAATTCAGTCATTGTATCGTGTGGTAAATGCCACCTAAATGGATGCAAAAGTTGCCGCTTTGCAAAATCTAGTCTTAATGGGAACAAGACCCTTGTGGCAGGACAGGGTACTGCAGCTGCCTCCCCAAACCCCTCCAGGTGAAACAATGACCACCCTGCTGTCTAGTGGCACCCACCCCACCCCTAATCTCCTGTTCGGGTGAGCAATAGTATATCCCTGGTGTCTGGTGGTACCCCCACCCCCGATCACCCATTTTGGTGAGTAGTAGTATATCCCTGGTGTGTCGCACCCACACACTCCCAAGCACCTGGCCCCATCCCCATATATGTCCGTGGTATCCAGTGGTACCCCACAAACTGAGCATCCATCGCAATGCTATTTCTGTAGACGCCTGTAGTTAGCACCCTGTCCCCACTCCAGCCTTACAGTCCATACAGTCCCTACCTCCCAGCTGGAAAGTGGCATTTCCTCCAAATCCCTGGCCTAGGTAGTCTAGCAATCCCTGACATCCAGTGGTCCCCTTCAACCACAGGTCACCAACCAGACTGTGAAAAGTGCCATTAGGTAGAGAATGACAGCTGCTGTCATCAGTACACAGGCACTGGTGTGATCCTAGCAGGTGTTCTGGTGAGGCATCCTATAGTATGATAAGCATAAACATACAGGGATCCCACTGCTAGGTATTAACATTGCACTGAGTGTGTACCGCAAGTAAAGGACGCCACCACGAGAGAAGCAGAACCGCAAACAGTAGCATGGCCGCAGACCCCACCCACCCACCACACTCAGCATGCCACCCAGTCAACCTCCCCCTGATCTGGTGAGGCTATGTGGGAGACAGTATGGTGACCGCACAGCCCTCCTCCCACTTCCTCGGTCGGCCGCCATATGGGATGGCAGGAAGCACATCTGTACTCAAGAGACTCCACCTAAAGACCCCATTCTGTTTAATATAGTGAGGTCATACTGTGTTATTGTAACAGTACAATAACAGTACAATTTATAAGTTTGGGATCGACCATCATTTTCCAAGCATTTTCTGATGGTGTGGACAGGATGAGCAGACAATTGAGAAAATTTCAGAGTGGTCATGAGTATGGCAGCTGGGATTTAATGCAAAAAGTACAAATACACTTGGGACACAGAAACCCAGGGCAAATGCAAAATGGGTGAGTGTTTCTGATGATCACCAAGTAGGATACAGTCCTCGGGTAATAATTCTAATGACCTAAAGGTGGCCAGACAATGTGACAAAGCAGTTGGAAGGTCAAGTGGGATGCTGGGGTGCACAGCGAGTTATCACCAGCAGAAGGAGGGAGGTGTGCCGCTTCTGAATAGCTCACTGGTTAAGGCCTCACATGGAAAACTGTGTACAGTTCTGGAGCCCACACCTCTAGAAGGATATAAGACACTGGAGGCAGTCCACAGCAACTAAAATAGTAAGGGTCTTCATTACAGGCTCTACAAAGACAGACTGATGGAACTCAATATGTACATCCTGGACTGGAGAAGGGAGGGGGATAATAGAAACCGTTAACACCTCACAGGGTAAATAAGGTATAGGAAGGAAGTATTTCCCAGAAAAAAGATGCACAAGAACAAGCTGACATACTGTGAAGCTGGAGGGGGCAGATTCAGGAAAATGTGAGGAAGTACTTCTTCATAGAAAGGGTAGTAGATTTGTGGAATAGCTTACTAGCCGAGATGGTGGGGGCAAACAGTGATGGGATTCAATAATGCATGGGATATGCACAAGGATCTTACAGAAAGAAACGGGTGCGGGAAAAGAGCCAGAAATAAATAAAGTAGGGTCTACGGTGCTACTGAAGGTAGGAACAAATGGGCAGACTGGGTGGGCCAAGTGATCTGTATCTGCCAACAAATTCTATGGTTCTATGACCAGTCAAAATACTGAACAGGATAATTTATAGTTCCAATGACTCTGCCTTTCCTCAAGAACATACTTAGTGCAGAGAAATAGTCCTTGTTTAAACCACCTATAAAATGGCACGCTAGAGCCGACATTTGAGGGCCTACTTGTGCACTTAATCTGCACCACCACTTTTTAGGTAGGGGCCATATCACAGAAACCAGGTATCTAAAAAAAACACAACCTATAAGCTAGTTCTTAAAGATGTCAGAAATGAATAAGGTATTAACATGCCTACAATGAATGTTTTCATATGCTGACAAGGTGTGTGCATCCTTGAAACGGGTCATGCCTAAAAATTGCAGGACTGTTGCCTAGTGCACTTACCCAGTTACCAAAAGCAAATAAACAACCTACACACAGGCTGATGCTATTGAACAGATGTAAACATGTTACGAGTGTTCCTACAGGAAAGGGTTTTACTTCTAAGGACAAAATATTTACCTCTTGCAAACATATTTTGTTATGTAACTGTTGATGACAATGTGGTAATGGTCGGTCCGCTTTCCCTTTTTATGTTTGCTCGCACTTGTGCAACATGTTGCTGTGATAGTGGATCTGAGACACCATTGGTCCAATGCTGGGCAGTCTGTAATGGCTCAACACTGTCAGACCAATGATCAGCCAGGATGTTCATGACACTCTTCTGTGCTTGTTTGCTTTGGGGAACACTTCATGAAGTTCAAAGAAAAGAGCTGCCTGTAACACAGGGTGGCTCTCTGCTTTGATCTGCATGACGCTCTGGAAGCAGCTGACCAGTGTCATGATCAGCCAACATCAGACAGAGGTAGAGCCATGTTTCTCCTTACAAGTCCCCACTCTCCACAAACACCAGAGTCCCCTTCCTCAGAGAGACACGTTTTCTACCAAAGTCCCACTCCTCACACCACCAAGACCAGAGCAGCAAAGATGGTTTCTGTTCAAGTCCCCTCCCAAGACCAGAGTGGCAGGGACACATTTCTTTTAAAGTCCCCCTCGCTGACCAGAGTGGTAGAGCTGCATTTCTTTTCAAGCCCCTCTCACCAAGACTGCAACGCCAGAGCCGTGTTCTCCTTACAAGTCTCCCATTAGCCAACAACAGAGTCCTTCCTCCAAGACTAAAACGACAGATATGAGTTTCTGCTCACCCCCACCAATGAGACCTGAGTGGCAGAACAGAATTTCCTTTTAAATCCCCATTCCACTGAAACCAGAGCAGCAGAGCTGCATTTCTTTAAATCCCCATCCCACTAAAACCAGAGCAGCAGAGCTGCATTTTTTTAACACCATAGAAACGAGAAGTCAGCAGATAAGGACCTCTGAGCCCGCCTAGTCTGCCCTATTTTGCCTACCTACAGTGACACCGAGACCCTATTCAATCTCCAGTCTCTTCCCCTTGCCTTATTTCTAAGTTCCCTTGTGTCTATGGCATGCATGCTTGAATCCTGTTATGGTTTTGGCGCACCTCCTCCACTGGGAGACTGTTCCCCGTGTCCACCACCCTTTCTGTGAATAAGTATTTCCTCATCTCCTCAGAGTCTCCCCCAAGCTTCATAGCGTGACCCTTTGTCATCAAGCTTCTTTTCTATGTAAATGCTACCTTCCCCACCAAGACCGAAACAGAGCAGTCACATTTCTTTTCAAGTTTCCCTCCCACCTTCTTCAGCTTCCTGTGCCATTGTCAATTATCCTACCTCTGCCAAGTATGCTTCCCACCTCCCGTCACTTCCTATGCCTTTTAGACAACTCACCCTCTGTCAAATATCCCTCCCACCTCCCCATTTGCTTCCTGTGCCTTTTAAAAATATCCCACCCTCTGCCAAGCATCCCTTCCATGCCCCATTGCTTCCTACCCGAAAATATGGACCTGACATTTGGGTGCCCGATCCCTCGTGTCAATACTCTGAAAACAAAGAAAAAAATCCCTCAATGTCTTTTTTTTTTTTTTAATTTTTTTTATTTTATACCCGTAAAACAAAAAGCATATCAATGTCTGTTGCAGCCACCACATCCCATCGCCATAATCCTCCACTCTATTCACCCCCGAACCCAACACCCCACACCCTTACTTATTTATCGGAGGTCCAATGCCATAATCCCTCTGGACTGGAGACACATCTTCACTGTGCAACACCAGACCAGGAACTGAGGACATCAGGCAAGCATGGTCAATATATTTCAAAGCGTTTGAACTTGTACTTATAACTTGGTACATTTTTAATATTTTCCCAAAAAATTTCAACATAGCCTTTCTTGGATTCCACTTCTCGAACAAGGTAGGTGAAATTTTCACATGCAGCATGAAAGGTGATTTCATAATCACTCCGTGAAATCGCTTTTGGGCAGGATTGAATATTTTCACCTACTGGGTTCATAAGGTGTGGTCATAGACTATACTGAAAATTTGGGGTCAAAATATTAAAGAACAAAGGTACGTTGACATTTTAATGCTCTCTCATAACTAGTACTTTGTAATATTTTGAACCCAAATTTTCAACAAAGCTGTTTTTTTTCACCACATCATGAACGTGACAGGTGTTGTTCTTCAACCTGTCCAAAATGTGTTGTCTCATTTGTGGCATGAAATGACGTGTGACCAGCATTTTTAAATGATACCTGCCATCTTCAAAAGCAGGGGTCATAAAAGACTACCATGTTGAAAATGGGGGTCAAAATGTCACAAAACAATGAAGTTATGAAGACACTGAATTTTTTCAACGTTTACCCATAACATTACAATGTAGTAGATTTTCCCCAGTTTTCAACACAGCCCTCTTTTTACCCCATCTTATGAATATGACGTGTCATTTTCAAATCTCCAAAACATGTTTTCACATTTGCTCGTAACGTAACCTTTCGAACAGGAATTTAAAAATTCCACCGGTGTGATCAGAAGGTGGGGTCATAAAAGGCAGTGTTGAAAATCTGGGGCAAAATATCAAAAAAAGACTAAGGTATGAGGAAAGGTTGATTTTTTCCAGCATTTCCTCATAACTGTGATTTTGCAGATTTAGGCCACAAAATGGCACATGGCTCTTTGTTAGCCCACCTAATGAACACGACAGGTGTCGTTATTCAGAGCCCCTTTGAAATTTTTTGTAGTTCCTCTTTGAAACCATCTTTGATTTTTTTTTTTTTAAATCTACCCGTCTTGATCATGACAAGGGTCATAAAATGACTGTTAAAATTTTGGGGTCGGAATGTGAAAAACAACTAGTTATGAAAATCACTGAACTGTTATTACTCATAACTTTATTTTTGCAGATTTTGGCCCCTAATGTTCAACATATCCCTTGTGTTACCCCACTCATAACTATGACCAGTGTTATTTTTCAAATCCTCTCCAAACATGTTTTTGCAGTCGCACTACAAAATCAGGGATTGTAAGAGATTTTAAAAATTCCACCTGTCTTGATCATAACGCCTAGAGATCACAAGGAATCAGACCTCTCTGTAGCAGAACACACTAGTTCTGCATGGTTACTCGTCCAGTATTCTCTGTGTGTGTGGATGAAGATAGCTTGAATATGGTGGAATTTCAGTTAGTATAACGCTTCCCATACACTGTACTTTCACCATTATACCCCTAAAACTGCTCTGTCCCACTGGAAAAGATGTTGTCTTCTTCTAGAGGTGTTGTAAACTTAGACTGTAAAACCAATATTCATAATATTCTAACATTTTGCACAAAAGAAATGCACAAGGTTTCAGTGTTCTGAGCCTACATCTCCACGTCCGATGATGTGGACCCATACTATCACTGCATTTACATGCACGCTGGTGTTACCGGGTAAGAGGTTACGGCTAACAACAGATTTACCTGGTAACTCCTAGTGCCGCGTATACATGTCACACCTCTTAATCTGTTCTTCCAGACCTGTGTGCTCACATCACACCGACCTACTGTGGAGCACTCCAGTGCAACTGAGCATACGCTTATAGGCGGTTCAGCAGCGATGGCAAAACATGCCTCCACTTCTTTTTTCATGTTGTCTTGCACGCCAGAGCGAAGCAACATTTTATGGCAGCTTGCTGGAGTAGCAGGTTGGAGAGGTGCAGCAGTGTTGTGGCCAGTGGCACCACTGCTTTTTGGGCTGCCTCTGTGGCACCAATAAATGAGCATGCTGTCTATGACATCAGTTGAGAAACGTACACCAACCTGAAAGAACTTTGCCTCCCAACGAGGGAGCACCCGCCTGCTGAAACATTTCAATAAACATGGCAGTGGCTGCTGCCGCCCACTCACAGTCCCTAGAAAGCCGACGCCGGGGTGTCCAAATCCCTGTCGGCATGCCCTCCCAGTTTGTTTGCTGATGGGGAGCCTAACCCCATCACGCATAATGTTCCCCTTATTTTGTCTGCCGAGGGGGTGCCCAATCCCCTTGGCATCATGCCCCCACCCAAACACAGACACGCTTTTCTTTTACAACGGGGCCTATCTCCATCGGCTTCAATCTCATCCCCCCACAAAAAAAAACCTTTCCTGCGACACTTCCGTAACACAGAAACGGTCACTCATGGTCAGAACACCCCTCCCCAACCCGCACTCTACCCTCTCCGCGCACACCACTCGCTGCACCCTCACCCCATACTTACCTCCGGACCCGATCTGCGGTGGAGTGGAGACGCTCTGAACTCTTCAGAAACCGCCATGAACTGAAGAAAATCACAGTAAGCTGTATAATGGCATCAATGAGGGGTTTCAACTTAGGTGGATATCTCAGCCATTTTTGCGACTTTTGGCTTCAAATTTTCAACTCTGATTCTTGACGCACCTCATGAACTCAGTCACTGTCATTTCATTATTCAGTCCCGAAGGTGATTTTGCAGTCACTGCGCAGAATCAATCTTTCAGGACTGATTAACGAAACAACAGTGTCACTGTTCATGAGGTGGCTCCCAAAAGCCTATGTTGCAAATTTGGTGAAAAATTCAAAAATGACTGTGTTACAAGCGCATTATGCAGTTTCCAAGCACCCGAAGTTTGAGAATTTTAATATTTTCACTCAAGATTTTCAACATTATATTTTTTCATACCTCCTTATGAACAGTACAGCTGTCATTTTTACAACCTGCCGAAATGTGTTTTCGCACATCTGGTGCACAATGACACGGTCGCTGTGGGAAATCAACGCTCAGGACAGACTAAGAAAATCACAGTGACACTGTTCATGAGCGGAGGTCCCAAAATGCCTATGTTGAAAATTTGCTAAAAAATTCCACAAAATGACTATTATGAGCGTGCGCAGTTTCTATGCATGCTCGATCTTCGAGAATTTTTAATATTTTCCTCCAGGTATTCAACATTGCCATTTCTTCACACCTTCTTATGAATGGTACAGCTGTCATTTTAACATCCTGCTCAAAATGTGTTTTCGCACATCTGGCACACAGTGGCGCCGGTCGCTGTGGGAAATCAACGTCGAGACAGATTAACAAAATCACTTTGCCACTGTTCATGAGGCGAAGGTCCCAAGTGCTTTCATGAGGTGGGGTCACAAAAAGCCCATGCTGAAAATTTAGGCTTAAATACCAACAAACGCCCGGGCGTGGGGTTTTAACTGTAATCACCCTGCAAGAGACTGACAGGCATCAGGGTGTGACTTTGGTTTTCAGCTGTAATGCTCATGCCATTACACCCCTATCCCCACCCTGCAGCCAGTGACAGGCATTAAAGTGCCTTGGACTCTTCGCCCCAAAGTTCACCCCATTCTCCTATACTGCACCCATCACAATGTATTTCCTTATGGAATGGGATAAGCATAAGGCCCGATGACCCCAAGGCACAACCGACACTTGTCGGAGTCTGCAGCGAGGGTGAGGTGAAATGGCATGAGCATTATGGCCGAAGACCCAAAGGCACTCCTCAATGCCTGTCAGTCTCCTGGTATGGGTGGTGTTGGCGCAGTTCCATGCTTCACTGCCATTCCTATTATGCATCTCTCCAACTCCTGCACTACCAAATCCAATGCCAGAAAGACAATATTCAGCATTGACAAATGCTGTTTTTTTCTTGAGAAATTGGGAAAACTTTGCAGTATCTCTCTATGATTCATTTAACATGCTTGAGTGACATAAATCTTCCTGGCATAACCCAATGCTTTCCTAAAAGCAGATATTGTACAGACAGATTTTAAAATCTAAGTCCATGCTGTCATCTACACATTAAGATGGAAATGCATGCTGAACATAGTTTATATAACAGCACATGGTACATGTAGGTTTTAAATGGCATCTTAGTACAATCAAAAGGACAGATGCAGTGTTTGACAAAAAAAATGCTGAGTCTTAATATTTTAAATATGCAACTTATTAGACTGGTAACTTGTATGTGTACCTCGAAGGTATATATATTAAGCTCCTCTGAGAAGGAAGACTAAAGGAGCTTAATATGTATATCCTCGAGGAAAAGCGGAGAGGGGACATGACAGAAACTTTCAAGTACCTCAAGGGAATCAGCAAAGTCCAAGACTCGGGTAACATCCTTCAGAAAAAAGAGATGTGCAGTTGACCCAGTGGCATGGAGGGTTGAGGCACTGGATGCCACGCCGTGACCTGGGTTCGGAATGAGCCTGGGCCACTGGGGTCAGTGTGGGAGAGAGAATCTAGCACCTGGAGACTGCTCTCTCCTCTCAGAGGAGGGTCCCACATTGTCCTGCTCGCTGATTGCTCTCTGGTGGTGACTGGAGGCAATATGGGTCAGGAGGCCGCCCGACGTGGTTATGATGGTAGGGAGGGAGACAGGATGAAAACAAGGAGGAAAAGGAGCCTGGCAGGGCTCCATGACCGTCCGCCACGCTGAGGCTGGCCCCAGCTTCTGGATTGGGTCTCGGGAGAGGTGCACCTTCCGGCCCCACCACGGGGCAATCCGTGGGAGAATTCTGGGGTCGGCTAAGTGTGGTGTGGTGGGACATGAGAGAGTCCCTCCTTGAAGGCCAAAGCCCTGCCAGGGCTCAGTGGAGGATAAACAAAACTATCAAAAAGAAGTGCAAGATCAAGGGGTACAATTTGAAGACAGAGGAGGGATGACTCAGGGCCAACGTGAGGAAGTATTTTTTCTTGGTGGTGGATGCATGGAATGGCCTTCTGAGGTGGTCGTGGGAAAAAACAGTAGTGGAATTTAAGAATGCCTACAAACATGAAATTGCCAGTAGAAACAGGCCTCACGGCTTCATTGAGTCTGCTCAAGTGTACAGTTAGCACCTCATCTCGCAGCGGCCCCACTCTTTCCAGTATCCCTACCCTGTCCCAACCCTCTTGAAACTGCCCACCACTGTCTTACAGGACACTATCTGCCTGGTAAAGTGTTCCATTTGTCCACCACTCTTTCAGTGAAAAATGTTTCATCTCCATCCTGGATCTTCCTCCAATCTCAGTCCATGCCCTATCGTATCTCTCCTTTCTCATCTGTAAAATCCTTCTGTATTGGTCTTGTTTATCCCCTTCAGATACTTAAAGGTCTCGATCATATACCCCCATCCCTCCTCTCCTCCAGTGAATACATATTCAATTCTCCCAGCCTGTCCTCGTGGGGCTTGCTCTCCAACACCTGGATCATCTTTGTGGCTCTTCGCTGCACCCCTCCAACAATCTAATATCCTTCTTCAGGAATGGGTACCAGTACTGCACGCAGTACTCCAGGTGAGCCCGACCAATGACCTATACAGGGGCAGAATAACCTCCCTCCTTCTGGAGGAGATCTCTCTTACAATACACCCAGCATTTTGTTGGCTTTTGCTGCCACCTTCCTGCACTTGAGCAGAGTTGTTCATGCTCCCTGTAATGATCACTCCTAGGTCCTTCTCCTCCATGGAGCTCCCCAACTGTACCCCATTCAAGTGATAATCCCTCCCTGGTTCCTGGCTCTGAAGTGCAGAACCTTGCACTTCTTGTGTGGAACCCCAACTGCCATGTTTCACCCATTCCTGCAGCTTAGTCAGGTCCTCCTGCAACTCTTCCACCCTCAGCATCATCAACCACAGCTCCCTATCTTGGTATCGCCTGCTAACAGACTGATCTTGCTCCAGATCCCGTGTGAGATATCTGCAATAAAAATCCGAAACAGCACCGGTCCCAGTACCGATCCCTGTGGTACGCCACTCACACTGCTCTCAGTGACAAAAGGTCCCCTCCCACCACCATCCTTTGCTGCCTTCCCTTTAGCCAGTTTGTGATCCATTTTACCATTTTTGGTTTCGCACCCACAAGTTCCAGTTCCCCCCAACCTGCCATGCGGCACTGAATCAAAGGCCTTGCTGAAGTCTAAATGCAGGACATCCACTGCATGGCCCTTGTCCAGTTCCCGCATCACCTTGTTGTAGTACTCAAGAAGGTTTTCTGGCAGGATCTGCCACTACAAACCTCTGTTGTTGACCATCCTGGAGACCGTTTTCCTTCAAGAAGCTCACTAGCCTCTCTTTTAGGATGGTCTCCATGAGTTTCCCATGATCAATGTGAGGCTCACTGGCCTACAGTTTCCTGGTTCATCCTTTGGGCCACATTTGTGGATGGGCACCACATGGGCCATTCTCCAGTACTGTGGTACACATCCTGTGTCCAGGAGGTATTGAACAGTTGGCAAGTGGCCCTGCCAGGACCTCTGCCAACCCCTTAGTACCTCGGTGAATGCCATCAGGTTCAGATGCTTTGTTTACCCTTAATATCCTCAACCCATCAAGTACCCTGTTCTCTGTAATCCCTACATCTGTCGCCTACTCCCCCACCCCCCTCACTGGAGTATCTGCCCCTTCTCCTGCATGAATACAGAGCAGAAGTATTTGTTCAGTGCCTCTGCCTGCTCCATCCCTTTCTCCACCCACCCTCTAACCTTCTTAATCCTCACCAGCTGATCCTTGCTCCTCCTTCTCTCTGATGTAGCGGAAGTGTTTTTCCTCCACTTTTGATTCCTGTGCCAGTCTCAGCTCCCTGGATGCCTTGGTCGCCCTGACCAGTCTGGTAACCTCCTGGACTTTTTCATGTACATATCCTCATCTTCACCCTCCCCGATTTCCTGTACTTTCAAAATGCTGCCCTCTTGGCCCTCACCCCTTTCATAACCTCATGTCAGCCAACTGGCTTCTCTGCCCACCCTTCTTGCTTTTCTTCCTAGTGCTAGACTCCATAGCCTCCACCGCTCATCCTTTAAGATGTCCCATTTCTGGTCTGCATCCTTGTGTGGTTGCACACCTGCTAGGTGCCTGCCCATAATTTCCCTCTCTTCTTAAAGTCTGCCCCCAACTCAATCACTCTTGTAACTGTGCCCCATTTCCTCCCCATGTTGAACGTGAACCACACCAATAACGGTCACTCCCAGCCAGTGGTTCCTCCACTTCCAGATTCCTTACACCTTCCCCATTATCCAGTACAAGGTCCAGAGTCCTTTCTAACCAGGTCAGCCCTGGATCAGCTGTGTCAGAAAGCTGTCTTGAAATGTTTCTAGCAGAACCCACTCCTTGCACTCGTGGTGGATGGGGAGCCCCACTCCACCCCGGTAGGCTGAAGACCCCACCACCACTATGCTCCCCTTCCTACAGACCCTCCTTATTTGTACAGCTAATTCCTCTATATAGGTCACTCCCTGAGCTGGTGGCCTGTACACCACCCCATCCTCAGTGTCCCGCTTTTTGCATTTTATAACTGCATCCATAGTGTTTCTGTCCTCCACTTCCACCCTTACACAGATCACACTCCCCCTTAGCCCTATCCTTTCTGAATAACCTGAACCCGGGATCATCATATCCCAGTCCTGGTACTAGTACTACGTTTCGTGATGGCATAATATCCACCCATGGGACAGACATGGGGCAACTTCTGGTGGGATAGGAAGAGCGTAGGCTGTTGGTTAACTAGGATCTGCAGCTTATCCAAAAGGTAGGGAAACGGGCAGACTGGAGGGCCAAGCGTCCTTAACTGCCATCAAAGTCTATGTTTCTATGTAACTTGATATCTGTTTACTTGCTCTATGAAGAGCTGTAACTTTGGCAGTACTTCAAAAATGCTGCCATAGTATCTGCTTAACTATGTTGAAAGCAGTTCAGAAAATGGCAGTTTCACGGCATGAATGTGCCATGCTGAATGATTCAGCTTTTTATGGTGCCATAGTTCTTTTGCCCGTATGCAGTATATGGGTTCCACAAATGGCGGATGAGATTTCAGCTAGTGAGATTTCCAACAGTGACAGCCTTACAAACTATTAGAAGTAGTTGTGGTAGTGATAATATACTACCCGTGGTGGGATGGGGCTTTGCCCAAAACTAAAACATCAGATGTATGTGGAGGAGGGGTACAGGGGCACAGCCCCATCGCTTACATTTCCTGTGGTAATCTCATCCGCCATTTTGACAGGACCCATAAACTGCAGCCACTCCATTTTATTTATTACTAATTCTCATAGGCAGCCTCGACATTCATCAAAGCTTTCTTTCTGTGACCACCGTCTCAGCCCTCTCAGTCACCCTCAATCCCACAGACAACCTTACCTGCTGCCACCGTGATTTAGCATAGCCAAAGCCTTCAGGAAGGGATGGAAATCCTCCTCCAGTGTACAAATCTGGTGCAGCATTGGTTGATGCGGGTGCAGCACCTGAGCAAACTGAGGAGACGCTGCCATCCTGTTGGGCTGGCTGTTTTCACTTTTCCCTGAGAGGCTGGTATCAACTTGCTGGGTAAACATGCAACCGATGTTCATGCAGCTATGAGCGATGTCTCCCAACCCTTAAACTCCAAACTACACTTTTTGCTCCCCATGGAGGTGTTTTAGCATTGAGAGTCACTCAATCCCCACCCCAAGGAGGTCAGCATCTTGTGAGACACTCACACCTCCTCCCCACTGTCCACCTGGTGATCCAGGATCATTCCTTAAATCGGGTCACCAGCATCGCAAATAGCAGTCATACTGCTGCGCTGTTGTGACACCACAGTTGTGACCACAGAACTATGGTACAATATTTCTGAAGTCCTTCTACTACAGTTCTGGCATCACAAGTGTGGTAAAGTGGGTGTTTGTATAGATTCCCCATACACAATGAACAGTAACTCACATACTACAGCCCTTTGCTGTTGCTGAACTCTAATGTTCAGAATGTACCATAAACCATAGAAGGATCTATAATCAATGAGACAGACTGGGAAGAGAAAGAACGAAAGAGCTGAACAGATTGTAAGAAAAGAGAAGACGGAGAAATGAAACACAAAAGATTTTTAGTAAAATTGACAAGGGAGATGATCAAGAATACAAGCAATTCCTTGTTTCAGTTGAACTGTCTCATGTGGCTAGTTGTTAAGCTACTTACTGACAATTATCTGCTTAAAGAAATAGAGGTACCGAATGTAAAAGGCAGTAGTTAACATTCCGATCTCCCTTACTGCCCTACTGTTCCTATGTTGGAATAAAGAAATTATATTTAAACAATAAACCACTCCAGGATCTGGTTATGCTGAAATTACTCAAAATTATCATATAGTCTGTGTACATCAGCTGAAGCTGAACCATAAATCAGAAAATATGTTTAAGCCTTAAATCCCATCTGCATTGTTACAGGGAGAAGAGATGGGATTCAATTATTTCAGGGCACGGTGCTATGGGAGCAGGTTGAGAGGCACTCTGCCGGGATTCGTGGAGGATGGGGACCTGACAACTGTCACCCAGTCAGTCGGCAGCAAATTTTATGTTTTTTCTGGTCTGGCATCCAACCCCCCCCCCAACTGAGGCCGCACCAACAGTGTACTTCCTGATTCATGGTGTAGCGCACTGTCACCCATGCTGCATCATACGATGCCACAATGTGTAGCCACCTGTAGCCACCCAACACAGATGGAGGCTTACAACCCCTCTCCTCCCTGGGGGGGAAAAGTGTCCACTAGATGCTCCTAGCCCCTCCCTGCTGGTCTCCACTCCTGTAATTCCAGGCTCGAATGAACCCAGGTCCCCAGCATGCCAGGTGATCCCTATTGCCTGGCACCATGGATCCAGTGTTGGGGCTGCCTTTTCAATATGTTTGTCTTTGACAGATGAGAAATAGAAGGCAAGATTCTCTCAATATTTTGAGACTGCTCCCTAGGTCGCACCTGGAATTGAGCCTCAGCTCAGTGTGCCTTTCCGGTTCCAAGTTTAAATAAATAAAGACGTGCCTCTGCAGGTGACACTAAATTCTGGGCAGGGTAGAGAGAGAGAGAGAGAGAGAGAGGAAGGTTAGGCAGCTGCAGAGGGACCTGCAAGATTAGAGAGGGTGATCCAGAATTTGGCATTTGAAATTAATGCCAAAATCGCAAGGCGATGCACATAGGGAACAGGAACCCAGAAAGGAATATTGGATGGGATGGGTTAAACTGGACACGACCACTGAGGAAAGAGACCTGGGAGTCATCATAAGTGACTCCTTACAACAATCTAGACATTGTAACAAGCCTACAGCAAGGTGACCAGGATGTTAGAGTATACTGGGAGCAGGTTTCACAGCAGGAGGGAGGAGGTGATACTGCCTCTCTACAGGTCGCTGTTAAGGCTGCATCGGCAATACCGCGTACAGTTCTGGAGTACCTACCTAAGAAAAGACAAGGGCAAGCTAGATCAGTGGTTTCAAACACAGCTGTGATCAAGTGAAAAGTTTAATTGTGACACGGAAAGCAGTAAAGCAGGGGCTAGGAGGTGGGTGAGGGCAATTACCCTGACTAAACACTAGGTCCCAGGATAGGATAGGGGTAAACAGGGCAGAACATATGGACCAATGGTCTTTTTACCAACATTTTCTGTTTTTGTAAGGAATGTCTAGGCAGGCTAGGCAAGTTTCTCCCTGAAAAAAGGTTACATGGAGACAGGATGTCGGTTTTAAAATTCTATAAGGACTGGAAAGGAGTCTGTGGGACATTTTTCAGCTTGTTCACGCATAGTAGAACTAGAAGGTATTCTGTATAAGTGAAGAAGTGTTTTGTTGGTAACTAGATGATACTGATAGGTTGTGGACTAAGGAGGTGAAGCTGCAGTTTATGCAGTAAGTGGGGCCATACAGTGTTTGTATGGTGGGTGTCCAGGGCACAAGAAGGAAGAGGTGTCCAGGGGCCCAGGAAAGGGCGGTGTCAAGGAGGAAGGTGGGTGTCAGTAGGGACTGTGGAGGGTGGGGTCCAGGAAATTAGATGTCTTTAGGGCCGGGGGATGTCTAGGGAGGGACATCCAGGTTGATGGGTAGCGATGGAGGAAGGTGTCCGGGGGCCAGAAAGGGTGTCCAGCGTATCAGTGAGGAGATGCCTGGTGGGCAGGGATAAGAGTTGTCCGAGGGTGTGGGCAACTGAGAGAGTCCAGGAGAAAGGTTCTCGAGGTGCCATGAAGAAAGCAAGATTGGAGGTGGTGTGAGGGGACTGTGGAGAGAAGAGGGTGTCTGTGGAGACTGGAGGAAGCGTGGGTGTTGGGTGGAGACTGAGGGTAAGGGTGCATGAATGAGGGAGGTGGTGATGGGGATTAGTGTGGGGCTGTAGAGGGGAGGCGAGAGTGTTGGGGGCTGTGGAAGGAGAAGAGTGTTGGGGGCATGACAGGAGTTCAAAAAACATGACAGAGGAGGTTTTGATAAGCTGTAAAGAGAGGGAATTCAGTGGTACATAGATACAGTACATGCAGTATATAGAACGTGATGGCAGACAAGGTCACTGGGCCCACCACGTCTACCCTTTTTTTTTTTTTTTTTTTTAAACAGACCCTATGTGATCCACAGTGCAGTCTTTTTCCTCACTGCCTTACCCACATGATTCCCTTGCGCCTGCCCCAGACATTTTTAATCTAACCACTGTTTTGACCCCACTACCACTGTTGGAAGGCTAGTCCAGGTAACCATCACCCTTTGTGTGAAAAGTACTTCCTCACATCCCTTCTGTTTCACTTCCGCTTTTAAGTGGTAGGATAGCAGTGGACAAGCCATGCTCCCACACAGCTGGAACCCCACACAGACCAGCCATTCCTCCTGCAGCTGGACACCCCTCCCAAAGAACATACTGGCTGTGTGCCCCATCTCTCATCTGGAATCCCCTTCCTGCTGAGGGGTTTTGTAGGCTGTAAAGGGAATGGAGAGGGAGGGTCCGTGAGGGGACTATGGAGTGAGCGAGTGTGACACAGATACATAGACTTTGATGGCAGAAAAGGACTGCCTGGCCCACCTAGTCTGCCCATTTCCTACTTATTGGACAAGCTGCAGATCCCAGTTAACCAACAGCCTATTTCTTCCTACCCCCACCCCACTAGCATTGTCTTATGTCTGTCTCATGCATTCTTGAATTCACCCACCGCTTTTGACCACATGACCTCCTCAGGAAGGCTGTTCCATGCATCCACAACCCTCCGTGAAAAAATGCTTCCTTACATTACCTCTGAGCCATCCACCTCTATCTTCAAATTGTGCCCTTGTTCTTGCACATCTCGCTTTCTGAAAGATACTACCCTCTTGGACTTTGTTGATTCCCTTGAGGTACTTGAAAGTCTATCATGTCCCCTCTCCCTTCTTTCCCAAGTGTATACATATTAAGCTCCTTTAGTCTTTCTTCGTATGGCTTCTGGTGCAGACCCTGCGCCATTTAAGTTGCCTCCCTATACAACTCAGTACCCCCGCCATCCTTACTGCCTTCTCACATTGCTTGCTTACCTTTAGGTAATCTGATATGACTACCTCCAGGTCCCTTTTTCATTTTTGTTGTTGTTAGTACCCCCTCCCCGTGTACTCTTCTCCTGGGCTTTTGTTTCAGGTGCATTACTTTTCACTTCTCTGCACTGAATCTAAGCTGCCATACTTTTCACCATTCCTCCATCCTTGCCAAGTCCCTTCTCATCCTTTCTACCCCACCTTGTGTATCAATCCTGTTGCAGATCTTTGTGTCATCTGCAAAGAGGCATATTTTCCTTCCAGTCCCTCTGCAATGTCACTTATGAAGACATTAAAAAGGACTGTGAGTTAAGGAGGGCCACTGAGCAAGGAGGCAGTGGGGGGATTATTGTAGGGCCATAGAGAGAGGTGGTAGTGCTGGGGAGGTAGTGCCATTATCTGGGTCTGTGGAAGGAGGTTAACTAATGGTGGGGCAACAAATCAAAACTGGCTGGTGTCATGGACTGTGGAGGAAGTGGTAGTGTCATGGCATGGGGAGGAAAGTGGACAAATCGTGAGGGGGTGGGTATGGTTTTTGTTGTCATGGGTCAGGAAGGTGAGGTCAATGGAAGGCAATGCAGGAGTGTGTGTGTGTGTGTCAAGGGTATGAGGGAGGGGTGTCTCAACAGATCAGGGAGGGACAGTGCTGCCAGGGTTGCTGTGGATGAAGGCTGTCACAGGTCAAGGAGGGCTATGGAGATGGAGGTGCTCTGGGCGGTGAAAGGAATAGTGGGGATGCTGATTGGCTGTAAAGAGAGGAGGTGCCAATGGTAAAAGCAGTGGACCAGCCACCCACTTCACAGCTGGAATTTTTCCACAGACAATTCATCCCCTACAAGTGGACACCACCTCACAAAGAAAATACTGGCTGTGTACACTCACCCAGAGCTGAACCCCTCTTCCAGCTAAGGGTATGGTGCGCTACAAAGGGAGGGGATGTCAAGAGCTAGTGACCGTGGACATGCCACACCCACTCAGAGCTGGATGCCACCCTTCCCATAGACCCCCGACTTGGCCATGTGCATCCCCAGCATAAGCCACCCTTAACACAGACCACATACTCCCTGCAGCAGACCCTTAAAGTTGACTAGCTGTGTGCCTCACACAGCTGGAACCCTTTTCTCCAGTCCAGCCATCCCCCTGCAGCTGGACACCCCTTCCAGGACAACATACAGGGTGTGTGTATCCTCACCCCACAGCTGGAACTACTCTGTCCCACATAAGAGGTATGGTGGGCTGTGAATGGGGTGTATAGTGAAGGGCTGGTGGATGGGCCTTACCCCCATGCTGGCTGTGCAGTATCCCCCAGCTGTAACCACCCTTCCCACAGACCAGCAACCCCTCAGCAGCAGGGGCCTCCTCCCCGACAGACTACCTGTGGCCCCCAGTCCGGCACAGCAGACTACCTGAGTTCTCCCCCATCCCCGACCGCAGCAGAGCATCTATCCCACACTACTTTGTAGCAGACCTCCCCAACACAAACTGGCAGTGAGCCACCACATACACAGCTGGAGCCTGGATCTCCTCCCAACAACAGGCCAGTAGCCCACTGCAGCTTAGCCCCCAACAGACCAGTGACCCTTGCAGCTTAGCCCCCACCCACCACCTTTGCACAGTTTGGGAGAAAGCTGGGATGCAGAAGCTACATCCTACACAAACTCACTGCATTTACATGAACACTGGAGTTACGGGTAACATAGTCTTGGATAACAACAGACTTACCCGGTAACTCTAGCGCGTGCTATACATGCCAATTGTTTTTATCGAGTCATGCAGATCTTTGTGGCTGCCACAACATGCTGACCCATTGGCGGTGATGAGCCCAACGAAGCATGCACTAATCAGCAGCTCAGCAGCAATGACAAACCATTCCACTAGCTATACCTCCCAGGGTTAGGAGGCAAAATCTTGCAGTGTCACAAACTAATGATAAAAACTTTGTGCAATGAAGCAGCAAAACAGATAATGTGCAATTATTACGGACATGCAAATGCATTCAGAAATAACAATAGAAAAATACTGCATTTACATTGTATTAAGAAATAAGACTGTATTTTTAATGATTACTAAACGTACATCTGAGTTTTTCATCTAGCAGAGCTGTCATTTCATTTTCAGCCCAATTTAGTCATCCAGTGGTTGTGCTCCATTGTGACAGCGTGTAGGTGGGTGACTGGGTCAGCAGAGGCATTATAATGAAATGGGGGTAGACTGAGACAAGATTTTCAAAAAGTTAGTAAATTGGTAGGAGTATATGTTTTCTGTCAGGACAGTTCATTGGGGCATTAGGGTCAAAGAATGTCAAGGGAGCACAAGCTAGGGACAGTACATGAAACTGCTTCTAGGGCAAAGGGCATCATGAGCTGTCGCCAGAACATAGGAAGGTGCTCAGGAGCCGGAGGACATGGCAAGTGGGGCTAATGAGCCAGAGGACATGGCAATTCAGCTAAGGAGCCGGAGGATATGGCAAGTCCAGCTAAGGAGCCGGAGGACATGGCAAGTTCAGCTAAGGAGCCGGAGGACATGGCAAGTTCAGCTAAGGAGCCAGGGGACATGGCAAGTTCAGCTAAGGAGCCAGGGACATGGCAAGTTCAGCTAAGGAGCTGGAGGACATGGCAAGTGGGGCTAAGGAGCTGGAGGACATGGCCGAGGGCTCAGGATCAGGAGGTCATGGCAACTGGGGCTTAAGTGACCTGTGTCATGCCATAAGGACTGAAGGAGTACCCATCACTGCTCCCTGTACTCTTCCCTGTCCACTGTCCCCTTCCTTCACGTTTCCAGTCCCACTGTGCGTGCCTTTCATTCCAAATATTAGTTTGGGTCTCTCTCCTCGCCTTCCTTTGCTATCCCCCACTCCATGCTTTTCCTATTTGTTTCACTCTAGGGATTCCCACATCTTCTTTTTCACCACCCTTACTCTTCTGCTGGCCAAGTAGCCTCTCTTATCATCTCCTTCCTCTAGAATCTGCTCCTCCCCCTCCACCTCTCCCCTCTCTCTCTACCATCAGACTCCACTAAGGCAACCTCCAGCACTGTCCTGGTCCTACCTACCCATCCCTTGCCCTATATCCTTTCTCTTGACCTTCACCTGTCGTGTCCCTAGTTGCCCCTCACCTTTTTCCCTTACCACAACAAACATGGTGATCTTTGCTTCACACTGGACTGTTAACTACTGTACATAATGCTGTATTTATAATACACCAGTATGTTTCTGTTGCCTCTGTATACACCTGTTAGCCTGTAATTGTTATGCTGACTCAATTTTATTTGTAGCTGTTCTCATTACAGCCCCTTCCCCTAGGTCACACATGAAACAAGCCTTGGCACAGTGTGCATTTCCCAGTTTTCAAAATTGTAAATAAATAAACACATGAGTGTAAGGGTGGGCCCAGGTGCTATAAGGCATGGATGATGGAGGGGTGGTGGTGGGCCCAGGTGCTATAAGGCATGGATGATGGAGGGGTGGTGGTGGGGCCCAGGTGCTATAAGGCATGGATGATGGAGGGGTGGTGGTGGGCCAGGTATATAAGGCATGGACAGTGGAGGGGTGGTGGTGGTGGGCCCAGGTGCTATAAGGCATGGATGATGGAGGGGTGGTGGTGGGGCCCAGGTGCTATAAGGCATGGATGATGGAGGGTGGTGGTGGGGCCCAGGTGCTATAAGGCATGGATGATGGAGGGGGTGGGGGCCCAGGTGCTATAAGGCATGGACAATGGAAGGGTGGTGGTGGTGGGGCCCAGGTGCTGTGGGCATGGATAAAGGAGGGGTGGTGGTGGGGCCCAGGTGCTCTAAGGCATGGACAATGGAGGGTGGTGGTGGGGCCCAGGTGCTAAAAGGCATGGACAATGGAGGGGTGGTGGTGGTGGGGCCCAGGTGCTATTAGGCATGGATAAAGGAGGGTAATGGTGGGGCCCAGGTGCTTTAAGGCATGGATGATGGAGGGTGGTGGTGGGGCCCACATGCTACAGGGCAGAATAATGGAGGGGGGGTGGTGGGCCAAGTGCTAGACATGGATGATGGTGTGTTGGCTTGGGGACATGCCACCATGGCTGGAGAAGGGGCCTCGAAGCCTGAGGCCAGTGATATAGATCTTTTGAAATAGTAGACTATGGCTGGATGAGGGTTTTGAAAATTGAGGCCAGGGTTGGGAATGGTGACTGTGAGCATGAACACTGGGGTGTGGCAGGTAGGAGGGCATTATCATCTTTAGCTGTGTTAATCACATCATGCTGACCTGCTGGTGGTGGTACATTTCAACTGAGCAGGCGCTAATCAACATATCAACAGGTGACACCTAGCAGAGGTGTCATCTCACTTCAGCTAGTAAATGAATGGTAGTAGGTGGGTCAGCAGAGGCATTATGCAAAGTGTGTGTGTGTGTGTAGTCTGGAAGCCAGATTTTCAGAAAGCTATATACTTATGGTAGGAGTGTATGTTTTTGTCAAGATAGACAGTACATGGGGACAACAGGGACAAATTATTCAAAGGGGCAAAAGAATGTGCTCAGGGTACTACTGCCAGGGCTGGGGGTGCACAGGAGACCGCTTCTATGGTGGTGGGGAGGGCCCAGGAGGTGATGTCAGGACAAAGGAAGGGTTCAGGATCCTGAGGACATGGCAAGTGGGGCTAAGGAGTAGGAAGACATAGACGTCAGGGTTTAGATGTCTGTGTCCAGGGCAGTGGAACCCTGGAGTCTGCTGTGAGGGCTGAAGAAGTACCAATCACTGCTCCCCTCACTCTTCTCACTCCACCTTTCCCTTGCCAACATGTCACCAGGCCCACTGAGCTGCCGCCATCGCCAATACTGGTTTCAGTACTTCCTCCTATCTCTCTCCCTTGCTATCCCCTGCTCCACGATCTTCTTATTAACTTTACTCCATAGATTCACCACTTTCTTCCTCCTCTGCTGGCCAAGTGGCCTTCTCCTATCACCTTGCATCCATCTGAAATCTGTCCCTCCCTCCATCTATCCCCTTCACATCCCTAGAAACACAGATTACTCACCTGTAACAGTAGTTCTAGGAGTGGTATATGTTGTTCATCCACATGGACTGGATGCAGTACTCTGTGTTGAGCCTCACCATTGATCTGCACAGGGGTAACAGTACCTCCTTCTTTCTGTTGGTAGTACCCTCCCTTGCACTCCAGCATTCTGCTAGCCTTTCCCATTGCCTTATTGCACTGCTTTGCTACCTTCAGGTTATCAGATATGATTACCCACAGGTCCCGTCCTATTTTGTGGTTGCCAACACCTCCACTCCCAACTGGTATGTTGCCATCAGGTTTCTGTGCATTATAGGCATAATTTTGCACTTTTGGCATTGAGGCCAAATTGCCATGCCATGGACCAGTCTTCCAGCTTTTATCAGGTCCTCTCCCATTTTTCCACTTCCCAAGCGTGTCCACTCTGTAGATTTGTGTGTTATTCGATTAGGCATACCTTCCCTTCCAGCCCCTCTGCTATATCACCAATAAAGCCATTGAAAAGGACCAGTCCCAGTACTGACTCCTGTGGCACCCCACGGGTAACCCTGCCTTCTTCTGAGTGAATCCATTTACCACAACCCTCTGACTATTGCTACTCAGCCAACTTTGTACCCAATTATACTACCTTTGGATCCACTCCCAGGCTGTCCGGTTGTTTACCAATCTTCTGTGAAACTATGTCAAAGGCCTTACTGAAATCCAGGTAGGCCACATCCACGGCTCCACCTAATCTAACTCCCTGGTCACCCAGATGAAGAACTCGATCAGGTTTGTTTAGCACGATGTCCCACTTGTTAACCCATGCTGCCTCGGATCTTGCAAGCCATTGGTCACAAGGTATTCCACGATCCTTTCTTTTAGTAGTATGTATTTCCATAACCTTGGCCACAAACGAAGTCAGAGTAATAGGCCTGTAGTTTCCTACCTCCTTCTTGTTCTCCTTTTATGAAGTGGGACATCTGCACTCCTACAGTCCCCTGAATCTTCCCATTTCAGTGTCGCTGAACAGGGCCGTCAGATGTGCTGTCAGCTCCTCCCCAAGTTCTCTCAATATCATGGGTGAACCCCCACCATCTTTAGTCTTACTAATTCCTTGAGGATCGTCCTCTGGCTACTGTCCACCTCCCTTCCTTTGCCACATTTATCCCCTACCTTGGCCCATCCCCAGCCCTATCCTTTGTATATATTGAACAAAAGTACTTGTTCAATATATCTGCCTTCTTCTGGTTCTCTTCCACACACTCCCTTTTGTCTTACTAGCCCTGCCTTGTTCTTTCTCTTTTATGTAAAGAAAGTCTTTATCCCATTTGAACTGACTTGCCAATGTTCTCCTCCGTTTGTGTCTTGGCACACCTCACTGCTTTTAATACCTCCTTTATCTCTTCTGATAGATCTCCTGTCCTCTTCCTTCTGTGATGCCTTGTACTTTTGGAATGCTTGCTTCTCTCACCTTACATTCTCTGCTACTTTTCTGGAGAACCACAGCGGTCACTTTTTCTTCTTGCTGTTTGCAACCTGCCTGACACAGAGGTTTATTGCCTTATCAATGGCCTTCCTATTTATTCCCTGCTTCTCTACCCTCCCCCATATCCCTGCTAGGGCATCCTGAGACACACTTCAGTCTTCCTGAAGTCCAGGACCTTCACTTTATTGTGGTTTATTTCCAGCTCCATTCTTGTACTGGATCACACCATATGATGATCGACTGTTCCCAGGTGGCTACCTACTGTAACATCACTGACACTGTCCCTGTTTGATAGTACCAGGTTCAGTATCACCACCTCTCGAGTGGGTTCTCTATCTAGTTGCCTGAAAGACACCTCCCCAACCAGTCTAGGATTCTCCTATGCAGTGTTCCCATTTATCCCCAACTGTATGTGATTCACGTACAAATTATGAAATTCAAGTACATTTTGTGTGAAGGGGAACACTGTACCCCACAATTTGTTTGATTTTACATGTACCCCACAAAATGTTGTACAAATGGTAGAATGAGCCATTATAATTTAATTTGTACCTCTGAAAATGTTTGGAGAGGGTGCAGTGCACACCAGATCTGCAGCCTTAATGGGAACATTGCTCCTCGTCTACCTGAGGCTGCAGCTGGGAGGCTCCAATCCAAATCTGTTAAACTTAAGTCCCTACCAGCAGTACCTCCCCTCGTTAGCCATCCCTAGTATTTCTCCCATAATATCCTTACCCACCTCTTCCCCGTCGGAGGTCTGCAGATCACCCTGTTACCAGTGCAGCATTTAAACTACTTACTGAGGATCACAGTTCCCTCCTGGATAGATGCAGGTCATTTCCTATGCAGGCCCTATCCCTCCAGGTGGAGCCCTAGACCCCAGTGAGGCTTGAGCATCCCGATGGATGGATGTCCTCCTTGAGGGAGGTGAGTGCTTACCTGCCATCTGGAGGTGTCTGGGTGGTTGTGCAGTGCGGGCACACCAAGACAAGCCAAACAAAGGCATCTGATGATGTCGGAGGCAGAGCTTATTCGTTTTGCCACTGAATGTGGCGACTACTGAAGGGGCAACAAAAGCAGGAGAAAGACCTCCTCTGGCTACAGGATGACATCCGACTTCATAACCCCTGCTCTGGTGACCAGGCACCCTGCCGTTCTAAGGCACGAACAGTAAGTCCCAGGGAGGTAACAGGGCTGCGAGGACCACCAGGTATGAACATAGAAACACACACTTTTGACAGCAGATAAAGACCGCCGCCAACCCAGTCTGCCCATTTCCCTACCTTCTGGATAAGCTGCAGGTCCTAGTTAACAGCCTACTTCCTCCACCCCCCCCCCAACTAGAACTGCCTTATGTCTATCCCATGCATTCTTGAATTCCCCACTACTTCCTCTGGAAGGCTGTTCCATCCATCCACTACCCTCTCTGTGGGGTGTTACTAGAAGTGAGTATATGCCCTGCTGGATTGTGACGAGATGGGAGTATATGCCCAGTTGGAGGCCGACTAGATGGGAGTATACTGCTTCTAAGGTTGTGACTAGGAGGGGTGTACACCCTGTTGAGTTGTGACTAGGGAGCATCAGCCCTGTCGGAGTGTGACTGGGGTGTGTGCTCCATGTTGGATGTGACTAGGAGGGAGTATATACCCGGTTGCAGTGTGACAAGAAGGGAGTATACACCTTGTTGGTTTGTGATGTGTGCTTTATTGGAGTGTGATATGGGGAGTATATTCCCTTGTTGGGGTGTCAGCTGAGTGAATATTTGCCCCAGCTGGGTGTCAGTAGATGAGATGTTTTCCATGCCAAGTCTGTGCAGTATTTCTAGGCATTTCCTAAGTCGGGTGTTTGGATCTGTAGCTACCAGAACTCCTTGTACAAGAGCTGCTGAATCACCAACACCCTAGTAGATGTTGATATCTGAACATACGAAGAAGTCAGCAGAAGAAGGCCATTTGGTCCATCCAGTTTGCTTGTGTTGCAGGATTCACAGCTTGAGCTACTGTCCCTGCTCCCTCTCCCCTCCGACTCACGACCTTTACCTCCCCCAATACTTGTCAGCCTTTCTTAAAGCTGCCCAAGGTCTTCAATAAGATTACCTCTTCTGGCAGCGCATTCCAGGATCCACCACCTCTCTTTGAAGAAGTGCTTCATGAACTCCTCCTAAACCTCCCACACGTCAACTTAAGACTGTGACCCTTGTGTTATGGTTACACCAGCTTAAGAAACCCTCCTTATCCACCTTATTTATTCCTTTAAGTACCTGACGGTCCCAATCATGCCTCCTCCTCCTCTCTCTCCCCTATCCACCAGGAGTACATGTTCAATACCCTCAACCTCTCCTCGATGCACTCTGCTGACCCGCTATCATCTCTGTAGCCCTCCCTGTACCTTCTCTAACAGGTTAATGTCCTTTTTGAGGTTTGGGTGCCAATACAGAACTCCATACCTACATGTGGCCTTACCAGTCACCTGTGACTAGGGCAGTACTCCTCTCTCCTACTAGTGTCCCCCAGCTATGCATCCCATCATCTTATTTGCCCCTGCTGTTTCTTGCACTGTGTGAGTGCTTCAGATCACTAGTGATCATCACTCCCAGGTCCTTCTCCTCTAACACAGAAACACAGAATTTGGCGGCAGATAAGGACCGCTTAGCCCACCCAGTCTGCACATTTCCTACCTAATGGATAAGCTGCAGATCCTAGTTAACCAACAGCCTACTTTTTCCTACCCCACCTCTAGAATTGCCTTATGACTGTCCCATGCATTCTTGAATTCCACCAGTTTTGACTCCACAACCTCCTCAGGAAGGCCGTTCCATGCATCCACAACCCTTATCATGAAAAATACTTCCTCACATTACCTCTGAGCCGTCCCCTCTATCTTCAAATTGTACCTCTTGTTCTTGCACACCTCTTTTCTGAAAGATGCCACCCTCTTGTACTTTGTTGATTCCCTTGAGGTACTTGAGCGTTTCTATCATGTTTCCCTCTCCCTCCTTTCCTCGAGGCTATACATATTAAGCTCCTTAAGTCTCTCTTCATATGTCTTCTGGTGCAGGCGCTGCACCATTTTAGTTACCCTCCTCTGGACTGCCTCCATCCTATGTTTTGCAGAGACTGGGTCTCCAGAACTCCATGCAGCACGCCAGATGGGGTCTCACCAGCTGTCTGTACAGAGGGATAACAACTTCCTGTTTTCTACTGGTGATGCCTCTCCCTATGCATCCCAGTATATCACAACCCCTCTTTACTGCCTCTCACACTGCTTGCCCACCTTTAGGTCATCTATATGACTACACCCAGGTCCCTTTTTTTTTTTTTTTTTTTTTTTATTGTTAGTATCTCACCCCACTGCATACTCTTCCCCTGGGTTTTGTTTCCCCGGTACATTACTTTGCACTTCTTGCATGAATCTAAGCTGCCATATTTGACCATTCCTCCAACCTTGCCAAGTCCCTTCTCATCCGTTCCACCACACCTTGTGTATCAACTCCGTTACAGATCTTTGTGTCGTCTGCAAAGAGACAAACTTTTCCTTCCAGTCCTTCTGCAATGTCACCTATAAAGACATTAACTAGCACTGAACCCTGCAGTACTCCACTAGTAACCCCCTTCTTCAGAGTGGACTCCATTTACTATTACCCTCTGTGTCCTGTTCTCCAGCCAATTCTTTACCCAGGTTACCATCTTGGGACCCACTCCCAGGCTGCCCTACTTGTATATTAATATTTGTGTGGGACTGTGTCAAATGCCTTGCTAAAGTCTAGGTAGGCCATGTCCACAGAGGGTGTAGCCAGAAATTTCCATTTTATACACACACACACTCCTGCTGCTGCCCAACCATTTAAAAATGTACACATCCTTCCAACTGTTGCCCCCTTAGAAAAATGTACACATCCTCCCAGCTGCCGCGCTCATTAAAAAAAAATCAGATTGTTGTCCGATGACTCATCTAATCTCTAAACAGATTACATACATCTCTGTGTTATGAACAATATAATGTTAATCAGATATAGGCACTACTCAGTGGCCTACACTTATTCTAATACTCCAAACTGAAATGATAATGGTAACAAAAAGGCATATGGTTTGGGAGGGTACTCACAAAACTGTACACAAATGTATACAGTAAAGTATGCCTGCCTACATATAGTCCACAGCCCTTCCCTGATCTACTACTTTGTCATCAAGACAAAGAAATCTGTTAGATTCGTCTGACATTATCTTTCCTAAATAGGCACATTTTGCCCTCTTAATGCCATCCTCAATGGCACTGATGAAGTCACTAAACAACACCAACCCCAGCCCAGCACCAAGCCCTTTGGGACCCAACTGGTTACCTCTCTGGTGCCAGATAACTCCCCCCCACCCGGCCATCCTCGGTGTTCTTTTTCCTTCAGCCAGTTTTCCAACCATCTGGACACTGTATCTCCAACCCCAACATCCACCAGCTTCCTAGAGCAACCTTTTGTGGGGGCACAGCCAAAGGCCATGCTGAAATCCACACAGGGAATGCTTACCGCTTGGCCCCTGTCAACTGTCTTACTGACACAGTCAAAGAAGTCAATCAGATTTGTTTGACACAATCCCTAAAAAAAAAAACATGCTGCCTCACATCCTGCAAACCATGCTCTTCTAGATATTCTCCAACCTTTCCTTTAGTGTGGTCTCCTTTAGTATGGTCTCCATGAGCTTGCCTACAACTGAGGTCAGACTGACAGGTCTGTAATTCCCTGGGTCACTCTTTTGACCGCTTTTTGTTTTCTGAACAATTATATTCTGGCATCAACATAGTTTTCTAGAAAACACTATAAGCACAATACTTAAGAAAATGATGGTGGGCTTGCACATATTTGAGAAATGGGGCATATCTGAAAATAGCATGCAACATGTTTTAGGGTATACTGGTGGTGCAGACAGTAAATGATACACTGAGGGGCTTGGACGGTAAATAATTTGAAAAACCGAAGTGGTATACTTTTGGAAAATTACAAAATACTTCTCAACTTTTAAAACCTGCATATTTTAGAGAACATTGGCTGCATGTGCACGTCAGCCTGGATAGCACAAAGCAAAACTTGTTATTTTTTAAATGAGGGAGAAACAGCTTTGTGTGAAAAATAGCAAGCTCAAGAAAATGCGACATAAAGTGATAAAAGATTAAGGCAATAGTACTTATCAATTTATGGGTAGTGTTATTATACTGTCTAAACAGAGACACCGCATCCCCTGAGTCCGTGTTTTGATGTCACCACTAGCGCAGAAACCAGGTACTACTGGTCGCGTCACGTATACATGGCTGGAGTTACCAGCTAACCAAGCCGTGATGCATGCAACGTTACCGGTACGTAGATGCCCGGATACTTCCTGACGTCGCGTTTACACACAGCTCGTGTTACCAAGTTACGCTCCGAGCGCAGGTAGCCGGTAACAAAGCTGCATGTAAACGTAGTGATGAACAAGGCTGGGAGCTGTATAGACAGCAAGATAAGACAGATAAGTGACAAGTCATTTCACAAGTCGAAGTTTAAATTAACTTTGTGCGGACAAATTGAGAGGGAACGAAATACAGATCCAAGATATGTGTGAGGTAAAGTTAAATAAGTTGACATGTACGTGCCAAACCGGTAGACCGGGCAGGGGAACACGCGCGTATCTTGTGATTCGGATCAGCTACTATGCAAACAAAAATGCGGAGACAGAGCAGCGCGAGGCCCTCCCACGTTGTGCATGTGGGTTAACCCTGTTGTTTCTCCTTCACCTCTGGCTAGCAGAATATCTCGTTTTACCTGTAACAAGCAGGCTCGGTGTAATGCTCACAGCCTTCACTGGAAGCCGCCATTTCTTTTGGAAGGCCAGCTCATCCATGAGGCTGCGCGCTGACAACGCGTGCTAGAAAACTGAACTGCTGCTGGCGAGAGCGCAACAATCGTACAGCTCAGATGGCTGTACTTGGAAGGCATGTCCTGGGTTTCCATTTTTTTTGGGGAGAACATAGCCTCCTCCCCATCAGCTACAAACCCACCCAGCTTCCACGCCCTTTGTTTCTAGCGAGTAGGACAAGCTCCCGTGCTGTCAAGTTTGGCTCTTTCTTTCTCTGTGCGCTGGTGCACCCCATCTGCTCGCTCGTCTGTTGGTCTCCTCCGCTTGTTTACTTTCTTCCCTTCGCCTCACCTTATCCGAACCTTGTCTTTCCCTGAGGGGTGCTCTCTTCTCCTAGCCTCCGTGTCTCCTGTAGGGCCTGAGCCCAACTGCAGTGTCGTTCGAATTCGATTCTGCTGTGTTTCTCGTCTGGATTCCTCCATGTTGAGGATGTCCGATCTCGGAAAGTGCATAGACCTCCACAAGATTTTTATGAAGCGCCTCGTTTGTTTCATGTTTTATCACCAAATCCATAATCATTCTTGTGTAGCCCTGGCTCTGCGTCAAAGAATAATGCCGAGATCTGACATCCCAAAATAACGGCTCGCTGCGAGGGAGGAATCCAGCCGAGCCTGGCAAAATCAAAAGTCAGGCGACGCACCGAACGAGCGAGGGAGGGCGGCGGGGAAATCCCCAGCCTAAAGAGAAAGGAAAAAAGAGCCAAACCTGACAGCACGGGAGCTATACCGGATATTATAAAATGGTAGTGTAAATCAAGGAATCTGATTGGCTATTTGCCCATGCATGGGTAAAAAGGACTGGCAGTAAAAGGCCAAGATCCATAAGCAGTGGAACGTTGTTATTTTTACTGTCTGCCATCCTTATATTTATTTGCCAAGCAGGACACAAAGCTACCTTACTTGGATTATTGTAACAAAAAGCGAGTGTGAAAAAAAGAGAACTATTTTATCTCAAACTATCACAAAGATTTCTGTTTTGTATATTTAAATATAGTTTTTAGGGTGAGAAAAATATTTTTAAAAATGTAGCCCATTTTATAAGTGCAATAAGACACTCCAGGTGTGTGCATGGAACATATTTTACCGCCGCCAGAGCTGAAGGCACTCGCCAAGGCCTCGTGCCTTATCACGCCCCTGGCTGTGCGGAAAATATGTTCCATGCACACCTGTCGTGGTCTTATTGCTTACGTTATGAAATACTGAAACCGGTTTCCCAAGTTCCAGTAACCGATGCAATGAAAATGTTTAGCTATAGAGAGCGGGCTTTTAAAATTCAGAAGCCTGAAGGGGAAGGAAACATTCAATTCAGTGCTTTAGAGTAACTGGTAATTGCTATTTTTTCTTTTAAACGCTTAGATTGTGGGCTTTTAGTGACACTGTACTTTCTTTGTTGTCTTTACTTAGAATTGTTTTTGGGCTGTTGAAAATTTAAAACGTGGTGGTGTATTTCTGTGCTGTCTTTAATTGCTGCACATTTTACCTCCCTTCCCCAACTCTTAATTATAATGCCCTGTTAAATCTGATTGACAGGAGCTAAACACAGTATAGTAAGGGGTGAAGTAGGAGGGCATAGGGGAAGAAGCCCACCCTCAGCACGACGTGTTTTGACTTATTATTGTTTTGTTTTTTTTTAAAGAAAATTATCTGAGGATCAGTGGCAGGATTTTAGGACAGTAAATTAATAAAAGGAAACTAGGAGAGCTTCAGTAGCAGACAAGTAGTGGAATAGTAGTATAATGTGGGGAGTGGTGCAATGCAGTGGCTGTGGGGCAGCCATATTCAGGCAGACCTTCTGGACACTGAGGTGCTGCCATATCTGCATGCTTCTCTCTGGACTGCGGGATGAGGTAGCCAGACTCTGAAAGCGGAAGTAAACTGGGTCAGAGTACCATCACCCTCTCCAGAGACCACCCAGTCCAATGCAACTGCCTCAAAGGATGCGAGACGAGGAGCACTTGGATGACAGTGGGCTCAGGGAGGGTTAGAGCGGTCAGGCAGAGGCACATCCCAGATCCTATTCCACTCAAGAACTCATGTGACACACTGGCAAACGGGACAACCAAATAGAGGTACCCAGAGAAGTGAAAGGAAAGGATGTGGAGGTTATCCAAGGAGGTGACCTCAGCGGGGAAAGCAGTGGACCCCAGAGGAGGAGGAGCGAATCCTGGTGGGGACTCCATCATAAGAGGGATCCAGCTAGGAACACAGGAGGGGTACAGGAGGTGAGGTGCCTACCAGGTGCCACGGCATGGAGGGATGGAAGGAAGATCCTGGGGATCACTGGGAAGGCAAGGCGGGAGGGTGAGCTGGATGTCATTATCCACCTAGGTACCAATGTCCTGTCAAATGGGAGCCAAAGGAAGTTCAGGAAGAGTTTAGGAAATTGGGAGGGTCTCAAACAAGTAGCTACTTATGTCGCTTTCTCAGAGTACTACCTGCGAGAGCAAGGAGAACATGGAGTGCATGCACCAGGAACTTTTAACGTGGTTGAAGAACTGGTGCTCCAGAGAGGGTTTGATTCATTGGTGACTGGGACCCACCTGGAGGGATGGAGGTTTGTTCAAGCCTGACGGCCTGCATCCATCCTGGAGGGGAATCCAAGCACTCAATGATAAGTTTAAATGCTACATTGACAAGCATTTAAACTAGCAAAGGGGGGGTGGCAGGCCAGCAAGGAGGGTACCTACTTTGCTCACCCCCACAGCTAGCAGTGAAACAGAGAAGTGGCTATCTCTACAAAGCAGCTGAAACAATCTAGGGAGGTCAAATCATGGAAAGCCATGTGTGCAAATGCCAGGCGCCTTAGCAACAAGATGGAAGATCTGGAGGCTGTCATGGTGCAGTCAGACCTGGACATTGTGGCCATCACTGAAACCTGGTGTAATGATAACCACGATTGGGAGATGGCCATACCTGGCTACAACATATTCAGAAGAGACAGAGCAGGCAGGAAGGGAGGAGGAGTGGCACTGTATGTGAAAAAATGACATAAGGGCCACAGAGATCCAGGAGGAAACGAAATGGGGAAAGATACTGTGGGTTAAGCTGGAAAGAAAATGGGGACAGCCATCCGCACAGGTGTGGTCTATAGACCACCAGCCCAGGCGGAGGAAGAAACGGGAGTTGATGCTAGCCATCCAAAGGATGGCAGACAAGGGTGAGGTAGTACTGGTTGGAGACTTCAATATTCCAGACGTGGACTGGAGCATCCCAGCAGCAGCATCAACTAGGAGCAGATTTATCCTGTACTCCTTCAGGTGCCTTCCCAAACAACTGGTCATGGAACCAACTCGGCAGAAGGCAATACTGGACCTTGTGCTCACAAACAGGGACAGTGTGATGGGGGTAACAGTGGGGAGCACCTGGGGAACAGCGACCACCAGTCATTGTGGCTTGAAATCACAGAAAGAGCAGAACCAAACCACACAAAACACGATCCTGGATTTTAGGGGCAGACTTTGGGAAAATGGGGAGATACTTGAAAGAGGCATTAAGGGATGGGGCAGGAATCGGGTTGAGAAACAGTGGGCAGTATTTAAAATGGGATTACAAGAACAACAGAATTATGCATTAAGCAGGTTAGCAAGAGGAAAAGGAAGAGGAGACCATTATGGTTTTCAAAGAGGTAGCAAAGAAAGTGAAAGCCAAAAGATTGTATTCAGGCAATACAAAAGACACAGGCAGAAGGGGATAGGGAGAAGCAAAGGGAGGCAGGGAGGTCAGTAAGGGAAGCCAAAGCTCAGACAGAAGAACACATTGCAAAATCAGTGGGTAGAGGGACAAAACCTTTTACAGGTACATAAGTGAAAAGAAAGGCAAAAGGGAGGGATAGTGAGACTGAAGGGGAGGATGGGGGCCGACAGAGGATGACAACAGTAAAGCTGACATATTGAACAGGTATTTCTGCTCAGTCTTTACTGAGGAAGAGGAGGTAATGGGTCTGAAGGGAGTACAAGGGTGAGAATGGTGCAGAAATGGACACAAGTCCCTTTACACGAGAAAGGGTCCTGAAGGAACTGGAAGTAATGAGTTGATAAAGCAATGGGGCCAGATGGGGTGCACCCAGGGTCCTTAAAGAACTAAGAGAGGTGGTGGCTGAACCTCTGGCTATCCTGTTTAGCCGATCACTGGAAACAGGGAAGGTACCCAAAGACTGGAGGACAGCAGATGTAGTCCCCTTATACAAAAGTGGGAACAAAGAGGAAGCAGGGAACTATAGACCAGTCAGCCTCACCTTGGTAGTGGGAAGATCATGAAGCACTACTGAAGGAGAGATTGGTAGAACATCTGGTTGTCAATGGACTACAGGACCCAAGGCAGCATGGTTTCACCAGGGGAGGTCATGTCAGACCAACCTCGTTGAATTTTTGACTGGGTGACTAGGGAGGTGGATCAGGGTAGGGCAGTGGACATGGTCTTTCTGGACTTCAGCAAGGCATTTGACACTGTGCCACATAGAAGACTATTACACAAACTGGGGAATATGGGTGTGGGCAGGACAGTAGTGTGGGTGGGTAGGTAACTGGCTGGGTGGCAGGACACAGAGGGTGGTGGTAAATGGCTGTCACTCCACAGAGGGAAGAGTGACCAGTGGTACCACAGGGATCAGTGCTGGACCAGTCCTATTCAACATCTTCATCAGTGACATTGCTGGGACCTAAAGGCAGAATTTCACTGTTCGCTGATGACACAAGCTCTATAACAGAGTAGACACACCAGAGGGTGTAGACAGAATGAGAAGGGACGTGCAGAAACTTAAAGAATGGTCAGGAGTTTGGCAGTTGAAATTCAATGCAAAGAAGTGCAAGATAATGCATATGGGGCACAAAACCCTGGCACAATATATCAGTTGGGGTGAGGATATAGCATGCACCAAGCAGGAAAGGGATCTTGGGGTTATCATCTCTGATGACCTCAAGTAGGGAAACTGTGTGACAAGGCAGCAGGTAAAGCAAATAAGATGCTGGGATGCATAGGCAGGGCATCACCAGCAGGAAAAGGGAGGTCATAATTCCACTATACAAGACACTAGTGAGGCCCCACCTGGAGTACAGTGTACAGTTCTAGAGACCATACTTACGTAAGGACATAGGGTAGAGAAGGTTCAGAGGAGGGCAACAAAGATGGTGCATGGATTGCATCACAAGTCCTATGAAGACAGGTTGAAGGAACTGAATGTGTACTCCCTGGAGGAGAGGAGGGAGAGAGGGATATGATAGAGACATACAAGATCTTACAGGGAGGAACAGGGTGCAGGAATACACTATTTTAAGCGAAAAAGATGTTCCAGGACTAGAGGGCATGGGATGAAGTTGGAGGGAGGACGATTCAGAGGAAAAGTGAGGAAGAATTTCTTCACAGAAAGGGTGGTGGACAAGTGGAACACCCTGCCAGAGGAAGTGGTGGGGCTGAAACAATCACAGGATTTAAGAATGCATGGGATAGACATAAAGGAATTCTGGAGGTCAGGGTAAGGGCAACAGACTTCTAGGAAAACATAAACTGAACTTACAAGCTCAAATGGGCAGACTGGGTGGGCCATAGGTCTCATCTGCCGACACTGTCTATGTATCTGTATCGTAGCTGACACCTGAAAGCAGGAGAGAAAGACACAGGACGGAAATCGAATAGGCTTGTTATGAAGATGGGAATTGGAGCTTGGTCAGGGAAAGAGAGTGAGAGTACCAGGAGTGTTCGTGAAGGAGCGTAAAAACTTTTATAATGCTTGTGAAGCAGTAGGAGGATTGGGCAGGCACCTAATAATAAAAAAAAAGGATGGACTTCAAGAATTTCACGTCGAAAAGCTGAGCTGTGATACCAGGCATTCACCTATGCATATGGATATTCACTGGAATTTGCAGTGCATAGGCACATACCCAGTATCATGGCTCAGCTTTTCAGCCATGATTACTGTAACTTTAGCCCTCATTTGTAGGTGATAATCACTTCACCCAGTTGAGCAGTTTCCGACTCTTAAAATATATGTTTAACCAAATGGGGACAATGGCAAGCATGACAAGCCTCACAGCGCGCTCATACTATGAAGGATAGCGCCTGACTAACATGGCCCTTGGTTAGTTTAGTGGTGTCCTTTTCAAGCACCTCCACGCACCATTATTTGGCTTAAAAACAGAAGATAAATTGAACCCCATTAATTCAATGGAGCACACGCCAGGCTTCCTTGGTCACATGTCATTACTTCCTTGAGTGCCAGGGGCATGTCAGCAGGACTGGGGCTGTGAGATGAATCAGGCAGCCCATTGCAAAACCTAAATTAAGAGTGGATTAACAAATATGTGGGCTGAAGAAACGTCTTCAATCCTGGCTAGAATGACCATCGCTGAGGGCAGCTACCACACTTTGTGAGTGGTAGCTGCCATCTAGTAAGTCAGAAATTCACTTTAAATATCCACTGGGCCAGTAAAATTGTGCGCAGCATGCCCAGACCTGGGGGATGGGATTTGCTCACTCAGCTGCCTCCGACCCCCAATGGGCACAGTTGAGAGCCTTCATGACATGGCTGTCAATGCAGGGGTGTAGCCAGGAATTTTAAACTTGTACTCAAAACTGATGCACTGTTGCCCCCAATTTGCCATGTCTGAGTTCAAATAATCAGTTTCTTCCTGTAATTCTCCTTCTTTGTTTTTCTGCCTGCTTGGTAAGTTGTTGTTCAGCTATGGGGCACTGATGCCACCAGCCAAATACACAAACAAGAACAAAGGCAAAAGGGCTCCAGTGCGACAGACACAATGTGACTCACAATGTCCTTGCTTTCCTCTTTTGTTGCCCTGCCTGATTTATTTTACTGTACTCTGCTGAGTACAGTGTGTATGCCTGCCAACACCCATGTGTCAATGCAGTCTCATTACTCCCCTCAGAGGTTAAGGTGCTGTGAGGGTGGGTAGCAGATTTAGGTGAGAGGGCCTGTAATGGAGAACGAAACCATGCACCACACATCTGACATCAGCACCAGCTACATTACTATTCCCTTTGTCACGGCCAGACTCTCTCGCCTCCCGGCTGACTGAGCGGGCAGTTTGGGGAGGGCCTTGGGGGCTCTAGAGTGGTGTAGTCCTAAAGGGGAGTCAGTAATAGAAGTAAACATGTGCAGACAGGCAGAGACTGTTGGTAAACAGAAGGTGAATAAAAGGTACACAGCAAAGATGACGGATATTTTGACAGATATGGAAATATTTTTATTAATTGTATCAGGCACAAAGCATGGCAGTGCATAAACATTAAAGAGCAGCTGACACGATCAGGGCAGGAAACTTATACCATGCAGTTGCCTGCCCTTGGAGACTTTTAGATGTACATAACCATTTTTGTCCCGTCATTTTAAAAATATGCCCTCATAAAACCCGCTCGCCACTCTGTGCACAAGCTGGTGATCACTGTGCGCTGCAGTCCGCTTCCTGAAAACAGCATAATTATGACACGAGGTCAGGAGCAGACTGCTGGCGCTGTATATGGAACATGTATTGGAATCTGGGAGCTTGCTAAATCCACTTATATTATCTTTGCTGGCATGGTTACGTGTTATGGGGCTAGTACTTATTATATGTGTGAGTCACATACATGTAACCATGCCAGCAAAGATAATCTTATATTGTAGGCATATTTTTAAAACGACTGGACCAAAAATTGTTAAGTACAGCTGTAAGAGTTCCTAGGGCAGGCATCTGTACTTAAGTTGCTGCCTGGAGCACATACACGGATGTGCTAAATATTAAAATGAATAATTAAATTATTAATATTAAAGGAATAAAACCCTAGGGTGTTGAGGGAGATGGCGGAGGTGTTGGCCGGGCTGCTGGCTGGCCTGTTCAGTAACTCCTGGACACGGGATCGCGGCCGCAGGACTGGAGGTTGGCCTGTGGTGCCTAGCTACCAGAGCGCCCAAAAGATGAGCCTGGTACTACAGACCTGTCCATCTCACTTCCATGGTGGGTAAACTTATGAAAGCAATCTTGAAGGAGAGACTGAGTACCTTCCTGGAGGTCGGTGACCTCCAGGATGGGCAGCAGCATGGGTTCATCTCCGGAGATCATGCCAGACCAAACTAATAGAATGTTACAACTGGGCCACAAGGAGTTGGACAAGACCATGCAGTGGATGTCCTATATTTGGATTTCAGCAAGGCTTTGATCTCGGTCCTCATGGGCTGGCTGGGGCAAAGCTGAAATACGTAGGGGTGAGGGTTAAGATGGTTAACTGGATCAATAATTGGCTGGAAGATGGACTGCA
The DNA here is from genome assembly GCA_016271365.2 of Neoceratodus forsteri. Classification (NCBI taxonomy): domain Eukaryota; kingdom Metazoa; phylum Chordata; order Ceratodontiformes; family Ceratodontidae; genus Neoceratodus; species Neoceratodus forsteri. The sequence continues at coordinate 659,412,663 of CM057453.1, forward strand.
GTGGCAGGGGGACTCTCCTCGGCCAGTGACCAGCAGAGTGCTGCAGGGCTCTGTGCTGGAACCAGTGTTCTTTGGTCTGTTCATATTGGATATTGCACACAGGGCTGAGAGCAAAATCAGTTTGTTCTCTGATGACGCCAAGATGGGGCTGTTGTGGATGACATAGAGGGATGGCACAAGCTACAGGGTGATCTAACCAGACTTGAGGAGTGGTCGGCAAGGTGGCAATTGGGTTTTGTTGCAAAGAAGTGCAAAGTTATACACTAGTTGGGTGGGGTGCATTTGGGTGTCACTGAGGAGGAGAAGGATCTAGGGTCATAGTAACGGGAGCATGTACAACTCTGCCCAGTGCAGGAAGGCTGTGGCTAAGGCCAATAAGATGCTGGGGTGCACTGTGTGGGGTTCTCATCCAGACACAAAGATGTGATCCTGCCCTGTATAGTTTCTTGGTCAGGTCACATTTGGAGTACTGTGTGCAGTACTGGCATCCGTACCTGATTAATGATATCAGGCTTCTCGAGGCGGTGCATCGGAGGAGACAAAATAATACAGAGATGGAAGACAGAACCTATGAAGAAAGGTTCAGATACTTGAGTTTGTACATCCTGGAGGAGAGAAGGCATGGGAGGGTATAATTGAAACTTTCAGTTACTTGAGGGGATCAACAAACCTGGCACAGAGGGATTGTTTAAGCTGAGGATGCGAAGGGACAAGAGGTGGCACAGGCTAAGGGTGGCAGATTCAGGAGGAAGATGAGGCATTATTTCACTGAGAGGGTGGTGCTAAAATGGAACGCTTTACCAGAGGTGGTGGTGGTCATGCAGGATGGTATGCAGTTTCAAAACAGCATGAGAGCAGGGCAAGGGGGCTGGGTGTTAGTTTCAGGAGGGCGGACTTCAGGAAAATGGGCGAGTGCTAAGGAGACATCTGGTGGGCGCCAGAGCAGATATGGGGTGGACCAGAGGTGGTCCATCATTAGGGAAGGAATATTGGTTGCCACTGATTAGTGTGTTAGGCTCAGAGGGAAGAACACAAGGTTCAAAGTGCCCAGCTGGTTCAGTTCTGGGTTTGCCCAGGCAGTAAGGGAAAAGATTGACCTATAGAAAATTCAGGATGACCAAGAGAGGTGAGATAGGGAAAATTACCTAGCGTTGGCTAGTGAAGTAAATAAAGATGTCCGGCAAGCAAAGGCACAGAAGGAGCTACAGATAGCTGAAGTATTTAAGAAGGGGAGAAGGCTTTCTTTTCGCTATATAAGTGAGAAACAGGACAAAAGGAAGGATTGTTAAGCTTAAAAAGGGAGGAGTGGGTGGAGGATAATGGGGGTGAGCATAGATACTAAATGAATACTTCTGTTCCATCTTCACCAGGAAGGACGGACAGGTGCCTTCAGGAGGGAAAAGAGGAGGCGGGGGGGCAGGGATTGAGTGATAGAGGAGGATAGAGTGAGGGAGGGCTGCTGGCATTGAAGGTGGACAGATCACCAGGCCGGACAGAGTCACATCCAAGGGTACTAAAGGAACTGGCTGAGGAGCTGGCAGGCCTAGTTAATAGTTCACTAGATTCAGGCATGGTACCGCAGGATTGGAGAACAGCACATGTAGTGCCATCCACAAAAGCAGTCCTAAGGATGACCCAGAGAATTACAGACCAGTCAGTCTGACCTCCATTGGGGGCAAGCTCATGGAGACTATACTAAAGAGGAGACTGGTGGAATATCTAGAGGAGCATGGTCTCCAGGATGCGAGGCAGCATGGGTTCATGGAGGGAAGACTGTGTCAAACAAATCTGATTGACTTCTTTGACTGTGTCACTAACACAGTAGACAGAAGCCAAGCGGTAGACATCCTCTATCTTGATTTCACCAAGGCCTTTGACTCTGTGCCCCACAAAAGGTTGATCAAGAAGTTGGGGTGCTGTGGAGCAGCCTACTGGCAAGAAACACTGCAGCAGCTCTGCGTCTGGGTGAAATTAAAACCTAAATTGAAATTTAATGCAGAAATAGTTTTTGATTCTTGCTGATATCAATAGCTGACATTAAGCATTGCTGATTGACACTCTTATAATGATAGGTCAGAACCAGAAGAAAAGCGGCAGTGGTCCAAAAACAACTCTGGCCACAGAACAGGCCGCTACAACTACTTTGACATCGACTGGCTTGGAGCCAGCATGGAAAGCACTGCAAACTTCAGTGCAAGCTATAGATCTAAAAGTGGAAGCCATTCTCCAGAGGTTTGCAGAGCAAGACTCAAAACTGGAAGTGGCTACACAAACTGCAACATCAGCGGAGAAGATTGCCAATCAAGCAATGACCACTACCTCTAAACTGGTACAAGAGAATGCACATTTAAGATACCGTCTTGAGGCCTTGGAGAATTTGAGTCAGGCTTCTCATGTGAGGATCATCGATCTTCCTGAGGGAAGTGAGGAAGATGTGTTATCCTTTCTACAAAATTGGCTGGGTGAAGTGTTGATGTGCCTAAAGATATTGCTAACCACTTTTACAAAGCCTACCGTATAACTCCCCAAGCTGCAGGTCCATGTGGTGAGGACCTGAGAGTTGTTCTAATAACAGCAAATCCTTCAATCAAAGAATCACTTCTATGTGCAGCCAGATCAGCAGAAGGGTTGAGTTTTAATGGCTCAACGTTTATTTATTCCCAGATCTTCGTGTGCGACCAGGACAAGGAGGAAGGAATTCAATGCGGTCTGGGTGCGACTTCAAGAGTTTAGGAATAGCGCACTCATTGCTAATGCCAGCCCAGCTCCACATTCATTATGGGGACATATGTTTCAATTCAGTGACCTGGTGGAGCTATTAGTCACGTAATTTCGAGCTAATAGAGATCCAAGACTTATTTCTGGCCTTCAGTGTTAGCTGAGCTTAGAGCAACAGCTGATGCTGCAGAACTGTAGTAATTGGTTCGATTTACTGCATTTAGTCTCACTTTGACCAGGTGCATCTGTACCTAGGGTGGGATATATAGACTGCGCCAAAAGATGCGCAATAGCGGGAGCAGGCACAAGGCAGTGCACCACTGTGCAGCGTGCACGATATTCAAACCAAGCACAGGCCAAAGGTGCGCCTGCTCAACACAGGCTGAATATCGCACCATGGCGCAACCAGGGATGGACAGTGGAGCAGGGCCGATGCACAGTAGCACATCCAGTGATGCACAGGGACAAGGACAGGAAGCAGGGGTGCACTACCCATGGAAGCCATGGGCGGAGGAGCATGCAGCAGGCCAGACAGACCTACCCTCCCAGGCACCCCATGAACTGCATAACCAGAGGTGAGCTGGATGGACCACCAGCCCATGAACCCCAGCACTGAATCAACAGTAGAGGCACAGTGCCCCAGCACACTCTGGCAAGCAGTGACTGCAACGGAGGGCGGGACCCTGCAGTGCCACTGCACCCCACCAATGCTGATCACCCCCTGTACAAGATCCCAAGACACCCGCCCAGAAGCATCACCTAACAGTGCATGGCAGCGAAGGCATGCCACCAACACCACTTTGACAATGCAACCCCTGTGCCCCATGGCGCCATGCATGCAGCCCACTGTGATCCCCTGCAGCAGGCAACACCAGCCACTGACGCAACAGCAGCATACACAGTACCCCTGCATGGCCCTACCGTGGCACAGCAGAGAGGTTGACCCTGCGCCAGTACCCGAAAGTGATCCGCATGATGACAGGGCCCACCCTGGACACCACCACCAGTAGGACAACACCCTGCACACCCACTCCATGCACACCCTGTCCCAGCACTGGCCACACAGGATGCAACACAGGGCATGGACAAATCCCCACCCAGTCCCAAGGGTACCCGTCACAGAGCCACATGGCGGGCAGCGGATGCGCTGTTGCGTGTCCAATGATGCCATGTACCCACGGACTGCATACCACCATGGCACTGGTGAGCTAGCCATGTGGTGTATGCACCATGAATCTGTCCACGCCAGCATGCGGCTGGAGCACATGTGACAGACAGCAGACCACAGACACCAGCGACAGCATGGAGGGGGCAACAACAGTACATCCCACAGTATCACCTGAGGCAGACGTGCAATATACCTGGAGACGGGATGCCAGCTGCCATGGCGCATGCCCAGAGGGTGGCTGGCATTTACAGCCACCAATGTCACGCCAGCAGACATGCTGCATGCGTTGAGGGAAGCCTGACCGTGTACCACCACAGACATGCAAGAGGCTCAGCCGCATGGGCCAGGTGCAGACTGACAGGGGCGGCTGGATACAGCGCATGCACCTGGGACCACTGCATACAGGCATACAGGGCACAAAGCACACATACCACAGAGCGGTGACCATGGCCCCCATCCACACCAGTGGAGGGCCCTGCCAGATCACACATGACCAGGCCTGCACCACCCCCTGACGCCATGCACACACCACTGCAGCAAGGCACCATCGCCCGCTGCAGATCAGAGACCACCACAGTTGTCGTGTAATGAAGCGTATATAATTAAAATGGTAACAGTATAAACATCAACTAATTACAGAACTATGTACAAAGTGGGGGTACAAGGCTACAACTCTGGTGGGGATGGGCATGGGGCAAGGGGAACATCAAGGAGTGGGACAAAGGGGTATGAGGGACAGTCCGGGTGAAGGATCAGCACGGGTGCCGCAGTCGCACTGGCGGACCCTCTCTTCCCTGCGGTCTCTGTGGCACTGCCTGTGCCGCCACCAGTCGCTGCACTCCATTCCCGAAGCAGCTCCAGAGTTGCCCGGTCACCTGGATATTTGAAATGTTGAGTATTGTTTATATTTGTATTTATTTGAGTTTTGTTATATGTTTAGATGTAACTAAGTGAAATATAAACAGGACTATCTTGTGAACAGGAGTGTATAATCCTAATGATTAGAATCTCCTGTATAAAAATAAAGTTTTCATCATCATCATCATCACCACCTGGAGGACTTCTTGGATGTGCGCTCCAGGGTTGTCCAGCGTTGTCCACCTAGGACAAGGGGCAGAGTCAGTACATGTCACTGGCCAGACCCTGCAGCCCACCCAATGTGAATGACATACAGCTGTGGGCCTTGCCCTGTGGTGGCGGGCCCACAAGACTGCATACCAGGCACCCATAGCCATGCGCGTTGCACCCCCGCCCATGCCCACAGCACCAGCGTGGCGTACAGTGTCGCTCAGCTATGCGATGTGATGGCAGTGGCACAGCCAGGCGCCCGGTGCACGCACAGCCCACCTGCAACACCCACCCACAAATGCAATGCCACAGGACGGTATGGAGTGCACCATGTATGCACAGCAGTGGGGCCATGTGCAGGGGCCATGCCCCGCCACCACTCCTGCAACCCACCATGCACAGATGTAAGGGTAACACGGCACTCACCTGCATCCTGGTCAGCAGGGTGCTGCTGACCCAGGCACCACCACTGTGCCCGGCTGTAATGCCACACCACCCGCTCCAGCCTGCTGTCCCTGTTCATGGGCCATCCAGGCCCTCGGCGATCCTCCAGACCTAGGATGCAAACATGGAGGGAAACAGTACAGGTCAGTAACATAGCCCCCTTTGCGTATGGTGCTGCACACCCCAGCCGTGTGGCAGTGGCGGCGGGTGTACACAAGGCACCAACACTGGCAACACAGGTAGACCTCCCCTGTGGCATGGCCTGGCGGCCACCGCGATACCTGAACAGACAGATACTACCAGTGATGTGATGGAGCACTTACCTGTCCGTGGCGCGGTGCCCCTGAAGCACGTGCCTGCAGTCGCTAAGCGGTCAGGGTACCTATGCAGAGTCACCATATCGATGGCGACACTGCAGCTGATCTGCTGCAATCTGTGGCCTCCTCCAGGCCCTCTGCAACCTCCTGCCACACTGCAGTTCATGGCCTCAGGAGGGTAGCTGCCTAAGAGGGCACCAGCATGGGGTTCTACCAAGACCACCAGGTTCGCCAGCTCAGCTGCCGTCAGATAGGCGCTCTGGTGTGTGGCATGGTGCAGTATCAGTCGGCAACAAAATGGCGCCTGTTGCCCACATGCCCCGTATCTTGAGAGCAGTGCAATACTGAGCTGCCAGTCGCTATCGCGCTGTCACCGGACTGCGTAATAGGGTGCAGCCATGTGCACGCATGGCACCTAGAAGGCAAAGGTTGGCCTCAGGGTCAGGGTCTGTCCGCGCACGGAGCACCACAGCGCTATTGGGACACCCTGCGTGCTAGCAGTAGGGTGCATGTGTGTGACGCTTGCGGTGGCCTACCACGCTATGATGCCCACGGCGACTCCTGAGCATACAGCTGAGTTGCGCCTACAGGCAACGCGGTGACCGTGCCCTGTACTGCCTCCTGCACATAGCATGTCTGCAGAGCGGCTAGCGGCCAGCACCCTGGGCCATGCGTGGTGCTGTGCCCATTGCGACGTCGCAGTGGTGCACCATAGCCTGAGCATGCTCAACACCATTGTGCAGGCGCAACAGCGCAGTATTCGAAAACTAAAGGAACTAAAGATGTATATTCTCAAGGAAAGGAGGGAGGGGACATGATAGAAACTTTCAAATACCTAAAGGGAATCAACAAAGTCTAAGAGGGTAGCATCTTTCAGAAAAGAGATATGCAAAACAGGGGCACAATTTGAAGATAGAGGGGGACGGCTCAGAGGTAATGTGAGGAAGTATTTCTTCACAGAGAGGTTGTGGATACATGGAACAGCCTTCCTGAGGAGGCTGTAGAGTCAAAAACAGGAGAATTCAAGAATGCGTGGGACAGACATAAAGGCAATTCTAGTGGGGTAGGAGGAAGTAGGCTGTTGGTTAACTAGGATCTGCAGCTTATCCATTAGGTAGGGAAATGGGCAGACTAGGTGAGCCAAGCAGTTCTTATCTGCGTCAAATTCTATGTTTCACCATGTTGAGTGACTCTGGGAACAGGGGCCACCAGAGGTGCTGCTAGTTACCTTTGCTGCTCCTTTAATGTCCTCAAGTGGATGCCGTCTGGCCCCATGGCCTTATCCACCTTCAGCTTTGTAAGTTCTTCTAGAACTCTCCCACTGTGAATGGGCTGGTGTCCACTCCCTCCCCGATTGCCTCTGCAACAGCTGTGGTCCTTGACCCCCCAGTGAATACTGGAGAAGTATTTGTTCAGTATTCTGCTTGTCCAGATCCCTCCTTACATTTCCTCCTTCTCCCCTTTGAGCCCATAGTAATTTTGTTTTTTCTTTCACTGATGTACTTATAAAATGCCTTATTCTCTTTGTTTATAGACCATGCTAAGCCCTCTTTCTGCACCTCGCCTCCTAACAGCCCTCCTTGCTTCCCTTAGACATTCAAGGTGCACCTCCTGTCCTCCTCCCTTTGGCTTCCTTATATTTCCTGAAACTCAGCCTTTTAGCCCTGACTTTGTCCCACCTTTTGGAGAACCATAGTGGTTTCCTTCTTCTTTTCCCTTTGGCCACTATCCTAACGCATTGGTTTGTTATATCCACTATGGCTCCTTTCAGTTTCTCCCATTGTTCTTCCACCTCCTCTATTACCTTTCCTTCCCAAGACTGCTTGTATACATCTACCCATTTCAGTGAAATCTGCCCTCCTGAAATCTAATACTTTTGCCCTTGTGTGGCTTAATTGAGTCCATGTCTCCATGCTGAACCATTACTCTGTGACCAGTCACCCACAACAGGGTGTGCTATCAAACAATGTAACATTCAAATCTCAAAACAGGCCAGCACACCCACCACTAAAAAGTTTGGGCCCTGCTCTGCTCTCCCAGCCTGTGCTAACAGCATGTATGAGGTTTGTGTATTTTGCACCTTTTGTGTTTAGAGCTGTATTATTATTAAACTGCAATTATTTAGACATTTATCTTGTGTCATTGCCTTTTTAGTGGTGGGTAGTGCTGGCCTGTTTTGAGATTTCCATGCTGAACCATACCATGTGGTGGTCACTGGACCCCAGCTGTCCTTCCACCTATGTTTCTTTGACTCTGTTCCCGTTGGTCCATACCAGGTCCAGAATTGACTTGTCCCTTGTTGGCTCATGCACCAGCTGCCCGGGTCCAACCCCTGCAGGGATTCCAGGATGGCTGTGCTTCTGGCTAAAACAGCCACTTGAGTGGCCCAATCCACATCCGACATATTAAATCCCCAGTAGCAGGATTTCTCCTTTAGCTGCCATGTCGTGTATGTTCTCTACTAGTTCCCTGTCTGCTTCCTCCCTCTGTGCTGGAGGTCTGTAGATCACCCTGTGCGTATTGCTGTTCCATTCCCTGGCTCCAGGGTGACCCACATTACCTCAGCCTCCTCGGCCCTCTCTCCCTGGAACTTCTGTACCCTTTATACCATCTCTGATGTACAGGACCACCCTCCACCCTTTTTACCCTTCCTGTCCCTCCTGAACAGTGTATAGCCTGCTACATCTACTTCCAGCCATGATTAGCAGAGTACCACATCTCTGTTAGTGCTCCTATGTCAAGGTCTGCATCTGCCAAGAAGGCCTCCAGGTCTGGAACCTTATTCCCTAGGCTATCGGCATTCGTTAGCATGACCTTCCATATTTTACAGTTTGCCCTCTCTCTGCTCTTGTTCTCCCTCTCCAGCGTCTTACCCCAACCCCGGTTTCCTTTGCTGTGTGCTCTTGACCCCTGTATCGCTCATTATACATCTCTTCACCTGCCTGCCCCTACCTGCCTGCTTTAGCTGTTCCTGTAGTCAACTTATGTTCCTGCATGTTCCCATGGGGATGTTCCTAAGCCTCCTGGCTCTCCCTCCTTGCCAGTTTAAATGCTCATAGCTGAAGCATTTAAACATCTCTAAAGGACCAAGTTCCCCTTCTCAGACAGATGCAGGTCTCGTCCTTATATAAGCTTGCATCTGCCCAGGTCAGGCCCTAGTCCCTCTGTGAAGCCCACACTATCCCTTCCACACCAGTCCTTCAACCAGGAGGTTGAAGGTATGGATGTGAATGCCCTAGCTTCCCCAGTGCCCTGGATAGGTAGCACCTCCAAGAATGAGATGGAGCGTGTTATCTGTTTCAGGTTCCCCAGCTTCCTGAAATCCTCCTGGACTCTGGCTAACTCCACACTTCTCCTGGCCAGGTCATTGGTCCCCAGGTGGACAATGACATCCAGCTGCTTCCTCCTAGCTATTGCCGTAGTGATCCTATGAATCCTTCCCATCCCTCCATAGCGCTTCCTTGGAGGCACTTGACTGCCCTCTCTCCCTGCTAGGTGTCCCTAACTCTACTCCCTGGACAACAGTGTCTCCCACTAGGAGAAGCTTCTCCCTCCTCCGGGTCCCCTGCCTCTCTCCCCTGGGCTCCATCCAAGAGGACCCTCCCATCCTGCCTGGTCCCAACCTCGGGTTCCTGAGTGGGGCTTTCTCGTTCCTCCAAAACAGTGTAGGAGTTACTAAGTGGGACCAGTTGGGGATGTACTTTGACCCCCTCCCTCACCCTCCCAAGCCCACCGTAGTCCAATCACTCCTCTCCTCTGGCATCCTTTGATGTACAGGTTGTGGACCTGGTGGTCTCTGGGTGGGGTGGATGCCTCCTTCAGCTTAGTCAACTCTGCTCGGAGACAGGCAACCTCCTCCCTCAGCCCAGAGAGGTGCCTGCAGATAGGCAGCATCACAGCCTCCAGAATGTCTTCCTGAACACAGCTGTTCCACAGCCACTGCACTGCACCACTCCCATCTTGTCTGTTTCCCTCCTCAATCAACTGCCTGCTTAAGATGGCTATTTGTTATCTCCCAAATATTTGTTTTCTTTTTCTTTTTTGTTTTGTTATGCTTCGTCACTACTTCCTGTATGGATGCAGGATGTAGCAAGGGCCTATGGGACCCACCCTATAAATGTAGGATGAGACCCTGAGGTAGGAGGGTTGTGGGGTGGGACTACACCACAGGCTGTATCCTAAAACAATCAGCCAAGGAGTCCTCTGGCAGTGGCTCCTCACTCCACTCACCGTGGTCCAGACACAGCCAATTACAAGCACACAGTCACAAACTTATCAGCTAGAATCCTCAATCCTGCCCAAACTAAATGGAAAAGCACACAGAAATGGCAGTTAAGAAAATACCTCAAATTCGATTACAAACACACAGTCTCAAACTCATCAGCTAGGATCCCTCAATCCTGACCCAACTAAATGAAGAGTCAAACTGAAATGGCAGTTAAGACCTCACATTCAAACTACACTAATCCCTGTAATATGATGCCTGTACTTAAGAGTTCAGACACATCCAATTGCAAATGCACAGTCACAAACTTTATTGGCTATAATCCTCAATCATGCCCAAACTAAATGGAAAAGCACACAGAAATGTCCGTTAAGAAAAGACTTCAAATTCAGTTACAAACACAGTCACGAATTCACCAGCTAGGATCCCTCAATCCTGCCACAACTAAATGAAGAATCAAACTGGGATGAAAGGTTTTGATCTGGGCAATATTTCTCAAGTGGTAAAACCCACTCTGGATAACAGTTGACACGAGGTTCTAGTGACAGACTGCTGTCCAAGATTACACACAAATTCTTACCTTAGAGAGATGGCAAGAGAAGCAGAACCCAACATTAACCCAGGCACTGCTTCAGTCATCTCTGCACCTCGCTGACAACCAGGCTCACACTAGCATCTCCAGCCTGTCCAGATTAAGCATTAGCTAGCTAGCGGACATCCAGTCTTGGACCTCGGCCAGGCAGGAATTCAGCACAGAAACTGCAACCTGTATCCTGGGTACAAATGGCTGGTACAGCTGGGTGTCATCTGCATTGCAGTGAAGCCCAACATTGTAGCATCTAATGATATCACCCAGGGGCAGCATGTAGACTGTGAACAGCATGGGTGAGAGAATCGAGCCCTAAGGAACTCCACACAATAGGGGCTAGAGGAATAATTCCCTATAACAACCTCTGTGTCCTATCTGTGAGAAAGGACTCAAACCATTTGATGACAGTATTGGTGAGTCCACAGAGCTCCTAAGGCAATCCAGCAACACCCCATGGTCCACTGTATCAGATGCTGAAGAGAGATAAAGTAGAATGAGAACTGACCATTCGCCTCCATGTTTCATCCTGAGGAGGTCGTTTAGCACCCTGACTAATATGGTCTCCATACTGTGCCTTGGCCTAAATCCTAACTGGGTGACCCATGTCAAAGGTAGAGAGGTGTGTCTCAAGCTGCAAAGCCGCAATTTTATCAGTAACCTTGCCAAGAAAGGGAAGGTTTGAGATGGGTCTGTAGTTCAGTAAGCAGTTCAGGTCGAGGATGGTTTCTTCAGGAGGAGCTTCATCAATGCTTCTTTCAAGGTGCTAGGAATACACCCTTCAAGACCGAACCCTGTTTGTGTATTTCAGAAGGCCTGCTAATATTTTTCCATTTATTGGGCAGGATTTTTCAAAACTCTTAGATCACATAAGTCCCGGTGGGCGGCCGATGCAGCGCATGGGACTTGAAGCGATGTAACGAATTTTCTGTCCCATGCAGCAGTTGCCACAAGGTGAACCAACTTCTTCTGGGGCCATTTTATGGAGCTTGCACACCTGTGCCTCAGATTGTAAAATTGGGTGCAGTTGCAGAGGAAGGTTTGGTGCACCACCAGAACCAAAGTGTCATGGCGCAGGGGCTGGGCGCAAGCCCTGTGCCATGTTTTGAAAATCCTGCCCATGGTGTATAGGTGGCCCTTGTTCTATATGTGGATTTCCATCTCAGCTGAAATATTGTTGTTCAGCAGTTCAGAGGTCATGGAATGCCATTGTACCCTTCTGTGATACAACAACATTTCAGCTGATGGGACATCCTCATGGCATCTGGTGTTTGATACACCCTGTTGTGCACACAGCAATCACTTACTTAAAACAAAAACTATAAAAATACTGATTTGGCAGCCACATGCCTAGTAAGTTTGTAAGTGTTACTTAGGCTTCTGATTACATCGGACCTCTCTTAGCTTAGCTCTTGAGGTCTGATGTAATCAGAACCCCTCAGTGGTAGTACAGGATGGTTGTGCATGTTGCCCAACCACTATTCTTTTATGCATGGTGAAATCATGATGCATGCTATGAAAATGAAAACAAAAAACTATACACTGTACTAAATATCCTATACTGATTTGGTAACCTCATGCCCAACTAGCCTGTGCTGTCACCTCAGGCTTCAAATTCTGTCAGACTGATGTAATTAGAACCCCTCTGTGGCAGCAGAGGCTGGCTATGCACAGTTGCCCAACCAGTATTCTCTCTATGTATGGTGAAATCATAGCGTATGCTGTGTCTCAGGACATTCTTCTACTGTGACACTGAGCTGTCAGCTTACCTGATGCACATTTTCAAACTTTATCATTTGGGTCAAATTCCCAGAGATCCAAGATCCCAGTTTGAACTGGGTTGGTGCTATCTGTATACTACCACAGTTACTGTGATGAGGCTGACAGTAGCATTCACACAGTAACTGTGGTAGTAACATGGGAAAAATGCCTCTTCCAGATTCCATAAACTGGTTAACAGTAATTCCAGTAGGTCTGTATTAACTATGCCAGGCAGCCTTAAAATGACAGTAAGATAGCCAAGTAAGTTCCACTTACAGTAGGTACAGTATTTAAGTATGCTAATACCACAGCAATACCACTCTTACAGTTTTGGTGGCTTCACTTACATTCTTAGTGCACGAGAACCTTGGCAATTCTCATACCAAGAATGTAAGTGAGACCACTCTTAAACCATAAGAGTGGTCTAGTGATGTAGATTAATGTATTATTGATCGAGCTTGATCAATAATATATTATCTGAACGTGCCCATTTCCAGGGCAGCTGCGCTTGAGACAGTCATCATAGAATCGGAGTGTCTCATGCAGAGAAAGAGCCCTCTGATTGGTCAGGAGCACTCCCTCAATCTATAATGTAAAGTGCAGCCACATGAAACTCATTTCATACAGCAACCCAGCTCAGCAATTAATACTGAAAATAGTTGAGCAAATGGTTGTTTGCCAGGGTTCCACCTAGGCCATGAGCCAAATGTTGGGGCTGTAATAGAAAATGATGTACTCATCGTAATTGTAGATCTTCTGAGTATCTTCACCATTCATAACTGATGAGTCATAGCAGGAGAGCGCAGACCTTGCAGTAGCATTAACTTTAAAACATTTGGGGCTGGAGGGGAGAACTGACGTCCAGAAGCAGCAGCGCCACAAGGCTGACATGGTGCAGCAGCTCACCGGACTAGCCAGTAACCAATGCCAACTCCTCCAGCCTCAGTTCTGCTCACTGGAGAGAAGAAGAAAAAGCAAAGAGAAAGAATATGAAGTGACGCAAAAAGCCAAGGGGATAGAATAAGGAAAGGAAGAAAAGAGGCAGTAAAAACCAAAGGAAGACAGAGAATATGAGAGAAAGAAGGTATTGCTGGAGGGTTTGGGGTGGTGGGGGAACCAGAGCCTCTGGGGAACCCAGAGGACAAAAAGTGTAACCCCAGGGCGCTACCAGGGCCACTACCCCTGCCTGCCTAACTGCCAACAGGTTGAGGGGCCTAGGGTTCTATAAGGACGGGTGTCTCCACCCAGAGGTCAGGGTTTACAGTAGTTCGACTAACTTGGTCACAGCCCTCTGGGACACTGAGACCCCTCGCAATCCTATTAGTGGCCACCACAATGTACCATAAGTATCTTCACTGTTTACACTTACCCCCAGGACTGGTAGGACCAACTTGACTCTGGGGACCCCTGTAAAACAAGATGATGCAGTGCAATAGCCACAGTACAACACTTTAACATAAACACATACCTAAGTCAGTGTAACTTTGCTGAAACAAATAGATCTGATTTATTTAAGGGCTGTAATAAGGATGGGGAAATCAGGTTAATTAGGTTAGACACAATAATAATCACAGTACTGTGCACATTCAGAGTCCCAAAATGTCACTTTGTTTGGGTACCCAAGATGGTAGGGGGCTGGCCAGGATCAGTGCAGCTGGTTGGGGCCCTGTGATAAAAAAACACTTGCACAATACCCAAATTGTAATCCGTGCCGGATGGCTCAGTTCATGAAGACAGAAAGAACAGAAATCAGATGACACATTTGCAAATAAATGTACTGATGGCAGAGAGCTACCCTGATTTTCACTACAAACTTGATGCTGAAAGCTATCACTGAGGGTGTCATGGATTGCCAGACGCCTTTGCACAGCAGGGAGGAAGTTCTACCAGCAGGCACACAGCTTCAAACAGCCACGGATTCAGTCCACCTGCACGCGATTTCCTTCCGTCTGCACCGGGACCAGAGGACTCGTTATGTGTCCTCCCCAAACACCCACACATTTATACGTAAAAGAAATTACTATACTAGGCAGCTGCTCGCAGGTCCTGATCACACTTACTGCTAGCCGAGTTCACAACGCAGCTTCACTTTCCTGACAGACCAAGCGCGATGAAGCAGTTTCTCCAGTCCTCTACAAGGTGAGCCTGGTACTCAAATGTTCAGCCTTTCCTTTTCTCAGTAGCTGCAGATTCAGTCTGGATCACGCGGCAAACACGCTGCCCAAGTTTAGGCCTTTCACACGCGATTCCCGCGCGAAGTTCTACAGCGCAGGAACTCAAGCTCCTTCTCTAGTCACGGGTCACAACGGATCTGCCTTTCCAGACACAAGGCAGGGTATTCCAGTTGGGCACCACCGTCCAATTGGTGGACTTCAGTTGTCAATCACTCAAAACTCCCTTATTGGCAAGAAAAGTCGCCACGGTCCAGAACTTTACTTCCCAGAATTACTAGCTATATTCCTTATGGCCAGCGGCTCCCAAGAGAGTCCTGATCCTGGTTGGTCTGCTTAAACTCCATTTTAGATGCCCTCCTGCCTGATTGGATCTATTCAGCAGTTCAGATCCAAAATGGAGGGGCAAGACACACTGAGTCCCAGCTGCAAGAAAGGCAGATTAGACAAATTACATTTCCACTAATACTCTAAACAATATGGGGCAACTAGTTACACCTCTAAAAAGTGCCCTTTCACCCATTTAGTGACAGCATTAACGGAGCGATTGGTCAGCAACTCGAGTGGGACTCGAGCAGGGAAGCCACAGTCCCCAATGTAAACTAATCATGCCTGCAAGCAGACAGCTCTTAAAGAGACCGTGCACAGAGGCTCTAAAAGCACTCACAATAAAGCGGCTTAGCGCCAAACTCTATTCAGGTTGGGAGCACTAGGGAAGCTCTAGAAGGCTTTTGGGAACCCCCAATTGCAGGGTTACACCTTCCTGTCCTGAAAAGCTTGATATCTGCATCAAGTAGATAACCCTAAATTACTTTAAAGTGAACAGTTGAACTTGCATGCTTTTAACAGCAATCAGCATATTAAACCTTTGTCATATGCACTTACACTGCATTATACATTCTACTACTGATTAGACAACAGTATATATATACAAACATTTTAATTCAGGTCATCACTTGCTGCACAAGAAACTTGGTTAAAAGGGCCCTTTCCTATCAGCTACATTGGGGCAGGAAGGGGCAGGGGCACCATACTCAGAGGGCAAAACAAGTAATCTGCAGTTATCTCCCAGGCTTAGTTTGGGCAGTGAGCTCGGGGTCACATACACTCCTTTATGGACCACATTAAGGGCAGATCCACAGAGCTGCCCAGGGACTCGTAACTTAGCAGTACTACAGGCTTCACCTCTCAGCCAGTCCTTCTAGGGAAGGGTCACAGTTTCTGCATGGTTAGACTCACTTTCAGCACTGTCTACACTTGGTGGGGGATCTCCATTGGGGCAGAGGGCTTGAACTTGGGGCACTTTCAGCTCCAGGGTTTGCAATTTCTAAGTCCACCACACTTGGTCCACCTGGAGAGACTCCTGACACAGGCATGGAACTATCAGGGCACTCAACACACTGTTCTTGTTCTGGTGTATTACCTGTTAGCCCCAGTCCATCACCCTCTTCCTCTTAAAGTCGAGCAGTTCAACCATGCACAATGATTCCACCTCCTCTGATTTGATGCTTTACACTTCACTTTCTGAGAGCACTGGTTCCAGAGAGAAAGCTGGGGCTTAGGCAGTCGGAAGGCCCAGCTTCATTCCCAGGGTTGATTAGGGGATTGCCCTGAAACAGTTGACTCAGTTCATAAGAAGGGTAATATTCAAGGCCACTCACTTTCCTCTGACATAGACTGACAGTCATGTTCACTCGGACTTTTGGAGGGGAACGCTTCAGCTTAGCTTCTGTGGGTGCAGTCTTTCTTGATTTTTCTTAGCAGCAGCTCTAGTCACTGGTCCAGAGGGGGCATTTTCTGGGAGCTCAGACTTAATCAGGATTTGTCCAATGGGCAGTAAATGGTTTCTATACATAGTTTTAACATCTTTTGAATTATTTTCAGGTATTACTTTGTACACAGGCAGATCATCTAGTTTGCCCACTACAATGTGAGGAGATGGTGCCACCTGTCAGCAATCTTTTATTTGCCATGCAGTCCCAGATTTCTTAACAACACCGATCTCCTTCCCTGAGTTCCAGTGCTTTCACTTTTGTCATACCTTTATTGGCCAGGTTTCTTTTGGCAGCCATGGGTTGAGCTAGTTGGTATGCATGGTTTAGCTGGCCTTTAACTTTGCACATACTGTAAATCAGTAGCTACTTGAACCTCATCAGGAGAAACTCCAAAGCAAACATCTACTGGTAATTGGGCTTCTCTTCCAAACATTAGTCGATAGGGGAAACCCAGTGGCATCACTTTTGGTGCAGTTGTAGGCATGTACCAGTGTGCTAATCTGTTGGCACCATCTGGGCTTGTCTTTTGGTTGAAGAGTGCCTAACATATTGAGCAAAGTGCGGTTGAACCTTTCAGGCTGGGGGTGATAAGGGGTGGTTCTTGACTTACACCCCCCACAATGAAAGCTTCTCTTTAATCAGATGACTCTTAAAGTCCTGTATGATCAGAATGGATTCTTTGTAGGGCCCCCATAGTGAACAAAAGTTTTCTATAAGCACCTTTGCCACAGTGGATGCCTTCTGGTCCTTGGTGGGGAAGCTTGAGCATATCGGGTGAAATGATCAGTGACCACCAGTACATTACTGATATTTCTTTGATCGGGCTCTAAACTCAGAAAGTCAATACAGACCAGCTCCATAGTTGTAGTAGTAGTGATGTTAACAAGGGGGGCGGCCCTTTGAGGCAAAGCTTTTAAGCTGAAGCAGCGACTACAAGTTCTAATGTATTGTTCAACATCAGCCCCATTTTAGGCCAATAGAATCTAGATCTCACTAAATCAAGTGTTCTGTCTATACCAAGGTGTTCCATGTGGTTATGTAGGGACCTCAGTACCAGATCTCAAAGGCAGTAGTCAAAACTAACTGTTGCTTGTCCAGTTTGCCCCTTTGTCCACTGTTTCTGTATATAATAGTCCATTGATCAATCTCAAATTAGGGCCTTCTTTATATAGCAATGCAGTTCTCAAATCAGTGGAGCGTAATTTGGACACATCTTTCCCTCTTGGAGGGCTTCTAGAGCTGTTTGATCATAGGATCTCGGGATTGAGCCAGTTGAATACTGTCATTATTGATTTGGGGCAAAGCACCAGTGTCCAGAGCAGAAAAGTGGCAATAAGCAGCAGGTGGCAGTTCTCAGAGTCCCAAACAATCCACCATACAGTCCACTCGTCCATGGACATTTGTTCCTCCTGTCAAACTTCTGGCAGAGTGCTCGGATATCCGGTTCTGACAGTCTGACCCAGTTATTCGAGGACCGGTCTCCGTGACAGAGCATCAGCATCTCGTGGTTCAGGCCCGCTCTATATTCAACCGCATAGTCGTATGTAGATAAGGCAGAGAGCCACCTATGGCCCGTGGCATCCAACTTAGCTGAAGTCTGCACATAAGTCAAAGGATTATTGTCAGTTTTACCAGTATCTTAGCCCCATACAAGTACTCATGAAATTGATCAACAATGGCCCACTTCAAAGCTAGGAACTCTGATTTGTGTAAGGGATAGTTCTTCTCGGAAGGGGTCAGGCTTCTGCTGGCAAAGGCCACTGGTCTCAGGCCATCTGTGTGCTCCTGATACAACCAGCCTCCAACCCTTGCAAGCTAGCATCAATGTGAGGACATAAGGTCTTGTGGGATCAGCATAGGCCAACACTGGGGTGTGGGTAAGTTGATATGATTTCATGAAAGCAGTCTCACAATCAGAGTCCAGCAGGCCCCAGATACTTCATTTGGATGGAAATACACTCTTTCAGTTCCAGGGTGCTGACTTTTGTATCTTTTGTGGGTTTGGGGAACCCTTGGGTAAGGTTAAGTAAAGGGGGATCACTCTTGAATAGTCCTTGATAAAGCGCCATAATAACCACAGATTTTGTGGCTGTGGCCAGGTGGTCAATGCCTCAACTTTACTTGGGTGCGGTCTCTAGTCCCTCGGTGGATACAATGTGTTCCACATATTTTACTGATGTTTGAAAGAATTGACACTCATCAATGGACAATTTAAGGCCAAAGTCTTCCAGTCGATCCAGCACCTTAAGTAATCTGCTCTCATGTTCCTTCAGTGAGCTGCCAAACACAATGACATCATCCAGGTACACCAGGCACTCTAACAAGTTCATATCCCCACCCACGCTCCATCAGGTGTTGAAAAGTGGCTGGAGCACCTGAAATCCCTTGAGGCATCCTCATAAATTCATAGAAACCAAGTGGGCAGATAAAGGCCATCTTCTCCTGGTCTTCAAGGGCCATCAAGATCTGGTAGTACCCACTGCGAAGATCCAACACAGAGAACCACTTACTGCCATTCAGGCAGTCTAAGGCATCCTGAATGCAGGGCATGGTGTACTGATCAGGAATAGTCTGCCGGTTCAAGGTGCGATAATCCATGCACATCCTTACTGTCCATTTTTTTCTCACTACCACAATAGGTGAAGCATATGGGCCCTGGATTCTTGTATTACACCAGCAGCAAGCATCTTTGCAGATGCCGTCTCACATCATCTGTGTCAGTAGGTGCCAGGCATCGAGACCTCTCACGAAGGGCCTTTCATCATGCAGCGAATACGGTGCTCAGCTCTTGCACATCCTACATCCCATTCCTTTAAAGAAAACACCTGGTCTCTCTGGGCAAGCTTCTCACTGATCCTCACTCTTCATTCAGCTGGCAGCGAGTCACCAAAATCGAACAAGTCAGATATTACTCTGTCACTCTTCCCCAACTCTTGTTACTGGGTAGTACAGCAGTATCCGCACAGTGCACAGTGGCCAGGGTGCAGCCTCGATTTACTCGGATCTCCTGTCAGACACATTGTGAACTTGAATCATCACTCTTCTAGCAAAAGCATGGGCTCTAGCAGGCAGAATACTTGGCTTGACCAGCATCCTCGGGCAGTCTTCCATCTCCTGGTGCATACAGCATCAATATTTTGTTCTTGACATCCTTCTTTATACGGACTTCTCCTTGTAGAACACATTGAGCATTTAGTGCCAACAGCAAAGATTCCGGATCCTTCCTCCAGACGACCCCAACCAGTTCCTCTGGCTCCATTCTATCAGCATTTCTCAGTGCCTCATAGGCCTTTTAATAAAAGCTGGAATTCTGAGAGCTCTGCCAGTCCTGGACCTTGTTTTTCATAACACAACTGCGCCAGTCGTCCAAACATATATCGATTAGTTCAATCAACAGTGGGACCCCATCATACAGTCCAGTAGAGGCACAAAATAAGGCCAGGGTCTCCACTTGCTCTGCCACTCCAGCCACAGAAGAAGGAAAGACAACCAAATTCAGATATAGCCAGAATAGGGTAGGCCATCTCACTCAAACCCCACATGTAGCCCTCTAGGGGTTGCAAGGACACGTCAGACAAATGCTTCTGATACCAGTCCTGAGACATGATTGTCACTAGGGCCACTGTCTAGTACAGCTCTGGTGGATACCCATTCACTTTCACAGTAGTCTCCATGGGGGACCCACTACTTCAGACCATTCAGGGCATTACTTAAGGCGTCGCTCGGGCATTAGCCCTGGTGGCAAAACTTTCCGGTTGGTCCCCTGGTGACCAGGCACAGGTTTGCGATGCCAGGCCACTAACCTGCTGGTAACTTTCCTCAAGTTCTCTGGTAGCCGACACTCAGTCTGAAAATGTCCATCCTGTCCTAGCAGTAACAGAACTTAGTATCTTGGTTGTCTTTGGAGGGGGTCTCTTATCTGGAAGAGGCACCTCAGGGCTCTACATGGCTCATCTTGAATGGAGTGTTTACCTCGTTGAGTCCCTGGTTCTCCAGTTCTATTGGGGTGAGAGCAGCCTGTTGCAGCTCCCTCACCATCTCCCTGAGGTCTCTAATTTCACTCTCAGGTTACTCTCTCAATCCGGGGTCAGGGAAACAACATGCACTCCAACTCCACTTTTAGGCTCAGGAGAACTTGATGCAGATCCTTCTTCCGGTAGGTCTCTGTCAACCCTTGATCAACCCTCTCAGCTGTTGAGTCTCGTCTGGCTCACTCTGTTCAGGGTCTGGCATGGATTCACTACCCAGTATGGGGTTCCACCCCTCTTCATCAGTTTCAATTTCACGAATCTCTCTTCAATTGACAATATTCAGGAGGTCAGCCCTCCGGTCTTGCAATGAGATTTACGTATTACACTGGAAAATCTGGCTGACTTTAATATATGGTCTAATCGGACCTGGTTTAGCATTTGGGCAGTCACTCCCCTTTCCGATGGGCTTTTGCAAAGCCCTCTCCATTCTAGTAACAAAGGTAGACAATTTCTCATTTCTCCACTGTTTAGCTGACTTGAATTTCCATAAGAGATCCTCTCCAGTTTCAGTACTGCCAAACACCCCTCTAAGGCAGAAAGATATTCTGCTGCAGTGGCCTCTGGACTAGTGGCCCGTAGGAATCGAATGGCTTCAGTGCAGGACCCTCAAACTTTCCATCAGCCATTTCCTCTTTCCCCTTCAGAGCACTGCCACTCTTGCACTAAAGGAGTAGCATAGTCCATCCATGTCTCCAAATCCTCTTCCCTTGAAGGCAGGAGACAGTACTGGAGAAGAGTCTCAATCTCTGGTAGGAGTCTAGTTGTATGGGAGGAATAACCATAGGGGTGGGGCCAGTATGGAGCTCTTAGAGGACCCGGAGATGTCTTGGGCATGGCAGGGAGGCGTGGTCACCTGAGATGTCTAATACTTTACCAATTCCTGAGCAGTTCTCCCTTCTGCGGCTAACAGTTTGAGCAGTTTGTCCCTAAAACTATTGGTCTTAGGGGACCCACCGGGTGGACAGACCACTACGGTGTGAATAACCCTCCATCCCTTCTGGGCACCTTTAGGAAAAATCACTGGGGCACCCTCTCAGGGTCTATTGTAATACTGCATGAAAGAAGCAACTTGCAGGGTCTGTTCGAGCAAGTCAGCATATCACCCTTTACTTCCACCTTGCCCAGACATTTGACATGCTGTACAGTAGAGACAGTGTCAGCGCTTTTAATTCCAATGGGACATCCAACAATAATACAGCCTTCTGGAGTCCAACTCCTCAGCTCGCACCACCCATCAATTTGTGCACCATCATCTTGAGGATCGAGTTTTAACTTGAGCGTGGTATCCTCTTCCATTTTCTCCTTTAAATTGGACATAATGGGGTACTTCCTTCACTCAGCCACTAGAGGATGCTAATCCCAGCGGTGCCTCCAAGATGTAACCCCAAGGGCTACTACCCCTGCCTGCCTAACTGCTAACAGGTTGTGAGGCCTAGGTTCTATGATGGGTGCCTCCAGCCAGAGGTCAGGGTTTACAGTAGTTAGGCTAACTTGGTCACAGCCCTCTGGGACACTGAGCCTCCCTGCAATCCTGTTAGTGGCCCCACAATATACCATAAGTTTCTTCACTGTTTACACTTGCCCCAGGACTGGTAGGGCCAACTTGACTCTGGGGACCCCCTGTAAAACAAGATGATGCGTGCAATAGCCACAGTACAACACTTTAACAAAAACACATACTTAAGTCAGTGTAACTTTGCTGAAACAAACAGATCTGATTTATTTAAGGGCTAGTAACAAGACAGGGTGAAATCAGGTTAATTAGGTTGAGACACAATAATCACAGTACTGTGCACACATTCAGAGTCCCAAAATGTCACTTTGCTGGGTACCCAAGATGGGAGGGGCTAGCCAGGATCGGTGCAGCTCGTTGGGGCCCTGTGACAAAAACACTTGCACAATACCCAAATTGTAATCCGGAGCCAGATGGCTCAGTTCATGAAGACAGAAAGAACAGAAATCAGATGAAACACTTGCAAATGAATGTACTGATGGCAGGAGCTACCCTGATTTTCACTCACAAACTTGATGCTCAAAGCTATCACTGAGAGTGTCATGGATTGTCAGATGCCTTTGCACATCAGGGAGGAAGTTCTGCCAGCAGGCACACAGCTTCAAACAGCCACAGATTCAGTCCAGCTGCACGCTATTGCCTTCCGTCTGCACACACGGGACCAAAGGACTAGTTATGCTGTCCTCCCAAACCTCCACACATTTATATGTAAAAGAAATTACTATACCAGGCAGCTGCTCATGAGGTCCCGATCGCGACTTACTGCTAGCCGGAGTTCACAACGCAGCTTCACTTTTCTGACAGACCAAGCACGATGAAGCAGTTTCTCCAGTCCTCTACAAGGTGAGCCTGGTACTCAAATGTTCAGCCTTTCCTTTCCTCAGTAGCTGCGGATGCAGTCAAATTGCCACAGCAAACACGCCTCGAGTTTAGGCCTCATCGCCGCCTCACAGTGACAGTGCCCGAGCGCCGGAGCTCGAGCTCCGCCAGTCATGGTCACAACGGATCTGCCTTTCCAGACACAAGGCAGGGTATTTCAATCTGGCACCACCCAGTCCAATTGGTGGACTTCAGTTGTCAATCACTCAAAACTCCCTTAATGGCAAAAGAAAGGTGCCATGGTCCAGAACTTCACTTCCCAGAATTACTAGCTACATTCCTTGGCCAGCGGCTCCCAAGAGAGTCCTGATCCTGGTTGGTCCACTTAAACTCCATTTTAGATGCCCCTCCTGCCTGATTGGATCTATTCAGCAGTTCAGATCCAAAATGGAAAGGCAACACACACAGAGTCCCAGCTGCAAGAGATCAGGTTAGACAAATTACATTTCCACTAATACTCTAAACAATGGGGCAACCAGTTACACCTCTAATAAGTGCCCCTTTCACCCATTTAGTGACAGCATTAATGGAGCAATTGGTCAGCAACTCGAGGGGCTCTGAGCATGGAAACACATAGTCCCCATGTAAACTAATCATGCCTGCAAGCAGACAGCTCTTAAAGAGGCAGTACCAGAGGCTCTAAAAGCACTACAATAAACGGCTTAAATGCCAAACTCCATTCAGGTTGGGAGCACTAGGCAAACTCCTAGAAGGTTTTGGGAACCCCCAGTTACAGAGGTTACAATAGGAAAGAAAGAAGGATGGGGAAGATGGAAGAGAGACAGAGAAGAACATTTGGCTCTAATCAACATGTGGCAGGAGGAGTAAAGACCTCTGAAAAGAAGCAGTAAGAGTGCAAAAGGGACTGCAAGATTGTCTGCAGAAAACGAGCAGAGAGAATGACTATGCAGTAAAGGTTGTTGCTGCTTTGTGCCAGATAGTGTTTTTGTCTCCCCTTTTTTTTTAGGCATGTAGAATATGGAGTGAGAAGAGAAGGAAATGAGAGGCCGAAACAGCCAAAAGGCCAATTTAAGGACAACTACCATTGCTTTAAAACAGACTGAGAGGTGTGACTGTGAGAGGCGAGGTGCCATCTGCAGGATTACTACCTGAACAGAGTGTTATGTAGGCAGCACCAAGAAGTAAGAGAAGAGATAAATAAGGAGCTGTGACCCTCCCTGTCTCCCAACGTAGAGGAAAATCCAGAGCCTTCCTGTCTCCTGCGGCAACAGAGCAACTCCTTCCTTTTTTCCCTTCCTTCTTCTTTTATTTTGAAAAAGGAAGATGAAAGGGAGTTGAAGTCTCCTGAACCTCCTCAGAGAAACTAAGGTGTTCCTGAAGTAGGAGAAACAAGGTGGTCCCAAGAGCTGAATCAGACTCAAGGGCAAAGGCATAATAATCCCCAAGAAAGAGGAGGCAGAGGACAAATATTGCCCCCAAATCAGGCTGAGGCTGAGGAGCCTGCTCCAGGAGTTTGCTTCTCTCTCTCTGCACCCCTAGGGTTTGCTAATGGAAATATGCCCTGTGAAGGGCCAGAAGAAGGAGGAAGGTGGTACACCCAGAAGCCTGGTCCTGAGGGGGATGGAGAGGGAAGCAGTTATGAATGGTGAGGATACTCAGGAAGATCTACAATTATGGCATGTCATTTTCTATCTTACCTGAGTCAATCTTCCCCATTCATAACTGGTAGGTCAGGTACCAAGCTACCACCTCAGTGGTGCCTGGCAAACCTGAGAGAAATGATCCTTCAGCCTCCCATGAGGGAAGAGCACAAGGAGGCGGAGGCTCCTTATGAGTGTGCCGGACCCATGATTGATCAGGGATAGGCAGAGGCTCCCATTGCCTTGGAAGGAGGGTGCCCCAACAGCTAGCGCCTCACCCCATGGAGAAAAAATTAGCCCCTGGAATGGCAAGGCAATCACCCTATGCTGGACCAAGGGTGACAACCACAAAAGATGAAGCCATGCCATCCGATCTAATGCAGACTGCCATTCCCACCAAAATGGCGGCCACTGCATGGCGTCATACTATACCCTTGCCTGCTGTCTTGCTAGCTCAGACCCCTTCTGGAAAGTGCAATGGCTTGTTGGGTTGCCTTACTATCAGGAAGGGATGCAAGGATCTGCCCCAGGATTGCCCACAAGCACCTGGCATTGGCTACATGGTGTGCCTGGTGCACTGAGATGCACATGAGGAGTCATGCTGCTGAGAACCCTTCTTACCCCAATGGTCAAACTCATCTGAGTCAGATTCTGGGTGGGGATCATGACAGAGGCGATGATGCCTGAGGTGGTGTCCAGTAGCACCAACCCTGAAGGGGATGGGGCATGACTCCTGGAGACCAAGGGATGCAAAATACCTGTGCTGGCAGTCCCTCAGGGCTGGGGAGCAGAAAGAGGTGCTGCCAGGCACTGTGGGACTCCTCTGTAAAGGGTTGAGGCCACGGAGGTATCACAACAGATAAAGAGCTGTATTCCCCGGGAATTACAGCATTGCATATCTGAGAGTGTGTCCAAAAGTTCTAGGAAGGTGTAGCTCCTCCAGCATCTCCGAGAGGAATCGCTGATCTGAAGTGAAAGCAGCATCTGAGGAGATATGGTTAAAGTATCCTCTCCCTCAGAGAGAAAGCCAAAGAGGAGGAGGAGGAGCTGGAATTAGGGATAGGCACAGCCTGGAGACAGAGATCTAAATATGACCTCATTGATAGCCCTGAGGTAAGTAGGGAGGCGATGTGCCGTGGCCTGAATGTTCCCTAGGCCCAAAGAAACCCAGGAAAGGGGTGGAGGAGACAAGAAGAAGAAGACAGGAGAGGCGGTCCTGAGAAGCAGAAGGAGACCGTCTACTAGTGCTGCTGGAATGAGCGAGAGAAGACTCCCGAGGAGAGATCGCATGGCCCATGCACCTGCAAATGCCCAACTGGGGAGGGGCAAAGCGGTGCTGCCCTTGGGGAAACCACCTAGTAAGGAGACCGAGCTGTTCTTGTCCACAAGGGTGGCCTCTATCCCCACCCACCACAGGCCTCTGCCAGTCAAGGGGAAGAGGCGGGTCAGCACTCTGACTCTGCTCAGAGCCTCCAGCCACTCTATGGACAGTCAGGGACACCCCCACGACCTCAAGACCCCTGCCCTTCCAGGCCAAGACTCATCCCTTGAGGAGGCCCTTGCAAAGCTGTGGTCAGAAGAGGGGAGAGAGAATCCTGCATGGAGGTTGGTACCAGAATCTTCCTTGGCGCTGACCATGGCGCCACCAGCCGTACCAGTGTCAGATCCAACAGCGAATAACCACGCGGCACCAGGGATGGCACTACCCCTCCCACTCTGGCACCAGACACAGTGCTGGAGGACTCCCCGGCACCATGAATGGCACCGGAAGACTAGGAGGAGGTGGCACTGGAGACAGCGCCATACTGAAGAGCCTACTGCAACAAAGGCCCTCGAGCTGGGCCTAGGAGAATCTCTGAGCTCCGAAGAACAAGGCTGCCATTCGGGATCATCCCAGTCCTCATCCAAAGAGGACACGATCGGGAACTCTCCAGGAAGCAACCCCAGACTCTCCCTCTCCCTGCACATGAGCTGTAGTAGAAGGGGACCCAGTGGCGCTGGTGACACCATCTCACTCAACGACACCGGGAATGGTGGTGGAAGCCAAGACAGCACCATCCAGTGCCACTGAGGGAACTACAGGAGCAGGCCCAGCGATAGCTGAGACCTTGACAGCGGTGGAATTCGAACTCCAGAAGGATACTGGACTATGAGGGGTTCTCAGCTGACCCCCAGGAGAGCCAACTGTCCACCCACCCCTCACACAGGCCTGCATTCTCAGCAAGACTAGAAAACAGAGGTCTGCTCTCCCTTGATATGTATAGTACCAGAGAGAGGCCGGGGAAGGGCCCAGGGATCTGATCTTGGCATCCCTGGTGCATTGCCATCCTCCAAAAGTTGGGGGTCCCATCCCAACTTTGCTGCAAGGATGCAGAGGATGAAATCCATGGAGAAACAGGCATTGCATGATTCCATATTATGTTGGGGACCCAGGCAGGAGAAGCAACAGTCGTGCCAGTTGGTGACAGTCATCAGCGTGCCACAGGGCACCAATGCATTGGGCAGTCCCCTTAGAAGATTTTTGAAGGCCCTGGGCCAGACATGACCACGATGGAAAACAATCAAAATGACAGAAACAAAGTGCTCAACTTCCCTAGGGAAGCGAAAACAACAAGGTGACTACCAGTAAACTATGGTGCGGCGAAGGCGGTGGCAAGCAAACTGAAGTAACAAGCTGTGGCACATTTAGTGAAGTTGTGCTCCTCACAAGGCATCCTTGATGGTGGGAAAAGCAGAACTGAGGGCTGGAAGGAGTCGGCGTTGGTTACTGGCCAACCCACAAGCTCCACGTAACACGTCAGCCTCATGGGCAGCTGTCTGACATCCGCTCCTCCAGTCCAAAATTTCTTAATGCTAACACTTCCATGAGGGTCTGGCACCTACAGCTATGACCCACCAGTTATGAATGGTGAAGATTGACTCAGGTAAGATCTTTATTTGCTTGACATTTACAAGGCACTGCAGCTGATAAAAATGCCCACATGAAAAGAAATGTCAACCCTTTTAGAATTGTACATAGGTGACCTGGGGCTAGCTGTGCCCCTTCAGAGGTGCAGTAGGCCAGAGCAATTGGGCAAGTAGAAGATGGAGAAATGACTAGGACAGAACAGACTGAAAAGTGAAGAAATGCCTAAGCAGGGTCTAAATTAAATGCGCATCCAAAAGAACAATAGGGTGCACTCAGAGGCATGCACTGATTTATCAGAACCATGTAGTAAAGCTCAACTTGGCAATGTAGTATTGTGAATTTCACTGTACACTGTAGAAAAGATAACACCTTCAACCTCCATACAGTTCATACATAAATGCATTTACTTGGTATAGCAGCCTTAATGACATCTGAATTAGCAGCAGAGTGATATTAAGCCACAAGCTTGTAGCTCCTTGGAGCTTCATAGTGCAAAACAAGTGTAACCAAGTCACTGTGTAACTTTCAGTTACTACCCCTGCCTTCGGGCTCAAACAAGGTTGAGGGCCTGGGTTCAGTTTGAGATGGAAATGGGGTTCTTTCCTAATAAAAAGGTAGTTAGCACGATGCCTCCGCCCAGAGTTAAAGTATAGTTGGCCAGCTGTCAGTCGGATACACCTCCCTGGGATGTTGTACCTCCCACCTCCCTTCACAGTCACCTCACACATGGAACAGCAAAACACAGCATAATATTTCAGTAACCATGCAATTATTGACTATAACATATCGTGCACAAATAATGTGCTCACAAGACAGTTGGAAGAAGGTTAACCCACAGTTTATTTATGCTGGGTAGGTATAGGGCAGGAACCCAATATGTAGTTAGTGCTTCACTGGGATTGGTTTAAATACCTTTGGCAGACACAATATGACCCACATATTTAACTGGCGTTGGAAAATTGACATTTGTCGATGGAGAGTTTGAGCCCAATCTCTTTCAGTCAATCTAGTACTTTTAGCAGTCTCGCTCATGTTCCTCCAGGGTTTTCCCAAACACAATAATGGCATCAAGGTAAACTAGACATTCTAAGAGATTCATGTTCAACAGCTCTTTCCTTTAGGCACTGGAAGGTGACTGAGGCACCAGATATACCCTGAGACATTCTGAGGAATTCATAAAAGCCAAGGAGACATATAAAGGCAGTTTCTCTCTTTCTTTTTGAAGCCATTGGTATTTGATAGTACCCGCTTCTTAGGTCAAGCACAGAAAACCATTTGCTTCCATTAGGGCAATCCAAGGCATCTTGAATTCAGGGCATGGCATATTGGTCTGGGATTGTCAGTTTGTTGAGAGTCCTATAGTCTACGCATATCGCCGCTGCTCCATTCTTCTTGCACACTACCACAATTGGTGAAGCATAGGGACTGCGTGACTCTTAAATAATGCCTGTAGCTAACAGTTCCTGCAAGTGCCTTCTCACACTGTCAGTATCTGCAGTTGCCAATCTGTGAGACCTCTTAAGGAAAGGGCATTCATCGTGAAGGCGATGTGGTGCTTTTCATCGACTACACATCCACTCACGAAGTGAACACACTTTGGTCCTTTGGCTAGTTTTCTGCTGACACGTATCTTCAATGTCTCTGATATGGAAGAATTGCCAAAGTCAAAAGGTCAGGATCAATGCCAGGCTGGGTGCCATCTCAGGTTGGAGTGGGTCACACTGCTGTATCCATGCAGTACACATGAGCCAAAGTCGTCCTTTCCTGACAATAATGTATCTGTAACATTTTTACCTGGGCGGTATCTCGTTTAGCATAAGCATGATCTCCCACTGGCAACACAGTGGGCTTCACCAATAATCCTTTTGGCAGGACATGTTCCTCTGGAGCATCAACATCAGTATCTGATTTTTACATCTTTTTGAGCACACCATGCCATGAGTGTAGCCAGGCATTTCAGATTTGTACACCAACCTGCCACTGCTACCCCCCACTGTTGTCCATGCCTGCCCCACCCCCATGACTCGAGTCCAAGGTTCCTGGCTCCACTCAGATAATTCCACACTAGACCTGCTGTCTGTCTGCGCTGCTATTGTGGTGCTTGCTGCCAGCTGGTAAATGCCACTGACTGCACCATGAGTCAAGACCACGGCAGAAATTTCTTCTCTCTCCCTGCAGGTAGGCAGATTTGCTCACTTGCCACTCACGTGAAGTCTTCATTCTTTTAGCTGGCTCCGTGTCTGTTGTTCCGTCTGCTGCTCCTCAGTTCTTTTACTGCTTCTCTAGCTCCAGTACAATTGAACTAATAGTATGGCTTCTAACTTTGCTAGGGTATTTAAACTTGCCGCCCAAGACATTCTACACCCCTACCAGATGCTATAGCCAATCACTATACAGGCAGACCATGCAGACCTAATTGAGACCTTCAGCTTCAACATCCATGGTCCACTCTGCCACCCCCAAAACAAAGCTGAAAGAGAAAAGAAAAAAGCCTGCAAAGCCAAACAAAGGAATTTAAATGCGATGGACTAGAGAGGGCAGAGCAATGCTGGCCAACTTGTTTGCTACCCCTGCTACTAAACTTGGTACATCATGGCTTACTTGGGTATCAGTAGCTACACCCTTGCACACACCACTGATACTGCACTCCAGCATTAGGTGGCAGCAGAAGTTCTTCAGCGTCACAGCACCAAACTATACCCACAGAGTCACTTTGAGCTTTGATTGTGATCTGTGTCTGTCTCTAGTGAGGCCTTCTGCACCAGGGTATGCACATGCAGCACTTCTCCCTTTTGTTTGACTTCCTCTCATGGCAGAGCTGAGCCAGGTGACCAAATGTGCTCATTAGTGCCAGTAAGTATGACTACACCATCATACATTCCAGACTCTGTGCACACTAATGCCAGAGTTACTGCAGGGTCTCCACTCCAGTTACTTAGGAAAGCAATCCATACTTTAAAGTAGCCCAGGTATGGGTAGGATTTGTCCCTCATCCCCATACATTTAAACCTTCCAAGGGTAGTAGCTTGTGGTGAGACAAGTGCTGATTGTACCAGTCTTTGAAAAAATGGTCACTTGGGAACCACTGTCTTAGCCAGGGCCCAAGTGCACCCTTTGCTGGGTCCTGCTGAAGTTTAATACCGTGGCAGAGTTCTTTGCTACTTTCTGTCTGGTTATCCTGTCAGTGATCCTCTGGAGGTTACTCTTGGATTGACACTGGCATTTAACATGTCCATCTTTGCACAGCGATAGCAATGCACAGCATCTCTGTGTCTTTGCAGTAGTGGGGTCCCGACTGAGGATTCCTCGGGTTAGTTCCTTCCGAGAGGAGCTCCAGATGATTGCAAATTTTGGACACTTGAAATTCTCAAATCATTCTCTTTACGCAGCTTGTAGCACACATCCTCTAGCGACACAGAGTTGGACATTTGACTCAACACTCGAGGCAGACATGCTCCGGAGCTAAAGGTTCTGCTGTCATGGAGGGGAATCTGCCATGACAGGGCTGACCATCATATTCTTCAGTTCAGTAAGCAGTTTTTAACCTTGCCACATCCAGTGGACTTCCACTGTCTGATACTTACACACCCACAGTAGAAATGGGTTGGGGTCCCACTGTGCATCCTGCTTCTCGGTCTCTCTCACTTCCCATAGAAGAACCCAGTGGGATGGTGGGTTAGCCAGGCTCTTTTAAACTCAACTTTAGCAACAACAGTTCAGAATTCCTGGCTGCCTTCAACACCTGTTCCAGTCTTGCCTTGTTTTAAATCCTTGGACTGTATTCCCCCTCTCCAATCGCTTTCTGCAATGCTCTCTCAAGGCATTGTAAGGTTGCAGAGAGAGACTCTCCTTGGTATTGTCAAGTGGCCTTGAACTTGAATACAGGTCTTCACTAGACTCAGTGCTGCCTAATGCACTATCAAAGCAGAATATTAATTACAACACTGGCGTCTGGATCAGTCGCCCCATAAGGACCAGAGGGCATCAATGCAGGCAATCCGAATCAGAATAGGTGACCTATGGTGACATGATTGTAGTGTCACGAGGAGCAGGAGAAACAAGGAAGTACGTTTCCATTTTTTGGCATGCCTGTGTGTTTTATTGGACTTTGAACTACACCTGAATAAAGAAATCGAGCACTTTATTGAAAGTTTGCTGGTGAGTTATCTTTTCTAAAGTTGGAACTGAAAAAGAGTCCGTAAACATTACAAGTGAGCAGAAGCTTTTTAAGACTCCTATTGCTTTGGAAATTGGTGCGGTATCTAAGACCGACAGTCTGAACTTTCCATAATCCGGTGCAGGCCCTTCAAGCTCTCAAACAATCTCTTCGCTTCTCCACCTTACTGCATTCCCATTCCTGCAACATGGATACAGCAGTCGATCCATATCTCATAGTCATCTTCTTCGCCAGGGCGGGCTTTACTCCTGAAAACATTAGTAATTTGCGTTATGAGTCAGGAACAACTGGCGGCACATAGAGTGGGTCCTTCCCATAGGGTCTGAGTGGGACACCCCTTGGTCATTAGGTACTTTTCAAACTTCCTCAACCAACTTTTCTTCAGCTTGCAAAAACTTGGTAAGCTTCTCCTTAAATCCCTTGGATTGGGGTGAGGCCTCCATTTGGGAGTTACTCTAGCCTGAGTCACTGTAGTCCATGCTCCGCTGTGAGCCTTCTGGAGACAGTACATCAGGCACTCTAGTAGCATCAACAACATTTTGACATTCAATTAACACATTTAAAGTCTTAGTAGCAGAGTCCCTCAGCCACCCCTCGGATCGCAGCTGCCAGCGGACAAGGCATCTAACTACTGACAGGAGCCTCTTCTATCTTTCCCTATCTTTCCTGGGGGCAGGGCTCTCAGGAGCAAAATGGCTTTTGAGGGTCAGATCCTCACCCTCACAACAGTCACTCAGTCTGTTGCAAGCCATAGCATCAGCAAGAATTCAGGGTTTGGGATAGAACATTGTTCTCATGAGCAGTCGCTTCAGTGTGGGACCCGCCTGGTAAATGGGAGATCGCAGCCAGCGCCTCTAAGATGTAACTGGGTCACTGTGTAACTTTCGGTTACTACCCTTGCCTTGCAGGCTCAAACAAGGTTGAGGGGCCTGAGTTCTGTATGGGATGGAAGGAGTTCTTTCCCAATAAAAGGTAGTTAGCACAATGCCTCACGCTGAGTTAAAATATAGTGGGCCAGCTCAGTTCAGACAAGAGCGACTAAGATGGTGCAGGGCTTACACCAGAAGACATATGAGGAGACTGAAAGACCTCAAAATGTATACACTGGAAAAGAGGAAGGAATGAGGGACATGATAGAAACCTTTAAGTATCTTAGGACAAAACAAGGTGCAAGGGGTGACATCTTCCAGTATAGGGGAGGACATACAAAGGCAGGGGTATGGTATGAGATTGGAGTGGGGCAGGATTAGGGAAATGTAAGGATTTTTTCTTTTACAGAAAGGGTGGTGGATGCATGGAAAAGCCTACCCCAGGAGGTGGTGGGAGGCGAGTACAGTGGGGAGTCAAACATGCATGGGATAGGCACAAGGGAACCCTACAGGTGGGAAAGAGGCTAAAGTTGATGACCAGATAGGGTCAGCAGCCGCTAATAAAGGTGGAGTATATGGGCAGAGTGGATGGACCTGGCGGTCCTTATCTGCCAGCATTTTCTATGTTTCAGCAGTCAGTCGGGTACAACCCCTGGGATGCTGTACCTCCCACCTCTCCTCACAGTCACCCCATACATGGAACAGCAAACCACAATGCAATATTTCAGTAGCCATGCAATTATTGACTATAGCTAATAATATGCTCGCTAACAATGTGCTCATGAGACAAGTTGTAAAAGGTTAACCAACAGTTTATTTACAGGGTAGATATAAGGCAGGAACATAGGATGTAGGAAACTAACAAAGCAGAATACTTAATATGCAACATTAATGTCAATCCCAATGGCAACCGTAGTAATGGTGACCACCCACCACCAACACACAGCAGTTTCCCACCTTCCCACTGGTACCAGTGTCCCTAAAGTCAGTCTGGGTACCCAGATGGTTTATGGTGTGTGAACAGTACAGCTGGGTGGCGATGTTGGTGCACTTTAGATAGAGAAGAACTTTTAAATAAATGAACTTTATATAACTCCCCAGGTCAGTGCAGGCCCTGTGGTTACTCATGGTTCTGAAGGCGGTCTCACAAGATCTGGCAATGGTAGCAGGCACAATCGGTCGAGTTGGAGGCCTCGAGCTGGCAAACAGGGCTGGTGGCTGACTTAACTGTGGCAGATTTGCTAGCAGCTTGTCACCTTCTGAGAGGTTGCAGGATCTGCAGCTTCTTCAAGGATGCAGGATTAGGGCAGTGCTGGGGACCACAGCCATATGCCTACCTGACACATCCAGGCATCTAACTCTAGGGGAAGACGATGGGTAATGCCTGACTAGCACTACTTGGCTGATTCCCCAGACTGTCCTCTGCTGGCAATGATCCTTCTCTCTAGATCTCAGGAATGTAGGCTGTAAGGGCTTCAGTCTCACTGCAGGCTTGTACCAGTGGTGCAACAATCCAATTTTAAACAACACAGTTCTGAGCATCCTACCAGGTTGTAGGTAGCAAACAGTCGCTCAGCTTCAGGCTCTTAAATGCTCAGGTCTTTGGAATCACAAAACACAGTTTTCACTTTTTCTCTGGCGTTCCATATGATGGAAACTAGTCAGGCTTTCCCTGGGCTGTTGGTTGTGAAAGTCCCAGATAGGCCTCAAACTTTCCTCAGAGCACACAGCAGAGCTTCCTCTCACTCTGGAGCTCTTAGACAACTGCTGTCAGAGGATCTGCACCCCTCCCAACAAATTTCAGTGGTTCAGATCAGGGTCCCTGTTCATCAATCAGGCAAATTTGTATGTAGAGTGTTCACGTATGAGTGTACCTATACACACACACACATACATACATATACAGTGCTTAAAAGTGCTTTTGCCGGTTAGCTTTTGTTGCTGTCCCTCCCTGTGTACCTCAAACCCCCACTTGTGTCTTTGGAGTCCCAGGAGTTGGAACACATGAAGGAACTGGTGCCAGAGCTGCCTGGTGGCTTTAAACATTAAGCACTGCAGAGCTTGCAGAGAACATGCCGACCATGGCAGTTTGCCGTTCGAGCAGGCACCAGCTCAAATGTGCATAACTAGCTACAGGTACTCTCTACAGCGGTACCGTCCAGCTAGCAAATTACTTTTACTTCTCACTCTTCTGGTTCCCCATGGCATTACAAACATAAAGGGCTGTCAGGAGCAATAAAGGAGCTGACCAGGACTGGGATGGCAGACAGAAGCAGCAGGAGCCCAATTAGGTAAGTCCCACCCGTGGTGGTGGTGATGGGGAGTTACACAAGATATAAAAGTGCAGTATGATAAAGTGCTAATTAGTAAGTGCTGATCAGTGCAAAATAACAGGATCAGTGTCCTACAAAATCTGCTTCTCACCTATCCGCCAGCCTGCCCTTCTCTCACTTTATCATATTGCACATTTTATACCTTGCTTTTTGCACTGTGAAGCTCAAGAAGCTACAAGCTAATGGTTTGCACTTTCCACTGCTAGTTTAGTCCTCATTAGGCTACTATATACCAAGTAAATGTATTACTTGGTCCCTTAATCTTTGGAGGACTGGATGACTCGTGTGGGGTTGCCCATTGGCTTATGTTGCTGTCTCTCTTAGGCAGACATTTGGCTCTGGCCCTTAAAGTAGTAGGTGCCACTGTGTACTGTCCTGGCTAGGTCCGTCCACTGCGGTCATGTGGCATTGGGCCCCTGCTTGCTCTGGGTGATGTTTTCCCTCTCAGTCCACAGACACTGCTCTTACTGCCACAGAGGTGTGTCCTTGCTCGAATTCAATGGGTAACTTAAGAAACTGTAACATGAGCATCTGTTTCTCCCTCTCCCATCCACATCCAGTTGCCATAGAGAAGCGGACGCCTAGTGCCGACTGCATTCTTACCATCTCTGGTGACAGATTAGTGCCTTCAGAAGCAACTAAAATGGGATAGCAAGAGGAACTTCGATGTAGGCTTCACAGAGCATGTACAATAGGGTAAGGAGATTCTTTAATGATGAGACCAATACTTACATTAGTGACATCACCTTGTAGACATGGACACCGCATAGCAGCATATGTCCACACTCCTAGCTGGCCAGTAGCCCAGTATTTCAGGGCAGGAAAGGTGGTTTGGTGCCCCCACCCCATAACATAGTCTCAACCATAAATCACTAGAAATGTGACAGAGAGAAAATACGTAATTAATAAGACACGAGGGTGTGCATTGGAGCATTTCTAATGCATGGTCAGAAAGCGTAATAAGGCACAAGGCCGCAGGCCGAGTGCCTTTAGCCTGACCATTGCATTAAAATGTCATCACACCCTCGGAGTGTCTTATTGCACTTATAAAATGGGAACCTGTATTTGTCATAACTGTGACAATCAAAATTCAGAGGTTTAATACAAAATAAAGTTACATGTTGTGTGCATTTTTAGATAAAATAGTCCCTCTGCCTGTAATCCTGCATTTGCATAGCTGTCATTTCTATCCTGTGCTGTAGTTCATTGCCCCTCCCACCCAAACACACATTTTATACTGTACTTTTACAACAACCGTTAAAAACACTAAAATGTTCAGAAATGTACTGGCAATTATTGACTTACTGCAGAAGCACATTTGAAAGTCATAAGCCCTTAGTGAATAACCAAGCGGCGGCTGACAGGCTCTAGGAAACTGCGCTCTGCAGACAGGAGAAAACATCAATTCCTGGTACTGCACATAAAATAGGAGGATTAATGTTCTACTGCAGTGTCTTTAACAGAGAAACAATCTCTGGTGTAGTGGTGAGAAAGGGACACCACTGATGTTTCATGCATAAATGATTTCTGCTGTAGTAGCAGGGCAAGAGACACCGCTGATGTCTGCAACGTGTGACAAAGTTAAGTTAGTGGCATTCGGATCCCAGCATCTGATGTAACTCCCCGTATTTTGAATTTTATTCTTTTTTAATTTATCTGAGAACCAGGGGAGAAAAAGAGTGAATGGACAAGGAGCGGCAAAATGATAAAATGGCGTTGACTCGCTAGTAGACAGGTGAATGTGGTGATAGTAGTGGAAAGATGAGCAGGATACGATGGTCATTTCAGTATCCCACATTTTCAGTTCACTTCTGACAGTTAAAAAAAGTTTCCTGATACAGATTATATTTATTATTGGCAGGCAGCTGAGACAAGGAGGAATGACAGCGCATGCCTGGTGGGTGTCAGGGGTGAGACAGGCGCAGATCTAATGGGATGGCTGATTTTGTGGTGCAAGCCTGATCATTTCAAAGCAAGAAAATAGATGTGCAGGATGTTTTTAGCTGTTCATGGAGCTATTCAGTAATGGCAGTGTGTGGCAGCTAAGAGGACTACTGGCAGGGCAGACTGGCAGCTGGACAGGAGGGGCTATAGTTTTTGGTAAGCGGCGGCGGAGACTGGAGGCAGGTGAGAATGCAAGCACATTGGTGTTAGTGCGGAGAGCTGTGATCGGAAAATAAAGAAGAAACAGTTTTTAAAAAATTGGGTGTATATTACTAAAAACTACTACTAAAATGAATGCTGTGGCTTCCCACAGACTTTAGAACTGGCAGATGGCAGCAGCAATTCTTAACTGATTTCCTCGCTAAGAGATTAACAAAATGTCGGCATCTTAAAACATCAACATTCTAAACAGCACATTGATTTAAACTGCACTAGGTCCAGTTTCAGAGTACTTGTTTTTATCTGTGCATTAGATAGATCTAATGCACAAGTAAAAACAATCAGGCCACAGGATTTTGTCTTCCCATTTTATAAAACACCTTATAATTATAAAATAATAAAACTAAAGCTCTGAAAACTGTGTGAAACAGTGCTTTAGTGATCATGAAGTTTACTGTTTATGAAATATCACAAATGCATATAAATTTCTATTTTCACAGTATTAAGTGTGGGATGACATTGTACCCACATGCTTCTAAGAATAGCATGATTGAGCTCACTGGTAATATACAACACTCAGAGGTATGGTGCCTACTGCATCCCCAGTTAATCAGCTTTTCTTTGATCAAGAAGGCTTTAAACTGCTGTAGTATTGGTGTTTAGGAAAACATCAAAATGTAAGTAAAGATTATTTTTCAATACATGCTGAGTCCCTGCTTGCTCCAGGTGATGTCTCCCCTCTTCACTCCATGATTGCTGCTCTTACCACTACTGCTAACTAGTCTTCAGTCCACTTCCTGAAACTCATAGCCACTCAAGGAGACTCACATTTGTGCAGAAGGGCGCGTATCAGTGGCCAGCCACCACTCTCTTTCATGAGGGGCCAGAGATGCCAATAAGTGCCTCTTTTTTGGGAGGGTTTGAAGGAGAAAAGCGATGCCACTAACTGGGTATTGTTGCCCCTAAACCTTTTGTGAGTTGGGGGCCAGAAATAGATGTGGTTTACCGTAGCTGCAACTATAAAGATGTAAGCGTAAGCATGGATTGATTTCCTGCTGGTCAGCGACTTTGTTTCAGAGACTCCTAGTCGAGGGGACCTTGGAGAAACCACCCACTATGAGCTTGTTTTGTTTTTACCAATGCGGCAAAATCAATGAGATTGGTAAGTGCTATCTACATGTTACTACCACAGTTACTGTGATGAGGTTGAAAAGTAGTCCCTCTCACAGTAACTGCAGTGTTAACGTCGGGTAAAATGCCTCTTCTAGATTCTAGAGACTCCTTAATAGTAATTCTAAGGAGTCTGTCTTGACTATGTCAGGCAACCTTAAAAAGGAGGAAATTCCAGTGTGTGATACACTGGTGGAATGCATAAAGAAAAGCAAAGTATACAGAAAAATGTAAAAGGTCCATCAGAGGCGAAACCACTAATTACAAGGGTGAATTAAAAGACAAAAAGAATAGAGGAGGAGGGAACCTGAATTCAGATGAACTCATCACAAGATAATTCAAAGTCTTTTCACTTACATCAGCAATAACCGGGACAGACAGGTCAGTGGGGTCAATGAACAACCACAGTAACTAACAATCTCAAAACAGTGGCAAATAAATTTAACAACATTTTCTGTTCAGCATTTAATAGTAATAATAACGTCACAGGAAAACCAATGAGTACTGCTTTTGATAGCATTTTGGATCGTTTTAGTAGTGAGGCAACAACTAGGGTAACAGACAAATTAATAATTAACAAATCAGCAGGATCAGACCGCTGCACCCAAATTTACTGAAAAGTAGTGAAACTAATAGCAAGCCCACTGACAAAATGATTTAATCTTTCATATCACACTGTGGAAGTCTCAAAAGATAGGATAGAAGTAACAGTTGTACCAGTATTTAAAGAGGATTAAAGTCAAAAGTGGAAAACTGTAGGCCCATCATTCTGACATCTATACCTGGGAAAATAATGGAAACTTTAACGAAGGAAAGATTAGACACTAACCTTCTAACAAGGGATATATAGACACATCACAGCACTGGATCTTCAAAAATAGCTAATGCATCACCAGCTTTTTGTCTTTTATGAAAGTGTTAATAGTATGGACAAAGATATTCCAGTTGATGTTCTGTTCCTGGACTTCCAAAGGTTTTTGATAGAGTACCTCACAACATTCTGGTTAAAAACAAAGGAAGGGTATTGATAGCAACACTGTAAAATGGAGTGCGTAACTGGTTAAATAATAGAACACAAAAATAATTAAATATCAGGTACAGGAAATTTAACTAGTGAAGTGCCTCAGGGCTTAGTACTAGGTCCAGCTTTGTCCTTACCTTTTATTAGTGACTTAAATAAGGATGTAATATGATGGCTTGTAAAATCTGTGGATGACACGTGTATTTGGGGACCTGTGGATGCAACCATAAAGAGAATACAGTATTCCAAGAGAAACAGTTGAGGAATGGATAGGCATTTTGGGACCTCCACTTATGAACAGTGGCACTGTGATTTTGTTAATCTGTCCTGAAAGTTGATTTCCACAGCAACTGCACCAGATGTCGAAAACACATTTCGGGCAGGATGTGAAAAATGACAGCTGTACTGTTCATAAGAGGTGTGAAAAAATGTCAATGTTGAAAATCTGGAATGAAAATATTTAAAACTGTCAAGAGTTATGGACGTGCGTGGAAACTGCGCAATGCATGCTTGTAACAGGAATTTTGGAATTTTTTCACAAATTTGGGACCCCTCACCTCATTAACAGTGCCACTGTCATTTAGTTAATTGGTCCCAAAAGGTGATTCCATGCAGTGACATCACCTTTTGAGACCAAATAATGAAGACAGTGCATGTGTTCAAGAGGTGGGGTCCCAAGAACCCGATGCTGAAAATTTGGAGCCAAAATTAAAAAAATGGCTTAGATAGCCACCTAAGTTGAACCCCCACTGATGCTATTATACAGCTTACTGGCATTTCGGCTCTGAAGAGTTCAGACATATGTTCCACTTCACCAAAGATCACAGTGCGGCCCTCTGGAGGTAAGGATGGGGTGAGGGGGATGTGGAGAAGGTGGGTGCACAGAGGGTGGGTGCAGGTTAGAGGTGTTGTGGACAAGGGACCATTTCCTTTTTTCAGGTAAAAAATAAAGGACATTGCAACAGACTTTGTTAGGCACACTGGGGTGGGCTCCAGTGTGCCACACCATGGTGGGAAACATGCCGACATGGTCGGCTTTGTGTGGTGGCGGCACACTGGGGTGGGCTCAAGTGTGCCACACAATGTAGGGAGGTGGGGACATGCCAACACATGGATTGCATCCCGATGTCGGCTTTGAGGAGCCACCGCCATATTTTATTGAAATGTTACACCAGAGAGAAAAGCCGTATGCAGGAGGCGTGTCATCTCTGCCGCTGCAGCACGAGCTTGTCTCTCATTGCAGAGGCACATTTCTTTCAAGTTGGTGGCACTTTATATAATTCTTGTGTCAGCGCTAGCATGCTGGCTAGCTGGGGAATGAGGGACACACCTACTAAAGCATGCCCAGCATTTGCCAACACTGACACCTCTCACTGTGCTATTACTACCAGAAGATGTTGCTTGTGCATGCAGAACAATATAAAAATTAAGCACTATTCAGAGTTTTATTTCTGGTGTTTCTTTGGTTACTATAAAAAAAATCCCTCTCCCCCCACACACACACATACTGTAACCAGCCTGACAGGACAATCTCTGCGTGACCTGAAACAGATAAAATATAACTTCTGGCTCCATATGATGTGACCATGGAAATAGACTGGGAGAGCAGTGGAGGTGGCCTATATGGACTTTAGCAGGACTTCAACACTGTGCCAGACAGTAGCCTGAAAGAAATTGAGCAGCCTAGGAGTGGGATCCAAAGTGGTGAAATGGGCAGAAACTGGTTAATGGATAGGTGACATAGGGTGGTGGATAACAGCAAACACGTTAAAGAGGGAGAGTGACCAATGGGTCCTGAAGAACTGGAAGAGAAGGTATGCATTTTGCAGACAATCCCAAAATCTGTAATAGGGTGGATACTCAGGAAGGGGCAGAGAGAATACATAGGGACCCTGAAAACTCTAGGAGTCTATGTTCATTAGAGATGATATAGAAATTGCTATGGTAGAAGAGGCAGAGGAAAGCGTGGAGGCCTTATGGGTCACCTTACGATCCCCAGCAGGAGATAAGGTCAAGCTGGGAGTAGCATATAGGCCCCGGGATGAGTGATGTTCTAGAGGATGGTTTGCTGGACAACATCATTGCCCAGTGTGGTCCAAAAGGGAAGGAGGGTGTTGATGGGGACCTTAATATACCAGGTACAAACTGGGAACCATGTCCTCTAAGGTGGCCAAGGAGCAGAGGCTGCTGGATGGCTTCCAGGATGTGTTCTTAACACAGCATGTGATGGAGCCCACAAGGGAGGGCATGTCCTGGATGTGGTTCTGGCAGATGGGGATCTAGTAAGGACATAGCTGTACAGGACCCCTGACTGGGAGTGACCACAATACTGTCTGGTTTCAAATAAGCATGGGGGAGTGGGGTGAGATCTAGGACACTGGCAGTGGACTTCAGGGGGCAGAACTTTATGGGCATGGAAATATTCTCAAGGATCACTTGAAGGGATTACCTCAATGACAAGTGTGGAAGGAGATGGAGGTCATAAAACAGGGACTTCATGAAGCAGTCAGGATCTCGCTAAGTTGAAGCGTAAAGGAGCAAGGTCACGTAAACCATGCTGGTGGTCCAGTGAGGTACAGGTAGCAGTCAGAGAAAAGAAGCCTACAAAAATATAAAACAACAAGAGGGATAGGGATAAGGAAATGTACCAGCTTGCATCTAGAAAAGTCACCCGTATGGTGAGGAGCAAAGTCAGTAAAACAGCGGCTGGCACAGGGATACATGGAGGAAAAGGGTTCTTCCGGTACATTGGGAGGCGGAGAAAAACTAAAGCCATCTCAGCAGATTGAGATCAGAAGGAGGTGGGTGGAAGAGGCGAGGACCAGGCAGAGGTATTTAATGAGTACTTGCCTCTGTGTTCACTAGGGAGGGATGGGATATCTACAAAACAAGGCATGAAGGGGATGGAGCGGCAGGAGTGGGATCAGGAGCAACAGAAATGGAGCAAGAGGGAGGAAAGGTACCCAGGGGTCACATCTGGATAAGGATAAAAGACCAGTAAGGGGAGGGACGGATGATGCTATCTCCACCAAAAGGGTGTGGTTAGCCCTCAAGGCCCTAAAGAAAAACAAATCTCCTGGGCCGGATGGCATTCATCCGAGTACTATGGGAATTGGCGGACATACTGGCTGCACCCTGGCAGAGCTTTTCAGCAGGTCACTTGAGACAGGGAGGTACCTGGGGATTGGCGAGAGCAATGTGGTACCAATCCATAAAGGGGTCGAGGAAGTACCAGGTA
This sequence comes from Neoceratodus forsteri, assembly GCA_016271365.2. Taxonomy (NCBI): domain Eukaryota; kingdom Metazoa; phylum Chordata; order Ceratodontiformes; family Ceratodontidae; genus Neoceratodus; species Neoceratodus forsteri. The sequence continues at coordinate 659,454,739 of CM057453.1, forward strand.
ATTATAGACCCATCAGTTTGACCTCGGTGGTGGGAAAATTAATGGAGAGTATTCTAAAGGAGCGATTGGGGTGTACTTGGAGGAGGTGGGAGGTCTGGATGAGTCGGCAACATGGGTTTGTGCCAGGTAGATCATGTCAAACCAACCTTGTGGAGTTCTATGAATGGGTAACATCAGAACTGGACAGGGGTAAGCCTGTGGATGTATTATTCTTGGACTTCAGCAGGCGTTTGACTCTGTCCCCACAATGGTATGGTGGAGAAACTGATGGGGTTAGGGTAGGCCCTTTGATGGTCAGATGGATTGAAAACTGGCTAGCTGGGCGCACTCAGAGAGTAGTGGTCTGTGGGAGCTCTCGAACCTTAGAGAGGTTGGTAGTAGGGTACCACAGAGGCTCGGTCCTGGGTCGATCCTGTTTAATGCATACATATCGGACATCAGGGAGGGTATAGGGTGTGAAATGAGTCTCTTGCGGATGACTCCAAGATGGGAGCAGTAGTTGAGGAGAGAGGGGAGGGTGGCCCTGCAAGAGGACCTGGACACCCTGGAAAGCTGGGCTCACACATGGAAATTAAATTTCAATATCACCAAGTGCAGGTGTTGCATCTTGGTGGAAACCTAAACACAGGTACACCCTGGGAGGAGGCACTGGAGGCCTCAATAGGGAAAAAGACCTAGGGGTCATGGTGGATACATGTATGAATAACTCTGAGCAGTGCAGGAGGCAGCTAGCAAGGCAAACAGGATGTTGGGATGCATCGTAAGGGGATCACCTCTAGGAGCAGGAAGTGATTCTGCCACTGTACAATGGACTGGTTAGACCACACCTTGAGTACTGTGTACAGTACTGGAGACCACATTTGAAGAGGGACATACAGCTCCTGGAGAGGGTACAGGAGGAGGCAACAAAGATGATACGAGGGCTAGGGGATTTGACTTATGAGGACAGACTTGAGGAGCTCTGCCTGTTTTCATTGGAGGAGAGGAGAGACAGGGGGACATGATTGAGGTCTTCAAGTACCTCAAGGGAATAAATAGGGTAAACATGGAGGGATCTTTAGACTAAAGCAGGGAGGTATCACCAGAGGCATGGTTTGAAGTTGGAAGGTGGAAGGGTGAGGGAAAAGAGGAGGAGGTTTTTCACCGAGAGGTGGTGGACCCTTGGAATGCACTGCCTGGGAGCTGGTTCAGAGATCCACAGGGAGGGCTTCAAGAGAGGTGGGACAGACACAGAAAGTGGATGTATCAGATGATGGCCTGTCCGGGGGTGGGGATGGATGATAGGGTTTCCAGAGAACAAGGGACGGGAGGATCTCGGCACCCAACTAAGGATCTAGGTTCGAGCAGACTCGATGAGACCGTAAGGCCTAATCTGCTGGCAAATAGTATGTTAGTATGTTAGTCAAGAGCATGGCAGTTGGGGTTCAATGCCAAAAGTCACGAAATCTTGTGCAAGGGCATATGAACCTATCAGCTGAGTAAAGGATGGGGGTGGGGGTGGGGTGGGAGATACTGACAGTCCCAAGCAGGAAACAGACTTTTGGGTTATCATATCTGATGACCTCAAAGTGGCAGGAGCAGTGTGACAAAGCAGTGGGTAAGGGCAGTTGGATGCATAGAAATGTATCTTCAGCAGGAGGAGGAGGTGGTGTTCCCACTATATCTCCTTGTGAGTCCCCACCTGGAATATTGTGTCCAGTTCTGGAAGCTGCACCTCAGAAAGGACATAGACAGGGTGGAGGCAGTCCAGAGGAGGGCAAGTAAAATGGTGCAGGGCTGCATCAAAAGCCCTACAAGGCACGACTGAGGGCTCTCAACATGTACACCCTGGCAGAGAGGAAAGAGATAGGGGACATGATAGAAACCTACAAGTGCCTCATGAGGGTGAACAGAGCACAGAAGGGCAGTCTCTTCAAAATGAGATACAGAGCCAGCATCAGATGGCATGCAGTGAAGCTGGGGGATGTGGGGTTAAGAAAGATGTAAGTACTACTTCATTGAGAAAGGTGGTGAACACCTGGAACAGACAGCCAGCAGAAATGGTGGAAGCAAAAGAGTACTGAGCTTCAAACATGCATGAGATGAACACAGGGTAATATTAGTAAATAGGCAGGGAGGAAGGAGGTTTCCAGAGACCAGGTAGGGTCTCGAGGACAGACAAGGCAGGGACCATCTCAGCAGCCTGGGTGGGCTAGCGATCCTTTTCTGTGACAAATTCTATGTTTCTATGAGGGACTGTGTGTGTGTGTATGCCTGTGGAATACTACAGAATTTTGAATATATGCATTCCATGATAATATCCCATGTTTGTGTGGGGTGGGAAGTGAGTATTCTACTAGAGGAATACTGCAGAATACTGAATTTGTATATTCATGGTAAAAAAAAAACTGCTGCTGCTTGTGTTGAAACACAAATGTGTAACAGGAAGAAACCATCTGTGGAGGACTATTTGACATTTTGTAAGTAATATTTGATTTTGTTATGCCTTTTTAAGAATTGTGTTTAAATTTGCCCATCCTTTTTTAAGTACAATAAGACCCTTCAAGTGTGAGGTATTAGTGGATGCCCACACTTCCAGGTGCTGTATGGCCCGACACTGTTCTTCATGCTCCTGGTCATGCTGGGATCACCAATACCCCACCTGCTGAATCTTATAAACACATGTAGTGTGTGAAAAACATATACAAAGACAATAAAACATTAGAAACATGTTAAAAACATCTGGACCCATTTTTTTTTTTTTGCTTTAATTAGCCTATAATACTGTTGACATCTTAATTCATCTGTGAAACGAAAGTATAGATTACTGTCTAAGAAAAAGACTAATTACAACTCTGTCATACATCTGTAGTAATTATGGACATATTCACTAGTGGGATTTAACAATAATTGTTGGAGCTCAAATATTAACCAATCAAAGAAGGATAAAATGCAGGAAATGAAGGAAGTGCAAGAAGAAGGGCAAGGAATAAAATGGTTATGAAATGGGACCACTCTTACACAACGTTATTTTTATGCCCCATCTTATTTCAAAACCCTCGAATCAAGGCTGCATTTAATCTTGGCTATTCCTAGCACATACTGACACTGTAGGCCAGATATTCAAACTGCACCCAAAATATCGCAACAGCAGGAACAAGCACAAAGTCAATTAGCACATGCGCAATTAGACCTGATATTCAAATGTGGAGCAAGTCAAATTGTGCAACCAGCCAATGTCTGAATATCGCCAACCTGTGCCATAAGCGCAGCAGGTAGGGGAAGCTGAGCACATATGTCGGCGCCATAGTGCAGCAAGGCCAGCCCAGCTGAGCAGTCGAGATCGCCATAAGCGCAAGCAGGAGTCCCCAGCAGCAGAGCAATGGAACTGCACAACCAAGGAGGTAGGCAGGGGCCTACCACCCACACAGACAGCCACAGGAACACAGTGTAGAACTAACAACACCCCCCACCCGAGCACCAGTAACACCGGTGGAGGACGGAAAATCCACTGGCCCATGGGGACAAGCCTACAAAGCACAGCATGGCCACGATGCCCCAGCACACACTGGCAAGCAAATACTGCCACAAAGGGCCCGGACAACCCAGGTGTACCACAGCCCCACTGTGCACAGCACACTATGCCCTGGAACCCCAGCCACCACCCATGAGCAGTGAGTGTGACTGGCACTGCCAGAACCACCATGCCCCCCACCTGGCACAATGCAACCATGTGTTCCACAGAACCATACAAGCCAGACCCACCAGGAGCCCACAGTGGAGTGTGGCAGCACACAGCGAGACTGGCTGACAGCCACCACCACCAGGGACACCCCACACAGACACACACAATCCCAGGACCTCACCACACCAGATGCCATGCACACCACTGCAACTGAGCACCGATAGCCAGCTGCAAATCAGAGACCACCACAGTATTCATAACAAAATAGATATATATATTCTATGAAAACAGAAGAACATCAACAGGAACAACAATAACACTATATACATGTATATACAAAACAGGTGTGGGGTACAGGTACAAGGTGATTGGGTGTGGGGTACGGGTGAAGAACCTGGTGAGGGAAGGCAGGAGGTGTGAGGGAAGGGTAAAGGGTGTGATGTGGGGCAGCTACTGTCCCCCAGGCTGCAGATCAACAGGGCGGCCTGGACCCTGTGGCCTCCTCGCGATGCACCCCTCAATTCATCTCCCTCAGTATGCTGAGCGTCTTCTGTGACACCTCCATCAGGCGGTGGATGGCCTGCTTGATCCTGCGCAGGATCTGTACACCTAGGGCAAGGAACAGAATCAATAGCTGGGACTGTACACAACCCACAAGCCCACCCAGTATGCATGGCATACAGCCAAGTCGCCGTGCCCTGTGATGGACTGCACACACACACAGTGACCGTGCATGGGCCAAGCCCAACCAGCAGCAACAGCCATGTGTCCCACCACCCCCCATGCCCAGCACAGCACAACCAAGGCAGTACAGTGACATGTCTACGTGGTGGGAAGGTAGTGCCACAGCCATGTGCCCAGTGCATGCATGGACCACCACTGGCGCACTCACAGACATGCAGTGCCACTGGACAGTGCTGTCACACGTCACAGGCATGGTAGTGTTATCCATGGATGGTGGCCATGCCCCATCCCCCATTACGCAATAGCATCCATGATGTAATGACACTCACCCTCATCCAGCCGCTGCTGCAGTGCTACTGCTGCTGATGTGGGCCCATACCGCCGCCTCCTCCACCAGCCACCCCTGCAGCACCCCTGTGCGACTCAGCCTGAGCCTCCTCCGCTCCTCACGCCTGTGGGAAACAAATGTTGAGAAGCACATTAGTGAGATCAACGCAGACAGACCCCTGCACCAATGGTGTGCCTGCCCACACAGCCAGACCCATGCATCACACACCTGCAAACACTGACACAGCCAACCATGGAACAACCCTCCCATGCTCTGGCCCCAATACACAGTCATACCCTGCGGACAATACAGGTGCATAGATGGGTCACCCACCTGGCCTAGGCACAATGCCCCTCCTGGCAGGGACCTGGGCGTGCCAGCAGTGCCTACTCCTCTGCACAGGTCACTGTGCGGTGCCTGCACTGCTGTGCTGTCCCGCGCCACCATGTGACCTGCTCCAGCACAGTGGCCACCTGCTGCCACACTTGGAGTGCGAGCCAAGTCTAGGGTTCCCCAAACAGTGGCCCATAGTGAGGCTCAACCACAGCCACTAGGTTGGCCACCTCAAGCCACTCCACTGGGAGCTCTCCTGCATGCCATGCTAGCAACCTGATAGTAGGCAATATGGCGCTCTGCAGCAGCAGACCGTGGAAATGTGCGTAATACAACCCGTCTGTCCCTATCGCGCTGTTCAGGCAGCACCGTCGGTCCCTATCGCTGTTACGAACAGCGCGATGAAACTACACACATGCCAGGCGTACAGCGCCAAGGGGCAAAGGTCAGGGCACAGCGTCATGTCTGTGGCGCAAGGCCATGCACAGCGCCGCCGGAGCGTCTACGTCCAGCGCAGAGGTCGCCTGCGTGCCAGTGCCACAGTGGACTGTGCGCGGTTGTGCCACAGCGCCATGTGGTGACCAGCGCTGTAGCACCACTGGCACAATGGTGGCGTGTCGTGAATAGCTGACCGCGCTACAGCACGTGATCAGCGTGGCGGCGCCTGCGTAGGTACCTGGGCATCGCGGCGGTGCTGTGTACTATGCAGTCACAGAACTGCGCCATAAAGCTCAGCCAGCCCAACCGTGCGCAAGCGCAACAGCGCGATATTCAGCCGTCATATGCAAATCTGCTGATCAGCCATTCAAAGGCGGCGCGCGATTTGCATCCCATTAAAGTTGCTCCACACCTGATTTGCATGCATTGCGCTATAAATGTGCGACAGTGATCTGCAGTGGCCACATTCGGTTACACGCAGGTGATAGGTGAGTTGCATGCTGTGTGAAGTTATGGACCATGGTCATGGGAAAATGCTGTGAACTGCACAGTCACAGATGTCCTCTTCCACCCATACAGACCCTGACGGCCAAGCAAGGACTGGGTGAGGAGGAAGATGGGCGCTGGAGGAGCCCAACTTCACAAAGGCTGAAACAGAGGCACTCTATGAGGCCTACCTGGATGAAAGCCACTACTCAGTGGGCGGCGGGGCACCCCTCAGGCCCATGCGCTGCATGGGAGAGGGTAGCTCACGTGAACCAGCACGGAAGCCACCAGCTCTGTGCAGGAATATAAGAAGGTGGGGACAGACGGGAGATGGGTTAAGGAGAGGTGGCAGCACTCAGGGTGGCAGCGCTGCCACAGGCGGGGGCCAGCCAGAGGTGGCGCAGCTGACCCCGGTGGAGGACCGTCTTGCTGCAGCCATGCAGCGCAGTGCCATCGAGGGCATTCCAGGCGGTGGCTTCCAGACAGGTGGAAGCCCATCACTGCGATATGACATGGTGGGATGGGGAAGGTTGATCCCATGCACTAACTTGTTCTCACTGTACACAGATCCTGTGCGCCTGCGAAGACAGTGGTGGTGGGCCCGTGCACTGTGGGCGTGCAGCCAGAGTTGGAGGAGGGTCCATCCACCTCTGCTGGTAGCGGCGTGCATTGCATCAGTGTGCACGCCTGGCTGCCAGTTCGATGTCGGTGAGACAGGTGTGGGGTGCCCTTCCTGTGGCCCAGCGTTCTGGCATGCAAACGCGCTGTGGCTGAGGCTGTGGCATGAACCTGCACCATTGATGATGCAACGACCGCTATGGGCAGTGACACGCGTGTCACAGAATGGACACACACAGCAGGACATCCCGTGCCCATGGACCTAGCGGGTTCCAACGTGTGTGCCACGCGTCAGCACAGTCCCAGGCTGTGCCTGTCAGCACCGGTGGGGCAGCACCAGTGGCTGTGCAGGTCCCTGGCACTGTTGCGGACACAGCATTGGAACGACTGGTCCCTTGGGCACAGCAGGCGGTCACCCACCGGGTCTGAAAGTACAGGGTTCAGCGGTAACATATGCACACCGCCTGACATGCCCATACCTGGTCCTGGTGAACAGTGCCCACCCTCAGGGGTGTTGAGCATCAGGCCCTTCCATCCCCCTGGGGGTCAGGTTGCCAATTTGGCAGATGACCCATTGGCGAAACACACCGCCTGCTGCGGGCATCAGTACAGCAGCAGATGCAGGTTGCAGCGTCCGTGGAGGCACTGTGTGTGGCTGTGGAGGCGGCACAGCAGGGACAATGCAATGATCCTGGCAGAGATGGTCCAAATGCGGCTGGATGTGACCACAGCCATAGACAGGATGACCCAGGCATTGGTCGCTGTTGTGACCACTGGACAGTCAGGTGCCCTGTACCACGCACCCCATGCAGTCGCACTCCACTCCCGTTCGGCGTCGTCGACACCCAGCCTGTCGACACGGGTTCTGCTGTCGGCATCCCAAGCACCCCTGGTGCTGGTATGTTGACATGCTGCAGACCCCTGTGCGGACAAGGTGGCGCTGCGCAGTGGGACCCCTGGTGGTCCATCGGTGCCACCCATGTGGCCCAGGCTCAGCCTGCCAGTGCAGCTGAGTCACGGCGGAGCCACCCATGCATCCGTGGTGGCCGTGGCTCAGTGCCACCTGACTGACCTGTCTCCCAGTCGCGGGCCCTGTCTGGTGCTGCCCTGTGTGCAATGTGTGTCTTGCTGGGCACTGCACCAGTGGGTGCCCTGCCCAGCACGCCAACACACAGACCACCTGCACACCACCCGACTGCTGTCCACAGGTGCGTGTGCATGATGATCTGCACTGTACTGTACACCAAGGTGCAAGGGTGCCCAGCATCGGCCTGCGTACATGGACAGTACCACAGGTGGTAGGGTGGTCTGTGGATCTGTGTGTTTGACATGTCTGTTCCTGCTCTGCTGTGCAACTGCCCCTGTGCACTGTGTGTGTGTGTGTCCATGTAGCATGTAACTATTCACCCCTCCCTGATGGTGTGTTTGTGCCTGTACCCTTCCTCCCTTGTCATCACACACCCCTGGTGTGTTACCTTGTGTGTATGTGGGTTGTGCCTAGACAGTGTTGGTTGCACATGGCCCCATGACTTACCTGTGTTGTCTGAAATGCTCCTCTGTGATGGTGTCCCGGTGCAGCTGGGCCTGCGGATCAGTCGGGGTCAGGCCGTCCAAGGGGCTGCTCATCCCCATCATCACCGGTCCTCCCCAGCTGTCCCCTCCTCGACCTGTACAGCTATCCCACAGTCTTTGGCCATGTTGTGCAGGATACAACAGGCCAGGAATATCCCACAGGCCTCTGAGGGCTGTACTGTAGGGCACCGCCCGGAGGTGTCTAGGCATCGGAGCGTGCCTTCAGCATCCCAAACACCCGCTCGATGATGTTGCGTGTGGTGGCATGTGCCTCATTGAGCGTTGCTGCGATGGAAGTCGTAGGCGCCGGTAAGGTGTGAGTAGCCAGGGACGGAGTGGGTATCCACTGTCACCTGTGTGGAGATAGTGGAAAGTAGTGTCATGTTCAGGTCCATATTACCCCTAGCCTGTGTGCCACTATCATGGCACCTGTAGCTTTCCCACCTGCCCCAACTTTGCCACTCCTACATGCATACTCACCTACTAGATGTCCTGTGGGGATGTCCCCACTCTCGAATCGATGGCACAGTGCAGATTGGTACCATATGAATGAGTCATGTGCTCCGCCAGGATGTGTGGCATAGACATTGATGATCGCCCACTGGCATCACACACCACCTGGCAGTTGACACTAGAGAACCCCTTCCGGTTGCGATATGCAGCCCCACGGGACCAGGTGGTGTCGAATAGCCACATGGGTGCAGTCTATCACCCCAGCACGTCAGGCATCGTGCTCCCTGTGGAACTCCTGCATGTTTGCTATGCGCTCTGCCACGGTGCTGGGAAATGGATGTCCTCCGCGGCATGTGGCAGCAGTGCGCTGAGGAACTGGGTGAGGATCTGGCGTGGTTGACTGTGTTATGCCTGTGGTGTCCCCTGTTGGCCTCTGGAAGGTACCCGTGGCGAGCAGGCAGATGCAGGCTGTTACCTTTGTCTCCACTGACAGAGCGTGACTCCGCTGTGAGGGTGCCTGCATCACATCACTGCACAGCTCTACAGAGCCGCCTCAGTATTGCCCTGTTCAGGTGGTACCGCCCACAATCTCAACATCCGAATACAGCTCAAAGCTGATGCGGCACGCGACTGCCTGTGGGGGCGTATCAGCCGATGGGCCCTTCCACGGCCACGCCCCTGCAGCATGCCTTCTCACCCCCTCACTACAGCCTCCATGTGGAAGGTGGCACTGTCCATCTCCTGGCCTGTGCCCCCAGCTGTTGTTGTTCTGTTCCCTCCGCTGTCCTGACTGCTACCTCCACTGCACCGGGTACACTGACTGGCCTCCATACTCAGGCCCCACACCAGCTGCCACTGTTTTGTCCTGCCTACTCCTGGCTGCTGCCAGCCTACTCTCCTTGCTGCCTCATGGGCATTCCTGTCGGGTTCTTGCGCCTCTTCCTTGTGCTTTTTATTTTGGCTCATTTCCATATGGCGCACCTCCGGCTGATCCACTGTTGCGCATTGCATGAAGCCTTTGAATATCGCATTGCGCTCTTTAGCATGGATCCACCCCTTGATTTACATGCCTTCATTTGCATGCGCTGTTGCTCAGCATATTTTCAGTGGCCCAACTGCCTCCCGCTGAATATCGCAGAATGGCGCATTTTCGGACTTGCGCTGGTGCAACCTAGTCTGCGCATAGCGAACCTTTTGAATATCCGGACCTGTATGTCTAATGTGCTTCCCTCTTAAGAGATGGTTATAGTAGTCTCTGTCTCTTACATTCTGTTGAACTCTCTCAATACTTGTAAACTGGACCTGGTGTGTTTCTCCCTTGGTTCTCGTTTTGTCACTGCTTAGTCCTTATTGTTGTTTTGTATCACACACATGTTCACCACCCTCGTTTTAAAGGACCTCTTGGTTTAAGTGACATACAAGCTTCCATAAGTACAGTTGGGAGGTATATAACCCCAGCTGTGTTACATGTGACAAGAGTCCAGATGTTTTAACATGTTCTCTAATCATCATTGGTTACCAAATATTTGGAAGAGGAATTGAAAGTTAGATGTACGTGCAACAGGTGAAGAAGAAACATCTTACTTTTTAAATTTTATCCCAAGTAGTAAAATGAGTTGCCTGAATTTTGTTAGACTACAAGTATATTTATTGAATGTGTAAAACTTTTGGAGACTGAAAGTGATTGTTGCAATTGTGTTTGTATTTGATGTAATTTTGAAGTCCTATTGTCAGGACCATCTTGAAAAAGGCTTTGGCCTAAAGATGTGAAGCAAGATCTTTCCTGAATAAAATAAATCTCTTTTAATACTAATGTTTTAATGTTATTACTGTGTTTTGTTTCACATATTGGGCACTAGCACTTTATGTATATGTTAACTGTCAACAGAGCGACATAATGGGGATTCTGCACATTTAAGGGGAATGTACAAATGATGTGCTATTCATGTGGCTGATCACTCTTGAAAAAGCATAATTTGAACATGAAACATTGAGATTACCAGGGCTGCTGCTCTGTCTTGCACTGTATTACTGCTATTTATATATTTTGTACATTAAAGCCTTTGCAGAAAATGAAATTAATTGTGGCATTCTTGGAGCATGAGGATACAGTCATGTGTGCTGGACTCTTGCTGACCTCCCAGCTTACAAGTAATCTGTTTACATAATTACCTAACTGTGATCTCATTTTGTTTCCACTGGGTCCTGCTTCTGCTTAGGGCAGTTTGACAACTCTCTATACTATTGAAAGTGTGAGGTTTGAGTAGTGACTTGTCATACAAAATGTAGTACCAACTGAAACATTCTTAGTCAGTGTACTCCCCACCCCTCGACATACATACACATATATTTGCATACCCATGATACTACATGCTGGGTTTGAGGCTTTACTGTGTGTGTGTGTGTGTGTTTACAGAAACCATACAAATTGTAAAGTATCTACCTTCTACTATTCATGCATACTACATAATGATTTTATGTTCACCTTGCACTTCGCAAAGCAAACATATTGGTATGATAGTGAATTTTAAGAGGGTGTCACTGTCAGTCCAATGCAGAACAGTCTGCAAGGGGCTCAAGAGTGTCAGACCAACCATCAGCAGATTTTGTGTAGTTCAAAGAAAAGATACATAAAATCATACAGTGACTCTTTCCTTTGCCTACCGGGTCATAATGTCGTGCGGCAATAGTGTACAACATTATAGCTAACCAAAGAGCACTGTCAGGACAGCGAATGGTGCAATACTGCGTATACTGCTGTCACGTATTGCACCATTCACAACTCAGGCAGAGGATAAGAACTGTGCTGGGAATGGGTTCCGTCGAACAGCTGCCGTGGCTCACTGGACTGAGCCACAGCAGCAGGAACAAGCGCTGCGTCTGGGACGGGTTTGATTCGGTCCTAGACATTTATTTTCCTCATAATTTGCGCACTCCCGAGTTGGACCCCCGGGTTGAGAATCTTTAGTAGGGGGGTCGAGAAGCACAACCCCGTAATGAAGATGTGGGGGCAGAACCCCCACAGAAAAAATGAATTATGCCACATGGTAATATTGCTGTATTGGCATAGCACGTTTTGTTATGTGGCATAATGTCTTGCTACATTATGGACTTCGTGCCTTTCCTTTGATCTGCATAACAGCATCTAGCATGCAGAGCTGATCAGCATCATGATCAGCCTGCTGTGGGTCCTCCTCAATGTAAAACAATCCTCCCACCTTCCTTTTAATTTCCTGATACTGAGTGCCCAATCTACAGTGCTGGCTAGTATCCCCCACCCTGCCTATTTTAACTGTGCATCACCGGGAACTCACCACTGGAGCTGCCAAACATAACACCAACATTGAGGTACCCAATCCCCAGTGTCAGTACCTGAAATAAAGAAAACTGTCTCTCAGTCCCTCCCTTAATTTCCAACACCATGGTGCCCAATCCTGGTGAAGCTAGTACCTCCCACCCACTTGTTTTCACTGTGTGACACCAGGGAGCCCACCCTGGTGCCACCAAACATAACATTGACACTGAGTACCCAATCCTCAGTGTTGGTACCTGAAATAAAACAAATATCCTCAATCCTCCCACCCCTTCCTTCTTAATTTTCTGACACCAGGGTGCCCAATCCCAGTGCTTGCTAGCACCCCCACCCCTCCTGTTTTCACTGTGCAACACCAGGAGTCTACCCTGCTGCCACCAAACATAACACTAACACGGGTGCCCAATCCAGTTTTTCAATGTACTCTCATAATTTTGGTAATTTTCAATATTTTGACCCCAAATTCTCAACATAAAATTTTTTCACATCACCTCATAAATGTGACAACTACCATATTTTCAAATCCCGGCCAAAATGTGTTTTTCACAGTTGTAGTGCAAAATGACGTTTCAGCCACTATTTTGTGAATGACATCTGCTACATTCAGAAGGAGTGGTCATAAAAAAACTATGTTGAAAATGTGGGGTCAAAATGTGAAAAACAACTAAGTTATTAAGAAATGTTGAATTGTTCCATCGTTTACTTGTAACTTTATTTTTCTGATTTTGGCCCCTATGTTCAACATATCCCTTGTGTTACCCCACTCCTGAACATGACAAGTTTCCTTTTCAAATCCCTCAAAATTTGTTTTCATGATCGCAGTTGAAATCACCTTGGATGGGATTTAAAAATTCCACCTGAACTGACTTGAACATCAAGTCATAAAAAGACTACTGGAAATTTAGGGTCAAAATAAGGTGGCCACTGAAAATTAGATATTACCTGTCAGCTGGCCTGTCCTGGTAAATACAAACTAAAAATGTGTAAAGAAGGACACCACTGAAAATGAGATACTGCATCTAATCTGGTCTATCCTGGGGAAATATACAGTAAACATGTGTAGAAGCAAGACCTGGTACAGCAATGTACAAGTAGTGAACATTCAGCATTGACAAATGCTTGTTTCTTCTTTGTGATTGGCACTTCAATTACTCTGTTTCACCACTTTCACAATAGCAAGACTTGAAAAATGTTTGATCACAGGAAGCTGAAGCACCAGTAGCTGCCCATCTTTACAGGATGTAGCTGCTGCTGACTTTGGAACCAGGTGTTGGCTGTAGTTAGAGGCTGCTTTTACTATTACTAAATTTCACCCTTGTCTGAAGCTGAAGGTGTCTAAGAAGTGGTACAAGCCTCCAGTATATTGTCTCCAAGTAGTGTACAACACTTTCCCAGGTCAGTCATCTGCAGCTGATCCAGATTGCTGCAACTTATCTCCTCATTCTGACTTGTGAATTTTAGTAGGAAAGGACTTCACAGATATCTGCTCCCAGCTTACAAGCAATTTATTTAGACAAGCAAGCATCGCTGTGATGCCACATTTAATTTCCACAGGGTTCTGCTTCTGCTTAAGGCAGGCTGTCACATCTCAGTGTCTTGGAACTTTTATTTTCTGAGCTACAGTGGGCGTAGCCCTGCAGATGTCTTACTATGACAGTAGAGAAAGGAGCTCTCCAGATATCCAATGGACTTGATATTATTAGAAGTTTTGTAGAATCACTGTGCTAATTGAACTGAGCTGAGTAGTCTTGAAAGCACTGTTTACCATAAACATGTCAACAATCAACCTTTCAACTGTAATTGAGCCTGATATCTCCCTCTCTTTCTAACTTTTCCTCTTGTCTGTGTTGAACTGAGATACACAAAATAAGTGACTTCATAGCAGGCCTTCTTAAAAAAGTTTCATTCTATGCATGAATGCCAAAGTTTTAGAGGAATAATTAGCTAGGAAGCACAGCACTAAAGATAAGATATGGCAGTCCACGGGTCAAAAGTCACAAAGGAATGCTATGCAGATTTACAAGGTCATAAAACATCCCAGTGTTGAAGTCTGTAAAACTAGAGAAACTTAAAGACACACTTCAATTACATTTTCAGTGCTGGCACTGTGTAAACATGTTTCTGTCTGTAACTATGTGTTCATTTGTCAATATTAATTGTGAATATCCAAGTTTGTACTATTTAAACATGTTCTGTCTAAGACTTTGTGTTGCACTGAAAACTTAATATCTGATCTATATGGTTTCTCTCTCCCATTAATATTATATAACTATAACTCAGCAATTCACTAATGTCTATCTATGTTTTTAATAAGTTGTGTAACTTGTTGCCTGTGCATTTCCTTTCTACAATTGTTGTAGTAATTTGTTTTCCTGTATTATGCTGTTCCTCCCATGATGCCTTGTATGTATCCTGTATGTTTGTGCTCTCCCGGGTCATTCCTGAAAATAGGCATATTACTTGTCTAGTGTACTTACCGGTAAACAAAAGCTAAATAAATAAAATAATAAATGTATTTATTTCATATTACAATCAAGTCACAGTCTAGACAAAAGCGTATTTTATTATCACACCTGTACTGATCCTGCACTTCTTTGCACAGAGTCCCAGTTGCCATTCATCAGACCATTTCTGCAGTTTTTAAAGGTCTTCCTAGTTCTTTCAACCCCCGCCTCAGCATGTCCACCTATTGCATACCTTTGTATCATCTGCAAAGAGCCATACCTCCCCTTCAGTCCCTCTGCAATGTTCCCAATAAAGTCCAGATAGGCCACATCCACTGTACCTCCCTGGTCCTCTACCTTAGTTACTCAGTCATACCATAGATTAGTACAATGAGTTAGTGCAAAATACAGTGTTTATCCTAAATATAGTAAAAGTTAGGATTAGATGTATAAATAAATAAATGCCATACAAGGCAGTGTATGTGTGTTTGAGTGTGTGTAGATAGTGCACTGCTATGCTATAACAGATATGTATTAGTCAGTGTGTATGTATCACAACAATTAGAAAGTGCAGTTAGGTGGCTCAGTGGTTGGTGCAAAAATTGTTAGTCTACATTCCTCCGCTATCTAGATCAGTTTCAGCCTTAATCATGTGATTGCCAATTTAAATGGGTGTCTAGTGGCAACACACCACCCTACGATGTCCACTGGAGCATGAAAAGAAGAAACAGTACCACAATGTCTTTTTTAATATGTAACGTGTGTAGGCAGTGCACTACTATGTTATACTAGAACATACATGTATGCATATATGTGTTAGTGTATGTGTGTGCATCACAACAATTAGAAAGTGCAGTTAGGTGAATCAGTGGTTTGTGCAAAATTGCTAGTTTTACACATTTCTCACTCTCCACAATACCATTATTTTGCAGCTGTATTGGCTCTTGCTAGAGTTTGCTTTTACTGTCCCAAAATCACTGCAACCAATTACAAGGCACATAACGTTTCCCAGACTGTCAAGTTTCTTTTTTCTTTACTGTCCCAAAATCACTGCATTACACTGCAGGGCACAGAACATCTGTTTTCACACTCAGAATATGACAGTTTCTTTTTATTTATTTTTTTTTACTTTTCTGTCCCAAATTCACTGCACTATGCAGGGCACACAACTTCTCACTCAGTGCTGTTCAGAGTGGCAGGAATTCTTTGAGGACCACCACTGCATTAGCAGGGCACAATTACTCTAGTACCAACATTTCTTTTCTCCCTGTTCAATTCCAACTGTTTTATGCCACTGCAAAATCTACTTTCTTCTGTCATGTTGTCTACAGTCTTGATATTCCCTCTCAAACTTTTCATCTTTTGGGGCCCTGATCTTCTAAGGTCTTGTTTACCTCTTCACACTAACTTGAAATCAAATACTGAGTTTAGCTTTGAGGATCTGATCATCCGTGATGGTCTGCTGCATCATAGACTACTCTCAGGCTGTGTTGTTCCTCAGCAACTAACTCTGCACTGGCTCACAGCCAACCCTGACTCCACACTCCTTTCGGGCTCCTAAAAACACAAACTGTAGTTTTCTGTTACAGCTTTAGAACAACTTTATTAAACAGTGTCAAACTTGATGCATAATTCCCTGGCCCTCAGAAAAGCAGGCACTTGCCAGCACTCCAAGTGCTAAGACATTCTTCAGTCACAGTAGGCTAGCTGTCACGCTATTCTCCATACAGTGCTAACCGTTCTGTTGGAAGTACCAAATAATAAAGTGACTGGACAGCGAAGAATAGGAAGTGGGAAAAGGTTTTAACACAAATCGGCTGGGGTGGGAAGATGGACCACCAAGAGCCACCACAAGGTTAAAAAAGCCATTTTTCTATTGTGTGTTATTCCCCATCACTAAGCAGCTCCTTCTGGTGGCAACCCGGCCCCATCACTCAGTTTCCCAGGCCTTACCCCAGCTACTTAATTACCACTATGGGTGAGTGGGTGCCACGGACGGTGGAGCAGAGCTTGTGGGGTCACTGACCATCATCCTGCTGCTTGTGGTTTCTCCTATGTTTTCTTCCTTGTTCCTTAGGATTGGCAACAGGTGCCATAGTGCGGGCAGATGGCATGAAGACACCAGATGTACTCAGTGCCTGTGCATGACCCTTTGAGATGCAGCTGCTGTGACATCCAGCCCATACAGGGTGTCAGGCAAGCAGTGGCTCTACTGTCTACCCCTTCCTGAATGACAGTGGTCTGTAGGTGCTCAATCCAGGAAGCAATCTTAATCTCCTGATTAAGTGAAATCAATGCTTATGTTTATGTTATCCTTTCATACGTATGTTCTGTAAGTATGTATGCTTGCAAAATGATAAAGAAAAAAATCTTCCTTCCCTTGGCCAGCCCCAACAACCCTGGTTTGTTCCGATCCAAGATCACTGGTGTGGTGGGTGGTGTGATACCAAGTGCATCAGCCCACCGCACCACTGGATTAGCCAAAGAAGCCATTTTAAAGCTCACCCTGCCAGCATGTTGATTAGCAAGTCTTGCTAATCAGGCTGCCTCTGATTCTAAACTGATTCATGGGTTGCAAATTATGATGTAAACCCGATTATTTTATGCCTTGATATTAATAAATAATAAAATTCCTGAATCGCAAGATCTGCATCTGGGATAAGAAATAGTCAATACCAGTTAACTTTATATAGATCATTTACAGAGTCCTTCTTATTAAAGAGCTTAACTTTTCACTTTCAATAAGATTATATACTGTGTACCAGAACCACATTCACCAGGGACAGAAATTCCACAGGTGATTACTCGTGGTATGCCAAGTTAGGAGGAAGATTTCAGTTTATAAAACTAAATAGAAACACAACATTTGACAGCAGATAAGGACCATTTGGCCCATTCAGTCTGCCATTTCTCCCTACCTACACTATTACAGAAGATCGTGCCAGATCTACAGCTCTTTCTCCCTCGCTGATGGGGGAGTAGAAAGTCATATAGGCCATGGTGACCATAGTCAGCACAGTTTACATTTGTACTCTTTTTACTTTCATAATTTTTTCCGTTTCTATCACAAAATCACCTAAACAGCTTTTGTGCAAATCAAATATGACACGGGCTGACTTAAGATATTCTTATTTTCAGGCATGTGTGCTGATGGGATCAAAAGTGCCATGAAAGCTTATAATACTGCCTTTTTTGTTGATCTCACTAAAGATTTTATAATTCTTTTATTATAAGCATTTTATAATTCTATCATTTTTGTTGATCTTGCTAATGTTTTTGACACTGTGGCACATCCCTCTTTCTAGAAAAACTTAAAGATGCAGGCTTCTCTGACTCTTCTGTAAGCTGGTTTTGTTCTTACATTGAGCATAGGTCTCAAGCAGTCTGGATAGGAAAATCCATTTCACCTTCACTTCTCATTAGCTCAGGTGTCCCTCAAGGATCTGTCATGGGTCCTATTCTCTTTTCCATTTTCCTTAATGACTGTCCACTGTCTGTTCATCTGCATCCATTCATACGTATGCTGATGACACTGTTCTTTTGCATCTGGCTCCTCCCTGTGACCTTGCCTCCCGCCTACAATTGGATTTTGACAACATTCAGCTTGGTTCAAGTCCAACCAACTGTCCCTTAATGACCAAAAAAAAAAAAACAGTCTCAATGACTTTTGGCACACATCAGAGGCTAGCCAAACATACTTCTCTCCACTATTTAATACCCTTGATGGTTTATGATTTAAGATGCTTCCTCTTTTAAGTACCTAAGGGTCTGCCTTGACCGGCATCTTGATTTCTCTGAGCATAATGATGCAATTCACAGTAAGCTTCACCTAAGCTAGGTGCTTTGTACAGGAATATAGCAGAGTATTCCACTCCCTGCCCGCTGAAAAATTGTATTAAAATTGCCCTTCCTATATTTGACTACGGTGACTTTGTCTACAGTAGTGCCCCTAAATCCTCCTTTGCCAAACTGGACCCCTTTTTCATTCTTTCTGTCGTTTTGGTTTAGATTGCTCACCTAGTATTCACCACTGCTGTCTTTACTCAGCCCTTTCTCTTCCCTCTCTTGATGCTACGTGCCTTTCTCATTGGGTCTTTTTATCCAAATTCTGGTTTGGTTCCCTTCCTCTTACCTCACATCTCTCTTATCCCTGTCTCCCTCTTCCTCCTACCCTCTTTGCAACACTTCTTCCCATTCTCCCTCTCTTTCTTTCAGAAAAATCTACTTTTGGTCAATCTGCTTTTCTTACCGCTTTCTAAATGTTGGTCCTCGCTTCCCCTTTCTATTTGTTATACCTCTTCTCCTTCCTCTCTAAAGTCTCTTCTTTATGGCTTCTGTTATCCTTCCTGCAAATGTCTATGACCCTTCCTCTTTACTCCCTCATCAAATGCAACTAGTTGTCCTAGTCTTACTCTCCTTATCTAGTTTTGCCTACTTATGCTGTTTCACTACTTTACATATATAGATTGTTATATTCTTTTTAATTACATGCTTTACTAAATTGCCTACAAATTTATGATTCTCCTTGCAATTCTATATCAATCAATCAATTTTATTTGTATACTGGAAGATGCGTGAGCAAAATACCGTTTTCACAAATGTCCAGTGGTAGATACATCAGATAATGTAGGTAAGAACAAAAACCTACAGTGACATAATATTTACAAGGTGACAATGTACAAAACAGGAGTAGAAAAGTTTCCAGTTGAGAAGCAAATATACAGGCAAAATAAATGGATAAGGCATTTATACAGTACATAAGGTACAAAAAATAGTGCTGAGTTTCTAACTGGTGTCATTGCACAAATTTCCAAAGAGGAAAAAAAAATGAGGCAGATAAACAAGCTCTCAGCTGATGAGGCATATATAACAGGTGAGAGGTGCCAGACAGACAGGTATGAGGACAGGGTTCCACAGGATAAGGGACAAGAAGGAACAAGCAATTAGCAGAGACATGGAGAGAGTCCAAGGAGGCTAGCATGGAGGGGGATAGGGGGGTCAAAAGGGTGAGATGGGAGAGGACTGAGGGGTGGCGGAGAGGTAGCAGATAGCAGAGACATGGATAAAGCCCCAGGGGCCTAGCATAGGAGGGGTAGGGCAGTGGAAAGGATGAAATGGGGACTGTAGGTGAGAGGTGAGGAGAGAGAGGACAGCAGCTAAAACGGGGGTTCAGAGTTGAGTGTAGGACCTGGGGAGTTAGTGGGGTCAGAGAGAGGCAGATATTTAGAAGGTTAGAGGTAAGGAGTGCAGGGCAGGGATGCATGCGAGACAGGTATGAGGACAGTGTTCAGTGAGATAAGAGGCAAGAAGCAGCAAGCTATTAGTAGAGAACATAGATAGAGCCTGAAGAGGCTAGCATGGGGGTAGTGGGTAGAAAGGGTGAACTGGGAGACTGAATGTGAGGGGTGAGGAGAGGGTGAGCAGCTAAAACGGGGGTTGGGGGTATCGGGTAGGACCAGGGGAGTTAGTGAGGTCAGAGAAGAGAGAGTAGAAGTAGGGAGAGTGGGTTTGCGGGGGTGGGGAAGGAAGAAAAGTGGCCTCTGGGTGAACAGAGAGTTTGGGGAATTATAGAGTTTGGGGGATGGCTAAAGAATTCTGAGGGTGGCCAACCAGGGCAGGTGCAGGTGAGCGATTTGGGAAGGTGATTCTTGAGGAAGGAGTTGAAAGCAGCAAGTGGATCTACAGGCCTGAATTTCAGGGGGCAGTTTTTGTCGTAGCTAGTGCCCTTGTAGGTGACTGAATTCTGTGCTTGCTTGGTCCGGTAAAAGGGGTGTTGAAAACCTGACAGGAGCCCCTCTTGTCCAGTGCCCTGGGGCCGATATTGGGAAAAGGGAGTTGACACTGGATGGCAGCATATTGAGGTGACTCTTGTCAAGGAAAGCGAGCATTTTAAGTTGGTACAGTATGCAGTGCATATAATGGACTAATTTGTCCCTGTGGATTTTGTCCATTAGATGCAGTGTCGGTATGTAGTTTAAGCACATTTTAGAGTTTTGTGGCATACGGAAACAAAACAATGCAGACAGACAGGACAAACAACATTTGGGCGAGTGCAAGTGAAATACAGCTCCTTCATGCTTTTTGTTTTTGAAGGTGCAGTGCAAAACACTTTTTAAAACAAACTTGCTAACTTGTCAGCCTTTTGGAGAAGTAGAGGACCTGAAATTAAAGCCTCCCTCCCTCGGGCATTTGTGAACCGTCAAGAGTGTGTCCTCTACCTCACTATCCTTCCCTCCCTCTTCCTTTCCGGTTTTGATTCCCATGCCAATCCGCCAACAACATCTCCTTGTTTTTATTAGATCTGAGATAGTGGATTTGGGGATGGAGAAGTGGGTACTTAACTCTCTGATACACATTTGGGCATTTCTCAATAGGCTTTAAAATGTCCGCCTTTGAGATAAAGTAGGCATGTTCTCTTACTAGACATCTCCTGGAAGGGGAGGGAAGCGATGCTAAGCAGGACAGCAGAGCTGCACACTCGCACAGCACAGAACAAAAAAAAAGCAACTGGCATCTAATGCTTGCATATGCTTAAGAAGACCATGATTCAATTAACCCATTATTGAAACAGTTGAGAGGTCAGTTGTGTCCAAACCACTGATTACTACACTAATTAGGTGAGAACGATTAAAGAAGTGCGCAAGTTGGAAGCCCTGGCGGCCACCACAAATGGAGAACAAGGTCCGCATTATCAGCACAATTTAACATTGAGGGCATAGCGAGTGACAAATGGCAAGAGTGTTTTGTCCATTAGAACCGAACATCTGACACAACTCGTCTGGTACAGTTGGCGCATACTGTACCTGCATTCAAGGGTGGACCAGTTGAGGGAGGGTAGAGGCACAGTGGTGAGTCTTTCAAGAGAGCCGGTGACGAAATGTGCGATATTGTTATATGTAGACCTGAGTTTGGAGAAAAGGAGGAATGTATTAGGAGAGAGTAGACAATAGAGCCATAGTCAAGTAGAGGCAGGAGTAGAGAGCTGGCAGGCATAGTCTGGATATGGGAATAAAGAATTTCTAATCCAGTAAAGAAGACCAAGCTTCAAATGTATCTTCTTTATGAGGTTGCTAATATGGATATTGTAGGAGAGGTGAGGGTCATGGTACAGACCCAGGTATTTAATTCAGACACTTGTTCTATATCATCACCTAAGTTGTTTAAAGGTGTTGAGCTGGAGACTGGGGCTTTCCTTGGGTCCGAGAAGATCATGAACTTGGTCTTCTTGGAATTAGGAGCATCCCATTTCAGAGAACCAAGCATGCAACTTGCTTAAATCTGACTGCAGATTGTTGAACATAGTGTCAGGGTTTGCGTCTCTATTAAGTGGGAGGGAGTGTTTGAGGGCAAGGAGTGACTCCAGGTCAGAAAGTGGGGTTCCTGGAGGGAGACAGGTGGTGGTAAGGGTGAGGGTTTTATTTGGACTTAGGAATAGGTGAATG
Source organism: Neoceratodus forsteri (assembly GCA_016271365.2). NCBI lineage: Eukaryota > Metazoa > Chordata > Ceratodontiformes > Ceratodontidae > Neoceratodus > Neoceratodus forsteri. Next base: position 659,476,514 of record CM057453.1, read on the forward strand.
GAGAGGGTTTCAAGCAGGGTGAACTCTGAGCTTGGATTGTGTTCAGTAAAGGAGAACTTGTTGGACACGTAGAACAAGCAACCACCCTTTTTTCCGTCTGTTTTTCTTACAGAGGTGTATTCACTGAACTTGAGCTCCCCTGTCGGAGATTTTATGGGAAAGCAAGGTTTCGGAGAGCACAATAACATCACAATTGTTCACGGCTACCCAGGCTTGGAAGGCATCTTTTGGCTGAGAGACTCCGTATGTTGAGGTGGACTAAGTTGATGTTTCTCTTTATTACTGAAAGGCGGTAGGGTAGAAGTGTGGGGTTTGCTTAGGCCAGGGTTGGGATGGATGGTTACAGAGAGGAGTAGGAGGAGGATAAGTTTCCTAGTGAACCTCGAGATGAAAGGTAGTGACTTAGGTTTTGAGATCTCGAGTATTTCACTTGACTGACGAGAAGCGCCGGTGAAAAGCCAGGGGTAGTAGAGGGTGAGGGGTGGGAGAGGAAGAACAAAGAGTCTTCTAGAGGAGGTTGAAGAAAGAGCTTGGGGCAGTTGGTGGGTCAGAGGGTAGCGAGAGTAAAGAGGCCAGGCGGGGAGGTATATAGGAGAGGAGATGGGTCCACAGGCGGGGTGAGTCGATCCAGGGAGGGACGAGAAGGAGGAATGCAGGAGTAGCAGGGAAGGGCAGGAGTGCCATGGCAGGTGATTGTAGGGCAGGAGGAGAAATGGCTGGAGGAAAGGAGTGAGTAGATGTGTTATTCATTTATTTTTATTAGATTATTAACTGTTTTGACACGCTGTCTGAATGGCAACTAGTTAACTCAGTGCATCTGCAGCTGTCTACTGCCCACCAGAGGGGAAAAAGTGGACATTAAGGAGAAAGAAACAGGGCTCAAGGGAGGCCTCTAGAGGTGAGGGACTTGTACCCTGCAGGAGGTGTTTTGGAGATGTAAGTAGAAAGCGACAGAGGTTAGCAGAGGGAGGGAGGGATAAAGGCTCACAAAGACAGGAAGCAGATTGGTTACAACCTAGTAATTTAAGTAGGTGTAATGGGGACGTGTAAGTTTAAAGGGCTGCTAAAAGCTTTTAGTAGTCGTGGCTCCTAGACAGCATAGAGGTTAGAGTCATTGCATCTGGTGCCAAAGGTGGAAGGTTCAAATCCTGGATGGTGACAAAGGGGGATACGTGGGAAGTGGGGGTACTAGAGGTACTCAGAAGAGGGCAGAGGCAAGTTTTAGGTCTGCGTGTTTCTACAGAAGAGGAAGACAGTAGGGGAGGGAAAGAAGTGAGAGGCATCAATAGTGACTCCTAGTGGTCAAATAGTATAGGGTGCTAATACAAAAGTGGCTGTCACAAAAATCTAGCATGGTGTCACGTGATCTGTCACATGACCACCTAAACCAAATAAAGAGAGGATGACAGTGGGTGGGTACAGCAACAGGCTAACATGATCAGTACCTGAGCTGTTTTCTGGCTTCAGTTTGTCCTGGGAGGGCTCTGTTGGTGAGCCCATTTGCTGGAAAGGCTCTGGTGGTCAGTGGAGCCTGTTGGTTAAATGAGACAGATGATCAGAGGAGGGAGGGGTATGGCAAACAAAGACTGAACAGTGTATCATTGTATCACTGTATTTTACTTCTTGTACTTTTATTAATTCTATTGTTGCTGTCGCTGCACAGTGGCAACGGCTATGCGGTCAGCACCTGAGCTGTTCTCTGGCTCCGTTTGTCCTGGGAAGGCTCAGTTAGTGAGCCCGTTTGATGGAAAGACTCCAGTGATCAGTGGGGCCTGAAACAGGAGCCTGTTGGTTAAATGAGACAGAGGCTTAGAGGAGGAGGAGAGGTAAAGGCAAACAAAGACTGAACACTGTACCATTGTATTTTACTTCTTGTATTTTTATTAATTCTATTGCTGCTATCTTCTTCTCCTTCTCCCCAGGACACATATGAAAATGAGCTGTTATAAGCTCAGTATGTATTTCAGTTAAACTTTTAAATAAATAAATATAGAGACCACAGCAGCTTTTGACTCACTTGCACCATTTGTGTATGCCTGAGAGTCTCCCACAGAGCTCCTCCCAGTTTAGTGAGGAGCTCAGATTGTTGAAGGCCAAGGCAGCAGAGTAAAGCATTCTTGGCTTAGATCGGGATCGCTGAAGGATAAACTAACTCTGAGAACTCATTATGTAACCCTTAGGTGGCGCTATCCAAGGGCTACCTGCCTGCTTAGCTAGTAGCAGGTTAAGGGGCCTGGGTAATGAAACAGGTGCCTCCATCCGGAGGTCCAGGGCTGTTAGTGGTCAAGCTAACCTGGGCACAGCCCTCCGGGACACACTGCCCCTCTTTCCTTCTAGTGGCTTGAACAATATACAATAAATACTTTCACAATGACCCTTATCCACCAGGCAATTACCCACACTGTTTGCACTTACCACCAGGGCTGGTTCCTCTAGCTTGACCCTGGGGACCCCTGTAAAACAAGGTTAAGCACAGCAAATAGCAACAGTACAATACTTTGGCACACACTGCAACCACAGTCAGGTTAAATGCAAACAAAGTTCAATCTGATTTATTCAGGGACTTGAACAAGGGAGTGGCGTAATCAGGCTGATTTGCTTAAAGCTATATTAATCACACAGTTATGCATACAGTTCAGAGTCCCTACACAGTCACACACTCTGGGTACCCAGGTAGGGAAGCGGTGGGCTAAAGAAACATTGCAGTTGGTTGGGGCCCTGTGATGGAAGAAAGCAACATGCACAACACAAACTATTTTTAATCTGGAGCTGGAGGGCTCAGTTTGTGAAAGAAAAGGCAACAAGACAATCAGATGACAACACTTTTAGATTGAGCTGTTGTTGCAGAGAGCTACCCTGAAGTTTACTCACGATACCCAATACTGGACACAGGCAGGATGAAATCGAGACTGCAGGCTGTTGAGCTGGAGTGCCCAGAAGCAGGGCCCACACAAATCACGAGGCGTCGTTCCTGTTCAAGGCGTTGAGCAGGGGCTGATCCCAGGCTGGTCTCTCATCGATGACTTTCTCTGCGCAGCAGGTATTCTGGCTGGGCCAGTGTGGCAGGCCCAGGCAAATGGAAATGGATAGGATTCAGCCTGTGGAGCTGGATACGGCCTCTAGCAAGCAAAACACAGTTCAGACACACAGTGGGGAACCAAATCACGACCCACTATACGCACACAGCACATTCACAAGTAAGGAAATTTCACTGTAGCAGGCAAATGGCTCTCTGGTCGCAATTACAGAGTTTCTGCACAATCCAGGAGTTTAAAGGTAGCTGGAAATCTGACAGGCCGATAGCATTCAGCAAATCTTCGGTCTTCTTCAGGTTAAAGCCTGGTCACAGTTATGTGGCTTAAATCATCCTCACAATTGGATTCAGTCCAGATAAACCTCAATTTCCCCTCTCAGAGGCAGACAGGCAGGCCAAAACTCAGCCCTTTCACAGTTTTCCTCTTGCGAATTACACAGGGGCTGCTACTTGAATACTCAAGCTGTTGCCACTTTCACTTTCCACTTCAGACTGACTGAACTGCAAAACAGTCTGGGACTTTCCCAGGATCCAAAAGGTTCAGTTGGCTGATCTGTCTGTCAGTCACAACAAGGGCTCCCTCTCCAGGTCTGTCTTGGTGCCAAAATGCAAAAACTACAATTCCTACAGAATTTTGCTCCCACAAAGCCCCTGGGGACAGGCTTCATTTAGAGTCCCCAAAGGTACTGATTGGCCCATTTCAGCAGTCCAGGACCAAGATGATGGAAACAAACAGAACTGTCCATGCTGCAAAGAAGGCAGGTTAAAACAAACTGCAATATTATTATTATTCTAACAAATGATCATCAAACAAGTGCATCTTCTAACAGAGCTCCCTACACAAGTAGCGATGGCAGAACAGAGCAGTTATCTGACAGCCAGGAGGGACTCAAGCATAGAAACACTCAGCCTCCCTCCCAGATTATTATAACTGCAATCCAGGCAGCTCTTAAAGAGACAGTACACGAGGCTATACAGGAACTCTCTGGCAATATATTTAAACTGCTAAAGCAAGAACACCAGCCTGGCAGTGAGCATTTAGGCAAGCTCAAGGAAGACTTTTGGGAACCCCATTTGTAGGGGAGTTACAATTATAATGGGTATCAGGTGGCAACTACTCTGAGAAAGGCAGAGTTCCTGTCACGGGTAACTGCTACGTGGACAAACAGACCAGTTCAGCTCTTCTGCACTGTGGACAGGCTGCTACATTTGGCTTGCCTACAGTCCAGAAGAGTTCTGACATGTGAAGGATGCGAGGAGTTTGGTCAGTTTTTCCTTGATACGGTGTCCTCTGTTCGCTCCTCGGTCTCTTCAAGGGAGCTGTCATGACCCAGCATGGTACAGTCTGTGACTAATGGAGGTCTTTGTTATGTGTGGAGAAAATTCACCATGTGCCTGCTGAGAAGATTCTCTCGGTGATCATGAGCTTTGTCCCACCCTCTGCTCACTGCATCCTGGACATACTCAGCTGTTGGGAATCTATTAGTCCAGTGATTGCTGAGACTGTCCGGTGTTCTCATGGGAGGTGTGTTTCTGATGGCTTTCAAAGGGATGTTGTGAAGTCCTTCTCAAGAAACCCTTCACTGGACCCAGATATCTCAGCAAATTTCTGGCCAGTGTCTAACCTTCCCTTTCTGGGAAGGTTATTGAGAAGGAGTGGTGGTGATGCAGCTGGAGATGCTTCTGGAGGCTTTTCTATCAATGAGCTGTTCGATCTGGATTCAGAGGCGATCATCGAGACTACACTCAGCAGGGTGCAAAATTATACGTCTTTTGGCCAGAGATAAAGGTTTCATCTTGGTTCTCCTTGAACTCTATCAGCGTTTGACATCATAGATCATGGGATTTTAACAGCTCAATTGAGGGACTTTGTGTGGGGCTCGGTGGCACCATGTTGGGGGTTCAAGTCCTTCCTGTCCAGAGGGTGCAGCAAGTTGTATGGGGACTTTTCCCTCTCACCCAGCTGCCCTGACCTGTGGAGTCCATTAGGGTTTGATTTTGTCACCATGTTATTTGCGGTGTATATGCCGCCACAAGGAGAAGTAATTTGCAGGTACAGTTTGCAGTTTCACTGTTATGCAGATGATACTCAGCTGCACCTGTCATTTGCCCATGGAGATGAATGCAGTGGGTGTGTAATGACTGCCTATCTGTGACCAGTGACTGGATGGCCTCCAGCTGGCTCAGGATGAATCTGGACAAGAGTGAAATGCTGCTGATTGATTCAGGTATCCAGAGGGTGGCTTGACTGGATGGGGTGGTGGCTGGATTGCATCTTGGGCCCACTCAGTTTACAGCCATACAGAGGCTGAAGAATCTAGGCATTATCATGGACCATAAGCTGACAGTAGAACATCAGGTGTTGACTGTGGTCTGCTCGTAGCTTCTTTCATCTGAGGAACATTGCCAAATCAAGCCTTATCTGTGTTCTCAGGACCTGAAGACCCTGGTGCATGACTTCATGACATCCAGATTTAACTACTGTAATGCTAATTATTTTGGACTGTCTGGATGCTTGATGCACAGCTTGTAACTGGTACAAAATGCTGTGGTTTGACTGACTGGTGGAGTTCCACACCGAGCACATCTTTCCTGCTTTGCGGATGTTGCGCTGACTGCCAGTGACGTGGCACATCTCTTTCAAGATAGGTTGTTTAACATACAAAGCCCTAAATAATCCAAGCTTCCTAAAAGAACTGTGTTGATATGCCCTGCTTGTCCTCTCATTCTTTGGAGCTGGGTCTCTTGAAGGTTCCTAGATCTCATTCTAAATTGTCTGGGGACTATGCCTTTGTGGTGGCTGCTCTCCAGTTCTCTGGAACCAGCTGCCACGAGGAAACTCAGAGGCCCACCTCAGTTGACAGTTTTAAGAAGCGATTAAACTCTATTTTTACAAGGGCTTCCCCACTGATTCTTAAACTATTCTGCCTATGGTATAAGTTACAGAAAGTTATTTACTGCATTGCTGTTATTTAGATTTGATTTGTTTTGTAAGGTGCCAAGAGATTGCTAGACTGGTTGCCTAAGAAATAAATATATTACTACTACTATTTGAGTGTAGTGACTGACTGTTGGCTCACTCATGGCTTTACCACTGATGAGACAGCAGCAGACCAATATGCTTTCATGAAGATAAAATTATATCTAAAGTCACCCCATGTCATAGCCCCATACATGAAACATATGTCAACACAGGGTAGCGCTACTGCTCATGATGGTGGCAACTCAGGTTCAGAAACAAGCCTGAGTCATCGAGGATCAGTTGGAGGGAAGAGGTCATAGGATGCTTTCATACTTCTGGGGGAGGGCTCTGTGTCCGCTGCAGCTCTACCACCTGGAAACATGTGGGTGATAGGGCATGCAGGACATAAGGAGAAATGGAGGGACACGTCACATTAGGTACCGAATCAGCATGCCAATGCATGCTCACGTTGGGAACAATGTCCCAAAGCTGGTGGTACTATGGGGAGGGCTACACAGCAAGCGAGGGGAACAAAGGTGGAAAACACCCTGGCTAGTAGAATGAACACTGACCCTCCACAGGCCTCGCACCAGTGACCCAGGCACTTCCCGGACAGCTGAATCCATCCATTGGTTATCGGGTTGAGGACTCCCCACCCTGCCATGGATGGCAACCTCAGGAAAACCCAGGTGAGGTAAGTCCCAACATAAGTCCCAGCGTAACAGGGCTGGGAGGTCCGTGAGAAGGAGGACCATCCAAGGGGTGGAGGAAAAGTCTCCATTAAAACAAATAGCTGAAATGGGTGTAAAATTATGTTTTCCAAATTTTACACTGTGAAATCAGGAGCTCACAAAAAACGGAAGCACATCTGAATTAGCAAAGGAATCTATTTTTTATGTGCAAAAGTCCACTGGCTACATCTGTCTTGTGGCAACAGTTCTGCTGCAGTTCTTTTGTTGGGCAACTTGCATCGCAACTGTGAGTCTGGACTGTAGCTTTTATTTACAAAGCCCAGACACAATTCTGCACATGGCTAGCAAAGCTGTAGCAGCAAGGTCATGTCTGTTTCCACAGGGTGGATTTCATGACACAGGGCTGTGGTAAATGTATTCATCTTACGATCGCTCAGGCTTGCAGGATACCAGGAGTTATAACACAAAGCAGAAAATGCCAAGACACAAAGATGTGATGGCAATACGATATTTTGAAAACACCCCCACAGAGTGTGGCAGGAATGTAATACATTTGTGAGGACAAGCACTTCTAGTGTCTTCAAGATGGACTGCTTATTATCTGTTACTTCTTCACTTTGAGGACCTTTTTCTTCTTCAGCACAGGGCGTTGATTCACTGAGTCAGTGATGATTACTTTAAATTTTCTTTGCATGTATCATTTTGGCCACCTAGCCTCACATTCTTAATTATCTATCACACCTATGCCAACCACTTAGATAGGTAACAAACAACTAATGGATCAACATCCACATTGTTACTGTAGTCATTCAACTAGTCACAAGGAGGGTGATGTAGTTACTTGGCATTAAAATGGGGATAGAACTTTGACAACTGCTACTGAATTATGGAAACTCACTGAACTGAGGTTCCTTTAAACTTCTTACTAGTAAAAAGCACTCATAACACAGGTTTTATAAAATGTCCACCTGTTGTTTAAAATGTTTTGTTTGTGATATCTTAGTTTGTTGCTATGGAAATGATAATGAATGATTACACAAAGGATTATTACTTTAAAGAAGAAAAAACAGGAAGGTGAGTTTATGTCTGAGTCACATACAGTTAGATCCTGATCTCATGTATGGTCATCAGTCATGAACACTGACGGAGATAACTGCAGAACATTAATTAAATATGAGCTGAACTGCATCTGAATACTGATTTTTAAAATGTTTCCTTGGGTAGTGGCCAATAGTATATAATGCTCATAAAATGCACATATTTTTGTATGTTGGGCAAGTAATCTTTTAGAGAACTGCATTTAACCTGTAAGTCTTTATTTTTGGCTTTCTAGTAAGTATGAAAGTAAAATTGTGTTCGGATATATATCAATCAAATCTTTATTTATTCAGGCGAGCATCATTGAGCAAGGCTCATTTACAAGATGGACCTGATAAGGTCAAGGTTCAACAGTTGATACACAACAGATACATCAATACACTTATATAAACAGTTATACATACAAGGGAGAAAACATTTATAAACACAGTGATGTACAGTAAAATTCACATGATAAAATGGGTTATAGGAAAAGTTAAGCTAATATTTACAGTATATACATATCCCAGTGGAGGGTCATGGCAAACACACAGCATAATGTAATACTAGGATGGTGGAAGGTATTACCGGGTGCCATAAGATGGGTGTCTGCCTGGGAGGGAGAACTGAAGAACAAAGATTATGCCATATATGGTGAATTTTGGGAGGGAGACTGTGAGATGACAAAGCTAGCTCTAGCGGTAGCAACTGCATTTCTCTGTGAAGAAAACTGTACAACGCTGTTTAAAGGATGCAAATGGTATAAGATTGGACAGTTTTAGGGATTTTTGTTAGGTGTTCCATGCTATAGCTAGAGAATAGCTGATTGCTGCCCTCCCTAGCCGGGTGTTGAATTTGGGCAATTTGAACAGGATGATGTTGTTGCTTCTTAGGCATAGGAACTAGGAATGGTCTGGGTGAAGAAGTCCAGAATATAGTTTGGAAGTTTTTTGATAACGCCTGTAAGTCCATAGAGCTGCATTTCTGTTCCTTCTGAGGGTGTAGGAAACCCATCCAACTGCAGCATAAAAGAGAGCAATGATGGGTATTAGATGGCAGATCTGTTATGAATCTTATTGCTCTATGGTATAAGGTATCCAACTTGTGTAGGTAGGAAATGGGGCAGTGACTATAAAGGAAGTCTGCATAGTCAACAACTGAGAGAAAATTGGCCTGGACTAACCTCATCTTTGAATCTCTGTTTAGGAAGGGTTTTAATCTATAGAAAAGGCCAAGCCTTTGGCAAAGCTTTTAGCAGTTCTTCTAAATGATGAGTGAAGTTGAGTCTGCTGTCAATCCACACAACTAGGTATTTGAATTGTTCTACATACTCCAGATTTTCTCCAAGTATAGTGCATAGCTGGGGAGAATGATTGAAGAGGAGGTGCTGGTGGAGCTTTGATTTGTGAACATCATTGCTTTAGTTTTCTTTGCATTTAACAGAAGCTTTTCTCAAGTAGCTGATATTGTAACAAGGAGAATTCTGTTTGTAGGATTTCACGGGCAGCTGCAGAAGAAAGGGTTGTTGACATACAAAACAGTGTCATCAGCAAAGTGGTGTACAGAGGATTTGGTGAGGTTGAATCAATATTATTTATATAGATGGCAAAAAGGATAGGACCCAGGATAGAACCAGGGGACTCCTCTTAGCAGTGGTTTTAATGGGGATAGGTCACCTTCAGCTTTTACCTGCTGTGACCTACGGTAAGATAACACCTGAACCACTTAAGGGAGGGTGGATCTAGGCCAATGGAGTGCATGGATGATAGTATAAGCTCGTGGTCCACAGTGTGAATGCTTTGCTCAGGTCAAGAAATACTGCACAGACATTATTCTTTTTATCTAATTAGGTTTGCCAGTCATTTGTGACCTTGGCTAGTGCAGTGATAGTGCTATGCTTGGCCTGAATCCAGATTGAGCTGGATTCAGGAGGTTATATCGTCAAGATATTCCTTAACTGGGTACTCACTAATTTCTCCAGCATCTTGGATAGCACTGGTAGAATGGAAATGGGCCTGTAATTATTAAGGTCCATAGGGTCCCCTGATTTTAGAAGGGAACCACTTGGGCTGTCTTCCACAGTGTGGGAATAGAACCAGAGTTTAGAGATAGGTTAAAGAGATGTGTAAGGGGATTGCTGCAACCTAGGCTAAATTAAAATAAATACAATCACTAACACGATCATACTTAAACTTACATTTCATATCATTGCATCTGGGAGAATACCATCAGCAGTTAAATTACAGGTACATTTTCTGCTGTTTTTCAAATACTGGTTCATATTTTTAATAGTCCCATTTCACCAACCTTTTAGTAAATTCAGCAGGAGTTTCTGATTTGCACAAGGATGGTAAGGACCATTGTAGTACTATATGATGTAGATCATGTTAATGTCAAACTATTGCATTATTAAATAGTTAGAAAAACTTCTGAAAGCTGACTGCTTTATATGCAGTTCTAACCACGATGTTATTATTGTACAAGATCATAGACTTAAACTAGTCTAAAGAAAAACCTCAGATAAAGCCTTTTTTTGTTACAAGATCAATTTTATAACCATGAGGCACTCCAGGGCATATGTTACGTTGTCTAATGTCACTTATCGGATGGCTGAAGGAACCTGAATGCACCTCATGCCTGACAATATTCTGAGGCTTGACATTATCCCAGAAAACACATGCCTTATTGTGTCTCATTGCTTAATTCTTTTATTTCCTATTGTGCTTAAGAACACAAAGGGACATAAACTCACTTCCCATAGGCCCCATATTCAGAGCTGTGTGGACAGTACCACACAGTCAGTAGCACTGTGCGGCACATAACATACAGCTGGCTTTAGGCTGTATTCGAGACAGTGTGCTCTGATGGACTGTGTGTGTTGTGCTGAGACAGCACAAAGCTGAATGTGGCTCACAGGGGGCCAGGAGATAGTGCTACCAAAATAACACCAAAGGCTCCCCAGGGCCATATTCAAGTATAGCATGCAATGAGTCCACTGGGCATGCACGTGTTATTTGTGATGCCCATTATGGGCTCAATTGCATGTGCACAGCCCTTATCACCCATGCAGAGCTTGGAAAATAGGAATTACCTGATGTCTATGCCCATGTTTTAAACAGAAATCCAATTCCTTAGTGTTTAGTGGCCCCTCCGAATGCCCATGTTTTAAATAGAAATCCCATTCCCTGGTGTCTATTGGGTCCTAATTTTCCTGATCACCCATGTTTTAAATAGGAAACCCACTCCTGGTGTCTCATGGATCCCCGTGCCCAACTGGCCCGTGTTAGAATATCATTTATTTCTCAGGTTGTCTAGCAGACCCTCCCCAAATGATTTGCAACCTCCTAGGCAGGTGACAATCCCTGCACCCGCTGAGGACCCTCACCCTGGTCACCAGAATTGTTCCATATGACAGTGACTGGCACACGGCTCCACTCACCCCTCAGTTGGCCACCATCTGACAGTCACAGAGTGTAATTGTTAGTACTGTAGGACCAGCTTTGTACATTGCTCATGATCATGCTCTGTGACTGTCAGGTGGTGGCCAACCAAGGAGGTCAGTGGTAGTCATCAACAGGCTGGAAGGGTTGTACAGCTGTAGTCAGGGGGTCCAGCTGCAGGGAGATTTATCGGAGGTTGGTCTGGGGGCAGGAAGGGTGGTGGGGAATGGTGTTTGAGCTGCAATGAGATTTGTCAACTGGGGAGCTGGTCCAAGGAGGGATATGGGGGTGGGTCCATCTCTAGGGAGAGTGCTCATCCTTGGGTGTGGGCTCTGTTCCATGAGTGGGAAGGGTGGCTGGCTGGTGTGGATGCAAGTAAGGCGGGTTTAGGAATGGTCCAGGTAGGATGCTCTGGTTAGGGAGGCTGGTTTGTGGGCTGGATGGGGAGTCTAGCTACAGGGATGGTGGTTGTGATGATGGGATAGTTCCAGCTACAGATACATTTTCAGTAGGGCAGCTAATCCATGGGCATGAAGGGTTGTCCAGGAGGTGTCCAGCTGCAGAGAGGGTGGGCTAGTGGGAGTGGTCCAGGATGGGTGCTCAGCCTGGGGAGGCTGGCCCTGGGGTAGCAAGGGTTGTCCAGCTGCAGAGGCCTCTCACATAGGCCTCCCCGTTGTGGAGTAAGCTCCTTATCCTTCACAGGGGTCACTGGGGCACCTGAATACAGTGCCTAACCTCCACTGCTGGCAGAGCTACCATGCAGTTGTGCCTCCTGGTGTCTCCTGGGCCACCTACCCAATTCCCAAGTCTTCTCCCAAATTCATCTTGCTGGCATAGCAGTGCAAATCTGGGCCAAGGTAGCCCCAGTCCAGAATATATATTTTTTTAAGTTGGAAGCAGTTTTGTCTGGGGAATTCCTCTTTTCACCCACATAAAATGCATGGATAGACTTGCCTGAGGTTTGGTGGGGCAGTGGCTGACATCACCATTCCGAAAAAACACAGTAGGTCCTCTTTATGCCTGTTTCTTTGCAGTAGCTGCTGGCTTCCTGCTCACCCTCCCAGTCTTTCTTACCTGCCACATGATACTGCCTTGGGGGTCCTTGCTCTGTTTGGGAGCTGTCCTGCTCCTTCTGCCTGCCATCTGCAATGCCGTGTGGCCACATGCTGTGCTCCATCTGCCAGACGATCAGCCAGTTCCAGCTCAGATGCAACCACACTCTCCAGGACCAGGGCCTGTTCCTCTTGCTTGGGTTGGAAGCACTCCAGTTTCCACAGTTTGTATCCATTTCCTTTACTAGCTACTCTACTAGTGCACTTAGTATGAACGGGGTGGGGGCACAACTACCTAACCTGCGCTCCTGGGTCATCTTGCCCTCTGTTTTCTGCAGGGCTGGCTTCTCTCCTGCTTGCCCTTTCATTGCCTTGTTCCTGGGGTGTGTGGATCCTCTACTTCTTCCACCTGGCATTTAGGCTCTGTTCTCTGCTCATTCTTCATCCTCTCCTGCTGTCTCCCCAGCTTGCTGTTGATCTCGATATGGTCCTTGTGGGGGCCATTCTGTCATCCTCTCCTGCTGTTGCTGGTACCTTTCTGTTGTTCCTTCCTCTGAAAAAATAAACACCACAGGCCACACTCACTGCATGAATTGCGGATAAATAAGAATCAAACAACTTGCCATAAGAAATTTTATCTAGAGCCCAGGCCCCTGGGCTCTGGCAAAAACTTCTTATGTGGCAAGTTGCTTGATTCTTATTCATTGTATCTGCAATTCATGCAGGATTATGCCTGTGGTGTTTATTTTATGGTCTCTTATTTTGCACGATCTCCTCTTTCCCTGTGCGTGGTGTCGGTGTACAAATCTGCTCCTTCCCCTGCCCTGCTTCCCTTCTGGGTTAGCTGGGCCTCGGTAGCCACTGCTGTGACTTTTCCTTTGGCCCATACCCCTACTCTACCTGCTTGCCCTAGGCCTTTCTCCACATATCTGCAGGCTCACACCCAATGATTACCATGCTTATGTCCCTATGTTTACTGAGCTCTTGTCCCAGGACTACTGGGCTCATGCAAAATGACTCTCTGGCTTAGCCCCAACAATAACCTCAGGATTAAGTCAGGGCTGCCCCACTGTCCACTGGGCATCTGCTCCACCGATCACTGGGCATACGCCCAAAGGCTATTGGCTTTATGCCCTCTGACAACTGGGCTTTGCCCACCTCCTGTTTCTTTCAGTATGCATTGTCCTCACTTCTGTTGCACCTCTAGGGAGGAACCTTCCTCAAGAGGGTTCTATGCCACCATATTCTGAAAGGGTGGTAGTTCCTTTGGTGCGAAAGGCCACATATATCCCATCATAAGCTCTTCCACAGTGGCACAGGAACTATGATGTTCCTCAAGCATCCTACAAACTTAGTCGTCTGATGGACCAGTAAAATATATTTTTTCCATTAAAGGAAGGCTCCCGGATCTGCCTCAGTAGCTGTTTTAAACTAGCAATTTTGCACTAACCACTGAGCCACCTAACTGCACTTCCTAACTGTTGTGATACACACATACTGACTAATACATAAAGTATTCATATGTATGCATATATAGTGCAATATAACATAGCAGTGCCCTGTCTACACACACAGAGCATTGCCACACACCAACACATATAAACTTATATGGCATTTATTTAGTTATACATCTAACCCTAACTTTTACTGTATTTAGGATAAGCACTGTGTTTTGTACAAACTCATTGTACTAATCTATGGCATGACTGGGTAACTAAGCTAGTGGACCAGGGAGGTGCAGTGGATGAGGCCTATCCAGTTTCAGAAAGGTCTTTGACATCATCCCCATAGAAGGCTGATTAACAAACTGTGCAGCCTAGGGGTGGATCCTAAAACAGTTCCGTGGGTGGAGAACTGGCTGAATGGCAGGAGTCAGAGGGTTGGTGTTTTCCACCTACTCTTTCCTCCCTGTCCCAGTCATGCCACATTTCTCACAGTCCTCCCAGCCCCATCACCCTGACTTCCCCAGGTCTTACCTCTCTCCAGGAGTCCCCACTGTGCCCTTCAGTGGCGGGGTGGCGGGAGTCCCTCTACCCACCAGGACTTCAATTCTAGAGTCCGGGGCACCTGAGTCATCAGGTACAGGGCCTGCAGAGGCCAGCGGTCATCCTGCATGACAGGACCATTTTCTGGGTTTTCCTCTTTGGGGACATGGCATGTGCTGATGTCAAGATGCATGCACCGATATCTGCACTTTCCCCACCTCCTTGAGCTCAGGCTGTCTTTCACCCAGCTCCCACCAGGGGCCAATACAAGCTCATCCCCGGAGAAGGAGAGCAGTCCTCGGGATGATCAATCCTCCCCCAATCTTACCCTTCAATTCTCGAGATCACTCCTGAGCCAGGACATCAACGCCCCAAGCAGTAGTGCTACTGCTGCACCAGTGGACCAACAGAGAGTCAGAGGTTGTGGTAAACAGGGAGTACCTGGACAGGAGAGGTGATGAGCAAGGTACCACAGGGGTCAGTGTTAGGGGCCAGTCCTCTTCAATATCTTTATTGGGGACATTGCAGAGGGACTGGAGGGAAGGTATGACTTTTCACAGATGATAGAAAAGTATGCAATAGGGCGGACACATCAGGGGGTGTTGAAAGAACAAGGGAAGACCTTAAAAAACTGGAGAAATGGTCATCAGAATGGCAGCTGGGATTCACTGCAAAGAAGTCCAGGATCACGCACTTAGGGCACAAGAACACAGGGGCAAAGTACTAACTAGGTGGGGAGGTACTGACAGTCACAAAGCAGGAAAGGGACCTGGGAGTTGTCATCTCAGAGGACCTAAGAGAAACTAGACAGTGCAAGAAGGTGGCTGGAAAGGCTAGCCAGATGCTTGGATACATAGGGAGGGGTATCAGGAGTATAAAGAGGAGATCATCTTGTCTCAGTATGAGACACTAATGAGAGACTGCACCTGGAATACTGCATCCAGTTCTGGAGGCCCCATTTGAGAGAGAACATAGACAGGGTGGAGGTGGTGCAGCGGAGGGCAACTAAAATGGTGCAGGGCCTGTAGAATAAGACCTAAGAGGAAAGACTAAAGAAATTAAATAGTTAAACATGTATTCCCTAGAGAAAAAAGGGAGGGCACATGATTGAGACATACAAATACATCACTGGTATAAACAGAGTACAGGAAGGAAGCATCTTCCAAAAGTAGGAGATCTTCCAAGTCAAGGGGCACAAAATGAAGTTGGGGGAGGCTCAGGGAGATGTGAGAAATATTTTTTTTCATGGAGAGGGTAGTGGACACCTGGAATAGCCTAACAGAGGGAGTGATAGGGGCTAAATGGTCACAGAATTTAAGGAGTGAAGTGAATTAGGTTAACTGTCAGTACTGAAATTTTTTTTATGTTTAAGGAGTGGTATGATGAACTACATCTTTTTGTGTGTGATAGCATATAGCATAGTAATGTAGTAACTTCCTAGCAAACTTGGATCAGGTAATTATTTGTATTTGCGCCTGGTGAAGGTTTTGATATAGCGTTTAAAATGAACTATTTTGTAGACAATTGTGTGGCCATTAACAAGTTTTAATAACATGTTTTAGTGATTTTGCAGTGTCCATATTGATATTTAGTAGCATAATTTAATATATGTTAATGCATACAGATTTTTGCAAAATGTTTAAAGCAGAAAGGAAGTGCATGCGCTGTGGAACTATTAAGGTAATGTAGAGACCATTCCACTGCATATTACAATTGAGGCTGACAGTATAGCCTAGAGGTTAATGAGCTATAAATGAACTTGGTACATTCAGCAGACCTGGGTTTGAGTCCACAACCTCCACTTGCATATTGTGTGACTATGAGTAAATCACTTAACCACCCCAGTACTCCCAGGTTGCCCTTAAAAAAAAGATTACATTAATTATTTTGTGAGGTATGTTAGCAGTGAAACATTGTATACTAATTTTATGATTATTGTGTGAATTTCAGCTATTTCCTGATGAAGAAGTATTTATGATCTTGAAATGTTGGATGATTTGGAATAAAGAATATTGTCTAATGAAAATAAAACTATGCACTTCATGTGACAGGAGGTCTCTGGTCTGATTTCTCATCATGCTTCAGTTTTGTCTGGCCTGCCTGAAGCCTTTCAACATAGCATCTGAAATTTGAAGCCTCCCTCCTCACTGTTGGTTACCCTTATGCCTGCGAACACCTGAGTGACTTGACATGTTTATGACCTATGAGTCTTTCTTCAAAGATAATTCTACCCAGACTGAAGCTTAGGACACAAAATAGTGCTTTGAAACTCTCCTCAGCAGACTGCTACAATTAATTAGTGTACTGATAACACAAAACCTCCAATATTATCTAGTCTGTTAGGAAACTGAGGGCTCCATTTTTCTACTGAAACTGAAAAAACAACTGCAGAGCTGTGCCTACTGTGGCTGTAAAAGGAGGCAGAGATACGTGCAACTGCCAATAGTAACAATTTGCAACTAATTCTGCTAAACGAGCTTTACAGTGTCTGTACTAATAGCATCCAGGTATGCCATTTTCTTACCGCCCAGCAATTTGTTTTCATCGCTACAAAGCATTGTCCAACACAGGAGGGCTTCAGTGATGATGCATCATTATCCTGTCTACAAGATTTGAAAATACCCTTGCTGGCCTGGTGGCACTGAGGCTGAGGCACTGGACACCTTATCTCGCATCGTGCCAGTGACCTGGGTTCGAGATGACCTCGGATCATCGTGGAGCCGGCATGAGGCGGAAGGAGTAGGACTAAGCAGCGAAGGTAGCTCTCCTCTCCTCTCCCAGGAGGTTGCTTGCCCCTAGTAATTCCACCCCATTGGGTGGAGGGCCAATGGGAAGCGAGGCAGAGGGAGCGGCTGGCAACTGCCAGGTGGGACAGAAGAGGCTGAGCGGGTATCTGGATGGTGTGTGTGTGTGTCTCTACGGCACCCACGCGAGTGTCTGCCGTCCCAGGCGGGGAGAAAATGCAAAATTGTAAATGTAAAACAAAAAGAAAATATTCAGCCTTGCTCAAAAGTAGGAAAATATGTTTCCTTGCTAAAACGGAGCTATATTACCATTACTTAGTGCTATACTTAGTTTTTGAGACAGAAGAATGCTACTTATGCATCGTGGCCCATCTCCCATGGTAGAGGATTTAGTCCGTCCCTTTGTGTTTAACCATGTGCTCATCTAGCATGTTTCTGAAGCTGATAAAAGTTCTTACATCCACAATCTCTCTCAGTAGTTTATTCCATAATCTTTCAGCTTTTTGAGAAAATAACCTCTCATATTGTTTCTTTTTGGCAGTTATAGTTTTTATTTGTGATCTTCAATTAAATTCCTTGTCCTGAATTTCTGAACCAGTTCATTTCAGAGATCATTGTCACTGTGACCTTTGTATAACTGGAGCATGTCCTCTCTTATCCTTCTTTCCTCCAGGCTAAATAGTCCCAGTTTGTTTAAGCTCTTCTCATATGGTAGCTAGGGACCGGCTTGGTTGTGCTATGTTGTATTCTCTCTGTCATTATTATATCTTTTTATGGTGTGGATTCTACAGTTAGAGCAGTAACACTGATAGGGTCTGGTATCTGTTTTGTACAGGAGAGAAAACAGTTTTCCATTCTTGTAATGAAAGTTATTTTGATGCAACAAATTAGTTTGCTTGCTGTTACAGAAACCCTATAATAGTTCTCAAATTTAAAATCATTGCTTACGAGCATACCTTGGTCTTTTCTGTTTCTATTTTCTTTAGTTACAGCCCATTCAGTACATAGTTGTTATTTATGTTTCCATTATCCAGTGTAACACAACACACTTGTCTGCATTAAGGTTAATTCCATTATAAAATGAGGAAAATCTAGTTTAAAAATTCACAAAATAATTACGTTATGAGCATGCATTGCACACTTTCTATGCATGCCTGTGACCACAGTTTTTCATATTTTCATTCCAGATTTTCAGCATTGCCATTTTTACACCTCCTCATGAACAGTACAGCTGTCATTTTCACATCCTGCCTATAATGTGTTTCACACCTGTGGCCCAAACGTGCAGTCACTGTGCAAAATCACCTTTCAGCTAATGAACTGATAGTGCCACTGTTCATGAGGCGGTGTCACAAAAGCCCATGTTGAAAATTTGAAGTGAAAATACCAACAAATGGCCTGGGCATTAGGGTTTCCAACCTTAACACCCACCCTGTAGAGACTGGCAGGCATCGGGTGTGACTTGGGATTGTCGGCTGTAATGCTCATGCTATTCCACTCCCACCCCTGCAGCCAGTGACAGGCATTGAGGTGCCTTGGACTCTTTTGGGCCCCAAAGTTCACCCCATTCTCCATGCTGCACCCATCTCAGCATATTTCCTTATGGAATGGGGTGAGCGTGAGGCCTGAAGACCCCAAGACACACCGTGACACTTGTCGGTGTCTGCAGGGTAGGGTGAGGTGAAATGGCGTGAGCATTATGGCCAGTGACCCAAAGGCACACCCCAATTCCTGTCAGTCTCTGCAGGGTGGGAGGGGTTGGCATCAGTTCAATACTTCACTGCCACTCCTATTACGCATCTCTTTAACTCCCTGACTACCAATGCCAATGCCAGCAAGACATTTGGCATTGACAAGTGCTTATTAAGATTATGTGTAGAGGAAGGAAGGAATGGCTCATAAGTGAAAGAACATTTAGTTATTTCAGTAGTATCTTTTCATTTAAATAAGTTTTATTTTTAGAGCCTAGTTGAAGGTTTTTATGTAAGAGTAATGGTGGTAGCCATGTTTGTGATGGAAATCCAGAATGAGTAAAGTAGCTTAAGAATTCTGTATGAAATCTGCCCAAAATCCAGATCACATGGTTGGACCTTTTCTTTACAGAGCTGCATTTAGCACATAAACATATGCCGATATAGGGATATATACTGTACGCCAACCACGAAATACAAGGAGAATGAGTGTACCTTTTTAAGGTGTATGTATAAATCATATTCATACAGTTGATCACTCTTGAAAAACATTCTCCAGATGCATCAGCCTCTGTGTTTAGCTTCCTGAGGCTAGACACTTTCCAGGTCTTGTTCTGGTATTAGTGAACTAAAAGCATGAAGTAGTTTAAATGCTGAGCAGAATGAAAAACAATATGCCAGATGCATAAATGGTACAAGCATGAAGATACTTTCCAAATGGTTTCTATAAACACAGATATATATATATATATATATACACACAGTATATATATATATATACACACACACACACACAAAATCAAATGTTCAATCCAGCAGCAAAAGCATCATGGGTATGCAAATTTGTGTGTATATGAACATGCCCACAACATGACTAAGAAAGTTTGAGTAGGCACTACATTTTGTTTAACAAGTGGTTACTCAAACCTCACAGTACCAATGGTGCTGAGAGTTGTCAGGCTGCTCTCAGAAGAGCCCCGTGGAAATGAGAGAGCAATGGGAAAACCAGCCTCTAGCCACATAAAGCACAACACCTATGATTCAAGGGCAATTAAACTGGCAATGGTTAAACTAGCCAACGTCTGAATTCCAAGACCAGCAGAAGCTGAATCCTATAAAGATAAGCAGCAACTGGTGTTTCAGTTTCCTGAGGCCAGACTAGGGGTGATCAGATTCATCAGAATCTGTTCTGTGTGCATCTGTTGGATTCTCAGAAATTCCAATTCTGGATCTGAGTTTCATTCCAATTCTGGGAATGGCTCAGACTCACCGAACCAGAATTTCCAATTTAACATCCAACTTATTAACAAACTACTATCTATCCTTCAAAAGAAAGCCAAAGCCTCCCTCCTTGTGCATTGCACAAAACAAAGCCAGCCTTACCTCCTGAGCCAGGGCTGAGGAAGTGGAAAAGCTGCTGCAGCACAAAGCACAATGGTGGTCTGGTGGGTGGTCTTTTGTAACCATTGTGCCTTCACAGAAGAAAGGGTTCTGCAAGAACTCCTAAAACTGAAGGTGGACAAAGCAATGGGTCCTGATGGAATTCACCCCAGAATTCTAAAAAGAATTAAGGGAGGAACTAGTGAAACCACTGGCTACTCTTTTAATCATGGGAGGATTGTGTGGTACCCGAGGACTGGAGGAAGGCAGATGTGATTCCCTTCACAAAAGTGGGACCAAGACAGAGGCAGGAAACTACAGACCTGTCAGTCTGACCTCTGTGGTAGGGAAAGTGATGGAGTCACTTCTGAAGGAAAGAATAGTTGAGTACCTAGAGGCCAGTGGAGCACAGGACCCAAGGCAGCATGGGTTCACAGCAGGAAGGTCATGTCAGATGAATCTAATAGATTTCTTTGACTGGGTGACCAAGTAGACCAGGGAGGGCTGTGACATGGCCTACCTAGACTTTAGCAAGGCATTTGACACAGTCCCACACAAAAGATTAATAGTCAAATTAACCGGCCTGGGAGTGGGTCCCAGGGTGGTAGCCTGGGTAAAACATTGGCTGCACAACAGGACACAGAAGGTAATTGTAAATGAAGTCCACTCTGAAGAAAGAGGGGTTACTAGCGAGGTACCGCAGGGTTAAGTATTGGGTCCAGTCCTTTTAATGTCTTCATCAGTGACATTGCAGAGGGACTAGAAGGAAAAGTATGCCTTTCTGCAGATGACACAAAGATCTGCAACAGGTTGATACACAAGGAGGCGTGGAAAGGATGAAAAGGGACTTGGCAAGGTTGGAGGAATGGTCAGAAGTATGGCAGCTAGGATTCAATGCAAAGAAGTGCAAATTAATGCACCTGGGAAACAAGAACCCAGGGGAAGAATACACAATGGGTGGGAGGTAGTAACAACAACAAAAAGGAAAGGGACCTGGGGGTAATCATATCAGATGACCTTAAGGTTAGCAATCAATGTGAGAAGGCAGTAGGAAGGGCTGGGGTATACTGGGATGTATAGGGAGAGGCATCAGCAGCAGAAAACAGGAAGTTGTTATCCTCTGTACAGACAGTTGGTGAGACCCCATCTGAGTATTGTGTCCAGTTCTGGAGACCTCATCTCCGCAAGGACATAGGATAGAGGTAGTCCAGAGGAGGGCAACTAAAATGGTGCAGGGTCTGCATGAGAAGCTGTATGAGGAGAGACTAAAGGAGCTTAATATGTATACCCTTGAGGAAAGAAGGGAGAGGGACATGATAGAAACTTTTAAGTACCTCAGTGGAATCAACGAAGTCCAAGAGGGTAGCATCTTTCAGAAAAGAGACTTACAAGAACAAGGGGACACAATTTAAAGATAGAAGGAGGGTGGTTCAGGGGCAATGTGAGGAAGTATTATTTCACAGAGAGGTAGTGGATGCATGAAACAGCCTTCCTGAGGAGGTTGTGAGGTCTAAAACTGTGGGAGATTTCAAGAATGCATGGGACAGACATAAGGCAATTCTTGTGGGGTAGGAAGAAATAGGCTGTTGGTTAACTAGGATCCATGGCCTATCCTGTAGGTAGGGAAATGGCAGACTAGATGGGCCTAGCAGTCCTTATCTGTCACAAAGTCTATGTCTATGTTTCTATTGGAAAATTGACTGACACAGCAATACATCAAATACATGTAGACCATAACAAAAGCTGAATACAAGTGGTAAAAGGAGACAAAGGGATCATACCCCTATGTACCAAAATGGTGGCAATGTTATACAATACTGACAATAAAGCATCAGCATAAAATATAAAGCAAAGCTGTTCATTTCAAAGAGAAGTGTGGAACTTAGGTGAGTACCTGTCCCCCACTGCTCCCAAACTCCCATCTCACCCCAGTGCAACAGGAAAGTCTGATCCAGCGATCAAATTTTGGAAACCAGGTAGCTTCTAGTGCTTGTTCCAGAGGTCCCCACATCTTGTCATATATAGGCAACCTGTTCAGCACAGAATATTGAGTTTTTTTAACTCTGGGAGTCCCTCACTTACTGTAGTTGTTTACATTTTATGCAATCATCCTGACCAAGATTGACACCCTAGAGACAGAACCTATACAAACGTTACTATTTGGAAATGCAGGTTCAAACTCTGCAACCACGCTTCACTTTGGCCGTTGCTCAGATCTGTTTCTCCGCCTGAAGAGAGCAGTGACCCCATTGAACTCTGGTAAGAAAAATTACTCACCTTAGTAATCTATTTCTTCCAGTGTATTCTTCTATATTCATAACTGTATGCAGTCTGCCTCCTAAGTAGAATTGCCTGGAGAGAAATGGAACTATATGCAAATGATAGAACCTGTCATTGCTCGAGACACATATTCAAACTGCTGCTCTCATCTACTGCAACATTCCATCAATGTCTCAGATTTCGAAAAACAGCCTACAAGGCAGAATACTATGCACCTATTTAAAAGCTATCTATAAATGCTTAAAAGGGATAAAGTTCCTGTAACAAATATAAAACCTGGTGATATCTCACTAGAACTGAAAACATAAGTTTTATCCTGGAAACTCAGGTGACCAAAGAAGAAGAAGAAAAGATACCCTACCCAGATAAAGTGTACCCCAACGGTGTGCATGCTTGCATAAAATCCAAGATAAAATCAGTAGGCATGCTGAGGCTCTGGTTCTGGTAGAGGAGGCAGGAAGGGAGAGTTATGAATATAGAAGAATACACTGGAAGAAATAAGATTACTAAGGTGAGTAATTTTTCTTCTAACCCCATGTATTCTTCTATATTCATAACTGTATACAGACTTCAAAACAGTACCTTTGGAGGTGGGAAGAGAACCTATTTCGAAAGCGGCTCTACAGGACTGCTGTTTTAAATTTGGTATCACCCCTGGACAGTATATACAGACTGTAATGCTTAGTAAAAGTATGTACTGTCCTCCACGTGGCAGCTTTGCATATGTCCAGTAGAGGGACATCCCTTGAAGCTGCTATCCAAGCTTCTGTTCCCTGGTTGAATGGGCCCTGAGTCCTGATGGGGCCTGTTTGCCTGCTTTTGATAGCAGAACTGTATACAGCTAACTATCCAGCGAGAGATTGACCTCTTGGTAGTTGGCGTGCCCTTTCACATCCCCATAGGTAAGGAACAACTGTTGGTTATCCTGCCTGTGATCCTTAGTATGTGATATGTAATAACTGAGAGCAGTCTTCACATCCAGACTGTGAAGTTTACACCACCTGAGTAGAGTGTTCAGTGAAAACACTGGTAGTGTGATGGACTGGTTCAGTTGAAAATCTGACACCACCTTAGGGAGAAATTTTCTGTTGGTTCTAAGTACCACCTTGTCATTATGGAAAGACAAATAGTCCTTTTCCACAGAGAGGCCTGAAGCTCACTTATCCTTCTAGCAGAAGTAATAGCCACTAGGAATACAGTTTTCCATGTGACATACTGTAGGTGGGCTGAGGACATAGGTTCAAAAAGGTGGCCTCATAAGCTGAGCAATACAAATGTTCAAATCCCACCCAGGGACAGGTTCCCTAATGGGTGGGTATATAGGCACAGAGCCTTTGAAGAACTTTTTAAAAATAGGGTCAGATGCAATGGAAGTGTGACTTCCACTGAGACATGAGCAGAGACTGCTCAAGTGGACCTTTAGTGAAGTATGCTTAAGGCCCTGATCATGTAAGAAAGTAAGGTACTCAAGTAGGGTTGGAATTCCTGTTGAGGCAGGTTCGATGCTGTGCAGGGTGCACCAAGAGGAAACCTTTTCCATTTAGCTGAATAGGTTTTCTTAGTGGAGGGTTTTCTATATCCCTTAAGTATGTGTAAAACTGTTTGGGAGAGGTTTAGGTTTGCAAATTCTATGTCTTCAAGAGCCAAGCCTTGAGACAGAGAAAGCCGAGACTGGATATCCTATTTTTCCTTGGTGGGGGTAAACAGGTTGTGCCTCCAGGGAAGATGTATTGGTCTGGATACCAACATGGACAGTAGAAGAGGATACCAGTGCTGTCTTGGCCAGTCTGGAGCGATGAGGATCATTGAGGCCGACTGGGACCTGAGCTTGATCAAGACTCTGAGGATGAGGGGAAAGGTGGGAAAGCATATAGGCTCTTCCTGACCAATCCAGTACCATGGCATCCACTGGGACTGTGCCCCTGATTGGGGTCTGCAACAAAACAGTGGTAGTTTGTGGTTCTCTGAGAGGCGAAGAGGTCCACCTCTGGAGTACCCCACCTCCTGAATACTGAATTGACCACTTGTGTGTCCAATGACCACTCGTGATGGCCTGACTGATTCTGCTGAGGCATCTGCCAAAATGTTGTCCTTCCTGGGACATGGACTTACTTTATGAGTATGTAAGATCCCACAGTTTCATGGTCTCTGGGCATAGAGGGTCGGACCTTGTGCCCCCTTGCTTGTTTATATAGTACATTGTTGTGGTATTGTCTGTTCTGACCTGTACCACACTGCCTGGTACCAAATGAGCAAAGTTTTTAGTGCTAGGAATACAGCTCGGAGCTCTAAGAGATTTATGTGCAGAAGGATTCTGCCTCGGACCAAGTCCCTTGGATGGTGTGTTCCACATGTGGCGCCCATCCCAGTAAAGAAGCATCTGTTGTGAGAACAAAGGAAGGTTTCTCCTTTTGGAAAGGTACACCTTGCTTTAAGTTGTCTGAATTTTTCCACCACTGTAAAGCTTGAATAACAACCTCTCTTACTGGTATGAGCTTTGACATCTTGTCCCTTCTCTGTGACGGTGGGACCTGAGATGAGATTACAAGTCTCTCATTCTGTATCTTGCCCCTGGGACTGTATCTGTTGCTGCAGCTTTATGGCCCATATTCTGCAGAAAGTGTCTTGCTGGTCATGGCTGGTTTAGCTTGAAAGAGGCAGCCAGGTCAAAATACTCTGCACCCTGTCTTGAGGGAGGAAAGCCCTTCCTGAGTAGTATCCAGCTCTGCTCCTATAAACTGAAGCAGCTGAACAGGTAAGGACAGACTTTTCCTGATTTATCAGGAATCCCAAGGACTGTAGGAGATGGACTGCTGATTGCAGGTGCTCTGAGACCTGTTGTGGGATTTTCCCACAAACAGCCAGTCGTCCAGATATGGGAAGACTAGGATGCCAGATTTTCTTAAGTGTGCCATGACTACAGCTATGCACTTTGTGAATACCCTGGGGATGAGGTCAGACTGAAGGAAGGAAGTGAACTGATAATGTCCTGAAGGAGTCTGAACCTGAGATACTTTCTGTGAGATTGCCTTATTGGGTTGTGAAAATAGGCATCCTTTAAATCCAAAGGAGCTAACCAATCTCCCTTCTGGATAACTGGGAGTATGGACCATAAAGTGACCATCCTGAATTTTGGTTTTACCAGGAATTTGTTGAGAGATCTGAGATCTAGAATGGGTCACCAGTCCCAATTTTCTTTTGGTTAGGAAGTAGTGGAGTAGAAACCCCTTCCCTGAGATGTGCTGGTACCTGTTCCACTGCTTTCATGTGGATCAATTTCTGAACCTCCTTTGCAAAAGCTTGCCCTTCAAGAGGAATCTGGTTTGAAAACCCTTGATTTCAAGGAAGGAATGGATTTGAAGCATAGGACAAACTCTGACTTACCACCTCCAGAACCCACCTGTCTGTGGTGATGGAAAACCAGTTCTGGAGGAAGCGAGTCAGCCTGCCCCCTACTGGCACTGGGGAAGTGGTCTGGACCAACCCGTCAGGGGTTTTGTTTCAGGGTGCCTGAGCCTGGGCAGATTGGGAGCCCTTCTGGAACCCTCCTGCCCCTAGATCTAAAATACCCAGTCTGCTGTGGGTGGGGTTGTTGCTGAAAAGCAGCTTGGCCCTGATAAAAGGCCTCCCATAAGGGGACCTTCCCTTCCCCCTTCCATGAGACCTGTAAGAAGGGGACGGCCTGTCCTGGAGGAATTACTCTTGTAGGTGGCCTTATATTCATCCACCTTCTTCATGTATTCCTCAGTGTGTTTGCCAAACAGGGAATTATTCTACACAGGAAAATCCATGGCCTTTGTCTGGGATTCCTGGGTGAGATTAGTGGCCCTAAGCCATGCCAGTCTTCGTAGGGCCACTGACAGAGCCATCAACCTGGCAACATTATCGTTAGCATCAGCTGCCATCTGGAACTGATAGTTAGCAGCTTCCAGGCCAAATCTAGCTGTCTCTGTCAGGTCATCAGAGAGGGGCGAGGCCTTCTCTGACATAGCCAGTACTGATTGCCACAGTATTTTCTGAAACTGTGCTGCATATGCCTGGTAATTAGCCTGCCTCACACCTAGGGAAGTGGCTAGGTACCTTTCTTAGACATACCATCTAATTTCCTGGATTCCTTCTCAGGGGATGGGAAGAGACAGGAACCCTCGCTTTTCAC
Source organism: Neoceratodus forsteri (assembly GCA_016271365.2). Classification (NCBI taxonomy): domain Eukaryota; kingdom Metazoa; phylum Chordata; order Ceratodontiformes; family Ceratodontidae; genus Neoceratodus; species Neoceratodus forsteri. The sequence continues at coordinate 659,503,007 of CM057453.1, forward strand.
AGGCTGCCTGCTGAACTATGCCTTGGTGATCAGGGTGAGAGTATAAAATTCTGCTCCCTCCCTGTCCAGGCGATATTTCTTGTCAGACTTCCTATCTATAGGAGGAATAGAGTTAGGAGTCTGCAAAATTTTAAACAAGTCTTTCTTAAAGAACTTGTTGATTGGTAGGTATACCTTTTTGTGGGGTTAACCTCATCATCTCAAGGTATTCAGCCTCCTCTTCATAAATCGACCACTTCAGTGGTAACTAAGTCCAGAGCATCCACTATCTTTCTCACAAAGAAAAGTGAGAAGAAAAATCCTCAGGTTGAGGAGGAGAACCAAACTCCTGCTCAGGTGAGATCTCGGTTCTATAGGTTCATCCTGTTCAGGCTCCAGCGCCACCATAGTCATCACATTCCAGTTCCTGTGATTCAGGGGCAGGAGCTGTGGCAGGAGCTTTAGGAGGAGCAGGTTGCACAGGGTGAGCAGGTAGAATCCCTTGTAAAGCCTGAAGAACCCTCATAGCCTGAGCTATCTCCTCTGCAGAAGGCAGGCTGTGAGACATAGTAGAGACCCTTGAGAACAGAAACCTGGGGTTCTGTGTGTTTAGTTTTCTTGGATTTTTGGAGGGGCTGGAGAGTCAGCCAGACCACTCCCTTTTAAAGTGCCAGAAGCACCCTTCTCACGAGTCGTAATAGTAGATAAAGTGGTTTCACCCACAGTTTTGGTGGCTGGTTAGAGCCTGAGGGACCACGTCCACTTTTTCTTCAGCCTTTCCATCCTTTTCTCAATTGTTTTAGGAGAGAAGGATTTACAAATGGCACAGTCTGCTGAAAATGATTGGGTCCCAAGCAGACTAAACAAAGGTCGTGCTTGTCAGCTTTAGCAAACACTTCCCCACATATTGTACAATTTTAAAACCTGGGGACCAGTCTTTTTCTTTGTTTTTCTTGTGTTTCCATTTTCAGGAAAAAACCTGAAACCGCTTACTAGTATTCAAATTAAAAATGTTTTTGTTTTTTTGTCAGTTCAGGAACCGGTTAAGGATCCGAGGAAAGAACCGATAACCTAGAGATCAAACCGGGTCAGCAGTTCACAGGAACCAGGGTATCGGTTCAAAAGAACCGACCACTTGGTTACAAAGAATAAGTTTAAAACACAGAAAATAACGAATATTAATATAAATAATACTAAAACTAAGCGAAAAATGCCAAATTAACTAGATAAGCCCCAGTTCCTCAGCGGTTATCCCGAACCATGAGAACCAAGAAAAATTCAATTTTACTGTAAAGTAAATAAACTTAACTTTTGAAGTAATAGAATTAAACAATAAACAAAGGCAGCAGTTTAAATATTAAGCTAGATAATACTTATAAACTGGAATCAGCTCGAACTGATGAGAAGAAGAAATCAGGCATCTGACTTGTCAGGCGGAGTGAGAAATCTGAGGCGTTGATGGAGCGTTGCAGTAGATGAGGGCAGCAGTTTGAATATGTCTCGAGCAATGATAGGTTCTATCATTTGCATATAGTTCCATTTCTCTTCGGGCAGTTCTGCTTAGGAGGCAGACTGCATACAGTTATGAATATAGAAGAATACATGGGGTTAGAATGGCTGGTTCTCCAGTCAGGTTTTATTTTGTAATTACATGAAAACGTGTATTTAGTCAGTGTTCTTAATAACTCTGCATTTAGCTAGGCTTTTGTAAATTACAGTTTCTCCGGTTCCTGTTTTGAGTCCCAGGAACTGGAGAATATCCTATTTGGCTACTGTGACTTTTATGGCTAGTAAACCATGTTCATTTTGCAAAAAGTTTTAGTGGTTTACAATTTTAGCTATTCAATCTACAGAGAATGGAGCATGTTCACTTTCCATTTCTGTCTGTGCCTTCACCTTAATTGGTTCCTGTTACAAGAGCCACAGTTTGGCCTTTGGCACAATTTCTTCAGTGTAGGAGTTGTTTTTACTACTGGGCTCTTGCACTGTATCAGTTTTAGCCAGTCCCGCTCAGTATGCTTATCTGGTAAATCTCTAAATAAATAAATAAATAAATATAAATAAATTAGTTCAATGTTCTCTAATTGGTATGTCAGAAAGAGCACAGGTCATTATGTCATGGACAAAACCATGCACGTCAAACCAGCGTGGAAAACAGCATGCAGCAACAGAGCAGTGGCACATAATGCCGCTGTAACATAAATAGCACACACCTGAGCTGTCTCTTTGTTTTTGTGGGGGCTTTGCCCATCACACCCTCCACATGGGGGCTTTGCCCTGCACAACTCCGAGGGGTGTGGACACAGGGACAAGAAGAATATCCGATCGGCACTTGTCCTTCATGCAAGAATGACAAAAAGGAAAAAGATTCCTAGCAAGGACTCAAACCCTGGCCCTCTCCACCTTTCCACTGCTGGGTTGGGTGCTCTCACCACTCCACCATGGGAGTGGCTCAACTGAGCACCCGACTGGCAGTGGTTATATCACTTCCCCTTCTGTGCAGAGCTACAGGGGTAGTCATATACCCTGTCGCTGTGAAGCACTATGCACTATAGACTGCGTGGTTCTTCATGTGTGGTTTTGTCCATGGCATAATGACCCAGTACCATCAGAGAGACCTTGTGGACCTTCAAAAAATTGTACAAATTGTTTTCAGCTCCTGACAAGGGTAGACTGTCATGAGCTTTGTTTAAAGTATTTAGGTCCACAACAGAACTTTATAAATTGTAAGTTCCGTCATATTTTTTTTTTTGTCTAAAAGTCTCATTTAAAAGGCAAACATGTTTACAAAGAAGCATGCCTTCTTAGTCTGCCTCTGTGTCACCTAAAAATATAAAAAAAGGCTCTGAGGGTGGTCCAAAGTGTTTAGGTCCACAACACAACTTTACAAATTGTAGGTCCTGTCATACTTTTTTGGTCTAAAAGCCTCATTTAAAGGGTAAACATGTTTAAAAGAAGCATGCCTTCTTGGTCTGCCTCTGTGTCATAAAAATATAAAAAGGCGAAGGTGGTCCCACTGATGGTGGAAAGCATGCATCTGAAGGGTTCATTTCCTCATGTACAGAAACAAATAATGTAAAAGTTGACAAGAAAAAGATAAAGCTGCAGAGCCATCAGAAAGGCTTTGTAAAGATGGTTCAGATGTTAGGGTATCTGAAAGGGAGACCCTGAATCCAGTGATGGCAAAAATAAAACAGAAGAGCCTTAGAGCAGGCACTGAAATGCATTTGCCAAAAAGACAGTGAAAGAAAAGAATGTCACTGCCACTCCTGCTGCATGGATAAGGAACCAGGCAGATGGCACAGTAAAAATGCCCTTATCAGAGGACATATAAAATTTGGCAGTTTTCCAGGTGGTCCAGGCCATGGGAAATGTCAATAACACCCCTACCATCCCCAGCTTAGGCCATGGGAAATGTCAATAACACCCCTGCCATCCCCTCAGCTTAGGCCATAGGAAATGTCAATAACACCCTGCCATCCCCCAGCTTAGGCCATGGAAATGTCAATAATGCCCCTCCACCCCAGCTTAGGCTCCAACTTATAGCTCATGGAGGTAGAGGAAGAAGAAGAATATTATGTGCATATGGAGGAAGGCGACTCAGTGGAGGTAGAGGCACACCTGAGCAAGATTTCGGAACCTCCTCCAAGACAAACTGAGGATTACTCATCCTTTTCCTCATTTGTCTGACACATGGTGAATACTCTTAACATTTCCCCACTAGAAACAGAGGATACTGATTTTATGGACATGTTGGAGTAGCTCCACCAAGAAGGATGTTACTTCCCATACGTAAACCACTTAAAAAGGCCATAGCAAAATAATGGCTGCACCCACTTCTGCTGCAGCCATCAGCAAAAAATTGAGAGAAAATATCAGGTGGACAAGCAGGGTGTGGAATATCTGTATGCCCATCCTGATCATCACGGGTGGTCCAGGCTGCTGTTTGAGAAAGCAAAACCCCTCTACATGTGCAACCCCTGAAAAGTCTCTAAAAGATAGATACTATGGCACAAAAGTGTATACAACAACTTCCCTGCTTATCAGGCAGGCAGCCTATTCAGCACAATATAGCACAGTATCAGAAAACACTTGGAACACAATTCTTGCACTGGCAGAAAAAGCAGAAGATAGTTTAGCACAGGACCTGATTGCTACAGCAAGATCAGCCCTTAATGCCATAAAATATCATTTCCACGTTACAGTGGACATTAATGACACTGCTGCCAGAGTTTTGGCTCATGCAGTTTCCTTAGGAAGGTTTCCTGGTTGAGGACTACCATCCATTCCCAAGATACTCAAATCAAGGCCATAGTTTTCTCCTTTGAGAGAGATTCATTATTTGGTGACAAAGCAGAGTCCTACATGAAAAAGTGGATGAATACAAAACCACTTTTAAAAGTAACAATGAGAAGGAAGAGGCCTCTATATCTTACAGGTCATATAGAAGGGCAGGCAGATGCAGAGGATGTTACCCAAGAGCTTTTGTCTCTTACACCCCTATGAGTACCAGTCACAAAGCTGTTACTATAGGGAAAAGGAAAAAGGAGCTTCCAGGTGTGCTGGCTCCATCGCCTAAACTAGCTGAAACAAAACCCTGACAGGTTTGTCAGGTCACCAAACCATCATCTGTGGGAAGGAGACTGGCACACTACTTCAGGAATGGGTAAACATTACCACAGACACGTGGGTGCTAGAAGTAGTGGGCGGGGTTGTGTCTGCAGTTCTAACCCTTTCCAAATCTGCACAAACACAGACATTTTCCAGCTCACTGTCCCACAAAAAAATGTCTGCTGGACCTGGAAATCAAAAAATGTTACTATTAAAAGCTACAGAAAAAGTCCTTGCCTCTCAGTGGCACTGGAGCCTATTCTCAAGATACTTCCTGACCCGCTAGAAAATGGGAAGGAAACCCATTTTAGACCTCAGATTCCTGAAAAAAGCATTTGAAAAAGAATTTAAGATGGTCACCCTAAGAACAGTTTACCTTCTTTGCAAAAGGTCATTGGCTGGGATCCCTGGATCTGAAAGATGCCTATTTTCATATTCCAGTTAGACAGTCTCACAGAAAGTACTTCATATTCAAGCTAGAGGAACTGCCAGTGCCAGTTCACGACTTTCAATTGGTCTCACTTCAGCTCAAGGGTTTTCACAAAGTGCCTGACTGTCGCGGTGGTAGTACATCTGAGAAAACAAGATGTGGTAGTTTTACCTTACTTGAAAACAGAACAAGAGGCAAGCTGCTCACGTCAGTTGGTAAGTTGCACCTTGGAGAACCCAAGATTCTTGATAAACTTGCAGAAGTCCCAGCTAGATCCTGTTCATGTACTGGACTTCATAGAGCAGAACTAAATTCGCAGGAGAAAGCCTTCCTCCCACATGCCAGAGTTACAACTTTGATAACAAGAGCAAAGTCCTTCACAGCAGGTCAGCCAAGACCTGTAGAAACTTTCTACAATTGCTAGGTCACATGGCCACATCTGCAGTTATAGTTCCATGCACCAAGTTCCAAAGAGAAATGCCCAGTACCACTTAAGGGACAACTGGTCCCAAAGATAGGATCCACTTTCAAAGCTAGTGCCAGTGACAACATAATTAGTGGAGTCATTACAGTAGTGGAAAGAAGAAAACAACCTCAGGCAGGGCATTCTCTTCCTCAGCAATCATCAACAAGTATTCCTACTACAGATGCCTCACTCCTGGGCTGGGCGTTGTGATGGGAATGTGACCAGGTTAATTTACTCTCTATTTTGTTACTATAATTATTTTTGTTTGTACTTATTTTCATATAAGTCCTTCACATAGGGCTACAAAATGGATTCAGGTCACATGTCCCAGCAGCAGACACTGGGAAATCTTAAGAAAAACAAGACCAGATGGGAGGTGCACATTTTCCAACAAAGGCATCCTGAGCAGGCAGGATGCAATAAAATAAAAAACAGATGTGAGGAAGTGCTAGGTGGAAAATACAGTGTCACATAGAGATGTGAACACACACACACATACTCACATGGGTGGGGAATACTAGAGGACTGTTACTCCAGGAAAGGTCCCACCCTACAGCACTAAGCACATAAATTGAGGAGTTGCACCCCAACTCTCTCTCTCTCTCTCTGACTTTCTGCAGCCATTGAAGAGGACTGGACTCTCACTGTGAGTGTCCCAGAGAAGGAAATCCCTGCTCGATAGCTAGCTTATCTTTGTGAGGAAGGGCAGTCTAGGTGAATGTCCTTTCAAATTAGTTGGCAGATAAATATAGATCCTACTGTGAGACTAGATTTTGAGCTTTTCCTTTAAGTCTTCTGTTTAACTGCATTATTTTTCCTTTCCTATAAATGTGTAAATCGTTATGGCTGCTGTATATATCCTGTTTTTAAATACTGTGTCTCTAGTACTTAGTAGTAAAGAATCTATTTTTATAGAACCAGTCGCTGTATCCCTATTGGAAAGGTAAATGTAATATTTCTGTTGGCAAGGTGAGAGTTCTCTGTTTAAAGTCCACCATCCAGTGTCCACCCTACCATATTTTACTGTGTTTGACATTCCAAGTGCCTGAGCAGGACAGTTGTGTTTCCTGATATAATCAGGTGGTGACAGTAGAACTGAATTAGACACCAAATTACCCTGTAAGGTAGGATGTCCCAAGGGTAGTTTATCACAAACTGGTGGCAAGCAGTGTGGATCATTGCACAAATTTAAAGCCAGAATTTGTGTGCAGTGTGCTTTCCGGTGGAACTAGGAACTCTGAGAGAGAGAGAGAGAGAGAGAGGTAAAAGTCTTATCTGGCATACAAAGAAACAGAGAGTGCCAGTAGAAAGTTATTTTAACAGTCACAAAACAACATATACACAAAGATTACATCTTTATTACTATTCTTATTTATAGCAACACAACTTAGTGCAGTGTCGTTAGCAAGTATACGCTCAACATATGGTAGATTTAATGTGCCTAAGCTCCAAGAACTGTGCAAAGACAGAGGATTTTCATGAGGGCCTGACAAAAATAGACTCATAGAAGCCTGGAGGAGTGGGACCAAATGCCTGTGGAGCAGGCAGTCACTGGAGAAGGTGACCAGAGTAGGAAGACTGAGGCCACAGACTCTGAACCAGAGTGGGTTCTAAGCCACAAACTGGTGAAACAGAGCAGCCCAAGCCTGAGCTGAGAACTGGCAAAGCAGAGTCTCAAAATCAGCTGAAGATCATAAAATAGAGCTTGCACTGAAAAAGAGGCAGAACTGCAGAGGGCAAGGCTTGAGGCTGAGAGGGAAGAATAAGGCTGGAAGCTGAGAAAAAAAAAAGGCACGCCAGCACAAAATCTTGATGCAGCAGGGAGAGAGAGAAAAGAACGTCAACATGAGCGTCTCCATATGAGAAGTGAAAGAGATGGAAAAAATGGAACGAGCAGAAAGAGAGAGAGGAATGCCAGCATGAGACCCAGAAACAACAGCATGAGAAAGAGATGATGAAACCTGCACCAGAAAGCAACACAGAAAACTGAAGTAATGGTGTAGGGTCAAACCATATTCCACAATTCTAAAATGTTTCCTCGGTACAGGTAGGGGATGATCTTGATTGTTTTTAAAATCATTTGAGGGTAGGTGTGTAGTTTAAACTGGATAGGGCTTCATGAATGACTCACCTACACCACTGCTTGCTGCCCATGCTTTGCATGCATTTTCTAGAATGGATGATCAAGACTGTATGATTTCTATGACAAATCTCTTCTCAAAGTCTGGAGGCAGCAGGTATGTTGTCTGAAATCCCTGGGAGACAGAAAAAGGGAAAAAAGAGGGAGGGATGAATTAAGAAGGTGGATGAGAGGCTCTGGTTTCAGGCTGTAGGGAGGGGACTTTGTTGGTCAAAGAAATGGACAATTAATTTGAACAAGCTCCTCAGATTTAGCACTGCAGCAGTAAGCTGGTAGACTACACAAAGAACCTTAGATCTAGCAAATAACAGAAAATAAAACCAAAAGACTGGTGCAGGGACTGCTCCTGTGTAACTCCCACTAGAAAGCTGTCAGGAAAAGCACGCAGTACAGGACAGCATAGTGTTTCAATTCATTTCTGGACTCACAGACTACAATAGTTAAATTACTACAAATTAATTTAAACAGCAAAAGCAGTCTTAACTACAGGAACAGGTCCCGCAGAGTAAATAAATTTGAATTAACTCTGGTCCCTTCTGGCAGTCCCTCTGGTAAAATTACAGGCTACAGAACAGTTCATTCAGGGCTTGCTCTGTCTCCTTTAGCTGGCTGAAAAAAGGCCAATTTTAAAGAAGAGCAGCAGCTGGGCTGCAGAAAGGGCTCTGTGGGAGGTCCATACCTGGGGTTTCTGATTCTGTGGGGGTGGGTTGAGATCCATCACTGATGCAAGGAGGCAGCAGGTATGCTGTCTAAGATCCCTGGGGTTTCTAATTCTGTGGGGTGGGTCAGGCTCTATCACTGATCCAGGAGGCAGCAGGTATGTTGTTTGTGATCCCTGCGGTTTCTAATTCTGTGGGGATGAGTCGAGCTCCATCGCTGATCCAGGGAGGCAAGGTATGCTGTATGAGATCCCTTGGGTTTCTGATTCTGTGGGGCAGGTCGGAGCTCTGTAACTGATACAGGAGGCAGCAAGTTTGCTGTCTGAGATCCCTGGGGTTTCTAATTCTGTGAGGCAGGTCAGAGCTCCGCCACTGATCCAGGTAGGCAACAGATTTGCTGTCCGAGATCCCTGGGGTTTCTAATTCTGTGGGGTGGGTCGAGCTCTGTCGCTGATCCAGGAGGCAGCAGGTATGATGTGTGGGTGTTCAGTGATTTGGATAGCCTTTGCTGAGACCTGAAAAACATGGAGACAGTTTATTTGGAGTTGAGTTTGAGCTGGTTATGTCTGAACCAAGTCTGCTCCTTATTTAAGTCATGATGCAGGGAGTAACTATATCTGTGGCATTAGGACCAGAGAGGTATAACATGATATCATCCACGTACATGTTGATATTGGATGGGAACAGACAGATAGGAGGTCATTAATAAAGAGCAAGAATAGGATAGGGCCTAGTATGGATCCCTGGGGAACACTGGTTTGGATAGGGAGGGGAGAAAGGGCATTGCCTACTTGAACAGATTGTTGTCTGTTATGGAGATACAATTTGAGCCAGTCAGCAGCGGAAGGGGCCAGACCAGAGGAAAGAAGTTTTTGGATCAGGAGTTAGTGAGAGACAGAGTCAAAGGCATTAGCTAGGTTCACAAAAATAGCAGCAGTGACTAGACCTTTGTCCATTGCTGTCTGTATGTGGTCGTAAGGCGGAACAGGAGAGACCATGGAATGCTGCTTCCTGAAGCCAGATTGGAAAGGAGAGAGAATGTTGGAATTTGAGAGATGTGCCAGGAGCCTTGAGTAGATGAGAGACTTCTAGAGTTTGGCTCGAGCAGGCAGGAGTGAAATGGGTCTGTAGTTTCGGGAGATGTGAAGTTACCGCTTTTTGTGAAGGGGCTCCTTAGCTAATTTCCATGCCTGGGGAACAGTGCTAGTGTTGAGGGAGGGGCTTAGAAGATGAGTGAGAAGCAGTGTAGCAGGTGCTGATAAGCGAAGAATTTGGGGAGTAGACCATCAGGACTGTTTTTTAGGGATTTAGTGACATTAGAGCTTTGAAGACTTCTTGGGAAGAAATAGGGAGAAATTTGAAACTGGAGCCGGGGGCGGGGGGATCTGCCAGGGTAGGAGTGGGATGGTAGGGGAGGCGCAGGTAGTAAAGAAAGTGTTAAAGGTGCCTATGATTGAGACTGGATCCATGATAATTTGGCCTTCATGGTTTAGGGTGGGGGTGGGTGAGAGGGTCGAGGAGGGAGTGAAGAGTTTTCAGAAGTTGGAAGGGAGTTGGATCTAGCTTACAACTGGAATTTGAAGAACCAGATTTGTCAATTCTGATGGCCTTGGTGCAGGCATTCCTATGGGACTTGTAAGTCTGAAGGAGTGATGGAAGGGAGGAAGTCTTATAGGTGGCCCAGGATTTGTCTGAGTTCTGCAGAGGGCCAGAAGGTCAGGGTTACCCATAGGAGGTGGTTGCATTTATTCTGGTTCTTTTAGGGGGCATGGATGTTCCAGATGCTAATTTCAGTGTCAGTCGGTCAGCAGGTTGCACACTCACCTCTGAGGCCAGAAGATCAGAAGGCTGTGGGTTCTGTCCCCACACCAGGCACTTGGGTTAAATCCTGACACTGTAGTGCAACATGCACTCCTGGGGTGCCATCTTTCAGATGAGATGTTAAACCGAGGTCCCGTCTGCCTGTTCTGGTGGTTGTTCAGGTGGATGTTAAAGATCCCATGGCACTTCTCAAAAGAGTACGGAGTTTTTGTTCAATAACCACAACAAACATAATACAAAATATCTCACCATAAATACAACCATATCACCACACAATTCCCTTAACCCCTTCTTCCCCTACTCAAACATCATCCACTCCCAACAAAAGTTCCACTTTACATTATTTTTCTAAAAGTAGAATTTTTCTTCAAAAAACAACACCAACACATGAACAAGGTTTCCTTACCTGATATCCACATCTTACTTTTCCCATCACCGTCTTTCCTTCACATCCTCCTGTTCCTTGCCATCCCCTGTTTACATTTGAAATTACTTATCTATACATTTTTTATTCCGTTTCTCTTAGCTCATTCACTTTACCAGTTTTTCTACCCACTCTATGCATATTTTGTGAAAAAATGAAACCCTCTACCACACTGTTACCTTATTCTTTGAATGACTCTTACAATCCTTTCTATATAATTCTAACAATACTTGTTCACATATTTTGTTGAATCCTTCATACTGCATCTCTTGTTGTTGTAACAAAGCTGGCAACGACTCTGCATGGTAATACTGAGACATCCAAATAGCATCTGCAAAGTACAGCTATGAAATTGAGTCAGTAATTTGGGAAAATCCCCAAACCAAGTTTCTACAGCTTATTTTCCTCATCCAAAGCATTTTCCACTTATCTGATAGAAACTCTCATAAGCCTTCTGCATATTTATAATGAAACAAAAAGATCCTGAGTTTCCACATCCACACCACACCGGGATACAAGCAGATTCTTTCCTCCAGAGCTTTATGCTTGTGTTTTCCTCTTACCCTATTCTCCCGTGCACCATCAACCACTGCACATCCCACATTCTAGCTGGCATTCTGGGGTTGTTTAACATTTTATACATATTTATTCTCTGTCAGGGTCCTTCCTTAAACTCCGGGTCCCTGATTCCTGTTTCTCCCAATATTTTGCAGTACATCATTTTCCTAGTACTTTGTTCCACTTGGGTACAGTAATATTCCATTTTTGAAATGTATTAATTGTCTCCTTATAATATACTGGTATGTCCATTGTCCTAGCTCCTTTGGGAATTTCATATACCCATTTATCCAAAAGTTTGTCCAGCACATTCTTCCCCGCTTTCCTACCATTCCTCTCTGATGCTCCAATGCCTTGATCAGATTTTTGTACCAAAATAATGTATGAAAAAATATCACAGGATTAATCATCCCCAAACCACCTTTTCTTCTGGCTAAATCGTCACCTCCCTTTTAATGGGGTTCAACCTGCTCCCCACACAAGTTGGAAAAACAGGCTCAGGATCCTTGTTTCCATCTCAGTCGGCAAGGGAACACCGCTGCTACAGAGAAACAAGGAAGAAGAAACTGCATCACTACAAATACACTTTTAGTTTAGCCATTTTCCAGAATTTCCACCTTGCAACCTTTCTTTCTCCCTCTATTAGTGCTTTTTCCCAGTTTACCGTACTCATGTCCCCTTTCCCAAACTGGACCCCAGAATTTTTATATCTTCGTTAGTATTTTTATCTTTTGACTACCCTCCTTCTTGCTTCTGATCTTCCCAGTCTAAACCCTCTACTTTTGTCCACATTTAGTACTGCTCCAGACACTTTAGAATATCCTTCCATTATTCCCTAGACATATTGTCTCCTCCTCAGACCCCTAAAAGATACACAGATCATCTGCATATGCTGACACCTTTATTGTGTCCCCTCCTGACTCCTGTAATCCGGAGTTCCTTCTGAAAGACTAATTGACCTGATTAGTGGATCAATAGCCAATACATACAAAGTGGACTCAGAGGGCAGCCCTGCCTTACCCTGGGCAAGTCTTGGCACAGTAATGATACGCTGGATTTAAAGCTCCTGCACCTCACCCTTGATGAAGTTCTTCCTCCACTAACCAAAATCCTTAACAAATCTGTCTGCCTCAACCAATTCCTGTCACTATGGAAGCAGGCTGTTTATCACCCAATCCTGAAAAGTGGTGATCATACTTCCCAATAACTACAGGCCCATCTCCATCCTGCCCTACTCTCAAAGGCGTTAGAAAATCGTATCCAATCAACTCACTGACTATCTATCTGATCACAATCTCCTATGCCCTGAGTAGCATGGCTTTAGGAGAGGACATAGCACCACCACTGCCCTCCTAGAGTACACCTCCTACATAAACCAGGCCCTAGACCAAGGTCATGTAGTTGGCTCTATCTATATTGATCTTACAAAGGCATTCGACATGATCAATCATGCCTTGCTCCTACACTACCTACCTGTTCTGGGCCTCTCCCAGGAGACAATATCCTGGCTCACTGATTACCTTATTGCTAGAACCCAATGTGTCAAAATAGGTTCCACACTGTCTGACTGCCATCCTGTCTGCTCTGGAGTCCCATAAGGCTCTATTCTTGGCCCTTTCCTCTTTAATCTTTTCCTTAACTCCCTTCCTAATGCCTGCTCTGGTAAGATTCTCTTATATGCTGATGATGCTGTCATTTATAGTAGTCACCAACACCCCCCACCCTCCAGCACACCCTCCAGAACTACTTTCCTGAAGCCGAATCCTGGTCTGGGGACCATAGGCTAATACTTAACCATAAAAAAATAATGATCTTCACCCACCGCCAGAGTCCTCATGCTGGTACACTCTTGAGCATCCTCCACTTGTTGGACGACCTGCTAGAGCAGGTTACCACATTCAGATACTTGGGATAACCCTAGACACGTCCTTTACCTTTTACGTGCATATTCAGCTCTTATTTACCTGGCTGGGTCTCCTCTACCACCTCAAACACTGCCTTCTCCCAAAGGTCATCTGCCTGGCAGTATCTTCTTCAGTACTCACCCCAATGGACTATGCTTAGCAATATATGGCTCAGCGGTTCCGACTGCCCTAAGCCATATCAAAATCACCTTAACAAAGTCTGCCATCTGGTCTCAGGTTCTGACAGATACACCCCACACTTGTGACCTATATAGGCTGACCCAATGGCTAAACTTTGATGGGAGACTTAAATATCACACCTGTCTCCTAGCCAAGAAAACCTACTCAACCTTGCCCCCCAGGGCTTTACCCACTTGCCCAATAGGCCCTCCAACAGGCCCACTAGAAGTACTGCTAACTCCCTCATAGCTGTCCCCCACTGCAGGATATCAGACACCCTGTCTTATTCTCCTTACTTGTATACTCAATAACATCTCTGATTATTACTGCCAGATTCTCTTGAATATTTCTCTCTGGTACTGTACAAGTCTGGGCTGGGTGTATTAGATCAGCGGCCACCCTTCTCAAACGTTTTGCAATACCTGAGTTAAAATCTTAAAATCAGAGTTGAGTATACTTACTGGCCTCAGTTCCCAATCTCGAGTCTGTTCCCAGACATACAAAAATGACTAGCCCTTTTGAAAATTCCACAGGGATGTGGTTCCTCTAAATATAAAGTTAAACACATGAGCTAAACATGGCGCTAATAACCCTGTGAGGATTTATAAATTCATTTGGTATTCCATCCACTCCTGGAACTGTTCCATCCATCATTTCCTTAATAACCTGTTCAACTTCTTGTACCATAATTTCTTTCCTCAAGACCTGACCTCTCTGCTCCTTTAGTTTAGAGACATTCGATTTATCAAAAACTCATTTATAGCTTTTGTTCTGGGTTTATCGCCTCCATTACTTCCCTTATTTACGACTCCCCATTTCCTTATTTCTTCTGAAGTACTAATGATTTCTCCTTCGTTATTTCTAAGGCTCGTAATCCCAGACCTATTCTTTTCTCTTTACAAGCTTCACAAGGGTCCACAAATGGGGTTTTCTGTGTTTCTATGCTCAATTCCAAAACCAGTAAGGCTGCTCTGTCATATTGTACCTTTTCATGCTTTCCTTAATTCTTTCTACTTGATCAGATAGTCCTTCTTTACCTAAATATGAGGCTTCCAACAACCTGAATAGCTGATTTCTAAGCCCTAAATATTGCATAAAACTACTTTTAGCCTTTCTTTCCAAAATCCTACATCAGTTTTCTACAGATTTCTTTGTATCGAGCCACCACTCACACAACTCATCATACAAACCTAGAACCGAGGCTCTATTGACGATCATTGATGCCAACCCATTTTAACCTCTCTTTCCTGTAAACTAGTTGTATTCATTTTCCACCTTGTTCTTGGCTGTTAAATGCCAGTTTCAATACTCACTGTAATTTCAAATATCTGTAAATTGATGTATTGTGCAATTTTAATAATATCTGTTCTCTTAGTCAGAAAAAAATCAATTTTTAAGTATAGCTACCTTTAACAAATGTAAATCTCACAGAGTAACAGCTTTATCTTAAACATCAATTAATTCAGCTGTCTCAATACATTTCTTTAAGGCAAAAGAGTCACAATACACTTTTTCCCCATTCTTTCTTTCCTGTATGTCTATTATTCAATTAAAGTCCCCACCTAAATAAACATTTCTTGCAGTACATAAATATGGTTGAATTAGTTCAAATAACTGTACCCTCTTGGCCTTAATTTGTGAACTGTAAACTACAACAAATCTACTCAGTTGACTATACCATATCCCATCCAACAAAGAGCCCTCCCTAGCAAGATATCCACCTGCTTTTGTAATTTAAATCCCATGCCTGAAAACAGGATACTCACCCTGTCCACCTGTCTGGACCATATGACCACTACGATGGCCCCAGACCCACCCTCTTTGTGCCTGGACTACCACCTGTTCTGAATTAAACCAAGTCTCCTGCACAAACACAACATCATATGCCAGGCTTCTTAATTCTGCCCAAACTGCCACCCTTTTCTTCCCATTCAAAATTCTGCAAATGTTTGCAGATGCAAGTGAGAACACAACCATGTATTACAGATAACCCCTCCTACCATAGCTGGAAAAAGAAATCATCAAGAGAAACAGTTATGTCTCTTTTTTCTTCTTCTTCATTCCACCCCCACCTGAGCAAAGCTCATTGGGCTCCGTGTTCTGTTTACCATATTTGAAGATGATGTGTCAGAATCTAGGTCACCTGTATTTAAACCCCTCTTTTGAGTCCCTAAAACTTCAAAAGGATTTGCTGATAATATATCAGATGTAAGCACTTTCTTTCTCCTCAGACTCATTCTTCTCTCAAGTCCCGTATTAGTTTCTAGACTCTCTGATAGAGGGTGGGGGGGGGGCATGACTTTTGCACACCTTGCATGTTTCCCTCTGGCTCTTCCATCTCATCTTCTTTCTCCTGTTTTGGTCCCACTTCACTTGTTTCTGACTTGGCCATTATCCCAGTCGAGGGCTCCTCACTTACTTCCACCTCTCTCTCTGCTCCAGAACTAGATCCACCTCTGTCTCCTGTCTGGGAGGCTTCTGGGTTGTATATACCCACTCCAGACCTTGAACTCTCCCCTTCTCAGTATGAGGTTGTCCCCTGGTCATTCTTGACTGTTGTGCTTTTTAATCAATCAGCCAGGTTAATGCTTCTTGCATTGTTTCTCATGAGTCCATGGGCAGCTCTGACACATATGACCATACTCCTCACACAGATTGCACTGCACATGGTTCTTGCACTGAGAATTGCTATGTCCAATTTCCCCATAAGCCACATCTTATAGCATCGCATACACTTGATAGGTGGGACCTCACCTGCACCTGTAGCAGGCCTTGGGCTGCCCAGGGTAGACCACCACCCCCATCCCTTCCCAGGAAAAGCTTTGGGATATGGGCTATTCCTTCTTCTGACTGGTGCAATCTCACTTTGAAGCACCATCCGCCAGTCCACAAGTACCCCATGTCTTACTATAACGCTTTGAGGGCCTATTACAGAACACTTCTGATTTAGCCATTGTTCTATATCTCCTACGTATACACATTTGTTTTGAAACATTACAGTTATTGTTTTGATAGTGGGCTTGGCCAAGGGATCTCTAAGAAGGAGCCCAAACAGGAGAAAACTTCAGCTGGTTGTACTTTTGCCAGAACCTTTCTAAACCACTCATTGATCTAAAGCTTATATCAAACACATCTTCCCCAGATTAGTGTATGAGCATAGATTTCAGAAGCTATACATCTCATTGAATCTTTTAGTAGCATCTTGTCCACATATATCCTGTCAGGAAATACCTCAAGCCCACCTTCATACCTTAGATGCACAGCAAATCTTCTAGGGACGGATATTGTAATTACTAGAGTTGGAAGGTCTACGCCTTTTTCTTGGGGTACATTTCACCCTGCTGATTCCTGGTCCTTCTCCACATGGCTCTGTTTTTTAAAGCCTCAGAGTATGATTTACTTCTGGTCGTAGTATTTCTGTCCTGGCTCCAGGACCAAGGAACCATTAGCCTCAGTTCCAGTGTTACCTGCTTTAGTCTGGTCATGTTACACCACACTCTGTACATTCTCCTCATTAGGATTAGGCATACCAGACTTCCCTCCACCCTTCTCTCTTGTCCCCACCTCTGACATCCCTTCTCCACCATTACTGGCTCTTACAATGCTTTCCTCATTATTCTGTTTTGAGTCCTTATGCCTCAGAGGCACTCCGTGCTTTGCCTTGCATTCTTCCCCTGCCCTCTTTCAGTCTCTTGCATAGCATTTCCTATAATGGGTGTCTTACCACTCTGTGTGAAAGTGGTCCTCTCAGTCTCCGGCTGCCACCTTCCATCGGGCTCTTGCTTCCAACCCACCCCTGTAGTGCTGTGCCAGGCATCCATTCTCCTGAGGGAAACTCCTCCCTTGGTAGTCCAATGCATACACATCGCCTGACCGACCAACACACCAGGTGCTTCAGTGCTTGGAGTCATCTTCCTTCCTTCCTGCTTCTGCGTTTCATTCCTGTGTGATCCGCCACCACTGCCACCGGTTCTGGGCTATCTCTCCTGGTCGAGTCTTTCCACCTCTCCTCCATCCTTCTATCATCATCTTCTTCGAGAATCCACTGTAAGGAGATCCTTTTCTCCTCAGTTATCTGCTCCAGTTGCACCGCCACCATATCCTTCTTATGGTCAGAGGTAGTATGCACCTCTTCTCTGACCGCCCACTTAAATCAATATCTTCCATATCGAAGGCTTCATTCTCCAACTCCCCTGACATGGGAGCCAACTCAAAAAGCTCCTTTTCCTCTGAAATTCCTCCCTCTGGCAGTTCCATCTCCACAATCTTTTCCACTAATGCAGCCATGTCCTTCTCTGGTGTCTCCATTACTTAACTGGCTCTCACAACCCAGGACAGCGATTCCCCTACTGGTGAATAGGGAATTTTCTTGGTGTCCTGGACAAATTTCCATTCACTAAAATACCACCAACAGCTTAATCTGGTTCAGTTTCAGTTGGTTACTATCTGTATCCCCCAGTTGCCCCTGAAAAAGGACTTCTAGTCTCAGTGGGCCTACCAGATCAACAAAATTCAATAAATAAATAGTTTGGGTATTGAGAAAAACTGGTTTGCAGAATTGACATCTGTGGAGTATAAATTGGGGACCAGTCAGCTTGAGTCAGGTCCTGTAGAAGAGAGTTGGTGTCCAAGTTGCGAATTGGGTGATACAGTAGGTATTTGGGGCAGCTTGGGCAACAGAGGCTTTCTAATGCAGAAGGTGATACAATGATCACTAAAGGAGTCTGGGAGAACTCTAGCAGCTGAGATGCGGTGGTGGGAGGCGAGCACCCAGTCAAGGAGGGAGTGGTTAGGTGATTTAGGGTTTAGGCTAGTTAGTTACGAGATCAGTTGGCAAAGGTTTAGAGATTTGATTTTAAGGGTGGATGAATTGGCGGAGGGTAGAGCCAGTCCACATTAAAGTCACTGAGCAGGATAGACTCGCCTTTGCTGAGTGGGATGAGATGGAGGATGTGCACTCAAGAATAGAGTTGTGAGATACTTCTGGTGAGCAGAACACTACACCAATGTAGATGGGAAGGGTGGATGGGAGGGATAGGTGAACAATAAAGAGTTTGTGGGAGGAAGGGTGGGCATCTTGGTGGAAAGGGCACAGGTGAGAGACTGCCTAGCATAAATAGCTATGCCTCCGCCACACTTTCCTGGGTCTTGAGTGTACAGGTTGAATTCAGGGATGGAGAAGGATGAGTCTGGGATTTTAGCCAAGAGCCAAGATTTGGACACACACAGGATATCGGGGAGTGGTGGGTGAACCAAACTTTATGGGAGTCCAGTTTTGGTAGGATGCTCCTAGCTTTTAGGTGGAAAATGCGTAGCCCTTGAGTTGGGCAGACGAAGTGTGAGTGGAAGGAGGACCTGGATTTAATTCAACATCCCCTGATAGAAGTAGGAGGAGCAGGTAGAGGAGAAGTGGGAGGTATTTTGACTGTCTGCCAGAGTGAGAGTAGGAAGGGGTGAGGAGAAGCTGATGCAATGAAGGAGAGTCTTAAGGTTTAGAGAAGAGGAGGAAAGTAGGCTAGAATGAGTAGGTAGGGGGTGGAGAGAAAGGGGAGGGGTAGCTGAGAAGTACAGCAAAGTATAGGGGGTGTGTTGAGATGGGGAGACTTAAGGCCAGGTGGTGTGGGGAAAGCAGGTTGAGTATGTGGAAATGGTGTGGAGGGAGGTAGAATTTGAGGTGAAAGAAGAAAGAGGTAAGGGGGATATGGGGGAGTGAAGGGAAAGGGGTACAATGGTGGAGAGGAGAGATGGGGGGGACTGCACAGAAGATAGATGAACAAAAGGAGGTGGATCACAAGCATTATAAGAGGAGAGGAGGAGGCAGGGAGAGAGAGACAGAGCAGAAGAATAGAGGAACAGGTGTAAGGGTACCTGGGCTGATTTGGGAAAGGAGTGGTGGAGATGCCTTGACCAGGTGTAGGCACTACTCACTGATCAGTAGGTGGAGTGGAAAATTGGGGGATTATAATCAGAGAGCACCCACCTGGGATGGAGGGGTGGGGTAGGATCAGTCCTTATCCGTGCAGCAGGGCCATGTTGGAGAACAATCAGTTGACTGTACCTTGGTGTCCTGGAGTGAGCAGTGATCAGCAGCCAAGTGGGACAGGAGGGGGTGGCGAGGACCTAAGCAGCAGCCCACACTACCCTTGGCAACAAGCGAGAATCACTGAGAGACCGTGAAGCAGAGGGGCAACCTAAAAGAAAGGAGAGAGCGTGAAGAGGTAAGCCTACTGGATATGTACCAACAGTGTGTGTTGGATGACACTGGGGTTACTTATGCACATCCAACTCTCCGTGTGGCAGCAACAGGCACAGAACACCATAACCTGCAACCATCCCACAGGACCAAGGACACTGCCACATGTGAGGGCACCACACATCCCTGGACCACTATGCTGGTATGTGTCTCTTGCAAATGGTTCCACATATGGGTACAGGGTGGCAGGTGACACTGTCACACATCTGCAGCACACAGCTGAGGGACCTTAGCAGCACAAGGGGTCACTGTGGCCCAGCACCCAAGCACACCTGCAGTGCCGTGTCCCACTGTGTGTTCCCATGGTTCACAGAGCAACATCCTACGTATCGGTTGGGGGTGAACTGTTGTGTGGTATGCCATTGGCGCAACACAGTCTGTAGCCTGCCATAGGACCGAACTCTCAAATGCCCCTGATTGCCAGAGATGTTCATGATTTGGCCTCAAATCTGTCTTCTGTCCTGCATAAACCTATAGCTTCTGTCACTAACAGGTGGGCTGTGCAGCATAAACTGATGGAAACGTTAGTGTTATAGCCTGGAATTTCATTGGACAATGCTTTGTATATTAGGCCACACTGTTTTGTGGTCTTTCTGAGCTGCTATGTTCATTGGTTAAGATATTTCTCTGTTCGTTTGTCCCTAATTTCTTGTCACCCTGTCCCTGATCTGTAGGGCAGGTGGTTGAGAGTTATGCGTGGGACTATGGCCGGTGTCCACTATGGCCCCGCACATCGATCTGTGACCTTTCCATTTATGGGTCTTGTTCCTGCTGTGAGAATCTAAGAAATTCACCTGCTTAAGGTCAAAGATAATTTCAACTCTTAAATTCTTATTTGTGGACTCTAACACCCCATGACGAGGGCCTTGAGGCACTATGGGAAGTCTTAAATGAAGCTACACAGTACTCTCCTCTGTTTGTTGAGTTTCTCTTGGCACTAACAGAAAATGTCTTAAAATGCAATAGTTTTCTCTTTAAGGACAGAATGTATCTACAAAGGAAAGGGATGGCCATGGGGCAGCCAAGGCCTCGAACTATGCTATCATATCTATGTTCCAGTGAGAGAAGGAGGCAATATATGGTGATACAAATAGGTTTATGGAAAACATAGACCTTTACAAATGATACATTGATGACTTGTTCCTTATTTGGAAGGGAACTGAAGCAGAGCTATTTCAGTTTGTGGAATATTTAGAGTCCACAAATAATTTAAAGTTTGAAATGACTTTTGACCTTAAGAATGTGAATTTCTTAGATCTAACGATCATAGGCGTAGTTTGACTTTGACATTTGGGGAGGCAGTGGGTAGGATTTTGTGTAATTAATTTAAAATTACTGAAAAAGTGTCAGTCAGGGCAAATCTGGGGGCAATGCCTCCCCAAACTATGCCTATGCTAACGATCAAGAAAGGTGAAGAGGACAATAGTGTAACACAATTGTTTAGAAAAGATACAGACAGAAATTCTGTTACACTATAACAACTGCCACCAAGCCATATGACTAATACTATTCCAGTGGGACAGTTTATGCAGACCAAGTGAAACTGTACAAATGAGGGGATTCCCAGATGCAGGCAAAGATCCTGACAGAAAGATTCCTACAAAGAGAGTATAATAGGAGACCACTGCACTTGCAAAGGAAAAAGCGAGAGACTCTTTCACTCCCAGTACTAGAAAAAGAAATCACAGAGTACACAGAAACAGAAATAATACCCTGATTTTATTACTATATTTACCCCCAAAACATCCCGGAATAAAGAGATTATTATGCAGAACTGGCATGTTTTGAGTACAGAAAAGAAATTGAAACAGGTTGTTCAAACCCCACCTAGAATGGTATTCAAAAGGATGTAAATCTGAATGACCAGTTGGTTCAAAGCACATATTGTGATAAAAACATTGGGCCGGTCAGCCATCAACATCTGCCAGCAGGAACTCATAAGTCGGCAACTGCCAGTACTGTCAGTATCTAACTGTGGGGGCAGATTTCAAAGATCCCGCTACTGGTAGAAAGCATTGTATAATGTGTGGGACTTTGTTACTTGTAACACAACCAATGTGATTTATTTGGCTCAGTGTAGAGCTTGCACTTCCTTCTATATTGGTAGTTTACTCACCTGGTGAAGGTGATTGTGGGGTATACATCTTTGAGGTACTCCACACTCCTTACACATGGGTTGTGTCCATCTGATAGGTTGCTTGATGCACATGTGACTTCAAGAAGTCCGACCCCCTTTCCCGTGATGCTGCCTGTCCAGGATCAGTTTGAATTCTTCAAAGCTGTACCTAATCTGTAACCAATAACTCTTGACTTGTTAGTAGGCAGCACAATGTTTCCTGATATGTATCTTAGCATGTTAAATAAATTATAGTAGAGGCATTTGTTTTGTTTTACAAAAATTCTGTGGCCCATGAGGGTCCTCTCTTTATTTCTTATTCATACAAATCTAAAATTTCCGGCCCATATGGCATGCTGATTGATACATCTTGAAGCTCATCTCCGAGTCCTTTGTCTTTGACTGACTACCTGGGTGGATCTGGAGTGCCTCAGAGATGTATACCCCCACAATCACTTTTACCAGGTGAGTAAACTACCATTGTGGAGGATAATCTCTGAGGCACTTCTCACTTCTTACACATGGGTTTCAATGTAAAAGCAGTACCCTAATGAGAAGGGTAGGTAGTCAGCCCATTATGTTATGTTCGACCTTGCTGTTAATAACACTACTTAAGTAAAGTTAGTTTTTGCTTCCAGGGCTACATCTACCCTGTAGCGTTAGTGAATGTGTGCATCACTGCCCATGTAGCAGCAGCACAAATTGTCTCTATTGTGGTCATGTTTCTCTCAGCCCATGATGTGGCTATTGCTGTAGTGGAATGGCCCTGATTTTTGTTGGTGGCGTATGATTTGAGGCCTTACTCGCCTCTGTGATGGTAGACTTAAGCTAATATGCGCTGTATGTCTGCTGTTCTTGTGATGTAAGTTGACATTAGTCTCCTCATGGCTAGCAGTTGATGTTGAAGGTCCCTATGTACCTTGTCTGCAGGCATATAGACAGGTATTTCAATATCCTGTTTGGTGTGAAAAGGTGTGCATATTTTAGGTAGAAAGGAAGGGATCATCTTTAAGCTGATCTTGTCCTCATGAAATACCAGATAAGGCAGTCTGTGGGATAATGCTTGTAGTTTGCTTATGCATCTAGCTGAACATATAGTGCCCATAAGGATTAAGTGTTTGCCCTTTGAGTGGTAGTGACGCTAGAGGTTCAGAGTGGAGTTGGTCATTGCCCTGGGTACTAAGTTGAGGTCCCAGGGAGTGGTCCATTGTTTTATCTTAGGATGTAGATTGGATCAGTTGCTGCCACTTGCACTGTTAGGGATGCTGGAGATAGTCTCTAGCCAGACCTTGCTGAAGGAAGAGAAGTTTGTTGGGCACTGTGGCCCTTAGTGGTTGTATTTTTTTTTCCTTATTCTTCTCACCACCTGTGGAATAATCTCGAATGTCTCTGATATTTTGAGGTAATGGGGTTTCTCCATAGTGTTGGCGACCACTGTGTGTATCCTCTCTTAACAGTCTCTCCTTTTAGGAGCCAGGCTGTTAGTTTGAGATTGTGGATCATGGTGACATACCGTCCCTGGGTGAGAATATCTTCCTGACTGGTAGTGTCCATGGGTGGTCTAGTGCCATTATCTATCATGGTGAACCATGTTCTCCTGGGCCAGTGAGGTGATGATTATCACCCAGGTTCTGGCTGTGCATGTCTCTTTCAGAACCTGTAGTATTGGTGGAAAGATGTAGGTTACCTGGAATGACAATGTAGCTGATAGTGCATCCATTCCCATGGATTTGTCATCCCTGAAGTGAGAGTAGAATCTGGGGCACTGATTGTTCTTGTTGGTGGCCATTAAGTTTATTTCTAGCAGTCCCCAATGTCTGTTGATCTTTTGGAATATGTTGGAATGAATCTTCCACTCTTCCAGATGTATTAACTGGTGACTTAACCAGTCTGGTGGTATTCAGCCTGCCTGCCAAGTGTATGGCTGATATGCTCACCAGATGTTTTTGTTTCCAAAGGATGAGTCTTGAGCCTCTCTTTGCATGGCTCCACTCTTTGTTCCTCCTTGCCTGTTGATATAGGAGATGATAACCTGATTGTCTGAGCGTGATGAGGAAATTTCCCTTTTCCTGACTAGCCTTGTGAATTGCAGTGGTGCAGGATAGTGCCCTGATTTCCAAAATGTTTATGGCCATTTCTGACTCTTACATGTACCACTTTTCTAGGCTTCCCAGTAGAGTGGCCACTATGTAGAGGTACTACAAGGTGTATGGCATTATTAGCAGGCAAATGGCATGGGCAGTGTGCCATTAAGATGTGGGGATTAGCTTGGGTAGTGGGGTGGGAGTTGGTGTGACAAACCCCACCTTCGTCATTTTGTTTCGCTTAATGCCTGTATATGATCAGGCAAACACCATTTGGATGTTAGTGTTTCTGTAACTACCTCCATCTCCATCTCTAGATCGGAGTGTGTTTCTGAATCTGGCTGTGGTGAGTGGGTTCTGTCTGCCGGTACCTGACTTTATTTCACATGGTGTTTTACACTAGTGCCTGCATCTGTTGATTATCTTGGTGGGGAATTGTTGCTGTGTCTAAATCCTGCCCAGCGGAGGATTTGGGATTGCAGGTGGCATATTTGTTTGTGTCTTGTCTTTTGTGTTTTTGTAGGTGTCCTCCCCAGCATCCTCCTGGTCAGATGGCATGGGTGCACCTTCTACATCTGCCTATAGTATGCTTAGTTGTTTAGGGGCTAGCGGCACATTGCGTTGGCTGCAGCTCATTGTTTTGGCCATTGTAGTAAGTTGAGAAAGGATACATAGAGAGTGGTGTTGGGGGGTTAGACATATTGTTTTATTTATTTATTATTTACCTTAATTCTTCCTCTGCACAGTAATCAATAATGTTCTGCACAGTACTGGTTATTGTTGTGCCTGTGCATTAAAGTGTACTGTCCCTATAAATGTGGCTAGAGTGAATGAGGGACTCAGTGTTATACTGCCTTGCCCACAGTTGTGGTAATAGTGATGCCCCCAATGTATTTACGCCTTATTAATTGATTTTCAAATCGTTGCTTTTATATTTAATTATTTGCATTGTGGTCTGCTGTTGCAGATTGGTTGGTGCTTAACCAATGCCCTCTGTGCTGATTGGACATTTGTGAGCGTAGTTGCGCCTCCACAAGATGGTGGCAGTGACTCTCAGTCAATTTACACTGTCTGGCGGCCGCCTATACCCTTAATCCCACATAGATAAGGAGGGAGGAGAGTTGTCTGAGATCACAGCAGCAAGTCTTGTGATGATATTTCTTGTGGCTGCCGATCTGGATAGGCAAGTTAGGTTAGTCTGTCAATGCTTCTCCCCTCATGAGACCTACTTTGTTTGTGGTGTTTCAGTCAGGTAGATGATAGAGGAGTTTCCTTTACCTTTTGATAGAAGGAGGTGGTGAGTTTAAAAGACATAATGTGCCATAAAACCTCTTGAGAGCACGTCATTTTGAGTTGAGGCACAGAGGGGCTGAGAAAATGCTTCAGAGACTGTTGTGTAGTTATGTCTTGAGTGAGCGCTTTTAGGTGCTACTATGCTTGTAATGGGGAACTGTGGCACATTACTTAGTATTTTATCAATCCAGGGTGCTGGTAGGGCACTCCCGATGTTCTAAGGTGGCCACTCGCTCATTTAATTGTGGATAGACTCTGGAGCTGCTGGCAGGGCTCCAGGTCATCAGGCACCTTAGTAAAGTGGTATGCTTTTTCTGAACAGCAGTAGGGGAACTCAGAGTATATGCCCATTTAAGGAATGACAGCCTTTAAATATTTTGTAGCCCCTGATGTACTGAGTCCTGGGACTGCTGGTAGGGGCTTCCAGGTAACTGTGGCTGTGGAATCTATTTGGTCATCTGTGAAAGATCTCAGACAATATATGGCTCTGTTAGCATCCTTTAAATTTCAAAAATGTGATACATTATCTTGTTCAAGCCCTTTTCTATGAAATTAATCTAAGTCATGCATTCACATTAGTATGCATTACTTTGTCGCATACAGTACATAGTGGCTGCTCCTTAATTAATATGTGACTGTGCCTTTAAGAGAAGGAAACAACTGTGGATATCAGTAAAGAATGACTATTAAAGTTCACTATTTCCCAAATAGTTATTTTATTTTAATCAAACCTCCATGTATGTTGATACAATATAATACAGTACTTGTGTTTTATTTTTGGCCCTTTGTGTGCCTTGGTATTCTTTGGGATAATGTAGGTATGTGCCTTTAAGGGGAGATGAGCAGGATGCCTTAGCTAATCCTTGCCTTGGGTGTGGTAAACTGAGTGAGAATCATCTGCATTGTTGCTTGTGTAATAGGACACAGTTTGGGGCAGAAGCATTTTTTTTTTGTTGTTCTTTAAAACATGTTTCTTCAGTTCTCCCTCATGGTCAGTGTTAAAGTTAGGGATTTAGACTTGATGAGCTGTAGCAATTGCTAGCTCCATTCTCCATTGCAAGATATGTTGGATTTAGTCAAATCTTGTTTGCTTATCTTCCTCCGAGATGGTGGCCACATCTCGCGAGAGCTGAGAGCCAGTCAGCTTGCAGCTCTCATGAAGCAGGAGATTTGGAAACTATGAAGAAGCATGTGGGATGGCCATGCTGCTAGGAGTTGTTTGAGAAGCCATAAAATAACATTTGGGTGGCTCCATTTTGGCCCCTAGAGCTTCCTTTTCTCTGTGGGAGTGTTTTTGGATAAAAAATAGCATGAAATGGTCCCAGGTGCTTTTATTTAGTGACACTGAATTCAAGGAATGACTGAATCCAACACAGGCATTTTACACACCTTCCAGTGCAAGGAAACTTTTCTGGATGAGTTTGTGAGTACCTTTTACAACTTAGTAATGCTAGAGGGTCACCAGATTCTTGTTGGTGATTAATACAACTCAGGAATCACTGGCAGGGGAACCAGGTTGATTATTTATTATATTACCTCCTGTAAATCATTGCATAGATTCTGTGTTCATTTATGTGGGTCAGACATTGTTTTTAGCTCCTGGCACCGCTAGCAGGGGTATTCAGGTAGCTAATAATCTCTATGCTTGTACGATGCGATAATGTTCATAATTTGAATAGTGTGCTGGCAATTTCTCAGCTAATATTTTTCTAGACAACTGACACTAGTAGAAGCCACAGTGCTAAAATCTCTAAGACTACCAGTTTTGCAATTTTAAACAGTTGCATATCTGCCAAAAATACTCTGGAGCTGCTGTGTTGAAATATTTTACAGTACATCTAAACACAGGTACTGCTAGCAGGGGTACCAGGTTTATCTTGCAATAATGTCATCATTTATTGTCTGCCCTAAGGATAGTCAGTTACTGTGCCCAGTCATTCAGTCACTGTGTAGGTATTTAAAAGTACTTACATTCTATGCTCATATTGTTATATTAGCAGACGCTTTCAGTGCTTTTGATATCAACTGCTCTGTATAATGTAGTCTTCTGACGTGTGTTTTGCAAACTTAGATTTTATCAGCACACTGGAGCTATAGGATGTGCTTGAAATATGCACTTGTTGCAGCAACCAAACTCCATATAGGAGTTGTTTTAAATATATGTGGGACAGCACTCCTGTGTGGCTAGAGGAGCCATAGGGTGTTCCCAGTCCCACCAGAGTGTAGTATTGGGTGCAGGCTGAACTGGGACCACTAGCAGGATCCCAGAAGCTGCAAACTGCAGTCATGAGTGCTTAATTCATCTTAGACTTGCTGAGAGGGAATCTAAGGCATCTGGAATGAAAATTATGGGCATGACACAATACCCTGAGTTGATCTCCTATGGTGTGCCTCTGGCAATAATTTAAATGTAGGCTGAGTGATTGTCTCTGTGATTCCTAGTCAGATACCATGAATTGGTTTTGAGTAGCACAAAGAAAGTTATTTTAAACAACCAACTCTCTCTCTGGAATCTAGATTGTGCCATATATTTTCGTGACATAATTTCATGAGACACTTTGCTATGCTAGCATATCCTAAACTGCCAAAACCTTAGAGATAAAATTGTTAAGCCTGGTGGCCTTACCTTTTGTGTGATATTCTTGAAATAACTGCTAGGAGCTGTTGTAATGTACCACAACCTGTACAGATGCACATGAAGAACTGATCCTGGAGAGGTAGCATCACAGGAAAGGGGGTCGGACTCTTTGAAGTCACATGTGCATCAAGCAACCTATCAGGTGGACACAACCCATGTGTAAGGTGTGAAGTGCCTCAGAGATTATCCCCACAATGGGAAGATTAAGAGGAAACTTAAAGAAAGAGTATGACAACATGTTAGAAGTATCCAAAATTGGACAGAGTGAGTGCTTTAGCATTGCCCATACAAAATAAAGGTAAGGAACATGTTTTTTCTTTCAAGTTATAGAGAATCTATAAATCCATGAGGGGTGGAGTCTTGAATAGGAAGCTACTGCAAAGGGAGACATTCTGGCAATATAAAGATGAAATCTTATGACTATCCAGGGCTAAATGACCATTTCCACTTGTCTCCCTTTTATAGATTTTGAATAATGGCTAATATTTATATTCATGATATCATGTTTCCAACATTTATGAGTTGGATCTTTATCTGTGTACTGTTAAATAGGGATGTGTGTATACACACACACACATATATATATATATATATATATATATATATATATATATATATATATGTATAAAATAGACATAGCTGTTTTTGTCATCTGTGTTCCCTTTTTCTCCCCCCACTCTTTCATGATCTCACTTAGAATGGGTTTACAATTCTTGCATATATTTATTATGAAATGAATTGCCTCTTTATGTACTGTTGATTGCCTGTTTTACGTTTCTTGTAACTATGTGCAAACTGTGACACAGAATTGTGTGTATATATATATATATATATATATATATATATACACACACAGTATATATATATAATATAATGGTTTTGATGCACTGGATGTACTGTCACTTTAATTATGGTCTTTTAATGATGACCACTTATGCACTGAGTCAGCCTTGAGAAAGTGTGAGCATGGCGCGAAAACATTTGGCTGCACTGAGAGAGGAGAGTGTGCGAGTATCTCACTGCTGAGTGTTTCTATGGAACACGATTTGTTATCCTGATATGCAGCACTGTTGTAATTTATGGAGCACAGACTGAGAAGCCAAGCTGTCTGGATGTTATAAATACCAATTTTGCTTTGGCTCCAGTCCACAGCTGTTTGAGGAGCTGCCTGATTGTTTTCCTGTGTGCCACAGCAGACTGCACCAGTATTCGGTCTACATAGCCATGTGTACTGGACAAACACCTAGCACACTGCACACCAGGCATCTGGAACATAGAACTACACAACTGAACATATACAGGAGGACATTGAACATGCAGGAGCCACCCCTGGCCTGCAGTAGGAGCAGGGCAGTCATGCATAACAATGGTGCACATGTACACACACAGCACAACAGTATAAGGAATGTGCACCACTGGGGAGCAGCAGCACACATGTACATTGCATGCAGTATACACAGTATCAACAGGGTAAAGACCAGGACAAGAGGGACAAATGGCCAAAAGCAACAGGATCTGAGAGGGGCATGGTGGGAGCACAGGCCCACACAGACCCACACAGGACACGTGCATAGCAGGAGTGAAAAGCAGCACTGGGTAGAGCAGGTCAAGAAACACATGCATGCAAAGAAAAGAAACTCTGGTGCGCAAACATAAAACACACACTGAGTTGCATTAAACCAGCATGTGGCTGAATTTATTTAAGCAGTAAAGCAGTGAAAAAATGGTTAAGCCTACACAACAACTCCTGGCTTCAAACTCCTGTGGGTTCTTCTCCACATGCTCATTTAATGCAAATCAGTCTACATTTTGTGTTTGTGCACCGATTTCTTTCCTTTAATGTTGTTTAGTGCTGCAATAACACTTTTCCTGTCCGTCCTCTGTTTTGTTCTCTGTAATACATGCATGCAGCAGGGTGTCTGGGAGTGTGCCCAGTGCAGGAGACTTGTGCATATGCCAGACATACAGCCAAAAATGTACTGTGGTGAACACACTAGTGTGTGATGCAGTGGTGTGCCACCTGATCATAGATGGCACCGTAGACAGCAATGGTACAGTCAGGCTGCCAGTGATTGCCCATGTGTGCTATATGTCACAAGGTGCACCTGTACCATGATGGTCAGGGATTACCACCAACAGTCAGGTATGCACGGCTATGCCAGTCCAAGCAGCACTGCAACCCAGTGGACTGCTAGTGCCACCATGGTACACAAGTGTGTTGGTGCTGCCCATAATGGCACACTATTGTACTGCTGCTGAGTGTACCAGCACAATGGCAGGGGAGGAGCCTGGGCCACTTCAAGCATGATGGTGGCTGGCACAGTGGGGGCCATCCATAGACCCCTGTTGTATGCAGCACATACACAGCCACCTGTGGTACCCTATACAATTATTTATTCAGTTTTTTTTTACCAGAAAGAAGGGATAGGCAATTCTGCCTATCATCTGCCCTCATTTGGGGAGGGGATACAGATGGAAACCAGCTGAAATTGAACCAGATTAAGCTATTGGTGATAATTGTAGTGAATGGGGAAAATTTTTCCAGGACACAGAGGAAACTCCCTACACTTTTGAGAAGTGCCTGGGACCCTTAACCCACCTAAGTAACTACCAGTAAAGGCAGATGGAACTCAGTTTAACATCTTATCTAAAAGACAGCACCTCAGGAGTGCAGCACCCCTCATGCTGCACTGCAATGTCAGTGTTGGGATATTATCCCAAGTTCCTGGTGTGGGGCTAGAACCCACAACCTTCTGACCTGTCAGCCTCAGAGATGAGCGTGCAACCTGCTGAGTCGCCAGCACTGACATGCAACACCCCCTAACATGATAGGCAATAGAAAAAATATGCAGCATGGTATAGACATGCACAGCAGCCTGTGCACTACTCAATGCAAGGTACTTATGGTGTTCAGAACTGGATGGTCACCCATCATCACCCACCTGCTAGTCCTCGTCCTGCTGGCAGTGGTGGTGGCACCTGGACCCCTTCACCAAGTTCCAGCCTTCCCAACCTACTAGATGCTCCTGCCCGTCCCATCCTATGACATGCTAGTGGCTGTGAAGTGAAACATGGTGGACATCAATACACTACCACACCATGGAGGTGATGACACTGTATGTGACCTAAGATGTACCATGTATGTACTGTCAGTGTATGGGGGCCCTGTACTGAGGCAGGTGCAAACGGACACCCAGCACCACACATGACTGGCATGATGCAACTTGACACTGGACTCAACAGCTATGCAGAAGCCACCAGTATGGTCCGCCCACTGGTATCACATGGTCATCCAACACAGTCATCTATAGCAGGATGGTGGCATTGCCAGCTCAACCCAAGACCATACACAAGCAACACTACAGCCATGGCAGCCGAGCATGTGGCACATAGGGGCAACCATTTGTGCAGTCTGGGTCCCTAGCATGTAGGGACCACACACACCGCTGCTGGGAGACAGAGCTAGGCAGGACATTTACAACAGTGCCAGATGTCTCTGCATATTGCTCACTCAGACATGGTCATGTGTGGCACCCCACAAACAGACCCCTAAAAAAGTGCTGTAGCCAGTAACATACAAAGTGTATGCCAGAAGTCTGTGGTGCCACCTGCCATCCCCACTGCAGACATACCATATTGTTTACTCACACCCCTAGTACAACCATAGTATGTAGTTCTAGGGATTTACGAGTATATACAATGTACACAGGGCACAGGAGTCATATCATACCACTGCTACCAGTGGATATCAGACAGCTGGGGTAACCAATGTCAGTGGGCATGGCCCTGAATACTGCTCCCTTCACCAATACAAGTGTAAGCTGTGTCCTAATCAGCATATGTGTTACGTACCATCATGCACCCCATAGTGGCTCCACACCTGTAATAGTGCCACACATGCAGGGGCCATGCTGCACCCATTGACTGTACATCAGGCAGGCATGATGGGCACAGAGATCCATGGGCACAAAGTACTGTGCACCACGCAACATTCCACACCATTGCCCACTGTGGTCCAGGACAACCCCTGTGCAAGAGCATGGTCCTCCTATGTTTGACTGTTCTGGGTGTAGCTACACATAGGATAGGTAGGTATGTGGGCATACATACAGGAGAGATATGTAACAGCTGGCCTGCTGCACCATCAGAAGGCACAGCACCGTGCATCTACCATGATGCGCAGACCATTACCATGTCATGTCTGTCAAGCCCTTGCAGACATGCATAGGGAACACCACACCCCACACACACATACCACTGTGGCCTGTAATCACACCCTTCAGAGCCTCTGGTACCGTGTAACAGCTGTAGGATATGCAGGTGACACAAAGCAAGTAACACACCATACAAAACAGTACATATATGTCCTGTAGTGGACATACCTGCCCAGAGCATACCACTCATTATGTGCTGCATTCACCATTGCAATACAGGCAGGTGTCCCTACATGCCACAGCTGAATGAGGGGTGTGTCCACAAGGGTTAGTGGACGTGAGTACAGGGTGTACCTGGGTGTGCATCCAAAACTAGCATGCTTCAACCTTTGCATTGCTCACAAAATGTAATTCACATTTCTGCCGAGGATGCTACTGGTGTGTGGTATATAACAAACAAAGCCAAAACCGGTGCACAACCCCCAAAAACATGGCACATATTAGAATGTAAACACCCTCAGCAGAAATGTGAATTACATTTTGTGAGAAATACAAAGGTTGAAGCATGCTAGTTTTGGATGTGCTTAGAGTGTTGGGAATTGTGGTGTCCTTTTAGCATGCTCCTTTCACCACCTGTGAAATTTCCTGGGTGGAAACACTATTAAAAGGAGCCAATTAGGCAATGCACTCTATTTATGAGTAGACACTGCAGG
The DNA here is from genome assembly GCA_016271365.2 of Neoceratodus forsteri. Lineage (NCBI taxonomy): Eukaryota > Metazoa > Chordata > Ceratodontiformes > Ceratodontidae > Neoceratodus > Neoceratodus forsteri. The sequence goes on from CM057453.1 coordinate 659,535,430, forward strand.
CATTTCAGAGCTGAAAAGGAGTGTAGGGACCAAATCGTGGGTCCCACCGTGGACGTGGTGGTTTGGCTTGTTCACACTGGAATTCCAATCTGAAAACTAAGAGGACCCTTTTTCATGGGAGTTTAAAGTAAGAAAAGCCATTAGGCATTTAAAATGTTTAAATTCTAATACATGCCATGTCTGGGGGAGGGTTGTGCACTGGGTTTTGATTTTGTACCTGGGTGTGGCCATGCCTGGTGTCCCACTGTACAGACAGTACATAGTGGCATGGATATTGATACCCTCCAGCGCCAGTATGGCTACTGTGGTATGGCAAGGCACCAGCTTAGCCCTATCAGGCACCATTGGGCAGTCACAGTATGCATGGGCATGTACACACAGCATGGCGTGTGATAACACTGCATACCTGGAATATGTGGTACCACACACCCTGGGTGTGTGCATCCATCCTAATGTACATGTCCTCACACAGTAGTCTGTATGAATATATGTGTGTGTGTATATATGCATGTATGGCTGTACTCACCTGCCCTAGGCACACTGCCACTGTGGACTGTATTTCACAGCTGCGCCAACCTTCCTGCCTCTCGCCAGCTGAGGTCCTTGTATTGTGCTGGCACTGGTCCCCTGTCATCAAAGTTCCTATCCTCCAGGACAGCCACCAGCTGACAGAGTCCCAGACATCGCAACTGGGCCTACCAGTGCTGGATCTCTCCGCTAACTTGTAGTATCGAATCAGTGTATATAGATTACATCATTACACAGACTGTGCCTTAAGGCTCACTTTACATGTAATTACTGGAATGTATTCTTTCATTTGCATGTCAGTCACTCTCAGGTACATATATACAGAAGCAGGCAGCACACCACACCCAGCACACAGCAGGAGCATAGGTACTGCAGGCAGTTGGAGGTGTGTCTATTTACCATGGCCTTTCTACATGAGATTATTGTTCTGCTGTGTCTGCATACAAAGCTCATGATTGACTGTCTTCACATTCCAACAGATACCCATAGCTTCTGCAGGGAAAGATAGACTGCACCGCCCAAATTCAGTGAGGTCAAACTGTTAATCCTGTGCAGCCAGGAAGAACCTTCTGTCATGCCACAGAAGAACCCAGGCACAGCAGGAGTAAGGCTGGCAGGAGGTAGCAGATGCCATGAATGCTGAGTGCCACCTGTCCTGGACACCACAAGAGTGCTGCAAGAGGATTAGAAGCATGAGAGTTCAGACAAATTAGTACCTGGCACAGGTGTGGGCCAACCTGAGGACCACGGGTGGTGGCCTGTCCACAGCACCAGTGCCGATGGCTGTGAAGGAGGTGATGGCAGCCAGGTGAAGGCTTTGAGAGCCATCCCAGACCATTATAGCCACGTGAGTGTCTGCAGTAGTCCCTGTACAATGCATTGCTCTGGGATGTGAATATTGGGGGCAGCTTGTTGCAGTGGTGATGGGTGATGCAGGGTCAGAATGGGGCAAGACCATTACTGGGGAGGGCCTAAGATGAGCCACCCATATTGGTTTTCCACTGACATTCAATACACTAGCCCTGTGACTGCATCTTGCACATGCTTGCAGGTTCCAAGTATCCCCATGTACTTGGACAATTGATTATACCTGCCCAGGTTTTCATAGTTTATTAGATAGCCAGGCACCCAACCAAGAGGGGCCCACCTGATAATTGCCATGTATCCTGGTAGACCAGTCCATTTCTGGAGTGATCCTCTCCTGCGCTCAATGGTGGTATTTAATGTGTGCTCACTGGTTCACATGTGAGTGTGTGATGTATACAGCACTTAGGGGCACACTGTATTGCACAAGGAGCATGTGAATGGCCATTCACGGTACACTGGGCCTGCATGCTGGCTGCATCTGTGCCTTACCACTGGTACATGCATTACTCAGCAATGTTCATCTCTTTCCTCAACAGCCTAGTCCTTGTTTGGCACAAGGGTGGCAGAAACAACGAGGATGAGCACAAGCTGGGGCCAGCACTTTGCACACTGGTAGACTGAGCCACTGTGGAACACATCAGGGTTGTGATGGAGCCACTGGAGGAAGAAGTACAGCCAGACACTCATCGAGGAGGCCCATGACCAGGAGGAGGCTGTTGAGGAGCATGCTGGCAGCACTACCCAAATAATAGTCTGGACACCTGTGCTGTTGCCTGCTAACCCCACTATCGCAGGCCCAGCCATTGATGCTACCCTGTAAGAGCCCTCCTCCACTCCAGATGCAGCCGGACCCTGTCCCCTGAGCCAGTTCCATTGAAAGTAGGTGGCTTTCAGCAGGCAGCTGCTGTAGGTGGACAAGGGGAGCAGGAGGGCTTTCAGGCCTAGCCGAGTGCATAGCAACAAGAAAGTATATATGTACACAAAATCGCACAAAAAATCACGAAGTCCATAATGAAGTGAAACAATATTCTTACATTTATTTAAAGTGCATACAAATATATAAAAGCAGCAGCACGTATACCTCTATGGAGGAAACACCAGACGACTGACTAACCCTCCTCAATGTTTCACCTCAAAACGTGAGGCTTCAACAAGGGGCCAAGCTGAGGCACATGCATGTCCATGCTACAGGCACATAAAGAGAGGGCTGCCATCAGACATGCGGAGCACATGGTGGATATAGGGCAGCATGGAGGGACCATGCCAGTGGGCCTTGGGGACCTGACTGCTGCCATGGCAGACTGTGGCTGCTGTATTGGTCATGGTGGAAGCCTCCTGGGCAGAGTAGTGGGTATCAGCCTTACCATATACCCTGGGTCACAGCTACACCCAACCAGCATGGGCTAGCGCACCCTGTGCATGCCATGCATCCTATACACTCCAGCCCATGGAGTTCATCCCCTGCAACCCCTGGCCATGGAATTGTCCTCACCATGGCTACTACCTCAGGATGGCTGTCCTACTTCCAGCAGGCCCCCTCAGGCACATGGATGCTGCCTGCCCCTGTCCAAGAGTGGGAACTGGACATAGGTATATTTCACAATTCAGTGCCATGTTGTCTAGTATGCAACAGGCATGTAAGATGCCACCAGCCTTGTGCGAGCTGTATCGTAGGGCACCACCAGATCTGTCAAGGCACCAAACTGCATCTTGAGCATGCCAAATAAATGCTCAGTAACATTGTGTAAGGTGGGCAGTCACCTTATCAGCCAGTCCTGAATGCCGACACGGGGCCCTCAATTACTCGAGGTGGCCAGCCTGGGTTCTTAAAGACAGGACCAAAACTTACTCTACCCTTTTTAAAGTGGTGCCTCCACCTGAGGACATGCACAAACATAACTATGTTTTTCCCATTCCCCAGGAACAAAACTTTTATCCCCATCCATTAGGCAATTCCCAACAGAGTACAGTACCCAAAAACAGTCACGGAGACAGCTAGTACCATTAACATAATAAAGTTTTATTTTTAGGAAAAGGAAAAGGAGGAAAAGGGGCTGACAACTTGGCTGCAAGAAAATAAGGTTAGGTTAGACATTTATACAACATACCCCATGTAACTTCTCCCAAGCTCCCACCCATCTGGTACCAGGCCTGTCCCAGAGTCTTTTTGGGTACCCACTACAGTGGCAGGCCTGTGATGCCATGGATTGGGGCCCTAGATGCAGAAATAACACATGACAAAGCAACTTGGAGCAGAAGTAACCATTTGTAATCCTGTGGAGAAAATGTATACTTAGTTGACTCAATGCCAGAGGGAAAGGTGTCCTTGCCTTCAGATCACACTGTAGCACTTAGTAAACAGTTTGAGGTGGAACGTCTCGCTAAAGACAAACCACAGCTTTGTCGTCCCAACAAGAACCGTTCAATGCAGACCTTGATTTCAGGTGGGGTCTCGACCCAACAGGCCGGTAGCAGGGATTTCGGGCCAATAGGAAGTAGCAGAGTCTTGGGCCAACAGGCCAGCACCCTTGGGTGCAATCTCCATGGCAGGGTCCTCTGAACTAAAGACAAGCTCCAGGCCCTTTCTTCTCAAACATCAGGAGCCTCTCTGGAGCAAAACCAAACTTTCTTCACACAGCAGTAATAAGGCAGAAACTTCACTGAGTAGCAGCTCCTCAATCGACATTAGCACTACTTCACAAAGGCTCAATGCAGCTTGTCCTTTTCGTGGTCGACAGACTGAGGAGCAAAGCACAGTCCTTAAAAATTCTCAAACTTCTCTTTTCCCGAAGAAACCTTAGCCACTAATATCACAGTTCCCTACAGCATTGCCGCCACTGTGGTTTCAGTCACTTACAGCTCTCTCACAGCCGGATGGAAATGGGCTCACAGCTCTCTTAGCTGAAGGCATCAAATCCTCAAGGTTCTGAGGGACAGGAAACTGGCCGCCCTCAGGCAATTCATCTCTAGGCTCAAAAAATTTCTCTCTGCTGGGACTGGAGCCCCCTCCAGCAGGAGGGGGACTGATGGTCTGCTTCCTGAACAGAGAGTCTCTCTGGTTTTGGGAGCTCTCTCCAGCTCCTAATTGGTCCACAGACTTTCCATTCTGAAAAAATTAATATTCATTAATCTCCCTCGATGCTCCACTGGTCCTCTAAATTGGCACCTAAAAAAGTCCCTGGACCCAATTCCAAAATGCATGGCATAACTCGCGGCATGTGCGAGTTGCACCATGTGGCACTATGCTGAGGGTCCTGTGCCCTATACTAAGACAGGCGGGGTCCCGGCACCTACACCCGTGACTTGCAGCACCCACAGGCTAGGCGCCAAAAGAATGGCACTGGACCTGGGTGCTGCAAGTCACGCACGCATCTATTGCCCCACCCCAAATGCACCTGGGAGCATTGGGGGGGCTTGCTGGTTGGCATAGGTGATTGGTGGGCACAACAGAATTCGGAGCCGGGGGTCCCCAAATTTCAAGGGGTGGGGGCATGACAGTGCAGGATGGGGCATGGGGAGGCACACATGTTTTCCATAGTGTTATGGGAGGCATCCGTCACTGTACCAGGATGGATGCCCTTAAACCACCTCCTAGCTGGTCTAACCCCACTATGCCATTGCCTCTTCTGGAATGGCGTATGTGTGTTATGGCAGCTGCCCTTCTGGAATAGGTGCAGCTGCTGCCATAACCCACCCTTGAATCATGCCACTGCTGGTTGCGGCATAGTGGGTTGCATCACCCACATTTCGCGCAACCTGCATACAGCATGGCGTAGCATGTATTAGGCCTGGATGAAGGTGTAATTTATACGATCGGGTTTCATGAATCACCTTGGCACTAGTGCTGTAACGCCTCTTCTGGAGTCAGGCCCCTGTGTTTATTCCTCTTCCTTCCTCTGCAGCAGTGATGTCCACCTTTGTTTTTGTTCTCTCGGACCCCACCACCAGAATTAAAGGGCCGGGGAAGGTCTTTGCAGCCAGATCAGTCTTCTTAAAGCAACACTCAGGTGTGAGGGCTTATAATTGCAGGTTACAACGTGTGCCATATTTTACCTGCCCTCTGTACTGGATGCGTGGTGTAGGACAACTGCTAATAGCCAGGGATATAGTGTTATACAATGTCCCCTGTGTAGACAGAAGCCATTGGTTAGTGTAGCCAGCAGCAGGTATGTTCAGAAGTAGGGCCTAGGGCATATACTCACCAATGAGGTGCCAGCTGGGTATGTCCTTTTTTCAAACTTCTGACACGGTGTGGAGGTGTGCCAGATGAAGGCATTGTGGGTGCCTCCAGGGTACCATGCCAGGGCATTGATGATGCACCTTGCTGCATCACACACCACCTAGAAGTTGATGGAGTATAAGCTATTTCTGGTCCCAGGCCTCTACACCATCCTCTAAGGGGTGCACGGATAGCTTACATGGGTGCAGTCAGTGACACCCAGGACAGCTGGTAGGTGTGCAACCTGTGACGCTTGGCCAGCTGGTTATGATTGTTCTATGATATTTGTAATATAAAAATGTAGTAGGTGATTTGTCTCGCATAAGACAGCCTGTGCTATGGGTCCTCCCCCGGGTTCAGAGAAGCTACAAGGAGCTGAAACCAGGAGGTAATTAAAAGACTAGAGAGACTTATTTAAGGGTCTCCTGTTTTACTGTCTTAATTAGAACTGACCCAGCTGCCAGGATATAAGGCTCAAAACTTTTAGGATGTCTTAGAGAAAAAGACATGTTATACCACCATGGTGTGAAAAGTTGTAAAATCTTTGATCTACCTTGGGAACAGGAAACCACACAAGATCAAAGGAAAGGCGTGATTAAAGACTGTCATAGTTTGGGAAATTAGTTTTTGCTGAAGTCACAGTATTTAAAATATCTCCTGACAGGAAGATCATTGTTTGTATATTTTTTTATATTCTAAAAGGAGGAGCTAGATAACATCATAGAAGGGGTATGGAAACACAGAGTTTTAAAACTGTACACTGTGTTTGAACTTGCTGACATATCTTTTGGACTCTTAAGAAACAAGCTCTCTGATCTAACTTAAGCACTTGTAAAGAGCTAATACATTAGATAGAAAAGTCTAATTGCATTGTGGTAGGAGTTTATGTTTTGTACTTTAACCTTGTTCTTTTAAGTGATTGTATGCTTTTGATATAGTGTTCTGTGTTTACATTTTACATATTTTTATCCATTTTAGTAAAAATATTATTTTGAAAGACTGCCTGGGTGTGTCTTCAAAGTTTTTATGCATGTGATGGATAGAGGGTTAAGACTGACAAAACTGTTCATAAGCTTGATGGTGTTACTAAACTGGGAAAAGGTAAGACTATACCTAAGGTCTTTTATAGAGTTTTAAGGGTTCATTCTGTATACCTGGTTACATGCCCTTAGGCAAAAGATATATTGCATCCCCAAGAGAATTTTATCTGAGCCTGTACATTTGGGCACGCTAATAAGGTTCACAGTTTGAATCCCCAGAACTTGAGACCAAAGGTGATTCGACTCACAAGCAGACAGGAGGGTTACCCTGTCTGTTACCTGTTCACATTACAGCTTGGAGGTTGGCACTGTGGGAGCAGAGGGCCTGACTTGCTGAGTGTGTTTGTGAAACAACCAAGTAGAATTTCTGCATGGTTGTTGTTTGCTCTGCTGGCACACTGGAGAAAATGAACTTACCAGCATGGGTCAGCAGGGTATTGAAGAACTGGTATAAGTGTGAAGTGGCAGACTGTGAGAGACCAATGGTGTCACCCACCAGTATCTAGAATATTCTGGTGGCCAGGAAACACAGTGCTGCAATCAACTGTAGCTGTACGTATATTGCATGGCTGTGGTGGGTGGGTGTCAGAAGTCGTCATGCAGCAGCTTGTACAGCTGCATGAGAATGGCCTGTGGAGCCTGTTCTGATCCATGAGCTACTCATCATTAAGTTCTAGGCAAGTCACTTGAACAGTACTGTCTGATAGCAGCATGACACCTCTGGGGCCTACACTCTGGCCTGAAGGGGGGTATTCTCACTTTCCTCATCCTCCAGGGCAGCCTAGATGATGGGGGCTATGTTTGTGGTGCTGGGCCTTTCCTCTTGCGTATCTGTGCTCGGATAGGAACGACCTTTTATAGCCTTTATTTAGTGACATGCTATTTAGTGCTAATGGCCATTAGTGCAGTGCTAACCATTTGAATATCACCACATGTGTCATATTCAGGTGACTGCCCCTGTTCTGGCGCTTCATATGTGACTTTTGTGCTGTTGCTTGGCGTGCACCGCCTCCCACTCAATATCGTGAATTGTGTGCTATTTGCTACTTGCTGGGCGCTATTCCATTTGTTACTGTGCTAACTGTTTGAATGGGGGGTACTATTTTTGGTGGAATTTGAACCTGATTTGCATTTCTAAACTGGTGCTCCATCATCTAAACTACTAGCCACCACTGGTCTAGAATGTAGAGTTGACGATTTAGAAGACATCTGTGAGCTGCTCTGCCCGCTCTCATGAACAACGGAGACAATTACAGATGTTGCAGACCAATGAGGCCAGACATGGCTCCAAGACATACCTTCCCAGGGAATGCCAGTTTGTGTGATTGATACATTGAGGCAGCATGATCTAGTTGTTGGACATCCAGGTTCAAATCCCACCACAGATACTTATTTATTGTGTGAATGGTTAACTTCCCAGTGCTTCAATCCACCCAGTTGTGCACATTAGAAAACAGAACTCCACAAAAAATGGGATATTGCATGTTACCAGGCTATTCTTAGTAAAGAAGTAATCTTAAAAACATAGTTTGGTGCCTTAGTACCTTCAGGTCAGTGAAGATATACCCCATATCTGCCGTGGTGGGCCAACACCCACCCGACTGCAATCCCTCCAGGGCCTACCTGCTCAAGCTGGTTGGCTGTGGCTTGCCCCACAGTGGGGCTCCCCTTGAGGGGAATATAGAAAGACCGAGATCTCCCAGAGTGGCATCTGTGGTCAAGGGTCCTTGGTTTCATGCAGCATGGCCAGAAGGGTGTTGGTTGTTGGTACTGGAGGAGCAGATGTGCAATGACCTCCTGGTGTGTCACATGTGCTCCCATAGGTGGTGCACCAACATCCTCCAGTCCCCTGCATCTGTGAGGTCCCAGGCTCACTAACCCCTGGCAACCACCTGAGTCACCCTGCTGCTAGGCACCTGTCCCCTTCTCACCCCAAAAAGGTGAGCTGTCCTCTGGATGCTCAGTCCTCCTCCCGTGGCCAGCCTTCCAATGTCCTTGGGTTGTTCCTGAACCAGGGTCATCGGCGTCACAAGCAGTAGCACTATGGCAGCACCAGATGGTCGGCTATCTTTGGTACTTTGATTTCCCTGCCTTCCTCACCCTGTGGTAGTAATATTTGTGCATTTTGTGATTGAAATGAAACACTCAGTCCAGTATCTTCCAAAACACAGTCTTACTGGAGCAGTTAGGTTTCAGACACTGATAGCAAATTCACTAATCTGTGGGTTACACAGCAGTGCATTAGTCACATTTAGCAAAGCCAGACACCGTCTCCAGAGTCCTATTCTCATGTTAACTAACCAGGGGCAATTTAAATGGAATGCTGTGAGATAAACAATTAGCCTGCAGGGAAACTGTTCAGACAGTTATAAGCCCTGCTATGCCTAATGACAGGATACTCTGAAATGCTTCAATGGTGGAAGTCATCAGAGCTGTGCAAACCTGCCAGAGCTTCAACCTGTGAACCCTACAGGAGATCAAACCAGGAAAAGTTCACAGAACTTAAACTGCTTTTCACTTAGTTTAACCATAAATGCTTTTTGGATTGTTTTCATTTGCTTATACTTACTATCGCCAACTGCCATCATTGAAACCTGAAACCTGCACCCACCATTCACCTGTCTCATGACTTTTGTCTCCATGGCCCTGGCTCTGCTGCTTGCTCATGGCTTGCCTCAGATCCTGCCTCTGAATCTAGTGCCACTAAGATCAGGAGGAAGGGAGGAGCCAGCCTTGGGGAGCCTGCAGTTGGTCTGGCCTGATGAGGGAGGGAGTACCGGCCTTCATCAGTCCCACCCCATGCTGACATTTACTCCCCAGACCCACCCAGTCCCATGGTTTTGAACATAAGCACACTCACAAAATCGAACAAGATTGAGTGCCTGCTACCCTGTATCTTCCGCCGAGATCACCAGGGAGTGATCAGAGTGGCACAGATGTCCCCACCAACTGAAGATACCCAGCATCCTCTGGGATGCCTTGTCCATCTCGGCTGACCAACACCTAAATCTGGGCTGCAGATGCAAACCTAGATCATCAGCATGGCTAGTTGTTCCTTTAGCTGCTGCCCTGTTAGGCAGATCCACTTTTCTGTCATGTATTTAAAAATATATAAAGTAGAACAAAATCAACAGTCCTGCACATGCTAGATCATCACCATCCTCTACCTCATTCCCAGATCCCAGCCGCCAGCAATCCTACCATAGTGGGTCAATGGACCCACCATCCAGTTGCTTTAAACACCCTTCCCACTGCCAGCACCTCTAGCAGAGTGCCGGAGGCACCATCAGTGGGTGACCATGGAAGAGGGCTGACGAGCAGCTGGGGGGAGAGGATGGGGATTGTACCATTTGTGACGGGGAAGGAATGTGCAGAACTGAAAGGTAGGGGTAGGGTTTTATGGTTTTAAACCACTCAGTTTGAAGGTAAGCTAGTAAGCAGCAGGGAGGTGATAGTGGCAATGTTATAAGTTACTTCAAGTGTGTGTAGGGGGAGGTTATGGAAAAATCTGTTTGCCATATGACAGTGGATGCGGTGCCATCAGGTATCATCCCTAGGTGTAGCGAACCACAGTTCTAATCGTTCTGGTTTTCTGTGTTACAACTAGCAAATCATAGTTCACACATCCACTTCAACATTCCCAGCAGTCTGAAAAGCTCAATCCACAACCCTGAAGGAGCTTGAATATTTTCTGTGCGCCTCTCTCTCTGCTGTTCTAGAAGCCTTCTATACCTTATCAGACAACTGAGAGGTTGTTTTCATGTTTTATACATAATTATAGGACTTTTAAAAACGTATTTCATGCCACTAAACCCAGATGACCCAGCTTCAGTTCCATCCTCTGGGGAGCTGTGCCTTTGGGTACTGGAGCTATTGGAGTGTTGAGACCACTTTCAGCAGTCTCTGGCATCTGTGTATTGGTCCCTTGATAGCTATTAAAAAGCTGGTCATTTTCCTTAAGACTGAATAATTCAAAAAGTAACGGACATATTGCAACACACACACACACACACTTACAAGCATTACTTAGACAGTAGACACTAACCTCATCACTGCCATCACCTCAATATCATCAAGATTTTAAAACTACAGTACAAATGTTTATATGATGCAAGATTTGTCGACTGCCTCATAAGAAATCTCCCCAGTTTCACACTTTGTCTGGACTGGGTTTTGATTTAGTTATTTACTTTTTGCTGTTGAAACATGTTTATGTGTGTTAAGGAGAATACAGACAGATTATCCTGTGGGTGGTGTGACTCATGGGTTCACCTTCTTTAAACAACTCCGCAGTCTTTCCTTCAGTCAGCTACAACCATGGAGCTCAGATCGGTCCTGTGTACATGCTCTGTTCTCATCATTGCACAGTTAGCTGCTGCTGTTGCTGCCAAGGTGAGAGGGTTTCATCTAACATATTTTATAGGCTCTGACAGGTTTGTAGACCTTTATGGGGATTTTTTTACATTCTACATTTTCACCCATTGTTTGCCAGAACTGAGCAACCTCCCAGCCCTCCAAAATGAAGGAACGATGGAGCTAGAGATGTCTCTGTGAAAGAGACCCCACCGATGAAGAGTGGCCAGCCACTGTGGTGGAGCCGAGAGTGCTGACAATTATCCTGCCGCTCTGGGGGTTTCTGGCATGTTGTTGTTCCTTTAGCCCCAGAACACCAGCCACAAGGGCTCCACTGATACCATGCAAAGCGTGCTTGACGAGGAGCTTGACTAGTGACTCTGTCCCATTTGGTATTTTCCTGCACTGCCACCTGTGGGTTGGACCAAGGGCAGTGCAGCAGTGGTGCCAGTGAGCCTCCTCAGGAAACCAGTGTCATGGTAGCAACCCTGCCACGGCAACGATGTTCCAGCATCTTTTCCTCTACCTTTAAAACTTCAACATTGTTAGCAAGGAACACTGACTTCTGTGGTCCATATTGTTAAACTGAACAAACCTCTGTGACGGTTCAGACACCAAACTTATGCCCCATTTTAAGATGTGTGGCATAGACTTTGTTTCAAAAGTATTTATCAAATGATTTCTGTTCCTTGTTTGATGTTGATTTGTATATTGTTTATAGAGTGTTTGTTAAAATAGTCACACTTTCAGCAGTGGAATGAGGAGAACTGGTGAAGTATGTATATGTGTATACCTATGGCTTGAAACCCTAGCGAAAGAAAAATCTATTATATATCAAGGCCCTGGGCATTACCCTAGAAGTGATCTCATTAAACAAGTATTCAGTGTAGCTGTAACTTGAAATGACCTAGGGTGAATCAATGTTGATTTGTAAGAGACAGCCATGTACTGTAGCAGGGAAAAAGAGTAACTGACATTTTCAGACTAGTTCTTTGTGGGAGAAATTTCTCATCTGGAAGAGTTGGTTTAAAAAGGTAGTTTCTCGCTCTTTTTTAATCTAGAATATTGCAGTTTCCAAACAAATCAACCTTCGGTCATGCCTGGGTGATTTCAAGTTGCCTTTGGTTCTCTAGTGCCACACTGCCTACATAGCCTACCTTACGTTGAGGAGTTTAGCATTTTCAGTCTAGCTAGGGCTTCCTGTTATGCAGCTGGAAAGGAAAAACACAGCCAGGTGTTTATCCATCTTGTGAACAACAATTATGTGGTTGACAAAAGGCTCACGGAAATTGACTGCTCAGTTCTGGATACAACCTAATGCAGCATCAGACAGCACTTTCTTTTCCTACCTAGGTAAGATAACGCATTGCTCAATAACATGAGCTCATAAATCTTTCTGTGCCAATGTCTCTCTCAGTAAACATTATCATCCTTATTCAGTGTTTGATAGTAGGCCTCTAACAGTTACTGTCATGGTGAATATTTTGTATGTATTGTATTAAAGGAATAATGCATGACGGTGTGTGTGTGTCGTGCTGGGATAACACCATGCCTGGGGTGGTTGCCACGAGGCGCGGGCAGTCATCCACGCGCCAGGTGTGGCATTATCCCAGCACGGCACATGCCCTGGAGTGCATTATTCCTATTATACAATGGCTCAATTGTAAAACAGTAAAAAAAAAGATAGAAAATGTATTAAAAGTATATTTTTTATTGTTTTTGTAATGGGTAGGGTTACATTATTACAAAATAGTGCAGATTTCTAGTTTAGCCAGTAGGTGGAGCTGCGCTGTTTTGCTGTGGCTTTGTGCTCCTGAGTCCCGACAGCAATCTTTGTCAGTGATGCCTCTATTTATAAATTACCATCTTGTATCAGCATTGTTACCTTGGGTTTATGTTCTGCTTTGTGAGATACTGTACAGGATTTTATGTTGCTTGCACGCATGTGCAAGAAACATAGTGCCATCATCCAGTTTTCGGAGGTGTGTCAGCCTGTCTTCCAATGCAGTCAGTGTGTTTGCAGGCGCGCCACAGTTCCCCAATCACTGCTGCAGCTGTCTATGACAAGCTGAAAATGCAGTGGCATACAGTTGAAAGGGAGAGCTCCGCTGAGTGAGCAGAGCTCTCCCCAGACACACACACACACGCAGCCATGGCGCACACCGCGTGCTCATGCGCCTTCCCCTCCCCCACACTGCACGGCCACGGGTGCCCAACTCCCGGCTCCACGCCCAGCATCCAGGTGCCACGCTTGGCAGCCCACCCCAGCGTGCAAAATGATGTTATGGCCGACAGGTGCCCAATCCCCCATCAGCTCCACTGTCTCTCCCCAAGCATCCAGGTGCCGCTGGGAGTCACCCCAGCATGGCAAAATATGTTATAACCCGGACGGGGTGCCCAGTCCCCGTCGGCTCCCGCCCCACCAGCCATCCTTGTGCATGCTGGAGCCCACCCTAGCTGGCAAACGCCCCATCGTCGTCATTAAAAAAAAAAAAAAAGAAATAAAAACTGTCCCTCGGGCTTTCTCTCCCCTACCCCAAAACCGCACCCACCCACTGGCAGCCCTGCCTCCCCACCCCCACCCCATACTTAGCTCCTGAGCTCGGGCGCGATGATCTTCGTGGACCGGAACACGCCTGTCACTCTTCAAAGCCAACCGCGAACTGAGGAAATGCGGTAAGCTGTATAATGGGCTAGATAGGAGGTTTTCAACTTTATTGCATATCTCAGGCATTTTTTGGAATTTTTGCAAATTTTCAACATGGGGTTTTTGGGCCTTCTCATGAATGATGTCACTGTCATGGCGCTGCTACTGGTGCTCAAGGGTGATTTCGCAGCCACCGCGCCGAAATCACCTTTCTGGAATGATTAACGAAACAACACTGCCAGTGTTCATAAGGTGGGTTCTCAAAAACCTGTTTTGAAAATTTGGTGGAAAAATTCAAAAAGACTGTTTTACGAGCGCATGCCAGGCAGTCCATACGCACACCTCGTAAGTTCGCGAATTTTCAATATTTACTCCAGATTTTCAACATTGCCATTTTACCACACCTCCTTATGAGCAGTACAGCTGTCATTTTTCACATCCTGCCCAAAACGTGTTTCCCCCATGTAGCGACAATGCGCAGTTGGTGTGCGAAATCAATGTATGGGACACATTAAGAAAATCACAGTCACACTGTTCATTAGCAGAGGTCTTAAAATGGCTATGTTGAAAATTTGGTGAAAAATTCCTAAAAATGACTGTTTTAAGAGCTGTGCTTGCGCAGTCTCTACGCACGTCGTAAGTTTGCAATTTTCAATATTTTCACTCCAGATTTTCAACATTACCATTTTACCACACCTCCTTATGAGCAGTACAGCTGTCATTTTCACATCCTGCCCAAAACGTGTTCACCATGTAGCGCATAATGGCGCAGTCGGTGTGCGAACTCAATGTATGGGACACATTAAGAAAATCACAGTGACACTGTTCATGAGCAGAGGTCATAAAATGGCTATGTTGAAAATTTGGTGAAAAAATTCCTAAAAAATGACTGTTTTACGAGTGTGGGTTAGCGGCGGTTCCTACGCACGCTCGTCAGTTCTGATATTCAATATTTTCACTCAGATTTTCAACATTGCCATTTTACCACACCTCCTTATGAGCAGTGCAGCTGTCATTTTTCACATCTGCCCAAATGTGTTTCCGCTTATGAAGTACAATGACGCAGTCGGTGTGCAAACCCATGTGTGGGACATATTAAGAAAATCACAGTGACACTGTTCATGAGCAGAGGTCTTAAAATGGCTATGTTGAAAATTTGGTGAAAAATTCCTAAAATGACTGTTTTGATTTAGCGTATCATGCAGTTCCTACGCACGCTTGTAAGTTCGCGAATTTTAATATTTGCACTCCAATGACTTCCAATTTCCTAAACAGCACATAGAAGCAAGCAACATTCGCATTGACAAATGCTTGTTTAATGTTTTTATGGTGCTGAACAGTGTGGCTCTGTCTGTCCCCCGCGCGCCCGCTTAACTGACTTACTGCCGTGACACACCCTTTGAGGATGTATGCTGCCTGGGAGGTAGGGAGATGTTTTAGAAAGTTAGTTTTAGTGATTTTATTGTGCTGAAATATTGGAAAGGTGGAAAGTGTGTTGACAAGCAAGCGAGTGAGACCCACGGTGACTGTGTGAGAGCGGTTGTTCACTCACTCACTGACTGGGCCACAAGCTTGCTTTCTGTATGGGGTCCAATTTGTTTTTCGGACAAAAATAGGAGTATTTTCATTATTTATGTGATGGCTGTGGGTGGAACTTTGTGGTTTCTTTCTAGGGTTATGGTCTGTGCTGGGGTGGGTTTCCAGCTGTGCAAGGGCAGCACCAACTGGCCAAAACTGGCGGGAAAGCTGCTCGTAAGGAGTGGAGAGATGTAGGTTTTAAAGTGAGATGTGTTCATCGGTGTGTGGCACTAGAGCAGTGGTGTTATGCCAGGATAACACCACCGGGTGCAGTGCCACACTGACCAATGAGAGCGTAGATAAATTTTTTGCCATTGTATAATATACTGTATTTTATAACATGGGGTACTAAAATGCAGTCAGGTCATTGGTGGGACAGCATCAGGTGACTGTTGATTAATCCCTGTTATATGCACAGTTACATAGATACATAGACAGTGTCGGCAGATAAGGGCCTATGGCCCACCCAGTCTGCCCATTTCAGCTTGTAAGTTCAGTTTATGTTTCTCCAAGAAATCTGTTGCCCTTACCCCTGACCTACAGAATTCCTTTATGTCTATCCCACGATTCTTAAATCCCGTGATTGTTTCAGCCCCCACCACTTCCTCTGGCAGGTGTTCCACTTGTCCACCACCCGCTCTGTGAAGAAATTCTTCCTCACGCTTTCTCTGAATCGTCCCTCCTCCAACTTCATCCCATGCCCTCTAGTCCTGGAACATCTTTTTCGCTTAAAAATAGTGTATTCCTGCACCCACAACCTGTTGCATTTTATGGCTTACCGAACACTTGGCTTTTTGCAAATGTGCTTCATAACCCTTGCTTTTCAGTGCTTTTACATCAAGGGTCTTGAGATTTAAGAGCTTGTAGAACCAAAAGTAGCAGTCAGGAAAGGTTACAACTTGTAAGAAGTAGTCAGTTGTAACTTTTTATTCCTTAGTATTTTTCTTTTCCCTTTCCTCATGAGAACATTTCCTATGGGACAGTGTTGTGCTAGATGTGAGGAACAGCTCTCTGCCTGGCAGCTGACATACTGTATCCAGTTCTATTCCTCCCACTACCTCATGAGGCATTGTGACCTCACCAACAGTGGCATCACAGATGCCTGACCTGGCAGCTGCCGAGTGTCGCCCTCCTGAGCAGCTGTGGTATCAGTCAGTGAGGTCACACTGCTGTTGACAGCGTTACATGTGTCGGCTACCAGAGTGCTTGCTGCTCTACATCACACCTACTAACATCAGGTGACAAAATCTTGTAATTAACCAAAGCAAAAGAAAAGTTCCTCACTTATAAAATTACAGCTGACTGTTTTTAAAAGTAACATTAGTTCTAGGCAGTACACTAGCTCTTTAAATGACTTTCCTGCTTTTATGTGACAATGACACAAACCACTGTCAATATTCATCTGGCTGACACAGCATCCATAGAGTAAGGCTTTTGGCACCTTACCATACTACCTAAAGCACTGCCAACCTTACTACCTTCATGGTGCATTGCCCGATTACCCATGATACCTTGCATTAGGGTATGTGTAATGCTGTGTGTAAACTTGCTGTAAGCTGCCAAAAGGAAAACCCTGGGTGGGACAGCACTCATTGTTGTGAAGAAAAGTGAAAAATCGTACAGGCAGCCATTGAAGCTGTCCCCTGGCAGTTCACACCTGATCCTGTTGTTCTACTGACATGAGGCAATGTTTGGTACCCCAGCGTATACCTGTTTCTGGTTCCCTCCTGTTGCCTGGAGAGAGACACTGCACTGTCCTTTCTGTGGCACTATGGTATGTTGCTGACAGCAGTTTTGTTTAGTGAGCCCCCGATACAGCAGTATGGATAGCGAGATCGCGAGTGGCAGCAGCAGCAGTCACAAGCCAGAGACAAAGAGGAAGAATGAGCATGGGTGAGGGTTTCAGAGGAGAGATAGTACCCCACAGCAGTTGTGTTCAGCATAGCGTGTGCTGTGCTCCTTTTTCCTGCTGGCAGATAGATATAGTGACCAGACCTCGCACCTCTGAATTGTGGTCCTGCAAGTGTAAACTGGAGGTCAGTTCCAGCAAGGTGTCCGTGCACTGTCGCAGCATGTCCTGGGTGTCTCTCACTATTCAGTGCAGTTAACAGTTGCCTGCCAAATTATATGTGTGTGTCACCGCTGCTGTGTGTGTCTGTCACTCTTTCTGTCTGTACCACTCTGAGGAAACCAGCGGTTCTTCATAGCAGATAACAGGAACAAACTGCACACACAGTAGGACCGCACGTTGAATTGAAAGCTGCTACAATGTCCTCTCTCTCTCTCTCTCTCTCTCTCTCTCTCTGTTTCCACCTCTGTACAGGCATACAAGAAGCACTGTCCCCTTTGTGTTTTGTGACAGCGATGAGGAGGTGGTTCAAGAGACAGAGTGACAAAGCGATAACAGTGGAAAACTGACTTTGTCTGTCTGCAGTCCAGCAACTGAGCGACAAACACAGCAGCAGAGACACATCACCACGGGTTGCTGCAATCTGCTCTCTTTGTCTCACCCCAGTACAATCCCTGCTAAGAACAAGGAGCGGTGCTTCACACACTGGCAGCAGCCTTGCTCAACCGTGCATTGCAAAAGAGAGGGAGAGTAACAGAGCCACAGGCAGCACAGAGACAGAGACCGAGAGCCAGAACTCGAGACACAGCAAGAGCAAAAGAGATAGCTGACATCTCCGTAGTTGTCTCTCTCTCTCTTTTTGCATTATGACTGGTAGTCCAGTGACAGGTGGGAGCAATGCACACGAGAGCAACACAGGCAGCCCCCACCTGCTTGTACGCTTGCCGGTGCCCGCTTGCTCAGCAGCCGCCGCCTTCTCATGGAATTTCAGTCAAGATTTAGAAAGGGAAGGAAGGTCAACCAGCTTTGCACTCGCTGAGTTCACAAATTTAGTTTCAGGAATAGTGGACAGTGGGTCAGTGTGTGGGTGCAGTCAGTGTTCATCAACCTCCACAAAGCATTTGTTGTTGTAACGAGGGCTGCTGAAAGAGCAGCACAGAGTTGGAGGGAGAGACAGACACCTTGCAGGCACACAGCAGGTACTGTCAGGGTAGTCTGTTCTCTCTCGGTCATGTGTGCCATCTGCTCCTGTGCTGTGTATATCAGGGCATTGCAGCAGTGGACTACTTGTGTGGGGAAGGATACATTTTTATTTATTTAAAATTTGATGACCGAAAGGCACACTGAGCCGAGGCTCACTTCCAGGTGCGACCCAGGTACAGAGTGTACAGTGAAAGAGCGTAGTACAAAAAGGGGGAGGAATACGTAGTATATACATACATTTATACAGAGTTTTAGCACATTACAATAAAATATGAGTTTACATGCATAGTAAGTCAATGAGGCTGAGGTGTAGTCCTGGACTAGGGTATGTTGGTATAGAGTGTGAGGGGTTTCAGCTGGGTGCCGCAGCCATTAGAGCATTTTGGGCATGCTGGGGTGGGAGGAGCCTGAGAAGTTGCATCAAGGCAGAACGGGAAGAGGCCAGGGCAGGTTGGAGGGAAGGTTATTCAGAGAAGGGGAGACGCTATGATAAGGCAGCTGGCCGGTAAGAGTATGAGGGCGAGGCAGGTGGAAGGTGCATGGGTCTCGTGGCGTAAGAGGGTAATTTAGGAAGGTGGCAGGAGAAAGGGGAGGTGAAGCATAGGGACAGAGAGTCAAGCCAGTATTTTGCTACCAAGGAGGCGCTTGTGGATGGTTCTTCTGTGGGAGAGCGGGGCTGTGGAGAGAGTAGCGAGATGGCAGTGGTGCGTGAGTGGGGGAGGCAGTGGCGAAGCGGCAAAAGAGTTGAGAAGGTATCTAGTCTGAGAGAGAGGTTGTTGGGGCTGTACCATACAGATTATCTCGGCATAGTCAATAACGGGCAGAATAGTTTTACGCATAAGCTCACAACGGTGGGATAGGTAAGCTGGCCCTGTGCCGGTAGAGGATGGCGAGTTTGGGTGGGAGTTTAGTGCAGATGGCCTCCACATGTGAAGAGTAGCTGAGTTGGCTGTCCAGCCATACTCCTAAGTACTTGAATGCAGGGACTAGCTCGGGGGGCGCCAGCCAGGTGGTAATCGCTGGGGTTTCTGAGGGTGGCAAGCTTCTGCCAGGAACCAAAGACCACGGTGACAGTTTTTTTATCATTGAGGGTAAGCCAGTTCTCAAAGAGCCGTGGATTTGACTTTGTTGAAGTTGTTTTGGAGGGTGGGGAGGATACTGTCAAAGGAGGGCCTGGAGGCATAGATTATAGTGTCATCTGCATAAAGATGCACATTGGAGGAGAGGCAGGTGGATGGAAGGTCATTTATGAAGAGGGCAAAGAGGATGGGCTGAGTATTGAGCCTTGGGGACTCCAGAAAGGATAGGGAGAGGGGTGGAAAGAGTGTCGCTATTTGAGCAGATTGTTGTCTGTCATGGAGGTAGGAGTGAAACCAGGCGATGGTAGGTTGGGCTAGGTTAAAGGACTAAAGTTTGCAAAGTAGTTAGGTGGGAGACAGAGTCAAGGCTTTAGCCAGGTCAATAAAATGGCAGTTGTGGTGAGGCCATTGTCCATGGCAGAGAGGATAGAGTCAAGCTGTGCTGTAGGGAGGGAGGTGATGGTGGAATGGTGTTTTCTGAATCCTGACTGTACAGGTGAGAGGGAGTTGTTGGAGGAGAGAAAGTCAGACAGTTTGGTCAGTATTAGGGATTCCTGGATTTTGGCAAGGTGGGAGGAGCGAGATAGGCCTGTAATTTCGTGAGGATGGGGTCTCCACCCTTGTGCAAAGGGATGATTTTGGCTGATTTCCAGACTGTGGGGACAGTGGCAGTAGACAGAGAGAGGTTTAGTATGTGAGTTGGGGGCCACTATAGCAGAGGCAGAGATTCAGAGCAGAATGGGGTGAATTCCGTCAGGGCTGGATTTGGACGTGTTAAGGGAGGTGAGTGCATTATATACCTCCTGGGGTATGAGGAGGAAGGAGGAAGCCAGGGGCGGGGAGGATGGTTCAGCTAACATGGGGTTGGGGGGAATCAGGACGAGCACAGGAGACTAAGAATTTATTGAAGAGCCTAGCCACGGAGGCCGGGTCTGAGATGGTGTCGCTTACTAACTAGGGTCGGGCAAACCCGATTAGTAGGGGGGTCAAGTAGGAGTTAATCAGCTTCCAAAATGATGCGGTGGGTTTTGGGACCACGGAGTTGTGTAGCAAAGTAGGAAGATTTGGAGTGCTGAGTGACCTTGGTGCATTTGTTCCTGAGATGTTTGCATGTTTGTAGGTCTCGAGAGGCACGGGAGGCTATGTACAGTTTCAAGCCTTGTCCCTGGAACAACACAGGGTGATTAGGTCAGGTGTGATTCCTGGGTGGTGGTGGCATTTTACCTGTTTTTCCTGGAGGGGGGGGTGTAGGTCCCAGATATGGCAGAAAGTACGCAGAACTGTGAAAGGCGAATGTCTACATCAGACGCAGAGAAGACTGGGTGCCAATCTGCATTGGAGAGGTCTAGCTTCAGGGCATTCTCATTTAAGGAGTGTAGGGTGGGACCAGATGTATTTGGGAGGAGAGTGTGGGAGTGGATTTTGTGGACGCAGAGGTAACACAGTGGTCACTGAGGGCATCAGAGAAAATGCCAGAGGCCGAGATACGGTGGGGATGGGTGGATAAAATCCAGTCCAGGGGTGCGATTTTGGGACCAATGGTTTAGGCGAGTGTGTTCCTGATAAGCTGGGAGAGATTTAGGGCTTCAATCTTAAGGGTGGTGGGTTTGGCAGAGGAGGAGACCCAGTCAGGATTGAAGTTACCTAGAAGCAGAAATTCACCATTAGCTGTTCTAGACGAGATTGAGGAGATTGCCTGAATGATAGAGTTGGGTGGGGTCTTGGTGGGCGGTAGAGCCCCATGTAGAGGGGGGAGGAGGAAGGAAAGGATAAGAGTGCAACAATGGATTCATGAGAGGAAGGGCATGATTCATTGAAGATGATCGAACATCTGAGGGATTGACTGATATATAGTGCCACACACCCCACGCTGTCCCGCCATACCTTTTCATCATTTTACATAAGTTTACTTTTGTTTTTTCACACAAGGGTTACCCATGTTATAAGCATAACAACCCACTCCAGGGTGTGTTGTTATTGAGATTAATCAACACCCGGTGCTGTGAGGGGCACTCAGCCTGCGGCCTCATCCCTCACAATGCACCTGGGGTGTTGATTAATCCCCTATAACTGCACACCCTGTTGTGGGTTATTCCTTACTTTTCTAGAGGGCGGTCATGCCCCTATAATTAGGATGGTACAGCACTTCAATGTTAAATCCACAATTTTGCACCTTAATAACTTTGGCGACTTCAACAAAATAGTTCCAAATTTGGCATGCATGGTCATTATGCCAGAGTCTCTAGAAATGAAAAGTTTTGTGATGGCATCTTGTATGGCTTTTGAGATATAAAGTGGTAAAACACTGAAAAAAAACACTTTTTCCTATTAGTTAACATGGATTTTTTGCCATCATCTACAGCCCAGACAAATTAATTTTTTTCTCTGAAAGTTTCAGGGATGATGGGGACTGTGCCAAAGGTTTGGTGAAAAATATATACCATTTTTGAATTATAATGATGTTTATGATAGCTGCCAGACAAGCTGGTAAATGAAAACTGTTCAAACTGCTAATTGTTAAGGATGTACTACTGTTCACGCCAGAGAAATACTGTTTGTGTTGTCAGCCATTTTTTTCCAGTTTTAACAAAGTTTTTCACCCAAGTACTGCCTGGTAACTAATAAACAAGACGTAGGTCTCCTTCACATTCTTCGTTGGATTCTTTTATTAATCTTTTAAAATTAACATTGCAAATATCAGTTAGTGTGGTGAGAATAATTTGCCCATCTCTTAGAGTAAGGACTTCAACTAAAAGACTGCCAGCAACAAAGTTCCATGGCAGTTCAAACTGTCATAGCTCCCTGGTGTCTAGTGGCACCCTGCACTCCACCTATTTCTGTCCCTGAAGATAAAATAATATGTCCCTTGGTATTCCAGTGGTCCCTCCTCCTTCCCCGCTCTCTGATCGTCCCCACAGTAAAAATAATTTATCTGGTAATCTATTGGACCCTCCCCCATGTCCCATTGCTGTCCCTGTAGTAAAAAATATTTCTGGTAGTCTAGTGGTCTCTTCCCTGCCCTGTTCTCCAATTGCCATCTGCAGATTAAAAATAATTTCTGATAGTCCAGTGGTCCCTCCCGATGTCCATCACCATCCCTGTAGTAAAGAGTAATTTCTGGTAGTCCAGTGGTTCCTCCTCCTCCTGCATTCTCCGATCACTGTCCCCATATTACATGTTCTTCAGTGGTAGTTCAGTGTCCCCCTACCCTTCTCTGACCACCATCTCCCTGCTGAAATTAAATATCCCTAGTGTCTCAGTGGCACCCTACCCCATCAGTGTCCGTGGCTGTATAGTAAATAAAACTGTCCTCCATGTTTTTTCTTTCATCCCTACAATAACAGAAAATGGTCCTTCAATAATCAGCCCCCACCCCCACTCAGTATCCACCATCCCACACACCCCAGTATTCCCCGCCACACCCTCACTCACCTGAACAGGTCCCCAGTTCGACATCCACTCTCCAATCAAGACACGCCTTGCTGTTGGAACTGACAACTGCAATATGAGAGACTAAGGTAAATGCAGTTCAATGTATTTCAAAAGGGAGGTTCAACTTTTATGCATAATTCAGCCATTTTTGACATTTTGACACTAAATTTTCAACATTGCCTTTGGGGACCCCACCTCATGAGCAATATCAGTGACATTAGGCAACTCCTACCTGAAAGGTAATTTTGCAGTTGTTTGGTGAATACACTTTTGGGGCAGGATTTGAACATTTTCCTACCCCTTGTTCATGAGGTGGGATCACAAGAAGGCTATGTAGAAAATTTGGGATCACAGTATGTAAAATGGCAGTTATGCCCATTTGTTGCAATTTTGCTACACACACTACTAACTTTGACATTTTAAATATTTTGACCCCAGAGTTTCAACATAGCCTTCTTATTATCACACGCATGTATGTCACAGTTGTCATTTTTCAAATCCTGCCCAAAATGTGTTTTGCACCTGTGGCGCAGAATGGTGTTGCAGTTGCATGGAATTATGCTTATGGAATTCAACATTTTCTGTACTGGGTAAATGAGGGGTAATAAGATGACCTATAAATGGAAGCACATGGCCCTTCCACAGCTATATACATATCGGCACCATGGAGGAATGGGAGTGTTGGGCACGGTTGGCCTGTGCTCCCATAGGCAAATAAGGATACGATTATCTCGAAAAGTTTGGATGGATGGGGACCACAAGCAAATCAGTTAGTGTTGAGGATAAAGCAACAAATGTAGGGAATATGATGTTAGGTTTCCAACCCTAAAACCCCTGCCCCACCCCTAAAGTGAATGAGGAGTCTTCCTTGGGGTTGTCAACCCTAATGCTCACCCCACTGTATGCTCTCATGAAATATCACACCTATCTCCATCACATCTTCATTTTTCTGTTACGCATGGGGTGAGCGTTGTCTTCAACCCTAACTGATGCATTAATGTAGCTTTGCAATGAATATTTATATAGAATAGAAGAAATTAACTTCATACTTACCATAATTTCCATTTCTGTTAGCTCCAACATTGTCAATGGGTAATCATAACAACTGGTACATAGTGCACCCATACCAGGGAAATGGCACAGCCAAGCTTTTAGAATGTTGGGCACATGAGGATTCCAGCAGCAGTAACTCCCCAGTCACTAAAACCTCACAGTGCCATAGTAGCTAACATTTTCATATATTATATCCCATTACCTACATTCACATTCGTTAATACAGCAACAATGCTGTCTTACCTTCCGGCAGATCTCTGAGGAAGAAAAAAGCTCTCCATTGACTCAGGTGTGGACGATTCGGTCCTTCTTGCAGGAAGAACAATCAGGTATCATGGAAGGCTCCAAACAGTTGGTCGTCTGAAAACTGAGGTTGTCCACATGGCAAGGATAACTTCTAGTCCACAAGTGAATACAGTGACACCACCTGCAAAATGGACACCTTAAGAATTATCAGTAAAGTTGTAAACCAGTGGTCACAGAGGTGACTGATTGAAAATAAAAAGTTTATTTTTTTTAAATAGTTTAACAGGAGTACAGCACAGCAAATGAAAGAGGGATGTCCAAAACTTAGTTGGGGATTTTCACACAAGGACATCACTCCTAGCATACCGGATAAGATTCTCCCGAGGAGCTAGGCTTCTGGGTGGGCCCCATTGACAATGTTGGAGCTAAAAGAAAAGGAAATAACGGTATGTATGAAATTAATTTCTTCTTTCTGTACAGTAGTGCTCCACATTGTCAATGGGAATCATAACAACTGGGTTCTAAGAAACAGTACCCAGAAAAACGGAGGGAGAAATATTATGCCATATGCCAGAACAAACAGAAAGAACTGCTATCTGAGAAACTCTGACCAAAAACTGCATCAGCAGAACTCTGAACGTCCAATTGTAATGTTTTTGAAAGTGTGGACAGAAGACCCCTGAGCTGTCTCAAATAGCTCAGAAAAGTGATGTTTCTCTCTCTGCCCAGGAAGTTGCCATCGCCTGGTGGAGTGACCCTTGAACAGAGCCAAGGCCTCTACTTTTTGTGACATAGGCCTTAGCAATGCAGGTTAAGATCTGCCTAGCTAGGTGACCCTAAAGGCTCTTTACCCTGCTAGGCTGCTTCAGAGGAACAATAGACCATCTGACTTCTGAAAGTCAGTCGTCCGATTAAGATAGATCCTAACTGCCCATTGCAATCTAAGGTGTGCATTCCTTCTCCTGAGTGAGAAGGTTGCTGGTGGGAGGATGGAAGACATATTTTCTGGTTCATCTGGAAAGTCATGAGCACTTTGGGGATGGAAGACGGACCGTCCAAAGTACCATTTGTTCTTATGCACAAGGTATGGCTCCTGTGAGACATGGCCTGGAGTTCACCAACTTTCCTGGCTGAACACATGGCCCATAAGAACACACCTTGTAGGACAACATATCCAGTGATATGGATGATGGCAGCTTGAAACTCCTTACAGAGAGCATCTAAACCAGATTAGGATTCCATGGGTAGCTAGGATCAAAAAATGGTCGGCTCCTGCAAACCATGTGTAAAAGACTAATAATCTCCCTATTAGTTCCTAGGAGAACCCAATGATGCTCCAAGAGCAGAACCTGACCTCTTAGTATACTCAGTGTTGGTCCCTTTTCCATGCCTTTCTGTGGGAAACCAAAAATCCATGGAACTGAGGCATGGAAGGTTTAAAATACTTCCTTCTGATCCAGGATGAAAAGCAGTCCATATATGAGCATAAGCTGCAGACATAGAAGCTTTCTTGCCTCTATCAAGGTTTTTAACTACTCTGTGGTGAAGTCTAGTTTAAAGATCCTTTTCCTTTTAGAAGCCAGGCCGCAAGTTGCATAACTTCTGGATTTGGTGGAAAAGGGACCCTGTAACCAAAGGTCTCTACTCACTGGAAGACAGAAGAACTGGCTGAGCCAGATTCACCAGGTTCCTCTTGAGCATCTTACTTTTGCAAGACCCTGGAAGAGGGGCAGAGGGAAAGGCATACATTCTGCTGAAGGACCACTCTTGAGACAGAGTGTCCACTGCCTCTGCCTGTGGACACCCAAAACAACTGAAGAACCTTGGATCTAAGCATTGAGGCCAAATGCTAACAGATCAATCTGAGGTCGACCAACTGGTTGCACAGGGTTTGAAAACATTCAAGGTCAATCTTCCCTCCACAGGGTGAGCATCTTCATGACTTAGCCAGTCCGCCTGAGATTCGACTTCCCTACCAAGTGTACTGCCAACAGATTGGCAACCTCTCAAAACATTTCTGTGATTGTGCCGCTTTAATGTTTATGTACGCCATGCTTAGCACCATGGTTGAACTGAAGAGGGGAGCTAGGTGGACCACTCCATCTCCTTAACTCTGATGTAGAGAGTTGCTAGGTTGATCAATTTCTTGAGTGGAGCTGGCTTGCCTGCCCCACCCCATCCATGCAGACTGACATCTGTTGTGAGCATTAACTCTAAGAAGTTCCAGTGGAACCCTTGCTCAGATCCTGCACATCCACTCACCATTCAGGGAGTGACAGTGCTGAGAGGTGAAAAGAAACCTGGCTGAAAATCCTGTAATGAGGGATCCCAGGCCATCAGCAAATCCATCGAATACGCCGCATGACGCTGTCTGTCCTGAGGCCAGGAACCACAGCTGACCACGGGCAGATGCCGTGACCGTGTCCTGAGCCCCTGGGCTTTTGTCAATATGTCTCGTCCAGGAAGGTGATAAAACCTTCCTGGTTATGTGCCAAAAATACCACTAGGTATACCAAGGATTATGATTGCTTGAGAGAGCTCTTCTCCTGGTTCACCCCTAGCCATGCAACTCTAGTATCTCAAGAGTCCTGAGTACCAATGGGACACTGGTGCATTAATAAGCAGGTCATTCAATAAGGGTAAACATGATTCCCTTCATGTCTAAATTGAGCCACCAGAACTATCAACACCTTCAAGGAATTCAGGGACTGATACACTGCTGAATAGGAGCGCCCTGTACTGTAAGGTTGGCCCAGTATCAAGAACCTGAGATACTCTAGATAAGACTGATTGATGGAAATGTGGAAGTAGGCATCTGTCAGATGTACTGAGGTTTTAGGAAGCACCCTGGCTGAGCAGCCCTGGTAACTGATCTCAGGGACTCCCTCTTGAAAGGTTGGTGACTTGCAAACTTATTCAGGTGCTTCAATCCAGAATGGGCCTGAAAACCCCAGCTTCTTGGGAACTATGAAATAGATACAATAGGACTCCTGACCATGTCTGATTAGCGGGACCTGAGATATGGCCCCAATGGATGAGGGAGTCAGGCTCTCTGACTATGCCTAGCCTATGCGATGTCCTTGAAACTGGGGCAGAGAAAGCATCCCCTAATAAGGCATCTGACACTGTTTTGACCCATCTTAAGGAAAATTCCTGTCATCTTCCACCAAACAAAAAGGAGTCAGGAATGGGCCAGCATGCTTACTTATGAGGCACCAGGCTTTTGGTGCTGAGCCAACAAGACTTGAGAGGAACTCACACTCAGAGCCAGGAGCTAACAGCTCAGTGAAATAAATTGCTATGGAATAAATCTCATAATGAATAAATCTCAAAGTATTTATTGCTTGCTTAAAGAGCAGTTACATCACAGGAGGAGAACTCCATGATCTGGTGCCCGGTGCTTTTAATCACACAAGGCTTTGCCAGGGGCCACCTGACGGTCTTAGATGGCGGGCACCAGGGCACCAAACTCATAGAGTTCTCTCCTTGTTATTGCTAACGGCTATTTTTACAAGCAATGAATACTTTGAGATTTATTCCATAGCACTTATTTCACTGGAGCTGTTCAGCTCCTGGCTCTGGAGTGCAAGTACTCTCAAGTCTTGTTGTGTTAACTTGGGCTGCCACCCAGTACTGCAACCCTGCCCTGGTCCTGAGCGCAGCACTTCCTGGTTTTGAGTTTTGGTGCCGGGCCTCCTGCATGGCATCTGGCCAGGGCCTCTAATACTGTAAATTTGTTACCTGGAGTAGGCTCCTCTATCTCTGGAGCCAAAATTCGACAGGAGGAACTCCTTGTAACTGTCTGCGCCCGCCATTACTTTGACCCTTTGGGTTATGGTAATCTTAGCGCTGGTGTATGACACTGGAGATAGCCCTTTTACTGCATATTCTTTTAATATAGTATCTGGGTCAGACTCAAATCATAAGCATCCCTGAAGGAGACTGTGAAAGCTTAGCCTATGAAGCTTGATTGGTGACCCAGTGACTAAGCTACATGGCTCTCATGGTCGAAAAACAATGAAAAAGCCAGGCGGGCTGATATGCGCAATCCTCTAGTGGGTAACCACCTAGAAGGTGGTGGTCATGGCCATCAATTACAAAAACTCGCACCTTCAGTCAGGCGGAACTAGACTGGCCAGAGTAGTGACCCATATGTTTTGGGTTTTTTGTTTTGTTTTGACTTTATTTCCTCTGGTCATGGCTCATGAGACCATCTCTCCGGCATCCTTGTCCTTTATCCTGCCTGCCCGCCTATGGATCCTCAGTCTGTGCCTCCTCTCTCCCCCACAGCCAGCATCCCCAGTTTCACCTGCCTGAGGAGGACAGCCCTCACCTCTTGGGCTCACTTGTAAGTCAGATTCTGGCTGCAGGTGGTGCTCGGGTGGAGGAACGGAAGGCCAGCCAAGGAGAACCCAGCAGAGGGCATGGGGACAGGTGCCATCGCCTGTCTCATGAAGGTGGTGTTTTCCTGTTCTATGAGCCCCCACCCTGCATTGGCACATCCTGATGCACTGGTGTATGGCAACCATGCCTGTGTCGCTGACCCCACTGGCGCCTGAGCTTGCTCCCGAACCTGGGTTGCCGGCATGGCGCTAAGGTGTGGTGTCCAGCGCCTCAACCCTCAGCACCACCAAGCCAGCTCGTGACCCATATGTTTAAGGCTCTGGCAACAATAAAGGAAGCATAGGATGTACAAGTGTTTCATGCCGATGGAGGCAAAACCTCTCCTGCATGTGGAGTCCACTTGCTTGCCATGAAAATCTGCTAGGGCCAGAGAGCCTTCGATAGGCAGGGCGGTGTCTTTTACAGATGGCTTTGTCTTTCAGCAGAGGAGCTCTCCTACTTGCAACCTTTTCCTTAAAAATGGAAGATCCATGACTTAGGTTGGGAAGATATTTTCTCTGATCCACACCTGTACAGTGTTGCTCAATAATCTTGGTCACATAGTAGCGCATAAGATGCAGACAGAGACGGACTGACATCCACCATCTCCATGGACTGTACCTCCTGAGCTGTAAGGAACTATATGCTTCAGCTATCCATAAAACAAAGGACTTATTTGTTTGTTTATTTTATACTGTATAACCAGTGAGCAAAATATACCCATTTTCACTGGCGACCAGTTACAAAATACATACAAAATACATATGCAAGACATACAGAGTCGCAAACATATATAACACAATAAAATACAAAATAAATTAAAACATCAAATTCAGCTTCAAGAAACAATCATTTTTGAAGAATACCTTTAAAAGATGGAAATGTTAGAGAGATCATAATCATTTGAGGTAAATCATTGTACAATTTTACAGCATGAAATTGTAAAGAGTTCTGAGCCATAGCTGTTTGAAAAACAGAATCTGAAATTTGTATCCTACCTGAGACCTAGTTGAAAATATATTAGACTGTCTGGGAAAAAGCTCAGCAATTGTAGCAGGTAAGTATCCCAAATGTAATATATGAAGAAAAATTAGAGCATGGAATCTAAATCTGTCAGAAAATGACAAACACCCAAAGTAGCTGTATAAACAACAGTGGAATATCCTTTGTTCTGTCTGGTGACAAAACATATAATATTATGATACGTAGTTTTAAGCTTTCCAAGCATTCGGTCTGTGAAAATAATACATAATCAATCCATAATCAGTTATTGAAACAAAAACTGTATGCCAGTATAACCCTTGTATCATAAGTTAAATGTCTATTTAATCGATACAACATTCCCAATCTTTGGTGTATTTTACTAATTAATTTTGTAATGTTAACTCGAATGATACTTGGGAATCAATAATATGTCCAAGATATTTTATGTCAGTAACGTTTTAATAATATTACTGTGGTTGTCACAAAGAGACAAATCACATGTAACATTAGTCCTAGGATTTTTAAAGCCTTCGATTTTGTTTTACTTGAATTAAGAACTAATGTATGCCTAATAAACCAATCATGCATTAGACTAAAATCTTTTGTAAATATTGTTTAACCTTTTGACAAGATTCTCCTAAACATAATAAAACAGCATCATCCACATATAAAATAAGTTCAAAATTATTACAAACATTATGTAATGAATTAATAAAGAGTGAAAACAAAGGGGTCCCGAAATGGACCCCTGATGAACCCTACAATCCAATTTACCCTCAACAGATAAAACATCCTTAATTAAAGTTTTCTGTACCCTACCTGATAAATAATCATTCAACCAAAGAATCACCTCATCAGAAAAATTAACTTTAAGAAGTAAACTTATCAGTAATTTCTATGTTCAAGAAGATCGAATGCCTTGGTGAGGTCCACAAAGCAGAGGCCACTATTTTGCCCTCATCTAGAGCTTTATGGACCTGGCTGGTGAACCTCACCAAGCAGTCTCAGTGTTGTGTCCTGACCAAATCCATGTTGAGAAGGGGTCCAAAGCCTATATTTATCCAGATGTTCTGTAATCTGGTCTCAGACAATCTTTTCTAAAAGTTTAGATAGAGGAGCCAACAAAGTGATAGATCAATAATTGTTAACATTTGACACACTACCAGTTTTATAAATGGGTCTTACTATACCACATGTCCATTTAGAAGGAAACACTTTATAACAAAGAGAATAATTGAAGACGTTAGTCAACTGCAGGGCCAATAGAGAGCCAACTTTTTCAAAATTCTAAAGTCAACACCATCAATACTAATACTTGGTCTTGGATCCATTTTATAAATATAAGACAGTAACTCATTGGGAGATAATAACTGAAAATAAAATGTAGGAATCCTAGGCATTGTAATTTGGTCCTCTCTCAGCCAGTACCTCATTCAATTCAGTGCTTGGGTCCTGCCCTATGGGTCTATACCTATCAAGGTTAACAAAATGTTATTATTAAACAGGGAAGGAAGGAATTCCTGGCTTGGACTCCTTCCACTACCTCTCCTCTTCCTCCTTCACAGAGGGAAGGGAACATCCTCCTCATCTGAGGGACTCTTTTTTTTTTTTTTTTTTTTTTTTAATTTTAAGATCAGGAACTACTTCCCCAAGATCCCTGTAATTCTCATCCTGGCCTAAAAGGCAGGGTCGGGGTCTGCCTGCACATCTGTTAATGCAGCCTAAGCATACTGCGCTGCACCTGGACATACCTGGAAGGGCCACCCTGACCTGAGGACCGACTGAGGTTGGGTGTGTCTGCTTGGATGTCCTGCTGGACATTGGGGCTCAAGCTCACTCAGGAGCCACACAAGTGATTTTTCTCACAATTCTGCTGCCACTGCCAAGTGAACACCAGGTGCTCCCTCCCCAGGCTGAAGGACTAACTGGGGATGCTGAGCAACACAATGAGGGCAAAAGTAACCTGTGGGAAGGGCCTCATCATCTTTGTTTTGCAGGTCTTACACAATTTCCTGATTAACAGTCTCCAATAGGCATGGCACCAGAGAGAGATTTTTTTAAACCATAATTATTGGTGGTTGTGGGATTCAAACCCAGGTCTCCAATATCACAGCCCAGAGACTTAGCCACTACACTATATTGCCTCCTATAATTGGGCGCCAATTAACAATTACTCAGGTAAAATATAACAAGCATTTCTCAATGCGAATGTTTGCTTGCTGGTATTAGCATTGGAAATGCAGGAGTTAAACAGATACAGAGTAGGAATGGCAGTGAAGTATTGAACTTCACACCAACCCCACTTCTACCCTGCAGAGATGGACAGGCATTGGGGCATGCATTTGGGTTGTCACCCATAACGTTCATGCCATTTCACCTCACCCTATCCTGCAGACACTGACAAGTGTTGAGGTGTGCCTTGGGTGTTCAGCTTTACAGTCACCCCACTCCATAAGGACATATGCTGAAATGGGTGCAATATAGAATGGGGTAAACTGTGGGCTGAAGAGTCCAAGATACAGCTCGATGCCTGTCACTGGCTGCAGGGTGGGGTTGGAATGGCATGAGCATTACAGTCGGCAATCCAAAGGCACACACCTGATGCCTGTCAGTCTGTAACAGAGTGGGACGTTATGGATAGAAACCATAATGCCCTGGGCATGTGTTGGTATTTGCAGTACAAATTTTCAACATGGGCATTTTGTAGCCCCACCTCATGAAAGCATTTGGGACCTCTTCTCATGAACAGTGGCACTCTGATTTTGTTAATGTGTCCCGAAATTAGAGTTTCCACAGCAACCGTGCCATTGTGCGCCAGATGTACGAAACACAGATCGGGCTGATGTGAAGAATGACAGCTGTACCATTCATAGGAGGTGTGAAGAGATGGCAATGTTGAAAATATGTAGTGAAAATATTAAAATGCTCAAACGCTCTGAGCGTGCACGTGGAAACTGCTCAATGTATGCATGTAACACAGTCATTTAGTGGCATTATTTTCCAAATTCTCAACATTGGCATTTTGTGATCTCTGCTCATGAACACTGTCACTATGATTTTCTTAATCTGTCCCAACATTGATGTCCCACAGCAACCGGTATTTTGGCGCCAGATGTATAAACGCATATTTTGGGCAGGATGTGAAAATGACAGCTGTACTGTTCATAAGAAGGTCTTAAAAATTGCAATGTTGAAAATCTGGAGTGAAAATCCCACAAATTTGCAAAGTTACGAGGGTGCGTGGAAACTGCATCATGCACACTTGTAACACAGTCATTTTATGGACATTTGTCACCAAATTTTCAACATAGGCATTTTAGGACCTCTGCTCATGAACAAAGTCGCTGTGATTTTATATACTAACATATTAATCTGCCAGCAGAACACACCAATTGGTCTATGCAAGTCTGCCCAAGTGTGCAGATAGCAAGGTAGATTGCAGCTGCCCCAGCCCCTCCCCTCAGTTCCTCCCCGCTTGTCCCAGTCCCTGCCCCCAAGTCTTCCTCTTGCTTTATCCCACCTCCTTAAAGCTATTGACTGTCCTACATGTTACCACCCTCTGGCAGCACATTCCAATTAGACACCACACCTCTCAGAGGAGTAGTGCCTCCTCATTTCCCTCTTGAAACGTCCCCCTTTCAGCCTTAGTCCATGCCCGCCATCTCTCTTCCACTCCTCAGTTTAAACACCCCTTGGTGCTAGGTTTAGTTATCCTCAGGTATTTTAACGCTTCAATCACATCCCTCTATCCCTCCTCTCCTCCAGTGCGTATATGTTCAGGTCCTTCAATCTAACTTCATATTTCTTTCTTCCATCCCTTTAACATTTTTGTTGCCCTCCTTTGCACCCCCACCAGTAACTTTGTATCTCTCCTCAAGTATGGCCTCCAGTATTCCAGTATTGTACATAATACTCTAAGTGCAGTCTGACCAATGATCTGTAGAGAGGTAGGATCACATCCCTGTGTCTGGATGAGAACCCCTTGTGATACACCCCAGCATCCTGTTTGCCTTCGCTGCTGCTCTCATGCAGTGGGCTGAGTTGTTCATGCTCCCAGTTACCAAGACCCCTAGGTCCTTCTCCTCCTCTCTGATTGCCAACCAACAGTCCTTCTTCTTCTGTTCTTAGCCCTGAAGTGCATCACCTACACTTCTTTGCATTGAATCCTAGCTGCCACTCCACTGACCATGTCTCTAGTTTGGTTAGGTCTCCTGCAGTTTTCCCCATCCATCCTCTTCGTCCACCATCGCCCTCAAGTTGGTATAATGTGTGAACAAACCAACCCTGCCCCACTCCATGTGCTATATCAGAGATAAAGGCACAAATAGCACTGGGCCAGCACTGACCCCTCATGGCACTCTGGTTGTCACTGCTCTGGGTGCCGAGAGCCCCCACCACCACCACCCTCTGCACCCTCCCGTAACCAGTTCTCTATCCATTTAGTCAGCTTTTTCCCACCCCACTGCAGTCAGCTTCCCAGTCTCCCATGAGGTACTATATCAAAGACCTTACTGAAGTCTAAGTACAGGACATGTACCGCGTGGCCCCTGTCCAACTCCTTTGTCACCCAGACACAATACCTGTTAGGTTGATTTGACAAGACCTCCTGAGATGAACCCATGTTGTCTCCCATCTTGGAGGCCATTACTGTCTAGGAATGCCACCAGCCTCTCCTTCAGTATGGGCTCCATAAGCTACCCACTATGGATGTGAGACTTACCGGCCGATAATTTCCTGGCTCCTCCCTATTCCCCACTCTTGTGTATGGGCACCACATAGGCCACCCTCTAGTCCTGGGGCACACACCCCATTTCCAGGGAGGTATTAAATAGATCTGCCAGTGGCTCTGCCATCTCCCTGAGCACCCTGGGGTCAATGGCATTGGGACTTGGTGCCTTGTCCACCCTTACTGCCCTCAGCCCCTCTAGCACCCTACTTCCATGATCACTTTGTCCACCTCCTCAACCCTCTTTCCTCACTGCCCCAGCCCATTTTGGTAGTGGCCATCCTCTCCTTAGTGAAAACGGAGCAGAAGTACTCATTTAGAATTTCCACTTGCTCCTCCCCTTTCCAGCCAATCCTCCCGCTTTATTCTCACAATATGTTCCTTGTACTTCCTCTTTTCCTGACATACCTAAAATGTCCTTTTCCCTCCTTTTATGCCCTGTAAGAACTTAATTGCCTGGAGGCCTTAGCTTTTTCACCCTCCTGGCAACCTCCCTTAACCAACTCCGAAAGCCTCCTTATCCTCTGTCTTCCTGTTCTCCTGTACTTCCGGTATGCAGCCCTCTATGCCTCACACCCTTGCAGCACTTCCTTGTTCAGCCAGCATGGTTTCTAGGCACTGCTCTTCTTACTCCTGGCCCTGGTGCAGGCTATTGTGACCTCTGTTAGCCCAGTCTTTATGACTCCCCACTTTGTTCTGCATCCATCCTCGGCCTTATATCCTGGAGTCTTCCTTGCAGTATTGCTCCCACCCCCAAAGTCCACCCTAATAAAGTCCATCACCTTAGTGCCTGTGCCTCCTGTCTCCCTGCCCAGTGTGACAAGCTACAGTTTGGTGGTCACTTCCTGCCAGTGGGTCTTCCACCCTTACCTCCCTCACCACCTCCCATTTGCCAGTACTAGGTCCAGAGTGCTACCAAGCCTTGTAGGCCCACTCTACCAATTGCAGTGAGAAGGCCTGTCCTGTAATGCATCAAGGAGCACCTGCTCCCTGGTACTGCTAGTGATGGGGTGCTCCAGCCAACCTGTGGTAGAGTAAACTCCATCACTATCACCCCTCTTCTACACAACCTCCTTAACTGCTCTGCCAACACCCCATCCAGTTCCCTGGATTGAGCTGGTGGTCTGTACACCACCCCAGCCTCAGCTTTCTGCCCTTGGAGTCCAGGAGCTGCACCCAAAGCGCCTATGTCCTCTCCTCTCTCCTTCATCCCATATGCATTTAATCCTTCCCTCACATAGAGTGCAACTCCCCCTTTAACCCCCTGGTCCCTCCTGTATATCCTGTATTCTGGGATTGCCAAGTCCCAATCATGGTACTCTGTGGCCCAAGTCTCTGTCACTGCAACAGTGTCCACCTTCCCTCTGAAAGAAGTGCCTGAAGCTCTGCAGTTTTGTTCCCAGGCCTTTTGTTGAGAGAGACCACCTTCCACCCATACTTCTCCTTCTCCTCACTCTTCTCCTCCTCCTTGGCCTGTGTTCCTCCTCCCGTAGTCCGCACCTGCTCTCTCCTTATTCTTACCGGTGGTGGTGCTTCTGTATGATGCTCAGACCACTTTGCCTGGCCCCTCCCAGGGTTACTATGCCTCTGCCTTACCTATATCTAGGGGTGGGCGATTAGGTTCCCTGACCGAACTTTCTACAAACCTGAGTCTTTTGGCCACCCTCACTAGTTTAAATCCACCTTAGTAGAGCTATTCTCCTAATCCTGCCTTTAATACCCTCCCTTCCTGCTCAAGTGTACCCTGTCCCCTTTACAAGTCACTATTTCCCAGACCCTACCCCAGTTAGTCACTAATCCATAATTGTTGGTGTGGCACCAACCTCTGCCCTCGTTGAACTCCCCAATCCTACCCTTCCTCCCCATGTTTGCACAAGGTACGGGAGTAACTCCGAGAATGCCACCGAGTCCCCACCCCTCACACTGCTTGCCCAACTACTTCAACATCCACCTCACTACTCCGCAGTCTCCGCCAAGTCATTTGTATCCACATGCAACAGTAATGAGGTTTCTTCCTCCCTTGCTGCACACTTGAGCAGTACCTGCCCTGCCCTCCTGCAGTCAACCTGGGATAGCTTCAACCCAAATACGGCTGTTCCTTCCCCCTTCCGCCCCATCTCACCCCTTTCAGTATACAATCCCCTAGGGCAGTACCCCCGTCCCTTAGCCCTTTCCTCTAATGCCCTTCCACCACCCCAGTATTCGATCTTCCTGCCCCTCACCTCTAGCTGCACCCTCTGTGACTTCTGTATCTGTGCCCCTACTCTGCCTCACCCCTTTCTCTGCCTTATTCCTCCCATCCCCTTGAACCCCTTCCCAGCCTGACTACTTCCTACTGAGCTTCACATGTCGATGTCCCTCCTCCCAGCTGATTTCCAACCCTCCTATCCCCGCTGTTGTCGATTTAGAGCCCCTATTCTCTTCTACCCTGATAGTGATGCCTCACATCCTTCCCCTATCTCGTAGCTTCTCTCCTCCAGTCGCCACCCTCCTTCCTTACTAGTCCACCTTCACCCTTTCCTCCTTGATATCTCTTCCCTAGCTGTTGCCATCCCTCTCATGCCCCGCTTGTCCTTCTCCCTTCAGTATGTTCCTGCTCCCTCTCTGTCTCTCCCATAGCAGAGGCTCAAATCTATTCCTAGTCAATACCCCTACATCTCATCCCCTAACAGTTCCCTCCTACTTGTTCCCTCCGTACACCCCTGGTCCCTCCCTACCTCAGCCATCTGCTTTCTCCTCTGGTACCCTCATGGTCTATTCCTCTCCCAATAGGAGACCCCCTTCTACCCTTTGTCCTCGTATTCTTCCCCAGTTGCTGTGCCATCCCTCTCATGCTCCGCTTGTCCTCCCCTTCACTATGTTGCTGCTCCTCCTCTCCCATAGCAGAGGCTCGAATCTATTCCTAGTCGATATCCCTCCTACATCTCTTCCCCATCGGTTCCCTCCCACTTGTTCCCTCCATGCCGCCCTTGGTCCCACCCCTGTCCCTCCCTACCCGCAGCCATGTACTCTCCTGGTACTCCTCGTGGTCTCTTCCTCCCCAACAGGAGGCCCTCAGCCTTGGGCACCCCTCACTTCTCCTCTTTTCTGCTAGTGCTCTGAAACTGGGGGCAGTTCTCAGTCCCTAGTTGTTCTTCCTCTGTCCCCCTCGCCATCCCCGATCCCCCCAGCCAGGATGCCTGCCATACTCATCTGCCCTGCCACTTAGACTCCTCCCTAACCTCCACAGTTCCTCCCTCAAACTAGCCAGTCATCTACAGACCATACACCCCCATCCTCCAAGCCCAGTCCAGAATCATGGCAGACCCACACCCTGTACACCTCACCACCCTTCCAAAGATGCCCACTCCTATTGACATGTGGCACCTGCCCCATTTGGCCTCCATCTTATGTTACGGGCTCTTACTCCCAGGTTCTGTACCCTACTACAACTGTTAGGCCCCTATTTACTCAAATTCCTGTTTCCCCCACACTAGTCCCCTACTGGCCCTTGCCAACCGGGTAATTCAGTCTCAAATCTCATCCGTTAGATACTGTATTACTGTAGCAATCCTAAAGCCTCTTGTCCGCTTTTCACCCCTCAGCTACCATACTTTTTGTTGTCAGCTCTCATGTAGTTTCACTTAGCCCAGTTAGAAATCCTATTGCGCCTAAGTATTACTCAGCTCAGTTAGAGAAATAAACAGAACAAATAAATATGCATTATTACGGCAATCATAACAGTATAGCTCACTACTTAGCTCAGTTAGAGAAAGAAACAGAACAACTAAATATGTATTATTACAGCAATCTTAAAGTATCCACTCATTGCTTTGTCTCCACCCCAGAGACTCTGCTGTAATATAGGACCACAGAGGACCCCATGGACGGTGGACAACTCTAAAGTCCTGGCAGAGCTTGCTGAGCTCGCCACCCCTCCTCACTCACTTGTTCTGTTTCTCCTGGTGCTGCAGGCTGCCCTTTGTACTGGACTCCTGCCTGCATTGGTGCCTTTTTCTGCCCACAAAGAAATCCATAGCAGTCCCGACAGAGCTCCACTGAGCTCGCTCCTCCCCTCTCTCACTTGCTCATCCTGTTTCTCCCGGCGCTGCAGGCTGCCCTTTGTACTGGGCTCCTGCCTGCTTTGGTGCCTTTTTCTGCCCACAAAGAAATCTGCAACAGTTCTGACAGAGCTCAGTTGAGCTCATTCACTCCCCTCTCTCACTCGCCGATCTTAATGTGTCTCAAACACTGATTTCCCACAGCGACCGAGGCTATTCTGTGCTGGACGGTAAAACACGCTTCATCCAGGATGTGAAAATGACAGCTGTACTGTTCATAAGGAGGTGAGAAAATGCCAGTGTTGAAAATCTGCGTGAAAATATTACAGATTTGCAAAGTTACAAGGGTGCATGGAAACTGCACAATATACACTTACAACATAGTCATTTTATGCACTTTCGTCACCAGATTTTCATCAGAGGCATTTAGGACCTCTGCTCATGAACAGTGTCACTGTCATTTTCTCAATCTATCTCGAAAACTGATTTCCTCAGCTGACTGCACTATTCTGCGAGAAAGTGCGAAACACATTTTGGCCAGGATGTATAAGCGACAGCTGTACTGTTCATATGAGGTGTGAAAAATGCCAGTGTTGAAAATCTGGAGTGAAAATATTACAAATTTCATGAGGTTACAGGGTGCTTGGAAATGCGCAATGTGCGCTTGTAACAGTCATTTTATGGACTTTTGTCACTAAATTTTCAACATAGGCATTTTAGCACCTCTGCTCATGAACAGTGTCACTGTGATTTTTTAGTCTGTCCTGAACACTGACTTCCCACAGCGACTGTGCTATTGTGTGCCGAAGTGTGAAACACATTTCATCCAGAATGTGAAGAATGACAGCTATACTGTTCATAAGGAGGTGTGAAAAATGACAGCGTTGAAAATCTGGCATGAAAATATTACAAATTCTATGGGTACAAGGGTGCATGGAAACTGCGCATACACACTTGTAACACAGTCATTTTATGGACTTTGTCAAAAATTTTCAACACAGACATTTTAGGACCTCTGCTCATGAACAGTGTCACTGTCATTTCTCAGTCTATCTCGAAACTGATTTCCACAGCGACCACACTATTCTGCGCCGGAAGTAAACACATTTTGCCAGGATGTGTAATGACAGCTGTACTGTTCATAAGGAGGTGTGAAAATGCCAATGTTGAAAATCTGGACTGAAAATATTACAATTCGCAAGTTACGAGCGTGCGTGAAACGCGCAGTGCACACTCATAAACAGTCATTTTTGGATTTATTTCACCAAATTTGCAACATAGGCCTTTTGAGAGCCCAACTCATGAACAGTGGCACTATTATTTCATTATCAGTCTTGAAAGGTGATTCCACTGAGTGACCGCAAAAATCACCTTCGGGACCGAATAATGCAATGACAGTGACTGAATTATGAGGAGGGTCCCAAGAACCTCTATGTTGAAAATTTGTTGTCCCAAAAATGCTTGAAATATGCACCAAAGTTGAAAACCCTATTTATGCCTCTATATAGCTTACTGGCATTTCTTCAGTTCAGTATCGGCTTTGAAGAGTACAGGTGTGTCCGGTCCACGAAGATTGTCGCGCTGGGCTCTGGAGGTAAGTATGGGGTGGGGGGTGTGTGGGGAGGCAGGTGCGCAGAGGGTGGGCGGGGTTGGGGAGGGGCCACCAACTATACGAGGGATCATTTTCTGTTTTACTGATGTTAAAAAAATCATGGGACTGTTTTTTTTCTTTCAGGGACATTTGCTGAGGTGGTTCCCAGCATGCCACCTGAGTGTTTTGGGGGTCTAGTCGACGGGATTGGGCACCCCATCGCACATACCAGTGGGGGAAGAGCCGAGGGGAATTGGGCAGCCCTCAGCACACAGCAAATTGGGGACATTATGCCAATGGAAGGGCTCCCCGTCGGCAAATTGAACTG
Organism: Neoceratodus forsteri; assembly: GCA_016271365.2. NCBI lineage: Eukaryota > Metazoa > Chordata > Ceratodontiformes > Ceratodontidae > Neoceratodus > Neoceratodus forsteri. The sequence goes on from CM057453.1 coordinate 659,575,576, forward strand.
GAGGGACTGAAGCCGATGGGGATTGGGGCCCCCATCGGCAAAGAAAGACTGTTGGGGGTGCATTCTGCCGGGGATTGGGCACCCCTCGGCACACAACAAATGGGGAGGGAGTTACAGTGTGCCAACAGTGAGTGGGCTCCTCAGCAAATGTACTGGGTCGGACGGTATATGGATGGCAAGGTACCACTCTTCAGTGACGGGTCACCCCCATTGCAGCGAAATGACTGACGCTGCAGTGACCAGGCAGCTCCCTAATTGCAGCAGCTAAAAATTTTAACTTGTGGCACTTGCAGAACCATTGTCATCAAGACACTGGGCCTGCATTGGTTCACCAATGCCAAGCTCCCAAATGCAGTGCCCCATTGGCTGCCAGAGTGCTGCACCTCCACAACCCGCTTCTCTCCTAAGCTGCCTCATGTTTTCTGCAGTATGCGCACAGTCAAACATAATAATTAGCCCCATAATCAGGACCTGGGCTAACGCCCTTCTGAGGAAGACAAAACTCTTTCACTTAGCTATGTACTATGATTGGCATGCCAAAAGTGCTAATTAGATGCATGTGCTCACTAGCGGTTGCACACGTAACATTATCACACTCATGTGGGGCGTGTATACTAGCAATCACGCAAGCACAATAGCCTGATAGTATTGCACAAGCACAGCAGCATGATGCAACAGTATTGCGCAAACACGGGCACACGCTTCAGACAGAGGCAGAAACCAGACTGAAGGAGGAGCACACACCCAGCCCAATGGCAGCCATGCAAATGGAAAAATGGAGGTATGTGGAGAAAAAACACCAAAAACCTCTGAGGTACCCAAACTTCACATAATAGCTGTATAAACACAAAAACACCAAACCTGATGCTGGGGTGGGAAGAAACTGACACCAGAGCTGAGAGATACCCACAGACGCCCTACACTCCAAGAAAAAATAAAATTTGTACCTACCTATGGCATCTTTTTAATGGAGACCATTAAAACACACTAACAAGGCAGAAGTGGCTCCCAATCCACACAGAGAATGATAAAAAGGCAGGTTATTCAATTTGAAAACCACAGCTTAACAGGCACAATTTCAATTTGGGGTGCTCCTGAAACAGGCAGCCCTAACCTGCAAGACAGAATTGCAGTTCCCAAAGAAGCCTTGAATCTTGAAAATATTGAGAGAAGTTTAAAGTAGCTCTGTCCCTTTGAGTGGCACAGCTAAATGGGAGTTGCTGTTGATGGAATCCTCACGCGCTCAACATTCTAAAGCTTTGGCTGTGCCATTCACCTGGTAGGGGTGCACTATACCCAGTTTTTATCATTACCCATTGACAATGTGGAGCACTAGAGAAAAATGCTATGTAAGTGTGGTTTATGGAAATATACTCTCCAAAGAGGCTAATTGGCTCCATAACCCACAAGCCCAAAGGATGAGTGAGATTATGAGCTAATTAGGTACCCCAAGATGGTAGATTTCCAGTTATAAAATGGGCACAAAATTTCTTGCATTTTAATTGGCTGATCACCTCTGTCAGCCGTGTCCTTATCAGGACATAACCTCACAACTGGCACTTCTGTGCCAATCAAAACACAGCACACAGAGATTTCAAGTCATGGCACTGCTCTCCCGCTGCAGCTTGTCAGCTAGCATCCAACAAAACCACAATGGCTGCACCAGGCGGAGAGCGTGCCACCAACAGACAAACAGGAACCATACTGCACAATTTCCCTTCCTACATGACAACAAACTTTATACATTTAGTACCGCTTGTTATTTAGTTTTCTTTAATGCCCACAGCGAGTGTTGTCCTCTCTCCCAGTATTTCAAACCATGTACAGCAGAACCACTGAAGATCACAACAGTCTCCACTCTGTTTCCACCATCTGCAATGTCCAGTGTCCAGCAGTCTGAGCTACCCTCCCGTTCATGAAAGCACATACCAAATTAAGTGAAAATCCTGTATCTGCAATGATGTAGTGCAGTGTCAGCACACAGGAAATGTTAAGGATGCGTGCCACCACTCTCCTGCTGCAGCTCCTCGAGTAGCATCCAACAAAATGGGAGAGTGGTGGCGCCAGCAGAGAACCCCACTGCCAACAATACCTCCCAAATCCAGCTCCCACTGCTCCACAATCTGGCCAGCACACAATGACCATTTCTGCGATCTCTGGACTCCATCCACCCCCACCTCATCCTCTCCACAACATCAACAAGCTACAAAACAACAGAAGTTCCAACTGCTGCTCAAGTGGTGGTTACGGAGAAACCACTGTCTATGGCGGCTGGTGGAGAAATGCTCACTCCCAGTCAAGCCAGCCCTCTGACACAAAAAAACAACAATAAGCTAAATGAAACCAAGATTAACTCCCCAAAAAACTAGAAGGACGAAAAATGTTTTGTGTTTCTTGGAGTGGATGGGGGTGGCACAAGGAACATGTCAGTAAATAAGTCAGCCCAAGTGGGACACAATCACCCCATTCACTGTAACTGAAACTTGGTGGAAAACTAGAAAATAAAAAAAAACATGGCTTTGGGTGTTTATGTGTGAAGGGGTGGTGGGTGGCTAGTGGAGGCACAGACACTCAAACATCCTCTAGTGACTTTTAATTACAGAGATCCATTTTAAGACAGTGACAAGGACTAGTTTCTTTCTATTGACATCATCACTTTTAGTTTTTATGTATACTATGTGCATTTTTTTAATGAACTTGTTTATCATTGTGCCCATTTATGAGCAGAATAAGACCTCTGAGGTGTGGTTTATGGCATGATAGAGCACTTTCCAGGTGCTAAAGGCACTCGGCTTAAGCACCTTCTGCCTCAGTCATTATACACCTGGGGTGTGCTCTTATCAGGCCATAAACCACACATCGTTAGGTCTTATTCCTTACATACATTACACTTACCTAGCATTTATTTTTATATAATCGTTAGGATGGTTTCTTTTGTTTTGTGATAATTTACGGGTTTGCCTCTGCTTGATTTTGTCCCTCCTGCTCTACCATACTGTAGGGGCGTTTTTGTGTTGGGCATTGTTTTGTCCCAACTGTGTTTCCTTAATGTTGGGGCCTTGTATAAAACAGGCATGGCTGCGGGGCTCAGTCCCTTCGTAACCATCATGAACGATGAACTGGTGAGTGGCTGTTTAGTGAGTGGCAGTCAGATGACGGGTGATCGGGTGAGCAGCAGTCTGTGGAGCAGCAATCTGGCTGTGGAATGGCAGTTTGGCTGCAGAGTGGCATCATGTTGTCACATAGAGTACTGGGGCAGTGTGGAAGGCTTGGGTGAGAGTAATGGGATCTACTACTTTGAGCCATGTGAATTGTTGTTGCAGAAGCAGGGTTTTTGAGAAAGGTGAGGGCTGGCTGGCCATGTTATATGACTTTGATGACCGTGGTATGTGACATTGATTGGTGTGATATATAGGAGATACATGATGGGATTTTCAGTGGGACTCATGTCCCGTTCATGTATGTGTATATATTAATTGCAAAAAATACATTTATGCAGGTATTAGGGTTGAAAATGCAAAGTGCACAAATTAGAAAAATGAAAACATTAGGGTTTTGAGTCTCCAGAGTATTGGCAAATCAGTTGTGGGGTATTCCTTGGGGGTTTGCCAACTGTAATACTTCACCCCTTCTCCCCAGTCAGTAGCCTCATGTCCAAGCAACAAGTTATAGCTCCAAGCTAGTGCCTCATAGTGATACACTCTTTAAAGGTAGAGAAGTATGGCTTGCCACATGTTGCCAACAGAATCTGACATAGCTTAATTTTTTTACTTACTGTTTATGCTCCCCACCCACGGCACTCCACTCCCTTGACAGTAACCTATGACCTTCTAGTCCCCACCCTCTTACCTGGAGCCCGGAGCTGTCGATCTCCCATGTAGTTGTGGCTTGCCTCCAGGTGGGGATGAGGTGGGGCTTCACGAGGTCCCTGCATGAAGGAAAGAGATCACTTGATTTCATTTTCAGGGATGGGTGGGCATTAGGGTATCAACCCAAGGAAGACCACCAATGATACAATACTCCGGAGACTCAAAACCCTAATGTTTGTAATTTCTACTTTGTGCGCGTGTTTCTTCAACCCTATTGCATGTATTAATTTCTGTTTTTGCAGTTGATTTTCCTTCTTTTCTAATAGTGGAATCATATCCTCATTGGCAAATACAATACTGGAAACAGTCCTAGCGCAGGCACGTTGGGCCCGTCAGGCCTCAACATACATGGCAACACCTTGTATGGGAAGGCTACCTGGCCCACCACAAGGTGTTGTGTGCACCAATACATTGCTCCATCCCTCCCCAGGCTGGGGCTGGTGCTGTGCGCTGCAGCACCTTCCCCACCAGCCTTGCCACATTAAATGGCTCACTGAGCTCACAACTGAACTCAGGTCACTAGCAAGGTAAGGCAATGTGGTCCCTAGGGACCGACAGACGCCTCTGGCACTTCTGCGAACGTTACATCATAATTTTTCTATTGTACATTCTGTCACCAAAATTTCAACAGAGCTTTTCTATGACCCCTCCTTCTAAACATGACAGGTGTCATTTTATATCATACTGGACGAAATGTAATTTCACACCAGCAGTGCAAAATCACATGCTGGCCAGGATTTCAAAAACAACAGATGTCACTTTCACGCAGCGATGGATCCAGGATGTTACAATTGGGGGTACTGAGTGGTGTATACTTGATACACAGTTTTCTAAAACTGTATTAATCCTTTATATTGCCTGCTATTACCATTTTCAGTACATTTTGACAGACAATACAAATGTAATCTACAGTTTTGAACATAAACTTTGTGCAAGCAATAAGGGAATGGGGAAATTGTTTAACTAGAGCTGAAGCTTGTTTCCAGGTGTGACCTCGGAGCACAAGGAAGCTAAGTGACTTGCTTAGGGTCACGAGTGAGCAAGTGGGGCTGTGGGATTCAAACCCAGGTCTCCAGGTTTCCAGTTCAGTGCCCTAAACCACAGCACTATACTGCCTCCTTAAATAAATCACTTTTTCAACAAAGTAAAATGCAGCAGCAGCAAGCAAGTATGTTACAATGGGGGTGTGGCTGCACCTTCACCACCCTTAGATCCACCATGGTGTTGATGAGGAGGCGTGACAAAATGGCTATGCAGAAAATGTGGGGTTTAAATATTGAAAATTACCAAAATTATGTGTGTTCACAGAAAAATTACAACATATATCCAATAACGTTGTTGGTTTTAATATTTTGACCCCAAACTTTCAACATAGTCTTCTATTACCCCACCTCATGAACCTGGTAGGTGAAATTTTCAAATCTCTGGCGAGCTTCATTTCACACCACAGATGCAAAAACATGTTTCAGCCATGAGGTGAAAACAACAGCTGTAATGTTCATGAGGTGGTGTTAAAAATGTCTATGTTGAAAATTTGGGGTCAAATATTGAGAATTACCAAAGTTATAAATGTGCGTAGAAAACTTTCAATGTACATTCATAACTTAGTCATTTACTATTGTTTGCCCGAATTTTCAACATGGCCTTTCTAGGAGCCCCATCTCATGAACACTGACAATGAAATTATGTAGGCCCAAAAGGTGATTTTGTGCAGTGACTGCAAAATCACCTTCTAGACCAATTAACATAATTTTACCAGCAATGTTCATGAGGCAGAGTCCCAAAAGTCCATGTAAAAAGTTGTTGAAAAAATACCTTAAAATTACCAAGTTATGAAGATAAATTCAAAACACCATTGAAATACATATATATGGTACTTGTTTTCCTCAGTTCATGTTTCGGCACTGAAGAGTGAAGATGTGTCTCTGGTCCAGAGAGAATTACTGCATTGGACTCTGGCTTGGTAAGTTTGGGGTAAAAGGGTGTGGGTGTGTGCTGAGTAAGAGGGTCGCTATGGGGGTTGGGGATGGCGGCAGATGATGAGGGACCATTTTCTTCATTCAGGGTTTAAAAAAGGACAAGAATATCATGGGATGGTTTTCTTTATTACAGGAGCACTAATGGGCTAACAGTATTTCCAGCACTGGGGTTTAGGCACCCAAGTGTTGGCATGATCTTAGGGGGTACTGGGGTGGGTACCCTGGTGTCCTAGACTGCTAGGTGAGGGGAGGGAGGTTGTGAATGCTGACACCAGGGATTGGGCACTCCAGTGTTGACAACTTCATATTATGGGTTTGTGGGGGAGGGCCTATACAGAGGGGTGGGGAGGGAGAACGAACCAACATTGTGGGCTTAGATTCTATATAATTACATATTTAAACTGGCATTGGGGATTAGACCCCCTGTGTCCGTTTGAAATGAATAAAGCCACTTACGTGTCTAGTGACAACAGAGCCACACACACACACACACACGGTCAGCAGGGCAGGGCTACACACTGACATGTAGCCCAATCCCTGCTGAATGAAAGCAGTAGGGATGGCTTTCAGCAACACAGAGCCAGCCCTGCCAGCTGACAAACAACAGCTGTCTCATAATAAGACAATATGACTTCATGTTGTTCCAAAAATTCAGTTCTCTTTAGTACGTTGATTTTTAATACTACACATGCTCAGAAATGGAACTGTTTTTCATAAATAACTAAAAACTACTTAACTTTGGCAAATAAAAACACAAAACACACATCTTGGCCCCAAACTCTATCAAACCCGTACGTTTCAGGTTTCAAATCCTCCTAGCTTTTTAGTTACAGGTGAGCAAGAAAAGGTCTTAATTTTGGTGATTGGGGATTTGCACCTCTCTAACTTTGCCCCAGTGAACTGATTGCCACAAAATAGTCAAGCTTTAGAGATCCTGGCACCATCTCTGCACATTCCAAATTGCTTGTAAATCAGTTGAACAGGGGCAAAGTTATTAAGTTGCAAAATTGGGATTTAACATTGAAGTGCTTACTCAATCCTAATATACAGGTGCCGCTGTGCCTGTATACATATTAAATGATAGACAACTGCAGTATACAAGAATATATGGCCATCAAATTAACAACCAAGATGAGTATGTAGACATATATACTGTAGTTACCTATCATTAATTTTATATAATACAAGAGGATGGCTTTTCTGTACATTTTGTGGGCTGGCATATGTTCTGTGGTCAGGGGCCATTTTAATGATTGCCCTCATTGTTTTGGTTTGTAGTGTTTCCGTAGTGTAACAGTGTTCTGGTTATGGGCACTCTTTTGGCCCTTGTATGGTTCCATAGTGTAGGTTCCTATTTAAAGGGTGTGACTGCAACTGTTCCTCTTTTAGTTTGTTGATGGTGTGCGGCATGTGGCTGGCTGCTGTGGTCATGACTGGTGTGTGAGGGAGTACGTGGAATGGAGTGGCACCTGGATTATGTATTCAGGAACAGCATTGCCAAGAGAAGTAGCAGCCAGCAGAGAAGCCTGTCAATTGTATTGTAAGGAAGGCATCATCTGGAGGGCCATGTTAGCAGCATGGCTTTGTGAGGAGATACTGCCTGCTGTACCATGAAAAGCATGGAGTTTGAGGGACAGTTCTGTTCAGTAAGAGGGTGTTGGGAAATTTGTTTTTGCATGGGTAGGCTTGGTACTGTGTTATTTGAGTCTTTTGGGCGGGGGTTGGGGTCCTGGATGTGTTGAGTGTGGAATTATTAATTGGTTAGTGTGTTAATTGATTTGTTTATTGGTTTAATTGGTCATTAAGTTGTTTGTTTTGGTGGTCATAATGTTGGTCTATAGTTGTTTTCCCCATAGTATACACGTTTGGTGCCGAGGTGTCGGCTTTAATTGGGAGGCATGCAGCTTTAAGTGGTGTAGTAATTTGATAATTTAGGAGGTATTAAGGAAATACATGATAATATTCCTATGGGAAATGTCCCATCCATGTACTACACACACACTGCTACACACACCACACACACACACACACACACACACATATGCACACACACAAATATATATTTTTTTTATTTTGTTAGTGCACCAGTTAGGTTTTATATTACACCAACAAAAGTAGGAAATGTGGTGTTAGAGTTCCCCATTCCTACCCTGCAAGCAGCAAGGAAAAACCACTATGGTTTCACCTCTCCTGCGTCTTCACAAATCACACCCTAACGCTCACCCCATTCCATCAGTAAAGAAGCTGAGATGTGCAGACTATATGAGAATGGATGAGTTAGGGTTGACAACCCCAAGGAAGACCCCATCTGATTTGTTATGAATCAGGAAAAGTGAAAACGTAATAATTTTTCCTTTTGCTGCCTGCAGGATGGGGTGGTGTTAAGGTTAGGAACACTGACACCACATGTCCCTACTTTGTCAGTATAACGTGAACCCTGTATGGTTCATTAAAAGTTTTTTGGAAGGAATTTCCTTACTTTTGAGATTATATTCATATCCTCATTCACGCAGGTCCCTTTGGGACTTGTGTGAACATATATATTTGCCTAGGGCCCTGTGCTTCCATCCCTGCATATCTGCATACATCCCTGCTGAAGTGGAAGTGAAGAGTCCATTTGCTTGGTTGTATGGCTTGTGAAACTTCTAATGTTATCCTATGGGAATTTTGATTTTTAATTGTCATGGTTTTTATTTTATATGGCCCTAATTTTTTGGGGAGGGGCATTATGTGTTTATTAATATAGTACTCTTGAAGACCTTTGTTTTGTTATATATGGGTTGTCCCTTATTGCAAATATTGAGAGAGTTATGGCTTCTTGAAATTGAAATGTGGACAAACAATTAAGTCCAAATTCTTTTTGTATGAAGGATCCTTTTTTTATAGAACGAGACAACCTCATGAAAATTAACCCTTAAAAGAATCTGAAAAAAACGAAGTCCAAATCCTTTGTTCATATGAAGGATCCTTTTTGTGAGGTTGTGTCATTCATACAAAAAGGATCCTTCATACAAAAGAGAATCTGAAAAAAATAAGTCAAAATTTGTTTTTATATGAAGAGATACTTTTCAGTATAAAGAAAAAAAGTCACAAAAGTATGCCTTCACACGAAAAAATCAGAAAAAAGTCTGCATTATTTTTAAGTATGAAGGCATCCTTTTCATATGAATGAAAAAACTCACTAAAAGGATCCTTCATATGGAAAAAGAATATGGACTTAGGTATGAAGGGATCATTTTCATGTGGTTCTTTCATTCATATGAAAAGGATGCTTTCAAATGGAAAAGAATCTGAAAAAACCTAAGTCCAAATTATTTTTTTGTATGGGGAATTTTTTCTTCATATGGCCCAATTCCTTTTGTATGGCCATATGAAAAAAGAAAATTAAGTCACAAAAAGATATAAAACACATTTCTGTGTCATTTTTCCAAAAAATGAATCCAGAATCCATCTAACGGGGTCCCAATTATCAAGATACATGTGTTGGTGTCTCTACAGGATCTGATTTTAATTGGTTTCAAAAATTTTTGTTTGAAAAAGGGAAACAAGATTGTGACTGTCACGAAGAAATAATTTTTCTCACAAAAAGATTTCCCTATGAAAATGGATCTTTTTGTATAGAGCACTTTCTTTTTCATTCCAAGCAGCTATCCAAAAACTGTACTGAGCATGTTCAGAACTGAAATTTTAAATTGTTAAAACTTTGAATGGATTAATATTTTTCACCAAACCAGTGAAACCAATGAAAGGCACCACTGTGGCCCAAGCCCTTTCCATTTCAATGCAAAATTCCAAACCATCTGGCGCTAGGTGATGACAAAACAACTGGAAAAAAACCTCCTGATTTTTTCACATTTTTGTTATCTGGATCTCAGAATCTACACATCCATCTGGAACGAAACTTGGTACATCAAGAGATCTTGCCCCCAAGATGGGGCAGGCAAAATCTCATGCAAATCTGTTGAATGGTTGTAACGCTAGTAAAATGCAAAATTTGGGGCAATATAGAAATGCCTGCTCACCCTGACTATAATGGAGCTAGCCACACCACCATACTATGTAATATGTTAGCTAACCCACTATAGGCCTTGGGTATATGGGGCATTAATGCATGATCCAACTGTGTTGTGAGACACAAGGCCAAAGGCTGCATGCCCTCACAACCACCTGGGAAGTGCATTAATGCCCCATACACCCCTGGCCTGAAGTTGGCTATTGCGCTTATAAAATGGGTTACAGTAATTAAATAAAAGACAAATCTTTTGTTATTGCTTGAAACATGGGAAATTTAGTGTTATGCTTCCACACTGGAAAGTATTTCTTAACAATAAAGACAAATTTTAAAAGTAATATTTGAAGCTATGGGTCACAATTTATGTAATAAATAGAACCATTATTTTGGTTCCTGTGCTCTGTTTCTGTGCATGAGTTGAGCCTCCTGCTCCACTCCTCAGTCATCGCCAGATTTAATCCCTGAAATACACTGCCAGTTGCACTGTGATTCCCAGATCAGCAGTAGTATGCTTTAAAATAGTAAATAAGTGCTTATTTTCACCTTGTGTGCCTGCTTTGTTTCTGTGCCTGGGTTTGTCTGCATGAGTTGTGCCTGCTGTTTTCATGGCCAAGTGAATGTCAGAAATACAGTCCTGCAGAGTAAATGTCCAGCAGCAGTTAGAAATGCAATTTTGGCAGTTTGATGCAGGGGAGTTTATCAGTGGAGTTGAGTGATAGAGGCAATGGAGAAAAATACCAAAATTTAATAAGGATTTGTCACTCATATTGATTTCACTTTCCTCGCTAAGCTGATTTTTAAAATATCGCACCATTTTTCAATTTGATAAATGCTTGAACGTAATGAAGAGTGATGTAACTTTTAATATATTCGGCTATAATTGAAAGAATATGTAGTCGGCAGTAGATCTATGTTTGTACTAGACAGTAATCAATGCCCACATGACTACTTTTAACCAATTGTTTTAGATTTTCTGCCTGTTTTTAACCCATTTTATAAATTATAAGGTGTGGTAGCACCCTATAGTTAGGTTGAGTAGGCTGTTTAATGTTAAACCTAATTTTGCACCTTAATAATTTTGGCATAATTTGACAGAATAGCCCCAACATTTGGTATACAGAGTCATGCTGTCAGGGTCTGATAATGTGAAACATTTTGTGACAGCATCTTGTTTGGTTTTTGAAAATGGAACATCAGAAAACAGTAAAAAATGTTTTTCCCTACACTTAACATTGCCTAGACAGTAGGATTTTTTCATGAAATTTTCAGAGAAGATGGGGCATTTACCAAGATGTGCCTGTTGAAAGTTTAATGAAAAATATTATAAAGTTCCAGAGTTATAAGGATTTTCTAGGTAACCAAGAAATGTGAACAGTAAAAAATTATCGTAAGTGCTTATTTTCATGATTCACCTGTTGTGCTGCAAAAAAAACAGTCATGTGCAAAATGTACCCATTATGATGCCACCATCTTGTTTATTTTTTTAACTCATAAACATTGAAAATACATTAAAATGTTTATTTTTCAAAAAACAAACATCTGAACCTAGGTGAATGAGACCTGTTTACTTAGATTCTATTTTTGTTTTCTGAAGTTTTCCAGAAATACTTTTTCTAGGCACCCCAAAATCCAGAGTGCCAGCTTAGTGAAAGGAGCTATTCACCTGCATTCTTGGTATGAGAACAACAGGACTTTCTTGAGTGCTGAAGCAGCAGCTGAAGTCATGCTCCCTGCTTCAGTTCAAGCAGTGAGCCCCTGTTCTCTGTCTGTCTGTCTGTCTATCTATCTATCTATCTATCTTTTTGTTGAATTATTTCTTCAGTGGACCAGGGTTCCCTCATGGTACCTCTTCCTATCTCACTTTCAATCCAAGTTGCCTGCCTGCCCTTCCCAGTCTTTAAATATGTTAACTAGAGTGGACCAGGATGCCCATCCCTGGTACTGTTTCTCGTCTTGACACCCCTCTCCTCCAGGCTGTCCTCCACCCTGATCCCATTAAGTATGTGGTGGCACCAGGGTGCCTAGCCCCGTGCCACAAAACAGTACTCTGACACTGGGGTGCTCAATCCCTAGTGTTGGAATATCCAAATACACCATGAAATAAAAAAAATCCCTTGATGTTTCTTAAAACCCTTTAAAAGAAATGGTCCCTTGCCAATCTGACACCCCCACATCCCCACCCACCTACCCCAACCTCTCACTCAACAATGACCACTCACACAAATCCTCACCTCACACACACACACCTTCACTCACCTGAATATGCCCCACAGCATAGATCCATCCTTTGATGGAAAACGACATCTCACTACTGGAACCGATGCTGTGATATGAGAAAATAGGTAAGTGTGGTTTAATGAATTTCAATGGGTTTTGAACCTTGATTCTTAACTTAGTCATTTTGCATATTTTGACCCAAATTTTTAACATGGGCTTTTTGAGACCCCACCTCATGACCAAGGTGGTAGAATGATACAAATCTGGCCTGAAAGGCAATTTCATAGTTGCTTTGTGAAATCACCTTTCAGACAGGATTTGAAAATTTTCACTGCCTTTGCTCAAGAATTGGGTCATAAGAAGACTATGTTAAAAATGTGAGATCAAAATATGTAAAATGACAAAGTTGTGAGCGATACTGAAAAGTTTTCTATGCTCACTCATAACTTTGATAATTTTAAATATTTTGACCCTAAAATTTTAACATAGCCGTTTTTTCACACCTTTTCATGAATGTGACATCAGTCATTTTTCAAATCCTGGCCAAAATATTTTTTTGCCCTGGGGCACAGACTGATGTTTTGGTAGGGTGGAATGACACTTCAGAGGATTTGAACATTTTCACCTACTGGGTTCAGGAGATGAGGTAATAAGATGGTTATGCTGAAAATTTGGTGTACAAATACAGTAAAATGCCCAGCGTAAATGTTGCAGTATTCCAACGTTCATTCATAACTTCACTGATTTTAAATATTTTGACTTTGAACTTTCAGCATAGCCATCTTTCCACATCATCTAATAAACGTGACAGGTGTCATTTTCTAAATCCTGGATGATATGTGTTTTCACACTTCTGGTGCAAACCGACATTTCAGTCAATATACCATAAATGCTACATGTCATGTTTGTAAGGAAATCATAAAATGACTATCTAGAAAATTTGGGGTAAAAATTAATATATATATATATATAATAAAGAAACTGTGTTTAATGCCAATCTAGACCTAAGCAGGTATGCTTTGTGATCCTGTGCCTTGAGGTGAGTTCAGGGGCATGCTCAGTGACCCAGCTGGATGGGGTGAGGAGGTGGGATGGCACTGTTATGTGACACATACACCCAGCTAGCCATGGAATGAAATCTGTAGGGGTTTTCAAATGGGCCCAGGTACCATATAGTAACATAGAAGTTGACAGTAGATAAGGACCACAAAACCCATCCAGTCTGCCCATTTTTTATAGTGAAAACAACTGTCCTCCTGGCATAAAGCCTTGCATCTCTGTACCCATGGGTGGTACAGGGCCCTGTGCAATGGCTGAGAGATGGACTGTTTGTCCTGTGCATCTGCATCTGCCACCACATGGAGCACAGGGACCAGAGCCCTGTGCTGCCACAGCCCACCAGACAGCCCCATGAATTCTTGACATCTGTCTTGGGATGGGGATGGAGTCTTCCCATGGTGCAGGGCCCAAAGGGCCCTGCATATCTACATCTGTTCACACCAGTTCCAAAGGGACTTGGGTAAGGAAGTTGGAACCTGTGTGAATGAAGATATGATTCCATTATTGCAAAGAAGAAATTCTTGGTAAAATCTTTGTTAACAAAATGGTTGGGGTAACTTAATGCCATAGAAAAGGGAAATGTGGCATTACAGTTTCCAACCTAACTCTACCCTCATCCACCAAACAGCAAAGGAAAAAACATGTCTTGACGGATCAGTGGTGGGGTCTTCCTTGGGGTTGTCAACCCTAATACCACACTCCATTCCCTGAGCAAACAACATCACACATGATCTCTTTTTCTTCACCCAGGGCAAACAGGCTCTTTGTGAAGACAGCTACAACAAATTGTGTTGGCAACATGTGGCGAAACATACTGTGCTACCTTTGAAGAGTGTATTACTATAATGCACTAGCTTTGAGTTGTACCTTGTGCTTTGGACTCAAGGCTGCAAGCTGGGTGGGGGTTAGCATTAGGGTTGACAACCCAAGGAAGACCCCACCACTGATTCACTAAGACTCCAGAGACCCAAACCCCAAATGTTTTTCCTTTCACTGCTTGGATGCGAGGGTTGGGAGTTAGGTTGGAAATCCTAATGCCACATTTCCCTACTTTTGTGGTGTTAAGCTACCCTAACTGGTGCATTTACAGCATTTTTGTAAAGATTATAAATATATACAGTAGTTAGGCTTGATCACATTGTTCAATGTTAAACCCCTATCTTTGCACCTTAATAACTTTGGTGGTGTTTAATGAAATTGCCCAAATTTGGCATGTGTTGTCTGGGTTGCAAGTTCTCGAGATATGCAAAGTTTTGTGCTGGGGCCTTATCTGGATTTTGAGGTCTGGATATGCCACAAATACAGAAAAAGCATCACTTTTGGGCATTTTGTGCTGTCACCTATGGCCTAGACAGTATGGGATTTTGTTACAAAACTTTCATGGCTGAAGGGCTTGTGCGGGTTTTCCATTTGAAGATTTCATGAAGATATAATAGTTGATTCTAGAGTTATAAGGTTTCAAAATGTAGCTTCTGAGCATGCTCAGTAGGATTTTAGGATAACCCTCTGATACCACCAGAATTCTGCTTTAGAAACACAGAAATTGTCGGCAGATTAGGATCGCTAGCCCATCCAGTCTGTCACTAGGGCCCATACATTGTTGTGGCCACTGACCATATGTGATCAATGGCTTTTTTTATCACTCCCTCCCTCTCAAGAGTCCCTTGTGCCTGTCCCAGGCATGCTTAAACCTCCACTGTGCTTGCCTCCATTACCTCCTGTGGCAGACTATTCCAAGTGTCGACTACTCTTGCTGTGTAGAAATACTTCCTCCATTACCTCTTAATCTACCTCTTCTAATTTCATATGGTGCCCCTTGTTCTAATACTTTTCTACATTGGAAAGGTCACTCACCTGCACCTTGTTTATGCCTTGAGGTATGAAAGTTTCAATCATATCCCCTTGCTGTCTTCTCTTCTCCAGTGAGTACATATTGAGGTCCATAGTCTCTCCTCATATGTTTTGTGGTGCAAGCCCTGCACCATCTTTGTTGTCCTTCTCTGGATAGTCTCCACCTTATCTATGTCCTTGCAGGTGTGGCCTCCAGAACTGCATGCAACACTCCAGGTGAGGCCTTACCAATGTTTTTATACAATGGCATTACCACCTCCCACCTCCTGCTAGTGATACCCTACCTATGTACCCCAGCATGCCACTGGCCCTCCCTGCTGCCTTTGTACACTACTTTGATACCTTAAGGTCATCAGCGATGATAATCCTAGATTCCTTTCCTCTTTGGTGACAGTCAGCTCCCCCAACCTGTAGCTCTCCCAGGTTCCCTCTACCCAAGTGCATTATTTTGCACTTCTTTGCATTGAACCTCAGTTGCCACATCTCTGACCATCTTCTTTTTTTTTTTGTTGTTGATTTTTGCTCCTACTGGCGCTTTCAGCGGTGGCATCCACCGCCGGCCCCCACCGACCGGAGGACAGCAAGCTCACATGATACGCAAGGGTCTGGCGTGGCCTCCACGGACCCCTGCGCAATTCCATGACAGGCCTCCGTCGGTGGGAGCACAGCCATCAAGCTGCATGGTCGCGTCCAGCCTTTTTCCACCTTGGTTTTTCACCCCAGGAGCTGGAAGTGCAATGACACAGGCGTTTTCTGAATTCCTCCCAGTCTTGCATTGCATCTTGTGCTGCTCCTGGTCATCCTCTAAGGCTGCTCAAGCATGACGTGATCCCTCTAGCCCACCCAGAGGAGGAAAACAGTCCCAGGATGCTCAATCCAGCCTCTCCCCTGCCAGCCCCCAGTGGCCCGAGTCCATTCCTAACCAGGTCGCCAGTGTGTGCGAGGTGTGGCATCCAGCGCCAACCCTTAGCACCACTGGGCCAGCTTCTGACAATCTTTCAAGCTTCTCCAGGTCCTTCTTCATTTTCTGCACCCCTTCTGGAGTATCCACCCTATTGCAGATCTTGCTGTCATCTGCAAACAAGCAGACCTTTCCTTCCAGCCCTCTGCAATGTTGCTAATGAAGATATTGAACAGGACTGGTCCTAGTACTAATCCTGCAGCCCACTGGTCACCCCCTCTCCAGATTGTACCCATTTACTACCACCCTCTGTCTCCTGTCTGTTAACCAGTTCCTAATCCAGCTCACCACCTTGTCTCCCATGCACAGACTACCCATCTTGTTAATCAGCCTTCTGTGTGGGATGGTGTTGAAGCTTTGCTGAAATCTAGGTAGGCGACATCTACCGCCCTCCCTGATTATTTCCTTAGTCACCCAATCAAAAATCTATTAGATCCACTTTACATGACCTTCCTGCTGTGAATCCGTGTTGCTTCAGATCCTGAGCACCACTGGATTCCATATAATGCCACTATCCTCTTTTTCAGCAGTGTCTCCATGATCTTTCCACCACTGAGGTGAGGCTGAATGGCCTGTAGTTCCCTGCCTCCTCCCTACTTCCACTTTTGTGCAGTGGGACTACATGTGCCCTCCTCCAGTTCTCTGGAATGACATCCATGTTGAGTGACTTTGTGAACTGGGCTGCCAGAGTGCCACTAGTTTCCTCATAGCTCCTTTAATATCCTCAGGTGGATGCCACCTGGCCCCATGGCCTTATCCACCTTCAGATTTGTGAGTTCTTCTGGAACTCTCTCCACTGTGAATGGACTGGAGTCCATTTCCCCCTCAATTGCCTCTGCAACCCAACTGTGGTCCTTGACCCTCCCTCCTTAGTGAATACTGAGCAGAAGTATTTGTTCGTATTTCTGCCTTGTCCAGATCCCCCTCCTTACACTCTTACCTTCTCCCTTTGAGCCTCACAACCTCCCCATTTTTCTTCTTTCACTGATGTACCTATAACATGCCTTACCCCTTTGTTTATAGACTGTGCTCAGCCCTCTTCTGTCTGCACCTTCACCCTCCTAACAGCCTTTCCTGCTTCCTGTAGACATTCAAGGTATACCTCCCTGTCCTCCTCCTTTGGCTCCCTTATATTTCCTGAAACTCAGCTTTTTAGCCCTGGCGTTGTCCCTCATGTCTTTGGAGAACCATAGTGGTTTCCTTCTTCTTTTCTCTTTGGCCACTATCCTAACACATTGGTTTGTTATATCCACTATGGCTCCATTCAGTTTTTCCCATTGTTCTTCCACCCCTCTATTACCTCTCCCTTCCCCTGGAATGCTTGTATACATCTACCCATTTCAGTGAAAGCCACCCTCCTGAAATTTAATACTTTTGCCCTTGTGCAGCTTAATCAAGTCCATGTCTCCATGCTGAACCACACCATGTGGTCACTGGACTCCAGCTGCCCTTCCACCTGTATTTCTTCAACTCTGTTCCCACATTGGTCCCTACCAGGTCAAGAATTGACTTATCCCTGGTTGGCTCATGCACCAGCTGCCTGAGTCCAACCCCTGCAAGTTCCAGGATGGCTGTGCTTCTGGCTGAAGCAGCCACCTGGGTGGCCCAATCCACGTTCAGCATATTGAAATCCTCCAGTAGCAGGATTTTGCTTTTAGCTGCCATGTCATGTATGTTCTCCACTAGTTCCCTGTCTACTTCTCTCTCTGTGCCAGAGGTCTGTAGATCACACCTGTGTGTATTGCTGTTCCATTCCTTGGCTCCAAGGTGACCACAGTACCTCAGTCTCCCCATCTTCTCTGAACTTCTATAGCCTTTATACATCATCTCTGATGTACAGGGTCACTCTACTCTTTTTACCCTTCCTGCCCTCTTGAACAGTGTATAGCCTGGTACATTGACTTCCCAGTCATGATTAGCAGAGTACCATGTCTGTTATTGCTGCTATGTCAAGGTCTGCATCTGCCAACAAGGCCTCCAGGTCTGGAACCTTATTTCCTAGGCTACGGGCATTCATTAGCATGACCTTCCATGTTTTACAGTCTGCCCTCCCTCTGCTCTTGTTCTCCCTCTCCTCTTCAGCATCTTTCCCCCACCCTTGTTTCCTTTCCTATGTGCTCTTGCCCCCTGGCATCACTTGTTGTACATTCTTCACCTGCCTGCTTTATCTGTTCCTGTAGTCAACTTATGTTCTTGCATGTTCCCATTGGAGGGTGTTCCTAAGCCTCCTAACTCTCCTGGTTCTCCCCCTTGACCAGTTTAAATGCTCACAGCTGAAGCATTTAAATGTCTCTAAGGATCAAGGTCCCTTCTTGGACAGATGCAGGCCATCCTTCTTATATAAGCTGCATATGCTCAGGTCAGGCCTCAATCCCCATGAAGCCAAAAACCCCTCCTTTCCACCAATCCTTCAACCAGGAGTTGAAGGTACAGATGTGGAGTGCCTAACTTCTCCTGTGCCCTGGACAGGTAGTGTTGCACCTGGGTTATGCCCCTATTGTCCCACATACTCATTACACTGAATTCCTGGTCTATTATACTGTGATACTGCTATTTTGCATTAACATATAGATTTAGGTACCCATCATACAAGCATGAGTGCCAGGAATGTGCTCTGCTGCTAATATATGCCAATGTTTACATCTTTTATGGGATTATATCATGCATGATTATTATACCTCACTATAATGATTATGTTTGTCTTTTACAGTACATATATTCCATATATAATCTACCTAATCACTGATAAGATGACTCTTATGGATCATCAGTGATTATTACACCTACATTCTCATATAATCATATGTATTGTGCATTTTACACTAGACAAATATGCCACATGTAGTTTGGGCCTGTCAGCATTTCCTTTGTCTAAACTTCATGCTGACAGGAGCATTATTCTTTGTCTAAACATTATGCTGAGAGAGACAAATCCTTTGTCTCACATTATACTATTAGTAATTATGTCTCTAAGTCATTATCCAGTAGAGAATGTCTTCTACAATCTTGTTTATAGTATAGAACCAATACATTTCATTTCTTATATCGTAACTGATTAATCTCTGTTGCTATGTTATCTCGATATATAACTTTGTAACCAGCTCTTCAAGGAGATCTTGGAAATCTAGATTTTGTACATTCTTCAGGAGACTGGTGAGAACCCATCTCCCTTGTGATTTTCTTTGTTAAATGCTTGGCGTAGGTATTGTAATAAATTATCATTATTTCTCCTGCTTGTGTAGGTGTTTCTTTAGCTGACATTGTAGACATACAAGAATCTGATTATTTACTCCAGAGCTGGTTTGGGATAACAGTAGCACCTCCAAGAATGAGAAGGAGCATGCTATCTGTTTCAGGTTTCCCCAGCTTCCTGGAATCTTTCTGGACTCTAGCTAACTCCACCCTTCTACTGGCCAGGCCATTGGTCCCCAGATGGACAATGACATCCAGCTGCTTCCTCTTAGCTACTGCCATAGCAATCCCATGGATCTGCTTCCTATCCCTCCATGCAGTGCTTCCTGGGAGGCACTTGATCTCCTCTCTCCCTGCTAGGTGTCCCTAACTCCATTCCCTGGACAATGGAGTCCCCACTAGGAGACTTCCCCTCCTCTGGGTCCCTGCCTCCCTTCCTTGGGGCTCCATCCTGGAGACTCTCTATCCTTCCTGGTCCCAGCCTCAGGTTCCTGGTAGGGTTTCCCTGTTCCTCAAAAACAGTGTAGGAGTTACTAAGCGGGACTGGTTGGGGATGTGCTTGACCCCTCACCCTCCCTGAGCCCACCATGGTCCAATCACTCCTCTTCCTGGCATCCTTTGAGGTACAAGTTGTGGACCATGTGGTCTCTGGGTGGGGGTGGATGTTGCCTTCAGATTGGCCAACTCTGCTGGGAGACAGGCAACCTCCTCCCTCAGCCCAGGGGAGCTGCCTGCAATAGAGCAGCGTCACAGCCTCCAGAATGTCTCCCTGAAGACAGCTGCTCCACAGCCACTGCACTGCACCACTCCCATCATGTCTGTTTCCTCCTCAGTCAACTGCCTGCTTACAATAGCTATTAGTTATCTCTCAAATATTGTTTCTTTTGTTTTGTGTTATGATTTCTCTCTTCACTACTTCCTGTATGGATGCAAGATGTTGCAAGGCCCTATGGGACCCACCCTATAAATGTAGGGTGAGCCCTGAGTGGGTGGGTTGTGGGATGGGAGGGTGGGACTACACCACAGGCTGTGTCCAAAACAATTAGCTAAGGAGTCCTCTGGCAGTGGCTCCTACTCCACTCACCATGGTCCAGATACGGCCAATTACAAACACACAGTCACAAACATATCAGCTAGAATCCCTCAATCCTGTCCAAACTAAATGGAACAGCACACATAAATGGCAGTTAAGAAAAGACCTCAAATTCAATTACAAACACAGTCATAAACTCACCAGCTATAATCCCTCAATCCTGCCCCAACTAAATGAAGAATCAAACTGAAATGGCAGTTAAGACTTCACATTCAAACTACACTAATCCCTGTAATGCCTGCACTTAAAGTTCAGGCACAGCTAATCTAAACACACAGTCACAAACTTATCAGCTAGAATCCTCAATCCTGCCCAAACTAAATGGAAAATCACACAGAAATGGCAGTTAACAAAATACCTCAAATTCAATTACAAACACACATTCACAAACTCACCAGCTACAGTCTCTCAATCCTGCCCCAACTAAATGAAGAAGCACACTGAAATGGCAGTTAAGATCTCACATTCAAACTACACTAATCCCTGTAATATGATGACTGCACTTAAAGTTCAGACACAGCCAATCACAAACACACCGTCACAAACTTATCAGCTAGAATCTTTCAATCCTGACCAAACTAAATAGAAAAGCACACATAAATGGCAGTTAAGAAAATACCTTAAATTCAATTACAAATACAGTCACAAACTCACCAGCTACGATCCCTCAATCCTGCCTCAACTAAATGAAGAATCAAACTAAAATGGCAGTTAAGACCTCACATTCAAACTACACTAATCACTGTAATATGATGCCTGCATTTAAAGTTCTGACACAGCCAATTACAAACACACAGTCACAAACTTATCAACTAGAATCCTCAATCCTGCCCAAACTAAATGGAAAAGCACACAGAAATGGCAGTTAAGAAAAGACCTCAAATTCTTTTTGTTTGAAATTTATATTTTATTGATTTTTAGAAGACATGGTACAAAGTAAGCATACAATGTCAGAGTAAACAATAACCACCCCTCAACCCCTCCCCATCCCATAACCCCCCACCCTGTGGCACCAGCAGTTCCTGTGATACCAAAATGAACAGTGCATGTACCAGGAAACTATCAGGAATAAGGGCATTATAAAAAGTATAAAGTATGGAGTTTTTCCCAAATTGTCTTGTATCTATGGGTGCGGTTGTAGATACTGGCTATCATTTCTTAGTACGAAGGTTAAACAGGAGTTCCTCCCACTCCATGTAAGATATGGGTTCCTCATGTATCCAGTGGTGAAGGACCAATTTCTTTACTGAGAGGGCAATCAGAACATATATAGTATCTACGTTCTTTTTACTGAAATACCTCCAAAATCACCCACCAGGCAAATTTCTAGGGTGAAAATGCCCTTAAGACCTAACAAGGGATCAGCTTTGGCCTGGATGAGTTTCCATAGGAAGCTACTTTGATACAATCACAAAAATTTGGTGCAAGGATCTTACTTCTCTATTGCATCATGTGCACAGGGGGTTATCAATCTTGCCCATTTATATAGTTTATCGGTGTCATGTACATATCATTCAGTATTTGAAGCTGCATGAGTCTTAGCCTGTCCTGGGTG
This sequence comes from Neoceratodus forsteri, assembly GCA_016271365.2. NCBI lineage: Eukaryota > Metazoa > Chordata > Ceratodontiformes > Ceratodontidae > Neoceratodus > Neoceratodus forsteri. The sequence goes on from CM057453.1 coordinate 659,597,364, forward strand.
ACATATTGGTGGCAGTCTTTCCAAATCTTCTGCCAGTAGGGGTGTCTTTGGGAAATGAGAAGACCGGTATTTAGGTACTCCATCCACCTTCAGATTGACTTTTGCATACAAACTTGCATAAATTTTGGAGACAGCATGTGGGGATGAAGCTAGAGATTGAAGAGACATTATAAAACCACCCATCTGTGAAGGTTCAACAGGAGGGTTAAGGTTCTAAACTAGCATGTGTCTAAGTTATAACAATAATAATAATAATCTTTATTTATATTGCGCCTTTCTGAAATCAAGGCACAGTACATTTAAAATAACATCATAATAAAACGTCATAAAACACTAAAATCAATAATATCAGTCCATGTCAATACCATCCCCATATGCCTTTTTCATAGGAAAGACTTCAATCCTTGTTTAAAACCCCCACAGTCATGCACTCTCTAATCCAACAGTAGAGAATTCCAGATGGTCGGCGCCACAAATGTAAAGCTCGGTGCCGGAAGATTTTAAAGTTACCTCGGAATCTTCTAGCAACTTCTATTGGCTGAGCGGAGCGGTCACTCCGAAAGTAAGGGAACCAGAAGCTCTTTCAGGTAGTCAGACCAAGCCGTGTAGGGCTTTTATGTCAGTAAACCAACTTAAAGGTGATCCGCCATTGAACCAGCAGCCAGTGTAGATCCGAGCGCCGGTGTAATGTGGGAAGAATGAGAATCCCCATTAACAACCGGGCTGCTGAGTTCTGCACCAGCTGCAAGCAGTGAATATCAACCCTGGAAGCCAAAGTAGAGGAGTTGCAGTAGTCCAAGCGATGAGGTCCGCGAAGCGTGGATGATGTAGGCAAGTCACCAGACAGAATGAGGTGCTTGATCCTAGCGATGTTCCTCAGATGGTAAAAGATACCTTAATGACAGCTGACACCTGAGCATGTAATGTCAGCCAATCATCAAGGATCACCCTAGGTTACGCACTTGTTCAGAGATGGGAGCTTGACATCCCTAAGAATAAACCTGAGGGATGATTTGCTCCCCACCCCCTATCCGTGACCAGGATCCACAACCATCACCTCCGTCTTCCCAGAATTCAACTTCAACCAAGCTGGACCTCATCCAACCTTGGATCTCACCGAGACAGTTGTTAAACACCGAGAGTGCTCCATTCTGGTCAGGTGCAAAGACAGATAGAGCTGGGTATCATCGGTATAACAATGAAACTCCAGCCCATATCATCTTACAATGTCTCGAGGGAAGCATGTACACCGCAAACAACATGGGGATAGCACAGAGCCCTGAGGCACCCCACAGAACAGAGAGAGAATGGAGGAAATACTCTTGACACCACCCTCCGAGTTCTACCTGTGAGGAAAGAGGTAAACCATCTGCGAACCAAACCTGACAGCCCACAGATGCATCTCAGGTGCTCAAGCAACACCCATGGTCTGTAGTGTCAAATGCTGCTGACAGATCCAACAGGACCAAAATGAACTGTTTTTTCTGGTCTCTTGCCATCAAGAGATCATTTGGCACCAAACCAGTACAGTCTCAGTGCTGTACCTCTTTCAAAACCTGATTGAAGAGGTCATAGATGTTATGGATGGTCAAATGGTTGTCCAACTAGGCAGCCACTACTTTCTCAATTACCTTCCCACAAAGGGAAGGTTCAAGATAAGCCCTATAGTTAGCGAGGAGTCTGGGTCCAAAGAAGCCTCCTTCAACACTGGTGTCACCACTGCTTCCTTCAGGGGCAGGATATTCACCAGAGTCTAAGAGCACCAGACTATCCTCGCCAGAACGGATGATAACCTCCCCACAGCACATGATCAGGGCTGTAGGACCCAGGTCTAAACTACAGCATGTAGTCGCATACCCAGACAATCCTCATAACATCTTCAATTTCCGGCCTTTGAAGAAACTCCAGGAAAACTGAGGATTGCGGAGCCGGGGCTGGTCCGGCAATTCCCATAGACAGTGCTGCGGGTCTCAGCCTGATGTGCGTCCACCTTATCTGCAAAGAACGAGAAAACTCCCTCACACTGCAATTGTGAAAAGGCTCTGCAACCTGTAGACAGGCTGGGTTGCACAGCCTGTCTGGCTCAAAAGTTGGGCGGTCGGTTCTGTGCAGCAGCAATTTCTCCAGACAGGAATACTGCCTTCTTATGAGTAATTGCTGACTGATAGAGTTGATAATGCCCTAGGAGTCTAAGATGGTGAGCATCTAAGCGGATTTCCACCAGCACCTCCCTAACCTGCGTTCTAGTCGCCGCATCTCCTCAAGTCCCCATCAAACCATGGCGACCAAGGGCGAATGGAGAGGGTGCACACAGGTGGGGAGCAGTGGAGTCCAGTGCAGAGGTAATGGGCAAGTTATAGGCCAGAACCAGAACCTCAGTATCCGAGCTCATCACAGGAAATTCTAATAGATCAAGCACCACAGTTAGACCATCAGGAGTCACATCCGTAAAAGCGGTGTTGACCATCTCCACAGGGGTTGGTCTCGCAGTGGGGTGCAAAAATTGAATCTCACAGTGTAATGGTCAGACCATCCGACAGGTTCCACCCCACATCAGAGCTTCCATCCCCAGGAGGAAGGCGAGGTCTAGGAATAGCCATGTTTGTGAGTGGCAGAGGTAACCACCTGTGAGAGGCCCAATGAATGCATCAATTGGAGGAAGTGCTGTCCAAATTGCGAGAGTTCATCGTCGATCCAGGCATTAAAGTCACCCAGCACCATCAACCTGGGTGACTCAAACAGACTCGACGACGAAGTCCACCACTTCCTTAAGGAATAGCTTCTCATCTCCGGGTGGACAATAGACAAGAGCCATCCTATAGCCCCCACGTGCCACTACGACACATTCAAATGATCTGGTCTCCTCAACTGGGACACTAGTGAGATCCAATTTGGTCTTAAAACAGACTGCAACCCCCAGATCCAGTCTCAGGGGTGTATCACGAATACCTGGCTAAAACTGCTGCCTCGAGCAGGGCCAGCATTACCATCCAGCCAGGTTTTGGTGATGCAAGCCAGGTCTGCTGAATCCACCAAGTCTGCAACAATAGCAGTCTTGTTCACAACGGACCTGGCATTGCATAACACCACCCAGTTGGACAGAACTCCTAGGATGCCCCAACCATCTGCCCACCATTTATAGTGGTGGTGCCCTTGAGTATGGAGACCAGACAGGAAGGCCCACGTTCTGCACTCCATTTTGCCCCAGGGCATCTTCTAGACTTAACCACTCCGATCGCAGTGTCCCCCTCATCCATCCTCTGCTGTTCATATCCCCGCCCTCCCCAACCTCCTGCGGGCAATTCCAGAGTCCGCAGCGTTGATAGACAGAGAAGAGCAATGGAGGGGAAAAGAAGGGCAGAGGGCATGAAGGGCAAAGGATGAATAGCGATGACCATAGGGGTGTGATAGTAATATACATTACAATCCGCTAACATGGAGCAAAGACACTGAACTTCTAATCTCCCTTAGTAGTTAATAAAAATCAAATCAAATCTCGATCCTAAATAATTAAATTAAAATAACTCAAACAAAAGCTAAACAAAAATAAATAAATAAAAATCAACAAACTCAAACCTAATTAACTCAAATTAATCGCCATTCATCATTAAAACCTGCATATCAGGAAAGCAAGAAAAACAATAAATAACTAATCACAATTTTCTCTAAATCAATACATCAATAAATATACCAATGACTTAATAAACTACTAATTATATTAAATAAAAGCAGATGGATAATGACAGAGCCCAGTCCATAAAAGTTCGAATAATAATTTTGGTCCATGGAGCTCCCACCTCCTGCGGCCAAATGTCCATTTATAGACCCATGGCCTCTCACTCCTAGGGTCCAACAGAAATAATAACACAGATTAAAACTAAAAGTCAAATTTATAAAAGGGCACTCTACCAGAATTCAGTCCTCCCATGGGCTCTCACCACCATAGGAAGTAAATACAGGCCAGTGTCCCTTAATAAAAGTTAAAGAGTAGATTGCAATAGGTAGATCCAAATTCAGATTTGCAAAACAGCACAGTACCAAAGTTCAGACCTCTCATGGGCTCACACCACCATGAGAGAGCAAACACTGGACAGTGTCCTTCAACAAAACCAATCAGGATCGTCTTCCCAACCAGTCGAATTAGCGATAAGCAGCATTGATTTTTAGAGAAAGCAAATTCCTTACTTTAGTGCTGTATTCCACAGGTTGATAAAAGACCTTGTAGATACCAAAGTAGTCGAACCAGAGTATCCAACGTCAGCACTCGAGGACTCACCCTGGAACACCTGCCTCACCTTGGACCTACCAAACTTCAAAAATTGTGGTGTTATTAATAGAGAATCTGGACATAATCTCTGTCACAGGAGCCAGGATGCATTTTCTGCCACTAAATCCTCCACTGCTATAGTAGCCAGTTGTGAGATCCAGGAGAAAGATATTACTTCCCCAATTTTGAAGTTGTGATTTTGGCCAGGGTTGTTTGGGGTTTTGGTTATGCTTGTATTTCAATAGACAGCATAATTGCAAGTGTATTCTCACCAAGACACCAATCAGAGTTTGGCATAGCCCAGATGGCAAGTCCCCAAACTTAAAGTGTAGCAAGGCAACCAGAGAATCCCGCTAGCCATTGTAATGTCTTTCTCTATCCTAAGACAGTTGGGCATGTAGGGAAGAGCCCCAGTTCAGCTTCAGTTGTGAATCACTGAAGGTATTTACTGGCTTGACTGGCCCAGTAGTATAATCTGAAGTGAGGTAATCTGAGGCCGCCAAAGCAGTTGGGGCTGCTAATTTGTAATGTGCTCTCCTCTGCACTTTCCCCAACCATATAAACTCAGTGATGCATGAATGTACTTTCTTGAACCAGCATAAAGGAAGCCACTGATTTAAAAGGTTAATAGGTAAAATAACCATGGGAGGACATTCATTTTGATTAGATTAATGCATCCCCATAGCGACAGAGGCAGCGTTTCCATTGAGACAAATCTTGCTGCACAGCATGCAAGATTGCATCTAGAATGAGTTTCTTCATTTGGACCTAGCTTCTAGCCAGCTGAATACCCAAATATTTTAACAATTTGGGCCACTTCAAGCCCAAGTTTAGTATTTCACATATAAGTGTTCTGGAATTTAGGGAAAATGGATGTTTTTCATTGTTAATTTTGTAGTTAGAGAGGAGCTATATTCTGAATTATCTCCAGTGCTGCTGGGACAGACACACAGGTGTGGGATAAATGTAAAAGTATGTTGTTTGCATAAGCGGAGATTTTCTCTTCTCGTGTCCCAAGCATGATGCCTCAGAATCGACTGAGATTCCTTTGAATTGACTATTAGGGGTTCTAAATAAAGGTTAAATAGCAAGGAGGATAAGGGATCCTTGTCTGGTGCCTCAGTGCAGTGTGAAGGTGGAAGAGAAAACACCATTACAATAAATACGGGCAGTAGGATTAGCACAGAGTGATTGAATTCAATGAATAAGTTGAGTGGGAAACTAAAATGCAGGGTCTGGAACATGAATTGCCAGTCCACATGGTCAAATGCTTTCTCTGCATCCAAGGATACCAGTACCAAGGAATGTGTTGCATCCCTGGATGCAGAAAGATGTGACCTAGCTTACGGAGATGATCTACTGATGACCTCCCTTTCATAAAGCCAACCTGATCTGGACCAATTAGGGATGGCAAAATTCTATTTATTCTGTCTGCTAAAAGCTTAGCTTGAATTTTATATCATAATTAAGAAGCTTAGATTGGCCTACAGCTGGTAACATTTGAGGCTCCTCCCTGTCTTCTGTAATACTATTATCATTGCTTCTAGGAGCTGATGGTTCATTGAGTCAGATGACAGGATGTTTAAATAATTAGTGTAGCTCAGGGGCTAGCTGGGGCAAATGCTTTATAGAAATTAGGGAATACCAATCGGGACCAGGGGCTTTATTCAGTGGTAGGTTGTGTATTGAGTTGATGACATCAGCCTTTGTGAAGAGCGCCAACAGCGATTCTCTTTGCGAATCTGAGAGAGTGGGAGGAATCTTAGCAAGAAAGTCATCAACTCTTTGCTGTGGTGGATATCAGGCATCTAACTATAAAGGCCTCAGTAATAGTTCTCAAATTCCAGTGATGGCCTTGGGGTTGTCTTAAGAGAATCCATCTCGAATAAGCAGATCGCCATAATAATTCTCGGCCGCCTCTTGCTTGCCCCTAAGGACAAGTATCTTGCCTGCTTTCCCTTAGAAACATAGACTTTGATGGTAGATATGGACCGCTGGCCCACCTAGTCAGCCCATTTCCTACCTAGAGGATAAGCTGCAGATCCTATTTAACCAACAGCCTATTTCTTCCTACCCCCACAAAATTACCTTATGTCTGTCCCATGTATTCTTGAATTCTCCCACAGTTTTAGACCCCACAACCTCCTCAGGAAGGGTTGTTCCATGTGTCCACCACCTCTGTGTGAAAAATGCTTCCTCACATTGCCCCTGAGCCGCCCCCCCATCTTCAAATTGTGTCTCCTTGTTCTTGCACATCTCTTTTCTGAAAGATGTTACCCTCTTGGACTTTGTTGATTCCACTGAGGTACTTAAACATTTCTATCATGTCCTCCCTCCTCCTTTCCTCAAGGGTATACATATTAAGCTCCTTTAGTTTCTCCTTGTATGGCTTCTCTTACAGACCCTGCACCATTTTAGTTGCTCTCCTCTGAACTGCCTCCATCCTATCTATGTCCTTGCAGAGATGGGGTCTCCAGAACTGGATGCAGTACTCCAGATGGGGTCTCACCAACTGTCTGTACAGGGATAACAACTTCCTGTTTTCTGCTGGTGATGCCTCTCCCCATACATCCCAGTATCCCCCAGCCCTCCCTACCACCTTATCACATTGCTTGCCAACCTTAAGGTCATCTGATATGATTGATATAAGTAGCCCTCGTCTTCAAAATAGTAAGTTCCATCTTTTCATGAAGGAGCTCACTATATTGATCCTGGAGTGTAATGAGAGTCTGCGAACCTGATCTCCTGACCTACTCGAGTTGTGATTCAATGCTCCTAACGTGAGAGAGAAGGAAAGCACCTGTTTGTCTCTATCCTTCTTCCTGGTAGTGATGATTTTAATTAGTTCATCCCTAATATAGCACTTAAGTGCACCCCATTCCATATCCGGTTTCCCGTTGTTCCCATATTGTCCTACCTGAATTGATCCAGGCAGGCAGCAATGTGTTTAGTGACCCTTTCATTTTTAGAATCTGGTTGTTCAATTTCCAAATCATTTCTGTAGGTTGGGAGGGGAAGAAAAAGGCTACAGGCCACTGTGGCATGATCTGAAATGACCACGGGTTCCACTCTGCTATCAGGACTCCTCCCAACAATGGTTGGCTAATAAGGAAATAGTCTATACGGGATGAAGACCCATGGGACGGCGGAGTGGAATGTGTACTCCTTGCAGTGGGGTACAATACCCTCCATGATCACATACGCCCAGATAATCAAGCAGTTCCCATAGAGCTGTCTGAGCAGGTGATAGCCCACCCACCATCTGTCCAATTTGTCTAAGTCCGGGTCATATGGGAGGTTCCAATCGCCACCTAGTAAAATTGGGAGGGACAGAAAGGGAGACAGCAATGTATTAATTCAGTAAAGAAAGAAGAGGAGTCGAGTTGGACCATATATGCTGCCCAGGATCATTTCCATTCTATTGAGGGTACCCTAATAAATATGTATCTGCCTTACTGGTCTCTGATACATTTGCTGCTGACAAAGGGAGTTTGCGTGAGAACAACACTGCCACACCCTACTTTGCATGCTGTTCCCTGCTGCAAAGACCTGCCCCACATACTGTCTCCTAATTAGGTTAGCTTCATTCTCCAATAAATGTGTCTCTTGAAGCAAGGCTACCTCCTTTGATGTTTTGCAAATGCTTGAGGATTTTGTATCTTTTTGTTTTGTTTCTTGCCTCACGTACATTCTAAGAAACAATGTTAACTGGGCTAGCCATTTGAACTTGCCCCTGCTATAGAGACATAGTCATTGTGACAAAGAAGTTGCCCTACCTGTTAGCTGGTGCCAAACCCCTCCTCTTGACACACACCCCAACCAGCCAACCTTTAGCCCTTCCCTATAGAAATCCCCTCTTGTAAGACCCTTGGAAAACAATATTGAAAATGTAAAATACCCTGATGGGCAACCTGCCCTATTATGTCTAACATCAGTATACATGAGCATATAACAAAATAAAAAGCAAACCCAACTCACCCTACCAACATAACAACAGTATGGCCCATGATGTTCAGTTTCCGACAGCTGACCTCCCTCCCTACCGAACCCTTAGACTGAAAGGCCTCAGATCAGCACACTATTATAAACATGACTTCATATCACATTAATATAAAACTCAACAAGAGAACTGGTAGTGCAATTATAACTGAAGACAAACTCTAGTAAAAGACAGCTACCCGTTAGATTAGAAAGCAGTGACAATGAAACAGGGTCCATAAGCAAATGGAAATGTTCCCCTTTAATCAGGGTGGTAGAGCCAATCCCAGCTAAGGCACAGTCCATGTGCTAGCTTGATAGTCAGTGACCCTGGTATACAGTCATGCAGGCTTCAGTGCTGCATCCCCAAACTAATGCCCAACATAGACCAACACACTAGCAGTGAACTTAAAACAAAATTAACCAGGAGAACAGAGTCCAGACATTAGGTTAACAGACTGACGGTGCTTCTGTGGGGAATATTATCGCTGACTGTAGCTCAAGTAACAAAAGTTCATGAAGTCACTTCTGATCGCCACCCAGTTAGGCAGGGTACCATTGTTTAGTTGAGCTGCACCCCGTCCTATTAGGGTAAACGAATAAGATTTTAACGGTGGGCCTTCCATACAAAACACACAGCTGCTGCAAAGAGAAAACCCACAAGTAAGGATCTTCCTCAGATCACAGTCAAGTGGAAACACCAGTCCCTTTTAATCTGGGTGGATTGTTTAGCTTTACAGTCCTGATAAACAAATTAAGCCATTACCTTCTCGCTGTGCAAATTTCAGGCCTAAGCCCAGATTGGCCTTTATCAGCGATCGCTGACTAGTGTGGGGAGGATTTCTTGAGAGCAGCTGGAGTCGTATCCACCTCTTGAAAGTGGACCATGTGCCATCGAGCTCTACCTGCAGCCTGCCTGGATAATCCATTCAGAACTTAATGCCCTCAGCGATGCACTTGGATACGATGGAATGAAATTGGGTCCGACGCTGATGGACTGAGGTAGACAGATCCTGGGTAACATGTATCTCAGCCCCTTCCCATAAGATGTCTTGCACTTCTCGCATTTTTGTCAGGAAATGTTGGCACTGCTGGAAATTTAAAAATCTGAAGATAGAGATCTGGTAGTGGCTCCAGGCGGCATCGGCCTGAGTGCCCAATGGGCATGCTTGATAATTTAGTTAACCCCATAGAGGGAAGGCCATGCAAGTTTCACAATGAGCTTTTGGACTAAGATTACAGTGTCAGCCTCTTCTTCTCTCTCCGGAGGCCAATCAGCACCACGTTGTTCCTCGGCCCGCCCTTCTAGATCTTCAGTCTTGGCCTCTAACCACTTCAAGTGCTGAAAGTTAGCCGCGATCGCGGTTCCAGCCTGGAAGACCTTTTTCCAGTAATACCAGGCACACTTCATTGTCGGCAGTTCTTTTAGAGATGTCGTCGAGCCCCCATGGATTTGAACTCGGAGGTAAGAGATCTCAGTTCCTCTCGGAAAGGCTGAAACTCCACTAAGAATCTTTCTACAGTTAGCAGGTTAGAGTCAGCAGTAGTGGTAGAGGCGCCCTCGACAGATGACTGGGCCATGGCCTTTTCCTGACTTTCTTCTGGTGTCAACGGAGGCGTGTGTTTGGGGGCGCCATCCACATTTCAGCTTCCATTTCAACTATCGCTGTAATCCCTTTTCTTCAGTCAACCAGAGAAGGTGTTTTTTATAAAAGTAAAGTAGTTGAGGCTATGAAATAGTAGATAAAGTCATCAAGTGGATGGAGCAGACTAGAAGAGCTGCTACCCAGTGAACTGCATTATGTGACTGCAAGACCTCAAATTCAATTACAAACACACAGTCACAAACTCACCAGCTAGAATCCCTCAATCCTGCTCCAACTAAATGAAGAATCAAACTGTAATGGCAGTTAAGATCTCACGTTCAGACTACACTAATCCTGTAATATGATGCCTGCACTTAAAGTTCAGACACAGCCAATTACAAGCACACAGTCACAAACTTATCAGCTAGAATCCTCAATCCTGCCCAAACTAAATGGAAAAGCACACAGAAATGGCAGTTAAGAAAATACCTCAAATTCAATTACAAACACACAGTCACAAACTCACCAGCTAGAATCTCTCAGTCCTGCCCCAGCTAAATGAAGAATCAAACTTTCATGAGCATTTTCCATTTGTAAATTAGTGTTTTTCGTGGCACAAGAAGACATTATCATGACGTGATGGCCACCATCTTGTTCCCCAAAAAACTTGCAAACTACATCAAAAGATTATTTTTCCAAAAACAAACCCCTGAACCTAGGTAAACAGGACCTATTTTGCTAGATTTTGATGTCTATTATTTAGTAAAATAGCTAGAAATACTTTTTCTGGGCACCCCAAAAATCCTGGGTGCCCAGCTTAGTGAGGGCTTGCACATAAAATAAAGTATGTATTATCCCTGGTGTCCAGTGGTCCTTCTCCCTAGCCAGTAAGCATCTATGTCTATTTATTTATTTATTTATTTATTTTAACCAGGAGAGACACACTAAGCTGAAGCTTGTTTACAGGTATGACCTGGGGCAACGGGAAGTTAAGTGACTTGCTTAGGGTCACACAGTATGCAAGTGGGCTGTGATTCAAACCCTTCTCCAGATTTGCAGCTCAGAGCCTTAAATCACTGCACTATACTGCCTCTAATATGTGCCCCCAAAGTGGTCAGAACTTACCAACCTTTAATCTTTTAAACCAATGGTGTACCCAACCGCATTTCCTGTAAGACCGGGATTCTGATGTTGTCTTTACACCATCTGTCATATGGAGAGTCATGAAAGTATCGGCAGTCTGTGTCAGACCACTGAGATTTAGTTGTGCATTCAGAGTGGATCACTTTCTGTACATTTACAATTTTTTAATTTTATGTACTTACTGATACAAACCCTCTCCCTCCAGACTGCCTCCCACAGATAGTTAGTGATGGTGACACCAAGGTACCCACCCTCATGCCACTGAAAAATCTGCTGAAACTGGGGTGCCCAGTCCCCAGTGTTGGTGTGGTTCACCTGCAAAAATGCAAAAGAAAACCATCCCTGGCAGATCTTTTTTTTTAACTTTAAAAGTGAACCTGGGGTGCCCATACCTGGTGCCACTGAATGATACAACCCCCTCCAGATTGCCTGCTCCTGATAGCTGGTAACACCAGGGTGCCCACCCTGGTGCTGCCAGAGTGTATTCTGACACTGGGGTGCCCAGTTCCCAGTGTCTGTCCAGTCCCCTGCAAAAAAAAAAGTCACTCACAGATCCTTTTTAAACACCTGAAATGAAGAAAATGGTTCCATGTCAATCTCTGACCCCAACAGCCCCTGCCTCCCACCCCATTCCCCACTCAGCACCCACCACCCCACATCCCTCAACCCACTCTCACTCACTTACAGAGAGTCCCTTGGTGTAGAGCCAATCTCACCAAAAAATACATCCTCTTTCTTGAAATGTGAGCACAAACTGAAGAAACAAGGTAAGTGCCATCACTGTATTTTCAATGTATTTTGAACTTTTACTCATGAACTTTATCATTTTTAATATTTTTCCACCAAATTTTCTACATGGCCTTCATGGGACCATCATCAACAAGGCAGATAAATTGTTTCAAGTCTGGCCCAAAAATGAGTTTGCAGTTGCTCTGTTAAATCACCTTTCAGGCAGGATTTGAATATTTTCACTTGATGGGTTCATAAGGTGGGGGTCATAAAAGACTTTGTTAAAAATATTGTGATAAAAGATGGTAAAATGACCACATTATGAATGAACATTGAACTATGTACTATATAGTGAAAAGAAGTCTTCTCTTGGTACAGAGCCCAGAGAGTCCTGTACCTCTGCACCTGTAGCTGTCAGAGGGCCCTACGCCGGTTGACAGATGAATTTTTGATCCTGCGCATCTGTATCTGTAACCACATGGAAGCACAAGGGCCAGAGGGCCCTGCACTTCTGCTGCCCCCAGACAGTTCCATGAATTCTTTGCATGTGTAGCCATATGGAAGTGTAGGGCCCAGAGGCAGATGGACTCTTCCCTTGGTGCAGGACCCAAAAAGCCCCAAGATCTACATCTGTTCTTAGGACCTACGTGAATGAGGATACAATTCCATTATCTAAAAAAACTAAATTAATTACAAAAACCCTGTTAAGGCACCTGTTATGGTTCAATTTAATGCCACAAAAGTAGGAAATGTGGCATTAGGATTTCAACCCTGACTCACCACTCCACACCCCAGCAGCAAAAGACAAAACTACAAAGGCAACCACAGACAGCCATCATCATGTAAGACAAACAACATATATAGATACATAGCTACATAGACAGGATCGGCAGATAAGGGCCTATGGCCCACCCAGTCTGCCCATTTGAGCTTGTAAGTTCAGTTTGTTTTCCTAGAAGTCTGTTGCCTCACCCCTGACCTCCAGAATTCCTTTATGTCTATCCCATGCATTCTTAAATCCCGTGACTGTTTCAGCCCCACCACTTCCTCTGGCAGGGTGTTCCACTTGTCCACCACCCATTCTGTGAAGAAATTCTTTCTCATGTTTCCTCTGAATCGTTCTCCCTCCAACTTCATCCCATGCCCTCTAGTCCTGGAACATTTTTTCACTTAAAAATAGTGTTTTCCTGCACCCTGTTCCTCCCTGTAAGATACTTGTATGTCTCTACCATATCCCCTCCCTCCTCTCCTCCAGGGAGTACATGTTCAGTTCCTTCAACCTGTCTTCATAGGACTTGTGATGCAATCCATGCACCATCTTTGTTGCCCTCCTCTGAACCTTTCTACCCTGTCTATGTCCTACGTTGGTATGGTCTCCAGAACTGTACAGTGTACTCAGGTGGGGCCTCACTAGTGTCTTGTATAGCGGAATTATGACCTCCTTTTCCTGCTGGTGATGCCCTGCCTATGCATCCCAGCATCCTATTTGCTTTACCTGCTGCCTTGTCACACTGTTTCCTACCTTGAGGTCATCAGAGATGATAGCCCCAAGATCCCTTTCCTGCTTGGTGCATGCTATATCCTCACCCCTAACTGATATATTGTGCCAGGGTTTTTGTGCCCATATGCATTATCTTGCACTTCTTTGCATTGAATTTCAACTGCCAAACCCTGACCATTCTTCAAGTTTCTGCAGGTAGCTTCTCATTCTGTCTACACCCTCTGGTGTGTCTACTCTGTTACAGAGCTTTGTGTCATCAGCGAACAGTGAAATTCTGCCTTCTAGGTCCTGCACCATGTCACTGATGAAGATGTTGAATAGGACTGGTCCCAGCACTGATCCCTGTGGTACCCCACTGGTCACTCTTCCCTCTGTGGAGTGACAGCCATTTACCACCACCTTCTGTGTCCTGCCACCCAGCCAGTTACCTACCCACCACACTACTGTTCTGCCCACACCCATATTCCCCAGTTTGTGTAATAGTCTTCTATGTGGCACAGTGTCAAGGCCTTGCTGAAGTCCAGATAGGCCATGTCCACTGCCCTCCCTGATCTACCTCCTAGTCACCCAGTCAAACAATTCAATGAGGTTGGTCTGACATGACCTCCCCTGGTGAAACCATGCTGCCTTGGGCCTGTAGTCCATTGACAACCAGATGTTCCACCAATCTCTCTTCAGTAGTGCTTCCATGATCTTCCCCCACTACCGAGGTGAGGCTGACTGGTCTGTAGTTCCCTGCTTCCTCTTTGTTCCCACTTTTGTATAAGGGGACTACATCTGCTGTCCTCCAGTCTTTGGGTACCTCCCTGTTTCCAGTGATCGGCTAAACAGGATAGCCAGAGGTTCAGCCACCACCTCTCTTAGTTCTTTAAGGACCCTGGGTGCACCCCATCTGACCCCATTGCTTTATCAACTCTTATTACTTCCAGTTCCTTCAGGACCCTTTCTCGTGTAAAGGGACTTGTGTCCATTCTGCACCATTTTCACCCTTTTACTCCCTTCAGACCCATTACCCTCCTCTTCCTCAGTAAAGACTGAGCAGAAATACCTGTTCAATATGTCAGCTTTACTGTTGTCATCCTCCACGCTGCCCCTATCCTCCCCTTCAGTCTCACTATCCCTCCATTTGTCTTTCTTTTTTCACTTATGTACCTGTAAAGGTTTTGTCCTCACCCACTGATTTTGCAATGTGCTCTTCTGTCTGAGCTTTGGCTTCCCTTACTGACCTCCCTGCCTCCTTTGCTTCTCCTGGTACTTCTCCCTATCCCCTTCTGCCTGTGTCTTTTTGTATTGCCTGAATGCAATCTTTTTGGCTTTCACTTTCTTTGCTACCTCTTTGGAAACCATAATGGTCTCCTCTTCCTTTTCCTCTTGCTAACCTGCTTAATACATAATTCTGTTGTTCTTGTAATCCCCATTTTAAATACTGCCACTGTTCCTCAACCCCTGATTCCTGTCCCATTCCCTTAATGCCTCTTTCAAGTATCTCCCATTTTCCCAAAGTCTGCCCCCTAAAATCCAGGATACGTGTTTTGTGTGGTTTGGTTCTGCTCTTTCTGTGATTTCAAACCACAATGACTGGTGGTCACTGTTTCTCAGGTGCTCCCCACTTACACCCATCACACTGTCCCTGTTTGTGAGCACAAGGTCCAGTATTGCCTTCTGCTGAGTTGGTTCCATGACCAGTTGCTTGAGGAAGGCACCCTGAAGGAGTCCAGGATAAATCTGCTCCTAGTTGATGCTGCTGCTGGGATGCTCCAGTCACGTCTGGAATATTGAAGTCTCCAACCAGTACTACCTCACCCTTGTCTGCCATCCTTTGGATGGCTAGCATCAACTCACTATCTGTTTCTTCCTCTTGGGCTGGTGGTCTATAGACCACACCTGTGTGGATGGCTGTCCCCATTTTCCTTTCCAACTAACCCACAGTATCTCTCCCCATTTTGTTCCTCCTGGATCTCTGTGGCCCTTATGTCATTTTTCACATACAGTGCCCTCCTCCTCCTTCCTGCTTGCTCTGTCTCTTCTGAATATGTTGTAGCCAGGTATGGCCATCTCCAGTCGTGGTTATCATTACACCAAGTTTCAGTGATGGCCACAATGTCCAGGTCTGACTGCACCATGACAGCCTCCAGATCTTCCATCTTGTTGCTAAGGCTCCTGGCATTTACACATGGCTTTCCAGATTTGACCTCCTAGACTGTTTCACTGTTCTACCCAGCCCCTTCCTTGGTTGTCATTTATCCCTGGTTCTCTTGCTGTCTGCCCTTTCTGCTGAATTTTGCCCCTTTCTGCTTATCCACCTCTTGGGCACTAATCTCCATCTTTTGCACACTGCTTTGCAGAGATAGCCACCCTCTGGTTCACTGGTTCCACTGCTAGCTGTGGGGTGAGCAAGTGGGTACCCTCCTTGGCTGGCCTGCCACCTCCTTTGCTAGTTTAAATGCTTGTCAATGTAGCATTTAAACTTGTCATTGAGTGCTTGATTCCCTCCAGGATGGATGCAGGCCGTCAGGCTTGAACAAACCTCCATCCCTCCAGGTGGGTCCCCAGTCACCAATGAATCCAAACCCTTCCACACAGCACCAGTTCTTCAACCATGAGTTAAAGTTCCTGGTGCATGCACTCCTATCTCTCCTTGCCTCTCACAGGTAGTACTTCTGACAAAGTGACAGAAGTAGCTACTTGCTTGAGACCCTCCCCAGTTTCCTAAACTCTTCCTGAACTTCCTTTGGCTCCTCATTTGCCAGGTCATTAGTAACTAGGTGGATAATGACATCCAGCTCACCCTCCCATCTTGCCTTCCCAGTGATCCCCAGGATCTTCCTTCCATCCTCCATGCCGTGGCACCTGGTAGGCACCTCACCTCCCTGTCCTCCCCTCCTGTGTTCCTAGCTGGATCCCTCTTATGATGGAGTCCCCCAACAGGATTCACTCTCCTTTCTCTGGGGTCCACTGCTTTCCCGCTGAGGTCACCTCTTGGCTAACCTCCACATCCTTTCCTTCCACTTCTCTGGGTACCTCTATTTGGTTGTCCTCATTTGCCAGTGTGACATATGAGTTCTTGAGTGGAATAGGATCTGGATGTGCCTCTGCCTGACCCGCTCTAACCTCCCTGAGCCACTGTCATCCAAGTGCTCCTCGTTCTCGGCATCCTTTGAGGCAATTGCATTGGACTGGGTGGTCCCTGGATAGGGGTGATGGTACTCCTGACCCAGTTTACTTCCGCTCTGGTCTGCTACCTCCTCCCACAGTCCAGAGATGATGCAGATAGGGCAGCACCTCAGTGTCCAGAAGGCTGCCTGAATATGGCTGCCCCACAGCCACTGCATTGCACCACTCCCCACATTATACTGCAATTCCACTACTTGGTCTGCTACTGAAGCTCTCCTAGTTCCCTTTTATTCATTTACTGTCCTAAAATCCTGCCACTGATCCTCAGATAATTTTTTATTTTTAAGAAAAAACCAATAAATAAATAAATGAATCAAAACACTTGTCATGCTGAGGTTGGGCTTCTTCCCCTTATGCCCTCCTACTTCACACCCTTACTATACCCTGTGTTTAGCTCCTGTCAATCAGATTTAACAGGGCATATAATTAAGAGTTGGGGAAGGGGGAGGGGGTGAAAATTTGCAGCAATTAAAGACAGCACAGAATTACAACACCACTATGTTTTAAATTTTCAACAGCCCAAAACAATTATAAGTAAAGACAACAATGAAAGTATAGTGTCACTAAAAGCCCACAATCTAAGTTTAAAAGAAAAATAGCAATTACCAGTTACTCTAAAGCACTGAATTGAATATGTTTCCTTCCTTCCCTTCTGGCGTCTTCTGAGAAAATAAACTCTACTTGTTACTTCAACTCTGACTAAGCCCCACCTCCAGTTATCACTGCAGCTGAGGTCAGAGGCCAGACACCAACACCTTCACCCAACTACAGGGCAGTCAGACAAGCCAAGATACAATTTGCAGCAATTAAAGACAACACAGAATTACACCACCACTATGTTTTAAATTTTCAACAGCCCAAAACAATTATAAGTAAAGACAACAATGAAAGTATAGTGTCACTAAAAGCCCACAATCTAAGTTTAAAAAGAAAAATAGCAATTACCAGTTACTCTAAAGCACTGAATTGAATATGTTTCCTTCCTTCCTTTCTGGCTTCTTCTGAGAAAAATAAACTGTACTTGCTACTTCAACTCTGACTAAGCCCCACCTCCCAGTTATCCGTAGCTGAGGCCAGAGGCCAGACAATTAACACCCTTCACCCAACTACAGGGCAGTAAGACAAGCCAAGATAAAACTGCAGCAATTAAAGACAGCACAGAATTACACCACCACTATGTTTTAAATTTTCAACAGCCCAAAAACAATTATAAGTAAAGACAACAACAGTATAGTGTCACTAAAAGCCCACAATCTAAGTTTAAAAGAAAAATAGCAATTACCAGTTACTCTAAAGCACTGAATTGAATATGTTTCCTTCCTTCCCCTTCTGGCTTCTTCTGAGAAAATAAACTGTACTTCTACTTCAACTCTGACTAAGTCCCACCTCCAGTTATCACGTAGCTGAGGTCAGAGACCAGACAATTAACACCCTTCACCCAACTACAGGGCAGTCAGACAAGCCAAGATAAAATTTTCAGCAATTAAAGACAGCACAGAATTACACCACCACTATGTTTTAAATTTTCAACAGCCCAAAAATAATTATAAGTAAAGACAACAACAAAAAGTATAGTGTCACTAAAAGCCTACAATCTAAGTTTAAAAGAAAAATAGCAATTACCAGTTACTCTAAAGCACTGAATTGAATATGTTTCCTTCCTTCCCTTCTGGCTTCTTCTGAGAAAAATGTAACTGTCTCCAGATGACACAGTGCAGTAGCACTGATGCACTATTTCATGGATTTGTATCTGAGGCTGCAGAAGTACAGGCTCCAGAACTGTGTATGTATATCTTACAGTGTTCATGAGTACATGTGGCTGCAGAAGCGCTGACTCCATGGGTTCTGCCCTGCAGACAGAATAAATGTTGCAATTTAGTGTCATGAATTTCTATATGCAGCTGCAGAGACTGCAGGCCACACAGAGGCCTGCAGTTCTGCAACAAAATATGTCTTAAAGTGTTCATAGAGTACCCCAAGTGCCACTTGTGGCTACAAATACCCAGACTCAATAGGGCCTGTGTTTCTGCAGACAGAAATGGTGTTGCAATTTAGGTATCATTGATTTCATGGTGCCTGTGCATCTTCAGCCAGCGGTAGAAACATAGAAATTGACAGCAGATAAATATTGCAATGTTCACTCATAGCCTAGTAATTTTACTATATTTACACCACATTTCAGCATAGCCTTCTTAGTACCCACCTCCTCATGAACCGGTAGTAGAAAATTTTCAAATCTCTGCTGAAGTGTCAGTCCATGCAACAGGTGCAAAATACATTTTGGCCAAGATTTGAAAATGACAGCTATCATGTTCATGAGGTAGTGTAAAGGCTATGTTGCAAATTTGGAGTCAAAATATTGAAAATTACCAAAGCTATGAGTGAGTGTAAAAATGTCAGTGTATGCTCATAACTGCATTGTTTGTTAATATTTTAACCCTAAATTTTCAACAGTGTTCTTTTTTTATCTAGCTGTTCAGTCCCTGTCACCTTCTCCTGCCAACTGGTGATGGGGACACATATGGATTTATGGATTTTCTCACTGAACCCGAGAAGCCCTGGCACATGGCGAGTGAGTGTGTGGAGGCATGCATCACACCCCATGGTGCCAGCTCAGCCCTTCCACCTCCCGATACTTTTGCCATCTCCTCTCCACCTGGTGGGAGCAGAACTACAGGGGGTAACAACCCACCCTCACCACCCTCTGGAGGGGAACTACCTGCCAGCATGCTCAATCCTGCTCTGCCTCCCCCATGCCAGCACCCGACAGCCGAGGTTGTTCTCGAACCTGGGTGACCAGCAAAGTGCAAGGTAAGGCATCCAGCACCTCAACCCTCTGTGCCACTGGGCTGGCTTTTCAACAGTGTTCTATGGTCCCACCTCAGGAACAAGGGTGGTGACAATTTTCCAAATCCTGTCCAAAAGGTGATTTTGCAGGTGAACATGAAATCATTTTTGGGCCAGAATTCCATAATTCTACCACCCTTGGTCATGAGATGGGGTTCCAAAAGGCCATGTTGAAAACTTGGTGTACAAATCTGTAAAATGACAAAGTTATGAATAAAAAAAAGTTCATACCCCATTGAAATACATTGAACCAGACTTTTATTTTCTCATATTGCAATTGCTGGTTCCAGCAGCAGATGTTTCTTTGACTAGAGAGTGGATCTATATCATGGGAGATGTTCAGGTGATGAGGGTGTGTTGGGGAGTAGGGTGGTCAGTGCTGACTGGGATGTCGGGGTGGGGTGGTGGAGTATGGGTGGGTCAGATCAGCAAGGGACGGTTTTGTTTTTACAGGTAAAAAAATAATGAGGGATGGTTTCCTTTATTTCAGGGGACCTGACACTGGGGACTGTGAACTCCAGTGTCAGGCTACTGTTCAGTGGTACTGAGGGTGAGCACCCCAGTTCCACCATGATACATAATGGGAATGGGTGGGTGACCAGGATGGCAGGGGTCAAGAAAAGTAGTACCAGGGAGGGCACCCCAGTCTGCTTATATAATTGGGAAAGGGGTGGTGACCTGGAGGAGAGAGAGAGAGAGAGAGAGAGCAGTATTGGGGTGGGCATCCCAGTCTACTTAAGAAATATTTTAGATAGATATCTAGATAGATAGACAGACAGACAGAGACAGAGAACAGGGATCCCAACGCTCTGATTCAACTAAAGCCAGGAGCCGCAACTCCAGCTGGGGTTTCATAATTCAAGAAAGTCCCACTGTTCTCGTGACAGAGTATGTGGATGAATGGCTCCTTCCACTAAGCTGAGCATCCTGGATTTTGGGGTGCTCAGAAAAGGTATTTTGGCATTTTTTTAAAAACAAACACAAGAATCTAGCTAAACAGGTCCAGTTTAGCTAGGTTCAGGTGTTTGCTTTAAAATTACGCCATTTATACGGTTTGTACTTTCTATGTTTTTAGCTCAGGGGAACAAGATGACAGCCGCCATGAACCCCCAACATTTTTCATGCTGTGCTATGAGAAACAAGTGGTGAGAAAACAAAATGGTCTCACAACATGGAATTTTTCATGTCGATCTGAACTTTATCAAAAACCTACTGAGCTTGCTCAGAACGATAATTTTGGACAGTTTAATATTTTTCATGAAACTTCCATAGGCACACCTTGGCATTCTTCCACCCTGAAAGTTATGGAAATCATTCTGTGTAGGCTATGTGAGTGCAAACCCAACTACTCATGTTAAGTATAGAAAAAACTTATACATATACAGGAAAATGACATATGCAGATCTTAGAAACAAAACAAGCTGCCACCTCAAAACTTTCCACATACTTAAACCAGTTTCTCAGAACCATAAATAATTCAATGCATCAGTTGTTTATTCCGCTCCCAGGCTTCAGTTTGTAGATTTATAAGATTTTGTCTTGAAGCTACTGGTGTTATGTTCATAAATAACTAGTTTCTTCATTTGTATTCTTAACTAAGGGATGTCACAAAGCAAATGTGAAATTCAGCTTAGTCACAAGCCATGCACGCTACCAGAACCTGACTGTTAGAAATGTTACTTGTGGGCTGCTCAATTTCCCAAAACCCTGCCATTTCAGTGACTTGGATTCAGGAAGAGACTAGGAATCTGTGAATAAATTATCCCAAATATTTTGTCCAAATATTCTATAATTGGCCTCATAATTGGGTATTTGGTATTAGTGATTGGTTATGTTTAGAAATTACCCTCTTTCCCATACCCCTGTGTCCCACCCACACCCAATTCTAACTGACACAGCCTACTCTCCATGGCTTGGCTGCCTTCTTAATGAAAATGCTTGCAGGCTTGCTCACATGGTAAACCAGCTGATCACATCTCTCACTCTCAATCGCCCTTCAAACTGGGGCGAGGTGCTGCTGCCAGGGTGGAGTGTGGTGGGTTGTGCCACTCACCCATCATTGGAGTTAGAATTAAAAAATACATTTCAAAATGTGGATGCTGGAGGAGAAAGGTGGAATGGGGTTCTAACTGAGGGTGGGGTGGTGATATATTTTAAAGGATCTGGGCTAAGGAGGAGGGTAAAGGACTGTTTCTTTACCTTTTTCAAGATAGTGGGCTCGATTTTCAGAGAGCCATAGAATAGTGCAGGTTTCACAAGCCCTCACCTGTGGCAACCCCAGGTGTGCCAGGGACCCTGTGCTGGATTCTCAAATAGCAGGTGTCCCTGGGCCAAAGCCCCCAGATTTGCCAGAGGTAGGTGCTGCACCAAAGAGGTGGTGCACCAGTGAGATCTGATGGAGGTGTCATCAAGCCACCTGGCACAGAGCGCATTGGTACAGCAGTACAATAGGATGAGGCAGCCTGAAACTGGTGTAGGACACTGAACAGGGACCTATAGGGTGCCCTAAGGGTGCTGTAGGCCTGGATGGCAGTGTCAGGGCAAACAGTGGTACCAGGCAGGTGTGCTTGCATAAGGCTCACAGACCTGCAGATGGGGTACAGTGTGGTCAGGCACTGTGCACATTGTGCAGTAAAGCCTGACTATACTAGTATCTGTCCATGGGTCTGTGAACCTGATGCAGGAACATCTGCCCAGTGCCATTTACCCTGTCACTGCCGGCCCATGCCAACAGCACCCCCTTAGGGCACACAGGTCCCTGCTCAGTGTCCCATGCCGCTTGCAGGGTGCATCCCCTGCACAGGTCCAGCTTTTGGTTAAAGCGTTAGACCAGCACTTGGCTGGTCTAAGAACAGGTGTGAGTTGCAGTCACAGTAGGGCATTCAGACTCTATTCAGATGATGCTGCTAGCCCCATCTGCCATGGTGCACCGGTGTGGCCATTGCAAGGACGGCACAAGGCCTGGTTGGTGCAGGTGCCCCCCAGTGATGCACAGTCCCTTCCAGAATTGGGACTGGCACAAGGCGTGGCAGAAGGAGACCTTGCACTGTTTCACCTTGCTGCAAGCCCCCTGCACCAGTCCTGATGTTGGCAAATTGAGCCCACTATTTCCTGAATAGGGAATGAATAGTGCTGCTATTCATTATTTGCCTCTGTATAACAAATATAGAATATATATTGGTGGGTGGGTGTAACTTGAGAATTTTACACACCCCGAGGTGTGGGATGCTATAAAACCCTGAGGGCGAAGCTCAAGGAGTTTATAAAAGCATCCCATAATCAAGGTGTGTAAAATTCTGGTTTCTACACACACACACCACATATATTATTTGACTGAATTGTTGCTGATAATATTTTTCTCTTTAGCACAGTTGATTTAGTGCAGCAGTTCTGTCAGACACGCACACACAGCCAGCCTGTCTCTCACTCACTTGCTCACTCACTCATCAGTCATTCATGGTCAGTTAGGTTGCAGCTGCAGAGCCCCACTCAAGAGGCAAGAATGGCAGGATCAACCAGATAGTTTTTTACACTTTGAAGGCATGACTAACCAGATAAATATTGAAACATGTAAAAACTTCACCTGGCATGAAGTAAGATGGAAAGGTAAGTTCAGAAACTCGGTTGGCGAGCAAAGGAGCAACCATGTTGGAAGAGATGACTGCCCGCCCAGATGGAGAGTTACAGCCAATGAGCCGCGAGTCTTTATTTCCATCTTTGGATGAGACGTTAAACCGAGGTCCCATCTGCCTGGATTGGTGGTAGTTCAGGTGGATGTTAAAGATCCCATGGCACTTATCGAAAAGAGCAGGGAATTTTCCTGGTGTCCTGGCAAATTTCCTCATTCACTAAAAATACCACCAACAGCTTAATCTGGTTCAAGGTCAGTTGGCATTCATCTGTATCCCCTCCCCGGTCTTGCCTGAAAATAGGCAGGATTTGTCTAGTGCACTTACTAGGTCAACAAAACTAAATAAATAAATAAAATAAAAGTGGCAGGCACTGATTACAACCTCCCAGCTGTAATTAAAATATCAACCAGGAAGTTGTATCGCGATTTAAAAGTCTGGTTATTCAGACTTAAAACGATGACCATTAATTATATAGGCTAAAGTTTGGGTGGGTGTGTAACAAGAGGTTTACACACCCGAGGCATTAGATGCTACATAAACCCTAAGAGCGAAGCTCGGGGGTTTATGCATAGTATTCATCCCCGAGGGTGTGTGTAAACTCATGTTTACACACACAACCCATATTTTATTTTAAATAATTGCTGGGTTCCTTTTTTGCCTCAGCAATTGTATAAAATAAAAACTTGCTGTGTGACCGCAGTCCGTAAGCTACAATGCAGGGTCCTGTAGCCTTTTTTAATTTATTTAAAAGCTTTTTTTATCTTGTGGGCAGCCATCAACTGAAGTCCCTGTGCCATGGTAGATTTATTTTTTTATTACTTACCACCAAGTCTAGGGTGGCGGTTTAGTGTACAGTTCGTGAGCGTGAGTGGCCAGGAAGGAAGGAAGAAACTGCAGTAGGTGCATGCAGTGTGAGGGAAACCATGCGCATGTTTGCTGTAATAAACACTCCTTTATTATGGCAAATTATGCCATGGTTTCCACGGGAAAAAGGGAAAATGGTAATTATACAGTATATGCATTATTTGTGGTATTCAGGAAGTAATATTCACTACTCACACACTCCTAGAACAGACCCATGAAGCTGATGATCAGAGGAGTCAGCTGAGTGACTGGCAGTGCACTCTGACCTAGGGAGGGTCAGTATCACAGTCCACTACAGTGATCTCCAGTAGAGGGAAGGAACTTTCTCCACCACAGGTGGCACACTATGTGAACATCATGTGGATAGTGGCTGTATATAGCACCATGGTTGGAAGGGTTCAGAAAATTAGGGGAAAAGTGTGTCTGTGTCCACTAATGCGACCAAGCTGGCACACTAGGACCCCACAGTGTCTGCCATTCTGTACTACCAGATCCTGCACCCTGTAGGGAAGAGTTGCACCTCCCAGAGGGTCCTCACCACAAGGGAGAAGCGGTGGGGTTATAGCACAGTAGGTAAGGGGTAGGTTGTCAGTTTCAGTGATTGCCAGGCAGAAAGCCTGATGTGGGGTATCCAGCTGGGAAGCTAAAGTCAATACTGAAATAGGAACTATTACTACAAAGAATATAGAAGCACAGCATCTTAAACTTGTAATTTGGGTTCCTCTTCACTTCTTAAATTGGCTTCTAAGTGTGCCAGCCTCTACTAGAGTCTATGTAGAATTCTGAGAGTTTGGTCCCACATTATCATGACAAAGACTGGGGAATCTGAAGCAAACACTCACTTCTCCCTGCATCTTTTCTCTACTCCGCTTCTTGTTTCCGCTTCTCTCACCCCTGTTCCTTCCCTCCGTCTTACTTCTCTGCTCTATCCTCTCTCTGCCCCAGCAATTAGTTAACTCTCTGTTATCCTCGGCTTGCATTCCATCGCCAACCTCTTACTGTTTTGGTCTCTGTCATGTAACTGTATATCGTTGTTGTTTAGTTGTTTTCCACCGCAACCTTATGTATGTTAAACTGTCCTCCAGGACCACTTTATAAATGGTGCATTTGCTGGTTAAATAAAAATTTAATTGAATTGAAAAGAACTAATGATGGATAAGGACCTCTTGGCCCACCTGGTCTGCCCATTTTCCTACCTGTTTCATATACTTCAGATCCTAAATGATCTGCGGATTACCCTCTCTTTCCTGTTGCTTGAGTTCCTTTATGTCTATCCCATGCATGTTCGAATTTCCCTACCATTTTATGCAAGAAATAAGAGCCCTGCTAAACTAATGAGCTAAACCTTTAAGGGTGATCCTGTATAACTATATGGAATCCTCCTGAGGGAAAGAGGTAGGGTGCCAAAATATTATGAATACTCCATCCGAATAATGGAGATTGGTAGGCCTGATATACATCTTAGTACTAGTGACTAGTTACATGAGGGATATATAGAATACTGCATGGGGAAGTGTGATGAGCAAAGGATTTATGCACACTCAGGTGTGTGATGCCTCATAACCCTCTGGGCTTATCTGGGCATCACACACCAAGGGTGGGCATAAAATCTGAGTTTCCAGCACACTTCCCCATGTTTTATTTTTATGCCGACATAGAACCATGGTTTATTGAACTTTGTAATTCACAAGTGTGAATTACTGAGTTTGCGAGGTCTGCCCACAGTGGTTTATTGACCCTAACCAGTAAACATAGTGTATTCCTGCCTATATGAGACAAATTCAAGAAGTGATGCAGCCTGCAATGGTAAATAATAATGTTAATAACAAATTCTATCATACTTTCAGAGAACAGAATCTAGCCTGTGGGCTGAATTTTAGTGTGTGAGTGATTAATGCTTTTTGCTCATATTCCAGACTGTGATTCAAAATGAGATGCTGTTAATTATATGCTATAATTATACCCAACAATGTTTTACCTTGGTTTAAATATAAGCTTCATCCTTACTTGACTCTCATCCAAATTGTGTCTGTGCCTGTCAGAAAGCAACAGCACACTGCACGTCAACAGTGGATTACTTAGATTATAGACTGCATTCAAACAGCACTCATTTCAGTCCACATGCAATTATCAGCACATAGCAATGTAAGAAGAAGTAAAGGAAGTGAACTCATATGTAAAAAGAATGAAGATCACAGCATGTTGGTAAAATAAGCATGGAACCATATAAACACAACATGGTTTTATAAACCGAAAGTCTGCCTTTAGTTTGCTTGTAGTTTTGTTGAGCGGTGTTATATGCAACATGACTGTGAGTGGAATGAGCAGAGCTCGATGAAAACTTGACTTGAAAATAAGAGTCATGCAAAGCAAAAAGGACCCTGAAAGAAAATCATCTGTGGAGTTTAGAGGATATACTGAATATAATGAGCATAATGAATCTTTGCATGGCACATTAAATTGAGCTCACGCTGCCCATTCTGGTGATTGTTCAGGTGGACATTAAAGATCCCATGGCACTTGAGTAGTAGACTTTTCTCCTGTATGCTGGCCAAGTAACCCCATTCTCTAACAGATTAATCATATTTAATATTAATCATTTTGCATTTTGGCATGGTGAGTAGGACAGCTGTTGTGTAGGTATGCCCCCGTGGCGACACCAACACAGCGGACTATGCTCCTGTCAGCAAAATCAACCCTTTGCCGACAGGTTGCTGTGATGGTGTGCCGAGACAGGGGCATGCTGTCTCTCGGTCCTGCACCCGCCGGAGTTAACTCCGACTGGAGTTAACAATCCTTTGGATGGGGTGGGTGGGGGTGGAGCCCCCACATGGGGGTTAGGTAGAACAAAACCGCCTTATGAAAAAACAGGACCGTGAGTCTGCAAGGAATCATGCCAACCGCGATTTGCAGTCAACATGATTCCTGTCACTGTAACGCCGTCGACATTAGAGATGTTGAACCGCGGTAGAGCCATTGTGTAGTGTGCTGGTACAGAATGGCTTCCACGTTTCATCCTAGCTGTGGCTGCACTTCAGTAATTGTTTGATGTTGAACTGCGTGTTGATGGTAAATGCTTCAGAAGCCCACATGAAAGGGGCTATATACTGTAAATGCATATACTGTGTTAGGCTGTGATAAGACAAATAGCAAATAACTTACAAATTAAGTCAAAACCCTATATCATCATAGATAACCCAGCAAAAAGCCCTAAAAACACACAATTGTGAACCAGACAGGGGCTTGTGATTCCCCTTCCTGCCAGAAAGACAACATATTTATTTTATTTTATTTAGATTTTGATAACGGGTAAGCTCACTGAGACTGAAGGTCCCTTTTCAGGAGCGACCGGATTAGTCTAACCATAAATTACATTCACTGGAAGAAGTATACAGTATAAGGTTACCACCTACTGGGTTTTTGACTGAATGGATTTGGTTTTCTAGGTCCAGATTCGGTCCTCCTGTTTTCACCATTGCAAATTCGGTTTTATGGTGGTTCAAGCAGCATCTGTGGATTCCTCACTAACTGTTTCATTTTCTTCTCATCTGACTGTAAGCAAGTGTCTGACATTTTAGTGTGCTTACTTGCTAGTGCATGCTAATCAGGAAGTGCCTTCAAGAGCAGGGCACTTAAAGAGCCAAATGTGTCCCTGTCTGCTCAGTTGTCACCTGGAACTTCCACCAGCAAATTGGAAGATTATTCATGGGAAGAGTAAACAATACCACCTTAATTAACACCTTCATTTTTCTGAAACCAGACAGGCACCACATTAGGGTGGCTTCCTGTCCCAGTATGGACTATACAATGTGTTTCAAAAACTTTACCTTCTAATCCAGTTTTATTCAGAGGTAGTACTTTTCAGTCATTTTGAATGCTCACATACTTGTAAAACAGATTCTGTTAAATTCTTCACCATTTTACTTGCATGTTCAGATTACAAACAAATTCTGATGTCATGCAGACCTTTGTTTGTATACCAGTCAGTCTGAGAGGTGTAAAGTAGGGCTATTAAGACCATTAGCAGCAAATCAACCTAATATCAGGCTGCATTGTGAGTATGGGCTTTGACTGCTGTGACAGGGAATACTTTTATACCTTTAAAGGGGCACTGTCAGCTTATCTCCTCGTTTTTGAAAATTTACCAACACTAGCTTGCTATGCACATAACTGCTGCATTGTTTCTGAGGAATGCATATAAATGAAGCACAAAGGATTCCGCTTACCAATTTTCGCTAAATATGACTTAGTTGTACTCCTGCTGTCCCGGTGAAAGTCTCCATGTACCGGAAGTAAGTTTATGTAGAAAAGGTGCGGGAGCAGCGCGTCTACCTATAAGCGCTATCCGGCGTGCATATTTATTATGGCCATTGAAAAAAACAAAACCTCTGTTAGTGCTAGTTCCTCTAAACGTCTCTTGGTATCTGATACTTAAAACTGAGGGCTATTTCTTGTGTAAAACACTATTCAACACTGGTTCATGTGGCGGTTCATGTGGATGACATCACTTATTGGTTGTCCTTAAATGTGACGTAATGAGTCCACCTGAAGCTATACTTGATACTAAACAGTTCTGGACCAGGGATTGGCGATACAAGGTGATGCTTAGGCAGACTGAAACAAGAACTGACCATATCCCTAATTCTTTTCTGCTGGGACGTGACGGGGGGCTGTTTTTTGCTGGGCAGCCCCGGCCTGTTATAAGTGTGGATCTCGAAAACATCTATCCAGTTCCTGTGACAAACCTAGATGTGACAATTGTGGGGAAATAGGCCACATAGCTCTTCAGTGTGCAAACCATACCAAATGTGACCTCTTTGAGGGATACTGGGCATGTCTTTACGAATGCTCCGGGCAGCAAGAATAAGGCTTCTTGTATCAGCCCTGATTTATTGATTGAACAGGCCCAGGATTTGGCCTCTTGTCCCGAACACGATTGGCCTGAGCCCCCCAGAGTTCCACCACCACCTTCGGTTTTACTACAAGATACTTCAAGGAAACTTGAGGCTCCCCTCCCCTCCAGTGTTTCTCCTCTTCTCTCACCAGTGTTCTATACTGAACATCAAGAGACAGTGAACCTGGACGGAGGCAGTTTAGCACAGTGGTTTAAGGCTCTGAGCTGCAAATCTGATGACATCCAGCAGACTAGACCTGGGTTTGAATCCCACAGCTTCCACTTGCAGACTGTGTGACCCTGAGCAAGTCACTTAACCCTTGTGCTCCCTGGTTGTAAAAGAATTCAGCTTAGTGTGCTAGTCCTGGTTAAACAACTAACAAAAACACCTTCTGTACCCCAGTGTAGTGCAGGTTTGGAAGTCTACTAGGAACATTAAACCTATTGTAGTCCCTCCTCCTGCTGACATTGAGTCTAGCAATTCTTTGCAGTATTGACTATGACCTCTTTGGATTCTCTTTTAAATCAGGAAGGTCATGTCATTCAAAATACTGTGGATCTTCACACAGCCATTAAGGAATTTATGTTATCACATTCCCCAGTGGTTCCCCTAGTGATAGGGATATTATTTAATTCTTACAAACTATAGGGTTTCCAAAGAACCAGGAGGATGCCTCTGGACTGACAGAACCTATCTCGGCAGCAGAAATAGAGAGTGCTATTAAGTCCCAAAATGTGGGACATTCCCAGGGTTGATGGTCTCACTACTGTTTATACAAGACTTTTCCTCAAGAATTTTCTTTATGTCTAGAGCTGGTTTTTAATTTGTTGTTATCACAAGTATGTTTCCCTATTTGGTTTATGGAAGGATTGTTCATTTTACTATTTAAATCTGGGGATAAATCAACTCTGGAAAATTGGCGTCCAGTTACTATCTTGAACTCAGATTGTAAACTGTTAACTAGTATTTTAAATTCCAGACTTAAAACCTATGTGTGTACAGTCATCTCTCCTTTACAATACTGTGGTCTTCCAGGAAAAATACAACATGCTTTAATGATTATTAGAGATCTGATTGAACATTTCTCATTACATGGGACTTACGGGAGTATTATTTCAGTAGATCAAATGAAGGCCTTTGATAGGGTCTACCACCCTTCTTGTTTTTACCCTAAAACATATGGGGTTCCCACCACTTCAACTGACTAGATAAGATTCCTTTATGAAAGGCTATAGTTCATCCTGTTATTAACAATGAGGTTGCAGATGGGTTTCACATTCCAACTGAGTGCGACAAGGTTGCCCGTTGAGTCCACCATTATATATTTTTTCCATTGATCCATTGATTCAGTCCCTGTCAGAGTTTCCCCGCTAGAAGGGGTGTTGGGATCATCTGCAGCAGAGGTACTGTACTTACAGGCCTATGTAGATGATGTTTGTTTGTTTTTCGGATCACACTCAAGTGTCTTTTTTCTGAATTTATGCACACTTATCCTTTCATCTCCAATTCAAAATACATGCCGAAAGAGTAAAGGCCTTTTTGTGGGTGGGGATATCCTAATGAGGTTACAATACATGGTTTACGGATCTCTTCTGAACCTTTAAAGATTTGGGGATTATATTTGGACCCCAAAATGTTTCCACTTTGAATTGTGACGCTGTTCTGGACATTGTAGAACACAAAGTGCAAAGGTGGAAACATTGGAACCTGGCTAAGTTAAAACAGGTGCAGGTCATTAGGTAGTTTCTTATTCCCATGCTTTCATATGTGGCTATGATATTTCCCTTCCAGCCCATTTGGAAACCAAATTACATAGTCTTTTTTTTCAGATGTTGTGGGGAATAGACTTATTCAATATCTTCATCAGTGACATTGCGTAGGACCTAGAAGGCAGAATTTCACTGTTAGCTGATGACACAAAGCTCTGTAACAGAGTAGACACACCAGAGGGTGTAGACAGAATGAGAGGGACCTGCAGAAACTTGAAGAATGGTCAGGGGTTTGGCAGTTGAAATTCAATGCAAAGAAGTGCAAGATAATGCATATGGGGCACAAAAACCCTGGAACAATATATCAGTTGGGGGGTGAGGATATAGCGTGCACCAAGCAGGAAAGGGATCTTGGGGTTATCATCTCTGATGACCTCAAGGCAGGGTAATAGTGTGACAAGGCAGCAGGTAAAGCAAATAGGATGCGGGATGCATAGGCAGGGGCATCACCAGCAGGAAAAGGGAGGTCATAATTCCACTATACAAGACACTAGTGAGGCCCCACCTGGAGTACACTGTACAGTTCTGAGACCATACCTACATAAGGACATAGACAGGGTAGAGAAGGTTCAGAGGAGAGCAACAAATATGGTGCATGGATTGCATCACAAGTCCTATGAAGACAGGTTGAAGGAACTGAACATGTACTCCTGGAGGAGAGGAGGAGAGAGGGATATGATAGAGACATACAAGTATCTTACAGGAGGAACAGGGTGCAGGAATACACTATTTTTAAGCGAAAAGATGATCCTGGACTAGGGGCATGGGATGAAGTTGGAGGAGGACAATTCAGAGGAAAGCGTGAGGAAGAATTTCTTCACAGAACAGGTGGTGGACAAGTGGAACACCCTGCCAGAGGAAGTGGTGGGGGCTGAAACAATCACGGGATTTAAGAATGCATGGGACAGACATAAAGGAATTCTGGAGGCCAGGGGTAAGGGAACAGACTTCTTGGAAAACATAAACTGAACTTACAAGCTCAAATGGGCAGACTGGGTGGGCCATAGGCCCTTATCTGCTGACATTGTCTATGTATCTATGTATGTATGTAAGAGGCAATATACTTACTTAGCAAAGGATAAAGGTGGTTTGGGAATGGTAGATCCCATTGTATTTTCATACTCTTTTGTTTCACAAAATGTTAAAGAAGGAGTACTGGTATCCAGTTCTCTTCATAACTCATAACAAAACTAACTTTAGTTAGATATTATTCAGCTTGGCATAAACTTTGAAGCACCTGCATGTCCCACAGTTTTTCCGACCTGCAGTCCAAAAACATTTTAAATGGGGATTGACTAAACAGTTTTTGAAAACTAAGGGACTAAAGCTTTATGAAAAGGTTATGTCAATACTTTATCCTTGAGCCTGCTTTTAAAATTGTCCTTCTTCTTACATCCGGAGGTTTACATCAACTTAATAATGCCAGATTACCCGGATATATGTGGGAATTTTTGTGGCTGGCAGTATATGGGAGGATTGGGGTTCGGGGCAATGCAAAACATAAAGCCAGGGAGGAAAAAAATTGTCCCTTTATAGGATGTGTTAATCAAGAAGAGTCAATGGATCATTTTTGTTCCACTGCTCTTACACCAGTTCCCTCTGGAAATTCCTTGCCTCAAAATGGCAGATGGGGTGGTTGTTGAGGTTAAATTATGACATTTAGTCTTGGGGCACTCTCATAATATTGGGAAACATTACCATTTGGATACATTACTGATTTTTGTTGCTGCCTCAAATATTATTATGGTGAGCTAGATGCCAATGGGTTTATATCAGAAATTAATGCCCTATGAGACAGTGAGATCAGTAATTCATGGGGCCATGGAAAGGTTTTTGTAAGGATTCAGAGGTACACACCACTAGGAAGGTCAATAATTGGTGGGAGGGATTCTTAATGTTTGTTAAATTTAAATGAATGTTTGCATTGAACTTTAAACAGATTGCATATAGTTTTGGTTCTTTGGGTAGGGAGGGCATTATTTGTTTTAAAGGTTTCATTTAGTATGATGATAACACTGTTATTATTTGTTCTTTTCTTCAAGTTTTCTTTATGGGATTTATTATCTTAGTTCATGCAGTTTTGAGTAATGTTTTTTTTCCTTCTTCCTGTTTTTGATGGTCACGAGATCCTTGAATTCTTTTTATGTTAACCTTTAGTGTGATTTAACACAGTTTGTATGAGATTTTGTTTTGATGTTGTATAATAAAAAATTCCGTACTCTTTTGAGAAGTGCCATGGGATCTTTAACATCCACCTGAACTACTACCAGAACAGGCAGATGGGACCTCGGTTTAACATCTCATCTGAAAAATGGCACCTCAGGAGTGCAGCACCCCTCATGCTGCACTACAGTGTCAGCATTGGGATTTAACCCAAGTGTCTAGGGTGGGGATAGAACCCACAGCCTTCTGATCTCCTGGCCTCAGAGGTGAGTGTGTTACCTGCTGAGCCACTGACACTATGGCTTGAGTGACAGCAGTGAGCCAGTGATTGCTTCATCTTGATCTCAAGTGCTATCTTGATCTGTCTGTCGGTCTCCCTATCTATCTATCTATCTTTCAGTCAACAGCAGGAGATGAGCGTGGAAGGAAGAATGGAATGTCAGAACAGAAGGAGAGTCTCTTTATTCTGCCTGAATGAGCACAAGGCACTAAAAGGTGAAACATAATAAAATCCATGAAAATGGCTGGTCCAGTGGGGCGGAGGGCTGAGGCATTGTGCGCCTCACATCCTGCCATGCCAGTGACCCGGTTCAGAAAAGGACACGAGTCACTTTGGGGGCTGGGAGGTAGGATATAGTGTCCCTAGGACAGTTCTCCTCCCTAGGTTGGGGAGGTTACAGGGCCTCATTGCTTGTCTGATGCCTAGAGGAATCTGGGCATCAGTGCAGCGGGTCATGCCAGGAGAAGGGACCACATGAAGGATGCCAAGCCATCTCTGCAGAGGCGGAACTCGCAGATCGCATCCATAGCACATGAGGTGGAGAAAAGGAACCCCCCCAGCAGCAGGATGAACCCTGATCCCCGCAGGCTCCACACTGAGGGAGGAACGAGTGAGGTAAGCCCTAGCTATGGGCTATCTGCACTGGGTGAATTGCTATACATGGTGACCTGTATTACACAGATGGTAAATAAATGGTGACTTTTGACTGAGAAATCTACTTGTGTTGAGTAGGGTTTTCCACCGAGTTAAGAAGCGCTGACAGTTTTACTAAACAGCATCCTACTTTAGTGGTTCAGCTTACTTCTAAATTAGAAGTTGAACCACCAAAATACAAGCAAATTGGGTACTGTGCTATGATTTCAGTGTTGTCTGTTTATATTGTGCTATCTCTTCAATAAAACCCTCAAAATTCATCATAGAACACCAAACACCCCAGACCCTAGTAGCCATTCATTGAGCCCCCGAGAAAAATAAAAGTCAGCTCCTATGTTTTGCTCATCACACTTCCTGTCTGTGACTGCTCACTCCGTTTGTGCCTGAATCATACAACTGCCTCATACTACTAACTCGTTAGTACCATTCAAGAATTCTTTTGCTCTCAGTATCTTCATTTTGGTAATGCTCAATCCTCAAATCTCCCATGCATATATCCTAACTCCTGCCTCATAGTACGACACATTGTTCTGGCGTTTTTTTTGTTTGTTTGTTTTTCATATAAATGCTTCCATAAACATGATATATTTGAAAGCATCAGTCATATCCACCTTCTCCATTCTTTCCACCAGGTAGTAAGTATTGTGATCACTTATTCTCTTACCATGGGTCTTAGTATGCACATCCTGAATAATTTTAGTTATCATCTTCTGGATCACCTTCATTATATCCGTGTACTCATGGAAAACGATATCTCAAATGTTTGACACTGGGATCCATGGGAGAACTTGCCAGTGACATATAAGTAACACCACCTCCATTTTATGTTTTCTTGCGTGCATGCACAGGAAACGATACGTGGCAACTTGAGAGAAGCGGGTTGTGGAAGTGCGGCACTGTGTAGCCAACACCGGCACTGCATTTGTGGGCTTGGCACTGTTCGTCCAATGCAGGCCCAATGTCCTGATGACACTGGTTCTGCAGAAGTGCCACCAACTGAAATGATTTGGCCACTGCAATGAGAGCCACCTCGTCATTGTAGGCCAGCCATTCCCTTGCAGTGAAGGAGCCGACCTGTCATTGCAGGGTAACTTGCCTGATGTAACATTTCCTAAACATGGCAGCAGTAAGCCCCATGAAAGCCGACAGGGTGCCCAATCCCCAGTTGGCATGCCTTGACCCAGTTCATTTGCCAACGGGGTGCCCAATCCCCTCGGTATCATGCCCTCCACAAATGTTTCTGTGCCGACGGGGCACAATCCCCATCGGCTTCAGTCCCCCAACCCAAAATGCAGGTGGTACACTGGGAGTCCACCCCAGTGTGCACATAGGAAGCCTGCAAAAAAAAAAACCTTTCCCGCGATTTATTTTATTTAAGTTGTCCCTGAAACAAAGAAAAACGGTCCTCACGGTCCTCCTGCCCCTCCCCAACCCGCGCCCACCATCTGTGCACCCACCTCCCACACACACACCCCTCACCTCATACTCACCTCAAGAGCCCAGCGACAATCTTCAGTGTACTAGAACCGTCTGCACTCTTCAAAGCCGACCATGAACTGAAGAAATGCCGTAAGCTGTATAAGCATATATGTTTTTCAACTTATGTGACCATTTTTGGACTTTTGAGACCAAATTTTCAACATGGGGTTATTAGGACCCTCCTCATGAATTCAGTCACTGTCATGACGTATTCGGCCCCAAAGGTGATTTCTCGCCACCTGCGTGGAATCACCTTTCAGGACCAGTTAATGAAATGACAGTGCCACTGTTCATGAGGTGGATCTTCAAAAGTCTATGTTACAAATTTGGTGAAAAAAATCAAAAAATTACTTTTATGAGCGTATGCTGCAGTTTACATGCACACTCGTAACTTCACGAATTTGTAATATTTTCAGTCCAGATTTTCAACATTGGCATTTTTCCACACCTCCTTATGAACAGTACAGCTGTTATTTTTTCACATCCTGGCCAAAATGTGTTTTCGCACTTCTGGCGAGATTAGCATGGTTGCTGTGGGAAATCTGTGTTCGGGACACATTAAGAAAATCACAGTGACACTGTTCATGAGCAGAGGTGCTAAAATGCCTATGTTGAAAATTTAGTGACAAAAGTCCATAAAATGACTGTGTTACAAGAGCATGTTCGCACTAGTTTCCACGCACCCTCGTAATTTCGCGTTTGTAATATTTTCACTCCAGATTTTCAAAATTGTCATTTTATCACACCTCCTTATGAACAGTACAGCTGTCATTTTCATATCCTGCCCAAAATATGCGTTTACACATCTGGCACAGAATAGCACGGTCACTGTGGGAAATCAATGTTCGGGACAGATTAAGAAAATCATGGTGACAGTGTTCATGAGCAGAGGTCACAAAATGCCTATGTTGAAAATTTGGTGAAATAATTCCACTAAATGACTATGTTACGCATCATGCTATGCAGTTTCCACTTACGCTGGGAAGTTTGAGCATTTTTATATTTTCACTACAGATTTTCAACATTGCCATCTCTCACACCTCCCTATGAATGGTACAGCTGTCATTCACATCCTGCCCGCTCTGTGTTTTCGACATCTGGTGCAGGATTGCATGGTCGCTGTGGGAACTCAAAGTTCGGGACACATTAACAAAATCACACTGCCACTGTTCATGAGAAGAGGTCCCAAATGCTTTAATGAGGTGGGGGGTCACAAAAGGCCATGTTGAAAATCTGTAATGCAAATACCAACAAACGCCTGGGGTGTTGGGGTTTCTAACCATAACATCCCACCCTGTACAGACTGACAGGCATCAGGAGTGTGGCTTTGGATTGCCGACTGTAATGCTCATGCCATCCCACCCCACACCCTCACTCTGCAGCCAGTGACAGGCACTGAGGTGTGCCTTGGACTCTTTAGGCTCCCAGAGTTCACCTCATTCTCCTATACTGCACCCATTTCAGCTTAAGTCCTTATGGAATGGGGTGACTATAAAGCCGAACATCCCAAGGCACACATCAACACATGTGGGTGTCTGCAGGTTAGGGTGAGTGAAATGGCATGAATGTTATGGGTGATGCCCAAACACATACCCCAATGCCTGTTTGTCTCTGCAGGGGTGGAGTTGGGGTTGACCATGAAATTCAGTACTTCACTGCCATTCTTATTCTACATCTGTCTAAATCCTGCATTACCAATGCTAATACCAACAAGCAAACATTCGCATTGACAAACGCTTGTTTCTACTGTTGATACCCATCCCCACAACCCTGCATCCCATTAGAACTCCCACATGTCTTCTTCACACTGCCTGGTCACCTATGAGTCATCAAATATGATTATCTCCCAGATTTTCTTTTATTTTCAATACCACTCCCACGTCATAACATGCACCATGTTCTCTGTGTCCTAAGTGCATTCTTTTCACCTTTTAGATGTGAAACATATCAGACATATCCTGACCATGCATCTAGATGTCTCTTATCACTAGTCAGTTATCTTTTGCTCCATCCTGGGTTGTTAATCCTACTGTAGCCTTTAGTGTCTTAAACCAAAAAAAAGTTCCAGTCTGACCCACTACCATGATGTTAATAAAGAATCTAACTATAGAGTTCCATGTGGCATCCAACCGATCACGCTCCTTTTTTCAGAGCAAAATCCATTTAACACTACTTCTGTTGTTAATCCCCACCTATCTCCTTATCCAACTGATCACCTTTTTACCCACCCATAGGCTGATTAACTTGAAGAAAAACCTGAAATGAAGAAAACCAGCCCTCAATGTTTTTTGTTAAACCTGTAAAATAAAAGGTCCCACGATGATTAGCTCTCCACCTCCCTCCAGCATCCTCCACCCACACACACCCCAGTATACCCCACACACCTCACTCACTTGAACAGGTCACAGGTTCAAGACCACTCTCCGATTGAAGGCATGTCTTGCTGCTGGAACCGACGATTGCAATATGAGAAACTAAGGTACATACGGTTCAGTGTATTTCAAAGATGGTTTCAACCTTTATGTATAACTTAAGACATTTTTGAGATTTCAAATTTTCAACTTGGCCTTTTTGGGGCCCCACCTCATGAACAATGCAACTGTCATCATGCAACTCCTGCCTGAAAGGTGATTTTTGCGATCACTTGGCGAATTCACCTTCGGGCAAAATTTGAAATTTTTCTGCCCTTGTTCATGAGGTGGGGTCGTGAGGAAGCTATGTGGAAAATTTTGGATCCAAATATGAAAAATGCCAAAGTTATGACCGTTCATTGCAATTTTGCTATACATGCTCGTAACTTTGAAATTTTAAATATTTTGACCAAAGATTTCAACATAACTTATTACCCCAACCTCATGTACAGTATGTCACAGCTGTCATTTTTCAAATCCTGCCCCAATTGTGTTTTAGCAACTGTGGCATGGAATGTCATTGCAGTTACGCAAAATTATGTTTTGGTGGGGAATCAAACATTTTCTGTAATGGGTACATGAGGTGGGGTGATAAGGAGACTATGCTGACAATTTGGCCACTAGACTACCAAGGATATAAACAACGAATATAAATAAATAGACATGGGGCACTAGACTACCAGGGATAAAATAATGAGATATTAATAAAATACACATGGGGCACTAGACTACCAGAAACAGAGATCTTTATGTATATTATCATGGTCGGGGAGGAGCCACTAGACTACCAGGGATAATGAAAACTTATGTGTTTTTATTGACATGGGGCAGAGCAAGCCCCTGACCAAAACCCACCCTCATATAACTGTGTAGGGCACCACTGGGCTACAGAAAACAATTTAAAATCTGGCCATCTGTGCCGCCCAGTGGCACTGAGGGTTGAGATGCTGGATGCCACACCTCACTCCATCACGCGACCGGGTTCGGGAGCGGAATCGGGTCACTAGTGGGTCGGACAGGGGAGAATGGCTTGAGTGTCCCATGACAGCTCGCTGTCTCCAGGGAGCAGGGTGGGATGGCCGATGCCCACTGCACTTGTGTGACTCTCGGGTGGAGGCTCGGGGAATACAAGCCCGATTCAAAGAGGATGGGTGGCCCTGATGCGCAGTGGATGTTGGCGTCTAACGCCTTGATGTCAGGGGGTGCACACTGCGCTAGGGAGTGAAAAAGCGGAAACACACCTGTCGGCTCCGGGATGACAGAGCTTCCCTGGGCATGCCTCCGATTTGCCTGCTCACCAACCGCCTTCAGTCCCGACTAAATGAAGGATTACGGGGCTTCCTCCACCTCTTCCCGCTCAGGGACAAACCGCAGCTCATGGAGGACTGGAAGGTAGGTATTGGTGAGTAGGTGGCAGGAAGATGACCCATTGGATGCCCTGAAGGGTCGGAGTCAGCAGGCAGTAGGAAGGAAAAAGTACAATTTAAAAAATAAAAATCTGGCCATCTAGCCCTTGCTCATGATGCACGATCGCGATCAAAGAATCTCACTATCAAAGATTTTGCAGGCTCACGATCAAAGATCATTAGCGAGCCACAAACAAAGATTCCAGAAGCTCAAAACTCTATTTTTGGACCAACTGGGAGAAAACCAAAGCCATGGCTCGACAGATCAGGGTCCCCTGAGTAAAACTCATCCAAGTTTTACTTCAGAAGTGACCCTAAGCCAAGATATTTGTGTTTTCTGATTGGAAAACTGAAAAAAGATCATGGACCTCACGATGAAAGAATTTTTAAAATCCTTGGGGACAAAGATTCTTGAACATGAGGCTACAAATCTTTGATCGCCAGGTGGGACCTGATGGCCAGAACCCCATTCTTTGTTCATAAAAACATACATGTAAATTTTCCCATTGTCTTATAATGGGAACTTAAAAGTACATAACGTTTGAATGCCTTAATATTTTTCACCAAATGAAAAGTGGCATGTTGGCCACCAAAGCTCTTTCAAGCAGAGCCATCTCACAGAGCAGCACACCACACAACGGCCGTGCAGAGCCACATCCAAATCCCCAAAGCTCGTCCAAAATGGATAATTTTGCATTTTCAGTGCTTTTAGACGCAAAGACTGTAAGTCTGACCAAAACGCAATTTGGCAGATCAAGAGATTTACCATACTCCACATCGCTGTACTAAATTTCAAGAAAATCTGTTGAATGGGTCCAAAGTTATTAATGCCCAAATTTTTGACTTTAGTATGTAAGTGACCACTGAACCCTAACTATAGTGGCGCGACCAGGCCATTATAATATATATATATATAGATAGATATATATGCATTTACAGAGGGATGGGAGTGTAGGGTTCAAAGGACCCTGTGCTCCCACAGTTAAATAAGGATACTATTATACTATCTCAAAAGCGTGGAAATAAGTTGCAAAAACTTTATTAATGCTTCAGTGAGGTCAAAGCAATAAAAGTTGTGAAATGAGATGTTAAGGTTTTCCTAACACCTACCCTCCTAAATCAAGCAGGAGGCTGGTGTGGGGTGTGCCTTGAGGCTTCTCAAGCCTAGTGCTTACCCATTTACAGATGGAATGGAGTGAGTGTTAGACTTGATAAGCCCAAGGCACACCCACACCTGCTCTCCTGCCTGGTTTGGGAGGGTGGGGTGTTAGGAAAACCCCACCTCATTTCCAACTTTTGTCGCTTTGACCCTAATTGAGCATTAACAAAGATATACATATATATATATATATTTATATTCCCAATCATGTAGAACTGCCAGCAAATATAATCTTAGTATGTTTAGACAGCCCCTCCCTGATCCTATTAGTAAATACATAGCGTGCCTGCACTCTGTTCCCTACTGCATGTCCTCAAAATGTTATTTTTAAGGGTAGGCTTGCTGCATTTGAGCCACTCGGCTCATATATGGAAGTTATGAGCCAGGCAAATAATGTAAAATGAAATTGTTTTAACTGTCTAAAAAGTTTTAAAACAAGCTAATTTAACTCATCAGGTAGGCAACTCCCTGGCATGAGTAGCCTGCCTAGACCATGTAAGCTGCTCTATAAAGAAACTTAAACTTTTCACCATTATAAATAAATGCAATACGCTGGCCCAGTGGCGCTGAGGGCTGAGGCGCTGGACACCACACCTCAGACCCGCGGCGCACCAGTGTTCAGGAATGAACACGGAGTGGCGAGGGTTAACGAGGATTGAGCATCTGTCGGACTGCTCTCCTTCTCTTGGGAGGGGTCCACGACAGTCGGCGCTGGGTTGCCTCCTGGCAGAGGCTGGGGACAACACACTCTGCTGTACACAGGGGTGGAGCTGGGTGTAGACATCTGGAGGGAGCACGTGCAGATGTGTGTGCACCCCTCTGTCAACGTCATTGCATGTCCTCAACTTTGGCACCCGTCTGGATCCATGTTCCGTAGGGGTGGGGGGTCCCTGCGGCCCTGCTGCAGGGGTAAGCCACAGGAGTTTGGGTGCCAGGCTGGATGCAGTAGAGGCAGACAGCATCTGGAATCCTAGGATAGGATCGATGACAGTAGACAGACCAGGTGGCCAAGGAGGTAAAAGTAAAAGTAAAAAAATAAATGCAATACATACAAAATGTGCAAACCAGCCATCAGTGTATTGTTTATATATCCTGGTATTGCATGAAAAGTGAGCATCTAGTACAAAACACATTCCTATCACCAATAGTAAAGAGGTAATCAAAACAGCAGCTAAATTCAAAGGTGCCTATGCAGAACAGGCAGGAAGTATGCACAGAGATGCATATCCCGCCTGCACAACTCCTGACCCTGTACAGGTGCAGGGTGCATGGTATTCACTACAGCATGCACCTGCAGGTATTCACTACCGCGTGCACCTGCAGGGCACCTGTCTGCAGCCCTGCCCCCAAGTGTACAGGACTGCGCAGGGTGTCCAGGCAGAGGTAGCAGACCCAGGCGGGCATCCAATTGGATGCCCATCCTGGGTCCCGCAGTGGATCCCCAATGCATGTAGGCATGGTCTCAAGTGCGTGAATAGTAAATGCAAGCACTCAGATCTGTGCGACTATTCTCGTAGTCGCTGAAGCATCCCAGACCACATGAATGCCCCACCCCTCATGAGCATTACATGCCCCCACCCCAACAAAGATGGCCCTGACCCCATGTGTGCAATACACCCCCAACACACTACTGCCCCATCCCCAAAACACGGCAGGGATACCATCATGTATTCTGTACATGTGTAACCTCACACATACACACTCCAGCGGTGCGGTGTACGTATCAGTGACCTCCGACCTGGGTACCCTTGCATAAACATTGGTGGCCTGTGGTGCCCCACCCACTCGTGGCACTGACAACCCCCAAACCCAAACCTGAATGTCGTGCTGCAGTGCTAGACAGCCAGCAGCACATCCCACCGCACACCTCCTCGGTTGCCAGCCGTCCAACTGATGCTGTGAGCACACTGCTATAGGCAACACGCCTCTGGCATCAGTTGGACAGCTGGCAGCCAAGGAGGTATGCGGTGGGATGTGCTGCTGACTGTCCAGCACTGCGGCACTTACATTCAGGTATGGGACTGGGGTTGTCAGTGCAGTGGATGGGGACCAGATCACCAATGTTTATGCAGGGGTACCGGTTGGAGGTCACTGATATGTGCACCAGGGCACCGCCAAAGGGGAGGGAGGGGGTTACATGTACAGACTACATGATAGTAGCCCTGCATGTTCTGGGGACGGGATGGCAGTGTGTTGGGGGTGGGTTTCTTTGTCTTGGGCACCACGGGGACCCGGTGTTGCCTTGCGTCCAGGGCGCGGGTGTTGTACTGTGATTGGGTGGCCATGTGTGCAGGGGCTAAGGGTGTACAGCAGTTACAGCAGGGTCCCCCTGGCATAACCAGCACCCTCCTATGCCCCTTATGCACATCACTACATGTCTTAGTGAATGGCACATAGTGTTGGCATGCCCTTGGCATGCCCTGCTACCAGCATGTTGCTGTCAGCGCAGCCAGGAGATGGTCGGTGGGGCTGTGCACCCCTTAATGCATCCCACACAGGGGCCAATGGTGCAAAGTGGCTCGCACCGTAGATACGTGGGGCATAGGTACTCCACACATTCATGCATAGGCCTCAATGATACCAGGAGTATAGCACAGAACAATGCACCTACATAACGAAAATCTGTTTTTAAGATTCATGTTGTTTAAGTCTTCTTTTAGTATTAAGGACCATATGGACTGAAACTGCACCTTATTCAAAGGTTTGTTGAACTACTTAAAGTGCTATAAAGTATTGCCTGTACATTTGTTCTATATGGACCTAAACAGTACTTCAAATATTGTTATGTGTATTTACTGTATGTTTCTGTTAGTCCTGTCTGTAGATATCTACCAGGACCTCCTTGTGAATGAGCTTGCTCAATGGAGTTCTTCCTGCAATAAACTTGAACTAACTGAACTAATAACTAAATCCAAGGGGTGGGAAGGAGACAGAGTTGGTGTTCGTTGAGGAAGGTGAAGGAGGAGGGCAGTTAGTTCTTGACAAGCACAGAAAGCAGGTAATAAAGAGCAGGAGCTGGGGAGGAGGAGGAGGGTGGAAGGGACACCAGTAATCATCAAAGGAAACAGTGCCACGAAAAACAAAGGAAATAACTGAGCCATATCAGGAAGGCGAGACTGACAACAGAAGTTTCACAAAGAAATTCTGGAAAGCGGCAATAAACAAAAATAAAATAACAATTTGATCACTTCTCATTTTAAAATGCAAGATTCATGAGCACATGTGCAGGTACCAGCTCTGATGAGACCTGCAACCACAGACTGTCATACTTGTTCCTGGGTGTTAGAACTGGTCTAAAGCATACTGCATTTTTCAACATCCATAGTAATGTATATACAGCCTAAACATACTTGTGATACTTCTCATCTCTATTCAGGCATTAGATAGGGTACCTATCTGTGAAAGATGGATGTCCATACTTTCATAATTAACCTTTTACTGTAGGAAAGGTGCCAACTTAAAGTGATCATTCAACCAAGGAGTTGTTAGTGCTTTCAGTTTATATTGTCATAGGCTTTCATGTTTGAAGTGCTTGTTGCCCTGGCACTCAAGAACGGAACCCACACATATGCATCTTAAAAGTATCTTTAAGTTTTCCCAGAATATAATGATTCTCAAAGAGAGGTTGCCATGTATATTATTCCCTGTATGCTGCATGTGATGCAGTCTTGATGGCAAATTCTTTTTCATCATTGCAGCTGCTGAATACATTGGCTGCTGAATACATTGCAGCTGCTGAATTTGCTGTCTTATTGTTCCTGCAAAATCTGCAGTTATCACTTATGAGGCTCAGGTGAAAAGGTAGTTTTTTCCTGCATATTCCCTGTTTACAAGGAATGTACCAGCCTATTATGTAGCTTTTCTGCCCTGCTATATATCATTCTGAAAACTTTCATTGCATGTCTTCAGTTTATCGGTACCAGGATATGCCACTGCTTCTCCAGTATCCATTTTACTTCCTTGCTTGATGTGAGAAAGTGGTGACAAACCCGATCTGTCATCCATTGCAACTGTCCCTGATAGTCGGTTATTTGTAATCATGGCTGCCCTATTATTAGCATTTGTTGCTTCATACCCTGATGTTATAACTGCCTCACTGTACTCCTATTCTGCAAAATGTTTGTGAAGTTCTGTAGCTTTGGGCTCAAAAGTCT
Organism: Neoceratodus forsteri; assembly: GCA_016271365.2. Lineage (NCBI taxonomy): Eukaryota > Metazoa > Chordata > Ceratodontiformes > Ceratodontidae > Neoceratodus > Neoceratodus forsteri. The sequence goes on from CM057453.1 coordinate 659,641,455, forward strand.
CCACCTTGCTACACTTCCTCCTGAGGTATCAAAACTACTCTTGGGATTAGGGGTGTGCAAATACATAAGTTGTGTATTCGTTGAATATTCACTGAATACACCCTGAGTATTGGGAATTTGACTGTATTTGGGTATTCAGCTATGCTGGTATTTGACCATAATGTAGTACATTTATTAAAAATGCTGTAGACATGAGAACAACACCCCAAACAAACAAATGAAATGCTTTCTGCTCAGCATGGGTAGAGGGTACTACTAGGTTGTGAAACATACTATGCAGAATCAGAAAGTATTAAGCACAGTTTAAGGAAAACACCAGTTACCTTTGTGCACTCTCAGCTAGCGCATATTTATGCCCCTGATTAACGAGCTTGTGTAAAACAATATATTTTCTAACTACTTTGGTATTAAACTTTAGTTTAAAAAGTGCTTTAGCGTCGTTTGGTAGGCTGCCGCCAATCAGCAACCATCTCATGAGGCTGCTCACTCCCTCGCCGGGATACGCTAATGTCCCCCGCGGTCAATGTGCTGAGTCAGCAGGGACACGTCAGCATGTCCTGGGTGTGGGAACAAGCAGCCCCAGGAGATGGCAGGCAGCAGCTTTGCTAATGGAAGTTTTTGAGTACTTTTACACTTAAGTTTTAATGCCAAAATGGTGGAAATGCAGTTAGAAAATATTGTGTTACACAGAAACTTTAATCAGAAGCATATACTTGACAGGAGAGTGCACAGATGTAAGCAGCATTTTCCTTTAACAGGTTAGGCATTTTCTTTATATAGCTAAAAGACAAAGGACCTCAGCACAAAAGCACTGAGGCAAGGTTACCAGAAAGGGCATTGGCAACAAAGCCAATTCTGTTCTGTCTGATAGGTGTACCAAAGAAATGAAGAGAATCTCTGTTTTGGAGATCAGGAGGAAGCACCAAAGCAAAAGTTGCACAGCACTTTGACGAAAGAATTAAAAATGAAAGGCTATGTTTGTTTTGGAGACAGGAAAGCAAAGCTGAGTTGCACAGTGGAGCAAATATTCACTTTCATACTATTGTTTTATTATTTTTAAATAAAATGTTTCTTTTTTATTTTATGATAGTAATATTTTGATCCCTGTCTGGCCTGAAAGTTAGTGGCATACTGAAAAGGAAATTTTGTAACCCAGTGCCTGGCTATACCATTTTGTCGACCTGGCTAAGGCCTTCGACACCATCTGTCACTCCCTTCTCCTCGACTCACTCATGGCAGCTGGCCTATCTCCCTGCATTACAAACTGGTTCAAGGCCTGCCTTATTGGCAGAACCCAATCAGTTAAGATCTTGAATGCCACTTCCCCTTCCCCGATTAGCACTGGAGTCCCCCAGGGCTCGGTGTTAGAGCCCTCCTATTCTCCATCTTCTTAAATGACCTTCCATCTGTTTGCTCCCCATCCTCCCTCACATGCGCATGCCGATGATACAGTCCTGTATGCATCTGGCTCCTGTCCTGATGAAGTTACAACCAGCTTACAGCAAGACTTTGACAAGGTTCAGCTCAGGTTTGCTAACCATCAACTTTCCTCAATGCCAAGAAGACTGTCTCCATGACCTTGGCACAAGGCAGAGACTCTCTAGGCTTCCCTCCCTACCCAATTTCCACACCCTTGATGGGAATTTACTTGAGGACACATCCTCCTTCAGGTACTTAAGTGTTTGGTTGGACCAACACCTAAACTTCTCTGGACACATTGACACCATCCAGAAAAACTGCACTCCAAGCTTGGTGCCCTGTTCAGAAACTGTAGTTGCATCCCTCCTACAGTTAGGTGTGAACTTCAGAAGATGATACTGCCCATTTTCAACTACTGTGATGTAGTCTATGGTCCTGCCACTAAGTCCTCCCTGGCCAGATTGGACACCCTCTTCAATTCCTTCTGCCGCTTTGCCCTGGATGCTCCCCTCACACCCATCACTGTGATCTTTATCGTGCCCTATCCTTCCCATCTCTTATAAATAGGCAACTCTCCCACTGTTCCAAATTCACCTCCAAGCCTTGGTTGGGTAAGCTCCCCTTCCTGCCTCACCTCCTCCTTTATAACACCGCACCCCATTCCCTTAGATCGACTGATTCCTTTACCCTGGTTGTCCCCTGCAGAGCCACCCAAATTGGCCAATCCAGTTATTCTCACCACCTCCCTAAAATCTGGAATTCCCTCCCACCTCAAATCCAGCACACATCCTCTGCCAACTCCATCAGCTCTGCCATCAATAATTACCTTGCACCCAGCTGCTCCTGCCATGTCCCTCCCTAATTCCCTCCTCCAAGCCCTGGACAGACCCTACCTCTCTACCCTCACCTACCACCCCAAGGGCTTGTATCTCTGATCTACTCCTTCTCCCACCATACTACAGGGTCTCTCTGGGACACTGCATTATCCCTTCTCTCTGGTCCCACCAGTCCCTTGCAGGGTTCCTCGCACCCTGAGGGGTCTCCAGGGACATGACTCTTCCCTCCCCTCCCCTTTCACCTTTTCTTTCATGTAAGCACTTGTTTACTTATTAACGAGCACTTATTATTGTCCACTTTTTCTACATGTTCTGCTCAACACTGTTGTACCACTGCTTGTAACACATGCCTCACAACTGTATGTTAACATTGACTTTGTAACTTGAATGTTTAATGTCTCATTCCTATTGTACCTGCTCTCGAGGATGCACCGCAGACTTGTTTACTTGTTGCTCAGTATGCCTTCCTGGTGAAACATTTCGATAAATAAATAAATAAATAAAGAAGTCACATTTGGAAAAAAAACATAAGAAGAACAAGATTTTCAGTCATTTTAATATCATTGTGATTTTAACAGCAGCAGTGGTCATAAAGCCATAAGGTCAGTCAAAACACCAAGCGGCAAGTGCGATATTATTATCATTCCAGAATCTTCATCACTAAAATCAAGAACAGAGAACCCATGACTGTTTCAAACTCCTGGAGGCTAGCTGTCAGCACAAAAGACAATCCTTTTTCAGTACCCATATTTCAGTATCAGTTAAAATGTGATTCGAAATGTTAATCACATTCAATTCTGCCTCTGTTGCTGGCCTCTCCTTGTGGCCCCTCCTGACTTTGCTTCTCCCATACCAGGTTCTGTTGTCCTGATTGAAATCTGTGCCTCTGTTTCACCTTCCTCCTTCTTCTCCCCTCCCATGTGTTTTCTGGGGTACAGAACCTGGTGGTTCTGGAGTTACACTGAGTGAGTACCTGTGTTGTGTCTGATGATGTGTCGGTTGTTCCACTGGCACTAAAGTATGTGTTGCTGTTCTGACTCCTTCCTCCTCTAAACAAGGTCTAGCCTGAGCTGATATGACTGTGGTGAGCTTCCAAAGCTCCGGACACCTAGCCCGCCAAGTACCATCTGCAAGATGGTGGCGGCAATGCAGCTGTGCATGCATGGCATTCACACATGCGTAGTTCGCGGTGAATGGCATTCTGCCATTCCCAAAATAGGCAGCACCAGTGGAGCTACGCATCTGCAAAGGAACGCACGTGCAGTTCTTACACGGAATGCAGAAGCAACAGCTGAAATAGTGTGGCTGTTACTCCATAGCGGCTGAACGTGGTGGAGTGTTCCCAGCTCTGTTAGACTTTGGGAAGGATACTTAAACGTCCAATGGAAGCATGCCACGGTCGGACATTTTCAAGCTACCAAAGGCAAAATGGCTGTAGGCTCCACCCACAGCTGTAAAATGATGTGACCATCCACTGTCAGATTCAGAATCACTTGTGTCTCAGTATAAGGCACTGATTTTTTCAGTATTGGTTTTGGTTCATTAGGTTTTATTGACCAATCAAAGATTCTTCCATTAGATAATGTTGTCTCTGTCTCTCAAATTTCTTTTATTTGCCTCTTTTTATTTATTCATTTTATTTCAACTTTGGCAAATGAGTAAGTGTACTGGCAACAAGTACCTTTTCCAGGCACGACCCAGGTGCAATTGCACAGACAAAGTGAATAACATTATGTACAGAATTTAGGTACAGAGGGTGCAGCTTACAGTAATTGGTACATACATTCTTTCATCCATCGTGATGGACTGATGCTGATGTCATACCAGGTAATAGTTTCTCATAGTATTTTCCTATTGGTGCTATATTCTTTATACCCAGAGAACTGGTAGCACTCGCCTCTGAGGCGGGAGATCAGAGGGCTGTGGGTTCAGTTCCCACATCTGGCACTTGGGTTAATATCCCAGTACTAACACTGTAGTGCAGCATGAGAGGGTGCTGCACTTCTGAGGTGTCATCTTTCGGATGAGACGTTAAACCGAGGTCCCATCTGCCTGGATTGGTGGTAGTTCAGGTGGATGTTAAAGATCCCATGGCACTTATCGAAAAGAGTAGGGAAAAGTTTTATTGAAACAAAAGAAATCGTACAGTACCAAAACAAAAGCAATTTGAAAAACTTATGTGGACTCAAAACAGAAGTAAACAAAAAAGAACAAAACTATGCATATCAAGAGACAATCCATCAGGTCACTGCAAAATCAGAGTCCGTGATCCAAGGAAGAGCTTTCCAAAGTTCAAGTAACGTCTCCTTGGAAAATAATATCGCTCATGTACATAAATGTTTGTTAGGTCTGTTACAATTTTCTTCTCAAGCTCTGAATAAGAACAGGTTTTTGCTGTAGAGTAAACAGACATCGAGCCATCCAAATATTCCATTTAATTACTACAAAAACAAGATTTAATGTGTCCAGAGTCCAAAGGGACCACTGGGGAGAAAAACACCATACATAATATTCTGGTAAGAAATCGTTTGAAATAATGAAGTGGCCCAGACTCTGCCAAAAAAACCACCAGTGCCGAATAAAAGAACACTCAAAAATAAGTGCGATATAGTTTCCAATTTGGAAATACACAATAGTCTAGAACATTGTCGGTCTTGAGACTGCTTGTGTTTATGATTATCTTTGACATTAATTCTTTCATGACACGACAGTCAATGAAAGTCCCATATGTGAGCAGGCACCCTTTTACACGTAACAAAACCAATAGGAAGGAAGATGTTGGCTAGGCACTTTTCAAAGGGCAATTGTATTGCACAAACGGTCAGGAGCAGATTATTATATAATACTTTATGAGAATTCGTTAACAACATCTGGGTAGATATCTCCACTGTTTCAAACGTAAAACATATGTTTAATATATATCGGTATACCCAAAGTTTGTCGATCACAGTTAATGAATCACATTCCCATAAATGAAACCATAATCTGCAAGAATCATAGAACTAAGGTTCCACCTCTCTGAGTATTTATCAATAGAGGCCAAAGATTTGCAGTCAAAAAATACATGAAAAAATAACAGAGGATTAATCTGCGTTAACACCCCCCTCAGCCAGGTAAGCAATATCTGCATCGATAAAGCCGCTTTCCCCAGAGCTTGAAAGAAGAGACCAAGAACTGCAGTTTCTAATTGTTTAGGGATTGAGAATACATAGCTTAAATAAAGAAAAGTCGTATCAAATAAGTATTGATTAGAAAACGTACTTCTTCTTCCCAATCTGCCCTTATTCCATGAGGCAACCTTAAGTTTGCCTTGTTGTAATTTAGCAGACCAATTAAAGGTCAGAATCTACAGTCCCAAAATAAACTCCCAAAATGCGTTGAGGCCTCTCAACAAGTTGTAAAGGACCAATATGTGAAAAGGGGCTATTTTAGTCCTAACGAATACCAAAACTTTTGGAGAAATTTAAACTTGCACCAGAAAAATCACCAAAGGAAGAACATTCCTGGAGGCAGTAACCACAGAGGCTGCATTAGCCACAATAATGCAGACATCGTCTGCTATGCAATTGCCGTATCTGACGAGATTAAAGTAGAACTAGAAAGAGCATGACTCTGAGGATGAATATTCAGACGGAAGCAAAACATCTAAAAAATACATATAACAGAGGGCTCAAAGGACACCCTTGGCGAACCCTCTTTTTATGGGGATCATAGGTCCAACCCAACCATTCACAACAGGCACAACAGTGGCAATTATATAAAAAGTCTTAATCCAGAGAATCATTTCACCAGGCACATGCATAAAATGTAGTGCCTTCCATAAAAATCATGGTTAACTGAATCAAAAGCCACCTTCTGATCTACCGATACAATAAAACCCAAAACAGAGTCTGCGTAGCCATGAGAAAATAATTCTGAAGGAGAATCAAATGGTCAGAGATTCTCCTGTTCGGTACAGAGCAGGACTGAGCAGGGTGCAAAACCACTTCAGCTATCCTCATAAGCAGTTACAATGATTTTCATTAATAACTTAAAGTCAGTGTTTAGCATACATAAGGGGCGCATCTCAAGAGAATGTATACCTTCTTTCTGTTTATAGATATAAATCAAAGTCCCCTAAGTACACTCTAAAGGGATAAACTCACTAGCTAACAGGGAGGTAAATACTGAAGTTAATTCAGGATCAGGTGGTCACCCAGTACCTTATATAAGGCAGCAGGGAGTCCATCCGACCAGGAGTCCTCCGTAAGGGTAAGAAAGAAATAACCGACTTCAATTCTAACTTAGTAACAGGTATACAGGCTGAGTCAGAACACGGCTGTGAAGGGATAGGGATGTCAAGGTCCCTATACAATACTGCAGGATCAACATCTGCAGCTGGAAAGGAAGAAAAGAGGGCAGTCGTGTAATATGTCACTATCCGACAAATGTCCAACTGAGAGGTACATAAGGTGCCATCAGAATCAGCAAGACACAACATATTCTATTGTGTAATTTGTTGAGAATTCAACTAAAAGGGGCAAACAACAGCCCTCGTGCCTACCACATTAAATTTGTGTTGATGATAAAGTTGCTGTGATTGTCTAGATTGGAATTTCAACATATCATTCTGAATTAAGTGCAACTGTTGAGAAAGATCTTGTCCTGTCGTATAAGCTATTGTCAACAAGGACTGAAAATGTCCCTTTTCTATAAATAGTCCAAATATTCTCTTCGACATTTTGATGACTATATCTTTTCAAAAGAGCACCAAATCATGTTTAGTGTCCGTCCACCATGCAATAGGGTCTACGTAACAAATAAAAATGGATTTCCGGCCTGAATAAAGGATAAAAGGGACTGCATGAAAGTCGGAATTTGCAACAGAGATATGTTGAATTTCCAGTCCTGGTCCTTGCGAACAGTGACATCAGAACCAAGGCCTATGGATAGCAGTTTATGATCAGAAAATTCAACAGCTTGTACAGTAGCAGAGGTAACTGGGAGTATGGGACAAAACACAAAATCAATTCTGGTAGCCAGCTTACCCTTTGAAATGTAGGAGTATGTTGTTTAGTAAAAGAGTAATAGGCATTCGTGAGATGAGCAGTACGAACCAACTTCCCTAATTCATGGGAGTCACAAAACAATTTCTGGGTAGTAGCAAGAGCTTTTGTCAAGAAGACTTAAGCCACAGTTAAAGTCACCAGAAAATATCAACTGAAAGGAGGTATGCAAATAAGTGCGATAAAGAAAATAAAGCTATACGTGCAGACTTAATTTGTGGAGCATAAATATTAATAACCGATAAGGGCAGGGCCCAATTAAAAATCTAAGACTACCACTCTGCCAGACCACGTCAATCAATTTTAGCAAATGAAAATCTGGGATATTGAATAAGATCCCAAGTCCGAACAGGAGTCCAGGCCAATGGACCAAAAAGAAGGACCTAGAAGCCAGTTCTGTCGTGCCTGTCGAATCTCGTGGGTGGTATGGAGTCGTGTATCCTGCAACAGAAAGATCCCCATAGCTAAAAGCCGTAAACAGGAAAAATCAATCTTCTTTTGCTAGACGCTAATACTATTCACATTAATAGTATGACAAACAAAGTGAGACATAACACAAGGAGAACAGAGAAACTTTACGATTTCCTTTTCCCTATCACCTTTTCCTTTAGCTAACCCTGGCCCTCCGCTTCTGAGAAAGACCAGTACTCAATTGAATCTCAGAATCAGTAATACCATCCGGGAGGGAAGATGCAACAGAGGAAGAGTCAGACTCGCCTCCAGCATCATCAGAAACAGTTTGGAGTAGCTCAAAGGCATTAAACAAAACCACAGGAGGGGGTTCCAAAAGCAAAGGAGGCGATGGTAATGCCGGGGTAATTTCTCATAGACCTCCGATGCATAACACTAGTGAGTACTCGTGGGGGGTGGCATAGTACTTGGGCCTGGAACAGGGTACAGGACAAGCTGGACAGATTGGACAAGGTCAGGGGTAGGAGGGGTCATCTCAGTAAGCGAAGCCACACAAGAGGCCACCGGGGTACCACAGCCTGATCTACAACAGGCTCAGGGACCTGCAATATAGGTGGAGTGACTACTGAAGTCGGCTCTACTAAAGTGGTCCTAAGTTGAGCCTTCTGGGCTTGTGTGATTACAAAACATTGATCAGCACCATCATCACGTGTGGCCTGATTGTGAGCAGCCCATGGACAATTTTGAAACATATGACCCAGCTCATCACAAAGATTACATTTACACTCATTTAGACAGTGAATCCCCACATGACCCAATTCTCCACAGGTATTACATTTCAGCTTATCACAGACATGACTAAGGTGAGAGGGGTCTCCACACTGGTAACATTCTTCGGTTGTCCAGGGTAAAACAAGACCCCTATCACGACCTATAAAAAAGAATTAGGTAGGTGCCCTGGACCAGAATCATTAGAGTGTAACAAAGCCTTAACCTTGCAGCCTCCAGTTCAATTATTCTCCATGTCCAATATTGCCTTCAGGCTGACCCTGAACAGTACAACGTTGTTTTAGCCAATAGACAACGCCAGTGACGTCAACACCTTCGTTCAAACAGGACGGTAATATTCTTAAAGGCTGGTTTGGAAAGAGGAATGGCCTTAAATGTGGTCCACAGGACAGTATTTCTTAAGGCATGATATTGTGACAAAAATGCTCCAAGCCATGAGGCGTTTAGAAGCTGACATCAAACGTAGTTTCGCTGGAAATATGAATCAGTGCATATATTTTGTGAGAAAAGAATTTCAGAGAGTCCTTGGTAGTGTCCGAGCTACATACACTCGGTCCAGTGGCTCAGGTAAACCGCCCATATAGCCAGTCAGACCGCATTATGCCGCTTGCAGCCAGAATTGGAAATTTAAACAATGAGGAAAAGAACGATTTGGCTCTATTTTCTTTGAGGGGGCTCCACTACTGCAGGAGCTGTATTCTCTGTAATGGTAGTGGGAGAAGCAACACAAATAAGAGACCCTGCAAAGGTTCCAAGACTGGGTGCTGGTAAGTTCCAATTCCTTGGGGAGACACAAGGGGTCAGACATAGGCAGACTTCTGTTTGGTGAATGCTGCAGCTCAGGAAAATCATTGAGACGGGGGACCAGAAACCAACTTCCCTCTGTAGATTCCTGCTCCTGCACCCAGCCAGGCTCCTTGCAATGCCGTTTCTACAGACCAGGTAGGTGTTGTAGCAGGATTGGTATCAAGAGATAGCAATTGAGAGGGAGAGTGTCACAATAGGCAAACTAGGCACTGTATGCAATGATGTCACTGTAGTCTGCGGGGCAGCTGAGAAGCGGGCGGGAGTATTCCAGCTGAGAACTCACCAGGATGGCTGCACCTCAGCCGCTTGAAAAGGCAATGGAGGCTGTTGCAAGTATTGTTGTGGGCTGCAGGAGACATACATCCTGCCAATCTGACTTCAGGAATCCGCTGCAGTTTCTCTGTTCAAATTTTCTTCGTAATCTCAAATCAATGTTCTGCATCACCCAATGGTCCTGAAGCTCCTTTTCAGCCAAACAGACAAGTAGCAGAGTCAAAAGTGGAAAAATCCTTCATTGGGACGCAAGGGTAAAGACGCTTGACAGTCCATGTCAGGGTGACCCAGCAGAGGTTCTAAAGTTGTAACCTGTAGTGTAGATTCATTTTCTGCAGTAGACACAGAAACCAGCATTGCTTCAGTAGTTGTAGACGTGGTCTCTACACACACAGAGGCAGGAGTTGAGACCAGGTCTCCCACCTCCATCGCCACCTCCTCAGGAAGCAAGGGTCGTCCACCATCTTGGACAGAGGTTCCCCTCTGAAGAGTAGGAGAATTCCCAGTGTCCTGGACAAATTTCCCTCATTCACTAAAAAATACCACCAACAGCTTAATCTGGTTCAAGGTCAGTTGGCATTCATCTGTATCCCCCTCCTGACCGTCCCTGAAAATAGGCAGGATTTGTCTAGTGCACTTACCCAGTCAACAAAACTAAATAAATAAAAATAAATAAATAAAACTGTGTCACACACTGTTCTCGCCTTCTGAAGTGCTGTTTTACTTCTTCTACAACAGCATGCTGTCCAGTATAAAGTGGATCCACTCAGTTAAGGACTCTAAAGTATGTGCTTGCTGTTCTTAATAAATTGTTCTCTCTTGGCCCAAAGCAGGCTGTTTTACCCACCTTAGTCCCCTAGAGACCTGGTTCAAGTTAAGGTAGGCCTGCAATATCACCCTTGCCAATAAAGACACAGCAGTTTTAGTGTTGTTCTTTCTAGGAAAACAAAAGCTTGTCTAATATCAATGTTGCCACTTTTTCTATCAGAGACTTATTTGAGCATTCTGTAATATTGTTTGTTGTTTCTATGTGAAGATGAGTATTGACATCTCACTTTAAAAATAAAAATCAATGAACTGCTTAGATATCAGTTTGGGGAACTACTATTGACAAATCTTGATGCAGATCCCATTGACACATTACTGAACAACAAGTTGGGAAAACTTTTGAGCTTAGCCAAAAATCAAACTGTCCACAAGCAAGAGAACAGCCCCAAAAATAGTGGTACTCACAATGTAATTGTAACAGTGCTCACGTAGACATTAGGTACACACACGCACACACGCCAAGACTCACACACTCCAGAAGACACGTCCTCAGATTTTCCACCACAAAGTTTATTGTGCACACAGGAAAAGCTTTGTAAAACAAAAGTCAGAATAGCAATTGTAAAACAGACTCCCTAAAGGACCAGTGTTTTGTGCTGTTCTCGCAGTTTTTCAAGGTACAAGAACAGGGAAAAGGTGTCTATATTTATACTAAGCTCTCTTAAAGCAGTACAGACACAAACCAGGTATCTCTTGAGTTCCTTCTTAGTTCCTGTAGTAACAGTTCTGATCTTTAACGAAGTACCCTTGTATTTAATGCACTAAAGACACTCTCGTATGTTATATTGATGATGCCTGTCTCGGTTTCCTGTACGCTGTCCTTGCACTAACAGTATTTATAAAATGTCATGAATGAATGGAGTAGTGTGGTTGTCCGTTACCACACAGCTGTGCAATGATGTCAACCAAGGCATGCTTTAAATCTTGTTGCCCATTTTCATCATTTAAAAATGTTTTGGGATCATTTTATAAACACAGCACTGCATAGTGGGTGTCAAGATAAATTGTTACCCTTTCTGGGTAGTTGGCGGCACCCAAGTTATATGCCGATTTAGCGAGATGTAAGCCCTGCTGTATGTTATTGCTTACTTAGCTCACTGCTTTGGTAAAGGCCACTAATACACTATATGCGATATCAGCAGTTTAGGCTACAGAGGGAATGCTTTACCTACTCTTCTTCTCTGCCATTTTAGACTGCATCTTTTCTCCTGTCTTGTAAAATGATCTGTATCTACATTTTGTGTCTGCTTTAGCATTTGTGTTTTAGAGTTGAAATAGTTAAATATATGAACCAGTCATTTCCGTGTCTCTATTTTTAATCTTTTTATGCTTCATTTTGCACAACAAACCATTGCATATTGGAATGCCAGTACATGATGGTAAGAACCTTCTAAATTATAAAAAAGTTTAAAATGGCCTGTAGGGAGTCATGATGCTGTCAGCAATGTTGAAGTCCGTTCTCTTTCACTGCATTCATACACAACCCATTGCAGATCGGACCCTGGAAAAGCCAGAAGTATAATAGGGTCCACATTTAACCAATAGCTGTTGCTCAGCATCATTTGGAAATCAAATATATCAACCTACTGCTTGAATTGGTGCATTCATGGACTGTTTGATACCTTCGAAGACAAGCGACCAATGGATGCCAGCGGTATCCTTTCTGTGTCTGAAAGTACCAGTCGCCAGAAACCGATCTGACAGATGGCTTGAAAGCCATTGAGGTGTCATGTCAAATAGCTGTGGCACTTCAGCTCATTGCTTATCTTGGAGAACGGAATATTATTGATAGCTGCTTTCAACAGCTGAGATCCATGATGTGCTTGCTTCAGTCATTTTCTGGGAAGATATTTAGGTACAATACACTCTGCTGGGAGCCTATACTTTGCATCAGTGAACCTTCTCTAGTTGGGCTGCTTGTACTGGTTGAGCACACCTCCTTCCACACAGTGGTCTAGCTCTATAGACTTAACTGCATCTGTTTTGCCCTGACCAGTCTCCATTTCTTGTCGATGAACCACAGTCCAGTTGATACAGTGGCTAATTACAGTATGCATCAAAAACACAGGTTACTCACCTGTAACAGTAGTTCTAGGAGTGGTATATGTTGTTCATCCACACTTTCTGGCATATCATCCCTCCCTTTAAGAGTGCTTGAACATCTTCAAGCTGGCTCCTCCCACCACCTGGGTGGTAAAACCTCGGCTCCACCCCATGATGCCAGATCTTGCCCACTGGAAGTAGAGGTGTGCGTCGGCCGGGAGGGTCAGCGTGGATAAGCGAGGTGGACCTTCGATGATAGAAAGGCCCCCAGCCAACTCCACGTCGATGGGACAGGAGTGAGCGAGGAGTCTTCGGACTCTGAGGAGTCTGCATAAAGTGCGTCACCACCAGAGTCACCTCAACCCACCTTGGGCAGTCGGAAGTAAGAATGACTGACAACCGATGGGGCAACCTTGAGCCAACCAAGACAGCTTGGTTGGAGCCCCCGATATCGCTGCTCAGGTGGCAGCCCACCTGGATCAATGGAGTAGCCAGCTACAGCCGAGTCGACTGGGCCTGAGCGGCACCTCTGCAGAGGTGATGGTGGCTGGAGTCAAAGTTGGCCTCTTGGGCGACAGCCACTTGATGGCGGGTAGAAGCGGAATCGGCTTCAACAGACAAGACCAACTGTTGCCACATCAAATCTTCATAGCGCAACACAACTTGTGCTAGAGCCTCTCCTCATCTGAGGAGGATGAAGATGATAGTGACGCTGCTGCTTACCATAGCGTTGGGATCAAGATCACCGATGTCGGCGAGCCTTGTCCGACGCCAAGAAGGAGGATCGAGACCTAGTCCTGACCATCGACGGGGCCGATGGGGGACTGCCGAAGGGTCAGGGAAACCGAGGATCCTCCTGGTCAGGCTCCTTAATGGGCAGGTCTGACCCGCTTGGCTGAGCTGACCCATCTGGGCACACCGGAAGCACGGTGTCCAAAACAAGGAGTCATTGGCGGATCGGGTGACAACCCGCTGATTGGCTCGAGAAAAATCTCAGCTGCATTGCCGGGCATTTGTGCCAACGGGCACCGAAAACCAGCAGACTCAGCTGCAACTTCAATCGTAGTCGACTGAGAAGTGTCCTAGAGTGGGACCGCTCCTGGTCCCAAGACACCGGACGTTGAGGTTTATCCTTCTTCAACTCCTTCTTGAGAGCCCAAACATGCGAGCCAGAAGGGCCTTCTCCATTAGTCAAGATAGACTGACACAACTCCTTTAAGGAAGCCGAATATGAAGAGCCCAGTTGGAGTGGAATAAAGGCTGAAGCTGAAGAGGAGCAAGCCACAGCCTGGGCCACCTCCTCCTCGAACGCCTTGAGTTGTTCCAGCTGCTTGGTGGATCCTGCAACTGCGGAGACCACCCAGCGGGCATTTGATTTGACGGCAGGTAACATTTTCGGGTGTCCCAGCTGGAGTCAGGCAGCGTGGTCTTCAGTCACTAACAGAGCAAAGGACCAACAGAGATCGCAGGCCTGCGGTTGTGGTCGTGTCCAAGACAGTAAGCATGCACGCAGCATGAGGGTTGGTGTGAGGCGTCTTCTGCCTGCAGTGGCACGGTGAAATCCAGGAACCGATTTGTATTCCATCCTGGTAGCAAGGAAGAGCAGCGAAGACAAAACTCGAATGAGTTTTAAAGTTAGTTTGGAAGTGAATCTGAAGATGCTAGAGCCAGACCTACAAGCAGCAGCGCTAAGGAGGAACCTGAACCTTCAAGTGGAAAGGAAGATCTGGTGTCATGGGGTGAAGCCGAGGTTTTACCACCCGTGTGGGTGGGAGAAGCCAGCGAAGCGTTCTGGCACTCTTAAAAGGAAAAGATGATATGCCAGAAAGTGTGGATTGAACAACATATCCACGTCCCTAGCACAGTCCATATTCAATGTATAGCATTGTGAAATGTGTGCACGTGTGTGCGTGCTTGCATGTGTGTGTGTCTGACTCAGTAGCACGTAATGCTCTGCCCTGGTTGTAGTCCTATGTGGGTGTAGGACTACCACCATAGTAACAATATGTGCACTTTGCATAGTTGCCCTAGCTGCCAGTTGTTGTGCCCCCTGCACTGGTAACCAACAGAGGCTGGAAATACCCACTGGTCTGACAATCTGCAGGTATCTCTCAGTATGTATGTCTGCGATCAAGAACAGATGGAGTAGCACATTTGTCATCAATTATTTATTCCATTTTATTAACAAAAATACTCTGCTACAAAATGAGCAGAGATCTGAGAAATCTGCAGTTCTGTGGCTGCAGAACTGGCCACAAAAATTAATGGTGCCACTGGAAATCAGCATTTTGTGGTGATTTCCATATAAAATTACTAGTTTTCAGAATTTTAGTCTCATTTCCTTTTACCTGCCCTGAAGACACTACCCCATGCTCAATATATGATGTTGCCAGTGACATCAACTGGTATGGTAGCCATTGTTGGTACAGAAGTGTGCCTCAGAAGTAATGATTTTATCTGCACATATGAAACAAATGTGGCTGAAAAGCAAATGTTTCCTTCTGCAGATGGGAAATAGATGTGACAGAGAAGTTTAAGAGATCTGCCACTGAACTTTGGGCTGAACTGCGCAGGGAACTGAGGGCCCTGACAATGAGAAAATCAAAATTTAGATTTAGAGCATTATAGCTTCCAAGATCCTTGTGAATTAAACTGAAAATGATGGTAATCTCTAATTTACTGTATCTTCATCTGGGGTGGGGGCTACCATGTAATAACTCCCAGTCATGTTTCTAAAACTAATATTGTTTGAAATTATCACTAAGGTTTTTCCTGTTTTTCTTATAGGTAACAATACAGCTTCTATACAAATCCAGGAAACCAGCACTTTGAAACTACAGAGGCTAAGAGAAACCAATCAGAGTGGACTAATAGTACCAGTTCATCACGTCTTAAATGCAGATTCGAAGTATGTTACTTTTTAATATTCTTCCTCCTTCCCATTTGCAGGCAACCAGTCAGGAACCCTTATGGACTGCATTCCAGCCCTGACAACCTGGCCCTGGCTATTAACCCAACTGTTTGCCCCTCGAGGAGGAGCCTTCAGGGGACTACCTCCCATCCCTGGAACAGGATTCATTGCCTCTCCTGGCCAGTGAGGATGCGGGGCTCAATAGTGAGGTTCATTTCTGTGTTTCCTCCCTGCCCACATGGACACTGGTGGCAAGAGCTCCAGAGCTTCAGCATGCTAACACAAAGTCAGCTGGTATTCTCCCAGCTGCTCAAAGACACCCAGCAGCACTGCCACCTGTAGTCACTCACACAGGGGCCAGTAATGCAGTGGGGCTTGCCACTTCCCTCCCCGGCCCTAGAGGAGGAGAGTAGCTTCTGGGACTCTCAAGCCTCTTCCTCATTGCTCTCCAACTTACCAGACTCAGGACAAGAACCAAGTCACCAGCATCACGAGATGCAAGCTGCCACAGTGCCTATAGCCTGACCCAGAGTATGTAACTTGCTTAGCATAAGCGAGCTCCTTTAGAAAACAATACTGCCAGACTACGCTAATCGGCCATGTTTATTATTTCTTTTTGTTTCATGGGAGGGAGCATGTACTTACGTTTCATTTGTTGGAAATTCTTGATACCAAAGGACTGGTCATGCATGAGTTGAGTGGGGTGGGCATTCAAACTTTACAAGCTTTTTCCATAAATGAGATCAGTTTCATAGGTGTGTGTGTGTGTTGAAGGATGACATCCTCTCGTCCCACTCTCTTCATACTAGTTATATTTGCAGGCACTGCACAGTAACAACAAGCATAGGGGTCTTCTCTGAGACCACATCCGTGTCCTGCTGTGAATTCACTGCAATGATGTGCCATGGAAGCATGCTAAATTTCCCCACCACAAAGACAGCATATGCACATTCTTTGCAACACAACTGTTTCCCTGGTGCTGGGTGAGAGGGACACCCAGGCACTTCTGCAGATGAACAAAAATTACGTTTCCTACATTTCCTTTTTACAGTGTGATCTTGTTTTATGACTAAGATTACTGAAAACTGCATTACTGTTCGTCTGAACTATGTCATTGCCACTAACCTGATGAACTTGGGCATAATAATGATGGTGCTGTAGGTGGAGTACACTAATGAAAAGTGTTACGTACCAGTAACAATAGGTCTGACAGCATTCCCACCTTCACTGGTCTGTATAAGCCCATGGTGTCAGGACCTCATGGGAGATTTTTCAGCTTGGGCCACCCACATCACTGTATGCTGTCACCTGCGATGGAGGCAGTTTAGCATAGTGGTTAAGGGCACTGAACTGCACACCTGGAGACTGGGGTTTGAATCCCATCAGCCCCCACTTGCACAGTGCATGACCCTGAGCAAGTCACTTAACTTCTTTGTGCTCACAGGTCACACCTGGAAACAAGTTTCAGCTTAGTGTGCCTTTCCTGGTTAATCAGTGTCCCTTTCCCTGGTTAATCAATTTCCCTATGATGTCAGAGCATTGTCATCATCTGTATAAAGTGGTGGGCCCATCCACTCGTTCCATTGACAAATAAAATTCCAACATACACCACCCAAGAGGAGCAAGGATCCATGCCTGACCAATCATACAGGAAAAGAGAAAGTAGGCTCACTAGAGCTGGCCCAAATAAAACAGTCCAGCAACTGGAGGGCAGACTCATGCAGTGACCTGCAAGAAATGCAGCAGTCCTTTGAGGGGACTGAAGATCTACTGTTACTGGTAAATCTTCTTGGGGTTCTGAAACAAAGGGGACTGTGTGTACACGACTACATAGAAATGTTCCTGACAAGTCCTGTGGGGAACCTCAGATAGTTTTCTTAAGAAACCTGCTTGGAGTTAACTTCAGGGGCCGGATATACTTGCTTCTTAATTTGTTATTTTAACATCTACACCATAGAAGCTGCCGCCCACTTCACAGACAGAGTGGCCATTTCCTTTGCTGACAGGAGTACAACTTATCCACTGCCTTTTGTAACAGGTAACTGAAGTTCATGTAAGCCACCCATCCTGAATTATGCAGTGCAGACACTTCTGTCAGTGGACCGCAAGAGAACTCATCCAGTTAATGTAGGAGCACAAGGCAAGACTGCTATGTTACACATGTAACCTGCGCCCGTTAAGCGAGGGCTGTTACCTCTGCCTACTTCCTGACTGCAGGTTGAGGGGCCTGGGTTCATGATTAAAGGTCACTGTGGATTCCTTCCAACAGAAAAACTACAATTATGGTGCCTCCACCCAGAGTAGTGCTTAAGTGGGTTACTTCTAAAACTAAACTAGTACAGCCCTCTGGGAAGCTATACCTACCACACCCCTTGCTAGTGGCTCTTCTTACAAAGTTTCACAATCATAGTATATGACCTTCAGTGCACAATTGCCCAAGTACATTAATTATATGCTCATGTGTACCACACTTACCATTTAGGTCTGGTCTCCTAGCATATACCCTGTTCCCCTGTAATAAAGCAATTTCCTTAATAACCATATATATTTTTTTTTACTTTTTATTTTCTATCCTCTACTGTCTCTAACCTCCACTCCTTCAGGCCTCCAAGGTGCTCTGCTCCCGACCCTACCGACTGCCCAGGAGTCTGCTCCTAGAGTGCAACACTCGCTAATCCTGGGGTCCTTGATGGCCCGGATTACCCCCAGGGAGGAAACCCTCACTCCTCCTCTATCCCCTGAGTGATCGAGCTGTACAGTGGAGTCTGCCCTCCCAGTCGGCGGGTGGCGAAGCAGGCAACGGCGGTTGTCATCTAGGAGGACTGGGAGATGTTTTCCTCCTTTCCTCTGGAGAGCCTGATGTGCAATGGCGTCAGCACTGTAATGCGAGCGTCCATGGCTCTGTCCCCCATGTAAATGCATGCACCTGCGAACACCCAGCCTCGCTGTGTGTCACTGCAGTGCGGTGCATATCCTAGCCCACCCGAAGGAAGGAGAGCTGTCACAGGATGCTCAATCCTTCCTTCCCTGCCAGCTCCAGTGACCTAAGTCCATTCTCAAACCCGGTCGCCCGGCGTGGCACGAGGTGTGGCATCCAGCGCCTCAACCTCAGCGCCACTGGGCCAGCCAACCATATACTTTTACAGTTACTTTTAAGTAGTTCAGTAAAGCAGACCAGATAATAATACGCTCATGGGTTAGGTCAACCTTAGACAGCAAATCAGATTTATTAAGGGGACTTGTACAAGGGAGGGTGAGAAGTCAGTTGAATTATTGTACTGTAGTCTAACAGATTTCTGAGTTTGGGAAGAACACAGTCTAGTTGATGGATGGACTCAAAGTGAATTCAGACACCACCTTAAGCAGTTCCACCTTGTCCTGGTGAAAGATCGGGTATGGGGAATTAATCACCAGAGACTGAAGCATAGGCTTGTTGTGCCAAAGTGATAGCCACCAAAAATGAAAGGATACATATTTACCATACATAGAAACATAGAATATGTTTGGCAGATAAGACCCACTTGGCCCACCCAGTCTGTCCATTTTCCCTCCTATACTTTCACTGCATACCCTACCAAATAGTGCAGTTACGTAAGAACTTACCATAACAGTAGCTCTTCAACAGAGGTTCCTGCAGTAGGTCATTACTTGTAGGACTGTGCCCTCTAGCATTAGGACTGCACAGCAAGCTTTTCCAGCAGTGCATGGCGGGGACTGCCCACCACTGTCACATGACAGATGTCAGCGTGACCCTATATAGCGGGTGGTCCCCATGCCTGCCTTCCAGTTCTCCGCGGAGAGCCAAGGAGGATAGGACAGAAGAAAGGATGAATTCCTGGAGCCCAGTTCAAAATGTCTGAAAGAAAATGCAAAAGAACTGGGGACGGAGGAAGAAATTGTGACCTACTGCAGGAACCTCTGTCGAAGATCTACTGTTCACAGGTAAGTTCTTACTTAACTGTACTATCTTACTTTGAAAGGGTTCCTGCAGTAGGTCATTACTTATAGGACTGAATCCCAAGCAGTCACTCATAGAGAGACGAGAGAGTCATGGGAGGAGGAGCAACAGAAAGACAGCACAGGACCAGCCTAAGACAGTAGGCGTGCAAGACAGCAAAACCGAACCTGGCCGTGACGCCTAGAGGCAATGTCCAGACTGTAATGCTAGAAAGGTATGGACAGAACTCCAGGTTGCTGCTGCACAGATTTCTGCTGCAGAAACATTCTGCAGGAATGCCATAGAGGTAACCATTCCTCTAGTAGAGTGACCTCTGACCTCCCAGAAGAGTTTTTTGTACTTCTGGTAACAGAAGCAAATGCAGTTACCTAGCCATTTAGAAAGGCACTGTTTAGAAACCACCGATCCCAAGGATTTGGGGTGAAGGAGACAAAAAGCTGATCAGATTTCCTGCACTCCTTAGTACGATGAATGTAGCATCTGAGGGCTCCATGAACATCCAGTGTGAAGGAGACCCACCCCTATTCGAATGGTTAGGGTAATAAACCGGAGTTCAACAGTTTAATTCAACGTGAACTCAGAAACCACCTTAGGAAGAAACTTAGGATTTGTGCACAGGACCACCTGGTCCTTGTGAAAAATCAAATAAGGCTCCTTATGCATCAGGGCCTGAAGCTCGAAATTCTACAAACAGAAGTATCGGCAACAAAAATAGCACCTTCCATGAAAGGTAGTTCATGTTGCAGCTCATTGCTGGTTCAAAAGGAGGAAGTGTGAGCTTCTCCAAAACAAAATTCAAATCCCAAGGTGGGGTAGGGTTATGAATGGGAGGTTTGGTGGAGGATCCCTTCAAGAAGGTCTTAGAGACCTAAAATTGACCTACGTTTTTCTCCCCAACATGTGGTATGGCGAAATGGCCGACAAGTGGACTTTAAGGGATGAGTACGACAGACCGAATCATTACAGATGAAGGAGATACTCCATGCTGTGAGGTGCAGAGCATGTAAAGGGATCTAACTCTTTAGAGGTTATCCAAATGGAAAAACACTTCCATTTCGTGGTGTAGGTGGATCTAGTAGATGGTTTTCTGGCCTCCACAGAACCTGAGCGACCTGATGAGGGACCCAAAGTGAGCTCTGTTTATGTCTGAAGGAGCTCATGCATGAAGATGCAATGTCCTGAGTCCTGGATGTACCAGCCTGCCTTGATCCTGGGTCTATAGGTAGCTGGAGAGGAAAAGAAATTGGAGGTTCCACTGAAAGCTGTTGTAGTAGAAACTAAATTTGCATTGGCCAGAGAGGAGCCACTAGGATCATTTGAGTGCTCTCTGCCTTTAGCTTGAGAAGTACTCTCTGAAAATGGGAAAGGAGGGAAGGCATACAAGAACTTCCCTGTCCAACATAGAGACAATACATCATGCCAGAAAGCTCCAGGCTCTGGAACAAGTGAGCAAAATCTGTGAAGTTTTGTGTTGGATGAGGAGGCGAACAGATCGAATTCTGGGCGACCCCTCCTCTGGAATAGAGTGTCTGCTACCTCTTGACTTAATTCCCATTCATGAGCAAGGGACGAGGTCCAACTGAGGCTGTCCACCAGGACGTTGTGAATGCCTGGAATGTGCAGGCTGTGAGAAACAGGTCATGCAAGACTGCCCAATTCCACACCGCATCACCTCCCTGCATTGGAAGTGCGATCGGGTGCTTCCCTGTTTGTTGATGTACCAGACTACCGACATATTGTCCATCTGGACTAGCAGTGCTGTCTTTGAAAGGATGGTCTGAAAAGCCTGTAGGGCATACAGAACTACCCTCATCTCCAGAATGTTTATGTGTAAAGACATCTCTGCTTGGGACCATGAACCCTGAGTCCGATGGTCCCCAGGTACCCCAACCCAGACATGAGGCATCCATGGTGAGGGTCCACAGAGTTGGGGAACTTCAGAATGGAAGTTCTTTGGATAAATTGAGAGGGTCTAGCCACCATTGGAGATCCTCTGAACTGCTCTGGAGACCAGAATAGAGTGGTCCAGATTGTCCAAACGTTGATCCCATTGGACCTGAAGAGTTCACTGGGATATTCGCATATGCAGCCTGGCTAAAGGAACTGTGGAGATAGAGGCTGCCATCAGGCCCAGTAAGCATAGCAATGCTCTGGCTGGAAGATATCTGGATGAGATCACCAGGGTGACCTGCTCCGGGAGAGTCTCCACTCTGTCTGAGGAAGAAAAGCTCTGCACTGGACCATGTCAAAACCATTCCTATAAACTGAAGGTTCTGTGAAGGGGTTAAGGACGACTTGGAAAAACTGACTGTAATTCTCAGTCGGGAAAAGGTCCAGGGTAACCAGGATCAAGTCAGAAGGTTGTCTCTGGATGAAGCTAAAATGAGCCAATCGTCCAGGTATGGGAAGGTGAGGGCTTTGTGAGGAGCTATCCAGGGTGGGATTGGAATGGGGTGGCTGTATCAAGATCCAGATGCTCTGCCAGATGTTGGTGCATTGGGTCAGGATCCTCTGTATGCCAGCTGCTGGCTTGCTGAATAATCCGGAGGAGTTCCGTGAAGGAAAGGTCCTCCAGGGAGACTCCTTCCCCAGGCAGGGTGGACAGCTCATATGAAGAACAGTCAGATGTATCCACATCCAAGTCAGGTGGATTCTCATCCTCTGGACATGGAAAATCTGGTAATGAGATGTCCTGAGGGTGGTCCTGAGACATGTACCATCTGGTGCTGGACAGGGGTCAGGGGTACTGACACCGGGTGGTGAGCCTATGTTCCAGGTCTGAAAAGAGCAGGGACCTCACATCCTTCCACCATGACTGAATCACTGTCTGGAAGTCAGGTTGTGGAGGAGGAGAAGGAGATAGGTTAGATGGGGTGAATAAAAATGGGCTCCTAACCCGGATAATGCGGATGGGAGTACCCTTGTGTCTGGGTAACCCTGTTGGTATCCGGGAAATATCTCTGGGAGTAATGGGGCATTGACAGACCCTAACGTGGAGGGTAGAAGGCCTGATGCCCAGAAAAATTCGGACAGTGAGCTTGGACTCAAGGGTCTGGAGGGACCAGGATAGGTACCCGACATCACAATAGTGGAGCGTCGGGTGGCCGTCATCAGGATGTGATGAAAAGGTACAAGCATGATCCCAGATGTAAGATACCCAATGTGAGCCCTGAAGATGTCAGACCCTGCGTGACAGGCCTATTGATACGCCCTGATGGAGGAGCTGACGATAGATACCTGACGGTGCTGCTGTCGTAGAGTAGAAGCAGCAGGCGTTAGATGACCCGACATCTAAATAGGTGACAAAGGGATAGGGTCCTTCAGGGGGACTTAAGGGATCCCTTAGGAGTGGGAGGTTTGAGAACCACTTCTAGGTGCCCTCCTTCCTCCTCTGTCCCAGGCGTGGCTGCTGGTCAGGAAACCACCGCGGAGGTGGAGAGAAGTCTTCAACCGGGCAGAACCTGGGAGGGCTGACTAAGATCAAGCTGCTCTGCCAGATGTTGGGTGATGTGGCGTGAGCCCCAACAGGAGAGCAATGCCTGGGCAGTCGTTGGAGACAGCTGACTTACCAGGTGAAAGAGCAGGGGTGGAAGAGGAAGAACCCTCAACCAGCTTATCAGTCGAAGCTGTGTGGCCCTTAGGCTGCTTCAAGGCAGGGTCCAACTTATCGGCAGCTGGTCAGGACCCGAAGAGTCGGGGTCCAACTTACGGGCAAGTACCAGGCGTTCACCTTAGGAGCCAGTGGGTGACTTACCAGTGTGTCGTCTGAAGAACTCACGGCGCAGGGGTCATCCCGGAGGCTGCCTGAGTCACCACAAGGGTCGGCGGTGGGAAAGGGCCTTGCTGGTCAAAGGCCTAGTGGATGAGATTGGTCTCGGTCCTCATGACGCTCCTTCTCTTTGTGTCTCTCTTGTCTTTCTTGTTCTTGTGTTTATCAGAAGGGAAGAAGCTGATTCCTGGATCTGTTGCATCTCCTTCTCCAGGAAGCCATCCGTGATTTAAGGAGATGGGCCTCTAAAGCCTGCTGGCATCACTGCGTGTGGCCTGGTTGAAAGGCTGGCAGTTGGGGCAGAGCTGCAATGTTGTGATCTGGGCCTAGACAAAGGATGCAGAGATGGTGGCCGTCTTGGGTGGTGTTTGCTCCCACACTTGGTGCACTTCTTTTAGCCTTAAGAGGCAGAGATTGAGATGACATATACCACAAATTTAGATACTGAAATTAGCTATGAAAATAAAGAAATGGCGATCAACAAGATGCTGGAGTTACCGCGGTGCTAGCTGGTCGATGGCTGGAAAGAACTGGTAGGTGGGTCTGGAGGCCACCACTATATAAGGTAATGCTGACATCCATCATGTGACATTGGGTGGGCAGTCCCCACCAGACACTGCTGGAAAAGCTTGCCGTGCTGTCCCGACGCCCAGAGGGCACGGTCCTATAAGTAACGACTTACTGCAGGAACCCTCTTGAAGTAAGATCTCTGGTCACTCCTTACCTGCTTTCATACCAAGATTCCTTTGTGCCTATCCCATGCATGCTAAACCCACTACTGCTTTCACCCCATCACCTCTGCTGAATGTCTGTTCAGATGTGCTCCATTCTTTCAGTGAAGAAGTACTTCTTTACATCCCTCTAAATTCCCCTTACAGTTTTGTTACAAGCCCCTTTGTTCTGTGCACCTTCTCTTCTGAAAAATACTCCCTCCTGTACCTTATTCACCCCATATCACGTATTTATAGGTCTCTATCATGTCTTCCCTCTCCGTCCTCTTTTCCAGATTGTACATATTGGAGATCCTAGGTCTCTCCTCATGTTTATGATGCAGCCCTGCACCATTTTAGTTACCCTCCTTTGGACAGTCTCTACCCTGTCTATGTCCTTACTGAGATGTGGTCACCAGAACTGAGCACAGTACTCCCAGGTGGGGGGCTCATAATGATCAACAGTGTTAGCACCACCTCTACAGTTCTGCTGGTGATACCCCTCCTATGCACTCAGGCATCCTACTGGCCCTGCCTACTGCCTTGTCACACTGCCTCACCACCTTGAGGTCATCTGAAATGATTACCCCAAGGTCCCTTTCCTGATTAGAGATCATCAATACCACTTCCCCTCCTTATACGCCACCTCTGGGTCTTTGTGCCCTTGGTGATTTTGCAGTTTTTGCATTGAAATCCAACTGCCATACCATGACTACTCCTCGAGTTTTCTCAGGTGTGTACTCATTCCTTCCACCCCTCTGGAGTATCTACCTTATTACAGATTTTGGTGCCATGTACAAAGAGGCATACTTCCCTTCCAGCTGTTCTGCAGTGTCACTGATGAAGACGTTGAAGAGGACTGTCCCAGTACTAAGCCCTGAGGTATCCTGCTGGTCACCGTCCCTCATTTGAATGAATGCCATTTACCACCATCCTCTGTTGCCTGTTCATTGGTGGAAGGCTCTGCCTGTAGTTCGATGGACAAGCAGCCAGTCACTCCACTTCTTAAGCTATATAAGCAGTTCTCCTCAGCCTCCTTCTGAAGCACTTTTCCTTTGCCAGCCAGAGGCTCAGTCCATTGTCTTCTGCAGCTGCCTAGGGCCTGCCCCATTGCTTCTTTCTTCTGGACTTCTGTGTTTTGTTCTTCTGTTTCTGGTTTGTGTTTTGCCTCCAGCCGTGTGCTTCCTTGTCCCTTCCCTGTTTTCTGTGTTTGTGTCTTAGTTTTCTTTCGTTTTGTTTTTGTTTTGGGGACTTGGTTTTCAGCTCCTACCATTCCTCATTTGGAACTCAAGCTACTTGCTTTCAGTGACTCATATTACTATTGCAGTCAGTACCCATCTTTTACTCATCAAGCTGCTCCCCACGCTGCATGTATTGTTTTTCACCTGACTCAGGCTCCCTCTGAATCCTTGCTATGCAGCTCAATCCTGCTTCTCAGCTCAGTCTACCTCCCCATGGTCATAGCTGCTTTCAGAGCATTGTGCTTCCCTCCATTCAGTGCTTCTTGAATACTACCACTCATGGTTACTCCCTGTTGATGCTATTCCTTGTTTGTACACTGCTGTTCTACTCTAAGGTCAGCTAGCTACTGCTGATGCTGTAAACTAACGATTATCTGCATGTGGTTCTCAACCCCTTCAGCACTTTCTTGTTTTCCTATGGCGGGGACTAGAAAGTGTTTGAGAATCGATGCCCCATGTGGCTATTCTTATGTTCTAAATCCTGCCTCTGCCTTAAAAATCCTCAGAGTATTCGTCACCTTCATTTGGCTTTTGAATTCCTGGCTGGCTTGCCCACTGTCATAGTGCTACTTCTCCCACTTACGTTCATGTCCCTCCATTGCTACTCGTTTTGCAGGCCTACGTGCAGGTCTGACTATCCCTACTGCTTATTGACCTACAAGCAGATCCAACTATTGTTACCCTGCCCTACTGAACTACCCCTGCATTACTGAACAACTACCCTGCCTTACTGAACTACATCCAGATTAACCCCTGATTACGCCATCATTGCTCATTGCTCCCTGCCATCTGCCCTTTGCAAGGTCTCAGCACTCAACCCTCAGTCAGCTCCTCATCATTCTGGGGCATGCCAGCAATACCATTCTGGCACAGGTTTCCCCTACAGCTGACGATCTCGCTCTGCACTGGAGTCCACAGCTTGAGCATGCGGAAACTTGGGGCAGGGTCTTTCACCTGGCTCATAGCTGGGAATGTCCTTGCTCCTGGTTGACCTTCAGTCATCAACCGTACCAATGGTACCTCAAGTTGTAGAGTTAAGACTCAGCGCTGAAGGGTAGGGCTCTCACGGTGACCCCTTAGCTGCCCAAGTGGGTTTGAGGCACCCTTCAAAGCTATTCTCCCCATGACTGCCTCTGGTTCACCTAGTCTGAGGGTTGATTGGTAGGCCAGGTGAGTGCCTCAGCAGTTGTTGTTCTCCTTCTCCCATCTTGGTTGTCCATTGTTGTGAGGTGGCGCTCACAACCTTCCATAGTGTTCCCGTTAGAGGATTGAGTGAGGTTTTCCTTCAAATTTGAATATTTTTCACCTCCCTTTAATTGGGTTCCAAATCACAGCAGCAGACCGTCACTAAATAAAATATCCCAAGCCTGGAGGAAGGTGACCTAGGCCTTGGATCCAGTTTCCTCCTCAAAGGGTTTTCTTTCCTCCATGTCTCAGGCTCATAACTGTTGTTGGCGTGTGTTCCCTAGTTCCGTAGGCAGGATCCACTGTTGGATGGAGGGGCATGGTGTCCCTTCTGCCATTCCCTCTCTCCTTAGGAGGTCCCTCACTCTCCTTGCAACCCATCAAACCCATGCCATTGCTAACCTGTGCATCCCATTATGTTATCCAGCTACCTGATGCTTTATCCATGACTATGTTTCCAACTACTGATTGCTTATGTGCTCCATACTACTACTTTCTTTTGGAGATCCTTCTAAGGTACCTTTAGCCAAGGGAATCATCCATGGCACCTCTCGGAGGAACCCTCTAGAGGTTCCTTGCCTTTGTATCCCTACAGGGTGATAATTCCTCTGGAATAGAGAGTGTGAATGGCCAAAACCTAAGTAACACAGCTGCACAAGCATAGTACTATACTGGCTGCATTGGCCATTGAATTGGAAGGCTCAGTCTGTGGTTAGATGGACAAGCAGCCAGCCACTCCCACTTCCTGAGCTATATAAGCAGTTCCCTCAGCCTCTTTCTGAAGCACTTTTCCTTTGGCCTGCCATCCTCCTCTCCTCCTCCAGCAGCAGTGCCTCTCCGGGATCCTTCCTAAGGTACCTTTAGCCAAGGGAATCATCCCGCGGCACCTCTAGGGGTGAAACCCTCTAGAGGTTCCTTGCCTTTAGTACCCCTACAGGATGGTAATTCCTCTGGAATAGAGAGTGTGAACAGCCAAAACCTAAGTAACACAGTTGCACAAGCATAGCACTATACTGGCTGCATAGGCCATTGAACCAATTTTATACCCAATTTACAACCTTGGGTCCCACCCCAAACTGCCCAGTTTCCTTATAAGTCTCTTATATGGTATCGTGTCAAAAGCCTTGCTGAAGTCTACATAGGCCAGATCCACTGCCCTACCTGATCTATTTCCTGGTCACCCAGTCAAAGAAATCAATCTTGTTTGTCTGCGTAATCTCCTCCCCATGAATCCATGCTGCCTGGGTTCTTGTAACCCACTGGATTCAAGATACTCCACAACACTTTCTTTTAAATGTATCTACATTAACTTCCCCACCATTGATGTTAGACTGACCAACTTATAGTTGCCTGCCTCCTCCCTGCTGCTGCTGCTGTATGAAGCAGAACTACGTACACCCTCCTCCAGTCCTCTGGAACCACTCCTTTTCTAGTGAGTCGTTGAATAGGGCTGTCAGAGGTGCAGCCAGTACCTACCTGAGCTCCCTTAGCACCCTTGGGTGTATACCATCAACCCCATAACCTTATCCACTTTCAGAGTCACATCTCAGGACTCTTTCCTCTGTAAATGTACCTGCATGTGCCTCCATTCCCTCAGTGTTCCTGCTGCTTTGCCATGGTCCGTCCCCATCTCCCTCCACTCGAAGACTGAATAGAAGTATCTGTTCAAGATATTTGCTTTTCCAGATTTTCTCTGCAGTCTCCCTTCCCACCCTGCTTAACCTCATAATCCATCCCTTGTTGTCCTCTTATCCTTGTATATCTAAAAAGTTCTTGCCCTTTTAGTCACCTATTTGGGTATCCTTTCCTCAGTTTGCGCCTTTTGCCCCTCAAATATTGATCTTTCTGAATATCTTCTCAATAGATGACCACAAATGGGTCAGTGTCAAAATGCTAGGACCTGCAAAGAGCCAGATTTTTGGAGGACAACCTAAAGACCTCTTTAACATCCAGTAAGTGGAAGTGATTTTGCCCTCATTCTGGAAGTTGGCAAAGTAAGAAGGCAAGATTATAGTATGATTAAGATGTCACTCCGACACCAACTTAGGGAGAAACTTGGGGTGTGTGCAGAGAACTACCTTATCTTCTTAGAAAACAGTACAGTATATGGAGGATCAGTGATCAAAGCATGGATTTCAGACATTCTGTGTGCAGAAGTGACAGCTACCAGAAATGCTGCTTTCCAAGTTAGAAGCGTCATAAGTGCCAATAAGCTTGAAGGGCTTGTGAGGTGAGCATATCTAGCACAAGGTTGACATCCAGGGAGCCACTGGCTTCCTAATTGGAATCTTGTATGCAGAATAACCCTGAGAATCTCAAACAGTGGCAGCTGTGCCAAGATAGGGTACCTGCAGTTTCATAGTATGCTGATATAGAACAAAGTAGACCTTAACTGTGAAAAACTGCAGGCCAGCATCAGACAGGTCCAGTAAGTACTACAGAACCTTTTAAATGGACACCTGAAAAGAGTCCATGAGGGTTTGAGCACCAAATGGAAAATCTTTCCCACTTGGTTGTGTATGTCTTCCTGGTGGAAGGTTTACATGCAACTAAAAGTATGTCACAGAACTTCTGAGGTATCTAGTAGTAGTAGTAAAAACATTTTTATTTATACAGGCAAAAACATTTTGACAATGCAAGCGGTTTACACCATGGGCAGGATATTCAAACGGGTCGTGCATGGGCGCAACAGAGTTGCGCCATCGAAACTACTGATGCACCCGGTGCAATATTCAATGGGGAATATGGGCAGCACAAATCCCCCATGCGCGGGGCGCATTGTAATATATGCAGTGCAGGTAAGGGGGCGTCTATTGAATATTCTGCACATCCCGGATATTCGCCCAGGATGTGCTGTGAATAGCAGGTGCAACCCCTATACATGCGCCGCATACAATTAAGCAAAAATTATGGAGCAACAGCTGGCCACCCATAGGTGAGCTGCCGTAATGCAGGGCACAACCGCGCAGCTGCCAGCTGTGGGTGGCCACCCGAGCTCTGGTGGCACCGTCCAGTGGTGTAGTGCCCTACATGCCCGATCGCAGGCTGTAAAATAAAGAACCTCCCTGGTGGTCCAGTGGGCCTCTCTCCTTGACTGATCACGGGCTGTAAAAATAAAGAACCTCCCTTCTGCTCCAGTGGACCTCTCTCCTTGCCTGATCGCGGGCTGCAAAATAAAGAACCTCCCTGGTGGTCCAGTGGACCCATACCCTGCTTGATCGCGGGCTGTAATATTACTAACACTCCCTGGTGGTCTAGAGGTACCCGTACCCCATCCCAACCCTCCCACTCATTCCTGCCACCCCTCCGCCCCAGTCAGCGGCGGGTGGCAGCGCCCACAAGTCACTCGGCCACCTGCCACTGATGGCATACAGTACGGCTGTGCGCCCACTGGTCCACAGTGTGGGCCAATGGGTGTGCTGACCGTACTGTACTATCATTCTCATATGTGAAGTACTTGCGGGTGGGGTACTGCTGCCTGCCACTGACTGGGGGAGCGGGGTGGTGGAAATGAGTGGGTGGGTTGATGGGGTGTACTGGTACCACTAGACCACCAGGGAGTGTTAGTAATATTACAGTCCACGACAGCAGGGGTTGGGTCCACTGGACCACCGGGAGGTCCTTATTTTACGCCCACGATCAGCAAGGAGAGAGAGAGAGAGAGAGGTCCACTGACCACCAGGGAGGTTCTTTATTTTACAGCCCATGATCGGGCAAGGATAGGTCCACTGAACCACTCAGGAGTTTATCACTATTTACGCCCACGATCGGCCGCTGGAGGCATTGTTGGTGAGGGCAGGGCGTCGGTCCCCGACGGCTGCTGCCTGGCAGGCGCCATGCACAAGTCGCCGGGAACTGGTGCACCTGCATGCAAATGGGGCCATAATGACATGCAAATGGCCACATTTGTGCCTTGCATGCATTATGGCCCCATTTGCATGTCCACCGCTGAATATCATGGTTGATGCACCTAAGCGCAATGGCACTTGCGCTACGCATCCCCTGCTCCTCTCTGGCCACTTGCACTGGTGCAGTGCCACTGCACCATGCACTATGTGGGTTGCCATGGAGTGATATTCAGCGGCAGCTGAGCCATGGTGCAGCACCGTCGAAATATCACCCTGTCAGCACCTTGGCACATCCCAGTTGCACTGCCTGAGCTTGCACCACAGCCTGGCACAGTCTGAATATCCCACCCATAGGTCTTATTCAAGGCCTGTTTTCATGGTGGTCCTGTGTTTGATGTTAAAATACAATTTCTAGGAAGTTCTAAATATGATCAAAATACACAAATATTACATATAGTACACATAGTTTACCATTCCAACTCATAACAACTACACACAATTTGACATAACAGACTATTATAAGTTACACCGACAATAACACACATGTGCAAAAACCTATTTAATCTTATATCCG
Organism: Neoceratodus forsteri; assembly: GCA_016271365.2. NCBI lineage: Eukaryota > Metazoa > Chordata > Ceratodontiformes > Ceratodontidae > Neoceratodus > Neoceratodus forsteri. The sequence continues at coordinate 659,672,102 of CM057453.1, forward strand.
ATTTCTTTCACTAGTTGAATTCATCCCTCTATATTCTATTATCGACTAAGCTGTATATGTAAATTACTCCAAACAAAGACATACATGTACAAAGTCCTGTTTAATCTTCTGTCCAAATTCCTTTACTGTTAAATTCATTCATCTCAAATCCTTTGATAGTCTATTCAGGAACTAGCAGCTCTATACTTAAATTTAAATGTGCTATACTTATTTTGAATCCTAGGTATTTTTAAAGTGCTATCTATGTTTCTCAAACAATAATTGTAATTTATCCATTCTAACTGTTTTGCAAGCCTTTCAGGGTTTCTGCTTTCATAATTTTGTACAATAAAGTATTCCATGCTATTTTTCTTTTTGATACAGAGGGATCCAAGATAACACATCATATAAAGAACAATGGTGCACTATGGGATCACATCGTAACACATATCTAGCTATTCTATGATATAGCACATCCAACTTATGTAAAGATTTTTGTAGAAGAACATTAACATGTGATCCATACTCCAGTGTTGGAATAAGCAATTGATTTGCTACCAACTTATGATTGTTTTTAGTCATACAAATTGTGACCTTTCTTAAAGTCCCCAATTTCAATTTAGTTTTCTTTATTATACTATCTACATGTTGATTAAAAGTAAGACCAGAATCAGTTTCGACTCCCAAGTATTTGTATGTATCTGCCTGTGCCAGTAACTGCCCATTTGTAGTCAGAATCTGCAGAGCACTCTCAGAACTCTTATTTTTAGATCCAGAAGTTTTAAATAACATTGTTTGAGTTTTTTGTATTCATCAGTAAATGTTTAGTTTCAAACCAAGATTGCATGGTTTCAAAATCAGATCGGAACTTTCCTTCAACTTCCTGCCTATTTAGCCCTTCAGCTATTAACACAGTATTGTTGCGTATAATATGATGTTTGAATATTTTATATACTGTCTTTTGGAAGGGCATTCATAGAAACAAGGAACATTAGAGGGCCCAAAATTGAGCCCTGTGGAACACCTCTTTTCACAGGGGCTAGTTCTGAGCTTACGCCACCAATAGAAACCAACTAAGTACGATCTTTTAAATATGATGTATACCATTTTAATGGCTGATCAGTGACCCCTATATTCTCAAAGTTCCAACATCAAGGGATGATCTACTAAATCAAAGCTTTTGACAAGTCCACGAGGCCGGCCCATGGACCTCCCATCCCCAAGTGGAGAAGCTATTAAATCCAGGAAGTCAGTGAGTGCAGTCTCCGTGGACTGCCCTTTCTAAACCCATACTGTACCGGAGTCAACTTGTTATACTTTTCCAACTATGACATTAACTGAGAATGAACTGAATGCTCCATTAACTTACTGTAAAGAGCAATAAGCCTATAAGTACCTAGAGGTCAGTGGGGCACAGGACCCAAGGCAGCATGGATTCACGATTGGAAGGTCATGTCAGACGAATCTAATAGATTTCTTTGACTGGGTGACCAAAGTAGTAGACCAAGGAGGGGCTGTGACATGGCCTACCTAGATTTTAGCAAGGCATTTGATACAGTCCCACAAAGATTAATACACAAGATAGCCAGCCTTGGGTGGGTCCCAAGGTAGTAGCCTGGATAAAAATTGGCTGAACAACAGGACACAAAGGGTAGTAGTAAATGGAGTACACAGTGAAGAAGGAGGGTTACTAGCGGGTACATGAGGTTCAATACTTTGACGGTCCTTTTAATGTCTTTATAAGTGACATTGCAGAGGAACTGGAAGGAAAAGTATGTCTCTTTACAGATGGCATAAAATCTGCAACAGGGTTGATACACAAGATGGAGTGGAAAGGATGAGAAGGGACTTGCAAGGTTGGAGGAATGGTCAAATGTATGGCAGCTCAGATTCAATGCAAAGAAGTGCAAGGTAATGCACATGGGAAACAAAAACCCCAGGAAGGCACACAATGGGGAGGGGTGAGATACTGACAACAGTAAAAATAGAAAGGACCTAGGGTAATTATATCAGATGACCTAAAGGTCGGCAAGTAATGTGAGAAGGCAGTAAGGAAGGCTGGGGGATACTGGGATGCATAGGAAGAGGCATCAATAGTAGAAAACAGAAAGTTGTTATCACTCTGTACAGACAGTTGGTGAGACCCCATCTGGAGTACTGTGTGCAGTTCTGGAGACCCCATCTCTGCAAAGACATAGACAGAGTGGAGGCTGTCAGAGGAGGGCAACAAAATGGTGCAGGGTCTGCACCAGAAGACATAAAGAAAGACTAAAGGAGCTTAATATGTATACCCTTGAGGAAAGAAGGAGAGAGGGACATGATAGAAACTTTCAAGTACCTCAAGGGAATTAACAAAGTCCAAGAGGGTAGCATCTTCCAGAAAAAGAGATGTGCAAGAACAAGGGGCACAATTTGAAGATAGAGGGGACAGCTCAGAGGTAATGTGAGAGTATTTTTCACAGAGAGGGTTGTGGATGCATGGAACAGCCTCCCTGAGGAGGTCATGGAGTCAATAACAGTGGAATTCAAGAATGCATGGGACAGGCATAAGGCAGTCCTAGTGGGGGTAGGAGGAAGTAAGCTGTTGGTTAACTAGGATCTGCAGCTTATCTGTTAGGTAGGAAAATGGGCAGACTAGGTGGGCCAAGCGGTCCTTATCTGCTGTCAAATTCTATGTTTCTATAATTTGTTGGAAGTGAAGCATCCCTCCCTTAAATATCGGAATCACCTTAGCTCTTTTCCATTTATTTGAGAACTTACTCTGATTTAAACTCAGATTAAACAATGCAGCCAAAGGCCATCCCACAGCTCCAACACTGTCCTTTAGAAAATGTATTCTATACTATCTAAGCCCCCAGCTTTATTACTTTTTAATTTATTTATTTTCTTCATTACCTCCTGTAGTTACCTTTCTAAATCTAAAACTTGGTAATTTGGACTCTTGATGTTCTGTCCTATCTTTAGATCCTTCCATGTCATGAGAATTTATGTTTAAATTCAAATCTGGTGAATTTATAAAATAGCTGTTTAAGATTTCTGCGGCTCGCTTGGTAACATTTATACCATTTTCAATCGTTGCTAATTTTACACAGTTCTTCACTGGATTCATCAAACTTTTAATTAAATTCCAATAATGTTTCCATTTTATTTTCTAGTTTCACTCTTTATGTTATTTCTTACATGCTTAAATTGTTCCCAAATTGTTTTATCCAGGGTCTTATTTGCTGCTTTCCATGGTCTATCTTTTCTTTAATTCATTTTTTATGGTACCTGTTATCCAAGTCAAACAGTGGGATCAATTTGTTTGTTCTTTCAGTGGGGCACACTCATTACAAGCTTTTAAAAACATTTCTGTAAATTTGTTTCTGCCAGATCAATATCTGAATTAACATTACTCTCTGCAAATTTTGCCTAATTGCTTCATGAGGGCTTCTGGGCTGTAATTTCCTCAGGATGTTTTCAAAACTTTAGGGGAATAAATTTAGTTTCCTTTTGGCCTACCAAATTGGCTTCACATGAGATGACACTATGAAACCCTAGATTTGGGGATGGACTTTCTTTGTTTTTATCTCCATGTCAGGTGTTACAAATATTAAATCCAATATATTTCCAGGACCTATCAATCTACTTTTCTGGGTGGGGTGTCAATTATCTGTTTCAGATGTAGATTCAAAATGCCTCCTCCAGTTTCTGGCCCCTTAACCCATTCCAGGCTGCGTTAAAATCACCCATCAAAATTAGATCCTGATTAAAAGCTCTGCCAGTAGATGGGGAAAGGGTTCAAAGAATGCAGGTTTCACCCTAGGATGAGAATACACAGCTCCTACTGTTACTTTCCAAAATCTGAAGACAAATCAATATGAACCTACAAATGGGGGTTCCTGAAAAGTCTTCCTTGAGCTTGCCTAAATGCTCACTGTCAGGCTGGTGTCCTGCATTTCAGCAGTTTAAATTTGATTGCCAGAGAGTGCCTGTATAGCCTCTGTGTACTGTCCCTTTGCAGTAATAATGAATCTGAGAGGAGCTCTGTTAAAGATATACTTGTCTGCTGATCATTTGTTAGAGTAGTAGTAATACTGCAGTTTATTCTAACCTGCCTTCTTTGCAGCATGGACAGTTCTGTTTGTTTCCATCACCTTGGTCCTGGACTGCAGAATGGGCCAATCAGTACATTTGGGACTCTAAAATGGAGCCTGCCTACAGGGGCTTGGTGGGGCCAAAACTTGTAGGAATTGTAGTTTTGGGCTTTTGGCACCTAAAACAACCTGGAGGGAGCCCTTGTTGTGACTGACAGACAGATCAGCAAACTGAACCTTTTGGATCTTGGGAAAGTCCCACACTGCTTGCAGTTTCAGTTAGATCTGAGTTGGGAAGTGTCGAGTAACAGCTAGACAGTTAGAGCAGCAATCCATAGTGGATTCGCATGGGAGAACTGTGGAAAGGCCTGAGTTTGGCCTGCATGCCTGCCTGCTGTTCCTGAGAGGGAACTTGTGCTTTTTTCGGACTGAATCAGAACTTGGAGAGCGAATTAAGCCACTGAATTGTGACCAGGCTTTAACCTGAAGAAGACCAAAGATTTGCTGAATGCGATCAGCCTGCCAGGACTTCCAGCTACTTTCTGAACTCCCGGATTGTGCAGAGACTCTGTAATTGCGACTGGAGAGCCATTTGCCTGGTACAATGGAATTTCCTTACATGTGAATGTGCTGTGTGCTTATAGTGGGTCGTGATCTGGTTCCCCACTAGGTGTCTGAACTGTGTTTTGCTTGCTGGAGACTGTAGCCAGCTCCACGGACTGAATCTGTATCCATTTCCATTTGCCTGGGCACTGCTCTCATGAAAGTCATCAACGAGAGACCAGCCTGGGGATCAGCCCCTGCTCAATGCCTTGAACAGGAGCAGCGACTCAGTGATTTGTGTGGGCCCTGCTTCTCTGGGCACTCCAGCTCAACAGCCTGCAGTCTCGATTTCGTCCTGCATGTGTCCCATATTGGGTATCATGAGTAAACATCAGGGTAGCTCCCTGCACAACAGATAAATCTAAAAGTGTTGTCATCTGATTGTCTTGTTGCCTTTCTTTCATGAACTGAGCCCTCCGGCTCCAGATTACAAATAGTGTGTTTTGTGCATGTTGCTTTGTTCCATCACAGGGCTCCAACCAGCTGCAACGTTCCTGGCTGAGCCCACCATTTTCCTACCTGGGTATCCAGAGTGTGTGACTGTGTAGGGACTCTGAACTGCATGCATAACTGTCTGATTAATATAGCTTTTAAGCAAAGCAGCCTGATCATACCCTCCCTTGTTCAAGTCCCTGAAAAAATCAGATTTAACTTGACTGTGGTTCCAGTTTGTGCCAAAGTACTGTACTGTTGTTATTTGTTGTACTTAACCTTGTTTTACAGGGGGTTCCCAGGGTCAAGCTGGAGGAACCAGCCCTGGTGGTAAGTGCAAACAGTGTGGATAATTGCCTACTGAACAAGGGTCATTGTGAAAGTGATTATTATGTACTGTTCAGGCCACTAGAAGGAGAAAAAGGGGTTACAGTGCCCCGGAGGGCTGTGCCCAGGTCAGTTTGACCACTACCAACCCTGACCTCTGGGTGGAGGCACCTGTATCAGAACCTAGGCCCCTTAACCTGCAACTAGCCAAGCAGGCAGGGGTAGTAGCCCTTGGGAAAGCACCACCTAGGGTTACACATATACACTCTATTCCTCAAACACTCCAGAATATATCGTGTAGATGGACCCAAGCTGTGTTTAAGTACATCAGTATCCCTCCTCCCATGTTTTCCTATTTATTCTATAATGTAAATACCCCTCCACATCTGTTTCTCTTGAATTAACATTTGCATTTAACCATGTCTCTGTTAAAACAATTATTTCAGGATTACCAGTCTCCACCCATATCCTGAACTGATCCATTTTTAATTAAACTCCTTGCATTATCATGATATAATGCAAGTTTATTACTTCATGGCCAGGATTCATGTCAGTGTCACCACAAAGTACCAAAGCAACCCAAAGCATCTTATCTTAGTTGCTTCATTGCTGTGCACCTGACACCAAGAGTCCTGGCTCTCAGAGTTCCCTTATTAAAGCAAAGGAATTATGCCTCCTCTAACTTTTGGACAATTTGTGGTAATTGCCCTAACTGACCCTGTAGCTGCTGACAACTGTATCTTCAAATCTGGAGTATCATTCTTTACAAAGTACACACTTGGACAATACTTACAACAAACACCAAAATTGTCAAAACATAAGTTAATTTTAAATTCACGGTTAGTCTAATTCTAGCAACAATTTGAGATGTAGATATAATCAGTTTTAAAACTCTGTCTAATGTATACCTTTAAATAACCAAATACCAAACATTAAAGATCCTATAACCTTTACTAAATTTTATTTTTAGGTCCTCTATCTGGACTCTTCCTAGACTAATACTACACAGCACAATTGCCAACTGTATTTTCTTTTTGTATTATCTATTTATCTCCCCGACCCCCACCTCTCCTTCAGGCCAACTGCCACAAAGGCGCTCATCTCTCGCTCATCTCCGCTGATCCAGACCCCATATCGCAGCCACCACAGGGTAACCCGTCGTAACCCTTAAGCGTCGGGTGGGTTCTCCTCTCCGAGGAGAAATGACCCATCGCCCAGGGCATTGGCCGTGGTTGCTGCTGTGGTCAGGTCGGCTGTCAGGAAGCTTGAGAAAGCACTGGTCCAGGCGGCCATCATCCGGTAGGAGGAGATGCCATTTTTGTTTTTCCTCCAATTTCCCCAAGTTGTGCTGCATCTGAGCTTCCCTGGTCTCCACGGGGCCGCTACAAGTGATGCTGATCCCCAACCCACCCCAGGAGGAGAGCAGTCATCGGGCGCTCAGTCCTACTCCTTCCCTTGGCGACCCTCCGGCGCTGAGTCCGTTCCTGAACCCGGTCGGCGGTGTAGTGTGAGTAAGGCACCAGCGCTTCAACCCTGTGCACCACCAGGCCAGCTTTCCAACTGTATTTTTAAAATAATTTCTTATATAGCAAAATTTCTCTATATAAAATAGTACACTTATAATAGCAAACTTTTAAGTTCCTCTAAAGGAATATACCCTTAGAAATCTTAGTTCTATCAAAGCTTTGTTTAAAATACTCCAAGTGCTCAAGCATTACTTAAAATACCTATATTATATCTTATTGTTTGTTTATCAACTAAACATAACATATCCTATTTCTAGGTCATCACATCTAACTGAGCACATAGCTAAACACTTCTTTATACTTTTTGGTCTGATAATTACAGTCTTCTTTTATTATCGAACTCACCCTTAAATCTCATCGAGGTCTTGTACTTGTTTGCTTCTATCTCTTCAGGAACCAGGCCTGAAGGTGAAGGGAGCATACGCTGGTGTGGACTAGCTGAATTCCTGATGAAGCCTCACTATTCGTGGCAAAGCACTGGGTTACCTCCTTGTACCTGCCTCAGTGCTTTTATTCTGTACCTCACTTCTCACTGGTGTAAAGCTGTGAAAGATGCTGCTCTTGCGAAGCTGCATGAAGCACCATAAAAGTCTAAAAGCAACTATTGCGATGCATTGTTTCTGAAGTATAAACTTTCTCCAGTGCCCATGATCTGTGAAAAGTGGGATGGGTTAGCTGCCCTGGGCCACTAAGTTCTTCAAGAGTGGCAGAAACCTTGGTTTGCTGACTGAAAGTCAGTTCAGTGAAGGAAACCATATCTATTGAGGCCAGCTCGGGGCCACTAGGATCATCTGCCCCGTGTACCTTCAGTTTAAACACTCTCTGAGTGAGAGAGATTGGAGGAAATGCTTACAAAAATGGCAATCTGAATGCATCCTGATGGAAAATGCGTGTCCTGGATTTCTGGAGCAGAATTTGGGCAGTTGACATTGAGTGGGAAAGCAAAAGGGTCCACATCTGGGGTGCCCCACTCACTGAGTCATCTTATGATGTCTGGTGCTAGTGACCATCAGTGAGGATCTGCTTCTGATTTAATTCATCTGCCAGAGTGGTCAGGCCCCTGGCAGACAGAATGCTGGAGCAAGATCCCTGCTCCAGGAACCATTCCCACACTCTCATTGCCTCCTGCAGAGAGGGTAAGTGTGCTTCTCTGCTTGTTAATTTACTGTATGATACACTTGTTGTCCATCTGGAGGAGAACTGCCTTTCAGTTGACCAAGTCTAGGGCTTTCAGACTATACAGAATCATGCATCTGCAACACGTTGATATGGAAATGTGTTTCAGACAAGTCCCAGACACCTTGTGTCTGGAGATCCTGGCAGTGGTCACCCCACCCAACAGGGAAGCATCCATGGTGAGAATCTCCTCTGCTTAACTGGGAGAATGGGAAGCCCTGGAAGAGGCTGACCTCCACTGGCCACCACATCAGGACATCACCAGGGGTAGGCCACCTGAATGGGATAGTTTGAGGGATGTCTGTGACCTATAGGTACTGAGCATCAGGGTATAGCCAGGAATTTCAGATGTATATACCAACTTGACACTGTTACCTCCCCGAACGACCCTGGCCAGCAGCGCGTGTTGCAACCAGGCCCCCCACCTTGCCACCATTTCCCCTGACCCGCCAAGAATGGCATCTCTGCAACCAGGTCCCCACCTGTCACCCTTACCCCTGGCCTGGACAAGAGCGGCATCTTGTAACCAGCTTCCCCACCCCACCTTGCCACCCTTACCCTGGCCAAGAGTGGCATCTTGCAACCAGACCCCACCACCACCCTTACACTGGCCAGGAGCGGCATCTTGCAACCAGGCCCCCGCCACCTTTACACTGGCCAAGAGCGGCATCTGCAACCAGGCCCCTGCCATCCTTACACTGGCCAGAGGGCATCTTGCAACCAGGTTCCACATTGCCACCATTACCCTGGCCTGGCCAACAACATGCATCTTCCAACTAGGCCCCCAGCTTGCAGCCTCCCTGACCAAGAGCGGCATCTTCCAACCAGGCCCCCCAGCTTGCAACCCTTACCTCCCGGGCCAAGAGCGGCATCTTGCAACCAGGCTCCCCCACCTGCCACCCTTACCCCTGGCTATGACCGCATCTTGCAACCATGCCCCCGCCACCCTTACACTGGCCAAGCAGCATCTTGCAAACAGTCCCCCACCTTGCCACGCTTTGTATTACACAGACAAGGCAACAAACCTTGCCATTCAAAAACTGAATACATGATGCATTTTCAATCAGTGTGCCCCCCAGTTGATTACTTTTCAGAAACCAGGGGACTTTAAGACACCTGTAGATTTGATCAAACTCAGAACTGGGCTGCTTCCTGAGCAGACATTGTATGAAATCTCAGTTGGTAAAGAAATTAAAATACATTAAACTCAGTGCTGCATTACTGATCTACGCTTAAATCCTCTGGTGCTAACATAACATAGCAAATACCATCTCTGCTTCAAAAAAAAAATCAATGAATACATTTTATTTTTAACCCTTGTACTTGTACAGATTACTTTTGGACAGAAACAGGGATTTTCATCTGCAAACTCAGAACTGGGCTGCTTCTATCGATTCACAGTTTGAGCTACAATATGAAATCTCAACTCAGTTTGTAAAGAACTTAACACATCATAGCCCAGTCGCCAATCAGGAAGGCGGTTCTTTGCTGTGGGAGCCGGGGACAGGAAATTCCAGAGCCGCATCAGCGGCAGGAGAGAAATGATCACATTGGTGGTCGGAGAAGGAGATTGTTGGTGGGAGCAGGACCGGCTGGACCGGAGCCGCATCGTGGCGGGGAGCAAGTGGGGAGTGGATCAAGGGTTGCGCTGCTAAGGAGCAAGGAGCAGTGGGGCCAATCAGGGCTAAGGGTGTGTGTTTTGGACTGTGCAACTGGGCTATAAAGGCCATTAGCCCAGTCACAATCAGGAGAGCGGTTCTTGTCCCACACCACCCATTCCAGCCCTGACCTCAGCCTATATTAACTGGTCGGTGGGGGTGGAGCCTTGGAGAGGGCAAGCTGTGAGTGGGTGATCTGGATTGTTGCTGATTGGGGAAATGGAACTGTACACTATGCCTGCTTGGGCACCATTGACTACCTGCTACCTTGGAGAGGGGCAAGCTGAGAGTGGTTGATCTGGATTGTTGCTGACTGGAGGAAAAGGAACTGTATGCTGTGCCTGCTTGGGCACCATGGACTACCTGCTACCTACAGCTGAGGGACATTACAACTGTGAGCTGATTAATACTACGGCTGGTGAACTGGTTACAGTGGATTGGGGACAAGGGTCCTGTATGGTGGATTGCATGGCCAACATTGTCTACTGCTATCAGAGGGGCATATTATAGCAGATTGTATGATTGTGTATGCTGTCCGCAGTTGTGGGAGTAGGCAAACTTTGTGAACTGTTTATTGCTACTGATCACTGTTGGGGTGGGCAAAATATCTGCTTGGGAACTGGGGCTGAAAACTGGCTGTTGTAATGGAAAGAGGAGAATTGTTGCAATCTGAGTTCTGCTGGGAGAGGGACAAACAGCTAGGGTCTTTGTGTGCAACTGCCTAAATTGGTTCTGCAAGAGGGTTGTACTGCTCACACCAAACGAGGGTGGACTCAGGGCTGCCAGAGCAGGCAGCCTGGTAGGGTGATTGGGTGTATGGGGTGTGGGGCAGCAATAATCTTAAATTGGGCATGGAGTTTCGGAGGGTGTCCAGTGTGTTTTCAGCTGACAGAACTTAGGGAGGAGGTCAAGAGGATCAGAAGAAAGCTGGAAGGCATGAAGGGGAGGAATGGGGAGGAAAGGAGTGGAAAGGGCCTCACAAGAGTAGGCAAGACCACTACAGTATGCCCCAGGAACAGGTGGATATGGACCTTATAGGTACTCTGCAGGGTAGGGCATGATACAAGCAATGGACGGAAAACACTTTGTAGGAGGGTGGCCGATCAGAGGGATCAAATGAGGGAGGAGTAGGTGAAAGCAAGTGGGGCAAGCACCACACTTAGTAATCGATTCACCCTGGTGGAAGAGGCTGGTGGGAGGGAATAGTCAGACAGAGAGGTTTGATTAGCAGGCCGGGAGATTGGGGGCAGGAGAGGTAGCGGAACAGGAGGAACAGGCAGACAGTGAGGGTTTGGCCAGCAAGCTGATGGGGGTGGGGGTAGGGAGGTGGCCACATCCCACAAGAGGAGGGAGGAGGAGGACATGAACCAAGGTTGGAGGGTGGAAGCAGGGGATGGAGGAACACAGAACAATGCCAGGGGAGGAGGAGCAATGGGGTCGGGCAGGCACTCAGGCTGGGGAAGTCAGCCAAGGAGGGGAAGTAGGGGTACCATAGAAAGGCCAGCATCGGGCGGGAGGAATCAGATGAGGTGGGGAGGAAGGAGGTAGGGAGAAATATGCCAGGCAGGGTGGGGAGACAAGACCGAAGGGGTTAGAGGCAAGGAGGAAGTAGTAGAAGGGTGTCTGGGTGGGGACCTGTGGATTCTGGCCCAGAAAGGAGCCTGGGGAGATCGGGGTGATCGGTGCCACCCATGAGGTTGGGGGCAAAGCAAACTGGGAGACGAGGCAGAAGAAAGAGCATGGTAGAGACGCATAGACTAGTGATTCCCGGACTGAAGGGGTGGGAGGAGTAAGCTGGGTCGACGAAAGAAGAAAGAGTCTGGATGGGATCAAAAGGCCAGTAAATTGGGGGTGAAGGTGATCCTGCTGGGCGACTCCATGACCAGGGGTATCCAGTGGAGCGGTATGGGAGGGAAAAAGCAGCCCAGTCAAGGCTAAATGTATCCCAGACCTATCCGTACATAAGGCCAAATTCCAGCTATACTCATTAGCATTGGAATGCGAGGATCCCCAGATTTCCTAGTACATCTGAGCACAAATGACTTGGAGGAACAGTGAACTGAAAATCCAGGTGAGGTTTCAGGAACTGGCCAGAGTCTGCCACTCTATAGGAAGCTCAATCTCCTTCTCAGAGATTCTACCAGTACCTAGGGCGTCTGGGGACACCAAGCATAAACTCAGAGGGTGAACCAGTGGCTCAGGGACTGGTGCAGGGCAGAAGGGTATGAGCTGGTGGGGGACTGGGGGGACACATGGGAGGGCAAGGGGTTATATGCTGGGATAGGATACATCTCAACTTAGAGGGAGGAGATCTTGAAACTAAAACTCACTGGATTCATAGTCGAGAAGGGTTTAAACTTGTAAAGGGGAGGGATAAGTGAAGGAATGGAACCAGGAGGGCTGCTCGAGGTTCCAGGTCTAGAAACACGAAAAGAGGCAGGTGACTGCAAAGTAAATACAACCCAGGCTGTGCGGGAAGGGGCGAATAGGGATTGCGCGGGGCCGCGACAGTTGGAGCAGGGGATGGAGGATGGGGTGGAGATGGTCTAATCAATGCCAGGAGCATGGGCAACAAAATGCCCAAACTTCAGGCAATGCTGGCTGAGGATCAGCGGATGTGGTGGCGATTACTGAAACATGGGCCACCCAGAAGAAGATTGGGACCTAAACTTGGAGGGATACACAATATTCAGGAGGGATAGAGAAGAGGGTAGAGGAGGGGTGTGGCGCTGATAGCCAAAAATGGCATAGTGGTTAGTGTAGTGAAGGAGGCTGATGGGGGGTGGATGCAATTTGGGTAACCCTACAAATGACGGAGGCTAAAGACTGAAAATAGGGTGGTGTACAGACCCCGCGATGGATGAGGCCCTGGAGGAAAAATTAGTTGAGAACGTCAAGGGGCACTGTGACCATGGAAAGGGTAGGGTGGTGGTCATGGGGACCTTAATATGCCGAGGGCAGACTGGGACACAGTGACATCAGCGGTGGCCAGGAGCAGAGACTGATGGGCGTGTTTCAGGATGCCTTTCTGGTCCAGCAGGTGGGGGAACCTACTAGGGAGGGGAGGATACTGGACGTTGTCCTTGCAGACAGCGACCAGATAAGGGGTCTGGAGGTGTGTAGCCGCTGGCAGGTGGTGACAATGCCACGGTCTGGTTTCTGCTGTATCTGGGGGATAACCGCTCTAATACAGTAGTAGTAGTGGACTTCTGGGGCAGACTTCGTGGGCATGGGCAGGATTCTACGGAGGGAGTTTGGACAAGATTAGGCCAGACATGGATGCTGGTAGCTTGTGGGAGACCATTAAGAAAGGGGTGAGGGGGCTACTAGCTCATGTACAAGAGTAAGGAGTAAGAATGGTAGAGCCAACAAGCCGTGCTGGTGGACCAGGGAGGTGCAAGAGGCAGTGAGGGATAAAGGCTGCCTATGCATGTTTTAAGTGCTCTGGGAGGGTAAGGAAAAGAGACTACCACGAGATGACAGCAAGGAGGGTCACCAGAGTAGTGAGGGAGCCAAGGCAAGATGGAGCAAAACCTGGCTAGGGATATCCGAGGGGTGGAAAGGGATGCTATAGATACATAGGGGAGAAGAGAAAAGGAGAGCACAGATCTCCAGGATTAAGATGGGGAGGGATGGGCTTAGGAGGTGGGGGATCAGGCAGAGGTGCTAAATGAGTACTTTGCCTCGATATTTATGGAGGAGACAGGAGATCCATTCAGCCTGAAGGGAGGGTGGAGGAGACAGCTGAGCAGAGAGGTCAGATGGAGTCGACAGGACCAGAAGAGGCTAGGGCACCAGGTGGGCCAGGCCTAGAAGGGGATGGGTGTTAAATTGAGGGTGGATTGGGAGGAGAAATCACAGAGGACAGGGTGAGAGAGGCACTTGGCGCTAAAACTGATAAGGCACGGAACCGGATGGGCTACATCCAAGGGTTCTGAAAGAACTGGCGGACGAACTAGTAGTTCCACTAGCTGCACTCTTCAGTGCCTCTCTGCAGACAGAATGGTGCCTCAAGACTGGAGGGTGGCTCATGTGGTGCCTATCCACAAATATGGGGTCTAGGAAGAGATGGAAAATTACAGGCCTCTCAGCCTAATGTCTGTGGTAGGCAAACTAATGGAGGCATCATCAGGAGAAGCTCGGGAGGCAACTGAGAGGTTGGGGCACCTGGATCACAAACAGCATGGTTTTGTCCCAGGAGATGTGTCAGACCAACATCATCAATTTTATGACTGGGTGATGGGGACCCTGGACTGACAAAGACCGGTGGACATCCTATATCTGGATTTCAGTAAGGCGTTTGACTTGGTACCCACCTCGGGTTATTAACAAAGCTGGGGGATGGGGGTGGGAGGACAGTTGCTTAGATGGGTAGAAAATTATTATGAGGGCAAACACAGGAGTAGTGGTTGGTGGGATAGTCTCCTCCTCAGGAAGGTCTTCAGTGGGGTTCCCCAAGGTTGGTACTGAGGCCACTCCTGTTCAATGCCTATGTCTCCTTTATGGGGAGGGGTTACATAGAAACATAGAGGTTTACGGCAGATAGGACCACAAGGCCCATCCAGTCTGCCCATTTCTTTTTCTACCTTATTTGCCATCAGCCTTTGCACTGTCAGTGGCCTATCTATTCATACTCATCTGTATTGCTCCCTTATGTCTATCCCATGCCTGTGTGAAGCCCTGCACTGTATTCATAGCCACCACTTCCTGAGGTAAGCCATTCCATGCATCCACCACTCTTTCTGTGAAAAGAATTTCCTTACATTCCCCTTAATTGGCCTCCCTCTAATCTCATGCTGTGTCCTCTTGTCCTGCTATTTTTGTTATATTTAAACATGTTAGACTCTTTCATCTTGTTAATGTCCTTAAGGTGTTTGAATGTTTCGATTATATCACCTCTCTCCCACCTTGCTCAAGGGTATACATATTGAGCTCTGTTAATCTGTCCTCATATGTCTTCTGATGCAGTCCCGCACCCTTTTGGTTGCCGTTCTCTGGACTGCCTCGATTTGAATTAATGTCCTTGTGAAGGTGTGGCCTCCAGTACTGCATGCAGTACTCTAGATGGGAGCCTAACCATGTGTCTTGTAAAGAGGATTATTACCTCCTTACATGCGACATGATACCCCTACTAATTTATTTATTTATTTAAGAGATTTACCAGGAAGGCATGCTGAGCAGAGTACTGCTCGATTCCAGATCGCGCCCTGGGGTAGGGAGTTACAATGGTATGGAAATTACAGCAGAAAACAAGAACAATACATAGACAGTTTACAAGCAATGGGTGAGACAGTTCTAGTACGGATGCATGGGTACTTAATCACTTCATATTGTATGTATTACAAGACATGCATAAGGAGCAGAACTACAAGTTAGAGTCAGAACTAGTTGCTGCACAACTGGGGGATTTTGGGTGGAGGGGACTAAGAGGTTACAGTTGCAGTTGGTAGCGAAATGTAGTTTGAAAAGAGCATTCAGTTGAGGAGTACTTGTGGAATGTCTAATATCGGCTGTCAGGAATTCCATAATTTGGGCAACCTGAAGCTGAAAGCAGCCTGGCCTGACGGGTGGATCTGTGGAGGATGTGTGAAGCCTAGCATCTATATTTGAAGAGCATAAATAGGAGGAGAGGGTGGCTAAGGAGGAAGACAGGTAGGAGGGAGGGTATGTGACCAGAACTTGGCAGAGGTTTTAGCGCAGTGAAGCAGTCTTCTGTTATGAAGAGATGGGAGGTCCAAGTTGGTAGAGGACACAGTGGTGGGTGTTGGGAGGCGGTTTAACAGAAACGCAAAAGAGTTAAGAGGGATCTAGCCTAGCTAGAGTAAGTTTGAGAATTGGCACAGTAAGCGACATCACCGTAATCAATAATAGGTAGGATCAGTTTGTGCACTATTTCTTGTCTAGTTTGTAGAGGGATGCAATTTTATCCGGTAGAGGGCTCCCAACATAGGGTGCAATTTTTGTGTAGAGCATCAATATGCACTGAAAAGTCAAGATGCTGGTCTAGCCAGACCCCAAGATAACGATAAGTGGTGCAGGCCTCTAGCGGGAGCTATCCAGAGTATAGAGCGTGGGAGGTGCGGGAAACCGTGTTATTTTGGACCAGGAGCCGAAGGTGAGGGAGACTGTTTATTTTAGGGTTTAGGTATAGCTGATTTGAGGTGAACCAACGTTGGATGGAGTCGAAGTCCTTCTGTAGGCAGGCTGTCACGGCACTAGTAGATGGGCCAGAGGCGAACAGTACCATGTCACAGCATACATGTGAATAGATGTTTGTAGGCAGGCTGCAGGCAGGTCATTAAGAAAGATAGAGAACAGCAGTGGGCAGAGTACAGACCCTTGGGGACACCACTGGTGACAGGGAGTGAGGTGGATCTAGCCGAGCCGATGCGGACTGATTGGGACCTCATCGGACAGGTAAGTGGAACCAGTTAATTGTGTTGTTGACAGTCCTGCTTGGGCAAGTTTAGCCAGCAGCAGGGGATGGGAGACTGTGTCGAAGGCTTTCGCCAGGTCGATGAAATGGCAGCTGTTATTTCCTTTGTCCATTCCTGTGAGGATGGCATTAGTAAGGCGAAGAAGGGAGGTGGTGGTGGAGTGATTTTCCTGAAACCATCCTGGAAGCGGGTGAAAAAAGATATGGTATCAAGATAGTGATAGAGCTGGGAAAGAAGATAAAGCTCTTGAATCTTTGCTAGGACAGGGAGCAAGGATATAGGACAGTAGTTGGATGGAGAGGAGGGTCCCTCCTTTGGGTAATGGAGCGACAGTGGCTTGTTTCCATAAGTTGGGGACAGCCCGAGTTTAAAGACAAGTTAAAAGCAGGGCTATGAGTGTGCTATGGCAGGTGCAGAGAGCAGGAGCATTTTAGAATCGAGGCGATGGACATTTGCCCTTTGATGGGTTTAGCGCCTGCAGTATTTTTAGCACCTGGCTAGATGCGACTGGACAGAGAGAGAAGGTGGCGGGGTAGGTACAGAAGGGGGCAGTGGACAAGAGATAGGGATGAGAGGAGGCGGAGGGGAGAAGCCAAGGAGGAGAAATAGGAGTTAAACTGGAGGCTACAAGCTAGGATCAATAATGGTATTCCCCAATGTTACGAGTGGGAGTAGGGGTTGGGCAGGTGGGGGAGAGGATTTTATTGACTTCCAGAAATTAGTGGGGTGGGAGAAGTTGTTGTTGAATCTGGTTTTAAAGTAGTTTGATTTTGCCTGTCTGATGAGTCTTGTACAGGCATTTCTTAACGACCGGTAGTGTAGCTGAGCCGCTTGATCACCTGTAGCCTTAAAAGATTTCCAGGCATGGTCTCTGGAACAAAGGTGTTCCATGAGGGTAGTTGTTACCCATGGTAGTGGGAACCTCTTACCGGGATCTCCTTAGGGTGCATGTCGGTCCCAGATGGCGAGAAATTTACAGAGAAAAGTTCAGGGCATCATCCATAGAGGTGGCCCTAGGGATGAATGACCAATCAATACTGGAGAGGTCGTTTAGGGAGAGCAGTCAGGTTAAGAGATTTATAGGCTCTGTTGTGCAGCACGCGGGTGGGGGGCCATGGGTTGGAAGATTTTTCTCATGATATAAATCATATGGTGGTCACTAAGGAGTCAGGTAGAAGGCCAGCTTTAATGATACCCTAACATCCCCTAGCCTTACCTACTGCTTTAGAGGTCTGCTTGGTGATTTCAGGTCACCGGTGATGATGATGCCCAAGTCTCTTTCTTCCTTTGTGACTGCCAGCAACTCCTCCCAGCCTATAGGTGGCTTCAGGGTTTCTCTTCCCTATGTGCAAGATCTTGCACTTCTTTGCATTAAATCCCAGTTGCCACTCTTCTGACCACTTTGCTAGTTTATCCAGATCTCCTCATTCTGCCCACCCCATCTGGATCATCTACTGTGTTGCAGATCTTGGTGTCATCTGCAAACAGACAAGCCTTACCTTCTAGTCCATCTGCAATGTCACTAATAAAGATATTGAAGAGGATCGGGCTCAGGACTGATCCTCGAGGTACCCACTTGTGACTTGCATCTCTTCTCACTGTATACAATTTACCACCACTATCTGTTTTCTGCCCTTCAACCAGTTTGCCACCCAATTGACCAACTTCTGACCCACCCGAGCCTACCAGCTTATTAATCAATCTTCTATGTGAACAGTGTCGAAAGCCTTGCTGAAGTCAAGGTGGGAAACATCAGCTGCCCCCTGGTCCACCACTTGGCTACCCAGTCAAAGAAATCTATGCGATTAGTTTGACAGGACCTTCCTTTGTAAACCCATGCTGTCTTGGATCCTGTGCCCTATGGATTCCAGGTATTGCACTATCCTTTCCTTAAGAGTGCTCCATAATCTTGCCCACTACTGAGGTAAGACTGACTGGTCTGTAGTTCCCTGCTTCCTCCTACTACCACTCTTGTGGAGCGGGATCACATGAACCCTTCTCCAGTCTTCTGGGACCTGTCCTGTGCTCAGAGACACACTAAACAGTTCTGCTAATGGCTCTGCTAGTTCCACCATTAGCTCCTTAAGTACCCTGGGTTGTATGCCATCAGGTCCCATTGTCTTGTCGACCCTGAGCTTAGCGAGCTCTTGTAGGACCTTTTCTTTGTGGAGGAGTAGTGCTCCTCCCTCCCCTGTAATCCATAATTTCCAGGCTGTGGCCCTGCCTACTTTCTCTTCAGTAAATACTGAGCAAAGTATCTATTTAGGATAGATGCTTTTACAGGGTCCTCCTCCTCACATGCCCCCTTTCTCTTTGAGCTTAGCAATACCTCTGGACTTTCTCCTTTCACTGATGTATCTAAGAAAGTCTTGTCACCTTCCTTTACTGTTTGTGCTAGTGTTTCCTCAGTTTGGGACTTTGCCTACCTTCCCTGCTCCCCTTAGGGCAGTTTGGTATGCCTCCCTATCTTCATCACACTGTGTTTCCTTATATTTCCTGAAGGCTAGCTGTTTGGCTCTGACCTTTTCTGCTACTGTATTTGAGAACCAAAGTGGTTTCCTTCTTCTTTTGCACATCCTTTTCTGTCTAACACAATGGGATATTGCTTCAAGTATTGCATCCTTAATCGTGCCCACTTCTGCCCCTCACATGTGTTTCTTTTTGCCAGAGCTAGCTTAACTCTGTTGACCATCTTATCAAAGTCTGCTTCTCTGAAGTCCCATATTTTGCCTTGGAATTGGATGATTTAGATGTAGTGGCCAAATTGAACCATACCATGTGATGATCACTGGCCCCCAAGTGACCTTCTACCTGGAGATCTGTGATCCCTTCCTGTTAGTCAGTACTAGATCTAAGATAGCCCTGTCTCTTGTGGGTTGTTGTACCAGTTGTTTGAGGCCCTCCCCTGCAGGAATCCACCATGTGTCTAGTTCTGGCAGATGTTCCTGCTGGTATTGACCAATCTGTATCCGGCATGTTGAAGTCTCCCATTATCAGAACTCCCTTTAGCTGTCATGTTTTGTATATCTTCTAACAGTAATGTGTCTATGTCCTCCCCTGGTCTGGGGGCCTGTAGACAACCCCAGTTCTTATGGCTATCCCATTTCCTGTTTCCAGGGTGACCCATAGTTCTTCTGGCTCCTTGTATGTATTAGGAGTAGGATGAGCCTTTTGCGGATTACTCAAAACTGGGAGCACTGGCAGACAGGGACAGTGAGACAGACAGTCAGAGGATCTGGATACCCTGGAGGGTGGTCAAAGAGGTGGGACTGAGGTTTAATCCAGGGAAGTGTAGGGTGCTGCATCTGGGGCTCAGAAATCCAGGTCATGTATATGCCCTGGGGGTGGAGAGTCTCACTGTAAGCCACAATGAGTGAAAGGGACCTGGGGGTGGTGGTAGACACCAAAATGAATAACACTGAAAACTGCAGAAGATCTGCGGCAAAAGCAAACAGGATTCTGGGCTGCATAGCCGAGGAATTATGACCAGGAGGATGGAGGTGATCCTCCCTCTGTATAACGTCTTGGTCAGGCCGCATCTTGAGTACTGCGTGTAGTTCTGGAGACCTCATTTCAAGAAGGACATAGCACAGCTGGAGAGGGTCAGAGGAGGGCAACCAGGATGATTAGGGCATTGAGAGAAAGGACCTATGGGAAAGGCCGGAAGAACTTGGGCTGTACTCACTGGAGGAGAGGAGAGGACAGGGGGGCATGATAGGGGTCTTCAGATATGTGAAAGGGATAAAGAGGGCACAGCCAAAGAAATGTTCAGGTTAAAGAAATAGGGCACAACCAGGGGCATGAGTGGAAGATGGAGGAAATTACAGGGGTGAGCGTGAGACATTACTTCACTGAGAGGTGGTGGTGCCATGGAATGCACTGCCTGGGAGTCTGATCGAGGAGGCACAGTGGAAGGCTTCAAGAGGGTGGGACAAGTGCATGGGTAAACTGAAGCTGAAGATGACCCTCTCAGGGGCTGGGGGGTGGGAGGCGAGCATCCAGTAGGGGCTGGCTACCGAGCAGACACGAATGACTGTCAGGCCTATTCTGCTGGCTTTTAGTATGTTAGTATCATTAGTTTTCCTGTAATGTATTTGAAGTTCTTTACAGATAATGGGGTGTTTCATATTTGCGGCTCAAACAGCGAGCTCTGGAAGCAACAATGCTGAGTCTAAAATACTTGTGTATAAAATATGGTTTTGTTTCCCCATGTATGCCTGGGTTTTAAATTGCAGAAAATGATAACACTGTAACAGTTACAATTTACAATTTATTATATTACATGAGATACATATACACAACTACATTGACACAAGATTGAGCAATTAAGTAGCCAATGATTACACACTTACATTAGTTGCAGTTGTAGGTTTTAAAATTATATACCCCTCTGATTTGCAGTTATACATTTTATTTTTAAAATGTTACATACCCTAACCTCCTGGTTCTGGACAGTTCAAAAACATTGTGATCTCACACCCACATTAGTTGAGGCAGACTAGGTAGGTTTTATTTTTACTAATTTTAAATACCCCTCTGGTTTGCACTTTGCAGACAGTTATGTTTTAAAATATTACATACCACTCTGGTTCTGGATGGTTCAACTTTCAGCCTCAGGCAGCCAAGGTCAGAGAACTTGCCTTGCCTCCCCAACTGTCCGACTGCTGGGACACTAGCAGCTCTGATGAAGCAGTAGCAAGCAACACAGGCTCAGCACACAATCACCACTGTACAGCAGGCAAGCTCCTCAGCTCAGTAGCCAGTCCACTCCGCAGCTTAGTCAGTCCACTCCTGAGACAGTCACTAAGGACGGAAGAAGGAAAAAACATCAAGGACCCACCTGCAGAGTAGAGTCACCCAAGAGTCCACTTGCATAATTTGCATCTGGCGCCAGACTATAGCCGGACGAGGAGCTCAGTAAAGGGTGCCCAAGTTCTCCTTGCTGGCAGAATTTAGCAGGTAGCCTGATATGCAGCTGGAGCCTGGATTTGGAAAAAGTGTTGATCAAGGATGTGATGGTGGGTGGATTTGGATCAGACCCCTCACCAAACGACCGCCACGGTGCAGACTTCTTCTGCCCTCCTCGAGTATGCTCATGGCTGGGGGAGCAGTGAGCTTACTCACTCAGGTCAGCACCATCACAGTCAGCTCTGCTGTCTTTCCGAGTCCCAGTCCGGTATGGCTTCTCTCGGTGAGACTGTGGGACCTCTTGACTGTCACTCAGCTTCTAGGGTTCCATTCACTCCAGAACTTGACTTAACAGCTGCAAAAGATGGTGGGTACAAACTGGCAGCAAGCAGCCAATAGAAAGAATACTGATGATTACAGCTCTTTTGGAGAATACTTTGAGCCAACACCTGCCACCAATTTGCCACCTGCCGCCAGTAGTTTCTACAACTGCCCCTGCTAGCTCAGTGAAGTCTACCTGCAATCAGGACTCGGTGGTCGGTGCACTCCCTCGCTGGCTCCTGGTCTAAGACTCAGCGCTCCCTCGCTGGCTCCTCGTCTGGACTGGTACTGCTGCTGCTCAGTGCTCCTTGCTAGCTGCTCATCTCCCTCTCCATCTTTACCTGTCCTGGTGGTCACCTGGAAGCCAGATCCCCAAAAACAGAACACAGTGCAGCACTCCTCCAGATTTAAAGATCCCGCCATCAATAGCTATGCTGGCACATAGCCCAATCAAGCTCCTCGAGTACCGGAGGGAACCTGATTAAACAATGCAGTATGCGCGTCATGATCGGTGCAGGCAGCACATGCCCACAAGTCCAGCCCCACCTGGCAAAACAATGGAGCCTGCAACAAGCCCACGAAAATAAACTTGAACAACAGCAGCAGTCGGAAGCAAGAGCCACCAGGAGCCGCCAGGCTGGGCACATCATATGTTTAGACCCCACCCCCACCTTTAAAAAATGAAAAGGCTTGAAAGCGGCTGGGAAAACCCAGGAAAAAAAAGTACCTAGATGCCAGTGGCTCCCGCTACCCGCCCACTGATCTTTAGCACACTGTAGCATGTCTAGCGTATCGGTGTACGCCCTTGCTGAACATCCACTGAGTTGTGCTCATGTGCAGCCTTGCCAGAGGCACTGTGAACACTAAGGAGGCTATTAGGCCTAACATGCATTGCATGGAGTGGGCTGGCACAATCTTGCATTTCATGACGTAGCATTCCATTTCAAGACTGCCCATAGTCTGCTGTCTGAGAGAAGGCCCAAGCCTGGGTCATGTCCAGAAGAAAAGAAGAAAAATTACTCACTGTTGTAATGTTGTTTCTTCTTCTCTGTTTTCTTTCAAACTTTATTTATAAAATTAAGCACATACAGCAATTCATAAGTCTGCTTGGAGAGAAGGTAGGACAGTAAGTTGTTTCACATTACAGTACATTCCATTTGAGGTCAAAGGTAGTTATCTTAATAACACTCGTCTTCTTAATCAAGGTTTAATATATAGCCACCAGACATTACCTATGTAATTTATAGCATTGAGACAGTGCCTGTATTGGCTGCGAATCTGTTTACCTCCTTGGGCTACCTAACCAATTTGCCCTTGATTAGAGACTGTGTGATTAGAGGGCCAGGGTCAGAGAGCAGGAAATCAGTGCTGTGCAGGGCTTCCTCCAGAGGACCCATAGGGCTATGAATTTGGCCTAATAATGAGTCATGCTGGGAAGATCATCGCAAAGGACAGCTCAAGGCACAAAGTTTCCTCTTCACTGCCTGGCATTCCACCTGCAGCTTCGCGATTAATCTGGAAATATTCTTACCCTCCTACCTCGTACCATAATCAGGGCAGTTTTCTTTTGGCATCCAGGACTTGCTGCCTGTCTTGGTAGCAGAGGAATTTTATAATGAGGTGGCGTGGTCTCTCTCGGGGGCCAGACGCGACCAGGTGAGCAATGCGCCTTTGCACTTCCAGCATGGCTGATTCAGGCAGTTTTAATGAGTTAATTAGCCACGGCCCGATAATAGCACCACAGTCTTTGCCTTTGGTCCCTCTGGTAGGCCCACCATGCGAACATTACAGTGGCGCCTCGGTTCTTGTGGTCATCCAGCGTGGCCTTCAGCAAGTCTATTTTCTAACGCTGATTGCAAGGAAGACTCCAAGTGATGATAAGAGTCCTCCTTGTCACTGACCTGCTGCTCTAATTCCTGCAGTCCGTGTTGTGTCTCTCTACTGTGTCCCAGAGAGTGTTCACTGTCTGTTAGAAGTGAGTCAGTTGGGCTCCTGTGTTTTCAAACCCAGATCGCATTTGATGAGTTAGGTCGAATCTTAATGCCTGTATCAGGTCTGTATTGAGCCTTGTGGTGAACTCAGTTCCATGGAGCCGTTACCCACTTGATGCTACATACTGTCGCCCTGGAGAGGCCTCCCTGTGCCAGATAGATTCAGGCCTGACGCTTTGCTGGAGTTGGGTACTGGAAAGCTCAGTTGCAATTGTTTTTCCTGGATTTTTGACAGCGCCATATGCAGGTACCATATACTTTATAGTTACTTGCTCCGGTCGGGGTTAGGTGGCAGGATGGCTCGATGTTTGCTAGATGGGCGGAGCGCCTGATCAAGCTTCCATATTGCTTCACCTCTAGGCCACGCCCCCAAGTTGTTTCTTCTTAAGGATCCATCAGTATTATTCACAAAGTGCATTTATTCCGCAGGATAGAGATGTTCCAGGATTAGAATTTATACTAATTATGGAACAGTTTGGAGAATATTCTGAACTGCAAGTGATCAACTACTTCTAGGACCCACTTGTCTGTGGTAATGTTTGACCATTCCTGGAAATAGTCTGCCAACCTTCCTCCCACTGGCAATGGATGGGTGACCTGAGCAGAATTGTTAGGGGTTTTGCTTCTATTGGGACTTAAGAGCTGGTGTTTCAGCTGCACACCTAGTGCCCCTTCTACTCTTACCTTTATAGTAACCTCTTTGTGGTGAATAATCATAAAGGGATTATGCCCTTGGTAGTAACCTCTACCCCTGCCTCCCCTTCCATATGGTTTGTAGGAAGTGGAGACCTTTTCTTTCTGCATTGTTCATGTAGGTGGTTGCATACTCATCCACCTTTTTCATGTATGCCTCTGTTTTGTCACCAAACAGGAGCTCCCTTGAAGGAGAAGTCCATAGCTTTAGTTTTGTGTCCTGTAATAGGAAGGCAGCCATAAACCAGGCAAACCTTCTTAAGGATATTGCATGGGTCAGAACTCTTGAAGCAGTATCATTAGTGTCCACTGCCATGTGAAACTGGTACTAGGTGGCATCCATTGCTTATCTAGCTGTGTCAGCCATGTTCTGTGCCAAGTCAACACTTGCTTTCTCACCAGTGCCAGAATAGAGTTCCAGAGTGCCTTCTGGTGTTGAGCCATGTATGCCAGATAAGCTGCTTGCCTAAGGAGCAAGGAAGCTAATGTATACACTTTCTTGGCCATTTTATTCAGTTTTTTGGAATCCCTCTCAGGAGGATGAATAGGGACGAGCACCTTAGCCTTCTCACATGCAGCGCCTGAATCATTCCCTCATGATCAGTGTGGGAATACAGGTACTTAACCCCTTGTCTGTTCACCTGAATTTTTTTAATTTCCTCATCAGTGCCAGCAGCAGATGCAGATGCAGACATGATCATGTCAGTGGGTTCTTGGGGTTGTGGATGGGAAGCAGCAACCTTCTTGTGGGAATCCATCCCATCATATCCATGAACTCAACCTCCTCTTCATCCTCCTCAGTCTCATGGGAGGGGACTGAGGGTGGTTACCATTTGCCTTACAAAGGAGCAGTGGGATGGCCAATCCTTAGAAGGCCTGGGAGAAGAGCCAAACTCTTGTTCAGGGGAACTAGGTTACAGAGGCTCCCTTCCTCCTCATCTTTATAATATATTCCTTCCTCCTCCACTGGCATTTGGTATAGAACCAGAGTCTGGGGAGGACGACAGGTATATTCATAAAATTTCCATTAACTGGAAGGCCTGGAAAAATTGCCCTTGTCATGTCCTCTGCTAAGGAATTTGTTTTGTGTCAACTGTCTGCTCCTTTTCTTGTTCGGTGAGGTGACAGAGACATTTTCTTTTGTTTATTCTTGGCAGACACCATTTACATTGCCTGTTCAGAGGCTCTTTGCCTTTGTTTTTGCCCTAACTGGCCTCAGGGTTCCTCCTTTCATGCACCTGGGTTCTGTACTTTGTTTTGCAGCTTTATCTTTATTTCTTTTCTGCCCCTTTGACAGGAGTTGCTGCTTATTTTGAGGGCTAGAGTCTCATCTCGCCTTTGTTTGACATGGAGGCAGACTGAGAAGCCATAAAACGTAACTTTTTTAGCTCTTTTCTTTTGTGTTTTAAGGCTAAACATTTTACAGAGATCAATTTTAAAATCGTGGTCAGGACCCAGGCACCTTAGACAAAGCTCATGGTTGTCTGCCCTTTCCCAGAGCTGAAAATAGATTGTACAATTTTTAAAACCTGTTGGTCCTGTTCTTTTCTTTTGGGGTCTGTCAGTCATGCTAAACATGAAAGACTAAAAGAAAAGTTCTCGGTTCCCAAAGTTAAAAACAGTGAGTGAAAATAAACCCAATGTAACTTAAAGGGCTTATACATTTAGAAATGCGGTTCTGTATTGGCCTGGTGGCGCTGAGGCGCTGGATGCTTAACCTCGCTATACGGCAACCCGGGTTCAAGAGCGGACTCGGGTCATTGGGGTGCCAGCGTGGGGGAGGGTAGGAGCAGGATTGAGCAGCTGGAAGCAGCTCTCCTCTCCTGGGTGGTTGCTGCCCCCCCTGTAGTCCCGCTGCCACGGGTGGAGGTCTGGTGGTTAGAGTAAGTGGAGGGGCGGCCACGTGGGGAGGTGCCTTGAGACATGGTGGTACATGCTTCTGCATGTGCACACGTGTCCGAGGCAGAGGATCGGGAGAAAACAGAAAAGTACAATAAAGTACCTATGGAAAAAAAAGAAATGCGGTTCTGTTCCTTTAAAATGAAATGCTAACTATTTTACCTTAAAAATAAAACTACTCAGAAAAACAGCTTGGTTCTCTGAAAACAGAATCGAGCACTAACAGAAGAAAATTGCCAATTTAACAAAAAAGTGGTTGTAATACAGTATATTTAAAAATAATACTGTGGCATTTTGGTATTTGGTCTGCCATTAAAGGACCCCTTACTTTGTCCAGTATTCTGCTTTCCCATCTGGTACTGCTGCAATAGTTGACTGTAGGTATCGATCTAACTGAGTCAGACGACAAATAATAAACAAAATAAGGCTTATTCAGGAGCAGAAGCAGGGACATCTCATCAGCACAAGGTACAGACTATACTGACTAGAGGAACAGGAAATTGGGGTTTCCTAACCCTGCTGGAAATAATTAGCATCACATGTCCATAGCATTAGCTGAAACATTCTGTTCTTAGTTAAAGGGGCTAACTAACCTTAAGCCCCATAGCTTAACTCTGTACTCCACATCACCCTGGGTACTGTAAATGTGAGTACCACTCAAACAAGTAAAGGCATTGTTTTGCAAAACAAGAATAAGAATTATCAAAACCTTTGTAAACACTAATACCTTATTAAACATTAAGATGAACATTTAACAACATCATGGATGAAATGATTAAGAAGGCTTTTGATTAACTGATTGAAACCACAATACATTGCAGGGAGGGAGGAAAGAATCTGGACTACACTGGTGGCCAGTCAGTGTAATGCCAGGGAGAGGGGGACACAATAGCACTTGAGGCTGGCCATGCCACATGCATTAAGGTGCAGAGAAGGGAAGGGAAAGGAAAGACAGGAAGGAGCAGCACTTATTACCCAAATACAATTTGATTTTAAGTTATGACTGGAACAACATCAGCACGGCTAAGATCTAGAAGAGGAAATGTTAGATCAAACAGTAAGTTAGAATCATTATGCAGATGGTTAACATGGAATTTACAGAATCGCCACACTGAGTCCGAATAATAAAGTTCACTTAGTTCTGTGACTTTACCGTCGGTTGGGATTGCTGAATGGGACTAGCCAGTCCCTGGCCTTAGAGAGGGTAGAATTATTCCCAGAGTCACCATTTTGAACTTTGGCTTTAAAAGGTGCTTGTTTAAATATCTGAGATCCAGGATGGGCCACCACATTCTTCTGTCTTTTGGGGTTCGAGGTACCTGGAGTACAATCCTTCCCCTTTGTGTAGGGGTGGAACCTCTCTATGGCTCTCAGAGCCAAGAGGAAGAGACCTCTGCCTCTAGGGCAAGTGCCTCTGAAGGATTTGCAGATGGAGGATCTGGTTCTCATCTTTAGAAATTGTTTGAAGCTGAGAACCAGTCCCTACTACTTCCAGGACCCATTTGTCTGATGTTAAAGACATCCAGTCCTGCACAAAGTAAGCCAGCCTGCCCCCTACAGGTGGTGGAGAATCAGCCCTGGCAAACCCATCAGGGTGCCTGTTTGGCAGGGCTTTAGGCTGAAGGGTGGAAGCAGGCCTGCTTGCACCCCGTCTGCCCTCCCTCTGAAGAACCCCTATGAGCATAAGCAGAAGAGGAGGCCTGGGCTTGGTAGAAGGCCTATGAAAAGGCCTGCCCTGCCCCTGGAATGCTGCCTCTGGGGAGTGGCTTGCCTTTCCTTGGTCTGAGCACTCCTATAGGTGGTCCTGTATTCATCCATTTTCTTCATGTAGTTCTCTGTTTGCTCCCAAACAGAGAATTACCCACAACAGGCAAATCCATGGCCTTAGTCTGGGTATCCTGAGACAGGCTAGTACATCTGAGCCAAGCCATCCCAATAAGGGCCACAGATGTAGCCATGACTCTAGATGAAACATCATTGGAGTCCACTGCAGCATGGAATTGTACCTTGAATGCCTCAATACCATCAGCAGCCGCCTGCTCCAGCTCCTTGGCAAGCTGGCCAGGGACCTGTTTAGCTAAAGCCATTAGTGTCCCATCTAGATTTCTGATATCTAGCTGTATAGGCCATATAATTAGCCTGCATGAGTCCCAAGGATGCTGCCATGTACTGTTTCTTTACCATGGCATCAGTCCTGCTGGAGTCCTTATCTGGGGTGTGTGAAGCCAGAGTATATTTGCCTTATCACAGGCAGCAGCCTACACTACTAGCGTGGCTGCATTGCTGGGTAATGAACCCTGTATCTGAGCCTGAGAGAGTATACCTCTTGTCCATTCTCTTGTCCACAGGAGGTACAGAATTAGAGTCTTTAAAATTGTTATTGTCTGTTTCCCAAAGGACTTATGAAGGGAATAGACAGCCTCCTGGACTCTGGGATATCCATCATTTCAACATAGTCAGGCTCCTCCTGGTCGTCAACAGCTTCTTCCATAGGAAGCTGAAGAGTTTCAGCCACTTTTTGTAGAACATAAAATGGAAGGGACTCAGAAAGCCTAGGAGGAGAAACCCTGAAGGTCTGTCTGGAGAGATGACCAGGTCAATAGGCACATCCAGACTTTCGAATCACCATCACTATCCTCATACTCTCCTTCCTCCTCCTCCGTTCATAAAAATCTTCTAAATTATAATCTGGAACCGGGAACCGACCAACGAGCCTCTTCCTGATGGTGCGGTTCGGTCGGAACCAGGGTTAGCGACTGAACAATCCTATCGCTTTGGCTATTTCATCAGCGGTCAGAGAAAGAATTTGTGGATCCGCACTGGCTGATTTATCCCTCTTTTCTTTTTAACCGAACCGACTCTCGAGTCGGTTCTCCTTTGCTCAAGAAGTTTTGCCCTGGTCAGAGGGCATTCTTCTGTTCGGTTGGAACCGAACCGGCTGGCCATCCGGGTCAGCGGACTTCTTGGCCTCCTTTCCTGAACCTACCAACTCTCTTTTCCAGGGTAGCTGCAGGAAAATTCTTGAAATCTGGCAGTCGAATCGAGGTGGTCAAACCCCAGACACAAGCATTGGTGGTGTGGGGATCAGCCTTTAGATAGCTTCCCCACACACTACAGTGTTGAAACCCAGTGAGCCCGGTTTTCTTTTGCTTCTCAGACATGGCCAGTCCTAACAAAACTTACCCTTTTTCGGCAATCCGCCAGGCAAGACACCCTTATCGGTTCCTGACCGTGTTACGGGAAGTGAAAAACATAATGAAATCCTTTTTAGAACCGATAAGGACCAGTTACCACACTCTAAAGTAGAATAAACTTTTTTGCACAACCTGATTGGTTCAAACCAACCGATCCTATCGCTTACAAGTTCCACACAGAAGAACAAGAAAATAAACCTATCTAGTTCTCATGATACCACAGACAGAGACTGAACCGACAAGTTAACAGATTAAATTCAGTCGAAAACCAAGAAAACGGACACTTTAACCGACAAACTTGAACCAAGCAAAGGAGAAATCTCCGAACGACTGTTCAGTGAGGCGGAGTAAAGAATCTGACGGTTTGAGTTCAAACAGCAACAGACAGAGTCTTAACCGAGCTCGAGCTCAGCTGCCCATGCCTGGCATGGAAAGTTAACTCTTTCATCTCTGGGGCAGTTCAAAGGTTGGACATCACTGCAATATGTCAGAATACAGCAAGACTTCATGTTGTTTGAAAGTGACATTTTTGCCTGCTGTTTTCAAAGAAAAACACTCATAAAAATGTTCAATGGAGCCTGCAGCCAAAACGCTCTTACTTTCCATATTTGCAGCCCCCATGCTAGCACTTTTCGTGATGTCAGTACAGGACGAGCTTAGGGTGTGCTCCATAGACTATAATGGGATCAATTTTACAGGCTTTTTATTATTACCTTGAGTGCTGATTTTGACGGCTGGAACCCCTAGGTGGCGCTATCCCAAGGGCCACTACCCCGCCTGCTTGGCTAGTAGCAGGTTAAGGGCCTGAGTTCTGAAATGGGTGCCTCCACCTGGAGATCAGGGCTGGTAGTGGTCAAGCTAACCTGGGCACAGCCCTCCGGGACACTGTAACCCCCTCTTTCTCCTCTAGTGGCCTGAATACTGTACAATAATCACTTTCACAATACCCTGGTACACCACACAAGTACCCACACTGTTTGCACTTACCACCAGGGCTGGTTCCTTTGGTTCGACCCTGGGACCCCTGTAAAACAAGGTTATGCACAGCAAATAGCAACAGTACAGTACTTTGAGCACAAACTGGAACCACAGTCAGATTACATGCAGAAAAAGTTAGATCTGATTTATTCAGGGACTTGAACAAGGGAGGGCAAAATCAGGTTAATTAGCTTAAAGGTTATATCAATCAAGCAGTTATGCATGCGCTTTGAGTCCCCAACCAGTCACACCTTTGGGTACCCAGGTGGAGAAGAGATGGGCTAGCCAGGACTGTTGCCTGGGGTTGGCCAGCGTCACGAGCTGGTTGGGGCCCTGTGATGGAAAACACAACATGCACAGTACGCAATATTTGTAATCCAGAGCCAGAGGGCTCAGTTCATAAAGGAAATGAAACAACAAGACAATCAGATGACACACTCAGATTACGCTGTTGTTGCAGGAGCTACCCTGGTATTTACTCACGATACCCAAGACTGGACACAGGCTGGACGTAAATCGAAACTACAGGTGGTTGATCTGGAATGCCAGGAGAAGCAGGGCCCCATGAGCCGCAGAAGCATCGCTCCTGTTCAAGCATGGAGCAGGGGCTGATCCCCAGGCAGGTCTCTCTGCTGATGGCTTCTCTGTGCAGTGGGTAGTCTGGCTGGGCCAGTGGCAAGGCCCAGACCACATGGAGACAAATTCATGCAGTCCATTTTGGTCTGGATACAGCTTCCAGCAAGCAGAACACAGTTCACACAGTGGGGACTAACTCACAACCCACTAGCAGCTCATAGCACATTTACATGTAAGGGAATTCTTCTGCACCAGGCAGAGCTCTCCCGTAACAACGAAAGTCTCTGCACACACCGCGGAGCTTAGGGTAGCTGGAACTCCTGACAGGCCAATCGCATTCAGCAAAATCTTCGTCTTCTTCAGGTTGAGCCTGGCCCACTTCAGTAGCTTACTTTAGTCACATAAACTTGGATTTAGTCCAAAATAATTCTCTTCTCTCCTCTCAGGAGCAGCACACCGACATGCAGGCCAAAACGTAGCCTTTTCAGAGTTCTCCCATGCTAATCCACTTAGGATTGCTGCTCAGAATCCTTCAGCTCCTTCTTGTTCAGCTTCCAGCTTGGATCTAACTGAAAACTACAAGCAGCCTGGGACTTCCTAAGATCCAAAAGATTTGGTTGGCTGATTTGTCTGTCAGTCAAAGCAAGAGCTCCCCTTCAGTTGCAAAAAGGCTAAAGTTCAAACTACAGTCCCTACAGATTTTGAATTCAGATAGCTCCTGTAGTCCGGTTACATTTTAGGTCCCACCAGTACTGATTGGTCCAATTTGCAGTCCAGGACCAAGATAGTGGAGACAAACAAAACAGTCCTTACTACAAAGAAAGCAGGTTAGACAAACTACATTATCATTATCACCTAAATGGTTTTCATCAAATAGTTACATCTTTCAACAGAGCTCCCTCTCAGATTACTTAGGCTGCAATCAGGCAGCTCTTAAAGAGACAGTACACAGAGTCTATACAGGCTCTGGTAATCACATTTAAACTGCTAAAATGCAGGACACCAGCCTGGCAGTGAGCATTTGGCAAGCTCAATGAAGACTTTTGGGAACCCCATTTGTAGGGGGTTACAAGGCCACTGCTCAATTAACAAGGTCCTAGAGTCTGAGTCAGCTTCCAGCCTGAGTTGAGCAGCACTGAAGATGGCACCAGCTCAACTGACCATAAGGGGTCAGGAGCCGCACCAATAATGGTGCTGCTTCACTTATGTGCTGCACCTACTGCTCCATCAGAGCTGCCCAGTAGCCAAACTGCCCACCAGTGTCCCCTGTATTGGACAGAGAGGAATCTGTGATGAAAACCTTGACATCACAAACCCAGGTGATGACAGTGGGGTACCCAAGTCTACAGAATTCGAGTATCTCAGTGTAGAAAAGCCAGAGGACAACCTCAACCAGTGCCGCTTTCTTCCCTTATGCTTTATGGGAAGAGGTCAAATCTAAAAGTGAAAAGACCCTGACACCAAGCATGTGTGGGATCTTAGCCATTTCTTTTGCAATTCCAGGAGGACTGTCCATTTCTCCTGGGCACCAAACTACCCATTGCCAGAGCACCCACCCAGAAAGAGGTGGTGGCCAAGCACAGCACTGTTGCCAGAGTAAATTACCTTTTCTGGCTCCTCTACCTTCTTCCATGGTCATTGACCATTAACATGAGGTAAGAGTAAGAGAAAACTA
Organism: Neoceratodus forsteri; assembly: GCA_016271365.2. Taxonomy (NCBI): domain Eukaryota; kingdom Metazoa; phylum Chordata; order Ceratodontiformes; family Ceratodontidae; genus Neoceratodus; species Neoceratodus forsteri. The sequence goes on from CM057453.1 coordinate 659,704,551, forward strand.
GATTTGTGTGCATTAAACTAAACTGACACAAAAGTAATAAACTCTAGTATTTTTTAAAGAGCTAGTGGAACCAAAAATAGCAGATGGGAAAATGTTACAAATTTTAAGACGTAGTCAGTTGTAATTTTTTATTTCTGAAGTCTTTTCATTTTGCTCGTTAGGTTTTCCTGTGATAGTATTATATTGATGGGAACAGCACTCTGCCTGGCAGCTGAAATAATCTGTTCTGTTCCTCCCACTACATCATCAGCATTGTGACCTCATTGACCGTGACATTACAGATGACTGATCTGGCAGCTACTGAGTGGCTCTTCAAAGCAGCTATGATGCCATTGTCAGATCACAATGCTGGTGAAGTAATGGGAGGAACAGAGCTAGATATGTCAGCTAACAGGCAGAGTGCTGTTCTGCATAGCACACCTACTAAAATTAAACAGTCTTCTAATTAATCAAAAGGAAAAGTACCTCAGATATAAAAGGCAACAGTTGACTGCTTTTAAAACTACTATTAGTTTTAGGCAGTAAGAGAACATGTTCTCTATCTTGTCAGCCAAGGGTTGTCGTCACCATTCTTAAGTCCAAGCTGCAAAGGAACTGGGCGTAAAGCAGGAAAAATAAGTTGTGGTTACTGAAAGGCTCTGGAAATTGAATACCAGCAATATTGGTGTAGTTCAAGAGCTCTCAACATCGGCTGCTCTGGAGACAAACTTTAAAGAGGCCCAATGCAAGGGAGAGAGTTGGATGTTAGAAGACTGAGGGTGAGGGACTATGAGATTGGAATCAAGCAGCTGTCTTCTGTATTCACTAGCCAAGCCCCAAGCACCTTGGTTTTGCTTAGCAATGTAAGGAAAAAACAAAAGTGCAGAGGTCTGAGTAAACTCTGAAGTGCTATTTAACATAAAAGCAGTAGGAATAGTGTCACTATTTAGATAGGTACAGAGATTTTAAAAGATTTGGGCTAAAACAAGCTTAGTAATGCTGATTTACATCACACTGGCTGGAAACGGTTTATACGTGGCTCTTTGTTATGTAGCAGTCCAGTTACTGTTTGTTTAATAGCAAGAGAAATGCTCCTCTACCCTACTCTACCTTGATCTGGTATCTTCTACCAAGACACTCATTTGTACTCATCATTGGCCCAGTTCCTGGCTAGAAGGAGCAGGGTGAGCTTATTACATAGGACAAACATTTATTGCACTCAGAGATTATTGTACTATGGACACAGACTCTATATTGCATAGTGTCTCGATGGCCTACTGTATGTTGTTGCCCAGTGAACTGATTAAAGTAATTAAGCTAATAGGAAGCAAAAGGACTGGATTGCTAGCATGCTGCTGTAGAATGAGACAGTCTGCAAGGCATCCCAGCCGATGGGACATTTGTCGGTGGACATGGACTGGAGTGACATCTGGGTGGGCAGGTAGGTTGGAAGGTAGCCACCCACTAGGGATGGAAGGATAGCCAGGTAGGTGTTCTCAAGGGAGGGTGGTTTAGGGCCATGAGAGAGAAGTCTAGCCCATAAAAGTGGCTGCACCTGAGAGGATCCCTCTTGCTCCTCTCCTCAAGTCAGAACCCACCAACCTCACCCTCATAAAAAGCAGTGGGAATGGAGGAAATAGGAACTTGCTGTCCCAGTAGAGGGAACACCTTAGGGGTCAAGAAGGAATTTTCCCATTTTTTCCCCACAGGGTTTTTCTGATTTTCGCCTTCTCCAGTGAGAGGGGCAGACAATATAGGTAGGGTTTAAATTAGGACTGTCATGGTCATGTATAAGTGTAAGTTACAGTACGGTAGTCTTGGAAGATCTGTACAGAAAGGGTAACGGGATCACGAGTCTTGTCCAGCTAGATCACCCTGGAGGCTGACAGGAGGCCTGGGCCGGATGACTGGAGTTCTGACTTTCAAGGGGCAGTCGGATGAGCAGCTTCTTCGGCACTTGCTTGCAGCACTGTGGAGTCCTCTGATGGGGAGGACACTTCCATACCCAGTCAAGAGCCATCCCATACGCCCAGAGCTGGTTACCATGAGGTTTCTGACTGGTTCAGCAGCCCTATTGGAGTGGGGATGGCCACCAATAACTCTAAATGAGACTGAGTAGATGAATGACATTTACCAACCAAGACTGCCTTGCTGCGCATATCACGCTGATTTTGGTTGTAACTACTGAATTCTGGAGTAAATACATGGCACTGGCCATTTTTCTCCAAAGCTTGTTGTCTGTGTCAGTCTGCCCAGGTGGAACTAAGAGATGTGCCCTGTAAGACAAATTATTGTTATATGAACATTTTAAATGCTGCAACCTCAGTATGTTCTTTATTAAAATGGACCTTTCTTGTGTTTTTTTTTTTGCTATTGGGTCTCTCCTCTCTTAATTAACCAATTTACCATGTAAGTCAGATGCTGTTTTAACAGAATATACTGTGTATATGGTTATGTCATGCTTTAATTGTCTGCTAAATATAACACCCATTATCTGCCTGCTTAGCCACAAACTGAGCTGGAATATCTCAGGAAATCCCTTTGTCGGCAGGGGACCCTGTCTGTTTCAGAAGCTTGATTCCTAAGTGGTCTCTCTGTGTGTGTTGCCTGTAGTCATTAAGGCAAGAACTGATCAGCGCCTTGCTGAAGTGCCTTTAGAAGGTTGGTTTTAAAGTTTGCTGCGGGCAGCAAACAGATATAAAACTCTACTCCGAGAGTAATTTGGATAACTAAACTCTAGCTATGCAAATGTGTTTTAGAAGTATGCTGTTCTCTGTTAGGACATCCTGTGCTCATTTAGACTTTTCTCTGTCACAACATTCTGTTCACAGACTGAGCACTGTGTTCTTTTCCAGAGCAACAGCAGCACTGACAATCTTTCTTCAAAATCGTTTTGTATTTAATTCAGAAGCATCTGCAAACCCTTAATTTTGGAACAGTCTGGCAGACAGGCACTGTCTGTGTTGATGTTGCCTGTTTAAATGGCCTGAGGGGGTCACCAATTCACAATGAGATTCCAGTGAGACTGCAGTGCACAGCCGTGTTTGTGTTGCAGTGTTGGACAGAGCTGAATCAACACAAAATAATGTTGGGGATAATACCTTTTGACAAACAGACACACATAACACAAGCTTTCAAAATGGCATGAAGTGGCAGTCAGAGAGAAGTACTATTATATCTAGATATCTCACTGTTAAATCCCCATTCATTTTAGTTGGATTTCCTGTGATATATCTAGATATATCCAGATACATAATGCTACTTATTACTGGCTGCAGTTCTAGGTTTCTTCTTCAGGAGCTGCTGTGTATACCCTGGTACAATGAAAAGAATTTCTAGACACTGAGTGTTACATGTGCCAAGCAGTGTCACTGCCTCAGTATAGTGTCCCACCCCTCTTTCCTTGTTGCTTTATTTTTCAATGGTCAGATAAAGAGCGACTTCACTGTGTAAGGCTGGTGCAATCACGTGCTCAATGTAAACACAGATTGCATATTTCATAATTATATCTAGTGTGCGTAGCTCTGAAACATTATTTTAGAGATGTAATTTCCTGATAATGTTCCTGTATTTTTTTCTTGTTTTACAGAGCTTCAAAACGAGCTGCTTACTACAACACGTGGCTAACAGGTATTGATGGCACCGAGCTGGATCCAGCAGTACTTGAAACAAATTGTCAGGTCTTTCCACTTACAACCTTAGCTCCCACAGAGCCAACAAGGGCTGCAATTCTACCACTACTCAAGCTATAACTACAGTCTCAGCAGACACAGTTCTAAAGCCTGCAGTAGTCCCGTGCCTGGCCGCTCAAACAATGGCCTCTTCTTCTATTCCGCCCTTACAGCAAGTTTCTATATCTTCCTTCTACACATACAAAACTTCAACATACCGGTATTTCCTTTCCATGGCTCTGCATATCATGTCCCAGGACGCAGAATAGGCTCTACTGGAGGGCTGAGAGGTTATGGTTCAACTGGAGGGCTGAGAGGTTACGGTTCAACTGGAGGGCTGAGAGGTTATGGTTCCACTGGAGGGCTGAGAGGTTACGGGTTCCAGTAGTATGTTGAAACGCTACGGGTCCACATATGGTTTGAAAGGTTATGGCTCCAATGGCCATTCACATGGTTATGGTTCTTTTGGCAAACATTGCAATAAAGCCAGAATAGGTAACTTTGGTGCAAGAGCCTCTTCTGAAGAATATGGCAGAAGGAAACGGACGCCCACCAATATATGAAAGGGATGCGATGAATCAGGTCAGGCAGTTTGACTATGCCTCACGCCGCCGAACTTAAAGACCTGCAGTCAGGTAAACTAGCCAAAGCAGCAAGCATGATCCTCCTTGGTGAGCACGGTAAAATCAACTTCACCTAATCATCTTCAGGCAACCAATCAGGTTCAAGCAAGAACGGTGGTCAGCAAGAAAGCGTATAATTCATATGCCATATGGTGTATCCTGAATTAAAACAAAATGTTGTGGTCCATCTGCATGGAGTTAAAACATATATTTATTTATTTAGTTAGTTTTTGTTTACTGGTAGTGCACTCAGCCATAAAATGACTAATTTAAGGCAAGACCCAGGAGAGTACAACATAAGACAAGAACAAACATTACAGAGTGTGGGAACATTACAGGTATGGTCAGTAAGAAGCAGTAACACTGAGCAATGACAATAAACAAGATTAATCAGAACATTAGCAGGAGAAAATAAGGATATTAGCATACATAATCTAGGAATCAGGCAGGTATGTCAAATGTTTCAAGTTCAAGTTTATACAAATACAGACAATAGAATGTAGTTAAAACTCGAATGTATTTCAAAAAGTAAAACAAGCAGCTACAAGTAATACTGTACAAACACTATAGGTAGGGGTAGGAGAGATTATGAGAATCACAGGGAAGGAAGAGAAGAGATGAATTGAAGGGGAGAGAGAAGAAAAGACACAAAAAATTGAGGAGAGGTGTGTAGGGAAAAATGGAGACAGACGTGATGTTATATCAAGTAGGGTCAAAACAAGTGCATACGCCAGCAAGCAATAGATGCCGTTGTAGTTCTTTTTGAAAGAAGGATGGAGACATTGATTGTCTAAGGCCTAGGGAAAGAGAGTTCCATAATTGAGGGCAGCAATCTTGAAAGCACTAGAGCCTTTGGATGCATGGCATCTCTCAACATGCAACAGGGATCTATCTGCTGAACAAAGTCCATGAGAGGAGTTAGCAGGGTGAGTAATAATGCTTAGGAGGAAGTACTGTCCCTGATAACTGAATCCAGTAGTTGAACCCAGAGAGTATTTCCTGCAGGATAGGGAGAAAGCCAGTTAAGGTCACTGTATAGTTGACAGTGATGCTTGAGGCAGGAGATGAAGAGGCATGATGGCATACATTGTTGTAGGTGACGCCCCACTTTGCAGGGTAGTTTTGTGAGCTGCAGCAAAGATAGAAGCACCATAGGTGAGGGAAGGGATCAGTATCCCTCTAGCAACAGCTAGCTTGACTGATGGCATGTAAGTGGCAATTAGTTTTGTAAGGTACCCAGTTTAGTGTTGACAGCTTTGCATGTAGTCTGTATGTGAGAACTAAAATCAAGGGATTGGTCTAGCAGGATCCCCAGGTATTTAAAGGACTTGACAGTTTCAATTTGTGTACTGTCCGAGTCACAAACCATAAAGGGCACAGAACAAGCTCTTAGCTTTGGATCGGAGCCCAGCAGAATAGATTCAGTCTTCTGTCCATTAAGTACCAGTTTATGGCCACCAAGCCAGTTCTGACATGTATAAAATCAGCAGTAAGGGAAGCATTAATACTGGCAACATTTGTGGAACTAGTAAAGACCAGATCATCTGCATGAAGAGTGGGGAGCAGTATTAAAAGGAATCAGCAATATTGTTTATAAAGAGAGAGAAGAGGAGGGGCCCCAAGATAGAGCCCTGAGGAACCCCATATTGTTGGAGGATTTGTTGGATAAGGAGGAATGAAACTTCACAGCTTGGGTCCTATCCAACAGGTAGCTGCTGAACCAGTCAACAACTGGGCACAAGAAATTTAGTTTACTTAGAGCTGTGAGAAGCATAGGGTGATCTACAAGGTCAGAGGCCTTAGTAAGTTCAATAAATATAGCTCCTGTAATTCACCCAGCATCCATATTTGAAAGAGTATCCAATGTAAATTTTAGCAGTGCAGTCAATGTACTATGTCCTTTTCTAAACCATGCTGAGATTCAGAGAGAAGGTTCCACTTTGTTAGGTATTAACTTCAAGAATCTTACTCAGCACTGAGAGTATCGCAAGAGGCCTGTAATTGGTCATTTCTTTTGGGTCCCTTTTTTCAGGACAGGAGTTATGTGGGCAGTCTTCCAAAGGTGAGGTACTACACTATTGGAGAGTGACAGCGTAGATTTTTGATAGTGGGGAGAAATTAGAGGAGCGGCAAGCTTCAGGAGCCACTGTTCAATTGAGTCTGAACCAGAGCTAGTATTGTCCAAGATGGTCATTAGTAATTTAAGGACTTGGGATTTAGTTATAGCCTTAAAGTAGAAGGTTGGCTTGTTTTTGGCACATCCGATCCAGTGGATGCTAGTGGCAGCTGGTTTACAGGTGGGTGCAAGGACTGAGGCCAGCTTGCACAAAGGAGGAGGTATACTGGGACAGGTCAGAGAACATGTGGTTGAAGGCATGCTGTGATACTGGGGTCATTGCAGTGTGTGCTTTTTAGAATCATGTCACCTGGAGTAACAGGTTGAGAGGCATCTAGAAAGGTTTTCACGTGGGCCCAGAATTTCTAGGGTCACCGCAGAGCTTGTCAGGAGGTCCTTGTAGTATACTCTTTGCTAACCTTACTTGTTTTTACACAAGTTCCGCAGAGCTTTAAAGGTGATGAAACCCGGTTGTAGACCTGTCTGTTTGAACAGCTTCCATTGCTTATCTCTGACACGTAATATTTGCAAGCAAGTCTTTGTGTAGCCACCTTGTGTGTTTCCCCGCTGACATGTCTTGTGACCTTGGGGGCATGCTTACTCTGAATGGCTAGGAATTCATTTAGGAAAATATGCAGGGCATCTTTCACATTACTTGTAGCATATAAGGCAGACCAGTCGATTCTAGAAACATGAATGCTGGTAAGATAACCCTGCACACTCAAATCATGCCAGAAAGAACGTGGCCCTCAAACAGCACTTTAGTAGAACAAAGAGCACAGTATCTATGCCTAAATGTCTTTGTTGGGCTTTGTAGTACATGAGGAATAATTTTCAGTTACAGAACTGTAAGTCACCCTCACTTTTCATTTCATAGCTTGTAGTTCCAGATAAAGTATGGCTGTCCTGTTACTTATGCTTCAAGTATGATTCTGTTCCACTTCACCTGGGGGAGAAGGAAGTGTCAACTACTCTACAACTATGACAGCTGGTGATTAAAAAGATAGCCTGCATCTGAGCAGAGGGGGAACCAGTGCATTAAAGCAGAGGCTAGATGTTGCAATTTACAACTTCAAACTAGGCAAGGGAGGACAGGGTAATAGTTTAGACATACCGGGAGGCATGATGGCTCTTCCCACATCACATGAGACAGGAGAAAGAGGAAGGCAGACAGAGGTAAAATTAGGAGAAAGGGGCATTCAACAGCAAGCAAGAGTAGGAGGCCAAAAGGAATAGGAAGAGGAGATGGAGAGTTATATACATGGATGTAAGGAGCTTATGAAATAGGTTGGATGAGCTACAGTACATGCGGCTATTGCTGCAGAGCACATTGACTTAGAACCAGCAACTGAAACATAACTAGAATAAGTGGGACTTAAATGTCCCTAGATAGGCCCTGTTTAGAAAGGACAGGAAAATTGCCAAATGAGTGGAGTGGCAGTGTATGTTAGGGAGTCCATAAGGGTCTTGGAGGATAAATCAATCTAAGGAGGACAGAAGATGGAGTCACCATGGCTTCTCGTGGCTGAAGAAGGAGGAAAATGCATGTGATAAGACTAGTCCATAGGCTGACAAACAAGATGGTTGACAGAGACAAGGTGCTTTAATCAGACAGCAGCGAGCCAGGGAAGAATTTTAATCATGGGAGATTTCAGACACTCAGAAACAGAATGGGACCCACAGGAGGCAAGAAGCCAAAAGGCTAGAGGTTTGTGGAGGTTTTGTATGATTGCTTTCTCTCCCAATGGGTGCTGGAATCAACTGGGGCAATGATAGATCTTGTTATATCTGACCAAGATATTATTAGGGATATTATGGTAAAGGACCGGTAGGACAGGATGATCACAACACTGTGAAGTTCGGCATAGTTGAATGCCCAGTCATTTAATTCCAATGGTGGTACCTAATTTTAGGAAAACAGATTTTGAAAAGAATAGCAGAATGAATCAAAGGCAGCTAGAGTACATTCAACAGTTGGAGGATGCATAAAAGAAGTGGTCAGCTATAAGAGGGGCAGTATGGAAAGCAGCACATGAGTGCATCAAATTTGTCAGTAAAATAAAAGGCATAAGGAACCAATCTAATTGGACAGACAAATAAAGGGTACAATTTGGACAAAAGAAAGCTTTCAGGGTTTATGAAGGGAAGCAAATGAGGCCAATAGGGAGTTGTATAAGGAAAATGTTAGAGAAAGCAAGCAACTCATTAGGAAGGTGAAGGCAAGCATAGAGCGAAGGAGAGAAGAAGGGTGAAGGAAATGAAAAGACCTTCTTTTCAGGTACATTTGGGAGAACAGAGCGAGATAGCATAGAAAGGATAATGAAAGATGAAGACAGTGTGGAGGATAGGGTAAGGAATATACACTGAATGAGTACTGTAGTTCTATGTTTTTTCCGTGGGGTTTTTCATCGTGGGTAGGCGGGCAGGCTCTCACAAAAGCTGAGCAGTGGTGCAGGCCATAGGGGAACAGACATGGCTTAATGAGGCCCACCTTCCCAATTTTCCATGTTCTTGTTGGGGAGGCAGTATAGTGCAGTGGCTTAAGGCTCTGAGCTGCAAATCTGGATACCTGGGTTTGAATCCCACAGCCCCCACTTGCTTACTGTGACCATGAGCAAGTCACTTAACTTCCCAGCGCTTAGGTCACACCTGTAAACAAGCTTTCAGCTTAGTGTGGCTCTCCTGGTTAAACAATTGAAAAAATTCTTTACTTGTGCCACGGCAGCATATCAGTATGTGCATATGGAGATGTGTACATACAGCAGAACTGTGGCTCGCCTTTGAGCTGCTCGCTAACCTGCACTCACCACCAGGCCTCCAATCAGAGGCCAACAGGTACTGAGACAGCTGGCCAGCCCACCCCAGGAGAGGAAGAGCAGTTCCTGAGATGCTCAATCCTTCTCACCTTGCCAACCCCTGTCAAGCCCATGCTCATTCCCGAACACAGGTCACCACTGTGGCAGGAGGTATGACATTCAATGCCTCAGCCCTCTGTGCCACTAGCCTGCCCCCTTTAGTTGTGTGTTTATAGTGGAAGCTATGGGCCACTGCCAGACAGTATGATCAAATCTGGGGGTACAGCTAGCCACAAGTTAGAGCTGGGACATGCAGTGTATCTGAAGAGAGAGTACTAAAGGGTCTGAGGGACCCAAAGGGTAAACAGGACCTGGGATTGACAAACAGCACCCATGGGTGCTGAGGAGAAAAGGCAAGCCCTGGCAGAACCTTGGCAGACATATGTAGCATACCACTAGCAAAGAGCACGATGTAGATGCTGCTTGGTCACAATTATAGCCAGGCTAGCAGCCAGGTTTCTATGCATAATTCTGGAAATGCTCAAAAATAGTTAAAACAGGTTCCTGGTTTTTGAGAGCCAGTTAGGCTGCAGTGTCATCAGAGCAGCATTCTGCCTGTAGGTTATTATTAAAATATGTGTTTCACTATATTGAATTATCACAAATAATTGGTTTAATTATGTGTACACAACTGGATGAGATGTATGCTTGTGTGGTTTTGATGCACTGTGGCTGTTACGCCTCTCTATCAGTGGGATATACCACTCTGTGGAGTACAATGCAAGAAACCTAGAGGAGGGTCCCCCATGGTGCCCAGAAATGATTCCTGCAGCTAAAGGTAGCTTAGGAAGAAGCCCACGGAAAAGAGATGAGCTGCTGGAGGAGGAGGAGGGTGGATGGTGGGGACGAAGAATGAATCCTGAACAGACCAGAGGAGTGACCTTTAAGGCCTGATGGGGAGTGACGTTTGTTGCTCCACCCATTGAACTCGGGCTTAAAGCCTTCCCATTTAATAGGTAGCGCCTGTTTCTTTGCTTATATAAACACAAGGATGTATTGTTTTAGCCACACCCTGATGAAGAGTTTACTTGCCTCAAGTGCTGGGTAGGACTGCCACAGTATGTGAATTCAGTTTGTATACTAAATGTGTTGTTATTAACACTACTGGTTTTAAAAGTAAAAATAAAATGTGGGAGGCGTTACCTGGAGTGCTGGTGTTCTTTTTTTTCTGTTTTATTTTCCTGCACCTGACCCTAGCTGTGTTCACCACTTTTTCGTTCTTTGGATCATAATGTAGAGGGACTGGAGGGTGAGGAACATGGTCCCCTACCCAAGAGTGGGGATAGGGAGAGTTCATGAAATTACAGGCCAGTGAGCCTCATATCTCTATAGTAGATGGCAAGCTACTAGAGGTAATCGAAAAGAAGCAGATAATGGAATTTCTGGAATTAAACAGGCTTATGGATAGAAATCAACATGGGTTCATAAGGACAGTTTGTGTGAAACAAACTTGATTTTCTTGTCAGTTCAGTGGCATATATGGTAAACAGAGGACAGGCAGTCTACATCCCACCTGGATTTCAGCAAAGCCTTTGATTCAGTGCCACAGGAGACCAGTGAAGAAAGTGGTGGACCTAAGTCTAGCTGAGGGGTTTAAGTAGGTGGAAGAAAACTGGTAGTGAGACAGGACTCGAAGTGGTTCTGAATGGAATGTTTTCTAATGTCAGGAGGTAACTAGTGTTGTGCCTCAAGAGTCTTCCTCTCTTTAACATGTGCATAAGTGATACAGGGGTGGGGTTGCAGGAAAGGGAATATGTTTGCAAACAATACAAATGTCTGCGAAAGAGTGGACAGTGAGGGGAAATAGTGTGAAGTGGAATGTAGAGGGCTGCAGAAGTGGTCTAGAATTTGTCAATTGAAATTAATATCGAGAAAGAAAAAATTACTCACCATAGTAATCTTGTTTCTTCTAAGGGAATCTTACTGTATTCTGACTTATGCAGTATGGTCTCACCATAGGACTGCCCCGAGCTGAAATGGTTACTAGAACCTATGCAAATGATGGAATGCTGGGCTCAAGCTCGGTTTTCAAATCACTGTCCCTAGTAAACTTCTCTAAACCATCAGATTCTTACAAAGCATGCACTAAATAGTTTCCAACTAATATAATGATAATAATAACCCCCTTAATAAGCAATAAGGTATGAATAAGGAATTACCCTTTTTAAAACTTCTAAAGTGGCATCACTAGAACTCAAGTCACAGATGCCACAAAAACAATATAAATACCCCAGGTTTGCAACATCTCTACCACAGCTATAGTGCAGTGACCATACTGTATGTTTCAAGTAGGGAGGAAGAGAGAAGCTCAGAATACAGTAAGATTCCCTTAGAAGAAACAAGATTATTAAGTGAGTAATTTTTCTTCAAACCCCAGGAAATTATACTGTATTCTGACTTATGCAGATTGCCAAGCAATGCTTTGGAGGTGGGCCTATCTATGAAACAGGCTGCAGGACTGCTGTGCCAAACCTGACAGCACCTCCAGCCTGGACATCCAAACAATAATGTTTATGAATGTGAACTGTTTTCCAAGTTGCAGCTTTGCAAATGTCCACAAGGGGATATCTCTATCAGCTGCTGGAGAAGCTGCAGTACCCTAGTTGAATGGTCCTTGAGGCCTGCAGGTGGTTGCTTGCCCACCTTGCTATAGCAAAACTGAATACAAGCCACAAACCATCTTGCAATGGATCGCTTTGTGGAGGTTTTCCTTTACCACCTCTCCATAAGTGAGGAAAAACTGGGTTTGATCCTGTCTGTGACCTTCTGTGTGGTCAAGATAACAGCTGACTGCCTTTTCACATCCAGGCTGTGCAGCCTACGCTCACCTGAGGTGGAGTGGTCTCTTAAAGAAGACTGGCAAGTAATAGACTGGTCGAGGTAGAACTCTGATACCGCTTGACAAAAATTTCCTGTTAGTCCTCATAACTATTTTGTCTCCATGGACAACAATGTAACCATGTTCTGTGGACAGTGCCTGGAGCTCACTAATCCTTCTAGCAGAGGTAATGGCTACCAGGAATACTGTTTTCTAAGACACATTTGAGGTCTGCAGTAGACATGGGCTCAAAGGGGCTGCATAAGCTGGGCAATACAAATGTTCAGATCCCACATGGGAGTAGGCTTCCTGTGCGGTGGGTGCAAGTGCAGTAACCCCTTAAAAACATCTTGAATATTGGCTTCAAAGCCAAAGAAGATGCCTTACCTGCTGATAGATAAGCTGAAACAGCTGCCAGTGCACTCTCAAGGTGGAAATACTTAAACCTGTGAAATGCAAATGAGCCATCTAGTCCAGGACTATAGAGAGACTGGCTTAGGCATGGTCCAACCCTTTGCCCTGACACCAAATTGAAAATCTTTTTCCATTTAGAGGCATAGGTTTTCTTGGTAGAAGGCTTCTGGAGACTCTCAGTATATCCATGACTCCTTCTGAGATGCAGATCTGCATACTCTAAGTCCTCAAGAGCCATGCTTTGAGTCTGAGGATAGCAGATTGGGGTACATGATCCTGCTCTGTGAGGATGACAACAGGTTGTACCTCCTCGGGAGACTGATTGGCTTAGTTACTGACAATGATAGGATCATGGAGTACCAAGGCTGTCTGGCCCAGTCTGGGGCAATTAGTATCACTGAAGCTGGTTGAAGCCTGAGTTTGTGCAGTACTTTCAGTAACAGAGGAAAGGAGGGAAGGCATACAGGAACTTCCCATCCAGTCCAGCAGAAGTGTATCCAAAGGATTGTGCCCTTGATGGGGGCCTGCAGCAATACTGTGGGAGTTAGTGGTTGTCTGGGGCTGCAAACAGATCCACCTCTGGGGTGCCCCATCTCCTGAAAATGGTCTGCAAGACCTGTTTGTTCAGTGACCACTGTGGTGGTTCTGATTTATTCTGCTGAGGGCATCTGCCAAGACATTGTCCTTGCCTGGAGGTGCACAGCTGAGGGGAAACATTCAGGAGTATGCAAAGGCTCAGATTCTCATTGCCTCTGTGCAGAGGGAGTTGACCTTGTGCCTTCTTGCTTGTTTATGTAGTACATGGCGGTTGTGTTGTCTGTTCTGACCTGGACCACCTTTCATCAGACTACTGGAATGACTGAAGAGCCAGAAGAACTGCTCTGAGCTCCAAAGGTTGATATGCAGGAGACTGCCCCTTTTCCTGCCACCACTGTAGGGCTTGGAGAAAAGTGGCTATGACTGGAACTAACTGTGAGAGAGAGAGAGAGTGAGAGAGAGAGTCCCTTCTCTGGAGCCAGTGATCTCTTAAATGAAATTGAATGTCTCTCACCTGGAACCTGGTCCCAGACATGGTTGCTGTGGAAGCTGCCATATGACCTAGCAATTGCAGGAAGTACCTTGCTGGCCTGGAAATGTGAAGTTTGAAGGAATTGGTCACCTGGATAAGGTTGTCCACCCTGTCCTGAGTTTTATTTATACTTTTTTTTTATGATTTTCAACTTTGCTACGTTCTGGGAGACAATAGGAATGTTATGCCAGGATTGGAGACCTAGTGGCACATAGCGGAGTGAGGAAGGAGTCATTATCATATGAGGCAGCACTTATCCATGCAGAAGCTCGAGGGACTGAGCATTACAGGAGAGTGGCAGCTAAGGATTTAGTGGGAATGCAGGATGGAGTAGACAGAGAAGCTGTGGTCTCAGTTTGGCCTGCATTGGCTTTTGGAGGTCTATTGGAGTACAGTATTTGCAGTTTAAGAAGTGTAGTAAAATAAAAGTTTTTGTGATATTTATAGTGGATTTGGGGACTGCTGGTCAGTGGATTTTAAAACTCGTGGTTTCTGTTGTTATGCATTTTACTGGGAGTGCTTTGCTGTTTGTGTTTCGGGGGTCGGAGGGATTTTAAAATGTGGGATCATTGATGCGGCTTGATCAGCACTTTTCCAGTTGGTCATGCCAGGATTTACAACAGGTAAATCGCCAGTCAGCCAATCAGGTTTAAGAATTTTCAGAGCCATCATGTAATATGCAATTCTGATCTAAGGACAGACAGAGACACAACAGAAACCATAAAAAGAAAGGAAGCAAAATGATCCAGGTACAGCAGGGTAGGGCCTATGGGGAGAGATTGGAGAGCCTCAATACGTACTATCCAGAGAATTAGAAGAGATGGGAGATATTCTAAATATATTCAAATATACACAAGGGTACAGCCAGGTGAACTCGAGAGTTATTCAGGTTAAGAAAAGTTCATCTACCAAGCGGCACAATCTCAAACTGGAAGGGGATCATTTAAACCGAACGTTTAGAAGTATTTTGTCAGAGGGCTGGTGCTGGATGGGTGGAATATCCTTCCAGAATGTGTTCAATGCTGGGACAATGACTGGGTTCAAAACACAAAGGGATACTTTACAGGGTTATTTGGAAGTAATACCTTGTAGAGCTTCAGGGCACTTGATAGACTTCTTGTCTTTTTCTCTCCTTATTCTTCAGTATTTATACTCCTTCAGTCATTGCCACAGATTCATGTCCTGTCCTGAGAAATCCACCTGTCACTGTGATCTGCAGGACACTTGAAAACTTATTGTCTTTTTTCTTCTTATTCTTCAGTATTTCTACTCCTCCAGGCACTGCCACAGTTTCATGTCCTAGCCTGTGAAATCCACCTGTCACTGTGATCGGCTCTTAATCCTTTGTTCTATGGCATATGCACATGTTCCTGCAGCCAGAAACAGGATCTGGTGAGGACACCAATATGGGAAGACCCCTGTAGGGAGTGGGTGTTTTACAGCTTCATCTAACTTATTTATTTAAAAGAGATTTACCGCTGGCCGGTGATGCAGAGGGCTGAGGCACTGATCGCCTTTACCTCGGATCATGCTGGTGATCCATGTTCAGGAACAAGCACAGGTCACCAGAGGCCAGCAGGGAGGAGAAGGATTGAGTGTCCGCTGGACTGCGCCCTTCTCTGGGAGTGGGGTCCAGCACAACGGCGCCTGATTGCCCCTGGTGGAAGCTGGAGGGCTAGGCGCTGCACTGCAATATCAGGGAGGAGCTGGGGTAGACGCCAGGAGGAAGCGATATGGATCGTTGTGCACACTCCCCTCCACCAGCCGCCATTGCACGCCTCTGCTCTGGGGAGAAACACAGGAAAAGTGGAGTCCTCATGGTGGGCGGCTTGATGGCCATCTCACGGTGCACTGGCTCTGGGGAGGTTGCCTGACTGGATCTGGACAGGGTGGGTGAGTGAGGGGCTCCCCACCACCCCGCTGTGAGGGGTAAGCCACAGGGAACAGGCAAGGACCCTAATGGAGCACAGGTGAGGTCGGATGGCAGTTGTAGTCCCTAAGGGTTGCCAGGAAACGGAGCAGACCAGGTAGGGACAAGCAGAAAGAGATAGCAAAAAAAAGGGGCGGATTTACTAGGAAAGACATATTGAGCTATTCTCGGTGTGGATGTTTGATAAACCCTGAGCTTCGCCTCAGGTTTATGTAGTATAACACACTTCCCCACCATTTATTCTATATACAATGAGGCAAAATAAAGTACCTTCCTCACCGAGATGGTTTGATATACAAGGGAAAACTAGAGGTATAACCTGCAGATTATTTTATGTCAGTGTTACTTCATGAGACATACAGGTGCACAGTGTGCCATAGTATAAGGATGATTAGCTCCACTAGCAAAAACGGTATTCTAGAGGCTGATTCACTGACATGGCAACACCATCTGCTCTGCTACCTAGGAAGCCAGTGTTTATGTGCAGACTATAACTTCACGGCCCTGGGACCGCAAGGACTGAGCATGTTATGGAATTTGCCAGAATCCAGTCTGCAGGGTGATGTGCAATCCTCAAGATAGAGCCAGACACACACTGAATAAAATGTAGTGCACACGGGCAGAATACAGTTTATTTTATGATTTTGGCCAGGTAAGACACACTAGTAAAGGTTTATTTCCAGGTGCATCCTGGGAGCACAGGTACACTTGTTTGCAGGCCATCCTGGGAACACAGGGAAGTTAAGGATTTGCTCATGGTCACACAGTATGCAGGTGGTGGCTGTCGGATTCAAACCCCATTCTTCAGGTTTGCAGCTCAGTGCTCTTAACACTGTGCTATACTGTTTCTAATGTTAATGCTGCATACAGTACTGTCAAGATTTATCAAAGGTTCCCAAAGCTGTAGCCACACAAACTGATATCTTGCAAATCACAGTGTCACGTCCCCAACATTTTATATCCTCTGACACTTCAACTGCAGTGACAAAATGGCAGGAGTTGACATACCAAGGTTTGCACTGTTTTGTTATTTGTGTGAGAGGCTTCCAAAGCCTTGAGACCTGGTGGCCTTTTCAGGGTGGCAGTCAGTTGTGTTGGAACTATGTTATATTATGACCTTTCTAAATACGATCTCCAATGCAGTGGTGTTCTCTGCAATGCCATCATTTACAAAATGACTTGGATAAATGTTGCATGGAGGCATGCTTATATGACTGTGATATTACACACACACATTTTATTGAATACATGTAAAAGCCCTGCTGAAGTGACAGTAATGACTACTGTGCAGTTTCACAGCAGAACTTCAAGCAGATGGACACATACCATGTTTTGTTTTCAGACTGCTCTCCAGTGTTTTATTTATGTAAATCTATTTAACCAGGAAATACTGTGTAACAAGAAAGTCAGGTTGTTTTGTTTCATTTTTAGTAAAAATAAAAAACAATGAATATTAGGTGACTCACTATACAATAGCAGTACTAGTGTTCCGCCAGTGAAAGTAAGATGACACAAACATGTCAGGGTGCTCGGAGTGATAACTATAACAGGTGTGAATTAAAATTGTTATAAAATACACCTTTGGCTACTGGCCTCATTTACAGAGTGCTCTGATACTGCTCGTACACTTTTACTCCACAATCTGCATTAGCATGCAAGTGGGGGTGGGGGTTGTTTGTGTGTTAGCCTGATTGCTGAACCTATGGTGTATATGTTGTTTAGGTATTTTGAGTAGCACACATTTCGAAGCTGAAAATAACCAGGAAACAAAGGAACCATATCTAATGCCTCAAAACTGAGAATTAATAACTCCAGTTATAGTCCCCATGCAGTGGAATTTACACCATGGATCATATGGAGATTGCTTTTCTGTACTGCAGTTATTCTCTGAGCCTTACTAGTAATCACATGCTATACAAAGTACTGAAGTACCACTGTAACGTTATGCTGCACTATGCATTTATTTTAATTTTCAAAGTAGTTACCTTGTAAATATCTGTATTGTATTGTGCTTTATAAATAAAATGCCTTGCCTTCTAATATCTAACACGATGTGCTGTTTTATTCAATGGTAGTAACATATGTTCCCTATTGAAACGGTAGATCATCATTCATGTTTTGTGGGTCAGTCCTGATGAATTACTGTCAGACATCAAAATAACCCCAAATGAACATCAACGAAGATCATGATTTACCGCAAGCACGTAACTTTGAAATCACCAACTGATGATTATTATTTCTGTCAGCTTAAATCAGCATGGTGATTTTTGAAGATCTCTAAATGACCAAGTGATGATAATTGCTGATTACTGTATATCAGTACCACGATGAATGTTTGTAAGTCACATGGGTAATATTAAACAAAGTTTTATTTGTTATGAAATATAAAATAATAAATGTGTCAAATATTTGCAAAAGAAAATTAATTATAATAAAAATTATACAAGGTCCATTTTCATGTCTTTAAGAAGAGTAAAAGCTAAGTTTGGTATAGCAGACATTTGCAAAACTAATTTGCATATTTTAAAAGCACAGTTCTGTGTCATTCCACATTTTCACTGGGCCAGTCATTTACTGCCAGAATATGCATACTCACCTGCTATGGGGCAACACACTCCAAAGCTGTGACATCATTATAGAACTTGGCTGCACCCCATTCCGAGTCAGCTTAAAATGTTCGTGCCTCAGTTTAATGGCCAAGGGCAGGCAGCTTAGCTAGAAGCTTAAAGACTGTCTTTGAAATCGTTGCTCTACCCACTGTGCCTCCTCTACATGTTGTCATAAGAGATAAGTTCCATTAAACTGAATGCTTCAATTTTCTGTTGCACACTGGATGCGGACCCTGCTTCAAGGAAGCCTCCAGAAGTCTTTCTGTGATCTGGCTGAGCATATTCCAGAGTGAATAATCATTTCTCAAATGTGGCATTGGTAGCTTGCAACTTGAAGGCCTGGAGCAGCTGAAGTGAACACTCGCTATCCCAAGATATCATTTTACACGACTCACTGTCAGGAGTCTGCACAACCAATTCCTTTGAAGTGACTGACTTATCACTGTTAGTCATGATAAGAATAGTTTCTGCTATGAACAAATTACTCATTGTAGTAATGTTGTTTCTCAGGAACCAATCAGTGAGCATTACAACAAGCATCATCCTGCTAGAGTGTGATGACCCGGAGATAGAACTTTATGCTAATTTTTAAAATTTAGAATACAGGTTCAAACTCTGCAGTATTGTCATTTCCCTACTGTTCCAGTGTCAGATTTGTTTCTATAGTTAAGGGAGCTGTGACCACTAAAATTAGCCAAAGACTACCAAAATTTCAATTTTTTTTAAATTTAAACAAAATAAATTAAAGGAGACATTAGGTATAATTGAACTGATTACGCTTAACAGATTCTGAGGAACTCTAATAAAGAATGCTCAAGCAACCTTAAAATAAAAGCTGATTCTTGTGTGAACTCTGTTTTCAGGTTCTGGAAGGGTAAGCACGGTCAGGATTTGTACATCTCATTGATGGATCCCTGAGAAGAAACAACATTACTATGGTGAGTATTTGTTTTCTCCAAACAACAGGAATCCATCAATGATGCCTTACAACAAGCAGATTCACTAACAGTACTTTGGGAGGATGGGTCCAGAACATATTAAGGAAAAGGTTCTGCAAGACAGCAGTTCTAAAACTGGCATCCCTTCTGCACTGTATGTCCAAGCAGTAGTAGTTTGTGAAGGTGTGCACTGTTTCCTATGTAGCTGCTTTACAAATCTCTGGGAGGGGGATAACCCTTATAGCTGCCACAGAGGCAGAGGTACCCTTGTAGAATGTGCCTGTAAGCCTTTGGGAGGTAGTTTACCAGCTTCTTCATAACATAACTAAATGCAGGGACGATCCAAGAGAAACAGCTTTTCCTAGCTGCTGGTTTACCTTTGCCAACCTCTCCATAGGTGACAAAAAGCTGTGTGCCCTAGAACCCAACCTCCCTTGTCTGGTTCATGTAGTGACCTAGTGCCTTTTACATCCAGACAATGCAATTTATGTGTACCCATATTGGAATGTTCAGGGTAAAGCACAGAAGGATAACTGACTGGTTCAAGTGGAATTCCAACACCGCCTCATAGATTCATAGATTCTGTCAGCAGATAAGGGCCGCCTGGCCCACCAAGTCTCACCCGTAAAATCCTACCCAATAGTGCTGCCTGAGCCACTTCCTGGGGCCACCGCCCACCTCCCTCCATTATCCAAAATACCCATGTGCCTATCCCATGCACACTTAAAACCTGTGACTGTATTTGCCTCACCACCTCCGGCTGGTAGGCTGTTCCAGTTGTACATCACCCTTTCCGTGAAGAACTTCTCACATTACCTCTGATCCTAACCTCCAACTTCATATTGTTCCCCTAGTATTAGAACATCCTTTCTCTGGAATATACTCTCCTACTGTACCCTGTTTATTCCCTGAGATATTCAAGTGTCTATCATATCCCCTGTCTCCTCCTGTCCTCCAGGGAGCAAGTTTAATTCCTTTAGCCACTCCTCATAGGTCTTCCGATGCAGGCCCTGCACCATTTTGGTTGGTCTCCTCTTTACCATATCCATCCTGTCCCTGTCCTTATGAAGATGGGGCCTCCAGAACTGCACACAGTACTCGAGTTGCTGCCTCACAAGCAGTGTATACAGGGAAGTATTACCTCCCTCCTTCTGCTGGTGATACCCTTTATTATGTAGCCAAGCATTTGGTTTGCCTTCCACTGCCTTCCACACTGTTTCACCAACTTCAGGTCATCAGTAATGATATGCTCCAGGTCTCTCTCATCTTGTACCTCTACTACCTCCCCAAGTGTGTACTCTGCCCCGGTTCTTGTGCCCAAGTGCATAACCTAGCATTACTTTGCATTGAATCGCAGTTTCCACCTTCTTGACCAGTTGTCTAACTTGTCTAGGTCCTCCTTAGATAGGAACTTCACATTAGTATGAAGGACTACCTTATCCATGTGGAAGATTATGTAGCGTGCATCTGTACAGAGGGCTGCAGCTTGCTTACCCTCCTGGCAAATGTCATGGCAATCAGAGAACTATTCCATGTGACATATTTTTAACCCAGCAGTAGCCATAAGCTCAAAGGGAGCTCTGTCAGCTGGACAAGACAGATATTTAGATTCTGTGGAGAGACTGCATCCTTACAGGGTATACAAAAGACTGATGCTTTTAAAGAACCTTTTAAAACAGGTTGTGAGGCCAAGGACTTGTGTTTGCCTGTTGATGTGTAGGCTGACACAGCTGCCAGGTGTATCTTCAGGGCTGAAAGTCTCAAACCTAAGGACTGCAGGTTTACCAAGTAGTCCAGAACTGTAGGCAGCCCTCCTGCATTGGGATTATCTTCCTGGGAGCACACCACTATAAAATCTCTTCCACTTAGTGTGCTTTCCTTGTTGCTGGTTTCTGAAACCTTCAACACCCTCAGCACTTCCTCTGACAGATTCAAACTAGAAATTCTAGCCCGTCAAGATCCATGGCCTCATACATAGTGTTCTGAGGTATGGGAATATTTTTCTGCCCTGAGACAGAGTCAGAAGGGCTCGTGGCAGATTGACTGAACTTGCTGGACAGGGTCAGCAGCATTGAGTACAAGCCTGTCTGACCCAGTCCGGTGACTATCAGAATTATTGTAGCTGTCTCCCTCCTGAGCTTTATGAGCACTCTCTGCATAACTAAGAATGGTGTGGAAGGCATACACAAACTCCTCTGCCCAGTTCAGAAGGGTGTCCACTGGGATTGTGCCCTTGCTGATGGCCTGCAAAAACTGTGGGAGCTGATTGTTCTCCCAAGAGACAAACAGGTCTGTCTCTGGAGTACCCCATCTTCTAAAGACTGAGGCAAGCACTTTCTGGTTCAAGGTCCACTCATGATTTCCCTAGCTGGTTCTATTTAGGGAGTCTGCAAGCGCATTGTCCTTGCCTTGCAGATGTAGTGCAGAAATCTTTGCATCTAGGAATAGCCAGATCTCAAAGCCTCATTGTTTCTGTGCTCAGTTTTGAGGAAACATAGAAACATAGAATTTGACAGCAGAGAAGGACCACCTGGCCCACCTAGTCTGCTCATTGTCCTACCTGATGGATAAGCTGCAGATCCTAGTTAACCAACAGCTTACTTCCTCCTACCCCCACTAGAATTGCATTATGTCTGTGCCATGCATTCTTGAATTCCCCACTGTTCTTGACTCCACAAACTCCTCAAGAAGACTGTTCCATGCATGCACAACCTCTCTGTGAAAAAATACTTTCTAACATTACCTCTGAGCCATCCCCTTCTATATTTAAATTGTGCCCACTTGTTCTTGCACATCTCTTTTCTGAAAGATGCTACCCTCTTGACTTTGTTAATTCCCTTGAGGTACTTGAAAGTTTTATCATGCCCCTCCTTTCCTCGAGGGTATACATATTAGTTGCTTTAGACTCTCTTTCAGAGTCTTCTGGTGCAGACCCTGCACCATTTTGGTTGCCTTCCTCTGAACAGCCTCTATTCTGTCTATGTCTTTGCATAGATGGGGTCTCCAGAACTGCACACAGTACTCCAGATGGGGTCTCACCAACTGTCTGTACAGAGGATAACAACTTCCTGGTTTCTGTTGATGCCTCTCCCTATGCATCCCAGTATCAGCCCCAGACCTCCTTACTGCCTTCTCACATTGCTTGCTCACCTTTAGGTCATCTGATATAATTACTCCTAGGTCTCTTCGATTTTTGTTGTTGTTAGTATCTCACCCCGATTGTGTACTCTTCCCTGGTTTTTGTTTCCCAGGTGCATTACCTTGCACTTTTGCATTGAATCTGAGCTGCCATACATTTGACCATTCCTCCAACCTTGCCAAGTCCCTTTCATCCTTTCCACCCTACCTTGTGTATCAACCCTTGTTGCAGATCTTTGTATCATCTGCAAAGAGGCATACTTTTCCTTCCAGGTGCTCTCAATGTCACTTATAAAGACATTAAAGAGGACAGGTCCCATTATTGAACCCTGCAGTGCACCCTACTAGTTACTCTCCTTTCTTCACTGTGGACTCTGTTTACTATTACCCTTTGTGTTCCGTTGTCCAGCCAATTTATTATCCAGGCTACCACCTTGGGACCCACTCCAAGGCTGCAACTTGTATATTAACCTTGTGTGGGACTGTGTCAAATGCCTTACTAAAATCTAGGTAGGCCACATCTACAGCCCCTCCTGGTCTACTACTTTAGTCACCCCACAAAAGAAATCTATTAGATTCATCTGACACGACCTTCCTGCTGTGAATCCATGCTGCTTGGATACTGTGCCCCACTGGTCTCTAGGTACTCAACAATTCCTTCCTTCAGAAGTGATTCCATCATTTTCCCTACCACTGAGGTCAAACTAACTGGTCTGTAGTTTACTGCCTCTGCCCTGCTCCCACTTTTGTGAAGTGGAATCACATCCACCTCCTCCAGTCCTCAGGTACCACCCATCCTCCCATGATTTGTTAAAGAGAGTAGTTAGTGGTGTCACTAGTTCTAACCTTAGTTCTTTTAGAATTCTGGGTAAATCCCATCAGGCCCCATTACTTTGTCCACCCTCAGTTTCAAGAGTTCTTTCAAAACCCTTTCTTCTGTGAATGGTCTGGTATCGACCCCCTATCCAGAGTGTTTCTCTTGTTTGGTTTAGGTACCTCCCCTCCTCTTCCATTCTTCCATTTTGAACACTGAGCAGAAATATTCATTCAGTATCCCTGCTTTTTCACTGTCAACTTCTGCCCACATTCCTCCTCTGTTAAGCCTCTCATGATCCCCCTGGTCTTTCTTTGCTCCCTAATGTACCTATAAAGGTTTCATCCCCTTCTTAACATAGTTGTTATTCTTTCCTCAGTTTGAGCCTTTGCTATTCTGACTGCCTTCCCTGCCTCCTTCTGCTTTAACTGATAAAGCTCTGTCCTGCTCCTTCTGTGTTTCCTTATAGTTCCTGAATGCTATCCTTTTCTCCTTATTCTTCTCTGCCACCTCTTTTGAGAACCATAGTAGTTTTTCCTTTGTTTTGTTTTGTTGATTTGCTTCACACAAAGGCTTGTTGCCTCTGTGATGGCTGTTCTGATTACTCTCCATTGTTCCTCCACCCTCCTTCTTGCCTGCTTGCTAGTGCTTTTCTGAGGCATTCTCTCATTTTCCCAAAGTCAGCCCTCCTAAAGTCCAATACTCTTGCTTTTGTATGGCTTGACTCAATGGCTATGTTATTGTGAACCATACTGTTTAGTGATCGTTTTTTCCCAGATGGCTACCTGCTTCTAAATCCAAGATCCTTTCTCCGTCCCCATTTGAGAGTACCAGGTCTAAGATTGCTCCTTCCCAAGTGGGTTCCTACACTAGCTGTCTGAGGCATGCCCCTGTAGAGGCATCAAGAATGATCCTGCTCTTGGATGTGGCTGCAGCAAAGGTGCTCCAGTTAACATCTGGCATATTCAGGTCCCCATCAACAATATCTCTGCTTTTTCTGCCATTCTAAGGATGCCATCTATCATTTCCTTGTCCATTCCCTCCCTCTGAGATGGGGGTCTGCACACAACTCCCATCGGATTGTGGTGCCATTTCCTGTCTCCAGGGTGACCCATAGTGACTCATCCACTTCCTGTTTACTCTTTAGTTCTGTTGCTTTAATCCCTTCCCTTACATAGAGAGCTACTGCTCCTCCTCTTTACCCTCCCTGTCCCTCCTGTAGATTGTGTATCCTGGTACGCTGACATCCCAGTCATGGTTTTCTGTGTACTATGTTTCAGTGACTGACACAATATTCAGGCATCCCTCTTCCATCAAGGCCACTAGTTCAGGGAGCTTGTTACACAGACTATGGGCACTGGTACTCATCACCCTCCATTTTGATAGCCTTACCCCTTTAGCCCCATCCCTGTCCTTACTGCCTTTGCCTTTTTTGCATTTACCTGCCCTGCTCCCTAATGACTCTCTACCTTGCGTTTACTTGCTAATTATTGTGTTTTGTGGGGAGGCTGGGATTTCCTGCTCCTTTTCAGTGCCTCCCCTTGGCTAGTTTAAATGCTTGCTAATGAAACATTTAAACCTATCACCTAGGATCTTGGTCCCCGGACAGATGCAGACCATTGCGCCAGTATAGGCCTGTATCCTCCAGGTGGCTTCCCAGTTCCTATGAAACCAAAACCCTGAGCTCCACACCAGTTTTTCAACCATTCATTGAATCCCATGGTGCAGAGTACCCTAGCATCATCCTGCTATAGACTGGGCAGCACCTCTGAGAAGGTTACCGTACATGCTACTTGTCTAAGGCTCCTTCCCAACTCTACAAACCCCTCTTGCACTGCTCTGATCCCATATCCAGCCAGGTCATTTGTCCCTAGATGGACAATGACATCCAGCTCCTCCCCGCTGCAGTTGCACCGTGATCCTCAGGATTCACTTCCTGTCCCTCTGAGCTGTGGCACCAGGCAGGCACCTTACCTCCTCTCCCTCCCTTCCCCATTTCTACCCCAATGATCAAGTTCACCACCAGGAGTTGTTTCCTTCCCTGTGGGGTCTCATGCCACCATTCTGTGTGTCTCCTTGTGGAGGTTCCCAGCATCCTCCTTGGTCTCCACTGCAGGTGCTCCACAGAGGAAACATCTCTGCCAGAATAGCATATGAATTGTGGAGGATATAGTTGTAGTGATGCTCCTCTCTTCCCACCCTCTCTCCTCTCTGAACCCATTGGTCCAACATCCTCTTTCTTGGCAACCTCTGAGGTAGTGGTGGTGGCCCTGGTCCCTGGGTGGGGAAGAGGTTTCATGAATCCTAGCCAGGTTAGCCTAGAGATTGGCAACCTCCTCCCTCGGACCAGAGAGGTGCCTGCAAATAGGGCAGCATCACAGCCTCCAGGATGTCTCCCAGAACACTGCCACCCCACAGCCACTGCACTGCACCACTCCCATCATGACTTATTTTGTGTCACCTCTCCTGTTGCTTTGTATGCTTTCTCGCCTCTCCCTCTATGTATTTTTCCACCTACTTTCCTACTGCCTATGTGCCCTTACAACTCTTGCCCTTCCTGTTCTGGGACAGGAACTTCCTGTAGCCTTCAGTAGTCTCCTTCTTCCTTGCTCAGACTTAGACCTCCAGCAGCTAGGGGGAGAAAGAGCTATTTTTCATTCAAGGTTGATGAAACTAATGTGTCTCAGTGATCCTTCCTTCCTACTGCCAAACAGGAAGTTC
The DNA here is from genome assembly GCA_016271365.2 of Neoceratodus forsteri. NCBI lineage: Eukaryota > Metazoa > Chordata > Ceratodontiformes > Ceratodontidae > Neoceratodus > Neoceratodus forsteri. The sequence goes on from CM057453.1 coordinate 659,730,246, forward strand.
CTGTTGTCAGTCAAATTCAGTGGCTATAAAAGTAGAACTGGTTAGTGGGAGGTGGAGGGAGGAAGGAGGTACTAGTAAGAAAAGCTGTAGCTTTTTAGTCAGCTGCTACTTGCTCTGAAAGCAAGATTCCTTTCTGCCAAAAACTAGCAGCAGGAAGCTGTAACTGGAGACACCTGCTTTTGTACTGCCCAAGCCACACACCCAATTAACTTCTCTCCTCCTGATTTAGCAAGCTAGTTGATATAGCCCCTTCCCCAAACAGAGAAACACACAGTGACTTTTTCTTTTTTATATACTTAAATGAGACCCCCTGCTTCTAAAAAGTATCTGTTTGCTTAATCCCAACAGGCACTGACTCTGCTGAGCTAGAAGTGATTTATCAGCAAGAAAAACTGTAGCTGTTTTAGTCAGCTGCTATTTGCTATGAAAGCAAGATTCATTTCTGCCACAAACTAGCAGCAGGAAGCTGTAACTGGAGACACCTGCTTTTCTACTGCTCAAGCCACACCCCCAATTAACTCTCTTCTCCTGATTTAGCAAACTAAGTTAATACAGCCCCTTCCCCAAACAGATAAAACACATAGACTTTCTTTTTTTATAATTAAATTTTGAGACCCCTGCTTCTAATAAAGTATCTGCTTGATCCCAACAGGCACTGACTTCTGCTGAGATAGAAATGATTTATCAGTAAGAAAAGCTGCAGCTTTTTAGTCAGCTGCTGCTTGTTCTGAAAGCAAAATTCATTTCTGCCAGAAACTAGCAGCAGGAAGCTGTAACTGGACACACCTGCTTTTGTACAGCCAAGCCACACCCCAATTAACCTCTCTCCTCCTGATTAAGCAAACTAAGTTAATACAGCCCTCCCCAAACAGATAAACACACAGTGACTTGTTTCTTTTTATACTTAAATTTTGAGACCCCCTGCTTCTAATAAAGTATCTGTTTGCTTAATCCCAACAAGCACTGACTTCTGCTGAGATAGAAATGATTTATCAGGAAGAAAAGCTGTAGCTTTTTAGTCAAGTGCTACTTGCTCTGAAAGCAAGATTCCTTTCTGCCAGAAACTAGCAGCAGGCACCTTATTCCTCCCTGCTTGTTTATGTAGTATGTACATGTTGTGGTATTCTCTGTTCAAATTTGAACAGACTGACCTGGTAGCTGGGAGCAAAAGACTGCATTGCCAGTAATACTGCCCTGAGCTCTTGGAGATTTATGTGCTCCTGAGTCTTTGTGAGCTCAGATACCACTTACTCGAGATCTCTAGGGAAGCATCTGTTGTGAGGATACTTGCTGGGGATTCCTGGAGAAGAGATGCCCTCCCTGTGGTTGCTTTCCTCCTTCCACCACTCTCGTGCTTGCACAAAGGTCTTTGTGGTTTTCACTAGCGTGGTCTTTGAACACAACCTTGAGACCATAACCCTTAGGTGGTACTGAATGTTCCTTATCTGGAAATCTGGCACATGGCACTACTGCTTGGATAAGGCCTTGTCTCCTAGTAACTGCAGAAAATCCACTGCAGGCCTTGGGTGACCCAGTGTAAAGGATTCTGCACTGGCAATCAGGATTCTTCTTTTTGTTTCTTTGTTTTTTGTTTTATTTGCTCTCTTCCTAGGCTTTCCCAGCCCCACCCTTTGGGCACTTATGCCAGCCTCCTGATCCACCAGACAACACCCGCTGCTGTGTATTCCCCATTAGAGGTCACCTAAGCTAATGATTGGTCAGGTACACCTCACACTGATAACCCGGTTTGGAAGGGGAAGGACAGAATGGCACTGTGTGACTGGGCAACATAGAGTGCCTGCCTGAGGCTATCAACTGGAACTGCAGCAGCCAATTTTCCTTTGTTCTGGGGCTCCACCCATCTCCCTCCTGTGTGCAGCCACAGCAGCATCCTGGGGAAGGGCGCTCAGCGGCATGTGGACACACACTACTAAGAACATCTCTGCAGAGCTGCCACCAGGAGCTGTTGTTGCAGCGATGTGCAGAAACCCACCCCAAGAAGGAAGCATCCAAGGGATGCTCTTAGCTCCCTCCCTGCTGGCTCCACTCTGATGTCCAGGATTGAGAGATGATCCTGGATTGCTAGTGTGCCAGATCAATGCCACATCGCTTGGCACCATGGAGCCAGCTTAGTGTGAAGGATTCTGTAGTAGCAACAGATCTGATACCCATCCCTATAGAAGGAAAGTCTTCCCATGCAGGGTATCCAGCTCTGCACCTATGAAATCCAGTATCTGGACTAGTTTTATCTGAGATTTCTGTAGATTTATCAGGAATCCAGGTTCTCAGATGTGCTCTTTACCTTTGTGTGGGACACCTTGCCTCTTGCTCTGTTTTCCCTGAGACTAGCCAGTCGTCTAGGTAGGAAAAGAACAGTTATGTACAAACTTACCATAACAGTAGATCTTCAAGGGGATCTCAGTCATCAGGTCACACCATAGGAACTTTACTGTTGATGAAGCAAGATCCACACAGTAGATTTTCAGCAGTACAACTGGGGTCGCCCACACCATCGATATTCTGCCAACATCATCAACTGTATAAAGGTATGAATCCAGCTTGCTCCCCCCTCCTCAGTTCTTTTCCCTGGAGACAAAGGAGCAAAGCTCATGACAGGGGAACCGAGGAGGAAGAGGTGGAGGTGCCCAGGCCTAAATGAAAGGCTGGATACACCAGATAACCAGTTCCAGAAATGAGCCCTGAGAAGGAGGATGGTGGGAAGCAGACCTGATGACTGAGATCCCTTGAAGATCTAATGTTACGGTAAGTTCTTACAGAACTGTTCAGTCTTCGGGATCTCAGTCATCAGGTCACACCATAGGAATGGAGTTCCAAGCAAGTTACAGGTACAAACAGATAGTCTGGGAGAAAGGCCAACCATAAACTTAAGACAGGAGGACCTGCAGCACAGCCCTGCCAAAATCTGCATTGGCTCTTGAGGCAATGTCCAGACTGTAATGCTTGGTGAAAGTATGGGTAGTACTCCAGGTGGCAGCCACACAGATGTCAGCTGCTGACACCCCTCAGAGACAAGCCACAGAGGTAGCCATGCCTCTTGTGGAATGAGCTTTTAACCACTGCAGGCAATTCTTTGCCATACTTGTCTTGACAGAACACAATGCAATATGTTAACCATTTGGATAAACATTGCTTAGAAACTGAAGTGCCCTACCTGGAGAAGGAAACATGCAACTGCTTTGACTTCCTACATTCCTTGGTGCAAAGCAGGTAGTACTTCAAAGTTCTGCACATCTAACATATGGAGCAGTGCTTCCCTGGATTGGCACACTCAGGAAAATAAACAGGAAGGTGGATAGATTGGTTCAGTGTAAACTCAAACACCACCTTGGGGAGAAACTTAGGATCTAAGCACAACGACACCCTTTCTTTGTGAAAAATTAAATAAGGCTGCTCGCACTAGAGGGCCTGAAGCTCAGAAATTCTTCGAGCAGAAGTAATAGCAACTAAACATAATGCTTTCCAAGAGAGAAAGCGTAGTTTGCAAGATGTGGCTGGCTCAAAAGGACACAGGGTCAGCTTTTCCAAAACAAAATTCAAATCCCAAACCCAGACAGGAGAAGGATTGGGGTTTCTGTGCAGGATGCCCTTAAAAGGTAATGGAGACATCCAGTTGAGCTGTCATGCGGTCACCCATGGGCTCATGAAAGGACTAACTAGCCAAAAGGTGTACCTTGAAGGATAAGTACTGAGACCTGAGTCAGACGGAGATCAGGTAGTCCAGAATCTGGCTCACTGGCAGGTGAAAGGGCCCAGATAATGTTTTACAGCCCAGATGGCAAACCGCTACCACTCATCGCATATGTGGCTTGAGTGGCAGGCTGGTGCGCACAAGGATGTCTGCCACTCTGTTAGAGACTCCAAACCTGGCAATGGCTATGTCCTCAGGAGCCAAACATACAGATGGAGGGACCTGAGGTTGGGATGAACCAGGGTCCCTGAACCTGGGTAAGCAGGTTCCTGCAAAGGGGAGAGGACTGAGGTTCCTCCAGTAGCTGCTCTAGCAGGGGAAACCAAATCTGGCAGGGCCAGAACAGAGCTATCAGAATCATGCTGGTCCCCCATCTGACATTTGATGAGCACCCCAGAATTAGAGGGAACAGAGGAAATGCATAAAGAAACCTCCCACCCAGGAGAGGGACAATGCGTCTCACCAGAAAACTCCAGGCCCTGGATCACGCGTAAAAATTGAGTAGTTTTGCATTGCCTGGGAAGCAAAAGATCCAACTCTGGATGACTCCATTTGTCGAACAATCCTTCTGCAACAGATGAGAGGAGCTTCTTCATGCATGCTGGACTGAGTCCGCTGAGGCTATCCACCAGAGTGCTTAGCATGCTTGGAATGTGGACCACTGAGAGTGTCAGACCATGCTCTAACACCCAATACCACACTCTCATGGTCTTCTGCATAGGGGGCAATAATGATTCCCCCACCATTTGTTGATGTAGTACACTACATTGAGGTTGTCTGACTGCACCAGCAGCTGAGCAAGGTGGTTCTGAAAGGCCTGCATGGAGTACAGCACCACCCACATCTCCAGGATATTGATATGTAGGAGGTCTCAATCTGAGACCAGGAGCCCTGAGTTTGAAAGGGACCCAAGTAATCTCCCAGCTTGACCCAGGAGCATCCATGGTGAGGATCTGCTGTGGGAAGAGATCTGGATTGGGACTCCTTGCAGCACATTCAAGGGGCCTATCCACCACTGCAGCATTTTTCGTCTGGGGAGGAGACCAGTACCAACTGATCTAACTCATCCGTGAGTTGGTCCCATTGTACTCAAAGAGTCCTCTGGAGGGTAAACACCCGCAGCACAGAGGATAAGCCAAAAGGCAGCACCTTTGAATTGGTAATGCTCACCCTGAAACAGAAAATGGAGAAACCTCCTGTGAGGAGGGATGACCAAGATATCAGGTATGCATCCTGCATGTCCACTGAACAGAGCCAATTGCCTGCCTTGCGAAGAGGCATCAGGGCTGGCCAAAGTTACCATCCGAACTTTTAGTACTGGACATACAGACTGAGGTCCGTTAGATCCAAAATGGGCCTCAGATCTCCATCTTTTGGGACCAGGAAAACCTGAATTGAACCCCTTGTCTCTGATGCCTGGGTACTGGCTCGATGGTCTGCTTGTGCAGAAAGGACTGTACTTTCTCCCAGAGAACAGATAGGTGAGCCAGGGGTGGGTAAGTGGAGGGAAAGGGAGGGGTTTCTGAGGCTGCCTGAGGAGCTCCAGCATGTGACCTCTTTCTATGATTTGCAGAATCCAGGCATCTGAAGTTATGATTCTCCATTGATTTAGATGGATCACTGTGAAAATCAGCATCCAATATAGCGCTATCAAAACAGCCTTGTTTAATAGTGTAGCATATACAGTTATCACAACCACACATAACACCTGTTAATGTGTACTGAGACCTCCAGCTGTCATTAAAGGCAGAATCGTTTACTGGCATTGTTTTCAGTGTGGGTCTTGCTAACCTGGCAAACAAGGATTTCTAAATAAAGGTGGCGTTAAATCCATTTCAGAGGTCAGTGTTTTCATTGCTTATTGTTCTCTCAGTGCAGTGTTCACTGCTGGTACCGCGGGTGGGAGGACAGACGCTTGGGAGTGAGATTTGGAGTTGGGGGTGAGGTTTGAGTTGCTTCATATTTCAGCCCAAGTGTCTCTTTAGCTAGCTGATGGGTCCTGTATTGGAAGTTATTAGAAATGACTGGGACTGAGTCTGATTCCTTCTTGTCTAAAGTGCCTAACCAAAGAGACCTGTCACTGCCACTGGGTCTGAAGAGGCATTCAGTCAAAACAGGATGGAGGCTGGCAGAATGTTTCACTGCCGTCACTATGTACAGTATGATTATTTGGTACTACAGCAGGTGTTGGACCATATTTAGCAGTTGCACCTAAATCCTGACAAATGCACAGTAATGCATCTGGGAACAAAAACATGGTCACCAAATATCGATTAGGAAACATTAACCTTAAAGCTGTAACAGAGGAAAGGGTTTCTGGGTATCACAATACAGATGATCTCCAATTGCCACTCACTGTATTAATGTCACCAGAAAGCAAACAGAGTGTTAAACTGTATACTTAAAAATATTTCCAGCAGAGAAAGTGAGATATTGTTGGCGCTTTTATGGAGCCCTGAGAGACCTCTGCTGGAATATGGAGCTCAGGTTTGGTCACTCTACCATGAGAATAATATTGCAAAATTAGAGAAAGTACAAAGAAAGGTTACACAAGAGGTTAAAGGGATGGATGGAAAGGATTATACTACTAGATTAGATACATTGAAAATGTTCACGCTTGAGTATAGAAGGCTATGAGGTGATGTGTGCCTTCTATTTAAAGCCTTTACAGACCAAGACCTTTGGAACAAACTAGGTCTAAAGCTCAGAAATAAATATATAATACCAGGGCACACTTTTCAGCTACAGGGGAACATTGTAAACTTGTCGCAGAAAATGTGGTATACCCAGAGAATTATCCCTATCTGCATACATTGCCAGCAGAGGTTGTAGAAGCACTTCTGTGAAATGTTTAAACATCACCTAAATAGATTGCAATTTAACTAGGCAAACTATAGTAAAGTTACCAGACAAGCATTATACATAAGTTCCCTTGGCTCTGTACTTACCTATGTTACCTATGTATGTCCCTATAAAAGGTTGTTTTGAAGTTATTTTTTATTCGCTGTTGGTGATCAAGTGTGAGCACTAGACAAATACACCTAAAGGGTTACAGAACATAAAGCAGTATGTGGGCAGCTTTATGGGGTTCCACAGCAAGCCCTTACCACTGTCTAACATGGGTTAAAACATGTTTGTGGTGTTGTACCTGATTTGTTTTAAATATCTTTCCTGATGCCAGCTCAGTGGTGATGGCAGGTTGAGGCACTGAATAACCTAATTTTTCAGTGCTAAAATTAAGCAGTACTTGCAGCAGGTGCTGCCTGCATTAGTTTTTCGGTGCTATAATAAAACAGAACTTTTGTACATTTCACAGTATTAAGTACTTGAGAGTGTTTAGAACTTGTTGACGTGGAAAAAGACAATAACAGGCAGAGGTGGAAAAACTTACTTGGTCCAGCCCAAGCAAATCTACAATGGAGAAACAGGTTAGTGATGCTGAACCTGAACATAAGCGGCGGTCAGCCCATCTTGACGCCCCAAATTATTCTTACCCTGCCCAAGTTTATGTCTTCCAGCAACAGTAGTACTGTAGTGCTGGTACAGGACAAAGTGATACAAGAAGACAAGCAGAAGGACACCATCATGACTCCCACCACAACCACCAATGTGTCCCCATCTCTCACCAGTGCCATCACATCTGTGGTTACCGCCACCAGTAGCACTACAGAGACCCTGTCTTCCTCATCCACAACAACAGGCAGCATGACTACTACAACAAGTCCTGCAACTATGACTGTCCTCCAGCCACTAGTGACACTATGAACCCTGCCACTAACAGTATCACCACCATCTTGTGTCCCTGCCATGGTGCATATTACCATTATGGCCACAACAGTTGATACAGTTATGCCTCCTGCTTCTCAGTACTCCTGAAAATGTTGCAGAGGATGACCAGTCATCTGGTTCTGAGTATTTCCTCCACATGATGAACTGCCCAGTGACCCATCATCTCTTCTTCATCAGGCACATGTGAGTGACTTTGAAGATGAGGCAAATCGCTATGTACCTTGAGGCAGAAACAAAAGGTGGCTGGCAAAACAGCCTCTAGGCGAGTATTACTAGTAAGGATAGTAGAAGCAGTAAGGGTAAGAGTCCCTCCTCTAAGAAGACCAAACAAGCAACACTAACGTTTCTTCAGCAGGCTCCATCACAGCATGAAAGACAGTCAAGGATGGCAACAGTGGCATGGCACCATCAGGGGTAGTGGTCACAGGGCCAGAACATCAAGACAGGACAGGCACATCTGTTGAAAAATAACTGGGGATGTGGTGCTTGCAGAATCACTGGTAACTGCAGTGTTAAAAGTGTTGTGTGGCTGCATTTCACAGTGTTAAAGGAGGACACAAGGAAAGCAGTCTGTTCTTTTGCAACACCACTATAAGCCAAGGGAAATCACTCTCAACTTAACCACAACATTATTACAGAACCACTTGAAGCTTAAGCACCCTCAAGTGTATAGAAGCTCATCTGGGTCTTGATCGGACTTTGGTTCACCAAGACTAAACCCTCCAGTGGACAGGCATGCACAGTTGGCAGTGGTGGTGGTACTGATGACACTTATGATTTAGAGCAACCCAGTGATCACAGCACTCCTTTCCCCTCACCAACATAGAGTCTGGCCTCAACTCTGGTGGTCACTTCTGACTCTAGTGATACTACAAGGCAGAAACAGTCATCAGCACTTTGCACATCACCGTTGTTGAAGCGGTCCACATCGATGTCTCCCATGGCACTTCCAATAATAGATGCTCTGCATGCATGAACGAAGTATCATGCCTCACATCCAACAGCACAGCAAATCACACAGCTGACTAATAAGATGATGACATTGGATCCCCAGCACGTCAGCTGTGGAAGATTCTGGCTTCTGACAGCTTCTCAACTATTTGCACTCACGTTATCAGATCCCATCTCATACTATGTTTTCTCAAACTATATTGCCATGACTGCATGATGGTGTGTGATCTGCTGTTGCTGCTCTGTCTCCAGAGGCTGTTGGTGGTGTTTTTCACTGTACATCAGATATCTGGACTAGCGTAACTCCCTGCATGCCTGTCTCTCCTTCACTGCACACTAGTGTGTGCACAACTCTCTGCTGCTGTTTCTGATGCATCACCTGTTGCCCCCCCAGTCTGGTAGTCTCATTAGGTCAGCTTTGCTGAATGTCGGACTGATGGAGGAAGGCACAGAGCACATAATATTCTCACATTCCTTAAAGACATTTTGCGGTCTTGGATTGGCTTTTTGTTACCGATAATGGCACAAATATGGTGAAAGCCATCAATGATGGCCATTTTGTGAGTATTCATTGCTTTGCACAGACACTAAATTTAGTGGTGACTCATGCACTGCATAGCAGTAGTAGGACCAACAACATATTTTCCAGAGCCCGCTCCATCTGCAGCCATTTCCATCACTCTGTAAAAGTCACTAACAAATTACAGAAGTTCAGGAACACCTTGTCTGCCCCAGCATCATGTAATACAAGATGTTAGCACTCGGTGGAATTCTTCATACCTGATGCTTTCATGACTCTTGGAGCAAAAGTGGGCACTACATGAAATGTCTATGGAGGCAGACATTTCCATTACTCTGTAAAGCCACTAACAAATTACGAGAAGTTCAGGAATGCCTTGGTCTGCCCCAACATCATGGGTCCTAGGATATCATGATTGGTTAGTTCTTGAGGGCCTGGTGAAGGTTCTCATGCCATTTGAGAGTATACATGATCTAAATGCTTCCACAGCCTTACTTAGTCAGGTTATCACAGCTGCGCATATTCTCGAAAGATCATTACAATGGTTTTGGCTGACAACACACTTGTTACACAAGAGGTCACTGACCTTGTTAATCATCTCAATGCAGAACTTGATGTAAGGTTTGCCACAGTCATGGATACCTGCCATCATGTGTTTGCTACCATGTTGGACCCTGGGTTCAAATGGAGACCATAATATAGCCTATGGACACCCACAGGGTGACTAATTTTAGGCAACAGCTCAGTGAAAAGTTAAATAGTGCCATGCAGGCAGTCAGACATTTGAATTGGAGGAACACGCTCCAGTTCAGGATCTTGAGGGAGAGAGACAGGCATGTGGTGGTTTGGAATTGGATGATACTGGTGGAGATGGGGAAAGACGGCATAGTGGCAGTGCAGAAGAGAGTTGCTGGGCATTATCCAGTACATCATTGCGCCAACAGCAACACAAATGCTCATGGTCTCAGCTTCCTCTGCAAAATGTACTTAATAGCTACTTTGGCAGGAATCAATTGAGCCATCTGATGTTGGATCCACTGGGCTACTGGGTTAGAAAATCAACTTTTTTCCTCACCTGGCACAACTTGCTTTAAAATACCTAAGCTGCCCTACAACAAATGTGCCACCCGAGAGGATTTTAGCACTGCTGGTGATGTTGTTGAGCCACACTGTTCCAAGTTGGACCTCAACACTTTGAACAGCTAGTGATTCTTAAGTTAAACTTACCAGTAACTGGCTACAGATATGATCTGCCCATATAAAACTGGTGCTACAGTACAGCTCTCAAGGTGTCTAATGTTATGAAAGTGTAATGTTATTTTTTTGGCTCACCTGTTCTTTTTTCTATCATGTAAAATATTTAATTAAAATGGTAACTGAGTCTCCACTGCATGGCACTAACTGCAGGACCACCATGAGGCCCCTGTTAAACTAGAAATATTTAAATAATGTATTATGTTTTAGTGACCTTACTAGTGTGTACTTTAGGTTAATAATTATCTGTTGGAAAAGGACTGCTTGGCCCACACAATCAGCCCAAATTGTCCATCCCTACCTTATCAATCTCATCTGCAGACCCTAAAGCAACTCTGCTGCCTCCTGCCTGTTTTCAAATACACCCAGCCCTATGCTTATCTCACACATGCTTGAAGCCCCACACTATTTTTGGTGCCATCACTTATGCCTGCAGTCCCTGTCTGTCATGCCTTCCATGAATATTTATTCAAATCTGTCTTGATGCACTCTCCTTCAACTTCATCATTTGCACCCATTGCCTGTGGTACTTTTGCTCTTCTCATTTGAAAGAGACCTCTTATCAGCTCTGTCTTCACTCCGTGAGGTACTTGTATAGGTCTCTATCATGACACATCTCACTCTCTTCTTTCAGGGTGGACATATGATGCACTTAAGGCAGTACCATTTTAGTAGCCCTAGGCAAGACACAGGACGTCACCTCATCTGCAGCCTTTGCTCAATCTATGATGACTGAGTGTCACCTGACCACTGATGAGTGCAGTATTTGTTGCCATTTTGGTCCCTGAAAGATTGTTGGGGAGTGTTCATGGCAGAATTGTTCGTGTACTTCAAAAGGGAAGGAAGTGGTGAGTTTAACAGTGTTATAATGTCTTTTTTAAACACTAATCTGGGGGCCAAATAACAAATACAGAATAACAAATATCTGGCACCAGAATATGAATATTCGTCTGAATATTCAAATTAAGGTATTCGCACACCTAACAATCAATGATGTCGCTGGCACCACACATTGCACTGCAAAGCAGTGCCGATAGGCTGTGGAAAAGTCATTGCTCCATGGGACCTCTTCATCAACCAAAGTGGCACCTGAAAAATTCTCAAAGGCAGACCGGCATTGGAGATGGAGGAGTCAGACCCAAGGATGCAGAAGTCCAGTATTGTATCATTCCTCATTGATGGATATGAAGGTGAGGACACAGGAATTCTCACACCTAGGGAGATAGCTGACTTGGGGCAAAATGAGAAGAGCTAGTCTTGCAAATGAGTCATCACTCTTTTGTTTCTATGCGAGGTCAAGGTCAAAAGCATGAGTGGGGCTGGGACCACTTCTTTTACAAGAGGACTGTCTATTATCCTAGCTGAGAGATTGCTTTTACTAGAACATTCACCAAAGAGGAGTACAACCTAGGTGCTATAACGGCCATAATGGTTTTCAAACATCATTGAATATGGTAGGCTGTGAGAAAACCTGATGTTAAAACTACTGAAAATGTTACAAAATCAGTTAAATAAGGTTAAAGAATGTGATGAACTAGACTAGAATGCTATCTGTATGCAAACTGTTGTTCTGGTCCCCAGTGAGGACAGCACTGTGCTTCAATGGTGGGAAAAAATCTGAGGCGATTGGGGCCAGTGCTGCCATATATCATACAGGTGTGTGGAGAATGTTGTGTGTAGGTGCAAGGTGCTGGCAGTGCAGGCCACAAATGTTCTGCTTCCCATGGGTCCTGTTACCTATGGCTCTATGATCAAACAGTGGACTCTATGGAGAAGACTGATTCTTAGAATATCCTTTCTAGGCCAACTGGTCAGTGCAGTGGTAGCACTTACTGCTCACGATGCCAGCTGCCCAGGTTCAGAAACAAACCTGAGTGTCATCGAGGCCACGGGGACATCCAGTTTCCAGTTGTCTTGGTGGCACAGCTGTAGCACAGCTGAAATGGGATTCTAGGTGGACTGGGTTCATGTCCCAGCTAAGGCTCTTATTTCTGTCTCTCTTCCGCTTGTTTGGGTTCCATAAATGCACACTGCACTCTTTTGACTGTAAATGTAATTATCTGTGCAGCACCAGCTTGTGCATTAGAGAAAGAGTAAGGTGACCTGGGGACTTCCCATTTGTCTTTAGCAGCTAGTCGCACAACTGGTCGGGTATTCTGGATGGCCTGGATTCAAGTCCCAGCTAAGGCACTTCTTTCTTCTCTTTTGTTTGGGTTCCACTTCATTATTGTAATAGGGTAATAAAATTACTTTTCTCAAGTTCTTGTTGGAACTGCACAAAGGAAGAGACAAAAACAGTGGTGTCCAGATAATAAATATCATTTATTATCGGCAAATAAGAATAATGCAGGCTTACAACCAACAGTGTAATCACTGGGAGAATGCATCCAGTTTCCTTACCTAAGTAGAGTGCAGTCTAGTCTCATCTCAAGAAAAAATACATGCTGCAAAGGGTTTTATACTCTGATAATTACTATAGCAACAGCTAAAGAAGATACATAAAATATGAATAATTGAACAGTAGCAGGTGGTGTGAGTAACCATCCTAACTAACATGAGAAGTTGTTTGGCTAGCAGAAGATAAGTGAACACCAAGATCTGTGATGCTTCCAAGGACACTTGCAGTTACAGTTCTGCACAAGCACTAAAGATGGTACTGTTGCCTAACTAATGATTATATAATGATATATAATGAAAACATCTTCCAGCGGTACAATATATTGTGAGAATATAGTGAAGCATAATGTGCATTGCAGAAGTACAGTAGAACTCCAATCCTGACACTTATACTTATACGATAAGTGCCTCTGCCCTAAGGTTAGTACATATACCTATATGTGTTTTGCTGTCTGTGAGGTGGGGGTTACAATCAGAGTGCTGGTCCATGGATAACATTCTCCCCTTGTTGCCTCAGAAGGGGCAACAATCCCAGAAAAGTAGTGGATGGGGCTAAAAGTCATTTACAAGCCTTGTAAAGGAATTTGAATTGTTCTTGGTGTTGTCTTAGAGAGTCGCAGACAGCAAAGGATTAGTATCAGAAAGACAATCAAAATGCTCGAATAACAAAAACTTTAAAAGTGAGTTCTAACCAAGTATTGCCTAGAGCAGTGCTTAAATCACCATCATAAGATCATTAAGACTTTCACCAGCTTTAGAAATATTATTGCTAATATAGATTAAATGTGAATCCTTTCTAGCTCAGAGGATTTCAAGGAAAGAGTCAATGTGCACACTAAGCACGGGCAGATATTGAGACAAGGCAAGCAAGTACTGGGGATCGTTATTAATAGCATCTGGTACAGGAAAGGAACAGGCATAATTACAGTGTGACCAATAACTGTTTTTGCTGTGGATTAAAACAGAAGTTAGTTGTTAAAACATCACAAGCTCTTAAACCATATGCAAAGATTTATGATTTGTTACCATGCAATTTTGTCCATCAGAATTGTATGTTACTCTTACACTTGGTACCCTCCATCGCAGTAGATGTATAAGGCAGCTAAATGACCGTTGGTGAGCCGTGAAGTGAAACGATGTGCCTCTTCCAGGTAGCTTCGGTATTGAGCTGTTTTGGTGACTGATGCTAAAGATGCAGCTTAAGGCTTGGATTCATCATCCTCATCAACATCAGTTAGATTGGACGCATATCATCACCCAGTGTACAGGCCCAGACAAGGTGTTCTGGAGAATATTCGCAGACAGGTTTCACAATATCAAAAATGTCACAGTGGCACAGGTAGTAATATCCTTTCTTGGCACAGCAGTTCGTGGTGCCACCCAGGCTTGCAGAACAGGATGGTAGACAGCATGGAGGGTAGGTCAGTCCTTTCTCGATAGAGGTTGTCATCAAGGTGCCTGATGGAATTCATAGTAGCCAATTTATCAAATACAGATGTTTTGGGGTCAAAGCGTGGCAAAGAGACAGTGAACATTATGAACATATTATCATGTATAAAGCTAGTTTTAGTAAAGTAGCAAGGTGCTTGGTTGGAGTATCTGAAGGCATATCCAATACTTCTAGCTGTGGACATAGAAATGTTAACACTGTTAGCTAAACAGACAGTAATGCAAACATTGGATCTGCAATGAGGGCAATACCAGCACCTAGGATCCTCTCTCGAGGATAATATCTGGAATTCTGCCTGTTTCAAATCCCTGAAGATACTAACAGTGGAATTTACTTAAGAGCTGTAGGTGGAGCATAACAGTTCATGACTGATATATTGCTTGTCTGCCTCCTTATTGTTTTGAAAAATCAGTTCATTAATCCTATTTTAGTATCATTGAACCTTTTGGCAATTTCCTGCATGTTATACACTGTGAAGCATTCTTCTTTGCTTAAACCTTCTACACCATGCTCTATTCCAGATAAACATACCTGAGTCAAAGGGCAAGAAACAGTGCCTGCTGCACCGGTTACATCTGCAGTATCATGCCTAGTGTGTGGTCTAGCTGTAGCATTATGTGCAGGTCTAAAAACGCCTATATGATCAGTGGTGTGTGGCCCACTAAAGGATCATTAGTACGTGTTTGATAAGGTACAATATCTGTAAGCATCAAACTATAAAATCTAGAAATATTGGTTGTGTGACAGAGACCAGTCTCAGCCATGTTCTAATGTGTGAGATTGAAGATAACTGGAATGTGCATAAACTGTACATTGTTAATCATGGCTCCTGGTAGGGAAGTGGCGGTCAAACCACTAGGAGGACCTTCCTCCTGGGGAGGACAGTCAGTCATTTCTTCTTCGTTTGGTGGGACTACAGAAAGAAAAAGAGCTTCAGTAGCTACAGAGTTGTGAAGACAGAAAAGCGTGACTCCTCAGAGTTGAGCGGTCACACCAAAGAGATCAATAAGAGCAGTAAGATTATACTGACCAATATGTCTAGAAAGTCTGTCTAATGGAAAGAGTACCATTTTAGATATATCAGTGTTAGGCCACCCGTGGAATGTACTTTTGGATAAGCGAGCTACAAGGGTGTGACCATAGCATCAGTCTCCCATTCAATGGAGAGTGTGGATTTGTCTGGAGCAACTACTATAGCATCAGGATAGGTGTCTGAGCCTTCCTTAACAGTAATCATTTTGTTGGAGTACCGCAATGTAAACTCCCACTGGGGTTGGGTGATCAAGGTTGCTAAAGCAGTAGTCTACCGTTGTTTATGAGTCTGTGGGGTTTACGTGAGGTGAAGTACCAGTCAATGTTGGTAATCCCACCAGCAGAAGGAGGAGGAGGTGCAAGATAGTCATCTTGCCAGTGTACCAGTAAGAAAGCGGAAAAGGTTTGTTAAATGTGAGATACCATTCTGCCCTAAGTGGGTTAGGAAAAGTAAGTTTAGTCACCTTTGTACAACTTGAGCTGTTTAGCATGGAACCATTGTCGGTGGTCTTTTTGCTGTTAAACTTGGACCTGATAAACAGCAGGGCTGAGTTTGTTGATAATGGGGTATGGGCCTTCCATTTACTGTCAAATGAATGGGCAGTTGTCTGTATTAGAAGAAGCATAACTTGGTCTCCAACTTGCCATCAACTTCTTTAGCATGCTTATCAAAATTAACTTTAGCTTGTTGTTGAGCTTTACCCATTTGATTGGCAGTGAACAGGTGTGTCTTCATGATGTCATCACAAAGCTTTTCAACATACTGGTCTACAGAGACTCCATCTGCAGTGGGGTGTGAAGATCAGTCAACAGGTGCTCAGGTAAGCTCATAGCTCTACCAGTCACAATCTTGTAAGGTGTGCACTGAGTAGCTGCTGCAGGAGTGCCTTAGATTCCCATCAGTAGTACTGGCAAGAGAGGATCCCAAGCCTTGGGATTGTCATTGATGAATTTGTATAACATCTGTTTGATTCTTCTATTGGCTCTTTCTACCTGACCTGAGGATTGAGGATGGTAAGGGATATGGAATTTCTGATTTACTCCAAGCAGTTGGAGTGTCTGCTTCATCAGCTCAGCTGTAAAACTGGTTCCCTGCTCTGAGTCTACCTTTGGGTAGGACCCACCTGGAGAACAACTGATCCACCAGGATCTTGACAGCTATCTTTGCCATGTTGCTATTAGTGGGAAATGCTTCACCCACTTTGAGAACAAATCTTTTTACTGGAGTTGGTAAGGGGCCAATGAAATCAATTTGTATCACATTCCACGGTCCACTTTGCCTTTGTGGCAACAATTTGGTGTTTCTTTTCACCGAAAGTGGATTGTTCTGGGCACACACTATGCAGTTGTCCACATAGTGCTCTACATATTTGGCCATGCCAGGTCACCAGATGACAGTTTTAAGTCTCTGGAGGTATTTTCTGCCCTCTGGTGTCCACCAGTGGGGTATCATGAACCATATGGATGAATTCAGTTCGCAGAGATTGTGGTGCAACCCACAGTTTGTCACCTGTATCCTCTTTTAGATACCAGATGAGTTTCTGATCACTGGACAAGTGTATGTCGTCAAAGTGTCTCTTGTATGGACTACCCACAGGTAGTGGTTGTTTAATTCCTTTGTCCAAAATATGAACACATCTTTTAATGCTGGATCTGATTTCTGTTAAGCAGAAAGGTCCAGTGGAGGTTCTGGTACTGGTTTCTGCTTGGTGTTAGTGGCTACTATAGCTCCTACAGCTATTGGGAGAGTCATTATTCATGTCCCCCGTGCCTGCTTTGGCAAGCAAGTCCACTTGATCATTGAATTTATGGTAAGAGTCAGATTTGCGGTGAGCCTTTACCTTGTGGATGTACAGCTTGTGAGTAAACTGTTATGTCAGGGTGTGTGTATATACACAAACAGATCCCTGTATTTGACAGGTGTGCCATCAGAAGATGTAAAGTTGTTTTTCCCAGAATGGTAAAAACTCAGTAAGGATGAGTAGACTCAATCAGAGTCTGCAAAATAATAGTATCCCTGTAACCATGGGGCATGACCTCTAGTGCACAGGCCACAGCTGCCAGTTCGGCATACTGTGAGGAGATAGTGCATTTTCTGGAAATGTGCCTGAGATCGCCTTCTTGATCTTGTATAGGCATTCCAAATCCTGCCACCTGTTCTCCATCCACATAGGAGGTATACCCGTCTGTAAAGATATGATACATGGTGTTATCTTCCAGAACATCTGGTGTAGCCGGTAAGAATGGTCCCAGCTCAGGTAAGTCGGGAGGCTGGAGGTCACAGTCATGGGGCTTACCAGTGTAAAGTAGCCAAGGCTGAGGACATTTTAGCATGCAGCACTTTGATGTCCCTGTTCTGCAAAGCAAAGACCAGTGGGTAAGTCTCGTGTTAGAGACTAAACCATTTTACTTTGTCTTAAAGCAAAACATTTGTTTTGGTGTGGCAGGTATACAAGACAATAGCAGCATACCCAATGATGTACAGAAAGTGCTTGAGAGCCCAATAGGTTGCTAAGAGTGTCCTTTCACAGAGACTGTATTTTCTCTCCACTGGGATAGCATCTGAGATGCATAGGCAATTGGCCTGTGGTACCCATTGTACTTTTGTGCCAGCACTACAGACATGGCCACATCAGAGGTGGCAGTTTCTAAATGGAAGGGAAGGTTTAAGTTAGGGTTGATCAGTGCTGGGGCTGAGGCTAAAGCCTGTTTAGCTGTGTAACAGCATCAGTGTGAGTGGGGCCCCATGTCCATGGGACATCCTTTTCAGAAGTTCATACAAGGGAGCAGCCTTCAAGGCAAAATTAGGACTGAAGTCCCTGGAATAGTTACCATTCCTAAAGCGTCTGAGTGTTGCCACACTAGTAGGAAGTGACAGATCTCATGAAGCCCTGGATCTTTTGACAGCTGGAGTTCTGCCTTGGTCTGTAATCTGTAGGCCAAGAAAATTACCTCTTTTTCCACAGTTGTGCCTTAGAGGGCTGCACTTGAGGCCTTCTCTTGAGAGAGACAGAAGTTCATCTGGAAGGGCCAAATGATCTTCTTTCATGGTTGTTACTTGAAGCATGTCATCCACGATTGCAGGAGACACTGGGGTGTGGAGAACCCCTGCAGGGCATCATCATGTGGAGATGGAAGAGGAAGGGCTGTTGTGGAAGCCCTGGGGAAGTCAGGTCCAGGTGTACTGGCGTCCATCAAAGGTAAAAGCAAATTTGTACTGGCTTATCTGTGCTAGTGGGAGTGACCAAAACCCATTAGAGATGTCAGAACTGAGAACCACTTTTTGTCAGGAGTCAGCAGCTTGAGTACATCAGGTGCTGATGCTACTGTTGGGGCGCAGCTAGGGTAACTTGATTAAGTTTCCTATAATCAGTTGTGAGCCTCTAAGCTCCATTTGGCTTTTCACAGGCCAAATAGGTAAACTGACAGTACAGACATAAGTCCTAATCACTCCTTGTTGTAGCAGTGATTGGATGGTCTCCCTCAGTGACAGCAAGGCCTCAGCAGAAAATGGATACTGCTTCTGCCTTACAGGGTTAGGTCCTGGAATCTCAATGGTGGTGTCGTCCTACCACAATCATGCTTGATGGTAACAAACACACCAAGGTGTTTCTACAGCAAAGGTGCAAGTTCATAAAACAGGTCATGACTTTTGAACAAAGCCATGATGTCATACTCTTTGTTGTTCTGAGAGATGGCTGCTACAATGTGTGACTCTGGAAAGGTGACAGCATGACACTGTCCTTTGATCTGGAGAGGTAGCCTGTTGGCTAGGTTCACTACACAGCAGTGCAGTGCAAGAAAGTAAATTCCCAGTATGCTGGGGAGATGACATATTACCATGAGATTGAAGGCAAAATCAGTAGCCACTACAGCCAAAGACACAGATCAGCAGGTGAGTAGTTGAGTACCATCTACACCCAGTACACTAGTCTTCCAGACGGTGGACCTGTCAGACATGGCTGCTTCTGTATCCAGAAGCGTGTTCAGTTGGTGGTGTCACAGATTCACTCAGCTGGTCAGGCCATCTACTCCCAAAGTGTCAACCTCTGAGCGCAGTCTTGTGAACAGTGTAACAGACAAGGTAACCTCTTGTCTGTTTTTGTGAGTTCGGACCAACCTTTGGTCCCCAGTTCTAGAGGATTCAAACTGTTAACCTCTTCTAGCATACCCATGCACAGGCTCAGATATATCTGTCTTCAGGGGGCCAGATATCTTTGCCTACGGCACCTAACCAAACGTGCAGAAATTAACCATTTAAAGCTTTAATAAAGACCTCAGATTTTAAATGCTTCTCTTTCCAGTTTGATACCACCATAAAAGCTATGTCTGCTGTCTGCCATAACCATAAATATTTCTTACAAAAGTAAGCAATTCAAAGACAGACCAGGTTTTCTCTAAAATTAGAGTTTTTACTAAAATATATAATAATACGTCAAACATACAATACCGAACTCTTATATCACAAGACATACATATCTTTAAACAAAACAAGGTTTAAAACAGTGCAATTCCTACAACAATATTTAGATTTTATCTAGCTTTCTAAATACCTGTTTTCAGTGCTCAGATGTTATCTTGGTCAGAGTCAGAAAAAAGTGTCTCTGTAGTGAAAAGAATAATCTTTACAAACTGCATTTGCCAACCCCTTTTGGATGAGGTCATCCAGCTACTCCTCTGTCAAAATATCTAAAAATGTATATTTCTATACAACCACAGGATGTCATTTCAAAGTATTTATTCTGCAACCTTAGCATAACTCAAGTTTCAAATTACACTTTCTTTGATCTCATGCTGTACCTTCCTCACACAGGCTTCATATGAGCATTTACGACCTCTCACCTGTATGTAATAACCTGTGTTTTCTCTTCAACATCATAAACCTTTTTATGATTTTCTCACTAACAAAGTTAATCCAAAACAACTCTGCAATTAACTCATGAGAAACAGAATCCTTAAATAAAGTCTTCCAGGTAACACATTGTCTCTAAAAACTGAGTGTGTGATACATGCTATCAGCAGTTCTCTTGGCCTGCAGCTGTGAGCTGAAATCTTGGGGGAGATTCCTAGAACATTTGATTTTCAGCAGAGACAGTCATTAATACATTTTATATAAAAATATTATACAGCACTCAGAAGCAGGCTGCCTTCGTCACACGGCTCCCACCTAGACTGAATTTGGGGATCAATCCCTACATGGGATGAGCTTCCCAAATGAGTTCCTCCTCATAGACCCTAGACAGCCCATCGGAGTTCTGAGTCTTGGCTCCAGCCCTATGTATGATTTTAGATCATACCCTTGTAAAGCAAGACTCCATCTTAGTAGTTTCCATTGCTCTTTCCCTTCTGTGTCAGCCAAACCAGGGGTTGTGGTCAGTCTGCACCACAAAATGCTGCCCATGCAAGTATGACTCTAATGTCATCAGGGCCCACACTATGGCAAGACACTCCTTTTCTGCCAGTGGAATGCGCTTGCTCCCTGGGAGCAGCTTCCGCCTCAGGAATGCTACCGGGTGGTCTGTCTCTTTGGCTAGATGTCTGGCTATACTGCCCCAATACCCACGTCTGAGGCATCTGTCTGAACTATAAAGGTTTTACTATAGTCAGGACTTGTCAAAACAGGAGCACTGCACAATGCCTCCTTCAGTCTGGTAAAGGCTTCCTCACAGGCTGGGCCCCAGGTAATTTTCTTTGGCATTTATTTCTTTGTCAGATCAGATGAGGGAGCAACAAGACACTGTAATTGGTACAAATTTCCTGTAGTACCCTGCTGTCCTAAGCTCCTGACCTGCTTCTGGGTTTCTGGTCTGGGCCACACCTGAATCCCTCTATCTTTATTTGGTTAGAGGCACGGGCTGTCCCTGGCCTGCACCGTGCCAGTATGCCACTTCCCCATGGCCACTTGGCACTTCTTGGCTTTGACAGTGAGTCCGACCCTCTATATCCTGCCAGCACTTCCTTAAGGTGGAAAGGTTTCCTCCCAGCTGGTACTGAAGATGCTTAATGTCATATGGGTACACCAGGCGTACTCCTCAGCACCATTAAACACCTGGTTCACCAACCTTTGGAAAGTGGCAGGCCTTCTTCATTCAAAAGGCATTACTTTAAGCTTAAATAAGCCAGCTGGACTAACAAGGCCGACCTCCTCCCTAGCTCTTGTCTGTCAATTCTACCTGCCAATGCCTCTTGGTCAGGTCAATAGTCATAAGGTAAGTCGCCCTCCCAACTTGTCCAGGAGTTTGTCTGTCCGGGCATCGGGTGGGCGTCCGAATTTGTGACTGCATTCAGTCCATGATAGTTTACACAGAAATGAGTTGAGCCTTCTGGCTTGGGCACAAGGACTACGGGTGAGGCCCAGGGGCTGTGGGATCTCTGGATTACCCCTAAATCCAGCATCTCCTCCTTACCTCCTAATGTCCTTTTGGACAGCCTCTGACACCCGATATGCTGTCCGTCGTGTGGGCGTCTGTGTCCCTGTCTCCACATCATGTGTTGCTAAGGGGTTAGTCCAGGCTTGGCACTAAACAAGGGGCCAAAGTCTGCTAAAACCTCCCTCACTTTCTGGATCTGGTCTGGGGTCAGCTGGGGAGACAATTTTACTGCCTCCACAGAGGACTCCCTTACTTTCTTCCAGCAAGTCCAGAAGGGGTCTCCTTGCGTCCATCCCTTCCCATGACTACACACTGCAGAACACCATGTCAGCCCTATTTGCTATGCTTCATCATGTTGACATGGTACATCCTTGCTGTCTGTCTACAGTCAGGTAACTCTACAATGTAGTTTCGTCATTTACCTTCCTAATCACTTTATGCGGTCCTGCCCACTCAGCTTGCAGCTTGTCTTTCTGGACCGGAATAGGACCATGACTTCCTGACCCACCGTGTACCAGTGAGCTCTGGCTCTGCAGTCGTACCATACCTTTTGTTTCTGTTGCACAGCTGCCAGGTTACTCTGGGCTGTCCCCATAAGCTCCTTCAGTCTTTCCCTAAACCTTAGGATGTAATCCACAATGGGAGTTCCCTGGGTGTCGTGCTTGCCTTCCCAGTCCTCCCAGATCAAGTTTAGGGGCCCATGTACCGCCGTCCATACAAGAGTTTGAAGGGGAAAATCCTGTTGACTCTTGGGGCACCTCCTGTATCCGAACAACAGGTGGGAAGGTATTTCTCCCAGTCCCTCCCATGCTGTTCAGCAAACAACTGGAGCATTGACTTTAGGGTACCAGTTAAACATTCCACAAGTCCATTGGCTTGTGGGTGATACAGTGTTGTGCATCTCTGCACCACCACACACTTCTTCCATAGACATTTCATTAGGTCCGACATGAAGGAACCTCCTCGATCGGTGATTACCTCCTGTGGAAACCCAACAAGGAGAAAATCCCAAGCAAGGCATCTGCCACTTTGTCTGTCCTCAGTGAGGCAAGGGCAACTGCCTCTGGGTACTGGGTGGCATAATCCACCACAGTCAGGATGAATCTCTTCCCTGAGGGGCTGGGGGTATTTAAAGGCCCCACGATATCCATTCCCACCCTCTGGAATGGCTCCTCCACTATGGGCAAGGGGATCAGGGTGGCTTGGGTTTTCTTGCCCACCTTTCCTATTTCTTGACACTGGTGACAAGACCTGCAATACTCCTTCACCTGCTGGGTGAAGTTAGGCCAGTAGAAATTCTGGGCCAACCGCTGCATTGTGCGTGCAATTCCCTAGATGATCAGACAAGGGAATATCATGGGCAACCTTGAACTGCTCACTATATCCCTGGGAAACGACAAGCTGCCTGCCTAGCATCCCTCCCTCTGTCTGTACTGCCTGTGTATACATAAGTCCATTTTCCCAATAAACCCTATGTCCGCTGTCACCTCCCAGTACACCGTCTGAGTCTGCCCAAGCCCTCAGCTTTCTAAACTAGGGTCACTTCTCTGAGCAGCTGAGAACCCTCACACCATCCCAAGGCATGGGACAGGTCCCCTTCAGTCACTAAACTAGGGTCCCTAGCACTAGCATCAGGGCCATGGGATCACTGTCAATCCCTACCCTCTAACAATTGGTCACAGCTCCCTCTTGAAGTAACCTTCCGTAGCTGTGTGGTCACTCACCACCAGGGACATTTCTGCACCTTTTATCAGTCTCCCCATCAGGAGACACAGGCTGGGGAACCAGCCTCTCTGTGGTTCCACACTGGTTTCTGTGGGGTTCAGGGAACTACTATTTTCCCTTGCCACTTGGCTATGGGTAACTGCACATACCACCCTGCTAGAGATTGTTACCCAGGATCACATCCACTGCTAATGTGTTAGCTACAGCCACCTGTTGCACAGTTCCCCTGTTTCACCCCAGTCCAAGAGAACACTGGTCAGTGGCAATGCTTTCTTTCACCCACAAAGTCCTGTACAGTCACGTATTTACTGGGTATAAGCTGACCAGACTATACCAGATCCTCTTTACCAATGTCAGGGATGCCCTGTGTCCCTTAACCCTGCATCTGTACACCATTTACTATTACTGGGTGCATGTGTTCCCTCATGTTCACTGGCATGCTTCCAGGGACACAAACAACCCACTTCCTTTCTGGTACTACTTTGTGTATTATTGCTTGCCCTTCTTGGACTCTGTCTGGCAATGTGCCCAGTTTCTTTACATAACCAACAAGCATTTCTTATTTTAGAGAAATCTTTCTTGGAAACCTGGGCTAACTGGTTTCAGTGGAGGCAGTGAGGGTTTTAGCTGCCCTGAAGGTGCGCTTTTCCCTTTCTGTGCACGCCCACCCCATTCATTCTCAGAGCAGGTCTGCTCTTGGCATATCAGTCAAGAGTTCAGCAGCCTCTCGCACTGTTTTGGATCTTGGTCCTCTAGCCAGATTTTTAGCTCTGCTGGGAAAACCAAATAAAACTGTTCTAATAAAATCACATTTTCAATTTTATCAACAGAATTTGCCTCAGTTTCTACCCAACAACGTTTTAAAATTGACATTGTTTCATGGCTAGCTCCTCGTAACTCATATCAGGGCTTCTCCTGAGCTTACAGAATTTAGCTCTGTATGATTTGCAGTTAATTCAAACTTTTTAGTAGTGTAGCTTTAACTTGCTGTAATCATCACTGTCTTCGTTGTTCATTTGACCCAATGCATCCCAAGCTTTTCCAGTAAGTAGCAGGGATAGCTGGAAGCTCCAGGACTCTAGGAATTTTAACCTGAATACAAACTTTTCAAAAGAATTTAAAAAGGTGTCCATGTCCTCCCATCCTTAAACTCAGCTATTAATTTAGAGTTTAATTTGTAACCCAGTCCTGCAGTCCCAGTTAAACCCAAGCCACTTACCTGCCCTGGTGCCGCGGTTGGAGTCGTGCTTCTCCAGTTCATGTTGCCACTGGTGCTCCTCTCCTCTCCTCTGCAGCTCTGCATTCTCGCTGTCTCTTCTCGTCTGCCTCTCACTGGTGCTCACATTCCTCATGGTCTGCTTCCCTCTGTTGTCGCTCTGCCTTACGTCCGCTTCCCTCTGTTGTCGCTCTGCCTCCAGTTCTATCCTCCATAACTCAATTTGCAGCTTGAGTACCTCTGGATTCAGGATACTGGTGACCTTCCCCTGCTGCTGTGGCCTTCACTGACAGTGGCCCTGCTGTCCACCTCATCAGCTTGGGGGCCCTCACTGGTCACTAGTTCTGCCACACTCGAGGTCTGGTCCCTTTCAATCATGGTCTGTGACTCGCTGCTCTGGGTATCTGCTACCATCAGGGCATCTATGAGGTTCTGCTTACTGGCTTTCACCTTGAACAGGACTCCTCTGTCCTCACACAACTTTTTAACTGTTCTACAGTGTGCTTGCTGTAGTAGGACACCATCTTTCCTATCTACTGCTACTCTGACTTTTGCACTTTAGAAAAAAATAAAATGGGTAGGAACTCGACTGTAAGCCAAGTGATATATAGTTCTGTTTCCTTTTTAAAGAAGATATGGAGATATGGGTAATGTTTTAGTACATTCAAGATGGCATGTCGTGCTGAACAAACCCCGTTTCTATGCTCCATTGTTTTACATGCTTTTTGTTTTTATTTTTGCTTAATTAAATTTCTTATCGTTAAACTGAGTGTAGCCGTGTTAAATGTCTTAAGTTTTTAAAGAGCCCGACACCGTTGTGACAACTTTGAGAAAATGTAATGTTTAGCACAAGTGAACTTATATTTTAATATTGTTTCTGTATTTCTCATTCTTCTTTATTACTAAGGACATTTGCATGTAAACAGCATCATTGCCCTATCTGTTCTGGCTGCTTGCCTACATATGACATCACAGTTTTGTTTTGACATCACAGTCCATTACTGTGGGACAATTATGATGCCATAAACAGAGGATTATTTATTTTATTTATTTCATTATTTAAAAGTTGGTAACTGAGAAAAGCACCATGACCACAAGCTCATTTCCATGTGCAACTCAGATTATGATGTCATATGTAGGATAGCAGAAGAGCAGATAAAGTCTAAGGGACAGTAAGCGTCTTTAGTACAGCTCTCCCCAGTAATAAAGAAAAAGGTAAATAATTATAGAAAATGCATGAAATATAAACTGAACGCCTTAAACCTCACATTTTTCCAAGTTTTCTAACAGTGTCAGGGCTCTTTAAATCCTTTAGTCTTATGGTTGCTGAAGTCTCTGGTTCTTGGCGGCATCTCGCCTGTGCTTTCTGGGCAGTGAAGTGAAGTGGAGAAGTGGAGAAGTAGCACGAGTCGCTTGCAAAACCCAGCTGTTTTATCGGACTGTGGTGTTTTCTCATTGGTGTTATGACTGGGACGGGAGCTAGCTGGTATCTCTGGAGCGGCTATTCAGTTATTAAAGGGCGCTTTTTATCTGCTTTTTGTCTGCTGCTGAAAATTGGAGGGCAGCTTTTTTCCCCTAATTGGGATTTAGTGCTTTGACTTTTACCACTGACTTGAGACAAATTAATCTCCAACTGTTGTTCTTGGATTATCCGTTGGTGTGTTTTGTCTGTTCCAGTTCGTGGAAGCCTGAACGTTGGATTCTACGACTTTTATGTTTTGTCCTATGAATTTCTATTACTTTTGGTCAAGTGGACATATTTAATTATGTTGGATAAAGAAGAGCCTGATTTGGGATCTCCTGTGGTGACTTTAAATCTGGAAACTGGCTGCAGGGACTACTTGTGGTGTCTGGAATATCGTGAGTGGGGACAGATTTACTGATCAGTGCCACCTTTTTCTTTTGCAATTTTATATATTTTTCCAGTCCAGAAGAAGGGCTGGTATAGTGGTTTAGTTGTGGGTCTTTGTCCCCCCCTCCATATTGGTGCCTGGGTAATTCTGTTGTCACCTGGGACCGAGCGGAGCTGCTCTTCCCTAGAGAGCTAGGGATTAGTGGGGAGGGCTCCTAATTTATCCCTGGGTTGGTCCTCTTGGTGTGACCTTGGGATATTTGTAGCTGCAGGTCCTTGGGGTATAGCTGAACCTGATAAGGCAGGTTGGGGGTGAGATAGGGAGCCCCTGCTTTCCATTGGTCTGGCCTGTATTTACTTCTGTTTTTTTAGATTTTTATTCCTTCATAGGATATCCATTGAGATTGAATATTTTGCATGTCGGAAACATCTGTTCTGCTCCTTGGATTTGACATTGGATTTATTTCACATAGGATTATTTGGATTATTATGGCTCCTCCTACTATTTGATGCCTTTTCCTGATTTTTTAATTATTTTGGTTCCTAGTAGTGAGAGTATTAGTGAGCCTTGTTATTATTTTTTATTTCTTTCCTCAGCTGTGGGAGGTCTGAGGAAAATTTATGTTTGTTTGTTTGTTTTGAACATCCTGTGAGAGGGGTTGTGTTATTATTCTTCCCCTCCTTGGCTGTGAGAGGGCTGTGGGAGATGGAGTTTTATTTTATATTTTGATGTTTTATTTTATCCTGTGAGAGGGATTGTGTTATCGTTTTATTTTTTATTTTTATTTTTCTTCCAGGGTTAGAAGGTTATCTTATAGTGGGATGAGGTAGTTTATCTATAGTTTATTTGATTTATTATGGTTAGGATGGATATTTAAGTTGTTTATGTTTTGGGGTTTTAATTCTGTTAACACTATCACCTTGTGATTTGGGATATTTGGAGTTTTGTGCTTTCCATTATTTTAATAGTGTTGTTGAAATGTGCCTGCTTGCCCCTCCTGTCCTGTGCTATTCGGCCTCTGCTCTCCATGCCCTCTGCCCTTTCTCCTCTCTTCCTGCCTGCTTTTATTTATCAACATTGTTGGGCGTTGGGGATTGCTCATGGGGAGTTGGGGTGGGGGTTGCAGACAGCAGAGTGAGTGGGCTCTCCATAGGTGCGGTTAAGCCCAGAAGATGCCCTGGGGCAAAATGATACTTGGAACGTGATGATTCCTTTCTGGTTCCCATACCTAAGGGCACCTCCAATTTGGGAGGGCAAGTAGTTGGACAGCTCGCCAACCTCGTCCAACTCGGGCACTGTTATACAGCGTGAGATCTGTCTGCAACAAGACTAGTCTTATTGCAGACTTTGTTGCTAAGGCAGATCTGGTTTGCATTACGAGACCTGGTTGGTTGGGAACGGCCCTTTTTAGAGGCTGCTGTTCCACGGGTACTCAGTTGTACATCGCCAAAGACTGGACCATGGGGGAGGGGGTTGTGGTTTGTTTCAAGACCGAATTGGGCCTAATGGGTATACCAGTTGAGGAGGTCAGGTCATTTGAGTGTGCCGTGGTAGCTGGTGTTGGGTGCTGGATCACCTCATTTACCATCCACCAGGTGA
This sequence comes from Neoceratodus forsteri, assembly GCA_016271365.2. Classification (NCBI taxonomy): domain Eukaryota; kingdom Metazoa; phylum Chordata; order Ceratodontiformes; family Ceratodontidae; genus Neoceratodus; species Neoceratodus forsteri. Next base: position 659,758,112 of record CM057453.1, read on the forward strand.
TGAGAAGCTATTCCTGCAGGAAATAGCAGACTTACGCCACCGACATGGCTTTGAGTCGCCCAGACTGATGGTTCTGGGCAACTTCAATGCCTGGGTCGACAACAAATCTTCACTTTTTGGTCAACATTTTCTCCAGGTTATGACATCTCTGGGCTTCACACAGGTTGTTCCTCAGCTACACACAAGGAGGTCACTCTCTTGACCTGGTCTTTCTCCTGGAGATCGAGGCCTCTGATTTAGTGGTGGAACCAGTCAGTTGGTCTGATCACTACTCAGTTGGGTTCAATTTTGCTGCTACCCTGGGTAGGTCAGCCCCTGGGGAGTTGGTCAGGTACCGCCCTTTGGGATGTGGTCCCTGAAGACTTGATGGCGGTTATTGACCTCGTTGTTTGACGAGTCTTGCACAGATCCTGAGCAGTTGGTTGTGGCCTATAATGGGGCCATATCTTCAGCCCTCAACCTGATTGCTCCTATCCGAGTTCACCCCTTCCACATCACCTTGGAGCTCCGTGGTTTGATGGAGCTCTGAGAGAGTTGCAGAAATTGGCGTAGGTTAGAGTGTCATTGGAGGAAGACTGCCGCTGATGCCAACCATTGTATTTTGCTAGAGCATTAAAAACTCTACCAAACAGAAATCTTCCATAAGATGGCAGAATTCCTGTCCAAGGAAATTTCTGCCACAGGAACCAACTGGCTCAACTCTTCAGAACTGTAGACAGGTTGTGCAACCCAGCCTGTCGACAGCTCATCAAGTCTTTTCACAGATTGATTGTGATGAGATCGCTCACTTCTTTGCGAATAAGGTGGATGACATCAGGAGGAGTGCCACCAACTTCACTCTAAGGGGCTGCTGTTGATCGGTGCTCTGTTGCAGAGCCCAGAGTTTCCTGGAGTACCTTTGACCTGCCGGATTTTGTAGACATTATGAGGATTGTCCAAGAGATGCATCCACGTGCTGTAGTTTAGACCCAGGCCCTACTTCCCTGATTTTGGGTTGTAGTAGATCATTGACCCAATCTTAGCTCGGATTGTCCGAGTCTCTAGATATGGGTGAGCTCCTAGCTCCCTGAAGGAGAGGTAGTAATCCCCTTCTGTAAAAAGCTTCTTTAGACCGGAGAACCTAGCAAACTAAAGGCTATCTCTAACCTCCCTTTTGTGGGGAAGGTTATTGAGAAAGTTGTGGCTGCTCAACTGGATAACCATTTAACCATCCATAATTTATATGAATCTCTCCAACTGGGTTTTGTAAGAGGCATAGTACCAAGACTGATCTGGTTCGGGTGCTCAATGATCTCCTGATGGCGAGAGATCAGAGACACCGTTCTATCTTGGTTCTCTTGGATCTGTCATCAGCTTTTGATACTGTGGATCATGGGATTCTGCTCAAATGCCTAAGATTCATTTGTGGCCATCGGGTACAGTCCTCAGATGGTTTTCATCTTTCCGCTGGGGAACACAGAGAGTGGTCTCGGGTTTGTTTTCATCTGGGGCTTCCTGCCTTTCGGGTACCTCAGGGTTTGGTGCTGTCCCCACGTTATTCGCAATATATATGCTACCCTCAGAGAAATTGTAAGATGGTACAAGCTGAGGTTTTATTGCTATGCTGATGATACCCAGCTCTACCTGTATTTTGCGCCTGACCAGGTTGGTGCTATCTCGGTACTGAACAGCTGCCTTGCAGAAATCCAAGACTGGATGAATTCCAGTGGTCTAAAGTTGAACCCAGGAAAGACTGAGGTTTTGGTTGTGTACCCAGGTCGTAGGGTGAGGGGTTGAAGACTGGGCTCCCTTCCAGTTTAGTCCTGGGAAGGCCCAGATTCTCACCTCTGAACAGGTGCGTAACCTGGGGTGGTGCTTGATGATGGTCTGACTCTTCGACATCAGGTATCGGCAGTCGTCAAGCTGGCCTTTTTCCATCTTAGGAACATTGCTAGATTAGGCACCTTGTTCCATCCAGTGACCTGCCTGTTTTGGTCCATGCCTTTGTGACATCACGCCTTGATTATTGCAACTTCCTTTACCTAGGGCTTCCTGGGTTGATATCCACTGCTTACAGCTAGTGCAGATCGTGGCAACATGTTTGTTGACTGGGGCATTTAGAAGATCACATATTACCACCTGTGCTGCACGCTCTGCACTAGCTGCCAATACAGTGGCGGATCACCTTTAAAGTAGGTCTACTGACTTACAAAGCCCTATATGGATTGGGTCCCGATTATTTGAAAGAGCTCCTGGTTCCTTACAACCCTTTGCGACAGCTCCTTTCGGCTGATGAGGGGTTGCTGGAGATTCGAGGTTAATTTAAAATCATCTAGTGCGCATGCCTTTCAGTTTCGGCACCTACCCTCTGGAATTCTCTGCCCCATCAGCTTCGGGAGTGCAGGACGGTGGGGAGCTTTAAGCAGGCACTAAGACTTTTTATGGGGGAAGGCATTTCCTGTATTGTTCTGATTTTATATTGCATGTATTTGTACATGTGTTTTGTGAATACTGTACAGCGCCTTGAAATTTGAAAGGTGCTTAATCAAATAAATTGTATTATTATTATTATTATTAAAATAAAACTCTGCCTTTTCTTTCTTTGTAAGAGAGCCTACGGTCTCAGCTGACACAGAACAATAAGCTTGTGATACCAAAATTAATGCCATTGCCAACCAATCTGTCACAAACCCACTCAGCAGGTGAGGCCCTACTCCCAAAGTGCCAACCTCTGAGCGCAGTCTTAGAACAGTGTAACAGACAAGGTAACCCTCTTGTCTGTTTCTGTGAGTTCGGATCAACCTTTGGTCTCCAGTTCTGGAGGATTCAAATTGTTAACCTCTTGCTAGCATACCCCATGCACAGGCTCAGATATATCTGTCTTCAAAGGGCAGATATCTTTGCCTATGGGCACCTAACCAGGCGTGCAGAAATGAACCCTTTAAAACTTTAATAAAGACCTCAGATTTAAAATGATTCTCTTTCCAGTTTGGTACCGCCATAAAAGCTATGTCTGCTGTCTGCCATAACCATAAATATTTCTTAGCAAAAGAAAGCAATTCAAAGACAGACCAGGTTTTTCTAAAATTAGAGTTTTTACTAAAATATATAATAATATGTCAAACATACGATACAGAACTCTTATATCACAAGACATACATATCTTTAAACAAAACAAGGTTTAAAACAGTGCAATTCCTACAACAATATTTAGATTTTGTTAAGCTTTCTAAATACCTGTTTTCAGTGCTCAGATGTTATCTTGGTCATAGTCAGAAAAAAGTATCTCTGTAGTGAAAAGAATAATTTTACAAGCTGTATTTGCCAACCCCTCTTGAATGAGGTCATCCAGCTCCTCCTCTGTCAAAATATCTAAAAAATATATATTTCTATACAACCACAGGATGTAATTTCAAAGTATTTATTCTGCAACCTTAGCATAACTCAAGTTTCAAATGACACTTTCTTTGATTTCATGCTGTACCCTCCTCACACAGGCTTCATATGAGCATTTACGACCTCTCACCTCTGTGTAATAACCTGTTTTTCTCTTCAATGTCATAAACCTTTTTATGATTTTCCTGCATAACAAAGTTAACCCAAAACAACTCTGTAATTAACTCAGAGAAACAGGATCCTTGATTAAAGTCTTCCAGGTAACACATTGGCCCAGATATTCAAACTGCACCCAAAAGTGTGCAATAGCAGGAGCAAGTGCAAGTCCATTGCGCCCATGCGCCAGAGGCATGATATTCAAAACTGAGCCGGCAAGATGCGCCTACAGCCGGCGACTGAATATCGCACCACCTGCGCCATAGCGCCCAACTAGGAAGGAAGCTGAGCAGATCTGATGTGCCATAGTGCAACAAGGGATGTTCAGCTGAGCAGTCCAGAGGTGCCATAGCGTAAGCAGGATGCCCCCAGCAGCAGTGCAACAATGCAACTGCACAACCAGGATGTACGGGCCCACCACCCATGCCACAGATGGGCAGTGGAACACACAGCAGAACAGACATCGCCCCCTACACCCCATGCACTGCACAACTGGCGGAGGGCTGGAATAACCACTGGCCCATGGAGACAAGCAACCAACCCACAGCTGGGCCATGTTGCCCCATCACACCCCTGGTAGCTGTGACTGGCACACAAGGAGAGCCGACCACCTCATGCCACACCATTCCCCAATGCAAACCGCCCTGCACCGTGATCCACAGACACCCTGCCCAGGAGCAGCGTCCTCCACTGCAGGAAACCCCATGCATGCCACCACCCCACTGTGACAATGCAACCCTGTGCACCACAGAACCATGCAAGGCAGCCCCACCACGAGCACCCATCAGCGGGTGGCAGCACACAGTGATGTAACAATGGCATACACAATGCCACCACACAGCCCCCAAGGTACAGCTGAGAGACCGACCATGCATTGGCACATGAGGTACCCACACATGACAGGGGCATGCCCGGACACCACCACCAGTGGTACAGCACCCTGCACACCCTCCCAAGGACACACCCTAACCTAGCACTGTGCCACAACAGCCAGCGCAGACACCCACAGTGGTGCATGGAAGCATGCACCACACCGGATGCCATACAGTGCATGGACAAACACCCACCCATACCCAAGGGCACAACAACACAGGCACGCAGTAGGGAGGCAACAAAGCCCCCAGCATGGGCCCATGGAAACTGTGTACACACAGCCTGCAGTCCTCCATGGCACAAGAGTGCCAGCCACCCCTCGCACAGGCACTGTGGACCCATACGCCACCATCATTTGCCCAGAGCACAAGTCACACACTGTGGTGCATATCCTCCTACAACACACAAGCCACAGCATGAAGGTGGGACAACTGTGGAGGCCACTGTGTCACCGAGGCAGACATGCACCACACCAATGACAGGAGGTGACCCAGCATTGTGATGGGTACAGTGGCTGTCCTGCATGGACAGCCACCACTCATGCCAACAGGCGGTGCAGGTCACAGACATGTAAGGGTGTCAGCTGCACAGGCCATGGACGGGCTGACAGGGGTGCCATGGACACAGAGCATGCACCATGGACCACTGCACACAGTCATCCAGTGCACAGGGCACAACATACACACCACAGACACTGACTGATAGCTACCCCACACCATAGTCACTCCCCACGACACACACACATACCCATGACTGCACCACCCCTGACACCATGCACACCACTGCAGCTGAGCACCTATAGCCCGCTGCAATCAGAGATCACCACAGTATTCATATCAAAAGATTTGTATTCAAACATATCAAAAGGAACTATTTACAAAACTATGTACAAATGTGGGGGCCACAAACAAGGTGGGGTGGGTAAGGGCAGGGGTGAACAAATGGGACAGGAAAGGAGGGTGTGAGGGTGGGCCCAGGGGTAGGGGATATCAGGGGCAGAGGGATGATCAATGGGAGCCCGCTCCCCACTCCGACTGCTCTGCCTCCTGTGTCTTCTCGGACCCCAAGCCAGTCAATCCTTTGCAAGATCTCCAACGATGCCGGGCCACATTGAGGATCTCCTGCAATGCCTCCCTTATCTCCTGTAGCTGGCGGACACCTAGAACAAGAGAGCACAGTCAATACATGTGAATGCACAGCCCCATACAGCCCACCCACTGTGCATGGCATATGGCCGAGGACATGCCTCTGTGATGGTGTGTGACCACCACAATGATCATGTCCACAAGACCTGCCCACCCAGGTGCATACAGCCATGCGGACCGCTGCACACACCCACCGCCAAGTCATGCACAGCACCACCGTGACCGCTTAGTGACACGGCTATGTGGTGTGAAGGCAGTGGCACAGCCATGTACCCGTGCACATGGACCACCATCAATGCACTCCCAGACATGCAGTGCCACTGGACAGTGTTGACTGTAACAGTTGCGTGCATGGCAGTGGTGTCAATGGATGGTGGCCATGCCCGCTGCCCACCCTGTTACACAGCATGCAATAGTAATCATGGAGGTATGGCACTCACCATCATCTGGTTGGTCCCTCGGCGCTGTGGACCATCACCCCTCCCACCAGCCCTGTTATCCTGCTGGCACTGCATCTCCCTGGCCAGATGCTCTCCTCTGGCCCTGTGGTGCAAACATGGAGAGAGAACATCAGTACAATCCTGTAGCAAAGTCCCCTGCCCCCATGTGTGTGCACTCCCACCCAGCCAGACCCACCCACCCCCACCCTGATAACACCACCACAGCCAACACGGACGGTCCCTCCCCCATTTTCCTAACACATACAACCGTGATACCCATATGGAAGATAAAAGTGTGTGGACATAACACCTACCTGGCTGTGGCACTGTGCCCTCCTGGCACGTGCCCACAGGTGGGCAAGCAGGTCCAGTTCCTCCTCCTCAGGTTGCCATACCTGTGAGGCACTGCTCCACTGTCCGCCCCTTCCTGTGGCCTCCTCCAGGGCGTTGGCCACCTCCTCCCACACCTGGCTCCTGGACCTGTCCAGGGTGCCTCCCAAGCAATGGGTCATAAAGTGGCTCAACAATGGCCACCAGGTTGGCCAGTTCAATTTGGGTCCACTGGGCAGCCTTCCTCCGCGCCATCTCACTTGCTTAGTCAGCTCAAATGGCGCCTGCAGCACGGCTCCACCACGTGCAGATGCTGCGCGGTACAGCACTGCTATTCCCTTGCTGTCACCGAACAGCGCGATAGTGGTGCACCATGCCTGACGATGGCCTGGGGGGCAAAGGTCGGGCACAGGGTCAAGGGTCTGTGGTGCACAGACAGGCACAGCGCATTGGAACCCAATGCAGTAGTGTGATTGGATGCCTGTGTGCTACCTCCAGTAGTGGCCTGCGAGCTGTTGCCCCAGTGCGCCTATGATGGGCAGTGCCATAGCGCCATATAGGTGCACATCGCTGTAGCGCCACTGATACAATGGTGGCCATGCCTCTGCATTGCCTCCCGCACAGCACGTCAGCAGTGCAGCAGTCACAGAACTGTGCCCTTGGCTCAGCACATTCAACACAATTGCATGAAGCGCAACAGCCCGATATTCAGTCGTCATATGCAAATCAGCTAATCAGCCATTCAGTGGCGCAGCATTGCAATTTGCATCCATAAAGTTGTGCCTCACCTCATTGGCATGGGTTGTGCTATAAAGTGCGACATTAGGCTGCACTGGCCATAGTCAGTTACTGCAGTCAATTGGTGAGTTGCATGCTGTTTGGGAGTGTGGACTGTGGATTCTGGGACATGCATGGGACTGCACAGTCACAGGTAACAACTTTCATTCTCACAGGCTAAATAATGACCGAGTAAGTTGTGGGAGAGGAGGAACACAGTGGTGGGAGGAGGAGGAGGCCTAATTTCACCAAGGCGAGACCGATGCCCTGTTTGAGGCCTACTTGGATCTGGAGCTGCTTCTCAGCAGATGGCAGGGAACACCACAGGCCCGTGTTGCTGCATGGGAGGGGTGGCGTGCAGTGAACCTGCATGGCAGCCACCAGCACTCCGTGCAGATGTGCAAGAAGAAGATGGGCACAGACAGGAGAAGGATAAAGGAGAAGGTGGCTGCCTTCAGGGCAGCATGAGCGGTGACAGATGGGGGACGGCGGAGGTGCTACACCTGACCCCACAGGAGGAGAGACTGCTGGAAGCATGCAGCATTGTGCCATTGAGGGTGTTCAGGGTGGTGGCTTCCAGACGGGTGGTAGCCCGTCACTGCATGGTAGGTCATGGTCTGTCTATTGGGGGCAGGGTAGGTCATATGCAGTAACGCAATTTTGTTTTCCCTTACAGATCCTGAGCATGCATGGGTCAGCGGTGGTGAGCCTGTCCACTAAGGACAGTCAAATGGAGATGGAGGAGGCCCATCCACCTCCACAGGTATATGTGGCTCAGTGCGACAGTGGGCCTGCCTGGCTGTCCAGACTGATGTTGTTGAAACAGGTGCAGAGGAGGCCCTGCCATGTCCCAGCATGCCAGTGTCCATGGATGCCAGCATGCTGTGACTCGGGCTGGTGCCGGGTCCATCACCCAAGACGATGTAGCTAACGGCATGGGCAGTGACACGTGTGTGCCACGGGATGGCCACACAGCAGGTAACATTGCGGCCATGGCTGTGGGTGGTGCTGCCATGGAGGCCTCACGTGTCATCATAGTCCCAGCCTGTGTCTGTCAGCACCAGTGGGGCAGCACTGGTGTGTGTACAGGACAGTGGGACTGTTGCAGCCACTGCGGTGGCACCAGTGAGCCCTGGTGAGCAGCAGCTGGAGGGGCAGCATCAGCAGTCAGCCAATGGGCTTGGGTACAGGGTCGGGAATGCAGGCGTCGCGCACCACCTGTGGACATGCCCTGACCTGGTCCTGGTGTGCAGCGCCCACCCTCAAGGGGTACTGGCATCAGGGCCACGATACCCTGAGGGACAGGATGCCAAGGAGGCAGATGACCTCTTGGATGAGCACACCCGCATACTGCAAGCATCAGTCAACCAGCAGATGCGGCTTGCGGCGTCCAGTGGATGCACTGTGTGCGGCTCTGGAGTGGGCAGATGAGCGTCACAGCAGAGACACCGCTCTGATCCTGGCAGGGATGGACTGGTTGCGAGAGGTTGTGACTGCTGCCATTGACAGGCAGACATAGGCATTCACTGCTGTCATGGCACCGAGTGGGCACACAGTCATGTGCCCATGCATCTCAGAATACCATGCAGTGCACTGTCTACCCCCGTTTCGGCGTCATGCGACACCCTCCTTGTCGACACTGGGTTCAGCTGAGGGCATCCCGAGCACGCCTGGCACAGGCATGTTTGTGTGCTGCAGACCCCTCGCGCGAGGCACGGTTATGTTCACGCAGTGGAACCCCTTGGGACCATCGGTGCCACCCCATGAGGCCAGTGGTCAGCCTGTCAGTGCTGGCGGGTCTCAGTGGGGCGCCCAGCATCCGTGGGGCGGAGCACTGTGGCGGCGTGACTGACCTGTCTCCCAACACGGCTATTGTCTGGTGCTGCCCTGTGTGCATTGTGTCATTCAGTGAGCATTGCGCGGTGGGTACCCGGCCTGCACATGGACACACAGTCCATCTGCACCCCTCCGGCTGCTGTCCGCAGTTGTGTGTGCATGATGATGCCTGCATTGCGCTGTACACCAATGTGCAATGGTGCTCAGCATCTGACACATGCACAAGGACAGGCAGTGGGCGTGGTGGTCTGTGGACATGTGGGTGTGGCTAAGGGTGGCGTTCTGGGTCGGTGTGCCTCCTACCCTTTGTGCATGTCTGGTGCGTTTTGTGTGTGTGTCCATCCACGTGGCATGTTAGACCTCACCCATCCCTGGTTGTGTGTGTGGTTCCATGCCTGGCCACTTCCTTGACAGAATGCACCCCTGGTGTGTGTCCATGCGTGGTTGTGGGTTGTGCCTTAGCCACTGTTGGTTGCACATGGCCCCATGACTTACCTGGGTTGGCTGAAGAGCTCCTCCCTGATGGTGTCCCGGTGCAGCCGTGCCAGCCGGAGCAGTCAGGGGTCCCATCGGCCAAAGGCCGGGGCTGCCCATCACCATTGTCACTGGCATCCTCCATTTCCCCAAGCTGTCCCCCTTCTTCGACCTGTACGCTATCCCATTCAGTATATGTTGCAGGATGCAACAGGCCAGGAATAGCCCGCATGCCTTTGAGGGCTGTACTGTAGGGCACTGCCGGAGGTATCCAGGCAACGGAAATGTGCCTTCAGCATCCGAACACCCACTCGATAGACATTCGTGTGGTGGCATGTGCCTCCTACAGCATTGCTGCAATGGGGTCGTGGGCTGCGGTATGGTGTGAGCAGCCGGGGACGGAGTGGATATCCACTGTCACCTGTGTGTAGAGGGTGGAGGTTAGTTTGGTGATCAGCATCGCCTGCCCCAGGCCATGAGGCCACTACCCATGTCACCTCTGACCATGCCCCACCAGGCCCTATGATTGTCCATGTGGTTTGCATACTCACCCACTAGGTGGCCAGTGGGATATCCCCACTCTCGAATCTGTGGCACAGTGCCGACTGGTGCCAGAATGAAGGATCATGTGCTCCCCAGGGTGCGTGGCACGAGACATTAGCATAGCCCTTGCGATTTACATGCAGCCCCTCAGGGCCAGGTGGTGTGCGGATGGCCACATGGGTGCAGTCTATTGCCCCTAGCATGCCAGGCATATGTGCTAGCCAGTGGAACTCCTGTATGTTTGCTGTGCTCCTGCCGGTGTGCTGGGGAAATGGATGTACTCCACAGCATGTGGCAGCAGTGCACTGAGGAACTGGGTGAGGTGGCGAGCGTGGCTGACTGGGTTATGCCTGTGGTGTCCCCAGTTGGTCTCTGAAGGTACCCATGCCGAGCAAGCACATGCAAGCTGTCACTTCATCTACACTGACAGGGCATGGCTCCATCATGTGGTGCCTGCATCACATCACTGCACAGCTCACAGAGCCCACCTCAGAATTTCCTGATTCAGGCAGTACAGGCCCACAATCTCAGTATCACTGTACAGCTTGAAGTTGGTGCAGGCTCGGTACTGCCTGTTGGGGGCATACGCCGACAGGCCTTCCACAACTATGCCCCCTGCTGCCCGCCTCACCCCCCCTCATTTCGGCCTCCATCTGGATGGTGGCACTGGCCACTATCCTGGCTTGTTTCACCCCGGCAGCTGTTTCTGTATTCCCCGCTGTCCTGGCTGCTATTCCCTGCACCGAACACCTGCCTGTGCTGGCCTCACTGCTGTGTGGTGTACTTCCCCTTCTGCACTGTGGCTCCCACACCTTCCCCTGTGCCTGTTGCTTCCAGGTGCCCTTTCCTGGCCTGCCATGTGTCCCTGCTGCCCAGTGTTTCCTGCTGGATTTGCCCTCATGTGGCTTCCTGTAGCTTCTTGCGCCTCTCCTTGCTCCCTTTATTTTGGCTAATTTCGCTAAGGCTACAACTTCCGCTGGTCCTATTGCATGGCACATGTTGTTGAATATTGCACCCGCGCCATTTATGCATGGTTCCTCCCTTCAGTTACACATGCACTCATTATCATTGCACTGTTGCTCAGCGTGATTTGGGGTGCAACTGCATCCTGCTGAATATCGCAGAATGGCGCATTTTTGACTTGCGCAGGTGCAACCCTATTGCACATGGCTCAACTCTTTGAATATCTGGGCCATTGTCTCCAAAAACTGAGTGTGTGATACATGCTATCAGCAGTTCTCTTGGCCTGCAGCTGTGAGCTGAAATATGGGGCGGGGAGATGAGTGAGGTCATTCCTTGAGCATTTGATTTTCAGCAGAGACAGTCATTAATACATTTTATATAAAAATATTATACAGCACTCAGAATGGGCTGTCTCGTCACAGGTGGCCCCTGACCGTGGCCTTTACACAAGGCTGTCCGTTTGTGTCAACAAGCATGTCACTCACAATCCAGACAGGGGTCTGTAATCAAGTCATCATTTTCAGAATTATTGCCATCATCCTGTTCCTGGAATCTGAGGCCTGCAGAATCTCTATAGGCCTCCTGTATGTCTTGCATGGGATACAGATGTGTCCGTGATGTCACAGGCACGACAGTGGCTCTGCTCAGTTGCTTCCTCCCTTAGTCGCCGCGACCGGGCTGGCCAGTAGTCGATTCTATGAAAGGATTCTTTCCTCAGCTGCTTGGTTGTTCAGCAGCCAAGGGCAAGAAAGGATTTCTGTGGCGCATGGTTGTCCAGCAGCAGGGCAGGGCTGCAACAGTATGCGAGACTTAGCCTTTTTTTTGGCATGGACTTCCTCCAGCAGCTTGCGGACGGTCTCGTCCTCATCTCTGAGGGTCTGATAGCTGGGTCCATTACAATTCTGACCATTGGTTTAGGCATTTGGATTTTCTGTTGTCCTTATAGTTCTGCCCCACCCATGTTCTTCTGGTTATTACCTTCCACGTATAGTTGGTAGATCGTCTAAGGTAGATTGCACTGCAGCTACCTGTGCCACTGGATTTTGGATGGTGGCGGCTTTGCTGGTTTTACCGAGTGAGGTTACGGAGGTATACCTGAAAGACACGCTCTGTCTTGGTAAGGATTTCCTAGAAGGTGTCGGTCTCGAAGCGTTAAGTTCAACCTTTTCCGAAGGGCTGGAGTCATGTTCCGGATGTACAAATCCTTGTACTCAATTTGGTCTTAGTGTGCAACTTCATCCGCAAGACCTCTGCCAGCCTCATAGGCAAGCCACAACCGCTGATGGTAAGCCGAGGGTTTTCCTTTATATTCTGCTTAACCTTGTAGGCCAAGTGGGCACCAACAACACCTGGGCTGTTGACAGCATGGAGTGCCACGGAGATGTCATTGTAAGCAAGTGTCTCACAATTGCGGACGGTGTCTGGGAATTTGGCCCATAGAGTAGGTTCGTGATCGTCTCACAAGACCTCAACCTGGTACTCGGGTTGGAGAGAAAGCTTCTCACAGAGGAAATGCACCTTCTCCAAGTGGCAACTCAGGTTGTCAAGTTGGACCCATCTTCCAATGCTCTGGGCAATTTGCTGGACAGAGTGAGCGACTTGCAGGGGATTGAAGTACAAGGAAGTGTGTTCAACTCACACGTTCCATGAGCGCCGTGGGAGGGTGGCTTCTGCGCCGCATCACCAACTGCTTTGAATGCATGGTCCTGGTTGCCAGTGTCCATTAACATTCTGTCTACTTGATCTGTGATGGCTCTCCGGTGCCATAATATTGATAATGGCCTCTTGATTAGGCCGTGCACCTCCGTATTGTCCTCCCTGGAGAGTGAGGCAAGTGGAGGCGCACCACGAATACAGAGCCATCCCGCCTGTGTCATGGGGGTCACCATCTTGGCGTAACACATTGCTTCCACCATGTTTGTGTAGATGTGGCAGAGAAAACTATCATGCGTGGGTGCCATCTTGGGGACGACTGGAGAAAATGACAGCCCTATGGGGTTTGACTTGGGCATGACGTGGCATGCCTCGTCATCAAAGTCAGAGTCATCATCGCCGGATGACGCAATGTCAATGGGCATATACTGAACCTATTCATAGCCTTAAGATGGCCAGCATGGACCTCTCACTGATTACGCAATTTCGCCATCTTTGTTCTATATTTCCTGTGACAAACCCATGCAGTGCCCTGCTCAATACCCTTCTCAACCTCACGCTGCAATACTCTGTATGTGGCACCCAATTTGACATTTCCCTAAGCTCCTGGTCTAACTCACCATTACTCTCATTCTCCTCTTTAGTATGACTAGTATGAGTAGGTCCAAGTAGGCAAAAATGCACTGCACTACTCGACATTCAAAATTAATTGAATGGAATCCTCACTTTGTACATTCCAACCTGCAACCAGTCACCAGATGTAACAGGGTAACAACATTTATTCTCAGCAAATAAGAATAATGTAGGCTTACAACCAACAGTGTAATCACTGGAGAATGCATCCAGTTTCCTTACCTATGTAGGGTGTAGTGTTTAGTACCTGTCCCCAGGGTTCCAATGAGACCAAGTGGGCAGGCAGCTAAAGAGCTGCACTGTCCATCAATCCCTGGGAGGTGGTGCGCAATGCAAGTCGAACATTAATAAGACTACCTAGGTGGTGCGGGTCTGAATTCTTTGAGTGACCTGGCTTGCATTATGGAAACCTGGTTGAGGGATGATGTTGGGCCAGTATTAGAGGCCACCACCCCTCGGATAATCTGTTGTGCACTGACACAGAGTGGAACAGGCGGAGGAATGGTATTTGTTTTAGAGCTGAGCTAGGCTTCATGGCACCCAGTGAGAACACCAGGTTCTTTTGAATGTGTGGCCATTCATGGGGTCCAGGCTCAGGTTGCAGGATTCTCCTGAGTTACCGTCCTCCCAGAATGGCAGGAGAGTTCCTGCAGGAAGTGGGTGACTTTGTGGTCAGTGAAACACTGGAGTCCCCAGATGTTTGGTCCTGGGGATTTCAATGTTTGGGCTGACAACGAGTCATCTAGGTTGGGTTATCGCTTCCTTCAGATGATGACATCTCTGGCCTGTCGCAACAAAGTTACTACCATGACCCACCAGGGTGGCCACATGCTGGACCTGGTCTTCTCACTGGGGCTTGAGATTGAGAATCTCAGGACTGATCGGGTCATTTGGTCTGATCACTGCATGGTGAAGTTCTTGTTCAGGGCCCCTCCAAAATCCCTCCCTGCAGAGATGGTAGCTCCTGCCATTGAGGGTTTGACCCCGGAGGTTTTTAGTAAAAGTAAATCTATCTAGTGTGGACAGTGCATGCAGGGGAGGTGTGGGTGAAGCAGTTGCCGCCTATAATAGGTTGATGACTGAGGCACTCGACTCCCTTGCACCAACTGTGTACTTAGATCTAGATCTTCTCACTTGAGGTCCCCATGGTTTGATGGGGAGCCCAAGGCATTGAAGATCAAGGGCTGGAGGTTGGGCGCTACTGGCAGAGGACCATGTTGGAGGCGGCAAACTGGCTCTGTATGTACACTATAAGAAGGCAGTGTTCCTGTCCAGGGAGATTGCTGCCAGAAGAAACCGACCAGCTATGCTTTTCAGACTGTGGACAGGCTATTACATCCAGCCTGTCTACAGCCAAAAAACAAGTTCTAAAGCCTTGTGCAATGAGTTTGCTTGTTTTTCTCGGACAGGGTGTCCACCATCAGGCTGAGAATTCCATCAGTGAGCCGTGTTATGGCCAACACTGGTCGCCTGGATTGTCAACAAAGCACTCCAGCCTGGTTGGGGAGATTAAACCAGTGGAGGTGGCTGATGTCATTGAGGTGGTCTCAAAACTGAAGCACTCATTTTGTGAGCTGGTCCCGTTGCCGATGCATTTCTTAATGGGATCTGTTAACACTGTTGGCGGTGTTAGCCTTGATTGTCCGGTGTTCCTTGTCAGAGGAGTCTTCCCAGATGCCTTGAAGGAGGCGCTGGTGAGGCCCTTCTGAAGAAGTCATCATTGGACCCTGACATCAAGGTGAATTACTGCCCGGTCTCCAACCTACAATTTTTGGGAAAGGTCGTGGAGAAGATTGTGGCACAACAGTTGGGAGAACACCTTGTGGCATTTGATATCTATGAGCAGCTCCAGTTGGGTTTCTGTGCAGAACATTCAACAGAAACCACATTAGTTCGGATGCATAATGATCTCCTCAGGACAAGGGATTGAGGTGAGGGGACAATTCCCATTTTCCTCGATCTCTCTTCAGCTTTTTGACTCGGTGGACCATCGGGTGACACTGGACCACCTGAGGGACTTCTGTACTCACCGCATTGTCATCCACTGGTTTGAGTCCTTTTTGACAAACAGAAGACAGAGGGTAGTGATGGGAATTTTCCTTGTCTCCAAGCCTTCTGTCTTGTGGGGTACCTCAGGGTTCAGTCTTGTCAACGATGTTGTTTGTCGTGGTATATGCCCCTGGGTGAGATCATTAGGAAAGTACAGCTTGGGGTTTCATTGTTACACCACTGACACTCAGCTGTACTTATCCTTTGCTCCTGGGACATTCAATGTGGTGGAAGTATTAAACAACTGTCTGGCCAAGATCAATGACTGGATGGTCTCTAGCTGGTTGTGACTGAACCCTGATAAGATGGAGGTACTGGAGGTGGAGTCGAACAGGAGGCGTGATAGGAAGGCCTCTGGGGCAGATGCTAGACTAGTTCTAGGGTCTGTCCCATTGATGGCCTCTTCTAAGGTGTGCAGTCTTGCTGTGGTGTTAGACAGTGGTTTGACAATGGAACATCAAGTGTCATCCATTGTAAGGGTTAGTTTCTTCCATCTGAGAAACATTGCCAGGATTAAGCACCTGATTCTGCCCTTGGACCTCCCACCTTGGTGCATGCATTTCTAACATCTCAGCTTGACTACTGTAATGCACTCTATCCAAGGTCTCTGAAGGCACCCTCTGTCAACTGCAGCTGGTGCAGAATGCTAGCTGCCAGGTTTTTGACTGGACATTTGAAATACTGTCACGTCACCCCAGAGCCATGGAATTGCACTGGCTGCTGGTTCGCTGGAGGTGCTTTTCACGGTGGGCTTGCTCACCTTTAAGGCCCTACACAGACTGGGCCCTTGCTACCTGGTGGACCTTCTTACACCCATTGCCTCGGTCCACTCCCAGCGGTCCTCCTTGAGGGGCCTCCTGGTGATTCCCAGGACAAGGTTGAAAACAGCCAGCAATAGAGCTTTTAGTATCACCAGCCCTGTCCTGTGGAATTTGCTCCCACCACTGGTGAGGGAGGCCCTTCTGTGGAGGCATTTAAAGCCCACCTTAAGTGTTATCTGTTTAGCCAGGCTTTCTCAGGTACTGGATGAGATCATAGATTATCAGTCCCTTTTAAAAGTAAAGAGGTGATTATTTATATGCAGGACATTGCCTATTCTGACATGTGATTATTTATTATATTGTGATTTATATATATATATATATATATATATATATATGTGTGTGTGTGTGTATATATATATATATATATATATATATATATTTTATAATTTTGTGTGTATTCTACGGTGCCCAGAGCCTCTAGGATTGGGTGCCAGAAAATAAAATTTACCTTACCTTGCAGTCTAGTCTCATCTCAGAGAAAATACATGCTGCAAAGGGTCTTATGCCCTGATAATTACTATAGCAACAGCTAAAGAAGATACATAAATGTGAATAATTGACAGTAGCAAGTGGTGTGAGTAACCATCCTAACTAACATGAGAAGTTGCTTAGCTAGCAGAAGATAAAGAGAACAATAAGGTCTGTGATGCTTTCAAGGACACTTGCAGTTACAGTTCTGCACAAGCACTAAAGATGGCACTGTTGCCTAACTAATGATTATACAACGATATATAATGGAAAACATTTCCCAGTGGTACAATATATTTTGAGAATATAGTGAAGCATAATATGCATTGCAGAAGTACAATAGAACTCAAATCCTAACACTTATGCTTATACGATAAGTACCTCTGCCCTAAGGTTAGTACATATATCTAAATGTGTTTTGCTGTCCCGGGTGGGGTTACAATCAGGGATGCTGGAACATGGATAACACCATCTACCTTATCAGTGAGTGCCAGCACAGCATTCCACAATGCTTTCTGGTACTGGGCTGTGTATGTCAAAGAAGCTACCTGTATCAAAAGCAAGGAAGCTGCTGTGTACACTTTTTGGCCAAAGTATCCAGTTTTCTGGAATCCTTCTCAGGAGGCTGTCGTCAGGTGGCACCTTGACCTTCTCACAAGCAGCTTCCTGCACCACCTTCATGACCAGGGTGGATATACAGGTATGCCACCCTATGTCTGTCCACCTGGATCCCATTTACGTTTGATCTGGAAGCTTGGAACTGCTGGAATGGAAGCTGGTTTGCTCCAGGCTGCCTCCATAATGGTCTCCAGGGCAGGCTGGATCAGTGGCACCAGAAATACATGAATGAAGGTGTATTAAGATACTCTGTCATCTATAGCCCCTGACTTGAAGGTGAGAGCCTTGGATAAATTCTTCAGCAGTGACTGAAAAGAGATTCTCCTGAGAAGCCTGCAGCATCTAAGCAGGCAAGATTATTGCTAGATTTGAAGGATACTTTTCATTATCCTCTACCTCATTATCAGCGAGGTCTGGATTATGTTCCTGCTCATCTTCCAGTATGGAGAATGAAGCCAGTGGCATCTGCACTGCTGACAAGTTTGGACCTGCAGAGCATTCCCCATCTTGCACCAAGACCTCCGCTGGTGCCAGAGATATTTGAAAGGAAAACAGCATCGGCATCAAATAGAGCCCCAGCATCACAGTGGGGGCCATTATCGGACAACAGCGTTGGCATTAACAACAGTGCCTGCACCAGTGCTAGTGGCACCAACACCAATGAGGGTACAGGCAACAACCTCAGGGCGCAGAGTCAGCAATGTCTCTGGCACCACACATTGCACTGCAAAGCAATGCTGATAGGCTGTGGAGAAGCGCTGCTCCATGAGACCTGTCCATCAACCAAAGTGCCACCTGAAACATTCCCTAAAGGCAGAAGGGGCAATGGAGATGGAGGAGTCAGACCAGGACGAGGAAAAGTCTGGTATCATATCATCCCTCATTGACAGCAATGAATATGAGGACACAGTATTTCTCATGCCAAGGAGATATAGCTGACTTAGGGCAGAATGACAAGAACTTGTCTTGGAGCTGTGTCATCACTCTTTTTTCTTTCTATGCAAGGCTGAAGTCAAATGATCTCTAGCACCCTAACATCAAGCGCGAGTGGGGCTGGGATAATTTCTTTTACAACTATAGTAGGACTGCCTAACATCCTAGCTGAGAGACTACCCTTCACTAGAACGCTCACCAAAGGGGAGTGGCAGTAGGATATAACCTAGGTGCTATACCAGCCATAATGGTTTTCACACTTCATTAAATATGGTAAGGCTGTGAGAAAAATCTGATGTTAAAACTACTGAAACTCTTACAAAATCAATAAAGTCAGTTTAATAAGGCTAAAGAATGTGATGAACTAGACTAGAATGCTATCTGTATGCAAACTGTTGTTCTGGTCCCAGCGAGACAGTACTGTTTCTATGGTGGGGAAAAAATCTGAGGTGATTAGGGCCAGTGCTACTATATATCATACAGGTGTGTGGAGAATGAGGCAGTCAATGTGGTCTACCTTGACTTTAGTAAAACATTCGACTCTGTACCCCTAGAAGACTGCTAAAAAACTAGATTGCACGAGGGCAGGAAGAAAGTAGTGAGATGGGTACAAACTGGCTACACAGTCGGACACAGAGGGCCTAGATAAATGGGACGTTATCCTCAGAATGAAGGGTTACCAGTGGGCTCCATCTTGTGGCCTCTACTATTCAACATATTCATAGCCAACATTGCCGAGGTGCTCGAGGGAAAGATGTCTCTAATTGCAGATGACACCAAAATATGTAACAGAGTGGACTCTACAGAAGGAGTAGAAAGAATAAAATCAGACCTGGAAAAACTGGAACAATGGTCCACAGCAAGGCAACTGAAATTCAGTGCAAAAAATTCAAGGTTATGCACCTAGGAAGGAACAATTCAAAAACAGACTATTACCTGGGGTGTGAAAAACTAACAAAAACAAGTGAAGAATGTGATCTGGGGATCATAACAACAGATAACCTAAAATCGGGTAGACAGGCGAAAAGGCAGCACTTAAAGTGGGGTATGCTGGGCTGTATCGGAAGAGAATCACTAGTAGAAGAAGGAAGGTGGTCTTGCCACTGTATAGGGCACTGGTCAATCCCCACCTTGAGTACGGGTACAGTTCTGGAGACCTCACCTAAGAAAGAACATAGGTTGGAAATGGTGCAGAGGAAAGTAACAAAGAAGATTCAAGGGCTGCACCAGAAGCCTTACAAGGAGAGACTGAGGGAGCTGAACATGTACTCCCTGGAAGAGAGGAGAGCGTGGAGAAATTTTTCACATTTAACTGGTTATACTGGAAAGGCATGTGAGCATTGTTGCCCATTTACAGAAGCGTCCAGTTACATACAACAATCATGAGACATGACATAGGCTAAAACATTTAACTAAAAGCGAGGGTTAATACAATGGTACATAAAATCAGGATAATATAAACTAAAGGGCCAACCATAAACCAGCCTTCGTGAATTAACAAATACAAGGTGACATTAAGCATTCCGTGAGGGTTTAATAATATAATAGAACAGTAGTAAACAAAAATGTAAGTGCAATCTAAAAAACTAGCAGGTGGATTAACAATACTACAAGTGCTAGAAAGAAAGGGTAAGTGCAGAAGTGGGCAACCAGAGGGTGACGGAAAACAGTGCAGAAGGAAGCAAGATTAGGGCTGCGAGCAGGTGCAGATGAGGGAGAAATGTCTCCTGATATTGTGTTTGAATGCAGTTCTGGAGGGACAGAGTTTTAGTTCCGGAGGATAGTGTTGAAGAGCTTGGGCCCCAGAAAGAAGAGAGTTTTCTGGCTTTGGTGATCCAGCAGAAAGGAACAGTGAAAGAGAGAGTGGAGGACAGTCTAATGGTCCTGGTGGTGACTGTTGTCTAGAAGAGGAAGTTAGGCAATCAGGAGCAGTCCACAGGAGAGTTTGAAGAAGAAGGCCATCTTACAGTTGAGGCGGACCTCAAGGGAGGGCCAACTGGTGAGCTTATAAAGGTCACAGTGGTGTGCATGAAGTTAGGTAAACCAGAGGCAAAGCGAATAGCATTGTGGTAGGAGCTTCAAAGTCTTTGAAACTATTGATGGAGAGCGGGGAGGAAGAAAAGTGAACCATAGTTGAAGACAGGAAGGAGGAAGCTGGAGACTAAGAGGATTTGGATTCCTGTTAAGGTAATGCTTGTGTCTATGGAGGATACCAAGCATTGGTGGGCTTTTTGATTGTGAGGCTGGTGTGAGCACTGAAACTGAGGTGGCTATCCAGGAGTAAGCCAAGGTACTTGAATTCACTGATTCTTTCAATGGAGTTACAAAGTTGTCATAGGGGTTGAGGTCAAAGCCAAGGGTTTGTGGGGCTGGAGAAAAATGTAAATTACGTACCTACCATAATTTCTGATCTTCTGGGACAAAGTCTCCACCACTAATGAGACTATGCTGGAGGTGCTAGGACCCAGTGGGAGCCAAAAATCTTCAGGAGGGCCAGCGCTGAGGTAGGGACCACATGCGCAGCACCATGAGACTGGCTCACGCCTGTATAGGCTATATCGTCATCAACCCTCCAACCACCTCAGTACTTTTTTACCGAGGAGGTGCAGCATAAACTAACATAATGAAACTAACCTATGTCAGACATAAGATAGTCCGAATGACCCATATAAGAAGGGTCAACACAGCAAGTCTTCACAGCCCAGCCATCGAGGGAGTGAAGACCAAAAACAGATAAGTGAGCTTGGGGGATGGGGGGTGGGCGTGTGAATAAGTGGTAAGACTTAGTCCAAGAAGATCAAGAATTATGGTAGGTATTTAATTTACATATGTAACCCTAGATGGCGCTATCCCAGGGGCTACTACCCTGCCTGATTTGCCACTAACAGGTTGAGGGCCTGGATCCAATGGCGGTGCCTCCACCCAGAGGTCAGGGTTTGCAATAGTTAAACTTACTTGGTCACAGCCCTCTGGACACTGCCACTCTCTTCCCACTAGTGGCCCACACAATATATCAGAATTACCTTCACAGTATACACTTACCCCCAGGACTAGTTCCGCACTGGGACCTCCTGTGAAATAAGATACAGTGCAACAATCACAGTACAGTACTTTAACATAGACAATTACCTCAGGAAGTATAACTTTGCTGAAACAAGCAGCTCTGATTTATTTAGGGGATATAACAAGGACAGGGGAAATCAGGTTAATTAGCTTATCCTTTACTATCTACCTATGGCTCTGTGCACAGGCCTATCCTCACCAGTTACTGTCCCTGGGTACCCAAGCCCTAGTGGCTAGTCCAAACTGTGGCAGCTGGTAGGGCCCTTTCACACAGTGAAAGAAAACTTAGTTTAAACAGTCAGCAGTACAGTGATTCCATTTGTTTAATGTGGCAATTCAACAGGAGGCGACCTGAATTAGTACTCACGACCTCCAAACAAGATAGGGTCCTTCAACGTCAGCAGGGCTACTCTTGAGCTCCACGAGACTCTTCAGCACATTTATATGGTAAAAAAAGTACTATACCAGGCAGGCTGCTTCTCTATCCCGATCGCAATTACTGCACAACCCGGAGAACACACAGCAGATTCAGTTCCTGACAGACCGAGTGCAATTCAACAATTTCTCCAGTCTTCTACAGGGTGAGCCTGGTTTCTACTCTTCAGAGATCCTTTGATTCTTTTCACACACGGATTCAGTCCTAACAAGCAGTTACACAAGCTGCAGACCGAACTCTGGGCCTTACACGTTTTTGACTGAAACTGTGCACTGAAGGAGCACAGGGTTTCTTTCCCTTCACTGCCAGATCTAAACTGAAACTCCAACAGACAAAACCAGGCACTTCCTTTGAGTTCCTCCCAGTTCTTGACTGGATTGGCTGTCACTCACAATAGACTGCTGCTGTTGGTCCAAAAGGCGCCAAGTCTAAACTACATCTCCCAGAGTCACTGCCCATACAATCCTCTTGTGGCTGGCTCAGATTATGAGTCCAAGTTCTGATTCGTCCAAGGCACCATTTTAGAGCTAGCTTACCCCACACTGATTGGTCCAGTTCAGCAGTTCAAAACTAGAATGGGAACTAGGCAAACACAGTTCTGACTGCAAAGAAAGCAAGTTAGACAAACTGTATTTTCATTATTACTCTAAATGATTTCTGGCAAACAGTTACACCCTTCAGATAGGTTCCCTTTGCACTCCTAGTGACTGCAAAATGGAGTGAATTGGCAGAAGTTCGAGTGGTACTCAAACAGAGAAGCACACAGTCCCCCCATACAAACTAATTATGTCTGCAAGCAGACAGCTCTTAAAGAGACAGTACCAGAGGCTCTAAAACACTCACTGATAAATGGCTTAAACGCCAAACACCATTCAGGCTTGGAGCATTCAAGCAAGCTCCTGGAAGTCTTTTAGGAACCCCCATTTGCAGGGGGTTACACCCTTCCTGGCCTGGAAAGCTTGGCGCCTGCATCAGCAACAAGTACCCCTATAAGTTTTAACTGCAACCATATACATTTGCATTAGGCTCACACATGTAATCGTCAGTCAGTATACCATTTACCAAGAACACATTTCTGAAACATTGCAGTCGTCACTCTTTACATAGTATTACACACACATTGTACCATAACTCAAGTTATTACCTCTTGTACATGAAACCTGAAGAGAGGGCCTTTCCTATCAGTTACCTTGGGGCTGGACAGGGCAGGGCACCATACTTAGAGGGCAACACAAGTAACTTGAGTTAGCACTGACGCCAGTTTGGGCAATGAGCTCGGGACACATACACCTTTATGGACAACATTGAGAGCAAGTCCACAGGCCTCCCAAGTGAATCATAACTGAGGTGCACCACAGGCTTTACAGCTCGACCAGTCTTTCTAGGGGAACTGTTACAGTCTCTGCACCTGAGCCTCATTTTCAGCATTGTCCTCACTTGTCAGGGGGTCTCCATGGGGTAGAGAGGCTAGTGCTTGGGGCACTTTCAGCTCCAGGAGTTACAGTTCTGAGTCCACAACATTTGGCTCGCATGGAGAGCTTTGGACACTGGCAGTGGACTGTCAGGCACTCAAAATACTCTTCTGGTTCTGGTGTATCACCAGTCTGCCCCAATCCATCATTTTCTTCCCTGAAGCTCAAACAGTTCAACCATGCACAATGATTCCATTTCATCTGATCTGATGCTTTGCACTTCACTTTCTGGGAGCATTGGCTCAGGGATGAAGCTGGGGGCTTAGACAGTCCAGAAGGCCCAGCTCGTCTCCAGCATTGACTAGGGATTGCCCAGAAACAATTGACTCAGTTCATAAGAAGGATAGTATTCAAAGTCACTCTCACTTTCTTCTGATATGGACTGACAGTCATGCTCAACTGGGGCTTGTGCAGGGGAACACTTTAACTCTGCTTCTGTAGGTGCAGACTTCCTTGATCTTTTCTTAGCAGCAGTCTAGTCACAGGTCCAGAGGAGGCATCTTCTGGGGCTCAGACTCAATCAGGATTTGTCCAATGGGCAGTAAATGATTTCTATGCATTGTTTTACATCTTTGAATTGTTCTCAGGCCTTACTTTGTACACTGGCAGATCATCTAGTTTGCCCACTACAATGTGAGGGAGATGGTGCCATCTGTCAGCAATCTTGTGTTTGCCATGCAGTCCCAGATTTCTTAGCAATACCCGATCTCCTCCTGGAGTTCCTGTGCTTTCACCTTTATCATACCGTTCTTGTTGGACAGATTTCTTTTGGCAGCCATGGTTTGAGCCAGTTGTACGCATGAGTTAGCTGGGCCTTTAACTTTTGCACACATACTGTAAATAGTTGTCAGCTTGAACCCCATCAGAGAGACCCCAAAACACACATCTACTGGTAGTCGAGCTCTCTTCCAAACATCAGGCGGTAGGGGAGAACCCAGTGGCATCACTTGGTGCAGTTATAAGCATGTACCAGGGTGCTAATTTGTTGGCTCCATCTAGGCTTGTCCTTTGGGTGCAGGGTGCCTAGCATATCTAGCAAAGTGCGGTTGAAACATTCAGGCTGAGGGTCCCTGGGGTGGTAAGGAGTGGTTCTGGACTTTGACTCCCCACAGAGAAAGCATCTCTTTGATCAGACGATTCTCAAAGTCTCCCCTTGATCAGAATGGATTCTTTGTGAGCCCCATAGTGAACAAAAAGTTTTCTACAAGTACTTTGGCCACAGTAGATGCTTTCTGGTCTTTGGTGGGAAAGCTTGGGCATATCTCGTGAAATGGTCAGTGACCACCAGCACATTACTGATATTTCTTTGATCTGACTCCAAACTCAGAAAATCAATACAGACCAGCTCCATGGGTGCACTGGTGATTATGTTAACAAGGGGGCAGCCCTCTGGGGCAAAGCTTTCCTCTGTAAGCAGCGACTACAAGTTCCAATGTGTTGCTCCACATCAGCCCCCATCTTAGGCCAATAGAATCTGGATCTCACCAAGTCAAGTGTTCTGTCTATACCAAGGTGCCCCATGTGGTTGTGCAAGGACCTCAGTACTGAGTCTCGAAGGCAGTGGGCAGCACTAGTTGTTGTTTGTCTACTTGTCCCCTCTGTCTACTGTTTCTCTGTATAACAGTTTATTGATCAGTTTCAACTTAGGACTTTCTTTGTATAACAGTGCAGTTCTCAAATCAGTGGGCGTAACTTGGACACATCTTTTCCTGCATAGAGGGCTTCTAAAGCTGCTTTGATCATGGGATCGCGAGATTGAGCCCGCCGAATACTGTCATTGTCCAGCTGAGGCAGTGCACCAATGTCTATTGCAGAAAAGTGGCAATAAGCAGCAGGTATGCAATTCTCAGAGCGTCCAAGCAATCCACCATGCAGTCCACTGCGCCTGCGGGACATTTGTTCCTCCTGTCAAACTTCCGGCAGAGTGCCCGAATGTCAGGTTCTGCCAATCAGACCCAATCATTCTGGGGAACAGGCCTCGGGAGAGAGCATCAGCATCTATGTGGTTCAGACCTGCTCGTATTCGAGAGCATAGTCATATGAGATAATGCAGAAAGCCACCTATGGCCAGTGGCATCCAACTTAGCTGAGGTCTGCACATAGGTCAAAGGATTATTGTCAGTTTTACTAGTATTTTAGCCCCATACAAGTACTCATGGAATTGGTCAACAATAACCCACTTCAAAGCTAGAACTCTAATTTATGTACAGGATAGTTCTTTTCGGATGGGGTCAGGCTTCTACTGGCAAAGGCCACTGGTCTCAGGCCATTCTCGTGCTCTTGGTACAACACAGCCCCCAACCCTTGCAAGCTAGCATCAGTGTGCAGGACATAAGGTTTTCTTGGATCGGCATAGGCCAGCACTGGAGCATGGATAAGTTGATATATGATCTCATGAAAAGCAGTCTCACAATCAGGAGTCCAGCAGGCCCCAAATACTTCACTCGGATGAAAATACACTCTTTCAGTCTTG
Source organism: Neoceratodus forsteri (assembly GCA_016271365.2). Classification (NCBI taxonomy): domain Eukaryota; kingdom Metazoa; phylum Chordata; order Ceratodontiformes; family Ceratodontidae; genus Neoceratodus; species Neoceratodus forsteri. The sequence goes on from CM057453.1 coordinate 659,783,646, forward strand.
AGGGACGTGACTTTTGGTATTTTTGTGGGTTGGGGATACCCTTGAGTAAGGTTAAGTAAAGGGTGGATCACCCTTGAATAGTCCTTGATGAGCGCCGATAATAACCACAGAATCCCAGGAATCTTTGCAGTTCTTTTAGATTTTGGGCTGTGGCCAGGTGGTCAAGGCCTCAACTTTACTTGGGTCGGTCTCTATTCCTCGGTGGATACTATGTGTCCCACATACTTTACTGATGTTTGAAAGAATTGACACTTATCAATGGACAGTTTAAGGCCAAAGTCCTCCAGTCGGTCCAATACCTTAAATAATCTGCTCTCATGTTCCTCCAGTGAGCTGTCAAACACAATAACATCATCTAGGTATACCAGGCACTCTAGTAAGTTTATGTCCCCACTGCACGCTCCATCAATCGTTGAAAGTGGCTGGGGCACCTGAAATCCTTGAGGCATCCTCATGAATTCATAGAAGCCAAGCGGACAGATAAAGGCTGTCTTCTCACAGTCCTCTGGGCCATCGGGATCTGGTAGTACCCTGCGAGGAGATCCAACACAGAGAACCACTTGCTCCCGCTTAGGCAGTCCAAAGCATCCTGAATGCGGGCATTGTGTACTGATCAGGATAGTCCACCCGTTTACAGCGCGATAATCCACACACATCCTTACTGTCCCATTCTTTTCCTCACTACCACAATGGGGAAGCATAAGGCTTCTGGATTCTTGTATTACACCAACAGCTAACATCTCTTGCAGATGCCGCCTCACATCATCTATGCTCAGCAGGTGCCAGGCGTCGAGACCTCTCACGAAATGGTCTTTCGTCATGCAGCCGGATATTGTGCTCAGCTCCTTGCACGCATCCTACGTCCCATTCCTTTAAAGAAAACACCTGGTCTCTCTGGGCAAGCTTCTCACTGATCCTCACTTTCCATTCAGCTGGCAACGGGAGTGCAAATCAAATAAGTCAGGCGTTACTCTGTCATTCTTCCTCGAACTCTTGCTGCTGGGTAGCACTGCAGTGTCTGCACAATGCACATTAGCCAGGATGCAACCTTTATTTACTCGAATGTCTCTTTCAGACACATTATGAACTTGGACCATTACCCTTCTGGCATAAGCATGGGCTCTAGCAGGCAAAATACTAGGCTTGACCGGCAGTCCCTCTGGCAATTTTCCATTGCCTGGTGCATCCAACATTAATATTTTATTCTTAACATCCTTTCTGATACGGACCTCTCCCTGTAAGGTACACTGGGCATTTGGCCAGGATCAGAGACTCAGGATCCTTCTTCCATACAATTCCGAGCAGTTCCTCTGGTTATATTTTTTCAGCATCTCTCTGTGCCTCATAGGCCTTCTTAATTAAAGCCGAACTCTTAAAGCTCTACTAGTCTTTGACCCCTGTTTTTCATAACACAACTGTGCCAGCCTTCCAACATATGAGCATTTGTTCCAATCAACAAAGGGACACCATCATACAGTCCAGTGGGGGACACACTAAGGCTAGGGTCTCTACTTGTTCGCCACTCCAGCCACGGAGGTGGGAAAGACAGCCAAATCGGATATACCCGAATAGGGTAGGCCTTCTACTTAACCCCCATACATGCAGTCCTTCTAATGGTTGTAAGGTACGCCTGACAAATGCTTCTGATACCAATCCTGGAACATAATTGTCACTTGGGAGCCACTGTCTAATACAGCTCTTGTAGACACTCCATTCACCTTTACAGTGGTCTCCATGGAGGGACCCACTATTCTGGACCAGTCTGGAGAGGCGGTAGTGGGGACCTGGGCAACTGACCTTGCCACAAAAGGACGTGAGTTAGCATTTTGGTGCCCTCACTGGGATCATTCGTGCACCTCTTAACCACTGATTTGTTCTCCGAAGCTCTCCTTGTAGCCTATATACAACTTTGTCAGTGTCTTTTGGGACCGCATTCCCTTTTCATGTGCCATCTTTCCACAATTATGTAAAACATACTTTCTGGAGTTTGAGCTGGCCGAGGCTACCACTGGGGAGCCAGGGCGGGGTATTACTAACTGGAAACCTTGGTGCCATCTCTGTCTGCGGCGTGATAAGCATTTGGAGACATCTCGTCAGTTTCTCCACTTCCATGGTCAAGGAATTGAGTTTGGAGCTGTTATCAGCAGGAGATACATGGCAGTACCCCCACCCCATAGCAGATGCAGTCGGATATAGGTCAGGGCCCGCACTTGCAGGTGTGGCCTTCATAAAGGGACTGTTTTTGAATTCCGGATCTCTCTCAACAGTTCGCCATTGTGGCATATCTTTTCCTTGTCAAGCACTCATTGACTGCCAACCTCTGCCCTGAACTTCACTTGATGGGCCACCCTCAGTCTTCGGGTCATAGCCGCAGCTATTGGTGCAGGTCCCTCCAGGTCGCCTTTTCTCAACTCCTCGAATTTCTCTCATTAACTCATCACGGGAGGGTGGGATTCCAGTCAATTTGCCAGGCGTAACTGAAGCAACAGCAGTTCTGAGAAGGGGGCAGACTTAAGGATCCTGTCCAGCCTGGTTGGTCCAGTTCAATCGCTGGCAAACTACCCTTTCTGAGGCATTCTTGCAACAATTTTTCCAGCCGAGATACATACACAGACAACAACTCCCTTGGTACTGTTGTGCATTCCTTACTCTCCACCATAGATTCTCATCAGAATCTGGGCTCCCATACACATTCTCCAAGGCCTCAAGATAGGCCTGTGCAGTCACTTCAGGGTTACTGGCCCGTTTGCTTACGGATGGTAGCCAGGGCAGGACCTCGGAGGCTCTCACTAACCCTCTTTCACTTTTCTGCTTCCAGCATTGCCACTCTAGCACTTGGGGGCAACATAGTCTATCCAGGTCTCCCAGTCATCCTCCCCTTGGGGTGGGAGGGTGCCAGAGAAGATCCTCAACCTCGGTAAGAGTCGTGACTAATGGCAGGTGCAGAAATAGGAGTCTGCATGGTTCAGCCACCATTACGGGTACTGGAGCGGAGAGGGTGTTGGGGAGGAACACCCCAGGTGGCAAGAATAGTTTCTTCAAGTCCTCCACAGTTTTCCTTCCCCAGCAACCATTTAGCAAATTTCTCCTCAAAAGTTTCAGACAGTGGTGGGGCTCATTCCCCACTGGGTCTTTACTGTATTCAGTTATCACTCAGGCAGTGAGGGCTCCCTCTGGGGTAATGGTCTGTGGCACTTTGGAGCTATCTATGGGATCCTTAAACTCTACTAGGGCCAGGAAAGTGTGGGTGAGCAGATTAGCATGCCGACCCACCACCACAGGGTTTTGTAAACCTTCCACCTTGGAAAGTACTCCTGTACAGTGTCTGTATTGATACCCAGGGGATGTCCAGGATAAGCATAGCATTTGGGGGTCAATCTCCTCCCCAGTACACCACTCCACCAGCCGGTGCACAGCCACTTCTGTCGGGGACCCATTTTTTTTCTTAACAGTGGTTCGTAAATATGGCCACTAGAGGACACACAATCCCAGCGGTGAGCCTCCAAGATGTAACCCCTAGATGGTGCTATCCCAGGCTACTACCCCTGCCTGATTTGCCACTAACAGGTTGAGGGCCTGGATCCAATGGCGGGTGCCTCCACCCAGAGGTCAGGGTTTGCAATAGTTAAACTTACTTGGTCACAGCCCTCTGGGACACTGCAACCCCTTTCTTCCCACTAGTGGCCCACACAATATATCAGAATTACCTTCACAGTATACACTTACCCCAGGACTAGTTCCGCACTGGGACCTCCTGTGAAATAAGATACAGTGCAACAATCACAGTACAGTACTTTAACATAGACAATTACCTCAGGAAGTATAACTTTGCTGAAACAAGCAGCTCTGATTTATTTAGGGGATATAACAAGGACAGGGAGAAATCAGGTTAATTAGCTTATCACTTTACTATCTACCTATGGCTCTGTGCACAGGCTATCCTACCAGTTACTGTCCCTGGGTACCCAAGCCTGAGTGGCTGAGTCAAACCAGTGGCAGCTGGTGGGGCCCCTTTCACACAGTGAAAAGAAAACTTAGTTTAAACAGTCAGCAGTACAGTGATTCCATTTGGATTTAATGTGGCAATTCAACAGGAGCGACCCTGAATTAGTACTCACGACCTCCAAACAAGATAGGGTCCTTCAACGTCAGCAGGGCTACTCTTGAGCTCCACGAGACTCTTCACATTTATATGGTAAAAGAAAGTACTATACCAGGCAGGCTGCTTCTCTATCGATCGCAATTACTGCACAATGCCGGGAGACACACAGCAGATTCAGTTCTGACAGACCGAGTGCAGTTCAACAATTTCTCCAGTCTTCTACAGGGTGAGCCTGGTTTCTACTCTTCAGAGATCCTTTGATTCTTTTCACAGGACGGATTCAGTCCTAACAAGCAGTTACACAAGCTGCAGACCGAACTCTGGGCCTTACACACGTTTTTGACTGAAACTGTGCACTGAAGGAGCACAGGGTTTCTTTCCCTTCACTGCCAGGTCTAAACTGAAACTCCAACAGACAAACCGGGCACTTCCTTTGAGTTCCTCCCAGTTCTTGACTGGATTGGCTGTCACTCACAATAGACTGCTGCTGTTGGTCCAAAAGGCGAAGTCTAAACTACATCTCCCAGGAGTCACTGCCCATACAATCCTCTTGTGGCTGGCTCAGATTATGAGTCAAGTTCTGATTCGTCCAAGGCACCATTTTAGAGCTAGACACCCACACTGATTGGTCCAGTTCAGCAGTTCAAAACTAGAATGGGGAACTAGGCAAACACAGTTCTGACTGCAAAGAAAGCAAGTTAGACAAACTGTATTTTCATTATTACTCTAAATGATTTCTGGCAAACAGTTACACCCTTCAGATAGGTTCCCTTTGCACTCCTAGTGACTGCAAAATGGAGGAATTGGCAGCAGTTCGAGTGGTACTCAAACAGAGGCACACAGTCCCCCATACAACTAATTATGTCTGCAAGCAGACAGCTCTTAAAGAGACAGTACCAGAGGCTCTAAAAACACTCACTGATAAATGGCTTAAGCATGAAACACCATTCAGGCTTGAGCATTCAAGCAAGCTCCTGGAAGTCTTTTGGGAACCCCATTTGCAGGGGGTTACACATATCTTCCTGGACATAAAGTCTCCACCACTCATTCACACTAATGGGAGTAACAAACTAAAATAATCCCCGAGAAGGGTGGCAGGAGAGGAGCTCGCTTAGGACAGAAGTCCATTAAGGATTGTCCTGCCAAAGATCGATGTTGTCTGGCATGGACATCAAAGCATAGTGCTTCACAAAAGTGTGCTGCGGAGCTCCACGTAAGCTGCATTACAGATGTCTGCAATGGGCACATTTAATTTCTGCCAAAGATGCCATGACTGCCCTGGTAGAATGATATACTCTGCCTTCCAGCTTAACCTGTGCCATGGAGTAGCATCACCGAAGATATGCCACTAGCCATGCCAAAATGCATCTGATAGCAACAGGCTGACCCAGCCAGGCCATGCTGAAAGAAACAAATAGTTAGATTTGCGGATCTCTTTAGTTCTATGTGGAACATAAAACCCTCCTAACATCCAGAGAATGTAGGGTATGCTGTCCCTCATTTTGGAAGTTTGTGAGTAGGCTGGAAGAACCAAGGGCTGGTACAGATGGAATTCTGAGACTACTTCAGGGAGAAACTTAGGGTGAGTTCTAAGAACCACCTTGTCTTTGTGAAATACAGTATACGTTGGGGTCTGTGACCAAAGCGTGTATTTCAAACACTCTGTGAGCGGAAGTAATGGCTACAAGGAAGGCGATCTTCCTGGTCAGGAACTTCAGCTCACAAGTTGCTAGGGCTCAAAAGGTTCATGGGTGAGCATGTCTAACACAAGGTTAATGTCCCAGGCAGTCACCAGTCTTCTGACTGGTGGCCCAGTGTGGAGTATACCTTTAAGGAAGCTCTTGCCCAAAGTAACTGAACAAGAGACATGGAGTGTACAGGCCCGTGGTATGCCAAGATTGCGCAGAAGTGAACCTTCATGGTTCAGTATTGTAGTCCTGTGTTTGACAGGTCCAGAAGATACTCCAGGACTTAGGTGGGCAGGAGAAAGGGTCCAGGGAGGACTTTGCACACCAGATGGAGAACCGCTTCCACTTAGCCATATAAGTTTTCCTAGTAGCCAGCTTGCATGCCGCCAGAAGAATATCTCCTCAGGAGCCATGCGTGGAGGTGAAGGGATCTCAGGTTGGGATGGACCACTGGTTCCCGAGTCAGCAGGTCTGTTTGAAGTGGAAGTTGTCTCAGAGAGTTTCTGATAATCTGTTGATTAATGGAAACCAAATCTGTGAGACCAGAATGGGGCAATGAAGATCATTCTCCCCCTTGTGCCTCCAGCTTGAGCAGCACCCTCTGAACTAAGGAAGAGGAGGAAATGCATACAGAAAGCATCTTGTCCACAGCAGTCTGAAGGCATCCTGACAGAAAGCTCCAGGTTCTGGTTTCTGGAGCAGAATAGAGGCTGTTTTGTGTTTGTAACCCCCTACAAATGGGGGTTCCAAAAAGTCTTCCTTGAGCTTGCCTAAATGCTCACTGCCAGGCTTGTGTCCTACATTTAGCAGTTTAAATGTAATTACCAGACCCTGTATAGCCTCTGTGTACTGTTGCTTTAAGAGCTGCCTAATTGCAGTTTAAGTAATCTGAGAGGAAGCTCTTTTGAAAGATGTAACTATTTACTGAAAATCATTTAGAGTGATAATGATAATGTAGTTACGTCTAACCTGCTTTCTTTGTAGCAATGACTGTTTTGTTTGTCTCCACTACCTTGGTCCTGGACTGCAAATTGGACCAATCAGTACTGAGTGGGACCTAAAATGTAACCGGACTACAGGAGCTGTCTGAATTCAAAATCTGTAGGAACTGTAGTTTGAACTTTTTGTGCCTTTTATGCAACTGAAGGAAGCTCTTGCTTTGACTGACAGCCAAATCAGCCAACCAAATCTTTTGGATCTTGGGAAGTCCCAGGTTGCTTGCAGTTTTCAGTTAGATCTAAGCTGAAAGCTGAACAAGAAAGAAGCTGAAGTGATTTTGGGCAGCAATCCTGAGTAGATTTGCATGGGAAAACTGTGAAAGGGCTGAGTTTTTGGCTTGCAGGTCTGCCTGCTGTTCCTGAGAGGGAGAGAAGAAATTATTTTGGACTAAATCCAAGTTTGTGTGACTAAAGTAAGCTACTGAAGCGGCCAGCTCAGCCTGAAGAGACCGAAGATTTTGCTGAATGCGATTGGCCTGTCAGGAGTTCCAGCTACCCTAAGCTCCCGGTGTGTGTAGACTTTGCAATTGTGACCGGGGGCGCTTTGCCTAGTACAGTAGAATTCCCGTACATGTAAATGTGCTATGAGCTGCTAGTGGGTTGTGAGTTAGTCCCCACTGTGTGAACTGTGTTCTGCTTGCTGGAAGCTGTATCCAGCCCAAAACAGACTGCATCTGAATTTGTCTCCATGCAGACTGGCCCAGCCAGACTACCCACTGCACAGTGGAGTCATCGACAGAGAAATGCCTGAGGATCAGCCCCTGCTCCATGCTTGAACAGGAGCAGCGTCTCTGTGACTCATGTGGGCTGGGGCTATGCCCTGCTTCTCCTGGCATTCTAGATCAACCACCTGCAGTCTCGATTTTCATCCAGCCTGGGTCCAGTCTTGGGTATCGTGAGTAAATACCAGGGTAGCTCCCTGCAACAACAGCTAAATCTGGTGTGTCATCTGATTGTCTTGTTGTTTACGTTTCCTATCAGACTGAGCCCTCTGGCTCCAGATTACAAATATTATGTACTGTGCATGTGTGTTTTCCATCACAGGGCCCAACCAGCTACAACCACGCATCAGTCTGGCTAGCCCATCTCTTCTCCACCTGGGTACCCAGAGGTGGACTGTGTGGGGGACTCAAAGCGCATGCATAACTGCTTGATTGATGTAACATTTAAGCTAATTAACCTGATTTTGCCTCCCTTGTTCAAGTCCCTCAATAAATCAGATCTAACTTTTCTGCATGTAATCTGATTGTGGTTCCAGTTTGTGCTCAAAGTACTGTACTGTTGCTATTTGCTGTGCATAACCTTGTTTACATGGCTCCCCAGGGTCAAGCTAGAGGAACCAGCCCTGGTGGTAAGTGCAGACAGTGTGGGTACTTGTGTGGTGTACCAGGGGTATTGTGAAATTGATTGTGTACAGTGTTCCGGCCACTGGGGGAAAGAGGGTGGTTACAGTGTCCTGGAGGGCTGTGCCCAGGTTAGCTTGACCACTACCAACCCTGACCTCCAGGGAGGCACCAGTTTCTGAACTCAGGCCCCTTAACCTGCTACTAACCAAGCAGGCAGGGGTAGTAGCCCTTGGGATAAGCATACCTAGGGTTACATCTTGGAGGCTCACCGCTGGGATTTTGTGTCTTCTAGTGGCCAAATTTGTGAATTGCTGTTAAAAATAAATGGCTACCCCAACAGAAGTGGCTGTACACCAGTTGGAGGGGTGGTGCTGGGCAGAAGATCGACCCCAAAATGCTATACTTATCCTGGATATTCCCTGGGTACCAATAAGGACACTGTAGAGGAGTACTTTCCAAGTTTGAATGTTTACAAAAACCGTATGGTGGTGGGTCGACAGGCTAATCTGCTGCTTGAAAGTTTCATAAGCGTTAGTAGAGTGTAAGGACCCAATAGAGAGTTCCAACGTGCCACTGACTATCACCCCCAAAGGAGCCCTCACTGCCTGGAGAGTGATAACTAAAGACAGTAAAGACCCTGGGGAGAATGAGCTCTCCCCACACTATCTGAGACTTTTGAGGAAAAATTTGCTAAGTTGTTGCTGGAGGAAGGAAAACTGTGGAGGACTTAAAGAAACTATTCCTGCCACCTGAGGGTGTTCCTCCACAACACCCCTCCTTTCCAGCACCCGTTATTGCCCCTCCTTCTGTGCTCGTGCCAATGCTGGCTCCTATGTCTCTACCTGCCATTAGTCACGACTCTTACCGAAGTTGAAAATCTTCTCCGGCACCCTCCACCCCAAAGGGAGGATGATTGGAGACCTGGATAGATTGTGTTGCCCTTTTGTGTCTGAATGGTAGCGTGCAGAGGCTGAGAAACAGAAAAGGATAATAGAAAGTTTGAGGGTCCTGCCCTAGAGGCCATTACATTTCTGAGGTCCACAAACCCTGATGCATCTGCCCAGAAGTACCTATCTGCACTCGAAGGCAATTTTAGGAGCACTGAGTCAGGGAGAACTTGATGTGGAAATTTCAAGATACAAAGCAATGGCCAGGGAAGGGTTGTCTGCATATGTTACTCATCTGGAAAGAGCACTGCAGAAGGCTTACAGAAAAGGTGGGGTAGCCGCCAGTGACTTAAACCATGTGAGGTTGGGGCACATACTGCAACATGCAAAGCATTCTAAATTGCAGCTCCTTCAATTAAGGCTCCCAGATAGAAGGGTAACCCACCAGACTATTGTGACTTGATAAAAGAACTCCGGAGGTTGAAGATGAAGAGGGATTGTAATTCTAGGGTGGCGTAGCCCAAGTGATCACAGCATCGGAAGGCCCTTCCGAAGTGGGGACCAATGAGGGTGTGTTGCCATGGGAAGAACTACTGAGGGAGTTCAGGGAAACCAAAAACTGTCTCTTTATTAAGGCCGCTTCTGCAAGTACAGGCACCGACCCTTATCCAACTGCATCTGCTATGGGGGTGGGGGTGTCCACCCAGGCATCTCCTGCTGACAGCAGCTTGAAACTCAATGTCTTGCTTATGAAAATAAGAGAATTGACGAGATGTCTCCAAATGCTCACCACACAGCAGACAGAGAAGACACCAAGTTTTCAGTTGGTAGTACCACTGCCCCAGCTCCCAGTGATGCCTCAGCCACCACAAATCCCAGAAAACATATTTTGCCATAATTGTGGGAAGGATGGTCACATGAAGAGAGAATGATGGTCCACAAAAGACCTAGATAAAGTTGTATACAGGCTTCAAGGAGAGTTTGAGAATGAATCAGCGGTGAGGTATCCAAAATGACCACAGTGAGGTTCAGAATTAGTAACTCAATCCCTATGTGGCTAAATCATCTGTCCAGGCCCTGCTGCTGTCTCTCAGACTGGTCTAAAATAGTGGGCCCTTCAATGGAGACTACCGTGGCTGTGAATGGTATTCCTACTCGGGCTGTGCTGGACAGTGGGTGCATAGTGACCATTGTATTTAAGGACTGGTATGACAAACACTTATCTGATGTGCCCTTACAATCCCTGGAAGGCCTACATGTGTGGGGCTGAGTGACAAGTCTTATCCCTACCTAGGATATGTCCACCTCTGGTTGTCATTTCCTGCAGCTGTAACTGGTGTAGAGGAGTAAGTCGAGACACTGACCTTAGTGTGTCCCCTACTGGACTGTATGATGGGGTTCCCCTGTTAGTGGACCAATGCCCATATGTTTAGGAGACTGGCACAACTCTGTCACAAGAAACAAGGGCGATGGCCTGGGAGGGCCCTAAGAATTCCCACTCTGATCAAGAGGGCCTATGATTTGCAACAGAACTCAAGGGAGTGGACCAGGATGAACGGTGAGGAGTCGTGTGGAAGAAGGACCCCAATTCAATGGTACTGACCCCTAATGCCCAGTGTACCATTCAAGGGAGTTCTGCCTCCACAAAGATGTCAAGAACAAAATACTGATGTTGGAGCGCCAGGTGATGGAAAATTGCCAGAAGGATTATTGGTTAAGCCCAGCATCTTACCAGCTCATGCTCATGCCTAGGCACGATGGTGATGGTCCAGATTCATAATGTGTCAGAGTCGGAGATACGGGTGAACAGAGGATGCACCTAACTGCGGTACACTGCACAGACACTGCAGTGTTGCCCAGCAACAAGCCCCTGGCAAGACAGATAGAGTGACTCCGACTTGTTTGATTTTGGTGACTCCCCATTGCCAGCTGAATGGAAGACTTGATGTAGAAACTTGCCCAGAGAGATCAAGTGTTTACATTGAAGGAATGGGACTTGGGATGTGTCCAGGGTGCAGAGCATCACAAATGCCTGCACGATGAATGGCCATTTCGAGAGAGGTCTCGGCGCCTACCCCTGCAGACATAGACGATGTGAGAAGACACTTGCAGGAAATGCTCGGGCTGGTGTGATACAAGAATCCAGGAGCCCTATGCTTCTCCCATTGTGGTTGTGCATAAGAAGAATGGAACAGTATGAATGTGTGTGTATTATCGGACCCTCAACAGGCGGACCATCCCTGATCAATACACCATGCCCTGCATACAAGATGCTCTGGATTGTTTGAATGGGAGCAAATGGTTCTCAGTGTTGGATCTTTGCAGTGGATATTATCAGATTCCGATGGCTCCGGAGGATCATGAGAGGACAGCCTTCATCTGTCCTTGGGGTTCTAAGAATTCTGAGAATGCCACAGGGGATGTCAGGCGCCCCAGCCACCTTCCAGCAACTGATAGAATGGCGGAGGGAGACATGAATTTGCTGGAATGCCTGGTGTGCTTGGATGATGTCATTGGGTTTGGGAGCTCCTAGAGGAACATGAGACGACTGTTCAAAGTGCTACACCGACTGGAAGATTTTGGCCTCAAGCTGTCCATTGACAAGTCCCAGTTTTCCAAACATCTGTGAAGTATGTGGGGCATATAGTGTCTCTGGAGGGACAGAGACTGATCCTAGTAAAGGTGAAGCCTTGACTAAATGGCACCAGCCCCACAATTTGAAAGAACTACAACGCTTCCTGGGATTCTGTGGCTACTACCACTGGTTCATAAAGGACTATTCCAAAGTGATTCAGCCACTCTTGAATCTTACCCAGGGTTATCCTCTTACCAATCGGAAATACAAAAAGGGTCCATCAAGAACCAGATAAAGCATATTTTACCCAGGTAAACTTTTGGTCCTGTTGGGCGCCTGACTGTGAAGCAGCTTTCCACAAGTCATATACCAGTTCATCCATGCCCCATCCTCGCTATGCTGATCCCACCAAACCCTATGTGCTGCATACTTACGCCAGTCTGCAGGGTCTAGGAGCTGTACTGTATCAGACCATGAGGATGGTTTGAGACCAGTGGCATTCGCCAGTAGGAGCTTGACTCTGTCAAGCGAAACTACCCTGTGCACAAGTTGGAGTTCCTTAGCTTAAAATGGGCCATTGTTGACCAGTTTCATGATTACCTCTATGGGACAAAAATATTGATGAGGACTGACAATAACCCATTGACCTATGTACAGACTTCAGCTAGGTTAGACGGCACGGGGCACCGTGGCTTTCTGCATTGTCAACATCTGATTATGCTGGTCGAATGCCGGCTGGGCCTGAATCATATTGATGCTGACGCCCTATCCCGGAGGCCCACTTCCAAGAGTGACTGGGTCAGACTGTCTGAACGGACATCCGAGCATTGTGCCAAAGGTTTGATAGAAATGAACAGATGTCTATGGACACAGCGGACTGCTTAGCAGATTGCTTGGGCCCCTCTGACACCTGCATACCATCTGCGTATGCCACTTTTCTGCACTAGATTTATTTATTTATTTTATTAAATTCTCGGATTACAAATACCTTTGAGCAGAAACTGCTCGTTTACAAAGGTTCCACGTCAAAGGATGAGGTCAACATACATACAGAGGTAGTAAAAGAATGCACAATAAACAACCAAAACAACTAAAGAAAAAATAAAGATACTCAGTTATAACATACTTTGAGATAATATTCATATAATGAGCAGCTTGAGTAGGCAGCTGGCTGCGGTAACAATAAGAGATAGAGGGCACCATAGGCAGTTAGTATTGCAGGCGTGCAACCGGGAGAGGAAGTTGGCAGGCTAATGGGCCACTGTCCGATGGTGGTGGAAAATGTCTTGTACCAGTGGAGATGTGAAGCAGGAAAGGAGTCACAAGGAAGGCCCAGTGCCAGAGGAATGAGACTGGGAAAGGGCGGGCTGTGAGACATGAGTGAGCTGGGAGGTGTTTAGAGATCTCTGTTCAGAGAAGCAGTCACATTGAATGGTAGAGGTGAGGTAAAGTTTGAGATTCCTTTGAAGGGTCCAAGTGTAGTAGAGAAAGTGCTTCTTTATTGGGGAGTTGAACCATTGAGCAGCTCTATAGATAAAGGACCGCTGACCCATGGAGGTACGACATCTGGGAACCTGAAAGTTAGAGATTGGCACCCGTGTTTGTTGAGTGCCACTGTAGGTAGTAAGGAGTGAGCTAACACCAGGTGGCATGAGACCAAGGAGAATCTTTTTGGTAAGTAAGCAGGTCTGGTATTGTATTCTGCTGCGTGGGGTAGCCAGCTGGCCTGTGCATAAAGGTCACAGGTGTGAGTTTGTCAGAGCTTCACCTGTCAGTAGTCTACAGGCTTTGTTGAGAGCAACTGAGATCCTGTAGAGGGCACTTGTTGAGGCAGAGCCATAGATGGCAAGGCTGTAGTCAATGATAGAGGTGACAGAGCTGTAGATGGCTAGTTTAAGGGCATCCATGAGTATACAGTGCTTGTGTTTGTGTAGTAGTCCAATCCATATATTGGAGGTCTTGGCAACAGTGTCAATATGCAGTGTAGGAGAGGGTACTATCCAGGGTAATACCAAGGTACTTGAACTCCTTGACATGTTTGAGTGGGTTCCCAGCGTGGTTCTTGATGGTGAGGACAGAGAGTTGTGCCTGCTCTGTCGGTTACAAAAGGACATGGCTTTAGTCTTGCTGTGGTTCAGGACAAGTTTATGAGAACTGAACCAGTCTTGATGCACTTGAAGTTGAGCTGCAGCTGGAATTCAAGGACTGTAATGTCATGGTGGCTGGAAAACAGGACTGCATCATCTGCGTATAGTAAATATTTTTGGTGGCAGGCACTGGGGAGATTGTTGATGAAGAGGGAGAAGAGTAGAGGGCCCAGAATAGACCCCCTGGGGACTCCGAGCGGACCGGTTTCTCATCCAAAGAGATATCTGCAATCCTTACACATTGGATCCGAGTATCAAGGTAGCTGGTGAACCATGGAAGGGCATCACTGGAGATCCTAATGGAGGACAGTTGCTTGAGCAGTAGGGGGTGGTTAACTGTGAATGCCTTGGTAAGGTCTATAAATACTGCTCCTCCACAATTCCCTTTGTCAAGTGTGGCATAGATGAAGGTTGTAAATTCCAGTAGTGCAGTGGTGCTGCTGTGCCCTTTTCTGAAATGCATGCTGCTCTGGGCACTGTACATTGTACTTATCCGGAATTCAACTAGTTGGTCCGACACTATTCGGCTCCAGCGCTTTGGATAGTGGGGAGGAGTGAGATAGGTCTGTAATTGTGTGCAGTGTCCTATCTCCACTTTTGTGAACCGTGTGACAGTGGCTCTTCCAGAGAGAGGAAATGGCCCAATCTAAGTGAGAGATTAAAGATCTTTGTAAGTGGTTCTAAGATTTCATCGAGGACTTGTGCCAGCAGTTTCAGGTCAAGGGAGTCACCACTGTACCCTTGTTTGCCGATGGCCTTTTGAATGTATTTTCTAGTTACTTGTGGTGGGACCTCCTTAAAAAAACTTTGGGGTTATACGTTCCAGTTGGGGTAACTTGGTAACTTGGATATTAGTCGCTACCTCAGTTTGACAATGACAGCATGCAATGGGCTCAATCCCGAGATCCTATGTTTCAGCCAGCACTTGGCTGCTTCGTGCAGGAAAAGATGTGTCCAAGTTGTGTTCCTCTGATCTGCAAACCGCTTTATTGTTCAAAGAAGGCCCCAGGCTGAAGCTGCTTAATCAGTTGTTGTATAGAGAGACAGTAGATCATGATGGACAAATAGACAAGCAACAACTGGTCCTGCCCACAGCTTTCAAAGATTTGGCACTATTGTCCCTCCACAGTCACATGGGCCACCTCGGTATCGACCGGATCCTTGACCTAGAATGATCTCCTTTCTACTGGCCCAAGATGGGGCTGATGTTGAGCACCATGTAAGGACTTGTAGTTGCTGCCTGCAGAGAAAAGTCCTGCCTCAGAGGGCTGCCCCCTTGTCAACATTACTACCAGCACCCCAATGGAACAAGTCTGCATAAACTTCTTGAGTTTAGAGCCTGATCAGCGAAACACTGGCAATGTGTTAGTGGTTATGGACCATTTCACATGGTATGCACAAGCTTTCCCACCAAAAATCAAAAGCATCTGCCATGGCCAAGGTGCTAGTGGAAAATTTCTTGAGTCACTATGGTGCCCTCCATCAAATTCACTCTGATCAGGGCGGGACTTTGAGAGTCAGCTAATCAAAGAAATGCTCTCTCTGTAAGTGCGAAGTCAAAATCACCCTTATCACCCACAGGGATACTGAACCAAAACACTTTAACCCGCACCCACTAGACAATGCTCGGCACCCTCCACCCAAAAGATAAGCATAAATGGAGCCAGCAGATTAGCACCTTGGTACATGCATTCAATTGGATGAAGAATGATGTTACGGGTTCTCTCCCCACCGCCTCATGTTCGGGAGAGAGGCCGGCTGCCTGTTGATGTCTGTTTTAGGGTTTCTCCTGATGGGGTCCGAGCCAAGATTAGCTGCAATATGTTCAGAAACTTAATGCTCAGTTGAACCATGCCTATCAACTGGCCCAGACAATGGCCACCAAAAGAAATCTAGTCAACAAAGAGAGCATGATAGAAAAGTAAAGGCTCAAGAGCTTAGACCTGAGTCAGCTCTATCCCCCATGGTTGCCGATTTAAGACTTTCCTGCAGCAGGCCCAGAATGATAGTGACTGCCAGTCTAACTCGGATGACAGTGATTGTGATAGTTGGGGAAAAACAAAGGATGAGGGGCAGATTAGCAGGATTAAAACAGGGAGGATAGGCACAAGATCTGGGGAGCAGGCTGAGGTACTAAATGAATACTTAGCCAGTTTTCACCAAAGAAAATGGGGGCTGCATCATACACATGGGAGGAGATGGTGAAACTGAGGGGACCCTTGCCGATTGTCGGGTCTGGGGAGAGGATGGGGCATCACTGGCAGGAGGGAGGAAGGTAGCAGAGGTGGAAATCACAGCAGAGAGAGGAGGGCCCTCAGGTCCCTTAAGACGGAGAGAAAGCACCGGGCCAGATAAATTACATCCCAGAGTGCTGAAGGAACTGGCTGATGTCCTGAGGAAACCCTCATGGAGCTTTTCAGCATCTCTGAGGACAGACTGGGCACCCCAGGACTGGAAGGTGGCGCATATAGTGCCTATCCACAAGGGAGGGATCAAGGAGGTGACAGGGAACTACAGGCCCATCAGCCTGACATTGGTGGTGTGCAAGGTGATGGAGGCATTGTCAAGGAGAGGCTGGGGGACCTGGAAAAGTTGGGGTGCCTGGATGATAGACAGCATGGATTCGTCCGGGAAAATTGTGTCAGACAAACCTTGTGGAGTTCTATGGCTGGGTGATGAGAGCCTTGGACCTGGGTAGACGGTGAACATCCTCTAGCTTGACTTCAGCAAGGCGTTTGACTCTGTTCCTCACGGGCCTGTTGAATAAGCTGGGAGAAATGGGGGTGGGAACCAGATGATCAGATGGATAGGCAGTTGGCTCCAGGACCGGACCCAGAGGGTCGTGGTTGGCAGGATAGTCTCATTCCCAAGGAGGGTCATTAGTGTGGTCCCTCAGGTATCAGTCTTTGGGCCCCCCCATTCAATGCCTGTGTCTCTGACATAAGGAAGGGTATCAGGAGTGAGATGAGTGTTTTTGTGGATTACTCAAAACTGGGGGCGGTGGTGGATGGGGAAGAGGGAGGGTGGCCTACAGGAGGACCTGGAGGCTCTGATAAGGTGGTCTAGAAGGTGGAAGCTGAGGTTTAATGCAGGGAAATGCAAGGTACTGCATCTGGGAGCCAGAAACCCGGCCAAGAGTACACCCTGGGGAGAATGCTACAAGTCTCAGTGGCTGAGAGGGACCTGGAGGTGGTGGTGGATGTCAAGACGAACAACTCTGAGACTTGTAGAAGGGCAGTGGCCAAGGCCAACAGGATGTTGGAATGCATCGCTAGGGGATCACCTCCAGAAGGAGGGAAGTGATACTCCTGTATAACTGCTTGGTGAGGCTGCACCCCGAGTACTGCGTGCAGCTTTGGAGACCACACTTAAAGAGGGACATTGAACTCCTGGAGAGAGTCCAGAGGAGGGCAACCAAAATGATCTGGGGCTTGGGGACAGGACCTATGGGGAGAGGCTCAAGAGTTAAATATGTACACATTGGAAGAGAGAAGGGACCGGGGCACATGATAGAGGTCTTCATGGACATGAAGGGTTAAATAGGGAGAAGCAGTCAAGGTGCTCCAAAGAAAGGAGGGGGCAACTAGAAGACATGGGTGGAAGCTGGAGGGGGATTCAGGAGAGAAAGGAGGACTTCACTTACTTCACAGAAGGCTACTTCACTGGGAGGGTGGTAGAGCCATGGAATGTGCTGCCCAGGGGGCTGGTGGAAGCAGAAGAGTGGAGGGGTTCAAGAGGTGTGGGACAGGTACAGGAAGGGTTCTGGATGCAAAGTCCTGTGCAGTGGGAATATCCGGGACTGGGAAGGAGAAGTCAGAGAGGGATGGCAGCAAAGTCGGCTCCCAGGGGTGGGGCTGACCAAACGCAGCAGACGGAAAGACCGCTAGGCCTATTTTGCTGGCATTTTAGTATGTTAGTATGCAAGGTGAGGTGCAGTATCACGTCTGAGGATGCTGAGTCTTTGCATATTGTGGAACTGTATGATTTGCCTGAAGGAGAGACTGATGGTATGAGTCTTTCTGGTGACATGCCAGAACTTGAGGAACACTGTGAGAGTGCTGATAACCCCTTTAGTGCCAGAGTGTCAACAAAATGAGCCAAGTGTTGTAGAAACAGAGACTACAGAGCAAGGCTGACAGTGTCCCAGCTTGAACATTCCCTTCATGTAGAGGCATCCTCACAAGTGATGAAAGTCCCAAGACCATTGCTGAAAGTACAGAGACTGTGGTTGTTCACCCCAGAAAGACTGGCCGAGCTGTCAAGCTGTGCAGTAGCTTCAGTTACAATTCCTCGGAGGCCAGTGGATTTGCCTCTCAATGCAGTCCACAAAGATGTTTATGTCTCTCAGAGCTCACTACCCAAATTGAGCTTGACGCCCATTCCAGGTAACTTGTTCTGCCCTTCACCATGGAGCCCCTGCCCATCCAGCCCCAAGTTAGCTGTATAGGAAGGGCCCCTCTTGCTTGTTTAGAGTACAAGAAGCTATTACATGATTGCTGTAGTAATGTTCAATTTATCTGTGAAATATGCATAATGTATTGTCAGAATGGAAATGATATAGTGGAGTACATTGAAATCTATAGTAAAGTGACAAGTTATCCAATTGATGAATCAGATAGTACTTTGTATAGCATGCTAATGGTATAAATGTCTTGTATATGTTGCATTTTCAATGTTATGATGGTACCGACTTGTCGCTGACGTCAGTTTTCCAGGTAGGGAAGGGTGTAACCCCCTACAAATGGGGTTCCCAAAAGTCTTCCTTGAGCTTGCCTAAATGCTCACTGTCAGGCTGGTGTCCTGCATTTTAGCAGTTTAATGTGATTATCAGAGCCTGTATAGCCTTTGTGTGCTTGTCTTTAAGAGCCACCTAATTGCAGTTTAAGTAATCTGAGAGGAAGCTCTGTTGAAAGATGTAACCTATTTACTTGAAAATCATTTAGAGTGATTATGATAATGTAGTTTGTCTAAACTGCTTTCTTTGTAGCAAGGACTGTTTTGTTTATCTCCACTATCTTGGTCGTGACTGCAAATTGACCAATCAGTACTGGTGGACCTAAAATGTAGCCGGATACAGGAGAAGTCTCAATTCAAAATCTGTAGGAATTGTAGTTTGAACTTTTGTGCCTTTTTTTTGCAACTGAAGGGGAACTGCTTAGACTGACAGCCAAATCAGCCAACTAAATCTTTTGGATCTCGGAAGTCCCAGGCTGCTTGGCAGTTTTCAGTTAGATCTAAGCTGAAAGCTGAACAAGAAGCATGAAGTGATTTTGGGCAGCAATCCTGAGTGGATTCGCATGGGAAAACTGTGAAAGGGCTTGAGTTTTGGCTTGCAGGTCTGCCTGCTGCTCCTGAGAGGAGAGAAGAGAATTATTTTGGACTAAATCCAAGTTTGTGTGACTAGAAGACGTAAGATTTTGCTGAATGCTATCGGCCTGTCAGGAATTCCAGCTACCCCAAAGCTCCCGTGTGTGCAAAGACTTTGCGATTATGACCGGGAATGCTTTCTCTGGTACAGTAGAATTCCTGTACATGTAAATGTGCTATGAGCTGCTAGTGGCTGTGAGTTAGTCCCCACCGTGTGGAACTGTGTTCTGCTTGCTGAAGCTGTATCCAGCCCAAAAGGACTGTATCCGAATTTGTCTCCATGCAGTCTGGCCTTGCCAGACTGGCCCAGCCAGACTACCCATTGCACAGAGAAGTCATCGACTTAAAGACCTGCCTGGGATCAGCCCTCTGCTCCATGCTTGAACAGGAATGACGCCCTGCAACTCATGTGGGCCCCTGCTTGTCCTGGCATTCCAGATCAACCACCTGCAGTCTCGATTTTCGTCCAGCCAGTGTCCAGTCTTGGGTATCGTGAGTAAACACCAGGGTAGCTCCTGCAACAACAGCTAAATCTGAGTGTGTCATCTGACTGTCTTGTTACATAATAACATACTAAATGCCAGCAGAATAGGCCCAACGGTCTTTCGTGTTCTGTTTCATTTGGTCAGCCCCCACCCTGGGTGCTGATCTTGCTGCCCCTTGCTTCTCTGGCTCTTCTCCTTCCCAGTTCCAGATATTTTGCTGCATTGGATTTTGCTTCCAGAACCCTTCCTCTGTACCTGTCCCACCCCCTCTGAACCCCTCCACCATCTCTGCCTCCACCAGCCCCTAGGCAGCGTGATTCCATGGCTCCACCACCCTCTCAGTGAAGTAGCAGCCCTCCTTCTCCCTGAATCTTCCCTCTCCAGCTTCCACCCATGCCCTCTAGTGGCCCTCCTCCTTCCTTTCAAGCACCCTGACTGTTCCTCCCTATTTACCCTCTTCATGTGCCTGAAGACCTCTATCATGTCCCCTGGTCCCTTCTCTCTTCCAATGTATACATATTTAGCTCTTCGAGCCCTCCTCATAGGTCCTGTCCCCCCAAGCCTCAAATCATTTTGGTTGCCTCCTCTGGACCCTCTCCAGGAGTTTAATGTCCCTCTTTAAGTGTGGCCTCCAAAACTGCATGCAGTACTCAAGGTGCGGCTCACAAGCAGTTATATAGGGGAGTATCACTCCTCCTTCTGAGGTGGATCCCCTAGCGATGCATCCCAGCATCCTGTTGGCCTTGGGCTGCCCCTCCTACAAGTCTCCGAGTTGTTCATCTTGACATCCACCACCACCCCCAGGTCCCTTTCAGCCATCGAGACTTGTGGCATTCCCCCAGGGTGTACACTTTGGCCCGGTTTCTGGCCCCCAGGTGGAGTACCTTGTATTCTCGCTGCATTGAACCTCAGCTTCCACTTTCTAGACCATCTTCCAGGGCCTCCAGGTCCCCTTAGGGCCACCCTCCCTCCCCTCCTCCCCATCCACCACCGCCCCAGTTTTGAGTCATCCATAAAGAGACTCATCTCACTCCTGATTCCTGTCCTTATGTCAGAGACGAGTGCTTGAATGGGAGGGGCCCAAGGACTGATCCCTGTCGGACCCCACTAATGATCTTCCTTGGGGATGAGACTATCCCACCAACTACGACCCTCTGGGTCCGGTCCTGGAGCCAATTGCCTATCCATCTCACCATCTGATCATCTGGTTCCCCACCCGATTTCTCCCAGCTTATCAAACAGGCCCACATGAGGAACAGAGTCAAATGCCTGTTGAAGTCCAAGAAAGAGGACGCCCACTGGTCTATCCAGGTCCAAGGCACTTGTCACCCAGTCATAGAACTCCACAGGGTTTGTCTGACACGATTTCCTGGGACGAATCCATGCTGTCCATCGTCCAGGCACCCTGACTTTTCCAGGTCCCCCCAGCCTCTCCTTGACAATGCCCTCCATCACCTTGCCCACCACCGATGTCAGGCTGACAGGCCTGTAGTTCTCCACCTCCCTTGATCCCCCCTTGTGGATAGGGCACTATATGCACCGCCTTCCAGTCCTGGGGCACCCACCCTGTCCTCAGAGAGATGGTGAAAAGCTCCACCAGGGGTTTCACCAGGACATCCGCAGTTCCTTCAGCACTCTGGGATGTAATTTATCCGCCCCGGTGCTTTCTCCGCCTTAAGGGAGCTGAGGGCTTTCACCTCTCTGCTGTGATTTCCACTTCTGGTACCTCTTCTCCTGCTTAGCCCTCCCTCCTGCCAGTGATGCCTCCCCTCCCCAGACCCGCCGATCGTAAGGTCCCCTCCTCAGTATCTCTGTCTCCTCCCATGTATGATGCAGCAACCCCATTTTCTTTTGGTGAAAACTGAGGTGAAGTACTCATTTATACCTCAGCCTGCTCCCCTGGGTCTTGTGCCCATCTCTCCCTGATTTAATCCTGCTAATCTGCCCCTTCACCCTTCGCTTTTTCCCCAATGTATCTAAAGAACCCTTGTTCCTCTCCCAATTTCCTGGCCAGGTTCTGCTCCTTCCTTGCCTTAGCTGCCCTCACCACCCTAGTGGCCTTCTAGCCATCAGCTCATACTCCCGATCCCTTTCACTCCTTGAGGCACTTGAATTGCCTATAGGCTGCCTTCTTTCTCGCACCACCACTCCTGACCTCCTGGTCCACCAGCAGGGTTTTCGGGCCCTACTGCATTTCTTACTTACTTGGTACAGGTACGGTAGCATCCTGCACCCCTCTCCTGATTATTTCCACCTACTGTCAGCATCCATGTCTGACCCAATCACATCCAAATGCTCCTTAAGGATCCTTCCCATTTCCCTAAAATCCGCCCCCTGAAGTCAGTTACCTCCGTCTTTGTGCAGCCTTCTACCCTCCTAGGTCCAGGCAGAACCAGACCGTGGCATGGTCACTCCCACTAGCAGGTCCCTTACCTCCAGGCCCACAATCTGGTCACTGTCTACCAGGACCACATCCAGTACCTGGCGCTCCCTGGTCGGCTCCCCACCTGCTGAGTTAGGAACGCTTCTGAAAGACATCCAACAACCTCTGTTCTCTGGTCACAGAGGATGTCATAGTCTCCCAGTCTGTTCCTGGCATGTTTAGTCCCCAACACCATCACCATTCCTCTGCCCAGTCTGCAGTGTCTCCCAACATCTGCCACCAGACCTCTCCTCCAGCTCCTCCGCCAGGCAGGGGTCTATACACCACTCCTATTTTTACCTCTTGCCCCCTTGTTATCAAGGTGACCTAAATTGCCTCTCGGTTCCCTCCGCCTCCTCTACTCCCCTATGCCAATGCAGTTTTGACTATCATTGCTACCCTCCTCTCCTCCTCCCCCGTCCTTCCTGAACATAGTGTAACCTCCAGGTTCAGGTCCCAGTCATGTCCTGCAGTGGCTCAGGTCTCAGTGACCACTGCCACATCCACTGCTCCCTCAGTTAGCATCACCTGGAGCTCAGGCATTTTATTGCCTAAGCTCCTGGCATTTAGCAGGACTACCTTCCACCCTTTCCCTATACTTCCATTTCCCCTGCTCGTGTCTCCATGGGATTCTTGTTTTCCTGGTCTGCACTTTACCAGTCGGCCTTTTGCGCAATCCTCCAGCTCCCAGGGGTGGAGACAGATTCCTCCTTTATCTGCATCCCTTGACAGCCTTTTCTCCCATCCTCCCCCTTCACAAGTTTAAACCCCACTTTTCACCAATGAACCCTCTATTTTCAACTTAAGGATTCCCTCCCTCAAATTGAGATGGAGTCTCATCTGTAGCATACAGCTCCTTATCCTCCCAGGTCTCCCCCAATCCCCATCAACCCACACCCTCTGGCCTCACACCCTCCCTGAGCCACTGGTTTATCTCCTAATCTTCCTTTTGTGTTCCCCACTAGCTCTTGGCACCGGCAGGATTTCTGAGAAGGAAACTGTGCATCCTATGTCATGACAGACCCTGGCAAGCTCCTGAATCTTGCCTGTATCTCTAGCTCACGCTATTTCCCTCAATATCATTTGTACCCAGTTGGACCAGTATGTCCGGGAAACCCCACAATCCTTTGCCAGCTGATATACCTCATGCTTAGCCCTGTGCACCATTAGTCCAGGGCAGCATTTTGTCTCTAACTGGCCAGACTTCTCCTCCCTATTCCATTTGATACCCTGATCATAGAACTCCAACAGGAGCACTTTGACCACTCTTTCCTCCATTTCCTTCCATGTCCCTCATCCTTTCTACCGCCCTCCACCCAGCCGGCTCTTTGTTCCTCCTCTATCTGGGTGCACATGCCATCCCTCCTTATTTACCCTGGCCACCCCTCCCTTCAATCCTATGCCTCCTCCTCCTGAGTATCCTTCTGTACCTTGCTAACTCCCCTCACTGCTCGTGACTGGTCCTTCTCCCCATCTGCTAAACTAGCCTGGCTCAGCATTCCTTCTTTCCTGTCTCCATTTAGTCCCTCCTTGCTTGTCGTGCTCCCTGGCCTAAACCCTCAGCTCCCTTTACTGAACCTCCTTGTACTTCTGGTCCTTCTCCTTTACCTTTCCTCCCAACTGGTCCTTCTCCTTGCGCTTTCCTCCTCTTCCCCTGCCCTCCTGCTCGGATTCACTGTTCCCCATTTTCCTGCATTCCAGGTTCCCTCTGTTCTTCCTGCTATCCGGACCCTGCCTCCTGCCCCCACTCCTTTCCATCTCTAACCACCCCTGTCGTGGTTACATCACCCTCCTCTCGAGCAGAGGAAGAGAATTGAGGTTACTGAGTGTAAGGTCTGATCCACCTCCCTGCCTTGCTTCCTTCTGTCCAGCCCTGGCCATCTGCCTACTTCCCTGAGAATGTTGTCCCTCTGTCCCTCCTTTGTGAGGGTCCCCAGTTACCTGCCTGCTTCCTTGGTAGTGTCCTTTGACCCCTCTGCCAGGGTCCCTATGTGACCCTGAGTATTCTTCTGCACTCCTTCTCCTATGCTCCCACCCCAGTGCTTGGTGCAGCCCTGTGGGAGATCCTGCCTCCTTCCCCAACCATACCTCCCCTTCCCCAGCCGCCTCCTAATCTCCGCAACCTCCTTCCTAAGTTGTGCTAGCTGGCAGCATACTGGGCAATCACCGAACTTCCAAGCCCAGTCCAGTATCATGGCTGCTCCACACCCTGTGCACCCCACCACCCTCCCAAAGATGCCGCCCCTAATGACATGTGGTTCCATTCCTTCCAAGTAGGTTTCCTTGGTGAGCCACCAGGTTCCCCTAGTCCACGATATACCCCTACTGCCTAATCAGGTCACCCACTAATCTTAGATACAGTCCAACAGTACATCGTAACCCTGTTACTAGGTGCAGCACAACACAGTAAACTTATCAGGAAATGAACAACTCCCTAAGCTCCTCTCCCCAGCCTTTAAATCCAACCCCAGTGGCTAGAACTACATGAGCTGCACCTGCAGCCTTTTCCTCCAATTGCAGGGCAGGTGTTCTCTATAAATTAGCAGAACTCTGGGGAGGGAGGGTGGGGAGGGTGGGTCTGGGCAGACACCGACTGAGAGAGAGTGTATCAGCCCTGTGTCTCCCTCCAAGCCCAGCAGCCAAAGAACCAGGCCCAAGCAAATCCCACCAAATAGGTTTTAAATCAGAAGAAATAGGCTCCACCAGCGTAGCCTGTTACACAGTGAAACATCCAACAAATGAGCCCACTTACAGCCACCAAACCAGCTTTCAAACTTCCAACACCCCCAAAACAATACCGCTAGCCTCTAGAAGAAAAGAAAGAAAAGAAATAACCTTCTACCAAGTAAAATCCACAAGAAACTTATAAAACAACAAGAAGCAGCTACTGTCCTGAAACACAACTGATCCTGTCCCTTCCAGTTCCTTCTGAGAAGACAAAGCAGCTAACCCCACAAACCTGATTCAGCTCTGCCTCCAGTCAATTAGCTGAGTGAGACCTGGCCAGACCATTAACACCCTTCCCCAACTATGCAGTAATCTTTGCATCTACTGAAGTCAGCAACAAGGAATCAAAATTCAACTCAAAGCTCCTCAAAATATGTTTGCTGCCAAAGGAAACAGGTCTCCAATTTAATCAGCTTCACTAACAACAGGTCAAAATAGGCTTGAAATTAACAGATATAGGTCTCCAATTCAAATAACCAGGCCCAAGCAAATCCCACCAAATAGGTTTTAAATCAGAAGAAATAAGCCTCCACCAGTGCAGCCTGTTACACAGTGAAACATCCAACAAATGAGCCCACTTACAGCCACCAAACCAGTTTTCAAACTTCCAACAGCCCCCAAACAATACCCTGCTAGCCCCTTAGAAAAAGAAAGAAAAGAAATAACCTTCTACCAAGTAAAATCCACAAGAAACCCTATAAAAACAACAAGAAGCAGCTACTGTCCTGGAAACACAACTGATCCTGTCCCTTCCAGTTGTTGTTTTGTTTTTATGAACTGAGCCTCTGGCTCCAGATTACAAATATTGTGTACTGTGCATGTTGTGTTTTCCATCACAGGGCCCCAACCAGCTGCAACCCGGCATCGGTCCTGGCTACCCATCTCTTCTCCACCTGGGTACCCAGAGGTGGGCTGTGTTGGGGAGACTCAAAGCACATGCATAACTGCTTGATTGATATAATCTTTAAGCTAATTAACCTGATTTTACCCTCCCTTGTTCAAGTCCCTCAATAAATCAGATCTAACTTTTCTGCATGTAATCTGATTGTGGTTCCAGTTTGTGCTCAAAGTACTGTACTGTTGCTATTTGCTGTGCATAACCTTGTTTTACAGGGAGTTACATGTTGAGTGGAAACATAAAAGGTCCAGGTCCAGTGTTCCCCACTCTTCAAAGAACGATTGCACGATGTTTGTGTTAAGAGACGCTAGTGAGGATCTATTTCTGTTCTGCTAAGACTATCCGCTAGATCATTCTGCACCCTGGAATGTAAACCACTTGGATCAGGGTTTTGTGCTCCAGGCACCACCCACTCTCTCATCACTTCCTGCACAAGGAGTAAGAGTGTGCTCCACCTTGTTTGTTGATATAGTACATCACTGCTTTGTTGTCCATTTGAAGCAGAATGATCTTGTGACAGAGAATGTACTTCAGAGCTCAGACTGGGTACAGGACAGCTCTAATTTCTAGGATATTTATGTGGAGTTGACATTTGTCCTGATTCCATCGATCTTTGTGTAGAGATCTTGACAGTGAGCTCCCATCCGAGAAGGGATGCATCCATGGTGATGGAGATCTGAGTTTCCAGTGGGGCAAGGGAAACCCTTTCTGAAGGTTGTCCTCTTGAGTCCACCAGGTGAGAGACCATTTGGAGGTTCCGTCACCTTGATGTGAAAGGACTGAGGGGGTGTGTGTGTGTGTGTGTGTGTGTGTGGTCAGGGACCACTGAGTACTGAGCATCCACTGAGTAGTTCTCATGCGAAGATGAGCCAGAGGCACAGTGAACACTGAGGATGCCATGAGACCAGCATCCACTGCATTAAGAGGGCTCGAACTGAGTCGTTCTCTCTGATGCAGTGGGCCATCTGAAGGATGTTGTTCCTTCTGTCCTCTGGAAGAAAAGCTTTTGCATTGAGGTAGCCAGCAAGGCCCCTAAGAAGAGGAGCCATTGGTAAGGTTGTAGTTGCGATTTTCCTAAATTCAACAGAACTCCCATGGATGTGAGGAAGTTGGAAACTGTAGCCATGGGTTCCTGAGTCTCTTGTCTGTAGGGGCTTGCTAGTTAGCCAGTCATCCAGATATGGGAACACTTGAATTCCAAGTTTCTGAGATGCGCCGCGAGAATTGCAAAACACTTTGTAAAGACTCGAGGTGCTAAGGACAGCCCAAAGGGCAGGACTCTAAACTGATAGTGTTGACTCAACACCACAAATCAGAGATATTTGTGGTGGTTTGGGTATGAGAACTTGTTGATAGGCATTCTGCATGTCCAAGGAGGCCAGCCAATCGTTTTGATGAATCAGAGGTAATGGAGTGCAGAGTGATATCATCTTAAACTTCTCCTTGTAAAAGGAATTTGTTTAACTTCCTCAGATCAAGAATAGGTGCATTCCACCTGTTTTCTTTGGAACTAGAAGTAATGGGAGTAGGAACCCGTGTTCCATCGATCTAACGGAATTACTTCTACTGCTCTGTTGTTCAGAAGGCCTTGAATCTTGGAAACAAGAAGGACTGACTG
Source organism: Neoceratodus forsteri (assembly GCA_016271365.2). Taxonomy (NCBI): domain Eukaryota; kingdom Metazoa; phylum Chordata; order Ceratodontiformes; family Ceratodontidae; genus Neoceratodus; species Neoceratodus forsteri. The sequence goes on from CM057453.1 coordinate 659,810,906, forward strand.
ATGATCCGGAGGTGTTTCTGAAAAATTTAGGAGTAACCCTCATTGATTATTCTGAGCACCCATTTATCTGATGTGACTGACTTTCACTTGTTGTAAAACTAAGTCAGACACCCTCCTACCACCAAGGAAGAGTCCATCTCAGACAGTTGAGGGTGGGACTTGGGCAGAAACTCAGAGGGTAGCGCTAGGCACTTTTGGGCCCTGTGCTTTCTGCTGAAATTTCTTTGTGGCTGGGGGCTCATTCTTGTTGAAGCCCCTCTGCTTTTTGCCATGAAAGGACTGATGGTTATGAAACTTTCGCCGGTTCCCACCCTGTTGAGGGCAGCAGATGGCAGCCTGGCTGTTTTGATAGCCGTTATAGTTTTCTGTGTGGCCTGTAGTGCCTGCTCATCTTGAGGGCCAAACATGTAAGTTCCATCAAATGGTAAACTCATATCTCTGTGTTGGGCATCATTTGTGAATCCGATGTTTGTAAACAGGTGCAAATACCAGCTGCTGCTGCCAGGAAGCAGTGTCAAAGGCGTCCATAGCAGCTTTTAGTTGTTGATTGTTAGACTCAATGCCTCTAGTAATGGTCTGGAGAAGTTCTGACCTAATGTTAGGCCCCTACAGGTACTTCCACAGTGGCTTTGAAGCCCGAATGTCAGAAGGTATACTCATACTGAGAGAAATAACCCTGGTAGTTAGCATACGATACCCAGGAACAGCCAGCAAAGCTCGCTTCCCAGGGTGTCACTCTATGAGATTCCTTATTTACTGGACATGCTGTAGATTCCTGAGGAAGGACAGCTTTGTCATTCTCTGCCAAGACTACTATGGCATCAACAAAGGCTTGAGGACCAGAATTGGTCAATCCTTGGTGGGGGAGCATTTCCTGTCTATGGACTCAGCCATGGAAGGAATAAGAGCCAAATTATCCCACACATTTGTGAGAGAGTCTCAAAGAAGGGTTGCACCGGAGGAGTTAATTCCACAGGAATATCCAGAATGTGCAGATATGGCAGATTCAGTAATTTCACCAGATCAATCTCTGAAGACTGGAGAGAGAAAGAGAAAAAGAGAAAGAGAGGGAGGGAGGGAGGAGAGAGGAAGAGAGAGAGAGAGAAGAGAGAGGGAATTCATGTTCTTTAGCAGAGATTTAAAGAAAAGGTCCTTGACCATAGGCTCCACTGAAGGAGATGGTTTATTTGCCACTCCGAGAGAAGAATCATCGTCAAAGTCATCCCCAATCAAGATCAGGATCAGGCTCAATATCATCTCCTATTAATCCTGGAGGGACAGAATAGATAGGAAAAGGAAGAAAAAGAGGAGGCACTCCACTAATCAGAGCTGAAAAACCCCAGCGCCTAGGTGGCACCGAATGCATAGATGGCATTGGTACCAGGTGCAGTGCTGCAGAGAAGATGGTGCTGACTTAGAGAGCACTGCTGCCATGACAAGAGTCAAAGTCAGCACTGCCACAGGTGCCGGAGAACCAGAGGCTCCCATCCCGGAGTCAGAGAGGAAGAGAAAATCAGTAGGAGAGAATGGTACCTGTGCTGGCCCCTATACCCAGACATATGAGGATGAAAAAGCACCAGAGCATGGCATTGACAGCACCAGTGAAGGTGCTGCGAACTAGGAATCCCACCAGCCCTACCGCAGGTTCGAAACCATTAGGCCCGAAGACCCAGAGACAGACCCGACGGTCAGACAGGCAGGACAACTACCGAACCCATTGCTCTATAAGAGTGGCCCAATGATGAAACTGCTCACTGGAGGACCCCACAGGGGCGGGAAGGACCCTGGAGTTGAGGATACCGGTCACCAGGAACAGAGACTGTAGGGGACCCTGGAGTCGAACCCATGCCACAGGCGATCGACGCCAAGACATACCAGAGGGCAACCTTGAGCAGTACCGCTTCTTCTTTGACTAGGAGGTTGTAGAAGAAGTTGAGGTCTGAACAGTGCCGAGTCCTCGACAAAGATCGAGAATGGGACCACTTCTTTTGTGCTTTCGTGAGAGCGCCCATCCCCGAGCACCGGACTGCCTGTAGTCAGACCGCACCTCCATAGAGGGTGGCGGACCAGACCCAGCCCTGCTGAAAAACAATCTCCCTACTGTCACTGGCCCCGTTCATGGTTGACTCCATCAAGACGGGCTGAAGACTCTTCGATGATGAAGATTGACTTTTGTTTTAAATTTACCAAAATAAATAAATAATAAAACTAATAAATACTGAACAACTATAGCTGCTGTCATATAGATGTGAAGGTTTGACTCCCGTGGGGAGCACTGTCACTGAAGTGTGCTCAACGCAGGGAAAAAAAGAAATGAAGCGGTTGGAGGGTTATCGCTGAGATAGCCTATACGGCATGAGTCAGTCTCACACCGCACATGCATGGTCCTACCGCGCCAGCCCTCCTGAAGATTTTGGCTCTCACTGGGTCCTAGCACCTCCGGCATAATCCAGTTAGTGTGAATGAGTGGTGGAGACTTTATATCCAGGAAGATCCGACTTTACGTCCAGGAAGATCCATGAACTTAGTTTTTGTGGAGTAGAGCACAAGACCTTTGGACATGAACCAGGTGTGAAGTCTGCTGAAATTGAATTGGAGTTTGTTAATGAGAACATTGGGGTTTTTGTCCTGACAGAAAAGGGCTGCATTATCAGCATAGAGAATGAGTTTGGAGGAGGTGCAGATGTCAGGCAGGGAGCTAACGACCAGAGAGAGAAGGAAGAGGACCCAGGATGGACCCTTAGGGATGCCATATTTGATGGGGCAGGATTTAGAGAGAACACCGCCAATAATGGTGTGATAGATCCACTCATCAGGTAATCCTCGAACTAGAGGCAGACCTCAGGTAAAAAATGGAGGCCAGCTAGGCATGGAGGAGGACTTCATGGTCAACGAGGTTGAAGGTTTTGGTGAGGTCTATGAACACAGCACCAGTGTAGAGGCCTTCATTGTTAGCTTTGTCTATGGAGTGGGTGAACTTGATGAGCTCAGTTTTGGTATTGTGTTGAGCATGGAACCCATGCTGGGCCTCTGTGAGCAGGTTGTATTTGGAGAGGAATTCTGTGGTTTGCCTGTGGACCACTTTCTCTAAAAATTTGGAGAGAGTGGCAAGGAGGAGATGGGAGTGTGATTGGATACTAGATCCCTGGAACAAGATTTGTGAAGAGGTTTAATAATGGCGACTTCCATGCTTTTGGAAGGACCCCGCAGAGGGAGTGGTTGAGGATGTTAGTAAGAGGGATGGCCAGGGAGTTACAGACAAACGGGAACTCTGAAGTCAATGTTGTTGGCACCCTTGGATGATCTTGGGTCGTTTGTTGTGATTAACTTGACCACTTCACCAGGGGTTAGATAGAGACTTTCAAATACATCAAGGGTATAAACAAGACCCAGACAAATTAACTTTTCCAGTTTAAGGAAGACAGCAGAACATGAGGACATGTCCAGAGACTACACAGAGGCAAGTTCAAGACAAACATCAGCAAGTTTTATTTCACAGAGAGGGTGGTGAATGCCTGGAATGGCCTGCCCCTGGGGTGGTCAAGGCTAAAGCTGTAGGTGGCTTCAAGCAAGTATGGAACAAATATAAGGGCATCATTACCCAGACCAGGTAACAAGGGAGGGGTAGAATACAGCGAACCATGGGCAGACTAGACTAGGGAATCGGGGAGGATGGTGGTGTTGGAGACATGTGCAGGTCAGCTGGAAAGAACCCAGTCCAGAAGAGTGCAGGTACTCATTTTGTAATTGACTCTTGTTTGTGTCTCGAACATTTGGAAGACATGGATGGCAAAGTGTCCTTGACAGTGGCAGCAGCAGAGAGAGCCAGTTAATGTTGAAGTCCACTAGTAGCACAATTTCAGAGTTTAGGGTCAGGGTACTGATCAAGTGTATCAGGTCACCACTGTCTTATCACACTGCTTTGCTACCTTCAGGTCATTAGATAGATATGTTGACCCCAGATATCTTTCCTGATCTATGGTCGTTAACACCCCCAACTGTTCAGATGCTCTTGGTTTTCTGTACCCAATGTGCATAATTTTACACTTCTTGGCATTGAATTCCAGTTGACAAACCTTTGACTAGTCTTCCAGCCTTTTAAATCTTCTTTCATTCTTCTCCCTCTCCTGGTGTATCCACTCTGTTGCAGATTTCTGTGTCATCCACAAACAGGTATACCTTTCCTTCTAGCACCTCTGCATTGTCAGGGCTGGCCCCAGTACCGATCCCTGTGGCACCCCACTGGTCACTATGCCTCTCCTCAGAGTGAACTTCATTCACCACCTTTGTCGCCATCCCTCAACCTTTTCTACCCATTATACCACATTAGGACCCACCCTGGGCTGCCCAGCCTGTGTACTAATCTCCTAAGTTGGACAGTGCCAGAGACCCTGCTGAAATTGTGGTAGGCCACATCCATTGCTCCACCTTGATCTAATTTCCTAGACACCCAGTTGACCTCCCCTGTAAATCCATGTTGCCTCAGATCCTGTCAGCCGCAGGATTCAAGATATTCCATAATTCTTTCCCTCAGCAGTGACTCTATTAATTTCCCCACCAGCAAAGTCAGGCTGACATGCCTGTAGTTTCCAGCCTCCTCCCTGCTCCCACCTTTGTGAACTGGGACATCTGCCCTCTTCCAGTCCTCTGGAACTACACCCATCTCCAGCAAGTGGTTGAACAGGACTCTCAGCAGTGCTGCCAGCACTTCTTTAAGCTCCCTCAAAATCCTAGGATGTCTCCCATTGTATAACCAGGAGTAACACACTAAACTGAAGCTTGTTTCAGATGCGACCTGGGAGCACAAGTAAGTTAAATGACTTACTTAGGATCACACAGTATGCACCTAGGCGGCTGTGGGATTCAAACCCAGGTCTCCAGATCTGCAGCTCAGAGCCTTAACTCACTGCGTTATACTGTCTGGCCCCATTGCCTTGTCTGCTTTCAGTTTTGAGAGTTCCTTCAGGACTCCTCTCTCCTTTGTAAATAGACTGGTGTCCACCAGTAACATGATACCTGTCTACCAGCTATGTGTATAAGTTTGTTAGTAATATATGTTTTAAAGTTCTGTTTATGACACATAGCAGGGTCAGCAGACTATCTTAGAAAGACAGTAGTGTTAAAGAAGTCTGACTTTTGACCCCAAAACAGTTGCTACAGTTGCTAGATAACTAGTCTCCTTCTCTGTTTTGACACATAGTTGCAAGCCTGCTTGGGATTATAAAGACTTCCTTCAAATGTTAGGTAATCACACATTTTAAACCATCGCTTTACTTTGAACTACAGGGACAAAGTATGCATTTTATGACCTCTGAGGAAAAGGCCATTTTAACCGATTCCTGTTAGCTTTCATGCCTGTAAGAGAAATGTTTGTCAGGATGGCTTCCATCATCAAAGGGAATGCTCTGAGGAGGAAGAGACTGCATAAATTAATATTGTTAATTTTGCAGATTTCCAGTAAGCAGTAAAATGACACCTTGGATATACTTGGTCAGATTACAAAATTAATTAAGGGACTAACAGTGACCTCATGAGCTGTGATCTCACAGGATAGGAGGAACAATTCTGACTTATTGTCCCTCTGGCTGAAAGGAGTAAGCACATCTATTTCTGGACTCCTAAAGGATCACACACAGTGTGTGTCTGAACTAAAAAGGCACTTCTGTCAAAGTAGGTAACTTCAAACTGGAACTGAGTTAGACTTGAAGTTTAAGCACCAGGCATTTTATTTTCTGAATTTTCCAATTTAATTTTGACTGCAAGTATTCATGTTATATGTTCTATGTTTTGTATGTATTTACTATTTTTTTATTCTAGTAAACATTTTGGTTTCCTTAATCTGCTTGAGTATTTTCTTTTACATGTGAAGGCTGAAACAGTATTGATAATTCTGACAAAAAACTGTTAAGGGCTTAAAAATGTTAACTATCTTTGCTAAGGTAAGAATATATCTAGGTCTCAAACTGAGTCAAAGGTAGAATTGTGAACCAGGCTGGGTGCCCACTGGATAATGTACTGCACTGCACTGCATTTCCTGAAGAGAGTAAGATATCTGATCCTGTTAACTGGATATGCTAGTGAAAAAGAGTTCATATTTGACCCCAAGACTCAAGGCTAGTAGGTGATTCAGACCCAAAACAGACAGGAGGGTTACCCTGTTTGTCTCCTCTTCACATATTGCACTGAGGTTTCGCACTGTGAGAGCACAGGGCCTGACCTGCAGAGTGCGCTTGTGACATCCACCTCCCTTCCATTGATACTCCTGTTGCTTATCTGTGGTCCTTCTTCCACTTCTTCTGTGAATACAGAACAAAATTGTTTGTTTAGGATGTCTGCTTTGTCCTGGTCTCCTCCACACACTCCCTCCAACTTATGATCCCATCCCTGGTCTTTCTCCTATCACTTATATACCTGAAGAATGCCTTGTCCCCTCTTTACTGCCTCGGCTATTTCCACCTCCATTTAGGCCTTTGAACACCTGACTGCTCTCCTGCCTCCCGCTGCTTCCGCCTATACCTCCTGCTTCACCTGTCCTCCTCCCACTGAGGCTCCTTATAACTTCCAAATGCTAACTTACATAGAAATGTGTCAGCAAAAGGACTTCATCAGCCCATCTAGTCTGCCCCATCCCCATATGTATCCCCAATTCTTTCATCCTAGTCCCCATCCTAACCCCCCATGTAGCTGCTTATCCCTCTTCCCTCTGTGTGCTTGTCCCTTCCTTTATTTAATCCCATGTAGCTATCCCATGCACTCTTGACCTCTCAACACTGACTTTGCATCCACCACCCCATCCAGTACCTTATTTCATGGACCCACCACCTCTCTGTATAGTAGCACCCTCTTCTTTCCTTTGTATTTTCCACCCTCGTTTAGCTCTATCCTCTAGTTTTGGATTTTCTTTCATTTTGAAGATGCTCCTTTCCTTCACCTTGTTTATTCACTTCTGGTATTTAATCGTTTTATCATATTCCATCCCTCTCTCCTCCTTGGAATCTAGGAATTAGGAATCTAATGTGTAGTTGTTTTGCTTATAAATATGTGTGTTGCATTGTTGTTTATGTGACTTAAAGTTGTATCTTAATCTACTAATTGATTTACGTATTTATACTTGTTACTGTAATTTTAGATGATCTTATTTAAACATGTACACCTTGTAAATAGGTATTTATAATCCTAATGGTGACATCTCTGTATAAATAAAATATCACTATTACTACTTGTTTCTGGGGAATATGGATTTCACTTCTTCAACCTCTCTTCATCTGTCCTCTTGTGCATTCCCTGCACCATTTTAGTCGCACTCATCTGAACTCTCTCAACCTATGTCTTTCTGTAGGTGAGGTCACCAGAACTGTACCTCATACTCCAGATGTGGATGCACTATGGGCTTGTAAAGGGCATGATCACCTCTTTTCTCCTACTAGTAATACCTCTCCCTATGCACACCAGCATTCCGCTTGTTCACTCTACCACCTTTTTGCACTGATTTACCTCTTTAAAGAGCTGCTGATGCCTTAAAAAAAAAACTTTGAAAATCTTAATAATTAAGTACAATTCAGCTTCCATTCCATATATATTCTAAATATTGCTTCTCCCCAGTGTTTATTATTAAGAACATTTGCAAGGATATGTGATCTTTACCTTCAGGGTTCATCTGCCTCATAGTGGACTCCCTACTTTAAGTCCTAATCCTATGTTGTGACATCAGAGTCTGTTGCCATGATAGTAACTGTGATGTCACAAGCAATGCTTTATGACCTCTCAGGTAAGGAGACAGCAAAGAAAAGATGAACTCTTCGGGAGCAAATATCCTTTTTCGTGCAGATGACCTCAATAATAAATAATGAGGAGGTGAATACACAACTAATGTGAAATACAAGCTGGACTGTGTCTAAATATTATGTTTTGTTAAAGTTCTCCTGATGGCATCAGCTGCTCTTAAGTTATCCAATATGATAATCCCCAGATCCTCTTTGATTAATTATCAAAACCTCCAGCCCTTCTAGTGTGCAAGTAGCCTTTGGATTTTTGTGCCCTATGTGCATTATTTTGCATTTCTTTGTATTACATAGAATTTGAAACACAGAAACATAGAATTTGATGGCAGATAAGGACCGCTTGGCCCACCCAGTCTGCCCATTTCCTACCTAATGGATAAGCTGCAGATCCTAGTTAACCAGCAGCCTACTTCTTCCTACCCCCACTCTCCAGAAATGCCTTATGACTGTCCCATGCATGCTTGAATTCCACCACTGTTTTTGACTCCACAACCTCCCACGGAAGGCCGCTCCATGCATCCACAACCTCTCTGGAAAAATACTCCTTAAATTACCTCTGAGCCACCCCCCCTATCTTCAAATTGTGCCCCTTGTTCTTGCACACCTCTTTTTGAAAGATGCTACCCTTTGGACTTTGTTGATTCCCTTGAGGTACTTGGAGTTTCTATCATGTCCCCTCCCTCCTTTCCTCGAGGCTACACTATTAAGCTCCTTAAGTCTCTCTTCATATGTCTTCCGGTGCAGACCCTGCACCATTTTAGTTGCCCTCCTCTGAACAGCTTCCATTCTGTCTATGTCTTTATGGAGATTGGGTCTCCAGAACTGCACGTAGTACTCCAGATGGGTTCTCACCAGCTGTCTGTACAGAGGGATAATAACTTCCTGTTTTCTACTGGTGATGCCTCTCCTATGCATCCCAGTATCCCCCAGCCCTCCTTGCTGCCCTTTCACATTGCTTGCCCACCTTTAGGTCATCTGATATGACTATCCCCAGGTCCCTTTCCATTTTTGTTGTTGTTAGTACTCACCTCCATTGTGTACTCTTCCCTGGGTTTTGTTTTCCAGGTACATTACCTTGCACTTCTTGGCATTGAATCTAAGCTGCCATACATTTGACCATTCCTCTAACCTTGCCAAGTCCCTTCTCACCCTTTCCACCCCACCTTGTGCTCAAGTCTGTTGCAGATCTTTGCGCCATCTGCAAAGAGACATATTTTTCCTCCAGTCCCTCTGCAATGTTGCTTATAAAGACATTGAAGAGGACTGTCCTAATACTTGAACCCTCATGGCTCCACTAGTAACGCCTTTCTTCACAGTTGGCTCCATTTACTATTAATCTCTGTGTCCTATTCTCCAGCCAATTCTTTACCCAGGCTGTCATCTTGGGACCCACTCCCAGGCTGGCTAACTTTTATATTAATCTTTGTGTGGAACTGTGTCAAATGCCTAGCTAAAGTCTAGGTAGGACATGTCCACAGCCCTCCCATATCTACTACTTTGGTCATTCAGTCAAAGAAATCTATCAGATTCATCTGGCATGACCTTCCGCTGTGAATCCATGCTGCCTTGGGTCCTGTGCCCTCTGGCCTCTAGATACTGGACAATTCTTTCCTTCAGAAGTGATTCCATCATTTTCCCTACCACTGAGGTTAAACTAACAGGTCTGTAGTTTTCTGCTTCTGCCTTGCTCCCACTTTTGTGAAGGGAATGACATCTGCCCTCCTCCAGTCCTCGGGTATCACCCATCCTCCCATGATTTGTTAAAGAGGGTAGTCAGTGGTGTCACTAGTTCTACCCTTAGTTCTTTTAGAATTCTGGGATGAATCCCATCAGGCCCAATTGCTTTGTCCACCTTCAGTTTTAAGAGTTCTTTCATAACCTTTCTTCTGTAAATGGGCTGGTATCAACTTCTGTATCCAGAGTGTTTCTACTGTTTGTTTTAGGTACCTCCCTCTTCCTTTGTAAATACTGAGCAAAATAGTTGTTTAGTATCTCTACCTTTTCACAGTCACCCTCTGCCCACCCTCCTCCCTTTATTAAGCCTCACTATCCCTCCCTTGGTCTTCCTTCGCTCCTGATGTACCTATAAAGGTTTATCCCCTTCTTAACTGAGTTGGCTATCTTTTCCTCGGTTTGGGCCTTTGCTGTTCTGACTGCCTTCCCAGCTTCCTTTTGCTTTAACTGATACAGTTCTCTGTCCTGCTCCTTCTGTGATTCCTTGTACTTCCTGAATGCTTTCTTTTCTCTCAAACCGTCACTGCCACTTCTTTGAGAACCATAGTGGTTTCTTACATCGCTTTCTGTTTTGTTTATTTGCTTCACATAAAGGCTTGTTACCTCTGTGATGGCAGTTTTATTATTCCCATTGTTCTTCCACCCTCCTTCCTGCCCATTTGCTAGTGCATTCCTTAGGCACTCACCCATTTTGCAAAGTCAGCCTCCTAAAGTCCAGTACTTTTGCCTTTGTATGGCTTGATTCTATTGCTGTGTTTATTGTGAACCATACTGTTCGATGGTCGCTGGTTCCCAGATGGCTACCCACTTACATCTGTGATCCTCTTCATCTCCATTTGAGAGAACCAGGTCTAAGATTGCTCCTTCTCAAGTGGGCTCCAATACTAGTTGTCTAAGCATGCCCACTGTAGGGTATCTAGAATAACCCCACTCTTCAAGTGGCTGCTGCAACTGCACTCCAGTTAACATCTGGCATATTCAGATCACCCATCAGCAATATCTCCCTTTTCTGCCATTCTAAGTATACTTTCTATCATTTCCTTGTCCATTTCCTCCCCTGAGAAGGGGGTCTGTATACAACCCCAGTGGTGATTGTGGTGCCATTGTGGTCTTCAAATTTACCCACAGTGCTTCTTCTTCTCCCTGTTTTCCCTTTTGTTCTGTTGCTTTGATTCTTTCCCTTATGTAAAGAGCTACTCCTCCTCCTCCTTTTACCTCCCTGTCCCTCCTGTAGATAGTGTATCCTGGTATGTTTATGTCCCAGTCATGGTTTTGTGTGTACCATATTTCTGTGACTGCCACGATATCCAGATGTTCCTCCTCCATCAAGGCCACTAATTCAGGAAGCTTGTTACTCAGACTACGGGCATTGGTACTCATTGCTCTCCATTTTTGATGGCTTTACCTTCTGTTGCAGCATCCCCACTGACCTGTCTACCTCGGTCTTTTCTCATTTAGTACCCTGTTTTGTAGGAGAGGCTGGGATTTTCCTGCTGCTTATCAGTTCCCCCTTGACTAGTTTAAAAGCACAATGAAGCATTTAAACCGATTGCTCAAAAGACTTGTTCCTTCCTGGACAGATGCAGACCATCCTGCCAGTATAGGCTGGTGTCCCTCCAGGTGGAACCCCAGTCCCCAATGAAGCCAAACCCTGTGCTCCACACCATTTTTCAACCATTCATTAAACTGCATGGTGCAAAGTACCCTCACCTCACTCATGCCATTGACAGGCAGCACCTCTGAGAAGGATACTGTGTGTGCTACTTGTCCCAGGCCCCTCCCCACCCTACAAAGTCCTTCTGCACTGCTCTGATCTCATGTTGAGCCAAGTCATTTGTCCCTAGGTGGACAGTGATGTCCAGCTCAGACTCCTGCAGCTGTTCTCGTGATCCTGAGGATGCACTTCCTGTCCCTCCAAGCCATGGCACCAGGCAGGCACCTTACTTCAGTTTTCCCTGCTCCTCCCAGTTCTAGCCCCATAATAATTGAGTCCCCACCAGGAGCTGCTTCCTTTCCTTGTGGTGTCCTCTGCCTCTTTCCTGTGGGCCTCCATTGTGACAGTTGTCCTCAGCCTCCTTAGGCTCCTCTGCAGGTGTATCCATGGGGAGCTATGCTCCCCAGAATGGTATATGGATTGTGGAGTGGAACAACTGACTGTGTGTGCCTCTGTTCCACTGCTGTGCTTTCTCGCAACCTCTGAGGTAGTGGTGGTGGCTCTGGTGCTCCCTGGATGGGGAGGTTCCTTCCTACTGTCCAGTGTGGCCTGCCGGAAGGTCTCCTTACTACTGTCCAGTGTGGCCTGAAGATGGGCAACTTCCTCCCTCAGGGCAGAGAGTTGTCTGCAAATAGGGCAGCATCTCAGCCTCCAGAAAGACTCCCGGAAGACTGCTGCTCCACAGCCATTACATTGCACTACTCCCCACATGTTTATCTACTTTTTGTGAGTGTGTGTGTGTGTGATTGGTTTGTTATATAGAAATATATATATTATACAATGTGTGTGCTTATATTAAATCTTAATTGCCAACTCTACGACCACCTCTCAAACTTTATCATGTCCTCGCTCATCTACTCCACCCACTCTGGTGTGCCTACCTTATTGCAGATTTTATATACGTCCTAAATAGGCATACCTTCCCATTTAGCTCCTCCGCTATATCTCCAATATAAATGTTAAAGCAACAATGCAATAGAAAAGTTATTCTAAAAAGCTAATTTTCTGCTATGGTTATGAAAAATATTGGCAGAACTGTTGATTTGGGTTTTCTGGATGCTTTCTATGCTGTGTACTGTACAGATGCATTTCTGTTTGGATTCTACCTCTTTAGGTCCTCAATATTATTTCTATGCAAAACTGAGGTGACCATCATTTTTCTTGAGAAATAATTACAGTATTTAAAACACACATAGAAGTCTTAAACGATAACAGAAACTGAAAATGTTACCACCAAAATAAACTGGAGACAACAGGTATCGATTAGGAAGGAAAAAGGTGGGTCAAAATTTAGCCCATTTTTGTTGTACTACCGCTTTAAACAGCATCAGCCCAAAACTGTCCCCTGGGTACCCCACTCATCACTCTTTCCTCCCTGAATGAGCCCCATTGACAACCACCCTTTGGCTTCTTTCCCAAGCCAATTTTCCACCCAATGTGTATTTTCCTCCCTATCCCAAACTGGCCAACTTGCTCACCAGCCTCCTGTGAGGGACAATGTCAAAGACCTTGCTGAAGTCCAGATAGGCCACATCCACTGCCCCTTACCAATCGGCACCCTCATCACCCAGTTGACAAATTCAATCAGGTTCATCTGACACACCCTTCCTCCATGAACCCATGCTGTCTGGCATCCTGCAGACCACCTTCTGTCAGGTATTTTACTAACCCATCGTTAAGGAGTGTCTCCATAAGCTTACCCACCACCGAGGTAAGACAGACTCTGATAGTTACTCAACTCCTCTTCCCTCCACTCTTGTGCAATGGCACCACGCCTGTTCTATTCCAATCCCTGGAACTCTCCCATGTCCAGAGACAAGTTAAACAGCTTAGTTAGCGTGTGCCACTAGCTCCTCCCTAAGCTCCTGGAGCACCCTGGGATGTATGGCATCCTGCCCCATTGCCTTGTCTACACACATCTTACTTAATTCCTCCAATACCATGCTCTCCATGAAAGGGCTAGTGTCTGTCTCCTAGCTTCCATGCCCTTCCTCTCAGTTCCGGTCCTCACCCTCCTTTTCGACAGTGAAAACTGAGCAGAAGTACCTGTTTGTTTTTATCAATAAAATGTCATTGAATTAAATATACAATACACAAAATAATGCTATAAGTCATCAACAAATACAATACAGCAATAATCATTCCTGCCTCACTTAAAGATAAACATTACTTACTTTAGTAACGTAACAGTGACTTCTAAAGTTACACACAGTATTCATTGCATTAATTATAAATTATAGACAAATTACCTTAGTAATAGAGGGAAGTCACTCACGCTAATCCTTGAACAACATTCCCTGAAGAAGAAAAAAGTCAATGTGAGAAATATAGCAGAAAAGCAGAAGGAGGAGGGATCAGGTAAGGAGGGATAGGTTACAGACAGTCTATAAACTTACTAGGTGGTGCAGAGAAACAATTATAAATTGTGCTCCACTTTAGAGCTGAATATATGAGCCTGGTCTAGCATTAAGTGCGAGCCTCCAATCTCAAAACTTCTAAGTACTCTTCCTTCCATTCATTAGATGATGGTGCCCACTCCTCCAAACACATTCTGAGAGTGGAGCTATCAACCGATACTGAAATTAGAGCAATGTTGTAATGTTGTTCTTTTCTCCATAATTTTGTTTCATCAAAATGACCAACAAGAATGGTCTTTTCACTTAAATTCCCCTTTCAGCCATGCAATGTCAAAAAAAAATCAGCAATCTTGCCCTACAGGGAAAGCATTTTGGGACATGACCAGAACATATGGATCAAGTCACAATTGGCGTCTCCACAACACAGACAGTTGGACGTAGATCTCAATCCCATTTTGTTAATCTGAAGAAGGATTATAAAGGAATATAGGAAAGGTATAGTAAATAGAAGAAGCACCTGTGTAGTAAGTCTGCTTTTTCCTCGTCCCTCTCAACTAGTGCTCTCCTTCCTCCAAGTTTCATTATACCATTCTTGTTTTTTCTTCTCTCGCTTATGTATCTGAAGAACTTTCTGTGGTAACCATTTAACTTCCCGTAAATCGCTCCTGCCTGACTCTCACTATCCTACCACCAGGTGCCATAAACACGAGCACCTGACATCAGGATTTGCCTGCAGCGGAGTTGGACTCAAAGTGGGGTGCACCCTCAAACATAAAATAAACTCCGCCTGCGGGAAATCCCAATGTCAGGCACACCGGCGTCAGAGGAAAGTCGGCCAGAGCGATTACAGGAATTCCTAGTAGACCCTTCTGTCACCACTTCTGGCCCTTTCACCATCTTCTTCTCAGCCTCTGCCCTCCTGATTGTCTGTCCTGTCACCCTAAGCTTTTCCTGTATTCCTCCCTTCGTCCCTTCCTTGTGTATGCCCTGAAAGCCCTCTTTTCTCCCCTATTACCCTTACCACCTCTTTAGTGAACCAAAGTGGCCTCCTTCCTCATTTGTTCTTTCCCACCTTTCTGATGCATCCCTCAGTTGTACTCAAAATTCCTCTTTATACCCCCCAGTTCTTCCACGTCCCCAGCTTTTCCTTGCCTTCCATGTCAATCCTGAAAAATTCCTCATTTTTTTCTCCATATACACTGTATGCTCCTCACCCTAGCTGCCCCTACAGGCTGACCCCCCAGCCCAGTCACCCCTGTATCACCAGGACATGTTACTCACCTTGCCCAGTCACTGGGCGAGAGCTCATGGAGGGTCGGTTGTCACCTGCAGCTGGGAGCATTTTCCACTGTTTTCTCCGGATTTCCCTGTCACTGGGGTGCACACGCCAGACATGTGCACATGGAGGCATGCACACAGCTGCGGAAGTCCAGTAGCACCCTCCCTTTCCTAGTGCCCAACAGACCCATACTACTCATGGGCCTCCACCTGGGGGCAGTCATTTGGCAGGAGCATTAGTCCTTCCTCCCTGGTAGAGGAGAGCAGTCCTCCGGATGCTCAATCCTCTCCTTCCCCAGCTGACCCTAGGTGACCTGATCACACCGCGAAATACGGTCGCCAGCATGGCAGGAGGTAAGGCACAGATACCTCAGCCCTCCATGCCACTGGGCGGCCCAAACATTCCCTCATTTTATAGAAATCCACCCCAAGAAGTCCAGCACCTTAGTGGTAGTTTGACCCTTCCACCTCCGTCCCAAGACTAAACCCAACTACTCTGTGGTCACTTCACCCAAAATTTTCCCCACTGAGACCTCCGCTACACTGTCCCCATTTGTCAGAATTAAGTCCAGTGTAGCCCCACCCCAGTCAGTTCTCTGACTAGCTGCTGCAGCAGTGCTACCTGCAAGGCATCTCATATAACCGCATTCTTTGATGATGATGCTGTTGGAATCTCCAGTCCACATCTGGGAGAGACAAAATCCCTTACCAGCAGACGTTCCCTTGTTTGCCATTCTTTGTATCTCCTTCATTAACTCTTGTCCACTGCTTCCCTTGATTTCGCAGCATGTAAACCACTCTCAGGCATATTGCCTCTCCAGTCCTCTTGACTAGCGTGACCCAGAGCACCTCCACCAATCCCAGACTATCCTGCCTTTTGTCTCTTTTACCCCATCCTTACGTATAGTGCCAGCCCCCTCTCCCTGTCCTATCATTTCTTAAAAGGCTGTATCCCAGGATAACCACTTCCCAGTCGTGATTTACCATCCACTACATCTCTGTTAAGGCAACCATATCCAGTCCTTCCTCCACCATTGTGGCTGCCTAGCTCCTTCAATTTATTTCCCATACTTCTAGTGTACTCCAGTATACCCTCCACCAATTTCCCCATACTCAGTCTTTTTATCCAATATCCCTGCCCTTTCCTGCAGGGGAGTGCGAACAAGGCAAGACCCTCCAGAATTTTCCACCATCCCTTTCCTAGCTCCATACTCCCTCCCCAGTTTAAATCCTTGTCCAGGACCCCATCTATATCATCTTCCCTTAACACCCTAGCACCCCATCATTTATATGTAGCCTGTCCCTCATGTATAGAGTTTCCTGTCCAAGTGTTGCCCCATTCCCTAAGTGGGTGAACTCTCCACCTTACATCAATCCCTTAGCCACTGATTAAAGTCCTTTATTCTCAGCTATCTAGCGGTGCTAGCGCAGGAACAGGCAAGACCTCCGAAAAAGTCAGAGAGCTAACCTCCTCCTTACATTCCCTAGCTACCTCATTGAACTTTCTTTGTACTACCTCTACATCGTCTCCTGTCAGGTCGCTTGTCCCTAGGTGCAGGATTAGTGCAGCTTGCGCCCAGTGATCCATTATACTTCCTTATTTTTGCATCGCCCTTCCTGCATCCATCCCAGGCTTGCAGAAGACTGACCTCCTTTATAGTCTACTCCTTTCTCAGCCAATGGACTCCTTTATGATGAAGTCCCCAAAGACCATAACCTTTTCTGTACTCTTTGTCCTTACAAGCTCCCCAGTGCCCTTTCTCATTCCTCTTTCTCTGTATTTCTTATACTCCTTACTTGAACCCCCATATTCTCATCCTTTCCCTCTTGCTCCCCCTTTCCCCAACACTTCCCAGTTGTGCCAGCTCCTTCCTTTCCTTTTTCCCTCCTGATAGAGTCACACCTTCTTTATTGTTTCCTCTGCATTTAATTGCCTTCCTCACTTTCCTTCACTTCTTTTCCACCCACTGGCCTCCCTCACCCCTCTTTAATTCTCCCAGTCTGTCAGAGTCTTCTTTACCCCCCTTACCCATGCTCCACTCTCCGCCACACACCTCTATTATCCCTGTGTCCCAAATCTGATCCTTATTCTCTACTCTCTCTCTTGATCCCCTTTTTCCCATATTTCGCCAACGTGAGAACCAACATTTCAATATTTCTTCCTGTGCATGCCTGTCTGTACCCATGTGTAATGCCCTCATCCTGTGTTTGTGGCCTATCCCCTGTCCCTCCCTCCCTTTTGTCCCCACCTCTTTACAGCTATTTCTCTCTGCATCTTGATCCTTCACCCATCCTTCCACAAATACCTTTCCCTGTCCCCCACTCCTTTTCTCCCTTTCCAGCAGTTTCCTCCTGCATTCTGATCCCATTACCCATCCTTCCACTCATCCCCTTATTTCCTGCCCCTCTCCTTCTGCAGCCTGTAGCTATGTCTATACCGCTGCCTCCTTCACCCCTTCTCCTCCCTCCATCTCCTACATGGCCAACCATTTCTGCCTCGACCTGTCCCATTTTTATTGCCCTTAACTTCCCTGCCACCTCCTTTGAGAAGCATATTTTTCCCTCTTGCTTTTGCTTATGTGGCTAATGCAGAGGTTTGTTGCTTTCACTATAGATCCTTTTAGTTTCCTCCCAGTTCTACTCCACTCAAGTCCCCTCCCCACCAGGGCATCTCTGCTGCACTCTCATATCTTTGTAAAGTCAGATCTCCTGAAGTCCAGGACCCCTCACCTTTGTGCGGTTTATCTCAGCGCATGTTTTCTTATATTGCACCACAACATTCGGTGATCACTGGTCCCCAGGTGGTCACCCACTGTGACGCCTGCAACACGGTCCCTGCTGGTGAGTACTAGCTCCAATATTGCTCCCTCATGAGTGGGTTCCTTCACTAATTGCCTGAGGAATGCCCCCCCTGCTGCGAGTCCAGGATATCCTTGCTCCTAGCTGAAGCCGCAGCCAGGATGCTCCAATCCCTATCTGACATACTGAAGTCTTACACCAGAACCTCCCCAGTTGCCATCTTATGGATGGCTTCCACTAGATCGCTATCCATCTCCTCTCCTGTGCTGGAGATCTGTAGATCAGCCCATTGCAATAGCGCACCATTTCCCAGTTCAAGAGTGACCCATAGTGTCTCTGCACTCCTGTATTCCCTGTATTTAATTAAATATGAACATATGAAAATGTCAGCAGATACAGGCCATACGGTCATCGAGTCTGCTCGATCGCGCAGATCCCAGTCTAATTTACTGCAGCTGCCCCATCCCTTGCTTGTCCATCTATCACCCCTTTGCTGATTCCCTGCCCCAGTTTTGACCTTATATTTGACCCTGTCCCACCCCTCTTAAAACTGCCCACAGATTTCAATGATATCACCTCCAGCAGTGTGTTCCACCTCGCTATCACCCTTTCCAAGAAATAGTGCATCCTCATTTCCTTCTGAATCTTTCACCCTCCAGTTTCAGATTGAGTCCCCCTCCTTTAATCTAAACATGCCTCAGTACTGACCCTACTTGTGCCTTTTAAGTATTTGAAGGTCTCAATCATATCCCCCTTCTATCCTCCAAGGAATGGTCAGATGGCCTTCTTGCACAGCTTCCTAAATTATAGAACTCCCTCCCTCAAGATCCGCCACTCATCCTCACGTACTCCATCTCACAGCCTTACATAATTTCCTCCCAGTAAATTGTACCTGTGACTAATCCCAGTTCTTAACTACTGCCTCCAAGCTTCCCTCCCCTTACTCTACTCCAACATATTACAGTACAGCTCTCCATCCCTACACAGCACCCGAGGTGTCCCTGCCCGCCTTGCTAGCTGGTTTCTGCTACATCCCTCTGATTAAGTGAATACTCCTATAATAGCACTACCTGTTGAAAACATTTTTTTGGGGATTATCGTTCCTTGTTGCACTTTTACTGCACGTCAAGTTTATTCTCATGTTCCTCAGCTCCATGTAAGCTGTACATGCCTTTTTGTATAATTGCATTCCACTTTGTTCTATATGGTATATTGTATTGTTATGACTGTATGTATACTCCCTGTATCCTTCCCTAGGATGCACCGTGAGACAAGCAACTTGTTATTCAATGTGCCCTTCCTGGTGAAACAGTTCAATCAATAAATAAATAAATAAAGGAATACATGCTGAGCTCACTCTGTCTTTCCTATGGTTTGTCCCCAAGTCCTATTATCATCTTTGTCACCCTGTGCTGAACCCCTCCAGTAGTTTGATGTCCTTCTTTAAATAGGGGCACCAAAATTACACACAATACTCAAGAGAAGTCTCACCAGCGACCTGTAGAATGGCAGAATGACTTCCTCTCTCTCCTAGAGGTGATTCCTGGCAATGCAGCCCAGCATCTTATTAGCCTTGGCCACCACCTTCCTACTCTGCGCTGAGTGATTAATGTCCCTGTGACTAGTGTCCCAGATCCTTTCTCCTCCGATGAAGTGGAGAACTGTACTCCCAGCAAGTAGCAAATCCCTGGGTTCCTGACTCCAAGTGCATGAGTTTGCACTTCTTAGCATTGAACCCCAGCTGCCATCTGTCTGACCGGCGCCAAGTCTTGCCAAATCCTCTTGGAGTACCTGCCCCTTCCACACCATCCACCTCCACCCTGATCTTGGCCAGCTGCAAAAGACTGATCTTACTCCTAATCCCATCCGATATGTCAGCAATGAAGATATTAAATAGCACAGGTCCTAGTATCAAGCCTTGTGGGACCCCAGTGGTTACAGCTCTGGGAGTTGAGAGTTCTCCCACGGCTACCCTCTGTTGTCTATCCTGCAGCCAGTTCCTAACCCATCCAACCAGTTTCTCCCCTGATCCCAGGTTTCTCAACTTACTAGTCAACCTTTCATGTGGCACAGAGTCAAAGGCCATGTTGAAGTCCAGATACAGGGCATCCACCACATGGCCCCTATTGAGTGCTGTAGTCACCTAGTCAAAAAGTCAACTAGGTTTATCTGGCAGAGGCTCTGCCAGAGACAAACCCATGTTGCCCATCACCCTGGAGACCATTCTCCCCAGAAAGATCACCAATGTCTCTTTAAGGATAGTCTTCATTAGCTTCCCATGATGGAGGTAAGGCTGACCAGTCTGTAGTTACCTGCTTTGTCCTTGGGCCCATTCTTATGGAGGGGCACATGGGCCATCCTCCAGTTCTGGGGCATGCACCCAGTCCCCATGGAGGTGTTGAATAGTTCACCAAAGGTCCCATCAGGACCTCTGCTAATTCCTTTAGGACTTTGGATGCACGCCTGGCCCAGCACTGCCGCGCTTTATCCACATGCAGGAACCCAAGGCCTCCAACACCCTGCTCACTGGGATCTCCCATTGGTTACCCCCACTCCCTGTGCCCATCCTACCTTTCCCTGGGGCAGGGCCCATCCTCTCCCTGGTAAACACAGAAGTACTCACCCGAGTGCTTCTGCCTGCTCCATTCCCTTCTGCTCACCTCCAACTTTCTTGATCCTGACAATCTGACCTTTACAGCTTATCTCTCTCTTGTGTACCTGAAGAAATCCTTCCCACCCCTTTTCTGATCCCTGTGCCAGACTTAGCTGAGCTCCCTTGACTAGTCTACTCACCTCTCTGGATTTCCTCACATACTTCTCTCTGTCCTCCTCTCTTTTGGATCTCTTATTTATTTATGCTTTTGGTAACTGGGTAAGCAAACTGATCCAAGGGACCATTTTCAGTTGTTACCCGGCCATACAGTCATAGAGATAATAGGTACAAGTTATGATACAGTGGGTACAGTGGTATCAGTAATAGTGATAACAAACATAACATCTTAAGTAGGAGTTAAAGAGCTAGTGCTTGGAATGAACAGTAATTTTCAGATGCAGTCAGCTGTCATTTCCAATATCTGAAGAATTTTTATTTTCTGTTTGCTAATTAGAAGGTTTTCCACCTGGCAGTGCTGGGGTGATGTGTGGAGCAACACTTTGTCTGGAGGAGCAAAATCAGTACTGTTCCTCCCACTACATCGTCAGAAATGACCAAACACCTTGAGGCACCACAATCCTTGCAGCGTGAGCAGTGACTTTCACAAGCCACCAATCCAAATGCAAAATTGTGACATCACTAGTAACCAGGCAGAGTCACTCCCTGCTGCTTCATGTGAAAGTGAAACCTGGCAGTGAGAAATGGTTCTCATTGGTTTCTAGTGATGTAATAGTGTTGGTCTCAGTGTTGATGCAGTGGAGGAACAGAACTGATTTTTTTTTTTCAGACAAAGTGTGCTCCACACAGTACCTCAGTACTGCCAGATGGAAAATCTTCTAATTAGCTAACAGAAAAGAAAGAAATACCTGACATATAAGAAGTGATAGTTGACTACATCCGAAAATTAAAATAAATTGCAGGCATTTTCCAGGCAGTACACTAGCTCTTTAAGGACATAAATAACAAGTTTATGACAATAAGCTTAATGCTTCTCTGCTTGCAGAGAAACTAGACATACATTTATAACAATCAAGATATTATCTCGCCAGGCAAGGGTTCACAATACAGTGCAAAAGGATTACACTACTGCAATCAACGTTTTCACAAATGGAGTCAAACGTGTCTATTGTTTATTAGTGGCCAGTACTTGGGAAGTAAGGCAAGTGGTACACTGAGCCCCTATATGGTTTCTGGCAAGGATGTTGCCTAGGGAGCAGGTACAGGTGGCCGAGACATAAGCCAATCTCTAGCTTCGATTAAAGGACTGATGAGAGGGAAGCATCTCGGATAGCAGGTAGTCTGTTCCAAAGGGAGGGGCAGAGACAGAGAAGCCTTACTCCCATGACAGTAGATACATGGGGGACTACCGGGAGGGACAGAAGAGACCTGAGGCACCGAGTTACCACCCTGTCAGTGAGAAGCAAGGAGTAAGGGTTCTTTGTGAGTTCCTGAGAGGTGTCGACTAGACAGCCCATGGCATATTCAAAACAGCCCTGCAGGGACAGCCAGCCTAAGGACTGAGGACTTACAGCTTCTGAAGGCAACTCTTTTCTCCCTCACCCTCTGCTACATCCTTGCTCAACCAGCTCTTTTTATTTTTTGGACCTGGCCTTCTACTTTGGATTTTTGTACATGAGTTAGTGACCTCTGCCAGACCCAGCTGGATGATGGCCCTTTCTGGTTGGCATCCATGTCTGGGTGGATATTAGTGAGGTGCCTTTTCAGAATGCCTCCCACCCTTATTTCAATTGGTTAACCAGGAAAGGCACACTAAGCTGAAAACTTGTTTACAGGTGCGACCTGGGAGCACAGGGAAGTTAAGTGACTTGCTCAGGGTCACACAGTATGCAAGTGGGAGCAGTGGATTCAAACCCAGATCTCCAGATTTGCAGCTCAGAGCCTAAGCCACTGCACTATACTGCCTCCTATATCCTGCCAAAGTTTGCTCTTTTGAAGTCCACTACATCTGCTTTGGTTCTGTCCACCTCCTTACCTAGACTGAGGGAGAACGACACTGTGCGGTGGTAGCTTCCTGCCAAGGGGTCTTCCACCTCATGTCCTAGACGTGTTCCTCCGCCCATCAACACAAGGTCCAGTATGTTTCCTCCCTGGTTGGCTCCATTACCTCTGCATCAGGAAGTCATCCAGGAGGACCTGTTCCCTGGCACTGCAGCAGCTGCGGTGCTCCAATCTACCCCTGACAAACTGAAATCCCCATCACAGTATTTCAGCTGCTTTTATGCCACCTCTCATGTAAAGAGCCACTCTTACCCCCTTCTTACCTACCCTGTCCTTCCTAAACAGAGTATAGCTGGTGTGGCTATATCCCAATCATGGTTCTCACTGCAGCATGACTTAGTAATGTCAACAATGTCCAGGTCAGCCTCCGCCATTATGGCCACTAGGTCAGGGTTCTTTTTCCCCAGACTACTAACATTTATGCACATGGCCTTCCAAATTCTGATACCATCCCTCCTGTCAGTTCTCCCCCACTTTCCTCTCTGCCTACTCTCCTCACCCCTCTGGCTTCATTCATATTCCTCCTTTTCTTCTACCCTACTGCTTTTCTTGTTATCAGGCACCTCTGGTGTTTTCTGTCCCTAGGGTTCTGCTTGCTCACCACTTCCACTTTGGGGGCAATTTGATTCTCCTGCTTCCTTCACACTTCGCTAGTTTAAATGCTTGCCAATGAAGCCTTTAAACCATTAACTGAGGGCCTTGGTCCCCTCTCAACGGATGCAGGCCATCTCCCTGTATAGGCCTACATCCTTTCAGCTGGGACCCCAGTCTCTAATGAAGCTGAACCTCTCCTCTCTGCACCATTCCTTCAACCACACGCTGAAGCTCCTAGTGCGGAGAACCCTGTCCTCTCCCCAACATAGACTGATAACATCTCAGGAAAGTTCACTGAGCATGCCACCTGCCTAAGACCCTCCCCAACTCCCTGAACTCCTCCTGCGCTACCCTAACCTCATCCCTAACCAGATCATTTGTCCCCAGGTGAATAAGAACATCTAACTCTCCTTCATGTCCTGCTGCCCCAGCAATCCCCAGGATTCACTTTCTACCACTCCGAGCTGTGGCACTGGGCAGGCACTTAACTTCCCTCTCCTCTCTTCCTGCCTCCAAGTCTACCCTCCTAACGATGGAGTTCCCCACCAGGAGCTGCTTCCTCCTCCTCTGGGGTCCTCTGCCAACCACATTGGGTTTCCACCACGGAAGAACCCCACATCTTCCTTGGTCACTGTTGCTGGTGCCATGGGACAGTCCCACCCTGCCAGAGCAGCGTGGAGTTCTGCACTGGTACCATCTGGGAATGTGCCTCTGTCCCACCACCCTCACCCTCCCTGAGCCCACTATGGTCCAGCCACCCTCCCACTCGGCAGCCTCTGAGGTAGCAGTGATAGAGCAGGTGGTCCCTGTGTGGGAGGAGGCCCCTAATCCTAGCCAACTCGGCATGGAGATGAGCAACTGCCACCCTCAGCACAGAGACGTGCATGCAGATGGGGCAGCACCGCAGTCTCCAGAAAGTCTCCCAGAAAACTGTCGCCCCACAGCCACCGCACCACACCACCCCCAGCACATCTAATTCTACCCTGCCCATTTTTGTCTACATACTATAAAACCTTTCTTACCCCTGCCTTAGGTAGGGTGTTTCACCAGAACTCTGCTTACTTTAAATCCTGTTAGTACCCCTATCCGAGATATGGTGTTTGGCCTAATCTTGACTTTGTCTTCTTTTAAATCCTCTTTGTTTTGTTTTT
The DNA here is from genome assembly GCA_016271365.2 of Neoceratodus forsteri. NCBI lineage: Eukaryota > Metazoa > Chordata > Ceratodontiformes > Ceratodontidae > Neoceratodus > Neoceratodus forsteri. The sequence goes on from CM057453.1 coordinate 659,834,986, forward strand.
ATTTATAGTCCTCCTGTGATAGGCTGTTCTGGCCCAGTCCCACTTTTTGCTTACTTCTAACTCCTTTTACTTTTAGTCTATATAGGGTGTTTTGGCCTAATCCACGCTTCTTATTTTTAAACCCTTTTACTCTTTACGTAGATATGTTGTCAACACCAAGACACCCAAACTTTATTAGTGACCTCTACCCTGCTCCTCCTTGCGGCTCCAAAGTTGACAGGTGATTAGCAGGAATATTGCCTCAGTTGCTAGGTATGACTTCCTGGTGCCTTGCTTCCAATCTCTGCTTACCTCAGTCCCTTATTGTTTTTTGCCTGTCTTCTGAGATGCGGCTGCCGCTGCCTTGGTGGGCAGACTGAACATTCATAGCGCTTGTCCTTCGCGCAGTGGGGCAAGGTTACATGGGGACAGGCAATGCAAAGAGTGTAAGGACAGACTAGGCACAGCTGTGGCTGCTCCAATACATCTTACCTACTTTGCATAAATAAGAGAACTTACCTGGGTCCTGGATTAGTGTTGAGGCAATGTCTAGCCATGCCTGTAAAGAATAGCAATGGGGTCACAAAGGATCCATCTTTCTTTAGGAACAAAACTCAACCAATAGGGAAGGTTAAACATACTTATCTAATATGCACGAAGTCGGTGTCCTGTCAGACAGCAATCAGCATCCTGTCAGACCTGTAGAAAAAAAAAGAAAACAGTGGTTATCAGAAGAAAAAATAAAAGCAAGAGTAGTGACATTGTTCCAGACAGGTACAAGAGCTGCAGGACAAGCATAGATATTATGCAGAGGACCGAACCACATGATGCCAGGTTCAAACTCACCCACAGTAAATGGCTCAGGATGTGACCTTGGCATGTCACCTGACTTGCCAGCTGTAAACTGCAAGTGAGGATGCAGCAGTGGTAAACACCCAAGACAACCCTCTGGGGTCCACAGACCACTCCTGATCAATGCACCCCTGAGATCCTGGGAAGATCTTTGCCTTCCAACCCAGGACAGTGCTGCTTTAGCTAAGGTGTGCAGTAAACTGTGGCAGATGCGCAACACCAATACAGTCTGGAAGAGAAGTGGAATGGAACCACAAAAGAATCTGGAGATGACAAGACCACAACATATGCAAAAACTAAAAGATGGAATACATTCAAATGAAGTTGAAGAAAATAGAACTAGCATATGACAGGCAGTTTGACCTGTGCGGGAATTGGCAGCCTTTGGGAAACTGTTTCTACCAAGGTAGCATATCTTGCGCCTTTAAGGTGTGTGTTTCTGTTGGGGGTATTTGTGCCAGGTCAATCTGTGAACATGGAGATACCATGTCAATACCACACATGTAAGACAGCGCATTACCTGCGCTGTGTAGAGCGCAACTAATTTACAGCCTGGTCGAGCCACTGTGGTGGTGGAGTGGCTAGCTACCAGCACATGTAGAATCCGGAGACCTGGGACTGTGGTTCAGTTCCCCCAGGTCTCCCTGTGCTAGTGCTTGGTTTTTTTTTAACGACAATGTTCCCCTTCCCGAGATTCTACCTGTCCCTTAAGTCTACAACCCCTCAGAGTTATATAAATTCAGGGTGTGGGGTACAGGAGGCTAAGCTCCAGAAAACAAAAAACACGGAATTCTATTGTTTTTAAGGGCATGCTGTTTGTGTGTTATGTCGGTGTTTTATCAGTTATTCAGCACACCCTTTTGCTTGTGGCATTCATTGCTACGTGGTTTTGTTATAGGCAACATGACCCCATGCTGAATATAGCACAGTGCAGTTGTGGCTGTATATATACATATACTGAATCTGGAGCACACTCGCTGAGACTGTGCTAGCCTGTCGACGCTTTGCATCAACTGCTCCACCCACCGTAGGTTGGCACTTGATTTATGCATCATCAGGGTCACGTGACTGATCATGTGACCAGGTGCCACCCAGAAACTTAAGTCCCCACCTTCCCACTAGCTCGTTATACTTCATCACCACTAGGAGTCACCACTGAGCCCACTGCTACTGCTCCTGTTACTGAGATTTCTGCCTCCCCTACCCCTCTTTCTCTCCTTGCCTGGCCTTTTCTCTCTCCTTGCCTTCCTGCACCCTGGCAATATCCTCTACACCACCACCCTCTGGCCCACCTGGGTTGAACCCACGACCTCTGCAACAGCGGCTAACACCCTGACCACTACGCTATTTTAGGGTGCTAATGAAAACCTGGTTCCTATTACACTATCTACTTTGGTTCTGACCCACCTCACATCCTTCTGCCCCCTCCCAGCCCACGCTTTTTTCCTACTCCGTGTCTGCCCCACCTTCCAGTGACTGGCCGCTAATACAATATGGCGCCTATTACTATACCCTCTTCAGTGCCCTCCTAACACTTTCCTTGCCACCATATTCTAGCAATGGCAGTTTACCCATGATAGGCACGCCTTTAGCACTCTTAAGCCCCCAACTCCAGGCACCGTAACCAATCCTCCTAACCTTGCCCTCAAACCAGCTAATCTCACCTCCCATGTTATTCACCTGGCACCACACATGGCACACTATTTATTCCCTCTCTCAGCACTATACAACTCCTTCGTTCTCCCAGATCCCAACATAAAAGACACTTCAAAATACAAGCTCCTCAAACACATCCTGACCAGACAACTTCTTTTACTAATATTATCTGAAATGTGCATCCCAACCCAGGGCCTGTGTAGATGCCATTTATTAACAATATTAATTCTGGGGACTAAAAATCACCTCCATTAATATCCGTAGCCTCCTGCCAAAATTAGACCAACTACAAGTCTGGGTGCTACAGCACAGACCCGACTTCCTCTCAATGGCTGAAACCTGACTCTCAACCATGGTACCTGATTCAGCACTCTCCCTAGATGACTGCGTGTTATTTAGAGTACACAGGGTACATAAGCGAGGGGCTGGCTGAGCTCTGTATATCTCAGATATGCTACAATGCATAACGTTTCCACACTGGCCCCTAAGGGTGGTGCTCAAACATTAGAGTAAACATTTCACTTGGTAATCAAATGAAATCCATCCACATCCTCTCAGTCTACATTCCACCAAAGGAAACTCTCAAGGATTTCCAAAGTCGCCAACTTCATCGCTAGTCTGCCAAACGGCTCGGAAGTCATTGCTTTGAGTGACTTCAACATTAACTGGCTGTTATGCCTGTAAGGATGCTGCTGCAGCCATTGACCTCTCTCAAATTGTCTCATTCCACACTAGTATTAACTACAGGACCGTACCAGCACCCTAATCGATCTTATTTTCTCCAACCACCGGAGAGGATTACCAGCACCACAGTGTTACCTGATGCCCTGAGTGACCACTCACCTATCACATGCTACTAGTCCAATAAGCTCCCTAAACGTCCATGCAGAACATCTAATCAGCAGGTTATCAAGAATGGTTCCCTGGATCATCTCAACACTATCTCCATAACTGTGATTGATCCCCAGTCTTCCTGTCTGATAGCGATGACAAGGCCCTAAGCTTCTTCATCGACGCTTCAATTCAGCCTGCAACATATTTGACCCCATAAGAAGTGCAAGGTGAAAGGGACTTGAACCTTTGATTTCACCCTCTCCTGCACCTTATGGCCTCCCATGACCATCTTTGAAAGTGACCAAGGCCACTGGCAAACCAAGTGACTGGCAATGTTATAGGACCACCAGAAATAAATGCACCTGGGCAATAATGCAGGCTAAGGCCTCACACCACCAAAGCTTGTTCGCTAGCTCTTGGACAACAATAAACAATTCTAGGACAACCTAAAAACCTTACCAGTAAGCCCTGCCCATCCCTCCCACTCTCCTCAACCCAACGGGCTCACCATTCAAGACCCTAGTGAAATTCGCAAACATTCTCAACATCTCTTTCACCGACCTGAGGGAGTCCTCACCCCCAACCTTTTCTCACAAACCTTCCAGTAATGACTCTACCTGCACAGAACCCCCCAACCACTCCCAATATTATTTCTGTTCATTCTCCTCCACTGCCAGGAAACACCTTCTGAAAATACTCTTCAAGTCTAGGCACAGCTCAGACTCCCTCGACCTCAAGCTTTCTTCGCCTCCATTGACAAAGTCCTGGACCCACTCACCTGGATCCTAACTCTGTCCCTTCACCTCGGACAAGTCCCGCCGATCTGAAAAGCCGTGTAGTGACCCCAATCCACAAAGTGGACCTAGAGCAGATCATGCCAACTACCACTTACTTTCTATCTTACCACCCCTCCAAAGCTCTTGAGTGAATAGTGGCAGAACAGCTTGCTGCTTATCTCTCCGCTTATGACATCCAGTGCCTGCTGCAACATGGGTTTAGGAAGGATCACAGTACTGCCACCGCCCTGCTCACCTATACTGACTTCATACACAAGGCTCTCGACTAGCATCACCTTGTAGGAGCTATCTACATAGATCTTACAAAATCTTTGATATGGTTAATCACCCCTTCTGCTCCAGACCTTACCCACCCTAGGACTCTCCAAAGATGTCACCACATGGTTCAGATGTTACCTTGGGGCAGAACTCAGCATGTCAAAAACTCAGAATCTCTCTCCACTAGCCACAGCAAGGGGGGACCAGCAGATGAAGTAAGGACAATGGATATTGAAATCCCCATTGGGAGGATGTGGGAAGCACTCAAGACCCTAAGAGCAGAAAAAGCACCAGGCCAAGATGGGATCCATCCCAGGGTGCTAAGGAACTGGCCAATACCCTGGCCGTACCCCTGGCAAACCTTTTAACATTTCCTTCAGACAGGGTGGATGCCTCCAGACTGGAGGATGGTCCATATTGTGCCTATACACAAGGGCGGCTCGCAGAGGAGCTGTGAAACCATAGGCTGGTTAGGCTGACATCGGTAGTGGACAAGGTGATGGAGATTATCTTGAAAGAGAGGCTGAGGGATTCTGAAGGCACAGCGCCACCTAGATGACTGCCAACATGGCTTTCTTAAGGGCAGAACGTGTCAGACTAACCTGTGGAGTTCTATGAAGGGGTGATGAGAGCTCTGGATCAGGCAGGCCAATGGATGTCCTCTTTCTAGACTTCAGCAGGGCGTTTGACTCAGTGCCACGTCCCGGGCTGCTAGAGAAGCTGGGGATATGGGGGGGCAGATTGTCAGGTGGATAGGAAACTGACTAGCAGAGCGTGTACAAAAGGCAATGGTTGGGGAGGTCTCATCCCCAAGAGAGTCATTAGCGGGGTCCCACAGGGATCGATATTGGGCCCACTCTGTTTAACATCTATATCTCAGACATCAGAAGTGGTATCAGGAGGGGTGACCTCTTTGCTGATGACCCGGCTGTGGGCGGTGGTGGATGGGTAGGAGGGGAATTGGCTCTCCAGGAGGGAAATGCAGGGTTCTTCATCTGGGGCCAAAACCCGGCGCATGTATACACCTTGGGAGGGATGGCACTGCAGGCTTCTAGGGGGAGAAGGACCTTGGGTGGTAGTGGATGCCAAAATGAATAACTCAGAGCAGTGTGTGACACTTGGCCAGCTGGTTATGATCGTGCTATGATATTTGTAATATAGAATGTGGTATCTGAATGTCTCACATGAGACACCCTGTGCTATGGTGCCCCCAGGTCAGTGACGCGTGCAAGTGACCTCAAACCAGGAGGTAATTAAAGACTAGAGTGACTTAATTAAGGGTCTCTTGTTTTCTGTCTTAACTAGAACTGACCCAGCTGCCAGGATATAGGGCTCATAAACTTTATGACATCTTAGAGGAAAAACATGTTATGAAACCATGGTATGAAAAGTTGTAAAACCTTTGATGCCTTGGGAACAGGAACTGCTCAAGATCAAAGGAAAGACTTGATTAAAGACTGTCATAATTTGGGAAATTGTTTTATTGAAGTCACAGTATTTAAAATATCTCCTAACAGGAAGATCATTGCTTGTATATTTTTATATTCAAAAGGAGGAGCTAGATTACATCATAGAAGGTGTGTGTTAAACAGACACAGTTTAAACTATTCTGTGTCTGATCTAAGTGTCATTTGTTTTGGACTCTTAAGAAACAAGATCTCAGATCTAACTTAAGACTATAAAGAGGTAATACATTAAATAGAAAAGTCTAATTGGATTGTGGTAGGAGTTTATGTTTTGTACTTTAACCTTGTTCTTTTAAGTGATTGTATGCTTATATAGTGTTCTGTGTTTACATTTTACACATTTTTATCCATTTTAGTAAAATATTGTTTTGAAAGACTGCCTGGTGTATCTTCAAGTTCTTTTTGCATGTAACGTATAGAGGATTAAGACTGACAAAACTGTTCATAAGCTTGATGGTGTTACTAAACTGGGAAAAGGTAAGAATATACCTAAGGTCTTTTATATAGTTTTAAGGGTTCATTTTGAAAGCTGGTGACGTGTCCTTAGGCGAAAGATATCTGCATCCCCTGAAGAGCAGATTATCTGAGCCTGTACATCCGGCACGCTTAGCATAAGGCCTGCAGTTAGAATCCCCAGAACTTGAGACCAAAGGTGATTTGGACCCACAAGCAGACAGGAGGGTTACCCTGTCTGTTACCTGTTCACATTACTGCACTCGGAGGTTGGCACTGTGGCAGCAGGGCCTGACCTGCTGAGTGCATTTGTGACAGAAAATAAAATGCTGGGATGCATAGCCAGAGGGAATACCTCAAGGAGCTGAGAGGTGCTCATGCCACTGTATAATTGCCTAGTTAGACTTCACCTTGAATACTGCATGCAGTTTTGGTGTCTTTACTTAAAGAGGGATATTGCTCTTTCTCGAGAGGGTCCAGAGGAGGGTGACCAGGATGATATTAGGTCTAGTGGAAAAGCCCAATGGGAGAGACTTGAGGAGCTCAACCTGTACTCGCTGGAGAGAGGAGAAAGGGGATATGATCGAGGTCTTCTGATACCTCAAGGGAATGAATAGGGTAAACCTAGAGGGGGTGCTTCACCTGAGGGAGGAAGGGCCACCAGGAGAAACTCATTGAGGCTGGTAGGGGAAAGGCTAAGGGTAGAAATAAGGAGATGCTACTTCACTGAGAGGGTGGTGGAGCCCTGGAAAGCGCTCCCTGAGGAGCTGGTGGCTGTTACAGTTGTGGAGGGGTTCAAGAAGGGTTGGGATAGGTATAGTGGCAGGGTTCATCCCAGAGCCCGCTGGGTTGGGGTAGGGGATCTGGTAGGTAGCCATAATGGTGACCTGGTAGGCACTGATCCCCAAGCAGACTCAACAGACCATAGGGTCTAATCTGCTGGCTATTTAGTATGTTAGCCATCCAGTACTATCCAGTGTGCCACAGGGCTCAATCCTTGGCCCCTTCCTATTTAGTCTCTACCTCAACACTCTCCCCTAGCCTGCCCCAACAACCTACTTCTATTGCAGACGATGCAGTGATTTATGCAAGCCAGCCTGATCCTGGACCCTCACCTGAGAATTACAGTGTAGTTTTACCTCAATAGAAACTTGGTTTGAGGAATGGAGGCTTACCATGAACTATAAGAAGACCAAATCCATGATCTTTGCTGGACTGCATAACAAATATAAAACAGCCCAATTAATCATCCATAACAACACTGGCACAACTCTTGAGCAGATTACCTGTTTTAAGTACTTGGGCATTACACTTGACAACACACTCTCCTTCCAAGAGCACATTTCAAACATCTCCAAACTGCCAATGTCAGACTTGGACTCCTCTACAGACACCGGCATTGCATGACCCAAGATGCTCTATGCCTTGCCCAGCTCCATTCTGTCAATCATCAACTATGGCCTTGTATTTGTGGTGCGGCTCCACCTCTGCCCCTCAGAAGGATCATGGTCACCTCAATAAAGCCTCCCGGCTACTTCCTGGTGCGAGCCAGGACACTCACATCTGTAACCTATATGCTCAATCTAATTGGCTCAACCTTCAGAACAGAATCCACTATCACACCTGCCTCTTGACCACAAAGATCCTCCTAGCATTATCCCCCTCATCTATCCAGCAGCTTCTGAAGAGAGCCCCTGCTAACATGCGATAAACTAGAAGCTCCCCAAATCAAGCTTTCCAGATTCTGTTATGCAGGACATCCCACAAACAAAAAGTATTCATGTATAGGGACCCCTCTGGTTGAACAGCCTTCCAGTGCATTTTCAATCCATCCCAATATTGGCACCTTCAAAAACTGTCTTCGACAACACTTAGTTAACCTCAGCAGTTGTGATTGTCACACTTAACCATATCTATGGCCTTCTGTACGTAACTCTACAATCTCCACTTGACAAGGACCCCCGAGGCTGCTTCTCTGCATTTTCACCAGGCTTTCGGTCACTCTCCTCCTTCCCTTACTAGTCCTTAAACACTACCTATTGTCCTCTATTTGGAGCCTCACTCCAGCTTTACTGCCCTCCCTCCTCCCCAATCACCCCTAAATTCCTCCTACCTTTCCACAACCTCTTGTTACCGCCAAACCTTCCTCCCCCAGTCCTTCCTATTTTAGCCTCTGAATTTCTCCACAATTACAGCACTTCAGATGTTTCATTAGGCTAGTGTGTTAGTTTGTTGTTCAGTCTATTCATATCAGTGCAAGTCAGAAGAGATGCAAGTCACAACTGGGGTACCTCAGGGATCAGTCCTGGGGCCAGTCCTCTTCAATATCTTCATCAGTGACATTGCAGATGGACTGGAGGGTAAGGTTTGTCTGTTTGCAGAGAACACCAAGATCTGCAGCAGAGTAGATGATCCAGATGGTGGGTAGAATGAGAAGAGATCTGGATAAACTGGCAAAATGGTCAGAAGAGTGGCAACTGGGGTTTAATGCAAAGACGGCAAGATCATGCACACAGGGAAGAGAAACCTGAAGCCACCTATAGGTTGGGAGGAGTTGTTGGCAATCACAAGGAAGAAAGAGACTTGGGCATCATCATCACCGATGACCTGAAATCATCCAAGCAGACCACTAAAGCAGTAGGTAAGGCTAGGGGATGTTGGGGTCTATTAGTAGAGATATCACAAGTTGTAAGAGGGAGATAATGTTCCTCTTTACAAGACACTGGTTAGGCCCCATCTGAAGTACTGTGTGCAGTACTGTAGGCTGCACTGCACAAGGACATTTAAAAGATGGAGGCAGTCCAAAGAAGGGCAACCAAATGGTGCAGGGACTGCATCAGAAAACATATGAGGACAGATTAACGTAGCTCAATATGTATACCCTAGTGCAAAGGAAGGAGAGAGCGATATGATCAAAACATTCAAACACCTTAAGGACGTTAACAAGGTGAAAGAGTCTAACATGTTTCAATATAAGAAAATAGCAGGACAAGAGGACACAGCATGAGATTAAAGGATTCGATTGAGGGGTAATGTGGGGAGTTCTTTTCACAGAAAGGTGGTGGATGCATGGAACAGCCTACCTCAGGAAGTGGTAGATATGAATACAGTGCAGGGCTTCAAACAGGCATGGGAGGCATAAGGAGCAATACAGATGAATATGACTAGATAGGCCATTTACAGAGCAAAGGCCGATAGCACATTCATAAGGTAGAAAAAATAGGCAGACTGGATGAGCCTTGCAGTCTATCTGGCATCACCATCTACATTTCTATACGATAGTGCCTAGGACATTCTGCTAGTACTATAGTTTGTTGTCAAGCTATCCTCATGTTGTTGTTTCCATGCAACACACCTGTGTTTATTTCATCCTTCGTACAATTCATTTATGGATGTGGAGCCTTTGTAAATGAGCCCATGGCTCAAAGGTCTTAATTCAGATTCAAATAAATAAATAAAATATAGGACAGTGCAGTGACAGTACAGCATGTGGAAAAGTGCAATGTTCACGTGGCACACTGCAGTGTCTGCCAGCAGTATATGTGGTACAATGCACGGACAGCAGCACATGTGGTGCAGTGCAAGACAGTCGTGTCACAGTACAATGCCACCAATGTACATGGCATAGTGCTCCGACAGTAAAACACAGGCTACAATGCTGTGTGGTGGCAGAAAAAAAAAATGTGCTAGCATGGCTCAGTTGGTAGCACATCTGCCTCTGAGCCAGAAGGTAATGTTTTCGCCTAAGACTAGCTTTCCCACCAGCAAATCTCCTCAGCTGCACCCCCCCGAACTGAACACCCTTCCTGCAGCTGAACCAGCATCCCCAAGCCAAGAACCCTTCCATGAACACTGAGGGCCCCTGAAACTGCTCCACCCTCAGCCAACAAGTCTTCATGCAGCTGGATCATTCTCCGAACTCCCTTCCCAGCCACGAGACAGACACTACCCTTTCAGCTAAGATGTGGCTCACACTTTTGTGCTCACAAGTTAAAAGCCCACTGCTCTACTTGCTGTGTGTTACATTCCAATCACATCGTGAGTTAGAAAATGGTTTGTGTGGACCACCACAACCCATATTCTAAGTGTGTTAAGACCTTTCCACAGTGGGGTTTGGGAGATACCCACCATTCCTAGGGTTATAAAGGACCTCAGTCTGCAGCGTTGGCCCACCCCAGGCTGCAGTGCAGTGAGTTGTCTGTGGGGTGGCCGTAAAAGAAGAGATATATCAATACTTGGGTATTCATAGTTAGAGGGATAGGAACCAATTCCACAGTGACCCCAGCCTCCAGCCTGAGGGCAGCATAAGTCAGCACCAGGCACAGCTCACACAGAGCTGAAAGTGCATATGGCATGCACTGCTGTGGCAGAGCATGTGGCAATGTGTGGTTTTGGTGTTGAACATTGCATAACACAGTCGGCAGTGAACGTGGCACTGCACGGAGTCGATATGACATATGGGAATGCAAATGTTGTAACAGCATGTAGCACTGTATGGTTTTGATGGTGAACATAGCACTGAATATGTCAATGCAATGCTGTGGCAGAGCATATGGCATAATGGCTTTGCAGTGATCATGGCACAGCACAGAACTGGCAGTGACTGGCACAGCACAGTTGGCAATGAACATGGAACTGCAGAGTCAGCAGTAAATGTGGCACTGCATAGTAATGGCTGTGCAAATGGCAACACAGTTATGACAGAGCATATGGCACAGCAGTCAGCAGTGCATGTGGCACTGCATGTAGTTAGCGGTGCACGTGGCATGGCACAGTGATGCCAGTGCATTTGTCACAGCACATGGGTGGCAGTTCACCTGGCACTGTGTTGCTGGCAGTGCAGCATGCAGCACTGCACAGTGTGCAGTTGGTACTGTTTGACATGGCATGGAGTCAGCACTGCATATGGCACACTGCAGTCACATCACACAGAAATGGTGCACATGGCACAGTACAGTAACAGCAATGTGCGGTGCATCAAGGTGCAGCAATGCGCATGACAGAGTGAGGTGGCGGTAGGTACACGCAGCACTGTGTGAGTGGACAGTGCACATGGTATTGCACAGTGCACTACACAGCCTCCCGTGGTGCACGTGGCTCAACCTCTCCCCAGTCAACCTCACTCTATGCTGATGGACACCCAACCCTACTCCAGGGGACTACCCTTCTGAGTCCTGCCTATGGACCACCTCCTCCAAGATGAGTATACGAGCATCCTACCTGCAGTTAAATGTCCCTCCTCCAACTCCTGGACCAGCTTCTTCTCCCAGATGATCACCCACAGACCACCCTTCATGCACACAGACTAGCCACCCTGCTGACAAATCTCCTGCAGCCGGACACCCCTCCTGACAACCCTCCATACAACTAGACCAACCTTCCTGCCCCCAAACCAGCCTCTCCTAAGCTAAGCTCCTCCATGGACCACTACAACCCCAGACCTGCGTCCTTCAACAGACACCCCTACCAACTTTCCTGCCCACAGGTCAGTGACCTAGCCCCTTGCATCTGGAACCCCCCACCCCACACACAACCCACCTCTGCAACTGATGGGTTACATTTCCTGCCCTGGGAACAACCTCCACCAAGCCGAGCACCCTCCCTTCAGCTGGACCACCCCAAAAACAAAATCCTGCCTCCACTGACAAGCTACCCACACCATGCCAACCACTCTTCCTGCAGCTAGTACCTCCCACAGCTTACTACCCTACCTGCAGCATGACCAAACTCCCCAAGATGAGCACTCTTCCTGCCCCATTACCAACCCTGAAACTGCACTCCCCAGCTGACCATCCTCCCACACTGGTCTCCTCCTCCTACTGAGTAGCACCCTTCACGCCGCATAGACCAGCCACCCAACCCACCACGTAACAAACACAAGTGAGGCTGCACAGCAAAAGTGAAAGTGCTAGGATTAAAGAGATTGCTGTACCCTCCGTATCTGGACCAACAATAGCCTGAAGACCAGCTCACACCCCCAAGCTGCCCCCAAGCTGGACCACCATCCCTACCAAACATGTGTCAGTGAGTGGATGTTGTGGGGAGCCATGAGACTCCTGCCCATAACCAGCCACTGGCCCTGCAGCTGAAACCAGTACAAGCTGCTCTCTTAGCTGGTACCCCACAAGCTGCCCCTGAAGCTGGAACACTCACTCCAGACACCCCACCTCTAGCTGGACCCCAACCAACCCACAGTGGCATCCACCCTCCAAAGACTACCCACCCTACTGATGGACTCCCCTGCTCCACTTACCCTCCACAGACCAGCAACCCCCGCCACCCCTTCTGCCCCAGACCAGCCTCCAACAAGTTAAGAACCTCCATGGACTATTTAACATCTCACAAATCTACATTCACCACCAGCTGAATGCCCTTACTGCAACTGCACCCCCATGACCTTGCCTGCTCATGGACAAGCCACCACACCCTGCCTCCATGCAGCTAGAACATGCATCCCAAGCGACTACACTCCTGCAAATGGATTAGCCTTCCAAGCTGAGCACCCTACCTAGACCACTCCATGCCCCCAAAACCAAATCCCTAAAGTGCACAAGCATCCATGCAGCTGGATTCCCGAGGACCTCCTTTACCAACCACAAAACAGCTTCCCCACCTGATCACCACCATGCAGCAGGACTAGTCCCAGACCAGCTTTTCCAAACTCAGAACCCCTACTGAATCTAGATCAACCATAGCAGTTCAGACCAGCAACCCCAAACACCTTCCCTGCAGCTGGACCAGCCTCGCTAACAGTCTTGTGTTAAGAAGATGATGTTTTGGAGACACCTGACAAAGGACTAAGTGCCCCTTCAGCTGGCCCCCCAAGCTCCCCCGACCATCCTCCTGCAGCTGGACCAGCCTCACTACAAACCCTGTGTCAATGAGTGGGCGTTGTGGGGACCTTGACAATGGATTAGCTGCCCCTTCAGCTGGAGCCCCCATGAAAGCTCCCCAGATGAACAGACTGGTTTTCTCCCGGCCCTGAAATGCAGTTCGGAGGGATTGGGAGAGCACGTGAATGAGTGGTATCAATTACGGGAGCATGGTAGCTATACAACTCCACCTGTGCTTGCACCCATAACATCTTCATTCCTATGCTTCTTCTGACCTTATAGGTGTCAGTTTCTGCCTCTTCTTGCACTTACCTGTCCACTGCAACTTCTAATGCACTTGCTCTGTGTCTGTCCTGACAAGGCCCCTCGGCTGCCTCACCCTGACCCTCTACACCTATGCCTTCCCCTACCCTCAGCCTCTCCTTCTTGCCCTCTTCCTCCTATTGTTTCCTGAGTTGCTCATCGCTCAGTCTGATTTTGTCAAGCAAAGTTACTGTCTAAAACCATGTACCTGTAACTGTTTCATGTTTTAGTGTCTGTTACCCTGTAACCAGCATGACGTGGAACCTCTGTAAAGAGCCTTGGCTCAAAGGTACTTTGTAATCCTAGACACAAATAAATAAATAAAATAAAAACAAACCAATGTTGTCAAAAACTACTTAAGTATTAGGGGACTGGATGGCTCAGTGGATTGGTAGTGGGATAAGGAGCCTTTCCCTTTAAGTTGCTGGTTCAAATCCAGCACAGGTCAGTAGTGGCTGAAAACCATTATCACCCAGGGGCTGTTCAATGGCCTATGTCAAATGAGTTGTAGTGGTCACAGTCCAGTTACCTGTAGGCAGGTGACCACATCACAAAACCACCAAGACAGTTAGTACTAATTGGCACCCTGTTATGAGTCTGGCATGAGAGGCCAGAGACTGAATGGTCATGGAGTTTGAATTACCTCTCACCTACATGGTGGGCCCTCCATGATAGGGTTAGGGCACACTGGTGGGGCAGTGAGGGAAGCTTGCACTGTGATTGCCTGTGATGTACCTGTCATGTGGATAAGCAGAGGACTTCAGGCTCCAGTGCTGTCAATCCAGCACCTTTCATGAGCACTAAATTCACACACAGAAAAACTGTTGAAGTGCTGGCAACCCATCGTAGACAGTGGTTCATGCCATCCGCAAGATGTCTCCCCCAGACCACCATTCCTGTCTACATACCAGGGCCCAAGCTGAGCACCCTCCTAGGAGTTGGACCACTGACTTCCCAGCTCCCACCCACCCCACTGGACCACTGGACCAGTACCGGGTTCCTTACTTCCACCTGGACACCCAGGAGGACAGCAGCAGAGATGGGTAAGAAGGGCCTCGTTTAACCCCTCATCCAAGGGTGGCACACCTTGACAGTAAGCATTACTCCCAGTACAACACACTGTGGTGCCAGTATTTATGGTATCAGCCCAGTCCTGTGTGGGAGCAGAACCCAAGATCTTCTGGCCTGTAGATGGATGTGCTTCCAAATTCAGCCACACTGACACCTTACCCATTTTGTCACACCTGCTGTGAACGCATTGGTCCCCTTATGTGTCGGTGTCTTGGGAGAAAATGGAAAAAGCACCCCGTGACAGCTTCCTGAGGGGTCCTGCTATATGCATGCTGGATGCTGCCTCCTTATCCACCACCCGACATGACTGGAGCAGACGCAGCCTAGTGATCCCCAACAGTCACAACACTGTTTCTCCTTCTCCCAAACGTCACAGAACCGCTTTCCCACCCAGCAGTCACAGTACTGACCTCCTACCCCGGACAATCCTTGCACTGCCCCCACCAGACAGTAACAGCACTGACCACCACTACTGACACAGCAATACCCCCAAACCTCCCAACAGTCACAGGGTGACCCCTTAGTCACAGCACTGACCACCCACCATTGGCAATCCAAGTACCAACTTGCACCTCGACAGTCACTTTGTCTGGTTCCCCCACCAAAAAAAAAACTATATAACCCCAGATAAACACTGCTCTATTCACAACCCACTCAGCCCAACCAGCAAAAAGAAAATTATGGTTTTAAAGATTGTAACTGGCATCATCACCTGTGCTATCCAAAACCCATAAACTATCAAAACCTCAGTGACAGGCACAGTGCTGATGCACCATTGCTAAGACCAAACAGAGGCACCCGAGCTCCTTCCGGTCATTCTTCTACAATCGGTCAGTAGTGGGGCCACGTTAAAGTTATTAAAAAATACAGGCACCTGCAGAAACACCATTGCCAACAGAGGCACTTTAGTTTCTTCTTGGGATACCAATGCCAAATGTGACCTGCTGCAATATGAAATCATGCAGCAGTTCTGCTAATAAACACCCATGCACAGGAAACAAGATCTCCATCTCCAGCCTGGCCCCTAATCTCAGCCCATACACCCCTGATTGTAATCCTCACGTGAGCGTCATAACCCCATGCCCTAGTGACTCCATATAGAGAAACTACACAAAATCCTTACTTATAGTATCATCGCTTGGTCGCGCTAGTTTCAACCCTTTGCAGCCACTTCAGATTTGTTGCCACTTGCAAAAGAAGCTTTTGCCACCACTCTGACGTCGCCGACATTTAACACGCTGGTCACGTGACAAGTGGACGCCGCTAGGTCTCTTAGACGCATGAGATCTAGCTGTGACCTTCTAGTTACTTGTAGACGCTACATGTCCCTGTCCGCAGCAAGCCTCATGGCTCTTCTTGTCTTGTAAACTCACCGTCCATAGATTTGTATGTCAGCTAACAGGTCATGACTGATTACAGTATGGAGGAATTTACAGGAGGCTCGAAATCAACACCAGCAAAAACCCAACAGGACGACGGGTACAGCAGCCAAACAATGGCATGGAGGACATGGCACGTAAGAGCCACTGGTTCAGCCTCTCACTTCCTAGATCAGCGGATGCATTTTTTAGGCCTAAAGAGTTTTGTGCTATGCTGGATTGCTGCAAAGGGAATGGCGAAGGGTTGAGATTCCTTGCAGCTGATGGTTTTGGCTGCTCAGAATGCGACTCTCCTTTGTGCTGGGGAATGGCCATGCTGGGCGGACGTGACCTATTTCTGAGTTTACTGCTCTCACTAGCCATTCCCACTTCTCGAGCGCAAGTAATATTTATGGCGATAGTGGAGGATCTCAGACTGTGTGTTTCAACACTTACGGTAGTGTGCTGTGCATGCCCATATTACATGAATCTCTACAGAATAAACGAGGGCATCTTGCTTTGGTATGTACTATATAGAGAATACTGGCTGGTTAACCATGCAGAACCAGTGTGTTTTGCCACAGAGGGTCTGATTTCCTGTGACCTCGTGGCGGCGTTTTTGTAAGGCTGGAATTGGTGAGAACAACGTTCCGCCCATACACTATATACACTATATAGAGAATACTGGCTGGGTAACCATGCAGAACAGTGTATTTCTTACTAGAGGGTCTGATTCCCTGTTACCTCAGGAGCTGCTTCGAGAGGTCCTTGGGAATCAGACTCAGAGGTGGCAGAACACACTGGTTCTGCATGGGGATAGCCAGTCAGTATTTTTCATAGTGCATGGTGTTCCTCGATTGATTTTATGGTTTTTTCGGGTTTCTAAATCAGGTTTTCCTACGGCACGCCTCCCAAAGCTATGACCTTTTGTTATGATGGTTGCTAGGGACTGGGCATCCCTACATTTGCAGAACTCACTCCCACTGGTTGTCGATTTGCTGTGGGAGAAACTACTAAACAAAAACCATGGCGGTCCCGAATGACTCGCTTAGCAACAGAGAGGAAGCTGTGAGTAAATCACTGTGTGCATGAATATCTGGTTGATCTGCATTTCCATTACTGTAGTTATGTGAGCCATACACAGAAAACCACCGTGACATTTTCAGTGCTGTTTGAAATACCATTGCCACGCGACGGTTTTCTGTTGATGCCGCTCGATTTAACCTAAATGAATGGAATGCTGTTCTGCACATACAATCAGCACAGTGTTCCATTCATTTAGAGTGTGTGGATGAGCAGCATTTTGTAAGCCTGGAATTGGTGAGAACAACGTTCCACTATACACTATAAAAGAAAGAAAGAGGGTATATTATACTATTGTACCAGGAGTGGAAAATACACCTTTTGCTGATTATTGCACAGGGGTTGTGGAGCCCTCAATTACAGTAATAACGAAAAGAAGAAGGTATATTGCACTGTTCTAAAAATAACTGAATGAAACACACTTTGCTTGTCTGCTGTGACTGAACTCGCCACTGAATTACTGGTGTGTTTTAGTGTTTGCTATTGCTTGCTTTCATTCACACACACACACACACACACTCACATAAGCTATATAAAAGAATAACTTAAAAAGAAATGAAAATAATTACGATAAAGCTAAAGGGCCTCAGAACTGTGCCCTATCACAATAGCTGCGTGTTCAAACTCTCTCTCACTTAATACCAAGCTCTATAAGGATGATAGACTAGTCATCTGTTTCTAATTTGGGCATAAAAACATTGATAGGGCCGCCATGTAGAGTATATGTTTATCTCACCCTCCCCAGTGTCCAGCCACGTGTCCTCTTGACCAGACTTCTCAAATTGTCTGATTTGTCTGCAGTAACCAGGATTCCCATCCCAGCCAGGGCTGAATATGTTTGTTGTGTTGCAATCTTAGTCTGGCTGTGAGAGACTCCATGGCCACCAGCTCTTTAACTCTTTTCATCCATTCTTGTAAAGTTGGAGGATCTGATTAAGTCACTTGGCTGCGATGCATTTCAAGCTCACAGCGATAAGGGTCGACAGGACCTTACAGGATCCCCCTTCAGATGGACTGCAACAGGAAGGCCCAGGACCCATTCCTCGAAGGTAAGAGGTAGAAGAACACCCATCACCCCTGGGTAGCTAGCTGCACTGAGCTCCAAAAGTCAGAAAGCACCAGGCAATCACAGAATATGTGCCAGTGATTCCCACATCCCCTCACTCTCCTCCAACATATCGCACCACTGGGGAATAGTATTATGTGACTGTAGGCACGAGAAAGTATCAGGTAATCATTTTCCACCAGAACTCTCTCCAGCACAGAGATGAGGTGACCTTCCAACCAAGTTTCAGTCTAAGACTCCAGTCTGAGTTCTGTATCTGTATACCAACCTCCCGTTCCCATGCCACCCTGTACCTCTGTGTCACGGCCGCCTGCCTCCAGGAACAGTTTTATAGACATGACACATGTCAGCTTTTGACGCCTGTGTCACAAATCCATACAGAAAACTTTCCCAACCCGAATATTGTCTGGTCAGATCAGTCAGTTGTCCCTGGGAGTGTATAAAATCTCTCACCTGCATGAAGCAGAGAAATTCCAAATTTCCACAGCCAAACCTACCCTTTGCTGTCTGAAAGGAGACACAGCACCCATTCTCAATGAACTGAGCAAATATTGTGATACCACTGGTCTCCCATCTGGCAAAGCCCAAGTCCAACATGGGGAGAAAGAACTCCGACTCGTATCTAATAAAAGATAATGGACCCACCCTCTCGGTACCCATCAGTTTTTAACTTTAGAAAGTATATAAAGGCCATGCCTCACCCATCTGTTCCTAATCCCTTAATATATTCCGAGGGCAAGAAGGACATTGCCAAGGTATGAAGGGTCTCCTCCAGTAAATCATTTTCCATCTCATACCACCTAGATTCGACCCTCTGGCCTCACGTTAACACTGGTCCCATCTGTGCTGCAAAGTAGTAATACTTGAAATTGGGCAATGCCAGGCCTCCCCTTTCCCTGGGTGAGCACAAGACCCTTCTGGCCACCCTAGGATTCTTGTATTGCCATATAAATCTGTAGACTCCTTGTAAGCTTGTTCCAAAAGAATAGAGGGATTTTTAGTGGGAGGCACTGAAACAGGAAAAGGAGCCATGGCAAGATGTTCATTTTAACTGTTGCAATTCTTCCCACCAATGAGAGTGGGAACAGGGCTCAGCCAGTTCTCTCTCAATAATTTCCCACAGCCTGCCAAAGTTCAGGGAAAATAACTTGCCAGATCTGTGGATATCTGAACCCCTAAGTATCGGATCTGTCCGCTAGCCCATCTAAATGGGAACCCTGCTTCAAACTCTTGAGATGGCCAACCACTCAAGACTATGTGGTGAAATTAATTAATTAATTAAAGATCAGTTAAAGATGGTGGAGGAGGGCCTTGACATAGTGGGAGTACTTGAAACATGGTGCCACCAGGAACAGGGATGGGAAATAGAGATACCAGGGTACAAATTGTTCAGGAGAGACAGGGTGGAAGGGAGGGTTGCACTCTGTAAAGGAGAGTATCAGGTCATCTGAATTGCAGGGGATGTAGGGAGATGCTGAAGGACTCTATGTCTCATGGTTGGTGGGGAAGGGAGACTGTGAGTGGGGGGTGTACAGACCTCCGCACAGCAGGAATCGGTGGATAGAAGCATGACTGACAAGTTTGTGAGAATGACAGTAAAGGGAGAAGTGGTACTAATGGGGACCTGAACCTACGGACGTAGACTGGGGCACCCTTTTGGCTGCTTCAGCCAGCAGCAGGGAAATATTGGACTCCTGCAATTGGCCCTCCTAAATCAACTGGTCAGGGAACCAACCAGGGCAGGAGCTACTCTCGATCTAGTCCTGACAAATGGGGATAGGGTAGGAGATGTATCGGTGGGAAACATCTTGGTACGAGTGACCACAACACGGTCAGGTTTAGAATAAGGAACACTGCAGAGGTTCACTGATCTAGGTTAAAGGTGCTGGATTTCAAGAGGGCAAACTTCAGAAAAATGAGGGAAACAGTGGAGGGGCTTTGCAAGGGGTGGAGGATTTGACAGAAGTGGAGGCAATGTGGGGAGGATAAAATAAGTTATTGTAGGGCCACACTGACATCAGTGCCAAAAGAGCAAGTAAAAATAAGAGGAGGAGGAAACCTCTGTGGTATACTAGAGAAGTAGCCAAAAAGATAAGGACGAAAGAAAGCTTAGGAAGTTCAAGAAAACACAGGCGGAAGAGGACTGGGTAGAATACCATTTGTTGTGAGAAGCTGGGGTCGAGGTAAGTAAAGGCAAAAGGCACAGACAGAGGAGCGAATTGCTAGAGGGGTAAAAAGGGATAAGACTTTCTTTCAGTAAGTAAATGAAAAAAGGAAGACTGGGCAAGGGATACTCGAAGCTAAAACAAATGACGGGAGATGTTACAAGGGGACAGAAGAAAAAATTACTCACCTTAGTAATGTTGTTTCTTCTAATGGAGTCTTGCTGTATTCTGACTATTGCAGTTAGGTCCTGCCTTTCAACTGCCCTGGAGAACAAAGAGTTAAATTTTCCATGGCCAGCATGGAATGTTCACCTCGAGCTCAGCTGAAGCCCCTGTCTGCTATTGTGTAAACCCCAACCATCAGATCTTACGAGCAATACTCACTAGAAGTTCTGTGTGGAAACTGTAAAACTCACACTAGCTAACTGGCAACTAAATTTATATAAAAGGGTTTTTGATTTTAAAGCAAAGACTCAAGTCAGAAACCCAAAACAAAGCACATCCCAAAACACAACACTCACCCAAAATAAAGGAGGGTGAAAAGGACACCCCTAGGGTGCCAACACTGCTCCTGCCCACCCACATCCCAAAACCAGGTTCTGAGAGGGGAGGCAGTGGAGGTCAGAATACAGCAAGACTCCATTAGAAGAAACAACATTACTAAGGTGGTAATTTTTTCTTCAAACAACATGAAGTCTTGCTGTATTCTGACTACTGCAGACTACCAAGCAGTACCTCCATGGAGGAGGGACAGAACCTACTTTGGAAACAAGCTCTGAAGTACTGTTGTAGCCAAACCGAGCATCACTCCTAGCCTGGATATCCAGAGAGTAATGCTTGGTGAATGTTATGGACTGTTTTTCATGTGGCTGCTTGACAAATTTCTAAGATAGGAATATCCCTGGCAGCAGCCAGGAAGCAGCTGTACCTCTAGTAGAGTGAGCCCTCAAGCCTGAGGGTGGAGTTCTACCCAGTTTCTCATAGCAGAATTGTATACAAGAAACAATCCACCTGGCAATAGATCTCTTAGTGGCAGATTTGCCTCTACCAACCTCTCCATATGTGAGGAACAATTGAGGACTCAAACCTGTGACCTTGGTGCACTCTATGTAGTAGCTCAGGCCCTTTTAACATCCAGTTGTGTAGCCTCTCTCCAGAGGAGGAATGGTCAGTGAAGAAAACAGGGATAGACATAGACTGGTTAAGGTGGAAATCTGAAACCACCGTGAGGCAAAACTTCCTGTTAGTTCTTAGGACCACTTTATCTCTATAGAAAGAGATCAAATCAGGCTCCACTGACAGGGCTTGCAATCACTAATACACCTGGCAGAGGTAATGGCTACCAAAACACACTTTTCCAAGTCAAGTACTTAAGCTCTGCAGAGGACAAAGGCTCAAAGGGTGGTTGCATAAGCTGAGCAATGCAAACATTAAGGTCCCAAGCAGGAGCAGGGTTCCCAAAGGGGATTGGTGTGCAGCAATCCTTGAAGAACTTACAAAACACAGGATGGGCTGATAGAGGAGAGGGCTTGCCTACTGACAAGAAGGCAGAAACAGCTGCCAAATGCACTTTAGTGTGGCCGGTCTAAGGCCTAGGCCATTGAGATGGACCATATAGTCCAGAACCGTAGGCAACTCAGCAGATTCTGGAGAAATTTCTTATTAGAACACCAAATAGTGAACCTTTTCCATTTGGAATTGTAAGTCTTTCTAGTGGAAGGCGTTTGAGAAGCCTTTTAGGATATCCAGAACCCCTTGAGAAAGATGCAGATCAGCAACTCTAACTCTTCAAGAGCCATGCCTTGAGAGAGAGAGAGAGACCGAGAAGTCTGGTACCAAATCCTCCCTGAGAGGATGTCAACAGGTAGTAATTCCTGGAAGAGACAGGGAAGGTGGACTGCTAAGGACTGCAACAAGGGTACCAGGGCTGTCTGGCCCAGTCTGGAGCAATCAGAATCACTTTGCATGGTTGTGACCTTATCTTGACTAGTACCTTGAACGGGAGAGGGAAGGGGAGCATACAGAAATTTCTCTTCCCAACTCAGAATCAGAGCATCCAGGGGACTGAGCCCAAGACTGGGGGTCTGCAACAAAAGAGAGAAGTTGGTGATTGTCTGGGGCTGCAAAAGATCTATCTGTGGAGTGCCCCATCTTGAGAAAATCACTTTCAAAACTAGGGGATCTAGGGTCCATTTGTGATGGCCCTGGGATATCCTGCTGAGAGCATCTGCTAGGACATTGTCCTTCCCTGGAGGTGAACTGCTATCAGAGAGGCTTGCAGGAATAGGCCAGGGATCACAACTTCATTGCTTCTGTGCACAAGGCCGCAGACCAAGTGCCTCCTTGCTTGTTGATGTACCACATTGTGGTGGTGTTGTCTGTTCTGATCTGGAAAGGCTTGCAGTGCCAGAAACACTGCTCTGAGTTCCAAGAGATTGATGTGAAGCAGAGATTCTGGAGGTGACCACAGCCCTTGGGTGGAAAGATC
Source organism: Neoceratodus forsteri (assembly GCA_016271365.2). Classification (NCBI taxonomy): domain Eukaryota; kingdom Metazoa; phylum Chordata; order Ceratodontiformes; family Ceratodontidae; genus Neoceratodus; species Neoceratodus forsteri. The sequence goes on from CM057453.1 coordinate 659,857,648, forward strand.
CCCAGGTGGGCCCCAGCCCAGCAAGGAGGCATCTGTGGTGAGTATCACCGAATGAGACTGAGTGACAAAGGAACTCCTTGTCTCAAGTTGTCCTGATCCTGCCACCATTGCAAAGCCTGGATCAGGGTCGAGTCACTGGGACTAGTTTGGTAAGGAATCCTTTCTTTGGGACCAGAAGACTCTTAAGTGGAATTGAATGTCTCTCATCTGAATTTGCTCCTGGACCACTGCTGTGGAGGCAGCCATGTGGCCCAGAAGTTGAAGGAAATGCCTTGCTGGTCGAGACACCTGTAGAGTGAAAGAAGAGGCCAGTTCCATAAGGGTCCTTGCCCTGTCCAGGGAAGGAAGGCTCTTGACCTTACCGATCCGCTCCGCCCCATGAAGGTGAGGAGCTGTACTGGCTCGAGAACTGACTTTGGAAGGTTGAGGAGGAATCCTAAGGAAGTGAGCACTTGCTGAGTTATTTACAGTTGTGACTTGATTTGGTCTGGAGACTGACCTACTATGAGCCAGTCGTCCAAGTATGGGAAGGTGGAGATCTTTTTCTCCTTAGGAAAACAACCACTACTGCCAGGCACTTTGTGAAAACCCTTGGGGCTGATGTTAAGCCAAAGGGCATTGCTCTGAATTGATAGTGGCCTGAGGGCAACTCAACCTGTGGTACTTTCTGTGGGAGCACCTGAAGGAATGTGAAAATAGGCATCTTTGAGGTCCAGGGAGGCTAGCCAGTCCCCTGGCCTTAGAGAGGGCAGGATTATTCCAGAGTCAACATTTGAATTTTGGTTTTAAAAGGTGCTTGTTCAGATATCTTAGGTCCAGGATGGGCCGCCATTCTCCTGTGTTTTTGGGGTTAGGAAGTACCTGGAGTACAATCCTTTGCCCTTGTGTAGGGAGGAACCCTTTCTATGGCTCTGAGAGCCAGGAGGGAAGAAACATCTGCCTCTAGGGCAAGGCTCTTCTGATGGATTTGCAGGTGAAAGGATCCGTTCTCATCTTGGGAAATTTTTGAAGCTGAGAACCAGTCCCTGGCTTCTACTCTAGGACCCACTTGTTTCATGTCAGAGACTTCCAGTCCTGGACAAAGTAAGCCAGCCTGCCCCCTACAGGTATTGGAGAATCGGCACAGGCAGACCCATCAGGGTGTCTGCTTGGCAGGGGCTTTAGGCTGAGGGGTGGATCCAGGCCTGCTCATACCCCCGCCTGCCTCTCCCTCTGAAGAACCCCTTCTGAGCATAAGAAGAAGAAGAAGAAGCCTGGGCTTGGTAAAAGGCCTTTGAAAAGGCCTGCCCCTGCCCCTGGACTGCTGCCTATGAGGAGTGGCTTGCATTTCTCTGGCCTGTGCACTCCTGTATGTGGTCCTGTACTCGTCCATCTTTTCATGTAGTTCTCTGTCTGCTCCCCAAACAGAGAATTACTAATAACAGGGATATCCATGGCCTTAGCCTGGGTATCCTGGGATAGGCTAGTACATCTGAGCCAAGCTATCCTCTGAAGGGCCACAGATGTAGCCATGACTCTAGATGAAACATCATTGGAGTCCACAGCAGCATGAAATTGCACCTTGATGCCTCAATCCCATCCGCAGCCACCCGCCTCCAGCTCCTTGGCAAGCTGGTCAGGGGCCTGTTTAGCTAGAGCCAGCACAGTGTCCCATCTGGACTTCTGGTACCTAGCTGTGTAGGCCATATAGTTAGCCTGCCTGAGTCCCAAAGATGCTGCTATGTACTGTTTCTTTGCCATGGCATCAGTCCTCCTGGAGTCCTTATCTGGGGGTGTGATGCCAAGGGATATTTGCCTTATCACAGGCAGCAGCCTGCACTACCCCAACATGGTTGCATTGTTGAGAAAGGAACTCCGTGTCTGAGCCCGAAGAGTGTACCCTTGTCCATTCGTCTGTCCACAGGAGGTATGGAGTTAGAAGTCTTAAGAATTTTACTTGTCTTGTTTCCCAAAAGATTTATGGAGGAGAATAGACAGTCTCCTGGACTCTGTGATGTCCATCATTTCAACAAAATCAGGCTCTTCCTGATCCTCTACTGCTTCTTCCATTGGAAGCTGGAGGATTTCAGCCACTTTTGTAAAACATAAAGTGGGAAGGGACTCAGAAAGCCTAGGAGGAGAAACATCTGAAGGTCTGTCTGGGGAGATGTCCGGTCAATAAGCACATCCAGACTTTCATAATCACCATCATCATCATTATCCTCATACTCTCCTCCTCCTCCTCTGGTTCATAAAATTCTTCTAAAGTATAATCCGAACCGGGAACTGGACCGAACCGAACCCCTGCCAGATGGTGCCGGTTCGGCCGAAACGGCGAAGCAATTGCACTATTCTTATTGCCTTGGCTATCTCATCAGCGGTCGGAGTATGAATTTCTGGATCTGAACCGGGCGGTTTATCTTTTCTTTTCTTTAACAGGAACCGACTCTCAGAATTGGTTCTCCTCTTGCTCAAGAAGTATCGCCTGGTCAGAGGGCACTGCTTCTGGTTCGCCAGAACCAAACCAGGCTAGCCATCCGGGTCAGCGGACTTCTCTGCCTCCCATTCCCTCAGTCTACCTGCTCTCTTATCCGGGTAGCTTTGGGAAAATTCTTCAAATTTGGCAGTCTGAATCGAGGTGGTCAAACCCCAGACAATAAACACAGATGGTGTGAGGATCAGCCTTAGCAAAAGCTTCCCCACTACATGGCAGTTAAAACCCAATGGGCCCGCTTTTTTTTTGGGTTTCTCTGACATGGCCAATCCTATCAAAACTTACCTTTTTTCGGCAATCCTTGGCAAGACTCCCATCGGCTCCTGACCGTGTTATGGGTCTTGGAAAAAACGTAAAAAAATCTGTTTTTTTAAACCGACACGGACCAGTTACCACACTCTAAGTAAATTCACAAACTTTTTTACCTAAACCGATTGGTTCAGCCAAACCGATCCGATATTTACACGCTCCACACAGAAACTAACGCAAAACCTATCTAGTACTCATGGTACCACAGACAGAGACTTAAACCAGCAGATTTGGTAGCAGAAATTCGGTAGAAACCAAGCTAAAACACTTTAATCCACTTTTTTGAACCGAGTAAAGGAGAAATCTCCAGAGCGACTGTTCAATGAGGCAGAGTAAAGAATCTGATGGTTGGAGTTTAAACAACAGCAGACAGGGGCTTTAACCGAAGTCAAGGGTGAACATTCCATGCTGGCCATGGAAAGTTTAACTCTTTGTTCTCCGGGCAGTTGAAAGGCAGGACCTAACTGCAATAGTCAGAATACAGCAAGATTTCATGTTGTTTGAAAAAAGCAGACTTGCTAAGCAACTTTTTGCTCAGTGTTCAAGATTGAGGAAGAAGATGAAGGCAGCAGGGCAGGAAAAGAAATGGCAGGGAGGGGAAGTAGAGATGAGGCCGTTTCTCATGGAGGAATTTTAGGGTAACTAGGATGCATGAAGGTGGACAAGGCAATGGGGCCGATGGGGTGCACCCAAGGGTGTTAAGAGAACTAAAGGAGATATTGGCAGTACAAATTAACTGCACTCTTCAATCAGTCACTGAGACTGGGGTAGTGCTGGAAGACTGGAAGTGGGCAAATGTGGTTCGCTGCATAAGGGGAGGGAGGAGGAAGTGGGAAACTTCAGGCCAGTGAGCTTGACATCGTGGTAGAAAAGCTAATGGAGAAACTAATAAAAGGCAGGATCACCAGCTACCTGGAGGAAAGCGCCTGATAAATCCAAGGCAACATGGTTTTTACTAGGGCAGATCCTGTCAAACAAATTTGACAGAGTTTTATGATGGGGTCACCAAGGAACTGGATCGGGAGAGTGGTAGATATGGCTTATTTGGATTTCAGGAAGGAGTTTGACTCCATGCCCCACGGGAGGCTGCTGTGTAAAATGGCAGGACTGGGACTGGGGCAGAGGGTAGTTAAATGGGTGGGAAACTGGCTGGGGACAGGAAGCAGAGGGTCATAATAAATGGGTGGCATCCGGAGAGGGCAGGATCACAAGTGGGGTCCCTCAGGATCAGTGCTGGGGCCCTACTATTCCAATATATTTGTAGGGGACATTGGGGAGGGCCTTGAGGGAGGTGTGTGAGTCTGTTTTATGGACAATATCAAAATCTGCAATAGGGTGGACATGCATGAAGGGGTAAAACAGATGCAGAGGGATTTGGGAGGCTTGAAGCATGGTCATAGAGGTGGCAGCTTGCACTCAATACAGAAAATGTAAAATCATGCATCTTGGCTAGAGAAATTGGAAGGCAGGGTACTGTATGGGGGCTGAGATCTGGAAGAGACAGAACAAGAAAGGGACCTAGGCATCATCATATCCGGGACCTGAAGGTGGAAAGGCAGTGCGGAGGGCAGTGGCCTGGGGAGTGGAATGCTGGGATGCATCGGAAGGGGGATCACCAGTAGAATAGGGAGGTCATAGTACCCTTGTACACCCATCTAGTTAGACTGCACTTGGAGTATGGAGTCCAGTTCTAGAGGCCATACCTCAGGAAGGATGTGTGGAGGCTAGAGCAGGTTCAGAGAAGAGCGACAAAAATGGTAAAAGGGTTAGGCCACCTATCCTATGAAGAAAGGTTGAGTGATCTGAAATAGTACTCCCTGGAGCAGAGGAGGAGAGGGGACATGATCGAGACTTTCAAGTACCTTAAGGTATAAACAGGGTGCCATGGGGAGCATATTCAAGATGAAGGGAAATCAGAGGACGAGAGGACATGGCCTGCAGGTGAGAGGGACAGTTCAGGGCAACATTAGGAAATACTATTTCACAGAAAGAGTGGTGGAAAAGTGGAACAAACTCTCAGAGGCAGTCATTGGAGAGGAAACAGGAGGGATTCAAAAGGGCATGGGACAACCACAGGGGAGTGTTAAGAGGAGGGCACAGGTCCAAGCAGATAGCTGGACAAATGGGCAGACTTGGTGGGCCTTGTTTTGATCCTTTTCTGCTGTCACACTCTATGAATCATGAGTGGGTAATACCCCCAAGAGCAAGATGGGTAAGACTTACTGAAGAGTTCCATACTCGCCTGGCTCAGACAGTCTCTGTACTAGTTTTTATGAAAAGAAAAGTTAAGGGTGGTAACATCTCAGTACTTGGTATCCTGATACTGGCTGCCAGTTCCTTTGTGGAATAAGACATCTTCTTCTAAAGGTCTAAGCCTGGGTGGAGCAGTCTCCGACCCCTCCCCAACCACCACCTGTATCGAACAAAATGCCTGTGTTAAGATACTCAGGTCTCTGAAGTTTCCATGTCGGTGGTTGTTCATCGTTCATCTGTCTGGGGAAATCTTTCCACGTGGAGATTTCAGCATTCCTCTTGGTCTCACTTATTTGCTTGGGCCGTGTCTCGTATCTTGGACCAACTGCTTTGAGAGGAACTGGAGGAGCCAGAAGGATTCCGCTTGGATGTGGAGCTGGATGCTGGAAGCCACTGTTACTTTTCAATGTCTCTAATTATAGAGGTTGATGATAACATCGATTACTATGCCTAGCGAAGGCAGGTATTTTTGCCTCCACAGCGGTCTCAATTATGTGCACCATCCTGTCCAAGGTGATCTGCAGTTTAGCTGGAAAATCCACGTGGGCCTTCAGGCCCTTGTTGCGTAGCTCTTAAGCAGCGAGGCACATTTTCTTCTGGCCATAGTAGTCGGGGCGAGGTCTGGTTCTATGAAGAGACAATTTCCTGTGGGGACCAGGCTTTTCCTTAATGCAATAGTCCAGAAAAGCCATGATCAGGGATCTAGGCCTGACTTTGGATCTTGGAGAGGGGTAATCAATGCCCGATGAGCTTGTTAATGTTAAGTAGTGTGTCTTTATCTATGTTTAATAATTCTTTCAAACGGCTCTCCACAAATTCTGCAGTGTTTACAGTTTCTGTATGCTCTGGTAGCCCGTGGATACATAGATTTATTCTCCGTGAGTGGTTCTCCAGATCTGAAGTATATTTACAGATCCATTAAATAGGCACAGCAAAAGCACTGAGTCAAACCTACCCGTGGCGCCAGGGTTGAGGTGCTGGATGCCAGGCCGCAACCCGGTTCGGGAACAGACTCTGGCAGCCGGGGTTGGCTGGAGAGGGAGGGAGAGGATTGAGCATTCGGAGGACGGCCTTCTCTCCCAGGGTGGGTAGTGGGCATTGTGCCGCTCAGCAGTGGCCCCAGTGGAGATCAGGGGCTGCAGCTAGCTACACCATTGAAGGGTGGGGCGTGGGGCATTAGCTTGCATAGTGCACAGATGTCATTGCGACTGTGCTCCGGGGGATAAATAAATACCCCCACTTTCGGTTAGGCGATGGCTCTCCAGGGCCCCCCACCAACACATGCCCAAGGTCGGGCTCAAGCCTCTGGCTCTCCCAATCCCTCCAACCTGCCTAGGTTTGGCGATGGTTGTGTTCCCGTCATCAGATCAGGTAAGGAAGGGGGAGTGTCTGTCCCTGATTTTCCTGGAGGGAGAGCTTCAGACAGGCCAGTAGAAGGTGAGAGGGACGCTCAAAAGAGTTCTGGGTTAAGGAGATAAGACTTAACAAAAAAGGCACGGAGTCATGGATTTGCATTGAGACCTTGAGACAAGCCTATATATACTGCAGGGCCCTGTAGAAATGAGTTGTTGTAGTTCCACAGGAATACCTTGGGTAAATGAATTGTAAAATGAAAATATTTAAAATACTCCTTCAAAGGTTGAGCATTAACACTAGAAGAGACAGACATAAATACTTTATTTCATTTGTCTTAAAAGCAAACATCAATTTTTATTTTAGTCTTTGGTAACTAGGTAGGAAGGCCCATTAGGCACAAGTGCCTGTTTTCAGGGGTGACCTGGGAGCACTGAGTAGTTAAGTGACTTGCTCAGAGTCACAAGTATGCAAGTGGAGGTTATGAGAATCAAACTCAGGTCTGGTCTGCTGGATGTATCAAGTTTGTTCACACCTCATTCCTCAGTCTAACCTACATACAACCAACAGGTAATACAGCTGCTATGTAACACAGTACGTGCAATACAGCATCAAAGCTGCTTATTATACAGAACGGTGTGCTCCACATACAGTTAACATTAATCTGTTCCTCTATGGTGCTTTTATTTTGTTCACGTAGTATTGTAAAAACGAATAAAAGCAACTTTAAGTAGAATAGGTAGTTACAATATATTTTAAATGATTTATGGTTCAGATTTGCAAAACCGAGGTGGTAGGCATAGAAAATACTTATTCAGCAGTGATAAATGACTCGTGTGTTCAATCTGTGTTTTCATCATCCTGATAAGGTCTGTAGTAATCTGGGATCTGCATGATCAATGATCTATGGTACAGTAGTGTTGCAGTTGAGGTGTGTGTGTGTGTGTAATACATACATATCAAGGCATAAATTCAGGTCGGAGACTTAATTAACGGCCTTGCTAATCAAAATGAAAAAATGATTAGCAACTGGTCGAAGTTGATTACCAGTAGGGGGTCCAGAATGTGGGGAGATGGCTAAAAAATAGTGCTATTCTCAGACATTCCAAGCCCTGCAGTACTGGACAAATTCGATTAGCACCTACTGTGAATAAGAACTGAAACTGATTCACAGTTGCCAGTTTTGATTCTCAAATTGCAATACAAACCCACTTATTTTATGCCTTGATATATATATATATATATAATATGTGTTATATATATATATACACACACACGTACATGTGATATATTATATACATACATAAAATGTATTGTGTGTGTGTGTGTAACATATATATGTATATATATATATATATATATATATACGTATCTCTATAAACAAATAAATAAAGGTCAGAAGAGAATTTGTCAGCCTGATTGCTTAGTGGAAAGTGTGTCAGGCTCCGGAGTGTACTCAAAGCTAGATTGGAGAGCCAAAGGGCTGGGGTGGCACTGAGCCTTGATACAAAACTACTCTTATTGAACGATAATGTTTTGGACCTCTAGAAAAGTGATTTTATTTTTATTTATTTAAACATTGTAACCAGGAAAGATACATTGGAAGGCTTGTTTCCAGGTGTGACCCAGGGGACAACAGAGTCACACAGTGAGAAATATATATCAGATAGGCACATTTGTGATGTTATTATACAGATATACATGCCTGACATGAGTAGGTAGGTACATCCAGCTATACAACAAATACCTTCAATATTCGGACAACAGTTTGAATATACATCACACTTGAGTAGATTTCATTATACAAATAATACAATATATACAAAAGCAGAGTTGGAAATGGCCGTAGAGTGGGCTATCCACAATCCATCAATTGCCACCAGCAATGGGACTAAAATAGTGAGTGTTGTATAACGCTACAGTAAATGCTATTAGTAATTGGCAGTAAAATAAAATGGGAAAGCCTGAGTGCAGGGTTAGGTCATTAGGTAGAGATAATTAGAAGCAGTGGCAAGGAGCAGTTGGAGCTGGCCTAAGAAGGTGTTTGAGCACAGGAGTGAGGAGGCCTGCTAGAGGGTTGTTGGTATTTGGATCCAGAGGGAACAGTAGGGCAGGAGAAGGCAGACTGCTTGGAGTTGTTGTTGGGGTGTTGGAGGAAAAAGGATCAGGACCCTCTGGAGTGGAGTAGGTAAGAAGAAGGACCTAACGGGATAGGAGGGAGGAGATTAGGAGCTGAGAAGTCAGAACCAAGCTGGCCCGTGGGGCACAACAGTTAGATTTCTGCTTGTGGTGCGGCGACCTGGGTTGAGGGAGTGGACTCGGGTCACTGGAGGGCCAGCCGAGGGAGAAAGCTCGAGGCGTCCATGACCTTCGCCTTCTCCAGGGGAGGGAGGGAAGCCAAAGCCTGAAATTGTGCGATCCCAAGCGGAGGCTCGAGGTATGGCAAGCCTGATTGCATTGAAGGCAGGCCATGACGGTAGTGGATGTCGGCGATTGCGCCTAGACATCAAGGGCACACACCACACATAGGAAGAAAACCAGTAGGATAACAACCTCCATCTCTAGGAAGATGGGACACCAGGGCATGCAGTGTCAGTGGCTCAGTAGGTAGCACACTCGCCTGTGAGGCCAGGAGATTAGTAGGCTATGGGTTCAGTTCCCACATCTGGCACTTGGGTTAATATCCCAGTACTGACACTGTAGTGCAGCATGAGAGGGTGCTGCACTTCTGAGGTGCCGTCTTCGGATGAGATGTTAAAACCGAGGTCCCATCTGCCTGGATTGGTGGTAGTCAGGTGGATGTTAAAGATCCCATGGCACTTGTCGAAAGAGTAGGGAATTTTATTGGTAATAAAGTGGGCTTCATTACAAAAAACAAAACAACTCAATAAACAGAAACAATCCAAACAAGGCAAAAATCAGTTAACAGAAGAAAGTATCACAATGTTTCCAAAACAATACAGCTTTGAAGTAGAAAAAGTAAGAAGTCAGACTTTTTACAGAACACAAAGCAGCCCGAATATTACAAAATACTTCATGAATGGAAATAGTTTTTGGTGTAGCACTAGCAAACATCTGGCTTGCCATAAATAAAAACGAATAATAGCAAAATTATATATAAACTGTCAACATGATACTTTCTATTAAGCAGGTCATTCGTGCAAAACATAACATGTTCATAAGAAAGAGAGGCCAGCAAGGGTTCTGCCCAGTTAGCAGATAGGGTAGACCAGACTTCCAAAGAGAAGGGCATTCACAAAATAAATGTTGCTGAGTTTCACAAACATTGAGGCAAGAGGATCTAGGACAATATCTCAAAGACAAGGCTTTATGCTTATGATTGTTATTAACTCCTAGTCTATCATAGTTGCATAACCATACCATATCCATAAATACGATGGCAGCCGTTGATTTAGCAGTTGGTGGAGTACCCAGGGAGACGGCCAGAGGGCAGAACGGAAAAACAATCTCCTCCTGAGCCTCCAACCTCCAAAGCCTCTATAGTTGGGGTCTAGATAAGATACAAAAGTCCTGAGGATGAAGACACCAGGTCAAGGCCATCTTAAAACTCTCTTCCTACAAGAGGGATCAGTTGGGATTTGAAATAACCCCTTTATAACGGGCTTGCCAGTTATCAAGGCAGGGAGAACCATGCTAAAAATAGGGCTTCCAAAAACAGTCCCTGGTTTCAGCACTTTCCCATAATTATAATGAAGAAAAGGCTGTAAAAACAACGGGTGGATCATACCAAGTCCACCTTCTTTGAGCGGTCTGTAAATAATATGTCTTTTAATGGGTTTAGCCTGGATCCCCACAATCCTTTGAAAAAAATCCCGTTAATCTGGAAAATAGGGAAATGGCGGGGAACACATAACAAAGATGCAGGAAGATCGGTATAACCAGAGTTTTAAGGAGCACAACCCGCTTTCTTCTTCCCAATTAAATGCTTTTCCACCCATTAATCATATTATCTGCCTTTTGTAGGGCAAGATTCCAATTATAGATATGGGATCATCACAACCAAAAAATACCTAAATACGAAAAACATTAGTGGATACAGAAACACCAGCATAAAGGCCTTATTTAGAGTGGAAGTATGCCCTAGTGGTACACAAATACTTTTGTAAAATTTATCTTAGAACCTGAAACAGAAGAGAATGCCTGTAAAACCTGAACAATATCCTCTTGTTTCGTGGAAGAATCCACAGCCAAAATTAAATCGTCCAGATAAGCTAATATTTTAAGTGGTAAAGAGGAGGGAGTACAGAGCAACCAATAATCTGTGGGCAAAGAAAAAGGCTCTCAAAGAGTATCAATAAAAAGGTATATAATAAGGGACTTAACGGCACCCTGATTTACTTCACAGGCCCAGGAATAGTAGGACGGCCTATCCAGCCGCTCACATTAGGACGATACAACATTCCTATATAATAAACGAAGCCAGGAAAGGAAGCATACGGGAACCCAAAAGCCTTTAGGGCTAGAAATAAGAACTCATGAGAGACTGTATCAAATGCTTTTCCTGGTCTAAACTTATAATTCATCCTGTTACAGCATTTTGTTGTCCCAGAGTAAACAATTCTCTCAATAAAATCAAATTGTCAGAAAGATGCCTACCTGGGATACCACAGGTTTGAGTTGGGTTAATCATGTGTGATGCCAAAGTAATCATTCTAGATAAAAGAATTTTGGCAAGGATCTTATAATCCACATTAAGCAGACTGATTGGTCTCCAATTTGTAATGTCAAAAGGATCCCCTTTTTTCTTAAACAGTAAAATCAGTAAAGCGTCTTTCATAGAAGTAGCCAAGGCATCAGAATGTAACATCTCATTATAGAGAATAGTTAGAACCGGAACAAGATCAGCAGAGAAAGTCTTGAAAAATGTGGGGTTAGCCATCAGACCCCGGAACAGAATGCGATTTAAACTAGTAATGGCCGCCAATACCTCTGGTTCAGTAATGACCAAGAAAGCTTGTGTCGATCAGAGTCCGAGCTGAGGTAAGGATAGTGAGCAAGAAATGATCCGCATTGTCAAGGTCAGCTTTAGGTCAAACATGTTGAAAACATAATTTTCAACACAGTGAAGCAAATCCTCAGGTTTCTTAAGTAACTCCCCGATGGAGACAATAGAGAGTAATTAATTTAGCTTCAACTCTATCTTTACAGGCCTTAAACGGGTCTAAACAACCTTTAGTAAGATGAGTGCCAAACGCGCCTCCTGACCCAAAGAGTCAGCACGATTATACTGGGACAACCTCATTTTAGCGCTGAACTCACTAATCTGAGAGCTAAAATCATGAGTAGTAGAGCTAGCTAAAGAGAATAGGTGCTGTAGCTGATCGTGAGACAGATAAGACAAATATTTAGTATTCTGTTTTTGCTGCTACCTTCTGAAAAAACTGTTTCCAGCTTAGCTTAGATTCCTCCCACCAATCCATCCTAGTATCATAAAATCAACTACTGACAACCGAGCTGTAAACTCTTTGTGCCAAAGTTTAAGAAAAGAGGGTCATTAAGTAGAGAATCATTAAGACGCAACTGGCTTTCTTACATCTAGGAGCAGAGTCCCAGGAAAAAGTGGCACATAGGGCAACGTGATCCGAAAATTCGCAGCCACAGTTGTACAGGAAAGTAAAATCAAAATCTTAGATAAAAAAGAAAATCTATCCTAGTATGTAAGGACCCTTTAAAAAAGTGGACCCACCTGTTTTATGGAAATGTCTATAAACATCCACAAGCTTGGCCATAGAGACCACACTATTTAAAGCCACAGAGTCACAAAATAACTTGGAAGTCTTTAGGCCTCGATCTGTTTGATGTAGGCGAATTGAAATCTCCACCCATAGGAGTAATCTGGAGGAAAAAGGTAGGGCTTAATTTGGTGAAAAGGAAGCCCTCTGAGCCTTGGTTTGAGGCGTAGGTCCCAATCATACGAAATCTCTCAGATTTATATGAGAAATCTAATAACAAAGCTCTACCAGGGAAATATCTACAAGTCTAGAGACTGTAAAATTAGAGCTGGAGAACAATATCCCGACCCCATAAGTATCAGGTCCAACAGACCAAAAAGAAGGGCCTGCAGTCCATGCCTTAGAGGCCTGGAATAATTCCCCATGGGTCTTTAATCTAGTGTCAACAAGGCAGATAATGTCACTCTGTAAATCAGAAAGGGTTAAAAAATCCCCTAATTTTCTCTTCCCTTTAATGCTGTTCACATTTAAAGAGCAGATCTTTAAGGAAGACAGGATTTAAGTAATAGGTGGTGACTTACCCTTCTGTCGCTGCCTAGTACGTTTTGCAATGGGATCCGTGATCAGCCCCATCACCCCATCCGGGAAAGAAAGAAGAGAGGAGGAATCAGTATCCTCACCCCCAAGTCTTTGTCTGAAAAATCTGTGGCTAAAACCGCAAATTTGTTAGAGGTTTGCCAGTTCCGTGCAGGGGTTCCTTACTGCAGTAGCAACAGCTAAACCCTTCCTAGTCCGTTTATGGGTAACAGTGGTAAAACTAAAATTATCTCCCTGACCCAAAGGGGAGGCATATCCATATCTGGAATAACGGGTGTAGTATCAGGGAAACCACAATGGCAGTAGGAGTAGGTATAACAGGAAAGAGGGTTGGAAAACTGGAACAGAAGAGACATCTCCAACTACCGGAGGAGGGTAACCTCTGAATTAGAGGAAGCTAGACTATGGGCAAGTGACTGTTGAGCAATAGTAATAATGCCATCATGAGAGGGACAATCTTCTCTGTTATGAGAGGCCCAGGGGCACCTGCCATATGCATGGCCAGTCCCATCACATAAGTTACACTTAAATGAATTAGTACATTTAGCTGCAATATGACCGTATTCAAAGCAGTGGCTACATTAAAGGGTATCACAAGCCGAACTTAAATGGATGCGTGACCCACATTTTAAAACAAGGACTTGGGTTGTCCGGCGTAAAAAATGAAGCCCTTGTCTTTACCTAGAAAGAAAAAATTAGGCAAATGTCGTGGGCCAGTGTTAGTGGAAAAAGCTTAACACGACCTTCCAACTGCCATCCCAAATCTGTTCAGAGTCTAGATTAGGGTAGGCCTATTCAAGACTTCACAGCGTTTGTTTAACCAAAATAAAATGTCTTCAATGTGAACTCCCTCATTTTAAAAACAACAGTAATGTTAGGATGGCAGGTTTGGTGAGAGGGATGGCCTGGAAGGGGACCAAATGGGTGTAGTCTGAAGTTTGTCATATTGGGCCCAGAATCTATCAAGCCCAGACATTTGTTTAAAACTAACATCAAAATTGGAATTACCTATATTAATCAGGGCAAAATCTCAGAAGAAAAAACTTCATGGAACCCTTAAGGAGGGTTTTAGCTATATACAAACGATCTGGTGGGAGTTCTAATCCACTCTTTAAAGCAAAGCACTGCATTCCTCCTAGGTGCAGGTTCGCTTTGGAGGAAAATAAATCAGTAAGTTTAAATGTTGAACTTTTAGGTGCAGCAACAGTAGGTAACAAAGTAGGTCCTGAGAAAACAGTAGTGGGTTCAGGTACAGTAGAAATAGACTTAGAAACAACAATAGTGTCACTAGTAACAGTAGAAGAAGAAAGAGTCACACCCCGGGGTTCGTTGGAGCTCAGGTCATTATTCTTAGCAGAGTTTTGAAGCATATTAATGTAGACAGGGTCCTGAGAATCAGGAGTCCAAGTCCCTTCAATATCTCTTCCCAGCCAGCATGTAATAAAGCTGACTCTGGTGACCAGTCTAAATCAGTATTTTGGCCAGATTTAATTTTTTGGGGAATAAGGAACCCCTCGTTTGGACCAGCCAGGTTCCTGTGTAGCTGAGAAAAAAATACTGTGGGTTTCTCCGAAAGCGGAAGCAGTTGTAGTGCTAAAGTCACTTACAGAGCAGGGAATAGCTGCAGGATTTCAGAATCTGGCTTTTCCGATGTCAGTGGTCAGGGGTCATTTGAGTAGTCCGAGAAACAGCAGTAGCAGGGGTTGAAGAGAATTCTCTACAGCAGGAACAGGCGCCGAATCCATCGGTAGGCCGTCGACTGGGGCTTTCAATGCCGGCGTCGCGAGGAGGAGAACAAGGAAGTGGCGTCGAGGCGATGCCTGCTGTAGGCTTCGTAATGCCGAATCTAAAAGCTGCAATTGCAGGACTAACGCCTCGGCTGCTCCTGAAGACTGGAACTGAACGCGAGCCACTTTGCACATCAGGTAGACTGAAACAACTTCTTTAGGGTCGCTTTTGAAGAACGGAGTCAAATTCAAAAATAGTCGTATACTAACATCAGCTACAGCAAGACATGCATCTGGGGCCTCTTGAGAAGGTAGCACGAGGAGGAGGCCGACTCCCTGAGCTAACAGCGTCCATCTCTCCAGGGGATCATGCGAACTGGCCATCTTGCAGCCAGCAGCAAAGGCTCCACCTACTCAGAGTAGGGAATTTTATTGGTAATAAAGTGGGCTTCATTACAAAAACAAAACAACTCAATAAACAGAAACAATCCAAACAAGGCAAAAATCAGTTAACAGAAGAAAGTATCACAATGTTTCCAAAACAATACAGCTATGAAGTAGAAAAAGTAAGAAGTCAGACTTTTTACAGAACACAAAGCAGCCCTAATATTACAAAATACTTCATGAATGGAAATAGTTTTTGGTGTAACACTAGCAAACATCTGGCTTGCCATAAATAATAACGAATAATAGCAAAAATTATATATAAACTGTCAACATGATACTTTCTATTAAGCAGGTCATTCGTGCAAAACATAACATGTTCATAAGAAAGAGAGGCCAACAAGGGTTCTGCCCAGTTAGCAGATAGGGTAGACCAGACTTCCAAAGAAAAGGGGCATTCACAAAATAAATGTTGCTGAGTTTCACAAACATTGAGGCAAGAGGATCTAGGACAATATCTCAAAGACAAGGCTTTATGCTTATGATTGTTGTTAACTCCTAGTCTATCATAGTTGCATAACCATACCATATCCCATAAATACGATGGCAGCCGTTGATTTAGCAGTTGGTGGAGTACCCAGGAGACATCCAGAGGGCAGAACGGAAAAACAATCTCCTCCGAGCCTCCAACCTCCAAAGTCGCTCATATAGTTGGGGTCTAGATAAGATACAAAAGTCCTGAGGATGAAGACACCAGGTCAAGGCCATCTTAAAACTCTCTTCCCATAAGAGGGATCAGTTGGGATTTGAAATAACCCTTTATAACGGGCTTGCCAGTTATCAAGGCAGAGGAGAACCATGCTAAAAATAGGGCTTCCAAAAAAAGTCCCTGGTTTCAGCACTTTCCCATAATTATAATGAAGAAAAAGGCTGTAAAAAAACAACGGGTGGATCATACCAAGTCCACCTTCCTTGAGCGGTCTGTAAGTAATATGTCTTTTTAATGGGGTTTAGCCTGGATCCCCACAATCCTTTGAAAAAATCCCTTAATCTGGAAAATAGGAAATGGGCGGGGAACACATAACAAAGATGCAGGAAAATCGTATAACCAGAGTTTTAAGGAGCACAACCCATTTCTTCTTCCCAATTAAATGCTTTTCCACCCATTAATCACATTATCTGCCTTTGTAGGGCAAGATTCCAATTATAGATATCGGATCATCACAACCAAAAAAATACCTAAATACGAAAAACAGTAGTGGATACAGAAACACCAGCATAAAGGCCCGTACTAGGGAGGAAGTATGCCTAGTGGTACACAAATACTTTTTGTAAAATTTACCTTAGAACCTGAAACAGAAGAGAATGCCTGTAAAACCTGAACAATATCCTCTTGTTTCGTGGAAGAATCCACAGCCAAAATTAAATCATCCGATAAGCTAATATTTTAAGTGGTAAAGAGGAGGAGTACAGAGCAACCCAATAATCTGTGGGCAAGAAAAAGGCTCTCAAAAGAGTATCAATAAAAAGGTATATAATAAGGGACTTAACGGGCGCTAAGCGTACCCACGGGCAGAATAGTAGGGCCTATCCAGCCGCTCACATTAGGACGACACAACATTCCTATAATAAACGGCTTGGAAAGGAAGCATACTGGAACCCAAAAGCCTTCAGGGCTAGAAATAAGAACTCATGAGAGACTGTATCAAATGCTTTTCCTGGTCTAAACTTATAATCCATCCTGTTACAGCATTTGTTGTCCCAGAGTAAACAATTCTCTCAATAAAATCAAATTGTCAGAAAGATGCCTGCCTGGATACCACAGGTTTGAGTTGGGCTAATCATGTGTGATGCCAAAGTAATCATTCTAGATAAAGAATTTTGGCAAGGATCTTATAATCCACATTAAGCAGACTGATTGGTCTCCAATTTGTAATGTCAAAGGATCCTTTTTCTTAAACAGTAAAATCAGTAAAGCGCTTCTTTCATGAAGTAGCCAAGGCATCAGAATGTAACATCTCATTATAGAGAATAGTTAGAACGGAACAAGATCAGCAGAGAAAGTCTTGAAAAATGTGAGGTTAGCCATCAGACCCTGGAACCGAATGTGATTTTAAACTAGTAATGGCCTTAAGACCTCTGGTTCAGTAATGACCGGAGAAAGCTTGTTTCGATCAGAGTCCGAAAGCTGAGGTAAGGACAGTGCGAAGAAAATGATCCGCATTGTCAAGGTCAGCTTTAGTACCAAACATGTTGAAACATAATTTTCAACACAGTGAAGCAAATCCTCAGGTTTCTTAAGTAACTCCCCGATGGAGACAATAGAGAGGTAATTAATTTAGCTTCAACTCTATCTTTACAGGCCTTAAGCGGGTCTAAACAACCTTTAGTAAGATGAGTGCCAAACGCGCCTCCTGACCCAAAGAGTCAGCACGATTATACTGGGATAACCTCATTTTAGCGCTGACCTCACTAATCTGAGAGCTAAAATCATGAGTAGTAGAGCTAGCTAAAGAGAATAGGTGCTGTAGCTGATGCCGTAGTGACAGATAAGACAAATATTTAGTATTCTGTTTTTGCCGCTACCTTCTGAAAAAAACTGTTTCCAGCTTAGCTAGATTCCTCCCACCAATCCATCCCAGTATCATAAAAATCAACTACTGACAACCGAGCTGTAAACTCTTTGTGCCAAAGTTTAAGAAAAAGAGGGTCATTAAGTAGAGAATCATTAAGACGCCAACTGGCTTTCTTACATCTAGGAGCAGAGTCCCAGGAAAAAGTGGCACATAGGGCAACGTGATCCGAAAATTCGGTAGCCACAGTTGTACAGGAAAGTAAAATCAAAATCTTAGATAAAAAAGAAAATCTATCCTAGTATGTAAGGACCCTTTAAAAAGTTGACCCACCTGTTTTATGGAAATGTCTATAAACATCCACAAGCTTGGCCATAGAGACCACACTATTTAAAGCCACAGAGTCACAAAATAACTTGGAAGTCTTTAGGCCTCGATCTGTTTGATGTGTACGCAATTGAAATCTCCGACCCATAGGAGTAATCTGGATGAAAAAGGTATGGCTTAATTTGGTGAAAAGGGAAGCCCTCTGAGCCTTGGTTTGAGGCGCGAGGTCCCAATCATGTAAATCTCTCAGATTTATATGAGAAATCTAATAACAAAGCTCTACCAGGGAAATATCTACAAGTCTAGAGATGTAAAATTAGAGCTGGAGAACAATATCCCACCCCATCACAAGTATCAGGTCCAACAGACCAAAAAAGAAGGCCTGCAGTCCATGCCTTAGAGGCCTGGAATAATTCCCATGGGTCTTTAATCTAGTGTCAACAAGGCAGATAATGTCACTCTGTAAATCAGAAAGGGTTAAAAAATCCCCTAATTTTCTCTTCCCTTTAATGCTGTTCACATTTAAAGAGCAGATCTTTAAGGAAGACAGGATTTAAGTAATAGGTGGTGACTTACCTTAAATCACGCTGCCTAGCCGTTTTGCAATGGGATCCGATCAGCCCCATCACCCCCATCCGGAAAGAAAGAAGAGAGGAGGAATCAGTATCCTCACCCCGAGTCTTTGTCTGAAAATCTGTGGCTAAAACCGTAAATTTGTTAGAGGTTTCCAGTTCCGTGCAGGGGTTCCTTACTACGAGTAGCAACAGCTAAACCCTTCCTAGTCCGTTTATGGGTAACAGTGGTAAAACTAAAATTATCTCCCTTGACCCGAGGGGGAGCATATCCATATCTGGAATAACGGGTGTAGTATCAGGGAAACCACAATGGCAGTAGGAGTAGGTATAACAGGAAAAGAGGTTGGAAAACTGGAACAGAAGAGACATCTCCAACTACGGAGGAGGGTAACCTCTGAATTAGAGGAAGCTAGACTATGGGCAAGTGACTGTTTAGCAATAGTAATAATGCCATCATGAGAGGGACAATCTTCTCTGTTATGAGAGGCCCAGGGCACCTGCCATACGCATGGCCAGTCCCATCACATAAGTTACACTTAAATGAATTAGTACATTTAGCTGCAATATGACCGTATTCAAAGCAGTGGCTACATTTAAGGGTATCACAAGCCGAACTTAAATGGATTACGTGACCCACATTTAAAACAGGACTTGGGTTGTCCGGCGTAAAAATGAAGCCCTTGTCTTTACCTAGAAAAGAAAAAATTAGGCAAATGTCGTGGGCCAGTGTTAGTGGAAAAAGCAACACGGACCTTCCAACTGCCATCCCAAATCTGTTCAGAGTCTAGATTAGGGTAGGCCTATTCAAGACTTCACAGCGTTTGTTTAACCAAAATAAAATGTCTTCAATGTGAACTCCTCATTTTTAAAACAACAGTAATGTTACGTATGGCAGGTTTGGTGAGAGGGATGGCCTGGAAGGGGACAAATGGTGTAGTCTGAAGTTTGTCATATTGGGCCAGAATCTATCAAGCCCAGACATTTGTTTAAAACTAACATCAAAATTGGAATTACCTATATTAATCAGGGCAAAATCTCAGAAGAAAAAACTTCATGGAACCCTTAAGGAGGGTTTAGCTATATACAAACGATCTGGTGGGAGTTCTAATCCACCCTTATAAAGCAAGCGCACTGCATTCTCCTAGTGCAGGTTCGCTTTGGAGGAAAATAAATCAGTAAGTTTAAATGTTGAACTTTAGGTGCAGCAACAGTAGGTAACAAAGTAGGTCCTGAGAAAACAGTAGTGGGTTCAGGTACAGTAGAAATAGACTTAGAAACAACAATAGTGTCACTAGTAACAGTAGAAGAAGAAGAGTCACACCCGGGTTCGTTGGGCTCAGGTCATTATTCTTAGCAGAGTTTTGAAGCATATTAATGTAGACAGGGTCCTGAGAATCAGGAGTCCAAGTCCCTTCAATATCTCTTTCCCAGCCAGCATGTAATAAAGCTGACTCTGGTGACCAGTCTAAATCAGTATTTTGGCCAGATTTAATTTTTTGGGAATAAGGAACCCCTCGTTTGGACCAGCCAGGTTCCTGTGTAGCTGAGAAAAAATACTGTGGGTTTCTCCGGAACGAAGCGGAAGCAGTTGTAGTGCTAAAGTCACTTACAGAGCAGGGAATAGCTGCAGGATTTCAGAATCTGGCTTTTCCGATGTCGGTAGTCAAGTGGGTCATTTGAAGTAGTCCGAGAAACAGCAGTAGCAGGGGTTGAAGAGAATTCTCTACAGCAGGAACAGGCAGCGAATCCATCGGTAGGCCGTCGACTAGGGGCTTTCAATGCCGGCGTCGCGAGGAGGAGAACAAGGAAGTGGCGTCCGGGCGATGCCTGCGCAGAAACTCGCAATGCCGAATCTAAAAGCTGCAATTGCAGGACTAATGCCTCGCTGCTCCTGAAGACTGGAACTGAGCGCGAGCCACTTTGCACATCAGGTAGACTGAAACAACTTCTTTAGGGTCGCTTTGAAGAACGGAGTCAAATTCAAAAATAGTCGTATTACTAACATCAGCTACAGCAAGACATGCATCTGGGGCCTCTTGAGAAGGTAGCACAGAGAGAGGCCGACTCCTGAGCTAACAGCGTCCATCTCCTCCAGGGATCATGCGAACTGGCCATCTTGCAGCCAGCAGCAAAGGCTCCACCTACTCAGAGTAGGGAATTTCCCGGTGTCCTGGCCAAATTTCCCTCATTCAATAAAAATACCACCAACAGTTTTATCTGGTTCAAGATCAGTTGGCATTCATCTGTATCCCTCTCTCGGTCGTGCCTGAAAATAGGCATGATTTGTCTAGTGCACTTACCCGATCAACAAAAACTAAATAAAAAAAAATATGCCTTCACCCACCCTGACCACCTTGCCTGACGAGACAAGTATGCATTTGGGTGTATGGGCCCCACCTCATTACCGCCTGGGGGTATAGCTGCGGCTCTATGGGGAGCAGGGTGGCTTGTGGATGAGGTGACTGGCAGAGGGATGACATTCAGGTGCCCCCAAAGAGTCGGAGACTGGGGGCATAAGGAGGAAAAATAGAAAGTTAAAAAAAAGAGAGAGTCAGAACCACTATTTACCTATGAGACAACTTACTTATTGTGTGTTACAGTGGTTTGATTTGCTTGTTCTACTCCCCAGATCATATGTCCAATGATTAAAACTTACTGCTGTTCACATCCTGATTGGCTGTGATGAGTATTCATGTAGGATGAGGACATAAGGCAAACTGTGGGCTCTTAGACTGAAGACTGGGCTTTATGGCAAGGGGCAGTTGATAAAACGGACGTTGCAAATACCGGCATTCTGTTCTGAGTCTGTTGCATTTTATGCTAGAAAGATTCTTAACATTTGTACTTGTAGATTTGATGATGTTGTTTTGTTGGATATTTGCAGGCCCTACAGGCAGCTGCTTGGAAACCCTTGTTGAACGTGTAACCCCACCCAGGTATGCCGTTTCTATCTGACAGCTCTGCCTGGTTGGCTGGGTTCGAGAGGAATAAGTCACTCGGCACATTGGCTAGGTTTGGCTACTCTGCACAGGGGCACCCAAGTAACTCCGGACAAAGGAAGCAATAACTGTAATGTCCAATACCAGAAGTGGGATTCTAAAGTGTGGCTTTTATTCACATCCAACAGAATAAACAAAGCATAGATGGACTCCCAGGCTACACTCCTGGTAATGCAGATTTAAGAAGACCAGAACACATCCTCATTCACTTTAGCCCTCAAGCTCTGAAACACACTGGGCACACAGCTCGAACTTGCGTGCTGTTCTGGGTTCTCCTGGCTCAGCTCCTTGTCAGTCACTTGGACACTTTCCATATAGCATGGAAACATTTACTGGTGGCCCTAAACCACCTATGAGGACTTCTGCTCCTTCAGCGAAACTTCCTCATCAGTCCCATGTCTGGGTACTTTCCTCAGGCACTGGCCAAGTACCTGGGAGAAAGCAGGGTGTCCCAGAGCAAATCCATAGAGGTGAATTTGTTACTACTGATGGGGGCTCCCACCTCTCACTCCCATAATTCATACCCAGCCATTTCTCTGGACTGTAACACCTCACCCTTGAACACACTTTGCTGTGTAGATTCTTTTTAAATGTATTTCACATTCAATCTACTGTCTTTACATCCCATTTGTGCTAGACTTGAACATACTTAATAAGTGGCTTTGTCCATTGCTCTAGACCCCCACAGAGCCAAGCAGTCCAATCCCCACATCTTCCAAACTGTACTTGGCTGTCTTTTCCTGACCCACAGTAACAGTCCCTTTAGTTTCATCTTGATGCAGGTGAAAACACATGGTTGTTTAGCAGAGTGAACTCACCCTTATGTTGCAGGTGCCCCACAGGCGTTTCCTCCTCAAGGAATCTCATAAAACTTCTGGTGCCTCAGCACGAACTTAAACTAGGCAGCCTCTTTCCCTAGCCAGACCAAGGGGATTGCCCCTGGAAACAGGCTAATACCTTCCCCATCCCCAAGGGATGGGACCTTGAACCATTGAAAGCGGTATCCACCACTTCAGTGTGCTCTTCTTGTGTTCCTTTTCAGTTGAGAACACACACCTATAATAAAAGTAGCTCTTTGACAGAGCTTAGAGCTGTGAGGGCCTGCTTACAGCAGAGCCCCTCTTCCAGACTGCACACACTCTACTGAACTCTACAGACTCTACTTCAAATTCCCAACGTTCTACTCTAACCTCCAACTGCAACATTCCAGTGTGGCTTATGG
Source organism: Neoceratodus forsteri (assembly GCA_016271365.2). Classification (NCBI taxonomy): domain Eukaryota; kingdom Metazoa; phylum Chordata; order Ceratodontiformes; family Ceratodontidae; genus Neoceratodus; species Neoceratodus forsteri. The sequence continues at coordinate 659,880,133 of CM057453.1, forward strand.
AGCTGCGACAGTTCTAAATGATGTCATCCCTCAGCCTCAGCTGAGACTGAGAACAGAGTGAGACAGTGTGAAATGCATTTAATTGGAGTTTCACAAGCTACCTTCCTGCCTACCACTAGGTCTTACTTGGATTCTAGTAACCCGGTAACAGGGGGTTACAGACGGTTCCAACAAGACTTGATAGCCATAACACCCCAGTCAAGGTAAGGGTTCTCTGCACTATGCCAAAATAGGTTGTGTGGCCTTCTACAGTTGGCAGCAGCTGTTTTCTCCCCATATGGCATATTTGTTGGTCAGGTCAGCATGACTGTTGAAACCTTGGTTGTGCTAAAATTTCTAGAGGCTGTTCTTAGCTAGCAAAACGCAGTTTTTTTTAGTTGTTTAACCAGGAGTAGCACACTAAGCTGAAAGCTTTTTTAAAGGAGCGACCTGGGAACACAGAAGTTAAATGATTTGCTCAGGGTCACACAGTGTGCAATTGAAGCTGCAGGATTCATACCCAGATCTGGTCTGCTAAATGTCACCAGATTTGCAGTTTAGAGCCAGTGAGTAAGTCAATGCGCTCTACTGCCTCCCAAAGTTCATTCTGGCATTAGCAGTTTTAGGTCTAGTATCTTTTTGGTAATGGAGGCTATACTTTGTTAAACTGTTCCCACATGTTCATGGAGTGCTCAATTTCATGCGAACATGTGGGAATTAGTGAAAGCGGAGAGTTTAAAGATGGCGTTCCTGATGGATGTTCAAAACGGGTTACCGATACCGTGACAGCAAGCAAACAACTTCAGACTCTAAAGCATACCTCTCAGCATTAAAAATCATAGCACTGACCTTCAAAAAGCATTGAAATGGACCAGAATGTATAGCACTTTCTTATTTTAAACAATTTGTATACGGATAGTGGGGCCATATAGCTAGTGATAAGTAGTGTTTCTATTAACTCAGGTCAATGATTTGATAGTTTGTGAGTCCAGAAATAGCTGTAGCTTTATGAGGAACGCCAGTAAACCTATGCAGAGCAAGGGTAATTTTGAATGTGAAAAATCATAGTGCTATGCGAAATTCATACCAGTTCAGAGAGGTATGTTTTATAACAGTCGGCAACGCGATGCAAACATCTGAGGGATACCGTAGAAGCGTTGTAGAATACACTAAACACTTGTAAAATAATGAAACTGGAATGCCACGTCTGCGCTCAAGACAAGAGTACCACAGAATTGAAAGAAAGGACCTCCCATTGACCATGCCCTTATATGAGCTGCGCGGCCGGCCGGAAACGGGAAGTGGGCGTGGTGAGTCTTTTGAGTCCCATTGGTCTCCATCGTTCTTTCTTTCGCTGTTCTCTGAAGTAGTGGGAGTCGATCTTCTAGTAGCTACAATCTGAGGCCATCCGAGTGGTTAGAGATTGCAGGCAGGAGAGGCAGTTGGATGATTTAACGATGTATATTTTGCAGTGTCTGAACAGTTACAAGAATACAACTAGAAGCTATGAAAATGTATTTTCGGGGAGACGCTGTATACCCCGTCGCTCCCGAGAGGAAACCAGCTTGGTCTGCAGTACCAGGTACGACAATGATTTCGGTCACATTGTAGAGAAAGTGATTTCTTTTCAGTAATTGAAAGTCTATTTTAGTGCGCTAGGTTTTATGTAAAATATGGGGTATTTCAAATAAATGGATCATATCCTCACTCCTGCTCCTGACCTGTCGCTTGTGTCCTGTGATTAAAAGCTGTTCTAATTGCTGTTCCATCATGAGTTGCAGTGATTATTGGTTTGTGGAATGAGGACACGAGGCCGCAAGGGGAACGGTTCAAAACCGGACCAGTTTTCCAAAACTGACCGCCCAAATGTTGCCCTGCTGAGTAGTGTGTAGCATATGTAGAAATTAAATGTCAGTGTCTGGCTACCATATAACATGGAGTTTATAACAAAAAGTGTGTGTGTGTCGTAGAACGTGTCCTTGATTTCCTGTACACGAGGGTTATTTCCTGTATTCGATGCACAAGTATCGACCAGGACAGCACCATAAGCTGAGGACTTTTTTTTTTTTGTTTTTGTTTTGATTTGGGTTGGGGGCTCTAGAAGGGAAAATGTTAACTCTGTACAGCATATACGAGCTGCTGTTTCCTAATTGGGCAGGTGAAAGCAGACTGGATGGGCCTATCGGTCCTTATCAGCCGACAGCATCTATGTAATTAACAAAGAATTGTGCAGGAGGCATTGTAGCCGCCAGTGACCAAGAACTGAGGCACGTGTGTGGAAAGGCCTTTCGCAGGGTTTTGAATTGAGGGTGAAGGGACAGTTCTGATTGGGGGTGATAAGAAAACGCAGCCTATTATGGCACTGGGGTGACTACAGAAATCTGCATTAGTAGAGCACCCAGCCCCTGCGCTTTTTTTTCTTTGGGGGAGTAAAGTACGGTATTTACGACAGCGTTTGAAAATAGTCGCACGCTTCAGCCTAGTACCACACTATGCATAATCGTAACACACACTTCACCACAAGTCCACAGCTAAATTGAAATACTGTGCAATTAAATGTTAATGGCAGCTGTGCAATAAACGGCGATTATTTATATTGGGGACACATAGTGCCCTGGTTCTGTAATTCTGCGGATTACGGTACCCGTTCCTTCAAACGGGACAGTTAGCCCGCCCTTTCCAACGTCAGTTCTCCCGCCCCCAAACGCACCTCTTGCAAGCAGCCGCATCGGATATCTCCATGCCCATTACCTGTGTTTATTTTATATGGTTATAAGCGTTACTGAACTGCACTGGTACCCCCGCCACTCACTTGTGTCCCGCTAAAGTAAATAGATGCCCTTATTTCTATCTGAGAAGTGCCCTCCCGTTTTGTCTTTTCTGAGCCGAGTTTTCGGTCATCTCTTAATTAGGGCACCGAAAGTGCTCGTTTTCGTAATTTGGAGGATTCGGTGCAGTGATAAACCTACTGCGTCGCCGGTGATGGGGCGATGCATCTATCCCCTCAGTGTTCCCATTTACCCCATCTGTACTTGATTCAAGTACAAATTATGAAATTCAAGTACTTTTTTGTGTGAAGGGGGTACACTGTACCCCATAATTTTGATTGAAGTATATGTACCCCACAAAATGTTGAACAAATGGTAGAATGAACCCTTACAATTCTGTACCCCTGAATTTTTGGAGAGGTGCAGTGCACCCCAGATCTGCAGCCTTAATGGGAACACTGATCTCCCTACACCCCGCTAGTTCATAGAGTAATGGCACCAAGCTAATTATTTATAGATGTATACAAACACACGATCCGTAACAGAAAAAAACAGGCACTTGGTCTTTGAGGAACCCACGTATTACATATACAAAGTAAATGAATGCCCCCAGCTCAATGTAAACCCACGTAAGGGAGCTTAGCTTAAGTCACGTATTTGTTGCCCCACACCCGTGGGTCTTATGTTCTCCATTACCGCACAATAAGCATAATTTAGCACTGTTTGTTGCTGGTATGGTGTTTAATATATTATACAATGTGGTAAATCCAATGTCCCAAATCCTGCATCCTGATTGGTTGGCTGGCACAATTACCACCATGATAAATCCTCCAGTGTACCCACTGGAAGAAGTGCCAACCAGCCTTATATTGTGCTAATCCGGTCGCTTTCACTTCAGACTAAACTGCTGATTTGTCCTGTAAGCGCTTAGCTAAAACACTGCGGTAAATTGTTTACAAAATTACTTCCTCTTCGAGAGTGTAGGGACCTCAGTCGATTAGAACATAGTTAAAACATTAAAAAACAACATTCGACTTTGTATAATACAAATGTATCCCTGCAGGGTGTGGGTACACTGGAGGACTTAACACCACTGGTGAGATAAATCCTCCAGTGTACCCACACCCTGGAGAAATAAATTGCTTAATATATATTGTATGTAATGTAAAGTGAAATTGACAGCTGAGCACTTCCGTGATGTGGTGGTACCTGAGGACTGGAGGAGGGCAGATGTGATTCCCTTCACAAAGTGGGAGCAAGGCAGAAGGGAAACTACAGACCTGTAAATTTGACCTCAGCTATAGGGAAAATGATGGAATCACTTCTGAAAGAAAGAATTGCTGAGTACCTAGAGGCCAGCGGAGCACAGGACCCAAAGCAGCATGGATTTACAGCAGGAAGGTCATGTCAGGCGAATCTAATTGATTTCTTTGACTGGGTGGCCAAAGTAATATAGACCAGGGAGGGGCTATGGATATGGCCTACTTAGACATTAGCAAGGCATTTGACACAGTCTCGCACAAAGATTAATAATCAAGTGAGCCTGCCTGGGAGTGGGTCCCATGGTGGTAGCCTGGGTTGCAAACTGGCTGCACAACAGGACACAGAAGGTAATAGTGAGTGCGACACATTCCGAAGAAAGGGGTCACTAGTGGAGTACTTCAGGGCTCAGTACTGGGTCCAGTCCTTATTAACATCTTTATAGGTGACATTGCAGAGGGTCTGAGGGAAAGGTATGCCTCTTTGCAGATGATACAAAGATCTGTAACAGAGTTGATGCACAAGGGGGGTAGAAAGGATGAGAAGGACCTGGCAAGGTTGGAGGAGTGGTCAGACATATGGCAATTTAGATTCAGTGCAAGTAATGCACCTGGGAAACAAAAACCCAGGAGAAGAGTACACACATGGGGAGGTACTAATAACAAATGGAACGGACTTGGGGGTAGTCATATCAGATGATCTAAAGGTTGGTAAGCAATGTGAGAAGTCAGTAAGGAGAGCCAGGGGATACTGGGATGTATAGGAAGGGCATCACAAGTAGAAAAAGGAAGTGGTTATCCCTCTGTACAGACGGTTGGTGAGACCCCATCTGGAGTACTGTGTGCAGTTTTGGAGACCTTATCTACGCAAGGACATAGGACGGGATGGAAGCAGTCCAGAGGAGGGCAACTAAAATGGTGCAGGGTCTGCATCAGAAATCATGACGAGAGACTGAGTGAGAGAGCTTAATATGTATACCCTTGATGAAAGGAGAGCGGGGGACATGATGGAAACGTTCAAGTACCTCAAGGGAATCAACAAAGTCCAGGAGGGTAGCATCTTTCAGAAAGAGATGTGTAAGAACAAGGGACACAATTTAAAGATGGAGGGGACAGCTCAGGGTAATGTAGGAAATCTTTTTCACGGGAGAGTGGTGGATGCGTGAACTGCTTCCTGGGAGGTTGTTGGGGCTAAAACAGTGGGGAATTCAAACATGCATGGGACAGACACAAGGCAATTGTAGTGGGGGTGGCAGGAAATAGGCTGTTTTGGTTAACTAGAATCTGCAGCTTATCCAGTAGGTAGGGAAATGGGCAGACTGGGTGGGCCAAGTGGTCCTTATCCGCCGTCAGTCTATGTATAGGGACTTCCAGTGGCGTCAGCAAGCTTATGGCAGCATAATTCCTCAGCTCCGTCTCCTCCTGAAAACAATCCAAATACATCACCCAATAAAAGGGATGTCTTCACCCGCTAAGGCAAAAAGAAATAGAACGGGAAAGCCTCCATCAACTCCAAGTAAAAATTAAACTGATGATGCAGGGAGGACTATGATGTGGCTCGGAGGAGGGAGACGCGAGGGCCTGCAGCATTCGGAGGCCCCTGCAGATGAAATCCCAGCAAATCTTGCCGAAATAATAATGCAACGCACGATGGTTGCCAAAATCGACCAAACACTCAGCGACTTTAGATCAGATCTAAATAGAGTTGACCACAAAACAGAGCAACTGAACTGTGTATAAATCAGGCGGTCGAGCAGATGGACAGTCACGACCAACTCTTACTCTTTCTCCTAGCCAGGGACCGGAACTCACTCACAAACTAGAAGACTTGGAAGGCAAAACATAAGAGTGTATGGGATTCCCAAAGGGTCCAAGATCAACACCGAACGTAATCTCATTTTACAAAAATACTCTGACAGCTGCTCCCATTGCCACAGGACTTGATCTCACGATGGACCGAGCTCACAGGTCCCTGGCTTCGTGGGCTGAAAATCCAGACACAAGGCCACGCCCATCGCTGCAAGACTTTCCTCCTATCAGGCAAAGGAGGAAATACTCCGAATAGCATGGAGGCAAGGTGCTACAATATGAAGGCCACTGAGTAAATATAGACAACGACATACAACAGCCGTACAGAATGCCAGAAAGCTACTTTGGCGGTCCTGAAAAACTCCGTGCCGTAATGTCAAAGCACAAGTCCTATATCCCTGATCTCAAAATCATCTCTGACAAAGGAACAAAAATTTTTCAAGATCTCCTGGCTGCCACACCATTCTTGGAGACAGTGGAATCACTGTGCCACCGCTAGTTAAGGAAAAATTGGAAAAGGATCTGCTCTCCTCTACTTGGAGTATAGCATAGAAGGAACTGTGAGCGGCACTACCCAGAGAATCCCACACACGAATCTGCGAGCAGACATCTCTGCCCTGATGAGGCCCTTTGGCGATCCTCTACATTTAGATAAGAGGGCAGCATCTTCAAGAGGATGGGGATCCTCTGATGAAACGGAGTTCAGTCTGGAGACCTGAATTGCAGAGAGAGAGAGATGAAATTATAGTTTGTCATCCGCCTACGGCTGATGAAATTTTTGGGACGTTTCTTCTCTTCTCCCCCCGCAGCCCAAATGGCCTGGCCCTGCTCTCACCTGGTTCCTTCTTTGGATTGTGCCAGTGTTTTTACAGCGCTTGAGGCTGCTCCTTTCCTGCCACCTGATTTGAAGGTCCTCCACAGGCTCTGTGGCAGTCTGTCGACTCACATGCTGCGCTATTGGCACTATGTTGGGGCACACTGTGCTAAGCAACTCAGATCTCGATCTATTTGATTTATATAGAGGACTCCAAAGGTAACATCAGAAACCTGCTTCGTGGAATCCCAGTCACGGAGAGCTGCATTCTAGTTTGTGGTGAAGCTTCTTCCTGACTCTGTGTGTGGGAGCCTGCTGACTGGGACCTGGCTGGGCTTTGGGGTCTCTTAAATCAATAGGCTAATCTCCTGAACTTCAGATTAGGAGGAAGGCTTTCCTTGTTAAGCATTGTCCCTGTATTGTTCAATGCTGAAGCTAATATGAACTGACCTTATGAAGTGCTTTAAAGTCCCCCTAGGGGCAGAACTATGCAAATGTTTAGTTGATAGGATCTATATGATCCAGCTGTTTAGCTGTTGTAAACATTCTTATCTCTGTATTCATCGGGATGCTTTCTACATGAGTGGCGCACTGGGCTGGAGGTTTTTCACTAGGGCGGCCTGGGGCGAGGGAGGATGAGAGGCTTGCCTGGGCTTGTTTACCCTATAAGAGGTCTGGGGACTCGGGTCCAGATCCAAGCGTGCTAGTTGCGGCTGGCTTTGTGGTCCGGGGCCTTAGGCTACTGTGCTGAGTTGCCACCTAAACTAAATGTGCCAAACTTTAACACACCGAGGGAGAAAAATGTAATGTTCACTGAGAACTATATAGTTCTACTTCAGTGGCGGCCTTGTAGGGGCAGTCTATTAGGCAGGGTCCATGTGACCTTGCTGCCATGCTTACCGGCCGAGGCATACTTTCTGTGAACCATCCTAACTAAGGTTAAGTGACTTCTTGCAGAGATGGCGGGATGATTTATAACTTGTATTACATAGTCAGCAATTGACTAGCAGGGACACTGCTTCTTAGACAATCCTGCTTCTGATTTAAAATGACGAAAATTGTCACGGTGAAACTAGTTGACCTGCTACAGATCCGCACGGATCTTGAGGGGGAGACGGCTAACGTTGTTGTATGTGAATTGCTGACTTTAGGCTTTCCCACTAGGGATTACCCCTGGGAGAGAAGGGATGTATGCCACTATATTGGAGTTCCTTCTAGTTATCGCGATTGCCCTATGGTTGGGAATTAATCACCAGCCTTCTCTTGAAGGCTGATGATATCCACGCAGAACGGGATCAACGAGTCTTAAAGGACCTGTCTGCCTCAGTTCCTCTCATGCTTGGGACCTCATTTGAGGACTGGCCCGAGCATATAACTAACCCATGGTTGGGAGCTTGTTTTGCTGTTGAAGGCACTGTATATAAGTTTACAGTTGATGTTGCTGATTAAGTTTTATGCGGTACTTAATTGCCAAGGAAAAGGCAAAACTACCAAACAAGTTACTATATACATTTCTCCTCTTGTTCTCTGAAAGTGTAACTATGACAAATTTAAATGATTAATCAGAATGTAAAGGTACTCTTCTATAACAGTAATGGATGCTCTAGTCCAGTGAAGAGAAAACAAATATTGAAGTGTATTGCCAGACAAAATTGTGAGGTGAAGTTTTGCAGGAAACTCACTTATCACCAACTGAGGCCCAAAAGCTGAAGACCAAGTCCCATCCACGCTTGTTTTATTCCTCACTGGGATCAGGGACGAGGTGGAAGGGTGGCTATCTTGCTCTTGGCGCCCTTCCCATTCGAACAGGAGGAGGTCATGTCGGACAGCGGGCCAAGGTATATCATGGTGGTAGGCAAAGTGCAGATACCCCAGTAACCCTAGTAAATGTTTATGCTCCTCCAGGTTCTCCCATCGGCATTCTACACCTCTTTCCCAGCTTGTGGCAGAGAGGTCAAGGGTGTGCTAATCTGGTGGAGACGGGAACTTAGTCTGGGACAGAAATCTGACACTACCTCAAATATCCAAAATCCAGACTACCGTAAAGCAAGGGCAGTCGGGCAGATCCTGAACCAAATAGGACTAGTGGATATTTAACGGGAGAGGTACCCTAGAGCAAGGGACTATACTGATTACTGCCCAGGTTTAAGGTTTTCTTCCGACTTGACACTGCTTGTTACTTTCAAGGAGTGTATGTCTAGTTTCCTTCTATGTGGGTGGGTACTTCTACTCTATCAGACCATAATCCAATCTTCCTAGAGGTTGCCCTTTCGCTCCCCAGGAAAAAGACTCACTGGAGACTTAATACATCTTTACCTCAAGACAAAGAAGTTGTAACTCTTAAACAACACATCACGAACACCATAGCTGAAAACATTACACCGGAATGACACCACAAATTATATGGGATACGCTGAAAGCCACAGTCGTGGATAATTGATACGCATAGCTGCCCAAAAGAAAAAGATCGCTATCGCAACAACATAACCTCGCAAAACTTACAGAGCTGGAGACTTGCCAGAAAACCAAATGGGATAAGCAAAGAGAGACTGAGCTTGGATCTCTGAGGGCCAAACTTCAGAAACTCCAGAAAGAGGAAATGGAGAGGAATCTCTTCTTCCTCAAGCAGAAGTATTATGAGGGAGGCCCTAGGGTATTGGGCTCTTGGCGGTCCGCCTGAGACAATTCACAGCCAGAGCCACAATTATGAAAATCATCTCCTGACCAATGTCCACTTAACTAATATGGCTGAGTAAATTGCAGAAGCCTTTGTCTCTTATTATACTAAGCTCTACACTTCGCAGGCACAAACACCCCTCAAGAGAGTATAGAATATCTTAAAACTCTGCCTCTCCCACACTCGAGACAGGAAAAAGGTCAAGCCCTAACTAAACCAATTACCCAGACAGAAATATTAAATGCCATTAGAGATCTGAAAGGAGGAAAGTGCCATGGTCCAGATGGCTTCGCTGAATTTCATAAACCTTCGCCTGAGACAGTTCCCTGCTGGCAGATGTCTTCTCAGAGGTATGGCAGGAGGCAAATCCGTCCCCCCAAATCATCCTGGCAATACGCCACAATTAGGAAGGCTGCAGACTCTGTACAATAAGATAGTCCACTTTGCCACCCTGTCTCACCCGAGGACTCACCACTGTGAGGCCCAATCCAGGCTCAGGTGGCCGCCGCTGATGCCTGCCTAGCCTACACTTCCCTTTGCCTTACATTTAAGATACTGGGCCCTCACCTCCCCCAGCCTGGTTGGGCCTGTCAGGCGAAACCCAATCCACGGCGCCTGCGCCATCAGGCTAATCTCCTCGAGGTTCCTAAGATGAGGACTAAAGCCGGGTCTAGGTCCTTTGCGACACCGCCCCTTCCACCTGGAACAACCTCCCTTGGAGGTCCGGGAGGCTGAGACTGTTTCTAGCTCGGACTTTGCTGAAGGGACACCTGCTCAATAGGAGCATATATCAATGTCACAGTACCTGACCTAGCTCAGCCTCTTGGGCAGCTCACTTGTCCTCCCAACAGCCATCTAGGCAGTATAATGGTCCTCTTCTTGCAGAAGGGTGCACTTAGGTCCCTAACTTATCCCCTTCCTATCCTGCAGACACAGCAGCTAACCCTAGGTCTACAGGCGCTGCTTACTGTTCCTGAGGACCTGGTATCTAATCTACTACTAGTGATGACTAATTGTTTAATGTCACGATTATTTGTAACCTTCATGTCCATACAGCCTATATGTCTTCCACTTCCTGGCGCCTGTAAAGATATGTACTCTTATTTTAAAACTATCCATTCTCCAGACTGTACTGAACTGTTACCTGTATGCTGTTGTTGCACCGGGTCGCCTGAAAAGGGACTCTTCGGCCCAGTGGGCCTACCGTCATCAAAATTCAATAAATAAATAATTTCTCTTATACCAAAAGAAAATAAGGATCCAGCCCGTGCGAATTGTATCATCCAGTCTCGCTTCTAAACTCAGACTATAAGATATTCACTTTGATTCTTGCATCCAGGCTGAATCTTTTACTCCCGGGCTCATTAACCCAGATCAATCGGGATTCGTTCGGGCCGACAGGCACTGGACAGTGTCCGATCAGCGATTAATATAGTTGACTCCATTCATTGCTCCCGCCTTCCTGCCTGCCTCATGAATTTAGATGCTGAAAAAGCCTTCGACAGGGTCTTGGACCTTTCTATTTTTAGTACTGGAGTGAATGGGCTTTCCACAGATCTTTATTAATAGCATTAAGTCATTATATTCTGGACCACAAGCATATGTCTGAGTGAATGGAGGAATCTCTAAAAGGTTCACTTTAGATAGGTACTCGACAGGGCAGCCCCCTGTGTTTCCTGCCCTCCTATTTGCTAGATAGATAGAGAGATAGTTTTAAATAATCGATTAGCAGTTATTTATTTATTTTTTCTTGGGACAATACTATGTGTTCAGAAAGTATTATATAGGTTTTTAGAAGTATTATGTAAAACACAGTGAGGCAGGTGCTATGCATTTTCAAAATATCTGTGAATAGGATGCAGATATCTGGATGCATCTGTGTGAATGCAGCATGCACCTGAAATAAAAATCCTGCTCAAATTTAACTGCGCCTCGAAAGTTGAGATATGTGCTACTGGTATGAACCGACACCAAACTTGATTTGTTTAGCTGGAGAGGCACCTGATGTATCAGTTGGACACTGTGCAGAAAGGGATCTTACGTAAATCCTGTTCTGGTTATCCGTTTGTGTAGCTGCCTCAGTATTCAGGGTTTTGGTTCTGTTCCCTGACTTCATGTCCTGTGATTAGAACTTACCAGTGCTGTTCACATTATGTCTTGCTGGATTACCATTCACGTAAGATACTTTACTGGTTTATTTGTTATTTTTAAAGTATTTATGTAGTACAGTACTGCTAATGGTTTAGAGATGCATCTGGTGTGCTGTATTAAGCATTGTTAGGCAAGCATAAACAAAGCAGAAACTGCTTTTACGTTATTACATGTTTAGTAATGGTATTAAATAAGTCTCTCTCAAAAATTTTTTTATAGACAGCAACTGAAGGGCCTGTCTGATCACCAGCTGCCTGAGATGCCTCTGGCCTCCATTATATGGTGTTGACAAGAATGCAGCAATGCATTTATTTGGCTGTTGTGCACAGCTAGGTAAGACTTGATTCCCATGTTCTGAAGTGAATCTTTAACAAATGGGGAAAATTGCATTTCTGGGTGGGATAGAGCAACCCACTCATGTGCCCCGCGATATTCAAAGGGGAATTTGCTGTGCGCAAATCCTGAGCGCACCACTAATGTATGCGGCAAGGTGCGTGGGGGGCGATGCCCATGTATAGGCAGCACATCCTGAAATTCAGCCCGGATGTACGGGCGATAGCGGGCACACACCTGCCTTGCGCCAAGACGGGGTGCAGAGATGTTCCTGAAAATACAGGAGCAAGGACTGGCCATCACCAGCTGGCCGCCGTATTGCTGGGCGAAACACGGCAGCTGCCAGCTGTGGGTGGCCACCCGAGCCCTGCAGCACCGTCTGGTGGGGTGCTCCCAGTGCCCGATCGTGGGCTGTCCTATGTATTTAACTCCTGGTGGTCCAGTGGATCGAACTCCATGCCCAGTCGCTGGTTTTAATGAATATTTCACTCCCTGGTGGTTCAGTGGTACCAGCACCTTCTTCCCAACCCGCCCACTCTCACCCCGCCACCCGCCCAGCTGGCGGTGCACCTCCACTCGCAAGCCGCCTGGCCATCCACTGACTGATCATGTATAGTACGGCTGTACACCCATTGGTCCACAGCGCGGCCAGTGCGGCAGATCGAGACACAGATATATTATCCCAAAATGTGACTGGATCCATTCACATTTCAGGATCGTAGTACAGCACGGTCTGCACACCCATTGGCCCACGCCAGGCTATTAGGCATACAGCCGCATTTCGTACGCTGTCAGTCAGTGGAGCGCCAGGTGGCTTGTGAGGGGCGGGTTGGGAACGGGTACGGGTATCACTGGACCACCAGGAGTAAAATATTCATTACAGCCCGCGATTGGCAAGGAATTGGGTCCACTGGACCACCAGGGAGTTAAATATTACAAACCACAATCAGGCAATGGGCGCTGTCGGTGGGGCAGGGGCGTTTGTCCCGACGGCCGCAGCCTGGCAGGGCGCAGTTGCAGGGGATCAGCCACACCTGCATGCAAATGGCCCCATTTGTGCCTTGAATAGATTATGGCCCCATTTGCATGTCCACTGCTGAATATCGGTACTTTGCGCTAGCGCATCCCTTTGCTCCTTCTCTGGCCACTTGCGCTTGGTGTAGTGCCATATTCAACGGTGCGGAGCCATGGCGCAGCACCATTGAATATCTCCCAGACCACACCCTCAGCATCCCAGCTGCACTGTGTTCGGTCGGCGCCACTGCTCATGAAATTTCTGAATATCTACCCTGAAGTAAAATAAAGGACCATGAAAGGCACACTGAACTGTAATCCATTTTGTGTGTGTGTGTGTGTGTGTGTGTGTGTGTGTGTGTGTGTGTGTGTGTGTTGGGGTTACATGGATCCATTTTATTGACCTTGGGAATATTATGATACTGGGGAACTACCCATCTGTTAAAGTGCCAGTGAATCTTAAACTTCCATCTGGAGAGTGACCAGAAATGAGCAAAGGGACCTTGGTTTTTCACTTGGAGGACAGTGCGCTACAGTGTCTGTAATAGGTTATTACTTCAGTGTCCGTATGAATAGAACCCACAGCCTTCGATGTGCTGACCTGAGATGAGCAAACATGAGTCTGACACTGATTTTAACCATAGTCTGGTCATCTACATGAAAAAATGATCTGTGAAATTGCTTATTGTAAATGTTGTTTTGTCGTAGGCACAAGGTGGGTGATGTGCTTTCTGTGAATAGGCCAGGGTCCATTCTGCTGAACTAGAGTAAAACCGTTGGCCTGTGTAGTCATGATGAGCATGCTTCCTGAAGCTGTGGCAATGCTGAAACTTCGAGGCTGTTTCTGAACTACCCAGAAAAGATGAAATGCAAAAAGCGGTTCGCCCTGCCCCCAACCATGCTAATGCTGTGCTTTAAAGTCCACATAAAGATACATTTGTGTAATGCCTGAGGCGAGAGCCAGAGTAAAGTACTAGGCAGTGTTAAAACAAAATTTACAGCTGGTTGGCGATGGGGAACTCTGTCCAGGTCATGAGTCCAGTTTTATTTAGCAGCATATGAATGTTGTCTTCAGAAACCGCTGAGACTTCTGGCTAATTTCAGTTGATTTGGTATGACTGAAAGTCCTAAGAAAGGGTCTAGAAGATCTAAAATTGTGAATCTTGTAATGCAGTCGTGGCAGTCATACTGCTACAGTCTGTGTTTGTTTGGGCCCTGACCACGACTACTTAAATTGTGAGTTATGTAAACTTTTCTGTCCTAAAACACAAAGTGCAAAACTCTGTCTGCCATGAGTCACCTAGCAGCTCTCCTAAAAGAAAATTAAGGAAGTGCCTCAAGTGGTGGAAAGTGCTCATCTTCAGGTACCTCTCATCTGACCAAATCTAAGGTGACCAGAAGAGCAGAAGTCTGTAAAAGTGGCCCAAGTCATCATCCAGTTCAGAGAAAGAGCACAGGTTGTCCCGGGGGACCCTGATGCTAAGGATGGCAGAAAGAAAAAAGCAGATGCTCTGGTGCCATCAACACCAGCCAAGAGAGAGAGAGAAAAAAAACTTCTGCCCAAAAGGAGACTAGGAGCCAGCAGTAGAACAGAGGGGTATTTCGGCCAGAGGACATCACAAAATGTCAGTTTTACCAGATCTTCCAAACCGTGGGAAATCATGCCATATTCCTGCCCCGCCTCTGATTCAAAAAAAAAAATGCCGAGGAGGAGGAAGGGTAACTGATAGAACCGGAGACAACCCCTGAACATGACTTTGGTTCGCCACAGAGAGTCAATGAGAACCTTTCCTTATATTTGTATTTGTAAGGCAAATGGTTAAGACTGAAGATAATCCCTTTACTGTGACTGAGGATATAGAAGAGGCTTAATTTGAGTATGCTGGGAGCGAGTGACGTAATCTAAAAGGCTTACAGTACTCATTCACAGATTCCTCAGTCACTAGCAAGATGTTGGGAGCATCCAACTTCAGCTGGCATTGACAAAGTAGAAAATACCAAGTAGAAAAGCAGGGGTAGAACTTTTTATATTCCCACCCTGATCATGAGGAGTTGTGTAGGCAGCTCTATGTGAAAATCTAGCAAACTTCCATGTCTCCAGAAAGATTCCAGAAAGCTGGGTTATATGCAGGGCCCCTGGTGCTCTGTGGCAGCATTTTCTGATTTCTGTGGCATGACATTCATTTCTGTGGCAGAACACAGTCCAGCCATTGGCTAAATATGAAGATGTCATCGATGACATCACACGCTGAGCATAGAAGCAGGGCCTCAGGATAACCAAGATGGGAAAGCTTGGCACTACAGAAAGTACATTTGAATGAAAATTCACAAAAGTTAATTCTCATGGCACTTTATATATTCTGTGGCATGGAGCAAATTTTGTGGAAAATTTGCAAACCGCAGGAATCACAGAATTCCAGGGCCTGGCTGTATGGCAAGGTGGTACACTTCAGCCCCCTACAGTTAAGGCAGGCTGTTTATGTGGCATGTACTGCACTGGCAGCAGAAACCCCTGGAGTACAGTGCAAGCCCAAGACAGAAGATGGAGGTGAACTTGGTCATGATCTAATAGTAATCTAAAAGTTGCACCGGAAGCCACCAGATAGGTTTCATAGTTTCACATGGCTGTGAATGCACATGACCATCGCTTCAAGGGTGCTAGAACATGCAGTAGCTCTGAGGGGGTTTGCTTGGCTCGGGGCAGCCATCCTGTCGGATGAGATAAAGACAAAGAATATGTATTTCCATTTAAGGACCCTCGCTCTTTGGGGATGAAATAGAACTTCTACATGGGTGGAATAAAACAACCTATAAGAATTTAACCCAGGAGAGAGCTTCTACATCCTTAAAGATATATAGAAATGGAGAGATAGAGGTGTGTGTGTGTATATGTATATGTATGTATGTGTGTGTGTGTATATATATATATATATATATATATATATATATATATATATATATATATATATATATATCTATATATATATCTATATATATATATATATATATATATATATATATATATATATATATATATATATGTGTGTGTTATGTATATATGTATATATGTATATATATATATATATATATATATATATATATATGTATATATATATATATATATATATATATATATATATATATATATATATATATATATATATATATATATATATATATATTTTAATGTGTGTGTGTGTGTGTCTGTATATGTAAAACTCTGTTTAATGCACAGTTAGGGTTGTTCCACAGTGACAAAAGTGAGGAAATTGATGTTAGGTCGGAAACCCCTTTGCACCCTCCAGCCCACCCCCAACTGGAATCTGAGTGCGCATTGGGTCATCTGGCCTAACTATCACCCCATCACATGTGGAAAGAAGCTGAGGAATAGGAGAATGGGGTGACAGTTAAGACTGATGACCCCAATGCACACAATATTTTTACAAATTTTTTCCGACAAAGTCCGTATCTAGCACTGTTTGAGATACCGGCCCTGAAAAGCGTGTGACGCCGTAATGTTATCCATGGGGGAAAAACAGAAGTTCAACTGCCATAACTTTGCCTCCCTGTAATTTTTTTCACCAAACCACTGAAGGCCGCATGTATGGGATGTTGGCTGTGTTCCTGCAAATTTCAACCCAAAAGACTAAACTGTTGTTTTGCTGCAGTCGTCATTATGCCGAATGTTATCCTATGGGGAAAAAGCGCCAACGTTGAAGTACCGTAACTTTGCTGCTGTGTAATATTTTTTCAACAAAACACTGAAAGGCACATCTGTGAGATGTCTGCTACTTCCTCCAATTTCTGCCCAAAACCCCAGACTGCTCTTTTGCAGTGGCTGCCAAAGAATTACTGTTATTTTGGGCATAGTGTCTCAAAGTACTGTCGCGGATTTATGAAGCTTTCAGTAAAAATTTGCGACACTACTTTGCAAAGCACTTTTTCCAGAAATCTGAAAATATATTTCTGGGGTGTTTTACCTCAAAAAACATGGCTAGCATGTTCAGGGCCCGACTAGGTGAATACAAAAAGAATTAGGTTGCTAGAGGGTCTCCATTTTAAATGCCAAGCATTTTTCTGATCACTAACTGAAAACAAATGTATGGATTTAGCATAGTAAAAAGTGCTTGCTACACTGTCAAACGCTTTTAACTTTCCCATTGAGTGCCATAATTGTTACTGAATACTGTGCTCTGCAAGAAAGATTGTATTTTAGTATAAAATCTGAGCTTTTCCAGGAATTACAGTACTGCTTTCTTTATTTTGCAGCAAACCAATGTTGATATTTACACTGAAGACTTGGAAGCGTTGGCTTGGATGAGTGGTGCTTCTTGGGTGGTCTGATCTGTACATACAGGTAAGATAAAATATAGAGGTCTAACTTAAAAGATGCCTGGCTAAAACTGGACTGACCTGGCATGCAGCAGCCTGTCTCTTGATATGTGCTGTTTGCCACCACAAGCCAGCAGGAAGGAGGGTGGAGTGCTTGTTGCAGTGTTATTCCCTGGTGTAATGCAGCTGGGAGGATTGGGTGGAGGTGAATAATTCTGTGTGTTTTTGCTGTTTCCGCACCTACCGTAGCTTCCATCTGCCAAGTTACTGGCGGTCTCTGTGCAGGACCCAGTAGAGCCCCTGCTTCCGCGCCATGGGGAACCTCCCATGGTGGGGGGAGCAGACCATCAGCAGTGCTAAATTTGGTGTTTGTTCATCTGGGGACAAATGACCTGGCAAGAGATGAGGTACAGGTAGTGCAAGGTAACGTCAGGGAATTGGGAGGAGCCTCGGGCAGATGGCACACATGGTGGCTTTTTCAGAGGTGTTGCCTGTGTGTGGCCAAGGAGCTGCAACAGTACTCCACACCAGGGCATTTAACACTGGTTAAAGGCATGGTGTATGGAACAGAGCATTGAGATGGGGCCAGCCTGGGAGAATGCTGGAGACAGCCTGCATCTTTTTAGGAAGGGGACCACAGTACTTGGTGGGAGAGATAAATGCTACTTGGATGAGTATTTAAAGTAGCCGGGGGCAGTAAAACCAATGGAGGAGAGCACCCCCCATGATGGAACATCAGAGAGACTCTGGGGGGACTGCCTAAGGCAGGGATGGGGACAGCACAGGCAGGAATGGGAGGGAAAGAACCATGTGCGCTATGGTGAGGAGTCTTGGAAACTAAATTCCAGACCTGGAAGGCATCATAATGGAGGTTAGCTAGGATTTAGTGGCCATAGTGGAGTTGTGGTGCACTAAACACCACGACTGGGACATGGCCATACTGGACAACTCTCTGTTCCCAAGTGAAAGAAGCTGCCCCACTGACAACTTGTTCAGCAGCTAATTGGAAACGGGAATGGTTCCGGAGGACTGGCCCTCTACATAATAGTGGGAGGAGGCGAGCAGCTGTAGGCCAGTTCGCTTAATTCAGTAGTGGGGAAGTTGGAGACCCCGCTTGAACACAGTGGCTACAAGATCACAGGCAGCATGGATTTACAGGGGAGGTCGTGGCAGTTTAATCTGATCCAGTGGAGATGGATCGGGGGAGGGCAGTGGATGTGGGCTGTGTGATCTTTAACAAGGCCTAGAAACATAGAAAATGACGCAGATATGACTGATAGGCCCATCCAGCCTGCTCTTTCCCTGCCTACCACACAGGAGATGGATTAATAAATTGAGCTGCGTGAGGGGTGGGCTTTAGAGTGGTGAATTTTGTTAGAAAATGGGTAACTAATACAGAGGGTAGCATTTAACTTATTTTTTTCCTTGCACTGATCCAGCTGGGAAAGTGGTACCACTTTGCACTGGCACCCCAAGATTTACACTGGTACTACGCTATAATGTAGTATTTTGGGGGCTCCTTGTCCCTTTCAAATGACTTTCTGGTTTCCTGTAGTGCTGTCACCCTCCCTCTCTCCCCCATCCTCTTAGTTTCTCCCTGGCGCCTGTGGCACCACCTCCTTCTCTTCATCCCTGGATATTCTCTGGTATTCAGTGCCCCTATCCACCAGAGCACCCCAACCCCATGACACTGATCCCGATGGTGACTGACAGAACCTCTGCTCACCTTCTGTGCCAATCACTGTTTACTCAAGCAACTACAATACAGCAGAAGTACAGTAATACCTTCCCACCACCCTCCCCATCCATGCCCCACAGTGTAATTAAAGTCCTGAAGCAGCAAACCCATGATCCTATCTTAATATTCTCACTGCCGGGCCTGAATGTCGGCAGTCTCTCTCAGTAGTGCTGCGATGCAGCATGAGGGTGAGATTAAGATGGGCTTGTCTATGTTGTGCCCCGGAAATAAAAACAACTTGTCTTGTCCAGTTGTGGTTGCATTTTCTAGCTTGGGGACGGGTGGGTGGAGGTTTCTCTTATAAATACTAGCCTAATGGAGTCACACTGGCCCCAGGCAGTTTGCACTATGCTCAGGGCCAGTAAATGTTAATTCTCCTGTGATGGGAGACAGGGTGGTGGTTGTCACTCCAGTGATGGCGGGTGGCCATTGGGGTACCACAGGGCTCGGTGCTGGACTAGTCCCTTTCGTGTCTTTATTGGTAATAGTGCAGAAGACCTGAGACTAGAATTAGTTTGCAGAAAAGGACCACTTGGCCCAACCACCGGCACAGATGTCCCCTGCCTAGTCTACCTCCACTGACCTATCAGGTCTCCGCAACCTGCTTCTTTTCTAATGTACCCTATGTCTGTCCTGCATTTGCTTAAAACTTGCTGTTTTAGCCTCCGCCACTTCCACTGGCAGTCTGTTCCAGGTATCTGCCACCCTTTCAGTGAAGAAATATTTCCTTTCATCTCTTGATGCCCCTTCAGTCCTAGTGCTCTTTCTCATTTGAAAGACTTCCACCTCAACCGCACCCCTGCACCTTGTTCACCCTTTGGGGTACTTGTAGGTCTGTCATGTCACCTCTGTCTCCTCTCTTCCAAGGTGTATGTGTTGAGATCCTCAGGGCCCCTAGTTTGCACTTGGGACACCAAACCCCAGTTGCCATGCTTTTAACCACCTCGAAGTTTCCCAAGATCCCTGCACATACTTTACCCCTTTTGCCTCTTGAGTGTCCACTCTATTGCAGAGGTTGATATCTGCAAAAAAGCATACCTTCCCGTTTTTCTGCAGTGTCTTCTGTGAAAATATTGAAGAGGACTGGTCCAGTACCAAGCCCTGTTGTGCCCTGCTGCTTGCTGTCCCATCATTAGAGAGAGTACTGTTAAACACCACCTTCTGTGTTCTGTCTGTTAACAAGTTTCTGACTCTGTTCACTTTGGATTCCACTCCTAGACTGTTCAGTTTCTTTATCAACCTTGTGTGCAGCACTGTCGTCCAGGAAGGTCACATCCAGTGTCCTCTGCTGATCTATCAGTTCCTTTGGAATGCACCCCCTCACACACACACACACGTGAATCTGTGCTTCCTGTGGTCTTGCACCCCAGTGGATTTTAAGAATAATTTACAGTCTTCCTTCAGTAGGGTTCACATTTATTTCCCATCACTGAAGTAAAACTGACCAGCTTTTATCTTAAAACCAAAGTGCATATAGATGGTCATAGAGCAGCAGCAGGCAGGGCCATCTACTATATGCACCAGCACTTTCAGCAGTGTTCTTTGTCGGGCGGACCTTTTGGTTAGTTATAAATGCTATTTGGCAGATGAATTTG
This sequence comes from Neoceratodus forsteri, assembly GCA_016271365.2. Lineage (NCBI taxonomy): Eukaryota > Metazoa > Chordata > Ceratodontiformes > Ceratodontidae > Neoceratodus > Neoceratodus forsteri. The sequence continues at coordinate 659,900,602 of CM057453.1, forward strand.
CCTGTAGTATTTTACTATGGATATGGTCGAGTGCTCTGTTATCTGCAGATGAAGCGGTCTCTTTCTGCCCTGCCCTTTGGAACACCAGGACTGTTCCTTCTACACCTACCTGGCCACAAAGCACTCTTGGTTTTTGCTGAGGTAGGTTAGGCTCTATCAGGAGGTGAGGTAGTGCAGTTAGGATCAAGATGAGAGCAGTACACCCTCAAGCAGTGGAGGACTGAGTTGAATTGGCTGAAAGGTCACAGATGCCTGTAAGTTATGGCTGTAGTTGTGGTTGACTGTCCCAATGATTCAATATTGTCACCTAACTACCCATCTGACCCCACCTGGGGAACGATGACAGACACTTGAATGAGGGTACAGTCTCGAGGGTGTAAGAATAGTCAAGTGTTGCCAAAGTCTTATCCTGCTCCTCCTGAATGGGGAAGCTAACAGTAGTACTGCAGCCTCACTTACAGTCTCAAAGTTTCATCTCCTCCAGTGCTATAAATGGAAGATCAGAATGTAAACCTTCAGTTTGTGGAATATAATCCTTTTGGGGCATTGGTGTCGTTTTTGTAAACTGCATTTGGTAAGTGCAGTACATCTCTTTCCAGTTCTGATCTGGAAGTGAGTGACGCTTTAATGGAATCCAGTTCCTATCTATAGTACCGCTATGGCGATAAGCAAATTGTGGGATTGCTCGCAAAGTGAAATGTACATTTGTTTCTTCTGCAGCAATTCAGATGTGCACAAAAACCTGCATTACTTGCACTGCTTGTATACAAAACTGAAACTGTGGTAGTAAGGGTTTCGCTAAAAGATCCAGAACAGCCTAAATGGGAAACACCTCCCCAAATAAGACGCCAAAGAAAAAACAGAAGTACACATCCCACTTGCAAAGGAAAAACGACACTTAAAAGCTTTGTGCATGCACTAACAGTGTTTTACAAAACTGCTTTGAACAATACCATCTTACTACTATTAGCAAAACTGTGCCTGTGTACGAAACTTGACAAATGTATGCCTAAAGCAATGCAAACAGACTGCAGAAACCTACTATATAGCGCCTTCATAGCCAAACTCTAAATTTAAAGGAAGCTGTCATAAAATGAAGGAAACTGTCCTTTCAAACAACATGAAGTCTTGCTGTATTCTGACTATATGCAGTTAGCCCCAGCAACTGCTCCAGAGAGGAAAGGGTATAGAACATTGCGCACAAGCTCTGTTTTCAAACCTCTACCCAAGTACTGTAGTATAACCGGCAGATTCTTTACTCCTACTTAACTAAGAAGTCGCTTCTGAGATTCTTTCACTTCACTTCACGTAAAAATCTGTTTTAACCGCTCTTATTTTTCCGGTCTTCGATCTCTGTCCCTGGTACAGTAAGTGTTTAGTAGGTAGTAGCTAAAAAAATGTTTGGCTTTTCTCGAAATTGTAGTGTGGTTTCCGTACCTCAGATCTATAATATTTAAAAAATTTTTTTTTTTTCTTCTTCTTTAGGCATGTCTGAGAAACCCAGAAATAAAACCAGTCCCACTGGGTTTGAACACTGCACTGAGTGGGAGGCCTTGATAAGGCCAATTCCCACCTCATCTGTGTTTACTGTCTGGGGTTTGACCACCTCGAAGCGGACTGCCAAATATGCAGTAACTTCCAAAGCCACTTTAGATAAACATTTAATTAGGCTGAAGGAAAGGAGGCCGAGAAATCCGCTGACCGGATGGCCAGCCCATTTGGTTCTGACCCGAACCTGAGGGGTGCCCACTGACCTGGGTGAGTAAGTCCTCTGGCCAGAGAGCCATTCTATAATCTCTCTTCCATCTAAGAAAGCGCAAGTCAGCCGGCTTGGATTCTGGTTCCCATGTTCCGACCGCTGATGAGATGGCTAAAGCACTATTACTGTATCGCTTCGCCCAGTTCCGACCGAATTGACACGGACTCAGACTATTGGTTCAGTCTGACTTGCCTGCTTCTGAATCTGATCCTGAAGCATTTTATGAGGGCGATTGGGAAGGAGATGAAGGCCTAGATGAGCCAGTAGAGCGTGACCTCTCCCCAGACGGGCCTTCCAGTGTGTCCTCCCAGACAGAGTCCTCCTCCCATTTCTTGTTTCACAAGAAAGTGGCTGATACCTTCAGCTTCCAGAGGAAGAGGCAGAACAGGATCAGGAGGAACCTGACTATGTTGAGATGATGGATGTCCCAGAGTCCAAAAGTGTCTGTCCCTCTGCATAAATCCCTGGGGAAATGGAAACGAAGATTCTTCAGTTTTCAACATCCATACCTCCTGTGGATAACAAGATGGACAGGAGGTATGCCCTGTCAGGTCCTGGGACAGAATTCCTTACGAATCATTACAGCCATGTTTGGGTAGTGCAAGCTGCAGCCTGTGACTAGGCTGGCATCTCTCTTCTCTTCCCCCCATAAGGATTCCAGGAAAGTGGATGCCATGGCCAAGAAATGGTACTTGGCATCCTCTTTGGGGTTCAGGCAATCCAGCTTATATATATATACAGCCAGATACCAGAAGTCTGTGTGGGATAGGGTTCTGGAGCTGGCTAAGAATGCCCTCCCCAGCTGGCCAAGGAGCTGGAGCAGGTGGCTGATGGTATTGAGGCAGCAAAGATCCAGTTTCATGCTGCTGTTGACTCGAATGATGTTCATTCTAGGGTCATGGCTGCATCTGTCTCCATGAGGAGGTTTGCTTGGCTCAGGAGTACAAATTTATCTCGGATACCCAGACCAAGGCCATGGATTTTCCTGTCACCGTAATTCTCTGTTTGGGGAGCAAACGGAGGCTTACATGAAAAAGATGGACAGTACAGGACCACCTACAGTAGTGCTGCAGCCAAGGAAAAGCAGGTCACTCCTCAGAGGCAGCAATGTAGGGCTGTCAGGGGCAGGCCTTTTCAAATGTGTCTTTACCAAGCCCAGGCCTCCTCCTTCCTTCCAGCAGAGGGGGTTCTTTAGGGAAGAGGCAAAAGTGGGATGACCTGGACACCATCATCCACTCAAAGTCCCCTGCTAAGCAGACATCCTGATGTGTCGGTCAGGTCACCTCCCCTGTTCTAGTAGGGGCAGGCTGGCTCACTACCTCAGGCCTGAAAGTGTGTTACTTCAGACAAATGGTTCCTGGATGTAGTGAGCCAGGGACTTGCTGTCAGTTTCAGGAAGTTCCCAAAATGAAAGCTGTCTTTCAGTCCTCCTCTCTCTTGGAGACAAAGGCCTTAGAGGCAGAAGTCTCTCTCTACTACTTTTGCAAGCAGTAGAGGACGTATTTTTGTCACAAGGAAAAGGACTGTATTCCAGATACTTCCTTTCCCCAAAAAGTCAGGGAGTGCGCACCTATCCTAGATCTAAAATACCTAAACAAATACATACTGAAGCCAAAGTTCAAAATGGTGACTCTAGGAATGATTCTTCCTTTCTGAGACCAGGAGACTGGCTAGCCTCCATGGATCTCAAGGATGCCTATTTCCACATACCTATCAGACTTTCCCACAGAAAGTACCTCTGGTTAGAGTTGCCCTCAGGCCACTACCAGTTCAGAGCAATGCCTTTCAGCCTAACATCTGCTCCAAGGGTATTTGTCAATAGTCTAGCAGTAGAGGTGGCTTTTCTCAGTAGGCAAGACATCTTACTGTTCCCCTACCTGGACGATTGGCTCATAGTGGGTCAGTCCTCAGACCAAGTAAAGCTAGCTCTAGTGGTCACTCAATCTTCTGTAATCTTTTAGGGTTTATCTTAAATCTAGACAAGTCTGTTCTTGAACCAGCCCGGCTCATCACATTTATAGGGGTGGAACTGGACACCATACAAGCCAGGCCTTTCTCCCTCTTTCAAGGGTTCAGTCCTCGTCACTCTGGCTTCCTCTTTTGTCCACTAGTGTCTCAGCCAGCCAGACGTTTCTTATAGTTGCTAGGTCACATGGCTGCTTGCACTGCAGTAGTGCAGGGAGCAAGGTTTCAAATGAGAGGTATTCAGTTTCATCTAAGATCCCTTTGGTCTCAGAAGAAAGACCTCTCTAAGTTAGTTCCTGTGTCTCAAACTCTGATTCAGGCTCTCCAGTGGTGGCTGGAGGAGGACGGTCTGAGGCAAAGTGTCCCTGCCTCAGTCAAGCCCCAACAGTGGTTCTCACCACAGATGCTTCCCTGCTGGGATGGGAGCCCATCTGGATCAGCTCACTGCTCAGGAACATGGTCTCATCAAGAGTACTGCACATAAATCTTTTCTAACTTAGGGCTGTCTTTCTAGCATTTCGACATTCTCAAACACAATTTGGGCGACAGTGGTACAGATCAGGACAGACAACACCACAACCATGTGGTACATCAACAAGAGGAGGGCCTGGTCCTCGGCTTTGTGCACAGAAGCCATGAAAATATTCTCTAGCTTATTCCTGCAGGGTTACCTGATAGCTGTGCATCTCCCAGGGAAGGACAATGTGCTGGCAGATACACGCAGCAGGATTTCTCAAGGTCACCATGAATGGGCCCTGAATCCTCTTATTCTTCAGATCACCTTCAAAAGGTGGGGCATTCCAGAAATGTATCTCTTTGCAGCCTCAGACAATCTGCCTTCCTGTGGTCTGCTGCAGACCCCTCTTTTGGGTCTGTTCCTCAAGATGCTCTCCTGTTGAATTGGACAAGCAGGTTTCTGTATGCTTCTTTCTCTCTGATATTCAGAGTTCTGGTCAAGATCAGATCTCAGCCTTGCACTGTGATTCTAATGGCTCCAGACTGGGCCAGGCAGCCTTGGTGTACCCTCTACTATCGATGTCTGACTATTCCACTGTGTCTTCCCAGCCAGTTCAATCTTCTCACCTCTTCACAGTGGAAGATACTGTATCCCAACCTTCAGACTCTCGGACTCAGAGCTTGGCTCTTGAGGTGCTAGAATATGCAAGCCTGCGTCTTTCCCAGTCAGCCCTGGATATTCTTAAGGCTAGTAGAAAACGTTGAACTAGGAAAGCGTACAATTCCAAATGGAAGAGATTTGGCATCTGGTGTTCTCTGAGGCATATTTAGCCAGATTCAGCTGACATTGCCATTGCTTTGGACTATTTGGTGCATCTTAACAGTTTAGGCCTCTGGCCTACCACTCTCAAAGTGCATTTGGCAGTCATCTCTGCCTTCCTTTCTGCTGGAAAGGTCTCTTCCTTGGCCTCCCATACAGTTTTAGGAGATTTTTCAAAGGTCTGGTTCATATCAATCCTCCTTTTATGGACCCTACTCCCGCTTGGGATCTGAATATCTGTATTCAACAGCTTATGCACGCACTTCTTACTTGACTTGGAAAACTGTGTTCCTGGTAGCCATTACATCTGCCAGGAGAATCGGAGTTGTAGGCTTTATCGGTGGAACCTGATTTCATTTCATTTCACTTCACAGTGATAAGGTGGTCCTTTGATCAAATTCCCATGGTGGTATCAGACTTTCATCTGAACCAGTCTGTCACTGCCTGTATTTTCACTGACCATTCTTCTGGAGAAAGAAGACTGCACAGTCTGGATGTAAAGAGGGCTTTAGTTATTACATAGACTCTACTAAGGCTCATAGAAATGACTTCACAGCTGTTTCTCACTTATGGAGAAGTGGGAAAAGGCAAACCTGTCACTAAGAACTATTGCCAGGTGCATTGTCTCCTGTATACAGTTCTGTTACTCTTAAGTTGGGGAAGGAGCCACCCTCAGGCCTGAGGGATCTTTCCACCAGGGGTACAGCTGCTTCGTTGCAGCAGCCAGCTATATATACCTAGTGGAAATCTGTAAAGCAGCCAACTGGAACACTGTTCATACATTTATCGAACATTATTCTCTTGACATCCAGTCAAGAAGTGATGCTAGGTTTGGCACAGCAGCACTGCAGAGCCTGTTCCCAAAATAGGTTCTGTAACTCCCTCCTCCAAGGGGTACTGCATGGTAGTTCAGATATAGTCAGAATACAGCAAGACTTCATAATGTTTGAAGAGAAAATTGCTCACCATAGTAATGTTGTTTCTTCTAATGGAGTCTTGGTGTATTCTGACCTACCTCCTGCCTCCCTCCTGGAACCTAGGTGTTTTGGGATGTGGGTGGGCAGCTGCAGTGCTGCACCTCAGGGGTGTACCTGGGTTTCTCTTCCTAGGATGAGGGTGGTGGAGGTGGAGTAGGAGTAGCAGTAGTACAGTATTAAGTTTCACTACCTACTTGTCTCTTTGGGGTTCTCGACCTGAGTCTTTTTGACCCCAAAAATGTTTCTGTTTTTGGCACAAAAATTTTAGAAAATTTTGTTTTAATTAGTTAGCATAGTGCTCGTAAGAATCTGACGGTTACACTAAGGAGTACCTGGGACAGGTTTGAAAACCAAGCTCATGCTCAACATTCTATGCCCTGGCATAGTTAACCCTTTCCTCTCCAGAGCAGTTCAAGTGCTGGGTCTAACTGCATATAGTGTCAATACAGCAAGACTCCATTAGAAAAACATTACTATGGTGAGTACATTTTTCATTCTGATTGGTTTCTGAAGATATCTCCACCTCTGTAAATCAAACTATAACTGTCTTCAAGCTGAAGGAAGTGGTCGTATTTAAAATTGTTTCCTAGAATAAGCACTACCTGTTTCAGCCACAGCTCAAGGCTTAGAAAGCTCCACACTCACTATGAAGAATACTGTATACATTGTAGGAAGGAAATGTAGGGGAAAGGCACAATAAGCCAGAGCTAGTTTCCAGGTGTGACCTGGGAGCACAAGGAAGTTTATGAATTACTCGGGTCACAAGTGGGGCTGATGGAGGGATTCAAACGCAGGTCTCCAGAAAAGTGATTTTATTTTCATTTATTTAAACTTTGGTAACCAGGAAAGGTACACTGAGCCAAGGCTTGTTTCCAGGTGCGATCCAGGGGGACAGTATGGTCACATAGGGACAAAGGCACATTTGTGACGCCATTATACAGATATACATGTGTGACAGGAGTAGGTACATCCAGCTATACAACAAGTACAGTCAGTATTCAGTACAACGGTTTGAATAGACATCACTCTTGAGTAGATTTCATTATACAAATACTACAATATATACAAAAAGCAGAGTTGGAAATGGCCATAAGAGTGGGTGCATCCACAGTCCATCAATTGCACTAGCAATGGGACTAAAATAGTGAGTGTTGTAGCAACGCTGCTTACAGTAAATGCTATTAGTAATTGGCAGTAAAAATAAATGGGGAAAGCCTGAGTGCAGGGTTAGGTCATTGGTAGAGATAATTAGAAGCAGTGGCAAGGAGCAGTTGAGCTGGCCTAAGAAGGTGTTTGAGCACAGGGAGTGAGGAGGCCTGCTAGAGGGTTGTTGGTATTTGGATCCAGAGGAACAGTATGCAGGAGAAGGCAGAGTTTTTGTTGGGGTGTTGGAGGGAAAAGGATCAGGACCTTCTGAAGCGGAGTGGGTAAGAGGAGGGACTAACAAGATAGGAGGGAGGAGATTAGGAGCTGAGAAGTCAGAACCAGAATTTACCTATGAGGCAACTTATTTATTGTGCGTTACAGTGGTTTGATTTGGTTGTTCTACTCCCTAGATCATATGTCCAATGATTAAAACTTTACTGCTGTTCACATCCTGATTGGCTGTGATGAGTATTCATGTAGGATGAGGACATAAGCAAACTGGGGCTCTTGACTGAAGACTGGGCTTTATGGAAAGGGGCAGTTGATGAAAACGGATTTAAAATACAGGCATTCTGTTCTGTGCCTGTTGCATTTTATGCTAGAAAGATTCTTAACATTTGTACTTGTAGATTTGATGATGTTGTTATTTTGTTGGATATTTGTAGGCCGTACAGGCAGCTGCTTGGAAACCCTTGTTGGACGGTTCAAACAAGACTTGGTAGCACCATAACACCCCAGTCAAGGTAAGGGTTCTCTGCACTATGCCAAAATAGGTTGTGTGGCCTCTTACAGTTGGCAGTAGCTGTTTCTCTCCTATTCAGTTGGTTGATAGTGTATTTCTTTAATATTTCATATGTGAGATCTTTTTGAAAGAGCAAGACAAATCAGACAGAGCAGTACTTAACTGAAGATGTGCTCACAGCCAATCAGGAAACATAATTGGCACTGGCATATTGATGTTGGTCAGCAGAATTGTGTGCAGCATGACTGCTGAAGCCTTGGTCATGCTGAAACTTCTAGAGGCTGTTTCAGAGCTAACAAAAAGCCGTTCATTCTGGCATTAGCAGATCTTACTTGAGAGGGCTCTTGCAGTAAGTAATTGCATATAGACCTGATGCTGGCGGCGTCAGGACCCAACGGAAAAATTTCTAGCTAGCAGTCTCTAGCGGGGACCACCCCACGTCAGGTGATCAACGTCATGCGGCGCCAGTATAAAGGCGTTCCCCTACACCTGCCTTCCTGTTCTTTCCGCCATTAGCTCGTGTCAGTACTCGCGGTAAGTTCTTTCGTCAGCTCTGTCGCGGTAGTATTTACGTTGTTCACTGTGTTGACTTAACTGTCAGCTTTTCATTGGTGTATGTCGTCCCCTACATCCTCCAAGCACAAAGATAAGTACGACTCATGGCGCCTAACTCCCCGCACAAGGACGGCCATTCCCAGTGCCTCTTCTGTCTGGGCCCGGACCATAAGGTGAAGTGCCAGCACTGCCTTAAATTTAACGCCACCACCTGCAGACGGAGGCAGCAGTCCCTGGAGGCCCATATCCTCAAGAAGATGTCTTCCATGGAGGAGTTGAAAAGCTCTGACAGGCGCCTGCTTCCACCAAGACCATCGTAGGGACAAGGAGAAGCATTGGGACAGGGCTCCTCTTCCACCGCGACTTCTGGCTGGAGTCGCCATGCTCCAGGTAACGCCCCTCTGGGGACCGCCTGCGGACAGCCGTCTTGGAAGTTTCCAAGGTGTCGCTCGACCCACCCACCTGGCAGCACTTGGGCCCTCTTCTGGGTGCCTCCGGCTGTTGGAGTGCCTCCTCAGTAAAGCCGCCCACTGTGCGGCCTACTGGTTTGAGCGGCTCTGATAAGCCAGATGTCGTCTCCTCTGACACCCGCACGGAGACTGTCGATAAGTCGCCGGACCTCGAGGCACGGCCACTTCCCACCCGACCAGGCCACCCCTGCTTCGCGACCCGCCCTGCAAGGCGATGGATCCGCTAAGTTGGACGCCTCGCCCTCCGACATCCGTCCGACCCCACTGATAAGTCGGACATCGGCCGACCCGCGCTCTTGTGGCGGCTGAGCCGACGTCTGACCCTCTTAAGTCTGCCGTCTCGGCTCCCACAGCCTTCACTGCCTCAGGAGACCCTAGGTCTCCCCAGCCTGACCTCGGGATTTTTCCCACCATCCCTAGGTGATGCCAAGGTTCCTGCTGTGCCCCGTCGGGTCTCCCTCCTGCTGGGCCGGATGACCTGACGCCTGTTCCCGGCACCAGCTCCGACACTGGTCATACCGATGCCGGGCGACATCCTCTTCCCGGATGCCACTCCAACACCGGGCCATCTGCTCCGTCAGACCCTGGGTATCCGCGCAGTCTTATCTGGCTCCATGATATCCGACCCAGTACCTGATGCCGGGCTACCCAACACTGCAGCTCTCGGTGCCTCACTACCCGATGCTGGGTTACCCGCCATCGGGTTACGGATACACCGCACGGGTATACTCAGTATCCGTATCCCCCTCCTCCTCCACCGCCCCTCAGCCGCGGTGGACTTAAAGAGACTCTGGCCTCCTCCAGAGAGATGGAGAGTAGTCTCCTGGTGCAGTTCCGGCTCCTGTATGCCACAGGCGACACTCCCTTCCCACCTCCGGATACCAGGGGTGAGCCTCTGGTTCCAGGGTGGGGAGCAGGACACGTTCCCTGAGGGCTTCCTAGGGGTCCGTTCCTCCTCCTCCCGACACCTCGGATGACTCCGGTTGTTCCGACCTGGATGATGAGCCGCTCTCCAACCAAACCCAGGCCTAGGACTCCTCTGAAGTCTCTTCGGAGGATCCTTCTTTCTCTGAGTTGCTGCACAAAATCCAGGAAGTTCATAAGTGGGCTCTTTGGGCCGGACCCACAGCTTAAGTAACGAGCTGAGCACCTGGATGTGCCAGAGACCGCTCCGACCTTGGTGCCACCCTGGATTGAGCCTCATGCTGACCTTGTTTCCACCATTTGGAAGCAAATGTCTGCATTAGCCCTCTTCCTCGGAAGTCTAATAGGCTATACCAGGCTCCCGGGTGTTGACTTCCTTGATTCTCACCTTTGAGCCGACTCTGTTGTGATTAGCGCCACTCACGGCCGGTCAGCTAATCCGAAGCATTTGAGCTTTTCTCCACCTGACAAAGAATCCGCCTTCTGGACCAGTACAGCAAGAAGATCTATGCTTCTTCCACTCTGGGTGTTAGGGCCCTGAACTATGTAGGTCACATGGAGTTACCAGAAGGCAATTCTTAGTGAGGTGGAATCAAAGTTGGACTCCTTTCCTGACTCTCGGGTTAAACAGGAAGTGGCTGACCTTGTTCATTCTGCTCATTCGGCCAGTTGGCACGTAGCTTCGTGCCACGTTGATGCAGTGGACACTGCTGGTATGAGCTCGGCTTTTGCCATGAGCTTGGCGTCATGCCTGGCTCCATGTTTCAGGTTTGGTCCTGGAGGTGCAGTTCGCTATTCAGGAAGCACCCTTCTGGGGTTCGGTGGTGGCGTCGAGGACATATCACCCGATCTGCAGGAGAAGGGTACTGCACTGAAGTCTGTGGACTCCATGTACAATCCCCCTCCAGCGCAAGCGTCGTCCCTTCGCAGGCAGAATTGTCAAAGGCGAAACCACAGGAAAGCGGGCCAATAAACTGGCCTCTCCGGCTGCCAAGCCCCACTGCCCAAAAAAGTAGCAGGGGCTTCAGCCGTGGCGCTTCCCCACACCACCCGACTCCTTTCCTCCCCACTGCCTCTGGCGTTTCCAGAGGAACCGGTAGAAGGGAGGTTTTCCTCCACCTCCTGGGTTGGGAGAGGATAACGTCAGATTCTTGGGTGCTACAACTCGTCACAGAGGGACACTCAATAGAGTTTCTTCAGAAACCCTCGACACCCTTCCCAAGGTCTTCTTTACTGCAGGAGCATCTTCTTCTGGTCCAGGAAGAAATTTTCTCCCTTTTCTTGAAGGAGGTGATAGAACCCGCCCTTTCCTCTTCAGGGAACAGGGTACTATTCCCATTTCTTCGTGGTCCTGAAGAAAACTGGGGACGTGAGGCAGATTCTCTACCTCAGCTCCTGAACTTGTTCGTGGAGTACAAGAGGTTCAGGATGCTCTTGCTGTGAGCCTTCTACCCTTCTCCGGCTGGGACAGTGGCTGTGCGCTTGGATATGCAGGATGCCTACCTGCATATCCCTATCCTCCTCCCACCCCAGATACCTGTGTTTTGCATTCCAGGGGACCACTACCAGTTCAAGGCCCTCCCATTTGGTCTTTCCTCTGCACACGGGTGTTCGCCAAATGCCTTTCGGTGGTAGCGGCCTACCTGCTTACCCAGGGGTGCAGGTTTTTCCTGTACCTGGACGATTGCCTCTGGCAGCCCTGTCCAGGAAGGAACTCCTGCTCTTCCTTTCCCCTTACCCAGCAAGTCTTGCCTGCCTGGGTATTACCATCAACCTGGCCAAGTCCCATCTGATCCTGTCCCAGAGGTTCAGTTTATCGGGCGATACTGGACATGACTTCTGGCATGGCCTTCCTGCCACCGGGTCAGGGTGGCAACCCCAGGCCCAGGTTAGCCTGTTGTCCAGCCGCAGGAGGGTCAGCGCCAGGTCAGTCCTTCGCCTCCTTGAGCTAATGGCGGCTGCGATTCTGACAGTCCTCACGCTCAGCTCCACATGAGAATCTCTCAGTGGACGCCCGTCTCAATGGGATCAGCTAGTGAATGACCTAGATCAACTTGTCCTGTTCTCCACTCCCATGGCTCGGGACTTGCAGTGGTGAATGGTTCAGGAGAACCTCTGCCGGGAGTTCCTCGTTCTCCTCCCCCTCACAGACATTGACTATGGACGCCTCCAGCAAGGGTTGGGAGCCCATCTTGGTCCTCACAGGACCCAGGGCTCCTGGTCCAAGCTCAAGTCCCTTCACATCAATGTGCTCGAATTAAGGCAGTACTGTATGCTGTTCAGGCTCTGTATCTGTCTCCTGGTCACCTAGCGTGTGTGTGTGTGTGGTCTGGTACATCAACAAACTGGGAGGAACTCTTTCCTCCCCATTTGGAGAGGTGATGAGTCTGGGATTGGGCAGTACAGCACAATCTTCACCTCACGGCATCTCACGCCCTGGGGATCAAGAACATGCTGGCAGACTGGCTCAGCCAGTCATCTGCTCTAGCTCACGAATGGGAACTGGATCAGGGGTCGAGACATCTTCCTGCACTGGGAACTACACAGGTGGACCTGCTTGCATCCTCTCAAAACACAAAACTTCCTGTCTTCTGCTCGCTTCAGGTGCGGCACTTTTTGGAGAGGCGCCTGACTCTAGACTGGAAGGGCAGATTCGTCTGCCCCCATTCCACTGATTTACGAGGTCTTGCAGAACCTCTGTTTGGAAGGAGCTTGAATGATTCTGATCGCTCCTTTCTGGCCCAGGCAAGTTTGGTTCTCTTCTGCAACAGTACTGAGGAACCTCCTCTTCCTCTGTCACTGTTTTGCTGACCAGGGATCGGGGACCCTGGTCCATCCAGGCCTCAAGTCCCTTCAGTTGCACGCTGGCTTCTGCAGACGTAGCTTCAAGCCCAGTTTGCGCGCGCCCTCCCGAGTAGCTGAGATTCTGGTGGAGGCCAGGAAACCCTCAACCAGATCTAATTATGCCATGAAATGGAAACTCTCTGTTTGCGCTGCCTGTGACGTTGAGCCCTTCTTGTGCTCTGTCGGCCGACTTCTGGATTACCTCGACACCTCTTCGATCTGGGCCTCAGCCATTCATCCTTAAAGGTTCACATGGCGGCCATTTTGACCTATCATGTCTCCTTTGCAGACAGAGACGTATGCTCAGCTGGAGGTCTCTTGAGACCTTTTTGAGGGGTCCTTCACTTCGACCTCCTCGGAGTTCCTGCTCTTCCTTGGGATCTGAATCTCATTTTAGAGAAGCTTACTCTGCCTCCTTTCGAGCCGGCAGCCTCAGCAGACCTAAAGTTCCTTTCTTGGAAGACTCTCTTCCTAGTGGCCATTACTTCTGCTCGATAGATTTCGAGCTCCAGGCACTGATATGTAAAACCCGTATCTGATTTTTCACAAGGAGCGTGTGGCTCTCGTGCCAACCCTAAGTTTCTCCCTAAGGTGGTAGCATAATCAACGCTGAATCAATCCATAGAGTTGCCTGACCTTTATCGCGCACTCTAATTATGGAGCGTACCTGCTGCATACTTTGGATGTTCACGAATTCTGAGATACTACACCAACAGGACTGAAGGATCTCAGAAAGACTGATCAACTGTTCGTCTCTTTTGCTCATAAAAGAGAAGGCAATGCTATTTCTAAGCAATGCCTATGAAAATGGTTGCTTATTGTATCACTTTCTGTTATGACAAGTACAACAAGACCCTGCGGGTCAAGTTAAAGGCCAGTCCACCAGAGGGGTCGCCGCCTCTGCAGCTTGTTTCAGAATGTGTCAGCGGCTGACATTTGTGTAGCCGCCACTTGGACTTCAACTGTAACAGTAGATCTTCGAGAGAGGCTCTTGCAGTCAGTAATACCTTCCCGCCTCCATCACCCTAAGCTTTTTCAGCTCCTTTTCCAGGAGGAAATATCTGCTCCTCTCGTCTTGCCTTTTGGCCTTTAAGCGGAAAAGAACTTGAAGCGAGCGTGGGGGACCGCCCCTTTATACTGACGCCATATGGCGTCTGTCACCTAACATGGGGGCGGTCCCCGCTAGAGACTGCTAGCTAGAAATTTTCCATTGGGTCCTGATGCGGCTGTCAGTCCTATATGTAATTACCTGCAGAGCACCTCTCGCCCGATCTACTATTCTGGTAAGTTCTTACGTAACTTTACTTTTAGGACTGGTATCTTTTGGTAATGGGGCTATAATTTGTTAAAATATTCCCACATTTTCATGGAGTGCTCAGTGTCCTGCGCATGTGTGGAAATTGGTTGAAGCGGTGATTTTAAGGATGGCGTTTGACAGAGGTTCATGGCTACAGACACCATGACAGCAAGCAAATTCAGACACTAATATGTTTTTATAACTGTCTGCAACGCGATGCAAAATCTAAGGTGATACCATAGGAAGCACTGTTGAATACACTGAAATAATGGAACTGGAATGCCACGCCCACGCTGGACAGGGTGCCACAGAACTGGAGGAAAGACCACATTGACCATGCTGCGTCTTATATGGCGCTGGGCGCAGCTGGCTGGAAACGAAGGCGCGCTCATAATATTTTGAGTCCCGCTGCACTGTCGCCCTTTCTTTCGTTCTCTGAAGTGGTAGGAAGGAGATTTCTAGTAGGTACAAACTGAGGGCATCTGACTGGTTGGAGATTGCAGGCAGGAGAGGCAGTTGGATGATTTAACGATGGACATTTTGCAGTGTCTGGACAGTTACAATACAACTAGAAACTATGAAAATCTATTTTCTGGGAACGCTGTATACCCCGTCGCTCCTGAGGGGAAACCAGCTGATCTGCAGTACCAGGTATGACAAAGATTTCGGTTCACATTGTAGGGAAAGGTGAGGTTTCTTTGTCACTAATTGAGCGTAGTCTATTTTGGTGTGCTAGGTTTTATGTAAATATGGGTATTTCAAATAAATGGACCGTATCCTCACCTCCTCCCTGGTCCTGACTTCATCTGCCGCTTGTGTCCTATGATTAAAACTGTTCTAATTGCTGTTCACATCATGAGTTGCAGTGATTATTGGTTTTGTAGAATGAGGACACAAGGCTGCAGGCTCCAAAACGGAGCAGTTTTTATTTTCCTAAACTGCCCACCCAGAGGTTGTTGCTAAGTATGCGTGCACATATGTAGAAATTAAATTTCAGTGCCTGGCTGCCATATAACATGGAATGGAATATGTAATAGATAATCCACTCTTAGGTGCGGTGGCGCTCTGATATGCATGCCTTGGTGTGCGTTGTCCACACCGCAGGCTGCAGGGCCAGTGCATCAATCACCAAGGTGTGCGTATATCAGAGCGCGACACACCTAAGAGTGGATTATCTATCTTATAAAATGGGAAAATATTTGGGCGGGGAGGTGTTTATTAATACCAGAATTGGATCTTAGTATTGAATACTTTACTAATACTTTTCAAAAATCTGATTCTCATGCCCCCAGAATAATAAAAACACAGATTTGCCAAAATTTCCATGGATAACAGAAAAATTGCAAAAATGATTAGAGTTAAAATAGACCCTGGAAGAAAGCCAAAAAGACAAAAGAAAGTTGTGACTGGGATTTATTTAAAATTAGAAGAAATGAATGTCAAAAATTAACTAAAAGGGCGAAAATACTTTACTGTCGATAAGTTAAATCATAACTTGAATCCTAAAAAAATTTGGACAACTATAAAAAAACTTGTCAAATCCAGGAGGACAAATAAAATTAAAATTGAGAACAAATGAAAATATAGTAGAGATCCAAGGAGGTATCTGATATCTTAAATGACTATTTTGTTGATCTACCTAATTTAGGATTAATAGAAGATACTTCCATAGTAACTGATATTAGGTGTAAAGAATATTATTTAAATCAACACCCTCCCTTTAGATTTAAACAGTTAATTCCTTTGTAACTTCCCGTAGCGTTATCTAGAATAAACCCATATAAATCCGTGAGTTTGGATAATTTAGAAGGACGTTTTTAAAAATAGCTGCCCATACATAGCACATACGATTCTAGCTATATTTAATTGGAGTTTACAGGAGGGACATTTTCCTACTTTGTGGAAGACAGGAAGATAGTACCTATTTATAAAAATGGAAAAATTGTTCACTTGGGAGCTTAAGCAGCAGGCAGGGAGGAAGAGAGCTGGAGTTATAATCTGTTTTAACTGAAATATTTGAATAGTTTGTAAGTGAAATTAGTTTTATGTGGTAAAAATTATTACCTTGAATTAGAATTGTTACATTGTAAATTTGGTGGCTTGGGGATAGTTGTCTAGCAGGGATATTTAGAGGAAATTTAAAAGTGTTTGCCTGGTGTTTGGTAGAGCCCTCCACCCACCCTGTTTTGTATGCCTTCTTAAATACTGAAAAGCCACTGGGGTTGGGATTGAAGGGCTGAGTGTTTCTGTTTGGGACTGAAATTGAGCAACAGGAGCTGGTGGGCCTGTGACATCTTATGGTACCTGATGTCTGCTTACATACACTGTTAGTGTGACCCGAACACACACTGGACTGTATGTGTTTGTGAGACTTGGGAGCGTTATTGGTGGGGCTGAAATTGGGTTTGTAAATAACTACAGTCAGTATAGAGAAACTGCACTTCAGGGAAAGGGACAGAGAAAAGGGGTGTGCTATTATAAACAGAGGGGATAATCAGGGTGGCCATATTCCACCATGGCAGGCATCTTGCGGAAGGTTGTAGGCTGCACAGGCTGTGGGATGGCAATAATTCTAAATTGGGCCTGGAGAGGAGGCTGCCCACTCTGTAGACGGCTATCTTGTATCAGGAGTGAGGTATATTGGTTAAGGAGTAAGCTGGGAGCTCGGGGGTGTCCAAGGATAAGGTGTGGATATGGGCAGCAGAAGGGTGGGGCTGAGGGAGGCTGGGGCAACGCTCTGAAATTACAGGACGTTATGTTACAGCAAGCAGGAGGGGATATTTGGGACGGAGGACCCTTAGATAGGGAAGTTGATGCTAAGGGAAAGCGACAGGGTGAACATTCTGAATACAAAGAGACTGGAAAAAGAGTCAGGAATGGCTGTTGTCAGGAAGCCTAAAACAGCAGACTGTGGGAAGGAGCTCTAAGGTGAATAGTGCAAGAGAGGAAGAAGAGGGTCAGTTTAGAGATGCAGTCAGGGAAACTCGGGTTACTTGATGGAGGCTGACATAGACTGTCGCAATAAATTTGAGCTACTAAGCAACCTAGAGGGGAGGAAGGGTTGGTGGAAATGAGGAAACTTATACAGAGGCCGGGAGGGAGTTGGATACCCATAGGCATCACAGACCAGCTATGGAAAGGATAGACATAGTCCCAGAGGAGAAGGGAAACATATATGTTAAGCAAATGGGGAGATGCAACATATTCCAGACATGAGGAGAGGAGCATGATTGGAGAAACTGGGAGACAAGGAGATGGGAGAAGCCCACTTCAGCTGGGAGGTCAGTACCAAGGATGGGGCCCTAGCTAAAGGGGACCCACAGAGCCTCTGGAAGCAGGGTACTATTACAAGGGGAGGATGGTGTGTGGGGAAGGGGAAACCATCAGAGCCAGGATAAATGGTTCAGATATGAGAGGGTTAAAGGGACACCTATTCAGAGGGGTTTGAGTTAAGTGGGAAAATAGCAAGGAAGGCAGAAAGGAGGGTGACAAGGGGTCTCCAATAAGGCAGGAAGACTCCCATGAAATTCAGATCATGAATAAAGGGGGAAGGGGGCTGAGAGGGCATAGTGGAGGTAACCATAAGGATGATGGAGGTGATAAGGTTCTGTTACTGGGAGACTCGATGATTAGGGTATCCATTGGGAGGGACAGGGGGTGGATGCCGTAGCCAGGTGAAGGTAGTGAGTATCTCTGGGCTGACAGTGCACAGAGCAAAGTTCATGGTGTATGAAATGGTTAGGGATTGTGGAGGAAACCGGATTTCCTGGTGCATTTGGGAACTAATGATCTAGATGGAAATAGCATTTTGGAAATCCAAGCAAGGTTCCAGAACTTGCCAAGTCTGTCGGGATAATGGATGCAACATTTCCTTTTCAGAGATATTGCCAGTACCAAAGGCCTCGGTGGACAAAAAGAAGCTTACAGAGGTTAATGACTGGCTCAGGAAGTGGGGTGAAGAGAATGGGTTGGGGGTGTTAGGAACTGGAATGGAGTTTGGGAGGATAAGGGACTATATGCCAAGGACAGGTTTCATCTTGCCCCATTAGGGAAGGAAGTCCTTAAACAGGGATGAGGGGATGGCTGACTACATACAAGAAAGGTGGGGTTTAAACTTGTAAGGGGAAGGGATGAGGAGGGCTGACCAGAAGCCCTCCTCCAGATGAGGGAGTACGTCAAGCCCAAGAGGGGAGGGGAAACAGACTGGAGGTGGAGGTTTCAGGAGGAGCAGGGGAGGATGGAAGTATAAGGAATCTGGGTGGGGTTCGAAAGAGGATCAGGAAAAGGGTGGGGTTGGTGTTAGTAAATGCCAGGAGCTTGGGAAACAAGTTGCGGAGTTCCAGGCCATGCTGTTCGAGGGGGGGATGTGGCGGCGGTCAGGCGTGGGCCAACAAAACCATGACTGGGACCAAAATGTACAGGGGTACACTATGCTTAGGAAGGATAGAAAAGGAGGTCAGAGGGGTGGAGTGGCTATGTTCATTAGAGATGATATAGAAATTACTATGGTAGAAGAGGCAGAGGGAAGCGTGAAGGCCTTAGGGGTCACCTCACGATCCCCAGCAGGAGATAAGGTCAAGCTGGGAGTAGCATATAGGCCCCCGGGATGAGTGATGTTCTAGAGGATGGTTTGCTGGACAACATCATTGCCCAGTGTGGTCCAAAAGGGGAAGGAGTGGTGTTGATGGGGGACCTTAATATGCCAGGTACAAACTGGGAACCATGTCCTCTAGGGTGGCCAAGGAGCAGAGGCTGCTAGATGGCTTCCAGGATGTGTTCTTAACACAGCATGTGATGGAGCCCACAAGGGAGGGCATGTCCTGGATGTGGTTCTGGCAGATGGGGATCTGGTAAGGGACATAGTTGTACAGGACCCCTGACTGGGAGTGACCACAATACTGTCTGGTTTCAAATAAGCATGGGGGATGGGGTGAGATCTAGGACACTGGCAGTGGACTTCAGGGGGCAGACTTTATGGGCATGGAAATATTCTCAAGGATCACTTGAAGGGATTACCTCAACGACAAGTGTGGAAAGGAGATGGGAGGTCATAAAACGGGACTTCATGAGGCAGTCAGGATCTGCGCTAAGTTGAAATGTAAGGGAGCAAGGTCACACAAACCATGCCGGTGGTCCAGTGAGGTACAGGTAGCAGTCAGAGAAAAGAAGGCCTACAAAATATAAAACAACAAGAGGGATAGGATAAGGAAATGTACCAGCTTGCATCTAGAAAAGTCACCCGTATGGTGAGGGAGCAAAGTCCAGTAAAGAGCAGCGCTGCACAGGGATACATGGAGGGAAAAGGGGTTCTTCCGTACATTGGGGAGCGGAGAAAACTAAGGGCCATCTCAGATTGAGATCAGAAGGAGGTGGGTGAAGAGGCGAGGGACCAGGCAGAGGTATTTAACGAGTACTTTGCCTCTGTGTTCAGCTAGGGAGGGATGGGACATCTACAAAGCAAGGCATGAAGGGATAGAAGCGGCAGGGAGTGGGATCAGGGAGCAACAGAAATGGAGCAAGAGGGAGGGAAAGGTACCCCAGGGTGTCGCATCTGGATAAGGATAAAAGACCAGTAAGGGGGAGGGACAGATGCTATCTCCACCAAAGGTGTGGTTAGCCCTCAAGGCCCTAAAGAAAAACAAATCTCCAGGGCGGGATGGCATTCATCCCAGAGTACTATGGGATTGCGGACATACTGGCTGCACCCTGGCGGAGCTTTTCAGCAGGTCACTTGAGACAGGGAGGTACCTAGTGATTGGCGAGAGGCACATGTGGTACCAATCCATAAAAGGGGGTCAAGGGAAGTACCAGGTAACTATAGACCCATCAGTTTGACCTCAGTGGTGGGAAAATTAATGGAGAGTATACTAAAGGAACGATTGGGGTGTACTTGGAGGAGGTGGGAGGTCTGATAGTCGGCAACATGGGTTTGTGCCAGGTAGATCATGTCAAACCAACCTTGTGGAGTTCTATGAATGGGTAACATCAGAACTGGACAGGGTAAGCCTGTGGATGTATTATTCTTGGACTTCTGAGCGTTTTGACTCTGTCCCCTACAATGGTCTGGTGGAGAAACTGATGGGGTTAGAGTAGGCCCTTTGATGGTCAGGATGGATTGAAAACTGGCTAGCTGGACGACTCAGAGAGTAGTGGTCTGTGGGGAGCTCTCAAACCCTAGAGAGGTTGGTAGTGGGGTACCACAGGGCTCGGTCCTGGGTCCGATCCTGTTTAATGCATACATATCAGACATCAGGGAGGGTATAGGGTGTGAAATGAGTCTCTTCGTGGATGACTCCAAGATGGGAGCAGTAGTTGAGGAGAAGAGGGGAGGGTGGCCCTGCAAGGACCTGGACACCCTGGAAAGCTGGGCTCACACATGGAAATTAAATTTCAATATCACCAAGTGCAAGGTGTTGCATCTTGGTCGGGAAACCCTAAACACAGGTACCCCTGGGAGGAGGCGCTGGAGGCCTCGATGGGGAAAAGACCTAGGGGTCATGGTGGATACATGTATGAATAACTCTGAGCAGTGCAGGAGAGCAGCTAGCAAGGCAAACAGGATGTTGGGATGCATTGTAAGGGGATCACCTCTAGGAGCAAGGAAGTGATTCTGCCTCTGTACAATGGACTGGTTAGACCACACCTTGAGTACTGCTGTACAGTACTGGAGACCACATTTGAAGAGGGACAACAGCTCCTGGAGAGGGTACAGAGGAGGGCAACAAAGATGATACGAGGGCTGGATTTGACTTATGAGAACAGACTTGAGGAGCTCTGCCTGTTTTCATTGGAGGAGAGGAGAGACAGGGGGACATGATTGAGGTCAAGTACCTCAACAGAATAAATAGGGTAAACATGGAGGGGATCTTTAGGCTAAAGCAGGAGGTATCACCAGAGGGCATGGTTTGAAGTTGGAAGGTGGAAGGTGAGGGGGAAAAGAGGAGGAGGTTTTCACTGAGAGGGTGGTGGACCTTGGAATGCACTGCCTGGTGAGCTGGTTCAGAGATCCACAGTGGAGGCTTCAAGAGAGGGTGGGACAGACACAGAAAGTGGATGTATCAGATGATGGCCTGTCCCGAGGGGTGGGGATGGATGATAGGGTTTCTAGAGAACAAGGGATGGGAGGGTCTCGGCACCCAATTAACGATCTAGGTTCGAGCAGACTCGATAGACCGTAGGGCCTAATCTGCTGGCAAATAGTATGTTAGTATGTTAGATAAATCATCTCCTAATAATTATCGTCCTATTACTATCTTGCCTGTCTTGTCTAAATGCTTGGAGAGGTTGGTAAACCATCAAATGGGAGTTTATTTGGAGAAATATGATTTATTAACAAAATATCAATCGGGTTTTAGGAAGGGTTTTTCAACTACGTCGGCTTTGATTGAATTCAGTGATCTGATATGTACATCCCTGAACAAAGGTAAGGATACAGCAGCTATTTATATTGATTTGTCAAAAGCATTTGACTGGTGAACCACTCTATTCTGAGAGGTTGGTCTGTTTGGGTTTCTCTGGTGATCCACTAGCATGGTTTATCTCATATTTGACAGACTGCTTTCAGAGAGTACAGTTGGAGAACCATCTTTCACATCCCAGGATCGTTAAAGGGGAGTTCCACAGGGGTCCATTTTGGACCCTTATTGTTCTTGATATTCAATAACGACCTACCATCTGTGATCAGGCATACAGATATAAGAATGTATGCAGATGATGGTCTTGGTGGCCTCTGGTGATGGTCTGGTGGATCTCCGGGAGATCTGCAGGCTGACTTCACTAGGGTTCAGGAGTGGTTCACCAAGTCACAATTGACAATGAATGTAAATAAGACAAAATTAATGTGTTTCAGTACTAGAAAACAGGGTGTCTCGGATGTACAGATCATTGAATCAAACCTTAATAGAACAAGTCACAAATTATCTAGGAGTTAATATAGACTCTCATTGACTTTTAAGAGTCATATAGAGGCTATATTACAAAACACAAAAAATTGGGAGCTTTAAAGAGAACATCCAAGTCCTTAAAACTGCAGGATAGGAAACTGATTGCTGAACAGCTTTTACTTCCAGTAATAAAATATGGAGAGGTTATTTATAGGACTGCATCTAAAAACTCTTGATTAAGCTGGACAAACTTCAGTATAGGGTGGCAGATATGTCTTGCGTTGGTTAGGACTACCACTGCAAATTGTTGGCCAAGTTAAATTGGTTACCACTCGATTTAGAATATAAGTATAGTTGGTCCTCATTTATATATAAATATAGGACAACTTATTTGAATCATAATATATCAAAAATATTGGCAGATAAAGATTCTGCTCTTAGAAAACATTCAATTAGGGTTCGTATCAAAATAGAATAGATCCAGATAAGCGTAAAAATTTGGGGATAGAACATTGGCATCACAAGCATCAATGTGTTGGAATACACTCTCTTATAGTACGATTAGAGAAATATTGAAAAAATTTCTTAAAGGGTTAAAGATGCATCTTGTATATTCATGTGAATGTTTTGATTTAATTTGGTTATATTGTTTAGTGTGTGTGTGTGTGTGTGTGTGTGTGTGTGGTTTTGTGTCAATAATTTGTATTGATTGTCTGAACTTGATGTGTTTATGTGAAACTTGGATAACCTGCACAGGACTGTCTTGAAAAGTGGATTATTTTATCCAAATGACATGTATTATTCCTGTATAAAAATAAAATTTTCTACTTTTCTACTACTACTAGGAGGTACATAAGGTAGTCCCTGTCTGGCAGAGATAAATGTTTAATTTACAGTAGGTAATCTGGCTGATCCTGCCATAATTGTGATGGGTTTGAAGTTTAAGGTGGTATTTATCTGGTTGATTCTGCCTTGGTTTAAATAATAAAGTGATGAAAATATGTATCTGGTTTATCCTGCTATTGTCAGTGTGTTGCATTGTAATCCCTTTTAGTATTATTTCTGTAATATAGCGTGACCGAGTAGTGTAAACTGTAATTATAGACCTGGTTGCAGACGTTCAAAACAATTACTAATTTTTATTTTTGAAAGAAGCGTCAAACTGTAATGGGGCTGAGCGAGTGAGTCATTCATATCTGTATTGTAAGCGTGACCCAGTGGTTTTATTGGCAGTTCAGGACATGCCATCTAAAATTCTGAAGCCGGCTGACTAGCTCTTCACTCTGTACAGTCAATGGCTTCATTTTCTAGAAATATGAGCAATCTTAAAATAAAAAGTTTACACAGTACCTGCAAGTAAAATACCTTGTTTTGAAGCTGTGCCATACGTCCTGAACTGCCAATAAAACCACTGGGTCAACAATACAGATATGAATGACTCACTGGCCAGCCCCATTACAGTCGGACGCTTGTTTCAAAAAATAAAAATGAGTAAGGCAACCTGCTTTTTGTTTAGCCCCCATTACTGTCAGAGACTTTAAATTAAAAAAAAAAAAAAAACACCATAAAAACAGAGGTTATACACAGTTTAGTGAGAGATGTGTGGCAGCTATATACAGGACATTTTAGTTACTGCTGTGGGTGCCAGCCTGTGTGTGTTGTGTGGCAGCCTGTGTCTGCCAGGTGTGAAGTGATCTCTCTGCTGGTGAGAAGGTTCTGTGGGATGGAAAGTAGTTCAGGCGCAGGTCGTAATGGGAGGTGTGCGGCTCAGAAATAATGTAACGGTCATGTGATGCATTCTGTCCAATCATGTTACTGAATTTCTATGATTTTACCACCCTATTTTATAAGTGTGTGTGTGTGTGTGTGTGTGTGTGTGTGTGTGTGTGTGTATATATAAAAGGGTGGGGTTTGTAAAACTTATCCTTGACTTTCTGTCACGAGGTTTGTTCTTTTCGTATTTAATACACAAGTGTTGACCAGGAAAGCACACAAAGCCGAGGCTCATTTTTTAAAGGGGGCTCCAGAAGAGAGAACAAAACTCCGTACAAGCGTAGACAAGAGCGGTTTACTAATTAGGCAGTCAAAACGGGCATACTGAATGAGCCTAGCTGTCCTTATCTGCCGACAGCATCTGTGTATCTATGTAATTACAGCCACTCTTGATTTGAGCAACAGAAAGAATTATGCAGGAGGTACTGTAGCAGCCAGTGACCCTAGGCAGGAGACCAAGAACTGAAGGCACGTATGTGGAAAAGGTCTCTCACAGGGTTTTGAGTTAAGGGTGAAGGAACAGCTCTTTGGGGTAAGAAAAAGCAGCTGCTTATGGCACTGCGGTGACGACAGAAATCTGTATTAGTGAGCACCCAGGCCCCCTGTGCTTTTTCTTTTTTTTTTTTTTGGAGGGGGGTGTCGGATACAGTGTTTACGCCAGCGCTTTTAACGAGTCACACGTCAGCCTAGTACCACACTATGCATAATCATAACACACACTTCACCACAACTAAACTTAAATACAGTGAAATGTTTATTGCACACCTGGCATAGCTGCCATTAAAACAAGTTAGACATTTACATCTGTAAGGTGACTTTGTTCTATCCAAGAAGTATGATGACATGTTTTTTCTCTCCCCCACTCCCGCTTTGTCTTTCTAAGTAGACTTTTTTCTAATTTTGTTTCTTTTCATTGGTGGGCTGTAGCCGCCTTTCGGCTGTCTGTACCAGGAACTGTGGAGCAGTGAGACTCTTAATACCATGAAGAGCTACTGGGCATCTTAGCAAAGGAACGGAACACAGACAGCAATGGTGCCTCTTACTTGGACAGAGTGTTTTTGTTGTCCCCACCTCCCTTTTAGGCAATCAGTACCAGGATCTGTGGAGTTTAAACCAATGATCAGAACAACACTGAAGCAGTCAGTAATATTGTCTTCTATAAGATTGTATCGGTTTTCTGCAGGGGGCTCTGCCCACCCCTATTTTGTGCATTTTGAATGGCAAAAGCAATCAAAGAACAAAACTTTGTGAGGAAAACGTTTTCTTTTAATCGTGTGCTTTTGTGTGAACGGAATACTGTAATACCTGCATGGGGGCATTTAGGCCCAGAGTGCTCCAGTATCGCCTAGAAATCAAGGAGATGGTTTAAAACCAGTCTCTTCTTCTCTCTCTCTCTCGACCCCTGAGCTGTTTAAAGGAAGGAACATATTGGGGTGGGGGGACTTCCTGAAAAAGACCAGGGGTAGTCTGAAGCTGTGATGTTGTCAATAGCCTGTTGATGCATCACTTCCAAATTAACAGCCAGGGACCCCTAAAGCATAGTGTCCTCCACAAACACAGAAGTGCATTCTGTTCAGCCTTTGGAAGGTAATTGGAGAAGAATGAGATCTATGACTGAGTCCTGGGAATGCCTGGAAAGAGGGCAGGCAGATTAAAACAGGTTGGAGTGGCACCAAGACATCTGAAAGGTCACCATCTATGCAAGTGATGACATCGGTTTTAATTATCAGAATTCCAGTTTGGGTGGGTGGGTGTGTGTGTGTGTGTGTGTGTGTGTGTGTGTGTGTGTGACTGATTAGCAAGGAGTGGGAATTGTACAGTTTCCTTTACATTTAGTAGTATTTGGGATCTTTTTAGTGTGATCAGATACATTAAATTGGACTAATCAGTGGGACAGTCCCATTCATAAGCATTTTGTGGGGGCACCGGTGGCGTCTACTGAATTTGTTTTACACTGATCTTGTACAGAAATTGACAGCGTGGCCAGTTCAGATCGCCAACTGCTGGAGGTGCTTCTGTTAAATGGAGCCAGCAAGAATGCAGCTTACATTTTCATGTCTACAATCATCCACAGCTGTAGTAGGTAAGAAAGGTGAGTTAGTCTTCAGAAAGTACATTGGCACAACATACTTCTCGGTCTTATCCTATGAAGGGTAGATGGACCTAGAGAATCCTTCCAGACTCAAATGCATATGTTTCTATGTTTGAAACTGAAGAACATAAAAATAGCCAGCAGAAGACCCTCCTGGTCTATAGCCTGCTCGTTATATGATGCAAGTTCCTGACCTCGCAACTTATGCCCAGTGACCTGCCACTCCCATCCACCTCAAAACTTGTAAAATTGTTTACAATAATCCTACATTCTGATTGGCTGATTGTATCCCTGAGCATTTAACAATTGGAGTATAACACATGGTTAATATTTGGTTTACCAACCCCAGTGCATCAATGTAAAACTGCCTTGTACCTAGTTTCATGAGTACTTTACTGCTGACTGGTGGGTCAGAGCCTTTAGGAAGCTCTCTGATGTAACCAGAAAGGCAGCACTCCAGGAGACAAGCCAGAATTAATCACTTCAGGCTAAGTAGCTGAATGTTGCACTTTAGTTGTGAGCAAAACAGAGAAAAAGAACAACCATGATTGCTTCGACCACAGGGGTCCTGCTCAGCTAACAAGGGCCTTGTTTAGTGTGAGCAGTGACCTGATTATTTGAATCATCCTCTAAAATATTTTTATATAAAAAAGGGGGCTTAGTTGTGAGCTCCCCTGCACAGTCATAATCTTGCATCACAAAACATGCTTTGCTAGCGTGAGATGGAATTCAGCAGCTGGTATTTTATCTGATGTAGTTTAGCGAAAAACCTACAGAATTTTAATCAACTGCCTGCATTCCTCTAGGATTTTGAAAATGTTAGCCACTGGCTAAAGTGTTTGCAAAACATTTAGCTCACTATGCAAAACATGACCACACAACAGTATAATGCTGCCAAATTATTTTTCTAAACCTTGTACTATAATCTGTTGGGGAGGAGGAAGCATGCACAGAAGATTTTTGCCTCTGTGATGCGATAAACTTTATAAATCTTGGGCTCAGCGCTGAAAACATTTCCTGGTGGTGAATAGTGTAGCGGGACCATGGACTGCTACAATTTATGTATAGTAATTAAACTACTACATCTGATTTTCACTGAGTGGTTGTACAGCTGTTTCACACACAAGGTTACCATGACGGACACACATTTTCCTGTTGCTTCCCAAAAAGTTTTGCAACAATACAATTGCTACACTTTTTTTATTTTCTTTTTAAATAAATAAAAATTTCTTGGCACTCTGACTGGGAAGTGGAACAGATCGGGCAATCTTCTCCAAAGAGCCTAAACAAGATTCCTTCCTTCCAAAATACATGCAGACAAGAAATTCAGCTTTGTACTGCATTTCATTGGGGCAGGTAATGATGCTGCTGTGGTTCTGGGAGCACCTATTCTGATGTTGACATTTAAAGGGACAGCAGTTAATTTTCATATTGGGTGAAGACACCTGGTTGTGGAGTCGCCTGTCAATAGCTACCTTGGTTGTGCACCACTGATCAAGTTATGAAGTTGGGCGCTAAGCCTAAACCACATTTCCCTAAATGTGAGCAGCGATGTCGGAAGGCAGTAAGGAGGGCTGGGGAATACTAGGATGCATAGGGAGGCATCACCAGTAGAAAACGGGAAGTTCTCCTTTGTACAGACAGTTGGTGAGACCCCATCTGGAGTGCTAGATGCAGTTCTTCAGACCTCATCTCTGTAGGGACATAGACAGGATGGAGGCAGTCCAGAGGAGGGCAACTAAAATGGTGCAGGGTCTGCACCAGAAGCCATATGAAAGACTAAGGGATCTTAATATGCTACCCTCTTAGCAAAGAAGGAGACTGGGGATATGATAGAAACTTATAAGTACCTCAAGGTAATCAGTCATAGTCTAAGAGGTAGCATATTTCAGAAAAGATGTGCAAGAACAAGGGGCACAATTTGAAGATAAAGGAGATGGCTTTGGGGCAACATGAGGAAGTACTTTTTCACGGAGCAGGTGGTGGACACATGTAACAGCCTTCCTGAGGAGGTTGTGGGGTCAAAACAGTGTGGAATTTAAGAATGCATGGGACAGACATAAGGCAATTCTAGTGGGGGTAGGAGGAGTAGGGTATTGGTTAACAGTGTACAGACTAGGTGAGCCCAGACGGTCCTTATCTGACGCCAAAGTTTGTCGCTCGGTCTTAACCTCAAATGTTACATTAATAGTTTTTGCAAAGCACGCCAGTATAATTTGCAACAAGGGTGCTAACTGACTTACTAAGAGATCAGCTAAGAGAACTGCAGTGGTAGATGCCTTGCTGATCTCGCACAAAACAAGTGAACATTTTGTCGGCACTGAACACTTAAAGAGCATTTCTGTATATTGGGCAAAAGTCACCAAGGACCCTTACTTGCCCTGGAATCCAAATGGTAAAAATATTTTGATTTATGGGAGTTTAAGAGGGAGCGATTGTATTTTGGCTTCACAGAGCTGAGCACAATCTCTTCCACTCTCCCAGTTCAGATGCACGCACCTGTGCTAGCCCATTATGTGATCTGTGAGTATAGAGTGGGGAACACTGCAAAGGCAGGTTTTGTTTTACGCCCACGTAAGCAGTGGCTTGATTTTGATGGAATTGGCATTCTAAGGTCTTGTTTAAAAATAACCGCCCATACACATGCGCGTGTGTATAATATACATTTGCTAACCATTCTGTTCCAGGTGTTCTGCATTTTAACATCAGAGAGCACTTCAACCGCAAACCTGCTAATCAGTTTTTGGCTCATTTAATACCATATGCTGGGTCCCGCGTCTGCCGAAATCTGGCAGTGGAAGGGCATGCTATTGGCTCTGTGGAGCAAAATGCTGTCCTTCCTTCCTTCCTTCCTGAAAACCCAGTAATGAAACCATGTTTATCATCCTTGGACCCAGGGCAGGTAAGGGCCTTGCTGTCGCTTGGTGGGGATTTTGTGATAGACCATGAAGAGTCACTTTCAAACTGTTGTTGACGGGTAGCACGCCTGTATAGAATACAACCAGGCAAGTGCTAGTACTTTCACTGAATGCAAGTGTTAATTTTCTTGACTTGTTCCTTCAAGTCTTCCTAAGTTTCTGAATGATCTGTAGTTTCATTAGCCAGGTCTGGAAGGAATTCGAGTGTCCCTCCTTAATGCTAAAAATTAGTTTATGAAACCTGAGACTGCGCCTGAAGAGTTTTGAGGGGCTTAGA
This sequence comes from Neoceratodus forsteri, assembly GCA_016271365.2. NCBI lineage: Eukaryota > Metazoa > Chordata > Ceratodontiformes > Ceratodontidae > Neoceratodus > Neoceratodus forsteri. The sequence goes on from CM057453.1 coordinate 659,929,500, forward strand.
GGTTTTGTTTGGGTTTTAGATGAACTGGTCCTCGTGTTTGAAAACCTGTGTGGAGTGGGGCACCACTAGGGACACATTTTCTCCATCTCTTCCTTTAGGTCACACAGATTCTGACTCCTGATCTGTATCCATAAATGATGTCCCCGAGCCGTGGCAGCAGTTGGGTGTTCCAGGTTATACATATCCCCTTGTAAATGAAAATGAAAACTTTCTCCAGTGTTGGCAAATCTGGTGTACTTGCCAGTGAGGTTTGCACCAGTACATGTAACCGGCCTGCATCTTTTGAGGTGGAACAGACCACTGGCAGATTCAGCTGTAAGTAGCACCAGTTGCCCTCTTTGGTCAGCCCCAACAGCTCTTGTAACCTAGTTAGAATTTTGTCCGGTTTTTTTTTCCTTTTCTTTGTGGGAAATTAGTAGCCTGTTAACTGCCCCAGACAACAGCAGGGTTCACATTTTAAACACAATGTAGACCAGCACATATTCTTAATTGAATATTTTCTTAAGAATATAAAAATGTAAGTTTTTTATATAAATTTTATGCAGCCTTCCCAGCATTAACCTGCTACTAGTAATATAATGAATAATGGATAATAAACATGCAATCTTTTTTTTTTTTGTTCAGTTTTTGTGTGTGTTTTTACTTCATTAGGGTTGCTATTGGTGGTCCCCTCTCTGTCTGAGGGCCAATGGCTGGCCTAACATTCACCATTAATTATGCTCCTTGTTCAGCCAGCAGTGGGTGTGAGAATTGGGGGGCAGGGGGCTGCGCCTACCCCCACCCTGGGAGCCTGGCATCTCCCACCGTAATACTGTCACTAGCCAACGTCATCAAACCAGGGTCTCTTGGTGGCAGTGTGACTTTTTAAGTTGTGTTGACTTTGCACTCCCCACAACCACCACACACCATCTCAGTTAAGGGTTTTGTTCTATGGTGGTTTTTTTTTTGTTTTGTTTTGTTTTTTCTCACAGCTTTCCTTCACTTGTTCTAGTTAACTGTGCACTCTTTATTAGTTGGCTCAGCTTTCTTATGATTTTACATATTGCAGAAGCCTGAATTTGCCATGCCCTGACGGTACCATAAGGTGTCCCATGCCCGTGACTCCTGCAGCAGAAATGTGGCCTACATCCACAACCTTCCCAGCATGGAGCTGGAGGAGCCCCAAACCTCCAGAGTACACTGCTGCTGTGCCTCCCTTTTTTTTTTTTTCTGCCAGTTGTCCATCGACTTTATTTGCAACTCCATACCTTGTGTATATAGAATTAAATAAGTCTGAGATTTTCTAGTCACTTATGTCTATGTAGTGTGGAATTCTGCCCGAAAAGTTAGACTACAAAAGTTGGACTAACTTTTGGCACAAATCGATGCAGTTGCATCTGGAAAATGGATGCAGTTCCCAGTTGCAGTAGAAATTGCTTTAAACTGCAGGTGAATGTTGCAAATGCATCCAGATATCTGTGAATAGGATACAGATATCTGGATGCATCCGTGTGAATGCAGCATGCACCTGAAATAAAATCCCGCACAAATTTAACTGCATCTTGGAAAGTTCAGTTCTAGGGACATGGATATGTTGTTCATCCACACTGTCTGGCAGGTTCCTTGCAGCTTTAAATCTTGCGGAAGGTCTTCAAGCTGGCTCCTCCACCCACCCGGGTGGCAAAACTCTCTGCTCCGCCCCATAACGCCAGATCTTCCTTACTGCTTGGAAGCTCGGTTCCTCTCCAACGCCTGGTGATAGACTGGATCCCAACTCTTTGGTCTGCCTGAAACTCGCTTTAAAATTCTCAAGACTTCGGTCTTCCTTTTCCCCGCGCGCGATGGACAAATCGACTGCCAGTTTTCAGCAGTGCCCTTGTAGGCAGAAGATATCCAGGACAGATCCGCACTCCACGTGCGTCTACTGCCTCGGCCTGAATCACGACTCGCAGGCTTGCGAGTCTTGCTGGCTCTCGGCCAGCCCTGCTGAAGGACCACGCTGCCCGGTTGAAGCTTGGGTGCCCTGAGAAGCGCCACCCGCCGGTAAAGTCTAAAGAGGCCCATTGGGCGGTTACCGACGGCCGCTTGGCTGAGCAGCTCGAGCAGATCGCCCTCGAGGAGGAGGCGGCCCAGGCCACATCTTCCTCCTCGGTCAACATTTATCCCGCTCTCTTTGGGTACCTCGTGTTCTGCTTCATTCAAGGAGCTTTGCCATTCCTTCCACAAAGGGAGAGGGCCATCGACATACCTCTCAGTCCAAAAAGAAGGATCCCAAGGGTAAGTCCCATCGCCGGCTTTGATGGGAGCCGGAGAGGTCCCCTCCCGACAGCCGACCATCTACTTCGGTCAAGTTGCGCTAAGACTGCTGGCTTCTATAGCATCCCTGTCAGGTCAGCCGAGACATTGTCAACGCCGGTCGAGATTTTTCTCAACCATCGGACGGTTTGTCGACTGGTGAAGCAGACCACCTTCTTCGCCAGTTTCCTCGTGGAAACAGGATTTGCCTGCGCCATCGGTGCAGCAGTCCCTAGTTAAGGCGTCCGAGCAGAGGGAGGGTAGGTGTCCCCTATCGGTCTCGGTCCAGCTGATTCCGCGACATCTGCGGTCTTAGCACAGATGTAAGCGGCGACGCCACTCGCCTTAGTCTTCCTCCTCGACGAGGAGAGGCTTCGCACAAATTGCATCGAGCTACAAGGAGCTGATTTGGCAGCAGTTACTTTTGTCCGGACTAAGTCGACTGCAACGCCTTTCCTGGCCATAAAGTGGCTGTCACCCGAACGGCCAAACAGCACCCCGCTGCAGTCGAGATACTCAAGCCTATGCCGTTGTTCAGCTGAAACCTGCTGCCCACCAGTTGTGGTGTAACCTCCGCCTCCCCAACCAAAATCGGGGCACCGACCAGGACTCGCGGTCAGCTCAAGGCCTGCCCCACAGGTTGTCTGTCACCCTCACTCCCAACTGTCCTCGGCAGGTGGAGGGTGGCTCAGGCCCTAGGCAGCTCTTCGCGGACTCCTCTGAGTCTGACGAAGACTCCTCCCTGTTCTCCAGGCAGGTCGACCTGGAGTCCTCCAGGGCCAGTCACTGGACGAAGCCCATCATCCTTTATGGGTCTACTTCGCTCATCTGAGTCCACCGGGATGCAGCTTGAGTCCATTTTCAACGGGCCAAGTACCTGACGGAGATACTGGACCGAGGGGCTTCACCCACGGAGGCCTTTCCTGTGGTTGAGGCCATTGTCGGCCCAGCCTTGAGCTGTGGCAGGCGGCCTGCTTCCTGTCCTCGCCCTCGGCCAGGAAGCATGCAGTCCCTACCTGCTTTGCCGGGTTGGAGCACCCTCTGCCAAGGGGTTGGTCACCGACAGTGTTCCGGCATTCAGGAATTCTAGGGGCGTGGACTCGCTGGGCGCAAAGGTGTGCGTTGCGTCCTCCCGGCCTCCGCCAGGCCAACTCTGCCGTGTTGATGGCACACTTCTCCCACTCCCTCATGGGCTCCCTGGATGAGGTGATCCCTCCTCTCCCGACCGACCTCCAGACCACGGTCTGGCAGGTTGAGACCAGGAGTAGGGTGGTGGGCAAGCTAACTCCAACAGCTTTGGACATAGGGGACTCCTGTGCCAGATCAGTTCTGTCGGCTGTGGCCATGCGCGAGAGCATGGTTGAGGATATCCACCTTTACGGGCAGATGCCCAGCACAAGTTGGCGGATGTCCCTTCTTGGGACCACCTCTTCCGTCCTGGAGTGGAAGGTCTCTCCAGCGGATCGAAAAGTCCAGTGCCACCCTGGACTCTGTCACCTCCGCCCAGAAGGACAAAGGCCGCCAGCAGCAGCAGCAGCACAAGCCCTTTAGTCCTTAGCCCACGGCACGTCCAGCCCAACAGCACCAGCATCAGGGCCAGCAGGCTCATGCTTGGCATCCCAAGCCTGCGGCTTGCTTCAACAGGAAGCAGGAGGTAAGGCCCAGGAGGTCCCTCAGCCGTCCCTCCTCCAAGCCTGCCCAGTGACGGTTGAGGTTGTCGCCGCCAGCCTAGTCATTCCCCCTGTCCTCTCGTGGGGGACGGCTCCGCCACTTCCTTTCCGCCTGGTCCGCTATCACCACAGACCGCTGGGTGTTGGAGGTGGTAGGAAAGGGCCTGCCTCTGGAGTTCGAGCAGACCCCACCTTTTGAGCCGCCGCCTCAGGGGCCACAGGTCGCCAGCCCGCTAGCCGATATTGCCCTGCTCTCAAAAGAGGTGATCAGGAAGGTGGCGGATCCTCCAGACCCGGGTTTGTGTCCAGTATTTCCTGGTCCCAAAGCAGACGGGGTGCTGGTGCTCCATTCTCGACCTGCACAACCTGAACAGGTTCCTAAGGTCGGACCTTCAGGATGGTCACTCTGGCGCTCAGATAATCCCATCCTTGGAGCGAGGCATGTGGTTCTGTTCCCTGGGCCTCAGGACACGTTCTTTCACGTCCCAATCTGTCAGTCTCATCAGAGATCCCTCCGCTTCAGAGCAGAGGATCCCTTTACAGTTCGGGCCATGCCCTTGGCTTCCCTAGCTCCCAGGGTCTTCACCAAATGCATGGCAGTGGTGACAGCATTCTGCGGCACCGGCGGTCCGGTGTACCCCTACCTGGACGACTGGCTGATTGCAGCCCCTTCCAGAGCGGAGGTGGAGCGGTCCAGAGATCTGGCCTCGAGGTTTGCTCTCAGATTGGCTTCCTCATCAACGAGGCCAAGTCGAACTCGTGCCAAAGCAGGTGATGCATTTCATTGGGGCAGAGCTCAACTCTCTTCGAGCCAGAGCACGGCTCCCGTCCAGACAGGGTCAGGTTCTTTTCTCCTTTGCCCAGTCATTTCAGGTTGGGCAATCTCGCCTGCCCGGACTTCCCTGCGCCCTGGGCCTCATGGCGGCCTGCACCAGCGTGGTCCGTTGGGCCCACTGGTACATCGTCCCTTCAATAGGGACTGGCCAGCCAGTGGTCACAGCTTTGATCCGTCAGCTAGTGGGTGACCCAGGGCATGTGGAGCGCTCTCCAGTGGTGGACCATTCCGGCACATCTGCAGGAGGGCATCCCGTTTGTCTGCCCCAAGCCCGATGGTCTCCCATCGACGACGCCTCTGGTTGGGGTGCCCATCTGGGGAACACAGAGCGCACGGCCTCTGGTCCCCTCGGAGTCCCAATGCCACATCAACCTGCTGGAGCTTCGAGCGTCTGCCTAGCCCTCACTGCCTTCGCTCCATTTCTACGGGTGAAGTGGTTCAGGTCCAGACGGACAATACCATGACCATGTACTACCTAAACCGCCAGGGTGGGACGCGCTCCATGCCTCTATGCAGGGAAGCTCTCCAGATTTGGTCACTGTATGCAGCCTGGTGGCGGATCTCCTCGCCATTCATGTGGCAGGAGCCTCCAACACCCTGGCCGATGCCCTAAGCCGGATAGGGGCTGTGTTCCATCAGTGGTCTCTCCTGCCGGAGGTAGTAAAGATCTGTTCTCCCTCTGGGGCACGCCTCCGCACCTGTTTGCCTCCAGGAGAATGCGGCTGAGACTGTTTCATGCCCGCCTCAGCAGGGCTCGCTGCAGGGATGCCTTCTCGAGGCTGTGGACCCCGGGTTTCTTGTATGCCTTTTCCCCCATTTCCCTTGATCCACACGGTGCTTCTCAAGGCGAGGAGGGACAAGGCGCAGGTGATTCTGGTATCCAGATCTCCGAGTCTCAGCTCCAGGTTCCCGAGGCGGCTTCCAGCCCGCCTGGACCTGATCTGTCAATCAAGGGAAGGTATTCCATCCAGACCTTCATTCCTGCACCTGGCGGCCTGGTTCCTGAGCAGCTAGAGTTCCAGGCCTTGGGTCTTTCCGACAAGGCCCTCAACATCGCTGAGGCGTCCCGTAAGGAGTCTACCAGAAAATGCTATGCCTTCAAATGGAAGAGATTCTCTATTTGGTGTCGGGGCAAGGGCCTGGACCCTTCCTACTGTTCCTTGGCAAGCATTCTGGACTACCTGTAGTCCCTTTCTCAGCAAGGGCTTCGGTCGGCGACCCTTAAGGTGCACCTGGCAGCCATCTCTGCCTTACTAGGCGCGGGCCGGCAAGCAGTCGGTGGCATAGGAGGAAGGTGGTCTGGTGCTTTTCAAAGGCCTTGATCACATATCCCCTCCGGTGCGGAACCTCCACCTCCGTGGGATCTACTGCTGGTATTGGCTAAGCTCATGGGCAGGCCATTTGAACTGATGCACAGGGTGTGACATCTCTCACCTGTCGTGGAAGACTGCCTTCTTGGTGGCTATCCGTCAGCCAGAAGGATGGGAGAGCTCCAGGCGCTTTCCATAGAGTCTCCTTATCTGGTCTTCCACAGGGACAAGGTTGTCCTGTGCCCCATCTGAAATTCCTTCCGAAGGTGGTGTCTGAGTTTCACCTCAACCAGGTGTTGACTCTGCGGGTGTTCTCACCCCAATCACACCTCTGAGGCCGAATATAGGCTCAATACTCTGGACCCTAGAAGAGCGCTTATTATAAGGAGCACACAGCTGAAATTCGGGAGAGGTTCGCCAGCTGTTTGTCACCTACGCTGAAGCCGCGACCTGGCAGACCTATGACGATAGGGCAGGTGGGTCACCTCCCGCATAGATGTTCGTTATAGGTTGGCGGGCATGGAGCCTCCCAGAGGGATAAGAGCTCATTCTACCCACCATACTGCTGCATCAGTGGCTGCTTCCAGGGCGTCCCTATCCAGGAAATCTGCAGGGCTGCTACCTGGAAGTCAGCACACACCTTCATTACCCACTACCACATTGACCTTGAGTCACCCGGGATGCTGGTTTTGGGGCCTTGGTTCTCCAGTCCTTATTTCCCCAAGTAAGTATCGGGGTGTGCTCCATGCCTCCTCCTCCCGGAGAACTACTAGGAGTCTGCCAGACAATGTGGATGAATAACATATCCATGTCCTAGAAATACAGGTTACTCACCTGTAATAGGAGTTCTAGGAATGGTATATGTTCATCCTGCCGACCCACCCTACCTCCCGGCTGACTGGCACAACCTGGCTTCCAACGGGCTAGATCTGGCATCATGGGGTGGAGCCGAGTTTTACCACCCAGGTGGGTGGGAGGAGCCAGCTGAAGACCTTCCGCAAGATTTAAAGCGGCAAGGAACCTGCCAGACAGTGTGGATGAACAACATATACCATTCCTAGAACTCCTGTTACAGGTGAGTAACCTGTATATATGTGCTACTGGTACGAACCAGACACCAAACTTGATTGTTTAGCTGGAGAGGCACCTGATGTACAAGTTGGACACTGTGCAGAAAGGAATCTTATGTAAATCTGTTCTGGTTATCCAGTTTGTGTAGCTGCCCCAGTATTCAGGGATCTTATTTGAGAGGCTGTTGGAATACGTGAGTCACACATAGGACTGACCCGCCAGGCGCCTGGACCCCACGGAAAATTTCTAGCTAGCAGTCTCTGGCAGGGGACCACCCCGTGTCAGGTGAGCGTCAGTATAAAGAGGCGGTCCCCACCCCGCCTTCCAGTTCTTTCCCGCTGTCTACCTGTGAAAGTTCCTCCCGGTAGAGTTAAGCAGCTCTGAAATCAATCGTTAGTCAGATCAGCTATTCTTGATACACTGTGTATGTCGTCCCCAACGCCTCTGAATCTCATACGACAAGTACGACCAGCGGCTCCCCCAGCTACCGTGACAAGGATGGCATTCCTGTGCCTCTTCTGCCTTGGCCCAGATCATCGTGATGGAGAAGTGCCAGCACTGCCAGCAATTTAATTCTGCTACCCAAATGAAGGCAGCAGTTCGTGGAGGCCCATACTTTAAAAGGAAGAAAATGGTGTCCGTGGAGAAGGAGCTAAAAAAAAAAAAAAAAAAAGTTGAGGCAGGTGTCCACTTCACCTGAAGGCCATAAAAGGAGAAGCACCGGGAGTAGAATTGAGCCTTCCACAGCTACACGTGACTCCGTCCAGATTCGCGATTTTAAAGGTAACGTTCCCTCAGGGGACACGGCCCATGACGACTGTCTTGGCGGTGTCCAAGGAGGGCTCACACTGGGGCTTGGGTACCTCCGCCCCAGGAAGACCACCACTCAGGTTCGAGCGGTTCCACTAGGGTCGGTCGCCGTGCCACCGACGCCTGCCGAACAAGGCTGATAAGTCGCCGCCTTTGGGAGGGCGACAGCCATTCTTTTCGCCTGACAAGGCCGCATACTCCAGTGCAGCCTTCATCGAGCAAGGGATCTGATAAGTCTGATGTCTGCTCAGCGCCCACCGGATCAGGCTGATGAGCCAGACCGGCTCTTCTGACTCCCACCCAGAAGCCTGTGTCGGCTCCCTCGACCCACTCTGACTCCCCAGGTTCCCCATAACACTTGGTATTGCTCTCTGCGGTCCCTCGTCTCCTCTGCTGACCCCCCAGGAGTTCCAGCCCTCCCTCCCAATTGTCACGGGGTTAAACACGCTGCCGTCAGGGCCTCTCCTTCAGGACCAGACACCCTGGCGGCTGATGACCCTTTACCAGACGACACTCCTACGCCGGGCCCAACACATTCACAACAGCTTTCCCTTTGCCTGGCCCGCCAGCTGGGCCTTTAAGCCAGGTCCCTCTGTTCCACCAGAGCCCCTGGTTCCCGGGTATCCGGCACCTCAATACCCAGTGCCAGACGCTGCTTTACCAGGACACCAGGCTTCCCGCCGTCTGGTTATGGATACTCTATGTCACGGATATCCTCAGTATCCGTATCCCTCTCCTCCGCCCAGCCGCCAGCGGACTTGAAGGAGACTCTAGCTTCTGGTGGGCTGAGGCCAAGGCCTGGCTCACCAGAGAGGTAGTCTACAGATGCCTGGCCCTTCGCAGGATCCCCGCATCTGAGATGGAGACCTCCTCTTACCAGACACTAGAAGTGAACCCTCAGGCGCCAGGGGTGGGAGGATACGCCCCAGAGAACTTCCCATAGGGACCGTCCCTCCCGCATAGGGAGGATTCTTCCTCCATTGACCTCTGACTCTTAACACAGAGGGACATTCTGACCCAGATGACAAGCCCGTGATCCAGACCGACCTAGGCCAAGGACCCTTCCAAGTCTCCTCTGGAGGATCCTTCTTTTCTGGAGCTACTAAGGAAGTTCATCAGTAGCAACCTAGAGCCAGATGCCCAGCGTGAAGAAGCACGCTGCCCACTTGGATCTGTCCTGGCATCAGCCCTACATTGATTCCACCTCTGGATAGAGCCTCACGCAGCTCTTGTTTCCACTAGTTGGAAACAACCTTCTGAGGAAGGCAGATCAGCTATATCAGGCTCCGAGGGAGTAGATTTCTTGAACCTACACCCCAAGGCGGACTGAGTCGTGATTAGGATTAGCAGAGTGGCCATGAACTGTGCTAAACACCTTGGCTCATCTCCTCCTGACAAGGAATCAAGGCTTCTGGACCAATATGGGAAGAAAATCTATTCATCTTCTACCCTGGGTATTAGGGCCCTAATTATGTAGCACATATGGGGGATTACCAGAGGCCATCCTTAGTCAGGTGGAATCTAAGTTGGACTCCTTCTGAGGTCCCAGGCGAAGCGGAGTTCCAGATCTTGTCCATTCTTGCTCGTTCTGCCAGTGGCTTATGCTCTGTGCCACTTACGGCGCAGTGGGCACAGCTGGATGGAGCTCTGCTTTTGCCTGAGGCCTCGGCCATGCCTGGCTCAGTGTCGGGTTTAGTCCCTGCAATGCAATCTCATATTCAGGATGCCCCCATCAGGGTGATGTCAAGGACATCACACCGACGGTAAGAGAAGGGCACTGCACTCCAGTCTGACTATGTACAAGCAGCGAGCCCTTTCGTGAGACTGGAACCGACAAACCAACACCACAGGCAACGGCCAACAAGCATCTGGGCCCTCCAGCAACCAAGACTCCCTACTAAAAAAAGTCGCAGGAGCCCAGCTGCTGCACTGCCCCAGACCTCGTGACTCCTTGCCTCCCACTGCCTCTGGAGGTCCCAGAGGAACTGGTAGGAGGGAGATTCTCTTCCATCTACTGGGTTGGGAGAAGATAACGCCAGATGCTTGGGTGCTTGAGTTGGATTTATGCAGGACACTCTAGAAGAAATAGACTCCTCTCTCTCTCAGGCGGCTAGAACCAGTGCCCAACCACCACTGGGGACGAGTTGTTATTCCCATTTCTTCCTAGTTCCAAAGAAGACTGGAGAAGTGAGTCCTGTTTTAGATCTCAATTCCCTGAACATGTTCGTGGAGTACAACGCTCAGAATGCTCTCCCTGCAGAGTCTTCAGCAGGGACTGTGGCTGTGCACTTTGGACATGCAGGATGCCTACCTGCATATGACCTTCCCATCGCAATCTCTCCGGTTTTGCTTTCAGGAGGCCCAGTACCAGTTCAAGGCCTTCCCATGTGGATTCTCTCAGGCCCCCGGAGTATTTACCAAATGCCTGTCTGTGGTGGCGGCCCACCTGTTTACCCAGGAGTTCAGGTATTCCAGTACCTGGATGATTGGCTCCTGGCGGCCTCGCCCAGGAGGAACTCCTGCGCTTCCTTTTCCTTACCCTGCAGGTTTTCGCCAGCCTGGGTATCTCCGCCAACCAGGCAAGTCCCATTTGGTCCCTTGTCAACGCCTCCAATTTATAGGGGCTGATTTCTGGACACGCACCACCGCAAAGCCTTTCTGCTCGGACAGGGCGGACACCCTTCAGACTCAAGCCTGCCTCCTGACCAGTCGCAGAAGGGTCGGAGCCAGGTCAGTCCTCCACCTCCGCCAATGGCGGCCGCTATCTGTGACAGTCCCATGCGCTGGCTCCATATGAGGATTTCTCAGTGGATGCTTTGGTCTCACTGGGACCAAACACTGGGTGATCTAGACCAAGATGTACTAGTTTCTGATTCAAATGATCAGGGACTTGAAGTGGTGGATGGTACAAGAGAACCTTTGCCAGGAGTTCACTTCAACATCGAACACACACACACGCTGACGACAGATGCCTCAAGCTAGGGCTGGGAGCCCATCTCAGGTCTCGTAGCACTCTGGGCAGCTGGTCCCGTTCAAACAAAATCTACACATAAATGTGCTCAACTAAGAGCAGTTCTCTATGCCCTTCCGCCCTGCAGTCCTTCATCTTTCCGGTCATCTCCTCATACAGACGGTGTGGTGTGGTATCTCAACAAACAGGGAGGAACAAATTCCTACCCCTCTGTGCAGGGAAGTGATGAGAGTGTGGCTCTGGGCTACCCAGCACCACCTTTCACTTGACGGCCATTCACGCTCCGGGAGGAAAACGTGCTGGCAGACCACCTCAGTCGGTCCTTTGCAAGGGCCCACGAATGGGAACTGGACCAAGAGGTTGTAGACATCTTTCTGCAATGGGGAACGCCTAGAACTTTTCGTGTCTCCCCAAAGTGCAGAACTTCCCACCTTTGCTCCGCTTGCTCAAGGGCGTGACATTTTGGCATGCACGCCTGTGTCTCTATATTTTGAGGGACAGCTTTGTGTACTTTCTCCTATTCCCCTAATTCTGACGGTCCTGAACAAGCTCTGATCAGAGGGGGCACGAATGATCGTCATTGCTCCATCCTGGCCTAGGCAAGTTTAGTTCTCTCTTCTGCAGCAGTTTTCAGAGGAACCTCCGCTTCCTGTTCTGCAACATTTGTTGACCCAGAATCGGGGACCCTTGTTCATCCAGATCTCAAATCCTCTATTTGCATGCGACGCCCCTGCAGACGAAGCTAAAGCCTTCTTTGGGTTTCCGCTTGTAGCAGACATTGGTCGAGGCCAGAAAGCCTTCCACAAAGTCTACCTACGCCATGAAGTGGAAACTGTTTTCTATTTGGGCTACTTCAAAGGACTTGAACCTTCCTCTTGCCCAGCCAATAGAGTCCTGGACTACATGCGCCAACTCTTCAATCTGGGTCTCAGCCATTCTCTTTAAGGTCCACACAGCAGCAATTTCAGCCTACCATGTTCCCTTTGGAGACTGGTGTAAGTCTAGGACTTTACTTAGAGGGATCCTCCATTTGAGACCCCATCTGCATTCCTACTCCTCCGGGACTTGAATTTTATTCTGAGAAACTTACTCTGCCTCCCTTTGAGCCAGTAGCCTCAGCAGATCTAAAGTTCCTCTTGGAAGACTCTCTTCCTAGTGGCCATTACCTCAGCTCGCTGATTTCCTGAACTTCAGGCCTTGATGTCTAAAATCCTATACCTGATTTTTCACAAAGACCATGTGTATCTGTGCACCAACCCTAAGTTTCTCCCTAAGGTGGTGGCTGAATCCACGAGAATCAATCCATTGAGATACCAGCTTTTACGTAATACTCAATCAAGGGAAGTACTCTTGCATACTTTGGATGCTCACAGAATACTGAGATACTACACCACTGGACTAAGGATCTCAGGAAATCTGATCAGCTTTGTTTCTTTTGCTTACAAAAGAGAACGCAATGCTGTATCTATGCAATGTCTACCAAAATGGTTGGCTCACTGTATCACTTTCTGGTAGAACAACAAGACCCTGCTGGATCAAGTCAGAGGTCACTCCACCAGAGGAGTAGCTGCTTCATGGGCTTGTTTCAAGAATGTCGGCAGCAGACATCTGCACAGCTGCTACTTGGACTTCTGTCCATACTTGAGAAACACTACAGTTGGGACATTGCCTCTCGCCGTAGAGTAGGCTTCGGCTGGCTGTGCTTAAAGGTCTTCTTTCATAAGATCTGCTCAGCTGGAGGTTCCATGCTATGGATAGTTTTCCTCCTCCCGAGTGCTTTTCCTTGTTCCAGACTGCTTGGGACTCAGTCCTATATGTGAGTACCTACTGCAAGAGCCTTCTCTGGGTAAGATAGTACAGTTACCAAGAACTTACCGTAACAGTAGATCTTCAGAGAGGCTCTTGCAGTAGGTATTGCCTTCCTGCCCTCCATCCCCAAGTGATTTTGGCTCCATTTCCATAGAGAAATATCCTCTTCTCTCTCATCTTGCCTCTTTTGGCCCTTGGCGAAAGAACTGGAAGGTGGGGGGGGACCGTCCTTTGTACTGACGCCTGTCACCTGACGGGGGCGTCCCCTGCCAGAGACTGCTAGCTAGAAATTTTTAGTGGGGTTCTGATGCCTGGCATGTCAGTCCTATATGTGAATACCTACTGAAAGAGCCTCTCTCAAGATCTACTGTTACGGTAAGTTCTTGCATAACTGTACTTTCAAACAACATGAAGTCTTGCTATATTATGTCATATGCAGTGAGTCCCAACCTTCAACTGCTCCGGAGGTGAGAGTTAACTTTCCATGCCAGGCATGGAACGCTGAGCTCGAGCTCTGTTGAAACTGTCTGTTGTTCTTCAAACTCAAACCGTCAGATTCTTTACTCCTCACTGAACAGTCTCTCTGAGATTTCTCCTTCTGCTCGGTTCATTTTGTCGGTTAAAGTATTCTTTTTCTGGTTTTGACCGAAATTAAACCGCAACTGGTCGGTTCAGACTCTCTGTGGTATTGTGAATACTAGATAGGTTTTACATTGATTTCATTCTGTGTGGATCTTGTAAATGGTTTATCGGTTCGGTTTGAACCAATCAGGTTGTTTAAAATATATTCATCTGTATTTTAGAGTGTGGCTACCGGTTCTTATCGGTTCTAAACAAAACAACAAAAACGGATTTTATTACGGTTTTTCCACGACCGTGACACGGTTGGGAACCGATAAGAGGGTCTTACCTGGCAGATTGCCATAAATGGGTGTTTGTTAGGCTGGCATTATGTCTGAGAAACCCAAAAGAAAACCGGCCCACTGGGTTTCAATAATGCAGTGTGTGGGGAAGAATTTGCCAAGGCTGACCTCGCACCACCTGTGTTTGTCTGGGGTTTGACCACCTCAATGCAGACTGCCAGATTTGTAAAATTTTCCTGCAGCTACCCTGGAAAGAGAGTTGGTAGGCTCAGGAAACAGAGGCCAAAAGTCCGCTGAACCGATGAATAGCCCGTTCGGGTTCCAACCGAACTGAGGGAGTGCCCTCTGACCAGGGCGAGACTTCTTCAGGCAAAGGAGATCCGACTCTGAGGAGTCTGTTCCAGCAAAAGGACTAGGGAATCGGCTGGTGTGGAGCCAAAACTTTCTCTCCAACAGCTGAAGAAATAGCCAAAGCGATTAAAATTGTCCAGTTGCTTTCCTCGGTTCTGACCGAACCGCACCATGAGGTAAGCGCACGTTCGCCGGTTCAGGAGTATGATTTAGAGTAATATTATTAACCGGAGGAGGGGAAGAGGAGTATGAGGAGAGTAAATGTGATTTGAAAGTCTGGATGTGCCCATTGACCCGACATCTCCCCAGACAGACCGTCAGGAGTGTCTCCTCCTAGGCTCTGAGTCCCTCTCATTTTATGTTTTATAAAAAAAAGTGGTTGAAACCTCCAGCTCCCTATGGAGGAAGCTGTGAATGATCAAGAGGAGCCTGACTATGTGGAAATGATGGACATCCCAGAGTCTAGGAAACTGTCTATTCCTTTGCATAAATCTTTTGGAAACAGTAAAAATTTTAACTCCTCACACTGTACCTCCTGTGGATAAGAGAATGGACAAGAGGTACACATTGTCAGGCTCTGATACGGAGTTCCTTACACAACAGTGCAGCCATGTTAGTAGTGCAGGCTGCAGCCTGTGACAAGGCAAATGTTCCCTTGGCTTCACACCCACCTGACAGGGACTCCAGGTGGATTGATGCCATGGCAAAGAAACAGTACATGGCAGCATCCTTGAGACTCAGACAGGCAAATTATATGGCTTATGTTGCTAGATATCAGAAATCCAGATGGGATACTGTTATGGCTCTAGCAAAACGGGTCCCTGGCCAGCTTGCCAAGGAGCTGGAATAGGTGGCTGCTGATGGTATTGAGGCATCCAAGGTGCAATTCCATGCTGCAGTGGACTCTAATGATGTCGTCAAGAGTCATGGCTATCTTTGTGGCACTGCAGAATGGCTTGGCTCAGATGTACTAGCCTGTCACAGGATACCCAGACTAAGGCCATGGATTTTCCTTGTTGTGGTAATTCTCGTTTGGGGAGCAGACAGAGAATTAAATGAAGAAAATGGATGAGTATAGGGCCACCTATAGGAGTGCACAGGCCAAGGAAAGGCAGGTCACCTCAAAAGCAGCTTCTCAGGGCAGGCCTTTCATAGGCCTTTACCAAGCCTAGGCCTCCTCTTCTGCTTATGCCCAAAGGGGTTCTTAGAGGGAGAGGCAGACGGGCACAGGCAGGCCTGCTTCCACCCCTCAGCCTAAAGCCCCTGCCAAGCAGGCACCCTGATGGGGCTGCTAGGCTGATTCTCTGCTACCTGTAGGCAGGCTGACTTACTTTGTCCAGGACTGGAAGTCTCTAACATCAGACAATTGGGTCCTGGAAGTAGTAAGCCAGGGACTGGTTCTCTGCTTCAAAAATTTCCAAAGATGAGAACCGGATCCTTTCCACCTGCAAATCCACCAGAGGCACTTGCCCTAGAGGCAGAGGTCTCTTCCTCCTGGCTCTCAGAGCTGTGGAAAGGGTCTCACCCTCACACCAGGGCAAAGGATTGTACTCCAGGTACTTTCTTACCCCAAAAAGACAGGAGAATGGCAGCCCATCCTGGAACTCAGATATTTAAACAAGCACCTTTTAAAACCAAAATTCAAAATGGTGACTCTGGGAATTATTCTATCTTCTAAGGCCAGGGACTGGCTAGCGCCCCTGACCTCAAGGATACCTACTTCCATATTCTCATCAGAAGCTCCCATCGAAAGTACCTCAGGTTCGAGCTGCCCTCAGGCCATTACCAGTTCAGAGCAATGCACTTTGGCCTCACCTCTGCTCCAAGGGTATTCACAAATGCCTGGCAGTAGCAGTTGCTTCCTAAGAAGGCAAAAATTGCAGTCTTCCCTTACCTGGACGACTGGCTCATAGTAGGCCAGTCTCCAGACCAAGTCAAGCTACATCTACAGATAACTCTGCAACTGCTCACCTCTCTAGGTTTCCTTCTGAATCTTTCAAAGTCAGTTCTAGAGCCTGTCCAGCTCCTCACCTTTATAGGCGCAGAGCTGAACACAGAGAAAGCCAGAGCCTCCTTCCTTTGGACAGGGCAAGGACCCTGGTCTCTCTGGCCTCCTCATTCACCCTGCAGGTCTCTTGACCAGCAAGGCATTTTCTACAGTTCCTGGGGCACATGGCTGCTTCTACAGCAGTAGTGCAGGGAAAGATTTCAAATGAGGGACATCCAGTTCCATTTGAGAGCCTTTTGGTCTCAAAGGAAAGACCCTCTAACCAAATTGATCCCAGTAACTCGAACCCTGATCCAAGCCCTACAGTGGTGGCAGGGTCAGAGCAATCTGAGACAAGGGGTTCCCTTTGTCACTCAGTCTCACTCCTTAATCCTTACTACAGATGCATCCCTCTTGGGGTGGGGAGCTCACATGGCGACCTCACTACCCAGGGATTGTGGTCCCCTCAGGAACTCCTGCTCCACATCAATCTGTTGGAACTCAGAGCAGTTTTTCTAGCACTTCAGCTTTTTCCAAATCTGTTCAGAACAAAGTTGTACAGGTCAGAACAGACAACACCACCACAATGTGGTACATCAACAAGCAAGGAGGCACTCTGTCTACAGCCTTGTGCAATCAAGCAATGAAGTTGTGGTCTCTGGCTTACTCCCTGAACACCTTCCTTAGGGCAGTTCACCTCCCAGGCAAGGACAATGTCCTGGCAGATGCTCTCACAGGATTTCCCAGGGCCATCACGAATGGTCACTGATCCCTGGTCTTCGAGGGAATATTTGCCAGATGGGGCACCCGAGATGGATCTTTTGCAGCCCCAGACAATCACCAACTTCCCTTTTTGCTGCAGGCCCCAGTGTTGGGCTCAGTCCTCTGGATGCCTTAGTTCTCAATTAAGAAGGGAAGTTTCTCTATGCTTCCCTCCCTTCCCTCTCCTGTTCAAAGTGTTAGTCAAAATCAGATCTCAATCCTACAAGATGATCCTGATTGCTCCAGATTGGGCCAGACAACCCTGGTATCCACTCCTACTGTCTTTAGCAGTCCGCCTTCCCAGGAATCACAACCTGTTAACCTGTGCTCAGGTAGGGTTTGGTACCGAACCTCAAATCTCTCAATCTCGAGGCCTGGCTCTTGAAGAGTTAGTTTGCTGATCTACACCTCTCGCAAGGTGTAATGGATATATTGAAGGCTTCTAGGAAACCTTCCACCAGAGCTACCTATAATTCTAATGGAAGAGGTTTTCCATATGGTGCTCTGGGAAGCATATTTCCCAGAATCTGCTGAGTTACCCACAGTCCTGGATTATATGGTCCATTTAAATACCCTGGGGCTGAGACCAGCTACTCTAAAAGTACATTTGGCAGCTGTCTCTGCCTTCATTTCAGCAGGTAAACCTCTTCTTTCAGCTCATCCTGTATTCTCCAAGTTTTTCAAGGATTGCTTCACACACCCTCCATTCAGGGACCCTGCCCCTGCCTGGGATCTTAATGTTTGCATTGCTCAGCTTATGCAACCCCCTTTGAGCCTTTGTCTTCATCAGAGCTAAGTACTTGACTTGGAAGACTGTGTTCCTGGTAGCTATTACTTCTGCCAGACACTTAAGTGAATTACATGTCTTGTCAGTGGAGCCTGATTTTTATCTCCTTTCATAGAGATAAGGTGGTCCTCAGGACTAACAGGAAGTTCTTGCCTAAGGTGGTTTCAGATTTCACCTTAATCAATCTATATCTCTTCCAGTGTACTTCACTGACCATTCCTCCTCTGGCAGAGGAGGCTGCACAGTTTAGATGTGAAGAGAGCCCTTAGTTGCTACATAGAGCGTACCAAGGGTCACAGGTTTGACTCCTCCAACTGTTCCTTACTTATGGTGAGGTTGGTAAAGGAAACCTGCCACTAAAAGATCCATTGCTAGGTGGATTGTCTCTTGTATCCAATTCTGTTATAAAAAGCTGGGTAAGGTTCCTCCCCAGGCCTGAGGGCTCACTCTACCAGAGGTACAGCAGCAGCCAGGGACATCCCTATTCTAGAGATGTCAAGCAGCTACCTGGAAAACAGTTCATTTTTACCAAGCATTACCCTGGACATCCAGGCTAGGAGTGATGCTTGGTTTGGCACAGCTGTGCTTCAGAGCCTATTTCCTAAGTAGGTTCTGTCCCTCCTCCATGGAGGTACTGCTTGGTAGTCTGCATATGTCATAATATAGCACAACTTCATGTTTGAAGAAAATTACCGCCTTAGTAATGTTTCTCGAATGGAGTCTTCTTAAGCATATGACCTCCGCCTGCCCCTCTCAGAACCTCTGTTTTTGGGATTTGGGGTGGGCAGTGCAGTGTTGGCACTTAGTAGATGCCCACCTTGTTTTCACCCTCCTTTTTGGGGTGACTTGGTGTGGTGGTTTTCATTTTGGGGTCTCCTGACTTGAGTCTTTGTTTTGGGACCAAAAATGTGTTCTTATGTTTAGTAGCCAGTTGGCTAGTGTAGGTTTTCAGCTTCCACAGGACCTCAGTGAGTTTAGCTAGCGTAAAGATCGGACGGTTTGAGTTTGAAGAACAGACAGAGTCTCAAAAGAGCTCTAGTCAGTGTTCCATGCCTGGCATGGAAAGTTAACTCTTCACCTCCGGAGCAGTTCAAGGTTGGGACTCACTGCATATGTCATAATATAGCAAGACTCCATTAGAAGAAACAACATTACCAAGGTGAGTAATTTTCTTTGGTTCTG
Organism: Neoceratodus forsteri; assembly: GCA_016271365.2. NCBI lineage: Eukaryota > Metazoa > Chordata > Ceratodontiformes > Ceratodontidae > Neoceratodus > Neoceratodus forsteri. The sequence goes on from CM057453.1 coordinate 659,948,182, forward strand.
TTCCCCTGACTTCATGTCCTGTGATTAGAACTTACCAGTGCTGTTCACATTATGACTTGCTGTGATTACCATTCACGTAAGATGCTTTACTGGCTTATTTGTTATTTTTAAAGTTTTATGTAGTACAGTACTGCTAATGGTTTAGAGATGCAGCTGTGTGCTGTATTAACCATTGCTGGATGAGCATAAACAAAGCAGAAACTTTTAGTTATTACATGTTTAGTAATGATATTAACTAAGTCTCAAATCTTTTTTTTCTTTTATAGAAGACAGCAACTGAAGGGCCTGTCTGGATCACCAGCTGCCTCGTTATATGGTGCTGACAAGAATGCAGCAATACATCTTTATGGCTGTTGTGTGCACAGTACAAAGACTTGATTCCCATGTTCTGAAGTGAATCTTTAACAAATGGGAAAATTGCATTTCTGAAGTAAAATAAAACTGACCATGAAAGGCACACTGAACTGTAATCCATTGTTGGCAGAGTGTGTGTGTGTGTGTGGGGTACATGGACCCATTTATTGACCTTAGGAATGTTATGGTATGGGGAGCGGGGGACTACCCAGAAATGAGCAGAAGGGACCTTGGTTTTCTCACCTGGAGGACAGCGCTCAAACAGTGCACTACAGTGTCTGTAATAGGTTATTACTCCAAGTGTCTGGTATGGGGCTAGAACCCACAGCCTTCGATGTTCTGACCTGGGGTGAGCAAACCTTCCAAGTCTGACACTGATTTTAACCATAATCGGGTCATCTTCATATGAAAATGTATGTAATTGTATTTAGTATTGTTTACTGTCCAATTATTTTGTATTGTATGTTTGTATTATTGTATATTTGCTTCTTCATTTGAAGCACCAGTTCGATGCTGAAAAGGGGCCTTGGCCCAGTTATCTTACCTGGTAAAGGGAATTGAAAATGTTGTCTGTGAAACTGCTTGTTGTAAATGTTTGTCATAGGCACAAGGTGGGTGATGCACTTTTGCGAATAGGGTCCATTCTAGTGAACACTAGAGTTAAGCCGTTGGCCTGTGTAGTCATGATGAGCATGCTTCCTGAAGCTGTGGCAATGCTGAAACTTTGAGGCTGTTTCTGAACTACCCAGAAAATGCAGCACCTGTGCTTGAAGATCCACATAGAGCTATTCTGTGTAGTGCCAAAGAATAAATTACTAGGGCAGTGTTGAAACTGAAATTTGCAGCAGAGTGGTGACTGGGAACTCTGTCCAGTTCATGAGTCTAATAGTGATGCCACACAAAATGCATCCTTGCTTAGGAGTTCAGAAATGGTGCTGCGGGATCAGAACCCCATTCAGATGTTGATGTGGGCTGGTGCTCCCTCTGGTGTTGTAACATCGGATTACACTCTGCTGCAGTGTGGGCAGCTGTATGTGAAAAATCTGTCGTGTCACTAACTTCCGTGTCTCCAGAAAGATTCCAGAAAGCAAGGTAAGTGTACACTTCAGCCCCCTACAGTTAAGGCAGGCTGTTTATGTGGCAAGTACTGCACAGTAGCAGAAAATCCCTGGAGTACAGTGCACCCAAGACAGAAGATGGGAGGTGAACTTGGCCGTGATCTAATAGTAACTGCTAAAGTTGCACCGAAGCCACCAGATAGGTTTCATAGTTTCACATGGCTGTGAATGCACATGACCATCGCTTCAAGGGTGCTAGAACATGCAGTAGCTCTGAGGAGGTTTGCTTGGCTCGGGCAGCCATCCTGTCGGATGAGACAAAGACAAAGAATATGTATTTCCATTTTAAGGGACCCTCGCTTTTGGGATGAAATAGAAGCCTACATGGGTTGAATAAAACAACCTATAAGAATTTGACCCAGAAGGAGAGAGCTTCTACATCCTTTAAGCCATATGGAAGGGGGTAGGGCAGGGCCTGTTACCAAAGGCCTTATTTGTACTAGGACTAACCTCAGAGGGTGCCCCATGACTGAAAGCAAGAGAGATGCAAGGCAGAAGCAGTTGCCAGCATCTAAGCCACAAGAACAAATCTTGGATTCTGTGCAGGCCCCCCATAGAACCCCTACCAGTTGGAGGCAGTCTCTCATTACTTCAGGAATGGAACAGACAGGTGGGTGCTGTAAGTGTCTAGTCTGGGTTTAACCCTTAAGGTTGCAGTCTTCTCAAAACTGAGGAGCCCAAATGTGGTTTTGTTTTGTTTCCTCCATGCCAGTCTCGGGGGGGTGGGAGGATCCTGTTAGAGCTGGGTAGAGAAATGGCTATGGATAAAAGACATAGAAAAGTCATTGCCCCCCAACCACCACCACCACCACAATGGGGAGAGGTCTTCCACCTCTTCTCACCCCACCCAGCAAGAATGAAACTTGGGATTGGTGTCCCATTCTGGATTTAAAGTTCGCTGGACAGCCACAGAAATTCAAAATGGTAATAACTGGGAACATTTGCACCATCCTGCTGAGATGGTATAAATGTGGCTGGGATCACAGGATCTAAAAGGATGCTTGCTTCCATATCCTGTGAGACTCTCCAACAAAAAATACCCAACGATTCAGATTAGGAAAAGAGCAGTGTCAGTTTGGCACACTGCCTTTGATATAACATTCAGCTGGGGCGAACACTGACCGTGGAGATGGATAAGCCATTAGTAGCATAAACATGACAGACTAGGTTCACGGTGGTTATAGGTCACGCTATTGAACAGTTGTGTAGCTTATGACATGAGGCACTAAGGATATTGAGATAAAACAATGCATTTTTTCACTTTTTTCCTAAAAGGGTGGAAACAAATGCAGACACTAATCAGACTTTTTGCAGAACAAGAACAAAACAAACACCATCAACCTCTAACATTTGCATTGTTTATCACTATATGCATGTGCCCTTTAACTATATTTCTTTGTGACACAATGTATTTTCAGGGTTCCCACTGTCTGAAAATATAGGGCTTTGGCAGTGAAACATAGAAACTTAGAATTTGATGGCGGATAAGGACCGCTTGGCCCATCTAGTCTGCCCATTTCCCTACCTACAGGATAAGCTGCAGATTCTAGATAACCAACAGCCTACTTCCTCCTACCCTCTGTGACCTGAAGGTTAAACCCCGACTCACCACTTCCAGCACCCAGTGGCCCTCCTATAACCACTGAACATGTGCATACCAGGATTTTAAGTAAAACATAGTATGCAGGTATCAAAATGGATAGTAGTGCAGTAAAGGATATTAATAAAAGACAATTTTGGAGGATCTTGAAAATAAATAAATAAATCAGAAATGGGTAAAAATATAGGTGGTGGCCCACTGCGCTAAAACAGTGAATGGGGAACGCTGATCGTAATGTGTCTTATCAACGCCAGCTTTTTATCTTTAAACTTGAGTTACCAAAAATATTCCTTGCCTGGACAACTGGCTAGTCACAGGAGGGACAGAACAGGAGGTATGTTGCTCCATTGCAGTGGTGAGAAACGCCCTGGAAAGTCTAAGCTTTATTAAATATATGGAAAAGTCCTCGCTGGAACCCAGCCAAATGCTGGTCTTAATAGAGCAGAGTTGGGCAGTGCTCAGGGAAGGCATTCTCGCCACAGGCAAGCATGCAGAGCAGGATTTTATGCCGGGTGATCCAAGGTCAGCAAGGGACTTTTGCAGCTGGTAGGGCACATATCGGCAGCAATAGATCTAAACGAGGAAGGAAAATATCCTGGCAGATTAACTAACTAGGATAAGTCTGAAACCATGAGGCCACTAGGCCACCAGCTGTGTCAGGCTTTGTTCAGAAGATGGCGGTACCAGAGATGGACTGGTTTGATTTCTGGGACAATCACAAGTTACCATTGTTCTGCTGCTGGCTACCCCACAGGTATACTGTACCCCAGGATGCTTCAACTCGCATGTGGAAGGGAAAGTTCGCCTGTGCATCCCTCAATTCTCTAATTCAGAGTGATTAGGAAATAGTCTGCAGCGGTGTTTATGATGCCACCAGATGGGGAGATGGCCATGATTGTCCTACTGTCCTGTTAGACAAGAATACCATTTGTTTCCCATGAGACATGACCAGGCTGTCTCAGGGCAGAGTAAATGTCCGAACCTCAGAACACTGAGTGTGAAAACTTGGTTCGTGATGACCTAGAATACTCTAGCATGAACCAGTTAAAACTTCCAGAATATTTAGTACTGCTTAAGGGAACAATCCACAAGAAAATACCATCCTCAGAGTGGACAAGATTATCTGTTTTAATGCTTAGATCATTTCTTCCTGGCAGCTGATTTAACAGTCGTTCTGAATTACTAGTAACACCTGCACACAAGTGGTTTGAGGATTCATCACTGAAGTTCGCCTGGTGGCAGTATCAGCAAGGAAGTCAGAGTCTCTAGCCTTGCACCCTGTGTTTAAAAGGATCTTCGAGACGATCTCTTGCAGCAGGTCGTAACACATGGGAACCTTCTGCTGGAGCACTTGTTTCCAGAAGACTTCTTGGCTGTCGACGGGACTGCCCTTCATGCACCAGATGACCAGGTCTGCACTATAAGGAGAGGTGATCCCGATACTCCTCAGTTCTTTCTTTTCCGCGACCTGCACACATCTCTCCTGGAGATCGGCTCAGCAGTTTCTTCGCCTTTTAAGATTTTTTTTTTCTACTGATTTTTATTTTACTTTATATTAGTTTTGTGTGTAAGCATATCATGTACTAGCGTAATTCTCATACAAAGACTTAAAGAAGCAGTGCAAGAAAATGGTGAAACCTATACTTTTTTATTCTATTTTAGATTGCCCCTTATCTACTGCCTTGTATGATATCCTTCTTTTCACAATTTGAGTTCACTTTAGTACTTGTCACATCTGAAAAAAGGAGTGCTCATTTTTAATAAGGCTTGTAGCAGGTTTTCATCAGTGTTCTCGGCTGTGTTTGTACACAAGTTGTCTAAAATCACTCAGCAGACTAGAATAAACTAACGTGCAGAAGACGGTGCTCCTGACCTATGGAACTGCTGGGAATGGTGATGAAAACCTGGTCTGGAGCTATATTAAAATAAGCACCTCTTTTATTATTATGAATGTGGAAAAAGAGTACTAAAGAGACAAATTGTGGAAAGAAGGGGGTATCTTAGAAGTCAGTAGATAAGGGGCAATATAAGGTATAGGTCAAAATATTCACCATTTTCTTGTACTGCTGCTTTTAAAACAACTTCAGAAGGTACCATGCCTTCACAACAGTAGTATAGAGTACAATTAAACAATCGCTGTAATCTGGTACAAAAGGAGGTGGTGGTGGTGGGGGTCCTACATAGTCACAATTTAAAGTCTCAAAAGTATCAATACTTCTAGCCTCTTCAATGGCTGTAGATATTTCCTGGAAATAAAATAGTACTTGGGTAGAATAACACAATCAAAGTAATTGCTGTTTAACCTGTAACAGATTAGGAGGAATACAAACCTAGATTTCAGACCCCTTAACTAATTCTCTTCACCCCTCGGGCTGGTTATAAAAGTTTCATGTAAGACCAGCTTAACATAACCAAGTGTATTACAAACAATTTATGATAACCAGAACTGGAACCTTGCTCCAACAGGGAGCACTAATTATTGTAATAAATATATAAATCAAAACAGACTCTGTAATTTCAGTGTTATCAGAATGGTGGTATTCTCGCTCATCTCGTACTGGTGAACTCCGACAGTGGATTAAATGAACAGAATTGTGTTAAAGCCCCATAAAGACCCCTAAAAGAAAAGGTTGAGTCAGCAGTGTTGATTCAGTGGGTTGGCTCAAGAGCATCTCGACTACAGGCAAATTCTACTTAGATTGTTTCTAACCACCGCCTGCATCTAGTCTGTGAACCAGCCATTTTGAGAAGAATAGTGTGCGGTTGATTGTGTGTTGCAGCTCGGACCCGAGATTGACACAATATGCCCTTGGTACGGAGGACCAATCTAAGGCGCCTGGTAGGGATAATTTGTCTTGTAGCCATGATACTAAGAATTGCAGTAGCGTGGTCCTCTCACACCCTCAGGCTCTCCAATAACCTGCACATTTTAACGGATCTCATTTTCAATATTTTCAAATAGACTCCTGAGTTGTCCATTTTCTTTGGTTAAAGTAGCCACTGTGGTCAGGGTAGAGATTGCTTTTCAGTTTCCATCACAGTTTCTGTAAGTTTCTGAAGGGCTGCATTGTGAGTCTCCAATTTTGAAGTTTTCCTCCAGTGTTGGCGTCCATTGCCCTCAGATTCTAGCATGGCATTCCAAGGCTGTTCTGACACACTCTGATCACCGCTACCACTGGCAGATCCCAAGGCCGCATTGGTACCCGGTTGCTGCTGTTCTTGGCTTGCCCCGGCGCTTGTGATTTGTCAACCCATTATTGAGTTATATTGTTCTGCTCCTGGGGTCTTTCTCTGAGTTCTGGTTCCAGAATCAGCAAGCTTAATAATTTTAACTGTGTTTTTAGTTATGTTTAGCACCACGATGTGAAGGGAAGTAAGAAAATGTATGTCCTGCTTAGAAGATGGTTCTCTAACACCCCTCTTTTCTACTGACTTGTGTTGCTGACCATCTTGACCAACAACGATGAAGATGCTTTGAATTACATCTTCAGCATCGCTGAAGGTGTCTTCCTCCTCGCCACTGTGGCTTCATTAGGCTTCACCACTCATCGGGAAGGTTTCAGCCCTGGTCGCTGTGGGTTTGACCCTCTGGTTGACTATGGCCTTGGGTCTTCGTGCTGATGTCATCTCATTGCAAAAGCTTCACCCTTCTCAGTGAGGTCCTGGACCCTTGTCCACAGTGGACCCAGAATAATCTGTGGGCCTAGACCCAGTTGCCTTGCCTTTGGCCTCACTGTGGGCTCCTAATGGAGCGAGTTATGCACTGCCTGACTGGCTGCTTTGGCTGTGGGGTGTCCTGTAACCCAGACCTGGACCCTGTTGGTTTGGTGTCTAACTGAAACTCTGCCCTCGCATTGAGTCTACAGTTATTTCTTCCACTGCTTCAGCATCACGATATCCTCCTCTACAATAGAGGGACTTTTATCAAACAGTGCTGGCTCTTTGAGTCTACTTTGCCAGACTGATGGGAGTTTGCTTTCCACCAGTTTTCTTATCAGTTTTCGCACAAGGTCATAATGTCGAAGATATTATGCCACATGCAAAATTGTGCTGCCAATACAGCTAAATTTTGGATGTGGCATAATTCTTGGGGCCTCTGCCCTCCACCATCTCGCATGTGTGCTCCAAAAATAAAGATTCTCAACTCCCACAAAATCGCCAAAATGAGAAGAAAAATAAGTTTCTGGGACCAGGAATCAAACCTTGTCCCAGACGCAGTGCCTATGTTCCTTGCTGCAGTGGCACAGTCCATTGAGCCACGGCAGCTGCTCAGCGGAACCCGCCCCAGCAGAGATCTTATCCTCTGCCTGGGATGGTGCGTGTGGTGCAGTACTGCGTACAGTGATAATAGCGGTATTGCACCACTCTCTGTAACTTACAGCACTGTTCCAGGTTATATGTCGTACGCTTATGAAGCTGCATTTACATGGTAGATATTTTTCCAGTGGAGTCTGATCGTGTCTCTTGGAGCTTGAGTTGGGGCCAGTAGGGCATAGGTGGACATGCCTTTCCTCTTTGGGGGCACCTCCGGGTCCCATCCTGGTCTCCCTCTGTAGCTCTGCTATACACGAGCTTAGTCTACAGTTGCTGGGGTGGTGCGGCCCCCTTTTTTTTTTTTTGGCTCAGGAATTGGAACCGGACTGGTTCTACCCTCTGAGGCACAGGTGTAGGAGCTGCACGCCTTGGCATGAATGGCTTATTTGGAGACATCCTCACAGTGGTAGTCCTGCCTTGTGGATGTTTCCGCAGCCTCTGTACTCACTGCTTGGAGCATCTGGCACTGTGGTTTACATGACCTCTACTGTGAAAATGTCTCCATGACTTTCATGGTTGCATATGTTGGGCCTTTCTGAGTTTTCTTCTTGATGCTGCTTTTGAGGTCTCCCTACAAGACCCACCGCCTCAGGTTGCACCATACTGTGGTGCATTCCATGTCAGTTTTTGCATCAGAACCATATTACAAAGTCCCATTTCGGAACCCGCTTATACCTTGCCGGGGCCTCCCTAACTCTGGGTTCACTATCTCAATTAACCTTCCCGCCTTTTGGCTCAAAGTTGACAGGTGCTGTTCTGCCAGTTCCTGCCTGGGACCACCCACAGCCTGAAGGTCCCTCAAATCCATCGTTGGTGTCTGTCCTGATGTCTGGGATCTCTTTACTTGCAAATGTCTGTTTTACCTTGTGTCCCCTCCTCAACGTTCTGGTTGTTTTCTTTTCTTTCCAGACATTTATCATGGTAGACCTTCAACCTAATCTACAAAAAGCAGTGAAACCCTCATTTAAGCTAGACTCTGTAATGAGTCTTCCAATAATACTGAGCCACGATCTCTGCGATTCTCCACAAAGTGGGCCTGTGTGTCCCATTATATACCCTGATGTTATGCTTTTCAGAAATGTCATCGGATGTCCTTCTGCATCTGTCAGTACTCTGTATGGTTCAAGTCTCTGGGTATGAAAGTACACCTTTATGGCATACATTCAGTTGGAAACTCTTTCCTTCCTTTATCTCGATGGACACCTTGACCCACTGACTTCCCATTATCTGCCGCACCGAGGTATCTCTGCCAGGCTTCAGCTTTCTGACGTTTTGGGGATACTGTAAGGCCATCCTAATCGATTACATGTCCCCAGTTATATCTGAGGCTTTGTTCAAGGCCACTCTGCAGTGATTGTGCCTTCAGAGATATACTTACAAACTGATACCAGCATCTTATCACCTGCTATCATGTTGCTTCATTTGTGAAGGTGCATGACCACTATTGCATCAAATACCTTGAATCCAGAGGATGTGGGTAATCCTTTCAAAGGTCTACAAACCTGCCGAGGTGTGTGGCAGCTGGGTAATTCCCATCTGCACGTCTTTGTCTTGGAAGAGCTGTTTCTATGCTCTCCATACTTTTGGGCTCCTCTTTTGGGAGATATCTCATGATTATTTCCCCACTGTTACCTGACCAGGAAACCTTACCCACTCCCTTGCCTTAATGCATTAAACCATGCATATAGGGTTCTGGGCCATGAATAATGGACTCACTTGTTAGAGGTATTATATCCCTGGCAGCAGGAATACACTGCTGGATACCCTCTGCCTTTTCAAACAGCGGGCACAAATGGAAAATTCTACAGGATGTAGTCTGACTCTTTGTCCACTGGGCTCATCCTGACAGGGATATGTTACCTCTCCACCCCATATCCTACTGCCTCCCTGCTTCCCCTGTAGCCTGACCAGAGCACTGTCTGGCTGGATGTTTCTCCTTTCCAGGAGGCACCTCTGGCGCCAGGACTGTGTGTGGTTCCCACTGTCTGTTTTCTGGTACCGATACCTCTCCCTCGTATGCCTGCTCTTACCCTTCTAATTTTGGAAATGCTCCTTCAATCCAATTCTCGTGTTCCTGCTCCTTCATGCTTGGTTCTGAGGGCTTGCCCTCTTGGTTCCAGAGTCTCCTTTATGGTGGCGCCTTTACACCAACCTGGTGTCTCCTGCCATGTTCCTTTCTTGCAGAACAGGTGCCATGTCTTTCTGAGGGACTGGATTGAGTTGGACATTGTTTGTCTTCATCTGTACATACTATGCTACTTACTCCTACTTCTGGTGTTTGGGGTTCCATTTGTCAGCAAATCTTTGCCTTTCTTCCTGATGGGAGACAGGTCTCTGTCTTCAATGGGTATATGACTGTTCTTGAGGACATTCTTCACCTTCTGCACACCGATAGGACTCCCCACCTACATTTGGGGGTTCTCAATTAAATCTAGACTATTTGGTCCATTTCGGCCCATGGTTCCATAAGGCCTGAGCTTCCTGTCTTGGAAGTTTCATTGGCTGGCTGCATTGCTACGCTCTAGGCTCTGTGCACAGGGCTCTGATCTGCCTTCCTAAGGAAAGGATGTCCTTCTGTGATCCGATCCTACCTTTTTACTAATGTGGCATCTTTTCCTGTGCATCAGTCACCATTAGGCCACCAGTTTCTTATCGCGCAGACATGAAGCTCCTGAGGCTGCTCTAATTGGCATCTTGGTTGTTCACGGTCCCTTTCGTTCTTAATGAATGGGGCCACAGTGCAAAACTGCCCCACCTTTTGTTTCATTTCCCTGACAGTGAAGGGAAAATATCCTGTTCTAACCTCAGTAATGCTTAGGATATTCATAATTTTATGCAGTAAGTCTGAGGGGTTGGACTGTGGAGAGGAAGAGGCAGGGAGAGAGGGCGGAGAGGCAGGGAGAGAGGGGAGGGAGAGGCAGGGAGAGGCCGAGGGGAGGGAGGCCAAGGAGGGGAGGGAGGCCGAGGAGGGGAGGGGAGGCCAAGGAGGGGAGGGGGAGAGGCCGAGAGAGAGGGGAGGGAGAGGCCGCGAGAGGAGGGGAGGCCGACGAGAGAGGAGGGGAGGCCGTGAGAGGGGGAGAATCGAGAGAGAACGAGAACACATGCAAATGATGGAACATTTTGCACTTGAGCATCTTTCAAACACTGCCTCTTCTTACTGCCTGTTTCTAACCTCTTCAAATTTTGTTTTTTCTCCGCCTGAAAAGTCTGGTTGCTCGGAGTGCCATTCGTCCACTTTCTTCTGCATGAAGAAAACAAATACTGAACTTACGTATATTTTTTTCATTTACTGCTTCTGCTAGTTTTGTATTATTAATCTTGTTTAAGCTTAAATTGTTTTTTCTGTTCCTCTCGGTTCGATAACCATGGAGGAACCAGGATAGTTTTAGTTAAAATCGGGTTCTCTGACTAAAGAACCGCTTTATTTGTAGTGTTTTTGTTTTGTTTTTTAATTTAATTTACTTATTTCTGGTAACTGATAAACCTGTTACTGAACTGCTAACCCGTTCCGTATTTTGTAGCCAGTTCAGTTTCATCGGTTCGGAACAGACCCCATATTTAAAAAAAAAAAAAAAAAAAAAAAAGGGGGTTCCTTAATGGTTACTTGTGTTTGAATAATGTCTGAGAAACTCAAAGAAAACCAATGAACCCAGTTTCAAAACTGTTCTCAATGTGGAGAGGTATTTGCAAAGGCAGACATATGCACATTGTGTAGTTTGTCTGGGTTTAATCACTTACAAGAGGAATGTGAAGCATGTAAAACATTCCCTGAGAAGACTCATTGAGAAATACCTTGAAAGGCTTAAGAAATTTCAAGGGGTCCTTCTCGCCTTGGACCAGCCGATACTCAAGATATTGTGGCTGAACCCATCTTCATCTGTTCCTGCCCCTGAGATGGGTGCAGAGGAACAAAAAGTTACTGAACTGGCTGATTCACTAGTTCCTGCTAAGAAAAGCAAAAACTGAAGCACACAGAACCCTCGCCTGTGAAACCGGGGACTTCTGTTCCTGCTCTGCCTGTACCTATGGCCCAAGAGATTGCTCAGGCCTTTAATATTATTCAGTCTCTACAGGCAGTAGTTTCTTGTCGGCAGCCTCTTGCCCTCCTTTGGGTCCCCTGGCTGGCAGTAATGTGCATCTTCTCTCCAAGGAGTGGAGCCTTGATGATGCTGCTGCTGAGGAGGGACCAATAGAACCTGAAGTGTCCCCTGAACAGGACTTTTGGTTCTACTCCAAGGATGTCTTGAGGATTTTTCATCCCATTTTCCTTTGTCAGGAGGATGGCAGATGCATTGGACATCTCTACCACTGAACAGATGGAGATGGAGGAGGTGAAGTATTTAGAAATGATCGGGCTTACACCCACAAAGGCTCTCCTCCTCCCTGTTTATAAATTCTTTAAAAAGCTGCATTAAAGATTTTACAGGCACCAAATTCCATTCCTCCCATAGACAGGAGAATGGGCAAAAGTACCAGCTGGAGAGGGAGGAGCTGATCGCTCTGCCTCTCACCCCACCAGTGTGTGTGGGGGGACATACAGCAAGCTGCCTGTGACAAGACTAGGGTCCCTCTGTCCTCGCATCTCCGGACAAGGACTCTAGGAAAATCTAAAGTATGGCCAAAAAGTGTACCTGTCAGCCTCTCTGGCTATGTGTCTGGCTACCTTCCAGGCATATGCTGCCCAGTATCAGAAATATCTTTGGCAGTCAGTCCTGGCCATGTGTCGGAAAGCTCCTTGCCCTTGTCAGATGACCTGGCTGAAACTGTCAGGTTTGGGTTAGAGGCAGCTAAATACCAATTTCAAATGGCTGCTGACACTAACGACACTGCAGCCAGATGAATGGCAAATACGCTTGCACAGAGGTTGTTTGCTTGGCTCGAGCCACAAACCTTACTCGGATACATAATCAAAGGCTTTGGATTTTCCCTAGATGAAAATCCCTCTTTGGGGAGTCCACTGTGGTATATATGCAGAAGCTGAATGAGTATAAGGCCACATATAGAAACAGCTCTGCCAAAAGAGATTCTCCATCCACCAGGTCTTATGGAAGGGAGGCAGAGGTAGATCCTTTTACCCCAGGCCCTTCTTCCAACCAGTGGCCTTACCCAGTACCAGCAGTATCCACAGCAGGGATACTCCAAGGCAGGAGCAGAAGAGGCTCTAGGCGAGGATCCCAACTCTGCCTCAGCCACAGACTACACAGACCCCTGAGACACAGGCGCCTCCTCTCTACCTGTCTGAGGCAGACTATCTCACTTCCTCTAGGCTTGGCTGAACATCACCACAGACAAGTGGGTCCTGGAGGTGGGTCAAGGTCTGTCACCGAATTCAAGTTCCTTCCTTGACAAAAGACCAGTGTGTTCCATTTCTTCCTCCCTAGCAGAAAATATACTGTTAAAGGCAGAGGTTCGAAACCTGCTACAGCTCAGAGCAGTAGAACCAGTTCCAAAATCTCTGGAGGAGGGGACTTTATTCCAGGTACTTCCTAACCACAAAGAAAAGTGGAGGAAGCCTATATTGGATTGCGAGCTCTAAACAAGTTTTTGAAGAAACCAAAGTTCAAAATGGTAACTTTGGCTTTGATTCTGCCAACACTTCAAAAAGAGATTGGTTGGCATCACTGGACTTGAAAGATGCCCATTTCACATCCCCATAAAGAAGTCTACCAAAATATCTCCGATTCAGGCTCCTTCAGGTCACTACCAGTTTTCAACCCTGCCTTTGGCCTTTCTTCGCCCCAAGGGTGTTTACAAAGTGCCTGGCAGCTGTGGTGGCACATCTTCGGAGACTAGGAGTATCTGTTTTCTATCTGGATGACTGGCTGGTCGGAGGAAAATCTCCTGCAGGTGCAGCAGGATTTGAAGGTCACCCAGGACCTCCTGGAGTCTCTGGGATTCCTGATCAATTACAAAAAGTCAGTCTTCACTGCTGCACAGGTATTACAGTTCATAGGAGCAGAAATCTGTCCGTACAAGGCAGGACATATCTACCTCTGGAAAGGGTAAAGAGTCTTCAGTTAATAGAAGGCTCTTTCAGGTTGCACAGCTTAAGAATAACAAGACAGTTTCTCCAGCTACTGGGCCATGGCTACTTCCACAGGCACAGTGCTGGTTCCAGATTCCACATGAAACATCCAGTTTCACCTCTGGTCTCATTGGTGTCAAAAGATCCTTTTCAAAGCTCATTCCAGGAACAAGGGCACTGTTACAGGCCCTCCTGTGGTGGAAAGAGGAATCAAATTTAAGGCAGGGAGTTCCCTTCAGAAGAAGACTTCAGTGGTTCTCACAACAGATGCATCCTCTTGGGCTGGGGGCCATATAGGGGAACACACAACCCAGGGCACCTGGTCAGCTGCAGAGTTCCTTCAGCACATAAATGTACCTGGAACTCAGAGCAGTTTTGCTAGCTATAAAAGGTTTTTCTTCCCTATTACAGGGCAGGGTGGTACAGATCAGAACAAACACCACCTCAATGTATTATAAACAAGCAGGAAGGCACAAGGTCAGGCCTCCTCTGCACAGAAGCCATAAAGGTTTAGGCTCTGGCCTACTCCTTAGGAATATCACTGCACGCATCCACAGGGAAGGACAACACCCTGGCAGATGCATTGAGTCGAATAAATCGGGCCCATCATGAATGGACCCTAAACAGACAGGTGGTGCAGGTTATTTTCAGAAGGTGAGGCACTCCAGAGAGAGACTTGTTCGAATCCCACCAGAGCCACCTGCCACAGTATTGTTGCCAACCACCAGATCAGGGAACGCTCTCTGAATGATCTGAATCTAGATTGATCAGGACAGTTTCTTTAGTACTCTGTAGATCGGAGGGAAAGCATAATCAAGCTCAGATCCCATGCAGCATCACTGATCTTGATGGCTCCAGATTGGCCGAGGCAGCCATGGTACTCTTCTGCTCTCCATGTCTGTTGCAAAACCAGTAGATCTCTCTCGGAGACACAACTTACTGACCTCCAGACAGGGAACTCCATTGTTTCCAAATCTCAACTCCCTCCGCCTCAAAGCCTGGCTCTTGAGGACTTGAAATATGCTAATTTAAAACTTTCTGAACCAGTTTTAGGTTACCGAAAACCTTCTACTATAAAAATCTACTCTTCCAAATGGAAGAGATTTTCTATCTGGTGTTTGGGCAAGACTCTGGTACCAGCCCAGGCTGAATTGCCAGTGGTATTGGATTATCTCACCCATACATAGAAACATAGAATTTGACGGCAGATGAGGACCGCTGGCCCACCCAGTCTGCCGCTTCCTACCTGATGGATAAATTGCAGATCCTAGTTAACCAGCAGCCTAATTCGTCCTACCCCCACCCCCTAGAATTGCCTTTATGACTGTCCCATGCATGCTTGAATTCCACCACTGTTTTGACTCCAGAGGGAAGGCTGTTCCATGCATGCACAACCTCTGTGAAAAATACTTCTAAATTACCTCTGAGCCGCCTCTTCTATCTTCAAATTGTGCCCTTGTTCTTGCACTCCTCTTTATTTGAAAGATGCTACCTCTTGGACTTTGATTCCCTTGAGGTACTTCAAAGTTTCTATCATGTCCCCTCTCCCCCTTTCCTGAGGCTATACATATTAAGCTCCTTAGTCTCTTCATATGTCTTCCGTGCAGACCCTGCACCATTTTAGTTGCCCTCCTCTGGACAGCTTCCATCCTGTCTGTCTCTTGTAGAGATTGGTCTCCAGAACTGCACGCAGTACTCCAGATGT
Source organism: Neoceratodus forsteri (assembly GCA_016271365.2). Taxonomy (NCBI): domain Eukaryota; kingdom Metazoa; phylum Chordata; order Ceratodontiformes; family Ceratodontidae; genus Neoceratodus; species Neoceratodus forsteri. The sequence continues at coordinate 659,963,298 of CM057453.1, forward strand.
GGTCTCACCAGCTGTCTGTACAGAGGGATAATAACTTGTTTTCTACTGGTGATGCCTCTCCCTATGCATCCCAGTATTCCCCAGCCCTCCTTGCTGCCCTCTCACATTGCTTGCCCACCTTTAGGTCATCTGATATGACTACCCCAGGTCCCTTTCCATTTTGTTGTTGTTAGTATCTCACCCTCCATTGTGTACTCTTCCCTGGTTTTTATTTCCCAGGTGCATACCTTGCACTTCTTAGCATTGAATCTAAGCTGCCATACATTTGACCATTCCTCTAACCTTGCCAAGTCCCTCCTCATCCTTTCCACCCCACCTGTGCATCAACTCTGTTGCAGATCTTTGTGTCATCTGCAAAGAGACATACTTTTCCTTCCAGTCCCTCTGCAATGTCGCTTATAAAGACATTGACGAGGACCGTCCTAATACTGAACCCCTCAAGTGTACCCACTACTAACCCCCTTTTCAGAGTGGACTCCATTTACTATTACTCTGTGTCCTATTCTCCAGCCAATTCTTTACCCAGGCTGTCATCTTGGGACCCACTCCCAGGCTGGCTAACTTGTATATTAATCTTTTGTGGGGACTGTGTCAGATGCCTTGCTAAAGTCTAGGTAGGCCATGTCCACAGCCCTCCTGATCAACTACTTTGGTCACCCAGTCAAAGAAATCTATCAGATTTGTCTGGCATGACCTTCCCGCTGTGAATCCATACTGCCTTGGGTCCTGTGCCCTCTGGCCTCTAGATACTCAACAATTCTTTCCTTCAGAAGTGATTCCATCATTTTCCTACCACTGAGGTTAAACTAACAGGTCTGTAGTTTCCTGCTTCTGCCTTGCTCCCACTTTTGTGAAGGGAATCACACCTGCCCTCCTCCAGTCCTCAGGTACCACCCCATCCTCCCATGATTTGTCAAAGAGGGTAGTCAGTGGTGTCACTAGTTCTACCCTTAGTTCTTTTAGAATTCTGGGATGAATCCCATCAGGCCCCATTGCTTTGTCCTCCTTCAGTTTTAAGAGCTCTTTCAGAACCCTTTCTTCTGTAAATGGGTGGTATCAACTTCTGTATCCAGAGTGTTTCTACGGTTTGTTTTAGGTACCTCCCTCTTCTTTGTAAATACTGAACAAAAATATTTGTTTAGTGTATCTGCTTTTTCAGTCACCCTCTACCCACCCTCCCTCTGCTTTATTAAGCCTCACTATCCCTCCCTTCGCCTCCCTGATGTACCTATAAAAGGTTTTATCCTTTTAACTGATTTGGCTATCTTTCCTCGGTTTGGGCCTTTGTTGTTCTGACTGCCTTTCCAGCTTCCTTTGCTTTAACTGATACAGTTGTCTGTCCTGTTCCTTCTGTGATTCCTTGTACTTCCTGAATGCTTTCTTTTCTTGAACCTTCACTGCCACTTCCTTTGAGAACCATAGTGGTTTCTTACCTGCTTTCATTTTGTTTATTTGCTTTATACAAAGGCTTGTTACCTCTGTGATGGCAGTTTTTATTATTCCCATTGTTCTTCCACCCTCCTTCCTGCACATTTGCTAGTGCATTCCTTAGGCACTCACCCATTTTGGCAAAGTCAGCCCTCTGAAATCCAGTACCTTTGTCTTTGTATGGCTTGACTCTATTGCTGTGTTTATTGTGAACCATACTGTTCGATGGTCGCTAGTTCCCAGATGGCTACCCACTTCTACATCTGTGATCCTCTTCATCTCCATTTGTGAGAACCAGATCTAAGATTGCTCCTCTCGAGTGGGCTCCAATACTAGTTGTCTCAGGCATGCCCCTGTAGGGCATCTAGAATGACCCCACTCTTAGAAGTGGCTGCTGCTACTGCACTCCAGTTAACATCTGGCATATTCAGATCACCCATCAGCAATATCTCCCTTTATCTGTCATTCTAAGTATACTTTCTATCATTTCCTTGTCCATTTCCTCCCCTGAGGGGGGTCTGTATACAACCCCTGTGCGGATTGTGGTGCCATTGCTTGCCTCCAAATTGACCCACAGTGCTTCTTCTCCCTCCTTGTTTACCCTTTTGTTCTGTTGCTTTGATTTCTTCTCTATGTAGAGAGCTACTCTCCCTTTTACTCTCCTTGTCCCTCCTATAGATAGTGTATCCTGGTATGTTTACGTCCCAGTCATGGTTCTGTCCAGTCACGTTTCTGTGACTGCTACAATATCCAGATCTTCCTCCTCCATCAAGGCCACTAATTCAGGAAGCTTGTTACCCAGACTATGGGCATTGGTACTCATTGCTTCATTTTGATGGCTTTACCTTCTGTAGCTGCATCCCCCACTGACCTTTCTACCTTGGTCTTTTCTCATTTAGTACCCTGTTTTGTAGGGGAGGCTGGGATTTTCTGCTGCTTATCAGTGCCTCCCCTTGACTAGTTTAAAGGCTTGCCAATGAAGCATTTAAACAGATTGCCCAAAAGACTTGTTCCTTCCTGGACAGATGCAGATCATTGTGCTAGTATAGGCTGGTGTCCTCCAGGTGGAACCCAGTCCCCAATGAAGCCAAACCCTGTGCTCCACACCATTTTTTTCAACCATTTGTTAAACTGCATGGTGCAAAGCACCGCCTCACCCATGCCACTGACAGGCAGTACCTCTGAGAAGGATACTGTGTGCTACTTGTCTTAAGCCCTCCCCAACTCTACAAATTCCTTCTGCACTGCTCTAATTTCATGATGAGCTAGTCATTTGTCCCTAGGTGGACAATGGCGTCCAGCTCAGAGTCCGTGCAACTGTTGTCGTGATCCTAAGGATGCGCTTCCTGTCCTTCAAGCCATGGCACCAGGCAGGCACCTTACTTCAGTTTTCCTGCTTCCCCAGTTCTGTCCCCCTAATAGAGTCCCCCACCAGGAGCTGCTTTCTTTCCTGTGGTGCCCTCTGCCTCCCTCCTGAGGGCCTCCCTGTGACAGTTGTCTGCACCCTCCTTAGTCTCCTCTGCGGGTGTATCCATAGGGGAGCTATGCTCCCCAGAATGGTGTATGGATTGTGGTGTGGAACAGCTGACTGGGTGTGCTTCTGTTCCACCATCCTCACCCTCCCTGAGCCCACTGTGGTCCAACTGCTGTGCTTTCTTTGCAACCTCTGAGGAAGTGGTGGTGGTGGCTCTGGTGCTCTCTGGATGGGGGTTCCTTCCTACTGTCCAGTGTGGCCTGGGGAAGGTCCCTGCTACTGTCCAGTGTGGCCTGAAGACGGGCAACTTCCTCCCTCAGGGCAGAGAGTTGTCTGCAAATAGGGCAGCATCTCTGGCTCCAGAAAGACTCCCGAAGACTGCTGCCCACAGCCATTACATTGCACTACTCCCCACATTTTGCCTTCTCTGGGCCCACAGCCCAGTTCTTTGAGGGTTCGCCTGCCGAGTGCCTGCTATCTTCTGCTGGAAAAGGTAACATTAGCTTCAGACCCTATTTTTTAAAAAGGTTCTTTAAGGGCCTGAAACATTTGCATCCCCTCACAGGCCACCAGTGCCAGTTTGGGATCTGAATGTGTGTATAGCTAAGCAAAACTCAAGTCTGCTCCGTTTAAGCCCATGGCTACAGCTCATCTAAAATGTCCACTTGGAAAACAGTTTTTCTAGTGGCAATGACTTCTGCTAGAAGAATCTGTGAGCTTCATGCTGTCTGTATAGATGAGGACTATATCCTTTTCATAGGGATAAAGTAGTCCTTAAGACAAACAGAAAATTTCTCCCCAAGGTGGTCTCTGATTTCCACTTAAATCAATCCATCACTCTCCTGTCTTTTTCACCGATCGTGCCACTTTTGGTGAAAGGAGGCTTCATTGTCTGGATGTAGAGGCTCTTGGTTATTAATGACAGCCACTAAGGACCTTAGACAGGTTAGAAAACAATTGTTCCTGACCTATGGGGATGTAGGAAAAGGTAATCCAGCTTCAAAAAGATCAGTTTCTTGATGGATAGTTCAGTGTATCTAATTCTGTTACACTAAAGCTCGTAGGGAGCCCCATCAGGATTGAGGGCTCATTCTACAAGAGGGACAGCTGCTACTTCAGCAGCTGAGATGTCTTTGGAGGATATGTAAAGCAGCTACCTGAAAACAATACACACCTTGCAAAACACTACAACCAGGACATTTTATCCAGGAGTGATGCTAGGTTTGGCACAGCAGTCCTGCAAAGTCTCCAATATAGAGTTCTGTGCCCACCTCCAGTGGTACTGCTTGTTAGTCTGCACAAAGTTATGAATATACTGAGCATTACTGTTAGAAGAAAAATGTGTCATAATAATCTTTGTTTCTTCCAGTGATGCTCAGATATTCATAACTTCCTTCCCTACCTCTTTTCCAGAACTTCAGCCTGTGTATTTCGTGATGCTGGTGCTACTAAGCTGGGTTACACTCTTGGAGGAATTTTCTTTTCCTCTTCACCTGTATCAGTTGGGTAAATAGAGTTCATTGGGTTATCTTTTGGTATTTTTCTGGCACTTTGTTCTAACTTTATTGAATTGTTTGTTTCTCCAGTTGGATGTTTGCTTTTCAGAAATTCACATTGTTTGGGGAGACCCAATTTTAATCCTAAATTATAGTACTATATTCTAGGCCTACCTTTATAAAATCTGAAGAGGTTAGCACACAGGCAGTTAGTAGAGGCAGTGTTTGAAAGATGCTCACGCGCAAAGTGTTCCATCTCTCTGAGCAGTCCAACCCCTCAGGCTTATTGCATAAAATTATGAATATCTGAGCATCACTGGGAAGAAACAAGACTACTGTTGTAAGTAACTTTTCTTTAAGTACAGAATCTGTCCAAACTTTGTTGCCACCTATGTTGTTTCTTTGTTATAACATAAATGACAGGTATGCAGCTACTCTCAGCTGTGGTCAAGACTCGCTCCACATGGTGCTGACTACCGCCACAACAGGTTTACAGGAGCTATCGACTGCAGTACTGGGATAAGGCTCCTGCTTTCAGGATCAAGTCCCTTCCATAAACATTAGCATTCATGGGCTTGGCTTTTACACGATTACTACCTTTGGACGTACAGTTCTCAAGGTCTGCTTTCACACAGACTTTCCTGCCACCCTGCTTTACACATAACTGCTTGGGAATCTTCCATGTATTATGACCTGCTGCAAGAGATTGTCTCGAAGAAGATAGTATAGTTGCCTAAGAACTTACCATGATGGTAGATCTTGTGAGAGCATTTCTTGCGTGATCAAAGCTTCCCGTCCGTTTTTTTTCCGTCTACACTAAGGTGGAGTTTGTCTTACTGCCCCAACTCCGCTATATTTACTTAATATAGATCTAGATATACAGATGGATAGATGTAGATGGATATGAATGTATATAGAAATGGTGAGCTAGAGGGATGGGTGGGTGGGGGCTGGCTATTATACTTCTGTAGGTTTTCTTTTGGTTATATCCAAGAAGCACATGATTGAGATAGATAGATATATAATGGTATGCGGTGAATTCTACCAGTTAAGGGAGGAGCCATTTACATGTTAAACCTAAAATTTTGCACCTTGATAACTTTTGCAACTGTTCAACGGATTTGCCTGAAATTTGTAATACTTATCAAGAACCATACATCTTGGGATCTGCTAACTTCCATTACTGTTGGATATCGACTGCGGAGTTATTAAGCGTGATCTGCACCGCATTTCGCTTTTGCAATTCTTTGGTCGTCTCTCAGGTCACATGGTTTGCGCGATTGGTCGAAATCTTCAGGGAACGTGTGTGTCGGGTCCCTAATGTGCCTTTTGAAGATTTCGTGAAAAATATTAATGGTTCAAAAGTTATTCAAAAACAATTTCCATTATAAGTCGATGGGAAAAGTTAACAAAAGTTTGACAGTGTCGCAAATCCGCCATTTTGTTTTCAGTTAGTGGTCAGAAAATGCTTGGTATTTAAATTTGGGACCCTCTAGCAACACCGTTCTCTTTGTGTTTACCTAGTCGGACCCTGAGGATGCTAGGGTGTCTTTATTTTGAGGTTAAACACCCTAGAAATGTTTTTTCAATTTCTGAAAAGTAGTGTCGCAATGCTTTGCGAAAACTGTCGCAAATCACGACACTGCTTTGCAACACTATGGCCAAAATAACAGGAATTATTTGCCACCCTGCTGCAAATGAACAGTTTGGTCTTTTGGACGGAAGGCAGCCAACATCTCACAGAAGTGCCTTTTGGTGGTTTGGTGACAAAATATTGCATGGATGCAAAGTTACGGCATCGAAGTTTACACTTTTCCCATATACTAACATTGTGTCGTCCGCTGCATGACAGAATTTTTTGCCACCCTGCTGCAAATAACGGTTTGGACTTTTACACTGAAATTTGAGGAAGAAAGCCGGATCCTGCAGATGCACCTTTTGGTGGTTTGGTGAAAACTATTACCGGGCGGCAAAGTTATGGCACCGAACTTCTTCTCCCCAAATAGGATAACATTACGGCATTCGCTGCCGCTTCTTTCAGGGCCTGTATCTTGAAACTGTGCGAGATACAGACTTTTGTAGAAAATGCTTAGACTCCCAATGGGGCTAAGTACAAAACTAGCTAGGAAAGTCATAAATCATGAATTTTACTTTTTTTTTTCACGTCAGCACGGTTCCTGAGATATAAGCAATTTAGTATTCAAACTCCTCATTTTCTGCTCAGAGACTCATTATTATACATACATTCTTTGTACTTATTGTCTTTCTCTATGCAGCTTTTGAGGAAAACCAGCCTGTGCACCCATTACTGTTACTGTTACCCCTTCTGGTTTCCATTGCCGTTTCACTTCCGTTCCCATCCTGCCACCATGTCGTTACCTTTGTGTTTTCATTTGCGCTTGTTTGCGTATTTTTTACCATTTGTGCTCATAGTACTGTTTCTGTTTTGCTTTGCGCTCACCATGCGCATTACCATTTGTGTTTGCGGGCACCGTGTTACTATGTGACAATACATCACGTGGCGGAGCTCCCGCCACCACATTACATTCACTATTTCTCGTTATCCTTCTCAAAAGAAGGGAAATTAGAGGCCAGTTAAATTCCATTTCTACACTAGAACCTAATTGGAAAAAGGTTCCTAAGTATAATATGGCTTAAATACTGTCATCTGAACATTTAAATACATTTTTATTTTGTTTTAAAATATGTATGCTATAGTTAAATTCAAAAAGATTGCTTATTTGTTGCTATTTTGCTATTTAGTTTTCTGTATAAACATTTGTACTGTAATTTTAACTAGCTAGTACTGCTATCTTCTGCTCTTCAGCACAACTGATATTAAAATACTAGAGGGAGCACCAGCACACCAACATTTACGTGATGCTCTGATTCCACGGCACCATTCAAAACTCTGAAGCAACATCTCAGAGTTGAGATGATGCATTTTGGTATTTTCACTGTTGGACCCTTCAGAAGAAACATCACTAGTGTTTTCCTTATTGGCCTCCTCAGCCTTTAGAAGCTATCCTGTAATTAAATGAATGATCTCTGTACTACAGCTAAGAGACTGATCCTCAGACAATGGGAGGTCTATCACAATTGTCTTTGCAGTGAATGCCTAAAAGCTGTGGATCACCAAGGCATACTAGAAAGGATGTCCCACAGAGCAGTGGGATGTATGGATATGTACCTCAAGGATTGGGTACTTCCCATCAGATTGTAAATTAGATACCCCGTAGGTTAGTAAAAGACCTGTGTGGATGGAACAGTAACAGAATTTGAACTAGTACTTGGAAAACAATTTCTACTTTGGGAGTGCTATTTACAGGTTCAGCACATTAAATGGGAGTATTGTTCCTGGTTTTTGCTGTTGCACTGCTCCTCTGTGTCGGCTTTATTTAAAATTAGTTTTTGTTAATGTGTGAGAACACAGTTCAGTAACACCCTGTGTATTCCATAATATAGGTTTCATGAGCTATATGGTTCTCTATTCATTCTGTTTCAATTTGAACTTTTCAATTAAAAAAAAAAAATAGTTTACTTGACTTTGAAGTTAGTATCACTGAGGCTCTCCGTTGTTAACTACAGCCTTTTTTTCTATTTGCATTTTTCTTCCGATTGGGCATCCACGTAGCCCCATCTACCACTTGCTCTTCTGTGGCTGGTGTGATCCATGGCATGGGGCCTCAGTGCACCTATAGTGCCATTCTGATGGCACCAGGGGTTCTCTAAGATTCCCTCTCAGTACCTTCCACGCACATGATGGTGCAGCCTGCCTTCAGGGTTGGCCCGAGACACCGCAGCTAACTGTGGAAGGAGCAAGATCTTACTCTGAGCGGGCTCTTGCAGTAGGTAATTACATATAGGATTGAAGCTGGCAGGCGTCAGGACCCCACGGAAAGTTTCTACAGCTAGCAGTGTCTGGGGGGTTGCCTCCACGTTTGGTGACTGACGCATCGACGCTCAGTATAAAGGGGCTTCCACACCCACCTTCCAGTTCTTTCCCGCTTACTTGTGAAAGTGCCTTAAGTTCCTCTGCTCGTCAGTCTTGTCTACCAAGTCGTCTTTTTTTTTTTTTGCTATTTTATTTTCAAAACACCGTGTAAATCGTCCCCTACACTCTCCAATTTGTATAAGAATAAGTGCAACTGCAATGCGGATCACAGCTCCCACATAAGGATGGTCAGTCCCTGTGCCTCTTCTGTCTAGGCCTGAACACCCCATGGAGAAGTGCCAGCACTGCCAAATTTAACGCTGCCACCCAGAGCGGAGGCAGCAGTCTTTGGAGGCCCCTGCTTTAAAAAGAAAATGGCCTCCATGGAGAAGGAGCTGAAGAAGCTTGGGGGACTCCACCTCCACAGGTACCGCGACTCTGACTGGAGTCGCTGTACCAGTTAACTTCCCTCGCTCTTCTTCCCATGACCTGCCCTCAGACGGTCGCCTTGGTAGTATCTAAGACGGCGGCATCCCTCCTGCTGAGCTTGGGTGCCTCCGGGACAAAGGAGGCGACTGCTCCTGGGAAGGTCGCAGCCACGCCGCCTCCAGGTTGAGCTGGTCCGGAAATCTGACGCCGGGTGCCACTGGAGTGCCCACTCGGAGCAGGGCCGGAGAAGATGCCAGGCCCCTTCGGGGCATGGGTCCTCAAGCTCCCGCCAAGGTCGCTTCCCTACACGGCCTTCAGTGGTGCAGGGTCCGATAAGTCTGACGCTGCCTCCAATGAATGCACGGCGAAGCTCCCTGCAGCACTTGCCGCTGTGACCGAGGCTCCAGCATTCTCTACTGGACCCAGGGATTTCAATCCTCCATCCCCAGGCAACACAGAGGATGGCAGCATGCCATCAAGGGCCCCCTCCTGTAGGACTGGATCCCGGACGCCAGCCCTACCAATACCGGACGGCCATTCCTTTGCCAGACGCCGTCCCCACGCCGAGCCCAGTGCCTGGGCCATATTCACGGCCGTCTGCTGGTCCTCTTCCAGGGCCTTCTGTCTGGCCAGAGTCCCTGGCTCCCGAGTATCCGCCCGCAGAATCTGGTGCCCTCCTACCTGGGATCGCAGTATTTGGCGCCGTATATCCGAGCTGCATACCCGTGCTGGGCTACCCGCAGTCAGGTTATGGATACTCTCACTACAGATACCCTCAGTATCCGTATCCCTCCTCCTCCGCCACCCCAGCTGCCGTGGATCTGAAGGAGACTCTGGCTGCCTGGTGGGCTGAGGCCAAGGCTCAGTTAACCAGGGAGGTGGAGGCAGTCTGCCATCGCCAGACCCTGCACAGGACCCCTTATCTGGTGACGGGAGACTCCCTCCCTCTTACCTGACACCAGAGGTGAACCGTCTGGTACCAGGGGTAGGGGGACACGCTTCCCTTCTTGCCCAAGGGGACTGCTCCTCCCCCCGTTGGGAGGAGTAGTCTTCCTCTTCATCGGAGACCTCTGGGGGTGCTCCATCTGATGATGAGCCACGACCCAGACCATCCCCTGCCAAGGACTCCTCTGAAGTCTCTCCAGAAGATTCTTCTTTCTGGAGCTACTGAGAAAGATCCAGGAGGTTCACCAGTGGCAATCTCTGGAGACAGATCCACAGCGGAAGAAACTGGCTGCTGTCTTGGATCTGCCCGAAACTGCTTCGACATTGATTCCACCCTGGATTAAGCCTCACCTCAGACCTTGTCTCCACTATCTGGAAGCAACTGTCTCGTTGACTCCCCCCTTCCGGAGGAAGGCAGATTGGCTATACCAGGCTCCTGATGGTGTGGATTTTTTGAATACTTGCCCCAAAGGCGGACTCGTCGTGATTAGCTGCCGCCAGGGCTGGTCGGCCAACCCGGAACATCTCAGCTAGTCTCCGCCTGACGAGCAATCCCGCCTTCTGACCAGTACGGGAAGGTGTACGCCTTCTTCCACCCAGTGGATTAGGGCCCTGAACTATGTTGCACTTATGGGGGACTACCAGAAGGCTATCCTGAGTCAGGTGGAACTGAATTGGACTCCTTCCTGAATCTCAAACCAAACAGGAAGTGGCTGATCTTGTCCGATCTGCTTCGTTCGCCAGTCAGCACATGCTCAGTGCCACATATGATGCAGTGGACACTGCTGGTCGGAGTTCGGCTTTGCTGGCGCCTACGGCGTCATGCCTGGCTCTAGGTGTCATGATTGGTCCCTGAGGTGCAATCTGCCATTCATGATGTGCCCTTCAGGGGTTCTGTGGTGCTCGGGGTGTTGAGGACATCATCACCGACCTGCAAGAGAAGGGCACTGCACTTAGTTGGTCTACACTGCAAGTTCCCTCAGGGACAGCGTGCCTCCTTCGTAGATTTTTTTTTTTTTTTTTTTGTTATTTAACCAGGTGAGACACACTAACAGGCGCAACCTGGGAGCACAAGGAAGTTAAGTGACTTGCTCAGGGTCACACAGTATACAAGTGGAAGCTGTGGGATTCAAACCCAGGTCTGGTCTACTGGATGTCATCAGATTTGCAGCTCAGAGCCTTAAACCACTGTGCTATACTGCTTCGACCAAAAGCGCCAGGGTAAGCAGGCCAGTAGCGTCAGGCCTCTGGCAGCCAAGCCTCCGCCACCCAAAAAGCTGCAGGAGCCTCTGCTGCCATGCTGCCCCACACCTCCTGACTCCTTTCCTTTCCCACAGCCTCTGGACTTTCCAGAGGAACCAGTAGGAGGGAGGTTCTCCTTCCATCTACCAGGTTGGAAGAGGATTACATCAGATGCTTGGTGCTCCAGCTGATAGCAGGAGGACACTCAATAGAGTTTCTTCAGAAACCACCCAGAAGACGACACCCCCCAAAAAAAGTTGTCTTACTCCTGGAGCATCTTCTCTGGTTCAGGAAGAAATAACCTCCTTCTATCGGTAGGCGAGAGAACCAGTACCCACCACCTTTGGGGACCGGTTACTATTCCATTTCTTCCTTATTCAAGAAAACAGGGACATGTGGCCCATTTTGGACCTCGGCTCCCTGAACATGTTCATGGAGTACACACTTCAGAATGCTCTCCCTGCAGAGCCTTCTGCCCTTCTTCGTCATGGACAGTGGCTATGTGTTTGATATGCAGGATGCCTGCACATCCCCATCCGCCTTCCCACTGCAAATTCCCTCCAGTTTTCGCTTCAGGGTGCCACTACCAGTTCAAGGCCCTCCCATGTGGTCTTTCCCGCGCCCTGAGTATTCACCAAATGTCTTTCAGTGGTAGCGGCTCACCTGCATATCCAGGGTGCTAGTTTTCCCATACCTGGACAACTGGCTCCTGGTGGCTCCGTCCAGGAGGAGCTCCAGCGTCTTCCCTTACCCAGCAGGTTTTCACCAGCCTGGGTATTCCATCAACCAGACCAAGTCCCATTTGTTCCTTGCCAAAGACTCCAGTTTATCGGGTGATCCTGGATACACCATCGGCAAAGCCTTTCTGCCACCGGACAGGGTGGACACCCTTCAGATGCATGTGCGCCTGTTCAGCTGCAAAAGGGTCGGCGCCAGGTCAGTCCTTCATCTCCTCAGGCTCATGGCGGCTGCTATTCAGACAGTCCTCGCGCTTGGCTCCATATGAATCTCTCAGTGGACGCCTGGTCTCAGTGAGACCAGACTTTGGACAACCCTAGACCAGGAGGTTCTAGTCTCCGATCCCATGGTCAGGGACTTGCATTGGGGATGGTGCAAGAGAACCTTCGCCGGGAGTTCCGCTCTGCATCTAACCTTCCGCAAACATTGACAACGGATGCCTGAGGAGAGGGCTAGGAGCCCACCTAGGGTCTCACAGGACTCTGGGATCCTGGTCCAGACTTGAACAGACTCTTCATATCAGTGTGCTCGAGCTTAGAGCTATTCTGTATGATCTCCAAGCTCTGAACTCCTGCATTCTTCCCAGTCATCTAACAATCCAGATGGACATGTGCGTAGTCTGGTACATCAACAAGCAGGGAGACTTGTTCCTACCTCTGTGCAGGGAAGCAATGAGAGTTTGGAGTTGGGCAGCTCAGCACAGCCTTCACCTGATGGCAGTTCATGTTCTGGGAGTAGACAGTACGCTGGCAGACCACTCAGTCGGTCGTCGGCCAAAGCCCACGAATGGGAACTGGATCAAGAGGTCGAGACTGCATCTTACCGCGCTGGGGAACCCCTCAGTAAGACCTGTCCATGCCTCCTCTAAACGCAAAGCTTCCCACCTTCTGCTCACTTGCTCCAGGGCTGTCTCTCTCAATTGGAGGGACAGATTCATCTATGCCTTCCCTCAGATTCCCTTAATTTCGAGGGTCTTACACAACTCCGCTCAGAAGGAGCCCAGATGATCCTCATTGCTCCATTTTGGCCTGGGCAAGTTTGGTGTTCTCTTCTACAACAGTTTTAGAGGAAGAGGAACCTCCGCCTCTTCCTCTGTCACAGCACTTGCTGACCCAGGATCAGGGACCCTAGTTCATCCAGGTCTCAGATCCCTTCAGTTGCATGCGTGGCTCCTGTGGATGTAGTTCAAGCCCGCCTGGGTTTCTTTGCTTATCTGAGACATTTTGGTGGAGGCCAGGATGCTTTCCACTAGGTCCACCTATGCTATGAAGTGGAAGCGTTTCTCGATATGGGCCGCTTAAGGACTTGGAGACCTTCTCTTGACCTTTTGAGAGAGTCCTGACTACATGTGTCACCTCTTTGGCCTGGGTCTCAGCCATTCCTCCTTGAAGGTCCATATGATGGCTGTCTCGGCCTACCATGTCCCTTTCGGTGACAGGACTTTCGTGCAGCTGGAAATCTCCAAGACTCTCCTCAGAGGGGCTCTTCATTTGAGACCCCCTATCCGTGTTCGTATCGCCTACTTGGGATCTGAACTTTGTTCTCGAAGCAGACTTGAAGTTCCTCTCTTGGAAGAGTCTTTCTAGTGGCTATTACTTAAGCTTGACTTAATTTCCAAGCTTCAGGCCCTGATGTGCAAAATCCCTCATTTGATTTTCCCACAACGAACATGTGGCTCATGCACCAACCCTAAGTTTCTCCCTAAGGTGGTAGCGGAATAAACGCTGAACCAATCCATGGAGCTACCCGCTTTTACGCAACACTCCAATCAAGGGAGTACCTCTTGCATACTTTGATGTGCAGATTCTGAGATACTATACCGCTAGGACTAAGGATCTCAGGACATCGAATCACCTTTTGTCTTTTGCTCACAAAAAGGAGGGCAATGCAGTTTCCAACAATGCTTATCAAGTGGTTGGCTCATTGTATCACTTCAGTTACGACAAGTACAAGACCCTGCCGGTTCAAGTCAGGGTCACTCCACCAGATGGGTAGCCACCGTCTGCTGCTTGTTTCAGAAAAGTCATCAGCAGATATCTGCGCAGTTGCAACCTGGACTTCAGTCCATACCTTCACTAAACATTACAGTTTGGACATTGCCTCTCTCTGTAGAGCAGGCTTTGGCTTGGCTGTTCTATAAGGTCTTCTTTCCTAGACCCTTACAGCCGGAGGTTCTATTGGTGTTAGTTTTCCTCCTCCCAAATGCTTTTCTGATTCCAGACTGCTTGGGACTCAGTACTATTATGTATACCTACTGCAAGCCCTCTCTAAGTAAGATAGTAAAGTTACGTAAGAACTTACCATAACAGTAGATCTTCAGAGAGGTCTTGCAGTAGATAATGCCTTCCGCCTCCATACCCCTTGGCTTTTTCAGCTCCTTTTCCAGGAAGGGAATCATCCGATCTTACCGAGAGGGCTCTTGCAGTAGGGAATTACATATGGACTGCACGGTCGGCGGCAGGACCCCATGGAAAACTTCTAGCTAGCAGTCCTGGCGGGGACCGCTCCCGTCAGCGGACGCCCACCTTCCAGTTCTTTCCCCGTGTACCACTAGGCTGCACGAGCTAAAGTTTGTGCTTAGCAAGCCCTGTTCTTTTGTCGGTTTTTAGACGGTGGTTCAGTATTTTTCTTCACATCCAGGTTAACGCCTGTATGTCGCCCTTCCAAAAATAGGCACTGGCATGCACCCAGCTGCCACACAAGGACTGCCATTCTGTCTTTTTTTTGTCTAGGCCCTGACTACCCGGGTCGACAAGTGTCCACATTGCCTGCACTTCAACGCTGCTACCACAGATGCCAACAGTCCCTAGAAGCCCATCTGCTCAAAAGATGCCTTCAATGGAGAAGGAATTGAAGAAGCTCAGGCAGGCGTCGACCTCCTCCTGAAGGACACCACAAGAAGCGACAAAGAAAGGCACAGGGAGAAGGCCTCCCGTCCGCGACTCAGGTAACATCCTCTGTGGGATCGCTTTGGCAGCCTTCAAGGTCTTGATCCCGCCCGAGGCTCTGCCTCCAGCACCACCGCAGGCTTAGGCCTTACTGGCGTGGGCACCTCCCATAAGTCTGGCGTCGGCTCCTCCGCGCGTCCGTGGAAGACCGATAAGATGCCCGACCCTTCGGGCGGGCGTGACGGTCGCGGCCCCCGAACCGGCTCCTTTCCCACCCCGGCCCAGCCCGAGGGACCCTGGTCACACGCCTGTTCTCCGACGGGCGCAGGGCGCCGGAACCTACGACAGACCCTCATCTTCTGTCGTCCCAGGTTCCCCGCAGCCTTCGCTGCTGTCCTGGGGAGCTAGAGTCACCCCAGCCTGACCCCGAACTTTTCTCCTCCGTCCCGGGCAATGCTGGGATATTCCTCCACCATCAGACCCTCCTCCTACAGAACCAGATCTGATGCCGACGCCAGTTCAAGCGCCGGCCCCACTGACGCAGGTGGGATATTCTCCTCCGTCTGGCCTGACCCCCTCCCACGGGCCTCTCAGTGTCGACCGCCCATGGGGTTTCCTACTGGTCCATCTGCTCCGGCAGCTCCTCCGGTACCGGGTATCCGCCGCTCCTATCTGAAGCAGTCTTACCCGGGTCCCAGGTATCCTGCGCCGCAGTACCAGACGCCGCATACCCGGCACCGCTTCCTGCAGCCGGGTTACGGATACTCCTTACAGATATAATCCATATAGTTATCCCTCCCTCCTCCTCCCCGCCCCAAACTGCCAGTGGATCTACAGGAGACTCTGGCTTCCTGAGTGGCTGAGTGCCAAGGCTCAGCTCACCAAGGAAGCTAGAGCTGCCTGCGATGGCGGGTCCACCCCGGCCCCGCCGCCCGAGACGGCACACTCCTCTCCGCCTCCGGATTCCAGAGCTCTTCCTCCTGGATCCAGAGAGGGGCAGGACACACGTCCAGGATCCCCCAAGGAACCCGTTCCTCCTAGACGGGTCAGGAGTCTTACTCTGCTTCTAATTCTTCTTCATCGCCTGATTCCTCCGACGGATGCTCTGAGGGAGACTACGAGTCTCGCTCTCTGTCCAAGCCCGGCCGAGGACTCCTCCAAAGTCTCCTCCGGAGGATCCTTCCTTCACGAGTTGCTCAGGAATATCCAGGAAGTACATCAGTGGCGTTCTCCGGAACCAGATCCTCAGTGGGTCAAACTCGCTGAACATCTGGACCTGCCCCTCACGGCTCCTACTTTAGTGCCACCCTGGATCGAGCTCACACCCACCTTGTTTCCACTATCTGAAACAACAGTCTGCTTAGCCCAGCTTCCTAGGAAGTCAAACGGGCTATACCAGGCTCTGGAGGTGTGATTTTTGATTCTCACCCCGTGCAGACTCTGTCGTGATTAACGCCACTCACTGCCGGGTCAGCACACCCCAAACATTTAAGCTCGCTCTCCGGATAAGGAATCTCGCCTTCTGGACCAGTACAGGAGAAAAATATATGCTTTTTCCACACTGGGAATTTGGGCCCTGAATTATGTAGCACATATGGGGGATTACCAGAAGGCTATCCTTACCCAGGTGGAATCTAAGATTGACTCCTTACCAGACTCCCAAGTCAAGCAGGAGTTAGCTGACCTAGTCCATTCTGCTGGTTCGGCCAGTCGTCGCATCCTGAGGATGACTTACGATGCAGTGGACACTGCCAGGCGAAGACTCTGCGTTCGCCGTAAGTCTTGGCGTCACACCTGGCTCTGCGTGTCAGGTTTGGTCCTGGAGGTGCAGTCAGCAATCCAGGAAGCACCTTCGGGTTCAGTGCTTTTGCGGTGATGTCAAGGACATGACCAATTTGCAGGAGAAGGGGCGGCTCTGAAATCTGTGGATTCCATGTACCGTCCCCATCCTGCAGCGCCGAGCCTTTTGCAGACACAGCCGGCCCCAAGCGAAACCACAAAGAAGGCTGGCCACTAAACGGCAGGCCCACAGCTGCTAGGCCCTCGCCGCCTAAAAGCAGCTGGTGCCCCAGCTGCGGGCGCTGCCCCACACCACCTGACTCCTCCCTCTTCCACCGCCTCCAGACTCCCGGAGGAACCGGTAGGAGGGAGGTTCTCTCCACCTTCCGGGTTGGGAGAGGATAACAACGATTCATGGGTGCTTCAGATTATTGGGAGGGGCACTCATGGAGTTTCTACAGAAACCTCACGCCACCCCTTCTGAAGTCCTCTCTACTGAGGGACCATCTTCCTTGGTCAGGAAGAAATATCTGCCCTTCTGCTAAGCAGGCCATAGAGCCTGTTCCTCCTCACCTTCAGGGACGGGTTACTAGTCCCATTTCTTTCTGGTCCCGAAGAAGACTGGAGATCTCGGACCCATTCTCGATCTTTCTCCCTGAACTTTTTCTACATGGAATACAAAAGTTCAGGATGCTCTCCTTCAAACTCTTCTGCCCTTCTACGGCCGGTCAATGGCTTTTGTGCGCTGGATATGCAGGACGACATCTGCACATCCCATTCGCCCCTCGCATCGCAAGTACCTCCAGTTTGCTTTCCAGGGGACCATTACTAATTCGGCACTACCGCTTGGTCTTTCCTTGGCTCCGAAGTTTTACCAAATGCCTGGCAGTGGTAGCGGCCCACCCAAGTACTATGGGAGTTCAGGTGTTTCCTCACCTGGACGACTGGCTCTGCCAGTGCCTCGGCCCAGGAGGAGCTCCTGCATTTTCTCTCACCCAGCAGGTTTTCACTTGCCTGGGTAACCATCAACCATTCCAAGTCTCATCTGACCCCTCCCAGAGACTTCAGTTCATCGGGCTATCCTCGACACGACAGTGAGCAAGGCCTTCCTTCCTCCAGACAGGGCAGCCTCCTCCAGTCACAGATTTCCCTGCAGCAGAGCAGGAAGGTTCCGCGAGGTTGGTTCTCTGTCTCTTGGGGCTCATGCGCGGCCACCATCCCGGACGGTTCCAGCGTGCGGCCTCCACATGAGGATCTCTCAGTGGACTCTCCGCTCTCAGTGGGATCAACTGTGAGACACCTAGATCATCTAGTGCTGATCTCCTGCCGATGACAAGAGACTTGCAATGGTGGATGGTTTGAGAGAACCTGTTCAAACAACATGAAGTCTTGCTATATTATGACATATGCAATGAGTCCCAACCTTCGAACTGCTCCGGAGGTGAAAGAGTTAACTTTCCATGCCAGGCATGGAACACTGAGCTTGAGCTCGGTTGAAACTCTGTCTGTTGTTCTTCAAACTCAAACCGTTAGATTCTTACTCCGCCTCACTGAACAGTCGCTCCGGAGAGTTCTCCTTCTGCTCGGTTCATTTTGTCGGTTTAAGTATTGTGTTTCTCGGTTCTCGATCGATTTAAACCTCAACCGCCGGTTGTTCAGACTCTGTGGTATTTGTGAGTACTAGATAGGTTTTACATTAATTTCTATTCTGTGGAACTTGTAAACGTTTATCGGTTCGGTTTGAACCGATCAGGTTGTTTAAAATATCTTAATCTGTCTTTTTAGAGTGTGGTTACAGGTTCTTATTGGTTCAAAAAAAAAATTTTATTACGGTTTTTCCACGACCCGTGACACGGTTGTGAATCGATAAGAGGGATTCTACCTGGTGGATTGCCAAACAGGTAAGTTTGGTTAGGACTGTCACTATGTCTGAGAAACCCAAAGAAAAAACAGGCCCACTGGGTTTCAACACTGCAGTGTGTGTGGGAAGTCTTTGCCAAGGCTGACCCCCACACCACCTGTTTATTGTCTGGGGTTTGGCCACCTCAATGCAGACTGCCAGATTTGTAAAGGTTTTCTGCAGCTACCCTGAAAAGAGAGTTGGTAGGCTCAGGAAAGGAGGCCAAAAGTCCGCTGAACCGATGGCCAGCCCGGTTCGGTTCCAACCGACCAGAGGGAGCGCCTCTGACTAGGTGAGACTTCTGCAAAAGGAGATCCTACTCTGAGGAGTTGGGTCCAGCAAAAAGGACTAGGAATCGCTGGTGTGGAGCCAAAACTTTCCTCTCCAACCGCTGAAGAAATGGCCAAAGCGATAAAATTGTCCAGTCACTTTCCCTGGTTCCGACCGAACCGCAACCATCGGTAAGCAGCTGGTTCCACTGGTTCAAGAGTATGATTTGGAGGAGTATTATGAACCAGAAGAGGGGAAGAGGAGTATGAGGAGAAGTGAATGGAATTTGAAAGTCTGATGTGCCCATTGACCCGGACATCTCCCCAGACAGACCTTCAGGAGTGTCTCCTCCTAGGCTTTCTGAGTCCCTTCTCATTTTATATTTTGTAAAACAGTGGTTGAAACCTCCAGCTTCCTATGGAGGAAGCTGTGGATGATCAAGAGGAGCCTGACTATGTGGAAATGATGGATATCCCAGAGTCTAGGAGACTGTCTCTTCCTTGCATAAATCTTTTGGGAAACGGACTTTAAAATTTTAAGTTCTCACTATATCTCCTGTTGATAAGAAAATAGACAGAGAACACATTGTCGGGCTCTGATATGGAGTTCTTACACAACAATGCAGCCATGTTGGAGTAGTGCAGGCTGCAGCCTGTGACAAGGCAAATATTCCCTTGGCTTCACACACCCTGGACAAGGACTCCAGGAGGATTGATGCTATGGCAAAAGAAACAGTACATGGCAGCATCCTTGGACTCAGACAGGCAAATTATATGGCTTATGTTGCTAGATATCAGAAATCCAGATGGGATACTGTTATGGCTCTAGCAAAGCAGGTCCCTGGGCCGCTTGCCAAGGAGCTGGAGCAGGTGGCTGCTAATGGTATTGAGGCATCCAAGGTGCAATTCCATGCTGCAGTGGACTCAAATGATGTGTCAAGAGTCATGGCTACATCTGTGGCACTTTCAGAATGGCTTGGCTCAGATGTATTAGCCTGTCACAGGATACCCAGACTAAGGCCATGGATTTTCCTGTTGTGGGTAACTGTTTGTTTGGGGAGCAGACCGAGAATTGCATGAAGAAAATGGATGAGTACAGGACCACCTACAGGAGTGCACAGGCCAAGGAAAGGCAGGCCACCCTCAAGGCAGCTTCCAGGGCAGGCCTTTTCATAGGCCTTTTACCAAGTCCAGGCCTCCTCTTCTGCTTATGCCCAGAGGGGGTTCTTTAGAGGGGCAGGCGAGGTGCAGGCTGTTCCACCCCTCAGCCCAAAGCCCTGTCAAGCAGGCATACCCTGATGGGGTTGCCAGGCCAATTCTCAGCTACTCTAGGGGGCAGGCTGGCTTACTTTGTCCAGGACTGGGAGTCTCTGACATCAGACAAGTGGGTCCTGAAGTAGTAAGCCAGGGACTGGTTCTCAGCTCCGAAAGTTTCCAAGATGAGAACCAGATCCTTTCCACCTGCAAATCCACCAGAGGCACTTGCCCTAGAGGCAGAGGTCTCTTCTCTCCTGGCTTTCAGAGCTGTGGAAAGGGTTCCACCCTACACCTGGGCAAGGGTTGTACCCAGGTACTCCTTACCCCAAAAAGACAGGAGAATGGCTGCCCATCCTGGATCTCAGATATTTAAACAAGCACCTTTAAAACCAAAATTCAAAATGGTGACTCTGGGAATTATTCTACCCTCTCTAAGGCCAGGGACTGGCTGATCCCTGGACCTCAGGATGCTCCTTCCATATTCTCATCAGAAGCTCCCATCGAAAGTACCCAGGTTCGAGCTGCCCTCAGGCCATTACCAGTTCAGAGCAATGCCCTTTGGCATCACTCTGCTCCAAGGGTATTCACAAATGCCTGGCAGTAGCAGTTGCTTCCCTAAGAAGGCAAAAGATTGCCATCTTCCCTTACCTGGACAACAGGCTCATAGTAGGCCAGTCTCCAGACCAAGTCAAGTTACATCTACAGATAACTCAGCAACTGCTCACCTCTCTAGGTTTCCTTCTGAATCTTTCAAAGTCGGTTCTAGAACCTGTCCAGTCTCCTCACCTTCATAGGTGCAGAGCTGAACACAGAAAAGGCCAGAGCTTTCCTTCCTTTGGACAGGCTAGGGACCTGGTCTCTCTGGCCTCCTCATTCATCCTGCAGGTCTCTCGACCAGCAAGGCATTTTCTACAGCTCCTGGGGACATGGCTGCTTCTACAGCAGTAGTGCAGGGAGCAGTTTTCAGATGAGGGACATCCAGTTCCATTTGAGAGCTTTTGGTCTCAAAGGACCACATCTCTAACCAAATTGATCCCAGTGACTCGAACCCTGATCCAGGCCCTACAGCGGTGGCAGGATCAGAGCAATCTGAGACAAGGGTTCCTTTGTCACTGTCTCACCCATTAATCCTTACTACAGATGCATCCTCTTGGGTGGGGAGCTCACATGGGCAACCTCACCACCCAGGGATTGTGGTCTCCTCGGGAATCTCTGCTCCACATCAATCTGTTGGAACTCAGAGCAGTTTTTCTAGCACTTCAAGCTTTTCCAAATCTGTTCAGAACAAAGTTATACAGGTCAGAACAGACAATACCACCACAATGTGGTACATCAGCAATGAAGGGCACTCTGTCTACGGCCTTGTGCAATCAAGCAATGAAGTTGTGGTCTCTGGCTTACTCCTGAACACCTCCCTTTTGGCAGTTCACCTCCCAGGCAAGGACAATGTCCTGGCAGATGCTCTCCAGGATTTCCCAGGGCCATCACGAATGGTCACTGGACCCCTGGTCCTGGAGGTGGTATTTGCCAGATGGGGCACCCCTGAGATGGATCTTTTGCAGCCCCAGACAATCACCAACTTCCCTTTTTGCTGAAGACCCCAGTCTTGGGCTCAGTCCCTCTGGATGCCCTAGTTCTCAAATGGGAAGGACGTTCTCTATGCCCCCGTGTTCAAAGTGCTAGTCAAAATCGGATCTCAACCCTGCAAGATGATCCTGATTGCTCCAGACTGGGCCAGACAGCCTTGGTAGCCTCGCCTACTGTCATTAGCAGTCCATCTTCCCTATGTCTTCCCAGGAATCACAACCTGTTAACCTGTGCTATGGGGAGGGTTTGGTACCAGAACCTCAAATCTCTCAATCTCGAGGCCTGGCTCTTGAAGAGTTAGTTTGCTGATCTACACCTCTCCCAAGGTGTAATGGATATTCTGAAGGCTTTAGGAAACCTTCCACCAGAGCTACCTATAATTCCAAATGGAAGAGGTTTTCCATATGGTGCTCTGGGAAGCATATTTCCCAGAATCTGCTGATTACCCACAGTCCTGGATTATATGGTTCACTTAAATACCCTGGGGCTGAGACCAGCTACCTTAAAGTGCATCTGGCAGCTGTGTCTGCTTTATCTCAGCAGGTAAACCCTCTTCTCATTCAGCTCATCCTGTATTCTCCAAGTTTTTCAAGGGATTGCTTCACAACCCTTCATTCAGGGACCCTGTCCTGCCTGGGATCTTAATGTTTGCATTGCTTAGCTTATGCAACCCCCTTTGAGCCCTTGTCTTCAGCAGAGCTTAAGTACTTGACTTGGAAGACTGTGTTTCTGGTAGCCATCACTTCTGCCAGACGCATAAGTGAGTTACAAGCTTTGTCAGTGGAGCCTGGTTTTATCTCCTTCACAGAGATAAGGTGGTCTTCAGGACTAGCAGGAAGTTCTTGCCTAAGGTGGTTTCAGATTTCCACCTTAATCAATCTATTTCTCTTCCAGTGTACTTCACTGACTATTCCTCCTCTGGCGAGAGGAGGCTGCACAACAGATGTGAAGAGGCCCTAGTTACTACAGAAGCTACACAAGGGTCACAGGTTTGACTCCTTCAGCTGTTCCTCACTTATGGTGAGGTTGGTAAAGAACCTGCCACTAAAAGAGCCATTGCCAGGTGGATTGTCTCTTGTATCCAATTTTGTTATGAAAAACTGGGTAAGGTTCCTCCCTCAGGCCTGAGGCTCACTCTACCAGAGGTACAGCTGCTTCCCTGGCTGCTGCAAGGGACATCCCTATTCTAGAGATATGTCAAGCAGCTAATGGAAAACAATTCACACTTTTACCAAGCATTACTCCCCGGACATCCAGGCTAGGAGTGATGCTCGGTGTCTTCAGCTGTGCTTCAGAGCCTATTTCTTAAGTAGGTTCTGTCCCTCCTCCATGGAGGTACTGCTGTGTAGTCTGCATATGTCATAACATATGAACTTCATGTTTGAATAAAAATTACTCACCTTAGTAATGTTGTTTCTTCTAATGGAGTCTTGCTATATTATGACCCCCCTGCCCCTCTCAGAACCTCTGTTTTGGGATGTGGGTGGGCAGTGCAGTGTGCACTTAGTAGGTGCCCACCTTGTTATTTTCACCCCTCTTTTTGGGGTGACTGGGTGTTGTGTTTTTCATTTTTTGGTCTCCTGACTTGAGTCTTTGTTTTGGGACCAAAAATGTGTTCTTATGTTTAGTAGCAAGTTGGCTAGGGTAGGTTTACAGCTTCCACACAGGACCTCAGTGAGTTTAGCTCGTAAAGATCTGACGGTTTGAGTTTGAAGAACAGACAGTTTCAACCGAGCTCGAGCTCAGCATGCCTGGCATGGAAGTTAACTCTTTCACCTCCGGAGCAGTTCAAAGGTTGGGACCCACTGCATATGTCATAATATAGCAAGACTCCATTAGAAGAAACAACATTACTAAGGTGAGTAATTTTTCTTTGGGGGCCCTTCAGCCTCTGACCACGGACGCATCAGGCAAAGGTTGAGAGCCCATCTGGGTCCTCACCGAACCCAGGGTTTATGGTCCAGACTGGAGCTAGCCTCTCCACATCAATGTGCTCGAGCTATGAGCAGTACTTTATGTTCTCCAAGCCCTTCACCAATACATCCTTCCCAGTCACCTAGCTGTCCAGACGGACAACATTTGCTTGGTGTGGTACATCAAGAAACGGGAGGGACTCTATCCTACCCGCTATGCAGAGAAGCAGTGAGGGTTTGGGACTGGGCAATCTTCACAACCTTCACCTCACGGCGATCCATGTTCCAGGAGTCGACATAACCCTGGCAGACAAGCCAAGCTCCTCGCCTCTGCCACATGGTGGAAGTTGGACCAAAGGTTCTAGACGACATCTTCCAGCTTTGGGGACTCCACAGGTAGACTTGTTTGCCTCTTCCCAAAGCGCAAACTTCCACCTTTGCTCGCTTCGTTTCAGAGCGAGGTGCTTTCTCTGGAGCGGCATCTCTCTAAACTGGAAGGGCAGATTCGTCTATCCCCCCAAATTCCTGTGGTCCCTCGTGTACTGCAGAAACTAACAGAAGGAGCGAGAATGATTCTGATCACTCCTTTCTGGCCCAGGCAAATCTGGTTCTCTCTTCTACAGCAATTCTCAGAGGTTCCTCCTCTTCCTTTATCTCGAGGATTGCTAACCCAGGATCAGGGACCCTGGTCCATCCGGACTCAAGTCCCTGCAACTTCATGCATGGCTGCTGCAGACCTAGCCCAATGTCACTTTGGTGTCTCTCCAAAGGTGGCCGAGATTCTGGTGGAGGCTAGAAAACCCTCCACTAGGTCCACTTATTCCATGAAATGGAAGAGATTTTCCATTTGGGCTGCCTCCAGGAATGTGGAGCCTTTCTCCTGTCCTGTGGCCGTTCTGCTTGAATATTTACGTCACCTCTTCGACCTGGGTCTCGGTCATTCCTCCTTGAAAGTACCATCACGCTGTTTCAGCTTACCATGTTCCTTTACGCTGATAAAGCCTTTGCCCAATTAGAGTGTATCCAAGACTTTCTTAGTCCTTCATCTCAGGCCCCTATCCGGACCCCTGCTCCCCTTGGGATCTGAACTTTGTTCTAAACTCACCTTCCTCCCTTGGAGCCTGCAACCTCTGCAGACCTGAAGTTTCTATCGTGGAAGACTCTATTCTTGGTGGCCATTACCTCCCCTGCCGAAGAATTTCCAGGCTCAGGCCCTCATGTGAAAATCCCTTATTTGATTTTCACAAAGAGCAGTAGCTCTTCGCCCGCAACCTAAGTTTCTACCTAAAGTCTACCTTAAATCAGTCTATAGAGTTTCCTGCCTTTTCACGTAGTACTCCAATCAAGGGGAATATTTACTCCATACCATGGATGTCACCGAATTCTGAGATACTACACCGATAGGACTAAGGATCTCAGAAAACTGACCAGTTGTTCGTCTCTTTTGCTCACAAAGGAAGGCAATGCTGTTTCTAAGCAATGCCTGCGAAATGGTTGGCTCATTGCATCACTTTCTGTTATGACAAGTACAACAAGACCCTTCCGGGTCAAGTCAGAGTCACTCCACTCGGGAGTAGCAGCCTCTGTGGCTTGTTTCAAGAATGTGTCTGCGGCAGATATCTGTGCTGCTGCCACCTGGACTTCCGTCCATACCTTTCTGAAACATTACAGTTTGGACATTGCCTCTTGCCGTAGAGCAGGCTTGGTTAGCTGTCTTGCAAGGCCTCCTGTCTTGAGGTTTGCAAGGTTTTTGCTACTTCTTGGAGTAGTTCCTCCTCCCGTGCCTTTTATTTGTTCCAGACTGCTTGGGATTCTGTCCTATATGTAATTACCTACTGCAAGAGCCCTCTGTAAGTAAGATAGTACAGTTACATAAGAACTTACCGTAACAGTAGATCTTGAGAGGCTCCTGCAGTAGGTAATCTTCCGCCCTCCATCCCCTAGGCTTTTCAGCTCCTTTTCCATTGAGGAAATATCTGCCTTCTCGTCCAGGCCTGTGGGAGAAAGAACTGAGAAGCGGTTTCTGGGACCGCCCCTTTATACTGACTTTGTCCGCGGTCACCTAGCGTGGGGTGGTCCCTAGCATAGGAATTTACAGCTAGAATTTTTCCATTAGGGTCCTGCCACCGGCTGGCGTCAGTCCTATATGTAATTACCTACTGCAAGAGCCTCTCTCGAAGATCTACTGTTATGTTAAGTTCTTGCGTAACTGTACTTTTCTCTCGGCTTGCATTTTTGGCTTTTGGTAGGAAAGAACTGGAAGGTGGGTGTAGAGGACTGCCCTTTATACTGATGTTGGTCACCTGACGTATGGTGGTTCCCGCCAGAGACTGCTAGCTAGAAATTTTTCCATGAGGGTACTGGCGCCGCCAGCTTCAGTCCTATATGTAATTATCTGCTGCAAGAGCTCTCTCGAAGATCTACTGTTGCAGTAAGTTCTTGCTTAACTACTTTCCCTGGCCTTCCACAAGTTGTTACTCTGGTGCGGCTTGTCTTGCCATGCTCTCTCCATGCTGGAAACTGTTGCCATTGGCAGCGCTATTGCTCTGTCAGTGCCTGCTCTGCCAGAGTTTTCCTAAACCCAGGTCATCCGCATGGGAGGACGGAGGGAGCTGTTCACTGGGCCACTGAGCGGCCTTGCTATCTTTTTTTGTCTGCTATAGCCATGGTTTCTTTACCACTGAAGTGTGCCACATGCTCGTGGTGGAATAAAAAAAATCTGAGGGGAGGTGGGCAGATTACTGTGTACATGCTATTATTACTCATTACTGTTATGGTTGTACTGTGTGGCAAAAATGTGGACTATTTAAATGATCAAATCTTATCAAGAATGTTCCTTGTCGATGGGTCACAGCTTTGAGCATTGTCAGTGTCTTTAATGGGAGTGCATATACCTACTTTTTGACTTCCAGTTGGAGCTGATCGAAAAAGAAATTATGGTAATCTGTGGATTTAGTGTCTGAAGTCACAGAACTTGAGTGCCATAATTATATTACTGAATACTGTGCTCTGCAGGAAAATAGTATTTTAGTAAAATCTGAGTTTTTCCAGGAATTACAGTACTGCTTTCTTTATTTTGCAGCAAACCAATGTAGATATTTACACTGAAGACTTGGAAGTGTTGGCTTGGATGAGTGGTGCTTCTTGGGTGGTCTGATCTGTATATACAGGTAAGATAAAATATGGGGTCTAACATAAAAGATGCCTGGCTAAAATTGGACTGACCTGGCATGCAGCAGCCTGTCACTTGATATGTGCTGTTTGCCACCACAAGCCAGCAGGAGGAGGGTGGAGTGCTTGTTGCAGTGTTATTCCTGGTGTAATGCAGCTGGGAGGATTGCGTGGAGGTGAATAATTCTGTGTGTGTGTGTGTTTGCTGTTGCTGCGCCTCCGTAGCTTCCATCTGCCAAGTGCAGCAATCTCTATGCAGGACCCAAGGAGCCCACTTACGTGCACCATAGGGAACCTCCCATGGTGGGGAGCAGACCATCAGCAGTGCTAAATTTGATGATTGTTCATCTGGGGACAAATGACCTGGCAAGAGATGAGGTGCGGATAGTGCAAGGTAACGTCAGGCAATTGGGGAGGAGCCCAGGTTGATGTCACCCATGATTCCCCGAGGTGTTACCTGTGTATGGCCAGGAGATGCAACAGTACTCCACACCAGGGCATTTAACGACTGGTTAATGGTATGGTGCATGGAACAGAGCATTGGAGATGGTGGGCCAGCCTGGGAGAATGCTGGAGACAGCCTCGTCTTTTAGGAAGGGGAGCACAGTACTTGGTAGGAGATTAAATGCTACTTGAATGAGCATTTAAAGTAGCTGGGGGGGGCAGTAAAGCTAAGGAGGCAGTGGCGCCCCTGCAATGATGGAACATCGGAGACCTCCCAAGGGAGAGAGAACTGGCCTAGGGCAGAGGTGCAGAAAGGCTTGGATGGGGGACAGCACAGGCAGGCATGGGGGAGTGAACATATGTGCCTATCATGGGATTCTTGGAAACTAAATGGAAGATATCCTAGTGGAGGTTACCTTGGATTTAGTGGCCATAATAATGTGTTGGTGCACTAAACACCAGACTGGGAGATGGCCATACTGGACAACTCCTGTTCCATGTGAAAACTCTGGGATGTGCTAGCTGCCCCACTGACGCACCTTGTTCAGCAGCTATTTGGCAATGGGCATGGTTCTGGAGGACTGGCCCTCTACATAAGAGTGGGAGGAGGTGAGCAGCTGTAGGCCAGTTCGTCTTAATTCAGTAGTGGGGAAGTTGATGGAAACTCCACTTGAACACAGTGGGCTACAAGATCACAGGCAGCATGAATTTACAGGGGAGGTCATGGCAGTTTAATCTGATTTCTTGGGTGGCCAGTGGAAATGGATCTTGGGAGGGGCAGTGGATGTGGGCTGTCTGGACTTTAACAAGGCCTTAGAAACATAGAAATTGATGGCAGATAGGACTGATAGGCCCATCCAGTCTGCTCTTTTCCTACCTACCCCACTGTGCCACACAGGCGGTAGATTAAGAAATTGAACAGCGCTGGGTGGTATTTAGAGTGGTGAATTGGGTTAGAAAATGGTTAACTGATACAGGGAATCTCATTTAACTTTTTTACTTGCACTGATCCAGCTGGGAAAGTGGTAGCAATTTACTGCCCAAAAAAAACAAAACAAGATTTACACTAATCCCAAGCTAAAATATAGTATTTCTTTTGGGGTTCATGTCCCTTTCTAATGACTTTCTGGCTTCCTGTGGCGCTGTCACCCTTCCGCCTGTGACCTCTGCCTGCTCCATCTGCTCTCCGTTTCAGGGGCCTCCTGGATGTTCCCAAGGTTCGGCTCTAGACCTCCTGATCGAGCATTTAGTGTCTCTGGGCGACCCTGTGGAACACGCACCAGCTGCAGTTCGGAGGCTCCTTCGATTGGTATCTTTAAGCAGAGGCCCATCTTTTCTGCCAGGCTTTTGGGATTGTTTTCTCATTTCCCCCAAAAAAATCATCAGTTGATATATATTTTATATTTCATTATTAGATTTTTAAGAATGTGGTTTTAAACATTTTGCCACTGCACAAATGTAATTTACGTATTCTGTTCTTTTTGTGTACAGTGCCCAGAGCCTCTGGGATTGGATGTCCTAGAAATAAAATTGCCCTGGCGTCCTGTGGCACCCTTCCTTCTCCCTGCCAGTTAAGCTCCCCAGGGTGTCCAGTGGCACCCCTCCTTCTCCTCATCCCCAGATATTATCTGGTGTTCAGTGCCCTACCCACCAGAGCACCCCAATCCCATGACCGTGATCCCGATGGTGACTGGACGGAACCCTCTGCTCACCTCCTTGGCCAGTCACTGTCTTAACTCACAAGCAGCTGCAATATAGCAAAAACCTACATTAATACCTTCCACCCATGCCCCATAGTGTAATTAAAACAAAACACCCACAAGATGAGCAAGTATCAGTATATAAAGTCTTGAAGAAGGAAACCCTTGATCCTATCTTAATAGTCTCACTGCGGGCCTGAATGTCAGCAGTCTCTCCCAGTAGCGCTGCGATACAGGTGTGAGGAGAGATTGCTTTCATTCGAGCCTGATATGAACTTTAAGGCAGAGCTCAAATCAGTGTGCTGTTCTCTTCTCCACCCCACCCCACCCCACCCCAAAAAATACTTGTCAAGTTGTGGTTGTTTTCTGACTTGGGGACATGGATGGTGGACCCGGAGATGGGTGGGGAGGTGTGTTTTTTTTTTTTTTTTTTTTTTTTGTTGTTGCTGCCCTAATGGGAGTCACACTGGCCCCAGGCAGTTTGCACTATGCTGAGGGCCAGTAAATTAATGTTAAAATCTCCTGTAGTAGAAGACAGGGTGGTGGTTGTCACTCTAGTGATGGTAAATGGCCACCACAGGGCTCAAGCTGGACCAGTCCTTTCAGTGTGTTCATTGATGATAGTGCAGAAGACCTGTTAGACTAGAGACTCCTATTCTGGCATGACCTCTTTCTTGTAATAATAATGTGATTATTGATATCTCATGTCCTTTTGCACAAATGATTTGATATGTATTTGTATGTTTTCTTGCTCTTGACACAACACAAATTATCTATGTAACGTTTTGTACTGTACCTAATTGACGTGGAACCTTTGTAAAGAGCCTCTGGCTCAAGGTAGTAATTCCTAGAACAATAAACTATTAAACAATTAGAATTGGTTTGCAGCAAAGGACGCTTGGCCCACCAAGTCAGCACAAATGTTCCCTGCCTAGTCTACCTCCACTGACCCATCAGATCTTTGGCGACCTGCTTCTTTTCTAATGTACCCTATGTCTAGCCTACACTTGCTTGAAACTTCGCTGTTTTAGCCTCTGCCACTTCCACTGGCAGTCTGTTACAGACATCTGCCACCTTTCAGTGAAGAAATATTTCTTTACATCTCTTAGTGCCCCTTTCAGTTCTACTGCTCTTTCTCATTTGAAAGACTTCCACCCTCCACCGCACCCCTGCACCCTGTTTACCCCTGTGGGATACTTGTAGGTCTCATTCATGTCACCTCTGTTCCAAGGTGTATGTGTTGAGATCCTCAGTCTCTCCTCTTGGAGCTTCTCTTGCAAACCCTGCACCATTTTTGTTGCCCTCCTCTGGACTGCCTATAGCCTATCTGTGTTCTTTCTGAGATGTGGCCTCCAAAACTGGACATAGTACTCCAGGTGGGGTCTTGCCAGCGAGGGATGTAGTGGAAACAGCACCGCTCCCTCCTGTTGAGTACCCCTCCTGTGCATCCCCTATCCCTGCCCATTGCTTCTCGCACTGCCCTGCCCATTGCTTCTCACACTGCCCTGCCACATCACGGTCTGCAGATATAAAGGTGCCTTTCCTTGTGTTTGTGTTTGTGTGTGTGTGTGTGTGTGTGTGTGTGTGTGTGTGTGTGTGTGTGTGTGTGTGTGTGTGTCATATATACACATGTATACATACATACAGTATGTTGTATGTGTTATTGTGCTACCATAGTTAGGGTTGAGGAGCCATTTCCATGTTAAACCCAAATTTTGCACCTTAATAACTTTGCAACCATTTGATGGATTTGCCTGAAATTTGGAATGTATGATCAAGACCCATAGGCCTTGGGATCTGCCAAGTTTCGTGCACTGATCGGATATCACGGTTGCGGAGTTATTAAAGTGATCTGTCGCTGCATTTACGCTTTTCTGAATTCTATGGTCACGCCGCAGGTAATGTATAGTTTATGCGGATCCGCCCGAAAATCTTCAGGAAGCGGCAGGCGGGTCCCTGATGTGCCTTTCAAGATTTGGTGAAAAATATTAAGCGGTTCAAAAGTTATTCAAAAACAGTTTCCCATTATAAGTCAATGGGAAAAAGTTAACAAAAAGTTCGACAGTGTCGCAAATGCATTTTACTTTTGCAAATGGGCCTGTTACTTTCATAAATTCGCCATTTTGTTTTTCAGTTGGTGATCAGAAAAATGGTTGGCATTTAAATTTGAGACCTCTAGCAACATAATTCTTTTTGTATTTAGCTATTGGGCCCTGAGGATGCTTGCCATGTCTTTATTTTGTGGTAAAACACCCCAGAAATATGTTTTCAAATTTCTGGAAAAGTACATTCATAAATTACTTTCGTGCTCACGAGAAAGTGTCGAACTTACATGAAATTCGACAGTAATTTTCTAGTCTGTGGGAAAATGACAGCAATTCTTTGGCACTGCACTGCAAAATAACCGTTGGGAATTTTGGGCTGAAATTTGGAGGAACGAGCCGACATATCACAGATGTGCCTTTCAGTGTTGTATTGAAAAATATTATACAGCGCAAAGTTATGGCACTCCAAAGTTGACAGTTTTCCCATAGGATAACATTACGTACCCAAAGCATTACAGGAATCCTTTGGCACCCTGCTGCAAAATAACGGTTTGGTCTTTTTCCTGAAATTTGAGGAAGACAGCCAACAGTACACAGATGTGCCTTTCAGTAGTTTGGTGAAAAATATCACATGGCAAAGTTACGGCACTCCAAAATTGACTGTTTTTCCCATAGGATAACATTACGGCGCCCGACACTTAACAGAAATCATTTGGAGCCCTGCTGCAAAATATCGGTTTGGTCTTTTTCCTGAAATTCGAGGAAGACAGCCAACAGCCCACAGATGTGCCTTTCAGTAGTTTGGTGAAAAAACATTACAGGAGGCAAAGTTATGGCTCGAACTTTTCTTTTTGTTCCCATAGGATAACATTACGGTTCGCCCGGCCTTTCGAGGCCGTATCTCGAGAACGGTACGAGATACGGACTTACGTCCGAAATTTCTTAGCCCCTAATGGGGCTAAGATTCAAATTAGCCAGGACAGTTGTAAATAATATGACTTGTAATTTTTTTCTCGTCATACGGTTCCTAAGATACAATGTATTTAGTATTCCAAGATCTCATTTTCTGCGGCGATACTCATTATTTTGCATACATTATTTGTACTCACTGTCTTTCTCAATGCAGGTTTTGGGGAAAACCAGCCTGTCCTACATTACTGTTACTGTTGCCCTTTCCACTTGCGGATCCGTACCGTTTCACTTACCATTGGCGTCTGCGCCACCATGTGCGTTATCCTTGCGTTTTCATTTGCGCTTGCGTTTCTGTTATTTTTGCCATTTCTGTCTACAGTACTGTTTATCTTACTGTTTCACTTTACATCACCATGCCCATTGACATTTCTGTTTGCAGGCACCATGTTACTATGTGACAACACATCACGTGGCAGACCATTCCGCTCACCACCATATGCGTTACCCTTTCTGTTCTCATTCGTGCTTGTGTTACCATGTGCACCACTGTTAGCATTTCTGTTTGCGTTGCTGTCCCTGTTAGTTTGCCACAACACATCATGTGGCGGGCCCAGCGCTCCGCCGCTGCATTACATTCACTATTTCTTATTATCATTCTCAAAGAAGGAAATTAGGGCAAAAACTCTGTTTAATGCATTAGTTAGGGTTGTTCCTCAGCGACAAAAGTGAGAATTACGCTGTTAGGGTTGAAAACCCCTTGGACCCCTCCCCCCCAACCGGCATTGGGGTGTGCATTGGGATCGTGGGTCCTAACTCTCACCCATTCTCCTATACTTCTGCTGCTTTACACATGTCATGGGGTGAGAGTTAGTGCTGACGATCCAATGCACCCCAATGCTGGTTGGGGAGTCCAAGGGGTTTTCAACCCTAACAGAGAATTTCCTCACTTTTGTCACTGTGGAACAACCCTAACTAATGCATTAAATGGAGTTTTAATTTATATATATATATATATATATATATATATATATGTGTGTGTGTGTGTGTGTGTGTGTGTGTGTGTATAATATATATGTGTGTGTGTGTGATATATGTGTGTGTGTGTGTGTGTGTGTGTGTGTGTGTGTGTGTGTGTGTGTGTATATATATATATATTATACACACACACAGTGTTCCTAGGGCCTAGTTTGCATTTGGGGCATTAAACCCCAGTTGCCATGCTCTTAACCACTCCTTGAGTTTCCCAAGATCCTGCACATACTCTCTACCCCTCTTGAGTGTCCACTCTATTGCAGAGTTTGTTGCCTGCAAAAAAGCATACCTTCCTTTCCAGTTTTTCTGCAGTGTCGCCTGAGAAAATATTAGAGGACTGGTCCAGTACTGAGCTCTGTTGTGCCCTGCTGCTCGCTGTCCCATCATTAGAGCGAGTGCTGTTAACCACCTTCTGTGTTCTAAGTTTCTGACTCTGTTAGTCACTTTGGATTCCAACCTTAGACTGTTCAGTTTCTTCATCAACCTTATGTGCAGCGGCGTCATCCAGAAAGGTCATATCAGCGTCCTCTTCTGATCAATTTCCTTGGTCAACCAGTTAATCTATCAGATTAATTTGGAATGACAACCCTTCCCCTCAGTCTTGTGAGTCTGTGCTTCCTGTGGTCTTGCAGTCCCGGATTTAGGATAATTTACCAGTCTTTCCTTCAGTAGGGTTCACATTATTTCCCCATCACGGGGTGTTCCATTTATTCCTCATCACTGAAGTAAAAACCAAAGTGCATATAGATGGTCGATAGGGGAGCAGCAGCAGGCAAGGCCATCGACTAGACGCTCCAGCACTTCCAGCAGTGTTCTTTGTCAGAGCGGACCTTTTGGTTAGTAATAAATGCTATGGATCTGGTCGAGTGCATAGTGCTCTGTGTTGTCTGCAGATGAAGCAGTCTCTTTCTGCCCTACCCTTTTGGGACACCAGGACTGTTCCTTCTACACCTACCTGGCCAAAAAGCACTCTTGGTTTTTGCTGAGGGAGGTTAAGCTCTATCAAGAGGTGAGTAGGTGCAGTGCAGCTGGTCTCAAGAGCGAGACAATAGTACACCTCAAGCAGTGGAGGACAGGTTGAATTGTCAGGTCATAAATGCCTGTAAGTTGGGCTGTAGTTGTGGTTGACTGTCCCAATGATTTAATATTGTCACTAACTACCCATCTGACCCCACTTGGGAGCGATGACAGACACTTGAATGAGGTACAGTCTCAAGGGTGTAAGAGTAGTAAGTGTTGCTAAAAGTCTTGTCCTGCTCCTCCAGTATGGGAAGCTAACAGTAGTACTGCAGCCTCACTTACGGTCTCAAAGTTTCATCTCCTCCAGTGCTATAAATGGAAGATCAAAATGTAAACCTTTAGTTTATGGAATATAATCTCTTGTGGAGGAGTTGGGTGTTATTACTGTGTCTTTTTGCAAACAGTATTTGGTAAGTACAGTACATCTTTTCCAGTTCTGATCTGGAAGTGAGTGACACTTTAATGGAATCCAGTTCCATCTATAGTACCGCTATGGCAATACTGAAAATTGTGGGATTGTTTCGCAAAAGTGAAATGTGCATTTGTGGCCTTCTTGCAGCAATCTGGCAGATGTGCACAATAAACCTGCATTACTTGCACTGCATATATACAAAACTGGAACTGTGATAGTAAGGGTTTCTGCTAAAAGATCCAGAACAGCCTAAAATGGGAACACTCCTCCCCAAATATTTATTTCGTTTTTGTTCACGGGTAAGTGCACTAGACAAATTCTACCTATTTTCAGGCACGACCCAGGAGAGGATACAAATGAATGCCAACTGACTCTGAACCAG
This sequence comes from Neoceratodus forsteri, assembly GCA_016271365.2. Classification (NCBI taxonomy): domain Eukaryota; kingdom Metazoa; phylum Chordata; order Ceratodontiformes; family Ceratodontidae; genus Neoceratodus; species Neoceratodus forsteri. The sequence goes on from CM057453.1 coordinate 659,997,695, forward strand.
ATTAAGCTGTTAGTGGTTTTTTTTTTGAGTGAATGGGAAATTTGGCCAGGGCACCAGGAAATTCCCCTACTCTTTTCAAGAAGTGCCATGGGATCTTCAACATCTACCTGAACTACCACCAGAGCGGGCAGATGCAACCGGTTTAACGTCTCATCCGAAAGACTGCACCTCAGGAGTTCGGCACCCCACCCTCATGCTGCACTGCAGTTTCAGTATTGGGATATTAACCAAGTGCCTGGTGTGGGGATAGAACTCACAGCCTTCTGATTTTCTGGCCTCAAATAAGACACCAAAATTAAACTGACACAAATGCCAAAGAAAAACGAAGTACACATCCCTGCTGAGAACAACTACACTAAAAAACTTTGGCATGCACTAACAGTGTTTTACAAAACTGCTTTGAAGAATACCATCTTATTACTATTAGCAAAACTGTGCCTGTGCACAAAATTCAACAAATGTAAACCTAAAGCAATTAAACAAAGATTGCAGAAACTTACTTTATAGCACCTTCATAACCAAACTCTAAATTAAAAGGAAGCTGTCATAAAATGAAGAAACTGTCATATTCAGATTGGTTTCTGAATATCTCTAAGCCAAACTCTACAACTATCTTCAAGCTCTGAAGAAGTGGTCGTATTAAAAAATTGCTTCCCTAGAGTAGCACTTCCTGTTTCAGCCACAGCTGAAAGGCTTGAAAAGCCTCCACACTGCGTATGGAAGATTACTGTACACATAATGTAAGAAGGAGTGAGGAAATCCTTGAACCAGGAGAGGCACACTAAGCCATAGCTTGTTTCAAGTGTGACCTTGGATCACAAGGAAGTTGTGAATTACTCAGTCACAAGTGGAGGATGATGGGATTCAAATCCAGGTCTGTGGTTTGCAGTTCAGTGCAGTGCCCTTAACCACTAAGCTGTACTGCCTCCTTAATGTAGTCTTAAAATGCCATGTTTATTTAGCACTCTGTACACAAACTGTGACATAGTGAACTCCAAATCGCTGGTTCCTTGAACAGAACTGTGCTGGAATGCTGTCAGTTTTCACATCAGTGTTTAAATATGGCTCATTTGGAGATGAGTTGTTAATTTCTCTTTCTGGGATCATTATTAGCTGCTACCAGTTAGCAAAAATTTCCTTTCCCCTTTCACGTAATTCTTTTTACTAAACAGGTTTGCTGACCACCTGGCCTTTTCAGCTCAAACCAGAATCTTAAGTAAGCAATAGCCCACAACAGAGTGTGCTGTTATTGGGGATTTGCATACACCTGTGTGCATTGTGAGGCCGCGAGGCTGCAGGCAGGGTGCCCTTAAAGACCTGTGTGCTAATACCCAATAATAGCACACCCTTGGAGTGGGTTATTGCGCTTTATACATGGGGGCAACCCCTAATTGTTGGCAAGGAAAAGGAAAGTTATTGAAATGATGGTCTGGATTTTGGGTTGTATCCTTTTCCCAGACAAAGTAGTCCCACTTCCAGCACAGTGTGGTGCACACACCCTCTCCCTCCCAGTGCTGAGTATTACAGGCACTCGCGAAGCAAGGGACAATGTGTGCAACACTTGCCATTAGGGAGGAAAACATGCTGTATCTCTTAGGAGTTAAAGTGTGCTGAAGCTACCTCACGAGAGGATTACATGTAGCAATGTTTCACAAATGAGCGAAGGCTAAACACAGTGCTGTTACACCCTGTCCTCCTAAATTTAGCTGTGTCTGTTGCTTTCCCGCACTTGCTGCTGGGCAGCATAGTGCAACACTTTGAGTAGCAGGGTCAGGGAAGAATGGGGTGGGGCATGGAACAGCAGAGAACTCTGCCATTCACATATTACACTGTTGCTTGTGGCTCTTGCAGTCCCTCTCTCCCATTAGACCAAGTACACCATTGTGACTGCAATTTTCTTCCCACATTCAGGATCGCTGGCTTTGTCTTACCCATGCATGCAGATTAGTGTGCAGCTTCTCACCTCCACATCCCTCAAGCAGGTAGCAGCTGTCTCCCACTCTATCTCCATGCCGCCCTGGTTAAGCTGCAGTCTCTCACTCTCCCGATCCTCACTGTTAAACCTCTGTTCACCCCTGTGTAGTGGAGGAGAGACAGATGCTGAAACTGACAACTGAGAAGTACAGTCTCTCTTGCTGCTCTCAGCTGGATGTTATTGGGGGAAATGTAGTGTCTCTGGGAGGAGAAATGGAGATCATGGCCAGGTGTGTGGGGAGCTGAGACTACTGTGCAGGAAACACAGCTGTATAGGGAACACTAGGAGATCCTTGGTGGATAGTCTGATAATGCCATGGGGCCACAAGGTGTTTAATAACCCACTACTCCCACCTGCACTGTTACCGGGGATTTTTGCCACTGCAGTGAAAAGTGAGAGATCCTCAGGTGGGTTTGTGGGAAATTAAGTGCATGTGACACATTGAACAGTGTTCTTGAAGGAGTCTCTCTCTCCTCCTGTCTGCCTGTTTCTGCTCCCAAGTCCATTGCTCACACTCCTTTGAGGGGGCTGCAACCGCGATGACTGTCTACACAGCTGCCACTTCTGGGCAGCACAACAGAACCACACACAGGGAAGAGTTGGGCAACAGACTCGGGGAATGTCTCTCTTGCTGCCTCACGCACAAGTGCTCCCGCTCACTGATGTACAATAACATTTGGGGAAGTTTACTGGCATCGACAGAGACCCATGGTGCAGCAGCTGCCTCTGATACTGTAACAGGAAGCAATGCCATGAGGACTTAAGTAAAGAGGAGGGAGGGGACTTGGGATGGTGCGCGCTCCATGCATCTTGTGTGGCTGTAGCAGTGTGGCGATAGTAACCCATGCTGACTGGTCCCAGGGGTCCTTTTCCCTGCATCACCCGGTGAAGCGTCACTGGAGCAGGCAGGATATCCTTCCTGGAGCTCACACTGCCGCTGTGCACTTGATGACCCATGAATTCCTCTGCAGTATTGTAAGGAGAGCATGCTTGGGTTGAGGTGACTCTGCCACAGTGGATACACGCACACAGGATGCTGCAGTAATTTCTTTGAGGTAGCAGGTTGAGGATGGAACAGTACGAGATCCACGGGTGGATGGGAACTCGTATATTGGTGTGTGGACAATTCTGTTATAACATGGGGTAGCACAGTAGCAAAGTGTCACTCTCCTACTAGCTGGTAGCGGGGAATCGAATGGCTGCTGCAGAGGTTTTGCCCTGCCTAGACAGGAAGAAGTTCAGCTTCTGCAAGGGATTGTGCCACCCTGACTTCTCGCTCTGACTGTACATTAAGAGATTAACGAATGGTCATGTGGTCTTCAGCCAGTTGACTCTCCTTTTAACACACCATGTTGTAAGTATATTTACAGATCCATTAAATACGCACAACAAAGGCAGTCAAAGCTGGCCTGGTGGCATTGAGGGTTGAGGTGCTGGACACCATGCAGCGACCGGGTTCAGGAAGAGACTCTGACCACTGGGGATGGAGGAATTGTGTCCAGAGGATGACTCTCCTCTCCTGGGGTGGGTAGTGGGCATTGCACTGCTCATCAGTGGCCCCTGGTGGAGTTTGGGGCACCGCAGGTAGCAGCGCTATTGAAAGAGGTGGAGCATTGGCACGATAGTGTGCAGACACCATGGCACAACTGCGCTCGGGAATAAAATAAGAAAACCACTGCTTTCTGGATAGGTGATGGTGCCCCAGGGCCTACCAACAGATGCCCGATTGGGCTCATTTCCTCTGGCTCTCCCAATCCCTCAACCTGCCTTGGTCCAGTGATGGTTGTTTTCCTGGGTCATTGGATCAGGTAAGGAAGGTCCCTGAAAATTAGCTCTGAGGGAGAGCTTCAGACAGTCTAGTAGAAGGCGAGAGGAGGTTCGAGAAAGTTCTTGGTTAGTGGGAGATGAGAGTTGACAAAAAAGGCACAGAGTCATGGAGTTGCATTGGAGCCTAGGCCAAGCCATATATATTGTAGAGCTCTGTAGAAAATGAGTTGTTGCTTCCGCTGGAATACCTTGGGTAAATAAATGGTAATATTTAAATCATCACTAAAGGTTGAGCGTTGACACTAGAACTAGAGACACATAAATATTTTATTACATTTGTGTTAAAAGCAAACAAGTACATACAACCAACAGGTCATACAGCTGCTATGTAACACAGTACATGCAATACACCATCAAAGCTGCTTATTGTGTGTGGGGGGCTAGAGCAGCGTTCATGACAGGAAGCATCACTAAGAAGCTCTCACGCCTCTCATTGCACAAATATCACATAAAACTTTAATATATCATAATGTAAACAGAGTTCGCATTTGACTAGACGGCTTAAGAGCCACTGAATAAAACAGTACCACAGTTGATATGGGAAGGCAAAAGAAGCAGCAGCGGTTCGAGTCAAAAATTGGCACCTCGGCCTGTGCAGAATCCACATGGGGGCCAGACCAAGCAGCGGCCTAAGTGGAACACAAGAGGCACCACCTTGGGAGATGGTTCTCAGTACATTCCGAGAATTGGATCCGAAATTGGAATTGAAATTGTATAGGTCATTATTTAGACCACACCTGAGTACTGCGTGCAGTACTGGCGTCCGATTAAAGAGGGACATTGTTACTGGAGGGGTGCAGTGCAGAGCGACAAAGATGATCAAGGGCTGGGGACTTATCATACGAAAGGAGGTTGAAGGAGTTGAACATGTACTCACTGGAGGAGAGACGGGTGACATGATTGAAACCTTTAAATACATGAAAGGAATAAACAAGGCGGTACAGAGGGGCTGTTCAAAGTAAGGGAGGGAGGGACACCAGGGGCCATGATATGAGACTGGAGAGAGGAAGGTTCAGGAGGAGATGAGACACTTTTACAGAGAGGGTGGTGGCTGGGTGGAATCGTTACCTGCTGAAGTGGTATGTAGTAGAACAGTGGACTGCTTCAAAGCGAGGATGGGACAGGACAAGGGGAGGGTTAATGAAGGGAAGGGAGGGGCAACTGCAGAATAAGGGTGCTAGCTGCACATTCGAGCAGACTTGATGAGACCTCTAGGCCTTTATCTGCTGGCAAATTTAGAGCCATGTTAAGTAAGACCTAGACAGACTTGGGGCACAAGATGCTAAAGTTGAGGCGGTGTCCAAAAATTGCACAAAGAGGCAACCCGATCACTCCCAAAACCCAGGCAGTCTTCATAATGGGTCGGTAGAAATTGACCAATTGAAAGGCCGATGGAAACTATGGAGAACTCTGCCAGAGCAATGAACTGCGGCTGGTGGGTGTTACTGAGGGCACAGAGGGGATCGACTTATTAGCATACATAAAGAACTGGCTTGTGGGCAGCTCGCCTACCTGAGTGGCAAATCAATTGAGACTCTCTGAAGCAAGTCTTCAGGATAAACTGCAGGGCCCATATCAATCAAGATATACCACACGATCATGCTGATCACTGATGGGGTTGACGAAGGGATTGTGTGTAATGGGCAAGAGCTACCTATCCAGTTATAATGGAAGGGCAAGAAATAGATTTTTCTGGATTGGTCCTTTGCCACAAGGACAAGGAAAAAACCTTTGATCCACTAGAAAACTGCTCTGAGCTTAGGGATGATACACTCCCTGCGGCTCCGCACAACTCACGTCTGACGTACGGAGGCAAAAGCGTTCCAATTTAATGACCTACAGGAAGCAAAAAGGATCTATGCAATAGGTGAATTCAGAAGAAACCACCAGAGATGAAGGGGACTAATAGGGATTTTGGTAGCTTTTTCTGTCCTACCTGGATCTGCCATACTCTTGATTTCAAGGTTGTGCGGTATTGGGACTTTTAACCCTATGACATAAGTATTTCTGAACTAATAACGGTCCTTTAAATGTACCGTCTTACCTCATCAGGGAGACCGTTCTGTCTATAATTGAAGGGATCAGGTCCCAAGCTTATTACCGCATACAATAAGGCAATATCAGAACTGGCCTGTAGTACAGTTCAAGCACCAGCCAGGAGGTGTTTTCCATGTTGGATTGGTTGCTGATGGACAGTAATTGAGCTCAAAAATAGTCAAAATGTTACCAGTATTCCTGTTTAAATTTGTTAGTGTAGCTGTTTAGAGTGGGTTGGAAGGCAGTCTGCCTTAAGTGCTCAATTTCTGTATTTTTTTTTTTTTTCCACTGTTTATTCAAACACTGGTCAATGATTTTTGGTAAGGGAGAACATTTTAGTGGAAGGGTGATAAAATTGAGCAGTAATGCACGAGGGTGTGGGTTGTGCTGGGATAGCCTCACGCCTGGGTGGTTGAGGCACAGTGCGTCCAATGTCCCAGAAGTGAGGTTATCCTAGCACAGCCCACACTCTGGAGTGCATTATTGTTATACAATGGCTCAATGTTATACAAAAAAAAAAAAAAAAATTAAGTTTTAGATTTTAGTGTGGCAATATCTTTGTTTCTGAACGGAAGAATACAACAATCCAACAAATCAATACAGTGAGATTGTGCTCAGATAAACCTCCCCGTGTCAGGGACACACTGATGAATCACAGTCCAGGAAATTTTCTTGCCATTGTATAATATTCCTTTATAGACATGTAATTATGTGGGGATAATGGCTAGAAGGGCCATGGCTTATATTCCTTAAGTACATCACCTAACCGGTTTTAATGAGGCTAGCCATCCTAAATATTACTACTTGTTGCTGGATAGGTAGTACCCCACAAGTTGTGTTAATAGACGGCTGACTTTCATACTGATGCCAACGTATTTGTATTGCACTCAAATTGGAGCCAATGTAACCTTTGCTGCACTGTCTAATGCTTTCTTAGAGCTCATTGTAAAATGAATAAAAGAAAGTTTAAAAAAAAAAAAGAACTGCTTGTTGTAAGCCAGCCCCAGTGGCATTGAGGGCTGAGGTGTTGGAGCGCCACACCCGCACCCACCAGGGGTTAGCAGGGAGAGAAGGATTGAGCGCCCACAACTGCTCTCTTCCTCTGGGTTGGGTGAGGTAAATTGCATCGCTCTGCGGTGGCAACTGGCGGAGGCCAGATGCACTACAGGTGCATGCACACGAAAGGCTGGAACGCGGCAGACGTCTTCTGACTCCATCACAGTCTGGCTCCATAAGGGTGGAAAATTTTGGGGCAATAGTGGCGGTTGGCCATGCCCTGCACCCCCAGGTGTCTGTGCCCCAGGTCCCCATGGTGGGGAAACCGTGCCCTGGCCAGCCCGTGAGGGATATGTGTGTCGCGAAAGTGCCAGACCTGGTCCGGGTGTGGTGCTGGCAGCCGGACGATTGCCGGACTGTCTCAAGCGAGGAGGAGGAACAAAGTTTACAATTAATACAAAAAAACTGCTTATTGTACAGTATGGTGTGCTTCACATACAGTGAACATTAATCTAGTCGGAGTCTATGATGCTTTTATTTTAACTTAGTAGGACACAGACAGGAGGGTGGGACAGACACAGAAAGTGGATGTATCAGATGATGGCCTGTCCCAGGGGTGAGGGATGGATGATGGGGGTTTCTGGAGCACAAGGGATGGGAGGCCTCGGCACCAGACTAGGGATCTAAGGTTCGAGCAGACTCGATAGAACCGTAAGGCCTAATCTGCTGGCAAATAGTATGTTAGTATTGTAAAACCAATAAAAGCAACTTTAAGTAGAATAGGTAGTTACAATTTTTTAAAAGATCTTGTGGTTGATTTGCAGAACAGAGGTGGTGAGCATAGAAAATACTTCAACAGAGTTTGGAACTGTCTGATTTTGTAAGCAGCACAAGGAAGTCAGAGTTTGGAACTGTTTGATTTTGAAAGCAGCACAAGGGAAGTCTAGAGTTTTAATTTAAACCTTATACCTCAGCAGGAGTCGTGTCTGTTAAGATTAAGTAGACAGATAACTTTATTAGAAGTAGAAGGGTTTTATTTAGAAAAGAAGAAAGAAAAGAAAAGTCAGTGTGTGTTCTGTGCAGGAAGGGTACTGTATCAGCTGACTTTGCTAAACCAGTAGGAGGAAAGAGAGCTTACCTGGGGTGTGGTTTAGACACTATAAAAGCAGGAGAGTCAAATTACAACTTCCTGTTGCTAGCCTTTTTTCTTACTAATTGCCCTCCAACCACCCAAAGCCAGTTCTACTTTTATAGCCACTAGATTTGACTGTCAACAGGAACTTCCTGTTTGGCAGTAGGAAGAAAGGATCATAGAGACATTGGTTTTGTCAACCCTAAAGGAAAAAGTAGCTCACTCTCCCCAGCTGTTGGTAGTTTGATATTGAGCAAGGAAGAAGGAGACTACTGAAGAAGATAGGAAGTTGCTGTCCCAGAACAGGAAGGGTGAGAGTTGTAGGAGAGGAGAGAATAAGCATCCAGAGAAACAGTAGAGAGGACACAAAATAAGACATGATAGGAGTGGTGCAGTGCAATGGCTGTGGGGCGGCAGTGTTCCACGAGACATTCTGGAGGCTGCGATGCTGCCCTATTTGCAGGCACACCTCTGGTCTGAGAGGAGGTTGCCCATCTCCAGGCTGACCTGGCTAGGATTTATGAAACCTCCCCACCCAGGGACCACCAGGGCCAATGCCACTACCTCAGAGGTTGCCAAGAAGAGGAGAGGCTGGACCAGGGTGGGCTCAAGGAGGAGAGGGTGGTGGAACAGAGTTGCATCCCTCCAGCTGTACCTCTCCACAATTCATTCGCTCTTCTGGTGGATAGTGGTTCCTCTATGGAGGCACCGAGCAGTGGAGACCAAGGAGAATGCTGGGAACCTTCACAAAGGAGACCCACAGGAGGGTGGCATGGAGGACCCCACAGGGAAGAAACAACTCCTGGTGGGGACTCGATCATAGGGGGTTAGAAATGGGGAGGAAGGGAGAGGGAGGTAGGTGCCTTCCTGGCGCCACAGCTTGGAGGGACAGGAAGCGAATCCTCAGGATCGGGGAGGAGCTGCACGAGGGAGGCTGAATGTCATTGTCCACCTAGGGACAAATGACCTGGCTAGGAATGAGATCAAAGCAGTGCAAGAGGAGTTTGTAGAGTTGGAAGGGGCCTTAGAGACAAGTAGTGACACGGTAACCTTCTCGGAGGTGCTGCCTGTCTATGGCAAGGGAGATGCTAGGCACTTCTCACCAGGGAATTCAATGAGTGGTTGAAAAACTGTGTGAGTTCAGGGTTTTGGCTTCATTGGGGACTGGGGAGCCACCTGGAGGGATGCAGACCTATACTGGTGTGATGGTCTGCATCTGTCAGGGGAACCAGGATCCTAGAGTGAGAGGTTTAAATGCTTCATTGGCAAGCATTTAAACTAGCCAAGGGGGAAGCACTGAAAGGAGCAGGAAATCCAAACTCCCCTCAAAACATGGTGATTAGTGAGGTAAACACCAAGGTACAGAAGTTATTGGGGAGTAGAATAGATTTAAATGTAAAAAGGCATGAAGGACATAAATGGGGCTAAAAGGGTAAGGCTATCAAAAGTGGAGGGTGATGAGTACCAATGCCCATAGTCTGTAACCAGCTCCCTGAACTAGTGGCCTTGATGGAAGAGGGTTCTTGGATATTGTGGCAGTTACAGAAATATGGTACAGGAGAACCATGACTGGGATGTCAACATACCAGGATACACAATCTACAGGAGGGACAGGGAGGGTAAAGAGGAGGAGGAGTAGCTCTCATGTAAAGGAAGGGATCAAAGCAACAGAACTAAAGAGTAAACAGGGAGCAGATGAGGCACTTTGGGTCACCCTGGAGACAGGAAATGGCACCACAATCCGATGGGGTTGTATACAGACCCCATCTCGGGAGGGAATGGACAAGGAAATGATAGAAGGCTTTCTTAGAATGGAGAAAAAGGAGATATTGTTGATGG